>OY283149.1:65398023-70398023 GCA_958299815.1 Sarcophaga carnaria | reverse complement strand
ACACTCAATCCGCTACGTCCTGATGTTTAGGGTTAGTTCGAGTAAAATGATCAAGAGCATTGGGCTATTAGAACATAATCTTGCAGTATATCGACTCAACTTGCTAAAAAAAATATACTCGATATTATGACAGACGGTGCAAGTAAAAAAAAGTTGCAGATTATTAACAGTAACCAACAGTTATGCTTTGCTCATGCTGTTCAACTGGTAATGGTAGTGCTGTATTAAAAGCATGATTTACAAAGAGAATCAGATAAGCAACAAACAAAGATTTTTTTGGCAACAAAGAACTGTATTATGGTCATAGACATGGTGGGGGTCAATTGCGCTTCATTGATCAAGAAGGTTCGAAAATTAATAGTAATGTTCAAACGATCGTCAACAAAAAAGGATGTCTTGTAAAAGTACGTTGCGGCTGAATTTGGAGAGTCTTTAACTAAATGGAGCAGCTATTTTGTTAATTAGGAACATGTCTATTTATCAGGAAATTGTATACAAAAGGCATTAATATATATAAGAACACCTTAATTTGAATATTCCAAAGATGACATTAAAATGGCATCCGCAATCATTAGTGTTGTGTTGCAGTAAAATGAACAGTTGACGCTCTTTGCCGACGGGATGCTAATCTGTTCACAACCGATGTTGACATAAGCTTTATCTTACATACATACATACATAATTGGCAATTTTAACCCTGCAGTCAGGATTACTGCCTAGCTTCTCACACCACTCATGTTGTGTGTGTTAATTTTACACATGAGTGGCGAGACATACGGTTTAAAGTTGACCGCGAACGACAGATTTTTGAGAAACTTTTCATGTATATTGTTTTCATGTCTAACCTGTGATACGAGCCCGGGCTTTACGACTTATAAGCCAACACACTACCTACTAGACTACGGCAACTTCATCTTTATCTTACAAAAAACTAAAAGATGATAACAATGTTATACGTAAAACTACATTCAGCCCTCATACTTTGCGTAAAACAAAGGTATCTACAAATATTCAGTCCGAATTCGAAACAAAGTTAGCAATGGTTCCTTCTTCCATAAAATACAGCAAATTAATCGATTAAAATTAATAAACTCGAAAGATTAGAGTGGTCCAGCTTCATCACTTCCAATAGCTCATGAGCAGACGTCGGCACAAAGAGAAGATGACAAAAATGTGAGTGTATTTCTGGGAAGCATGTGTTAACCTAGAGTAAAATTGTTAGTAATATTTTCAAGTCTACTTATTAACCCAATAATTGTACATATTTAAGCGGAAAATATAGAAAAATTGTACTGCGCTAAATCCCTAAATACACCGTATTTGACTTGGCAAGTATTCTTCCAAAAATCGAAATCATTTCTCATTGCTACTAGTGAATCCTACTTTAATATTCCTTTGGGTGTAAAACTGAAGTCTGAAAAAAGCGACACGAACCTTCTTCTTTAGAAGCTGACAAGCAACTGAATGCATTTTTATGCTCTTTTTAACGAACATTGTTGATTTTCGTGTCCTATGTGTGTAAAAAGCCGAAAATGTTCTTCCTCTGGAGGACATCTGATCATGAGTCTGCATCTTTTTTGTTCTCTTAAAGAACCTTTCAATATTTCAAACAAGGCCAATTAAGCTATAAAAACGTACTATTACCCGATGTGATACCTTGTCTAGGAAAATTTTGAAAGAAATACTTTTGTTTGATAATGGTGGAGAACGTAGTGACTTCTTAAGGACTATTAAGCCAGCCAGTGTAGCGGCTGAACGTGCATTCTCTGCAGCCGAATCTTTTGCAACTAAAATAAGAAGTCGCTTGGGCGATGTAAACACGGTATCGTAAATATAGATCGGAATTGTCCAACTCTATCCCTTATGCGTTCAATCGTTGAAATACCTTGTAAACTAAAAATTATAAAACAAGTCTTTTAGAAATTAAAACAACACTTCTTGGATGAAGGCGTATAATAACCATTTTGAACTTAAATTGAAATTAGAAATTAAAAAGGCAGTGACGGTAGTGAAGATAAATTTAAATTTTTAACAATTTTTATTTGAAAATCATTAACTTCTTCGGTAACAATTGCAATTAAATTTTGAAATGTGTAAATGATTGTGTAACCATTTTAATATAAAATCTTAAAGGAATAAAAAAAAAATAAAAATTAAATTATCCCACATCTGTGTTCATTTGTGCAACAATTGGAAATTTTATTGTTAATTAAAAAATAAAAAACAATTCCCACAAAAGATGTTAAAAAAGAAAAGCAATGTTAAGCAACTGCTAATTCCAACTGTCACTCATATTAAACAGCATTAAACGTCAAATATTATTTTTATATATATGTAAGTATGTACATACATATATGTACTATTAATTAAAATAAAATCGGAAAAACAGAAAGAAACCAAATAAATGAATAAAAAATGAGAAATAAAACCTTTGAAAAGAAAACAGGACAATATATTATTTATGATATACCCGTCTACTCATCTCTCTGTCTGTCTGTCTTCTTTACACAGTTTTATAAGTTATGACGTTAATAAAAATTTTTATTGAATACATGTACGCATTTTGTAAATAAAATTTTATGTTATTTTTATTGTAATACAAAAAGAAATTGTTGTTGTATCATAGTTTTTGTTTATTATTAAAATGATATGCAGGCGAAATTGTATTTCGCTGTCGTATCACTTGAATAAATCCGTAAAGCGAATGTCAGTTCGTTAGTCCAATCATCAGTTTTAAAGCTTCAATACATATTGACGTACTGACATACATATTGCTAAGTAATTGAAAGCATGCAGAAATGTTTAAAGAAAACAATATTTATCGGAATTCTTCAAATGAACTGTCGATATCCCATGTAATGTACGATATTATTATAAAATAAATATTTTAATACAATATCCGAGCATACTCTGATTAAAAATTTGCAAAGTTTATAGATGTTTTATATACAGATAATAAGCAATGATTATTTGCTAAAGTAGGCGTATATTAACAGTCGACCCATAGATATTGTATACTCGTCATTTATAGCCCTTTCACCGCCATAAGGGACAAAGCTGCAATGAGAGGAAATCGTTGGTATTTGATTTATGTCCTCATGATTAACTTACTTAATTTATCACTAAAACTTTTAGTCAAAATTCCCACCTAGTTTCTCACACCGCCCATGTTGTGTGTGTTCATTTTGTCTATGAGTGGAGGTACCTATGGTTTAGAGTCCACTCCGAACGATTGAGAAGCTTTTCATTGCAAATTTATTTACTCTCAGAAGACGGCTGAAATTTTTTTCAAATTTAATTTTTGTTGGAGATATCTGACTTTAGGAATACAACATAACCTAGACACATATATTCACGGTTATTTAGTTTTATTTTTCTTCTTCAGGGTTAGGTTAGTTTCAAAAGTAGCACAGTTCTGAGAAAGCCTGCTCTAAACCATACCTGTTAAGTAATGATTAGTATTTTTTTGAAGGTGAAGTAATGATAACAATTGCGATTATTTTTGGTTAAAATAGTTAATAATTGATTACGATTACAAAATAATCAAAAAGTAATCAGGATTACTGGCGATTAGTCTAATAACACTATGCGACAAAATACAAAAAATTAAATATACATAGGTAACTACCTAGTCTAAGTTATTCAGTTAGTTGAGTAGAACTCAAAAATACTTTTTTTATTTTTCTCGAACCCTCCAAACTTGTTTTATTTGACAAAAACGGTTTTTTGATCTTTTCACAAAAAATTATTGATTACTCAAATATATTTGAACCTATTTTACAAACCCAAAGTTTTTTAGAAAGGGGAGAGATTAGTCTTTAAAACAGTGTACATAAACATTTTGTTCAAACTTATATGTTTTGAGTTTTTATGGGGTAAACTTGGAAAACATAATTTTTTTTCTTATTTTTTCAAGTTTGCCCAATCTTAATTGCAAAATTTAATTAAAAACTATAAAACAAGTGGTGATATTTTTAAAGTGCATTCTCTTGTGAAGAGATTGACACTTTGGTTTATAAAATCGGACAAAAATTAAAAAGTTATTTTTTCGGTCCTCCCGGCAGAACAGGCAAAATTACCACAATGGACATAGATATACAAAGAAGACAATGTACAACTCCAATAATAGCCATAGTATGGATAAGCCATATTTTTCAACAAATGCACGTCGAAAAGTCCAGTGGGCAGTAATTATGGCCATTAAAATTAAAATTTAATATTTCTCTGGCGACTTTCTCTTAGCAGATTTCTCGCAAAACTCTGAGTGTAAATAAAATTGACATGAAAAGTTTCACAAAAGATCAGTCGTTCGGAGGCACCTTAAACTGTAGGTCCCGCCACTCATATATAAAATTAGCACACACAAATTGTTAGAAGATAAGTTGTAAACCTGACGGAACGGTTGTAATGACCAGTTATGTAGGTATGTATGTATGTATGTAACCATTTCTTCAGATGGAAAATGTGTTCATGTAAATACAAAGACGTTCTCGTGAATGCTCTGAAAAATATTGTCGTCAGAAAAGTTAGAAGCATGAACGGTAAAAGGAATGTTGGAAGTATGCATTAAATATGCTACTGTGTAGAACGCTGGCTGGGAATTACTCATCAATTCACTTTCCTTAATTACAAATTTTCTGCGATGCTATAGCTTTCCAACAGCCTCTCAATACAAAATTTTGTTTCAATTTGTGAACCAAATATTGTTGAATGCTTGGAAAACATCTATAAAAAGAGCGGGTCGGTACTTCTCTTTCTCAAATGCTCTTCTAATGACATGCACCAATTTGTGAGTTTATTCGATAATTCTGTGTTTTCTTCTGAAGCCAAATAGATGGTTGGGTAGACATCTATTTGCATTTAGAATTGGTATAAGTTCATATATCAGCAGTTTCTTTTTTGAGAAATTTTTCATGGCAATTTTATTTACTCTCAGAGTTTTTGCCAGAGATCTGCTGAGAGGAACTCGCCGCAGAAATATATTCTCATGTTTCGTTTTGATGCCTGACCTGGGGTTTGTACCGTGGCCTTACGTCTAATAAACCAGCACACTACCTACTAGACTTCGGCGACTTCAGCGACGGCGATACCTTCAAACTGTAGGTCCCGCCACTCATGTATAAAATTAACACACACAACATGAGTGGTGTGAGAAGCTAGGCCGTAATCCTGACTGAAGGTTTATAATGGCCAATTATGTATGTATGTATGTTAATCTTTATTGAGTTTAGAATAACTGTGAAATTGTTTTTAAATAGAATTTCATTTGAAATCCAAACAAATAAAAAATACATCTTTTTGTTAGACACTGTACTCGAAGTTTATTTAGAGATGTGTGCATAAATGACAAAGTCGTACGATGGCTTCCTTATATTTGTAATTCCAAGAAAACATTTTCTCTTCCTTTTTCCCTCATTACTATCGTCTATTGTTCTTTGTTAGAATGTATTTTAGTTGTCGTTTATTGCAATATGTCAAATGGAAGAAAGTATGTCTTTAACGGAAGCACATGTGCACACATACAGTTTTTTGATAAGCCTTGGAAATCGCACATTCATCACAATCATTGACACGCACACTGACATAATAAATATCCGTCAAATATTTTACATTTCAAAAAAGGATTCAAAGGCACAATGTTCAAAGTGTTAAAGAGAAAATTAGTAAGAATTGCGCCCCCTTATACTTAAAAGGAAACGTTGTATTAAATTGAGGGTCGGAGAAATAAATATTTCTTATAATAGATATGGTATTTTTGTAGTCGTATAATATTTTGTTTTTATTTATAAAAGTTTCCTTTACGAATGCCTCCGGGTAGTATACAGATATCGCGTGGCCCATCTATCGGTTTAAATTTGAACCATCGGTTATTTCCAATCTTGCAATACTTATGTCATTCTATTCTGTCACAAAATTCAGTATATTATCTGGACTGAACGTAATGAATCGAATTACGCTTGAGTAATGTAGGGATTTATTGGAAATTCATTTCCAAATTTTTCGGAAACTGCCTGAATGTCATGTCATACAAAATTTGGTAGCAACGAAGGACGAACAATGTACGGTATCGCAAGTTTATTGCTAAATTTCGTGAAACTGGTTTCATTCTTGATGCGACAAGATGTGAGCGTGCTCGAAGCTCTGGCTGAGAGTGTGCGTGAGCGAATCCATCAATATCAACTCGTCATCGTTTCCAAAAATTGAACATTTCTCGTATCAGATTACGTCGAATGTTGCGAAAAGATTTTAGGTATCTCTTTGAAAATGAGAACGACGTAACCATTGCTGTCAGTGGAGACACCTATCGCACCATGATAACCGATTGTTTTGTACCCGCTCTTCATGATATTGTTGTGAACGATGTTTGGTTTCAACAAGATGGTGCAACTTGACACATATCTCATGCCACAATCGATTTATTGGGTCTAACGTTTGATGGCCGCTTAATTAGCCGAAATGGTGATGTCAATTGGATGAAGCTGCGATTAAAATCGTTGGATTATTTTCAGTGGGATGCCGTTAAAGAAAAGTGTTATGCCGGCAAACCAGAGACAATTGAGCTTTTGAAGGCCAACATTCGCGATGTCATTGCCGCGATACGACGCCATACAGTCGAAAAAGGGCACACAAATTGGTCCTATCGAATGAGGTACTGTGAGGCCATATGAATGAAATAATATTCAATTTGTAAACGGAACAATTCCACTTCACAACAAAAACATAAATTTGCCAAAATTTCAACCGCTTTATGTTTTATTGCATTTTTAAATTTAAACTTTTTAATGGCCCATGAATGGCCAATAACAAGACAAATCGTTAGAAGGAATTGCGAATGGACTAGTCGCCGTAGTCTAGTAGGTAGTGTGTTGGCTTATTAGACGTAAGGCCACGGTTCAAACCCCAGGTCAGGCATCAAAACGAAATATGAAAAAGTTTTCTTCGGCGACTTCCTCGCAACAGATTTCTGGCAAAAACACTGAGAGTAAATAAAATTGCCATGAAAGGTTTCTCAAAAATCTGTCGATCGAAGTCGACTTTTAACTGTAGGTCCCGCCACTCATGTATAAAATTAACACACACAACATGAGTGGTGTGAGAAGCTAGGCCGTAATTCTGACTGTAGCGTTGTAATGGCCAATTATGTATGTATGTATGTATGTACATATTTAGGGAATACATTACAGCAGCTAACTAACGGTTTGATATGCTTTGCAGTAAATTCTCCTGCGATCATGACGTCTTGGCAGGATGAAAATTATGGTATAGGGTGCAGAAGTATACTCAACTGTCTAGCTTTAGCATGGCTAAACATTTTATTTCGAAAATTTCTTTAAGAGCACTGGCATATGTATATGTGTAATGCGTATGAGTGTGTTCAAATTTAAGTGGCATTTTACTAACTTATCGTATAAATAAACTGTGTTTGTTTTTTAATTGTTTTAAATCTGAAAACTCCTTTTGGGCTTTGGAAAAACGGCATGATTTCTTTTGACAACAACGAACATGATATAATCAAATGGGGAGGAAGAAAAAAATGTGGGAGTTTTGAGAATAAGGGAGAAAAAAATGTTGGCCACAGTTTATGTATTTTGTTAAAAACTGAAACAACAAATGAGGAGGGAATAAAACAATTCCAAAACAAGAACTTTTCTTACAACAATAAATAAACTTGTGAAAAAGAAGAGTTTTGATTTAAGAAGAGTGGCAAATGACTGAAAAGAAACAAACGCATAGATTTCTTAAATAAATACTTCTACATTGACATTCAGGCATATGTAAATGTGCTTGTCTTACATACACACTTTAAAATGCAGGAAAATATGTATAGGGACCAGGCAATATATATGGTAAGCGCAACTGTAAGCATTTATACGTATGCATATATGTATGACAAGGAAAATGAAAGCAGGGAAGGCAATACAGTGATGGGCAATTTGTCATTTAGTCCCAACAGGGGTATTGCGAACGTCATCGGCCTTCTTTATACTCCATAGCTTCGTCAGCATGGCATGTATATATAAGTAGCCAAAGACGAAAAGAAGTGTTTACTTGGCTGTCTTTTACACCATAGTTCTGAGCCTTGTGCTATGCTGTGCTGTGCTATGCTAATATTTTAATACCAATGAGACTTGCTGTACAAATAAGATTTTTTTCTAAAGATTTTATAAGCAAATAACTGCGCAACAAGCTTACCGAAACACATTAGCATGAGTGTGCGTAGACATGTGGTATAAAGATGCTGTGAGCTGCTGACTGTACTCTTTATATTTATTTGTTTATTTCATGTTCTATAGGTCATGATTCTTCAATAATAATAAAAAAAACTTGAAAAATTCGTTAACAATTGAAATAAGAAATGAAAAATTGCTGTTTTTAAATATTAGAGTTTAAATGAAGGGAAAACATGATTTTTATTTACATTTTATATACACTGAGTATAACACTGAATAAAACACATTACTAAATTATGGTAACGTTAAAATATAAGACTTATTTATTGCAAAATACAGTATAACATAAGGCAAAAGTAATAGATTTCTTGCGACCATAAAATGTGGGTATACCATATAGGAAGTGCGACCTCTACAAATATGGACCAATGAAGCAGTTCGTCCAGAATGATTTTTTTGAAATGCATTGTATGCTCTTGGCTCTCATCGCAAATTCAATAATTTTGTTTGTTTTTGTATTCAAAAATATTATCTCTACCATCTTAAAAGTTGACTGAGGTTTATAGGCTGTATGGTTCCCCTTACAGTATGAAGAGATAACATTGTTGTATGAAGGTCGGTTGCCCAACTAGGGTGTTAAGTCATTATATCGTATCGCATAATGGAATATGCTAAAATCCTTTGAAATTTCATGTCCAAATATACTTCGAAGTTTATTATAACTCGCGATAGCCTAGTAGGTAGTGTATTGGCTTATTAGGCATGAGGCCACGGTTCAAGGCCCACGTCAGACATCCTCAACATAATGTGGAAAATATTTCTTCGGAGACTTTCCCTCAGCAGATTTCTGACAAAAGCTCTGAGAGTAAAAATAAAATTGACATGAAAAGTTTTTCAAAAGATCTGTCCTTAGTGGTCGACTTTAAACTATAGCTCCTGCCGCTTATATAGAAAATTAAAACACACAGCATACATATGTAGTGTGAGAAGACAGGCCTCAGTATTGACCCCTATCTATGTATGTACTTTGATTGAGAAATGGTTTGAAGACAATAATAATAACTGGATCGCACTCACTTCAGATCTACAACAGGGTCTCAGCAAATTTTGTCGACCATATGCCTAGACGATTTCTAGTAATTTTAAACAACAATAGTGTCTCTGCAAAATTGTCACCACTCCAGAATATTATTGATTATAGCAAATCTAGTGTTATATTATTTTTTGTTTTGCTCTTCTAAAAATAAGATTTGCTCGTTGGGGAATAACAAATAGGTAATCGAGCAAAGAGATTTTCTTATTAAATATACAACCCTTGTATGCATCTTTGCGAAGTATTGCAGCAAAAACCAATATTTTGTGATCATTACTTTGCATATCCACATTAAATCTACAAAATGAGTTGGTGTAAGTTATTTCTCTGACTGTAATATACATCTGACCGTAGCGAATGTGGGTTATAATGCTTGCATACCATTACTTGACATATCCACTTTGACTTTCGTTTGCGCCGAAGCTTCCCGAAAAATCTACGGTTTTGAAACTGTTTGGTGTCTTGTATGCAGTGTGGATCTACATATTGGGCACGGAGTAAAAATCGATCTAAATCAAACACTTCTGCAAAGTTTGCGCCGAAGCTTCCCGAAAAATCTACGGTTTTGAAACTGTTTGGTGTCTTGTATGCAGTGTGGATCTACATATTGTTCACGGAGTAAAAATCTATCTAAATCAAACACTTCTGCAAAGTTTCTAAATGGCTGCGCAGATCTTAAGGAAAACTTTTCCATTGAAGTTATTATTTTATAGTAAAACACCTGGATTATATGAAATGCATATGGCTTCCATAATAGCTCGCACTTTTAATCCACTAGCGGCCAATACAATACAGTGAATTTTTTAAATTATTTCAAGCACAGAGAAAGCCGAATATTTCGTAATTGCGTTACCACGACCATCTACTTTTCCAGAAATCAAATTGATGATGCAGATTCGGTTTGAGGGATTTATAATTGAGAAATTGGGCTCACGAAATTCACTTTTTCTATTTATTCCACAAGTGGTATGTTACCAATGGCTGTCTAGCTCAAACTAAGTGACGCAGGTTATTTAAACTTTGACAGAACCCGATGGCCTAGTTGGTAGTGTTCTAAACTTCAAGTAGTGACGGCTGGGTTCGATTCCCACCCGAGGCTATGCGTGTTTGTGTTGGTCTGATTGTTTGTCTGATTATTTGCCTGATATTATACGTGGTTACTCAGAATAGAAAAAGAAAATGAGAATTATTACTAAAAAGCAATTCAGGAAAAGAAGATATGAAGGTGTCGAAAAAATTGTCGCACATCACCCCTTCTTTCTGCTGTAAACTATCTTTCCTGTATTCTAACACAATGCACTGCATGAATACGGGTCATCCTCTGAGTGTTGGATAACAAAAAAAAAAAAAAAAAGTCGCAGTCCTCATTTGTATTAAGTTCTGCAAATAAAACTTTTCGTTGTAGTCAACAGTTTGCATATCTCTTACTCTTGAAATAATTTTTTATTTAATTGAATTGAATTAACCTGATCTTCATTTAAGTAAGGTAATGTAGTTATTTAACCTTAAATCGAGTTTTGTATCAAAAATGATACATGATGATATCAATTTTTGTGACGATATAACTTTAATTCAGAAAAAGTTAGATACTTGATATTTTTTAATTCGTTAGTATTGTTAACGCAATTATTTTAAACCAAATTAAAAAGAAGAATTTCAAGCAGGGCTTAAAATATTCAAAAACTTTGTACTTCTGGCTTAAGTATCATTTTTGATACATACGACTTCCTTAGGGATTCTTTTGTGTTGCGTAGGTAATTTTTTTAAGTTTTCAAAGATTTTGTGAAGTTTATTTATGATATTTGATAAGGAATTGAAAGTTAAGTGTTGGATGAAAGTGAAAATGTTGAATTTTCTATTCTTGATATTGATTGAAGTAGTCGTTGTCAAGTATGTACTACGTTAGCTTATTAGACGTCAGACCAAGTTTCAAACCTCAGGTCCGACATTTCCAGTTTACAACGAAAAGTTGTAATGACCGATTAAATATGTACATATACTCGTATATTTAACATTCCTACTACTGAAGATTCTGAAGAAGAAGAAAACAGAAGCTCCTCTTCTGAACTGTCGTAAGTGCTGACAGCTGCGAACATGATAATAGGACGTTAATCGAGAAAGATTGTACTACTTGGTATAGAGAACCGTATTAGTAGTTTGGGAAGAAAAAAAATTACAAATTTTCGCGCGGATTGTTATCATGAAACGTTGTAGGGTCTTTATTACTGCTCTTCTCACATTTATCTTCCGTGACAGACAAACATTATAAAAAACATGTTTGGTCCTAGGTTTTATTTCATTGATATTACAGATGATAATATTATATCGGTCAACCATGTACGTATGAGATAACAGAATTATTCGCTTTGATAAGGTGCTACTCGGAAGTGATGATAAATTTACACCTATTACGCTTCTTCAAAAACTGAGCTGAAAGTCTTTCAGTTTTTAATAATCCCAATAATTTTGTCGCTGTGGATAAGTAACTAATTGAATTTTATGGTCGTTATAAATTTCGTTTTCTTCCGGAATCGAAATGAAAGTTTTAGATTCAAGTACATGTTACGTGCATAGCAACTACTTATAGCTGTATTTGGGGAAACTTGTATACGGGACACCAGAGAGGAGTGAAAGAAAGAACATTGTTATTGACATAATCGATGTTCTATTGCAACAGGAAACTTTTTTACCTCACATAACGTTGACATCAAATTTTTCTAACGAAATATAACAATGGTTTGTGCCATCAGGTTTCAGCCAGCCCTCGATAGGTAGCGTTACTGATGGGAGTGACAAAAAGCTGCCCCTTCTAAACATTTAGAAACTTATAAGTCACCACAAAGCAAGGGTGCTAGATGTCAAATTATTACCATTTAGGAAAAAAAAAGATCAACCTGATATGAAGTGTACGATTTTTACTTAAAAAACCATGCTGCAATGTACACTATGTGAAAAATTTTGGCGTAAATATCATAAAATTGATAATAAAATGTAATAATATAAAATGGTTTTATTAAAATTAACTAAAATAAATAAAAAACATATAAATTTTTTAACAAAATCTATCAATAACCGTGATAATTCTATGTTACTGCAAGTATGTATCAAAAGTGATACATAAGATAGAATTATTAAGTTCTTTTAAGGCTCGATCTATGGTTAAAACAAATTTTTTGATGTTTTAGTGACTGGTTACTTATTCAAATTACAAAGTGAATATCTTCAAACAGTATAAACTTATGACAATATTTCTCAACTCTCGAAAAATTTCTTCTAGTTCCGTTTCAGGGTTCAATTATTCTCTTCCCTTAAGTTTTGGAGATAAAAGAAGCTCGCAATAGCTGAGAAAGAGGTTGGAATGACAAAAAATCAATTACAAGATACCGTGTGTGAGCAGGTAAATTGTCGTCACTTCATCATTAAATTTGCGGTATTGCTTCTCGGCAAAAGTTTCTTTCAACTCTTCATAACAGCACGAATTTCTAGAAGCAATCGTATTACAGCAATTGTCATGAAAACCTTTACATTTTATTGAATTTGGCGCGCTTTGTTTCGTAATCACACTTTTAAAGGCGGCTGGTCTTTGGTTGCGATATCGTAGCGATATTTCATTAATATTACATCAAGAAATACCCGTTTTCAGCAAACCATTGATAGCATTCGTGGTCCGTACTCAAACAATGCTGATTATGTGTGGAATATGCCATCGTTTAAAAGTTCGCAATGGATTATCTGGTTGAAGCGTAGACCGAATTTGATTGATTGCATGCGTTAATTTGGATTTGAAGACTTCATGCACTTACGACTTAAGAAAAACTCAGAAGAAAAAGTCTAACGGAGTTAGAGTCAATAGTTGGAGCACTAGCATAGAACACGCTCAACGGGGAAAAAACTACACTTGAAAAATATTGTTTTACTTGCTACATTAGACGTTTAAAAAGCTTTTAATAGGATACGGTAGAAGACCATTATAAAAGCTATGAAAGATAGTATCAGAATATCAGGATACGATATCCTTAGTGATTTAGAAAGGTCTTGACGGAGGAAATTTTTTAATCCCAATAAACTTTTTAATCGAAGAGAAAGTTAAAATACAGGCCGAACGAAGACAAGGTAACGGTTCAAACGAAAACTGTGAGGAAACTGCAGGAGATATGGAGTAACCTTACGAAAGGAATGTGGTCAGCAACACCGAGGATTGGTGAATGGTACAGCTGTCGAAAGGGAGAAGTTAATTACTTAACAATCAAAATGCTGTTTGGACATGGCTGTTTCCGTAGAAAGAATGGAAAAACCTGGAACCTAAGTTGTTTCTATTGCAATGGAGATTTTAAGAATTATTACTAACAAGCAATTCTCGACAAAAGTGACGAACGACTCTTCGTTAAAAAAGAATGAATATGTATAGGGGCATGGTAAGACGGTAAGACGAAGAACATACGTTTCTTGGAGCGATGGAAAAATGAGTGTGTTAATTGATTTTTTGTTGGCTAACAGATTCGAAATTTTCTACGAGAGAGCTGTAGAATTGTCTTCATAATGCCAACAAGTCACAGAACAAAATAACAAATACACGGTGCGACAGTCAAAATACACCCAGCTAATGACATAGTGTAGATTATGAGTTTTGTTGAGAACTCAAAAATATTTTTTTTATATTTCTTGAACCCTGCACACTTGTTTTATTTGACAAAAACAGAATTTTTAATTTTTTCACACGAAGTTATTGATTACCCAAATTACAGCAAATTCAATGAAAACATTGTGCAGTAATTCCACATAGTTCTCTGCATTCATTTTATGAGAAATAAAACAGAATGGAGAACGTGCTCTATATCCGAAATCTACCCAAGTCATTAAAGATCCTCCTTGAAAATTACGTGCGATTCTGGTCCGTGTATGACCTCCTTTTTCCCTCCAATAATATTTGAATCCATCAGGTCCATCAAGGTTGAATTTTTTTTCATCACTGAATATAATACTACGCCACTCCTCTTCCCAAAATTTGTATTTTTCAGCGAAAGGCAATCTGGCTTCCTTGTGTCTAGGGGTCAATCGTGGTTTGGGTATCATTTTTTGTGGAATTACTGGACAATGTTTTCGTTGAATTTGCTGAAGAAAATTATGGAAATAATTTTACTTTTCAGCAAGACAATGGCCCTATACATGTAGCCAAAAGGACCAAAGCATTTTTTGAAGAAAAGGATATAACTGTTTTGGACTGCCCATCACTTAGTCCCGATCTAAATCCTGTTGAAAACTTCTGGGGAATTTTAAGTGCCGAAATATACAAGCGTGGGATGTCTTATAACTCCTTAAAAGAGCTGAAAGAAGCTTTAATAAAAAAATGGGGCGAAATTCCCCAAGATGAGTTACAAAAATTAATAAACCCTATGCCACTTCGGTTAAATGAAGTAATTAAAAATCGAGGAGGACACACGCATTATTAAAATTAATTTTTTATTTGAATATATTTAATTATCTTTTTGTTTTTGAATTTTTTCTTATTTTGTACCATATAAATATTTCCTTTAAGAATTTGAATTAGCTATAAGAAATATTTAATAAAATAAACAAACTCTGAAAATTTTTTACTTTACTTTTTTGTTTCTCTTTAAAAAAATATATAAACTTATAAATTAGCTTTAAAACCAAAGAGATTTTTAGAAAAAACCCATGTACCATATAATTTCTTCCTTGGCTGTAGAACAGACAAATGTAACAAAACACTTGACACAATAATTTATTTAGAACATTAAACAGTTATAAACTAATAAAAGAAATTTGTAAATAATTTGTTTTGTGAATTATAAAGAAGTACTAAATTTTGTAACACTAAGCAATTATGTATATGTAATAACCAAAAGAAAAATTGTATAAATACTACAGAATATTTTTCAATAAATCAGAACTAATCTTGAATTGTAAATCAAATCATTATTATTTCTCAAATATTCTGACTGAGCAGTTTGACCAGTGCTTAGGTGAATTAAAGCTGCTGCAGCCAATTGCAGCATTATAATCTCGATGGCAACCCTTTTTTTAAACATTATATGATCTTCATTGTTTATCGGAAAATGTGTCAATTTCACTCATCAAACCCCATAACATTTTAAGTCAAATAATATATATATGTATATCGTTTTAAAGGCTCAGAAATGTTTGTATAATCAATAAATGTGTGCATAAAGTCCAAAAAAACAGTTTTTGTCAAATAAAACAGGTTTGGGGGGTTCAAGAAATATAAGAAAAAATATTTTTGAGTTCTACTTAACAAAACTCACAACACACTCTATGTCATTAGCATAGTCGCATAGTGATCTTAGACCAGACGGTGGTCATTATAACTGTGCTAAATAAGATTTTAAATTTTATCTTAATTCTCTACTTATTTATTCTCGTTATATTTAACTTATTGTTGCCATTTGAAATTCAACAGACCACCGTGCAATGCTCTTAAAGTTTGCCCTTTCTATTTCTCTACTGTTGGTAGTCAGTCGCCTATACGGTTTGCTTGTTTCTAAGCTTTAAAAGTTTTTTCAAAATAACAATGAAATACGTCGCTACACATTCATAAATTAAATGAAGACTAACATGGCCCTTTCAACAGGACATAATAAAAATGATAATGAAACGGTTTTTGTTATGTCATGTTCTACTTTAACAAGTAATTTTTCCTCCTTTTTTTAAATTTGTATACTTTGGTTTCTGTCTGTTTTACAAAACAAAGTAATAAAATATTAAAAGAAAAATTAAATCTAAGAACATAAAGATAAACGTAACCATAGCAGTTAACACGAGGTATTATTGTTAGGCAGAGAAATTAAACCTAGGGATTGACGAGAAAAGAGGAGTTTTTTCAGAAATAAATCTAAATTAGAAGAATAGTGTTTAAAAGATATTTACTTGGTTTTTGATTTGCTTTTTGAAAACTATTTTTTTTAAACTAACACACTTGGGCTAATAAACTTTAGAACCCTTGTCTACATCTGTTATTACAATTTGAGTTTATGTTACCGCCTTCTGTTTTCCTTTAAATACAATTTAAAGATGCTTTTACTTGATAATGGTATATATTGATAAAATTTACAAAACTAACAATAGCAAAAAAAAAAAAATCACGAGTACATTTGTTTGTTTGCAGATGTTGAAAAGAACTCATTGTTTGCATTTCAAGATAATTTATTTTCTTACTGAACTTTTATTATACCCTCAACTAATGCCTTCAGTCATGATAACAGCCTTAAATACCTGTGTATATATGTCACCTATGCCTGTGCTTTAAAGCGGGGTTAAGGTTCTCACAAAAATAATTTAAAGAATAAAATGTTCGGATAACCAAATTTGAGTAATTTGTGTTTAATGCTGAGCCAAATTCATTCATAATGTAGATGCCACAGCAATATTTACATATTAATCCGTAAAATATATTAATTTTGTTCAAAAAAGATCGCCGTAGTCAGGTAGGCAGTGTGTTAGCTTATGGGCCATGACGTGGTTCGAGCGCTGGCTCAGGCATCCCGATTAAAACAGCATATGGAAAAATATTTCTTTCGGCGACTTGCTCTCAGCAATCTTCTGACAAAAACTCTGAAAGTCAAATAAAATTTGCATGAGAAGGTTATCAAATCTTTCGTTTGAAGTTGGCGTTAAACAGTAGATCCCGCCACTTATTGATAAAACACACACAACATGCAGTTGTGAGAAGCTAAACCTGACACAAGTTACTGAGAAAGTTAGCTCTGACAGAGATTAGAATAGATCGGGTTATACCAAAAAGCAATAGATAAACAGCATGCGAAAAAGCGAAGTGAAGAAAAAAAAATTAAAGAGAGAAACATGTTAAAGAAAAGAGTATTTACAGGAAAGAATAAGAATAATAACTTTCCAGGTTAAAACATAAGTTAACTTTTCGAGGCCTTTGAAAGCAACCCTATCAAGTTTCTTGAGCCTTTTCCTCTGCATGACAAGGCAGAGATACTCTGTTGGGCACCTCCAAATTTCTGTAAACATTTTTTAAAACGCAAAGACGATGAAAAATTAAGGATTCGACTCGCATGATATGATCTATGGGGACAGCCATAACGCTTAGATATGCAGAATTGGAAGCTTTGTTCGAAAGACAATGACGTCAAGCATAAGAAGATTTAGCAGAATTATAGCGAGTATATCAATCTAGAATCCTGCTCTCGTCTAATAAGCTAACCCACTACCCATTATACTACTACACATAAGATACTCTACACTCATATCATATGCTTAATGGCTTAATTTTCAAAACTCCAACCTGCGTCAAAATTCTTGTTGAAGAATTCAACATTTAATTTTTAAAATTCTGTACTCGTTATAATATTTTAGTATTTCGTATTCATCTTATAGTTGAGTAATACGGTGGGTTGTGGTACTAAGTTCGGATGTTAAACTTTATTGTATGCGGCCCGATTACTGAAGTCTTTTCAAACAGAGCTCATGGCAATTTTTAAAGTAGGGCAATGCTTGTTGGAGTTGAGGCAGGATTTTCGCTGAAAATCTCTTGATTTACTCCTATCTCTTGATAGACCCCAACGAATGTAGTTGCAACATCCGTCATTTAAAGGTAACTCGTATTTGGTCGTCGGAAACATAGAGATATCGTTAGAATTTGCATTGCTGACGACCCGGCCCGGTAAGAGGGTACGTGCAATATTGTTAGACTGTGCTGGACATTCATAGATAAGAAAAGGTCTGAGTTTATTCTGTTCTTAAATCCCACGTCCATCTATCACATAATAACCATTCGTGCAGGCGACTGTCGTCTTGGTAGGTATTCCAGAAGGCATTTCGGCAAATAACTTCTGCAGGAACTGTGGGTCTGAGGATTATGAAGAGACTATCTTTCACTTCTTAAGTCAGTGACCAGTTCTTGTCATAAAGAGACCGGGGTTTTTGATCTCTCACTTTCTGACTTTCTGAGTAGTAGTAGTAGTCTATGATTACCACAATACAACAATCAAAGAATTGCTTTTAGGTTATGTAAGGTTGCAAACCTCTTTACGGTAGAGGTGTCACTATGTATATATATATACGAGTATATATGTATATACAAAGATTGTTGCAATATCAAGATTTTTTGGTTTTATTTAGAAAATATTTGATCCCCACAATGAACCTAAATGCTGAATTAAGTGGGTAATGAAGGGTATTATTTGACCCATGCATTAGAATTACGGTATTGAAATAAACAAGAATTAAAACAATGCTTCATTCATTTTCTGTTAATTTAACTTTTCTTTGAATTTATGATAATGAAAAAAGCATTTTAAAATGTAAGAAAAACAAAAAAAAACATCTTATTACACTACAAAATAGGACAAGTAAGATTTCACAAGCAAAACAAAACAAAAAACCAAAACAAATAATAAAATCTTGGTAAAACAAATGCCAAAATACCTCTGCTTAATTCTAGGGAGAATCTTGTAGTCCTTTTAAAATAAATTTTTGTTCCTTATTTTTTCTTTCTGCTTTGCTGTTGAACTTTCGAAACTTTTGTTTCTATTATTGTTATGGTTTGTAATGTAAAACTCATTAATTCTGTTTATATTTTCCTCTGATGGTATGCCACAGTAGTTTTAACTGAAAAAAATGTGAGACTAATAAACTAATTAAAGATTCTCAAAATTTTGAGTTGAATTCTATAGTGTACTTCCTTTGTTTTCTAACAGTATAAATATTATTAAACATAAATATTAAGGGCAGTTAACATACTAGGCTCCTTGCTATCGTATTCGAAAAATAAGTCATTGCATGGACAATTAGTAGTTGCTATAGTCTAGAAGGTAGTGTGTTGGCTTATTTTTCGTGAGGCCACGATTCGATTGCTATTGATTTGCTCAAGAGAATATGAACAAGTGGCTTAGAATGGCTTTATGATAGCCCAAATGTAATGAAGAATGAAAGAGCAAAAACAAAATTGGATTTTACAATCAATATTCAGTGTACTTTACGTTCCTGAAACCTCACTTTTAGGTGCCAATGTTTGTACTATTCATGCAAGTTATCTTCTCAGCACGTCATACTGGATTAAGCTTTGGTTTTTAGTGTAAATCAGTTCAATATCGCAGTTCAAGTCACCGTAGTCTAACAGATAGCAGTGTTGGCTTATTAGATACGAACTCGGCATTCAAGCAAACTGAAATATGAAAAAATTATTCTCTCGGCAATCTCCTCCATGCAGGCTTCTGGTAAAAACTCTGAGAGTAAATAATATTGAATTTACTTAATTGGTCCTTACAACCCATTAGTCAGGATTACAACCAATTTTCTCACAACACCCATGTTGTGTTGTGTATTAATTTAATTCATGAGTGGCAGGACCACAGCTTAACGTCAACTTCGAATGCCAGATTTGAGAGACTTTTCGTGGCGATTTTATTTACTTTTTGAGTTTTTGCAGCAATACTGCTGAGAGGAAGTTGCTGAAAGAAATAATTTCTCGATATTTTGTTTTGTTCAAGGTGTCTGTGCTGAGGTTTGAGTCACGTTCTCGCATCTATTAAGCCAACCCTTTAAAATGTAATTTCCTTTCATTAATTTTTCATTTCAAAAGTGTTTTTATTTGTACATATTTTTCAAATAGATATTGTACCATACATTACCATGTAAAAATGTGACCAGCTGATCCACTGTTGGCATTAAAAAGGTTTGTTTCCGTGCTATGAATGTTAATTCCATTTTTAGTGAGACAACATCAACGTTTTTTTAAGCCTTTATCCTTAAATGCTTATTCCTGAGTTGTTGTTTGCAAATCATGTGATAGGAAAATAAAAACGTATTTCGAAAACCTGTGGCAAAAAGTTGACCAAATAAAAGCATTCAATTGGGTTTACTTACAAAGCATAAATTACAATTATGGAACTATGGCTGGAATTGTAAGGCATAGGAACTGAACTCTTTATAAAATGTAAATCAATGCCATTCACATCTTCTGCCAAACCTGCCTTAAGAATTTAAAATTCTTTTATTTACAGCAATCTGTATACCACTGTACTAACGAACCACTTTCTCTTAGAAGTTTTAAAAGTTTCTCCTGTATTTTAAAAATGCACTACATTTACAGAGGAACAAAAAATAAAATACAGACAGAAAATATTTTTAAACCCACAAAATTAGTTCTGCTTTTGGTTTTTTCAATATGATGGTGGTATTTTAGTACAACACAATCAAAAAACGTTAATAGCGAACATGGTAGTATTTTTCCAAAAATCAATAATCGTCAGCAATTTGAGTTACATGGTTGGCGTTTAATCAAAAACATAGTGAGAGAGAGAGAGGGGAAAAAATGAAAAATAAAAAAATTGCATCATCGCCAATATTTTTTTCCCATATGGTATTGATAATTTTCTTCGAATTACACACCCCCCATACATTTTTTTGTGAAATATTGCAAACATTACCTTTAATTTCAGCTTTAAGTTTTCCTCACTTTTTCGTAATTTCTTTTTGTATATTTTTTTTTGTTTTTGTACAATTTTGTCGATTTTTGCCTACGCTTGGTAATTTATGTGTTTTGCATTTTTTTTTTATTACAGACATTACTAATGTGCAGCCATTTTATCTTACTCTGCCTTCAAGTGGTCTTGTTACTTATGGCATCTAAATAGCAGCCTCATGGATGGTATTTGGGAGTTCAGTTGTATTGGTACTTGTAGACGTGAAAATCGGGATTGCTCAGATTGGGCGTCAAAAAAGCAACAGTTAACTAGTAAGGAGTGTATACTAACAAATTCCGGCATACCTTTTACTATAATTAAAATAATTAATTGTCATTATTTTGGTTTTGTTAATCAGTCTCTCTACCTTATTGAACACGTGTACTGTTTAATTTTTATTACAAAACAATGTCTTTTGAAACCGAATATTAAGTATTTTGTCAGAAAAGCTGAAATAGGAGCTGTCACTGAAAGTTTTTTAAGAAATATAACAAAAAAAAAACAAACAAAAAAAAAAGATTTCGCTCAAAATATAATTATTTGGGCAATTCACACGACTTTGTTGCATTGTACATACACTTTTTGTTTGTGAATGCTCAATATTATGTTGTATTGTGTATTTCATATTTCAAATGTCAAAAAGCGATAAAAAGAAGTATCATAATTTAATTTTCAAGCAGCAAAATGAAAAATATTGCGTAAAAAAGTAAATTAAATAATTATCTGTGCGATTTTGAAACATTTTGAAATGTTAATTATTAACTCAAGTTGGATAGAAAATATTTTCTATTTTTATTCTGGCATTTGCATAAACTGATAGCACGAAACCAATACAACTTCCAAAAACATATGAAAAAAATGTGTAAAGGTATATCGGATTTTTATATGAAAATGATCAACAACAAGCATACACTGTTGTATATTCGTCAAACAATACAATAAATACAACGATACAAGATCTTGTGTGAATTGCCCAATTGTTTAATTGGCAATGAGACACATGTGTAAAGTCGCCGTAGTCTAGTAGGTAGTGTGTTTGCTAATTAGTAAAACGAAATTTAAAACAATACTTTCGGCGACTTCCCCTCGGCGAATTTTTAACAAAAAATTTGAGAGAAAATAAAATTGCAATGAAAACCTATTCAAAAAACTTTGAAATGAAGGTCCCCCTCCACTCATGTATAAAATTAACACATTATTATTATTTTGCTTTGTCTGTCTGTTGTCTGCTGCTTGTGTTAAAAAAGCGCAAATAAATCATTCAGAAGAGAAGGAAAAAAATCGAGTGTAAATAAGTGTGAATACAATTGTAGACGTATACATATATACTATATGGAGCAAACACTCTGTTCCTTCACATTTTTGAAAAGAACTACAAACAGTAGAGGGAAAATAAATTAATTTTCCCTAAGGTGTAGTTCTGTTAAGGATTGAATGAAACTCAGTTGGAAAGGATACAACAAAAATGCATCTACTCTGTATTGAACTAGGAAAATATGTTATTGGAAAAAAGAAAGAGAAGTTGTGTTTGTGGACATTTTTATTCATTTTATTAGAAAATTAAGAGGAACGACCTCTACAGGAAGAGAGTTCCACACACGTACATTGACTAAAGAACGAAATCTGTCTGCAATGTGTAATCTACTGGCCACGCAAACAGAAACGAATGTGCTTTGTGAGAAAGACGAAAGTTACACAAGAATATATGTTTTTCGGCAATAAGTTCTTCTATTTTGCTAGAGTGAAACAAAAGCCAGATTGTGAGAGAGTTCCAGTAATTCAATTCAATATCCTATCGCCACTAAGGACTCTCGAGAAGTATCAAAATAGTTTTCGACCCACACGTGGGACTTGCCTTTCATTTTCGATATATGTACATATGTAAGTGGTATAAGTAATATGGAAATCAGATGGCACGAAGCATTTCTAGCACGGTGTTAAGAAACCGACACACATGAATGTTTCTTTCGACACTCTCAAAATGTGCTGGTTTCAGCGAAATTCACATTGAATTTTTACTTGTAAGAGATTTGATTGCTTCTTTCTAGTGACAACTTGTTCAGGAGCTCCCCGTAGTATGGTGGGAAACATTGAGAACAGATGAGACCACAAGACAGAAAAGACGTAGGCGAAACAATCCATAGAATTAGTTTTGACTCCACAATTCCAATTTCGGATGTTAGAATTCCTGATAACACCAATTTACATCGTATTTATTAGCACACTACATGTTGTTACGAAAATGGTTACGGTGTACATCGTTTAACAATAAAATGAGCAAAAGCTACATAAATAAATACAACGAACTTGTTACAAGTAAACCAACAATATCAGTATGAAAGAAAAGGGGATAGACAAGTAAGCGACGCAACGACAAGCAATGAGCAATGTTCATAAAATACACAAACAACAATGAAGTCGCGATTAAGTTCTCGAGAAGGCGAAACCCGAATGTTCGACTTTAAGAACCTTCATCAGACAGATTACGTGGACATATAAAAAGGCAAGGCAAAGCAGGCAACAAGTAGTAAGAATTCAATCAGTCTTGTGTGAAGACGCGTTGCGTGTGAAGGGAACGGTCGTGGTTTGAAGATAGAAGTTGTAAAGATCTGCGTTGCAAATAAAATAAAAATTAATTTGTGTTTAGTTTTAGATAAACTTTTTATTGCTCGCATAATTGCGTGTGCCACTGTTCACTTGATGTAAATAACAACAATTTGTTTTGTTTGTGTGTATTTTGCTTATGTTTGTCCTTGCAGTGTTGTATGCGAAAGCAGCAGATTTGTGTTTCGGCTTTAGATGGTTAAACTATGACCTTGTTTAAAAGTAAGGGTTTTCATAATTTTTAGGGGGCTAAGAACAATTTTTTTGTTGGAAAATGAGAGTATATACAATTGATTAATATCAATAATTATGCAATAAATAAAAAAACAAAGAACAATAAATTATGCATTCCATTGTGTGTGTACATTTGTTGTGACACGTCGACATCATATGATATATGAGTTCAAGTTTAATCAACCACAAAAATTGTGTGTGTTGACAATGCAGAATAATTACTAAAATATTAACGCTGCAATAAATATACACAATTTTGACCTTCTTTCTTGTTATTTGTTTGACATTCGTTATATGTTATGATAACAAAATTATGCACAGTATTTTGTTTAAGTAGTTATGAAGGAAATTTTATGAAAGTTTCAGTAATTATTCTTTAATATCATGGAAAATAAATTTAATTGCAGGGACGCCTTTAGTATGTTATATTTGCTTATTTTGCGAAATTCACAGTACATAAGGTTAATAGTGACAAGTTTAAAATAAATCTTCGTGCAACCAAACATTTGGTGACTAAGGCATTGAATGCTTATGGGGTTCTTCTATGATGTTTTTTCGATGTAATAGGATCATATTGTACATAAGATGGGTTTTTTTGTGTGTTTTTTACTTGACTTCAGCAGGTTCAAGTTGCACTTGAAACTAAGCCTATGAAACTATTTTTCGTTTAACACTTATATAAAATTCGTAACAACAAATATGTGACGTATGAGTGATATTTAATTTTTTATTTTATTGCATACTTTCCAGAGTAATTCTTTCAGTACAT
Source organism: Sarcophaga carnaria (assembly GCA_958299815.1). Taxonomy (NCBI): domain Eukaryota; kingdom Metazoa; phylum Arthropoda; class Insecta; order Diptera; family Sarcophagidae; genus Sarcophaga; species Sarcophaga carnaria. Next base: position 70,373,684 of record OY283149.1, on the reverse strand, counting down.
GTCATATGGTGCGTATAAGTAATATATTTAAATTCAATTAAATAGAAAGTATACGCTTAATATGGTATTTAACATTTATAAGCTTATGTGACAATTCTACTGGGTTAATGTTTTGCAGAATAATTTACTTATTTGAATGGCTGATTATTTATTTTGAAGTCGCAGTACTCTAGTAGGTAGTGTGTTGGCTTATTAGACGTAAGGTCAGACATCAAAACCAAATATGCAAAATATTTCTTCGGCGACTTCCTCTCTGCAGATTTCTGGCAAAAACTCTGAGAGTAGATAAAATTACCATGAAAATGTTTCTCAAAAATCTGTCCTTCGGAATCGACTTTAAACTGTAGATCCAGGCACTCATGTATAAAATTAATACACACAACATAAGTGATATAAGAAGCTAGGACGGAATCCTCACTTAAAGGTTGTAATGACCAATCAAGTAAGTCAGTAATGTTTTTCAAGGAGAATGGAATACATTTATATAAAATTGTCAACCGGTACCATATTGTTTCGAAAATGGAAATGGTGTTACAATGTTTAATTTTAAAATGATAAACAAAAGCTACACAAACAAAAACTATGAACTTGCTTACATGATCAGCGAATAAACAAAATATAGCAACAACATCAGTATAGAAAAGTGATAAACAAGTAAACAAACAGGCAACAATCACACTGCAAGGACAAACGTAAACAAAATACACAAACAACTAACGTAAACAACATGTTTACATTTATAGAGATTTCGCTAAGGCAAAGTCATTCTCCTTCTAGAGCATTCATCTGACTGTTTATCCAGCGATGTAAAAGGCAAGACAAAGCAAGCAACGGGATCAGTAAAAATTCAGTCAGTCTTGTGTGAAGGTGTGTTGCGTGTGAAGGAAATAATCGTGGTTTGAATATCTCCGATTTAACGAACAACTGTTATTGTTTACGCAGAAGAGTGTACAAACAAACAAAGCAAATTGTTGTTGTTTACATCAAGTTGTGAACAGTGGCACACGGAATTGTGCGAACAATAAAGAGTTTATCTACAATTAAACACAAATTTATTTTTATTTTTATTTGGAATCTACGAACTCATATTCAAAACGTTTTTAAATGGGCAAACACATAACAATATATTAAGGGTGACCAAGCTACGGAAATGAATTGGCTAAAATTTATTCGATTGAAATTATGAAAATCGGATTATCGGTTGAAAAGAATTTTCCGTGTGTACGGAGAATAATTAAAAGTTCTCTTCTTTTTTACTTTTAATTCATAAATAGATTTCAAGTTAAAGTTTGCTGTTGAAACATCAGTTTGGTTAGGAAAAGAGACCGGAACTAGGCTATCCTTTTTGGAAAGGTTAAATGCATACACTTTTGATTTAATTTTGTAGTACTCTGTAAGACCGCATGTATATAACAATAATATAATGAAACTCGCAGATCTGTATACATGCATAGTTCCTAGGACCTAAGTAGAAAAGCCAAGAAGAGAAATATGAAATGTCTGCATGGAATCATCACCTGTGAGTTTCTCGTTAAAAATCAAACTCATTTTCATTTCATTTTAATCATACATACCTACATAATTGGTTATTACAAGCCTTTAGTCAGGATTACGACAGAGCTTATCACGCCACTGATGTTGTGTGTTAATTTTATACATGAGTGGTGGGACCACAGTTTGAAGTCGATTCTGAACGACAGATTTTTTGAGAAACAATTCTTTTGCACTCAGAGATTTTTCCAGAAATCTGGTGAGAGGAAGTCGCCGAAGAAATATTTTTTCATATTTCGTTTTGTTGGAGATGTCTGACCTGTGGTTTCAACCGGGTTTCATGTCTAATAAGGCAACACACTACTTACTAGACTACGACAACTACAGATTCACATTATACGATTGTAAAATATTGCTTAAACACATTCATTATCAGGTCTAAAGTATTAGTTAAAGTTTTAATGCAAAAAGGGTGATAATAATAATAATATTGTTTATGGATTCAAGAAAAAAATATCGTGCGACGTTAGAAATATGGTTGGTAAATTAAGAAATGAATCGGCCGATACAGTAAACTGTTATAAGAAATTAAAGGATACAGTCAAAATCAAACCTCAAAGTGGAGGCCAAAAAAGTTTGATGCTGGACACATCAGATTTATTCTACATGAAGTGCGGAAAAACTCAAGAACATCTAAATCAAAGTTAGCTGAAATACTTCAGAAAAGAAAGTAAAGCAACTAGCGCTTCACCCCTGCTTTGGCATAACGACAAAAAAAAAAAGAAACACTTTAACGTGGGTGGTTGTTAATCAACGAAATGAACAAGAAATTCAGAAAATTTTGGCATACAAAGTGCCAGAATATGAAGAAGCTTGCCGCAAAAAACACAATAAGAAATGCAGAAAATTCGATGGAAAACAGAAGGAAAAACACTGTATAAGGAAATCTACATTGCATAGTTATTTCATTACAATGCTATTCTCCACACAGTGTTAAATTTTAATAGTTTTCTATACACGGGCTGATGTTCGTGACAGTCAGTCACTGACAGTTTTTCGATATATGCACCATATGACTACGGCCGTATGGTATATGTGACATACAAATGAAAGTCTAGTAAAGTTTATATTCAAGATTAAATGTTATGATATGGACTGAAAACCTTTCTACAATAATTGCTTTTAAATGACTACCAGAAGTCGACTAATATTTGTGTTTTTTGCCAATATTATTATTTCTCTTTGAGCAAACATTGTCCAACTTCTGGTGGTCGCTCAAACGTGAAATTCAAACATTTTGCGATAAACAGTCGAGATCCATCAAAACTTTTGACCATTTTTGAGCTAAAAGTTCATTTGAAAAAATATTTGTTTATTTATTATTTATTTATTAATTACAATACAAACTATATTCTAATTATATACGAGCTGAGTAACTTTGGTCATATGCTCGATTAAGTGTCACAGACCAGAGTCTAACACACTACCCACTACACTACTAGGGCACCCTGAAAAAATATATGTATGAAAAATATAACTCGACTATTAAACTCTTTAAATAATAACTGCGGTAATTTTTGTCCGATTTGATCATACGAAGTGTCAATCCCTTCACAAGAGCATGCACTTGCATAAAGTCGTCATTTATTTTATATTTTTTAATTAAAGTGTGCTACTATGAACGGACAAACTTGAAAAAATATGAAAAAATTGGCATTTGTCAAGTATACCTCATCAAACCCCATAGCATATTAAGTCAAATAATATATATATATGTATCGTTTTAAAGACCCATCCCTCTCCTTTCTAATAGGGTTTAAATTTTGGACATCGGATCAGAAATGTTTTTGTAATAAACAAATTTGTGCTTAAAGTCCAATAAACCAGTTTTTGTCAAATAAAACAAGTTTGGAGTATTCAAGAAATATAAAAAATATATTTTGGAATTCTACTCAAGAAAACTCACAACTTATACTTTGTCATTTGTTGGGTGTATTCAATTTTTTTTTATTTCATAGTGTTATTATAATAAAATAAAAAGACATGAATTAAAAAAAATTACGGTATTTAAGTAATTCGCCAGTATTTACTAATATTTAAACTTGGAAATATATTCTTACCCTCACGAAAAATGCTTGTATCGAATCTTCTATTCTCAGCTTTGAGTTGATTACTAGAGATAGGTTTAACATTTGCTCTTCTATATACTGTATGAAAAAATATAAAAAAAAAATATATAAAAAATATATATAAAATATATAAAAATATATAAAAAAAAATATAAAACCGTTCTTATTCACGTACACGAATACTTCAGGAGGAACGTTGCCCCTTTTTAGTGTTTTGGATATATATTCGTCGTTGACATAATAAGGAGCCATTATTAGGTTATTTTCGAAACGGTAACAACAAGATCTAATATGATTTCTAATAAGATGTATGATGAAATTATTAGTTCGGCTACTTTTGGCAGCATTGTATAGTCTCGAATAACTTATATATTAAATAAATTAAGTAAATTCACTATTCGGGGATCTGTGTAATGAAGTACATTCTTTTTGGCATCTTCTTTCGAATTTACGTATTTTTTTCATGTAGGAAGGAGAAACATTAATATTAATTCATTTCACATTCATATTAGCTGAGCTGTTTCTTCGTTTTAGTTTCTTTTACATTGTATTTATTGTGCACAATTGTACTCTATATTTTTGAAGAAGAAAGAGAAAGAAAGAAAATTTTTCTTGTTGGTTTTTAATCTATTCGTACATTAAGTTTTCTGGGCTTTTCCTGTGAGTTGTGAGTTGGATATAAAAGTCACGTAAATTGGTCAGAAGTCTTTTTTAATAGCAAACTGAAAAACAGATATCTTGTTGAAAACATATTAAGATGTCAGGCTTGAAGAATTTGTCTTGAAAAAAATAAAAGAAATTTACAAACAAATAAAATGCCTGCAAACACCATTCATCAATTTTACGGTATAATAAGATCATTTAAATGAAGAATTAAAAAAAATTATTTGTAAATAGCTCTTGAATTTAAGAATTAACATATTTCTTTATAATTTATTCCAAACTCTGTGCGTCCTCCTATTGCCAATAACAGTTTCTGTTTTTAGAATACAAATTCATGAAATGCCCCATAAATTTTATTGTTATTTAATCATCACATTTTTAATTTATTATTATTATTTTTTTGTAGAAATAAAGCAGGAACTTAAATTTATAACTTAATACGGAAGATAAAAATATTTTCACTAGATTTTATGATTTGAGTTTTCCAACCGTGTTAAATTCAATTAAAATTTTCTTATTTGCTTGCCGTATAATTTGTTGAAATCCGGTGCACCATTGATTATGTTTTATGTTTATATATTCAGAAGTAGTCCGAATTAAATTTGCAATAAAATTAAATTTTTTGTATACTTTCTGAATAACACTTCTTTTGTATTGATAGTCTTACTATTTTTTTGCTTCTTTTTACTCTGTATGCTACGGTGTGAGATTTTATGTTTTCACCTTCCTTAAAAACTTTGTCAACAAAGTGTTATACCAAGAATTTTAAGTAGCAGCCATATTTTATTAAAACTATAGTTTTAAAGAAAAGGCAAAAACAAAAACAAAAATATATATTTAATGGCATTATTTTGTGAATTTCTCATTGCCACTTCTGGCTGCCATAACATAAAGTTGGTAAAGTTTACAATGAATAAACACTACATTCTACTACTAGAAATAGTAGAATGTGGTTGCTATATCTGTCCTCATTTTCTCTCTCTTTTTCTGTTACGTCTTACCCCTTTAAAAACGTTTAAAATATGAGTTCGTAGATAGCAAAAAAAAAAATTAATTTTTGTTTAGTTTTTGATAAATTCTTAATTGTTCTCACAATTCCCTGTGCCACTGTTCTTGATTTAAACAACAACAATTTGCTTTATTTATTATTCTGCTTTACACTCTTCCGCGTATACACTAACAATTGTTCGTTATATCATTACAACGGAAATCTTCAAACCACGATTATTCTCTTCACACGCAACGCGTCTTCACACAAGACTGACTGAATTTTTACTGATCGCGTTGCCTGCTTTGACTTGCCCTTTATATCGCTGGGTAAACAGTCTGATAAATGCTCTTAAAGGATAATGACTTTGCCTTCGCCAAATCTTTATAAATGTAAACATGTTGTTTACTTTATTGTTGTTTGTGTATTTTGTTTACGTTTGTCCTTGCAGTGTTGTTTTTTTATACTGATGTTGTTGCTATATTTTTGATTACTCGTTGATCATGTAAAGAAGTCCATTGTTTTTGTTTTTGTAGCTTTTGTTACATACATACATAATTGGCCATTACAACTCTTCAGTCAGGATTACGGCCTAGCTTCTCACACCACTCATGTTGTGTGCGTTAATTTGATACTTGAGTGGCGGAACCTGCAGTTCAACATCGAACCCGAACGACAGATTTTTGAGAAACTTTTTCATGGAAGGTTTATTTACTCTCAGAGTTTTTGCCAGATATCTGCTGAGAGGAAGTCGCCGAAGAAATATACATTTTTTTCATATTTCGTTTTGATGTCTTACCTGGGATAGATACGAACCCGGGCTTTACGTCTAATAAGCCAACACACTACCTACTAGACTACGGCGACTTCTTAAACGATGTAACACCATTTCCATTTTCGTAACACTATATTGTGAGTGACACTATATATTATATCTGTTCCAAAGTGTTCCCCCAAAATCGTTATTATCTACGCTTGTCGGCACTGGAGATAATTTTACGCTTCTTTCCTCTTGATTTTTATTTTAAGGCCTTGGCGGCTAAGGTTAGCAGGCGTCTCTGGGCGAATAGACTGTAACTTGCATATTGGTCACGCAAGGATCCTGAAAGAAGTTGGAACTTTCCAGGGCAGTGACTACATGCCACTGCATTACGACTTTTAAATTAGGTTTAGGACATCCATTCCATACAAGTAGGTCTGGGAATATATTGCGGAGCATCTCGTAAAGAACTCCTTGAAAATTTACACGAATGTCTCCAAATTGAATGAAACCATTGGATGTGTATTCTTTTTCGTAATGAATCGGAATAGCCTAGTCTATACGGCTGCCAAATCACTGTGACGTATTTCAGGCGAAGGCGTCGCCATATAGGCTGCGGCTTAATTTAATAAGGGACGACATCAACATACTTTCTGATAGCCAGGCAGCTATCAAAGCACTGAAATCCAATATGAAGTACTCCAAGACAGTGTACATATCACATGCGCATCAGGACACAGTGACATTCCAGGTAACTGCAGAGCGGATGTACTGGTCAGTTGTGGCACAACAATCGAACTCTGTGATGAATTCTCGACTTTGGGAACCTCTCTGAAAACCTGCAAGCGTATAATTCACAATGCGATCGTCGATTCCATTAACAATTAATGGTCGGCTTCGGACACGGGAGAATGACCACAGAAATTATATGCACACATTAGAGGCGTATTCGTCTTCTAATGTTAATTTCTACAAAAGCTTCAGAGTTAAGGAAGAAGGAATGAATGTTCTTCACCCAGTGGCTGAATGATCGGCACAATGCCGTAGGACTTTTGGTGACTACTATGTAGAGGATCTGAAACAAGTGTCATATATTGAATTAAATTTTCTAGCGACGTGTGTAAAAATTGTTTTTTGGTGAAGAGAATTTTTTTGAAGCAACACCAGTTAATTGTCAGCTATAAGACAGCCCCCGATAAAAATAGAAGGAATTGTGCTTTTAGGTTAGGTTAGGTTAGAGGACGTGTACTTGTCAATTCAGACAAGTACAGTACCCGGAGTTCGAATTGACCCATTGTACAACGTCCTAGTTTCTCACACCACTTATGTTGTGTGTGTTAATTTTATACATGAGTGGCGGGACCTACAGTTTAAAGTCGACTCCGAACGACAGGTATTTATTTATTGAGAAACTTTTCATGGCAATTTTTTATTTACTCTCAGAGTTTTTGCCAGAAATCTACTGAGAGGAAGTCGCCGAAAAAATACTTTTTGTATTTTGTCTTTGATGCCTGGCCTGGGGCTCGAACCCAGGCGTCTAATAAGCCAACACACTACCTACTAGACCACGGCGACTTCAAATTGTGCTTTTACCCCACTGTCTGTGAAGCAAAAAGGCAAAATTACATTGAGCAACTTCAGCAGCTCCTTGCGGAATATCGGATTACGTCTGATAAATATACATTCGATGTTGTCTGTAAATTTGTTGATCTTGGCCACGCCGTTACAAGCAAAAAGATGTCAGCCTGGAGATCAAGAGGTGATACTACGGTCTCAATAGGCCGTTGAGTAGCAGAGACCTCTCTTGTACGATGTAAGTTATATTCTACAAGCAGTTTAGAGCGATTCGCACCACATCCGATTCAATAATGAACTGTATGAACTCCTCAACGACGCGGACTACGAAGCGGACTAACATCCAGTGGCTGCGTTAGCTCGACATTGTCGTTCGAATAGCAGAGGATATTCTAGTATTTGATGCGGGGCTTACCGCAAGGCACGACCTTGTCTGCGTTGAAAGGACCAACACGAGGATGCCCTGTCATAGATTTTTTGTAACCGTTTGGCAAAGACGATCAAGAAGCAAAGACGCCTAGAAGGATGTATTATGACAGGTTGAAATCCGATAAACTACTTATTAGTGGTCATTTAAGTAGATAAGTAACGTTTGTCAAAAGAAAGAACTTACAAAGGCTTGGACTGTAATTGTGGAATCAGCTCCAAGGACGATTAACGCCGTGGATACACCGAAAGAAGAAAAAGTCGAAGTAGTCTAGTAGGTAGTGTGCTGACTTATTAAAAATAAGGCCATGGTATAAACCTCATGACCAATTATGCATGTATGTATGCATCCAAAGATGCTTTTCCCAACGAAAACATCAAAAAGTAGCTTTAAAAACCGTTTCTGAAACCAAGAAATTTAGAGCACTTGCCAACGGCCATGGTGAAAATTCTTTAAACTATGATGAGGAATCAGCCACTATTTTTACATTTCAATATATTCATGAGGACATACATACATGTACACTCGGTATGTATTCAAGTGTGCCCAACGAACTATGCAAAAATGTGCTTAATTCGTTGGCAATAAAAATTTGTGCTTAATTTAAGGAATGGTGGTAAAACTTAATGGACCTTTCATTGTTCATCTTCAATCACTAGTTAGTTTCTATGCTTTGTTATAAAACGTTTCTCTCAAGGTGTGCTCACTGAAAATTTAAGTATTTTGTTTAATATTAGCTGCTTTGAGTTATTTTAGGCGATTTAAACACAGAATAGTAATGGTTGATTTTGTTTTTAGTGTCGCGTATTAAAAAACCAGACGTTAATTAGCTTAAGTGTCTTGCTTTAAGCAAAAATCTTATTGTCTCTTAAAATTATTTTGGCATACGGCCAAACTAAAGTTCACGTTTGTGGGGTTTAATAAAAGATTTTTCTTTAATACTAATAATGAACTCTTCAGCAAGCGATGATGAAAGTAGAGAATATTTATTTTAGTTATGGTTAAAGGTCCAATTGGTTTCTCTTGACTTAAAATTAATTGTTTTAAGAAATATTTACAAAACCATTGAACCAAATAGTGAGATTACATCCACACTATTTGTTAATACTTAATAGTCGCTTAAAAGTTAAATGGTATTGAAACACCTTTTTAGACTTTCTGTAAAGTCGTAGTGTGAAAGACCTAAGCTTTTTATAACTCTAAGCCATAAGTCGCCGCAGTCTAGTAGGTAGTGTGTTGGATTATTAGACGCGAAGCCATGGTTCAAATCCCCTGTCAGACATCAAAACGAAATATGAAACAAAATTTCTCCGGCGACTTCCTCTCTCAGATTTCTAGCAAAAACTCTGAGAGCAAATAAAATTGCCATGAAAAGTTTCTCAAAAAATCTGTCTTTCGGAGTCTACTTAAAAAAAAAAATCGAAGTTAAACTGCAGATCCCGATACTCATGTACAAAATTAACAAACATAACATGAGTCGTGTTAAAAAACTAGGCCGTAATCTTAACTAAAGGGTTGTAATGGCCAATTATGTATGTATGCAAGCCATATAAATTGAGCACAGTTTTCACTCAGTTTTAACTACATTGCCTATATCCCTTTTTGCTACGTTACAACCATAGGAGAACAAAATATTTCGTTGTGTCCCATATTAAGAGTCGTCAATTCATTTTGTATTCTCTTTGCACTCTGCTAGAATCTGACCCATCTCATCTGATACTGAATGCAGAGTCTTACTAAGCTGTATTCTTATTTGATTATGATATGCACAATATCGCCAAAACCACTAAAGTCCAACTTACTACCAATAAGAACCGAATCAGTCCTTTGTATTTATATTCGTTAATACAATATGTCAATTTATAGCCTATTGCCTCAGACATTTTCTTTATTCCTCGGTCTAAAAAAGCTTTCCTACATGCCATCATCGTTCAAATGTCCTTCGCGATTTCTCTAGTAGAGCATACCCGAAATATTGAATTCTCCAAAACTGTCGCGCATAAATCAGGCTGAATTTGACTAATGACATGAGTTATGTTGGTTTTAAGAATCGCTGTAGTCAGTGGCTTATGCGCATATACCTGATAGGTTGGAAAAGCCTTCCAGAAAAAGTCTTTAACATCAGTTAACATCATCTCCAAATGAGTAGACCATGCCCTCAAACTGCTCGTGCAGAACATTCGATGAGACATGGACTGTGTGATGTTTAACACCGTCCTATTGAAACCGCTAGTCCCATGTTATCAGTTGTACTCCCCTTATAATTAATAACGATTCCGCCAAGCCTATAGTTTTGAATAATCCAAGGATGCTGCTGCATATCAACAGTGACGGCACATGGTATGTACCCAAGTTAGAAACATCAATGCCGAACAGGGGTCAAGAATATTTTCTGATGATTCAATCCGATTATACATGTTGTGGTAGAGACAATTCCCATTCTGAAGAAGTGTACTTTGTCTCTATAGTGTCCTGCCAAAAGGCCGGTTACTAGTTATTACTCATGCCTCTTCTCTTTGTAATTTTCCAACAAAATTTTCGATTGACTCAAACCCACTTGGTTTGAGAAGGGTTTTTTGTGCACTTTATATTCCCTTTCGTTAAGCATATGTTTCCAAACATTCGCCCCAATCCACTGAAGGACTCTGACTTCATTTACGGCATTCTTCTGAAGTCGCCGTGATCTAGTAGGTAGTGTGTTTGCTTATTAGACGTGAGGCCTCGGTTCAAACCCGAGGTCCGACATCTCCAACTATACGAAATATGAAAAAATATATCGTCGGCGACTTCTTCTCAGCAAATTTCTGGCAAAAACTCATGAAATTGACATGAAAAGTTTCTCAAAAATTTGTCGTTGGTAGTCGACTTTAAACTGCAGGTCCCGCCACTCATGTCCAAAATTAACACACACAACATGAGTGGTGTTGAGAAGCTAGGCCGTAATCCTGACTAAATGATTGTAGTGAACAATTATGTATGTATGTATGTATGTATGTATGTATGTATGTATGTAAGCATCCCTTCTCGCAAGCTCGTATGTTTGTTTATTGGCGACAATTCTTACATGACCTGAAACTCAGCAGAGGTTAACCTACTTCGAATAAACTTCCTCAGGTAGTCCGGCCGGAGAATTACCCCATAGGCTTTCATCGTTCAGCAAATGGTCGACACTCAAGCCAAAGCTCTTGTAATCTTAATTAGACTGTTTCGAAGCAGACTACGCCGATAGTTATCTTGATCCTGAAACATAAGAAAAACACAACGAAATATGCCACTGGAGATGTAGACAGCTGAAGAACTTCAATAACGTTGATTTATCAATTCTTCATCAGCAGTTTACGGGCTTCTCGTTTTTTGTTTTGTTTGTTTAATGCGATGTGTGATACAGAAAGACTATGATGATTGGTATCTTTTCGGCACGTATTATGTATCACAAATTTTTTTTTTGTATATTCATTCGTTCATTATTTGTTTGAACACTTATAACGCTTATAACTTTTTTGATTAAAAAATTCTTCGTTGTAGTCCTGCTGTAAATTTGTTTTTTTTGATTTTCTTCTTATTATATGTATACCGCCAATGCTATAGGTGATGAATTGGACAATGTATATAAAAAAATTTGCCCGTGTAATTGGTGATGCACTTTTGCTTTTGTCCTCTGCTGAGGGTATGTTGGGTAAAATGATGCTTCTCGTGCGTCTTTTGCCATGACGATGCTAAAAACAATGGCGATGATGATGTAGTTGATGCACAACAACTACAAAAACCATGAATAAAACATTGCATATTATGGTAATTCCCTGTGAAGACCTTTATTGTTGTTGTTTGTACGAAATTTTTTGTTTTTTTATGTATGCAGCTGTATATACTTCTTTGGGCATTGCACTAAATAACAATGTTCATTAAGCTAGTTTCCCAACGATGACTTTTAGCTAAAACCATGAAATGTTATTTTTGTTTTTCATTGTTTTCTCGATTGTCAAATTGAGTTATAAATACATACGCGTTTTGTGTATGCATACACATACATACATATAAATATTTCCATACTGTATTAGCCACGGCTCATTGGAATTTGGTTCTATTGTACATTTTTATTAACTCTGTTGCAACATATTCGGTGCGGTTTATAAAAAAAAGAAGAAAAATCCTGAATATTGTTACATTCCATAAACCTGCCAGATTAGAAGGCTTATTATCAGCAGCATGGTATTTTTATAAATAGTAACAGAGACAAAAATAATTAACATATGGTAAGTATAGTGGCCGTAGCCTAGATACAAAAATAATTAACATATGGTAAGTATAGTGGCCGTAGGCCCAGTTAGTGTGTTGGCTTACTAGATGTGAGGCTACGGTTCAAACCCCAGGTAAGACATCGAAATGAAAATATGAAAAAAAAATTCGATGACTTCCTTTCAGCAGATTTCTGGAAAAAATTCTGGAAGTAAATGAAACTACCATGAAAAGTTTCTTAAAAAATACTTCCTTCGGAGTCGCCTTTAAGCTGTAGATCCCGCTACCCTTGGATAAAATTAACACACAGAATGTAAGTGGCGTGAGAGGTGAGCTAGTAAACCTGACCAAAGGGTTTAGCAACTGTGACAACCTACCTATTTTGGTATTCTCCAAATCAAAAGTATATTTTATATTTTATAATTATTCGTTCGGGTTTTTATTAAAAAGGCAACTTCACTCTCTCAGTGTTAACAATATACTACCAGAATGCTACGATTTATATTTGTATATACATATACATTTGTTGACAATATACTCGAAGAATACTACGATATATATATGTTGACAATATACTAAACGAATGCTACAATAATTTCATAAATTATTTTTGAGTGCTACTGCTGAGGGTGATACTGCTCTCCACAGTAACCAATTATGTATGAATGTAAGTTATCAAGTTTGAAGGGGGACATGTCTATCGACCAAATTCCAAACAACTTCTAAATGGTAACACATTTACTCTAAAGCACCGACTTATTTCTGTTGACTGTAAGATTTCACAAATTTGTAGATAATTAGAAGGCACTGAGAGACCTGGACTTTATCACTTTATTACCACTCTATGCATTATCATAGTACCGGCATAAAGTGAGCATCAAGATACATATGTCTCCCTGGGGAACATTTATTGTGAATGAGCCTTAATTCCTTTTTTTTATGTTGGCAATGGCATCTGTCAAACATATTTTGTATACATCAAATTAGTGAACAAACAATACCATATTTTTCCATCGTATTAAAGATGGCGAATCTTCTACCAGGAAACGATGATTTGCGGAAGGTATTAATTTTTTGTTTCCATTTGACGAAAAGTCTTGGAGAGTTGCATCGAATGCTTGTCGAGAGGTGTGTGGTGATCATGCTCTATGAGAAGCAATATGCAGAAGATAGTTTCGACGACACAGAGATAATAATTTTGATGTGATAAGGAGAGAACGTGGAAGACCATTAAAAAAGTTTGAAGATGCCGATTTGCAACCAATATTGGATGAAGATGACACATTTAGTCAGAAGCAAACGCTCAGAAATGTTAAATCTTGCACATCTAAGAATTTCTAACCGTTTAAAAGCTATGTGGAAGATTCAAAAATTCGGAAAATAAGTGCCAAATGAATTGAATGACAGAAAACCGAAAAATCCCTTGTGAAATTTTGCTTCGAAGACACATGGATTTATTTTTAGAAGCTTAAACGGAAAAAATCATGCAATATTATGGGATAACTATCAATTATGGCTACAAAACCAAACTGACTCGTCAGGAGGACAGTGCAGTACATCTGGTGGATCCAAAAGAGTGTGGTGTTTTCCGAGCGCCTAAAACCTGGCGAAAACGTTAATACAGATCATTTCCAATAACAAATGATCAATTTGAAGCATGTATTAATCAAATAACGATCAGTATGGGCACACTAGTAACGCACATGCACACAAAGGAAAACCGGTTCGGGATACAATCAATGCCGTATTCACCAGTATTGGCTTCTCCTGATTAGTATTTGTTTTTATCCATGAAATACGCATTGGCTGAGCAGCACTTCGATTCCTACGTGGAAGTTTATATTCAAAAGCAAACAGTTTTATTAGCGTCCAATACACAAATTGCATGAAAAATTTTAAAAAAAGTGTAGCCAGCAATGGCCAATAGTCTGAGAAAAATGTTTTTTAATTTCTCATAAAAAATGCGTGTTTAATTTTCGCAAAAATACGCTCATTACGTACCGGTAGAGCAAAGATTTTGTAAAAAAAAATAAATCCGAAGAAAGAGTTTTAAACTCTTCCAGCCTATTCTTTGACCACATTTTAAATTTATGTTCCATACAAGTATTCAACATAAATGAGGATTCTAACGTATTCGACAACTTAAGTTAGTTACTTGAAAAGTGGTTTTTATAGATGTTATGGTCTTTTACTGTTGTGTTTAGTTATTTTGTTATAAATGTTCCTACATATTTATGCTGTTGTTGGAAAAGTAATATCTATTTATTTCGGATGTATAGAAATAAAAAAAATTTTCAGGAAATAGCTCTTCGAAGTGACGGGGCATTATGCTATTTCAACCTTATTTGAGTAATACTCTGTTATGAACCTGACAGCGGCGATCGAAAGCGATCTTACCAAAAGGAGCCCCGAATTATAGCTTTTTAAGATTAATTTGTAATGAGTTTAAAAGTTTAGTAAGTGGATTCAAATGTGAGATTCGTCGATGCTTGTTATACAAGCAGCATACTTGAAGGATGTCAGAAGCAGAAGAAGGCAATATATGCATATGTTTCGCTGAGTTCATAAAAATCTGGCCGAAATTAATGGTGCAGGAAGAAAAAGAAAGTTTTAAATTGATTGTCCCGAATGATGCCAAAGGACTGGAATAGCATAATAGCATGTTATCAAGCAGCATAAAGGTGTTTAATGGTTTCGAATGTCTCAAGTGAAGTATAAGGATTATGCCCATTCGTATGATGGCGAAGATAGTGACTAGGTTATGGTTTTAGTAGGTGCCTGCATAAGGTAACACTATAGCTCATGTAAGCTTCATTTAGCTGGAAGACATAGTTCAAATCATATTACTTCGTGAAAACTTAGCGACAATTCAGAAGTTCTGTTTTTTTTACTACAGACAAGTAAGAATGCGTCGTAAATTGCTGAAAGAAATGATAGATTTGAGGAGAAGATCCTGCAATTCTTGTAACCGATCTGATAATTTTCATATTGAAATTTATTATCGCTCTGACAGACCAACCAAAAAATGAGAACGAAAAGCACATAAGCAAAACCATTCATGCGGCCCTATGGCAAATAGAGGAGTAAAAGGAAGCTGAATTTACTAGGAAGCTCTAGGTTTTTATGGCACAATAATTAGCCGATTAATACATTAAAATAAATTTTTTTTAGGATTCATTACTAAAACAGAAGAAATAAAATCATTGCTGAACGGACAACGAAAAGTGGGTTTTGTTTGGCAATAATACATGCAAGAGACCACAGGCAAGACAAGGAAGGCGAAGATTTGTAGAAGGTATTGAAGCCAGAATTAACGCCAAGACAATAAATATTGCGTGTCTGGTGGGACTGAGAGTGACTTTTTCGTTATAAATTTCAATATTCTAATCAAACGATTGAGACTGAAGCTGGAACAAACTGATCAGACGAAAAGTTGTTCCATTCCATTATGTCATTAGATCATTGATGACCCGACAGAAACTGAGAGAGATTTGCTGCCTTCCACCATCAGATTACCATTTGTTTTGATTTCCTCAGAACTTGGTGTAATGGTGTAAATTTAAATTCCGTAGAGGTCAGAAAAACGCAACTCCCACGACAAAGGCATCTAATAAATTTGGCGAACCGTATGACAGTTCCAATAAGTGTTGCTAGTGCTGGAGATGGGTGTAGTTTAAGTCGATAAGTAATCAAAAGGCTATGTACGGGTGAGATAAAAATTATGTTTTTGCTGCAATATGTGGTCGAGCGTTGTCAATATGTGTCACCTCATGTCTGGTTGCATATTCATAGTGTTTTTCGATTGACGCTGGCTTCAATTAATTATTAAATATCCCCTGTAGAGGTATTGCAAGATAGTCTGAATTGAATTTTAATAGCTAATGGATCACAACATTATGTTCCCAACAAATACAGAGCACAACGTGGGCTCAACGGATATTCTGCTTGGCCGTACGTTTTACTCGTTGCCCGTGCTTCACATGTGATTTCTTGCACTTGAGGTTGTCGCAATGAATCAATTTTTTGATTTCTGTTTGAAGTCGACGTAGTCTAGTAGGTGAATTCAACAACATGGACTGTTTAGGCAAGATCTCTGTGTCTCAATTCTTCAAAAACAATAAAAATCAGAACGTTTCAGTCATGGATCTGGTGGTGGACGTTAAAAACCATCAGTGTTTTTTTCGATGCAATGGATCGCAAAGATGTTATATCGATTTTCGCAAAATACATCGATGATTTCTATGCATCGATTGAAATGATCTTGCTGTTACGTGGAAGTACAAGAGTTATCGTTCTTGTACGATGTACTTTGAGTCTCCTATACCCTATAATATTTTTAAACTATATCTGAATGGTCTAAAGCAAAACACAAATATTTTCCTCATATACAGAGAGGATCTGGCTTCATCGGCGTCATGGAAGCTCACCTCCTTTCGCATTATCGTAAATTTCAACTTAATCTGATATCAATTAGAGGGTGACGCTATTTTCATTGTCAAGATGGTGTAATTCCCATCTCGAGTCAACCTTAAGGAGCTGAGTGTTCAAATTGTCAGTCACTTCCCTTCGTCTATACTTCCTGTTCAATTTAAATTTATTTAGCTTTAATAAACTCTTGTTTGAAAAACATCCAACTCCTTGTCCCTCAACCCATCTGTATACCACAGATCGGTATATGTCTTAAAACAGTAAGTAGCAATTCGGTTACTCTATTCAGTTTTATTACTTCATCAAAGGGACACTTCTTTAGAGCTCTTTAGAGAGCTATCAGTCATTTTATTTGTCATTCCACCATGCTTTTGTCTATAAATTATCCTGACAAGGGTCTGATATTTACTACCAAATGTAAAATTCATCAGAGGCTCCCAGGACCCAAGTTATATCAACTCATCCAACTCCAACTGAGTTGTTTTAAGTTATAAAATTTAGAACAAAACTTATTGCAAGATAATCCGTTTTTATTTTGACCTCTTATAGGATATATAATATTTGATAAAGACATTTGACTCAGTTTATAAAGTATTTAGTTCTAACTATGATGCTTCGAATAAAAAAGAATCGATGTTTCATCGATGTTGATCAATAAAAAAACATTGAATTGTTTCTATGTATACGTAAGATATGAGCAGGTGAAGTTATGAGCAACAAGACAGATTTTGTCTGCATAATATTCATCACAATCATTATCATGTAGACGTCATTGAACTGTCATCGTATCAACAGTTTAACTGTCAACATTTTTAAAAATTCTTTGGATAAACTTAACTTACAAATAAATTGCTCGACTAATTTGCAACATATTTTGCAACAGTTTTCAATGCCTTTCAACACTCAATTACAATCTAATTAAAGCCTAATATCTCATTATGACATGTGAGTTCAACAATTATTTGTAAGACATGTCGTGTTGTTTTAGTATTCGTAAATCAAGAAGAGTGCTTTTATTGAAAACTTTCATACTTTCATACTTTTTATTGAAAGCGTTCATACTTCTTCATCGCAATGAAGATGAAAACACAACCCAAAACAATACGCATGATTAACTAAAACTGAAATTTGACTGCTGATGTTTGGCATTCACAAAATCAGCTTTATTAACAACAACAAGCAATGACAACAATTCGAAAACAAAAACTAAAATATGGTTTATGTTTCTTGAAAAGCAAGTAAAACTTCAAATAAGAGCACAATATAGAGATGCAACTGACAATATTTCATGGACAGTTTGTTTTTAAGTTAACTTCAATGAACATAGTTTTTGATTTTTATCGATTGTTTAAATGTCTTCGACATTTGGTGAAGTTGTACTTGGTACAGACAGTAGCATGTATAGCAGTATAGCAATTTCTTCTTGGTGAAATGAAAACCTAAGGCATAGAGGCTGTGATCAAAGTGTGTTGTCTTATAAAACCAGAACCTATGGTTCAAACCCTAGCTAATGCTAGAAACACAATAAAAGCAACTCTGCAAACACAGTCTCTGCGTAACGAAGCTTTGGAACCTAAGATAAAAGTGTCCAGAAAGAAATCAGGTACAGAATTAGTAGTTGGATTGCTTATATTTTCAATAATGAGCACGACGGTACATCAAGAAAGATAATCCAGCATGTAAAAACATTGGAAAACTCAAAAATCAGAGGAAAAAATGTCAGAAGCCTTGGGAAAGTCTTATACGCCAAAGAGGGGTAGTATTGCTTCTTCCATCAAGCTCTTTCTACCTTTAAATTTACATAAAGATAGTGTGTGTGAGATATCATTCGATATTTTGTTTGGAATATAACATCTCTGCATCATTCATCACGGCTTCTCTAGATGGAGTACATCAGAATGTCCAATTTGCAATGAGTCTGACACATAAATCAGGCTAAATTTGATCGATGGAATGGCTTATGTTGCCTTTGAGGACTGCTGTGACTTGTGGCGCATTCACATACTCCTGCTACTTAAAAAAACCTATCTAGAAAAAGCCTAACGGTATCAAATTAAACAATCTCTGTGGCCTGTTGACATCACCTTCACGTGAGATGATGAGCAAGCCTACAAAGAGCTCGTGCTGAATATCAAATGTGGCGTGGGTTGTGTGACATGTACTAAAGTCGTGTAGGTGTCCAGTTCTTCAAATTCAGGCCAAAAGGAGATGGTTTTCATACACCTATAGTGCTTGTCGTTAATAGCGATCTATATCCATCCATGGTGATTTGGCAAAACAATCTGAATCAATAACAACTTATTTGACAGTTGTAGCTTGAAGAAGATGACCGTTATCAACTGTCAAAGTTCGGAAGTCTCTTTTGGTAGAGCATATATAAAGAGAGTGATATTTAATAAGACCCGTGTGCTTGATGATACTAAACTTCTCTTAGTAGTTATAAAATAAATTTAAAATTTCACAAATTTAGGATGGAATTATTTCTCCCAAAGTATTACCAAACATTAGAACAAACGTAGAATGCACATTGTATGTTGGTGTAGGGTGTCGGCTAATCAAAATGTAATTGACTGAAACTGAAATTTAGTTTGATTGGCTGGACATATGGATGGCTGAATAATTGATTGGTTGAATGGTTTGTTGGACTTGTTAAAGCAATGAATGAAAAATCAGTGAAAAATCATTTGCTATCGTAATGCTTTTCTCTTTACGTTTTTTGTTTTTAAATTTCTTTTTTGTATTTTATTAGTTATTCGTTCTGTTTGTTTCTCTTTTTCTTTTTCATAATTTCATCAGGTGAATAAAACTCGATTTTAGCAATTTCGATTTAATCCCTTTTGTTTTTCTGCATCAATTGTTTAAATATTCAATACAAATAAACAAACAAACAAACTGAAGGTCAGGCAAAGAATTTATTTATTAAAAAACTTTTCTTTTTTTATTTATTTTTTAATTGTTCTTTTTCATCTTCCGGATTTGTCATTGGAAATTTTGCCTTTAATTGTTTAAAATTATTTACTTAGTATTGTAGATCAAATATAATTAATATTTTGTTTGTACTGTATTTTACCTTTTATATTAAAAAATGTTTTCTTAATTTTAAGAATAAGAATTTTCTACTTTTCTCTTTTTATATAAGAGAATAAAAACATAACACTATGCGACAAAATAAAAAAAAACTAATTACACCCAACTAATGACATAGTGTAAGTTGTTAGTTTTGCTGAGTAGAACTCAAAAATATTTTTTTTTAATTGTTCTTGAACCCTCCAAACATTTCTCAACCGATCTCCAAAATTTAAACCTTATTAGAAAGAAGAGGGATGAGTCTTTAAAACAATGTACATGCATATACATATTTTTTGACTTAATATTCTATTAGGTTTGATAGGGTAAACTTTTTCAAGTTTGTCCACTCATAGTAGCAAACATAAAATTAAACTTTATTTAAAATTAAACTTAAATTAAAAAATATAAAATAAGTGATGACATTCTTAAAGTACATTCTCTTGTGAAGAAATTGACAGACAGAACGATGTTTTCAACCTTAAGGCCTCGTTGACGACCTGTTGTTGGTTAATCGTTTTCTGAATCATTTGACTGGAATGTATCCGATCGTAAAATGGGCGATAGGCGCGCAATGTTGCCTGAATTGAACACAAATTTTTATAAAACAATTTTATTTTTTGCACGTGTTGTTGAATGTTATACACCCATACCTCGCTTTGCGTCGTTTCGTTTTACATTTTTTCGACGTTGCCTCGCTGCTGAATTAATACTAATTTTCAGTATACGTCGTTAGCTTCTCGAAGTTGCGTTGTTTTGGGTTCGAGTTTTTATTTATTATTTGTTTAATTTTTTGAAATTTCTTTTTTTCTAAAAGATGGCACGACTTTTGTTCCTAATTGCGCCATGCTATCAATACCTGGGGATTCCCTTTCCAAGTAATTCATTTTCACTTTTCACTACTTTCATTTTCACCTTGTTTTTCTAATTTTAGAGTTCAGTTTCAATTAGCGCGTTATAAATTAAGTAAATTTTTTATTTTATTTTAAATGAATTTGTTTTTTTTTTGTTATGTATGTAAAAAATTTTATATTATTTTTGTTTTTTAAATATTTAGTTTGTTCAATTTTCTTTTTAACCCTTTCATGCCCGCTGTTGCCTAAGGCAACATTGTACATTTTTGTTCATAAATTCCGTAATTTTTAATTTTTTAAAAGATTTTTTTTGCAAACAAGCTTGGTTAAAAACGTGTAAAACCAGAATACGTAGGACTATGAATTTAATATCACTTCATATTTAGGCCATGACTAACAAACACATGTCCTTAAAACAATTTTAGCTCTGGCCCAAAAAATTCGGTCAGGAAAGGGTTAAAAAGTAGTATTTTCGTAAACCTGAAAATCATAATTCAGTTTGCAATTTCGTTTCAATTTGCTTCATGTTTTTTGGGACGCAAAGTGAGGTATGGGTGTATACGGTGATTTGGGGATTTGGCAAAACAGACTGAATATATGGCAAAAAATTTGACAAATGTAGCTTCAACAAGGTAGCTGTTATCAACTACATATTAAAATGCGGCAGAACCTGTTGGAAGATCCGATAGAATTTAATTATAATTCGTTAAAAATCTGATTATTGCCTTTGTTTACAAAAATAAATATGCAAAAATTTTATTTTTCTTGACGAAGTTGTCAAAAATTATTTTCACTTATTTGATTTATTATTATTTTTATTATTTTTTGCTCTTTGATTTACCTCTTTGAGCCATGTCTCGGGTGTTTTTACAGACTGACTTTATTAAACATTCAACATTGCTGACGCTAAGATCTCCTAGTAGAAAAAAAAGATGTAACATTTATGGACCTAGGCAAAAATTTTTATCTTAATGCTTGACAGCAACTAAAATAAAAAATTAAAGCAAATAAATTTTTTCTTTAATTTAATCAATAGCAAATCACGAATATACATATAAATAAATATTATGTAAATAACTTTTATTTATGAAATTGATTTTTTATGTCAATTGGGCAATTCACACAAGCCCTTGTATCATTGTATTGAGTGTATTCTTGAACGAAAATACAACAGTGTTGTTGTTGACAATTGAGCCATTTATTTTGAAAGTAGCATAATTCACTTTTTCAAAAAACTGGAGTTAATTTCAAATCTACATATAATAGAACGGCATCTTTTCATTTCTCAAAAACTGCAATCAATATGTTGAGAATATTGAGAATTTCTTTGAGAGAAATATTGGTAATTAATAGTGGCGTAAATCGCTGTTCACAAGAAGGCCTTAGTGTAAAAGAAATATAAACTTGTGATAAGCAGTGATGTTTCTTAAGGGCAAATCAGTTGAAATATTTACTTTTTAAAAAACACCAAATGCAATTTTATTTCGCCCACTGACCGGGCAAATGCACAATGTTAAAGGAAATAAGTGGCCAAAATGTCAGATTTGATACAATGAAATGCCCAATTTAATTTTCCTAAATAAAAACACTGGTGACAAGTGTGTGTGAAAAATAATTAACTTCATAAATGCAGTTTGCAATGCAACACACGTCTAATATAGTATATATAATTAGTATTTTGTTATTAAAATTACTTTTATATGATGTTATCAGACAGCGACTCAGGTAAAACATACTTATTTTGTTATGAAATTGTGGATTTCAATGCTCATTATTATTTTATAGAAATATTTTTTAAAATGAAAAGAATCGTTAACCCCAGAAGGAGATATATGAGAGTGATTTCATCAGATAAAAAATCGACTTCGGAGGCATCAGAAAAGGAAAGCATCATAACGGAAGGAACAGAAACCCATCATGTACGAAAAAGAGGACGCAGGAATGAAAAAGAATTTACTCAAAACATTATTAAGGAGAAAAAACTGGTGAAAGATATGTAACAGCAAATTCCAAAATTATGTTTACCAAAAAGATTACAGTTAAACCTTGTTGTTTAAAAAATTGTAAAGAAAAAATTATGTCTTTTAATCGACAACTTATCTTCGACAACTTTTGGAAGTTAGCAAATTTCACGAAGCAAAATTTGTTTTTACATGGTATAGTTAAACGAGATATACCTAGAAAGAGAAGACCAAGGAACAACAATTCGAAACCAAGACAATGCCAATATAAATATTATTTGACACATGAAAATGTAAGTGTACTAGTTTGCAAAACATTCTTTCTGGATACTTTCAACATCTCAGAAGGCGTCTGGCTCGTGCTCTTAAAAAGGATCTTCCTGTAGAAGATTTGCGTGGAAAGCCTAAAAATTCCAGAAGAAAAACTGAAGAATCTCTCATAACTGCAGTAAAAGAGCACATTCAAAGCTTCCCTGCCTTTAGTAGCCATTACACAAGGTGTCATAATCCCTATAGAAAATATTTAAGTCCAGATCTAAACATAAGGAAAATGTACAATCTCTATCTGGAGAAGTGTAAAAACGATAAACAACAACATGTTAACTAGTGGATATACAGGAAATCCTTCAAAAATGACTTTAATTTGCACTTTCATCAACCTAGAAAAGACACATGTCAAAAATGCGATTTTTTTAAATTAAAGAAAGCTTGTGAAGATGAAGGTGAAAAAAGGCAATTAAACCTTCAACACGATTTACATTTGAGATCAGCAGAAATGGCCAGAAATCGTCTACAAAAAGATAAAAAAAAGCAGCTGAAAATCCAGATGAATATTTTGTATTTTCATTTGACTTTCAGAAAGGATTGCCATTTCCCAAACTTACGACTTCAATATCTTATTACAAAAGGAATATGTACGTTTTAAATTTGGAATTCCATAATTTTCATAACAATAATATTGATATGTATCTTTGGGATGAAATAATAGCATCAAAAGGTTCTCAGGAAGTTACTTCGTGTTGTATAAAACATCATAAGAATGTCACAACTCAAAAGCATATTATTGTATATAGTGACTCATCTACAGGACAAAATCGTAACATAAAACTGGCATTAACTTGGATAAAAATTGTTCAGTCTTCAGAAAATGATATTAAAATTCTAGATCACAAATTTTTAATTTCTGGCCATTCATACTTACCAAATGATCGTGACTTTGGTGTAATAGAAACGGCCTTGAAGAAAACAAATGTTTTATACATTCCAAATGATTACTATAGCGTGATAACCGCCTGCCGAAAAAATCCTTCACAGTACACAACATGGAGAAAAAAGATTTTATTTCAACACAATCATTGGAAAAATCTGTTTCAATAAGAAAAGTAAATACTGAGCAAAACAAAGTAAATTGGCTGAAAATTCAATGGACAAAATTTTACCACGATGTTCCTTATAAAATGTTTTACAAACTATCTTTAGATGAAGAAGATGAATTTCTAACTTTGGATTTGTCACCAAAAAGAGGAAGACCTGGGCGTTATTCACAAATAGAAATGGATCCGTTATACGCTGGACCTCGTCCTGTTTCATCAGCAAAATACAAAGACATGATGGACTTGATTAATTATATACCCCCAATATACCACAGTTATTTTAAAAATTTAAAACAAAACACAATTTCCGAGGACTTAATCACTCTTATTGATGACGAAAATTATATTTAACTGCTGGATTTTCATATAAATTACTTTCAAAATGAAGTATTTTTTTTGTCTTTTAAGATATTTTAAATAAAAATACTTAAATCAAACCTTTATATTAAATATCCTGATGGTAAGAATTATTATTCTTATACACATGTGTAATATATTTAGCAATTTTAGTAAATCACTGCCCTTTCAAAACATCACTTCAGTAAAATACGTCGGATTTAATTGATAAGTGTTAGTCATTTTTCTAAACTATTTATTTTGAAAGTGGCTTAAGTCACTTTACTTTAATGAAAAGTGGTGATTTTTTATTTTTGTACAAAATTATTTATACTAAGAAAAATATCAGTATCATGAGATAACAAATACAAAAAAATTTTACCGAAAGTTAGCTTCCATATTTTTAAATGTATTAAAATGCAAACCCTTAAATATCTCCACTTAAAAACAAAGTGACTTATGCCACTTTCAAAATAAACGCCTCAATTTTCATATAAAAAATCCCTTACACTTATATACTTTTTTTTCATATGTTTATAAAAAGTTGTATTGGTTTGGTGATATCAGTTTCTGTAAATGCCAATAATCAAGAAGAAGAATAAAAATACAAAATATTTTTTATGTAACTTGAGTCAACAATTAACATTTCAAAACTATAATTGTTCGCACAGATAATTATTTAGTTTACTTTTTTCCATAATAGTTTTCATTTTGTTGCTTGAAAATCAAATTATAAATGCTGGTGTCATCCTCTTATCACTTTTTGACGTATGGAATACGAAATACACAATACAGCATAACATTGAGCGTTCACAAAGGAAAAGTATATTGAATACAACAATTTGACTACAATCTTAGTTTTATTTCACTTGAAAGCTTTGCAATATGTTGCTGGGTATGACACTGTAAACATTGATAATGTTTATAAATGTATTACAACATCCCCCAAGGCGAATTCATTATAAGGTGAGAGTATTATTACAATAAGTACAACAATACAAAAACAACGGGGAGTTTTTGTTGTTGAAAAATAGTAATGTTGTCAAAAACAGCTGACTTAAGAATGACGATGGGAAGAAAAATGTTAAAATTTTTTATAAAAATTGTTAAAGAATGACGATGGGAAGAAAAATGTTGATTAAAGAATGACGATGGGAAGAAAAATGTTAAACAATTTTATAAAAATTGTTAAAGAATGACGATGGGAAGAAAAATGTTAAAAGAAAAAGAAGAAAAATATACAAACACGTGACACAATAAGAACAACGAAATTGATTATCAAAACAAAATACACAAAAACCAAAAATTTTTTGACATTGTTACTGGCTATCAGCTGGTCTTTCGCTCTCACCTTATAATGAATTCGCCTTGACATCCCCCATACTGAAACAAATTATATTTTAAACCATACCTGTTAAATTTTTATTACGATTAGTAATCAATTACATTAATTTTTAAAAAGAATCGTAATGATTATATAATTCTATTAACAATTTTTTCGAATTACTAATTGATTACGATTACCAAATAATCTAAAAATAATCAGGATTACTGGCAAATTACAAAATAATTAAAAAGAATCAGAAGTAATCAAAAAGTAATCAAATTGTTTTCAATGATTCTTTTGAATTCTTTTTGAATATTTTCAATATTTGTCATTCCATCCAAAAAAAATTTTTTTAAAAATTTTAAAAATTCTTCGGAATTCAGAGTTTTGTATTCAGTTGTGTTAAAATTTTGATTGTTACTAATACATTACATTTTTTGGTAAGTATAAAAGCTGCAGTTGTTAAAGGTTGTAATAAAAATATTTATTTAATTTAATTTAAGACTTCGAAATGTCAGAAAATATATCCGAAACCGATTTTTCGTCAGATGATAATTTTAAGGATCCAGACTTTCAATCTTCTTCCAGTGAAAGGAAAACAACATTGATTGAATCTGAATCTGGACAGTCTGTTAAACAAATGTGATTTCAAAAAACAATTTTTAAAAACGAATTTTATACAGATGTAGAATAAGTGAGATTTTCAGCTACTCAGTTCAAGTTAAGTATATATTTATGAAACTTATTGCAGATTTCAGATAAGACAACATGTGCTAAGTGTGTTTCATGCCATCGCATGATAAGAGGATTCAGTGAAGTGACTTCAAACTTCATTAAACATTTTTAAGTCACGCATACTGACGGTAAGCTAATGTTTGCGTTACTTTCATTTTGTTGGATTTTTAACGATTTAAATTTGCAGAAGACGAAATTAACACCAGTCTTTTCTCCACAAGAACATATTAAACCTGATCGACAGTCCACTACAAAACATCAGTTCTATAGTTATTTGAACGATAATTCGAGTGCAGATGGGAATTGGTAAAAATATGATTTGCTAAAACAAGCACTTATATATTTTAACACGCCTCTAACGTCTTCGGCTCCAGTGGAACGACTGTTTTATTTTGCCGGGATCGTCAACAGCCCAAGACGGCAATAATTAGCTGATTTTTCGTTTGAAAAATTAGTGTTAATGAAGGCGAATTTTCAATATGTGTAATTGTACGATGTTAATTTTTCTTGTGTTTCATCAAATGCCTAGTTTCTGTTCTTATTTATATCTTTACTATTGGGTTTGTTCAGACTTTTTGAGTTTGTGCTTTAATTATATTGTTTTTGTTTTTATTAAAAAAATATATAAAACTAAAATTTTACTGTTTCGAATAAATTGTATAACGTATGAATTTTCAATTATTGAAAATAATGAAAAAGAATCATTGAAAACAATTTGATTACTATTGGATTGCTTTTGATTCTTTGTGATTATTGGACTATCGCCAGTAATCCTGATTGTTTTTTTTTTGATTATTTTGTAATCGTAATCAATTATTAACTATTTTAACCAAAAATAATCATATTTGTAATCATTATTTCACCATTCAAAAAAAAGGAATCAAATTACTAATCATTACTTAACAGGTATGTTTTAAACAAATCGACAGAACTAGATGTTCTGGAATACCTACGGGTCTGCATGTTTGAAATTGTTCTAATTTTCATTTGGATATGATGTTGGCGTAAATGTTAATGGACAGATATGAACCAGATATGTTTTTGTATATTTGGGTGTCATTTGTCTTTTGAAAAAAGCCACATACATATATACATTTGGCTATTCGTGCTAATTTATTGCTCATTCATCCAGGCAAATTGGCAATTCAATAGAGACAAAGGATAATATGGAGCTTAAATTGTAATAATTTTCATTGCAATCGAAGGGGAAAAACTATATTTTAAGATTTAAGGTATTAAAATTCAAATCATTTTCAAATTGGTAAAAACAAATTTAGATATTAAGAAGATTAAACTATTTAATAAATGTTTAGAAAATTTACTTGCAGTAATATATTGTAGTTATTAAATGGGAATTAGATTTGTAGACTAATTTTGCAATATTTTATTACTTAAAATTAATTTTCTTTTTTTATAAATTTACTAATAGCACTTAAAGAAATAGAAGAACTTAAACATTTAAGTAAAATAAATTAAATCATTTTACCCAACAAGGGTTTTGCGGCAGCTAATTAAAGTTTTATTTTTTAAATAGACTTTAAATTTAAGTTCCGACTATTTGCTTTCATCGATGGGACATACGCAGCATTTCGATTCCGGCAAGGAAGTTGAAAGTTGGGCAACTAAATGGTTTGCACCAAATGACAAACAGTTTTATTGGCGTGGAATCCACAAATAGTCGGAATGGCGGAAAAATTGTGTAGCCCGCAATGGCCTATACTTTAAGTAAAATTTTGTTTTACTTTCCCACCAAAAATTTGTTTTATATTCAGAGAAATTGCTCATAACATACCATTACAACTGGAAATACAATTTTAAAAAAATGGTAAAAAATTAAAATTTTTCTTCTTTTGTTTAAATACAATGAAAATGTGTTCAGCCTTTTATTTTTTGTTCAAGTACTTATTTATCTTCTGCAGTGTGTATAGGAAAATGAAATTCTTCTGTTTTTGTTTTGTTTGATATGATGGGTAATATTCAATTAAATGTGTGAAATAAAATAAAATATTCAGTTTGAAAGGTGAAGTAATTTGAATACAAAAGCACTTAAAAGATCAATGATTCTCATATGGCTGCAATACAATAATGTTTTACACAATAATACCATTTGATAAAGAGGAGCAGTATGTGTCACAGTAAAGCTTTAAACGTATAAGTGTTTGAATATCTGTATTGCAATTTTAATGGATATTTCAATTGTTGAAAATTACATGATCGGGTTTCGTTGCAATTTGAATTAAACAAAATTTTGTTGGTGGTTATAACTTAACTTTTAAAGAAACTTACTGCCGCTTTCATACCTACCTGCAAATAGAAAAAAAATTGAATGGTTTCATCTTCACAAACATATACATAATTTGTCATTACAACCCTTTAGTCAGGATTACGACCTAGTTTCTCACACCACTTATGTTGTGTGCGTTAATTTTTTACATGAGTGGCGGGACCTACAGTTTAAACTCGACTC
Source organism: Sarcophaga carnaria (assembly GCA_958299815.1). Lineage (NCBI taxonomy): Eukaryota > Metazoa > Arthropoda > Insecta > Diptera > Sarcophagidae > Sarcophaga > Sarcophaga carnaria. The sequence goes on along the minus strand of OY283149.1, from coordinate 70,344,868 downwards.
CGGACGATAGATTTTTGAAAAAATTTTAATGGCAATTTTATTTATTCTCAGAATTTGTGACAGATATCTGCTGAGAGGAAGTCGCCGAAGAAATTTTTTTTTTCATATTTCGTTCAGTTGGAGATGCCTGACTTGGGGTTTGAACCGAGGCCTCACGTCTAATAAGCCAACACACTACCTACTAGACCACAGCGACTTTCAACCTTAGTAAACTTATATAGGAGTGTAGTTTAAAAAGTAAAGTACTGTCATTAAATTACTATGCGATTATTTCTTATGAACTTTTCAGTATTTTTTACTGATTTCACGTTTGCTAATGTCAGTTTAAGTTTTAAGGGTGATCTGTTTATTTTTCTGGCAAATATTTATGTAAACATTTTAAAACTTTCAAAATGTTTTTATCAGTTATTGTTGACAGAATTGTCATACATATACATATAGTGCGAAGCATTTTTGGTATAGCCTTGTGCCATTTTTGTCGTTGCTCTTCCAAAGAAACATTTAATTTTAAACAGATTTTCGTTTTGAACGCTTCTCCAATGTGGATTATTGTTAGTCTTCTCAAACGCATATCTATTTCTCGCCTCACTTCAGATATCCCCTATACCTTAAATTCTTGTCCACTTAGTTGCTTATTTAGTTGGTCATTACAATATTTAAGTCAGGATTAAGTCTTAGCTTCTCAAACAACTTGTGTTGTGTATATTAATCACACTCATGATTGGTTGGCCCTAGAGGTTAAACTCAACTCCGAACGAAAGATTTTTGAGAAAGTTTTAATGGCGATTTTATTTTACTCTCATAGTTTTTGCCAGAAGTCTGAGAGGAAGGTAGCGAAAGAAATATTTTTTGCTATTGCAGATAGCTCAAACGTGAAATATTTTGAAAAAATTTTAAATTAAAATTCAGTTAATAAACAGGTAGGTAGGTAGAGGAGCCGTCTGTCTAAAAAGGTTGAATGGATACACTTCTGCCACAGTTTTCCATTATCTCCTAGTCCCGGAACTATACGTAACTTTTGATGAAGTGACTCTTACTGCCAATGTTAGTGCGAGATAGTTCTTCCAGATCATCTACTGTGAGCGTCAAATTAAAGTAAAAACCACATAATCTTGTAAAAAAGGTTTTATTAAATATGCTTTAATGATAGAGTTTAAAAAATATGTTACATAATAAATAATTCATTCATAATTTCATCACTGATGAAAGCAAGTTTGAGATATTTGGTATAAAAAAAACACCTAAAATATGGCGAAATAAAAACGATGCCTTCAGCAATAAACATGTTACAAAGACGGCGAAGCACGGCGGAGGATAAGTAATGGTCTGGGGATCTATGGCGGCATCAGTGGTTGGTAATCTGGTATTTATAGAATCTACAATGAAAAAGGAAGATTGTCTAGATATTTTAGAGCAAAATGTAGCACCTAGTGTGAGAAATTAGAACTATCACAAAACTGGATGTTTCAACATGACATCATCCTAAGCATACCTCCAAAATTGTGAAAGAGTGGTTGCTTCATCATTGTCCAAAAACTCTGGATCATCCACCACAATCCCCAGACCTTAATCGCATCGAGCACCTGTGGGAATATCTCGACAAAAAAAATTTGAGATAGAAATATTTTTAGCACGGATAACCTGAAGGCAGTTTACAAGACGAATGGAATAAAATTCTATCTTATTTTACGAAAAAACTTGTTGATTCAATGCCAGCTGTGATAAAGTCAAAAGGATTACAAACAAAATATTAAATACAATTCTTTAGACAATTTTATTATATCTGTTTACTTTATTTTGATGCGAAAAATATGGTACATTTCCGCTAAAAGTGAATTAATTTGTTCAGTTGATTAGTTTTTCAAAGTCTTGTTAATGAATTTTAATTTGCTTAAGTTATTTGTGAATTATATAAAAATTTTTCCATAACTTTGTCATCAAAGTAAACATAATAAAAATGCTTTTACAAGATTTTAAGGTGTTTACTTTACTTTGACGCTCACTCTATATAGTAGTCATCAATATGTATTTTTCTCCTACGATGTAGTGCCAGGCATGTACCCAGCAGGTGAACAACAGTCTATTATTATTTTTTATCTCTGCAGCTTCTGCAAGATCAATGCGTGCGAGCGAACAATTCAATACCTTGTAATGAGCGTCGTTTTTTGCGCCGTCCTACCGGAGTCATAAGCCGCCCATCTATTGTTGACATAATCAACGATTGCATTGTGAATTATAAGCTTGCAGGTTGGCAGAGGGATTTTCAAAGTCGAGAATTAATCGAAGTGTTCAATTAATCTGAAATTTCACTGTATCATAGCGGTCATATGATATGGATATTGTATCGTCCTGCTATCTCATTGAGATTTCTATGACAACTGTACACTGTCTTGGAGTACGTCACATTAGAATTCAGTGCTTTGAAAGCCGCTTAAATTATGGTAATGCCTCGGTTGAGGATATTTGCGCCATCACCAATTGATTGAAAAAAATTCTACTTTCAACGGTTCCGTTCAACATCGGTGTAATTTTGCATGGAGTGCTTTACGAGAATTGCCGAACCATTTTCCCAGATCCCCTTGTCCAGAATGGATGTCCTGAAAACTCCCGAATTTTTTCGATGCGATACAGTCGCCAAGAGATAAAATTAATAAAAAAAAATGCATGACATAGCTTTTATTCTCCTTAAATCCAAACAACGTAAAATTTTGTCCAATTTTATCTAATGAAAGGTCAAATTTTTACCAAGAGAATGCATTTTAAGAATAACAGCAGTTATTTGGTATTTGTAATTAATTACACTATGTGACCAAATAAAAAAAAATTAAATACATCCAGCTAATGACATTGTGTAGGTTGTGAGTTTTGTTAAGTGGAACTCAAAATTATTTTTTTTTATATTTCTTGAACCCTCCAGACTTGTCTTATTTGACAAAAACTGTTTTTTGGATTTAAGCACAAATTTATTGATTACACAAACATTTTTGAACCAATGTCCAAAATTAGAAAGGAGAAGGATGGGCCTTTTAAACGATATATATATATATATATATATATATATATATATATATATATATATATATATCGGTTTATATATATATATATATCGGTTTATATATATTTGACAAAAACTGTTTTTTGGATTTAAGCACAAATTTATTGATTACACAAACATTTATGAAACAATGTCCAAAATTAGAAAGGAGAAGGATGGGCCTTTTAAACGATATATCGTTAATTTGTGCTTAAATCAAAAAAACAGTTTTTGTCAAATATATATAAACCGATATATATATATATATATATATATATATATCGTTTAAAAGGCCCATCCTTCTCCTTTCTAATTTTGGACATTGGTTCAAAAATGTTTGTGTTATCAATAAATTTGTGCTTAAATCCAAAAAACAGTTTTTGTCAAATAAAACAAGTCTGGATATATAATAAAAATCAAATATATATATATATATATATATTATATATATATATTTGATTTAATATGCTATGGGGTTTGATGAGGTAAACAAATTATTAAATGAATTTTCAGTATGAACTAAAAAAATTTGAACGGAAAATTCAGCTCATTTACATATATTGCGCTCTATTTTATTTGACTGGCCTAAATTTGCTACAACAAATATTTAGAAATACGCCATTAAACGCTATTACAGCAAACACAATTCCTCATTAAAATCATGTGTTTAAGTGTGTATATTTTTCAAATGAAAGATAAATAATTAGTCATTCAAATAAGTAAGTTGTTCTGCAAAACATTAACGCAGTAGAATTGCCACATTAGCTTGCAAATGTTTAATTCCAAATTAACCGTATACTTTGTATTTAATTGAATTTAAAATTTATTACTTATACACACCATATGGCATGTACTGAGAGAATTACTCTAGAAAATATGCAATAAAATAAAAAATGTTTGATTATGTCGTTGACAAAGTAATGGAATTAAATATCACTCATACGTCACATAGTTATTGTTATGAATTTTAAATACATATGTATTAAATATGAGCATTATACGAGTGAATAGTTTTGCCAGTTGGTTCAAATAAACCTCATAGAATATTAACTCGAATAATATATACATATACATATGTATACCGTTTTAAAGGCCCATCTCTCCTCTTTCTAAGAAAATGTTTGCTTCAGAAATGTTTGTGTAATCAATAAATTTGTGCGTAAAGTCCAAAAAAATACTTTTTGTCAAATAAAACAGGTTTAGAGGGTTTGAGAAATATAAAAAATATATTTTTGAGTTCTACTCAACAAAACTCACAACCTACAAATCAAAATCAATCACAAATCAAAACGATAATATGAAAAAAACAAATATTTCTTCGGCGACTTCCTATCAGCAGATTTCTGGCAAAAACTCTGAAAGTAAATAAAATTGGCATGAAAATTTTTTCAAAAATCTGTCATTCGGAATCGACTTTAAACTGTAGGTTCCGCCACTACATAAAAAAATGTACTGTATGTATAAAATTAAGGCAGCCAACATAAGTGAGAAGCTAGGTCGAAATTCTGACTGAAGTGTTGTAATGACCAATTATGTATGCATATGTATGTTAATAATATTCAAACTTTTAAAAAATAAAGGAACCCCATCGAAACTCGTAACTTGTCAGTTCAAATAATGTGTATATATATAATGTGTATGCATATAGTCTTATAAGTTCATCTTTAATTTTTTCAAAGAACTATATTGTATTTACATATGGATGTACAAATTGCATGTATTTTAAAACGAATGCTCTAACGAAAATTTTGTCAATTTTAAAACGAACAAAAACGAAAAGTCTTAAATACGGATTAATATTGTGTTCGTTTGACTGCAATAATAAAAAATTTCATAAATACCATATTTAATTTGTTGTTGTTGTTGTTTGAATTCTTAACATTTAAAAGAATTACAATAAATTTGTCAAATCTTAAAACCAGTTCAGTAGATGTGATGATATTTACATTTTTTCTACAACGTTTATGTATTAAATATTCAATTATTTTTTAAAAACATAAATGTTTTTATTTAAAAGTAGCAATGAATGGAAATTATAATTTATATTTTTTTTGTTGGTATGAAATTGCATATCAATAAATATTATTCGGAAGTAACCAAGTCTTATAAATAGGGCGGATGGGGTACCGGCTGCCCGCTTATTGATTGATTGTATATTGAAATGCTTTTGCTTTGTATGAAAGTGCTTTGTGTGGTTAAGTCGTCGTAGCCTAGTTGTTTGTTGGCTTATTAGACGTAAGGTCCTAGTTCAAACCCCAGGTAAGACATCAAAACGAAAATATGAAAAAAATATTTCTTCGGCGACTTCCTCTCAGCAGATTTCTGACAAAAATAATTCTGAGAGTAAATAAAATTGCCATGCAAAGTTTCTCAAAAATCTGTCGTTCAGAATCGACTTTAAACTGTAGGTCCCGCCACTCATGTATAAAATTAACACACACAACATGAGTGGTGTGAGAAGATAGGCAGTAATCCTGACCAAAGGGTTGTAATGGCCAATAATGTATGTTATGTATGGGTTTGTCTGGTTTTGCAGCTGAAATTGATGTTTGCCTGGATTAATCAAATAAAATCAAAAATAAATCAATTTTTCATCGATAGCAATTCTATGCAACATTGATTTTATAGCGTGTCTTTAAAGGGAAATTTCAATTAAATTGATGCTGGCTTTGGATGCATTATGCTGTTACATTTTTGGAGAATGACACAGTTGGTGTTAACAACAACCCTAGTACTTCAGATACAATCTTTACTGTCCATTTTTTCTTTGAACTATGTCTACCACCTTGAAAAATCATTATTTCTGATTAAAGATGACTCACTTCCAATCTCTGCTGAAGTGTTAGTATATTTAGCAAACATAAAAACTTGAATGCATACATCAAAACTTGAACGTTGACGCTCATGCTGATTTAGTTCGTTAAGAAACAGACCAAACAACATTGGGGACAACAGATATCCTTGCTCAACACCAGAACAGTTCATATTGCAGATGCGGTAACTATAGATTGTTTTGATAAATTTAACTCTTTAACTTTAAAGTCTACGTATTTCGATATTTTGCGAATTTTATGTTTACTGCGGTTAAAAGGCAATATACATATATTGCCTACGGTTGTATAACCCTTGCGAAAACCTACTTGTATTTATTTATCATTCGTTGTTCATTATTTGATCATGTCAATTAAAATTTATCCAATACAATTCATAAACGATATCCCTCTGTAATCACCGGGGTCGTTCGTGTAGCCTTTTTGGTAAATTGGGAATACGACACTGTTGTTAAAAATGTCTGAATTTTGTTTTTCATTTAGAACTTCCGCGAAGGCTGTAGGGAGCGATTCTAGATAGTTATAAGTGATAACTTATCACTGGCATTTATAAAAAATTCATTCAAATTCCTCTCCTGGAGTTTACAATTTAGCCAGTTGAGTTTTCACCTTGTGCAACGAGAATGGTTTATTTAGTTGATCTTCTATTTTGATGTTTGTAGCATAGCAGTCTATAGTCCTGACCGAGGGATTACGGAGAGTTTTAAATATTCTCGGAACTTAATCTCGCTAATGCCCACCATTATTTTCCATTTATTACGTATTTTAAAATCCTGTGACCTCGGAACAATTTTAGAGCTTCTATTGATATTCCCTTGCCTTTTTATTTTCTTTGTCAAACCATTTGCTCTTAAACTGTAATTGCCTGTGTATAATATTCTCCGTAGTCTAGTATGTAGTGTGTTAGATTATGAGATATGATGCCGAACAAAACGAAATATGAAAAAAGATTTCTTCGGCAACTTTCTCTCAGCAGGTTTTTGTCTTCGAGGATATTTCTTTAACGTTCGGTCATGTGAAAAACTTACTCTAAAAAATTAATTGTAGCAACTAATCCAAATTAAATGGCGTTGTATTTCGGACGTAAGGGCATCAATAGTTTAAAACTTGTTGTAAATATACAGAAAACCATAGTCAGGGGAATTAACAACATTTAAATCTTAGAAAAAAAAGGTGAATAGCAAGTTCAGTAAGGTGAGAGTAGTATTCGGAAGACCACAATCCATACAAACCAAACTCCAAAGCAAATGCAAAATCAATTCTGATGATTGATGAAAGGAAGTGAAATCTGTATAGTTTCGAGTACCATCAGTTTATTTTAGTTGACTTTACTTTTGAATCCGAAATATAACCTTTAATAACCTCTAAAACATATTATATTATTTTTTCTAACTCAAAACATGGTTGTATTAGAGCCCATTAAAAGTTTTTCTATAAAAAAATTAAATTTAAATTTTTAATTCATAGCTCAAATTTATGTCTTTGTTAAGTTAACGAACGGATAAATAAATCTTATTGCGGTCATTGAATTTGGTAGTTAAGAAATGTGATTAAAAATTTCATTTAATGCCTTCTTTTATTTCCTGTAAATCTTAAAACAAGGCCACATATGCAGACCCATAATTTGTAAGCTTTAATGTACTGTTTACCACTGCTGAGTACAGCTGGCTAAAGTCAAAATATCCATTCACTTGTATCTTCCCTACGTATGTATGTCTTTTTGTTGTTGTTACTTTCATGTGGCTTAACCTATAATATATGAAGTTAAAAATATTTTTAATGGCCCATCAGTAGTAATAAATATTGGTCATTAGGCAATATTTTAAGTTCATTCTTTCGACTTGGTTATTCTTTTTTGGAATTTTTTGTGGTTATTTTTTTAGTATTACACTGGTTGTAACTGTGCAACTGTTTTATTATAATATTGTGAATTGTATTAAGCACACAATACACACAGCGAAATTTTAAATTAGAAATTTCATTCAAAACTCCGTAAATTTTTATCGCTTCCACAGCAATTAAAGTACACAAACAGAATGAAAATTTTGTTTTGAGTCAAACATATTGTTGTTATTATTGTTTTGAACAACCTATTATATTTCTCCCCAACTTTATATGTTATCTCTTTAATATCTCCTTGAAGTTTATGCCATTATCGTAATTTCCGAACAAATGTTTTGATACTCTCGAGTCCACTTGGTTTGAGAAGAGTCTTTGTCTCTCTTTATTTTCCTCGTGCTTGATCATACCATTCCAAACAACCACCCGACTCCATAGAAGTATTCTGGTCTCATCACCAGCAAGGAAGGTCTTCTGCGATCCAGCTGATTGATGAAAGATGATGATTGATGATAGATGGATGATTTGTTACCCATTATTCGATTTAAGGTCATAGGAACCGCGTTCTTGAATTACAGCCAAACTGTCAGATGGTATTGCTATATTCTGTCATTTATACTTCGTAATTAGTCCCTCTTTTAAAGCAGTATTCAGCTTCCAGATTACTCAATTCATCTTTGTTACTAAACACTTTCCAAAGCTGTAGAGTCTACTGGTTCTGTTCACAAGACTGTAAAGGAGAGAACTGTCAGCCAATCGATTCCTTAGCTCACGAAATCCCTTAAGAATTCCGGGTTGGACTTGTCTCCCATGAACTTAAAACTATTTTCCAAAGCTTTGGCCTTCCCTACCATTTCAAAAATACAGATTGAATCCTGTAATATTTTCAGTCTGATTTTAATTTTGTAAATCCTTAAGATTATCAAACGTTCAAGAAACGTAACGGAATGTACTTTTGTTTAGCATATTAAAAGCAATGCAAAAGCAATCGGTTTTCGTATTACTCTGGCTTACAGGGGTAACCTTGTGATCGAGCTAATGTTGTCATCCGCTCCTGCTCCTTGGAAGTTTATTGGACTTCTGGTGGAGCATGCGAGAACAAAAAAATGTCGTCTTGTCTTGGGTTGTAATGCCACTGGTCATCACATGGGTAGCGCTGACATAAATAATATACTTAATGGACTTAGTATATGTAACATCTGTAATACGCCGATTATTAGGAATCTTGTTAGGGAAGCTATAATTGATATTACGTTCTCTAACATGGACAGGTATATGATTAGAGACTGGTGTGTTTCAGAGGAGTGTACCTTTTCGAATCACCACCAGATAAGTTTCAGAATTCATTTATTAAGTGAATCTCAAAAACCTTATAGAAATTCGCGGAGAAATTTCATAAGGCTGTGGAGTCGTTCCACTCCTTGCATCAATGAACGAGTTGGCTATTTAACGGACATTTTGGGGAGACTTATTGATATACATTTAAGATAAAACATAAACCGTTTTCTGATGAGTATGTCTAAACTTCCTTACGTCAAGGGTAAGTTGCTTGAGAGCGGTGAAAGGCTTTGTAGAAATAAATTTTTCTAGGTGTGAGTACACTTTGTCAGCCTTCTTAGATATTGAGAGTCATTTAACAATGTTACCAATTGAGAATTCACTTAGAGACATACGTGGCTTGAATTTTTGGTTCGGATTACCATGCACATGCTAGGTAATAGACTCATCCGATCGAATCTGTGTGGATATTTATCAATAAACGAGCAACCTGGGGTATTCGCCAAGGAGGTCATTTCCCTTCTTTTATGGCTCCTGGTTATAATATGGGCTTACGGCGCCTAGAAAGTAGGAGCTTTAAGGTTGTGGCAAACTTCTCTCAACGTTAGGAGAACTGTTAGAGTTTGCGCTTGAAGTTTTACCCTCCTGGCCTAGATATAAATCCTAATAAGACGGAGTTTATATTGGTAAGGAATTGCCTTTGACCTATGAGATCAAGTATCGGGGTGCTATTTTAGACAGCAAGCTGAACTGGAAATGGAAAACCGAGGAAAGAATGAAGAAGGAACTGAATGCTCCATATCAATGTAGGAAGTCCATAGGTAAGAGTTAGCGTGTTCAGTCTAGGGCCATTCGCTGAACATATCTTTCGATTGCTACACCGGTTCGTGTTTTTTGTGGAGTGAATTAGACAAGATTTTCTTTGATAAGGTTCAGTGGATTGCGTGCTTGAGTATCACCAGAGTGTGGGAGAGTTGTCCTCAAGCTGCTCTTGATACTATGCTCTGAGTGACTTCGCTTGATTTGTATGTCAAGCATTCTGCAACGCGCAGCGTCATATGTATGCGGGAATCGGGCTGCTGGAAACAGCACTCCTGAATTCTAAACGTCGTCTCCCTGAAGGGAGGAACAGACCTCTAGAAAAAACCATTGGCTATATTATGCTGAGACAATGTTTCTACCCGGTTTGATGATACTAATATCAGATAAGGCACTGCGGAGTGCTATAATCCATACTCAATAAGCTGAAAGGTATACCCATCTTCACAAATGGGTCAAAAATATATGGAGGCACATTTGCTGGGTTTATTAACGGCACTGTGAGATTAGATCGCTGACAAGAATCTGGAACAGATTCTAGCCGGGTGATTGCATGGTATGTTGCAATGTGGACGAGCAACGAACACCTCTCTGCATCTCTGCAGCTCCAGTATCTAGAAGTTGAAGGCCCTAGGAAGGGCTTTCAATGCATTCATATGTAGCTTGAGCTGGTTGATCAGTGCTACGGCGTTAAAGCTATAGTTGCGCTCTGTTGTGTATTCGTGGTGCATCCTTTAGAGTGCTCTCCCTGTCTCTTTTTATGATGTATTTACTATGGGTTATTTTGACCACTGGGTATTGTACTTATTATAATGACAAGTACATACGTGTCCTCAAATTTAACCTAACCTAACTTAATTCCATTTTAGCAACAATATGCGAAATATTTGTCAACTTGACACGTGAATTTTAAAAATTAAAAGTATTTGATATTGATTTCAATTTGTTTATAATTTATTGAATTATGTATTAAATTTGTACAATTTATTGTTTTGTGTCTACGATATGAAAAGTATCAGAATATTATCAAACAAAAAGTATTTACGATACCGAAAATTAAAGGATCCAGATTAAATTCCTGTGCTGCTTTTACTAATTTAATAAAAATTTTCTATTTGTCCACGTGCCATATTCCAGTGCAGAATAACAAATAATTTACGTTTCCTTTTTCTCGAGCAGGCAAACACACTTTTTTGAGTAACATTTTGTACGAGTGCGAGCAGTTTTCTACAATGCATTCGAGAGCATCTAAGATTTGGTTTTTTTTTTGCAAAAAAATTCTTAAAAACAAAAACATTCATTACAACTGTACATACACACTAACTTACATATCTTTATTAAGTTAATTTTGGTAATAAAATAACGGCAATAGGATAAGAAGAGAATAGAACTGAATGAAGAATAAAAAGCCTTTTTTCTTTAAGTGTAATGAAGAATATTCTTATCTCAATTGAGATTTGCAAACGGGTTAAAGTATATCGCAAATAAAGCCTGGATAAAACAAGAGAAAACGTTTTAAAACAGACAAAAAATACCCATTCACTGTTATGCTACTTTTAGAACATAAATTCTAAAAAAATAGCTGCAGAAAACAAAAGCAAAAAAACAACGAAATAAATGAAAATCTTTTGTAACAGAGTGTTTCGATGGACGGAATGTACGTGTTAGTTAGATAAGTTAGATAAGTATGCTTCAATAACACGCTTTGTTGTAAAACAATTCTACACAAACAGATACCGAAATATATGTACATACGTATAAAATTTACACACACATCCTGTGTTCACATACATAGAAACATTACTGTATACATCCCAGCTGGCATTCGAAAGATTGTTTTTAGAAAAATCACCTTACTCAGCCTTTTTAGAGTACTTTTGGTGATCAAAAACTTATTGGCGAGTTACACGTTTAAAAAAGAAAAAGAATCATAAACAAAGGTAAATTTAGACTAATAAATGATCAGAAAGTGATTCGAAAATGATCATTAAACTACTCGAAAAAGGGTCGAAAATTACTCTAAACTAATATAGAAAATGACTCATAATTGACTTCTTAAGAAGAGTCGCGGGTAGTCACTTTTTTCTTCCTACAAAAGTATCTTTTATGATCAGAAAATCAGCACACTTTCTAGCTTTTTAATCGCACAGAAGAATCAAAAAAGACTCGAATTTGATTAAAAATTTCCAAAACTGCTGGCTGGGATCTGATATGTATGTATTCTAAAAATACAATCTCGCTCTCTCTCTATAACATTCAAATACATACCTTATTTGCACATGTGTGTATATGTATGTATGCCTACATATTTTTATGTTTACGTATGTAAAATATACATTTGTTTTAGTATGTGTTTACATATACCCACAAAATGTTCATAAATTTATACAAAACATTCCACAAACATTCATTCATTCATACGATTGAATGCGTAAAGAATGATTGTGTATACATTAAGACCCCGCTTAACGCGGGGGATACGTTCCAATAAGTTCCATCGCTAAACGAAACAATGTTAAATGAGACAACTAATAAATCAACTATGATGGAGGAAAGATGCGTTCGTACTGTGATTGCGACTTCGGAAAATGATGTTGGAATCTTTATTCTGGACAGACAAACAAAAGAGCATTGAAAAAGATACATAGTGTACACCGTTGCAATATAGTGCACCGCTTTTGTACTACCGCGTAATAATGAAACAGCGTTAAGACGGGTCTTACTTTCCAAATTTAGTATACAATTGAATGCATGAATAAATGAAGTAAAATGTCCCGTAAACATATGAGTGGTGTATCTTGGTCTTCCTGACCTTTAAGAGAAACAAGAATTTTCTTTTTTAAAAAAGCGACTGTTAAAAAAAAACAAAAAAAACTGTTAAAAAAAAAACTATGATAAATGTTTACATTTCACTAGCTATTCTAAAAGATTGATAACAAAATAATTTTAGACGTTATTTTGGATTTTTTTAAATTTTTTTGTTAAACAGAAAATCAGTGCTAAATTCGTACAAGGTTTGGTGCAACTGGCAGCCGCCTCAGTAAACGCAGGTTACTTGGGTCCTATAAATTCCCGTTGTATCACCGATGTTAACTATTCCGTCATAAAACATTTCTCAACCATCTCGAGAGTCTTATGATAGTGGGACCCTTGGCTAGACATATTTTGCCAACAAATTCTGGACGTAATAAATTTTAAGTAATAAGTTGATTTTCTAAGGTTTGTTACTAATCTGGCTGGTTTCATCGAATCAAGATTTTAAAAGCTTACTATTGGGTCTTCCAACAGAGACTTCCGAAATTTGATAGATGATAACGGCTACCTTGTTGAAACCACGTTTGTCAAATTACAGTGCGTACAGTCGTCATTTTTTCAGTCAGTTTTGCAAAATCACTCAGACTGGGGCTCTAGATTAATTGGTAACGAAACCTAATATTCAGCGAAAAATCGTCTTCAACCAAAAACACCATTTTTGGAATGGGCACGTAAAACAAATAAAATTTTTGAATTAGGAACAAAATCATTTCACATTAGATTCAACAGTGTAAAATGCATTTCGAATACGATACTGTTTGTACTGGATTTGAAGCTGGCGTCTTCATTAGACCATATTTCTTTGTGAAAGACGTTGGCCAGAGCATCACTGTCAATGGTAAGCACTATTGGTCGATGTTTACCAACTTCTTTTGATCTAAATTGAATGATCTGGACACCAATGTCATGTGGCTTCAACAGGATAACTCTACGTGCGACACAGCTAATTCCACTTGGGATATTCAGCAAGAGTGATTTAAACACCTGACCATGCCCACGAGAAAGTGATGTGAACTGGCCATCAAAATCGTGCAATTGACCTCGTTAGACTTTTTCTTCATAAGATGCAAGTGTTTTCATTTGATAGTCTACTAATGGAGAAATTGCGAGCATTTTCTCTATGACCCTGAAACAACTGGTATCAAAAACATCACCTTTTATAACTAGCAAAGAGCAACAAAATTTTCCTATTTTTGTAGGCATATATAAGATGAAAAGAGAACGAATAGTGAGCAATTCATAAATGAAAAAACAAGAAAAAAATAAATATTAACAAACAAATACTTTATGCCACACGTACTACTCAAATAGTGGCATCCACAATATGAGTGTAGTAGAATAAATATAATAAATGAAAATAATGAGTATGTTGACTCATAAAAATTAATTAAATATCAGTAAGGAAACTATATACTATACTATATATACTTACCATACATTTTTACATTGTATATGTACATATGTACATGTAAATACATACATACATATGTATGCTTATTATATATGCCACACTTAAATTACAATTTAATTATAATTTCGTGCTATAAGTGTGTACAAATGTTGTGGTACAAGTGGGGTTGCCTTTCCAGTGTATATGCCTTTTCAGCGTATATCGTTTGAATTGAAGGAATTAAAAAAGGTAAATAAATAAAACTATAAAATATTAAGAGTTTGTAACAATTTTAATTTAAATTTTTAAAAATTCAACTTATCGTATTGACACTAAGGGACTCTACATAAAACGAGAAGTATGACCTAATAATTTGAATTATTATTTTGTAGATTTTTAAAATCACATTTTTTGATGTAATAATAATCGACAAAAATAATCATTAACTACTAATACATTCATTACAACTCTTCAGTCAGGATTACGACCTAACTTCTCACATTACTTATGTTGTGTGCGTTAATTTTAATACATGAGTGGCGCGAAATTGCTGACACCGACAGGGCATAGATTTGCCCTATTGTGGAAATACTTGCTTAGAGTCGCTGGAGTCTGTGTCAGGCCAAACGAAAAATTGTGCCTTTTTTCAAAGAGAGCTGTATTAATTTCTGTGGGCGAATATAAATGACCTGAGTTGGAATGTAAATCAGTTACATTTCTAACTTGAGATGGGCTATCGGCACTGTCTGAGCGATAATGTAGTAACTGGGCATATTTGGATTTTTTAATCATAGCGAATAGGATTTAAGGAAAGTTAGTTTTGTTTTTTTTTTGTAGTCGCCGAAGTCTAGTAGGTAGTGTGTTGGCTTATTAGACGTAAAGCCAGGGTTCGAGCCCCAGGCCAAACATCAAAACAAAATACAAAAAGTATTTCTTCGGCGACTTCCTCTCAGCAGATTTCTGACAGAAGCTCTGAGCGTAAATAAAATTGACACGAAAAGTTTCTCAAAAATCTGTTGTTCGAAGTCGACTTTAAACTGTAGGTCCCGCAACTAACACACACGACATGAGTGGTGTGAGAAACTAGGTCGTAATCCTGACTGAAGGGTTGTAATGACCAATTATGTATGTATGCAGCTTTGTTTTTTTCAGAGATGCACTGGTATGCATTCGAAAAGCGGAGAATTGAGGAGGATGTTAGCGGTGAGCGATTGTGGTATGAATTGTAAGTTATTTAACAGTTAAAAAATATTCTTCACATCTGCTTCTTAATTGACCCATTGTGGCCTGTTTGTCGTCTATTCTTGTTTTTAATTGTAAATGGCTAAGAGACATGTTTTCTGTTTTTCATTTTTTTTAAATTTAAAATTTGGAAACGATAGAAATGAACGTATGGTATACCTGAAAGATTCTTTTTTGCTTTAATTTCTAAGTCTTAAATACATGTTATAGATATTCAGTACACGAATATTGAAACCGTCAGCAATTCCGAACACGTTTCAATACAAAGTGTAAGCAACAAAAATAAACGAAATATAAAAATTATAGGAAACAGCATGTGATTTTTGGATATATTTTTAGCCAAGTAAACATCATGATGATAATGCCGGCAAGAATGGAAATGACGGTAAGCTTGACGTTGTTGTAAAAGTATAAGTCATATTGTAACAACAAAATTGAGGAGAAAATAACGTTAAAAATACTGATTTTCAGCAAAAAACGCTTAATGTATAGTGTAATAGAAATAAATCACTTACTTTTGCCAGGTCAATCACTTGTTGCACCTTGAAGGTCACTTCATTTTTTGTTTTTCGTTGAAACACGCTTTGTTTTTGAACAGAAAAGATAGATTTTGTGGATAACATTTTTTTGTTTTTTTTATTTTATTTGTTCGTTGTCTTATAGTCGTAGTGTAGGACTTGAATTTTGTTTACACTTACAAAAGAGAACATAAGATATTAATGAATACCACAAATAATTAAATAAATAGTGAGAGGTTTAATTATATACTGGGTATTGTACTTATTATAATGACAAGTACATACGTGTCCTCAAATCTAACCTAACCTAACTTAATTCCATTTTAGCAACAATATGCGAAATATTTGTCAACTTGACACGTGAATTTTAAAAATTAAAAGTATTTGATATTGATTTCAATTTTTTTATAATTTATTGAATTATGTATTAAATTTGTACAATTTATTGTTTTGTGTCTACGATATGAAAAGTATCAGAATATTATCAAACAAAAAGTATTTACGATACCGAAAATTAAAGGATCCAGATTAAATTCCTGTGCTGCTTTTACTAATTTAATAAAAATTTTCTATTTGTCCACGTGCCATATTCCAGTGCAGAATAACAAATAATTCACGTTTCCTTTTTCTCGAGCAGGCAAACACACTTTTTTGAGTAACATTTTGTACGAGTGCGAGCAGTTTTCTACAATGCATTCGAGAGCATCTAAGATTTGGTTTTTTTTTGCAAAAAATTTCTTAAAAACAAAAACATTCATTACAACTGTACATACACACTAACTTACATATCTTTATTAAGTTAATTTTGGTAATAAAATAACGGCAATAGGATAAGAAGAGAATAGAACTGAATGAAGAATAAAAAGCCTTTTTTCTTTAAGTGTAATGAAGAATATTCTTATCTCAATTGAGATTTGCAAACGGGTTAAAGTATATCGCAAATAAAGCCTGGATAAAACAAGAGAAAACGTTTTAAAACAGACAAAAAATACCCATTCACTGTTATGCTACTTTTAGAACATAAATTCTAAAAAAATAGCTGCAGAAAACAAAAGCAAAAAAACAACGAAATAAATGAAAATCTTTTGTAACAGAGTGTTTCGATGGACGGAATGTACGTGTTAGTTAGATAAGTTAGATAAGTATGCTTCAATAACACGCTTTGTTGTAAAACAATTCTACACAAACAGATACCGAAATATATGTACATACGTATAAAATTTACACACACATCCTGTGTTCACATACATAGAAACATTACTGTATACATCCCAGCTGGCATTCGAAAGATTGTTTTTAGAAAAATCACCTTACTCAGTCTTTTTAGAGTACTTTTGGTGATCAAAAACTTATTGGCGAGTTACACGTTTAAAAAAGAAAAAGAATCATAAACAAAGGTAAATTTAGACTAATAAATGATCAGAAAGTGATTCGAAAATGATCATTAAACTACTCGAAAAAGGGTCGAAAATTACTCTAAACTAATATAGAAAATGACTCATAATTGACTTCTTAAGAAGAGTCGCGGGTAGTCACTTTTTTCTTCCTACAAAAGTATCTTTTATGATCAGAAAATCAGCACACTTTCTAGCTTTTTAATCGCACAGAAGAATCAAAAAAGACTCGAATTTGATTAAAAATTTCCAAAACTGCTGGCTGGGATCTGATATGTATGTATTCTAAAAATACAATCTCTCTCTCTCTCTATAACATTCAAATACATACCTTATTTGCACATGTGTGTATATGTATGTATGCCTACATATTTTTATGTTTACGTATGTAAAATATACATTTGTTTTAGTATGTGTTTACATATACCCACAAAATGTTCATAAATTTATACAAAACATTCCACAAACATTCATTCATTCATACGATTGAATGCGTAAAGAATGATTGTGTATACATTAAGACCCCGCTTAACGCGGGGGATACGTTCCAATAAGTTCCATCGCTAAACGAAACAATGTTAAATGAGACAACTAATAAATCAACTATGATGGAGGAAAGATGCGTTCGTACTGTGATTGCGACTTCGGAAAATGATGTTGGAATCTTTATTCTGGACAGACAAACAAAAGAGCATTGAAAAAGATACATAGTGTACACCGTTGCAATATAGTGCACCGCTTTTGTACTACCGCGTAATAATGAAACAGCGTTAAGACGGGTCTTACTTTCCAAATTTAGTATACAATTGAATGCATGAATAAATGAAGTAAAATGTCCCGTAAACATATGAGTGGTGTATCTTGGTCTTCCTGACCTTTAAGAGAAACAAGAATTTTCTTTTTTAAAAAAGCGACTGTTAAAAAAAAAACAAAAAAAACTGTTAAAAAAAAAACTATGATAAATGTTTACATTTCACTAGCTATTCTAAAAGATTGATAACAAAATAATTTTAGACGTTATTTTGGATTTTTTTAAATTTTTTTGTTAAACAGAAAATCAGTGCTAAATTCGTACAAGGTTTGGTGCAACTGGCAGCCGCCTCAGTAAACGCAGGTTACTTGGGTCCTATAAATTCCCGTTGTATCACCGATGTTAACTATTCCGTCATAAAACATTTCTCAACCATCTCGAGAGTCTTATGATAGTGGGACCCTTGGCTAGACATATTTTGCCAACAAATTCTGGACGTAATAAATTTTAAGTAATAAGTTGATTTTCTAAGGTTTGTTACTAATCTGGCTGGTTTCATCGAATCAAGATTTTAAAAGCTTACTATTGGGTCTTCCAACAGAGACTTCCGAAATTTGATAGATGATAACGGCTACCTTGTTGAAACCACGTTTGTCAAATTACAGTGCGTACAGTCGTCATTTTTTCAGTCAGTTTTGCAAAATCACTCAGACTGGGGCTCTAGATTAATTGGTAACGAAACCTAATATTCAGCGAAAAATCGTCTTCAACCAAAAACACCATTTTTGGAATGGGCACGTAAAACAAATAAAATTTTTGAATTAGGAACAAAATCATTTCACATTAGATTCAACAGTGTAAAATGCATTTCGAATACGATACTGTTTGTACTGGATTTGAAGCTGGCGTCTTCATTAGACCATATTTCTTTGTGAAAGACGTTGGCCAGAGCATCACTGTCAATGGTAAGCACTATTGGTCGATGTTTACAGACTTCTTTTGATCTAAATTGAATGATCTGGACACCAATGTCATGTGGCTTCAACAGGATAGCTCTACGTGCGACACAGCTAATTCCACTTGGGATATTCAGCAAGAGTGATTTAAACACCTGACCATGCCCACGAGAAAGTGATGTGAACTGGCCATCAAAATCGTGCAATTGACCTCGTTAGACTTTTTCTTCATAAGATGCAAGTGTTTTCATTTGATAGTCTACTAATGGAGAAATTGCGAGCATTTTCTCTATGACCCTGAAACAACTGGTATCAAAAACATCACCTTTTATAACTAGCAAAGAGCAACAAAATTTTCCTATTTTTGTAGGCATATATAAGAGGAAAAGAGAACGAATAGTGAGCAATTCATAAATGAAAAAACAAGAAAAAAAATAAATATTAACAAACAAATACTTTATGCCACACGTACTACTCAAATAGTGGCATCCACAATATGAGTGTAGTAGAATAAATATAATAAATGAAAATAATGAGTATGTTGACTCATAAAAATTAATTAAATATCAGTAAGAAAACTATATACTATACTATATATACTTACCATACATTTTTACATTGTATATGTACATATGTACATGTAAATACATACATACATATGTATGCTTATTATATATGCCACACTTAAATTACAATTTAATTATAATTTCGTGCTATAAGTGTGTACAAATGTTGTGGTACAAGTGGGGTTGCCTTTCCAGTGTATATGCCTTTTCAGCGTATATCGTTTGAATTGAAGGAATTAAAAAAGGTAAATAAATAAAACTATAAAATATTAAGAGTTTGTAACAATTTTAATTTAAATTTTTAAAAATTCAACTTATCGTATTGACACTAAGGGACTCTACATAAAACGAGAAGTATGACCTAATAATTTGAATTATTATTTTGTAGATTTTTAAAATCACATTTTTTGATGTAATAATAATCGACAAAAATAATCATTAACTACTAATACATTCATTACAACTCTTCAGTCAGGATTACGACCTAACTTCTCACATTACTTATGTTGTGTGCGTTAATTTTAATACATGAGTGGCGCGAAATTGCTGACACCGACAGGGCATAGATTTGCCCTATTGTGGAAATACTTGCTTAGAGTCGCTGGAGTCTGTGTCAGGCCAAACGAAAAATTGTGCCTTTTTTCAAAGAGAGCTGTATTAATTTCTGTGGGCGAATATAAATGACCTGAGTTGGAATGTAAATCAGTTACATTTCTAACTTGAGATGGGCTATCGGCACTGTCTGAGCGATAATGTAGTAACTGGGCATATTTGGATTTTTTAATCATAGCGAATAGGATTTAAGGAAAGTTAGTTTTGTTTTTTTTTTGTAGTCGCCGAAGTCTAGTAGGTAGTGTGTTGGCTTATTAGACGTAAAGCCAGGGTTCGAGCCCCAGGCCAAACATCAAAACAAAATACAAAAAGTATTTCTTCGGCGACTTCCTCTCAGCAGATTTCTGACAGAAGCTCTGAGCGTAAATAAAATTGACACGAAAAGTTTCTCAAAAATCTGTTGTTCGAAGTCGACTTTAAACTGTAGGTCCCGCAACTAACACACACGACATGAGTGGTGTGAGAAACTAGGTCGTAATCCTGACTGAAGGGTTGTAATGACCAATTATGTATGTATGCAGCTTTGTTTTTTTCAGAGATGCACTGGTATGCATTCGAAAAGCGGAGAATTGAGGGGGATGTTAGCGGTGAGCGATTGTGGTATGAATTGTAAGTTATTTAACAGTTAAAAAATATTCTTCACATCTGCTTCTTAATTGACCCATTGTGGCCTGTTTGTCGTCTATTCTTGTTTTTAATTGTAAATGGCTAAGAGACATGTTTTCTGTTTTTCATTTTTTTTAAATTTAAAATTTGGAAACGATAGAAATGAACGTATGGTATACCTGAAAGATTCTTTTTTGCTTTAATTTCTAAGTCTTAAATACATGTTATAGATATTCAGTACACGAATATTGAAACCGTCAGCAATTCCGAACACGTTTCAATACAAAGTGTAAGCAACAAAAATAAACGAAATATAAAAATTATAGGAAACAGCATGTGATTTTTGGATATATTTTTAGCCAAGTAAACATCATGATGATGATGCCGGCAAGAATGGAAATGACGGTAAGCTTGACGTTGTTGTAAAAGTATAAGTCATATTGTAACAACAAAATTGAGGAGAAAATAACGTTAAAAATACTGATTTTCAGCAAAAAACGCTTAATGTATAGTGTAATAGAAATAAATCACTTACTTTTGCCAGGTCAATCACTTGTTGCACCTTGAAGGTCACTTCATTTTTTGTTTTTCGTTGAAACACGCTTTGTTTTTGAACAGAAAAGATAGATTTTGTGGATAACATTTTTTTGTTTTTTTATTTTATTTGTTCGTTGTCTTATAGTCGTAGTGTAGGACTTGAATTTTGTTTACACTTACAAAAGAGAACATAAGATATTAATGAATACCACAAATAATTAAATAAATAGTGAGAGGTTTAATTATATAAGGATATTTTCTATAACATTTTAGAATAGCGCTTTTAAACTCAAAGCATCACTCAGCGCATTTTTGATAGTTAATAACGGTCATTTTGCTCAAGCCACATTTGTCAAATTACATACATACAACCCTTTAGTCGGGAACACTTATGTTGTGTGTGTTCTGCTGAGAGGAAGTCGCGGAGGAAAATTTTTTTTCAGATTTCGTTTTGTTCGAGATGTTTGACTTAGTGTTTTAACCATGGCCTCATGTCCAATAAGCCAACATAATACCTTCTGAACTACGACTAATTCATGTATCAAATTAATTATGGTTTATTTAATCTGAATGAGCTCTGTAGCAGTTGGCAATTAAACTTAATTTTCATCCAAAAACCATCTTCAGTGACAAATTTTTGAGTGAATGAGATCCATCACAGTCAACGGCGAGCATTATGGGTAAATGATTACAAATTAAAGTCGCCGTAGTATAGTAGATAGTGTGTTGGCTTATTAGACGTAAAGCGAGGGTTCAAACCCCAGGCCAGACATAAAACAAAATACAAAAAGTATTTCTTCGGCGACCTCTCTCAGCAGATTTCTGGCAAAAACTCTGTAAGAGTAAATAAAAAATTGCCATGAAAAGTTTCACAAAAATCTGTCGTTCGGAGTCGACTTTAAGCTGTAGGTCCCGCCACTCATGTATAAAATTAACACACACAACATCAGTGGTGTGAGAAACTAGGTAGTAATCCTAACTGAATGGTTGTAATGACAAGTTATGTATCTATGTATGATTGCAAATTAATTTTGATCTGAATTTGATGATCTGGACACTATGTGAGTTCACACAGCTAATGTCACATTGGATATTGCTACTTTTTTACCCTTTTAAAAACGTTTAAAATATGAGTTCGTAGATTGCAAATAAAATAAAAATAAATTTGTGTTTAGTTTTAGATAAATTCTTTACTGTTCACACAATTATGTATGCCACTGTTCACAACTTGATGTAAACAACAACAATTTACTTTTTTGTTATTCTGCTTTACACTTTTTTGCGTAAACACTAATGCCTTGGTTACCCAAGCGTAAGAAACGTAAAATCGTAACGTACGTAGCCTTAAAAACGTTTGTGTAGTATAGAAACGTTCAAAACGAAACAGAACACAAAGGAGCACACAAACGAACACAACAAAATGCAAAGAAATTGGTATACAGACTCATCGTCAGCGTTGCAGTGTTTTGTTCAAAGTGTAGATTTTTCCGGATTTGGTTATTATTTTTCTTATAAAAATTGCTTTTGTTTTGTTTGTTAAAATTAATTAATTAGTAAGACTATAATTTTATTTTATTATAATATATATATTATTTTTGTTTCTTTTTTTTTCAATTGTAATTTAAATTTGAAAAAAATGAAATAAAAAAAATGCGAATTTAATTTTGGTCATATTTTTCCTTATTTGGTGATTTTTTCACAAATGTTGGTTAAAATATTTTTTTTTCGTGGCAACACTGCTCATCTCTCATGTTCAAATGTCACGTAAAAATGTGGGAGAATTCTGTTTTATACAGATCGTTGCGTTTTGCTAACGAGAGAGAACGTTTCGGCAATCGCTTACATTGTTCTCCATATGCTAAAAAGAGAACGTTCGCTACGGCACGTTACTTACGTGTGGGTAACTACAGCATAACAATTGTTAGCCAGATCTTTATAACGGAGATCTTCAGACCACAATTATTCTCTTCACATGCAACGCGTCTTCATACCAGACTGACTGAATTTTTACTGACTTCGTTGAGTTCCCTTTTATATGACGACGTAAACAGTCTGATGAGTGATCTGGAAGCCGAATGTTCGTGGCTTCGCTCCATAAATGTAAACATCGTTGTTTCATCGTTGTTGGTGTATTTGATTCACATTTATTCTGGTAATGTTTGTTGTTGCTTTTTGTTTACTTTTTTATCCCCTTTTTTATTCCGATGTTGTTGCTATATTTTTGTTTAGTTGTTGATCATCTAAACAATTTAATTGTTTTTGTTTTTGTAGCTTTTGTTTATCATTTTAATGTTAAACGATGTAATACCATTTCCATTTCTGTAACAATACATACATATGGTATACGCAGGTTATCAGCAACCAATTTGTGATTCTCTGTACAATAAAAGCTTTAAAGGCTAATCTGCCTAACTTTTTCAAAATTTTAAATTTAATGGTAGACGGAAGAGAGGAAGAGGAAAAGCTTTGAAATTCAACCAATTAGAGTGTTAACAACTTTTTTTTAGCAATTATTAATGGCATGAGTTTTGTGGCCGTTTTCAACTTGCCACAGAGTTTTAAAACAAAAAATAAGTCTTGCAACAATTTGACAATCATTATCGAGCTTTTGCCAGAGGACTGCTGAGAGAAAGTCGCCGAAGAAAAAAATTTTTTTTTCTTCCGAGATGTCTGAGCTGTGATCTGAATTACTGTAGACGGGGGGCAGTTACATGAACAGGGCGACAAAAATAGTTAAAATTGTAAATTTGTCTTGAAACTTATACAACACTTTTTTAACAATTTTATTATTTTTTCAACCTATTTACGAATTTTTTTATTTTAAGCTTCAGCAGTTCATTAATGTAGTGCACCAATCGATACTATTGCACCACGTAACAGTATTTTATGTATTGAGAGAGGAAGATAAAACGAAGGGAAGGATATTTCCATACCATCATTTCACGAGTAGATAGTGCGAATTCTTTAAAATTATCTGCATTTAGTTTACGGCCAGATGAAGTTTATGAACTCCTATTCTGCTGTGAAATATGTAAAGAATTAATGAAAAATCTTCTTGCTGTGTTGCTATCATTTGGTGTCTCATAATTTTTGCTCTTCATATGCTAAAAACGGGAGTACGTTCTGTTACGCTCCGTAGACGTTTGTCTAACCGTGCCTTGATATACGAGTCTAACAACTACTATATATCTTGGCAAAAGGACAGTGAAGGATTGTTGAATAATTGTCTTGCAACAAAAGGTGTTTCAGTAGAATTATTAAAGAAAGACCTGACGTTAAAGAGTGATTAAATGATGACTGCTTAGGCATTTGTATTTAAATAAAGCTAAGTGATACAAACAAGTATATCTGTATGTATGTAACTCTAAATGTCCATAAGATTTTATTGTGTTGTATGCTAGAAAGTTATTTTTATTACCTCTAGGACTTGTTGGTGAGCCCTTGGCTACAACCAAGAAAAGGAAAGTCTTTTTATTTATTATTTATAGCTTCAAAGGTTATTGGTCATATTATAACTAAACACAGGTCCCTAAAGGCTAAAACATTTCATAAAAGTGTAAATTTCCTTATGTAAGTTAAGACGTAACTATAACAATTTCTTGTTATAATTATTCCCACCCTTATTTCTTTATTCTTCTTTAATCATTTATTTTTACTCTCTTTATTCTCTCTCAAAATTATTATTAATAATTACATATTTCTGTTTTATCTCTGTAACTTTATTTGACCTCTGTTCTTCTTTTTATCGTTTTAATTCTGTATTCTTATCCTTTAAAAAGCTTTTAGATTTTAGTTTTAAGTTAGTCACGTCTAGAGACTTCATAAGCGATCCTCATAGTTGGAAAGCGTAGTTAAAATAAATTAAATAAATAAAAAATAAATTAAATTAAATAAATTTGTTAATGTGAAGAATAAACTGTTAAATAAATTAAATAAATTACACATTTGTGTTTTAATTAGCACGGTATCCGTAAAATAACTAAAAAAAACCCATAGAGGTTTAATTGGCGCCCGAGCAGGGACCGTGCTTTCTAAAGTCCATACAATAAAATTATTTTAAATTTGTGAAAAAATAAATTTGGTTAAAAACCAAAGTGATTAAAACAACATTAAGATACATTGTTTTTTTTTTTTTGTCAATAAATAAGCAATAACGGCAAGAATTTAAAATACAAAAAAAAAACAATATAAAAAATTTTTGTAAAATTAAAAAAAGGAAAGATAAAAGAAATTTCATTTGAAGCTCACCGAAATTGATTACCCGAATAAGTGAAATCATATGATCATATAGAGGTCATAAGAATGATCAAATAGAGGTCATAAGAATGACAAGCTAGAGGTCATAAGAATTTCCAACTAGAGGTCATAAGAATGACCAAATAGAGGTCATAAGTACTATCAAATAGAGGACATTAAAATGAGCAAATAGAGGTCATAAATATTGGTGAGCAAAACTCTCAAACAAATCAACAAACAAAACAAACAAAGTTATAGACTCAGTGCAATAAAGAAATCAAAAATTGTTAAAAGAGCAAAATTCTCCAATAAAGCAGCAAAAATCCGTATGCCGAAAATAATTGTAGACGAAGTGTAAGAAAGAAAGCAGAAGTTGTTAAAAGACACAATTCTATAGGCATAACACAATACAACAATAACAAATTTCTTTTAATTAGTGCGATTGGTTGAAGCTGAAAAATCATAATAATAATAACAAGAAGCAAATTAATTGAGAGAGAGAGAGCATTGAGTAATAAGTACTAAATGTTAAAATAAGTCACTGCGTTTCATCACTGTTAACACACAACATATCGCTGATTGGGAGATGCTAAGGAATTTTAGTACTAAAAGTTAAAAGCTGAGTAACAACAAATAAGTTAAGTATTAAGTATTTTATAATTATTTTTTTGAATAACCTATACTGAAAAAAAGGTGTAACCAACGAGAGTACGCATACTTTTTTTAGTTCATCTGAAAATATGTAAATTCTGAAAAAAATCTTTCTGTTGTACTAAAAAATTTATAATTAAATTTTTTTAACTGTAATTTTTTTTCTTGTTCTTTATATGCGAAACATTTTTATTAATATTAAAAAAATTGTCGATTTAAGAAAAAAAAACCAATAATTAAAACAAATTTTTTTTAGAAATAACATTTTATGAGCGTAAATGAATTAATTTTGAGCTTTGAACGTTTAAGTATAGATTCTTGTATTGAAAAATTAAAAATGGACAGTGAAGCAGTTCAGGCATTATTGGCAACGGCTATTTCCCATGCCACTGAGCACACTCGACAAGTTTTTCAGAGTAGTATTGACGAATTAACTAAAAGGTTATCGGTTTTGGAAACACCACATCGTGTGGAAGAATATAAACCAGTTGAAATAATTCCGGGAATAGTTTGTAACGAATCCCTTGATATTGTTAAATCAATACCTGAGTTTGATGGAACTTCAGCGAGATATGTTTCTTGGCGCCAGGCGGCTGTGACGGCCCATAGATTATACGAAGGCTATGAGGGTAGTTCGAAGTATTACCAGGCTGTTGCAATTATAAGAAAGAAGATAGTGCGTGCTGCGGACACCGTTTTAAGTTCCTATAACACTGTCCTTAACTTTAAGGCTATACTGGCTAGGCTAGATTTTTCGGACGGCGATAAAAAGAGTAATTTTACGTTAGAACAGGAACTGTTGACGCTTAGGCAAGGCTCCAGTACTATTACACATTTTTATGATGAGGTCGAGCAGAAGTTGACTGCAATACTGAATAAGGTTTTAATGTCTAATGAGGGAAATCAAGAATTAATCGAATCTCTTAGTCGAAAGTATAGGGAAAATGCTCTTCGCGTTTTCATTTCTGGTTTGCGCAGACCTATGTGTGACATTTTATTTTCCAGTAGGCCAATTGACTTGCCTTCTGCTCTCGCTTTGGCCCAGGAGTTGGAAGCTAACAGTTCTCGTTACAATTTCGCTACAACATTTTGGAACAACAGTAGAGGAACTACGTTTAATAACTCACCACACTACCAAGCTGTAGGTCCCAGTTCTTCACGAGAAATGCAATATCGGCATCAAGGTGTCGTACAGAATAATCCAATTAATGCTTCTGGATACGGAACCCCACAACGTGGACAATTCCATTCTAACAGAAATAGTAACCGATTTCCTCAAGTTTCACATAATCGTTCGACACAGTATCAACCTATGGAGGTTGACTCAAGTACTCGTACAAACTTTCAACAAAACAACAATAGTCAATATAACACGCACAATTTTCAACAGCCAATTGCTCCAAAAAGACCCAATGAATCCACTCGTCAAAATCAGAATAAATTTCAAAGAATGAACCACTTTAGGCAACAGCAAAATATCGAAGAACCGAGGTCCAAATGTTCTTTTAACCGCGGTTTGTATTGCGTAGAAGACGATTACCAAAGTTCGGTTGATAACTTATCACGTGGTGATCATTTTGAACATCATATTGAGGATGGAATCAATTTTTTAAAACATAGGTCCCTCCTCTCATACATCGAAAGGACAATAGGGGGAAGGACGTTAAAATTGTTAATAGACACTGGTACTTCGAAAAATTATATGAAAAATTTAGAGGGTTTGAAGGGTATTAAACCAGTGGAAAAACCTTTTATTATTAAGTCGCTTCATGGAAATTCTAAAATAGCTTCAAAATGCCTGGTTAATTTACTGAATTGCACATCGTGGTTTTTTATATTGCCCGAACTTTCTACATTTGACGGTATAATCGGTTTAGATTTCCTTAAACAAATTAATGCCCAAATTGATTGCGATCGAGGACTATTGAATCATAAAAATGGTAAAGAAAAACTTCTATTTCACTTTTGTCGCGATGTTAATAAAATTGTCATTGATCCCGCTGATTGTAATATCCCACGACCTATTCTTGAGAAGCTGATGATTATTTTGGACAAACACAAATCTGTTTTTGCTGACCCAAATGAAGCCTTACCATTTCACACCGATGTAACCGCCACAATCCCTACTGAAAATAACGAACCTATTTATTCCAAATCTTATCCATATCCGTTGGCACTTACTGAATTCGTTAACAGTGAAATAGAAAATTTGTTGGAAAATGGAATCATAAGACCATCTAGATCATCATATAATAATCCTATATGGATCGTAGATAAAAAACGTCTTGATGAAGCTGGAAGGCGGAAAAAAAGGCTTGTAATAGACTTTAGGAAGCTAAATTCTAAAACCACAAGCGAGCGTTATCCGATCCCCGATACTACTGTTATTTTGTCGAATTTAGGAAGCGGATGCTTTTTTACAACATTGGATCTTAAGTCCGGATTCCACCAAATTAACTTGGCCGAGGCTGACAGGAAGAAAACAGCTTTTAGCATTAATAATGGCAAATTTGAATTTTGTAGGCTTCCGTTCGGACTGAAAAACGCACCTGGTTTCTTCCAAAAAGTAATTGATCATGTTTTACGAGATGAAATTGGTAAAAGTTGTCACGTCTATATCGATGACATCATCATTTTCTCTCCCAACGCTGAAAAACACCTACAAGATATAGATAACATTTTAAGGAAACTTTTTTCGTCAAATATGCGCGTGTCTTATGAAAAATCGAAATTTTTTCAAAGTTCTGTGGAATACTTAGGTTTTACTGTGTGCAAAAATGGAATAAAAACATGTCCAGAAAAGGTGAAGAGTATTTTAGATTTTCAAATTCCTCAGACAATTAGAGGCCTCCGATCATTCTTGGGATTGGCTGGCTACTATCGCCGGTTTATAAGAAATTATGCTGAAATCACTAAACCGCTTACGCAATACTTGCGTGGTGAAAATGGCAAAGTTAGTAGTAGGCAATCCAAGAATATAGCAGTAAATTTAAGTGAGGAAGCGCTCAGAGCATTGCAGAAAATAAAAAATATTCTGGCTTCAGAAGATGTGCTGCTGTTGCACCCTGATTACACCAAACCCTTTGAGCTCACTACTGACGCTTCTTCATCAGCAATAGGAGCCGTTCTCTCCCAGTACGGTAAGCCAATCACAATGATTTCGAGAACATTGTCCCATACTGAGGAGAATTATGCCACCAACGAGCGCGAAATGTTGGCAATAGTGTGGGCTCTGCAAAAATTACGCAATTATTTATATGGTGCGAAAAATATAAATATTTACACCGATCATCAACCATTATCGTTTTCTATTTCGAAAAGAAATCCTAACCCAAAAATAAGACGTTGGCGAGCTTTTATTGAGGAATACTCCCCTAAGTTTTTCTACAAGCCAGGAAAAGAAAATGTTGTTGCCGATGCATTATCCCGGCAGTATGTTAACCATATAGAAGGTGAATCCAGTGACAATGACTCAATACAGGCAACGATTGGTTCGGAAGCAGAATTAGATAAAACGCAAATAGACATGCAAACTACTTCGGAAAGTTCAGAGGTTAAAAGTTCAACAATTCACAGTGAGCAATCTTCATCCAAAATTATAAGAAAAGTATCAAATCCAGTAAACTGTTTCAAAAACCAGTTAATTCTAAACAAATCAACGGAGTCTAATATATCCTCTAAAACCATTTTTAAAAACCAAACAAGGCATTTAATGAACTATGTTAATGTAAAGGATATTTTTACATTTTTGAAACGGGCCATTAATTGCAACGTAATTAACTGTCTTCATTGTGACCTTCATGTTTTAGGCTTGATTCAGAATAAAGTAATTCATTCTTTCCCAGAAGTAAAGTTTGTTTATTCAGATAAATTTGTAATAGATATCCATAACCCAGATGATCAGAGTGAAATCATTACAGCTCACCGTAATGTGCGTGAAAACGCTAACCAGATTTTACAGCAATATTATTTTCCAAACATCAGAGATAAACTCAAGACGATTGCCTCCGACTGTAGGATATGCAAAGAGTCAAAATATAATAGGCACCCACGAAGGGCACTGATCGGTCAAACACCAATACCTGAGTATCCTGGGGAGATACTACACATCGATGTTTTTACAACTGACAAAACTAATTTCATAACTTGTCTTGACAAATTTTCTTAGTTTTCACTCGCCATTTTTGTTGAAACACGTTCGATTGTTGATGTTAAGGTTGCTTTATTAACTATTTTGAACATTTTTCCTAAGGCTCATACCATTGTTTGCGACAATGAGAAATCATTTAATTCGCATACCATTAAGTCTCTTCTTCTAAATCAGTTTGGTGTCCAAATCTTTCCTACTCCACCGGCGCACAGCACCAGCAACGGGCAAGTGGAGAGGCTTCACAGCACGATAGGTGAAATATCGCGATGTTTAAAATCCGAAGGGCATTGTAATGACACGAGGGAACTTGTTCTCACTGCCATTACGAGGTATAACAATACAATTCATTCGGTAACTAAAGTTAAGC
Organism: Sarcophaga carnaria; assembly: GCA_958299815.1. NCBI lineage: Eukaryota > Metazoa > Arthropoda > Insecta > Diptera > Sarcophagidae > Sarcophaga > Sarcophaga carnaria. The sequence goes on along the minus strand of OY283149.1, from coordinate 70,314,277 downwards.
CGATAGATATTTTTAATTCTATAACAGAGCAGATTAGGATAAATATAAAGAACAGGCTGCTAAGGGCTCAGAATTGTGAGCTTTCCTATCACAATAAGAATAGACAGAATAAAATTTTTAGACCAGGTGATAAAGTATTTGTTAAAGTCAACAGACGGCTAGGAAATAAATTTAGCAAATTGTATGTCGAAAAGATTGTCGAAAAAGATTTAGGCCACTCAGTTCTAATTGATAATAGACCAATTCATAAAGATAACTTAAGGTAGGATTTATTTGTGTTATTTTGATAAGTTCTCAGTTCAAAGTTGATTACATTTTTCAATTATAACAGAAAGATTTGTTTTTAGCAATATTTGTAAATATAGTTATTAAAGTTTTGGATAAAAATTGTAGTATTAAGAGAATATTTAAAGAATTTTTATTTTTTGTATTTAAATGTATCTATAAGTTTTTATTATTATTAAGAATATGTTAAAAATAATATGAAATAGTAAACTAAGTAAAATCAAACAGTCGGGACGCCTGTCCTTCGAGAAAGGGGGAAGTTAAGACGTAACTATAACAATTTCTTGTTATAATTATTCCCACCCTTATTTCTTTATTCTTCTTTAATCATTTATTTTTACTCTCTTTATTCTCTCTCAAAATTATTATTAATAATTACATATTTCTGTTTTATCTCTGTAACTTTATTTGACCTCTGTTCTTCTTTTTATCGTTTTAATTCTGTATTCTTATCCTTTAAAAAGCTTTTAGATTTTACTTTTAAGTTAGTCACGTCTAGAGACTTCATAAGCGATCCTCATAGTTGGAAAGCGTAGTTAAATTAAATTAAATAAATAAAAAATAAATTAAATTAAATAAATTTGTTAATGTGAAGAATAAACTGTTAAATAAATAAATAAATTACACATTTGTGTTTTAATTAGCACGGTATCCGTAAAATAACTAAATAAAACCCATAGAGGTTTAATTTGTATAGTATCCATAAATAAGAAAATGTTTCTGAACGTATAGGATTTATGACATGGGACGTCAAAGTTTACATGCATACGTAAGTTTCGGTGTATGAGCATGAGATTTTTGTGCGAGTAGCCATATAGTCGACATGCTGGTTGGATTTTATGTGTTTTTTCTGTGACTGATTTGTTTTGGTAATCATTATCTCCCTTAAATGTTGCGGTCATGAAACGGGATTATATATTGAAGATGCTTAGGCTTTACATAAATACGTACATACATGCATAATTGGTTATTATAACCCTTCAGTCAGAATTACGACCTAGCTTCTCACACCATTTATGTTATGAGTGTTAATTTTATACACGAGTGGAGGGATCTGCACTTTAAAGTCTACTCCGAACGACACATTTTTTGAGAAACTTTTTTCATGGCAATTTTTATTTACTCTCACACTTTTTGCCACCTTCGTTTTTCGTTTTGATCGAGATTACTGACCTGGGGTGCGAACCTTGGACTCACGTAGAGTTAGCCAATACACTATTTACTGGAGTACTACATCTGAACTGATTGGACTTATTTATTTGTTAGTGTGTTGGCTATGTTATCCATTCATCGCATGCAGGAAATCACATTGAATGGCTGCCTATCTCCTTCAGAGGTGTATTTGTAGACAATGTGTGTGAGTGGTGTCCATACTCTATTTAAATAAATACTTTCAGGGAAGCTAATGTCTACTTTATTTCCAATAAATAATTGTATAGTCCTACTCAATACTGTTACGAAAATGAAAAAAGGTGTTTTGCTTTCACATCGTCTAAGTTGTAAACAAAAGCTACAAAAACAAAAGCAATAAACTTGTTTACATAATAAACAATTAAACAAAAATATGCCAACAAAAACCAGTATAAGAAGGGGATAAACAAACAAACAGAAATGCAACAACAACACTGCAAAAACAAACGTAAACGAAATAAACAAACAATAATGAAAACAACATATTTAAACTTATAGAGATTTCGAGAAGGCGAAGTCATTTGCTGCAAGAGCATTCACCAGACTGTTTAGTTTTCGATATAAAAGGCAAGACAAAGCAGGCAACGGTGTCAGTAAAAATTCAGTCAGCCTTACATGAGTCAGTCGTGGTTTGAAGATCTCTGTTATAAAGATCTATCGAACAAATTGACTAGTAGTTGTTATTGTTTACGCAAAAGAGTGCAAAGAGGAATAATAAACAAAGCAATTATTGTTGTTTACATCAAGTTGTGAACAGTGGCACACAAAATTGTGCGAACAATAAAGAAATTAATTAAAACTGAACATATGTAAATTTATTTTTATTTGCAATCTACGAGCTCATATTTCAAACGTTTTTAAAAGGCAAAAACATAACGTACAATACTACATTCGTACAGCAAACATTAAATAACACTGCAAACGTCGCACTATGTGCCATTTACCCTGAAAACGACGGCCAAAATTAATAGAAGTGTTTTAAGAGTTAATGGCTTGAATTTTTTGATAGTGTTAGTGATAATTAGGCCCAAGGATGAACCCAACTGATTTCGGTTCAAATCTGTCCGTGATTTCGCTTAGCCCCCATACAAACTCCCCTCGAAATTTCACTTATTTACACATATCTATGGTAATTATGCAACAATCATGACAAATGGATCAGTTCTGTGTACTAAGAAATCATGGTGTAAAGTTTTCCCCATATAAAGTCCACTCTAGAAATTCACGTTTGCGCTTATAAATGACTTAAAAACATCGGTATCGTGTTGAAATTCGGTATGAATGTGTATTTTGTAAATCTAAATCATATTACCAAATTTTGTGATGGTCGGTCCATAATTGCCCCGGAGTCCAAAATAGGACCCTTTAAGAAAATATGTTTAGCAATTATAATTGGCTTAAAAATTTTGTTACCTCGATGAAATTCGACATGAATTTACATTTAATATGAAAGTGAATCATTTTACCCGATTTTATTATGATCGGATCATAAGTACCCCTAGGTATCATATACGGTCCAATAAGAAAATCAAATATACATCTAATATTGTTATAATAGTCGATATACATAAGTAATTAAGTTTTTAAAGTTCTATGATAATTAATATTCATTCATAATATTTATTTTACATTATTTAATACTTAACTTAAAAATACTTAAAAAGTGAAACTAACTATAATCGTTAAAATCGTTATCATTTTCATCATCAATGTCAGGAAGGAGTAATTTAATAGTATCTGATGAAAATGCTTTTCAATTCCTTCGCGATTTTTGTGTACTACAGCTTATAAAAGGGTCACTGCTTAAGAGTAACCTATTCAGGACATCTCGATTGGTATTGCTTCTACTGAATCCATATAGTTTTATTTCTCATTCTATTGAGAAATAAGGCCATATGGCTTTATTGCCTATGGCTTTATTAGACTGCGTCTAATTTTTTTAATTTTTCAAAAAAAAGTAAAACTTTCAAAAAATCGCCAAAAATAATTGCGCAAATTTGCGCAAACTTTTTTGTTCCTGAATGTAGAGAGTTCGTATTTTCTTGTGGTATATAACATTAAACTACTGAAAACTACTTTCACCTTTAAAATCCTTATCTTTTTTAGGGAGGGTAAAAAAAGTTAAATTTTTATTATTTTCAAATTTTTAACGAATAATTTTAACATTAATATATGAGATATATATATATATATATAAAACAGAAAGTAGCAGTTTCTCATACCTTTCAAATAAAAAAAGATCAATATAAAAGCTCTATTCGTTTAGCCACAAAAAATATCATATAAACCTATTAGAATTTCAAAAAAAAACACAAAAAACACATTTAATTTTCTTCACTTTTCTGAATTTGACATCGTCTCAAATCTACAAATCTCAACTTAGAGTCGTGAAAATAACACTATATAGTATTGCAGTATATAGTATTCACTATATAGTATTGCAGAATTTTGTTATTTATCGAACTGCATACTCAGCTTCTTAAATTTCTTTAAATTCATTTTTGACTTTTTGGCCAGCTTTTCAGGGTAAATGCCACATAGTGCGTCGTGTAGTTTTAGGAAGAATCTAAAATTCAAAAGATTTTACGAAAAAATTTATATTCGAATTCATTACGTAATAATAATCCTGTTGTCTTCAGGTGTATTCAGCATGTTTGCATTATTATTGCAAGATATTTAATTTAAAATATACAAATTCGCTAACTAAGTTGTAATTTACATTCTGTTCTAAAATATACTGAATCTTAACTACCACACCATATTTTGAATACTTATCTACAGTGTTGCAATTTTTTTTATCAAAATTATTTTTTCTTTTTTTTTGGGAAATATTTTCATTTATTTCGCTTTGTATAAATTTATTTTATGTGTGTACCTTTAGTTGTGCATGCAGTGAAAATGCTCAGTTTTCTTCAATTATATGTAAGTTTTTTTTATATACATACATATTTCCTTAGACTTACAGTTTTCCCTTCCAAATCGTTGACATGACAGCGCAGATAAACGTTTGCACCCAGTTGGGTGCTTACATTGAAGGGATCGATAATGAAAGGAAATGGCTCATGTATTGTGGTTTCAGTAACTTCTAGTTCCTCATCCACTAGGTTATCGGTGAAGGACGATGAAAATTCTTGCCAAATATTTTTGGGAAATGTATCGAATGAATCTCCAGCTCGTGGTCGTTTTACTAAAACAAAAAATGTTTAAAAGATTCTTTTTTTTTATTCGATAAATATTCGTAATATTTGTAAATGTGTGCAACATGAATATTTTAATAAAATTTAATGCTGCTCAAACAGAATTTAAATGTTTATTTTAATAATTCTGCAATTCACGCCTTACTCATAAACAAATAAATACAGATTATTAAGCATTAAGAAATTTGCTTGGTGGTATTTGTGAAAAAAAAAAATATATACTTACAGGGTATTGAGGTGAATACAAAATGTTGGATTGCTGAGTATACAATGGCGAATATCCAAATAGTTTTTGATTCCATATCTATAAGTAGTAAAATATAAAAACAGGTACAGTAAAGTATAGGAAATAGAAAGAAAAAAATATGAAAATGAATAAAAACACTGTAACTTATTTAAAAAAATTTATTGCAATTTATTGCTTTGCTGCTTCTATTTCTTACCAGTGCCGCTTAGGTTAGACGACGTGTACTTGTCAATTAAGACAAGTACAGTACCCGTAGGTCGAATTGAGCCATTTACAGTGCCGCTTAAAACATTTTGGAAAAAAATTGAATTGTAATTACTCTGCCCCTTAGTAAGTAAATCCTTTGTCGACTTCAAAGATTCATATGTATTTGTGAAAATCATTTAACATCATAAGGATCATTCAACAAAAAAGGATATGTAACTTAAAATTCAAAGGATACTCGTGATATATTAAGTGAAGGCCCAATAGTAACGATGTTGATTAATGTCATGAAAAATTTAAAAAAAATTTATTGCAATTTATTGCTTTGCTGCTTCTATTTCTTACCAGTGCCGCTTAGGTTAGACGACGTGTACTTGTCAATTAAGACAAGTACAGTACCCGTAGGTCGAATTGAGCCATTTACAGTGCCGCTTAAAACATTTTGGAAAAAAATTGAATTGTAATTACTCTGCCCCTTAGTAAGTAAATCCTTTGTCGACTTCAAAGATTCATATGTATTTGTGAAAATCATTTAACATCATAAGGATCATTCAACAAAAAAGGATATGTAACTTAAAATTCAAAGGATACTCGTGATATATTAAGTGAAGGCCCAATAATAACGATGTTGATTAATGTCATGAAGCAGTACCGTAGTAATGCGAACATACGATCTGTGATACTTCTCTTCAACTTTATAGGATATTTTTTTACTGTCTCTTTCAAGCCTCTTGCTCTAACACACTTCATAATGCTGCTCAATGTCAACAATGACAATTCCTTACCTAACTGCTAAGTGTTTCTTCGCATTGATGCTCCACAGCTTTCAAGATTGTGTTACAATGATCAATAAGTATGCTTTGATCTATATCGTCTGCATATCCTTAGCAGTCAATGTACGCCTCAGATAGTTTTACTGGAAGTTCAGGGCACCACCATATCCCATAGTTGCGTCCAGCCTTAATTACTCGTAACCTGTCTATGTTTCCGTAGACTGAATGCATAGGATTGGTGGCATTTATTTATATATCATAGGTTCTATACCTCTCCTATCTAACGATCTATTCATGATATCGCAACAAGCCTTATGAAATGCGTCTTCTATACCATGAAATACACATATGGGTACGCTTAGATCTGTTTCCGAAAGATGGCTGTTCACAAGATCACATCTTGGCCTTTATCCCTTAGACTCTCGGAACAGCCAGCTACAGTTGCCCAAACACGGGCTCAAACACTCAATCCGCTACGTCCTGATGTTTAGGGTTAGTTCGAGTAAAATGATCAAGAGCATTGGGCTATTAGAACATAATCTTGCAGTATATCGACTCAACTTGCTAAAAAAAATATACTCGATATTATGACAGACGGTGCAAGTAAAAAAAAGTTGCAGATTATTAACAGTAACCAACAGTTATGCTTTGCTCATGCTGTTCAACTGGTAATGGTAGTGCTGTATTAAAAGCATGATTTACAAAGAGAATCAGATAAGCAACAAACAAAGATTTTTTTGGCAACAAAGAACTGTATTATGGTCATAGACATGGTGGGGGTCAATTGCGCTTCATTGATCAAGAAGGTTCGAAAATTAATAGTAATGTTCAAACGATCGTCAACAAAAAAGGATGTCTTGTAAAAGTACGTTGCGGCTGAATTTGGAGAGTCTTTAACTAAATGGAGCAGCTATTTTGTTAATTAGGAACATGTCTATTTATCAGGAAATTGTATACAAAAGGCATTAATATATATAAGAACACCTTAATTTGAATATTCCAAAGATGACATTAAAATGGCATCCGCAATCATTAGTGTTGTGTTGCAGTAAAATGAACAGTTGACGCTCTTTGCCGACGGGATGCTAATCTGTTCACAACCGATGTTGACATAAGCTTTATCTTACATACATACATACATAATTGGCAATTTTAACCCTGCAGTCAGGATTACTGCCTAGCTTCTCACACCACTCATGTTGTGTGTGTTAATTTTACACATGAGTGGCGAGACATACGGTTTAAAGTTGACCGCGAACGACAGATTTTTGAGAAACTTTTCATGTATATTGTTTTCATGTCTAACCTGTGATACGAGCCCGGGCTTTACGACTTATAAGCCAACACACTACCTACTAGACTACGGCAACTTCATCTTTATCTTACAAAAAACTAAAAGATGATAACAATGTTATACGTAAAACTACATTCAGCCCTCATACTTTGCGTAAAACAAAGGTATCTACAAATATTCAGTCCGAATTCGAAACAAAGTTAGCAATGGTTCCTTCTTCCATAAAATACAGCAAATTAATCGATTAAAATTAATAAACTCGAAAGATTAGAGTGGTCCAGCTTCATCACTTCCAATAGCTCATGAGCAGACGTCGGCACAAAGAGAAGATGACAAAAATGTGAGTGTATTTCTGGGAAGCATGTGTTAACCTAGAGTAAAATTGTTAGTAATATTTTCAAGTCTACTTATTAACCCAATAATTGTACATATTTAAGCGGAAAATATAGAAAAATTGTACTGCGCTAAATCCCTAAATACACCGTATTTGACTTGGCAAGTATTCTTCCAAAAATCGAAATCATTTCTCATTGCTACTAGTGAATCCTACTTTAATATTCCTTTGGGTGTAAAACTGAAGTCTGAAAAAAGCGACACGAACCTTCTTCTTTAGAAGCTGACAAGCAACTGAATGCATTTTTATGCTCTTTTTAACGAACATTGTTGATTTTCGTGTCCTATGTGTGTAAAAAGCCGAAAATGTTCTTCCTCTGGAGGACATCTGATCATGAGTCTGCATCTTTTTTGTTCTCTTAAAGAACCTTTCAATATTTCAAACAAGGCCAATTAAGCTATAAAAACGTACTATTACCCGATGTGATACCTTGTCTAGGAAAATTTTGAAAGAAATACTTTTGTTTGATAATGGTGGAGAACGTAGTGACTTCTTAAGGACTATTAAGCCAGCCAGTGTAGCGGCTGAACGTGCATTCTCTGCAGCCGAATCTTTTGCAACTAAAATAAGAAGTCGCTTGGGCGATGTAAACACGGGATCGTAAATATAGATCGGAATTGTCCAACTCTATCCCTTATGCGTTCAATCGTTGAAATACCTTGTAAACTATAAATTATAAAACAAGTCTTTTAGAAATTAAAACAACACTTCTTGGATGAAGGCGTATAATAACCATTTTGAACTTAAATTGAAATTAGAAATTAAAAAGGCAGTGACGGTAGTGAAGATAAATTTAAATTTTTAACAATTTTTATTTGAAAATCATTAACTTCTTCGGTAACAATTGCAATTAAATTTTGAAATGTGTAAATGATTGTGTAACCATTTTAATATAAAATCTTAAAGGAATAAAAAAAAAATAAAAATTAAATTATCCCACGTCTGTGTTCATTTGTGCAACAATTGGAAATTTTATTGTTAATTAAAAAATAAAAAACAATTTCCACAAAAGATGTTAAAAAAGAAAAGCAATGTTAAGCAACTGCTAATTCCAACTGTCACTCATATTAAACAGCATTAAACGTCAAATATTATTTTTATATATATGTAAGTATGTACATACATATATGTACTATTAATTAAAATAAAATCGGAAAAACAGAAAGAAACCAAATAAATGAATAAAAAATGAGAAATAAAACCTTTGAAAAGAAAACAGGACAATATATTATTTATGATATACCCGTCTACTCATCTCTCTGTCTGTCTGTCTTCTTTACACAGTTTTATAAGTTATGACGTTAATAAAAATTTTTATTGAATACATGTACGCATTTTGTAAATAAAATTTTATGTAATTTTTATTGTAATACAAAAAGAAATTGTTGTTGTATCATAGTTTTTGTTTATTATTAAAATGATATGCAGGCGAAATTGTATTTCGCTGTCGTATCACTTGAATAAATCCGTAAAGCGAATGTCAGTTCGTTAGTCCAATCATCAGTTTTAAAGCTTCAATACATATTGACGTACTGACATACATATTGCTAAGTGATTGAAAGCATGCACAAATGTTTAAAGAAAACAATATTTATCGGAATTCTTCAAATGAACTGTCGATATCCCATGTAATGTACGATATTATTATAAAATAAATATTTTAATACAATATCCGAGCATACTCTGATTAAAAATTTGCAAAGTTTATAGATGTTTTATATACAGATAATAAGCAATGATTATTTGCTAAAGTAGGCGTATATTAACAGTCGACCCATAGATATTGTATACTCGTCATTTATAGCCCTTTCACCGCCATAAGGGACAAAGCTGCAATGAGAGGAAATCGTTGGTATTTGATTTATGTCCTCATGATTAACTTACTTAATTTATCACTAAAACTTTTAGTCAAAATTCCCACCTAGTTTCTCACACCGCCCATGTTGTGTGTGTTCATTTTGTCTATGAGTGGAGGTACCTATGGTTTAGAGTCCACTCCGAACGATTGAGAAGCTTTTCATTGCAAATTTATTTACTCTCAGAAGACGGCTGAAATTTTTTTCAAATTTAATTTTTGTTGGAGATATCTGACTTTAGGAATACAACATAACCTAGACACATATATTCACGGTTATTTAGTTTTATTTTTCTTCTTCAGGGTTAGGTTAGTTTCAAAAGTAGCACAGTTCTGAGAAAGCCTGCTCTAAACCATACCTGTTAAGTAATGATTAGTATTCTGATTACTTTTTTTTGAAGGTGAAGTAATGATAACAATTGCGATTATTTTTGGTTAAAATAGTTAATAATTGATTACGATTACAAAATAATCAAAAAGTAATCAGGATTACTGGCGATTAGTCTAATAACACTATGCGACAAAATACAAAAAATTAAATATACATAGGTAACTACCTAGTCTAAGTTATTCAGTTAGTTGAGTAGAACTCAAAAATACTTTTTTTATTTTTCTCGAACCCTCCAAACTTGTTTTATTTGACAAAAACGGTTTTTTGATCTTTTCACAAAAAATTATTGATTACTCAAATATATTTGAACCTATTTTACAAACCCAAAGTTTTTTAGAAAGGGGAGAGATTAGTCTTTAAAACAGTGTACATAAACATTTTGTTCAAACTTATATGTTTTGAGTTTTTATGGGGTAAACTTGGAAAACATAATTTTTTTTTCTTATTTTTTCAAGTTTGCCCAATCTTAATTGCAAAATTTAATTAAAAACTATAAAACAAGTGGTGATATTTTTAAAGTGCATTCTCTTGTGAAGAGATTGACACTTTGGTTTATAAAATCGGACAAAAATTAAAAAGTTATTTTTTCGGTCCTCCCGGCAGAACAGGCAAAATTACCATAGACAATGGACATAGATATACAAAGAAGACAATGTACAACTCCAATAATAGCCATAGTATGGATAAGCCATATTTTTCAACAAATGCACGTCGAAAAGTCCAGTGGGCAGTAATTATGGCCATTAAAATTAAAATTTAATATTTCTCTGGCGACTTTCTCTTAGCAGATTTCTCGCAAAACTCTGAGTGTAAATAAAATTGACATGAAAAGTTTCACAAAAGATCAGTCGTTCGGAGGCACCTTAAACTGTAGGTCCCGCCACTCATATATAAAATTAGCACACACAAATTGTTAGAAGATAAGTTGTAAACCTGACGGAACGGTTGTAATGACCAGTTATGTAGGTATGTATGTATGTAACCATTTCTTCAGATGGAAAATGTGTTCATGTAAATACAAAGACGTTCTCGTGAATGCTCTGAAAAATATTGTCGTCAGAAAAGTTAGAAGCATGAACGGTAAAAGGAATGTTGGAAGTATGCATTAAATATGCTACTGTGTAGAACGCTGGCTGGGAATTACTCATCAATTCACTTTCCTTAATTACAAATTTTCTGCGATGCTATAGCTTTCCAACAGCCTCTCAATACAAAATTTTGTTTCAATTTGTGAACCAAACATTGTTGAATGCTTGGAAAACATCTATAAAAAGAGCGGGTCAGTACTTCTCTTTCTCAAATGCTCTTCTAATGACATGCACCAATTTGTGAGTTTATTCGATAATTCTGTGTTTTCTTCTGAAGCCAAATAGATGGTTGGGTAGACATCTATTTGCATTTAGAATTGGTATAAGTTCATATATCAGCAGTTTCTTTTTTGAGAAATTTTTCATGGCAATTTTATTTACTCTCAGAGTTTTTGCCAGAGATCTGCTGAGAGGAACTCGCCGCAGAAATATATTCTCATGTTTCGTTTTGATGCCTGACCTGGGGTTTGTACCGTGGCCTTACGTCTAATAAACCAGCACACTACCTACTAGACTTCGGCGATTTCAGCGACGGCGATACCTTCAAACTGTAGGTCCCGCCACTCATGTATAAAATTAACACACACAACATGAGTGGTGTGAGAAGCTAGGCCGTAATCCTGACTGAAGGTTTATAATGGCCAATTATGTATGTATGTATGTTAATCTTTATTGAGTTTAGAATAACTGTGAAATTGTTTTTAAATAGAATTTCATTTGAAATCCAAACAAATAAAAAATACATCTTTTTGTTAGACACTGTACTCGAAGTTTATTTAGAGATGTGTGCATAAATGACAAAGTCGTACGATGGCTTCCTTATATTTGTAATTCCAAGAAAACATTTTCTCTTCCTTTTTCCCTCATTACTATCGTCTATTGTTCTTTGTTAGAATGTATTTTAGTTGTCGTTTATTGCAATATGTCAAATGGAAGAAAGTATGTCTTTAACGGAAGCACATGTGCACACATACAGTTTTTTGATAAGCCTTGGAAATCGCACATTCATCACAATCATTGACACGCACACTGACATAATAAATATCCGTCAAATATTTTACATTTCAAAAAAGGATTCAAAGGCACAATGTTCAAAGTGTTAAAGAGAAAATTAGTAAGAATTGCGCCGCCTTATACTTAAAAGGAAACGTTGTATTAAATTGAGGGTCGGAGAAATAAATATTTCTTATAATAGATATGGTATTTTTGTAGTCGTATAATATTTTGTTTTTATTTATAAAAGTTTCCTTTACGAATGCCTCCGGGTAGTATACAGATATCGCGTGGCCCATCTATCGGTTTAAATTTGAACCATCGGTTATTTCCAATCTTGCAATACTTATGTCATTCTATTCTGTCACAAAATTCAGTATATTATCTGGACTGAACGTAATGAATCGAATTACGCTTGAGTAATGTAGGGATTTATTGGAAATTCATTTCCAAATTTTTCGGAAACTGCCTGAATGTCATGTCATACAAAATTTGGTAGCAACGAAGGACGAACAATGTACGGTATCGCAAGTTTATTGCTAAATTTCGTGAAACTGGTTTCATTCTTGATGCGACAAGATGTGAGCGTGCTCGAAGCTCTGGCTGAGAGTGTGCGTGAGCGAATCCATCAATATCAACTCGTCATCGTTTCCAAAAATTGAACATTTCTCGTATCAGATTACGTCGAATGTTGCGAAAAGATTTTAGGTATCTCTTTGAAAATGAGAACGACGTAACCATTGCTGTCAGTGGAGACACCTATCGCACCATGATAACCGATTGTTTTGTACCCGCTCTTCATGATATTGTTGTGAACGATGTTTGGTTTCAACAAGATGGTGCAACTTGACACATATCTCATGCCACAATCGATTTATTGGGTCTAACGTTTGATGGCCGCTTAATTAGCCGAAATGGTGATGTCAATTGGATGAAGCTGCGATTAAAATCGTTGGATTATTTTCAGTGGGATGCCGTTAAAGAAAAGTGTTATGCCGGCAAACCAGAGACAATTGAGCTTTTGAAGGCCAACATTCGCGATGTCATTGCCGCGATACGACGCCATACAGTCGAAAAAGGGCACACAAATTGGTCCTATCGAATGAGGTACTGTGAGGCCATATGAATGAAATAATATTCAATTTGTAAACGGAACAATTCCACTTCACAACAAAAACATAAATTTGCCAAAATTTCAACCGCTTTATGTTTTATTGCATTTTTAAATTTAAACTTTTTAATGGCCCATGAATGGCCAATAACAAGACAAATCGTTAGAAGGAATTGCGAATGGACTAGTCGCCGTAGTCTAGTAGGTAGTGTGTTGGCTTATTAGACGTAAGGCCACGGTTCAAACCCCAGGTCAGGCATCAAAACGAAATATGAAAAAGTTTTCTTCGGCGACTTCCTCGCAACAGATTTCTGGCAAAAACACTGAGAGTAAATAAAATTGCCATGAAAGGTTTCTCAAAAATCTGTCGATCGAAGTCGACTTTTAACTGTAGGTCCCGCCACTCATGTATAAAATTAACACACACAACATGAGTGGTGTGAGAAGCTAGGCCGTAATTCTGACTGTAGCGTTGTAATGGCCAATTATGTATGTATGTATGTATGTACATATTTAGGGAATACATTACAGCAGCTAACTAACGGTTTGATATGCTTTGCAGTAAATTCTCCTGCGATCATGACGTCTTGGCAGGATGAAAATTATGGTATAGGGTGCAGAAGTATACTCAACTGTCTAGCTTTAGCATGGCTAAACATTTTATTTCGAAAATTTCTTTAAGAGCACTGGCATATGTATATGTGTAATGCGTATGAGTGTGTTCAAATTTAAGTGGCATTTTACTAACTTATCGTATAAATAAACTGTGTTTGTTTTTTAATTGTTTTAAATCTGAAAACTCCTTTTGGGCTTTGGAAAAACGGCATGATTTCTTTTGACAACAACGAACATGATATAATCAAATGGGGAGGAAGAAAAAAATGTGGGAGTTTTGAGAATAAGGGAGAAAAAAATGTTGGCCACAGTTTATGTATTTTGTTAAAAACTGAAACAACAAATGAGGAGGGAATAAAACAATTCCAAAACAAGAACTTTTCTTACAACAATAAATAAACTTGTGAAAAAGAAGAGTTTTGATTTAAGAAGAGTGGCAAATGACTGAAAAGAAACAAACTCATAGATTTCTTAAATAAATACTTCTACATTGACATTCAGGCATATGTAAATGTGCTTGTCTTACATACACACTTTAAAATGCAGGAAAATATGTATAGGGACCAGGCAATATATATGGTAAGCGCAACTGTAAGCATTTATACGTATGCATATATGTATGACAAGGAAAATGAAAGCAGGGAAGGCAATACAGTGATGGGCAATTTGTCATTTAGTCCCAACAGGGGTATTGCGAACGTCATCGGCCTTCTTTATACTCCATAGCTTCGTCAGCATGGCATGTATATATAAGTAGCCAAAGACGAAAAGAAGTGTTTACTTGGCTGTCTTTTACACCATAGTTCTGAGCCTTGTGCTATGCTGTGCTGTGCTATGCTAATATTTTAATACCAATGAGACTTGCTGTACAAATAAGATTTTTTTCTAAAGATTTTATAAGCAAATAACTGCGCAACAAGCTTACCGAAACACATTAGCATGAGTGTGCGTAGACATGTGGTATAAAGATGCTGTGAGCTGCTGACTGTACTCTTTATATTTATTTGTTTATTTCATGTTCTATAGGTCATGATTCTTCAATAATAATAAAAAAAACTTGAAAAATTCGTTAACAATTGAAATAAGAAATGAAAAATTGCTGTTTTTAAATATTAGAGTTTAAATGAAGGGAAAACATGATTTTTATTTACATTTTATATACACTGAGTATAACACTGAATAAAACACATTACTAAATTATGGTAACGTTAAAATATAAGACTTATTTATTGCAAAATACAGTATAACATAAGGCAAAAGTAATAGATTTCTTGCGACCATAAAATGTGGGTATACCATATAGGAAGTGCGACCTCTACAAATATGGACCAATGATGCAGTTCGTCCAGAATGATTTTTTTGAAATGCATTGTATGCTCTTGGCTCTCATCGCAAATTCAATAATTTTGTTTGTTTTTGTATTCAAAAATATTATCTCTACCATCTTAAAAGTTGACTGAGGTTTATAGGCTGTATGGTTCCCCTTACAGTATGAAGAGATAACATTGTTGTATGAAGGTCGGTTGCCCAACTAGGGTGTTAAGTCATTATATCGTATCGCATAATGGAATATGCTAAAATCCTTTGAAATTTCATGTCCAAATATACTTCGAAGTTTATTATAACTCGCGATAGCCTAGTAGGTAGTGTATTGGCTTATTAGGCATGAGGCCACGGTTCAAGGCCCACGTCAGACATCCTCAACATAATGTGGAAAATATTTCTTCGGAGACTTTCCCTCAGCAGATTTCTGACAAAAGCTCTGAGAGTAAAAATAAAATTGACATGAAAAGTTTTTCAAAAGATCTGTCCTTAGTGGTCGACTTTAAACTATAGCTCCTGCCGCTCATATAGAAAATTAAAACACACAGCATACATATGTAGTGTGAGAAGACAGGCCTCAGTATTGACCCCTATCTATGTATGTACTTTGATTGAGAAATGGTTTGAAGACAATAATAATAACTGGATCGCACTCACTTCAGATCTACAACAGGGTCTCAGCAAATTTTGTCGACCATATGCCTAGACGATTTCTAGAAATTTTAAACAACAATAGTGTCTCTGCAAAATTGTCACCACTCCAGAATATTATTGATTATAGCAAATCTAGTGTTATATTATTTTTTTGTTTTGCTCTTCTAAAAATAAGATTTGCTCGTTGGGGAATAAGAAATAGGTAATCGAGCAAAGAGATTTTCTTATTAAATATACAACCCTTGTATGCATCTTTGCGAAGTATTGCAGCAAAAACCAATATTTTGTGATCATTACTTTGCATATCCACATTAAATCTACAAAATGAGTTGGTGTAAGTTATTTCTCTGACTGTAATATACATCTGACCGTAGCGAATGTGGGTTATAATGCTTGCATACCATTACTTGACATATCCACTTTGACTTTCGTTTGGGCCGAAGCTTCCCGAAAAATCTACGGTTTTGAAACTGTTTGGTGTCTTGTATGCAGTGTGGATCTACATATTGGTCACGGAGTAAAAATCTATCTAAATCAAACACTTCTGCAAAGTTTCTAAATGGCTGCGCAGATCTTAAGGAAAACTTTTCCATTGAAGTTATTATTTTATAGTAAAACACCTGGATTATATGAAATGCATATGGCTTCCATAATAGCTCGCACTTTTAATCCACTAGCGGCCAACACAATACAGTGAATTTTTTCAATTATTTCAAGCACAGAGAAAGCCGAATATTTCGTAATTGCGTTACCACGACCATCTACTTTTCCAGAAATCAAATTGATGATGCAGATTCGGTTTGAGGGATTTATAATTGAGAAATTGGGCTCACGAAATTCACTTTTTCTATTTATTCCACAAGTGGTATGTTACCAATGGCTGTCAAGCTCAAACTAAGTGACGCAGGTTATTTAAACTTTGACAGAACCCGATGGCCTAGTTGGTAGTGTTCTAAACTTCAAGTAGTGACGGCTGGGTTCGATTCCCACCCGAGGCTATGCGTGTTTGTGTTGGTCTGATTGTTTGTCTGATTATTTGCCTGTTATTATACGTGGTTACTCAGAATAGAAAAAGAAAATGAGAATTATTACTAAAAAGCAATTCAGGAAAAGAAGATATGAAGGTGTCGAAAAAATTGTCGCACATCACCCCTTCTTTCTGCTGTAAACTATCTTTCCTGTATTCTAACACAATGCACTGCATGAATACGGGTCATCCTCTGAGTGTTGGATAACAAAAAAAAAAAAAAAGTCGCAGTCCTCATTTGTATTAAGTTCTGCAAATAAAACTTTTCGTTGTAGTCAACAGTTTGCATATCTCTTACTCTTGAAATAATTTTTTATTTAATTGAATTGAATTAACCTGATCTTCATTTAAGTAAGGTAATGTAGTTATTTAACCTTAAATCGAGTTTTGTATCAAAAATGATACATGATGATATCAATTTTTGTGACGATATAACTTTAATTCAGAAAAAGTTAGATACTTGATATTTTTTAATTCGTTAGTATTGTTAACGCAATTATTTTAAACCAAATTAAAAAGAAGAATTTCAAGCAGGGCTTAAAATATTCAAAAACTTTGTACTTCTGGCTTAAGTATCATTTTTGATACATACGACTTCCTTAGGGATTCTTTTGTGTTGCGTAGGTAATTTTTTTAAGTTTTCAAAGATTTTGTGAAGTTTATTTATGATATTTGATAAGGAATTGAAAGTTAAGTGTTGGATGAAAGTGAAAATGTTGAATTTTCTATTCTTGATATTGATTGAAGTAGTCGTTGTCAAGTATGTACTACGTTAGCTTATTAGACGTCAGACCAAGTTTCAAACCTCAGGTCCGACATTTCCAGTTTACAACGAAAAGTTGTAATGACCGATTAAATATGTACATATACTCGTATATTTAACATTCCTACTACTGAAGATTCTGAAGAAGAAGAAAACAGAAGCTCCTCTTCTGAACTGTCGTAAGTGCTGACAGCTGCGAACATGATAATAGGACGTTAATCGAGAAAGATTGTACTACTTGGTATAGAGAACCGTATTAGTAGTTTGGGAAGAAAAAAAATTACAAATTTTCGCGCGGATTGTTATCATGAAACGTTGTAGGGTCTTTATTACTGCTCTTCTCACATTTATCTTCCGTGACAGACAAACATTATAAAAAACATGTTTGGTCCTATGTTTTATTTCATTGATATTACAGATGATAATATTATATCGGTCAACCATGTACGTATGAGATAACAGAATTATTCGCTTTGATAAGGTGCTACTCGGAAGTGATGATAAATTTACACCTATTACGCTTCTTCAAAAACTGAGCTGAAAGTCTTTCAGTTTTTAATAATCCCAATAATTTTGTCGCTGTGGATAAGTAACTAATTGAATTTTATGGTCGTTATAAATTTCGTTTTCTTCCGGAATCGAAATGAAAGTTTTAGATTCAAGTACATGTTACGTGCATAGCAACTACTTATAGCTGTATTTGGGGAAACTTGTATACGGGACACCAGAGAGGAGTGAAAGAAAGAACATTGTTATTGACATAATCGATGTTCTATTGCAACAGGAAACTTTTTTACCTCACATAACGTTGACATCAAATTTTTCTAACGAAATATAACAATGGTTTGTGCCATCAGGTTTCAGCCAGCCCTCGATAGGTAGCGTTACTGATGGGAGTGACAAAAAGCTGCCCCTTCTAAACATTTAGAAACTTATAAGTCACCACAAAGCAAGGGTGCTAGATGTCAAATTATTACCATTTAGGAAAAAAAAAGATCAACCTAATATGAAGTGTACGATTTTTACTTAAAAAACCATGCTGCAATGTACACTATGTGAAAAATTTTGGCGTAAATATCATAAAATTGATAATAAAATGTAATAATATAAAATGGTTTTATTAAAATTAACTAAAATAAATAAAAAACATATAAATTTTTTAACAAAATCTATCAATAACCGTGATAATTCTATGTTACTGCAAGTATGTATCAAAAGTGATACATAAGATAGAATTATTAAGTTCTTTTAAGGCTCGATCTATGGTTAAAACAAATTTTTTGATGTTTTAGTGACTGGTTACTTATTCAAATTACAAAGTGAATATCTTCAAACAGTATAAACTTATGACAATATTTCTCAACTCTCGAAAAATTTCTTCTAGTTCCGTTTCAGGGTTCAATTATTCTCTTCCCTTAAGTTTTGGAGATAAAAGAAGCTCGCAATAGCTGAGAAAGAGGTTGGAATGACAAAAAATCAATTACAAGATACCGTGTGTGAGCAGGTAAATTGTCGTCACTTCATCATTAAATTTGCGGTATTGCTTCTCGGCAAAAGTTTCTTTCAACTCACCGTAATCACACTTTTAAAGGCGGCTGGTCTTTGGTTGCGATATCGTAGCGATATTTCATTAATATTACATCAAGAAATACCCGTTTTCAGCAAACCATTGATAGCATTCGTGGTCCGTACTCAAACAATGCTGATTATGTGTGGAATATGCCATCGTTGAAAAGTTCGCAATGGATTATCTGGTTGAAGCGTAGACCGAATTTGATTGATTGCATGCGTTAATTTGGATTTGAAGACTTCATGCACTTACGACTTAAGAAAAACTCAGAAGAAAAAGTCTAACGGAGTTAGAGTCAATAGTTGGAGCACTAGCATAGAACACGCTCAACGGGGAAAAAACTACACGTGAAAAATATTGTTTTACTTGCTACATTAGACGTTTAAAAAGCTTTTAATAGGATACGATAGAAGACCATTATAAAAGCTATGAAAGATAGTATCAGAATATCAGGATACGATATCCTTAGTGATTTAGAAAGGTCTTGACGGAGGAAGTTTTTTAATCCCAATAAACTTTTTAATCGAAGAGAAAGTTAAAATACAGGCCGAACGAAGACAAGGTAACGGTTCCAACGAAAACTGTGAGGAAACTGCAGGAGAAATGGAGTAACCTTACGAAAGGAATGTGGTCAGCAACACCGAGGCTTGGTGAATGGTACAGCTGTCGAAAGGGAGAAGTTAATTACTTAACAATCAAAATGCTGTTTGGACATGGCTGTTTCCGTAGAAAGAATGGAAAAACCTGGAACCTAAGTTGTTTCTATTGCAATGGAGATTCTAAGAATTATTACTAACAAGCAATTCTCGACAAAAGTGACGAACGACTCTTCATTAAAAAAGAATGAATATGTATAGGGGCATGGTAAGACGGTAAGACGAAGAACATACGTTTCTTGGAGCGATGGAAAAATGAGTGTGTTAATTGATTTTTTGTTGGCTAACAGATTCGAAATTTTCTACGAGAGAGCTGTAGAATTGTCTTCATAATGCCAACAAGTCACAGAACAAAATAACAAATACACGGTGCGACAGTCAAAATACACCCAGCTAATGACATAGTGTAGGTTATGAGTTTTGTTGAGAACTCAAAAATATTTTTTTTATATTTCTTGAACCCTGCACACTTGTTTTATTTGACAAAAACAGAATTTTTAATTTTTTCACACGAAGTTATTGATTACCCAAATTACAGCAAATTCAATGAAAACATTGTGCAGTAATTCCACATAGTTCTCTGCATTCATTTTATGAGAAATAAAACAGAATGGAGAACGTGCTCTATATCCGAAATCTACCCAAGTCATTAAAGATCCTCCTTGAAAATTACGTGCGATTCTGGTCCGTGTATGACCTCCTTTTTCCCTCCAATAATATTTGAATCCATCAGGTCCATCAAGGTTGAATTTTTTTTCATCACTGAATATAATACTACGCCACTTCTCTTCCCAAAATTTGTATTTTTCAGCGAAAGGCAATCTGGCTTCCTTGTGTCTAGGGGTCAATCGTGGTTTGGGTATCATTTTTTGTGGTATTACTGGACAATGTTTTCGTTGAATTTGCTGAAGAAAATTATGGAAATAATTTTACTTTTCAGCAAGACAATGGCCCTATACATGTAGCCAAAAGGACCAAAGCATTTTTTGAAGAAAAGGATATAACTGTTTTGGACTGCCCATCACTTAGTCCCGATCTAAATCCTGTTGAAAACTTCTGGGGAATTTTAAGTGCCGAAATATACAAGCGTGGGATGTCTTATAACTCCTTAAAAGAGCTGAAAGAAGCTTTAATAAAAAAATGGCACGAAATTCCCCAAGATGAGTTACAAAAATTAATAAACCCTATGCCACTTCGGTTAAATGAAGTAATTAAAAATCGAGGAGGACACACGCATTATTAAAATTAATTTTTTATTTGAATATATTTAATTATCTTTTTGTTTTTGAATTTTTTCTTATTTTGTACCATATAAATATTTCCTTTAAGAATTTGAATTAGCTATAAGAAATATTTAATAAAATAAACAAACTCTGAAAATTTTTTACTTTACTTTTTTGTTTCTCTTTAAAAAAATATATAAACTTATAAATTAGCTTTAAAACCAAAGAGATTTTTAGAAAAAACCCATGTACCATATAATTTCTTCCTTGGCTGTAGAACAGACAAATGTAACAAAACACTTGACACAATAATTTATTTAGAACATTAAACAGTTATAAACTAATAAAAGAAATTTGTAAATAATTTGTTTTGTGAATTATAAAGAAGTACTAAATTTTGTAACACTAAGCAATTATGTATATGTAATAACCAAAAGAAAAATTGTATAAATACTACAGAATATTTTTCAATAAATCAGAACTAATCTTGAATTGTAAATCAAATCATTATTATTTCTCAAATATTCTGACTGAGCACTTTGACCAATGCTTAGGTGAATTAAAGTTGCTGCAGCCAATTGCAGCATTATAATCTCGATGGCAACCCTTTTTTAAACATTATATGATCTTCATTGTTTATCGGAAAATGTGTCAATTTCACTCATCAAACCCCATAACATTTTAAGTCAAATAATATATATATGTATATCGTTTTAAAGGCTCTCCTTTCTAATTAGCTTTACATTTTGAACATTGGTTCAGAAATGTTTGTATAATAAATAAATTTGTGCATAAAGTCCAAAAAAACAGTTTTTGTCAAATAAAACAGGTTTGGGGGGTTCAAGAAATATAAGAAAAAATATTTTTGAGTTCTACTTAACAAAACTCACAACACACTCTATGTCATTAGCTGGGTGGATTTCATTTTTTTATTTTGTCGCATAGTGATCTTAGACAAGACGGTGGTCATTATAACTGTGTTAATAAGATTTTAAATTTTATCTTAATTCTCTACTTATTTATTCTCGTTATATTTAACTTATTGTTGCCATTTGAAATTCAATAGACCACCGTGCAATGCTCTTAAAGTTTGCCCTTTCTATTTCTCTACTGTTGGTAGTCAGTCGCCTATACGGTTTGCTTGTTTCTAAGCTTTAAAAGTTTTTTCAAAATAACAATGAAATACGTCGCTACACATTCATAAATTAAATGAAGACTAACATGGCCCTTTCAACAGGACATAATAAAAATGATAATGAAACGGTTTTTGTTATGTCATGTTCTACTTTAACAAGTAATTTTTCCTCCTTTTTTTAAATTTGTATACTTTGGTTTCTGTCTGTTTTACAAAACAAAGTAATAAAATATTAAAAGAAAAATTAAATCTAAGAACATAAAGATAAACGTAACCATAGCAGTTAACACGAGGTATTATTGTTAGGCAGAGAAATTAAACCTAGGGATTGACGAGAAAAGAGGAGTTTTTTCAGAAATAAATCTAAATTAGAAGAATAGTGTTTAAAAGATATTTACTTGGTTTTTGATTTGCTTTTTGAAAACTATTTTTTTTAAACTAACACACTTGGGCTAATAAACTTTAGAACCCTTGTCTACATCTGTTATTACAATTTGAGTTTATGTTACCGCCTTCTGTTTTCCTTTAAATACAATTTAAAGATGCTTTTACTTGATAATGGTATATATTGATAAAATTTACAAAACTAACAATAGCAAAAAAAAAAATCACGAGTACATTTGTTTGTTTGCAGATGTTGAAAAGAACTCATTGTTTGCATTTCAAAATAATTTATTTTCTTACTGAACTTTTATTATACCCTCAACTAATGCCTTCAGTCATGATAACAGCCTTAAATACCTGTGTATATATGTCACCTATGCCTGTGCTTTAAAGCGGGGTTAAGGTTCTCACAAAAATAATTTAAAGAATAAAATGTTCGGATAACCAAATTTGAGTAATTTGTGTTTAATGCTGAGCCAAATTCATTCATAATGTAGATGCCACAGCAATATTTACATATTAATCCGTAAAATATATTAATTTTGTTCAAAAAAGATCGCCGTAGTCAGGTAGGCAGTGTGTTAGCTTATGGGCCATGACGTGGTTCGAGCGCTGGCTCAGGCATCCCGATCAAAACAGCATATGGAAAAATATTTCTTTCGGCGACTTGCTCTCAGCAATCTTCTGACAAAAACTCTGAAAGTCAAATAAAATTTGCATGAGAAGGTTATCAAATCTTTCGTTTGAAGTTGGCGTTAAACAGTAGATCCCGCCACTTATTGATAAAACACACACAACATGCAGTTGTGAGAAGCTAAACCTGACACAAGTTACTGAGAAAGTTAGCTCTGACAGAGATTAGAATAGATCGGGTTATACCAAAAAGCAATAGATAAACAGCATGCGAAAAAGCGAAGTGAAGAAAAAAAATTAAAGAGAGAAACATGTTAAAGAAAAGAGTATTTACAGGAAAGAATAAGAATAATAACTTTCCAGGTTAAAACATAAGTTAACTTTTCGAGGCCTTTGAAAGCAACCCTATCAAGTTTCTTGAGCCTTTTCCTCTGCATGACAAGGCAGAGATACTCTGTTGGGCACCTCCAAATTTCTGTAAACATTTTTTAAAACGCAAAGACGATGAAAAATTAAGGATTCGACTCGCATGATATGATCTATGGGGACAGCCATAACGCTTAGATATGCAGAATTGGAAGCTTTGTTCGAAAGACAATGACGTCAAGCATAAGAAGATTTAGCAGAATTATAGCGAGTATATCAATCTAGAATCCTGCTCTCGTCTAATAAGCTAACCCACTACCCATTATACTACTACACATAAGATACTCTACGCTCATATCATATGCTTAATGGCTTAATTTTCAAAACTCCAACCTGCGTCAAAATTCTTGTTGAAGAATTCAACATTTAATTTTTAAAATTCTGTACTCGTTATAATATTTTAGTATTTCGTATTCATCTTATAGTTGAGTAATACGGTGGGTTGTGGTACTAAGTTCGGATGTTAAACTTTATTGTATGCGGCCCGATTACTGAAGTCTTTTCAAACAGAGCTCATGGCAATTTTGAAAGTAGGGCAATGCTTGTTGGAGTTGAGGCAGGATTTTCGCTGAAAATCTCTTGATTTACTCCTATCTCTTGATAGACCCCAACGAATGTAGTTGCAACATCCGTCATTTAAAGGTAACTCGTATTTGGTCGTCGGAAACATAGAGATATCGTTAGAATTTGCATTGCTGACGACCCGGCCCGGTAAGAGGGTACGTGCAATATTGTTAGACTGTGCTGGACATTCATAGATAAGAAAAGGTCTGAGTTTATTCTGTTCTTAAATCCCACGTCCATCTATCACATAATAACCATTCGTGCAGGCGACTGTCGTCTTGGTAGGCATTCCAGAAGGCATTTCGGCAAATGACTTCTGCAGGAACTGTGGGTCTGAGGATAATGAAGAGACTGTCTTTCACTTCTTAAGTCAGTGACCAGTTCTTGTCATAAAGAGACCGGGGTTTTTGATCTCTCACTTTCTGACTTTCTGAGTAGTAGTAGTAGTCTATGATTACCACAATACAACAATCAAAGAATTGCTTTTAGGTTATGTAAGGTTGCAAACCTCTTTACGGTAGAGGTGTCACTATGTATATATATATACGAGTATATATGTATATACAAAGATTGTTGCAATATCAAGATTTTTTGGTTTTATTTAGAAAATATTTGATCCCCACAATGAACCTAAATGCTGAATTAAGTGGGTAATGAAGGGTATTATTTGACCCATGCATTAGAATTACGGTATTGAAATAAACAAGAATTAAAACAATGCTTCATTCATTTTCTGTTAATTTAACTTTTCTTTGAATTTATGATAATGAAAAAAGCATTTTAAAATGTAAGAAAAACAAAAAAAACATCTTATTACACTACAAAATAGGACAAGTAAGATTTCACAAGCAAAACAAAACAAAAAACCAAAACAAATAATAAAATCTTGGTAAAACAAATGCCAAAATACCTCTGCTTAATTCTAGGGAGAATCTTGTAGTCCTTTTAAAATAAATTTTTGTTCCTTATTTTTTCTTTCTGCTTTGCTGTTGAACTTTCGAAACTTTTGTTTCTATTATTGTTATGGTTTGTAATGTAAAACTCATTAATTCTGTTTATATTTTCCTCTGATGGTATGCCACAGTAGTTTTAACTGAAAAAAATGTGAGACTAATAAACTAATTAAAGATTCTCAAAATTTTGAGTTGAATTCTATAGTGTACTTCCTTTGTTTTCTAACAGTATGCCTATAAACATAAATATTAAGGGCAGTTAACATACTAGGCTCCTTGCTATCGTATTCGAAAAATAAGTCATTGCATGGACAATTAGTAGTTGCTATAGTCTAGAAGGTAGTGTGTTGGCTTATTTTTCGTGAGGCCACGATTCGATTGCTATTGATTTGCTCAAGAGAATATGAACAAGTGGCTTAGAATGGCTTTATGATAGCCCAAATGTAATGAAGAATGAAAGAGCAAAAACAAAATTGGATTTTACAATCAATATTCAGTGTACTTTACGTTTCTGAAACCTCACTTTTAGGTGCCAATGTTTGTACTATTCATGCAAGTTATCTTCTCAGCACGTCATACTGGATTAAGCTTTGGTTTTTAGTGTAAATCAGTTCAATATCGCAGTTCAAGTCACCGTAGTCTAACAGATAGCAGTGTTGGCTTATTAGACACGAACTCGGCATTCAAGCAAACTGAAATATGAAAAAATTATTCTCTCGGCAATCTCGTCCATGCAGGCTTCTGGTAAAAACTCTGAGAGTAAATAATATTGAATTTACTTAATTGGTCCTTACAACGCATTTGTCAGGATTACAACCAATTTTCTCACAACACCCATGTTGTGTTGTGTATTAATTTAATTCATGAGTGGCAGGACCACAGCTTAACGTCAACTTCGAATGCCAGATTTGAGAGACTTTTCGTGGCGATTTTATTTACTTTTTGAGTTTTTGCAGCAATACTGCTGAGAGGAAGTTGCTGAAAGAAATAATTTTTCGATATTTTGTTTTGTTCAAGGTGTCTGTGCTGAGGTTTGAGTCACGTTCTCGCATCTATTAAGCCAACCCTTTAAAATGTATTTTCCTTTCATTAATTTTTCATTTCAAAAGTGTTTTTATTTGTACATATTTTTCAAATAGATATTGTACCATACATTACCATGTAAAAATGTGACCAGCTGATCCACTGTTGGCATTAAAAAGGTTTGTTTCCGTGCTATGAATGTTAATTCCATTTTTAGTGAGACAACATCAACGTTTTTTTAAGCCTTTATCCTTAAATGCTTATTCCTGAGTTGTTGTTTGCAAATCATGTGATAGGAAAATAAAAACGTATTTCGAAAACCTGTGGCAAAAAGTTGACCAAATAAAAGCATTCAATTGGGTTTACTTACAAAGCATAAATTACAATTATGGAACTATGGCTGGAATTGTAAGGCATAGGAACTGAACTCTTTATAAAATGTAAATCAATGCCATTCACATCTTCTGCCAAACCTGCCTTAAGAATTTAAAATTCTTTTATTTACAGCAATCTGTATACCACTGTACTAACGAACCACTTTCTCTTAGAAGTTTTAAAAGTTTCTCCTGTATTCCAGTGATTTTAAAAATGCACTACATTTACAGAGGAACAAAAAATAAAATACAGACAGAAAATATTTTTAAATCCACAAAATTAGTTCTGCTTTTGGTTTTTTCAATATGATGGTGGTATTTTAGTACAACACAATCAAAAAAACGTTAATAGCGAACATGGTAGTATTTTTCCAAACATCAATAATCGTCAGCAATTTGAGTTACATGGTTGGCGTTTAATCAAAAACATAGTGAGAGAGAGAGAGGGGAAAAAATGAAAAATAAAAAAATTGCATCATCGCCAATATTTTTTTCCCATATGGTATTGATAATTTTCTTCGAATTACACACCCCCCATACATTTTTTTGTGAAATATTGCAAACATTATCTTTAATTTCAGCTTTAAGTTTTCCTCACTTTTTCGTAATTTCTTTTTGTATATTTTTTTTTGTTTTTGTACAATTTTGTCGATTTTTGCCTACGCTTGGTAATTTATGTGTTTTGCATTTTTTTTTTATTACAGACATTACTAATGTGCAGCCATTTTATCTTACTCTGCCTTCAAGTGGTCTTGTTACTTATGGCATCTAAATAGCAGCCTCATGGATGGTATTTGGGAGTTCAGTTGTATTGGTACTTGTAGACGTGAAAATCGGGATTGCTCAGATTGGGCGTCAAAAAAGCAACAGTTAACTAGTAAGGAGTGTATACTAACAAATTCCGGCATACCTTTTACTATAATTAAAATAATTAATTGTCATTATTTTGGTTTTGTTAATCAGTCTCTCTACCTTATTGAACACGTATACTGTTTAATTTTTATTACAAAACAATGCCTTTTGAAACCGAATATTAAGTATTTTGTCAGAAAAGCTGAAATAGGAGCTGTCACTGAAAGTTTTTTAAGAAATATAACAAAAAAAAAACAAACAAAAAAAAAGATTTCCCTCAAAATATAATTATTTGGGCAATTCACACGACTTTGTTGCATTGTACATACACTTTTTGTTTGTGAATGCTCAATATTATGTTGTATTGTGTATTTCATATTTCAAATGTCAAAAAGCGATAAAAAGAAGTATCATAATTTAATTTTCAAGCAGCAAAATGAAAAATATTGCGTAAAAAAGTAAATTAAATAATTATCTGTGCGATTTTGAAACATTTTGAAATGTTAATTATTAACTCAAGTTGGATAGAAAATATTTTCTATTTTTATTCTGGCATTTGCATAAACTGATAGTACGAAACCAATACAACTTCCAAAAACATATGAAAAAAATGTGTAAAGGTATATCGGATTTTTATATGAAAATGATCAACAACAAGCATACACTGTTGTATATTCGTCAAACAATACAATAAATACAACGATACAAGATCTTGTGTGAATTGCCCAATTGTTTAATTGGCAATGAGACACATGTGTAAAGTCGCCGTAGTCTAGTAGGTAGTGTGTTTGCTAATTAGTAAAACGAAATTTAAAACAATACTTTCGGCGACTTCCCCTCGGCGAATTTTTAACAAAAAATTTGAGAGAAAATAAAATTGCAATGAAAACCTATTCAAAAAACTTTGAAATGAAGGTCCCCCTCCACTCATGTATAAAATTAACACATTATTATTATTTTGCTTTGTCTGTCTGTTGTCTGCTGCTTGTGTTAAAAAAGCGCAAATAAATCATTCAGAAGAGAAGGAAAAAAATCGAGTGTAAATAAGTGTGAATACAATTGTAGACGTATACATATATACTATATGGAGCAAACACTCTGTTCCTTCACATTTTTGAAAAGAACTACAAACAGTAGAGGGAAAATAAATTAATTTTCCCTAAGGTGTAGTTCTGTTAAGGATTGAATGAAACTCAGTTGGAAATGCATCTACTCTGTATTGAACTAGGAAAATATGTTATTGGAAAAAAGAAAGAGAAGTTGTGTTTGTGGACATTTTTATTCATTTTATTAGAAAATTAAGAGGAACGACCTCTACAGGAAGAGAGTTCCACACACGTACATTGACTAAAGAACGAAATCTGTCTGCAATGTGTAATCTACTGGCCACGCAAACAGAAATGAATGTGCTTTGTGAGAAAGACGAAAGTTACACAAGAATATATGTTTTTCGGCAATAAGTTTTTCTATTTTGCTAGAGTGAAACAAAAGCCAGATTGTGAGAGAGTTCCAGTAATTCAATTCAATATCCTATCGCCACTAAGGACTCTCGAGAAGTATCAAAATAGTTTTCGACCCACACGTGGGACTTGCCTTTCATTTTCGATATATGTACATATGTAAGTGGTATAAGTAATATGGAAATCAGATGGCACGAAGCATTTCTAGCACGGTGTTAAGAAACCGACACACATGAATGTTTCTTTCGACACTCTCAAAATGTGCTGGTTTCAGCGAAATTCACATTGAATTTTTACTTGTAAGAGATTTGATTGCTTCTTTCTAGTGACAACTTGTTCAGGAGCTCCCCGTAGTATGGTGGGAAACATTGAGAACAGATGAGACCACAAGACAGAAAAGACGTAGGCGAAACAATCCATAGAATTAGTTTTGACTCCACAATTCCAATTTCGGATGTTAGAATTCCTGATAACACCAATTTACATCGTATTTATTAGCACACTACATGTTGTTACGAAAATGGTTACGGTGTACATCGTTTAACAATAAAATGAGCAAAAGCTACATAAATAAATACAACGAACATGTTACAAGTAAACCAACAATATCAGTATGAAAGAAAAGGGGATAGACAAGTAAGCGACGCAACAACAAGCAATGAGCAATGTTCATAAAATACACAAACAACAATGAAGTCGCGATTAAGTTCTCGAGAAGGCGAAACCCCGAATGTTCGACTTTAAGAACCTTCATCAGACAGATTACGTGGACATATAAAAAGGCAAGGCAAAGCAGGCAACAAGTAGTAAGAATTCAATCAGTCTTGTGTGAAGACGCGTTGCGTGTGAAGGGAACGGTCGTGGTTTGAAGATAGAAGTTGTAAAGATCTGCGTTGCAAATAAAATAAAAATTAATTTGTGTTTAGTTTTAGATAAACTTTTTATTGCTCGCATAATTGCGTGTGCCACTGTTCACTTGATGTAAATAACAACAATTTGTTTTGTTTGTGTGTATTTTGCTTATGTTTGTCCTTGCAGTGTTGTATGCGAAAGCAGCAGATTTGTGTTTCGGCTTTAGATGGTTAAACTATGACCTTGTTTAAAAGTAAGGGTTTTCATAATTTTTAGGGGGCTAAGAACAATTTTTTTGTTGGAAAATGAGAGTATATACAATTGATTAATATCAATAATTATGCAATAAATAAAAAAACAAAGAACAATAAATTATGCATTCCATTGTGTGTGTACATTTGTTGTGACACGTCGACATCATATGATATATGAGTTCAAGTTTAATCAACCACAAAAATTGTGTGTGTTGACAATGCAGAATAATTACTAAAATATTAACGCTGCAATAAATATACACAATTTTGACCTTCTTTCTTGTTATTTGTTTGACATTCGTTATATGTTATGATAACAAAATTATGCACAGTATTTTGTTTAAGTAGTTATGAAGGAAATTTTATGAAAGTTTCAGTAATTATTCTTTAATATCATGGAAAATAAATTTAATTGCAGGGACGCCTTTAGTATGTTATATTTGCTTATTTTGCGAAATTCACAGTACATAAGGTTAATAGTGATAAGTTTAAAATAAATCTTCGTGCAACCAAACCTTTGGTGACTAAGGCATTGAATGCTTATGGGGTTCTTCTATGATGTTTTTTCGATGTAATAGGATCATATTGTACATAAGATGGGTTTTTTTGTGTGTTTTTTACTTGACTTCAGCAGGTTCAAGTTGCACTTGAAACTAAGCCTATGAATCTATTTTTCGTTTAACACTTATATAAAATTCGTAACAACAAATATGTGACGTATGAGTGATATTTAATTTTTTATTTTATTGCATACTTTCCAGAGTAATTCTTTCAGTACATGTCATATGGTGCGTATAAGTAATATATTTAAATTCAATTAAATAGAAAGTATACGCTTAATTTGGTATTTAACATTTATAAGCTAATGTGACAATTCTACTGGGTTAATGTTTTGCAGAATAACTTACTTATTTGAATGGCTGATTATTTATTTTGAAGTCGCAGTACTCTAGTAGGTAGTGTGTTGGCTTATTAGACGTAAGGTCAGACATCAAAACCAAATATGCAAAATATTTCTTCGGCGACTTCCTCTCTGCAGATTTCTGGCAAAAACTCTGAGAGTAGATAAAATTACCATGAAAATGTTTCTCAAAAATCTGTCCTTCGGAATCGACTTTAAACTGTAGATCCAGGTACTCATGTATAAAATTAATACACACAACATAAGTGATATAAGAAGCTAGGACGGAATCCTCACTTAAAGGTTGTAATGACCAATCAAGTAAGTCAGTAATGTTTTTCAAGGAGAATGGAATACATTTATATAAAATTGTCAACCGGTACCATATTGTTTCGAAAATGGAAATGGTGTTACAATGTTTAACTTTAAAATGATAAACAAAAGCTACACAAACAAAAACTATGAACTTGCTTACATGATCAGCGAATAAACAAAATATAGCAACAACATCAGTATAGAAAAGTGATAAACAAGTAAACAAACAGGCAACAATCACACTGCAAGGACAAACGTAAACAAAATACACAAACAACTAACGTAAACAACATGTTTACATTTATAGAGATTTCGCTAAGGCAAAGTCATTCTCCTTCTAGAGCATTCATCTGACTGTTTATCCAGCGATGTAAAAGGCAAGACAAAGCAAGCAACGGGATCAGTAAAAATTCAGTCAGTCTTGTGTGAAGGTGTGTTGCGTGTGAAGGAAATAATCGTGGTTTGAATATCTCCGATTTAACGAACAACTGTTATTGTTTACGCAGAAGAGTGTACAAACAAACAAAGCAAATTGTTGTTATTTACATCAAGTTGTGAACAGTGGCACACGGAATTGTGCGAACAATAAAGAGTTTATCTACAATTAAACACAAATTTATTTTTATTTTTATTTGGAATCTACGAACTCATATTCAAAACGTTTTTAAATGGGCAAACACATAACAATATATTAAGGGTGACCAAGCTACGGAAATGAATTGGCTAAAATTTATTCGATTGAAATTATGAAAATCGGATTATCGGTTGAAAAGAATTTTCCGTGTGTACGGAGAATAATTAAAAGTTCTCTTCTTTTTTACTTTTAATTCATAAATATATTTCAAGTTAAAGTTTGCTGTTGAAACATCAGTTTGGTTAGGAAAAGAGACCGGAACTAGGCTATCCTTTTTGGAAAGGTTAAATGCATACACTTTTGATTTAATTTTGTAGTACTCTGTAAGACCGCATGTATATAACAATAATATAATGAAACTCGCAGATCTGTATACATGCATAGTTCCTAGGACCTAAGTAGAAAAGCCAAGAAGAGAAATATGAAATGTCTGCATGGAATCATCACCTGTGAGTTTCTCGTTAAAAATCAAACTCATTTTCATTTCATTTTAATCATACATACCTACATAATTGGTTATTACAAGCCTTTAGTCAGGATTACGACAGAGCTTATCACGCCACTGATGTTGTGTGTTAATTTTATACATGAGTGGTGGGACCACAGTTTGAAGTCGATTCTGAACGACAGATTTTTTGAGAAACAATTCTTTTGCACTCAGAGATTTTTCCAGAAATCTGGTGAGAGGAAGTCGCCGAAGAAATATTTTTTCATATTTCGTTTTGTTGGAGATGTCTGACCTGTGGTTTCAACCGGGTTTCATGTCTAATAAGGCAACACACTACTTACTAGACTACGACAACTACAGATTCACATTATACGATTGTAAAATATTGCTTAAACACATTCATTATCAGGTCTAAAGTATTAGTTAAAGTTTTAATGCAAAAAGGGTGATAATAATAATAATATTGTTTATGGATTCAAGAAAAAAATATCGTGCGACGTTAGAAATATGGTTGGTAAATTAAGAAATGAATCGGCCGATACAGTAAACTGTTATAAGAAATTAAAGGATACAGTCAAAATCAAACCTCAAAGTGGAGGCCAAAAAAGTTTGATGCTGGACACATCAGATTTATTCTACATGAAGTGCGGAAAAACTCAAGAACATCTAAATCAAAGTTAGCTGAAATACTTCAGAAAAGAAAGTAAAGCAACTAGCGCTTCACCCCTGCTTTGGCATAACGACAAAAAAAAAAAGAAACACTTTAACGTGGGTTGTTGTTAATCAACGAAATGAACAAGAAATTCAGAAAATTTTGGCATACAAAGTGCCAGAATATGAAGAAGCTTGCCGCAAAAAACACAATAAGAAATGCAGAAAATTCGATGGAAAACAGAAGGAAAAACACTGTATAAGGAAATCTACATTGCATAGTTATTTCATTACAATGCTATTCTCCACACAGTGTTAAATTTTAATAGTTTTCTATACACGGGCTGATGTTCGTGACAGTCAGTCACTGACAGTTTTTCGATATATGCACCATATGACTACGGCCGTATGGTATATGTGACATACAAATGAAAGTCTAGTAAAGTTTATATTCAAGATTAAATGTTATGATATGGACTGAAAACCTTTCTACAATAATTGCTTTTAAATGACTACCAGAAGTCGACTAATATTTGTGTTTTTTGCCAATATTATTATTTCTCTTTGAGCAAACATTGTCCAACTTCTGGTGGTCGCTCAAACGTGAAATTCAAACATTTTGCGATAAACAGTCGAGATCCATCAAAACTTTTGACCATTTTTGAGCTAAAAGTTCATTTGAAAAAATATTTGTTTATTTATTATTTATTTATTAATTACAATACAAACTATATTCTAATTATATACGAGCTGAGTAACTTTGGTCATATGCTCGATTAAGTGTCACAGACCAGAGTCTAACACACTACCCACTACACTACTAGGGCACCCTGAAAAAATATATGTATGAAAAATATAACTCGACTATTAAACTCTTTAAATAATAACTGCGGTAATTTTTGTCCGATTTGATCATACGAAGTGTCAATCCCTTCACAAGAGCATGCACTTGCATAAAGTCGTCATTTATTTTATATTTTTTAATTAAAGTGTGCTACTATGAACGGACAAACTTGAAAAAATATGAAAAAATTGGCATTTGTCAAGTATACCTCATCAAACCCCATAGCATATTAAGTCAAATAATATATATATATGTATCGTTTTAAAGACCCATCCCTCTCCTTTCTAATAGGGTTTAAATTTTGGACATCGGATCAGAAATGTTTTTGTAATAAACAAATTTGTGCTTAAAGTCCAATAAACCAGTTTTTGTCAAATAAAACAAGTTTGGAGTATTCAAGAAATATAAAAAATATATTTTGGAATTCTACTCAAGAAAACTCACAACTTATACTTTGTCATTTGTTGGGTGTATTCAATTTTTTTTTATTTCATAGTGTTATTATAATAAAATAAAAAGACATGAATTAAAAAAAATTACGGTATTTAAGTAATTCGCCAGTATTTACTAATATTTAAACTTGGAAATATATTCTTACCCTCACGAAAAATGCTTGTATCGAATCTTCTATTCTCAGCTTTGAGTTGATTACTAGAGATAGGTTTAACATTTGCTCTTCTATATACTGTATGAAAAAATATAAAAAAAAAATATATAAAAAATATATATAAAATATATAAAAATATATAAAAAAAAATATAAAACCGTTCTTATTCACGTACACGAATACTTCAGGAGGAACGTTGCCACTTTTTAGTGTTTTGGATATATATTCGTCGTTGACATAATAAGGAGCCATTATTAGGTTATTTTCGAAACGGTAACAACAAGATCTAATATGATTTCTAATAAGATGTATGATGAAATTATTAGTTCGGCTACTTTTGGCAGCATTGTATAGTCTCGAATAACTTATATATTAAATAAATTAAGTAAATTCACTATTCGGGGATCTGTGTAATGAAGTACATTCTTTTTGGCATCTTCTTTCGAATTTACGTATTTTTTTCATGTAGGAAGGAGAAACATTAATATTAATTCATTTCACATTCATATTAGCTGAGCTGTTTCTTCGTTTTAGTTTCTTTTACATTGTATTTATTGTGCACAATTGTACTCTATATTTTTGAAGAAGAAAGAGAAAGAAAGAAAATTTTTCTTGTTGGTTTTTAATCTATTCGTACATTAAGTTTTCTGGGCTTTTCCTGTGAGTTGTGAGTTGGATATAAAAGTCACGTAAATTGGTCAGAAGTCTTTTTTAATAGCAAACTGAAAAACAGATATCTTGTTGAAAACATATTAAGATGTCAGGCTTGAAGAATTTGTCTTGAAAAAAATAAAAGAAATTTACAAACAAATAAAATGCCTGCAAACACCATTCATCAATTTTACGGTATAATAAGATCATTTAAATGAAGAATTAAAAAAAATTATTTGTAAATAGCTCTTGAATTTAAGAATTAACATATTTCTTTATAATTTATTCCAAACTCTGTGCGTCCTCCTATTGCCAATAACAGTTTCTGTTTTTAGAAAACAAATTCATGAAATGCCCCATAAATTTTATTGTTATTTAATCATCACATTTTTAATTTATTATTATTATTTTTTTGTAGAAATAAAGCAGGAACTTAAATTTATAACTTAATACGGAAGATAAAAATATTTTCACTAGATTTTATGATTTGAGTTTTCCAACCGTGTTAAATTCAATTAAAATTTTCTTATTTGCTTGCCGTATAATTTGTTGAAATCCGGTGCACCATTGATTATGTTTTATGTTTATATATTCAGAAGTAGTCCGAATTAAATTTGCAATAAAATTAAATTTTTTGTATACTTTCTGAATAACACTTCTTTTGTATTGATAGTCTTACTATTTTTTTGCTTCTTTTTACTCTGTATGCTACGGTGTGAGATTTTATGTTTTCACCTTCCTTAAAAACTTTGTCAACAAAGTGTTATACCAAGAATTTTAAGTAGCAGCCATATTTTATTAAAACTATAGTTTTAAAGAAAAGACAAAAACAAAAACAAAAATATATATTTAATTGCATTATTTTGTGAATTTCTCATTGCCACTTCTGGCTGCCATAACATAAAGTTGGTAAAGTTTACAATGAATAAACACTACATTCTACTACTAGAAATAGTAGAATGTGGTTGCTATATCTGCCCTCATTTTCTCTCTCTTTTTCTGTTACGTCTAACCCCTTTAAAAACGTTTAAAATATGAGTTCGTAGATAGCAAAAAAAAAAAATAAATTTTTGTTTAGTTTTTGATAAATTCTTAATTGTTCTCACAATTCCCTGTGCCACTGTTCTTGATTTAAACAACAAAAATTTGCTTTATTTATTATTCTGCTTTACACTCTTCCGCGTATACACTAACAATTGTTCGTTATATCATTACAACGGAAATCTTCAAACCACGATTATTCTCTTCACACGCAACGCGTCTTCACACAAGACTGACTGAATTTTTACTGATCGCGTTGCCTGCTCTGACTTGCCCTTTATATCGCTGGGTAAACAGTCTGATAAATGCTCTTAAAGGATAATGACTTTGCCTTCGCCAAATCTTTATAAATGTAAACATGTTGTTTACTTTATTGTTGTTTGTGTATTTTGTTTACGTTTGTCCTTGCAGTGTTGTTTTTTTATACTGATGTTGTTGCTATATTTTTGATTACTCGTTGATCATGTAAAGAAGTCCATTGTTTTTGTTTTTGTAGCTTTTGTTACATACATACATAATTGGCCATTACAACTCTTCAGTCCGGATTACGGCCTAGCTTCTCACACAACTCATGTTGTGTGCGTTAATTTGATACTTGAGTGGCGGAACCTGCAGTTCAACATCGAACCCGAACGACAGATTTTTGAGAAACTTTTTCATGGAAGGTTTATTTACTCTCAGAGTTTTTGCCAGATATCTGCTGAGAGGAAGTCGCCGAAGAAATATACATTTTTTTCATATTTCGTTTTTAAGTCTTACCTGGGATAGATACGAACCCGGGCTTTACGTCTAATAAGCCAACACACTACCTACTAGACTACGGCGACTTCTTAAACGATGTAACACCATTTCCATTTTCGTAACACTATATTGTGAGTGACACTATATATTATACCTGTTCCAAAGTGTTCCCCCAAAATCGTTATTATCTACGCTTGTCGGCACTGGAGATAATTTTACGCTTCTTTCCTGTTGATTTTTATTTTAAGGCCTTGGCGGCTAAGGTTAGCAGGCGTCTCTGGGCGAATAGACTGTAACTTGCATATTGGTCACGCAAGGATCCTGAAAGAAGTTGGAACTTTCCAGGGCAGTGACTACATGCCACTGCATTACGACTTTTAAATTAGGTTTAGGACATCCATTCCATACAAGTAGGTCTGGGAATATATTGCGGAGCATCTCGTAAAGAACTCCTTGAAAATTTACACGAATGTCTCCAAATTGAATGAAACCATTGGATGTGTATTCTTTTTCGTAATGAATCGGAATAGCCTAGTCTATACGGCTGCCAAATCACTGTGACGTATTTCAGGCGAAGGCGTCGCCATATAGGCTGCGGCTTAATTTAATAAGGGACGACATCAACATACTTTCTGATAGCCAGGCAGCTATCAAAGCACTGAAATCCAATATGAAGTACTCCAAGACAGTGTACATATCACATGCGCATCAGGACACAGTGACATTCCAGGTAACTGCAGAGCGGATGTACTGGTCAGTTGTGGCACAACAATCGAACTCTGTGATGAATTCTCGACTTTGGGAACCTCTCTGAAAACCTGCAAGCGTATAATTCACAATGCGATCGTCGATTCCATTAACAATTAATGGTCGGCTTCGGACACGGGAGAATGACCACAGAAATTATATGCACACATTAGAGGCGTATTCGTCTTCTAATGTTAATTTCTACAAAAGCTTCAGAGTTAAGGAAGAAGGAATGAATGTTCTTCACCCAGTGGCTGAATGATCGGCACAATGCCGTAGGACTTTTGGTGACTACTATGTAGAGGATCTGAAACAAGTGTCATATATTGAATTAAATTTTCTAGCGACGTGTGTAAAAATTGTTTTTTGGTGAAGAGAATTTTTTTGAAGCAACACCAGTTAATTGTCAGCTATAAGACAGCCCCCGATAAAAATAGAAGGAATTGTGCTTTTAGGTTAGGTTAGGTTAGAGGACGTGTACTTGTCAATTCAGACAAGTACAGTACCCGGAGGTCGAATTGACCCATTGTACAACGTCCTAGTTTCTCACACCACTTATGTTGTGTGTGTTAATTTTATACATGAGTGGCGGGACCTACAGTTTAAAGTCGACTCCGAACGACAGGTATTTATTTATTGAGAAACTTTTCATGGCAATTTTTTATTTACTCTCAGAGTTTTTGCCAGAAATCTACTGAGAGGAAGTCGTCGAAAAAATACTTTTTGTATTTTGTCTTTGATGCCTGGCCTGGGGCTCGAACCCAGGCGTCTAATAAGCCAACACACTACCTACTAGACCACGGCGACTTCAAATTGTGCTTTTACCCCACTGTCTGTGAAGCAAATAAGGCAAAATTACATTGAGCAACTTCAGCAGCTCCTTGCGGAATATCGGATTACGTCCGATAAATATACATTCGATGTTGTCTGTAAATTTGTTAATCTTGGCCACGCCGTTACAAGCAAAAAGATGTCAGCCTGGAGATCAAGAGGTGATACTACGGTCTCAATAGGCCGTTGAGTAGCAGAGACCTCTCTTGTACGATGTAAGTTATATTCTACAAGCAGTTTAGAGCGATTCGCACCACATCCGATTCAATAATGAACTGTATGAACTCCTCAACGACGCGGACTACGAAGCGGACTAACATCCAGTGGCTGCGTTAGCTCGACATTGTCGTTCGAATAGCAGAGGATATTCTAGTATTTGATGCGGGGCTTACCGCAAGGCACGACCTTGTCTGCGTTGAAAGGACCAACACGAGGATGCCCTGTCATAGATTTTTTGTAACCGTTTGGCAAAGACGATCAAGAAGCAAAGACGCCTAGAAGGATGTATTATGACAGGTTGAAATCCGATAAACTACTTATTAGTGGTCATGTAAGTAGATAAGTAACGTTTGTCAAAAGAAAGAACTTACAAAGGCTTGGACTGTAATTGTGGAATCAGCTCCAAGGACGATTAACGCCGTGGATACACCGAAAGAAGAAAAAGTCGAAGTAGTCTAGTAGGTAGTGTGCTGACTTATTAAAAATAAGGCCATGGTATAAACCTCATGACCAATTATGCATGTATGTATGCATCCAAAGATGCTTTTCCCAACGAAAACATCAAAAAGTAGCTTTAAAAACCGTTTCTGAAACCAAGAAATTTAGAGCACTTGCCAACGGCCATGGTGAAAATTCTTTAAACTATGATGAGGAATCAGCCACTATTTTTACATTTCAATATATTCATGAGGACATACATACATGTACACTCGGTATGTATTCAAGTGTGCCCAACGAACTATGCAAAAATGTGCTTAATTCGTTGGCAATAAAAATTTGTGCTTAATTTAAGGAATGGTGGTAAAACTTAATGGACCTTTCATTGTTCATCTTCAATCACTAGTTAGTTTCTATGCTTTGTTATAAAACGTTTCTCTCAAGGTGTGCTCACTGAAAATTTAAGTATTTTGTTTAATATTAGCTGCTTTGAGTTATTTTAGGCGATTTAAACACAGAATAGTAATGGTTGATTTTGTTTTTAGTGTCGCGTATTAAAAAACCAGACGTTAATTAGCTTAAGTGTCTTGCTTTAAGCAAAAATCTTATTGTCTCTTAAAATTATTTTGGCATACGGCCAAACTAAAGTTCACGTTTGTGGGGTTTAATAAAAGATTTTTCTTTAATACTAATAATGAACTCTTCAGCAAGCGATGATGAAAGTAGAGAATATTTATTTTAGTTATGGTTAAAGGTCCAATTGGTTTCTCTTGACTTAAAATTAATTGTTTTAAGAAATATTTACAAAACCATTGAACCAAATAGTGAGATTACATCCACACTATTTGTTAATACTTAATAGTCGCTTAAAAGTTAAATGGTATTGAAACACCTTTTTAGACTTTCTGTAAAGTCGTAGTGTGAAAGACCTAAGCTTTTTATAACTCTAAGCCATAAGTCGCCGCAGTCTAGTAGGTAGTGTGTTGGATTATTAGACGCGAAGCCATGGTTCAAATCCCCTGTCAGACATCAAAACGAAATATGAAACAAAATTTCTCCGGCGACTTCCTCTCTCAGATTTCTAGCAAAAACTCTGAGAGCAAATAAAATTGCCATGAAAAGTTTCTCAAAAAATCTGTCTTTCGGAGTCTACTTTAAAAAAAAAATCGAAGTTAAACTGCAGATCCCGATACTCATGTACAAAATTAACAAACATAACATGAGTCGTGTTAAAAAACTAGGCCGTAATCTTAACTAAAGGGTTGTAATGGCCAATTATGTATGTATGCAAGCCATATAAATTGAGCACAGTTTTCACTCAGTTTTAACTACATTGCCTATATCCCTTTTTGCTACGTTACAACCATAGGAGAACAAAATATTTCGTTGTGTCCCATATTAAGAGTCGTCAATTCATTTTGTATTCTCTTTGCACTCTGCTAGAATCTGACCCATCTCATCTGATACTGAATGCAGAGTCTTACTAAGCTGTATTCTTATTTGATTATGATATGCACAATATCGCCAAAACCACTAAAGTCCAACTTACTACCAATAAGAACCGAATCAGTCCTTTGTATTTATATTCGTTAATACAATATGTCAATTTATAGCCTATTGCCTCAGACATTTTCTTTATTCCTCGGTCTAAAAAAGCTTTCCTACATGCCATCATCGTTCAAATGTCTTTCGCGATTTCTCTAGTAGAGCATACCCGAAATATTGAATTCTCCAAAACTGTCGCGCATAAATCAGGCTGAATTTGACTAATGACATGAGTTATGTTGGTTTTAAGAATCGCTGTAGTCAGTGGCTTATGCGCATATACCTGCTAGGTTTGAAAAGCCTTCCAGAAAAAGTCTTTAACATCAGTTAACATCATCTCCAAATGAGTAGACCATGCCCTCAAACTGCTCGTGCAGAACATTCGATGAGACATGGACTGTGTGATGTTTAACACCGTCCTATTGAAACCGCTAGTCCCATGTTATCAGTAGTACTCCCCTTATAATTAATAACGATTCCGCCAAGCCTATAGTTTTGAATAATCCAAGGATGCTGCTGCATATCAACAGTGACGGCACATGGTATGTACCCAAGTTAGAAACATTAATGCCGAACAGGGTTCAAGAATATTTTCTGATGATTCAATCCGATTATACATGTTGTGGTAGAGACAATTCCCATTCTGAAGAAGTGTACTTTGTCTCTATAGTGTCCTGCCAAAAGGCCGGTTACTAGTTATTACTCATGCCTCTTCTCTTTGTAATTTTCCAACAAAATTTTCGATTGACTCAAACCCACTTGGTTTGAGAAGGGTTTTTTGTGCACTTTATATTCCCTTTCGTTAAGCATATGTTTCCAAACATTCGCCCCAATCCACTGAAGGGCTCTGACTTCATTTACGGCATTCTTCTGAAGTCGTCGTGATCTAGTAGGTAGTGTGTTTGCTTATTAGACGTGAGGCCTCGGTTCAAACCCGAGGTCCGACATCTCCAACTATACGAAATATGAAAAAATATATCGTCGGCGACTTCCTCTCAGCAAATTTCTGGCAAAAACTCATGAAATTGACATGAAAAGTTTCTCAAAAATTTGTCGTTGGTAGTCGACTTTAAACTGCAGGTCCCGCCACTCATGTCCAAAATTAACACACACAACATGAGTGGTGTTGAGAAGCTAGGCCGTAATCCTGACTAAATGATTGTAGTGAACAATTATGTATGTATGTATGTATGTATGTATGTATGTATGTATGTAAGCATCCCTTCTCGCAAGCTCGTATGTTTGTTTATTGGCGACAATTCTTACATGACCTGAAACTCAGCAGAGGTTAACCTACTTCGATTCAACTTCCTCAGGTAGTCCGGCCGGAGAATTACCCCATAGGCTTTCATAGTTCAGCAAATGGTCGACACTCAAGCCAAAGCTCTTGTAATCTTAATTAGACTGTTTCGAAGCAGACTACGCCGATAGCTATCTTGATCCTGAAACATAAGAAAAACACAACGAAAGATGCCACTGGAGATGTAGACAGCTGAAGAACTTCAATAACGTTGATTTATCAATTCTTCATCAGCAGTTTACGGGCTTCTCGTTTTTTGTTTTGTTTGTTTAATGCGATGTGTGATACAGAAAGACTATGATGATTGGTATCTTTTCGGCACGTATTATGTATCACAAATTTTTTTTTGTATATTCATTCGTTCATTATTTGTTTGAACACTTAAATGATGAATTGGACAATGTATATAAAAAAATTTGCCCGTGTAATTGGTGATGCACTTTTGCTTTTGTCCTCTGCTGAGGGTATGTTGGGTAAAATGATGCTTCTCGTGCGTCTTTTGCCATGACGATGCTAAAAACAATGGCGATGATGATGTAGTTGATGCACAACAACTACAAAAACCATGAATAAAACATTGCATATTATGGTAATTCCCTGTGAAGACCTTTATTGTTGTTGTTTGTACGAAATTTTTTGTTTTTTTATGTATGCAGCTGTATATACTTCTTTGGGCATTGCACTAAATAACAATGTTCATTAAGCTAGTTTCCCAACGATGACTTTTAGCTAAAACCATGAAATGTTATTTTTGTTTTTCATTGTTTTCTCGATTGTCAAATTGAGTTATAAATACATACGCGTTTTGTGTATGCATACACATACATACATATAAATATTTCCATACTGTATTAGCCACGGCTCATTGGAAGTTGGTTCTATTGTACATTTTTATTAACTCTGTTGCAACATATTCGGTGCGGTTTATAAAAAAAAGAAGAAAAATCCTGAATATTGTTACATTCCATAAACCTGCCAGATTAGAAGGCTTATTATCAGCAGCATGGTATTTTTATAAATAGTAACAGAGACAAAAATAATTAACATATGGTAAGTATAGTGGCCGTAGCCTAGATACAAAAATAATTAACATATGGTAAGTATAGTGGCCGTAGGCCCAGTTAGTGTGTTGGCTTACTAGATGTGAGGCTACGGTTCAAACCCCAGGTAAGACATCGAAATGAAAATATGAAAAAAAAATTCGATGACTTCCTTTCAGCAGATTTCTGGAAAAAATTCTGGAAGTAAATGAAACTACCATGAAAAGTTTCTTAAAAAATACTTCCTTCGGAGTCGCCTTTAAGCTGTAGATCCCGCTACCCTTGGATAAAATTAACACACAGAATGTAAGTGGCGTGAGAGGTGAGCTAGTAAACCTGACCAAAGGGTTTAGCAACTGTGACAACCTACCTATTTTGGTATTCTCCAAATCAAAAGTATATTTTATATTTTATAATTATTCGTTCGGGTTTTTATTAAAAAGGCAACTTCACTCTCTCAGTGTTAACAATATACTACCAGAATGCTACGATTTATATTTGTATATACATATACATATGTTGACAATATACTCGAAGAATACTACGATATATATATGTTGACAATATACTAAACGAATGCTACAATAATTTCATAAATTATTTTTGAGTGCTACTGCTGAGGGTGATACTGCTCTCCACAGTAACCAATTATGTATGAATGTAAGTTATCAAGTTTGAAGGGGGACATGTCTATCGACCAAATTCCAAACAACTTCTAAATGGTAACACATTTACTCTAAAGCACCGACTTATTTCTGTTGACTGTAAGATTTCACAAATTTGTAGATAATTAGAAGGCACTGAGAGACCTGGACTTTATCACTTTATTACCACTCTATGCATTATCATAGTACCGGCATAAAGTGAGCATCAAGATACATATGTCTCCCTGGGGAACATTTATTGTGAATGAGCCTTAATTCCTTTTTTTATGTTGGCAATGGCATCTGTCAAACATATTTTGTATACATCAAATTAGTGAACAAACAATACCATATTTTTCCATCGTATTAAAGATGGCGAATCTTCTACCAGGAAACGATGATTTGCGGAAGGTATTAATTTTTTGTTTCCATTTGACGAAAAGTCTTGGAGAGTTGCATCGAATGCTTGTCGAGAGGTGTGTGGTGATCATGCTCTATGAGAAGCAATATGCAGAAGATAGTTTCGACGACACAGAGATAATAATTTTGATGTGATAAGGAGAGAACGTGGAAGACCATTAAAAAAGTTTGAAGATGCCGATTTGCAACCAATATTGGATGAAGATGACACATTTAGTCAGAAGCAAACGCTCAGAAATGTTAAATCTTGCACATCTAAGAATTTCTAACCGTTTAAAAGCTATGTGGAAGATTCAAAAATTCGGAAAATAAGTGCCAAATGAATTGAATGACAGAAAACCGAAAAATCCCTTGTGAAATTTTGCTTCGAAGACACATGGATTTATTTTTAGAAGCTTAAACGGAAAAAATCATGCAATATTATGGGATAACTATCAATTATGGCTACAAAACCAAGCTGACTCGTCAGGAGGACAGTGCAGTACATCTGGTGGATCCAAAAGAGTGTGGTGTTTTCCGAGCGCCTAAAACCTGGCGAAAACGTTAATACAGATCACTTCCAATAACAAATGATCAATTTGAAGCATGTATTAATCAAATAACGATCAGTATGGGCACACTAGTAACGCACATGCACACAAAGGAAAACCGGTTCGGGATACA
Source organism: Sarcophaga carnaria (assembly GCA_958299815.1). Taxonomy (NCBI): domain Eukaryota; kingdom Metazoa; phylum Arthropoda; class Insecta; order Diptera; family Sarcophagidae; genus Sarcophaga; species Sarcophaga carnaria. The sequence continues at coordinate 70,269,833 of OY283149.1, read as the reverse complement.
ATCAATGCCGTATTCACCAGTATTGGCTTCTCCTGATTAGTATTTGTTTTTATCCATGAAATACGCATTGGCTGAGCAGCACTTCGATTCCTACGTGGAAGTTTATATTCAAAAGCAAACAGTTTTATTAGCGTCCAATACACAAATTGCATGAAAAATTTTAAAAAATGTGTAGCCAGCAATGGCCAATAGTCTGAGAAAAATGTTTTTTAATTTCTCATAAAAAATGCGTGTTTAATTTTCGCAAAAATACGCTCATTACGTACCGGTAGAGCAAAGATTTTGTAAAAAAAAATAAATCCGAAGAAAGAGTTTTAAACTCTTCCAGCCTATTCTTTGACCACATTTTAAATTTATGTTCCATACAAGTATTCAACATAAATGAGGATTCTAACGTATTCGACAACTTAAGTTAGTTACTTGAAAAGTGGTTTTTATAGATGTTATGGTCTTTTACTGTTGTGTTTAGTTATTTTGTTATAAATGTTCCTACATATTTATGCTGTTGTTGGAAAAGTAATATCTATTTATTTCGGATGTATAGAAATAAAAAAAATTTTCAGGAAATAGCTCTTCGAAGTGACGGGGCATTATGCTATTTCAACCTTATTTGAGTAATACTCTGTTATGAACCTGACAGCGGCGATCGAAAGCGATCTTACCAAAAGGAGCCCCGAATTATAGCTTTTTAAGATTAATTTGTAATGAGTTTAAAAGTTTAGTAAGTGGATTCAAATGTGAGATTCGTCGATGCTTGTTATACAAGCAGCATACTTGAAGGATGTCAGAAGCAGAAGAAGGCAATATATGCATATGTTTCGCTGAGTTCATAAAAATCTGGCCGAAATTAATGGTGCAGGAAGAAAAAGAAAGTTTTAAATTGATTGTCCCGAATGATGCCAAAGGACTGGAATAGCATAATAGCATGTTATCAAGCAGCATAAAGGTGTTTAATGGTTTCGAATGTCTCAAGTGAAGTATAAGGATTATGCCCATTCGTATGATGGCGAAGATAGTGACTAGGTTATGGTTTTAGTAGGTGCCTGCATAAGGTAACACTATAGCTCATGTAAGCTTCATTTAGCTGGAAGACATAGTTCAAATCATATTACTTCGTGAAAACTTAGCGACAATTCAGAAGATCTGTTTTTTTTACTACAGACAAGTAAGAATGCGTCGTAAATTGCTGAAAGAAATGATAGATTTGAGGAGAAGATCCTGCAATTCTTGTAACCGATATGATAATTTTCATATTGAAATTTATTATCGCTCTGACAGACCAACCAAAAAATGAGAACGAAAAGCACATAAGCAAAACCATTCATGCGGCCCTATGGCAAATAGAGGAGTAAAAGGAAGCTGAATTTACTAGGAAGCTCTAGGTTTTTATGGCACAATAATTAGCCGATTAATACATTAAAATAAATTTTTTTTAGGATTCATTACTAAAACAGAAGAAATAAAATCATTGCTGAACGGACAACGAAAAGTGGGTTTTGTTTGGCAATAATACATGCAAGAGACCACAGGCAAGACAAGGAAGGCGAAGATTTGTAGAAGGTATTGAAGCCAGAATTAACGCCAAGACAATAAATATTGCGTGTCTGGTGGGACTGAGAGTGACTTTTTCGTTATAAATTTCAATATTCTAATCAAACGATTGAGACTGAAGCTGGAACAAACTGATCAGACGAAAAGTTGTTCCATTCCATTATGTCATTAGATCATTGATGACCCGACAGAAACTGAGAGAGATTTGCTGCCTTCCACCATCAGATTACCATTTGTTTTGATTTCCTCAGATGTAATGGTGTAAATTTAAATTCCGTAGAGGTCAGAAAAACGCAACTCCCACGACAAAGGCATCTAATAAATTTGGCGAACCGTATGACAGTTCCAATAAGTGTTGCTAGTGCTGGAGATGGGTGTAGTTTAAGTCGATAAGTAATCAAAAGGCTATGTACGGGTGAGATAAAAATTATGTTTTTGCTGCAATATGTGGTCGAGCGTTGTCAATATGTGTCACCTCATGTCTGGTTGCATATTCATAGTGTTTTTCGATTGACGCTGGCTTCAATTAATTATTAAATATCCCCTGTAGAGGTATTACAAGATAGTCTGAATTGAATTTTAATAGCTAATGGATCACAACATTATGTTCCCAACAAATACAGAGCACAACGTGGGCTCAACGGATATTCTGCTTGGCCGTACGTTTTACTCGTTGCCCGTGCTTCACATGTGATTTCTTGCACTTGAGGTTGTCGCAATGAATCAATTTTTTGATTTCTGTTTGAAGTCGACGTAGTCTAGTAGGTGAATTCAACAACATGGACTGTTTAGGCAAGATCTCTGTGTCTCAATTCTTCAAAAACGATAAAAATCAGAACGTTTCAGTCATGGATCTGGTGGTGGACGTTAAAAACCATCAGTGTTTTTTTCGATGCAATGGATCGCAAAGATGTTATATCGATTTTCGCAAAATACATCGATGATTTCTATGCATCGATTGAAATGGTCTTGCTGTTACGTGGAAGTACAAGAGTTATCGTTCTTGTACGATGTACTTTGAGTCTCCTATACCCTATAATATTTTTAAACTATATCTGAATGGTCTAAAGCAAAACACAAATATTTTCCTCATATACAGAGAGGATCTGGCTTCATCGGCATCATGGAAGCTCACCTCCTTTCGCATTATCGTAAATTTCAACTTAATCTGATATCAATTAGAGGGTGACGCTATTTTCATTGTCAAGATGGTGTAATTCCCATCTCGAGTCAACCTTAAGGAGCTGAGTGTTCAAATTGTCAGTCACTTCCCTTCGTCTATACTTCCTGTTCAATTTAAATTTATTTAGCTTTAATAAACTCTTGTTTGAAAAACATCCAACTCCTTGTCCCTCAACCCATCTGTATACCACAGATCGGTATATGTCTTAAAACAGTAAGTAGCAATTCGGTTACTCTATTCAGTTTTATTACTTCATCAAAGGGACACTTCTTTAGAGCTCTTTAGAGAGCTATCAGTCATTTTATTTGTCATTCCACCATGCTTTTGTCTATAAATTATCCTGACAAGGGTCTGATATTTACTACCAAATGTAAAATTCATCAGAGGCTCCCAGGACCCAAGTTATATCAACTCATCCAACTCCAACTGAGTTGTTTTAAGTTATAAAATTTAGAACAAAACTTATTGCAAGATAATCCGTTTTTATTTTGACCTCTTATAGGATATATAATATTTGATAAAGACATTTGACTCAGTTTATAAAGTATTTAGTTCTAACTATGATGCTTCGAATAAAAAAGAATCGATGTTTCATCGATGTTGATCAATAAAAAAACATTGAATTGTTTCTATGTATACGTAAGATATGAGCAGGTGAAGTTATGAGCAACAAGACAGATTTTGTCTGCATAATATTCATCACAATCATTATCATGTAGACGTCATTGAACTGTCATCGTATCAACAGTTTAACTGTCAACATTTTTAAAAATTCTTTGGATAAACTTATTTAGAGTAGGAAAATACTTCATATCATACAAAACAAATAAATTGCTCGACTAATTTGCAACATATTTTGCAACAGTTTTCAATGCCTTTCAACACTCAATTACAATCTAATTAAAGCCTAATATCTCATTATGACATGTGAGTTCAACAATTATTTGTAAGACATGTCGTGTTGTTTTAGTATTCGTAAATCAAGAAGAGTGCTTTTATTGAAAACTTTCATACTTTCATACTTTTTATTGAAAGCGTTCATACTTCTTCATCGCAATGAAGATGAAAACACAACCCAAAACAATACGCATGATTAACTAAAACTGAAATTTGACTGCTGATGTTTGGCATTCACAAAATCAGCTTTATTAACAACAACAAGCAATGACAACAATTCGAAAACAAAAACTAAAATATGGTTTATGTTTCTTGAAAAGCAAGTAAAACTTCAAATAAGAGCACAATATAGAGATGCAACTGACAATATTTCATGGACAGTTTGTTTTTAAGTTAACTTCAATGAACATAGTTTTTGATTTTTATCGATTGTTTAAATGTCTTCGACATTTGGTGAAGTTGTACTTGGTACAGACAGTAGCATGTATAGCAGTATAGCAATTTCTTCTTGGTGAAATGAAAACCTAAGGCATAGAGGCTGTGATCAAAGTGTGTTGTCTTATAAAACCAGAACCTATGGTTCAAACCCTAGCTAATGCTAGAAACACAATAAAAGCAACTCTGCAAACACAGTCTCTGCGTAACGAAGCTTTGGAACCTAAGATAAAAGTGTCCAGAAAGAAATCAGGTACAGAATTAGTAGTTGGATTGCTTATATTTTCAATAATGAGCACGACGGTACATCAAGAAAGATAATCCAGCATGTAAAAACATTGGAAAACTCAAAAATCAGAGGAAAAAATGTCAGAAGCCTTGGGAAAGTCTTATACGCCAAAGAGGGGTAGTTTTGCTTCTTCCATCAAGCTCTTTCTACCTTTAAATTTACATAAAGATAGTGTGTGTGAGATATCATTCGATATTTTGTTTGGAATATAACATCTCTGCATCATTCATCACGGCTTCTCTAGATGGAGTACATCAGAATGTCCAATTTGCAATGAGTCTGACACATAAATCAGGCTAAATTTGATCGATGGAATGGCTTATGTTGCCTTTGAGGACTGCTGTGACTTGTGGCGCATTCACATACTCCTGCTACTTAAAAAAACCTATCTAGAAAAAGCCTAACGGTATCAAATTAAACAATCTCTGTGGCCTGTTGACATCACCTTCACGTGAGATGATGAGCAAGCCTACAAAGAGCTCGTGCTGAATATCAAATGTGGCGTGGGTTGTGTGACATGTACTAAAGTCGTGTAGGTGTCCAGTTCTTCAAATTCAGGCCAAAAGGAAATGGTTTTCATACACCTATAGTGCTTGTCGTTAATAGCGATCTCAAACCAATATGAGCCGATGTCTCCGCTAGCCCATAATCCACACAAAAACATTGACTTTTGGGACGCATTGGTTGTTTTTGAATGTTAAGTGGTTTGAGATCGTCCTAAATTCGATATCCAAATTCCTGTACCCATTCGTCTAGATATTATTACGATAGTAGTGGCGGAAAGAACACCGAAAAGAACTCTCATTTAGTTTTTATTATTTTGCGACACAAAATTAACCAAGTTGTGTTACGCGAAAAGCTGAGTTCTTGTTAGCCACTCGAAATAGAGTGCTTTGGATTAACGGCTAAGCTTTAAACAGATGTTGTATTTCGCCCACGTACGGGTATTGGTCTATCGTTTACTGAACCTTTGGACTAAAATTTATCCACCACATTGTGAAAAGTCTTCCCGGTAAAAGCATTATGGCTAAGCGCGTGCTACGTTATGAGAGCAATTTTGTTGTTGCGTGCTATATCCATCCATGGTGATTTGGCAAAACAATCTGAATCAATAACAACTTATTTGACAATTGTAGCTTGAAGAAGATGACCGTTATCAACTGTCAAAGTTCGGAAGTCTCTTTTGGTAGAGCATATATAAAGAGAGTGATATTTAATAAGACCCGTGTGCTTGATGATACTAAACTTCTCTTAGTAGTTATAAAATAAATTTAAAATTTCACAAATTTAGGATGGAATTATTTCTCCCAAAGTATTACCAAACATTAGAACAAACGTAGAATGCACATTGTATGTTGGTGTAGGGTGTCGGCTAATCAAAATGTAATTGACTGAAACTGAAATTTAGTTTGATTGGCTGGACATATGGATGGCTGAATAATTGATTGGTTGAATGGTTTGTTGGACTTGTTAAAGCAATGAATGAAAAATCAGTGAAAAATCATGTGCTATCGTAATGCTTTTCTCTTTACGTTTTTTGTTTTTAAATTTCTTTTTTGTATTTTATTAGTTATTCGTTCTGTTTGTTTCTCTTTTTCTTTTTCATAATTTCATCAGATGAAAAAAACTCGATTTTAGCAATTTCGATTTAATCCCTTTTGTTTTTCTGCATCAATTGTTTAAATATTCAATACAAATAAACAAACAAACAAACTGAAGGTCAGGCAAAGAATTTATTTATTAAAAAACTTTTCACTTTTTATTTATTTTTTAATTGTTCTTTTTCATCTTCCGGATTTGTCATTGGAAATTTTGCCTTTAATTGTTTAAAATTATTTACTTAGTATTGTAGATCAAATATAATTAATATTTTGTTTGTACTGTATTTTACCTTTTATATTAAAAAATGTTTTCTTAATTTTAAGAATAAGAATTTTCTACTTTTCTCTTTTTATATAAGAGAATAAAAACATAACACTATGCGACAAAATAAAAAAAAACTAATTACACCCAACTAATGACATAGTGTAAGTTGTTAGTTTTGCTGAGTAGAACTCAAAAATATTTTTTTTTAATATTTCTTGAACCCTCCAAACATTTCTCAACCGATCTCCAAAATTTAAACCTTATTAGAAAGAAGAGGGATGAGTCTTTAAAACAATGTACATGCATATACATATTTTTTGACTTAATATTCTATTAGGTTTGATAGGGTAAACTTTTTCAAGTTTGTCCACTCATAGTAGCAAACATAAAATTAAACTTTATTTAAAATTAAACTTAAATTAAAAAATATAAAATAAGTGATGACATTCTTAAAGTACATTCTCTTGTGAAGAAATTGACAGACAGAACGATGTTTTCAACCTTAAGGCCTCGTTGACGACCTGTTGTTGGTTAATCGTTTTCTGAATCATTTGACTGGAATGTATCCGATCGTAAAATGGGCGATAGGCGCGCAATGTTGCCTGAATTGAACACAAATTTTTATAAAACAATTTTATTTTTTGCACGTGTTGTTGAATGTTATACACCCATACCTCGCTTTGCGTCGTTTCGTTTTACATTTTTTCGACGTTGCCTCGCTGCTGAATTAATACTAATTTTCAGTATGCGTCGTTAGCTTCTCGAAGTTGCGTTGTTTTGGGTTCGAGTTTTTATTTATTATTTTTTTAATTTTTTGAAATTTATTTTTTTCTAAAAGATGGCACGACTTTTGTTCCTAATTGCGCCATGCTATCAATACCTGGGGATTCCCTTTCCAAGTAATTCATTTTCACTTTTCACTACTTTCATTTTCACCTTGTTTTTCTAATTTTAGAGTTCAGTTTCAATTAGCGCCTTATAAATTAAGTAAATTTTTTATTTTATTTTAAATGAATTTGTTTTTTTTTTGTTATGTATGTAAAAAATTTTATATTATTTTTGTTTTTTAAATATTTAGTTTGTTCAATTTTCTTTTTAACCCTTTCATGCCCGCTGTTGCCTAAGGCAACATTGTACATTTTTGTTCATAAATTCCGTAATTTTTAATTTTTTAAAAGATTTTTTTTGCAAACAAGCTTGGTTAAAAACGTGTAAAACCAGAATACGTAGGACTATGAATTTAATATCACTTCATATTTAGGCCATGACTAACAAACACATGTCCTTAAAAAAATTTTAGCTCTGGCCCAAAAAATTCGGTCATGAAAGGGTTAAAAAGTAGTATTTTCGTAAACCTGAAAATCATAATTCAGTTTGCAATTTCGTTTCAATTTGCTTCATGTTTTTTGGGACGCAAAGTGAGGTATGGGTGTATACGGTGATTTGGGGATTTGGCAAAACAGACTGAATATATGGCAAAAAATTTGACAAATGTAGCTTCAACAAGGTAGCTGTTATCAACTACATATTAAAATGCGGCAGAACCTGTTGGAAGATCCGATAGAATTTAATTATAATTCGTTAAAAATCGGATTATTGCCTTTGTTTACAACAATAAATATGCAAAAATTTTATTTTTCTTGACGAAGTTGTCAAAAATTTTTTTCACTTATTTGATTTATTATTATTTTTATTATTTTTTGCTCTTTGATTTACCTCTTTGAGCCATGTCTCGGGTGTTTTTACAGACTGACTTTATTAAACATTCAACATTGCTGACGCTAAGATCTCCTAGTAGAAAAAAAAGATGTAACATTTATGGACCTAGGCAAAAATTTTTATCTTAATGCTTGACAGCAACTAAAATAAAAAATTAAAGCAAATAAATTTTTTCTTTAATTTAATCAATAGCAAATCACGAATATACATATAAATAAATATTATGTAAATAACTTTTATTTATGAAATTGATTTTTTATGTCAATTGGGCAATTCACACAAGCCCTTGTATCATTGTATTGAGTGTATTCTTGAACGAAAATACAACAGTGTTGTTGTTGACAATTGAGCCATTTATTTTGAAAGTGGCATAATTCACTTTTTCAAAAAACTGGAGTTAATTTCAAATCTACATATAATAGAACGGCATCTTTTCATTTCTAAAAAACTGTTGAGAATATTGAGAATTTCTTTGAGAGAAATATTGGTAATTAATAGTGGCGTAAATCGCTGTTCACAAGAAGGCCTTAGTGTAAAAGAAATATAAACTTGTGATAAGCAGTGATGTTTCTTAAGGGCAAATCAGTTGAAATATTTACTTTTTAAAAAACACCAAATGCAATTTTATTTCGCCCACTGACCGGGCAAATGCACAATGTTAAAGGAAATAAGTGGCCAAAATGTCAGATTTGATACAATGAAATGCCCAATTTAATTTTCCTAAATAAAAACACTGGTGACAAGTGTGTGTGAAAAATAATTAACTTCATAAATGCAGTTTGCAATGCAACACACGTCTAATATAGTATATATAATTAGTATTTTGTTATTAAAATTACTTTTATATGATGTTATCAGACAGCGACTCAGGTAAAACATACTTATTTTGTTATGAAATTGTGGATTTCAATGCTCATTATTATTTTATAGAAATATTTTTTAAAATGAAAAGAATCGTTAACCCCAGAATTAGATATATGAGAGTGATTTCATCAGATAAAAAATCGACTTCGGAGGCATCAGAAAAGGAAAGCATCATAACGGAAGGAACAGAAACCCATCATGTACGAAAAAGAGGACGCAGGAATGAAAAAGAATTTACTCAAAACATTATTAAGGAGAAAATACTGGTGAAAGATATGTAACAGCAAATTCCAAAATTATGTTTACCAAAAAGATTACAGTTAAACCTTGTTGTTTAAAAAATTGTAAAGAAAAAATTAGGTCTTTTAATCGACAACTTATCTTCGACAACTTATGGAAGTTAGCAAATTTCACGAAGCAAAATTTGTTTTTACATGGTATAGTTAAACGAGATATACCTAGAAAGAGAAGACCAAGGAACAACAATTCGAAACCAAGACAATGCCAATATAAATATTATTTGACACATGAAAATGTAAGTGTACTAGTTTGCAAAATATTCTTTCTGGATACTTTCAACATCTCAGAAGGCGTCTGGCTCGTGCTCTTAAAAAGGATCTTCCTGTAGAAGATTTGCGTGGAAAGCCTACAAATTCCAGAAGAAAAACTGATGAATCTCTCATAACTGCAGTAAAAGAGCACATTCAAAGCTTCCCTGCCTTTAGGAGCCATTACACAAGGTGTCATAATCCCTATAGAAAATATTTAAGTCCAGATCTAAACATAAGGAAAATGTACAATCTCTATCTGGAGAAGTGTAAAAACGATAAACAACAACATGTTAACTAGTGGATATACAGGAAATCCTTCAAAAATGACTTTAATTTGCACTTTCATCAACCTAGAAAAGACACATGTCAAAAATGCGATTTTTTTAAATTAAAGAAAGCTTGTGAAGATGAAGGTGAAAAAAGGCAATTAAACCTTCAACACGATTTACATTTGAGATCAGCAGAAATGGCCAGAAATCGTCTACAAAAAGATAAAAAAAAAGCAGCTGAAAATCCAGATGAATATTTTGTATTTTCATTTGACTTTCAGAAAGGATTGCCATTTCCCAAACTTACGACTTCAATATCTTATTACAAAAGGAATATGTACGTTTTATATTTGGGATTCCATAATTTTCATAACAATAATATTGATATATATCTTTGGGATGAAATAATAGCATCAAAAGGTTCTCAGGAAGTTGCTTCGTGTTGTATAAAACATCTTAAGAATGTCACAACTCAAAAGCATATTATTGTATATAGTGACTCATCTACAGGACAAAATCGTAACATAAAACTGGCATTAACTTGGATGAAAATTGTTCAGTCTTCAGAAAATGATATTAAAATTCTAGATCACAAATTTTTAATTTCTGGCCATTCATACTTACCAAATGATCGTGACTTTGGTGTAATAGAAACGGCCTTGAAGAAAACAAATGTTTTATACATTCCAAATGATTACTATAGCGTGATAACCGCCTGCCGAAAAAAATCCTTCACAGTACACAACATGGAGAAAAAAGATTTTATTTCAACACAATCATTGGAAAAATCTGTTTCAATAAGAAAAGTAAATACTGAGCAAAACAAAGTAAATTGGCTGAAAATTCAATGGATACAATTTTACCACGATGTTCCTTATAAAATGTTTTACAAACTATCTTTAAATGAAGAAGATGAATTTCTAACTTTGGATTTGTCACCAAAAAGAGGAAGACCTGGGCGTTATTCACAAATAGAAATGGATCCGTTATACGCTGGACCTCGTCCTGTTTCATCAGCAAAATACAAAGACATGATGGACTTGATTAATTATATACCCCCAATATACCACAGTTATTTTAAAAATTTAAAACAAAACACAATTTCCGAGGACTTAATCACTCTTATTGATGACGAAAATTAAATTTAACTGCTGGATTTTTATATAAATTACTTTCAAAATGAAGTATTTTTTTTGTCTTTTAAGATATTTTAAATAAAAATACTTAAATCAAACCTTTATATTAAATACCCTGATGGTAAGAATTATTATTATTATACACATGTGTAATATATTTAGCAATTTTAGTAAATCACTGCCCTTTCAAAACATCACTTCAGTAAAATACGTCGGATTTAATTGATAAGTGTTAGTCATTTTTCTAAACTATTTATTTTGAAAGTGGCTTAAGTCACTTTACTTTAATGAAAAGTGGTGATTTTTTTATTTTTGTACAAAATTATTTATACTAAGAAAAATATCAGTATCATGAGATAACAAATACAAAAAAATTTTACCGAAAGTTAGCTTCCATATTTTTAAATGTATTAAAATGCAAACCCTTAAATATCTCCACTTAAAAACAAAGTGACTTATGCCACTTTCAAAATAAACGCCTCAATTTTCATATAAAAATCCCTTACACTTATATACTTTTTTTTCATATGTTTATAAAAAGTTGTATTGGTTTGGTGATATCAGTTTCTGTAAATGCCAATAATCAAGAAGAAGAATAAAAATACAAAATATTTTTTATGTAACTTGAGTCAACAATTAACATTTCAAAACTATAATTGTTCGCACAGATAATTATTTAGTTTACTTTTTTCCATAATAGTTTTCATTTTGTTGCTTGAAAATCAAATTATAAATGCTGGTGTCATCCTCTTACCACTTTTTGACGTATGGAATACGAAATACACAATACAGCATAACATTGAGCGTTCACAAAGGAAAAGTATATTGAATACAACAATTTGAATACAATCTTAGTTTTATTTCACTTGAAAGCTTTGCAATATGTTGCTGGGTATGACACTGTAAACATTGATAATGTTTATAAATGTATTACAACATCCCCCATACTGAAACAAATTATATTTTAAACCATACCTGTTAAATTTTTATTACGATTAGTAATCAATTACATTAATTTTTAAAAAGAATCGTAATGATTATATAATTCTATTAACAATTTTTTCGAATTACTAATTGATTACGATTACCAAATAATCTAAAAATAATCAGGATTACTGGCAAATTACAAAATAATTAAAAAGAATCAGAAGTAATCAAAAAGTAATCAAATTGTTTTCAATGATTCTTTTGAATTCTTTTTGAATATTTTCAATATTTGTCATTCCATCCAAAAAAAAATTTTTTAAAAATTTTAAAAATTCTTCGGAATTCAGAGTTTTGTATTCAGTTGTGTTAAAATTTTGATTGTTACTAATACATTACATTTTTTGGTAAGTATAAAAGCTGCAGTTGTTAAAGGTTGTAATAAAAATATTTATTTAATTTAATTTAAGACTTCGAAATGTCAGAAAATATATCCGAAACCGATTTTTCGTCAGATGATAATTTTAAGGATCCAGACTTTCAATCTTCTTCAAGTGAAAGGAAAACAACATTGATTGAATCTGAATCTGGACAGTCTGTTAAACAAATGTGATTTCAAAAAACAATTTTTAAAAACGAATTTTATACAGATGTAGAATAAGTGAGATTTTCAGCTACTCAGTTCAAGTTAAGTATATATTTATGAAACTTATTGCAGATTTCAGATAAGACAACATGTGCTAAGTGTGTTTCATGCCATCGCATGATAAGAGGATTCAGTGAAGTGACTTCAAACTTCATTAAACATTTTTAAGTCACGCATACTGACGGTAAGCTAATGTTTGCGTTACTTTCATTTTGTTGGATTTTTAACGATTTAAATTTGCAGAAGACGAAATTAACACCAGTCTTTTCTCCACAAGAACATATTAAACCTGATCGACAGTCCACTACAAAACATCAGTTCTATAGTTATTTGAACGATAATTCGAGTGCAGATGGGAATTGGTAAAAATATGATTTGCTAAAACAAGCACTTATATATTTTAACACGCCTCTAACGTCTTCGGCTCCAGTGGAACGACTGTTTTATTTTGCCGGGATCGTCAACAGCCCAAGACGGCAATAATTAGCTGATTTTTCGTTTGAAAAATTAGTGTTAATGAAGGCGAATTTTCAATATGTGTAATTGTACGATGTTAATTTTTCTTGTGTTTCATCAAATGCCTAGTTTCTGTTCTTATTTATATCTTTACTATTGGGTTTGTTCAGACTTTTTGAGTTTGTGCTTTAATTATATTGTTTTTGTTTTTATTAAAAAAATATATAAAACTAAAATTTTACTGTTTCGAATAAATTGTATAACGTATGAATTTTCAATTATTGAAAATAATGAAAAAGAATCATTGAAAACAATTTGATTACTATTGGATTGCTTTTGATTCTTTGTGATTATTGGACTATCGCCAGTAATCCTGATTGTTTTTTTTTTGATTATTTTGTAATCGTAATCAATTATTAACTATTTTAACCAAAAATAATCATATTTGTAATCATTATTTCACCATTCAAAAAAAAGGAATCAAATTACTAATCATTACTTAACAGGTATGTTTTAAACAAATCGACAGAACTAGATGTTCTGGAATACCTACGGGTCTGCATGTTTGAAATTGTTCTAATTTTCATTTGGATATGATGTTGGCGTAAATGTTAATGGACAGATATGAACCAGATATGTTTTTGTATATTTGGGTGTCATTTGTCTTTTGAAAAAAGCCACATACATATATACATTTGGCTATTCGTGCTAATTTATTGCTCATTCATCCAGGCAAATTGGCAATTCAATAGAGACAAAGGATAATATGGAGCTTAAATTGTAATAATTTTCATTGCAATCGAAGGGGAAAAACTATATTTTAAGATTTAAGGTATTAAAATTCAAATCATTTTCAAATTGGTAAAAACAAATTTAGATATTAAGAAGATGAAACTATTTAATAAATGTTTAGAAAATTTACTTGCAGTAATATATTGTAGTTATTAAATGGGAATTAGATTTGTAGACTAATTTTGCAATATTTTATTACTTAAAATTAATTTTCTTTTTTTATAAATTTACTAATAGCACTTAAAGAAATAGAAGAACTTAAACATTTAAGTAAAATAAATTAAATCATTTTACCCAACAAGGGTTTTGCGGCAGCTAATTAAAGTTTTATTTTTTAAATAGACTTTAAATTTAAGTTCCGACTATTTGCTTTCATCGATGGGACATACGCAGCATTTCGATTCCGGCAAGGAAGTTGAAAGTTGGGCAACTAAATGGTTTGCACCAAATGACAAACAGTTTTATTGGCGTGGAATCCACAAATAGTCGGAATGGCGGAAAAATTGTGTAGCCCGCAATGGCCTATACTTTAAGTAAAATTTTGTTTTACTTTCCCACCAAAAATTTGTTTTATATTCAGAGAAATTGCTCATAACATACCATTACAACTGGAAATACAATTTTAAAAAAATGGTAAAAAATTAAAATTTTTCTTCTTTTGTTTAAATACAATGAAAATGTGTTCAGCCTTTTATTTTTTGTTCAAGTACTTATTTATCTTCTGCAGTGTGTATAGGAAAATGAAATTCTTCTGTTTTTGTTTTGTTTGATATGATGGGTAATATTCAATTAAATGTGTGAAATAAAATAAAATATTCAGTTTGAAAGGTGAAGTAATTTGAATACAAAAGCACTTAAAAGATCAATGATTCTCATATGGCTGCAATACAATAATGTTTTACACAATAATACCATTTGATAAAGAGGAGCAGTATGTGTCACAGTAAAGCTTTAAACGTATAAGTGTTTGAATATCTGTATTGCAATTTTAATGGATATTTCAATTGTTGAAAATTACATGATCGGGTTTCGTTGCAATTTGAATTAAACAAAATTTTGTTGGTGGTTATAACTTAACTTTTAAAGAAACTTACTGCCGCTTTCATACCTACCTGCAAATAGAAAAAAAATTGAATGGTTTCATCTTCACAAACATATACATAATTTGTCATTACAACCCTTTAGTCAGGATTACGACCTAGTTTCTCACACCACTTATGTTGTGTGCGTTAATTTTTTACATGAGTGGCGGGACCTACAGTTTAAAGTCGACTCCGGACGATAGATTTTTGAAAAAATTTTAATGGCAATTTTATTTATTCTCAGAATTTGTGACAGATATCTGCTGAGAGGAAGTCGCCGAAGAAATTTTTTTTTTCATATTTCGTTCAGTTGGAGATGCCTGACTTGGGGTTTGAACCGAGGCCTCACGTCTAATAAGCCAACACACTACCTACTAGACCACAGCGACTTTCAACCTTAGTAAACTTATATAGGAGTGTAGTTTAAAAAGTAAAGTACTGTCATTAAATTACTATGCGATTATTTCTTATGAACTTTTCAGTATTTTTTACTGATTTCACGTTTGCTAATGTCAGTTTAAGTTTTAAGGGTGATCTGTTTATTTTTCTGGCAAATATTTATGTAAACATTTTAAAACTTTCAAAATGTTTTTATCAGTTATTGTTGACAGAATTGTCATACATATACATATAGTGCGAAGCATTTTTGGTATAGCCTTGTGCCATTTTTGTCGTTGCTCTTCCAAAGAAACATTTAATTTTAAACAGATTTTCGTTTTGAACGCTTCTCCAATGTGGATTATTGTTAGTCTTCTCAAACGCATATCTATTTCTCGCCTCACTTCAGATATCCCCTATACCTTAAATTCTTGTCCACTTAGTTGCTTATTTAGTTGGTCATTACAATATTTAAGTCAGGATTAAGTCTTAGCTTCTCAAACAACTTGTGTTGTGTATATTAATCACACTCATGATTGGTTGGCCCTAGAGGTTAAACTCAACTCCGAACGAAAGATTTTTGAGAAAGTTTTAATGGCGATTTTATTTTACTCTCATAGTTTTTGCCAGAAGTCTGAGAGGAAGGTAGCGAAAGAAATATTTTTTGCTATTGCAGATAGCTCAAACGTGAAATATTTTGAAAAAATTTTAAATTAAAATTCAGTTAATAAACAGGTAGGTAGGTAGAGGAGCCGTCTGTCTAAAAAGGTTGAATGGATACACTTCTGCCACAGTTTTCCATTATCTCCTAGTCCCGGAACTATACGTAACTTTTGATGAAGTGACTCTTACTGCCAATGTTAGTGCGAGATAGTTCTTCCAGATCATCTACTGTGAGCGTCAAATTAAAGTAAAAACCACATAATCTTGTAAAAAAGGTTTTATTAAATATGCTTTAATGATAGAGTTTAAAAAATATGTTACATAATAAATAATTCATTCATAATTTCATCACTGATGAAAGCAAGTTTGAGATATTTGGTATAAAAAAAACACCTAAAATATGGCGAAATAAAAACGATGCCTTCAGCAATAAACATGTTACAAAGACGGCGAAGCACGGCGGAGGATAAGTAATGGTCTGGGGATCTATGGCGGCATCAGTGGTTGGTAATCTGGTATTTATAGAATCTACAATGAAAAAGGAAGATTGTCTAGATATTTTAGAGCAAAATGTAGCACCTAGTGTGAGAAATTAGAACTATCACAAAACTGGATGTTTCAACATGACATCATCCTAAGCATACCTCCAAAATTGTGAAAGAGTGGTTGCTTCATCATTGTCCAAAAACTCTGGATCATCCACCACAATCCCCAGACCTTAATCGCATCGAGCACCTGTGGGAATATCTCGACAAAAAAAATTTGAGATAGAAATATTTTTAGCACGGATAACCTGAAGGCAGTTTACAAGACGAATGGAATAAAATTCTATCTTATTTTACGAAAAAACTTGTTGATTCAATGCCAGCTGTGATAAAGTCAAAAGGATTACAAACAAAATATTAAATACAATTCTTTAGACAATTTTATTATATCTGTTTACTTTATTTTGATGCGAAAAATATGGTACATTTCCGCTAAAAGTGAATTAATTTGTTCAGTTGATTAGTTTTTCAAAGTCTTGTTAATGAATTTTAATTTGCTTAAGTTATTTGTGAATTATATAAAAATTTTTCCATAACTTTGTCATCAAAGTAAACATAATAAAAATGCTTTTACAAGATTTTAAGGTGTTTACTTTACTTTGACGCTCACTCTATATAGTAGTCATCAATATGTATTTTTCTCCTACGATGTAGTGCCAGGCATGTACCCAGCAGGTGAACAACAGTCTATTATTATTTTTTATCTCTGCAGCTTCTGCAAGATCAATGCGTGCGAGCGAACAATTCAATACCTTGTAATGAGCGTCGTTTTTTGCGCCGTCCTACCGGAGTCATAAGCCGCCCATCTATTGTTGACATAATCAACGATTGCATTGTGAATTATAAGCTTGCAGGTTGGCAGAGGGATTTTCAAAGTCGAGAATTAATCGAAGTGTTCAATTAATCTGAAATTTCACTGTATCATAGCGGTCATATGATATGGATATTGTATCGTCCTGCTATCTCATTGAGATTTCTATGACAACTGTACACTGTCTTGGAGTACGTCACATTAGAATTCAGTGCTTTGAAAGCCGCTTAAATTATGGTAATGCCTCGGTTGAGGATATTTGCGCCATCACCAATTGATTGAAAAAAATTCTACTTTCAACGGTTCCGTTCAACATCGGTGTAATTTTGCATGGAGTGCTTTACGAGAATTGCCGAACCATTTTCCCAGATCCCCTTGTCCAGAATGGATGTCCTGAAAACTCCCGAATTTTTTCGATGCGATACAGTCGCCAAGAGATAAAATTAATAAAAAAAAATGCATGACATAGCTTTTATTCTCCTTAAATCCAAACAACGTAAAATTTTGTCCAATTTTATCTAATGAAAGGTCAAATTTTTACCAAGAGAATGCATTTTAAGAATAACAGCAGTTATTTGGTATTTGTAATTAATTACACTATGTGACCAAATAAAAAAAAATTAAATACATCCAGCTAATGACATTGTGTAGGTTGTGAGTTTTGTTAAGTGGAACTCAAAATTATTTTTTTTTATATTTCTTGAACCCTCCAGACTTGTCTTATTTGACAAAAACTGTTTTTTGGATTTAAGCACAAATTTATTGATTACACAAACATTTTTGAACCAATGTCCAAAATTAGAAAGGAGAAGGATGGGCCTTTTAAACGATATATATATATATATATATATATATATATATATATATATATATATCGGTTTATATATATATATATATCGGTTTATATATATTTGACAAAAACTGTTTTTTGGATTTAAGCACAAATTTATTGATTACACAAACATTTATGAAACAATGTCCAAAATTAGAAAGGAGAAGGATGGGCCTTTTAAACGATATATCGTTAATTTGTGCTTAAATCAAAAAAACAGTTTTTGTCAAATATATATAAACCGATATATATATATATATATATATATATATCGTTTAAAAGGCCCATCCTTCTCCTTTCTAATTTTGGACATTGGTTCAAAAATGTTTGTGTTATCAATAAATTTGTGCTTAAATCCAAAAAACAGTTTTTGTCAAATAAAACAAGTCTGGATATATAATAAAAATCAAATATATATATATATATATATATATATTATATATATATATTTGATTTAATATGCTATGAGGTTTGATGAGGTAAACAAATTATTAAATGAATTTTCAGTATGAACTAAAAAAATTTGAACGGAAAATTCAGCTCATTTACATATATTGCGCTCTATTTTATTTGACTGGCCTAAATTTGCTACAACAAATATTTAGAAATACGCCATTAAACGCTATTACAGCAAACACAATTCCTCGTTAAAATCATGTGTTTAAGTGTGTATATTTTTCAAATGAAAGATAAATAATTAGTCATTCAAATAAGTAAGTTGTTCTGCAAAACATTAACGCAGTAGAATTGCCACATTAGCTTGCAAATGTTTAATTCCAAATTAACCGTATACTTTGTATTTAATTGAATTTAAAATTTATTACTTATACACACCATATGACATGTACTGAGAGAATTACTCTAGAAAATATGCAACAAAATAAAAAATGTTTGATTTTGTCGTTGACAAAGTAATGGAATTAAATATCACTCATACGTCACATAGTTATTGTTATGAATTTTAAATACATATGTATTAAATATGAGCATTATACGAGTGAATTGTTTTGCCAGTTGGTTCAAATAAACCTCATAGAATATTAACTCGAATAATATATACATATACATATGTATACCGTTTTAAAGGCCCATCTCTCCTCTTTCTAAGAAAATGTTTGCTTCAGAAATGTTTGTGTAATCAATAAATTTGTGCGTAAAGTCCAAAAAAATACTTTTTGTCAAATAAAACAGGTTTAGAGGGTTTGAGAAATATAAAAAATATATTTTTGAGTTCTACTCAACAAAACTCACAACCTACAAATCAAAATCAATCACAAATCAAAACGATAATATGAAAAAAACAAATATTTCTTCGGCGACTTCCTATCAGCAGATTTCTGGCAAAAACTCTGAAAGTAAATAAAATTGGCATGAAAATTTTTTCAAAAATCTGTCATTCGGAATCGACTTTAAACTGTAGGTTCCGCCACTACATAAAAAAAATGTACTGTATGTATAAAATTAAGGCAGCCAACATAAGTGAGAAGCTAGGTCGAAATTCTGACTGAAGTGTTGTAATGACCAATTATGTATGCATATGTATGTTAATAATATTCAAACTTTTAAAAAATAAAGGAACCCCATCGAAACTCGTAACTTGTCAGTTCAAATAATGTGTATATATATAATGTGTATGCATATAGTCTTATAAGTTCATCTTTAATTTTTTCAAAGAACTATATTGTATTTACATATGGATGTACAAACTGCATGTATTTTAAAACGAATGCTCTAACGAAAATTTTGTCAATTTTAAAACGAACAAAAACGAAAAGTCTTAAATACGGATTAATATTGTGTTGCGTTTGACTGCAATAATAAAAAATTTCATAAATACCATATTTAATTTGTTGTTGTTGTTGTTTGAATTCTTAACATTTAAAAGAATTACAATAAATTTGTCAAATCTTAAAACCAGTTCAGTAGATGTGATGATATTTACATTTTTTCTACAACGTTTATGTATTAAATATTCAATTATTTTTTAAAAACATAAATGTTTTTATTTAAAAGTAGCAATGAATGGAAATTATAATTTATATTTTTTTTGTTGGTATGAAATTGCATATCAATAAATATTATTCGGAAGTAACCAAGTCTTATAAATAGGGCGGATGGGGTACCGGCTGCCCGCTTATTGATTGATTGTATATTGAAATGCTTTTGCTTTGTATGAAAGTGCTTTGTGTGGTTAAGTCGTCGTAGCCTAGTTGTTTGTTGGCTTATTAGACGTAAGGTCCTAGTTCAAACCCCAGGTAAGACATCAAAACGAAAATATGAAAAAAATATTTCTTCGGCGACTTCCTCTCAGCAGATTTCTGACAAAAATAATTCTGAGAGTAAATAAAATTGCCATGCAAAGTTTCTCAAAAATCTGTCGTTCAGAATCGACTTTAAACTGTAGGTCCCGCCACTCATGTATAAAATTAACACACACAACATGAGTGGTGTGAGAAGATAGGCAGTAATCCTGACCAAAGGGTTGTAATGGCCAATAATGTATGTTATGTATGGGTTTGTCTGGTTTTGCAGCTGAAATTGATGTTTGCCTGGATTAATCAAATAAAATCAAAAATAAATCAATTTTTCATCGATAGCAATTCTATGCAACATTGATTTTATAGCGTGTCTTTAAAGGGAAATTTCAATTAAATTGATGCTGGCTTTGGATGCATTATGCTGTTACATTTTTGGAGAATGACACAGTTGGTGTTAACAACAACCCTAGTACTTCAGATACAATCTTTACTGTCCATTTTTTCTTTGAACTATGTCTACCACCTTGAAAAATCATTATTTCTGATTAAAGATGACTCACTTCCAATCTCTGCTGAAGTGTTAGTATATTTAGCAAACATAAAAAATTGAATGCATACATCAAAACTTGAACGTTGACGCTCATGCTGATTTAGTTCGTTAAGAAACAGACCAAACAACATTGGGGACAACAGATATCCTTGCTCAACACCAGAACAGTTCATATTGCAGATGCGGTAACTATAGATTGTTTTGATAAATTTAACTCTTTAACTTTAAAGTCTACGTATTTCGATATTTTGCGAATTTTATGTTTACTGCGGTTAAAAGGCAATATACATATATTGCCTACGGTTGTATAACCCTTGCGAAAACCTGCTTGTATTTATTTATCATTCGTTGTTCATTATTTGATCATGTCAATTAAAATTTATCCAATACAATTCATAAACGATATCCCTCTGTAATCACCGGGGTCGTTCGTGTAGCCTTTTTGGTAAATTGGGAATACGACACTGTTGTTAAAAATGTCTGAATTTTGTTTTTCATTTAGAACTTCCGCGAAGGCTGTAGGGAGCGATTCTAGATAGTTATAAGTGATAACTTATCACTGGCATTTATAAAAAATTCATTCAAATTCCTCTCCTGGAGTTTACAATTTAGCCAGTTGAGTTTTCACCTTGTGCAACGAGAATGGTTTATTTAGTTGATCTTCTATTTTGATGTTTGTAGCATAGCAGTCTATAGTCCTGACCGAGGGATTACGGAGAGTTTTAAATATTCTCGGAACTTAATCTCGCTAATGCCCACCATTATTTTCCATTTATTACGTATTTTAAAATCCTGTGACCTCGGAACAATTTTAGAGCTTCTATTGATATTCCCTTGCCTTTTTATTTTCTTTGTCAAACCATTTGCTCTTAAACTGTAATTGCCTGTGTATAATATTCTCCGTAGTCTAGTATGTAGTGTGTTAGATTATGAGATATGATGCCGAACAAAACGAAATATGAAAAAAGATTTCTTCGGCAACTTTCTCTCAGCAGGTTTTTGTCTTCGAGGATATTTCTTTAACGTTCGGTCATGTGAAAAACTTACTCCAAAAAATTAATTGTAGCAACTAATCCAAATTAAATGGCGTTGTATTTCGGACGTAAGGGCATCAATAGTTTAAAACTTGTTGTAAATATACAGAAAACCATAGTCAGGGGAATTAACAACATTTAAATCTTAGAAAAAAAAGGTGAATAGCAAGTTCAGTAAGGTGAGAGTAGTATTCGGAAGACCACAATCCATACAAACCAAACTCCAAAGCAAATGCAAAATCAATTCTGATGATTGATGAAAGGAAGTGAAATCTGTACAGTTTCGAGTACCATCAGTTTATTTTAGTTGACTTTACTTTTGAATCCGAAATATAACCTTTAATAACCTCTAAAACATATTATATTATTTTTTCTAACTCAAAACATGGTTGTATAGAAAGCCCATTAAAAGTTTTTCTATAAAAAAATTAAATTTAAATTTTTAATTCATAGCTCAAGTTTATGTCTTTGTTAAGTTAACGAACGGATAAATAAATCTTATTGCGGTCATTGAATTTGGTAGTTAAGAAATGTGATTAAAAATTTCATTTAATGCCTTCTTTTATTTCCTGTAAATCTTAAAACAAGGCCACATATGCAGACCCATAATTTGTAAGCTTTAATGTACTGTTTACCACTGCTGAGTACAGCTGGCTAAAGTCAAAATATCCATTCACTTGTATCTTCCCTACGTATGTATGTCTTTTTGTTGTTGTTACTTTCATGTGGCTTAACCTATAATATATGGAGTTAAAAATATTTTTAATGGCCCATCAGTAGTAATAAATATTGGTCATTAGGCAATATTTTAAGTTCATTCTTTCGACTTGGTTATTCTTTTTTGGAATTTTTTGTGGTTATTTTTTTAGTATTACACTGGTTGTAACTGTGCAACTGTTTTATTATAATATTGTGAATTGTATTAAGCACACAATACACACAGCGAAATTTTAAATTAGAAATTTCATTCAAAACTCCGTAAATTTTTATCGCTTCCACAGCAATTAAAGTACACAAACAGAATGAAAATTTTGTTTTGAGTCAAACATATTGTTGTTATTATTGTTTTGAACAACCTATTATATTTCTCCCCAACTTTATATGTTATCTCTTTAATATCTCCTTGAAGTTTATGCCATTATCGTAATTTCCGAACAAAAGTTTTGATACTCTCGAGTCCACTTGGTTTGAGAAGAGTCTTTGTCTCTCTTTATTTTCCTCGTGCTTGATCATACCATTCCAAACAACCACCCGACTCCATAGAAGTATTCTGGTCTCATCACCAGCAAGGAAGGTCTTCTGCGATCCAGCTGATTGATGAAAGATGATGATTGATGATAGATGGATGATTTGTTACCCATTATTCGATTTAAGGTCATAGGAACCGCGTTCTTGAATTACAGCCAAACTGTCAGATGGTATTGCTATATTCTGTCATTTATACTTCGTAATTAGTCCCTCTTTTAAAGCAGTATTCAGCTTCCAGATTACTCAATTCATCTTTGTTACTAAACACTTTCCAAAGCTGTAGAGTCTACTGGTTCTGTTCACAAGACTGTAAAGGAGAGAACTGTCAGCCAATCGATTCCTTAGCTCACGAAATCCCTTAAGAATTCCGGGTTGGACTTGTCTCCCATGAACTTAAAACTATTTTCCAAAGCTTTGGCATTCCCTACCATTTCAAAAATACAGATTGAATCCTGTAATATTTTCAGTCTGATTTTAATTTTGTAAATCCTTAAGATTAGCCAAACGTTCAAGAAACGTAACGGAATGTACTTTTGTTTAGCATATTAAAAGCAATGCAAAAGCAATCGGTTTTCGTATTACTCTGGCTTACAGGGGTAACCTTGTGATCGAGCTAATGTTGTCATCCGCTCCTGCTCCTTGGAAGTTTATTGGACTTCTGGTGGAGCATGCGAGAACAAAAAAATGTCGTCTTGTCTTGGGTTGTAATGCCACTGGTCATCACATGGGTAGCGCTGACATAAATAATATACTTAATGGACTTAGTATATGTAACATCTGTAATACGCCGATTATTAGGAATCTTGTTAGGGAAGCTATAATTGATATTACGTTCTCTAACATGGACAGGTATATGATTAGAGACTGGTGTGTTTCAGAGGAGTGTACCTTTTCGAATCACCACCAGATAAGTTTCAGAATTCATTTATTAAGTGAATCTCAAAAACCTTATAGAAATTCGCGGAGAAATTTCATAAGGCTGTGGAGTCGTTCCACTCCTTGCATCAATGAACGAGTTGGCTATTTAACGGACATTTTGGGGAGACTTATTGATATACATTTAAGATAAAACATAAACCGTTTTCTGATGAGTATGTCTAAACTTCCTTACGTCAAGGGTAAGTTGCTTGAGAGCGGTGAAAGGCTTTGTAGAAATAAATTTTTCTAGGTGTGAGTACACTTTGTCAGCCTTCTTAGATATTGAGAGTCATTTAACAATGTTACCAATTGAGAATTCACTTAGAGACATACGTGGCTTGAATTTTTGGTTCGGATTACCATGCACATGCTAGGTAATAGACTCATCCGATCGAATCTGTGTGGATATTTATCAATAAACGAGCAACCTGGGGTATTCGCCAAGGAGGTCATTTCCCTTCTTTTATGGCTCCTGGTTATAATATGGGCTTAAGGCGCCTAGAAAGTAGGAGCTTTAAGGTTGTGGCAAACTTCTCTCAACGTTAGAAGAACTGTTAGAGTTTGCGCTTGAAGTTTTACCCTCCTGGGTTGAAAATTGTGGCCTAGATATAAATCCTAATAAGACGGAGTTTATATTGGTAAGGAATTGCCTTTGACCTATGAGGTCAAGTATCGGGGTGCTATTTTAGACAGCAAGCTGAACTGGAAATGGAAAACCGAGGAAAGAATGAAGAAGGAACTGAATGCTCCATATCAATGTAGGAAGTCCATAGGTAAGAGTTAGCGTGTTCAGTCTAGGGCCATTCGCTGAACATATCTTTCGATTGCTACACCGGTTCGTGTTTTTTGTGGAGTGAATTAGACAAGATTTTCTTTGATAAGGTTCAGTGGATTGCGTGCTTGAGTATCACCAGAGTGTGGGAGAGTTGTCCTCAAGCTGCTCTTGATACTATGCTCTGAGTGACTTCGCTTGATTTGTATGTCAAGCATTCTGCAACGCGCAGCGTCATATGTATGCGGGAATCGGGCTGCTGGAAACAGCACTCCTGAATTCTAAACGTCGTCTCCCTGAAGGGAGGAACAGACCTCTAGAAAAAACCATTGGCTATATTATGCTGAGACAATGTTTCTACCCGGTTTGATGATACTAATATCAGATAAGGCACTGCGAAGTGCTATAATCCATACTCAATAAGCTGAAAGGTATACCCATCTTCACAAATGGGTCAAAAATATATGGAGGCACATTTGCTGGGTTTATTAACGGCACTGTGAGATTAGATCGCTGACAAGAATCTGGAACAGATTCTAGCCGAGTGATTGCATGGTATGTTGCAATGTGGACGAGCAACGAACACCTCTCTGCATCTCTGCAGCTCCAGTATCTAGAAGTTGAAGGCCCTAGGAAGGGCTTTCAATGCATTCATATGTAGCTTGAGCTGGTTGATCAGTGCTACGGCGTTAAAGCTATAGTTGCGCTCTGTTGTGTATTCGTGGTGCATCCTTTAGAGTGCTCTCCCTGTCTCTTTTTATGATGTATTTACTATGGATTATTTTGACCACTGGGTAATGTACTTATTATAATGACAAGTACATACGTGTCCTCAAATCTAACCTAACCTAACTTAATTCCATTTTAGCAACAATATGCGAAATATTTGTCAACTTGACACGTGAATTTTAAAAATTAAAAGTATTTGATATTGATTTCAATTTTTTTATAATTTATTGAATTATGTATTAAATTTGTACAATTTATTGTTTTGTGTCTACGATATGAAAAGTATCAGAATATTATCAAACAAAAAGTATTTACGATACCGAAAATTAAAGGATCCAGATTAAATTCCTGTGCTGCTTTTACTAATTTAATAAAAATTTTCTATTTGTCCACGTGCCATATTCCAGTGCAGAATAACAAATAATTCACGTTTCCTTTTTCTCGAGCAGGCAAACACACTTTTTTGAGTAACATTTTGTACGAGTGCGAGCAGTTTTCTACAATGCATTCGAGAGCATCTAAGATTTGGTTTTTTTTTTGCAAAAAATTTCTTAAAAACAAAAACATTCATTACAACTGTACATACACACTAACTTACATATCTTTATTAAGTTAATTTTGGTAATAAAATAACGGCAATAGGATAAGAAGAGAATAGAACTGAATGAAGAATAAAAAGCCTTTTTTCTTTAAGTGTAATGAAGAATATTCTTATCTCAATTGAGATTTGCAAACGGGTTAAAGTATATCGCAAATAAAGCCTGGATAAAACAAGAGAAAACGTTTTAAAACAGACAAAAAATACCCATTCACTGTTATGCTACTTTTAGAACATAAATTCTAAAAAAATAGCTGCAGAAAACAAAAGCAAAAAAACAACGAAATAAATGAAAATCTTTTGTAACAGAGTGTTTCGATGGACGAAATGTACGTGTTAGTTAGATAAGTTAGATAAGTATGCTTCAATAACACGCTTTGTTGTAAAACAATTCTACACAAACAGATACCGAAATATATGTACATACGTATAAAATTTACACACACATCCTGTGTTCACATACATAGAAACATTACTGTATACATCCCAGCTGGCATTCGAAAGATTGTTTTTAGAAAAATCACCTTACTCAGTCTTTTTAGAGTACTTTTGGTGATCAAAAACTTATTGGCGAGTTACACGTTTAAAAAAGAAAAAGAATCATAAACAAAGGTAAATTTAGACTAATAAATGATCAGAAAGTGATTCGAAAATGATCATTAAACTACTCGAAAAAGGGTCGAAAATTACTCTAAACTAATATAGAAAATGACTCATAATTGACTTCTTAAGAAGAGTCGCGGGTAGTCACTTTTTTCTTCCTACAAAAGTATCTTTTATGATCAGAAAATCAGCACACTTTCTAGCTTTTTAATCGCACAGAAGAATCAAAAAAGACTCGAATTTGATTAAAAATTTCCAAAACTGCTGGCTGGGATCTGATATGTATGTATTCTAAAAATACAATCTCTCTCTCTCTCTATAACATTCAAATACATACCTTATTTGCACATGTGTGTATATGTATGTATGCCTACATATTTTTATGTTTACGTATGTAAAATATACATTTGTTTTAGTATGTGTTTACATATACCCACAAAATGTTCATAAATTTATACAAAACATTCCACAAACATTCATTCATTCATACGATTGAATGCGTAAAGAATGATTGTGTATACATTAAGACCCCGCTTAACGCGGGGGATACGTTCCAATAAGTTCCATCGCTAAACGAAACAATGTTAAATGAGACAACTAATAAATCAACTATGATGGAGGAAAGATGCGTTCGTACTGTGATTGCGACTTCGGAAAATGATGTTGGAATCTTTATTCTGGACAGACAAACAAAAGAGCATTGAAAAAGATACATAGTGTACACCGTTGCAATATAGTGCACCGCTTTTGTACTACCGCGTAATAATGAAACAGCGTTAAGACGGGTCTTACTTTCCAAATTTAGTATACAATTGAATGCATGAATAAATGAAGTAAAATGTCCCGTAAACATATGAGTGGTGTATCTTGGTCTTCCTGACCTTTAAGAGAAACAAGAATTTTCTTTTTTAAAAAAGCGACTGTTAAAAAAAAACAAAAAAAACTGTTAAAAAAAAAACTATGATAAATGTTTACATTTCACTAGCTATTCTAAAAGATTGATAACAAAATAATTTTAGACGTTATTTTGGATTTTTTTAAATTTTTTTGTTAAACAGAAAATCAGTGCTAAATTCGTACAAGGTTTGGTGCAACTGGCAGCCGCCTCAGTAAACGCAGGTTACTTGGGTCCTATAAATTCCCGTTGTATCACCGATGTTAACTATTCCGTCATAAAACATTTCTCAACCATCTCGAGAGTCTTATGATAGTGGGACCCTTGGCTAGACATATTTTGCCAACAAATTCTGGACGTAATAAATTTTAAGTAATAAGTTGATTTTCTAAGGTTTGTTACTAATCTGGCTGGTTTCATCGAATCAAGATTTTAAAAGCTTACTATTGGGTCTTCCAACAGAGACTTCCGAAATTTGATAGATGATAACGGCTACCTTGTTGAAATTGGTAACGAAACCTAATATTCAGCGAAAAATCGTCTTCAACCAAAAACACCATTTTTGGAATGGGCACGTAAAACAAATAAAATTTTTGAATTAGGAACAAAATCATTTCACATTAGATTCAACAGTGTAAAATGCATTTCGAATACGATACTGTTTGTACTGGATTTGAAGCTGGCGTCTTCATTAGACCATATTTCTTTGTGAAAGACGTTGGCCAGAGCATCACTGTCAATGGTAAGCACTATTGGTCGATGTTTACCAACTTCTTTTGATCTAAATTGAATGATCTGGACACCAATGTCATGTGGCTTCAACAGGATAGCTCTACGTGCGACACAGCTAATTCCACTTGGGATATTCAGCAAGAGTGATTTAAACACCTGACCATGCCCACGAGAAAGTGATGTCAACTGGCCATCAAAATCGTGCAATTGACCTCGTCAGACTTTTTCTTCATAAGATGCAAGTGTATGTCAATAAGAAACAAGCCAGCGGGGTCCTTAAAGCCAATATAGCCCATGGCAACGGTCAAATTCTGTCTGATTTATGTACCACCGTCATGCCGCATAGTCTAGACATTAACCCTAATGATTGATACTGCTTCACAGTTTATTCCCGATTTAGTAATTTCAGTAAATTTGTTGTTGGAATTTAATGATAATTTGACAAATTGTTGATTCAAAGTGATTCTAAAGTCATGGAAATTGATGATGATGATTACGGAATATTAACTTTGAATGAATAATATATTCCTTTCAAATGTAGGCTTTCTAGTGTATGTAGTTTACTTTGTATGTAATTTACTTTGAATAATAAATACAAACCTAACTATTATATTAAAAGGACATGTATCTTGAATGAAGCCGCTGTAGTCTATTATGTAGTATGTTGGCTTATTAGACATGAGGCCACGGTTCAAACACCGGGCCAGACATCTCCAACAAAACGAAAATGAAAGAAAAATTTTGCGGCGTCTTATTCTCATAAGATTTCTAGTATACACTCTGAGAATAAATAAAATTTGACTTGAAAAGTTTCTCAAAAATCTGTTATTCGGAGTCGACTTTTAACTGTATGTCCCGCCAATCATGTATAAATTAACACACACAATATGTGTGGTGTGAGAAGCTAGGTTGTAATCCTGACTGAAGGGTAGTAATCTTGACTGTATATATTTTGAAAAATAAATATTTTCTCTTAAAAAACGATGCAAGTTGCTCCATACGTATGTATATCAAACAAATATTTTGGTAACATTTTGTACCCCAATGTATTTAATATATTCAGTTTTTTTTTTTTCTTTATGCACAAAGCTATACTGCAAGTGGCTGCTTCTATTTCTGCTCTTTCTTTTCTCTTATCGTTTTTTTCTATTTTTTTTTCTTTTGAATATAGTATCCTGAATGGAGTTTAAAACCATACCTGTTAAATTTCGATTACGATTAGTAATCAATTACATTACTTTTTAAAAAGAATCGTAATGATTATATAATTCTATGAAAAATTTTTTCCAATTACTAATTGATTACGATTACCAAAGAATCAAAAAATAATCAGGATTACTGACGATTAGTCTAACAATCAAAAAGTATCAAAAGAAGTTTAAAAAAGAATCAAATTGTTTTAAATAATTATTTTTGATTATTTTCAAATATACAAAAGTAATCCAAAAGTAATCAAAATTTTTTCAATAATTCTTTTTCATTATTTTCAAATATTCAAAAAGAGTTCAAAGTAATTATTGAAAATAAATTGATTACTTTTGGATTGCTTTTGATTCCTTTTGATTATTAGACTAATCGGCAGTAATCCCGATTATTTTTTGATTATTTTGTAATCGTAATCAATTATTAACTATTTTAACCGAAAATAATCGTAATTGTAATCATTATTTCACCATTCAAAAAAAAGTAATCAAATTACTAATCATTACGATTACTAATCATTACTTAACAGGTATGTTTAAAACCCACAAGCCTTTGGAATTAACTGAACAAAGACAATTGAAAAGTGTAGAGCGTATGTATACAAGTATTTATACTGGCACTGGTTATGTATGTATATTTATGTATGTCATGTATAACAAAGTTTTTCTCACGCAAGTGATGGTGCAATGAATTGGTTTGGGCCATATACGTCTGACAATTGAACATAGTATGCGTTAACTTTCATTGTTTTCTGTTAAAAAGTTTTCATTTAAAATTATTTTATTTTTATTGTGCGTTTTTTTCACATACACTTTACATACATTACACAAATTGTCATGACTATGTAATGACTAGCAACAGCAGTTGTGGAAGAAAAAGTGTATGCCTTGGGCATTAAAGTTTAAAGTTTTATAATTAATTGACCTTGCACATAATCATGGTATTATATTTCCTTGGATATAACTGCAATCATTTTTAATGGTTGTTCGGTCGCTTGGTTTGTAGCAAGAAAAAATTATCAACACGTATAATAAGCTGTTTTACTGCAGCTAAAATCTGCAATTTATTATATTAATAGATTACAATATTAAATTTTAAACTAATACATACACTTGTGTTTTTTTGTATTAACAAACCAACAGGTGAACAGTTGTATAGAAATTTCCAGATCTTTTTCCTTTGGCGTCTAACACGTAAAAGAAAGATGCAAGAGAAGGCTATAAATGTCATTTTAGTTTTTGCATGGTTGCATTGAAGTGCAGGAGCACTGGTGACTTGAAGTGCAGTAGCACTGTTGCATTTTTACGGTGTGTGACAAATATGTTACACGACGTAACATAGCCCCCACCGTAAAGTTCGTAGCGTTAGCAGAAGTTTACGATTTTACATCGAGTTTAGCCAGTTTAACTACAGGTCGTGTGAACAGGCCTTGTTTCGTCTTTACTAATGCACTTCTTACGGCGCCATCCTTACCACGGTGCACATCTATTACCACACCCTTTAGCCACTCATTGCGTTTAGCATTCTCGTCGACTATTATAATAATATCACCAATTACTATTTGCTGTAACGAATTATCATACCACTTAGTACGCCTGGTCAAGCTTGGTAGGTACTCTCTTATCCAACGCTTCCAAAACTCATTCGCTATCATATTCGTTAGTCTGAAGTTTTTGCTTAAAGCCACACCACTGCTCTGAGGGCTTGCACGTTCTCGTATTCCACTAGAAGATCCTAACAAGAAGTGATTGGGTGTTAATGCCTCTGCGTCCGGAGATTCGAGTGGAACGTAAGTCAAGGGTCTCGAGTTTAAAATATTTTCCACATCAGCCAGTGCTGCTCTCAACTGTTCTTCACGCAGACCTCTGTTAGGCAATATGTCCGTCAATATGGATTTCACTGATCGCACCGTCCTTTCCCATGCACCTCCCATGTGTGGAGACGCTGGAGGTATAAACTCCCACTCAATAGTTGGAAACTTGCGCTCAATTTCGTTTGATGAAATTTTTTCTACTTCCTCTATAAGTATACGACTAGCTCCTCTGAAATTGGTGGCATTGTCAGATAAAATTTTACGAGGTGTACCTCTGCGACAAATGAACTGCTTAAGCACTAACAGGAAAGAATCTGTAGACAATGATGGAGCAATTTCCAGATGTACCGCCCGCACAGTCATACATGTAAAAACGACGCCCCAACGTTTCTCCCTGCGTCGGCCAACAACAACGTCCAGGGGGCCAAAATAATCAATGCCAGTGTAATAAAAAGGTCTTGTAAAGCTAGATAGTCTTTCTGCTGGAAGGTCTCCCATTGCGGGGGCTTTTGGAGCAGCTCTTCGAATTTTGCAGTATTGGCAGGTTTTGGCTATGTCACGCACTGCAGCTAGTAAGCCAAATATAAAGAAATTCTGCCTTATTTCATTTACTATTATTTCATTGTGTTGATGATGGTATTTGCGATGAAAATAATCTATTATTAAGTTTGTTGTTACATGTTTTCGAGGTAGTATCATGGGTCTTTTTACGTTGACAGGTATATTCTCTATTGCATCAATTCTGCCCTTGATTCGTAACAGCGCAAACTCATCCAAATATGGAGTTAGTTTAAACAAAATACTTTTTCTATCTAAATGGTTATTACTTTTGAGCTGTCTGACCTCGTCTGGAAAGGCTTCTTCTTGGCACATTTTAATTATAAGAAATTCGGCTGCGTCTATCAAAGTGTTTTCGATGAATGGTTTAAAGTCTGTGCATACCTGTTTAGATTTAAGAATTTTACGCAGAAATTTTAGAATTATCATCTGGCACCTGCGAAGCTTTTCCCAGCTGCTAAAACGTGTTGGGTCAGCCGTAATTAAAGAGAACGTCGGTTTCGGTTTCTTCAAGACGGTGTGACATAAAACTTCACTCGAACTTTCCTGATGAATAATTTCAGATGTGGGCCAGGCATCTGTGTTGTGGCTTAGAAACAGCGGCGCACTGAACCAGCGACCTTTTCTATCTAAGTCCGGCATACCTTTCCACTTGGTAGCGTCGTCTGCGACATTTTGGGATGATGGAACCCATCTCCATTCTGAAACATCTGATTCTTCCAAAATTTCGCCGATTCGAACAGCCACAAATTGTTGAAATTTCCTTGCATCGGAATTGATCCAGTATAAAACATCTTTCGAGTCAGACCAAAACACTCGGCGTTTTATTTTCAGAGATAATTCATTACAACAGAATTTGCAAAGACGTAGTCCAAGTATAGCAGCCATTAACTCCATTTTGGGCACTGATATAGGTTTCAAGGGTGCCACTCGTGTTTTGGAGGCTACAAGTGAGCAGATTACCTGATTGTCATACTCGGCACGTAAGTAAGCAACAGCAGCGTATGCGTATATGCTAGCATCGGAGAAGATATGAAGCTGTACGTTATTTGACTTGCTTACCAGCGGATAGCATCTTGGGACATTCACCATGGAAATGATTTTTAACAATTTTATCCATAGTCCCCATTTTTCTCGTTCGGCTGCTTGTATTTTTTCGTCCCAGTTAACCTTCGACCTCCATATATCTTGTAAGAGTATTTTGGCGTGTATAACAACGTTTCCCAGTAGACCAAGTGGATCAAAAATAGTCATTACTACTCGAAGTACATCTCGCTTTGTAGGGTGCATATCTTCATCAAAAATGTTTGTATTAAAATTTTGAAAAAATATCAAATTGTCTTCTGAGGGGTCCCACCACATACCTAGGACCTTTTCATATTTATTTTGCTGATCTACAAAAACCTTCTGCGAATTTTCATTGGTTTTGTCTAGGCTGCCTAATACCTTTTGTGAGTTCGAGAGCCAATTGCGCATTTCAAAACCGCCATCTAAATGTATTTTTCGGACTGCTTTGGCCAACTCAATCATCTCATCTTCAGTGTCCACACTTTGTAGCCAATCATCAACAAACGTATTATTTAAGACGGCTTGTACAGCTGCGGGATGTTTCTCTGCGTACCTTTCTGCGTTTTTATTTTTAATATAATTTGCAATAGACGGAGAACATGATGCACCAAACGTCATAACGGTCATTGCATAAACATCAATCGATCGGTTGAAATCACCTCCTCGCCATAGGAATTGTTGAAAACGTTGGTCTTCCTTTCTGACACGGATCTGGTGAAACATTTCACGAATATCGCCGGTAATGGCGATTGGTCTTTCACGAAATCGAATTAATATACCTACTAATGATTTGAGTAAGTCCGGCCCTTTTAGTAATACAGAGTTTAATGAAATATTCTCGACGGCGGCAGCTGCATCCCAAACTATACGACGCTTGCGTTTGTTTTTATTTTCTACTACAAAAATTGGAATATACCAAGATTCGCCATTGTTGTGAATTTCACTTGATGTCAATTTTCGAATATACCCATTTGTCTCATAGTCTATCATTTTCTGAACTAGAAATGTTTTCAGTGATTCGTCACGCTGCATCTTTGCTTCTAAACAAGCCAGTCGTCGTTTTGCCATTGGGAGTGAATTGGGTAAACATATTTTATCGTATTTCCACAACAAACCAGTTTCCCATCGTTTTTCATTACATGAATATTTAGCAGTGCTTTCCATAATTAGTCTTGCCCGGTTGTCATCTTTTGACCGCAATGGATTTTGATTCAGTTTAACACCTACTGAGTCCAAAGAGAAATAATCCTTCAACATTTCATCTAATCCGTCGACGTTGGAATTACATGAGCAAATATGTAGCACTTGTTGTTGTGAAGATTCACCCGCTTGTCGTCGTCCGTACACCCCCCATCCAATTCGACATTTGGTAGCAATAAGTCCTTCTTTAGAATCCTCTCTTATTTCAAGAGGTACGCACAACTTTGCATTATCGAGCCCGATAAGAATTTTGGCTTTTGCAGAGGTGTACGGCAAAATTGGCAAATCTCTTAAATGTTCATATTTAACAATTTGTGCCTTCGTTAAAGTTTGCACCGGCAAATCTAGTTTTGTGATAGTGCGCACGTTATTTAACAATAACTTGGAACTTTGTTCTCGATCAGAAATATATAAAGAAACTACCTTTGAATTATCTTCTTTCTGCGTTATTTCACCCGTCCACTGTAAACACAACTCACTAGCAGGACCATCTAGTCCTAATTGTTCAGCTAGTTCGCTTTCGATTAAAGAACACGATGCTCCTTCATCAATCAATGCGTA
This sequence comes from Sarcophaga carnaria, assembly GCA_958299815.1. Lineage (NCBI taxonomy): Eukaryota > Metazoa > Arthropoda > Insecta > Diptera > Sarcophagidae > Sarcophaga > Sarcophaga carnaria. The sequence goes on along the minus strand of OY283149.1, from coordinate 70,235,204 downwards.
GGTATTAAGAGTGTACCCATTGGCAAAAAGAGTTACAGGAATATACTTGAAAAGAACCTTTTCCTCAGTATGGAACAGAATAGCTTGATTGGTACTGGTAGGTTTCTGGGGTTGTTGCTGGGCTATATTAAGTTTATGCAAGAGCGAATTATGGGGCATTTTGCAACCATCTACTCCACATTGACGTTTAGAATTACATCTCCTAAGATGATGATTTCTGAAACAGCGCAAACACAAATTTTTTTCACGAATGAATTTCCATCTTTCGTTTACAGTCAACTCTACAAATTCTGGGCACTCAAACAGGCGATGATTGTTATGACATTTTAAGCAGGATGGTAGTTGTGCACTAGGTTTGTCTTTATTGATGATGTCATGTACCAAGATGCGTTCCTTTCTTAAATTTCTTGTTTCTCTCACATACGGTGAAAATGTTGTTACCTGGGATGCACATGTTGCTAAATTGAAAAGCCATGTATCAAAACAAACAATGTCAACCCTTTGTAACGTCATTCGATATCTACCCCAATCTAATTTTAAATCAGCTGGTAATTTTTCAATTAACTCACTAAGTAACATAGGATCATTTAAATAATCAGAGAGACCCATTGCCTGCATCGTAGTCCTATAGTTTTGTACAGCAAGTGCAAAATTTATCAAAGTATCAAGCTTCTCTTTACGCACTGTAGGTTCATTTTTCAAGTTTCTTTGTAAAGCCTGATGTATAATTTCGGGACGTCCATACAACATTCTTAGCGTTTCTATAGCAAATCTGACAGTACTAGGCATCATCAATTTTCCTCTCACTGCTTCTAGAGCAGCGCCTTTTAAACACTTTTGAAGCCTTATCAGATTTTCTTGATCAGTAAACCCGCATCTCTCTGTTGACTGTATATAATTGGTTATAAAGATGGGCCAATCTTCTGGATTTCCTGAGAAATTCGGCAAATCTTTGCTAATAGCTTGCCGGGCTGCTATGTGCGAAGTGGACAATGTTATGTCAGCTGTATTGTTACTTACTGTTGGGCAATATGATGTTGATGGCATCTGAGTACTATGTAAAATGTATGGGTTATTGAAATGTGATGTAAAATTAGGTACGTTCGGATTGGGTTGAGTATTAACAATGGACTGTGAGTAGGTAAGATTATTGTTATATGAGTGAGAATTAGCATTGAATGAGGAGCATGTACCTGACGTTTGGTTGAAATTTAATGCTGTATTATGTGCGCTACTTACTGTGGAGGCATAGTTAGGGTTATAGAATATATTGTTTGTCGACAGGCTACTAATATTCGCATTTGCGTTATTTAAAGTACCAACTGAGTGTAAGCAATTATTTCCAAAAGTAAAACCCGTGGACCGTTGAAGATTTGTGACAGAATTTTGTTGATTAATTGTATCATTTCGGCTAACATTGGTGGTAGTAAAATTGCCGGGAACACTGTTTGTTGGTTGGTCCAACATTATCGAACTAGAAGCAGCCGGTAGAAAAGAATTTGGCTCCGATGATACGAGTGAACGATGCTGTATGTCATTGTTGTTGGCCGCACTCGTAACAGTAACAGCTGGAATAGGTGACGTTATATTTGCGTTTGAAGCTATTGAGCCTGTTGTTGTAGCAGCCGTATACAAGGTGTTTTGTGGCACAGTCGGCCACATGACATGTTGATCTTTGCTAGTGGACTCGGTCTTTGACTTTGCGGTTTCTCGAGAACGCTTAACAGGAGGAGCTTTACGCACAAGACCAGAGCGTGTGGTTGCTGGAGCAATTTTGAAGGAGAGATTACTTACTTGAGCTGACCCTTTTGAAACAGACGTTACTGTGACTGTTTTTGCATCCATGACATCGGTTGCAAGATTTGCAACGGTAGCTGTCTCTCTTGTGGGTGAATCTATTACCTCGGCAGATAGAACAGCAGTTGTTGCGGAGTTTGCTGGCGTGTCGCTTGAGACGGTGAGCCGGTTCTGATCTAGGTCTTCCCATGTGGTAGACATATTAAAAGAAAACTCAAGAAATTGAGGTTATGTTTTCACCAAGTATTTTAGAAATGTTCGGTCGCTTGGTTTGTAGCAAGAAAAAATTATCAACACGTATAATAAGCTGTTTTACTGCAGCTAAAATCTGCAATTTATTATATTAATAGATTACAATATTAAATTTTAAACTAATACATACACTTGTGTTTTTTTGTATTAACAAACCAACAGGTGAACAGTTGTATAGAAATTTCCAGATCTTTTTCCTTTGGCGTCTAACACGTAAAAGAAAGATGCAAGAGAAGGCTATAAATGTCATTTTAGTTTTTGCATGGTTGCATTGAAGTGCAGGAGCACTGGTGACTTGAAGTGCAGTAGCACTGTTGCATTTTTACGGTGTGTGACAAATATGTTACACGACGTAACAATGGTGTTGGTAAGAAATTCTATATTAATAGTCATGAAATTTAAATCTTCTTGAAAGTTCAAGAAGAATATTTTATTTAAAATGATGTTGCGAATATTGGAGGCCCGCTACCGGCGAGACGGAGACTCCTGATGGAGGTTGGAAACAGCATTATGCTTTATGAGAGCGAAATTTGGGCTGAATTTGCCCAAAAGAGAGCAAACTCACTTGTTTCGGTACAGAGAAGGGCTGCATTGCTTATCACACCGGTATATCGTACAGTGTCCGCTCCAGCCGTACTGGTGTTAGCAGGGGATCTGCTGGCAGCGGAGCGGATTTATAATTCGAAATCGGCTGGAAATCACATAACCTTTTACTTCAGGGAAAACACCATTTCAAAATGGCAACAACGATGGAACGAGGAACATGGAGGAAGATGGACGGCGAGACTTATTCCGGACATAAGGCCATAGATTGGTCGGAAGTTGAAGAATTAAATTACTATGTTACACAGATGCTGTCGGGTCACGGATATTTTTGATAATATCTGCACAGAATGGGCAAGACCGCCTCCCATTAATGTCTTTACTAGGAAGGGGAGGTAATTTATGATGCTGAGCACACTGTTTTCGAGTGTGCACGCTGGCAGAGCTATTGCTCTGTACTCACATCAATAGTTGAAACGATCACAGCCGCTAACATTGTCGGGGTTACGATTGCGAGTAGGGAAAATTGGACCTCGGTGGTGAATTGCGTAGAGCGCATTCTGAGACGGAAAAAGAGAGATCTTGAGGCTGCGGCACAAGTAAGCATGTCGGCATAGGTGATACTGTCACACGTGTCAAGCGAACCCGAAACGATGATTTAGACTATCCTCAACTTTCGATACACAATCGGGACGCGGATTATTAGATTCGAAACGATGATTTAGACTATCCTCAACTTTCGATACACAATCGGGACGCGGATTATTAGATTCTACTCCGTTGCCAAGTTTCGCTATAATGATCAGTTTTGATGTTATTTTCTCTAAGAGGTTAAGGGATAGGTTGATTATTAGAACAGGGATTGAAACGCTCTAATTCTTTTTAAACAAGAATAACTCGACTTTTTTCTCAGGCACTTTAAACGCTACATTACGCTACATCACGCTACTTTATTTACTGAAATAACCGAAGTGTAACATAACGATGAAACACCATGATTTAATAGAATATGAAAATTACTGAATCACAACGATGAGTTATACGTATATTTATTGTTTATGAGGCAATACACTTTTTCGGTATGCACTAGACGATCTTGGATTTCAGTGGATTTTTATCGTTTGTTTGTTCACGTAGCCTCATCACTAAAGATGATTTTGCGATGATAATTAATGTCAGTTAATGTAAATTGCTCTAGAGCCCATTCAAAGTGATGGAAATGATTTCGGCTTCAATCATAGTTTAGTGGGGTATCTCTTACGGTGAGTTCACTTGAATTTCTGTGAATAACGTTAAATACATTGGCCACATTTGCTAAAAAAAATTGTTGTATTGAAGATGTAGTAAAATGAGTTATTTGTTCGAAGTTCCAAAACCAATCGTGGACTTTCCAGTAATATTGTGCGCCTCATTCAAAGTATTTCCTACCATTCAATATCCCCTGAAGAATGATTCTATCGTTTGACTAGAAATTCCGGACAGTGTTAGTGGACATAGTTTTCAACAACAAATACCGCAATATCGAATTAATGAGGTGCGTGCTATCTGACTTAAGGTGTGCTCATTTAAGCTTTAGTTTTTTTCCTGAAGTAAGTTAAGCAGTGGAATACATATTTTGCCTTGTTGTTTATCATTCATATCATTTACAGCTTTGGATGACTCATCATCATTTGCGACCTGTATTCCATGACATAATTTCTAAAGCTGTGTGAATTACTTGCAAAAGTTATTAAAACTTAAGGTACATTCTGTAAAAAGCAAGACAGGGAAAGAACTTCGCTTCGCTAGCAAAATAAGAGACTATCATTTCTATTCTGACATTAACGAATAGTCTCTTAAAACAAGAGTCATTGTCATCAGTTGCAATATTTGTTGAATTATTCTTAAAATTTTAATTTGTGCATGTAAAGTGAGAGAGACAGAGAGAGAGAGAGAGACAGTATGTGTGAAGGGCAAAACGAAAACTGTATTATTGCGTTAATTGAGGCATATTAAAAATTAATGTTTCATAAGGAGGAGTATGGTTTAAACAAATTTATGACATTTTCTGCAAATTCATTAAAATAATGAATGGCGTTCAATTTGGTAGGCTACAATAACAATGTTTTGTACGGTTTATTGTTTGCATCATTTGTCGCCAGCAACTAAATACGAACGTTTTATTATTTATTTATTATGATTTTTTATTTAAAATATTGAATTGACATGAAGTTGTTTTTTAATAAATTACACAAGAATTGAATGGGACAATATTTGAATCTATTACTTCTAAAAATAAACCTAATAAAGTAAGGAAACTGATTGTTTTCAAATAAATTTGTATTGTTTTCGTTTTAAATAAAATGAACATTTAATTATTTGGGCAATTCACACAAGCCCTTGTGTAGTTGTATTCATTGTATTGTTGGACGAATATACAGCAGTGTATGCTTGTTGTTGATAATTTTCATATAAAAATCCGATACACTTATACACATTTTTTTTCATATGTTTTTGGAAGTTGTATCAGTTTCGTTCTATCAGTTTATGTCAATGCCAGTAATCAAGAAGAATAATAAAAATACAAAATATTTTCGATGCTACTTGAGTCAACAATTAATATTTCAAAATTATATTGTTCGCACAGATAATTAATTAATTTACTTTGTTCCTGAAATGAAAAATATTACATTTTGTTGCTTGAAAATCAAATTATGAATGCTGGTCTTTTCTTCTTATCACGGATATTTTTGATAATATCTGCACAGAATGGGCAAGACCGCCTCCCATTAATGTCTTTACTAGGAAGGGGAGGTAATTTATGATGCTGAGCACACTGTTTTCGAGTGTGCACGCTGGCAGAGCTATTGCTCTGTACTCACATCAATAGTTGAAACGATCACAGCCGCTAACATTGTCGGGGTTACGATATCATTTTTTAACGTTTGGAATACGAAATTCAATTCAATACACGATACAAAATCGTGTGAATTGGCCAATTATTTCTGATGTAATCTCTGACAGAAACAAATAAATAATCTGATTTGTATGGCTTGTAATTATTATTATTGCAAATGCACTATTTCTGTTGCATACATTAATTATGTAACGAAATCGATAAACTATTTATACGGTTGCGCCAGTTCTGTTCTCCTATTTGCTGTATGACATGGTGAATTTGATATTTGGTTACGTAAAATAAATTTTAATGGCCATATAAAACCGTTTAATAATTTAATTATAATTATTTTGTCATAAATGTTAAACAAACAGGTAAGTTTTTATAATGTAAGGTACTTGGAATGATTTACCAGGTGTATCGGTATAAAGTGGATGTCTAGATACAACTGTCTCCATAAAGAATATTTATTCTGGACGAGTCTTAATCTGTTTTTTTTTCTTTCTTTTGGCTATGATGTCTGTCAAGCAACATATTCAGCATATAACAAATCAGTGAACAAACAAAATCATATTTTTTATCGTTTTAAAGATGGCGAATTTTGAACCAAAAAATGAGGAGATGCGGATATCATTTTTGTTTTCATTAGGAGAACATTGCTAGGGAGACGCATCGAATGCTGGTTGAGGCATATGGTGATCATGTTCTATAACAAGCAACATGCAAAAGATGGTTTCGACGGTTCAGTGATAACAATTTTTATGTGAGAAGCAAAGAACGTGGAAGACCACCAAAAAATTATGAAGACCAAATAGCAAGCAATATTGAATGACGATGACACTTTGAGTCCGCAAAAAAGCAGAAATGATAAGTATTGCACAACAAACAATTACAGACCGAAAAATTCAAAATTTTTGAGAATGGGTGCCACATAAATGAAATGACAGATAGATGGAAATCCGAAAAACCACTTGTGAAATTGTTCTTCGAAGATATGATAGAAAATCAGTGTGTGGCACAAGATATGGCAAGGTAATTTTACAAAATGACAATGCATCTGCATACAAAGCAAAATCGCTTCAGAATAAAATCTAAGTATTAGCTGGGATCTGCTACCCCACCCGCCGTTTTCACTAGACTTGGCTCCTTTCGACTATTATTTGGTTTCTCCCAAATAACACGCCTGGAATTTGATCCAGTCAACCAAATGTCTTTGTAGCACGATAAACTTGATTAATAAAGACAAAAATGGAAATAAAAAAATATATTGGGAATATGCTGAAAATGCTTTGCAGCGGGCCTGAATTAAAAAGTTATGGGAATTTAACAAAAATGAAAATAAAATTATATGGACAATTACTATATATAACGTTTTGCCGCCGTAGTCTAGTATGTTGCCTTATTGGAAGTGAGGCCTTGGTTAAGCCACTGGCTTAGAAATCTTGAAAAAAATGAAATCTGCCTTCCTCTCAGTAGATATCTGTCAAAAACTCTGAGAGTAAATAAAATTGCCATGAAAAGTTTCCCAAAAATCTGTCGTTCGGAATCGACTTTAAACTGTAGATCCTGTCATCCATGTATAAAATTGATATACACAACATAAGTGGTGTGCGAAGCTAAGTGGTATTCCTGACTGAAGGGTTGTAATGACCAATTATGTATGTATGTACAGACTTTAAATATAAACTGAAAAGTAGAAATCTTTTGAAGGCTAATTTTAAACTCAATTTTAAATTTCTATTAATTTCTCCATGGAAAAGTTATAGAATGAATACATTTTTTCTTTTTTAGAACTCTCTTTAACGGAAAACAGTTGTCAGCCTATCGCTAGTGACAATGTGTTGTAAAAATACTATGTTTTCTAAAACATAAAATTTAATCATTTTATAATTGTTATATTTATATACCATTGCGTTTTTAAATCGAATTTTTTATAGTTTAAGTTTTGTGCCATTTAATACCACACAAATAATGTAAAAACCTTTAAAGTGTAGCATTATAATCATTGTCATACATAAACTAGAACTAATGCTAACGCATTAACATATACTCATAAATTTGTACATCACATACAATTACCACTTTACCATACACCTGTACTACGTATAACTATACGTACTATGTATAACTGTATGATAATTTTTACTACACTCACTACACCACACATACATATATAATGCCAATACCATCTATAGCCCACCAATTTTATATTCTGCCTCATTAATACATATACTCATGTTTATGTCATTTTTGAATGTATTTATTAGGGTGCCCCTTAATATTCAAAGTTTTCTCCAGGATAACATCCTAAACTGGGAAACATAAATTGGACATATTGTATTAAAATTAAACGAAATAAAATTGAAGATAGTTAAGCAAATTTGTCGAGAATCATAATTTTATAGAAATTTTCTGTTGTGGTTTATATTTCTTACAATATAAAAAATGTTTTCATTCTTAAAAAACTGGATTTTTAATCAACTTGAAGGGAGTGTCAAGATATAAGTGTTTCCATAGCGAATATTTATTGTGCCTTAATTAGTTAATCAGTTAGTAAACAACATCATATTTTTTCATCGCGATTAAGATGACGAATTTTCGGAAAGCATTCATTTCTTATTCTCATTTGAAGATCATGCTTATCAGAAGCAATATAGAGAAGATGATTTCGACTTTTCGGACATCACCGACAAAGTTAGAACACATCGAATTCCAAACAACATTGAATAAAAATGACACTTTGACTTAGAAATAAATGGGAACAAATAATTTTTGACCGTTTAAAAGATATGGGAAATATCTTAAAGTCTGGAAAATAGTTAGCAGACAGTGCAAAAATGAAAAACCACTTGAGAAATTTTGCTCCTCAAACCTGGTGCAACAGTTAATACAGATGATCAATTTGAGCCATGCATTGACTGAAAAACGACAAGATACGTCAAGGTAATTTTGCACCATGACAATGACTCTGCACACATACACTGTCGGACAAAATAAAGTGCGGTTTGAAGTATTTTTTGTTTTTTGATTAAAGCATATGTTTATTGCTTTCAAATGTTTGTAAATTATAGTTTTATTTTTAATTCGGTTAATATTTTATCCAATAGGGAATTTAACATTGAATTCTTTCGTTATATTTTCTATTTATAATAGAAACTATATGGCACATTAGGAATTTCATGTGACAAACTAAATTAACACTTCACTACAAAATATTATAAATAGTTAAATAACTTCACAATTTAGTAGGAAGTTGCTCCTCGTTTGTTAACTATGACTTCTTTTAATCTTTTCGGCATACTTAGCGCAAGCTTCTTCAAAGTACTTGTAGGGATTGCCCTACATTCACTTTGCATTTTTTCCCAAAATGTTTGAATATTTGCTCTGGACTCCACCGGGATTTTGACATCTAAGATAGCCCAAAGATGCTCTATGGGGCTTAATTCTGGGCTTTGAGCAGGCCATTCAAATTTTTCAACATTATTTTTTTTCAAAATATTTTTTAGCGATCTTACTCGTGTGCTTGGGGTCGTTGTTTTGTTGAAATATAAACTCCCCCAAGCCCATTTCCTCCGCACTGCTGTAAAGATTTTCTTCCAAAACATTTACATAGTGCTCTCCAACCATTTTGGAATCAATTTTAACAAGTCTACCAACTCCTGAAGAAGGAAAACATCCCCACACCATGAGGCTGCCTCCACCATATTTTACAGTATGGATAAGGTTTTTCGATTTAAGCCTTTGTGTTGGTTCACACCACATTCTTTTCCGATTTTTTCAATTTTTAGTTCATATTTTGACTCGTCTATCCAAATAATTTTGTTCCAAAATGATTCAGGCATATTTATGTAAATACTTATTTATGTAAATATTTATGATGGAGGCAGCCTCATGGTGTGGGGATGTTTTTCCTCTTCAGGAATTGTTAGACTCGCTAAAAATGAGCACAAAATGAGCATCGTTAAAATGACGATAAATCGTCAAATCTGGCAGCTATGCGTGCACACAAAGCAAAGCCGGTTACGCCACTGCCGTTTTCGCCAGATTTGGAACCTTCCTACTACTATCTGTTTTCATCGATGGGACGCATTAGAATAGAGATCAGGAGATAAAATAATTTTCATTAAAAACAGAATTAAAAATTTTTTTACATTCAGAATTTCTACAAAAATTGTAAATTGAGGAGGACATGAAGCATGCTATCCATTAGACCGTCTTCTTTTACCAATACTTACTAATTTGTGGGATAGGAGCAAAGATAATTTGAAAAAATTTCCTCACATAGCTAGAACCCACCCTATTATTGTAAACAAGCATGCATGAATTCATATTTAAATTCTCTATTGCGTTTATTGTGACATACTTTCTTTTTTATTCTGTTTTATTTCTTTTTCTCACTAGTGCCAGAAAAGGATTCTTTTTGACTGTTTCTTTTATAGCCTAGTCGGCATTGACAGTGTAACTTAGGAGAGTAGCAATAACGAGTTAATTGTGTCATAAAAACGGAAAAAATAAAATATGAAATAATGAAGAACAGATTTTATAATGAAAGTTGACATTGTTGACTATCGGGTCTTTTTTAAGCGCTTTCTATTTTTAAATTCAAACAAGACAAAGTAAATTTGTTATTCGTTTGGTAGTCCTATTGATGACATCCATTATGTGTGAGATATAACGCCCGCCATGATTTGGTGGAGAGTTTCCGAAATCCCCAATTTTTTACTCTGGTGAATAAATTAGGCTGAATTTGACCGATGGAATGGGTTATGTTGACTTTGTGTGGTTTCTGACACATTCTACAAAGCGCAGAATATGCAATATGGCATGAGCATGAGTCTGATCGTCCTGTTGAAATCACATGTCGTATCTATATATACAGAGGAAGTCGCCGAAGAATTATTTTTTCGTATTTTCGTTTTGATATCTGACCTGGGGTTTGAACCGTGGTCTTACATCTAATAAGCCAACACAATACCTACCTAGACTACGGTGACTTCTATGGGGCGCATTACACGGCAACACTATTGTGCAACATGGCAATGCACTAGCACACAAAGCAATCGGTTTTGTATGCAATCAAGGCACAAGACTAGGAACTGCTACCCCAACCACTTTGTTCACCAAACTTGGCTTCTGCCGACTACTCTTAGTTTGCATCGAGCTGAGCAGCACTTCAATACCTGCAAGGCAATCGGAAATTGTGTGACTAATTGGCTTGATTCCGAAGAATGTTATTGGTGTGATGACAAAAAAAGTTAGTATTTATTTATTAATATTTATTTATTTCTTATTTTATAACCAAATTTCAAACAAAATTATACCAAAAAGCCCCATTGTTATAATTAAAACTACGTATGGAATCGATGTGGAGGCATTATAAAATTTCTACATACGAGTTATGTGCCTTGAGCACTTAAAATGCTTTTGATTTTTCGAAATTGTTTAAATCGAAAATTTAAATTGAATAACTTAAATTGAATTTTTAATCAGTAACTGAAAGTGAAGTTCTCAATGACCTTTAAATTATCTTGTGAAGCAAGAGATTAAATTATAAAACGATTTAATAAAACAAAAACAAAAAATTTATTTGTTTACATTTAAGTTAATAGCAATAATACAGATGCTGTTGTTATTTAAAATAATTTTTCTGTTTCAGTTTTCTTTTCCTTTTTAGCTGTTTTTATTAAAAAAAAACAAAATATTTCATGAAGTTGAGTAGAACTCGATGCCAGCCGAAGCACTTCAGTTGCCATCACACAGTAAAAAATAAAATTTGCTGATAGCTGTTAAAAAGTTAAAAGTCGTCCAACTTCAAGCGTTTCGTTAACAGAGAATACTGACTGACGTGAAGCACATAAGATAACATGTATTTCAGTTATTATTTTCTTGTATTTTTAGATTTTTACATCTCTTAACTGAAATCGTAACACTGTTCCTATCAAAATGTTACGAAAATGGAAACGGTGTATATAGTTTAACATTATAATGAGCAAAAGCTACACAAACAAATACAACGAACTTGTTACAAGTAAACCAACAACATTAGTATGAAAGAAAAGGGGATAGACAAGTAAACGAGAACACAACAACAAACAATGTGAACAAAATATACAGACAACAATGAAGTCGCGATAGAGTTCTCGAGAAGGCGAAACCACAAACGATCGACTTCAAGAACCTTCATCAGACTGATTACGTTCGCATATAAAAAGGCAAGACAAATCAGGCAACGAGTAATAAGAATTCAGTCAGTCTTGTGTGAAGACGCGTTGCGTGTGAAAAGAAAAGTCATTGTTTGAAGATCGCCGTTGTAAAGATCTACCGAACAGTTGTTAGTGCTTACGAAAATAGAAGTGCAAAGAAGAATATCGAACTAAGCTAATTGTTGTTGTGTTATCAAGTTTTAGCAGTGGCACACAAATTAGTGTGAACAATAAAGAATTTAATTGAAACTAAAGACAATTTTTTTATTTTATTTGCAATCAACGAACACATATTTTAAACGGTTTTAAAAAGGTAAAAACGTAACAGTATGTTTGACAATTGGCGCTAGCAGACCACCGGGGATTTCAAAAGAAGAATGGAAAAGAGTAGATTTTCTGCACAAATGGCGAATATTTATGAATTAGGAAAAGTATTATTTGCTCATCCACTCTATTTTCTATACTTGGACTCTACTAGTTTTATCTCGTTTCAGAACAAGGGAGCGTTTTGACTCCGTTGATGAAATAATATCCAAATACGGACATACAATGACTAATCGAACACGACCAGATGTGACAGACGTTTAATTCGCAAAAATATACGATTTCCGACGGCACATTCCGCTCTATTAGCGCTTAAACTAGCGAAGCATTCACATGTTAGGCATTAATTTATCGGCTGAAACTAACATTTTTATTTACTTTGAAAATTCCAAATAGAAAACGAAAAAAAACAAACAAAAAACAAAATAAAAACAATGTTGTTGAAACAACCAGCTATTTTGTTTACCATTAGCCAAACGAATATTGATAAGCAGCTAAACTGCGTATATTATTATGTCCGAACACTTTTTACTCAATAAACCGAATACTGACTCAATAAAAGTGCTTATCTGAACATAGTATAATGTTCCTGTAATGGATTTACAAACTGAGTACATAAGTAAGTGATTTTGCTCTTGATTTGTGTACTAATTAAATGGTATTACTGACATCACAATCCACTACAATAAATAAAATTAAAAAACAAAAATGCTTATATACAAATACAAACCATTTAAAGAATTTTGTTTATGGGGTGAAGTTTTAATCGTCCTTGAAATCGTTTACAAATAAATAAATGTTCATACTTAATACATTATAAACAATAATATTGCATTTTAGGTGTTATTAAAGTGTTAATGTTTAGCTCCTCCTTTATATTGTCGTTCCCTATTCTACTGTGTTTACACAAAACTATAATTAAAATTCAGGTCAAAGTCGCTAAGGCATTTAATAAAAATGTCAAATGTTCAAAAATTTGTCAAAAACTTGTAGATGTTAAAAAAATTTGCACTTAGAAAAGAAAACACAAACAAAATGAAAATAAAATGCAAATTTTTAAGGTTTTCTTAGAATTAATTTATTAAAGATTAAAGATAGAAAACAGTTAAAAGGCTGTGGAGATACATACATTTAACCGTAGATCGAGTTTTGTATCAAAAAATGATATATTTCAATTTTGCCTGATATTTTTTTAATTCGTTAGTATTGTTATCGCCATTATTTTAAACCAAATAATAAGAGAAAAATTCAAACAGGACTTAAAAAATTCAAAATCATCATAATTCTGGCTTATGTATCATTTTTGATACATACGACTTTCATAGGGACTCTTTTGTTTTGTATATGTAATTATTCTAAGCTTTCAAAGATTTTGTGAAGTTTCATCGTAAAATTATTTATGGTAGTTGAGAAGAAATTGAAAGTTAAGTGTTAAATGAAAGTGAAGAGGTTCAATTATCTGCTCTTGATATTGATTGAAGTATTCGTAGTCTAGTATGTAGCGTGTTAGCTTATTAGCCGTCAAACCAAAGTTCAAACCTCAGGTCATACCTTTTCCGAATTACAATGAATGGTTGTAACGATAGATTACATATGCATGGAAGTAATATTCCTGGTGCTGAAGACTCCAAAGAAAAAGAAAACAGAAGCTCGTCTTATGAACTGACAAACAAATAGGATGTTTATCGCCAAATATGGCACTACTTGGAAGAGAACCGTATGCCTTTAGTAGTTTGGGAAGAAAAAATATTATCAATTTTCACGCAGATTGCTAGAAGCTGTTTCCTGAAATATTGTGGGGTCTTTCTTACTGCTTATCTCACGTGACAGAGAGATATTAAAAAAAGTATTTCGTCCTTTATTGCAGATGATAATATTTCGGTCAACTACGTACGTATGAGACAATAGAAGCATTCGCTTTGATAATGAGCTACTCGGAAATGATGATAAATTTAAACTTATTACGCCTTTTCGAAAAAGTGTTTGAAATTATTGAAATAACCAATAATTATGTCGCAGTAGATAAGTAACTAATTGAATTTTAAAATCGTTATAAATATCGTGGTCTACCGAAATCGAATTGGCAGTTTTAGATTGAAATAAATGCTACGTGCGTAGCGACTATTTACAGCCGTATTTAGGGAAACCCGTATTCGTAAAACCAGAGAGGAATCAAAGAGAGAGCATTGTTATTGACATAATCGATATTCTATTGCATCGGGAAACTTTTTTCCTCACATGACGTTGACAACAAATATTTCTTACGAAATATAACAATGGTTTGTACAATCAGGCTTCAGCCATTACTCAATTGAGAGCGTTACTGATGCGAGTGCTAATAAGTTGCCCCATCTAAACAATTGGAAACTTTGAAATCGCCACAAAGCAAGGGTGCTAGATGTCAAATTATTACCATTTAGAAACAAATAAAACTAAGCTGACATGATGTGTTTGATTTTTACGTAAAAAAACATGCTGCAATGTAAATCATGTCAAAAATTTAGGCTTAAATTACATAAAAGTGATAATAAAATGTAATAACATAAAATAATTTTATTAAAATGAATAAAAATAAATCAAAAAAAAAAATAAAATCTATCAATAATTGCGAAAATGCTATGTTACTACAAATATGTATCAAAAGTGATACATAAGCTAGAATTACGAAATTTTTTAAGGCTCGATCTACGGTTAAGGTGAAACAGTTAAACAGTCTTTATTTAAATGGATAAAAATCGTTATCTCTGAGTCGTCGAAACCATCTTCTGCACGTTACTTCCGGTTGAACATGATCAGAATATGCCTCGACAAGCATTAGATGCAACTCTTCAACGCTTTTCTTCGAATGAAAACAAAAAATTATTGCTTTCTATTATTCGTCATTTTTTGAAACAAAACTCGCAATCTTTACATACATAATTGGTCATTACAACCCTTGGGATTACGGCCTAGTTTCTCACACCACTCACGATGTGTATGTTAAATTTTTATATTTTTATTTTTTATATTTTTATTTTTAAAATCGACTACGAACGACAGATTTTTTTGAGAAACTTTTCATGGCAATTTTATTTACTCCCAGAGTTTTTGCCAGAAATCTGCTGAGAGGAAGTCGCCGAAGAATTTATTTTCATATTTTCGTTTTGATGTCTGGCCTGGGGTTTGAACCGTGGCCTTACGACTTATAAGCCAAGACACACAGTTACTACACTACGGCGACTTCACGGTAGTCAGGATAGTGTTGTTCGAAAGAAAGTAAAAATGTATTTTTTTTCTGTATGAGCGGATGTATTCAATATTTTAGTAACTATTGGAACTTGCGTAGCTCTCTTGCTCTCACTCTAATAATATCACATTGTTTTGAACGAATTTTTAACAAACTTTGAAAAGAAACCTATTTAATTTTTATTAAGTGTAGTTATGTATGTATGCATTCATTAATGAATGAATTAATTCCCTTGGTTCTAAATCTATTTATATTTGAAACATTGGGTATGCCATAGCTTTCTAAAGTGTTACAAACATCAGCAAAATAGAATACAATCTGCAATGCCTTCTGGTCATAGGGGAATGAAAATTTAAGATTTGTTAGAAATCAAAAAGAAAAGGTTGGTGTAAACATTTATTTATAATCCAATTAAATTTTCTCCAACGTTCTGCTTTATTTATAACCGGTTTTAAATTTATTCTGTTGATTTGTATCTTATTTTGTGATTAACGTGAAATCTTCCATTCAGAGTCAAGTAATCATGGCCCTTGTCACGTATTTCAATTGTTGTTGCAGTATTTTAGCATTTGTTTATCTGACCACAGGAGCATTTTAAAAATAGATTTTGCTAATCGCAAAAGATGATCGTTCAATGGCTTAAGCAACACGAAAAATTCAAATTAATTACACTATGCGACAAAATAAAAACAAATTAAATACACGCAGCTAATGACATAGTGTATGTTGTGAGTTTTGTTGAGTAGAACTCAAAAATATTTTTTTTTTTATATTTCTCGAACCCTCCAAACTTTTATTTGACAAAAACTGTTTTTTTTTACTTTACGCACAAATTTATTGATTACACAAATATTTCTGAACCAATGTCACAAATTTTAACTTTTTTAAAAAAGGAACGGATGGGACCTAAGAACGGTATACATACATATATATATTATTCGACTTAATATTCTATGAGATTTGATAAGGTAAACTTTGCAAATGCCAATTTTTTTCATATTTTTTCAAGTTTGTCCATTCATACTAGCAAACTTTAATTAAAAAATATAAAATAAGTGGTGACATCCTTAAAGTGCATTCTCTCGTAAAGAGATTGACACTTCGTTTGATAAAATCGAACAAAAATTACCGTTGTTATTATTTAAAGAGTATAAAGTCGTGTTATGTTTTTCATATATATTTTCTTTTCAAATGAATTTTCAGTTAAAAAATTTTCATAATTTTTGATGAATCTTGATTGTTTATCGGAAAATGTCTAAATTTCACGTTTGAATAAAATAATAAAAATAGTGATAGAGATGTTTTGTTTTAACTCTACATTTATTAAATGAACGCAAGTGGATAAATATTTACCTTAAAATAGTCACATTAATTCTATTTTCCGTTTATATAAGTTTAGGAATTTTTGATTTGATTAGTATAATAATGTTAAAAAATTTAAATATTAAATTTAAAGAAAATTACATTTTTAGAAAAATTTGCATACATTTTTGCTATATTTTCTATGGCAACTTTGCTACGTACCATTATTGTTTTTAGTTAGGTTAGGTTAGGTCAGGTTAGCGTGATAGCTTTAATTTACCAAAAAGCTCACTTGATCACGCATTATTAATTCTTTTAAGTTCTTTATTTCGATCGACGATGGCGCCATTAACGAAGTTGTGACTAGCGTGAAGGTTGTCTAAAGCGGAAACTATTTTACGCGGCAGATAGATGTCGGGAATGCGTTCAACAGCCTCCGATGGGTTGACGTACTTGATGTTCTGAGAACAAAGTTTGCTGTTTCTGGTTATCTGCTGAAGATCACGCAGAGCTACGTATTTCCGCGATCGTGAGCTTATTTACGATACGAACGATGGACGTAAGAGAAAACAGATTAGGTCTGGTGCAGCTCAAAGATCAATTCTTGGCCTTGAGCTATGGAACATAACTTTTGCATTGAGATTCCAGACGGTATACATTTAGTCGGATATGCCGATGGCGCTGCGGCCATAATTGTGGCTCATAATGTCGAAGAGGCTAGAAGAAAGGTCAACCAGGTGATAAAAGGAACGAAGTCGTGGCTCGAGGACAGAGATCTCAAATTCGCAACGGAGGAAACAGAGTTGATATTTCTTACGAGCAATCATATACCGCTGGAAATTGATATGATGACGCAGAAAGTAGTCAACTATATTGGCATTCGACTGGATCCTAAACTGACCTTCTGGGCTCAGATCCAACACGCTGCAATCAAAGCTGCTAAGATTACCTCCTTACTTATTAAGCTTATGGCCAATATTGGTTGTCCTATACAGAGCATACGCAGATTGACCTTCCAGACCTCACTGCCGTAAAGCAGTAAAGCAGTGAGATCTGTGTAGAATGAAAATGTTGACATCGGTACAACGAATTGCTGCACTTAGGGTGGCATCGGCATATAGCACTGTATCTAAGACAGCAGTACTAGTAATCAGTGGTGTAATACCTATAGGTCTACTGGCAAGCGAGCGGAGGAGAGTCAGGGAGACTAAAAACGTGCACGGAGAGACAGTAAATGTCGACGACGCCAGAAAACGAACCATGAAAGAGAAATGGAACACTGAAACAAGTGGTAGATGGACGGCGAAACTTCACCCAGGTATTACCCTCTGGATCTGTTTAAAATGGGAAAGATGACACAACCAAACTGCGTCTATGATGATGTGTCGATCGATGACGCGGAACACACTTTCTTTCATTGTGAGTGATGGAGTTTAGAAAGCACGAATCTTGAAGCCAATGTCGACGTATATACTGTCGAAAACTTCTGCGATATACCTCGAACAGCGAAGGAAATTGGAATAGCATAGCCACTTACGCCTTGCTGAAATTTAAGAAACTTGACTTGGATGTGAGAATTAGAATGCATGTTTAAACACCTTCTCAGATTTTGCTGAGCAATCCGGACCCGGATGTGGATATAAACGGCCAATTGGCCAGAGGGACTCCACTTCGAAGTAATACTACAGTAGCTCCGGAGTGGGCACAATGAGTCCAAAAGAGGATTTAGTGGATGAGGGCACCAAACACGGGGGAGAGTGCATGGTACATTTACTCCTCCTCAGCAGGAAAAAAGTTCTTTATTCATTTTAAGTTCACACTACAGTTCTGACTGTTACGAGTAGCTGGAGTTGGTTTTCAAATTTTGTTTGTTGCAGTCATTTGGTAACAAATTTGACTGGTTACCGTTGTCAATAACATAACAGCTACAAACGTGTTGTTGTTGTTCAAGTTTTTACTTGTACTTTTGAGTATGTGTGATTTAATATGTACATACTTAGATACAATCAATCTTTTTATTTAAACAGATGCTATTTGTTATGTTGTTTGTTATTATTTTTTGGACATCGGCAATTTTTCTTAACTATTTGTTTATATATATATATCTTTTAAAAAATATTATATTTTTAACACTGACAACCTGTTACACATTTTATATCTTTTTTCTTTTTTTTAAGCATAATTTTAAGTTCCCTTAATTGCTTATCCGCCACATACATATATTCTCCGAATAAAAGAACATTTTTTCTGCTACATTTACAAACATGAACATTTTATTTTAGTGCCGTTTTATGCAAAACACACAATTTTTTTTTCATTTATTTTCTGGTAATATTTTCAACGTTTCACTGAAAATAGGTCAGTTTTATTAAGAGTCACTTGCATTTTCATTGAAAAACCATAGATTTTCTATGTTAAATTCTTATTTGCTTTTTGTTTGTTGCTAATAGTTGAACTCTTTTGAAAATTATTTAATTTCTTTCATAATTTTCTTTTTTTATGGCTTTCGATAACTTAAATTGTGGGTTAGTTAGTTCACATGAAATCTCTCACTCTTTTGTTTTTGTAGATATTTGTGTATAGAACTTGAACAAGTTGTACTGCTACCATTGAGCTAAAGTTATTAAAAATAAAACAATTATTATTGTTGTTATTATTGTAGTAGTTGGGATTCTACACGTAGTGGGCTTCAATTGTTGCCTTTTATAGTATTTGTAGTACAGCCGCCGTAGTCTAGTAGGTAGTGTCTTAGCTTATTAGAAGAAACGCCAGAGTTCGAGCCCCAGGCCAGACATCAAAATAAAATACAAAAAGTATTTCTTCGGCGACTTCCTCTCATAAGATTTCTGGCAAAAATTCTGAAAGTAAATAAAATTGCCATGAGAACTTTCCCAAAAATCTGTCTTCGGAGTCGACTTTAAACTGTAGGTCCCGCCACTCATGTATAAAATTAATACACACAACATAAATGGTGTGAGAAACTAGGTCGTAATCCTGACTGAAGGGTTGTAATGACCAAATTATGTATGTAAAACAGCTCTTAATGGTTACAAAGGTCATTACCATGACCGAAAAATACACACACTCACTTTCTTTCGTAAACAAAAACACCAGCAGTATTGTAAAAAGCACAACACATTAAATGAGCAAAATTCTTTTTTTTAGCATTGAATAATAACACAGTGCGACAGTGAAAATAATGCACTTTCAGAATGAAATCACTTATCTCATATTTTTAATTAAATTTTGCAATTAAGAATGCCAAAAACTTAAAAAAATAAGAAAAAAATAATATTTTCCAAGTTTGTCCCATCAAATCTCATAACATATAAGTTTGAATAAAACGTTTATGTATACCGTTTGAAAGGCTTATCTCTCCCTTTTCTAAAAAACTTTGGATTTTTAAAATACGTTTTAACATATTTGGGTAATTAATAATTTTGTGAGAAAAGATCAAAAAACTTTTTTGTCAAATAAAACAAGTTTGGAGGGTTCAAGAAAAATGTAAAAAAAAGTATTTTTGAGTTCTACTAAACTAACTGAACACCTTATACTAGTTTGTTACTCGGGTGTATTTAATTTTTTTGTATTTTGTCGCATAGTGTAATTAATTAAGTTTTTTTTTATTTTTTAATAGCAAAAAATGTCTTTAAATAAAAAATACTGAAAATAAAACTTTAATTGCAATAACTTTTTTTGCTTTTTAATTTTCTTGTACTGTGCTTAATTATAACTTTTAATTACGACCACTGTGTTAATAACAGCATTTGTAATTGACCCACAGGCATTTACATTATTTGCGATTGAAATACTTATTAAGCATACGCCTGGTGCGGCACATTTTCTTTTTTGTTCAAAATTTATTTTTAAGTATGAGAGGGGCATTCTTAAAGTAAATTTTGGTAAAATATGCGTTACTTAATAATGACATAAATTAAAGATTTCTCCGTAGTCTAGTAGGTAGACGTGAGGCCAAGGTTGAAACTCCGGGTTAGATATCTCGATCAAAAAGAAATACGAATAAATATTTCTTTGGCGACTGCCTCTCAGCAAAAACTCTGAGATTAAATAAAAATTCCATTAAAAGTTTCTCAAAAATCTGTCGTTCGAAGCCGACTTACAGTTTAAAGCCCGACACTTATATATAAAATTAGCACACCCAACATAAGTGGTTTGAAAAGCTAGCTCGTAATCCTGACTGAATGGTTGTAATAACCAAATATGTATGTAATACAACGGCTACTAATTGAACCCAAGTGAAATATGCTTTTAAAGGCGACAACCACCTAACCATAGATTGATATAAAAGGCTTATGATTCTCACAGTACGTTATAGATTATCTTTCATTCTTTGATCAAATAGGACTTTGTTGACAGTCTTTTCATGTGCATTCTCGACCCATACACACCTTCACCATTGTTTGTCCCAAGCACAGCTACTATTTGAAGCAAATATACAAACACATAAAAATAGAAAGGAAATAAATACAATCTGCGTCATTCTTATCTTGAACAGTGAGGGACAATAGTCTCTTAAAGCTTAACCACAAATATCTGTGGATAATTAGTTTATATTTTCCTTTCCATTTTATTGAAGCCTACAATAATAGTATAGGACTGGTGTAGTTTATAGCGGAGGGTAACAAAAACAGTTCAAGAGAATGCTTGCAAACTGTAATGGAAATTTGCAAACACTACGGCATATGCCTGCATTTAATGTAAGGTAAGGTGAAAAACAAAGTTTTATCAGGCTAGCAAACAGAAATGAAATACCACATAGAGAGTAAACTATAAGGCACATAGTAATATTTTGCCTCTACACTCTTAACCATGTACAGCTAAAAAGCTACAAGAAAATTTAAACAATTAAAGTTTAAAAGAAAATTTGGAAACATTTTTCTTGTTTTCTTTTTTATTCATTATAAGCTTGGAAAACATTTGGAATTTCAAACAAATTTTGCCATAAAAGGGCACAGTCAAATGCATGTACAGACGATTTTTTTGCATTTCAATTCCCATTATTCTTTCACATGACAGGGGTAATGATCATTATTGTTGATGTATTTTCCAATGTATAGCATCAGACCGGATGATATAATTAATTGGCAACTAATTTTTCTAATATTCAATTTTGTGATACGCCTACAGTTTTCATTATCAGAGTTATTACCAGACTTTACTACTACAATTCCACATATTGTTAAGTTTTTACCCTTTTAAAAACATTTAGAATATGAGTTCGTGGATTGCAAATATAATAAAAACAAATTTGTGTATAGTTTTAGATAAATTCTTTATTGTTCGCACAATTCTGTGTGCCACTGTCCACAACTTGATGTAAACAACAACAATTTACTTTGTTTGTTATTCTTCTTTATACTCTTCCATGTAAACACCAACAATTGGTCGTTAGATCTTTACAACGGAGATCCTCAAACCACGATAATTCTCTTCACACGCAACGCGTCTTCACACAAGACTGACTGAATTTTTACTGATATCGTTGCCTGCTTATCCTGCCTTTTGTTTCGCAGAGTAAACAGTCTGATGAACGCTCTTGAAGGAGAATGACTTTGCCTTCGCGAAATCTCTATAAATGTAAACAAGTTTCTTACGTTATTGTTGTTTGTGTATTTTGTTTACGTATGTCCTTGCAGTGTTGTTGTTGCCTGTTTGTTTACTTGTTTATCCCTTTTTATACTGCTGTTGTTGCTATATTTTTGTTTATTTGTCGTTCAAGTTAGCTATTGTGCGGAAATTCTTTCGAGACGCCAACCTATCCTTGGTCAATGAGGTGTCACTAGACTCACCTGACCCTTGATGGATAGTAGGCGTACGAACCAGTTGCTTGGACTTGGTCGTAACATCATCTCGACCATAGTGGACATGCTTACGGGCCATTGCGTTATGGGCAGACACGCTGAAAGGATGCGGCTCCTATGCAACGACTTCTGCAGATCCGCTGAGGAAGAAGAGACTGTGATCCACTTCTTCTGTCAGTGTCCGTCACTTGCTAGGTGCAGGAATAGATTATTTGGCTCTCCGTTTCTTGTCAGCTTGACGGAGCTATCATCCATTAACATCAAGGATATAACTTCGTTCATCAAACTTTCTGGCTGGTTTTCCAGCGTGGGGTAGTCGTGCCTCTGATGAGCAGCCCTTGTGCTGACCAACTTCTTCCTCCTCCCTGGTCTTGGTGGAACTTGGTCAGCACAGGGACTGCGTTCACCTATGGCATCACAACGGGCCGCTATGCGCGCTCAAGTGAGCTTTGTGACATGATCAAAGCTATCACTACGACCTAGCCTAACCTGATCATGTAAACAAGTCCATAGTTTTTGTTTTTGTAGCTTTTGTTTATTATTTTAATGTTAAACAATGTAACACAATTGCCATTTTCGTAACAATATTTATTATTATATGTACCGTTATTAAGAAATAAGCAAACATGATCAATTAGCTGTTGAAGCAGTTTTAATGTCCAATTACTTGTGGGTGCTACCCCTGCTTTTTTTTGAAAAGAATTAAATAAATTTTGCCAATTGTTTTTTAATCTTATTTTTTATATTCTTTAAATTTATTACTTTATTGCTGAATAATATGTTTGTATAGTATGTGTATTTCTTGCATATTATTTAGTTTTCATTCTTTTAATAGATTGAATAATAAAAAGGAAAGAAAAATTGTAAGGAAAATATTACAATTAAAATAAAGTTCCTTTTTATTGCAATACATTTTTAACCGATACAATACAATACATTTTTTTTTAGATCGAGCTTTGTATCAGAAATGATACATTTTAATTTTTGAGACTATATAACTTTAATTCAGAGAAAGTCAGATGCCTGATATTTTTTAATTCGTTAGTATTCTTATCGACATTATTTTAAACCAAATTAAAATAGAATATTTTAAACAGATATTAAAAAATTCAAAAATATAATAATAATACTGGCTTATGTATTATTTTTGATACAAACGATTCTTTGGTGTTGTGTTTGAAATTTTTTTAAGTTTTCAAAAATTTTGTGAAGTTTTATCGTAAATACTACATTATTTATGGCATTTGAGAAGTAATTGAAAGTTAAGTGTTCGATGAAAGTGAAAAAGTTGAATTTTTTTTGATATGTTCTTGATATTGATTGAAGTACGCGTAGTCTAGTATGTAGCGTGTTAGCGTATTATGCGTCAGACCAAGGTTCAAACTTCAGGTCAGACATTAGCAGCATCATTCGCTTTGATAATGTTCTACTCGGAAATGGTGATAAATTTACACATATTAGGCCTTTTCGAAAACTGGGCTGAAAGTATTTCAGCTTTAAATAATCCCTATAATTTAGTCGCTATAGATGAGTAAATAATTGAATTTTATGGTCGGTATAAATTTCGTGGTCCCCCAAAATCGAATGGACAGTTTTAGATTCAAGTACATGCTACGTGCTTAGCAACTACTTACAGCCGTATTTGGGGAAACCTGCATCCGGGAAACCACAGAGGAATCAGAGAGAGAGAGCATTGTTATTGACATAATCGATGTTCTATTGCAACAGGGAACTTTTTTACCTCACATGACGTTGACAATAAATTTTTCAATGGTTTGTAAAATCATGCTTCAGCCATAACTTAATTGAGAGCGTTGCTGATGCGAGTGGCAATAAGCTGCCCCATCTAAACAATTGGAAGCCTATAAATTGTAACACAGCTAGGGCGCTAGATGCCAAATTATTACTATTTAGGAAAGAATAAAATCAAGCTGCAAGAAGTGTTTGATTTTTATGTAAAAAACCATACTGCAATGTATATCATGTCAAAAATTTTGGCGTAAATTTCATAAAAGTTATAATAATAAAATGTAATAATAGTAAATAATAGTTTTATTAAAATGAATTAAAATATTAAAATTTTTTAACAAAATCTATCAATGATCGTGAGAATTCTATGTTACTAGAAGTATGTATTAAAAGTGGTACATAAGCTAGAATTATGAAGTTTTTTAAATCTCGATCTACGGTTAATATGGCTTAGAACATCATAGTTATTTAAACAAAACCAAAATCAAATTGTAAAGTTTGCATAGAATATCTGTAAATAAATACGCTTCTCTATCTTATGAATGCATAACTTTTTTGCTTAATATTCAATCTTTATACACAATAAATAATTTATCATCATATAAAATTATAATAATCTCTACTTAAACAATTTCAGATATTCAAATGAACAAAAGAAATAACAAGAAAAACTGAACATATACAATATTGACTTATTTTTATCTGGCTAATGCAGGTCTAGACAAAATTGTTGGCCATTTTCTTTAATAAATATTATCAGCAATTTTGCAATTTTTATTTTTTTTTTCCTTTTTTTTTGTTTTTAAATTTTCTGTAAAAGCTTAAACGTTTTAATTCTCAACCAAGTGTCTTCTCAGTATGCATGTCAGTGCTTAGTTGAGTATCTAATTTTTAAATGTGTGGTATTTTATTTCAGATTATTTATTAGAATGAAAAAATTATTATTAACGTATAGAAATTATTACTAACATAAAGTTCAATGAATAATTGATTTAAAATAAAAAAGTTTTCAAACAAAAAATACAGTATAGGCGTATACAGTACAGGTGTCTTCTTCCGAACTAGCTATACTTGCTCTTCTCTAGCTACTTCATTCCCACATCTCGGCCATCCTGCGGGTTCACTTCATCAGACTCTTCATAAATTCCGTCTGGCCATGGCTTCATGAATTCGGCACAGGTTGTTGTACGTCTAGGACCTTCGCACTCACCAAATTTAATCACATCGTAGGTATCGTTCGGCTTTACTCTAACAACTTGGTATGGACCCAAGTACTTCGGCTTGAGTTTGAGGCCTGCTCCTATTTGAGTCCTTTTAATGGCAACGATGTCGTCTATATTGTATTGTCTGGGCGGTTTACGCCGGAGATCATATCTTATTTTGTTTTCGGCTTGAACTTTTAGAATTTGTTGTTTCGCTGCTTGCCTAAGTTCGTTCCTCTGTTCATCATAGTTGGCTGCTAATTCTTGCTCTACTAGTTCCTTCAGTTGAATATCGTCTTTGGTCTTCATTTTAGTGCCAACAAGCATCTCAAATGGGGTAGTGCCAATGCTTCTATGGTATGTTGAATTAATAATTTGCTGCACTCTTCCAACGAATTTGTACCATTTGGAGGGGTCATCAATACTAAGCTTCGACAAAACTGCAACAATTACGCTATTTAGCCTTTCGACTTGTCCATTTGCACGAGGAAGACCTGTTGTAATAAGGATGTGATTTATCTTTTCTTCAGCGCAATAAGTCTTGAAATCTTCACTCGTAAAGGCTGAGCCACGATCCGAGATGATTTGCAATGGGTTGCCAAAAATGGTACTCTGCGATTGTAGTCGAGATACGGCATCCTTGGCTGACGTTGTCTTCGTTGGGTATAACCAACAAAATTTGGTAAAAGAGTCAATTACAGCAAAAATGTGATTATACAATTTATTCGTAGATTCGAGAGGGCCAAGGTAGTCAATATGGTATGTGTGTAATGGCATCGCTTCTTTGTTTAATGGATGCAATTCACCTTCTTGTTTTCCTCGTTTTCTGTTTGATATGATGCATGGGATACAATTGGAGATGAGCTTATGTATCTTCTCTTCTAATTTCGGTATGTAATAGTCCTTACATATAAGCTCCTTGGTTTTCTTGAGTGAGAAATGTCCCTTTTCGTGTGCTGTCTTTATAATTTCAGTGTACATACCCTTTGGAATCACCAATAATTCATAATCATCTACAATTTTATATAAGACATCTCCCTTCAAGAAATAATCATTATACGATGATCTGTCTTTGAGGATTTCTCTAATGATCCTGAGATCCTCGTCCTGATTCTGTAATCGTCTAATCTTGGAAATAAGGTTATCCTCAGCTATGACCATAATTGGATGTCGGCTTAAGGCGTCTACATGTCGCATCTGTGTTCCAGGTCGATGTTCTACGACATAATCATATTCTTGCAAAAACAATATCCATCGAGCAACTCTCGTACACAAATCTTTCTTGTCCAACGTCTTCGTGAAAGCATTGCAGTCGGTCACCAATTTGAATTTCAAACCAATCAGATACACTCGAAATTTTTTCAATGCTTCAATGACTGCCAACACCTCCAACTCGTAACTCGTATATTTGCGTTCTGGTTCAGTAGTCTTCTTACTCATGTAGTATACAGGATGCAAAAGGTTGTCGCTCGGCGATTTTTGTAACAGTACTGCACCGTAACCATCAATGGATGCGTCAGTATGGACCTCAGTCTCATAATTTTGATTGAATAAGCTTAATACCGGACCATTACTTAAAATGTTCTTGAGAGTATTAAACGATTTCATTTGT
Organism: Sarcophaga carnaria; assembly: GCA_958299815.1. Lineage (NCBI taxonomy): Eukaryota > Metazoa > Arthropoda > Insecta > Diptera > Sarcophagidae > Sarcophaga > Sarcophaga carnaria. The sequence goes on along the minus strand of OY283149.1, from coordinate 70,208,294 downwards.
TCATGTCCAAATGCAAACTTTGTATTCTGCTTCTTAAGGTCGGTAAGTGGTTTGGCAATAATTGAGAAATTAGGAATGAATTTTCTAAAATATCCTGCGAGGCCAAGGAATCTTTCCAACTGTTTGACATTTAAAGGTACTGGATAATTAACCATAGCTGTTGTCTTCTCAACTGATGCTGATACATGCTGGTTCTCAATAATATGACCGAGGAATTGAATTCTCTTCTTCAAGAAACTGCATTTCTTAATATTTATATCCAGGCCGTAGTCTCTACTGAGATTTAATACGCGCTTTAAATTCACAAGTGCCCCTTCTTCGTCCATTGCAGGAATGATGATGTCATCGATGTATGCTAAAGCTACTCCCTCACGAATCAAATCACGAAATATGGCATTGACATGTCGCTGAAACACCCCGGGCGAGTTCGATAAACCAAATGGGACTCTCCGGAACTGGTATTGTCCATTATGCGTGACGAAAGATGTATATTTTCGGCTTTCCTCGTTCACCGGAACATGAAAGAATCCGTTTCGTAGATCAATTGTACTGAAAATGCATGCGTTCTGCAATCGATCGAGTTGATCTTCGATAAGAGGTAGAGGGTAACGGTCCTTTACGATAACCTTGTTTATTCTTCTAAAATCAATACACAATCTTGGAGTTGAATCCTTCTTTTTGACCAAAACAACTGGACTGCAAAACTCTGACTCCGAAGGTTCTATAATTTCCTCTTCTAACCACTTTTCGATCTGATTGTCAACAATACATCTTTCTTTTATTGGTAGTCTTCTGGGATTACAAAATATAGGTTTCTCGTCCTTCAGGATTATACGCATTTCGACATTAGTTATTTTGCATTTATTTGGCACATAATTGCGTATCATTTCAATTACCTCGCACTTAGCGTTATCACTACATGTTTCCTCAATATCAATTGTACTTACATTATTATCAGCACAGACATCCATCACCATGATGCTATGTACTTCTTCAGCAATTTCGTCCTTAATTTTTCTTATCTTTAAGCCATCTGGTGTAATTTTTATTTCAGCAAATAAACAAAATTCGTTTCCTAGTATCACTTCAACATCAATACAGGCGAATGGGACTACATGAAAAGTTAAATTATATTCCTCACCATCGACATCAACTTTAGTTTTAAAATTTCCAATCGGTTTAATTTTCCCACTGCTCGAAGTATTACCGAATCCAATCAGGTAAAAATCTGATTTAGAAAGCTTTGGTCTATTCAACGAATTGTATACCTTTTCAGTCACGACATTAAATTTGCTGCCTGTATCAAATAAAGCCATCCAACTCTGTTCGGAGAATTTAACATCCACTTTCATAATATTTTCGGCTACCAATTGCCTGACATTCGCTTTCTCAACTTTGTTTGGGCATTCCTTTGAAATGTGGCCAAATTTATTACAGCCAAAGCATTTTATACCCTTTTCCTTATCCCTGCAATTCCTAGATGTATGACCTTTATCACCGCAGTTATAGCAAATTATAGACTTTTCACTTTTAGCCCCAGTCTTGTTGTCCTTTATTGATTTAACATCGACTTTCTGTTTAGAAGACCTTTCCTGCATTGCCTCATAACATTTAAGTTTCCCCTTAAATTCCTTCAAATTGCATGCACCGTACAATATGGTCTTATTAATTGGCAAATCTCGTATGCCATCAATAACGTATTGCATCAAAGCACTTTCCTCTATATTGCCGCGCGAAGCTATTTCCTTCATTTTCAAAAAATATTCGTGAACACTCTCATCTTTGCTGATCTTCCGTTCCGTTAGCATTTTATGTAATTGTGCACTGTTGGTTGTAGATTTATATTCATCGAATAATGCTTGCCTCAATTTAATCCATGTAGTTACACCTCTTTCACTAGCAATAAATAATTTAGCCAAGCCCTTAAGGGATTTCTTAGCAAAAATAAATTTTTGAAATTCATCCCAATACATAACAGCCGATGTCTCCTCAAAATCATTAATCCAAACATCAACAGGTATAGAGCCACTTCCATCAAATGGTTTAATTGAATCCTCAATATCACGGAAATTAATTGAAAATCTTGGCATATTGAAAGATGATACGTTACACTGTTCTGCGGTATGTGTTCTGCCTTGATTGTTCTGTTCACCATTGCGTCTATTTACTTCTTCTTTCTTGCATGGTTTTGCATTATGAAATTTGTTGTTGTCTATTTGTCCAAAAACATTGCCGCCGCTGTTACCATTTGTCTGTTTATATGCTACTTCTCCTTCACTTTTACTTTCATCGTCTAACTCGTTGCGGATGTTTACCATTGTATGTTCACCGTCGTCGTCAGCCTCCTCTTCGGAGTCACTCTCGTCTTTATCATCATCGTCATTTTTTAACTCGTTCGAACTTAGCAAATTCCCCTTACGCATGTTCTTGAATATGTGTAAAAACAAGTCGTCGTCGTCGTAATTCAAAGACAAAATGTTGCAAATTGAAACCAAATCAGCGGTACTCAAATTCTGCTTAACGTATTCTGCTTTTTCTTGAAACTTCCCGTCATCTTCATCGTAGTCAAAACCAGGGAATTCTCTCAATCTTTGTCTGTTTTTGCGATCACCATCATTTCCAAACACTAGTTTGTGTAAAGCAACAACAACCGCACGTTTAGCCGTCGACAAGTTGTTTCGTACAATAGGGAAATCTCCTAGAGCATGCATGTTGCTGTTGTTCCGTTTGACCGCTACAGTATTCCTTTATATTTCTTTTCTATTCGTTTGTGAAGTCTCGTTCTTTACGTTCCTTTTTTCTAATTTTTCTCCTTTACATTTCCTTGACAATAAAAACTCACTACAAACAATTCTGGTTGAGCCCCCAAATTTTGTGGTATTTTATTTCAGATTATTTATTAGAATGAAAAAATTATTATTAACGTATAGAAATTATTATTAACATAAAGTTCAATAAATAATTGATTTAAAATAAAAAAGTTTTCAAACAAAAAATACAGTATAGGCGTATACAGTACAGGTGTCTTCTTCCGAACTAGCTATACTTGCTCTTCTCTAGCTACTTCATTCCCACAAATGAAAATCGAATTTATTTCAGTAAAAAAAAAAGAAGAAAAAATAAATGAAAAAAAAATAATGAAGAATTTTGTTGCTTTGACCAGATTTAAAGTGCTAACGCAAGTGGTAAAGAAATAAATTAAATGGAAAGAAAGTAGAAAAGCTACTTATTTAACTTAAACTGAAGAAAAAAGATTCAGATTTCTTTTTAAAACTTCTAGTAGCAGTTGTTTTTTTCTGTTTCTTTTTAATTGGAAATATTTATTTTGGCCTTCAAATTTTCAGAATTTTTTTTACCACGTTCTACCTTCTCCTTTCACTGACTATAGTTATTTATGTATTGCAAAATGTGAAAAAGGATTATGAAATAGTTTTTTGTTTACACTTATTTCAGGTTTGTTTTTATCTCCATTTACAAGGTTGTTTTGCCACCATACTACCGTATATAATTTCAAACACTACACTGTCGGTACTAAGGGTTCATATAAATGTGTGTAGATAGCGAACTTTTTATTTTCCACAATTCATTATGTAGCGGAACTCTGTATTATATAAAAGTGTTCTTAGGGCGCATTTCTTACCACAAATCACTGGCAATGTTACCTTTCGCATTATTTACATTCTGTCTGGCAACTTCTAGAACTTACAGCTGATTGCTAATTGTTATCAGCTGAGTTCCGCATACAAAAAACATTGCAGACAGACGTTACGTTATGCGATTATGAGACTTAACAACAATAAAGCTGCTGCCTAATAACCTGTCCGCTGAATTGTTTAAGATAGGAGGTAATGAGTTGCTAGAGTGCATGTATCAACTTATTAGCAACATCTGGCTAAAGGAAAGTATGCCCAACCTCAGTGTCCTCTGTTCTGTCTTGAAAAAGGTAGACCCTACGATATGCGCCAACTACAGGGGTATTAGCCTTCTGCCTATCGCATATAAGGTTCTTACAGGCGTATTGTGTGAACGACTGAAGTCATTCGTTAGAACACTGATTGGACCTTATCAGTGCGGCTTCAGACCGCCTACCAGATCTTCACACTACACCAAATCCTGGAAAAGACCCACGAAAAACAAGTTGACACACACCATCTTTTTGTCGATTAAAAGCAGCCTTCGATAGCCCCATAAGGGATTGTGTTTTTGCCGCAATGTCTGAGCTCGGCATACCTGCGAAATTCATAAGGCTAAGCAAAATGACGTTGAGCAACTCCTACAGCTCCGTCGAAGTCAGAATGGACCTCACCGAAGTTTTTGATGCCGTGTGAGGTTTCAGACAACCTCTTCAACTTCGCAATGGAAAGTTTTCTGTGAAAGGCGGGAGTACACATCAATTTTCTAAAAAGTGTCCAGTTGCTTGCTTGTACGCTGGCGACATTCATAACATAGAGCGTATAAAGCAAGATGTTACTGCTGCCTTTAGTGCTATTGAACGTTAGTCTATTAAGATGGGTCGGCAGTAAATAATGGCAAAACGAGAGAATGCAATGCCTCCTGAAAAAGTCACTGTTTAGGGGTTTCATCATTCCATACGCCACTTGCCACACAGCTCATGTCATTGGGTATTCTGTACGACCGATTTGAGGGCATGGTTATCTAACGTAAAGGTGATGTTAAGTGGCCACCGAAATCGTAAGTTTTACTCCGATAAACTTTTTCCTTTGGGATTTTCTGAAGTCATAGGTTTACTCAAATAGTACCTAGAGAATACACACGTATTGGCATCAATAGCTGTTTAAAGCGAATAAAAAATTTGTAAGACTCACAAGACAACAATGAGAAATGGGCCACAACGTAGAAAATGATTTATCGTGCTTGCCTTTGACAAAGATGACTTCACCAACGTCGTTAAAAAAAATACACCCCAACCCGTAACGCTCTTTGACTTCACATGAATTGGTACCGTTCTAAATTCGAAAATTTTATTTTTTAACATACCTATTCATTCAGAAAGGGGCCTCATTGTTGAAGAGGATTTTTTACTAAAACTTGGGTCAATTGCCAACTGTTCCAGAGCCCAATGGTTTGACAAAACAGTTCGAATAAATGACAACTAGGTTGACAGATGTAGCCTTAACATTGTTGATGTTATCAACTGTCAAAGCTTGGAAGTTGCGTTTGAAATCCCCTACGGCTTTGTCCCCATGCGTACCGAATTTCAAAGGCTTATAGCAGAGTGAAAAGAATGCCAATTGTTTAATAGATTTCGACTTCAGGTTATACTAGACAAGACTTTTTGAGAGAGAATAAATGCTATTCTTTCAAAAACTTATCTTGTTTTATAAGTGTTTTTATGAGTTTGATAAACTGTAGTGCATAAACAAAAATAAACAAAAATATAAAATAGACTTGACGGTATTGAGCGAGCATTATAGGGGACCTGACAATCAGCGTTGGGTTACCAGCAAGTACAAAATGGCGGCGATGTGGACGTGCGGTAAATTCCCAGTGAGAAATATTGACAACAGGAGGGAGGGCTTTATGTAATTTATCTCCCCCTAGCTTATCAATTGAGGAGTACAGACTCAGATTGGACGACATTGTTAGCGAAACTAGGAATCTAAGACCTGTGGTTATTGCCGGAAACTTAAATGCATGGGCTGCAGCGTACACGAACCAGAGGGGTGAGTGCCTACTTGACGCATTTGAAACTCTAGAGGTCGTATTACTCAACTGTGGGCAGATTGATGCATTTTCGAAAAATGGACGGAGTTCTAAGATTGACTTAACATTCGTCAGCGATACACTAGTGACGACATCGAATTGGACTGTGTCCGTCTACATTCATAGCGACCATCGGGCGATCATTTTTGAAATTCGGGACCGCCCTACGGGGAGCACCATTTCTGCTGCCCCTCCTAATCCTTTGTGGAGGGAATCTACTTTTGATAAGCAAACCTTTGTTCTCGCGATGGGGGACATCCGGTTGACCGGAAGCGCGTATGACAGGGCTATGGAACTTATGCGCTGCATAACGGGCCTGCAGAGCCTCCTGGTCTTTACAACCCTTCAGTTCCTACAGTTATTCCTGTAGTCTTAAATCTAAAGTTGCTTTGAGAAGTTTCTCACTTTAAGTTGAGATTACGGCATGAAGTCGCCGCAGTTTATTAGGTAGTGCATTGGCTTATTACACGTGAGCCCACGGTTCAAACACCAGGTCCAACAACATGAAATGTGAAAAAATATTTCTTCAGCGACTACCTTTCAGCATATATTTACCAAAAACACTGAGTGTAAATAAAATTGACATGAAATGTTTGCCAAAAACTTGTCGATCGGAGACGACTTTAAATTGTATGTCTGACTATTCATGTATAAAATTAACACTCACAACATAACTGGTGTGAGCAGCTTGGTCCTGGCTGATGGGTTGTAATGACAAATTATGTGTGTTGTAGTTGCCAATTTTCTTCTAAAGATTTATTTATTAATTTGTAGTCATCGCCTAGTCTAATAATCGCCATGCCATCAAACCCAAAATTAATACGCCAAAAAAATTTTAATGTTGCCACAATTGATAAGAAATTATTAGTTCAAGCAGCCCTGCTTAACATAGACGAGTACTCCTTACAACTGCCATCGTACTGGTCAATTTTATTAAAATCCTTATTAAAGACGTATGCGAATACGAAGTTAATGCAAAACATGATGCAGTCGGTATTCACCGTATTGACCATACTTGTTTTAAACATATTAAGTGCAATTTATTTCTGATCTGCTGGAGATTGATCACTTTTAATTGGAAATAAATCTTGCTAAGAGTTCCATCTGCTGCAATACGTTGGAAAATACATCGACAATAATGATCATTAATTCTACCATATGAAAGAAATGCATGAATTGAAAATACAAAAAAAAAACTCGTCTCTAAATGCATTTTATGTGTGCTTTCTTATGGCAAAATTTTTGTGTAATGCCAAATGATTTCCAAGCCTATAATGAATAAAAAAGAAAACAAGAAAAATGTTTACAAATTTTCTTTTAAACTTTAATTGTTTAACTTTGTTTATGAGTGTAAAAGCAAAATATTGCTGTGTTCCTTAGAGTTTAATCTCTGTGGCATTTAATTTCTGTTTACTTGCCTAATAAAACTTTGTTTTTCACCTTACCTTACATTAAATGCAGGCACATGCTGTAGAATTTGCAAATTTCCATTACAGTTTTCTAGCATTCGCTTGAATTGTTTTCGTTACCTTCCGATATAAACTAGACCCGTGTTATACTATTCTAGGCTTCAATAAAATAGAAAGGAAAACATAAACTAATTATGCACAGATATTTATGGTTAAGTTTTAAGAGACTATTGGCTCTCACTGTTCAAGGTTAGAATGATGCAGATTCTATTTGTATTTTTTTTCTATCTGAAAGTGTTTGTATATTTGATTCACATAGTAGATGTGCTTGCGACAAACAATGGTTCGAAAACCAGACAAATACACGTTTATGTTCCAATTTTATTAAACAATGAAGGATGCTATAATGTCTAACGTACTTCACTGAATCATAAGCTTTTTATATTACTTTAAGGTTAGGTTAGCTTAAGTTGGTTGCCGTCGCACGGCGTATATTTCAATTGGTTTCAGTAAGGTGTTGTTGTAATAAAGACAATTTTGAACTTCTGGCAGGCATATTATCAGATTTGGGACAGCTAGGATTTTGTCCAAATCTCTTATGGCCAGAAAAGTGATGTACATAAATTCTGGGTGCTAAAAAATCCTTCGTCTTAGATTCTCATGTATGGAAAAGTTCTGACTGCAGCTTATCTTCTTTCTCGTGATAACACCTTTTGCAGAAGACGTCGTGGGGAATTACGAGACTTTGATCATGTGTCAATGTACTGGAATGACGGCTGCGAAGTTCTTAAAGTTGATTCTAGGTAGATCGATTCTAGGTAGCGGATCAGATTTGCCTAAGCTCTGTAAAAACCCGTTATTTTTCCCATTTTTTTCTTTGCGGAAGAGTAAAATCTGTGCGATAATTTGTTTGTCTCAAGGGAATCAAAGTACTCTGTCATTAGCATAAAGTATGAACAGCTGATTAATAAAAAAGCTGGTGGCAGGCAATAAGGATGATTTTTGGTGATTTGACTAGTTCTTGCTGCCTTTAGAACTGCAGTATCCATGGCAATAAAAGATGGAAGTACAGAAGCTATGATCATATCTTTGGTATGGTCGGTCTGAATATGCCTATCGACTACACTACCCCTAAACCTGCTTTTGATCCTAGTCTTGCGGCACAGGGAGCTAATAATTTTTTTATGATAATTGTTTACAGCTCCCAGGAAACGTCATTCAAGTTTTCACTGATAAATCCACTCAACAAATTCGGAAATGGAATCTTTGCAGAATAACTGAACATTAGATCGTTCCCGACACTACTAAATTATTTTAGTACTTTTCAGTCTAAAATAATGAGTATCAGAGTATATCATATGGTGACATGCGCATATATACCGATAGTAACGTGACCATTAGATCCCTAGAATGAATGCCGAATGTTTTTGGAGAAGACAGCGAAACATTCGATGATTACCTTTATTTGTATATTATATTTACATTTATTAAGATAGAATGTAAGATGGGATAATGAGCCCACTTTTCATTGTTCGGCGCTTGGGGACCTGACAAAAATAATTCTTGGCCATCAAGAATTTAATAAAAAAAATATGTCTAGCCAAAGGTGATTTGAGAAAAAATCACACTTTCGCAGGAGGAGCTGTAATTATATGACGGAATTAGAAATATCGGTGTTACAACGGGTTCTTATTGGACCCAAGTAAGCTGTGCCCATTGAGGCGGCTACCAGTTTAATCTAACCTAACCTAACTACATCTTGGTCATATACAATGTTACTATTGATAATTTTTATCTGAAGCGCTTTGTCTGTTTGCCCATACTCATATATTTACCACTGATTTTATATTATATACTAACTGAGCTAACATAAAAAACACTTTGTTTTATAAACGTTTAAAGATACATTCAACATTTCTTTTTTGAAAAGGTATCTTCTATAAAAGTATACAGAAATTCAGGTTTATTACCCTGTGGACGTAATCGAACCCATAATAACATAACATTTGTACGCTGCGACAGTGTGTATCTGTGAAATGTTGTAGTCATACTGGAAACAGTTAAAAGGTATTTAATACTAATAAATTGTTATAATGATATCCGTATTTATTTATGCTACTTCTTCCTCAAAGACAACATTTATGTGACTTAAGGACAAACATGATAAAGAAAAGCAAAAGAATATAAAAGCATTTATTATAAACAAAACAATCCTATTTAGTCCACCTAGACTTTAATAAAAATCCATATAAGCTAAAAAAGCAAAGTAAACTGCTGTACCTGTAGATACAAATTTATCTTCTGTTAATATTTGTTCACACTTTGTAATGTCATACATTAAGATACGGATTATTATCAAGGAATTACGTTTTTCTGCAATGTTTTCGTTTCATAGTTTTCTCTTAAAGACGAAGTCTATCTCCTAAATTTTAGTAAGGAAAATTAAAGGTTTAAAATTTTTGTATTTTACTGGTAATATATACTTATGTATGGGTTAGCATATGGCGTAAGTATTTTTAATAATAAGGTCCATTGCTTTAAAGGTTCATTTTAAAAATTTTTTTAGATCCAGTTTACATTAGCAAATTTTCTTGGAAAATAAAACCCACTTTTTATTTCTCTCTCCGGTAAAAAAATGTAACAACCAATAATACGTGTTCACACTTTACACACATACATAACATAATTGGTCATTACAACCCTTCAGTCAGGATTACGACCTAGTTTCTCACACCACTTATGTTGTGTGTGTTAATTTTATACATGAGTGGCGGGACCTACCGTTTAAAGTCGACTCCGAACGACAGATTTTTTGAGAAACTTTTCATGTCAATTTTTATTTACTCTCAGATTTTTTGCCAGAATACTGCTGACTGGAAGTCGCCGAAGAAATACTTTTTTTGTATTTTGTATTGATGTCTGGCCTGCGACTGGAACCCTGGCTTTTCGCCTAATAAGCCAACATACTACCTACTAGACTACGGCAGCTACACACTTGTTCACACTTTGCTATTATTTAATTAGGAAAACGTAACTCCCGCTTAAACTATGACATCTTTTCTATGGTGTTTTCTTCATATTTTTAAATTTAAAAGAAACAAATTGTATGTGAGAAATCATTGACATTTTTTATCCGTTTGAATGAAATATTGATGCCATTGTGAGCGGACAACAATTGCTCTTTACAACCCTTTAGTCAGTGTGTGTTAATTGTATCCATTAGTGGTGGGACCTACAGTTTTAAGCCTACTCCGAATGACAAATTTGGTAATAAAAAAAATTTTATGGCAATTTTATTCCCTCTCAGAGTTTTTGCCAGAATACTGCTGAGGTGAAGACGCCAAAAAAAATATTGTTTCGGATTCGTATTTCTTTTGTTTGAGACATCTGAGTTCGATTGAACTACGTTATTGCGCCCAATAACCTAATACACTACCTACTAGACTTTGGCGACCTCATATGCTGAATATTAAATGCCTGCTATGACTTCTCTGGGTAGGGCTCAACCGAAATGTCCAATTTTCCGTAACTTTGGCACATAAATCAGACTGAATTTGGTCGATTGCATGGATTATGTTGGCTTTGAAGACCGCTGCGGTTTGTGTTTCATTTGCATGCATCTGCTACTTAGGAAAATCTCACTAAAAAGTTTAACGGGGTTAAATCGCACAATATCGGTGACCATTTAGCATCACCTGCATCCGAGATAACCATGCACCCTAATCAATTGTGCAGAATAACATGCCAAGTGAGATGAACATGCCCTCAAATCGCTCTTGCAGAATATTCAATGTGACATGAGATATGAAGCACGTAGCGCTGTGGAAACCACATGTAGTTGGTGTCTAGATCATCCAATTTAGGGCCAAAAGAAGTTTTGTAACCATCGATATATGTCTTTGTGCTTGACAATGATGACCCGGCCAACACTGTTCTCAAAGATGCATGAACTGTGAACGTCGCAAACCTAAAAATCTACACCAAATAGTGAAGTTGTCGGGATGTATTGGATGTTTTTGGATCTCATGTGGATTGATATCGTCCATTCAAAAATTGGTTTGTTCACGTACAACGACTTATTTCGCTACGAATGTGCCAAAGAACAAGATTTCAAATTTAAGCACATTGCTGAAGGAACTCTAGCTAGACTAAAGACAATTGATATGGAATTTTCCGTACAAATGACCAGAGTGATTGTGTTTAATTCTTTAAGGTTAATTAAGATAACACTGAGAGCAAACAAAAAAAAAAATTGCCATGAAAATTTTCTCAAACAATCTGTTGTTCGGAGTTGACTTTAAACTGTAGGTCCCGACACTCATGTATTAACACTGCTGTGTAAGTCCTGACATAAAGGAGTTGCAATCTAACATTGCCTTGTAACAACCATGATGAATTTTTTTAACTCTATTGTGATTCGAAGCTTGGCTTTTTCCACTAAATCCATAATTTACTTGGCAAAGTAAGAAGATGTCAAAATATTAATGAATTTTTCAGCAATTTAATTTGAAGGTAGATCGATTATACGTGTCACATTGAACAATGGATCTGCATAAGGTTCTACTGAATTTGATGGTAATCATATGTTACATATTGTAGGACACGTGCATAAAAATGCCCTTCCAAACGCATAAATCATTCAGGTCCTAGGATGAATGAAAATGTATTTGAAATCGTGTTAGGTTAGGTTAGGTTAGCGTGGTAGCTTTAATTTATCAAAAAGGTCACTTGAGCACGCTTAGCGGCCTATTGTGACGCCACAGATGGACGCAGTCTCTGTATTGACCAAGTTCCTCCGAACCAAGGAGGGAAAAGTTGGTCAGCGCAAGGGCTGCACATTTCAAAGCACGACTACCCCAGGCTGGAGAACCAGCCAAAAAGCTTGATAAACGAAAAGATGGACGATAGCTCCGTCAAGCTGATAAGGTTTGGAAAGCACCTCGCAAGATGGGAGTCGCATTCTTTCCTCTTGTCTACCCATAATATATTGACTTGTAAGCATGGCCACTGTGATCGATATGATGCTACTGTTACTTCTGTTAAATCTATTTAGAAGTCGTTGTAGTCTAGTAGGTAGCTTGTTGGCTTATTAGACGTAAGGCCGCGGTTCAAAGACATTTTCTAACAAAACGAAATATTGACAAATATTTCTTCGATGACTTCCTCTCAGCAGATTTCTTGCAAAAACTCTGAGAGCAAATAAAATTGCCATGAAAAGTTTCTCAAAATCGGTTGTTCGGAGTCGACTTTAATCTGTAGATCCCGCCAGTCATGTATAAAATAACACACACACAATGTAAGTAGTGTGAGAAGCTAGATCGCAAACCTGGCTAAAGGGTTTTGTTGACCATTTATATAAGTACGTAAAATCTATTTGACTTTTTTAGTTTCAGTGAGAAAGACCTGCGAGCATGTTTAAGTTTTTACATTACGTGACAACATATTGACAATAAAGCGGAATGCTAAAATGAATGAATAAATATGTAAAGGGGTTTTCAAAGAATGTATATGCATGAATGTTAAAATGAAGATAAAGTTCCTACATTCTCAAAAGATTACATATTTAAGATAGAATTGTGTGCGTATAAATACTTTTTTGTTTTTTCTTAAACATTTCCTTCCCGTAATACATGATTACTTCAATAGTTAAGTAGCAGTTGCATTTAAGTACAGTTGCAGAAACCATCACGTAGTTATGCATACAAAAACAAATTTTTGCTGACATAATTAGAATGTGTACGTGAAGTACACACATACGATTCAGATACGAATTGGAAATGTATTTGTCGGAAATTAAAAGAGTACCTTTTAGTTATACGCATATAACCATTTTCTTGACATTTGAACGGGGTTTTTTCACTGGAAAGATAAATTTGATCTCTTTCACACGTGAACCCTTCTTTACCTCTCTTAATTTTCTTAAGAACTTAATCACTATTTACTGAAAGTGTAGTTACAAGACTTTTGTTTTGCTACTTTAATAATTTATTTCTAATGTCTGATATCGTTTCCGTTTGTAAAATGTATTTGTAAGTGTATTTCGAACGATATTAGATACCAAATGAATCATAAAGTGTGGAAAAAACGTCATGTTATTGCCGAGATTTGGAGCCCTTGATACTTGGTAATGTAATGAAACACTTTAATACAATTGGAACCCCAAATAATGTACCCAGACCCCCAAACTACGTAAAACAACAGCCAGGGAACTTGCTATAGTCATAAGAGCGTCTAATACTAACCCATTTAAAAACGCGAAGTGGCTAAAAGTTAAATTAGCGTCATCATATTGTTTAGAACTATTAAACGACGGCTTAATGAGATTCCTTGCATGGGTACAACAAAAAGCGAATAGTTTTGGTAACGCAGATTAGGTTTTACCGTACAAAGCATAAAGAAACATATGAGTTTTAGCAAAAATTTTAGTGGGCGACGAATCCAAATTAGATAGATGGCAGTCAGAAGGAAAATGCTTAGTATGGTTCAGTTTTACAAAATTGAAATTTTAAAATGGTACTGAACTATAACTGATAAAGTACCTTTTTGAATCAAATGGTATTTCTGTAAAAGATACATATGTACATACATACATAATTGGTCATTATAACCATTCAATCAGCCTTCAATCTCACAACACTTATTTGTTTAAAGTCGACTCCGAACCTCTGATTTTTCAAAAATTTTGTCGTGGCAATTTTATTTACTCTAAGAAGGAAGACGCCATAGAAATATTTTATCACATTTCCTTTTGATGGAGACGTCTGACATGGGGTTTGAATCGTGGGCTCACGTCTAGTTAGCCAGCACACTACCTAGGAGACTACTTATTTATGTTTAATAATCATACAGGACAAAAAACAGCTGATTAGGAAAGTAGCAAAACGTAAAAGCACCGTTTATTCAAACATCGATGGAACGTAATATAAAATACGTTAGTTTTTAGCATATGAAGAGCAATGCAAAAGTTTACAAAAATTACATTACTGTTCGGCAAGCGTTTTCATTGCTTTTCGAACATACGAACGTACGTTCCGTGGACGTTTGGCTAACCGGTGCTTCATAGTGTTGAACATGTTGCTAATGCATTAATAGTATTATTATTTCTTAATAAGTGGTAAACACAGGGCATACCATGTGTTATGTTGTTCTCCAATAAAAAATTACATTATAACAGGGTTGGTCAGCAATTATTTTAATGCACCTTGTAAGAGGGTGACATTTTCTTTGTAGAAAAGAAAACACCATAAGATTTAAGCATATCCATCGAAGGTTTTTTATTTATTTTAACACTGAAGGCAGACTTTTTGGTACCTATATTTTACTATTCTGATATGTATGATATTTTAGTTTAAAAATGAATTAATATTTTGCTTTATGTTTTTAAGTAATTTTTAGAAAATGGTGTAACGAAAAATCTATAAAAAAATTTGGATTTAAATTTAATACTTAATGTGGGTTTTTATATAATCGTATTTTCTAAAAATACATTAGGTGCATGCAGACTTTATTGAGTTAGTGTATATGGCCACCACTGTATACAGATTGCATACATGTGTACGTATAATAATAAATGTATTTTATAGTTGCGTTATACTTACGTGTTGTCTTATTTCACCTCATGTGTCCATGTTAAACAATGTTCGACGGTGCAATAAAATCTGTCGCATCAGCACATTTTACGTACTGCTTAGGACACCATACGTTTAGTGATTAAAGCCTTAGTGGGATGTCAAATAGTAGATGAAAATATGCTCATAATCTGTTTAAATTAAAATTAATGTGTACTGAGGTGAAGTTTCTGTGGCATAAATTTAATTGTGTTATAATAATAAATGGATAAAATATTTCATGTATAATAAGTATGATAGAGTACATAGTTCAGGAGAGACTAAAAATTTGTGACAATTCTTTTTCTAATTAAAACAATTTCTTTGAGAGATTTTTGAAAACATATTCATTCAGCTGTGTTCAGTAGAAGCTATAAAACTACTAGTCTAAATAATAAATTATTGAGGAGAGTGCTTTCTCAGTGCTGTTCTTTAATACCATATTCAGTTGACTGCTCAGTTATTACACGGAGTAAGTAGCCAAAGCAACATAGCTTATATGAAAGCAAATACTGTTATGATGTTTCTTTCTAGTTTAGTTGTTACAGTCGTTTTGGTTTTAATCTGATGTTTTTGTAATAATGTTGTTCGACCACTCTTACGTCTTACAAAAAATTATACTTACTGCATACAAAAACACACAAAATTACGCAACATGAAATTGACAAAAATAAACTCAAAATTCTTCATTTAAAACGTTTTTCATTGTTTTAATGTGACACAATTAGACAAACTTTTTAAAAGTTTATCCAAACCTCGATTTTCGGAAAAAAATGAATTGAATTAAAGGTTACGTCAGGAGTATGAGTTTTTCTGGTTAAAAACACTTTTTGTAACAAAATCTTTCTCTTAAACTTTTAAGCACTTACAGCACTTTTGTTTTCAATATTTAATTTAAATTTGTTTTTGTTTTAACTATTTAAAGAAACTTAAATATTAGACCAAATCGCATTGTATATACTTTGTTCACAAACAATGATTTTGACTGCAGTTGGTAGTGTGTTGGCTTATTAGAAGCTAGGCCACGGTTCAAACCTCGGGTCAAATATGAAAAAATTATTTCTTCGGCGACTTCCTGTCAGCAGATTTCTGGCAAAAACTCTGAGAGTAAATAAGATTGCAATGAAATGTTTCTCAAAAATCTGTCGGATTCGACATTCAATAGCAGGTCCCGTCACTCATGAATTAAATTAACACACACAAGACGAGTGGCGAGAGAATCAAGGCCGTAATTCTGACTAAAGGGCTGTTGAGTTGAAAAACCAGACGAGTTGAAAAACCAGACGCTTATATTTGGTAATTTAGAAGAACTTTAGTGACATCATTTACAAACACAAGATCAATTAGTCTGTTACCTATTCGGTGTGGTATGACTGTATTAACAGAATTCAGGAAAAGTGATAACATTGCATCAATAAGGGGGTTACGCGCTAATAAGAGTGGATGTTAACAGTTGGTTGTTTTGCATGGTACATATCTTACATTTATTGTATACATCTTCCTCCTGGCAATAATATGCAACCAGATATGATCGAAGATTTTTCAATAAATTGTTCCATATCGGATCTCGAAAGTCTTTTGTCTACTTGCTTAATAGAGATTAAGTTTCAATACAGCTTAAAGCTTAATTCGTTCTCAGATTCGGTTTTCTTACTCTCGTTTGGAAACTTTTGGCCGGATTATAAAGTGTCTTAAAAAATATTAAAAATAAACAAAATGAAGCTGTAGTATTAATTGTTATATTAACATCCTGAAGAGACTGCGCAGCGGGCCGTTATGCGTGCTCAAGTGAGCATTGGTGTCAAGGCTACCACTCCAATCTAATCTAATCTAACCCTGAATGTTTAAAGAAAAACTATTTTTGACACATTTTAATCAGGTATCCGTAAAATTTTCTATCAGTTCATTTCATTGATGCCGACGTTTGTATGGGCAAGACAATGTATAATTCAAGCCAAATAGAATATAACTATCAGTTCTTTTCTCCAAATGGGTTATCGAGTATTGAAAAGTGTGTGTACACAAGCCTTTGTTCTCGTTTCATAAATATCGTAGGCTTAATTGGTGCTAAATAACTCAATACATTTAAGTTCCATATGATTGCCAAAAATTCAATAAAAATTGAAATGAACTAAAAAAGATGAACGGAAAATTAAACTCATTTTGTTGTGCTCTACTTTATTTGACTGGGCCAAACTTGCTGCAACTGATATTTAGAAATACGCCATTAAACGCTTTTACAGCAATCACAATTTCTCACTGAAATCATGTATTTAACTGTGTATATTTTTCATATATATGTATAATTACTCATTTAAATAAGTAAGTTACTCTGCAAAACATTAACCCATTAGAGTTGTTACATTAACTTGTAAATGTCATTAATTCCAAATTAACCAAACGCTTTCTATTTATGTAATTGAATTTAAAAGATATTACTTATACGCACCATATGACATTTATTTAAATAATTACTCTGGAAAGTATGCAATAAAATAAAAAATGTTAATTTTGTCGTTTGCAAAATAATGAAATTAAATATCACTCATACGTCACATACTTGTTGTTATGAATTTTAAATATGTGTTAAATATGAGCATTATTCGAGTGAATAGTTTTGTCAGCTGGGTCTAATAGCACTATGACACAAAATAAAAAAAAAAATGAAATACACCCAGATAATGGCATAGTTTAGGTTATTAGTTTTGTCTAATAGAACTCATAAATATTTGTTTATATTTCTCGAACCCTCAAAACTTGTTTTATTTGACAGAAACTGTTATTTTGGATTTTACGCAATAATTTATTGATTATACAAACGTTTTTGAACCAATCTCACAAATGTAAACTTTCTTAGAAAGAGGAGAGATGGGCCTTTGAAACGGTATACATATATATATACATATATTATTCGACTTAATATGATGATGTAAACATGGCAAATGTGAATTTTTTCATATGTTTTGAGTTTGTCCACTCATAGTAGTAAACTTTAATTAAAACAGTGGTGATATTCTTAACACTAGATTTATCACGCCAGTCAAAATGACTGGTTTTGCCTTCTTAGCCTTAAATATTGACTTTTTGTGAATATTTTTTTCCAAAACTATTATATGACTTTTATAACGACAACTAAATACAATTAATTTAATAACTTATTTTGATATTGTGTCCGCAATAAAAAAAAAAATTTTTATTTTTTGGTACTTATACCGGTACCAGTCATTTTGACTGGTATGTTTTTCTATGGCAGAAGACAGTGTTCCTTTGCATAATATACAAAAAAAAAGGATGTGTATGCGGTTTATTTCTAGTTCTGAAGAGGATAATGAAAGCGCTGAAGATACACAACTTGAAGTTTCTGCAAGTGGAACTGTTCGGAAAAAAGCAAAAGAAGGAGGTGTTGTTGGCAGGTTACCAACTCATTGCATATTCAAAGATTTATCTGGGCCTACAGCATATGCTAGAAGAAATGTTATGGAAGAGAAGCCAAGCAGTGCTTTTTTACTATTGATTGACCACCATATATTAAAGCATATCAAAACTTCCAACGAATTATAAGCTTTTAGAGTTTTAGGGAAGAAATGGACACTTTCACAGAATAAATGGAAAGCTTTCACTGGAATACTGTATGCACGAAGTCATATTTATGGAACAAACAATGGGGTCCTGATTTTTTTTCTAAAGCTATGACTAGGCATGACTTTACAAAAATTTTACGTTTCATTCGTTTCGACACAAGAAATGAAAGGAGTCAACGCTTGCAAACTGATAAACTTGCTTTAGTGTCAACTGTTTGGAACAAATTTATTATCAACATCCAAAACTGTTTCAAACCAGGAGCAAATATTACAGTAGATGAACAATTGTTTCCAACGAAAGCCAGATGTAGGTTTACACAGTATATGACAAACAAACCAGACAAGTTTGGAATAAAATTCTGGCTGGCTTCTGACGTTGAAACGAAGTACGTCGTAAATGGCTTTCCTTATCTAGGAAAATATGAAACACGAAATTTGGCAACAAATCTTAGTGAATTTGTAGTAATGAGACTACTGGAGTCTTATACCATGAAAGGTAGGACTTTAACAACCGACAACTATTTTACCAGTGTTTCTTTAGCTTCTAAATTATTAGCCAAAAACACTACATTGGTTGGTACCGTACGTTCGATCAAACGGGACCTTCAAAAAATTTGCAAGGAAAAGAAGGATAGTATGGCTCGTTTTTCAACATTACTATATGCAACAAATGAATGTACACTTACAGTTTATAAGAGTAAGCCAACAAAAAAGTTATTTTATTGAGTACAAAACACAAAGCCGTCAAAATTGATACCGACAGCAAAAAACTACCTGAAACTGTGTCTTTTTATAATAAAACCAAATTTGGTGTCGGCGTCACAGATCAAATGGCACGATATGGCTAATGGCATATAGTGTGAAATCAGGATCTAGAAGATGGCCACTTCAAGTATTTTTCAATATTTTAGATTTTGTCGGAATAAATTCCTGGATTTTGTACAAAAATACAACGGGAAAGAATATTTTGTGTTTCGTTCGGCTGAAGAACTTACTTTTGATTATTAGTCATCAGGTCAAGAGATAACAAGTGAAGCTGACTGTCCAACAACTGTTCCTCCAAAAACACCCCACGCAATACGTAAATGGTCCCAAATAGGATTTTGCAATAATAATAAAAGTTCAATAAATTGCGACGTCTGCAAGAAATATATTTGTGGAAAACTCACAGAAAAAAATTTTTAATTCTATTTTGAATAAAAACTAAGTTACAGCTCTGGACTTTTTATTAATTTTATATTTAACCATTACTGTTTATTAATTCTATAAAACATTATAACACATGCAAAATTTACACACTCAAAACGTTATTTTTGAACAGCAGTCATTTTGACTGGTGTTGGTATAAATAGGTACAAAAATTTCTTGGTAAATCTAGTGTTAAAGTACATTCTCTTGTGAAGAGATTGTTACTTCGTTTGATAAAATGGGACAAAAATTAATTAATTAATTAAATCATTGGGAAGGCGTTAAGATGTTAATAGCATGGTACCACATTTTTTTTTGTCGTAGATAATGTGCAAAAAATTTCATTAAATCATGGAAAGGAACTATAGTTGATCAGATCCAACTATTAGCTGCTCTACACCGTAAATGATTTTTATACTTTCAGCTTCAAGTTATAAAATGTTATGACTATATACGAGCCTGTCTACTATAAAATGATAGATCATATGATCCAACTACCATATTTAAAATAATTACCATACATAACTTAGCATTTGCTATTTTATCAAGAACAATGTGTCTTGTGCATGTTTACCCAGAATACAATCTCAAGTAATGACGTCTACAAATGGGAAATTTTTTTTTGGATTTTGAGCACACTCTATGCCGGCCGTTTGTCTACCTGTTTGTACGCCCAATTGCTCGTTTCAAAAATTGTCTACGTGCGTTTATGAAATCTGCTACTGCATTGTCAATCCTAACTCTACGTGCTTTCAGTGGGCTTTCGGGAACTGTATAATGCCTGTCTAATTCAGCCGTTTAATTATTTCCCGTAATAACATCATGCATCGTTACACATGTATACAACCCTTCCGTCAGGATTGTAACCTATCCTCTCATACCACTTATGCTGTGTTTGTTTATTTTATACATGAGTGACGGGATTTACAGACTAAAGTCGACTCAGATTTTTGAGAAACTTTTCATGGCAATTTTATTTGCTTTCAGAGTTTTTGCCGGAAGCAAAAAAGGAAGTCGCCGAAGAAATATTATCATATTTTCGTTTTGATGTCTGACCTGGGGTTTGAACCGAGGCTTCACGTCCTATAAGCCAACACCCTATCTAATAGATTAAGGCGACTTCAACGGTACACATTGTTACAAAAATGGAAATGGCGTTACATTGTTTAACATTAAAATGATAAACAAAAGCTACAAAAACAAAAACAAGGGACTTGTTTACATGATCAATAAATAAACAAACATATAGCAACATCAGTATGAATTGAAAGGGATAAACAAGTAAACAAACGGGCAACAACAACACTGCAATGACAGACGTAAACAAAATACACAAAGTCATTCTCCTTCAACAGCATTCATCCGACTGTTTACCCAGCGATATAAAAGGCAAGACAAAGCAGGCAACGGATCAGAAAGCAGGCAACGGATTGAAGATCTACGTTGTAAAAATCTAAATAACAATTGTTAGCGCGTACGCGGAAGAAGAATAACAAATATAGCAAATTGTTGTTGTTTAAATCAAGTTGCGAACAGTGGAACACGGAATTGTGCGTACAAATTTATTTTTTTTTTATTTGCAATCTACGAACTCATATATTAAACATTTTTTAAAAGGTTAAAAACGTAACAATATATTTTTAAGTTTTGATACTAAATGAGTAGAATATTGTAAATAATTTATTACATCGCATATGACAATAATTCCTTTGCTCGCTTTGCAACATATCAACATAGAGATGTACATATGTATAGATGTGTAGATGGTAGAATAGAATAGTATAGGAAAAATTTTCTTTTATCGTTTGGTTGGCGTAATAGTCTGCTTTTTATAAATTGTTCTCACGTTCCTATGTTTGGTTTTGATTGCGTTTGTGTTTTGAATTGTATTTTTAACCCTGTATTGCATTGCATGTATGTGTTATTTTGAAATTGTTATTTATTGTTACACAATAAATTCAATTGTGTTTGTGTTTCTTTTTCAATTTTTCCATTTGTTTGTTGTAAAAATTAAACTGAAAATATATGCATTTGCCATCATACGTTTATTTATTATTTTTGGTATGCATTTTTATTCGTTAGTTTATTTAGTTTTTGCTTGTTGACATACGCAAATAAATGCCCACAAACACGTAAATATATTTTAAGTGTGAGTACATTCTTAAAATATCAATATATTGCAAATGCGTATTTTATTTGTTGATAATGGCTTCAATATAAAAATGTTATTAAATTAAATTGTATTAAATTCATTTCAATTTTTTAGACTACAAAAATTTAATTCAGAAGAAGTTAGAGGCTTGATATTTCTATAATTCGTTAGTATTGTTATCGCCATTATTTTAAAATAAATAAAAAAAGAAAATTTCAAACAGGGCTTAAAAAATTCAAAAACTTCATAATTCTGGCTTAAGTATCATTTTCGATACATTTTCCTAGAATGTTTTTGGTGTCGTGTACGTAATTTTTTTAAGATTTCAAAGATTTTGTGAAGTTTTATCGCAAATAATACAATATTTATGGTTTTTGAGAAAGAGTTGAAAGTTAAGTGTGGGATGAAGTGAAAGATTGAATTTTCTATTCTTAATATGTTCTTGATATTGACTGAAGCAGTTGTAGTCTAGAATGTTGTGTGTTACCATATTAGACGTCAGGCCAAGGTTAAAACCTCTGGTCAGACATCTCCAATTTATAACGAAAGGTTGTAATGACCGATTATATATTAATTATACATGTAATATTCCTGCTGCTAAAGACTTTGAAGAAGAAGAAAATAGAAGCTTGTCTTATGAACTCACGAAATTATTGGCTGCAACAAACATGAAAATATGATATTAATCGCCAAAGCTGGTACTACTTGCAACAGGGATGAACAAATATTACCAATTTTCACGCAGATTGCTAGCAGCTGTTTCCTGAAATCTTGTAGAGTCTTTCTTACTGCTATTCTCATATTTATCTCACGTGACAGACAAACATTAGAAAAATGTATTGCGTCCCATGTTTTATTACTGATGATAATATTTCTGTCAACTACGTTCGTATGAAATAACAGGATCATTCGCTTTGATAATCCTATATTTACGCCTTTCGAAAAATGAGCTGAAAGTCTTGCAGCATTTAACAATCATGCTTAAAGCCTTTATTTGAAATTCGAATTAACAGGATTTTTTAACCATTTTCATAAAACTTTTATCACACAACTGGTAGTTTTATTTAAGAAATAATACTGCATAAATTGTTTGGGATTAGCTATCATACTTTCAGAGCAGCCCATATATCCTTTTTTAAAGATTTTTACAAATTTAATTTTTTGTTCGCCTAAAAGGTAAGAAAATTAAAGAAAATATGTTTAAATAATGATGCTTATGTTTTTATGTTAATTTTTGATATACTTTAATCTCAACTTAAAGTTTTTAGCAACAGAATTCAAAAACTTTTTAGTTTTATTGTGGAAAAGGAAAAAAATGCTATTGATTTATGTTTTTTTCCTTTTGTTTTGTTTTGTTTCAACTCATCAACCTTTTCAACTCATATTTAATTTTGTCCCCAAATACTACAGTATCCTATACCCGTATACAGGAAACCAGAGAGGAATCAAAGAAAGAAAATTGTTATTGACATGATCGATGTTCTATTGCAACGGAAAAGTTTTTTACCTCACATGACGTTGACAACAGATATTTCTAACGAACTACAAGAATGGTTTGTACCATCAGGTTTCAGCCAGCCCTCAACTGAGAGTTTTACTGATGCGAGTGACAATAAGCTGTCCTATTTAAGCAATTGGAAACTTATAAATCGCCACAAAGCAGGGTGCTAGACGTCAAATTATTCATACATACATACATAATTGGTCATTACAACCCTTCAGTCAGGATCGTAATTCTAGGCCGTACTAGCTTCTCACACCACTCATGCTGTGTGTGTTCATTTTATACATGAGTGGCGAGACCTACAGTTTAAAGTCGACTCCGATTGACAGATTTTTGAGAAACTTTTCATGGCAATTTTATTTATTCTCAGAGTTTTTTGCCAGAAATCTGCTGAGGGGAAGTCGCCGAAGAAATACTTTTTGTATTTTGTTTTGATGTCTAGCCTGGGGCATGAACCGTGGTTTTACGTCTGATAAGTAAACACACTACCTACTAGACTACGGTGACCTTTTTATCAAATTATTATTTTTATCAAATTATTACCATTTAGAAAGAAATAAAACCAAGCTGACATGAAGTGCTTGATTTTTATGTAAAAAACCATGCCAATGTACATCATGTCCAAAATTTTGGCGCAAATTTCATAAAAGTGATAATAAAATGTTAGAATAGTAAATAAATAGTTTTATTAAAATAAATAAAAATATTGAAATTTTTTAACAAAATCTATGAATAATCGTGACAATTCCCTGTACTACAAGTATGTATCAAAAGTGATGCATAAGCTAGAATTATGAAGTTTTTTAAGCTCGATCTGCGGTTAAATGCAGTGACTTGCTTGGATGGTTAATTTTCGAAATATTTTGTGACATCTTAGATTTAAACTACGTTCAGATATGCACTTTTATTGAGTCAATATTCGGTTTATTGAGTACAATATTTTAAGTGTTCAGACATAATAATATACGCAGTTCAGCTGCTTATTCAATATTCATTTGACAGCTGGTAAACAAAACAGTTTGTTGTTTCAACAACATTGTTTTTATTTTGTTTTGTTTTTTTTTTTGTTTGTCGTTGTTAACATTTGAGTTGTCAAATAGCAACAGAAAGAGTTCGATTAATTGTAATATGCTCAATAAACACACTTATGACAATGCTGTTACACTTTAAGTTTTACATTTTAACAATTTGTGCAATAATTAATTGAAGCTTTATATGAAATATTGAGCTCAATAATGGCGTTTATTGCGATTTACGCATATCTGAACACCGTATTAGATTATTCACTATATCCTAGATCAGTACAGGTAAGCTCTATAGACGGAACTGGCCGTAGTAGGTATTGCGTCTGCTTATTAGAAGCTAGGCCACGGTTCAAACCCCAGGTCAAATATCGGCGACTTCCTGTCTTCTGTCGTTCGAAGTCGATTTTAAACTGTAGGTACCGACACTCGAGTATAAAATTAACACACACAACATAAGTGTTGTGAGGATCTAGGTCGTAATTCTGACTGAAGGGATGTAATGACCAAGTATGTGTGTAAAATATTCATCGAAATAATATAACAAATGTCTGACATGGCTACTCTGGGCAGAGAGTGTCCAAAATATAAAATCAAGCTCAATTTTACTGAAGTTATTTTTGATGCTGGCTTTGAGAACTGCTTAAATTTGTGTCTTATTCGCATACACCTGCGACTTAAGATAACCATACAAGAAAATATCTAGCGAGTTCAAATAGCACAAACTCGATAACTCCTTAACATCATCTCCACATGAAATGAACATGCCTTTAAATCACTCTTATAGTATATACAATGTAGCAAGAGCTGTGTAGCACGTAGCGCTGACCTGCTGAACCACATATTGTAAGCGAACATATCATCGAACTCAGGCTAAAAGAAGCTGGTGATCATAGAACTATAGTGCTCGCTGTCGACAGTGATGGCTAACATCAACGAAATATGAACCAATATTGTTTGTCCACTTATCCAGAAATGGGCGCCATCGCTGAAGATGATTTCTTGATGGAAACTAGGATTAGTTGGCAACTTCTCCAGAACGCGTTCAGCGAAGACACGTCATTGTTATTGAACGTACGGGTTATGGGGTAGGGTTAGTATGTGGAATAGGGTATATTATGCAACAAACCTTTTAGTATGTGTTATGTTAATAATAAATATTAGTGTTGTTTTATTTGTATATGTTTTCAGAAACGTTATAAACGTATTTATTTGTATTTGTTTTATAATTTGTTCACTATATCCTTTTGTTATTACAATTTATTTCTTTTTTCAAATTTCTTTAATTAATTTCATATATGTAAGTTCACACGGTTTTTTTGTTTAGTGTTGTTTGCGGATCGGAGATCGATAATCAACTGATCTTATAAGGATCAAATAATTATGTAGAAGGTGTTGATGAAAGTGTGTACGTGATGTGTGTGGTGAATTTTGATATGTATGATGAATGTTGATGTGTGCTGGTGTTATTATTGTTATTGTTTTTAAAGATGTTTGTGTTGTCCTATTGGAAGTCAGGGTTAGGTTTGTGTATTTGTTCACTCGTGTGAACATCCTCCCGGGCCGGCAACCTGTGAATAAAAACAAATTATTTTTAATTGCCCAAAAGGTGGGAAAGGGTATTAATTTTTTTTTTTCACTCGTGGTTTCAGGGTTTTCCCATGGGTACAGATTTTCAATTCCGACCTGGAGATCAACCATAGCTTCTTGTGGGGTGGAACCTGAAATTAGACTTTGGGTGGGTATTAATAATTGTGGGTGTTTTGGGTAAAAATTTGGGTAGATAAGGATGGTGTTCGGGTGAGTAATGGGTATGTAACGAGGGCGAAAATGGAAGATTTGAAGGAGTTTAATTAATGTGTGGGTAGGACTACGACCTTGGTTATGGGCCGAGTCAAGGTTCCGGTTGATGTTCGAAGTTCAACTACTCTAGGTAGTCCATCGAAACCTGGGTGCGTTTTGGTTACTCGTCCGAGTAACCACTCATTTGAGGGTAGGTTGTCCTGTTTAATGACGACAATGTCATCTTTTCCACAGGACGTTTAGGGTTTTTCCATTTATAACGTTTATGGAGCTCATTCAAATATTCATCCTTCCATCTTTTGCAAAACTGATGGTGTTGAATTTGCAACCTTTGCCATCTGTTTGCTAGGGTAATATTTTCGTTACTAAAATCGGGTTCAGCGGGTGATAATAAGGGTGAGCCAATTAAGAAATGACCTGGGGTTAATGGGTTAAGATCTTGAGGGTTTTCACTTGACGGGCTTAAGGGTCTTGAGTTGAGGCATCCTTCTATTCTAGCCAATAAGGTTGCTAGTTCCTCAAAGGTATATTTAAAATTTGCGAGCTTCTTAATATGGGACTTGAAGCTCTTTACGCCGGCTTCCCATAAGCCTCCCATATGTGGAGCTCCGGGTGGGATAAAGTGCAACGTCAAGTTTTGAAAGCTATTGGTTGATGTAACCAATCCCTTCAACTGTTTGAGGAATTCCTGTCGCTGCCTTTTAATTAGTTGGCTAGCTCCAACGAAGTTGGTTCCATTGTCGGAATACACAGCGACAGGGCATCCCCGCCTCGAAAATAATCGGGCAAATGCTGTCATAAATGCTTGTGTAGACAGGTCAGATGTGGGCTCTAAGTGGATAGCTTTAGTGGAAAAGCAAACAAATACGCAAACATAACCTTTGGTTATCCTACATGTTCTACCAATGTAGGATTTTATGTCAAATGGTCCGGCAAAATCAACTCCAACAGTATTAAATGGTCTGCTAATTTGGGTACGTTCGGGGGGTAATGCAACCATAAATTGGGTAGTTTGACGATTCCTATATTTCGTTCAGGGTACGCACCTATTGACCACAGAACTGATAAGATTCTGCAGTCTCGGAATCCAAAAATTCGATCGAATTATTCGCAACATTAGACGATTTCCGCCGTGTAGGGTTATAAGATGAACGTGTTGGGTTAATAATTTAGCAAAGGCGCTAAGGTAGGGTAATAAAATAGGGTGTCGTTCATCATATGTTAAGTTGTTGGAGTTTGCCAATCTGCCATTTGTGCGCATGATATTCTTTGCGTCCAAAAAGGGTGTAAGGGTGAGTAAATTGCTTTTCTTGGGTAAAGGGTTCGATTTCTTCAGACAAAAATATTCTTCACTGAAATATTGTGTCTGACAAAGAATTATCAGTCTATCACGGGTAGCTTTGATCTCATGCGCATCAAGTTCAATACTCGGGTGGGTTAATAATCTATTGAGTCTTTCGTCAATAGATTGTGGAATTTTTCGACACAGAACTACGCTGTCATGTCGAATTCCATTTCTTCGAGTAACTGATGCGCGATCACAAAATCGATAGACATATGACAATATTCTAAGTGCTTTGGACCATTTAGAAAATCTTTCCAAAATGTCCTGGGTAGGGTGGGTAGAGTCCATAGATGTTTTTGGGTTCAAAGTCGTAGAGAACGACTGAAAAATTTTAGCTTCAGCTTGAGTTTCGTAGGGTAAATGTGTTGTTGGCCACTTTGTTCGATCTTCCTTCAACCAAGTTGGTCCATTCCACCATAGCTTGTCGTCCATCAGTTCATCTGCGTTGCATCCACGACTGGCAACATCGGCTGGGTTATCGTAAGAGGCCACATGACTCCAGTTCTTGGTTCCTACCGCTTCGGCTATTGCAGACACACGGTTAGCCACAAAGGTGTTCCATGTAGTCGGAGGTTTGTTGAGCCATGCCAAAACTATTGCGGAGTCCGTCCAGAAATACATTGGGTATTGAGTTAGTTGCAGCTGGGTAATTATGTTTTGTGCGATTTTTGCCAACAACACTGCACCACAAAGTTCTAATTTCGGTAAAGAAATGACCTTGATAGGTGCAACTCTCGTCTTAGCGACGAGTAGGGTTACGGACATAGGTCCGCTTATGGGTATAACTCGTGCGTATAAAACCGCAGAGTATGCTTTTTCAGAAGCATCTGAAAAGCCATGAAACTCAATTTTTGCTGAGGGTGAAAAATTTATCCATCTAGGAATTCGAATATTGTCAATGTTATCATAAAACTGCAAAAACTTGTGTCATTTAATAAGTGTGAGTGGATTAAGACATTCATCCCAAGCTGTATTATCCTGCCAGATTTGCTGCATCATGATTTTGGCGGATATTATAATTGGCGCTAACCAACCAGCTGGGTCAAAAAGTTTAGCGATGTCAGATAAAACTGCTCGCTTAGTGTAGGCTGGTTTTCTCTCTATTTTTGGGGCCTCAAAGAAAAAATTGTCCTCTTTTGGATTCCACCGAATGCCTAGAGTTTTAGGGTTTTCAGATTCCGGAAGGGTGAGTAAGGCGGCATTGAGTTGGTGGTCCTTGGGTAAATTATCTAGGAGCTTTTGGGTATTTGATGTTTGATGTGCAGTGATTAACTGTTTTTGAGCGATTTCAGCCTCTTGAGCAGTATGAGCACCGGCTAGTACATCATCGACGTACATATTCTCTCTTAAAATTTGAGATGCAATTGGGTGGGTATCTTGAATGTCTTCGGCTAATTTGTGTAGGATTCTAATAGCCAAATAAGGGGCACAGTTAACGCCAAATGTGACTGTTTGCAGTTCGTAATCGGAATAAAATTCTTTGATAGGGTGTGTGGGTAGGGTTCAATTGAATTTGCCTATACATCTTAGTGATGTCGGCATTAAAAACAATCTTATAAAAGCGCCATCTCAAGATAGAAACAACCAAATCTTGTTGTAGGGTGGGACCAATATGTAGGGTATCATTCAAGCTGTTGCCGTTCGAAGTTTTGCTCGATGCATTAAAAACAACTCGAACTTTTGTCGTAACACGATCGGGTTTAACAACAGCATGATGGGGTAAATAATAATGGGTGTTTGAAGAAGTGTTAGGGTTATAAATAATTGGTTTCATATGACCTAAGTCAATATACTCTTGTAGCGCGTTATCATATTCAAGTTTTAGATCGGGTTTCTTTAGTAAATTCTTCTCATTTCTTAAATATTGAGCCATCGCTATATGGCGCGAGTTTCCTAACTCAATTTGAGGGTTACGAAATGGAAGAGTTACTTGATAACGGCCATTGGGTAAACGACGGGTAGTTGTCGTGTAAATTTTCTCACAAGTACAATCATCTTCGGATTGAATGGGTTCTTGCGGAATTTCTTCAATTTCCCAAAATGTGGTCAAAAATTGATCAAGCTTGACAGAACTATAATAAGAGACGATTCTTCGGGTAGGGTGAGAATCTTGTACTGGTCCGGTTAAAATCCAACCAAACTCAGTTTCTTGAGCTATTAATGTGCCAAGAACATCTTTCTTAACACCAGCTCTGATAATTTGTGGATAAAAATCGCTACCAATTATAATATCAACTGGGCGGCTTTCATAAAATTTAGGATCCGCCAATGGGATTCTGTCCAACTCTTTTATGAAAGTAGGGTTTAAGTTTTGGGTGGGTAAATTGCGGGTGAGGGTTTTGACAACAATTGCCTGAATATTCAATGAAAATTCCTTATTAGTGTTAGAACCAAGATGTATATTACACATCTTGTTCGAACGTGCTGAAACAACCTCATTTAAACCTGAGATTTCAGCAACTATGGGTAGGGTGGGTATGTGTAATTTGCGCCTTAGCTTATCAGAAATGAATGAAAAGTCTGATGCTGGGTCAATAAGCGCTCTAGCAGGGAATTCTTCACCGTGTATTTTAATATTCAAGCAGCTGTGCCTAATAATTTAGCTCTGTCATCTAATTGGGTTTTGCTTGATTGGGTTTGGGTAGAGAAAGACTGTATTGCACTTGACGTAGAGGGTTTATCGTCATTCTGTGGGTTAGTGTTTGGGTTGGGTTTGTGTAAAAGGGTGTTATGTCTGCTGCCACAGTATCTACATGTGAATGTACTGCGACATTCTGATACGATGTGACTAATGGCCAGACAATTGTAACAAATTGAATTCTTCCTTACGAATTCAATTCTTTCATTTACTCCCAGGGAAGTAAATGATGAGCATTCCCTCAAAGTGTGGTTACTTTTGCACAGTTTGCACAATGAACCATCGGGTTTTTCCTGGGTTTTTGGGTAATTATGGGTATTTGGGTGGGTTTGGGTTGAATTCAAGGGTTTGCTCTGGAATACGTTTGTGGATCGGGTATCCTTCCTATTATTGTGTGTCACATTATGGAACGTTTTTACTCTTCTGTCAATTCGATTGTTGATGTCCTGGAAGAATTTGTGTTTTGGGTGGGTGTTTGGGTTAGGGTTAGAGTTACTTTCCGGAACATCATTGACAGAAGTGAGTTCCTTGAATGTATTTGTCAGAAATACATCCACATCTGTCCAGGAAGGCATTTCAGCACAATCCTTTAGGGTTTTCTCAAATTCCCTTCGGATTTCTTTGGGTAATTTTGTCAAACAGAGATATACTATGATAGGATCCCAATTGTCTGTATCTATCTCCAATGTATTCAAATTTGCAATACAGCAATTTATCTTTCTCTGCAGTTTTCTTATTGAAACACTGCACATAGTGTTTACCGCTGGTAAATTTAAAAGGGTCTTAATCTGAGCGTTAATTTGCATACTTTTATTTTCATATTGATTTACCAGTTGGGTCCAAGCAATAAGAAAACCATCATTAGTTAAGGGTGCATTGTCGACTATTTCTTTAGCTTCGCCGCTAGTCTTATTCTTAAGGTAGAAAAGTTTTTCTACGCCACTTAGGCGGGTATTATTGCCATAAATGGCCTTGAATAGGTCCCTGAACGAGGCCCAAGACTTGAAATCCCCACTGAATGTTTGCATATCGCAAGGGGGTACGTTAAATCCAACTGATTGGGTGGGTTGTGTGGGTTGTGAGGGTTCGGGTGGGGTGGTGTTTGAATTTTTGGGTTGAGTTAAATTTTCTATAGATTCATCTATGGAAATCATAGATGACCTATAGAATTTTTTAGCCGATCTCACATTTCTGGAGAGGCCATTAAAATTTATCGAATTGGCTACTTCGGGTTCATTGAGTTGTGGCGACTCTGGGATCTGTCTGAATTTTCCGTCAATATTCGACCACAACTCTTCCAATTCATTCTTCATGAATCTCAATGCGGGTAGTGATTGAGACTTCTCTGCACTGGCCTTAAAATCTTCCTCAAAGGCACTTAAATCCTGTTGGATATAACGTAGAATATCGGCGGCTAAAGTTTTTAATTCCGACATATTTATTTTTTCTAAATTTAATACGCAGAGGATTGGAAAAAGTTATTAAATTGCGATAGTAAATCGAATTATCGCGGGTAAATTTGGTTCAAAAAATATTTATTTCAGAATTGAAATAAATCTACTTAGCAGACAAAATTGCCTATTGGGTAGTCTTTGTGTTCTTGTTGCACTACACAAAGAGAACGGCAATATGTGTTACTCACAATATTTTGAAAATATTATCGAAAAAAAGGGTAAGTATTGGGTGGGTTTTATGAGATAATATTTTATATTGAGATTTTTTTTTTTTTTTTATAAATCCAAAAAATTCGCGACAAATTATGCGATATATATAAAAAAATGTAAATTGAAAAATTTCAACTTACCTTGTCTGCTGAGGGTAGGGTACAAACCAATTTTATTTTTCCAATTCCTCTTTGTGTGATGTTTGTTGTTTGTGTTTGTGTGTAATGTTAATAATGGTTATTTGTTAGCAATTGTTTTTGATTTATTTTTTGTTAGTGAACTGTATTGAAATGCAATTGTTAGTGCACTTTATTTTCTTCAATTTTATAATTTTGTCACTATGTACTTTGTTGCTACTTGTTTTGAATTTTGTTCAATTTTTTATTTTTCTTTTATCACTTTGGTTTTGTTTATGTATTGTTCCAAAAAATGTGCAATATGTGTTCCTCTTTTATAATGTATATTTTGTTTATAGTTTTTTTGAACCTTTGTGAACTTTTATGTTTCCTTTTTTAATTTATATTTGATTTGGGCTTTTAATTTTTTTTGCTTTTGTATTATTTTGAAAATGTATAATTTTTGTTTCTTTAATGTAATATGTGTTTTGTTTGTATTTTTTGTGAACTTTAGTAAACTTTTGTGCTTGCCTTTTGATTTTAAATTTGTTCTTAACTTTTATTTTACTGTTCTATGTAATTTCACTTTATTTTTCTAATTTTAATATGTATTATAATTTTAAATATGTGATGTATTATTATTTTTGATTTTGCACCTTTTTACTGTTTTATATATGTTGTTTTTGTTAATGTACTCTTTCTTTTAATGTGACCTGTAATTATTGTTTGTGTTAATTGTTAATGTGTGTTTTTTGATTTAAGTATTTTGTTGACTATCGAGTTATGCGTTTTTGTTTGTAGGATATTTTGTAACGTTTTTTGTATAGGGTGATTTATGTTTAACACTGTTTTTGTTAGTTTATATGTGTTTATTTTAATTTGTATATCTGTTTCACTTGCACTTATTTGTTTTCTGCACAGCACTATTGTTGTTATTGTTTTAAAATTCTTTTTATTTTAGTACAAATTTTTAAATTAGGGTTTTTCTACGCCACTTAGAATGCCCTGTCGCTGTGTATTCCGACAATGGAACCAACTTCGTTGGAGCTAGCCAACTAATTAAAAGGCAGCGACAGGAATTCCTCAAACAGTTGAAGGGATTGGTTACATCAACCAATAGCTTTCAAAACTTGACGTTGCACTTTATCCCACCCGGAGCTCCACATATGGGGGGCTTATGGGAAGCCGGCGTAAAGAGCTTCAAGTCCCATATTAAGAAGCTCGCAAATTTTAAATATACCTTTGAGGAACTAGCAACCTTATTGGCTAGAATAGAAGGATGCCTCAACTCAAGACCCTTAAGCCCGTCAAGTGAAAACCCTCAAGATCTTAACCCATTAACCCCAGGTCATTTCTTAATTGGCTCACCCTTATTATCACCCTCTGAACCCGATTTTAGTAACGGAAATATTACCCTAGCAAACAGATGGCAAAGGTTGAAAATTCAACACCATCAGTTTTGCAAAAGATGGAAGGATGAATATTTGAAGGAGCTCCATAAACGTTATAAATGGAAAAACCCTAAACGTCCTGTGGAAGTGGATGACATTGTCGTCATTAAACAGGACAACCTACCCTCAAATGAGTGGTTACTCGGACGAGTAACCAAAACTCACCCAGGTTTCGATGGACTACCTAGAGTAGTTGAACTTCGAACATTAACCGGAACCTTGACTCGGCCCATAACCAAGATCGTAGTCCTATCCACACATTAATTAAACTCCTTCAAATCTTCCATTTTCGCCCTCGTTACATACCCATTACTCACCCGAACACCATCCTTACCTACCCAAATTTTTACCCAAAACACCCACAATTATTAATACCAGGTTCAGTAATTTCAGGTTCCACCCCACAAGAAGCTATGGTTGATCTCCGGCTCGAAGGACCATGAACGTACGGGTTATGGGGTAGGGTTAGTATGTGGAATAGGGTATATTATGCAACAAACCTTTTAGTATGTGTTATGTTAATAATAAATATTAGTGTTGTTTTATTTGTATATGTTTTCAGAAACGTTATAAACGTATTTATTTGTATTTGTTTTATAATTTGTTTACTATATCCTTTTGTTATTACAATTTATTTCTTTTTTCAAATTGCTTTAATTAATTTCATATATGTAAGTTCACACGGTTTTTTTGTTTAGTGTTGTTTACGGATCGGAGATCGATAATCAACTGATCTTATAAGGATCAAATAATTATGTTGAAGGTGTTGATGAAAGTGTATACGTGATGTGTGTGGTGAATTTTGATATGTATGATGAATGTTGATGTGTGTTGGTGTTATTATTGTTATTGTTTTTAAAGATGTTTGTGTTGTCCTATTGGAAGTCAGGGTTAGGTTTGTGTATTTGTTCACTCGTGTGAACAGTTATAATGATAATGATGATTGATGACCATACGAAAAATATTTTTTGGAAGACCTGATGTAAATTCAAATATTTTGAACGTATAGCTTAGCCAACGTTCCGTTAGTTTTTCTTAAGTAGTACTTCATATGGAAGTGCAAAAGTTAGTTTCGATGTTATTAATGTTTGAGATTATATTCAAAGATAAAATAAAAAATTTATCTTACCTAATGAAAGTAAAAACATAAAATAAATTTAACAAAAATTTATATAAAGGGATTGTAATTACATTATTTTTTAAAAAGAAACGTAATGATTTACGATTAATTTTGGATTACTTATGATTCAAAAGTTAGTTTCGATGTAATTAATGTTTGAGATTATATTCAAAGATAAAATAAAAAATTTATCTTACCTAATGAAAGTAAAAACATAAAATAAATTTAACAAAAATTTATATAAAGGGATTGTACATACCATACCTGTTAAATTGCAATTACGATTAGTAATTAATTACATTATTTTTTAAAAAGAAACGTAATGATTTACGATTAATTTTGGATTACTTATGATTCCTTTTATTTATTTCGCATTAGTCGTCAATAATCTGGAGGTATTAGTAGACAAAATAATGTAGGTTGTGAGTTTTGTTGAGTAGAGGAAGTGTACTTGTCAATTAAGACAAGTACAGTACCCGGAGGTCGAATTGACCCATTGTTGAGTAGAACTCACAAATATTTTTTTTATATATTTCTTGAACCCTCAAGACTTGTTTTATTTGACAAAAACTTTTATTTTAGATTTTACGCACACATTTATTTACATATTATGAGGTAAACTTGCCAAATGCGATTTTTTCATATTTTTTCAAGTTTGTCCATTCAGTGGACAGAATGATGACATTCTGAAATTGCATTCACTTGTGAAGAGATTGATACTTCGTTTGATAAAATCGATCAAAAATTAGAGTTGTTATTATTTAAAGAGTGTAAAAGTCGTGTTATATTTTTCATACATATTTTTTCAAATGATTTTTCAGATAAAAAATTTTCAGAATTTTTGGTGGATCTTGATTGTTTATTTGAAAATCTGTCAGTTCCAGGTTTGAGCGGCCACCAGAAGTTGGCCAATGTTTGCGCAAAGCGAAATAATAATATTTGCATTTTCGGAATATCCCAACTTATTTTATATTTTTCAATTTCATTTTGCAATTAAAAATGGTTAAACTTGAAAAAATAAGACAAAGTTTTATTTTCCAAGTTTACCCGATCAAAACTCATAACATGTAAGTTTGAACCATATGTTTATGTATAGCGTTTTAAAGGCTCATCTTTCCTCTTTTCAAAAAACTTTGGAAATAGGTTAAAAAATGTTTAGGTAAACAATAATTTTGTGTGAAAAGATCAAAAATAGCGTTTTTGTCAAATAAAACAAGTTTGAGTTATACTCAACAAAACTCACGACCTACACTATGTCATTAGCTGGGTGTTTTTTGACTATCGCTCCGTGTTATCAATTATTCAAACCAAAAATAATCATAATTGTAATCATTATTTATTTCACCGTTCAAAAAAAGTAATCATTAGGAACACTAATCATTATTTAACAGGTATGGTACTATCTATGTCCTGATTTAGTTCCAATGTTCAATGTCAGGTTTTGATAACATTTAAACTGACGCCTAGAACAGTGGTTCTGAACATCGACAAAAATATTAGAGTGTGCATATTAGGGTGGTTTTATCTCATAGGGTAAAAAAAATATGTAAGAATTTTTTTGGGGGCACCCCCCCTAAAATGTTTCTTTCTGTCAGATTTTAGGATTGCCAATTTTCAGTACTAGTTGCGTATGAATGAATCTTTTTTCGCTACTCAAAAGCACTCATGAAATATTGAATATAAGTGAGTAAAAAATATTGCAATTTAACTATTCTGATTCATTCGTACTCACTACAACGTTGATTTATAATGAGTACAACGTTGACATTGAACTCATAACATTCGAAATATGTTTGATTCATACGTCTACTCATTCAGATTCATAAATTTAGAAAAATACTTATAACACTCATAAATGATTCGAGTAATTCGAATCATTCATCAAAATTTAAAGTTTTAGTTGTTGTTGCATTTACAAAAAAAAAAGAAGAAAGATAAGATAAAGACAAAACCAGCAAGCAAAGCAAACACACAACCTTCTAGAGAGTATTGTAGTGTTCGTACGCGAATCATATTTATTTTATGGTTCTTGTAAGTGTTGAGTCATGGAGAGTCGAAATCAACAACATCATAAGTATTGTTAAATATGAGTATGATGAGTACTTCAAACTTTGAATATGAGTAATATGAGTATAATATTAAAATAAGTATGAATGCGTATAAGTATCAGAAAAGATGAGTATGATTCGATTCTACTCATCTTTTTGAATACACTTTGCTGATCTCTGATACGTACCTACAAACACTCATAGAGATAAACGCTTGAAATAAAAGAAATGTTCAAAAACTTTTATTGCCAAAGATAAATAAAATTTTAGTCATTTTATATCCATTCGATAGACAATGCCGTCTTTAAAACAGCATCTTCAATTTCAAAGGCCAGCAAGGGCGATGCACTTAAATTTAGAAAACCATTCAATCTAACATTTGATAAAATTGTCTTTATTTGAAACTAAACTAAACAAGGGGTTTATTTACAAAAATAAAACGAAAAAAAAATACAAACAAATAAAAGAACATACATTTAAAGAAAACCTCATAAACATTTATAAGCTAAATACAAACATACTCTTGTGTATACAATTTATCTTATCGGTGTTGAGCATATAAGCAATAAAAATTCTACTTAAATTTTTTGGTAAACGAATATCAACCACTACAGTCACAAACATTTGTATATCGCCTGCTGACAGTCAAAAGCTCTAACTTTACTTTCACTCTTTTTTCTAAGAGTAAAGAGTTTATTGATTTGAAATAAAGGCTTTTGCATAATATTTAAAGGCATATCCGGCTTTTTGCTTTTTGGTGATAAATTGAACGTGTAAATAGATTTGAGCATGACAACATTATCATTAAAATGATAGATTTAAAATTTTGTTACGACATTACGGATTTTATGTTACGATACATTCATATTAAATTGGAAATTGTGTACAAGTGCTCTGTGAATGTAAGAATGTTTGTGATAAGAATTTTCAATTCTAATCTGGACAATAAATGCTTTGTGCTTTTTTCCATTGCAGTCAAGTGTAAATAAAATTGTTTGTTGTAGGCATTTTACAGTTAAACTGAAAACAATGTCATTAACGCAAATACATCAGATTACGATGTCAAACTATAGTAGAAGGTATTGTTATATTTTCGATTAATGGCTTTAGTAATCTGTAGTCCACATTACAGATGCTTTTGCCATCGAAAATTAAACAGTTTTTAGAGAAAACTATTGCGAATTTAAAATATATATTGTTCGATTACACTTAACCTGTTGAGTTCAATCAAAGATGACAGGAAATGAGAGGCCAATAAGCTTAGCCCCTTCGTTACACATTCAAATTTATAGACAGCAAAGTCATGAGACGGAATGGCGAGCTATCGGCAGATCTTTCATTATGGCAGTGGTCTGTTAGAACCGTAATAGTGAGTCTTACGATACAAGAAAAAGGAACAACAGAATCCCCTTAGGTGCTCCGATGGCCTTGTTGGTAGTGTGCTAAACTTTATATGCCAGGGTCGTGGTTTGGATTCCCACTAGACGCTTTGGGTGGCTGTGATTGTATGTCTGTTATTATATGTATCTACTCATAATAGCAAAAAGAAAGTGAGAATTATAAGTAAAACACAATTCTCGAAAAAAAGTGACGAAAGTATGTATTTATTTATTTTTCCTTATTCCCGGGGGATATTAAATTTAAATGATTGCTGAGGGCAAGT
The DNA here is from genome assembly GCA_958299815.1 of Sarcophaga carnaria. Classification (NCBI taxonomy): domain Eukaryota; kingdom Metazoa; phylum Arthropoda; class Insecta; order Diptera; family Sarcophagidae; genus Sarcophaga; species Sarcophaga carnaria. The sequence continues at coordinate 70,170,259 of OY283149.1, read as the reverse complement.
CGCCGAAGAAATATATTTTTTTCATATATTGTTTTGTTCGAGATTTATGAGCCAGGGGGTTGAAACACAGCCATCTAATAAGCCAACACACTACCTACTTGACTTTTCAGCCCTTAATATACATATTGTTACGTTTTTAACTTTTTAAAAACGGTCAGAATATAAGTTCGTTGATTGCAAACAAAATATAAATAAATTTGTGTTTAGTTTCAATTAAAATCTTTATTGTTCGCACTACTTTTGTGTGCCAAAGAGGTTAGAGGACGTGTACTTGTCAATTAAGACAAGTACAGTACCCGGAGGTCGAATTGACCTAGTTTCTCACACCACTTATGTTATGTGTGTTAATTTTATATATGAGTCCAGAGAGTAACTGAAGAAAACATTTTTTTATATTTCCTTTCTTTAGATGTCAGAGCTGAGATTTTAAGTAGGCTTACACACTTCAATTATTATTGCCAAAATATTTCTGAATTATTGCATTCACTAGTCATTTATTATATTTAAAATTTTTATCTGAATAATAAGCGCATTGAAAAAAATCTGGCAAGTGTTAACCGAAACTGGTTACAAAAAAATATAAACAAAAACGTAAAACTAGTGGACAGTATTTTTAAAAGGAAACAAAATATTCAGAATTTTATTTAAATTTTCTAACGACTGTGGAACAAAAGCTGGCAAATAATGAAACACTCACAGTCTTTACCACCAAGTAGTTAGCAGAAACGCAAACACTTTGAGGAGAAGTTCTTCAAAAATTTCTTCACAACTTCCTCTACCAAATTTCAATGTTGTGATTCCATGGAATTTGTTGGAGGGTAATTCGACATGTGGTAAAAACGCATTTTCTCCAATAGTGAGTGCTCACATTTCATAATTTATGTTATGTTATGTTTTCAGTAATTATTTTTCTGTTGCCATTTCTAATTAACCACAACGTGTTTTTAGTTTTCTGAGTAGCTTTTGTCACTTGTCACTATAGAAGAAAAGCAATAGAGTACGGCAAAGCGATTAATTTTGTTTATGTATCCAACAAGCCAATCAACCAAATTGCGCAGCAATCCGCCTTATTTAAAGATATTAGGCCTTAGTAGCAAAACTTTAGAAAGATTATGCATTAGAACTTAATACATACATGATTGGTTATTACAACCCTTCAGTCAGGATTACGACTTATCTTCTCACACTGCTAGTGTTAAGTGTGTTACATGAGTGGCGGGATCTACAGTTTAAAGTTGACTCCGAACGACAGATTCTTAAGAAACTTTTTATGGGAATTTTTTACTTTCAGAGTTTTTCTCAGAAATCTGCTGAGAAGAATTTTCCGAATAAATATTTTATTGTATTTCATTATGTTGAGGATATTTGACTAGGGATTTGAACCGTGGCCTCACGAAGCCACCACACTACCTACTAGGCAACAGTAACTTCTTATACAATATTTGCTTTAATTTAAATAAAATTTAAAATAATTTTACCATTAAGTTTATTTTTAGATAATAGTAGTTAATACAGATATTTATTCGACAACACTCCTCATTTCCAGAGAGACACAATTTTTGATTTTTTAATATTTTAGAAAAATTTTGAAGGTACCTTAGAGCGTGTGAAATCTAAAATTATGTAACAATATCGCGGGTCTCAAGTGGAGATTGAGAGATAATTGGCGGTTTTTCTAACATTGGTTTGAATTCATACATGAAATTGATACTCTTCTCCAAAGAGGCAAACAAATTGTCTCAAACAAATTTCATTTATTTGCGAAATCAAGTTGGCATAATGCATATAATTATAAAGAGACCATAATAGTCCGATTTCGGTTTATGGTTTTGCTCGGAGGTCGGGTATACCTCACAACGACTTCTGCAGAAGGCCATCGTCCATCCCAATAAAAAGTTATAAGCTTTTAAGAATGAGCAATTTCACGTGTTGTTGTTGTTTTTAATTCACTCAAAAATATAAAAGTTTAAAGTACCGTTATAATGCTATTGTTGCTAAATTAAGCAAAGTTTTTCCATATCCTTATTTTAGAACAAGTGCTCTTTCATATTGGATAAAAATATTTACTCAAATTGAAACTCAAAACAACGACTTTTGTCCAGCTAAATAGCAAAATCTTACACTGTGCACAGTACGTATATATACATAGTACGTCATGTTCATAGTACGACCTTTCTAGCTTAAAGCAACACAATTTATCTGTTTTCAGCACCATTTATAAACCAGAAATAAAATGACTTGACAATCATCTTCGTTCTGTCAAACTTAATTTTTATTGGTAACATATGGCACACAGTAATTAAATTTTCAATGTCTTGTGCTCCTACATAACCAAACACTATACCACAGTCTATGTGACCGTTTTAATGTGAACAATATTTTCTTGTCATTAACGGAAATGAACTCAAGGTAATTGATTTTTAAGGATGCCTGCTTATGGTGTGTTGTAGGCTGATAGTTAAAAAAGTAAGAAACAAAATGTAAGAATTATACGAGACCATTGGGCATTATACACAATGGAACACACTTAAAATGGTCGCTCAATGTTAAGTTTTCCAATTTTTTTAATATTGTATCGTTCGCAGACGACATCAAATACAATAATATTACTGGCTCAAAAGGTTTGGAGAAAACCCGATCATGATCCAACATGGTGGAGGACTCGTAGTGGCATTGGGTGTTCAAATGCTTTTGCAAACAAAACCTTAAACAAAAAGCCAAAATACTTAGCATAAACCATACATTTGTTTTGTGCAAGGATAATGATCTTAAGCATATATCTGGGGCTCTTAAGGAATGGCGACTGAACAATTGTCCTCGAGTTATCAGAATACAACCTAAATTTCAAAATTTGATAACCATCCAAATAATGAAATAAATGATGATAAATGAAACAATAAATGCCCCTCTTTTGGAGGAGCGAAGCAAATTAATCTCTCAATATGTAAAAAATCTTGCTCAGACTGACCCAAAGCATAAAATGTCATTCACAAAGAAAGCTAAGCAAAATCTATATAGTGAAAATATTCTCCTTCTGACTTATTTAACGTACAAATATTTAAATTGGCCATTTTATTTGAATTCTGACTTTATTACTTAAAACACGTAATTATTTTTGTGCTTAATTGTTTTATATTTATTTATTTAAGTCAATTAATCTAACTGCCTGAACACAATTTTTTTTTCATTTAACAGTAGATCGAGCCTTAAGAAAGCTTGTTAATTCTAGCTTATGTACCACTTTTGATACATACTTGCAGTAACATAGAATTGTCCCGATTATTGATAGATTTTGTTAAAAAATTTAAATATTTTGATTTATTTTAATAAAACTATTTTACATTATTACATTTTACTATCACTTCTATTTACGCCAAAATTTTTGGCATGATGTACAGTGGTATGGTTTTTTACATACAAATCAAACACTTCATGTCAGCTTGGTTTTGTTTTTTTCTATATGGCAATAATTTGACATCTTTGTGGCGATTTAAAGCTTTCCAATTGTTTAGATGATGCAGCTTATTGTCACTCGCATCAGCAACGCTCTCAATTGAATTACGGCTGAAGCCTGATTATATAAACTATTGTTATACTTCGTTAGAAAAATTTGTTGTTAACTTCATGTGAGATAAAAAAGTTTCACGTAGCAACAGAACATCGATTATGTCAATAACAATGCTCTATCTTTGATTCCTCTCCGATTTCACGGATACAGTTTTCTCCAAATACGACTGTAAGTAATTGCTACGCATCTACAGCGCCAAATTTATTGGGATTATTAAAAGTTGAAAGACTTCAGCCCGTTTTTCGACAAGGCGTGAATTTATAATCATTTCCGAGGTGCATTATTAAAGCGAATGATTCTGTTATCTCATACGTACGTAGTTGACCGAAGTATTATCCTTCTGTAATATCTATCAAATAGAACTTAGGACGAAACACTTTTCTCTAATGTTTGTCTGTCACTTGAGATAAATATGAGAAGAACAGTAAGAAAGTCTCTACAACATTTTAAGAAACAGCTGTTGGCAATCTACGTAAAAATTTGTAATATTTTTTATAAGTTCATAAGAGGAGCTTCTGTTTTCTTCTTCTTCAGAGTCTTCAGTAGCAGGATTATTACATACATACATACATAGTCGATCATTACAACCTTCGTTGTAAATTAGAAATGTCTGACCTGAGGTTTGAGCCTTGGTCTGACGTCTAATAATCAAACACGCTACACACTAGACTACGACTACTTCAATCAATATCAAAAACAAATAATTCAACCTTTTCACTTTCATCCAAAACTTAACTTTCAATTCCTTCTCAAATACCAAAAGTAATGTATTGTTTACGAGAAAACTTCACAAAATCTTTGAAATTTTAAAAAATACATAGACAACACCAAAGAATTCCTAGGAATGTCGTATGCATCAAAAATGATACATAAACCAGAATTATGAAGTTTTTGAATTTTTTTAATTCCTGACGATAACATTACTATCGAATTCAAAAAATATCAGGCATCTAGCTTAGCAATAATCTGGAGGTATTAGTAGACAAAATAATGTAGGTTGTGAGTTTTGTTGAGTAGAGGAAGTGTACTTGTCAATTAAGACAAGTACAGTACCCGGAGGTCGAATTGACCCATTGTTGAGTAGAACTCACAAATATTTTTTTTATATATTTCTTGAACCCTCAAGACTTGTTTTATTTGACAAAAACTTTTATTTTAGATTTTACGCACACATTTATTTACATATTATGAGGTAAACTTGCCAAATGCGATTTTTTCATATTTTTTCAAGTTTGTCCATTCAGTGGACAGAATGATGACATTCTGAAATTGCATTCACTTGTGAAGAGATTGATACTTCGTTTGATAAAATCGATCAAAAATTAGAGTTGTTATTATTTAAAGAGTGTAAAAGTCGTGTTATATTTTTCATACATATTTTTTCAAATGATTTTTCAGATAAAAAATTTTCAGAATTTTTGGTGGATCTTGATTGTTTATTTGAAAATCTGTCAGTTCCAGGTTTGAGCGGCCACCAGAAGTTGGCCAATGTTTGCGCAAAGCGAAATAATAATATTTGCATTTTCGGAATATCCCAACTTATTTTATATTTTTCAATTTCATTTTGCAATTAAAAATGGTTAAACTTGAAAAAATAAGACAAAGTTTTATTTTCCAAGTTTACCCGATCAAAACTCATAACATGTAAGTTTGAACCATATGTTTATGTATAGCGTTTTAAAGGCTCATCTTTCCTCTTTTCAAAAAACTTTGGAAATAGGTTAAAAAATGTTTAGGTAAACAATAATTTTGTGTGAAAAGATCAAAAATAGCGTTTTTGTCAAATAAAACAAGTTTGAGTTATACTCAACAAAACTCACGACCTACACTATGTCATTAGCTGGGTGTTTTTTGACTATCGCTCCGTGTTATCAATTATTCAAACCAAAAATAATCATAATTGTAATCATTATTTATTTCACCGTTCAAAAAAAGTAATCATTAGGAACACTAATCATTATTTAACAGGTATGGTACTATCTATGTCCTGATTTAGTTCCAATGTTCAATGTCAGGTTTTGATAACATTTAAACTGACGCCTAGAACAGTGGTTCTGAACATCGACAAAAATATTAGAGTGTGCATATTAGGGTGGTTTTATCTCATAGGGTAAAAAAAATATGTAAGAATTTTTTTGGGGGCACCCCCCCTAAAATGTTTCTTTCTGTCAGATTTTAGGATTGCCAATTTTCAGTACTAGTTGCGTATGAATGAATCTTTTTTCGCTACTCAAAAGCACTCATGAAATATTGAATATAAGTGAGTAAAAAATATTGCAATTTAACTATTCTGATTCATTCGTACTCACTACAACGTTGATTTATAATGAGTACAACGTTGACATTGAACTCATAACATTCGAAATATGTTTGATTCATACGTCTACTCATTCAGATTCATAAATTTAGAAAAATACTTATAACACTCATAAATGATTCGAGTAATTCGAATCATTCATCAAAATTTAAAGTTTTAGTTGTTGTTGCATTTACAAAAAAAAAAGAAGAAAGATAAGATAAAGACAAAACCAGCAAGCAAAGCAAACACACAACCTTCTAGAGAGTATTGTAGTGTTCGTACGCGAATCATATTTATTTTATGGTTCTTGTAAGTGTTGAGTCATGGAGAGTCGAAATCAACAACATCATAAGTATTGTTAAATATGAGTATGATGAGTACTTCAAACTTTGAATATGAGTAATATGAGTATAATATTAAAATAAGTATGAATGCGTATAAGTATCAGAAAAGATGAGTATGATTCGATTCTACTCATCTTTTTGAATACACTTTGCTGATCTCTGATACGTACCTACAAACACTCATAGAGATAAACGCTTGAAATAAAAGAAATGTTCAAAAACTTTTATTGCCAAAGATAAATAAAATTTTAGTCATTTTATATCCATTCGATAGACAATGCCGTCTTTAAAACAGCATCTTCAATTTCAAAGGCCAGCAAGGGCGATGCACTTAAATTTAGAAAACCATTCAATCTAACATTTGATAAAATTGTCTTTATTTGAAACTAAACTAAACAAGGGGTTTATTTACAAAAATAAAACGAAAAAAAAATACAAACAAATAAAAGAACATACATTTAAAGAAAACCTCATAAACATTTATAAGCTAAATACAAACATACTCTTGTGTATACAATTTATCTTATCGGTGTTGAGCATATAAGCAATAAAAATTCTACTTAAATTTTTTGGTAAACGAATATCAACCACTACAGTCACAAACATTTGTATATCGCCTGCTGACAGTCAAAAGCTCTAACTTTACTTTCACTCTTTTTTCTAAGAGTAAAGAGTTTATTGATTTGAAATAAAGGCTTTTGCATAATATTTAAAGGCATATCCGGCTTTTTGCTTTTTGGTGATAAATTGAACGTGTAAATAGATTTGAGCATGACAACATTATCATTAAAATGATAGATTTAAAATTTTGTTACGACATTACGGATTTTATGTTACGATACATTCATATTAAATTGGAAATTGTGTACAAGTGCTCTGTGAATGTAAGAATGTTTGTGATAAGAATTTTCAATTCTAATCTGGACAATAAATGCTTTGTGCTTTTTTCCATTGCAGTCAAGTGTAAATAAAATTGTTTGTTGTAGGCATTTTACAGTTAAACTGAAAACAATGTCATTAACGCAAATACATCAGATTACGATGTCAAACTATAGTAGAAGGTATTGTTATATTTTCGATTAATGGCTTTAGTAATCTGTAGTCCACATTACAGATGCTTTTGCCATCGAAAATTAAACAGTTTTTAGAGAAAACTATTGCGAATTTAAAATATATATTGTTCGATTACACTTAACCTGTTGAGTTCAATCAAAGATGACAGGAAATGAGAGGCCAATAAGCTTAGCCCCTTCGTTACACATTCAAATTTATAGACAGCAAAGTCATGAGACGGAATGGCGAGCTATCGGCAGATCTTTCATTATGGCAGTGGTCTGTTAGAACCGTAATAGTGAGTCTTACGATACAAGAAAAAGGAACAACAGAATCCCCTTAGGTGCTCCGATGGCCTTGTTGGTAGTGTGCTAAACTTTATATGCCAGGGTCGTGGTTTGGATTCCCACTAGACGCTTTGGGTGGCTGTGATTGTATGTCTGTTATTATATGTATCTACTCATAATAGCAAAAAGAAAGTGAGAATTATAAGTAAAACACAATTCTCGAAAAAAAGTGACGAAAGTATGTATTTATTTATTTTTCCTTATTCCCGGGGGATATTAAATTTAAATGATTGCTGAGGGCAAGTCGCCGAAGAAATATATTTTTTTCATATATTGTTTTGTTCGAGATTTATGAGCCAGGGGGTTGAAACACAGCCATCTAATAAGCCAACACACTACCTACTTGACTTTTCAGCCCTTAATATACATATTGTTACGTTTTTAACTTTTTAAAAACGGTCAGAATATAAGTTCGTTGATTGCAAACAAAATATAAATAAATTTGTGTTTAGTTTCAATTAAAATCTTTATTGTTCGCACTACTTTTGTGTGCCAAAGAGGTTAGAGGACGTGTACTTGTCAATTAAGACAAGTACAGTACCCGGAGGTCGAATTGACCTAGTTTCTCACACCACTTATGTTATGTGTGTTAATTTTATATATGAGTCCAGAGAGTAACTGAAGAAAACATTTTTTTATATTTCCTTTCTTTAGATGTCAGAGCTGAGATTTTAAGTAGGCTTACACACTTCAATTATTATTGCCAAAATATTTCTGAATTATTGCATTCACTAGTCATTTATTATATTTAAAATTTTTATCTGAATAATAAGCGCATTGAAAAAAATCTGGCAAGTGTTAACCGAAACTGGTTACAAAAAAATATAAACAAAAACGTAAAACTAGTGGACAGTATTTTTAAAAGGAAACAAAATATTCAGAATTTTATTTAAATTTTCTAACGACTGTGGAACAAAAGCTGGCAAATAATGAAACACTCACAGTCTTTACCACCAAGTAGTTAGCAGAAACGCAAACACTTTGAGGAGAAGTTCTTCAAAAATTTCTTCACAACTTCCTCTACCAAATTTCAATGTTGTGATTCCATGGAATTTGTTGGAGGGTAATTCGACATGTGGTAAAAACGCATTTTCTCCAATAGTGAGTGCTCACATTTCATAATTTATGTTATGTTATGTTTTCAGTAATTATTTTTCTGTTGCCATTTCTAATTAACCACAACGTGTTTTTAGTTTTCTGAGTAGCTTTTGTCACTTGTCACTATAGAAGAAAAGCAATAGAGTACGGCAAAGCGATTAATTTTGTTTATGTATCCAACAAGCCAATCAACCAAATTGCGCAGCAATCCGCCTTATTTAAAGATATTAGGCCTTAGTAGCAAAACTTTAGAAAGATTATGCATTAGAACTTAATACATACATGATTGGTTATTACAACCCTTCAGTCAGGATTACGACTTATCTTCTCACACTGCTAGTGTTAAGTGTGTTACATGAGTGGCGGGATCTACAGTTTAAAGTTGACTCCGAACGACAGATTCTTAAGAAACTTTTTATGGGAATTTTTTACTTTCAGAGTTTTTCTCAGAAATCTGCTGAGAAGAATTTTCCGAATAAATATTTTATTGTATTTCATTATGTTGAGGATATTTGACTAGGGATTTGAACCGTGGCCTCACGAAGCCACCACACTACCTACTAGGCAACAGTAACTTCTTATACAATATTTGCTTTAATTTAAATAAAATTTAAAATAATTTTACCATTAAGTTTATTTTTAGATAATAGTAGTTAATACAGATATTTATTCGACAACACTCCTCATTTCCAGAGAGACACAATTTTTGATTTTTTAATATTTTAGAAAAATTTTGAAGGTACCTTAGAGCGTGTGAAATCTAAAATTATGTAACAATATCGCGGGTCTCAAGTGGAGATTGAGAGATAATTGGCGGTTTTTCTAACATTGGTTTGAATTCATACATGAAATTGATACTCTTCTCCAAAGAGGCAAACAAATTGTCTCAAACAAATTTCATTTATTTGCGAAATCAAGTTGGCATAATGCATATAATTATAAAGAGACCATAATAGTCCGATTTCGGTTTATGGTTTTGCTCGGAGGTCGGGTATACCTCACAACGACTTCTGCAGAAGGCCATCGTCCATCCCAATAAAAAGTTATAAGCTTTTAAGAATGAGCAATTTCACGTGTTGTTGTTGTTTTTAATTCACTCAAAAATATAAAAGTTTAAAGTACCGTTATAATGCTATTGTTGCTAAATTAAGCAAAGTTTTTCCATTTCCTTATTTTAGAACAAGTGCTCTTTCATATTGGATAAAAATATTTACTCAAATTGAAACTCAAAACAACGACTTTTGTCCAGCTAAATAGCAAAATCTTACACTGTGCACAGTACGTATATATACATAGTACGTCATGTTCATAGTACGACCTTTCTAGCTTAAAGCAACACAATTTATCTGTTTTCAGCACCATTTATAAACCAGAAATAAAATGACTTGACAATCATCTTCGTTCTGTCAAACTTAATTTTTATTGGTAACATATGGCACACAGTAATTAAATTTTCAATGTCTTGTGCTCCTACATAACCAAACACTATACCACAGTCTATGTGACCGTTTTAATGTGAACAATATTTTCTTGTCATTAACGGAAATGAACTCAAGGTAATTGATTTTTAAGGATGCCTGCTTATGGTGTGTTGTAGGCTGATAGTTAAAAAAGTAAGAAACAAAATGTAAGAATTATACGAGACCATTGGGCATTATACACAATGGAACACACTTAAAATGGTCGCTCAATGTTAAGTTTTCCAATTTTTTTAATATTGTATCGTTCGCAGACGACATCAAATACAATAATATTACTGGCTCAAAAGGTTTGGAGAAAACCCGATCATGATCCAACATGGTGGAGGACTCGTAGTGGCATTGGGTGTTCAAATGCTTTTGCAAACAAAACCTTAAACAAAAAGCCAAAATACTTAGCATAAACCATACATTTGTTTTGTGCAAGGATAATGATCTTAAGCATATATCTGGGGCTCTTAAGGAATGGCGACTGAACAATTGTCCTCGAGTTATCAGAATACAACCTAAATTTCAAAATTTGATAACCATCCAAATAATGAAATAAATGATGATAAATGAAACAATAAATGCCCCTCTTTTGGAGGAGCGAAGCAAATTAATCTCTCAATATGTAAAAAATCTTGCTCAGACTGACCCAAAGCATAAAATGTCATTCACAAAGAAAGCTAAGCAAAATCTATATAGTGAAAATATTCTCCTTCTGACTTATTTAACGTACAAATATTTAAATTGGCCATTTTATTTGAATTCTGACTTTATTACTTAAAACACGTAATTATTTTTGTGCTTAATTGTTTTATATTTATTTATTTAAGTCAATTAATCTAACTGCCTGAACACAATTTTTTTTTCATTTAACAGTAGATCGAGCCTTAAGAAAGCTTGTTAATTCTAGCTTATGTACCACTTTTGATACATACTTGCAGTAACATAGAATTGTCCCGATTATTGATAGATTTTGTTAAAAAATTTAAATATTTTGATTTATTTTAATAAAACTATTTTACATTATTACATTTTACTATCACTTCTATTTACGCCAAAATTTTTGGCATGATGTACAGTGGTATGGTTTTTTACATACAAATCAAACACTTCATGTCAGCTTGGTTTTGTTTTTTTCTATATGGCAATAATTTGACATCTTTGTGGCGATTTAAAGCTTTCCAATTGTTTAGATGATGCAGCTTATTGTCACTCGCATCAGCAACGCTCTCAATTGAATTACGGCTGAAGCCTGATTATATAAACTATTGTTATACTTCGTTAGAAAAATTTGTTGTTAACTTCATGTGAGATAAAAAAGTTTCACGTAGCAACAGAACATCGATTATGTCAATAACAATGCTCTATCTTTGATTCCTCTCCGATTTCACGGATACAGTTTTCTCCAAATACGACTGTAAGTAATTGCTACGCATCTACAGCGCCAAATTTATTGGGATTATTAAAAGTTGAAAGACTTCAGCCCGTTTTTCGACAAGGCGTGAATTTATAATCATTTCCGAGGTGCATTATTAAAGCGAATGATTCTGTTATCTCATACGTACGTAGTTGACCGAAGTATTATCCTTCTGTAATATCTATCAAATAGAACTTAGGACGAAACACTTTTCTCTAATGTTTGTCTGTCACTTGAGATAAATATGAGAAGAACAGTAAGAAAGTCTCTACAACATTTTAAGAAACAGCTGTTGGCAATCTACGTAAAAATTTGTAATATTTTTTATAAGTTCATAAGAGGAGCTTCTGTTTTCTTCTTCTTCAGAGTCTTCAGTAGCAGGATTATTACATACATACATACATAGTCGATCATTACAACCTTCGTTGTAAATTAGAAATGTCTGACCTGAGGTTTGAGCCTTGGTCTGACGTCTAATAATCAAACACGCTACACACTAGACTACGACTACTTCAATCAATATCAAAAACAAATAATTCAACCTTTTCACTTTCATCCAAAACTTAACTTTCAATTCCTTCTCAAATACCAAAAGTAATGTATTGTTTACGAGAAAACTTCACAAAATCTTTGAAATTTTAAAAAATACATAGACAACACCAAAGAATTCCTAGGAATGTCGTATGCATCAAAAATGATACATAAACCAGAATTATGAAGTTTTTGAATTTTTTTAATTCCTGACGATAACATTACTATCGAATTCAAAAAATATCAGGCATCTAGCTTTTTATGAATTAAAGTTATAATATGAAGTCTCAAAAATTAAAATCATTTATGATACAAGGCTCGATCTACGGTTGTCTTTAATGCAGGTGGACCAAATTATATCCGATCCTCTGTAAACAAATTTGGTGTTGAACCGTTATGAAGAAAAAATTTATCGATTATAGAATTTTATTATTTTTTCTTAACTTACTAAAAAAAAGTAATTGTTTAAATGAAATAGAACGAAAATTATTTTCCAGGTTTTAAATTTTCGTGATATTAACAGTTGAGATTCAAAACAAACAAAAAATATTTAAAAAATTCCGTTCCAATAAAAAGTTACAAGCTTTTTATATTGAGCAATTTCATGTAAGTGTTTTGTTGTTTTTAATTCACTCAAAAATATACAAGTTTAAAGTACCGTTATAATATTATTGTTGACAAATTATTTTTGGATTTTCTTATTTTATAACAAGTGCTCTTTCATATTTGATGACAAATTTTACTCAAATTGAAACTGAAAAAATTGACTTTTGTCCAGCTAGATTAGGTAAATCTTACACTGTGCATTGTACGTTCTTGGATCTAATGTGTGTTTGGAATTATCCCAAATAAGGCACGTAGTCATTCATCCAATCATTAAAATCAGTTGACCCCATTGAACCTATTCAGCGAATACATGTTGTTGTCTGATGCTTAAAAATTTATAGTTTATTTTATCTGTTGCTACTTAATTTATGATTAAAAAGATTTGTTAACCGTCAATGTATGATTAAATGCATATAATATTTAATCAATCTGTTTTCATTGCAATCTTTTGTAGATTAAGATTATTTATGATTTTACTTTATTGCCAGCCTATCTCTCTAAATGTTTGGTGTAGAAAAATATTAAAATTTTAATTATATGTAATTCGCTTTTAATTTGAATTTATTTTTCAATTGATTTACCCCTAACTTAACAAAAATTTTTTTTTTGCTAATTTACAACAGGAAGCATAGATCTAATCTGTGACAGCTTATTTAATAATAAATACAAATTTGATGCACATTACCATAGAGCAACAGCCCTAAACTAAACAATTTTCCATATAATGATACATTTCAACCAAAATTGTTTTTAAACAGCAAATACTAAAGCTAAAGTTTCTATGTTATTTCGCTCTTTTTCTCTAGAAGTATATGTATCTGACAAGAGTAAGTGTGTGTATGTTTAAATAGTAGACACCGAAATTAGAAATACGTTGGTTTAACTTCTCATACATTTATTTGTATAAACATTTGTTTATAAGCACATATTGTAACAATTCCTCATACTATGTTTGTTGCGCCATAATTATATTCTATATATTATATATCTTGTTATATATCTTGTTATTCAATTAAATAATTGAATATTTAAATTTATATAATAATAATGAATTTGTACCATCCTATTGCTAATTAAGTTTAAGATTGTTTGATACATAGAATAAGGTCAATGAATAAATAGCAATAAGGAATTAAAATAAGCAACGGAGTTGCTGAATAGATTTACACAGTTAGAATTAAGTATATAGACTATGTTAGGATTAAGTAAAAAATGAAGTAATAAAGTTAGTTGATAATTAGAATCATATTCGACCGGTCTTTTTATTCTGTAAACGGTTTGGTCTTCGCGATCAATATTCAAGTGTCCATTACAAATAAATTAATTATAATTTCTTTAATTTAATAGATCCTTAAAAACTATTAAGGATAAACAATGTTACCTGGCACACATCCAGCTATCATTTTTTTCAAATTTTAAGCAAATTTGATTTTTTTTTATTCTATTGTGCAACTAAAGTATATATTTATGAGTAGGTTTCAAAGTCGAAAATTAAGGTTTAAATGGTTTTAGCTTTTAAAATTCGTAAAATTAGAAAATGGTTATAAATGGTGAGCCACTTAAAAGTTTAAATTTAAAAATATGCAGTAAACAAAAGCGGTTTCAAATTTTGCCAAATGATGTCGTACTTACTATAATATAGCCTAGAATTGTGGTTTTTGTATTTGTTTTTAGGTTAGGATTTTAAAATTTTTCAAAAATCCATCAGAATTGTCATACTATTATAGCTTAATTCCATATTAATTTCAAATTAATGGTGTATACTTTATTTTTTATTGAATTTGAAATATATTACTCATACGCATCATATTACATGTACTGGAATAGATACTCTGAAAAGTATGCAATAAAAAATCGGTGATATTGTCATGTATGAAATTAAGGAATTAAATATCACTCATACGACACATATGTTCTTGAATTTTACATACCAAATAAGAGCATAATGGTAGCAAATATGACTGGGCGATTTAAAAGTTTAAATTTAAAAATGCAATAAAACAAAAATGGTTTGAAATTTTAATAAATGTATTGTTTTGCTGTGACCTACAACTGATCAATTGCCCTTATGAGATTAACTCGATATAACTATGATACTTCCTGGACAAACTGAAACAACAACGTCATCCTCTGTTGGATCCCAGATCATGTGGGAATTCGCGGCAATGATCTGTCCGATGAGCATTTAGGGTCGTTGATAGGTCCATAGACTTTCTGAGGAGTGAACGGAGAAATTTGAGAGGAATTTGAGAAAATGTAAACTTTTGTTAGGTAATTAATTGGCCCTAGACGGGATTTTTGTTATTGAGTGGCGTTAAAAGTCCCTCAACCTTTAACCTGCCAAAAATTTGTGAGAACAATAAATTATTCGGCGTGAAGTTGTGTTATGCCTGAAAAGTTTCCTAACTGCCATTAAGAGTTTATCAATACTCATAACAATTTAATGCCAAAAAGATGTCGAAAAATATAAAAAATATTGGTTTTTTGCAAAAATGTGTTAAACCTTATTTGTTTACATTAAGGTTACTCTTCGTTGAATCGACGAATACTTTAACCCTAATTGGTTACTGTTCGTCGAATCGACGAAACTCATTTACTCTCTATTATATTATTCTTTTTTGTTTGACCAACTTTCGCTCTATTTATCAACAATGTCGGTTGATAACGAAAGCTTGTAGTGAGTAAACGTAACCTGGCCACCAATTATTTTAATCCTGGATGGTCATTTTTGTACATTAAGGTTACTCTTCGTTGAATCGACGAACAAAACAAATTTTTGTTATCAACTAACGTTGTTGAAAAAAAGAGCGAAATTTAGTCAAACATAGAAGAGTTATATGATAAAGAGTAAATGATTCTCGTCGATTCGACGAACAGTAACCGTCCAGGGTTAAATTAGTTTTTTCTCAGATTTTGGTATTAAATATCTTCTTATTCAATTTCATTTTTTACTTTTTTTATATTTTTTTCCATTTTTAGTCCTAAATCGTGGATTATTTTGAGAGGAATGAAACCTCCTAATTTTATGAATTAGAAAATTTTGATCATCCCCTTGTCTTGCTCAAATTACAACAAAAATTTTTCCTTTTTTCCGCATAGTGTTATTAGTCGAGCATTTAAACCATTACTGTTCATCACCTATTGCTATAGAAACAAGTAAAATAAACACTGGTTGTTTAGTCTACAAAAATCACTCGGAAAATAAACAATAACCAACTAACGAAGAAGAAGAAGCTGAAAACAGTGACAATAAAAAATTACCAGTACTATGTAGAAACGCCACGATGTAATTAACAATTAACAGAAACGCTATAATATTTTCTAGACCAAAAAAAAAAATAAAAAATAATGAGAACACAAGGTAAAGTTGTCAATGAGCAGTAGTCATAAGCGCTTAGTGTCCATTCATATGAAATTTTGAATGCATCAATATAATGTTCTTTTAAAGTGAAATTAATAAAGAATTTATTTAAATTATAAAATAACATCCGATTAAAAGTAAATAAATTCTATAGCTTCAAAATTGTGATTCTTGAATCCACATGAAATGCTCTTTTTTAAAACATTGAAACGAAACATTAATTCCTAAAAAACAACACTTGAATACAAACCAATATTTTACGTAATATAGCAAAAGAATATGCTAATGAGTGGCAATTAGACCACTTATTAGTGCATCTAACATAATAGGAGTACATTAGCTTAGCTGTGTATACCTCAGTACACTGGTAATCTCCTTAATCTAAGAGAAAGTGTGTTAGCTATTAGACGTGAGGACCAGAGATCAGCAATGAGTATTCAAAAAGATGAGTAGATTCGAATCATACTCATAATTTCTGATACTTATACGCATTCATACTTATTTTAATATCATACTCATACTACTCATATTCAAAGTTTGAAGTACTCATCATACTCATACTTAACAATACAATACAATGATGTTGTTGATTTCGACTCTCCATGACTCAACCTATACACGAATCACAAAATAAGTATGATTCGCGTACGATCGCTACAATATTCACTAGGAGGTTGTGTGTTTGCTTTGCTTGCTGTCTTTGTCTTTTTCTTTCTTCATTTTTTGTAAATGCAACAACAAATAAGACTGTAAATTTTGATGACTGATTCGAATCACTCGAATCATTTATGAGTATTATAAGTATTTTTCTAAATTTATGAATCTGATTGAGTGGCGTATCAATCAAACATATTTTGAATGTTATGAGCTTGAAGTCAACGTTGTATTCATACTCATTGCAACCTGTACTTATAAATTGTAGTGAGTACGAATTAATCAGAGTAGCTGAATTTCAATACTGTTGAAATGAGTAGCGAAAAAAAGATTTATTGCTGACCTCTGGTAAGAACACGGTTCAAACCTCTGGTTCCACATCTCTAACATAACGAGATATGAAAATTTCTCCAATGACTTCCTCTCAGTAGATTTCTAGCAAAAACTCTGAGCGTTAAAAAAATTGTCATGAAAAGTTTCTCAAAAATCTGTGGTTCCGGTTTGAATTTAAACAGTATGTTCCGGCACTTATGGATAGAATTAACACACACAACATAAATGATGTGTGAAATTAGATCGTAATACTGACTGATGGATTGTAATCACTAATTATGTATGTATGTGTGTAATAATTAAAACGACTATTGTGACAAAATTTAAATCTTGTGGAGTCTAGTAGGAAGTGTGTCGGCTTATTAGACCTAAGGCCAGGGTTCAAATCCCAGGTCAGACATCAAAACGAAAATATTAAAACTCACTACCTACATAATACCCCACTTTCCTGACATCAAAATCGTTTATATAAATTCTCTTATTTATGTCGATGAGATAGGGGCAATTTAACACTTGAAAATCAACATTCGGTAGCATATGACCGAAAAGTTTATAAAAAATGTGGTTCTAGACTGCGTCTTGTACGCCCAAGCCGGCCACGAAATCAAATTTAAATATTGACGTCATAAAATTTTCTCTCCAACAAAACCTATTTCATATATTTCTTCTTTTTATTGTGATTTTACTTTTTAACTGCGAAAAAAATAAAACGATTTGCAAAGTATTTTCAATTCTTTCTGCCAACAAGAGCAATATATTAATATCCATTAAAACGAACTAATCAATATTGAATAATTCAAAAATAAATCAAAAATGGTGGTCTAAATGGGTTTCTGGGTTTTTTTTCTTTTAATATTAAACAAAAAAATTCTTCTGTTATTTCTTCTCCATTTATGCTATTAAATTGAAGATTTCAAATGAATTTCATATGAAGTGCTCATCTACAACAACTACGAGTTTAAAAATTCAAATACAAATAAAACATTCAAAACTAATGCTATTTAAAATGAACATTAATTTTCCTTCTCTCTAAATATTTCAAATGAAAGTTTTTCCACAATAAATGGAAAATTTTTGAATAGTAAAATCAAAATAAATAAATAAATGGAAAATAAATAAAAAGGAAAAATTATAGAAAATAAAAGTATTGGACTGAATTGTTGTTTCTCGGAATAACCAATGTGTACAAAGCGTGGCCGTAATAGTCATTAGAAGGAAAAGTTTTTAAAATGTCTGTCAAAATATTTTTGAAATTTATTTGACGAAAACATTTACTGTTGCAGCAAAACTTTAGATAAACAAATAACATCACAACACAAACAAATGAAAATTTCCAAATTGAAAATTGTGTTGGTTTTTCATTTATTTACAAATAAATTGTTTTTTTTTTCTATGAAGGTTGCACTAAAGTCAAGACCATTTAATTCAGTGATAAAATTTAGACTTCAATCACGGAAAACAAGCAAGAATTCCATGGCCCTTTATAGTGGGGTATAATTATAATGCTATAAACACAATAAATCGGAAAAAATTTCTTGGCTGTACAAAACAGATTGGTTTTAAATTTCGAAATCTATGTTAATACAGTAGCTAAGGATGTTTCAAAAAATCTTGATCTAGGAGCGATATTGTAGAAACAGTTTCTTGACAGATTTCACACAAGTCTGAAACTGGTCGATATTTTAAATGAGAAGTTAGTGGAAATTTTTTGGAAGGAATTTTAATGACAAATAGGATGGGTTATGCCCATCCTAAATCTAAAGTCAGACAACCGGTCAAAAAAAAAAATCATGAAATAACGACAAAAGACTCATGATTAAATGGATGGACGGATGGTTAACAATGCCATAATTTCTACTTATATCGGGTGGGCCATTTATCGGTTTATATTTAAACCATCGGTTATTTAGAATCTAGGAGTCTCCGTAGTCTAGTAGATAGTGTGTTGGCTTATTAGATGTATGGCGGCGGTTCAAACCCCAGGTAAGACATCAAACCGAATTATGAAAAAATATTTCTACGGCGACATCCTGTCAGCCGATTTCTGGCAAAAACTCTGAGAGTAAATAAAATTTCCATGAAAAGTTTCTCAAACAATCTGTCGTTCGGAGTCGACTTTAAACTGCAGGTAACGCCTCTTATGTATAAATATTAACGCACACAGCATGTGTGATTTGAGAAGCTAGGCCGTAATCCTGACTGAAGGATTGTAATGGCCAATTATGTATTTATTTAAAATCTGGTGGAAGCATTATTGGCCCATATTTCTTTGAAAATGAGGGCGGCGCAATCATTATGGTCAATGGAGTCGTCTATCGCACCGTGATAACCGCTCTTTTTGTAAGCGCTCTGAATGGTATTGATGTGAATGATGTTTAGTTTCAGCAGGATCGTGCAACTTGCCACACTTCTCATGTCACAATCGATTTATAGCGTCAAACGTTTGACGGCAGTTTAATTAGACGCAATTGTTATGTCAATTAGCCACTAAGAAACTGCGATTTGACACCGTTGCAATAGTTTCTGTGGGGCGCCGTTAAAAAAAGTGTTATGCCGTCAAATCAGAGACAATTGAACATTTGAAGGCCAACATTTATGATGCCACTGTCGAGATACAATCCCATATATTCGAAAAAGTGCACGAAAATTAAGGTAGTGTAAGGCCAGTCGCGGCAGCTATATTAATGATATAATATTTCATTACTAACTGGAACAATAATACCTCAGAACAAAAAAAAATATAAAATAAATTTGGTAAAATTTTAAAGCGTTTCAGTTTTATTTATTTATTCTCCTCCAATCGTGTAAAAGAGGGAATGACAAAAATTTTAAAACAGATCTGGTTCAGTACGCGCAGATAACATACACTTATATGATCCACATAAAGTTACTTTTGCAAAAACATCATGCAAACGGACATCTTGCGGTAGTACACAATAAATAGATTCAAATAATGAAAGCCATGAACTGCAATATTTCGATTTAGAAACAAAATTGCTCGGCTTTTTGTGAATTTTACAAATATAATTAAAGTTAATATAATTTCTTCTGTTTTCGCTACAGCTATAAACTTTATTGTGGTACTTCAATATTTAGTTGGGTACATAATATAGAGTATTAAACAGATTTTGTAACGGTTTTCTATTTCGAATTTAAGTTTCTTTCGTTATAAGTCGAAAGTTTATTGAAAGTAAGATAAAATGAAAATTTTCTTGAACAAACAAAAAATTGAAAAAAAGAAAAAAAATATGTTATTAAATTTTTTGCGATTTTTGTTGCAGGACTTTATTTACAGAAATTTAATTCTTCCACACCATAAACTCTTACCTTTCGCTTTTTTATTGTGCTTTTATTCTCAACCGTATTTGACGGTAATTTGTTTGTTTTCAGTCTTCAATTTAATTTTGTTTTTATTTTCCTTACAGTTTCAAGGCTACTCGTTAAATTTTATTCATAAAACGCTTAAGGGGTTCTCTGGAAGAACTGCACTGTGTTAATAAGTTGAAGATAAGGCAGCAGAAGTATAACAAATTTTATAACTAATGTATGTTGTAATTAGCAGGCAGAATTTCCTATTTTATTTTGAAATCAAAAATTACAACAAAACCAAATTATAAATAATTGAATTGTAAAAACTTTTGTGAGTAAATTTAAATATCATTTTCTCCTATGGTAATTGCCTGTTCGCTATTCAACTTTGCTTACAGTGCAGATCTTTACAGCGGAGATCTTCAAACCGCGACTGTTTTGTTCACACGTAACGCGTCTTCACACAAGACAGACTGAAATCTTACTACTCATTGCCTGCTTTTTATATGCCCACGTAATCAGTCTGATGAATGTTCTTGAAGTCGAATGTTCGTGTGTTCGCCGTCTTGAGAGCTCTATCGCGACTTCATTGTTATTTATGTATTTGGTACACATTGCTTGTTGTTGCGTTATCGCTTACTTGTCTATCCCCTTTTCATTCATACCGATGTTGTTGGTTTACTTGTAACAAGTTCGTCGTATTTGTTTGTGTAGCTTTGCTCATTTTAATGTTATACGATATGCATATAAGATAGCTCCAGGTGTTTCCGAATGCATCAAAAACTTTCCATCACGTCAGATTTTTGTGAAAAGGGGGGTTAAACCCCTAAGAATAGCGTTTTTGGCAATTTTTGAAACATTGTAGAGCTAAACACTGAAGTGCTAGAACCATTGCTATTGTCAGAAATTGACAATTAATCTTTGCTCTTTAAAATGAGCCCAAATTGTTTGCATGCACCCTTAAAGTAGGGGGTGGGTTTATATCAAGGGGTGCAAGAGAAAAAGAAACACATTACGGAGGTCCTTAAAAATTAATCAGATTTACTTGAAACTTGTTACTTACAGATTTAAAATTCCAGAGAAATCAATCTGCCAGAAATAGTATTCTCATCTCAGTGACACAATACACCACTAGACTTTAGTCTCAGATGATCTAAAAATATTGGAAGCTTTTTGTGCCAAACTATAAAAGTTTCTATGGCAACTAAAGAACAAACTGGATAACATTTTCCGGATGTAAGATATCACAACTCAATAACTAGTTGAGGCTGAGAAGATACATTTCGTTCAAAAAAGTATATCCTTTTCCTTTCTTTTTTTTTTTTTTGGCTGTTGAAAGATATACACAAGACGGTATTGATTTTTCTTAATCTTTTTATTTGTTTAATATCTATTTTATTTAATACCCCGGGTGTCCTGGTAGTCTAGCTAGACTATTAGCGTGAGGGTCGTGGGTTCGATTCCCACCAGAGACCCTGGTCTGTGACACTACACCGAGTATATGGTCAAAGTTACTCAGCTCGTGTATTATTAAAATATAATTCATAATAGCATTGTAATTAATAAATAAATAAATAAATATTTAATACCCCAACTAGAGTATCATATAAACTGCAATCATCGATATCAGTGCTACATTCCTGATGGGATATGTGAGCGATATTGTCATCACTTAGCATAGAGCCATTGTAAAATGAATACATATATACTACGTACACTTTTTCGCTTCACTCAATTGTTTTTGTTTTTATTTTCACATATTTAAACTTTTTTATTTCACTAATGGCAACCAAAGGAACTTTGAAGAAACAGAAAACTATGTGAAGTTATTTGATATTATTTCTTCGTATCTAATTTACTTCGAAATAATTTTTAAATATTTTTTATTTTTCGCTTTCATATAGTTTTTCGCCTTTAAGCTTTCGTAGAATTGTTTTTTCTTCTAAAAGTATAAATATTTTCATTTATTTTACGGCTTTTTTTGTGAACAAACAAAATGAAAAAAATTTGTTTTTGTATGTGAACTGAAAATATGAAAATTGTGTACCAAGAAAAGTTCTTATATTTTCCCTCTAGGGTATTAACAGCTTGTAGTAATTTTTTAGCAAGAGAAGACGAAATAACATATTTTGGCCCAAAACAAGAGAAAAAAATTAACCATAATTAAGAGACCAGCTTAAGACCAAACAAGTAAGAATATCCAAAGTCGGTAAAGATGTACCATAAAATTTGTATCAGCTGGGAATAATAGTTAAGTCCTGTCCTTATTTTCTATAGTTTTATTATGTCCTCCTATTTAATATGCGTAGCGATAAAAACTAAAAAAATTAGATTTAGTTATGCGTATAAAATAATGGAGTGCGAAAAATCAAAAAATTAAATTCGTTATACTTTTAGAAAACATCATTAAATTCTCTAAACATATGCTTCTATTTTGTATTATTAGTAATAATTAGAAATTTTTATGGGAAATAATCTATTTTATTATTGGAAGTGTATTAAATTTAATGTCGTTATATGATACTAGTTGTGATACGATCGACTCACAGTTTTTGCCGACAGGAAGTCGCCGAAGAAATATTTGTTCATATTTCGTTTTGTTGGAGCTGTTTGATCTGGAGTTTGAACCGTGGCCTCACATCTAATAAGCCAACATGCTACCTAGTAGACTACGGCGGCGAGATACCAATTTACCAGACATTGTTCTATTAATATTGTTACGAAAATGGAAATGGTGTTATTAAAATAATAAACAAAAGCTCCAAAAACAAAACAATGGACTTGTATACATAATCAACGAATAAACAAAAATATTGCAACAGCATCACTATAAAAAAAGGGGTAAACAAAGTAAACAAACAGGCAAGAACAACACTGCAAGGACAAACGTAAACAAAGAACAATAACGAAAACAAAATAATAACATTTATAGAGAGTTCGCGAAAGGCGAAGTCATACTCCTTAAAAAGCATTCATCAGATTGTTTACCCAGCGATATAAAAGGCAATACAAAGCAGGCAACGGGATCAGAAAGAATTCAGTCAGTCTAGTGTGAAGACGAGTTGCGTGTGAAGAAAACAATTGTGGTTTGAACAATTGTTATTGTGTACACGGAAGGGTGTAAAGAAGAATAATAAATAAAGCAATTGTTGTTGCTTACATCAAGTTGTGAACAGTGGCGCCCAGAATTGTGTGAACAATAAAGGATTTCTTTAAAACTAAACACAAATTTTTTATTTTTATTTTTTAAAAAGGTAAAAACGTAACAATACATATGTAGGTACATGGTACGATTTTCCTGAGTATTTTTAGTGATTTTTATTTCTCAATGGAATCAATCCAACGAACGCGGTAGCATAGGAGTATGTCGATAAGGTATTGGCAAGACGGCCCGTTCAGATGATCACCATCTATCTTCAATCTACCTACCGGCACCATACCGTTTTTCTGAAAGTCTTATAAATATTAGTAATGAGGCTCAATATAAATTTGTTTTATAAAGTATACCGATAAGTTACGCATTAACTGTCAAATTGACGTTAGTTTTCATTTATTGCCAACTCTTAGGAGGCAGAATAATCTTCACAAGGCCAGAATTGCTAACGTTAGACCGTTTAATCGTAAACAGGTCACTGGTAAATAATAGGGGCTTAAACACTTTGTTATACTCTGGCTGTAAAATGCGATATAAGATTTAAAATGGGCCAATATGATGTGAAGTTGCTGGAATGCAATGCCAATGTAAGACAGCCTGTGAATATAATCTGCCATCCTTGTTACGAGTATGCTTTGGACGATTCCAATCATGCTGAATTGGATCCATAATAAGTTTCTGCCGTAGTAGCTTTGTAGCAATAAGGTTGAACTGGGCAAACTGCTGCTGCCCTATAAATATCCTTATACACTGCCTGATTATATTATACATACATATTTACTTACTTTATTGGTTATTACAAACCTCTAGTCAGGATCACAATCTAACTTCTCGCATTACCCATGTGGTATGTGTTAATATTATCAATAAGTGTAGTGGCCGACAGTTTCAAAGTCAACTCCGAACGACAGACATTTGAGAAACTTTTCATGGCCAGAAGACAGCTGAGAGGAAGTCGACGAAGAAATATTTTTTCATCTGTTTTCGCTTTCGCAGGTTCGTATCTAATAAGACAACAAACTGCTACAACTAGATTATGAGGAGTTGTTATTATATTTATGAAGTGTATGTCGTGGATTATCATAGAAATTCTTAAGACCAAAAAGATAATTCAGCCCGTGTGAGACAGAGTCAAAAATTAGAGTGTAGTCAAGAGACTGGCCAACCCCAAGGTGAAACAGAATATAACATTTCCGCAAAGTGAGGTGATGAGGTGATGTATGAGGTATTAAATTTAATACAATTTTGTTTAATTTAATTTAAACAAACCGTTATGTACAGCAAAGCACGCTGGGTTCTGGTTAGTTACTGTTAAAATGCCCTTCATTATAGAGAAATTATACAGAATATTCAAACAGAAAGTGTAAGTTAATTACCGACATTCAACTTAGACGTCCTACTCAAGACTTATTAATAATTTATTCGATATCTCCATTTAACAATCTGCTGCAATAAAAACTTTCCAACGCGGAAAATATTTATTGTTATGGCATGAGATTTAGTTTCCGCCGCTCTGTTCGTCTCTCCCATACAGCCTCGTTATTATATTTTTTCTTTCTTTTTTTTTTTTTTTGGTGTGTCTGGCTAAAATCCCTTAAATGATAATGTGACCAAATTACGCCAAACATATTTTTCAAATATTCAAAATAAATTGGAAAACACTGGTATTGACTCAGTATTGAAAGTCCTCTAAATTTATACACTTACATAGCCTGTGTGGAAACAGGAAAACGAATTAATTTTATTTGTTGTCGTCCGAAAGCAATGAACAGATAGGAATTTAAAATAATACTTTTTTTGCTGATTGTAACAAACTAAAGTTTAAAACTATAACAGTTTAAATACCAAACACTGTATTCGATATACAAACATAGGAAATGTGTTGGGTTTACCATTAATTTTTAAATTGTCATGTGTTCCGATGATGAAGTCGCCGTAGTCTAGTGTGTTGGCTTGTTAGACATGAGAACACGGTTCAAACTCCAGTCCTCTTCAAAAAAACGGAATTGGAAAAAAGTATTTCGTCGGTAACTTTCTCTCAGTCGATTTCTTTGAGAGCACATAAAATTACCATGAAAAGTTATAAACTGTAAACTGTAGGTCCCACCACTCATGTATAAAATTAACACACACAACATAAGTGGTGTGAGAAACTAGAACGCTGTACAATGGATCAATTAGACCTCCGGGTACTGTACTTGTCTTAATTGACAAGTACACGTCCTCTAACCTAACCTAGAAATTATTAGAAAAAATTACAAAAAATTTAACAGTAAAGACTTAGCAACGTGTATGTAGACTTTTTTCTCTGACTGTAGATAACGAAAAGAAGATAACAATCTTGACAGGTGAGAAATTGTTAGAATTTAAAAACCATTGTATTAATTTTTTAACCACAGATCAGGTGAAGTATTTCGTTTTATATCATAATTTAACTTTTTACCTTATATAGCCTTTTAACAAATTAGCTCGCAAATAATTTAATATTTTTGTTTAATGTTTAATATTTTTGTACAATTCTTATATAAAAGATTAGTTAAACCGTTTATTGTCTCCAGTTGTCACTTCTTTTTCAGCTAATCTTCTGTACAATGAATGCCACTTAATACGCAGTTGCTAAACTTCACTTGCTCCTTTTGATAAGAAAACTCATCGAATAAAATCATTATTGTTAGACAACTAAACACTTTGATTGGAATACCATGGAAATCAGGAAAATCTTTTCAATGTCGAATATTACAGAATTGTATTGCGTGTGATTTTCTAAGATTCCTGATAAATGACTGACAGTATGAGTAAAAACTGTTGTTTTTATTTTCAAAAAAAAAACTGAAACTTGATGGGCATATTGTTCTCCATCTTTGATGTAAAGAATTTCACAGTAAAATTTAAATAACACCGATGGTTTTTTCATGAAAATATTATTGAAGTTCTTTTATTTTGTTGTTTATTTATTTTATTATTTATGTCTTTAGTACCACTAAAGAATATGAATTATCTGATGAAATTTCCAATGATACAGTATCCAATGGCATTAAAAGGCACATTAAGCGGCAAAAGGCAAGGCTGTACCTTTTTTACATAATATTATTACGACAATGCAAGCACCCACAAACCAAATACACACATCGTACGGTGCTCAAAATTACACAAATTAATGCGTAGGAATACATACATAAAGTTGCGGGACCTATAATTTAAAGTCATCTCCGAAGAACAGATTTTTGAGAAACTTTTCATATCATTTTTATTTACCTTCTGAGTTTTTGCAAGAACTCTGCTGAGCGGCAGTGGGCGAAGAAATATTTTTTCATATATTGTTTTGTTGTGTTTCACTGTTTTACCATAATTATAACGAATTCTGATCTAGTAAAATGAATCATCTATTTGTAGTCGATTAGTTTGTGGATCACACCATACAATAAAGAATAAAGCCTTTCTTTAACAGTACTATCCGTATGTGAAATGCTTTTCCTACAGTAGTA
This sequence comes from Sarcophaga carnaria, assembly GCA_958299815.1. Lineage (NCBI taxonomy): Eukaryota > Metazoa > Arthropoda > Insecta > Diptera > Sarcophagidae > Sarcophaga > Sarcophaga carnaria. Next base: position 70,143,234 of record OY283149.1, on the reverse strand, counting down.
CTTCCTACCAGGAACTACTTTAAGTATAAACTGATTCAAATCTAACTTCTACAAACAATATTCTTGGGCTCTTCATGGGTCATCCTTTAATTGTTGGTTTTAAAACAAAAATGTTAATAACTTTTAATGTATAAACTTTAAAAATAATATGGAAACTATGAGACATTTATATTTAAATTTCGTTTATATTCTAAAGTTTTGACTCGTGGGATATTGTTGAACATATGTATATAACTTAGGGTGTCTCATTAAGAATGCTTTTTTTTTAATTTAAAAATAAAAATATATATTTGTGAGATAGTCTTGATTTTCTTCTTAGTAAAGAAGACATGTTACGATTAAGTATGAAATAAAACATTTTTTAAACGACCACGGCTTTGATAATGGGCTCATAATTTTTTTCCATAACTTTTCACCGAGATGTGGCTGTATAACACTTATGATCGGAATTGAACTCAGGAATTGAATCTGGTTTGATCCGAGATTTCAAAAAACAAAAAAAATCGCATGGCATTAAACCAATGATCTTGGTGGCCAGTTAACATTAGAATTTCTTGAGATAATTTGTTCTGGAAATTATTGCTGCAATAAATCGAACATGACATGCGTAGTGTACCGAGTAGCAATATTTTGCTGAAACCACATGTTGTTCAGATCCGTGACGCCCAATTCAGGCCACAAGAACTCCTTTATCGACTATGCCGTTCATAGTCACTGTAATTTGGGCTTCATCTTTAAAAAAAGTATGGGTTAATTACGCTGCCTGAACACATTCGGCACCGGGCAGTTACTCGTTGTAGATGAATATTCTGATTCCCAGATAGAACAGGTTGTGTTAATGCTGGCCCAAGTTGGATTTCTTCCTTTATGAGGGGTCCACCACCTTCCCTAATCTAACCTAACCTAACATTGTTCCATTACCCATTGAACGTTTTGTTGGCACTTTCTATGCTCTGTAGGTTTGAGCTTCTGAGTAAGCTGAATTTTATACACATGAGGTTGTAGATAGTCTGCCAAATTCGCTACGTAGTGCTTCATAAAATTTCGTAATGATGCAGAACTGATAAAGTCGAGTTTTTGGCAACAACTCTTCAAATGGTTGACTCATTAGGTACACTTTCTAAACTAAATTTATAAATTGCACTCTTACTAAGGACACCTGTCGATAATACCAACATTCACCAGCATACTTGATTACAATATTTTATTTGTTATTTTTCAAATAATAACACTTTTGCTTATCCCATGCATGGTACAAATACTTATGTTTGCCTAATTTTTAGTCTCACTTTTCTTCGCTTATGCTTTTTAAAATTCGTTTTGATTTCTGCTGATATTGTTTGTAAACTATAAGACGTCATCATTTTCGGTACATTAAACCGCAACACATGACTTGACATATTTTTTGTTTTTGTTGTTGTTTTGTCTACATTTTTGTTTTTTACAAAATAAATGATAAGAATAAAGATTCAGATTGCGAAGAATAAAATGGATAAGTAGGCTAAAGAGTTTTTCTGTAAATAAGAACAAATAGACAAACAAATAAAATATGAAAATGTTTTTTTATAATCATAGCTATTCAAACCTTAGGGGGAAATTTTAAATTTTAGTTTGAAAAGAAAGCCGCTTGGAACTTTTTTATGGTATTTTAGCTCGTTTTTGCTTTTTATCCAGCTTGGACTTTTTGAATATAATTTAATTTTTTTTTTTGCCTTTATTGCTAATAATTCATATTTCTCATAAACTTGACTTATTCATAAAGAAAAAACACTGACTTTCACTCACATATTATAGGATTTTGCACTTGCACTTTCACTTGTTATTTTCTTTTTCAATTTCTTTAATGAAATGCCTCAAGCTTTTCGTATTTCTTTTTTTTCTTTAATGTGAAATAAAATTTCTTCTCTCCTACTTTCCTTGAAACAAAAATATTTTCGTGTTCTTTTCTTTTGTTTTATTTTTTCTCTTTAAGAGATTCTCTAAACAACGTAGGTCACTTTATAGGTAACATTAGAACAGCAATAAATCATTTTCATCATGTTGCGCGTATTTTTTGTTTTGTATTTTCTTTACTCCCACGGCATAGAACCAACCTTCTTTTTCCCGCTGGCAAATGCTGGATGCCTTAACGAAAAGTTAACTACTGACACTTGCCACTTAAGATGTTTGTTGGTTCTGTTAATTTTGTTGCCGGCTGTTAAGTTTTGTTTTCATGCTATGTGGTTAAGCCTTATGTTTTTGTTCTCGACTTTCTGCAACATGTATTGTTGCTAACGATAAATAGGCTCTCTTAACATGTTATCTCATGTTTAGAGCAGAATGCAGTAACAGAGTTTTTTTTCTTTCTTTAACAGAACGTAAAGGGGTGCTTGATGTTATTTTAAATATAACGGTACAAAATTAAAAGTTATCGTTTTTGAAATGTATGATCGTGATCACTTTTCTCACTTTTTTTTACTTTTTGTGTTCTTTAAGAAACATTAGAGCTGTCAAGTTTCTCCAGCTAATCGATTCATTGGTTTACTGTGATATTAAGTGTATCTTAAGATGCTATTTATACCATCCTTTCCTTGCGCACTGTGAACACTGTTAGTTATTGGATTGGGTGTAATTGTCTCGCTTGGCCCTACTCCTCTTACTCTTTCTTTCCTCTTTGATCGTACACTACTTTCTTTGGTTCTACTACTCCCTCTATCCTCCTTACAGCAACCAATTTTCCTAATTCCAACACAATGTACTGTAGAGCGTAGGTCTTATAAATAAAAGACGTGATCTTCTAAAACATTTAGGCCCATTGTGATACCACAAACCATTCTATCTCGTGATTAAATATTCCCAAGACGAAACCAATGGGACTAACTCGTGCTATTGCAGCAATTTTTAAATTAAAAACTTACGTTAAATATGTCAGAAAGTAGAAAGTAGAAAACCTCCGTCAATCAACGACGTTGACTAGGCCATCACTGTCAACCGCAGGCATTATAGGCTGATGATTTCCAACTTCCTTGGAACGAAATTGAATGATCTAAATACCAACGACATGTAGTTCCAGCAAGACGGTGCTACGTGACATTTAGTTCAAGCCACATTGGATATACTGCACCGAGTGATTTAATAGTGAAGTGATTAAACAGGTCACCGAATCATGCCAATTGGGATTTCCTTCTGGCAAAAACTCTGGGCAGTAAATAAAATTAAATAGAGATTTTTTCAATGGAGAAAATGGTGGAGAAGATTTCTCATCAACTGGTCATAATATTCCCAGGGATTAAATATAGAAGATCCTTAGTTTTTAGTACTAAACGGGTATCGTCATTACTCCATCTGTTCGAAGCAGGTGAGGACAGTAGTAAGTCCTACCAAAATAAACTTGTAGGCTGAGATTAAGAACATCAAGTATTAAAAGTGATTTACTTTTCAATATCCTCATGGCACATCGCTTATCGATTAACGTTTTATACTCTTATTGCGATTGTCTTTTGGGTCAATAAATTTAGTTCAGACAATGTCTTCTTCGACTGCTTTGTCGATAGTCAATGCGAACAGACTATAATGTATAGTATTTCAAATCCACCTTCACTTTTTGTAAGAGGTATAGAAAGAAATAAGAATTGCAAAAAAATACTTTCTTTTAATTTCTTTTTGCTGATTTTGTTGAATGTTTTATAAGTGTTGAACCACAAAGAAACTACTCGAAAAGGATTAAAAACTGTAAAAACATTTCAAAATCAGTAAAATTAGATCAAAATAATAAGTACATAATTTGTCAAAGAACACAACGAAGAGCCCTTTGAAGTACAATGTTGTTATATTTACTTTATACCTTCTTTCCATCAGAAATTTCTTACACAATAAAAACTTCGTTCATTTTGATTTTTCTTTTGTCCTTCTTCGATTACTGCACAGTTGTTCGAAGACAGAAAATTTTGGTATGAACAATAATTCTTGCTTGTTTATTTAAAAAATCAATCAAATTTCATTGTATTAATCAGTTCTCAGGACCATGAATCCTCAGCTAACTATGTCGGTCAAGATCTTTAGTACTCGACTAAAGAGCAGGTAACCACCGATAGCTGATGACCTGGGATTATATACAACAACGTCTTGGTATAAATGTAAAATTGACTTCAGCTCGTCTTATTACTTAGTCAAATCACGATTAAAAGTAGAAAATGAATCGTACATATTGTTACGTGTTTACATTTAAAAAAAAATAAAATATGAGTTCGTTGATTGCAAATAAAATAAAAATAAATTGGGTTTAGTTTCAATTAAATTTTTTAAAGCTCGCACTACTTTTGTGTGCCACTGTTTATAACTTGGCGTATATAACAATAATTGCTTGGTCGCTATTCTTCTTTGCTTACAACGTAAAAAGATATCAAATTATATATTCAAACCTACACTATGAACTTTGTTCATTTGCAGTGTAAATGGTCTTGAAGAAACGTGCTTATATCGCCTTAGTTTCTCGGCATTGTTATTGTAGTTCGCAAAGGTTACTTGCAAACCAATGTGCTGAAAACTATTTATTTCAAGTTTTTGCTTTTCGAACCCCAAATAATTTTAAAATACATGGAAAATGAGTAAGGAGAAGTAAAGAAGAAAAAAAACGAAATGAGGAAAACTTCAAAGACAACAAAATTAGTTGGTTTTTAAAGGACAGTTTATACACAAAAACTTTTAAAAGAGTATGTTTGTATGTCCGCAGTAATAGTGAGGTTTCTATAAAAGATAAAAGCGTATAGAAATTACATTTTTGACATGGCATTACAATAAAAGGAAACAGAAACTTATCTCAACAACTACTCATTTCAGTTGTGATTGATAATTCTTCATCTTCATTTATTTGTCAATACGTTTATATTCCGCTCTGTTTTTATTTTTTATTTTTTTCGTTTTTATAAGAACATAGAGAGAAATCTTTCTTTTTTGAGTTATAATTTTATGTTGTATTCACTTTAAAAAAACTGGCTTCCTACTCTTGATTATTTCGCCTGTTTTTCTTTTACGACGCTGTATGGCCATAGGTTTCCTTGATATACAAGAAAACATAAAATTGGTGGTTTATCAGCGAGTTTATTTTTCATATTTTTAAACACAACTAGATATTTCGAGAAATCGACTGTTTTAAAATTTCGCCCGTAGTCTCACCTACTACGAGGACATATATGAGAGACGAGGACATATATCAGAGATTTTTGAAATATTTTTGATAGCAAAATATATCACAAACTTCATAGAAATTTAACAGTTTATATTCTGTTTTTACTGTTTTTCTTTTTCATTGATTCCAATTAAACAATTTTCAAGATTTTTCGCTTTTATTTCTATTATTTTATTACATTCAAATAAATTATTTGAACAAAACCATACAAATAAAATTTTTTGTTTGAACTCTCACTATTCCGCCTTTTAAAAAATTCCACCATAGAAATGTACTTTTAGTATGTTTTTAGTATGTGAAGCACAATAGCTATGCCATTTAAATAAATACAATGTATTTCATTTATATTTCATTGCAATTTTATTACTTTAAGTGCCAATGCAATTTATCTGCACCTTGTTGAATTTTAATGACAACGCTATATAAACCAAATTACAAATTAAAAAAAAAACTTTTGAATTTAAGTGAAAAGTTAATTGAAAATACAAAATAATTACATTTTAACAATGCACTTAACATGTTAATGGCCATTATTAAAACTTCCCCTTAAAGTTGGGTTTAGTTAAAGGTAACTTTAGATAAAGTGAACTTTAAAGTCACCTTTAACTTCTTTTCGTTATTACAACCTAGAGATAAAATAAAGTAAACTTTTTCAAAAATATGGCAGTGGCGCAGCAATATCGATAACACTGCTCAAGTGTTTTTAAACGCAGTGGCAACGACGGGCTTCGTTTTTTTGTTGCATATGCTCATTTTGTTTATAGTTGAAGTTGGCATATTGAACATAATATATGTATAATATGGCAAGCTCAAGCATAAACTTACCTTTAAAAGTTACCGGTAAGATGATCCTCCATTTAGCTTAACGCTCACTTGTACCATATTGTCCACTTATAATAATGAAAAACAATTTATTTGCCCTTTAAAATCCTCCCTTTAGGTAACGGCAGGTTGTAATAATGGCCCTAAGTATGATTATAGGATTACTGTTTTACAAAAAATACCATATTTATACATATATTTTCCATTTAGAGAATTTGTTGTGTAAATTTACTAAATTTTTAAATATAATTCACACATTCACTGCATGTTATTTATTTTTCATTTTTATATCCTACACATAGTTATATATAAATGAACGTTCCTTTGACATGATGTCCAAAAAAATTTTATATGCATTAGTAGGGCACATTATTGATCATTACAGCCCTTCAGTCAAGATTATGATCTAGCTTTTCACACCACTATTGTTGTGTGTGTTAATTGTATACATGAGTGGTGGGACCTGCAGCTTAAAGTCGATTCAGAACAACAGATTTTTGGGAAACTTTTCACGACAATTTCTGTTGAGAGAAAGGATCCACCCTGTTTAGTTTTTTGAGAGTTTGTTCCAAAACGATTCACCCACTTAGAGCAATTGTTATGTAAAAACAAGGTTACCATATGAAATATTTTTACAAACGGTGCGTGTTAGTTTTACAATTAGGCAGCACAGTAGCAGATGATTGCAATTCGTTTGTTTTTTGGCTTGAGTGTGATCATATTTTTTATTGTGTTACGAAGTGAAAAAAAAACTGGATAAACGTAAAGTTCTTCTTTTAATAGCAATTCAGTTGAAGAATTATACTTACATACAATTATAAATACATATACAGCTATGGACATATAAATGGCACATATTTGAATAAGTTTTTTCTTAGGCTAAAGTATCGCGAATACTATTAACCAAAAACAAATTTTTGGATTTATCCAAAGGTTTATTATTTGTATTTAAGAATAATACAAACTTAAGTTGAAATTCATTAATTAACAAATAATATACATAATTTATAAAAAACAACACTGGATTGAGCTGGACACATAAATGGCACAAACTTAAAAAGTCCTTTTAATATCGCATTTGTTGATTTTTTGGTATGTACAAATGCCCTACCATTAATATTTTGTGCTGTAGCCTTTGTTTTGGATGACAACTTCGCATCTACGACCCATACTTTCCACAAGTTTTTGGCATTTTGTTTTGGGTATGGCATACCAAGCTTCCTGAATGGCTGACCATAAATCGTCCATATTTTTATAACTTTTTTTGGCGATTTCAACCTTGACTTCATACCACAGGTTTTCAATAGGATTTAGGTCAGGGCTTTGGGCTGGCCAATCCAAAACGGGAATCTGTTCGAACAAAACCAATTTTTTACTAGGTTTGACGAGTGTTTGTGGTCATTATCTTGCATGAATTTCCACTTAATTGGCATAGAATCGAAAGCGAATGGTTCCATATGGTTTTTTAGAATATCCAAATATTGAAACTTGTCCATTTTTCCATTGATTTTTACAAGTGGACCTACGCCATGCCAAGAAAATGTTTTTTTTTTTGTTTTTTTATTTTTTTTTAACACTTTAACAAAGTATGAAGTGATCTGAATGAAATCTACGCGTGTAATAACTATTTCAAATAAATTGTGCCATTTACATGTCCACTTAAAATCAGCTATGTTTACGCAAAAATAATAACGGTAAATAATAAGCAGAATATAACGGAATATTTGAGTGCTGCTGAAACAAAAATTCTTAGAGCAACAATCTTAAGAGATAATTGTAGCATTTTATAAAATTTCTAGTTGACAAAACAAAGTTTTTTTTCTTAATTAAAATGTGTGCCATTTATATGTCCATAGCTGTAAATGTACATATAATAAGATGTTTCAGCTCAGTACAACTTTACTTAAAAAATTAAAGTAGCTGACAGCACAGTTCGATTGTTTCGGAACAAAAATTAAAATTAAACCAATTCGAGCAGAAATTGTTCCCTAGTAAGCTTACTCTCTTTCGCTCTGTCTATCAAAAAGAGAAACGTCAAACTACATTTAAAAAAAATTGTTTCAGAAAAAAATTTTGTTCCCGATGGGTGAATCCATCTTAGGGAAACATTTTTTTGAATTTCTTTGTATTGGAGATATCTGACCTGGGATTTGAAACGTGGCCTAACATATAATAACCAACACACTACCTCCTAGACTATGGCGACTACATAAAAATAATATTAGGTCGCTCAAAAGCCCCTGACAGACACATCCAGTAGAGTGGCTGATTTAACTACGAAGGGGCTAACCATTTTTGTGTAATGGTAATACAGCAAATGATAATATTGTTGTAGAAGAGTAGAAAGTTGAGCTCTTCTAGTGCCTTCAGTAGCAAGTTTAGAGAGGACAACACGGAGATAATAAACTCAGTCTAAAAATGTGGATATGCAATTATATAAGGTTATTGTTGAAGGGGTGCTTATCAAAGCGTTATCTTAATATTCTCGACAATCAGAATAAATCCATTAATCAGCGGTGGTTTCTTAATAATAAAAATATCATAACAACGAAAAAGGAAAGAAAATAATTTATATTAAAGGAACAGCAACACATAAAATGAATTTGAATAAAAAAAATTGTATTTTCATCAACCTATTCTGTCCTTTACCTTAATTGAAGTGAAATATTTTTTAAAAATTCCCAAATAGATTTAATATATCTTCAGTTCGTATTGACAGATTAATTGAAATCTTACCGCTTAATGAAATTGTTGTTACACGTTCGCATTTCGCTTTAGATGAATTTCCGTAAATTAACTGGCATTAATGTTGCCTTGTTTTGCCTTACATTAAAAATAAATTAAAAGTATGGCAAAAGAGCCTTGCTTGTTGAGCCTTTAACAACTTTCTGCAATGCCCAAAGGTTATAACCGATGGTGAACAATTAAATGAAATTAAAATTAAATTTAAATTAAGCGGAAAAAAACTGTTTTAAAAACTTATTATATTTTGTTTTTAATTGGGTGTCACATACATCTACATAATGCATGCGCATCACGCATTCTTATTACTTTCTTCCCACTTTATTCTTTAAAATGAATCATGCAAGCTTGTTATTTTTTGCTCAGGATCAACTCCATAAGGTATGTATTGAAGTTATATGTATATAGTGATATATATAGTGGCTACAGCAAAGTCGATGCAAATGCCTTCGGTTAAAACCGATTCTCTGTATGTTGAAATAAACATTTACGAAACGCTTTAAAAATCTTTTAAAATTTAAGCAAGTAAAGCTTCAATCCTTCAGGAGTACACCTAGTTTCTCACTCCACTTATGCTGTGTGTGTTATTTTTATTCACAGTTTAAAATCGATTCCGTGCGACAATTTTTTGAGAAGCTTTTCAAGGCAATTTTATTTATTTTCAGAGTTTTTGTCAGAAATCTACTGAATGGTAGTCACTGAAGAAATATATTTTTTCGTGTTTCGTTTTGTTGCAGATGTTTGATCTAGTGTTTGAAGAGTGGTCTCACGTCTAATAAGCCAACACACTGCCTGATAGAGTACGGCAACTGCAAAAAATTATTGCTTTCTGCAAATCATTATCATCATTTTCGGGTACTATTCGCAATCTTTAACGCGATTAAGATAATTGTATTTTGACGCTCACCTCATACCGGTACAACTGGTATATGTGAATGGTAATAGTTACTCAAAATTAAAGTATTAGTCTTTTCACCTGTTACTGGCAATGACAGCATGGTTATGAACTTTGCCACACAATACTACTTTGCGGTTTATATTTATTGTATTTGCCTTTCAAACTAATATATAAGAGACTCTAGGAGCGAAGTAGTACCTAAAATATAATACTAAAGCAGGTAATAAATATTTATAAGCAAACACTTCATGACACATGTGCGTTTCTCTTGAATGGACCTCAACCACATGATAATGGCTTTTCTGTGTACATACATATGTGGTATAAATAAATTCTAAAAAAAAATAATGAATATGTTGACAAATAAAATTTAATAAAGAATCGATAAGAAGCACAATAAACATACTTACATCGACATATGTATATGGTATATGTATACATGTACATGTAATTATAGTTTCGTGCTTCTTATTGTATGAAAATATCTCTTGGCTCGTACTGAACGCAGCCCCAATTGGCTGTGAGTAAGACATAGGCAGACGACAAGAAGAAACAGCAAAAACTTTGCAACAATTTTGGTTTGGGTTTTTCAAAAATTGAAAGTTTTTTGTAAATATTTGTATGTTTACACAATCTAAAGAGGTTAGCTGAAGAAAACTAATTTGTATCCTTAAAATATAAGTAAAGTATTTCTCATATCCTAAGTAAACATAGAAATTTTGATGAAATTATAATTAATTTGTTTAGAGGTTGTCTTTCAAAGGTGTGGATTCTTTAACCCTGGACGGTTACTCTTTATTTTTGTACATTAATGTTACTCTTCGTTGAATCGACGAACACTTCAACCCTAATTGGTTACTGTTCGTGGAATCCACGAAACTCATTTACTCTTTGTCATATAACTCTTTTATGTTTGACCAAATTTCGCTTTTTTTATCATCAATGTTGGTTGATAACGAACTCATATTCGTAGATTTCATTTAAAAATAAAAATAAATTTGCGTTTAATTTTAAATAAATCCTTTATTTACTATTCACAACATGATGTAAACAACAACAATTTCCTTTGATTGTTATTATTCTTTACACTCTTCTGGTAAACACTCACAATTGTTCGTTTGATCTTTACAACGGAGATCTTAAAACCACGATTATTCTCTTCACATCCAACGTGTCTTCACGCAAGACTGACCGAATTCTTTCTGACCCCTTTGCCTGCTTTTTCTTACCTTTTATATCGCAGGGTAAACAGTCTGATGAATGCTCTGAAGGAGAATGACTTCGAATTCACCAAATTCCTATAAATGTAAACATGTTGTTCTCGTTAAGTTGTTTGTGTATTTTGTTTACGTTTGTCCTTGAAGTGTTTTTGTTGCCTGTTTGTTTACTTGTTTATCCCTTTTTTATACTGATATTGTTGCTATATTTTTGTTTATTTGGTTATCATGTAAACAAATTCATTGTTTTCATTATTTTTTTCTTGTAGCTTTTGTGTGTAATTTTAATTTTAAACGATGTAAAAGCAAAATACCATTTTCATTTTCGTAACAATGCATTAAAAGATCAAACCACACATGATAAATAGTTATACTATAGGCAGCAATAAATTTAACATTTTTGAATCAAATATTAGACGACGATTTGTGAGGCGAAATGATAACACTGCATTACAGTTAAGGAATTTAAAAGCAACCTTGGAATATGCAAGTGGTTTAGTGGTGGTGTGAGGTGTAATGCCTCTACGAGTCCCTTAAATCTTATGTTTGTGGAAATAATTTCATTATTTTAAAATAAAATTTTAAAACTTTCGATTCCTGCATGATATTGAATTGATTCATTCAACTAAGATTTTAGTAGAATTATTGGAGAGATACCATAGTTGCTGAAGTCTGGTATATTGGGACAAAAATCGCACAAAACTTGACCTATTCGATTAACTAATTTTATTTTTAACATATTGCGTTGCATTTTTTTCTCGCTAAATTTGTTCACTTTCTTTATAAATCCAAAGAAAATTAAGTAGAAAGAAAAGCAAACAACTCTTACTGATGCTTTTTAATAAATTTTACAAATCAACGAATAAAAAAACAAAAGTGGAGTGGAATTGGATACCGTTATACGTTTCGAGTCACGATTGAATATCAATGACATAGAGTTGCATTTGTTTTTTCTCCCTACTGTATGTTGCGATTCCAAGTATATTCCACCAAATAAATACATTTAACATTGTCAAAAAGAAAACGTAAAGAACTTGAATGTAAACGTAGGCTGCGCTCTAAGTTAGTCTAATAATTTAAATAAAGGTTATCCCAAGCACCTTTATATATTTGATATTAGAATATTGATGGACCTTAACGTTCCCACCATTATGAAGGAAAAAATGTAGCGCTTAAGTTATTCGCTAAGATAGATAGATATTCGCCTAGATAGAGAACTGAAACAATTTTTTAATAATTCTATGGAATGCATTAGATTTGCATATGATTTAATTAAGTTCAAAAAGTTTCGAACTTCAATAGCGACCATCTTGTTTAAGTTATACCCGTCAATTTATTTGCCATACACTAAGTCTGTTTTGTCAAAACATCACAGATGATAATAAACAACAACCTGTGTTTGCTTAATTAATTTGCTGGTGCAGTTGTTAAATGAAATTAGTGGAAAAATCATTATCATCAGCAATGAGGTCCATTTCTAGATGGATGGGTCCATGACCTTGAAAATAGCTAAATTTTTGAATAAGAAAAATCCACATTAAATCCAAGAATGTACAATGCATGTGGATTTTAGACTGACGGCGTCATATATACATACATAATTGTTCATGAATTCACTTCAATCAGGATTACTAACTAGCTTCTCATATTTCTTATGCTATATGTGTTAATTTTATACATGAACGCCGAGGCTTACAGTTTAAAGTCGATTCCAAACGACAAGCTTTTTTTGGCAATAATATTAACTCTCAGAGTTTTTACCAGAAATCTGCTGAGGGGTAGTTGCCGAATTTCATATTTCGTTTTCGTTAATATTTCGTTTTGTTGGAGATATCTGACATGGAGTTTTAACCGTAGCCTCCCGACTTATAAGCCAACACACTACCTGCTAGACTACTTCGTCATAAGTCATACTTACTTCAGAAAGATTACTGTCAACGACGAACACTATAGATCGATAGTTACCAACTTTTTTTGGGGTAAATTGGAAAATCTAGACGAAAACAACAAGTGAATTTAACAGGATGGCAGTATGTGCGGAGGTGATTTGAATTGACCACTGATATCGTGCAATTTCATCCCATAAAATGTTTTCTTAATTCGGAGTTGTATGTGAATAAACCACTACTCACAGTGGTCCTTAAAGCCAAAGGCATCGGTTAAATTTCGCCTGATTTATGTGCCAGAGTCATGGAAAATTGGAGTTATTGCTTCACCCAGAGGAGACGGGGCGGATATTTGAACACTAATAGGTTTTACTTTTATTAAAATTTATTGTTATTTTTTGTATTTAAATTTAAAATAGGAAGCTCTTAAAAAAGACCCTATAGTTATAATCGAGAAGAAAAAAACTTCAGTTTTAATTTCTTTTTGGATTTTTCTCCTTTATAGTCCATCTGACAAAGAAAACAATTTAATAGTAGAATAACCAAGTATTTTTGCTCCAATGGAAACAATTTAATCAAACATGTGACAAAATTGTCTTCATGTGAAATCGAATACATAATACGGATTTAATTAAAGAAAGAATTTAGAGAGAAAGAAATGACAAAAAGGCACTCAAAGGAAAAATTGATAAAGAGGAAATCATATTCATACTCACACTCACCTTATCAATGTATGGTGTACGTACTTATAAGCATTAAAAATGCTGCAAAAGTTTTTGGTAGTACCACGTTGAACCTCGTCTTCTAAAATGTGAATTTTATCTTGACATTTAAAATATTAAAAGCTATGGAAAAGATCCAAAAGTCTGAAAACTAGTTGCTACCTGAATTAAATGACAGGCCACTAAAAAAATGTTGCTTCAAAGACACGTTAGAAAATCAGTGTTGAATCGAATTGTTACTGAAGATGAAAACTATTAATTAATTAATTTTGATTAATTTAATTAATTTTAAAATCCTAAACGGAAAAAATAAAGTGTCAACCGGGCACAACCATTAACTTCGGCTACAAAACCAAATTGACATGACGATAACGCTATTTGCCTGGTAGGACCAGAAAGTTGTGGTGTACTACGACCTCCTAAAATCTGGTGAAACTGTTAATACAGATCACTACCGACAACAAGTGATAAATTTGAAGCATGCATTGATCGAAAAACAACCAAAAAGGGCGCTCAATGGCACTGAGCTTAACACGTTCTTTTTAATACAAATCCCGGTTAGCTAATCACACACTCACTCACTAACTTACTCGCGATTCATGAATATTCGTAGCATCGTTCTTTATTATTATTTCACGTCTGGCAACTTCGAAATCTTTCTCTTAAGTGTTGTTGAGTTTTTGTTTCATTCTCGTATATTCTCGTACTTAATATGATAAAAAAAATTGGTCATACCATCCAAAATGTAATGGCAAACAACCAGTTGAAATAAGGGAATCGGGAAGAGAAAGTTCAGAACAAGAACGAATAACTTACTTTACTTAAATGGCCACAACCCGATTAACGGATTTCGGCCTGCCGTAACACATCCGTCCAGGCGTGAGTTAAATTACAACACTTGTTATTTCTTTGACACTTGTAACAACAGTGAACTTTATTTCTTAATTAACTTAAAACGAAAATGATTGATGAGTCAAATAAAAGGAAAAAAATGCATACGTAATTTAGTTTTAATTTTAAAGTGTAAAAAAAAAGAATATTACAATGTTTGTGAACAGGAAGTAAGTAAGTATGAATTTATACAAATTTATAACATTTTTAATTTTGCTGATTTACCTATTTGAAATTCTACTTAAATTATTATTTAAAGTGTGTCAGTCACATTAAAATAAAATAATAGTTTTGTTGTTGTTTTGATTATAAAGAAATAGAATACAATAAAATGAATAAAAGAAATGTTTGTATTTTGCTGATTTAGCTTTTTAAACTTCAACTTAAATTATTATTAAAAGTGTGTCAGTCACATTAAATAAAATAATAGTTTTGTTGTTGTTTTGATTATAAAGGAAAAGAATACAATAAAATGAATAAAAGAAATGTTTGTATTTTGCTGATTTAGCTTTTTAAACTTCAACTTAAATTATTATTAAAAGTGTGTCAAAAAGAATAAAATGTTTGAAAGAATAAATTGTTGTTTTAATTATAAATAAAATATTACAATAAGAAGAACAAAACAAATATTAGGCTAATTGTTGTTGCTTTAATTGTTGCTGTCTAGATGGTTCTCCTGGGTTTTGGTGGGGGTTGCTGTGATAACATAACTCCTCCCCCCTTAGAGTAGAGCGATGGCCACAGCGAATTTGGTGGGGACAGAGCGATATCAGTAGGCTTAGGATAATACCGAATTCTGGGATTTTTCCATAACAGGACCAGGCTAGTAATAGTTAAGGTGATGAAGATTAATGTTGTTACCATTATTACGCTTCCTCTTTGGGTTGTATCTTTTCTTAGTTTTAGAATATCATTTTTGTTATTGAAGCTGTAATCTTTAACTCTCTCTAAACTTAAAGTTTCTGATATTGATGTAATCTGCACTTTCTTGAGATTTGGTGGTGCGACAAAAACTGTGTCCCAATGGGCTGTAGGATTGTCTTTATATGTTGTCCCTGCTACAGTGACGGAGCAATTTGCATAGTGGAGAAGAGAGGTTCCTTTAATTGTAAAATTTTGTCTGCAATCAGAAGTTATTTGTAAATCTTTTACATTAATAAACATTATATAATTATCTTCCGGTTGGAAAATATTTGTTGTGAATCCCACATCATTCACAGGACATATTGGTGTTTTGCCATTCAATATTCTGCCGATACAAGTGGAATTAACAGTGTTTTCGAAGTCGTTTGACCTTTTGCAATAATAAAAGCTCTCAATCTTTGGGCAAATCTCTGTTAAGTACTGGAGGTTGTGTTTATTGTAACTTAAATAGGGTTTTGTTTTGATTATTTTTGTATTATTTATAGGAAGAGGAATGAGGTGGAAAAGTGAGTTAATATCTTTAGACAAATTCGGCAATTTTATATTAAAAATTAAGTTGCTATTATTATAATATGCCTGGAGTTCCAGAAGTTCGTAAAGGTGTTCGTCTGAAACTAAGTTAACGTTCTGAGATGTAAAATGATGTCTTATTTCGTCCAATTCCTCTGGATGAAGAATAAGCTTTGATATTATGCCTAGCTTTGCAAGCATTACAGCCTCTATTATATCAGAAATATGATTAAATAGTAAATCTATACTATAATCCAACTGATTCATATATTGGATTTCTAATAACGCATTATTTTCCTTAAGAATATGATTAGTTGTTTCTGCTGACAGTTTTTTCAAAAATTTGGAAATGTTTTCCTGATTATTATTCAAATGTTCTGTCAAATTTTTAAATCTCTGTATCATTTGTATGTTCAAAGCTTTCTGATTTTCCTCTGTTATTGCTGAATTCGATGCTGTGTTTTGAAGTTCCTGTATTTGTCTATTTATGGTCACAGCGTCATTTGCGTCCATGTTTCCAGTTATATATTTTATTACAGAGCCTAAACCGTTGAATAGTCCTCGTCTTGTACGTTTATATGGATTTAGTGTCTGTAGTTTGTTTTCAAGTCCCTTAAGTTTCAGTTTACAAACTTTAGCTGCATCTTTTAGAAGGCTATTTTTCTCAAATTTGTCTACAATGCTAATTAATTTTGAGGTTTGTGAATTGTAATTGTCCAAATCTATTATATGGATGAAGTTAAAATAACTCTCAATCGTTCTTGCCTGTCCGATCTCCAGGGCGACCATATTCTGATCATTGTCAAAATTCTGTATTTCCAAAATCTGTCCATAAGCTAAGGCTGTGCTGAAAGTACAAAATGTTAAAATAAAGGTCGATTATTTTCGCGGTCTGAGCTTCATTTTTGACTTGTGTAATTTCTTGTCCTTAGTAGTGTGTAAAATAATACCATTGTCTTTTAATACCTTATGTTTCGAGAATCGTGCGGTTAATTTGTTTCTCCTACATTCTTTTCTATATATTTGCTCATCTATATCTCTATTTTCTGGGGTTTTCCTCATCTTATTAAGGCAACTAATATTTTTAATTTTAGCTTTCATAACTTTTTCTTTAACAAAAGGATATAGCTTCTCTTTAAATTCATTTAACTTCGACAAAAATTCATGTTCGTTATCGTATTTTATATCTCTTGAGAAGTCATATGGTCTTCCAAAGAAAAGTTCATATGGCGTAAATTTTGTAGAGGAATGAATTGTATTATTGTAAGTCATGAACGTCTCGTCTAATATCTCTTCGTGGTCTACCTCCATTTTCTTGGATTTTCTAGTTGTCATAATAATTCTATAAATTTCAGTTAGGGTTGAGTGGAGACGTTCCACTGGAGAGTTGCTGCTAGATTGTTGAAATGATGTGAAATGAAGTATTATTTCATATTGTTTACAAAAATCTTTAAAAATATTTGAAGTGAACTCAGTACCTTGATCACAAACAATTTTCTTAGGTATTCCCAAAAGGTTCATGAATGATTTCAAAGCTTTGAGTACACAAACGCTAGTTCTCGATGGTAAGGTATACCCCGTCGCATATTTGGAAAATTTATCAATGATGGTCAAAATACATTTACCACTTATAGTATATATGTCAATATGTAGGATCTGAAGAGGTTCGTCTGGAGTTTCTGTTATTTGAAATTTTAATTTTGGTGGGTGTCTGTCATATTTCAACGCATTACAAATTTCACAGTTGTTCAATGTTTTATTTATAATAGATTGCATGAGGGGAAAGTAATATTGTCTTTTAAGATATTCATATGTTTCGGTTATTCCTCTGTGGTTTCTGTTCTCATGACAATTCCGTATGAGCTCTATTTGTTTATCGCTATCAGTTACGTCCATTAAAATTTTAGTGCAACGGACGACACGAAACTGTTTTCCGTTTGAAAAGTATTTTGAATACACTAATTGAATAGTTTTAAAAGTTGATTCGTCGGAGAAAATGGCAGTTAGTTTACCTGAGGGAATGAATTTCTTGAAAATCTGGATTATTGTGTCTTGAGAAAATTCTTTCTCCTTTATAGTTCGACGTTGTTTATTTCTAAAAATTGTTTCGACAGTCATATTGGGCCCCTCGTCTGATTTTCGTAATAAAAGTTGTAAGTTGAATTCATTCAACGGTTTTTCAGAAATTGGTATCCCATCATTCAAGTTCTCATCGCATGAATGTATTGTGGACAGTTTACTCGAATCATACATACATATATAGTTTAATTCTGCTCAAAGCATCCGCATTACTATTTAGTTTTCCTTTTTTATAAATGATTGCGTAATCATACTCTTCCAACTTTAGGCGCCATCTAACTAATTTTGAATTGGGTTCCTTAAGGCTCATTAGCCATGTAAGTGGTCTGTGGTCAGTAATTATTTTAAATTTGCGACCGAAGAGATAAGGGCGGAAATATTTGGTTGCCCACACTATGGCTAGAATTTCTTTTTCAATAGTGGAATAATTAATTTCACTTTCAGAAAGAGTCCTACTTGCATAGCAAATGGGTTTGTCACTACCTATGTGACCTTGAGAAAGGACTGCTCCAAGTGCAATGTTACTTGCGTCTGTAGTGAGCAGAAATGGCTTTGTAAAGTCAGGGTATTGCAATATTGGGTCGTTCATTAGAATGTTCTTGCATGTTTCAAAAGCTTTAACATATCTCTCGTCTAGTGTTATTCTTCTGCCCTTCTTCAAACATTCTGTCATTGGTTTTGTAAGTTTTGCTAAGTTTGGGATGAACTTCCTATAGTAACTAAGTAGGCCTATGAATGATTTTATTTCACGGTTAGTGCGTGGTATTGGGAATTTTTGAATAGCCTCTATTTTTGTTGGGTTTGGTTTTATGCCCTCTGTCGTGACTACATGCCCCAAAAAAGCAATTTCTTTTCGCATAAATTCTGACTTGTCCAGTTGAACTTTAAAATTCGAAGATCTTAGTTTCAGAAAAACTCTTTCCAAATTTTCAATATATTCTTGGAGAGATGTGGAAAATATAATTATATCATCCAAGTATACCAAGCAAATTTTTCCAACCAAATCATTCAGGACATTGTCCATAATTCTTTGGAAAGTCGAGGGTGCATTTTTCAAGCCGAAAGGCATCCTCACATATTCATAATGACCACCCTCTACGGTAAAGGCTGTCTTAGGTATATCTCGGGGATCCATTTCAATTTGGTGGAAGCCACTTGCCAAATCCAAAGTCGAAAAGTAAAGACATTTACCCAGTTTATCCAGGATTTCTGATATGTTTGGAAGTGGATACCTATCGGAGATGGTTTTCTCATTTAGCTTCCTACAATCAATAACTAACCTCCATTTTGTCTTGCCCGATGCATCCTTCTTTTTTGGAACAATCCATACTGGAGAGCTCCATGGAGAAAAGCTCGGTCTAATAATTCCTTGTTCTAACATATCCGATATCTGTTTTGCACTTCCTCCTTGTGAATGAAAGGATACCTATAAGACTTAGTGTGAATAGGAATGTCGTCTGTTGTTTTAATTTTATGTTTTATTTCATTTGTGAATGTTAGGTCTTTGCCCTCTCTATAAAAAATGTCATCATATTTAACACATAATTTCAAAAGTTTCTGTCTTTCCTCACTATTTAGGTGTTCCGTTCGGAGTAATTCAGATAAATTTTTAATCTGCTCATCACCTGATTTGTGATCTGTATTGAGGTTATTGAGTTCGACGAAGTTTTCCGAATCATATGGGTCCGTTTTGAGGGGTTGCTCTAAGAAAATTATTAGATCATTTTTAGTGGGATTAACTATCTCTATTGTACTGAACCAGTCCTTTGCAAAGTAAATACCAGGTGAAATAAATAAACCATTGTCCATAGTTACTGTATTTACAATAATATCTCCATCTTTAGAATCAACCGGTAGTTTTATGAGTTGTTTCGAATTTGCCGCTATTATGAATTTACCGGATGAGAAATTTGGTTTCGTTTTAAGAGGTATTGCCACATCATTCGTGGTTATTATTTTGTTCTCCAGATCAATTTTCGCTCCTATTTTTGTCAGGAAATCTAAACCCAACAACCCGTCAAAATAACCATGGAATTTGAAAACCAAGAAGGTAAAAGTTCCTGATTTTTTTATTTCCTTGAAAATAGGTAGTGTCACTTGCTTGTCAATTATATATTTATGTAAGATGGTAGATATAGTTATTGGATTACATTTTTCAATGTCTAAAGGGTTTATAAACTCAGGATTTATGAATGAAGAAGAAGCTCCGGTGTCTATTAAAAATTTCAGTTGTCTGCCAAATGGGGAGTTTATGTTTATATAAGGTAAAATACTACCATGTTTATTGCAATCTACATATCCTGTCTGTTGCCTGAGGCTAATTGCCGAAAATCCTGGTTGTCGTCAATATTGTAGTTTTCATATTGGTCCAGATTTAATTTGTCAGCCTGGCTAATACATGGGGTAGGGTTCCTATTTTGAGGACTCCTAAACTCATTAATATTATTCATTTCGTTTCTGCTTGATATCTTACTGAATTGAGTGCTCGGGCTAGTTTTAAATTTGCCAGTACTCCTTTCTAATTTTGAAAATCCACTACTAGTATCCATTGGTTCTGGGGGTGGTAGTGATTGCCTCAAATTTGTTTGTCGCGATAAATTATCGAAACGCTGGTTGGGTTTATAATTTGAAAAATTTTCGCGATTCATTTGGGAATTTTGGGAGAAAAAATTACGATTATAATTGCTCAAATTTGGCTCAAAATTATTATTATTAACATGGTAAGGTCTTGCCGAAAAATTAGAATTTCCTCGGGGTTGATAATAGTTTCCTTGTTTTGGAACGTTATTCGAATAATTTTGCGAATATTTATGATATGGAGTATATTGATAATTTGGTCTCCACTGAGGATATTTTGGTTTGTTTGAATTATACCTGATATAATGAATATTCTGTTAACTAATACAATAATCAAGGGCTACCGGCAATGATTCTGGTCTCATTGCTCTAATGGTAGAACCCATAGGTTCCCGTAGTCCTGACAGAAATGAATTCAGACACATCTCTGAGAATAGATTCCTTTTCGCGTTAATTACATTAACGTCAGATTCATGAATCGATAAATTGTTGGATAAAGCTGCCTGAATTTGCATAACTTCACTATAGAACTTCTCAATTGGTTTGCCGTACTGTTTTAGGGAATGAAGGTCTCTTATAAGGGAGGTTTCTGTTCGTTTGTCCGCGTAATGTGAAATTAAGTTTCCTTTGATTTCATCCCAATTAAGGGATGTACCGTACATGTTCAGGACTTCATTGGCCTGACCGTCTATTTTGTTTCTTATGGCTCTCAAGAGAATCTGTCCGAAGGGGGGTTGTATTCGCTCCCCTAATGTGAAGAAGTATCTCCTCCACATTGCTTATAAATTCGTGAAGCAATCTTGGATTACCATCAAATTTTGGTAAATCTTTGATTGCATCTGGAATCCTAAGAGAATTAAAAATGTCGTTAGAGTTAACTGTCCTTTGATTCAATGCTGTGCTTGGAATTTCTGTATCTGAAGGCATCTTATAATCTAATCTAATATCCTCCGGTATACGAGGAAGGCTCCTTGATCTAAAAATTTTAGGGTATGGGATAAAACGAGATTTACTACTCATCAAATTTAATTTTCTATTTAATTATAATATTTTCTTCTTTTTTTTTTTTTGTAGAGATAGTTTCGTTTTTTTTTTCGATGTTGTAATTCAATTTGTATTCTCAATTTTGTTATGTAACATATATATTGATTATATTAAAAACTTGTTCTATTTGCCTTAAATAATTTGCTCTGAATTGGATAAAAAAAAATTCAAGCTACGTACAGATAATGCCGATAAATTTCACACAAAATTTATTTTAATTCAAATTATTATTTTCTTTATTTAAACTTTTCCACTTCTTTCTTCTTATTTTACTTAATTATTTCTCATAATATTTTCTTTCTCTTTTCTTTTTACTTTTATATTAATTTTCTTTTTAATAAAAAAAAATTTCTTGATTTATACGATATTCCCTCGTATAAATCTTTTTAAATTTCTTTTTATAAATTCTTTCTTTTTATTTGATTTGTTTCTTTTTAATTTTTAATAAAATTTGTTTTGTTACTCTTATGAAAAAAATTTCTTGAATTATACGATATTCCCTCGTATAGATATTTTTTCAAATTTCTTTTTATTTTACTTAATTATTTCTCATAATATTTTCTTCTTTTTTTTTATTTTACGTATGAATATATGCTTTCAACACAGTACTTACAGAGCCCCTATGAGATATATTGCTTTCATTGGGAATGCGATTTCCAGCTTATTCCACTCGGGTATTGTGATCCACTAATATCCTTGTAAAGCCTTGTACCGATGTCAATTCGATACCTGTTTTTCCTTCCGATATTCCCTCGAAATTTCAAACAAACGGCCCCTTATACGGTGCAAGGATGATATATTTTCTTGTTGATTATATTTTATTTAAAATTAATAACTTTCTTTTAATTTAGTTTCAACACAATTATCCCGAAGCTGGCTTTACCGACTGCGCCAGTTAAATTACAACACTTGTTATTTCTTTGACACTTGTAACAACAGAGAACTTTATTTCTTAATTAACTTAAAACGAAAATGATTGATGAGTCAAATAAAAGGAAAAAAATGCATACGTAATTTAGTTTTAATTTTAAAGTGTAAAAAAAAAGAATATTACAATGTTTGTGAACAGGAAGTAAGTAAGTATGAATTTATACAAATTGTTTAATGTTTAATTTTGCTGATTTACCTATTTGAAATTCTACTTAAATTATTATTTAAAGTGTGTCAGTCACATTAAAATAAAATAATAGTTTTGTTGTTGTTTTGATTATAAAGAAATAGAATACAATAAAATGAATAAAAGAAATGTTTGTATTTTGCTGATTTAGCTTTTTAAACTTCAACTTAAATTATTATTAAAAGTGTGTCAGTCACATTAAAATAAAATAATAGTTTTGTTGTTGTTTTGATTATAAAGAAATAGAATACAATAAAATGAATAAAAGAAATGTTTGTATTTGGCTGATTTAGCTTTTTAAACTTCAACTTAAATTATTATTAAAAGTGTGTCAAAAAGAATAAAATAAAATAAAGTTTTGTTGTTGTTTTAATTATAAATAAAATATTACAATAAGAAGAACAAAACAAATATTAGGCTAATTGTTGTTGCTTTAATTGTTGCTGTCTAGATGGTTCTCCTGGGTTTTGGTGGGGGTTGCTGTGATAACATAACTCGTGTCTGCTTCTTGCGAGCCTATGCCAGTTGGTCACACCAATTGATGACAGGGCTTCCTCGATTTGGTCTTTCTAACGCAAACAAGGTCGTCCTCTTCGCCGACTTGGCCGAGCCAGCGCAGCCGCTGGATATTAATACGATGCACAACTTCGCTGAGATTAGATGGGGAATGACGGAGCTTATCAGAGAGTTGAGCGGAGTACGCCTCAGCTGTCTTTTGTGATCGCAGCTTCTTGACGCCCAGCTTTCGCAATGCACAAGAGCGCGCAGATCGCGAGGCGCTAATGCGCAATCGAAACTTGGCTGCGAAAAGATAGAGGTCCGAGTCGATGTTTGGACCACTGAACGTGCGCACATCTAGTATACTGGATACGTGCCTTCCGTCTCTCACAATATGATCAATCTGGTTGGATGTTGATCGATCGGGGGACATCCAAGTGGCCTTGTGAATGTCGAGATTCTGAAACTTGGTTGTCTACATAATACCATGTTACACGCCGCGAAGAAATCGATTAGTCTCATACCATTGGAGATAGTGGTTGCTTGGAGTCTAAACTGTCCGACAGTGGGGCCAAAGACCTTCGCCATAAAATCTCCGAGCACGACTTTGGCGTCATGGGCCCAGCAATAATTATTTATGTAATCGAGTTTAGCGTAGAAGGCATCTTCAACCACATCGTCCTTTTCTTCCGTCGTTGCCTGAGCACAAATAAGGCTGATGTTATTGAATTTAGCCTTGATATAGATTATGGCCATTCTTTCGTTCACATGCATGAACCCAGAGACAAGATGGCGAAGTCTCTTATTAACCACAAATCCGCATCCGAATTTGTGCTTATCAACATGGCAGCCGTAATATACACCGCCAGATGCCAGCCTTTTGCATCCTTGTTCTATCCATTGCTGTGAAAGGAGCGTGCCTATTCTTAAATCGTTGTTGGTTAAATGGATAAATACAAAAGCAGTAAAATTATTATCACTTAGTAAGGACTTTCTTCTCCGTTGATACAAAAAACAAGATCCGTAATGTGATCGACTAATAGTTTACAATCGATGTAGAAAGCGTACAAGCAAATGGCCGGAGAGAGCTTTTCCTCATTTTTGTGAATTTGTTTTTTGTTAATTGATAAGTAATATACATTTGCTGCCAATATTGAATACAGATTGAATCTAGTCAAACTATGACGACATCCGAGCACAAATGCCTTTGGTAAACGTAGCTTAATCTTTATAGATTACGGATATCACCGTGTGATCCACAACCATTAATAGAATTTGGTCATAAAGGTTGCCAACCATTAAATCTTCGTGCAACCAAACTTTTGGTGACTAACACATTGAACGCTTATGGGGTTCTTCAATGATGTTTTTTCAATGTAATAGGTTCATATTGTACATGAAACATACATACTTCAGCAGGCTTCCACTTGAAAAAAAGGCCATGAAACTATTTTTTGTTTAATATTTAAAATTCATAACACCATGTATGTGACGTATGAGTAATATTTAATTCCATTATTTTATTGCATACTTTCCAGAGTAATTCCTTCAGTACATGTCATATTGTGGGTGTGAGTAATATATTTTAAATTCAATTAAATACAAAGTATATGGTTAATTTGGAATTAACCGTAGATCGAGCTTAGTGTCAGAAATTATACATTTCAAAATTTGAGCCACAATAACTTTAATTCAGAAAAAGTTAGATGCCTGATATTTTTTGAATTCTTTAGTATTGTTATCGCCATTATTTTAAACTAAATAAAAATAGAAAATTTTAAACAGGACTAAAAAAATTCAAAAACTTCATAATTCTGGCTTATGTATCATTTTTGATACATACGACTTTCCTAGAGATTCAAAGATTTTCAAAGATTTTGTGAAGTTCTACCGTAAATAATATATTATTTATTGTGTTTGAGAAGAAATTCAAAGTTAAGTGTTGGTTGAAAATTACGAGGTTGAATTATCTGTTCTTGATATGTTCTTGATATTTATTGAAGTGGTCGACTTCTAGTATGTAAAGAAAAATAAGACAACAAAAGCTCGTCTTATGAACTGACGAAAGTATTGGCAGCAGCAAACATGACAACAGGATGTTTATCGCCAAAAATGGTACTACTTGGAACAGAGATATGTCTTTGTAATTTGGGAAGAGAGAATATTACCAATTTTCACGCAGATTGCTATAGTCTTTCTGGTTGCTCATCTCATATCAAGTGAGTGACAGGCAAACATTAGAGAAAAGTGTTTCGTCGTATGTTTTACTCCTGAGATATTACGGAAGGATAATATTTCGGTCAACTACGTACGTATGAGATAATAGAATCATTCGCTTTGATAATGTCCTACTCGGAAATGATGATAAATTTACACCTATTAAGCCTCTTCGAAAACTGAGCTCAAGGTCCTTCAGCTTTTAATAACCACAATAATTTTGTCGCTGTAGATGAGTAACTATTTGAATTTAATTGTCGTTATAAATTTCGTGGTCCGACGAAATCGAATTGGTTGATTTAGATTCAAGTACATGCTACGTGCGTAGAAATCCTTACAGCCGTATTTGGGAAAACCTGTATCAGGGAAAAGAGAGAGGAGTCAAAGAGAAAGCTTTTTTATTGATATAATCGACGTTCTATTGCAATGGGACCCCTTTTTACTTCACATGACATTGACAGCAAATATTTCTAACGAAGTATAACAATGGTTTGTACCATCAGGTTTCATTCACCCCTCAATTGAGAGCAATGCTGAAACGAGTGACAATAAGGTGTTCCATCTAAACAATTGCCACAAAGCAAGGGTGCTAGATAGAATTCTCTCTCGGTTCATGATATTTTGCAAGTGTGTAGCTTGGAGGCTTTTATTTATAATATCAGGTTTCATTCCCAGTGGATCAATATCTTTTACAATGGCATGTAGGCATCAGAACTGTTGTTAAGTTTTACGAATCCAGAAACAATATATTGTTATTCACAGTTTACTTGAATATACTTTCTATGTCCCTAAAATGAATATGACTTTAAATGTAAACTAGATTCGTATTCTTGGTAGCTTCTGCAGGAGTCTTTTGCCATGTGTTCAAGAGCAATGTGCATTACATAGATGTCCATAATGCAATGTCCAGTAATGATGCCAATAATAACACCAGGAGTGCACATTTGGATTTTAAGCAGACTTTTCATGAGCCATCTAGCTTTGTCACATTTTCTGCGTCGTTCGACACAAAGCCCCCTATCTGGCGTTAACGGTGTTTAGGATAAAAAATGTATTGGAGAGTTGTGCCACATCTGAACAGTTTATCCTTTCTTCAGATACCCGGAATGTTATTATGCCCCAGTACCAAAATGATATGAACTTTGTGCAGCCTCTGCGTTCACCAACTTCTTCCAGGACTTCCAACTTCTTAGGAGGAATTCAGTCAGTACAGAGACTGCGCTTACCTGTGGCTACACAACGGGCCGGTTGTTCAAGTGTGCTTTGATGATCAAAGCTATCACTTCGACCTAACCTAACCTGTACCAATTCACTATCTCGTTGAGATTTTGGCGACAGTTATATACAGTCTTGAGGTTCAATATCTCGGACTCCAGTGCTGTAACAGCCACAGCCTGAATTGCTGCCACTTCCGCCTGGAAGATGCTGCAGTGCTCTGGTAGCCTTATGGATTAAGCTATAACCTCCATATTATCCGGAACTTTCTGAGAAGTAATACCATAGCGTAATAAAAACAATAAAATCCTACTGTGCTTAATTTGATCCTCTTGTGGCCAATATTCGATCCATGCCACTGCTCATTTGCACAGAGAATTGCCTACTAATCTTAGCCGCCAAGCTCCTACAATAAAGGTCAAGGGGAAGGAGGTACAAATTATATTCAGAGCAAACTAGGGCGTGGAACCACTATTATACGCATACTTTTTTGGAACTTAAAATACAATAGAGAAATGAGTTGCTTGTTTTCGACCTGAGGATTTTGGTGTCAAATATTAGCTTCTCTCTGTTTCACCATTCACTTAAGAAGTCGATGAAATTATGAAAAATTAAAAAAAGTAGAATTCATCATAAAATAGCCATCAAACATTTGAAGGAATTGAGTATTTTCTGCCATGAATAATTACTCTTTTAATTCTCTTTTATCTCATTTTAATTTCTCAGCATTTTTTGTAGAAGATTTTAACAATTTACATTTAATTTAAGAAAATTATATCAAAAGCCAACAGTGTTGCAAACAATGAAGTATTGCCGGACACTATTCACTATACCTAATGAATATTTCAATTAAAAATAAAGTATACGCCTGTAGGCCAGTTGCAATTATAAACAAGATTTCTTGCCTTGCCACAGTAATTAAATCTTGTAAGAGAGCACAACGCACAAAGAAATAAGAAAAAAAACCGTTTCAAATTAAAGTTTTTTAGGAGTCTTTGAATGGACGAAAATCTACGTAATCTTGAGAACTCTATTTTAATGACGTTTTGTAAATAAATTGTTTTTAATTGAATTATTTACAAACAAACAGTTATTTATAAAACCAGTCAGAGATTAGTTTTGGTTACTGAAATTAGTTTGTTTATACAAAAAGAGAAACTCTAATTGAAAAACAATTTTCAAAAGCATAGAAAGTTAAATATCTTTTGTTTTTCTTAATTCTCTGCAACATTTATTTCCTCTTTCAAGGTTATTTTCAAACAATAACTCATCTGTGATGACAAGAAAACAAGAGAACGATACATTTCCAGGTTTTTTTTTTTCTTATTACAAAAGGACAAAAAGAAAAGATATTTTGTAAATGTTATACAAACATAAGTTGACAGCAAATTTACTTACCATCCCAGCAACAAAATAAATAAATAATAATGAAAACACTACCATACAGCAGAGTGTATATTGTGATTGTGTTTGTTTCAGCCCTATAGCTACTGCAGCAGCTAGCAGCATCAGCAGTACGATGTTCAATGTTAAACAGTACGGTTGTCTGAACATACTTGTGGTTTTGTTTTCTCCTTATATCTGCACAGTGAGGCCGTTGAACATCTATTAAAAATAGACAAAAAAAAAATCAAGATGAAATCAAATGAAATTAAGAAAATAAGTTTTTTGAGTTGAATTACAAATTGTAGATTAAATTTTAAAATATTGAAAAGATAAAATAATTTTATTTTTTAAATCATATTTTCAATTATAACAAATCAAACATATTGAAAGGCCAATGCTGGATTCTTATAATTTATTAAGATAAGATGACAGCACAAAGTACTGTAACAGTTGCAAAAAACAAGCAAATTAGTTAAGTGTACACCATTCCAAAGGGAGTATAAGTGTTAGGTGTTCGACAAAATACGGTTATAAATTTGAAAAAAGCTTTATTTCGTAAAATCTTAAAAAAGAACTTGTATCCGAAAATTTTTTTCAAGTTGGACATTCTCATAGAACACACCGGGTGGCCGGTGGAACGCACTGTGCAGTACGAAGTGAATTCGTTCTTCCGAATCAATATCGTTCATAAACACTGCTACTTTTTTATATAGTATTTAACACAATGCACTATATGAGTAAGAGCCCTGAATGTTTCCTGTAATTAAAAAAATATGGTCAATGCATCAGAAGTTCTCAGCTAAAATATTCCAATTCTTCCACGGTCATAAGAAATTAGTGGATCATAATGGAACACAATACCTTTCCCTATCGTATAACATACAACATAATGGGTAATAACAATATTTCAGTCAGCATTGCGACATAGATTCCCATACAGTAAGACTCCGCTTAACGCTGCTCCTCTTAACACTGTTTCAGTATTACGCGGTAGTATTGGGATTCCCCTAAATCGCACACTGTATTGATACTTGTTGTATGTGTGCAAATGAACTGGCCATGCAGCTACCAACAGCGGTGCACTATATAGCGACGATGTATACTATGTATATTTTTCAACGCTCTTTTGTTAGTCTGTCCAGAATAAAGATTCCAACTGTATTTTCTGAAGTCGCAATCACAGTATAAACGCTGTTTCGTTTAGTGCTGGAACTTATTGCAACGTATCCCCCGCGTTAAGCTGGGTCTTACTGCACCACTTATTTTGTGTGTGTTAATTTTATTCGTAAGTGGCGGGATCTAAACTTTAAAGCCGACTCCAAACGACAGATTTTTTAGAAGCTTTTCATAGCAATTTTATTTATTTATTTTTTTATTATTTTATTATTTTTATTTATTTATATTGTCAAAAATCTGCTGAGAAGAAGACGTCGAAGAAATATTTTTTCATACATCGTTTTGCTGGAGATGTCAGACCTGGGGTTTGAACCGTCTAAGTAGCCAACATACAACCTACTAGTCTACGGCGACTACGACTACACTGTGCATTACTAAGTGAATTCATGCTTCAGCCTCAATAGCCCTTTGGGGATATGTTCTTCCAGCCGAAGTTCGCTTGTTACTTACAATATATATAGACTCAAGTCTAATTTCTATAAATACTACTCTCATTTCCTCCTTTCCACACAATCTTTTTTTATAATCTAAACTATAACTGAACGAGTACTTTTTTGCATCAAATGGTACTTTTCTAAAAAAATACACACATAGTCATTATAACCTTTCAATCAGGATTATGACCTAACTTCTCACACCACATATGATGTGTGTTAATTTTATACATGAGTGGCGTTAGCTACAGTTTAAACTTTAAAGTCGATTCCGGACGACAGATTTTTGAGAAAGTTTATTATGGCAATTTTATTCACTCGCAGAGTTTTTGCCAGAAGGAAGTCGCTGGAGAAATATTTTTTCATATTTCGTTTTGATGGCATCATGGGGTTTGAACCGTGGGCTTACGTCTAGTAACCTAGCACACTACCTAGTACACTATTTATTTATTTATATCTAATACACATACGACACGGAACAGAAAAACTAACGACTAATTCGTGTTCCTCACATACAAGACAAAAACATCTGATTCGTTATTATATATACAGTGCTTGACAAAACAATGGAAATTTTTTCAAAAATGTATTTAATCGGACGAAAATTTAACATGTTTTTTAAAAATCGGCAAAACATTTGTGGAGCTTATTAATATGCACTGTTATTAACGTTTCTGTATATTAAAATTATGTATAAAAATGAATTATATAATTCAAAAATTAAAAAAGTTTCCAAAGTTTCCATTGTTTTGTCAACATCAAATATGTGAATAGAATTATTTTTTTTTAATTACTGAATTATATAGTCTTTTTATATATTTTTTAAAATACAGAAATGTTAATAACAGTGCATATTAATAAAAGGCATTAATATTTTGCCGATTTCTTAAAAAGATTTTTAAATTTTCGTCCGATTGTAACACATAAATAAATTTTTGAACAAGTTTCCATTGTTTTATCATGCACTGTATATATATATTAGCATATAAAATGCAATGCAAATGCTTACCAAAATTACATTACCGTTCGGCAAGCGTTTTCATTGTTTTTGTGTTCTAAATACGAACGTACGGTTCCGTGGACGTTTGGCTAACCGGGGCTAAAGCCTAATTCTACGTTTAGCATTACGTTGAACATATTGCCAATGCATTAATAGTTGAAAAGCTCAAGACATAAAATATGTAATAATAAAAAACTACTGATGTGTCGCGGGGGTACTGCGGCATTTTTGAAATGAAAAAGTATGGAAAAAAGTACAAAAGTATTGAATTTTTCAACACTGTGCTCAATACATGAGTAAGAGCCTTGAGTATTTCTTGCTCAATAACAAAAATAACTTCCCAGCCAAAATCTTCCAATTTTTGCGCGTCATAAAAGATAGAGGGTCACAATAACTGTCTTGATGATAATATTAGCACATTATTATCATAAGCAATACGTGTTGAAGTCGGCTTAGTCTAGTAGTTGGTGTGTTGTCTTACTAGACGTGAGGCTACGGTTCAAACATCTCCAGTAAAACAAAATATGAAAAATATTTCTTCGGCAACTGCCTCTTAGTAGAGTTCTGTCAAAATCACTGAGAGTAAATAAAATTGCCATGAAAAAGTTACTCAAAAATCTGCCGTTCGGAGTTGAGTTGCAGTTCGGGCGACTTATTGATGAAATTAAAACACAAGCCATAAGTGGTGGAGGACCTTGGTCAAAATCCTGACTTGTAATGGCCAATTATGTATGATATACGTTTCACCTCCCATTCGTTCGGATTTAGCAGTGAATGTTAACTGATGTGGCCCATAAACATTCATTCAAGACACCTTATGATTTTTCGTTGCTTATGATTTTTCAGTGATGGGTTCACCAAATCTAGATGCATGTCTAACTTAAAAATTAAGATTTCATTTCGATGCACTTTACAAAGTTTTTCAATAGCCATAAATGCATTATAATAAGATAAAATATTCAAGTCGCCGTAGTCTAGTGGGTAGTGTGTTGGCTTATTAGACGTTATACCTATTTCTTTGGTGACTACCTCTCGGCAGATTTCGGGCAAAATCTCTAACAAAAATAAAATTAACATGAAAAGTTTATCAAAAAAAAAAAATCTGTGATTCGGAACCGATTTTAAACTGTACGTCCCTCCACTCATGTATAAAATTAACCCTTTGCACTCGGCACAGTTTCGGATGTTACCTAACAGCAACTCGACGCCACTCTTTGACGAAAACGTATATCCTTGAAACGTGATATGATACAGTATAATTTTAGAACCAAGTAAGGAATTGTAATGAAATTTGTTATACATGAATTTGTGAATATGTGGACATTTTCTATTCGACGCTTCAGTACGAATTGAGATCTTGTATATTTCTTCTCTCGGTTATTGAATTTCTTTATAATCGTATCAAGTTTAACACTTCATTGAGCCACAGCCTTGTAGCTTTGGACGCCTAATCCACTATATCTACAATTTGCTCAACGGATCAGAGAAGTGTACAGTCCGTCATGAAGACACTTGGCACGTTCCTTTTCGACGAGTAGAATGGTTTATTTATTTATCATGCATCTTGTTAATTTCATCACATTTCGATCAATTTTTTTGTGCCATTTTAACAGAAAACTACAGGAAAACACGTGTTTCTTAAAAATTTGCGGTGGAATAATTTAATTGTCCGTAATCGTTAACAAACTCTCATGTCACCTCTGAGGGGACAACCGAGTGATATGCTAGACTTACGTCGTCCCCTCAGAGGGGACAGCCGAGTGCAAAGGGTTAACACACACAGCATAAGTGGCATGATGGTAATCCTGATTAAGTCTGGACGGTTACTCTTCATTTTTGTACATTAAGGTTACTCTTCATTGAATCGACGAACATAACCCCTGAATTTAACCCTGAATGGTTACTGTTCGTCGAATTGATGAAGCTCATTTACTCTTTATCATATAATTCTTTTATGTTTGATCAAATTTCGCTCTTTTTTAACAAATTTAGTTCATAACAAAAGCCTGGTCTTTTTGTATTTAAATTAATAAAAAAATTATTTGGCTTTTGGTTTCCCCTAGTGTACAGGCTTTACTTATGGAATTAATGAAGGAAGAAGTGACGTTTAAAGATAATATTCGCTTAATGAAAGACTATTTAAACTCTGTCTAACTCTAATCTAAACTATCTGCCAACGTTAGCTTTTGTCTCATTTCGGTTTGAATACTTCTTATTCTATACGTAACATTTTAATTTTTCTTTGCTTAGATAGTGTTTGTTTTTGTCCTCGTTTCTGTAGAATATAAAATAATATTGTACTTAATTTGTAATTATAAAAATAATAAATAACTTGGAACCGAATTTCTTTTAATATGTAATTAAATGCGAGAAAGTTCTATATCCTGATAAAGTTAAATAAATTTCTTTCAACCAACAGCTCACTTTAAAGTTGTGAACAAATACCACATATAAATATGCAAACATATGTACGTACTTTAAAAAGACATACAATACATACTTCTGCATTTTTAAACTTTTAAATTAAGTTTCTCGTCGTTTGATACCCTCAGCGGTGCGGTAAGTAACTGCCTTATAGTTCACAGAAAACAATACAAAAACTGTCACTTCACTTTCTTTACATTCATTTATTCATGAGTTTTTTAACCAAGAAGTGGAGAGACACGGGGACTATGGGTAAAATTATTCAAAAATTAAACAGTTAAACTTCGGAAGAATAGTGGCAGAGAAAACTGTAACATATAAGCAAATAACCTTAACGGTTATACAAAATATGAGCATTTGGGCTACATACAAAATTAAAAAAAATTTTAAATTATTTTCAGATACTGTGATTGTAGTAGCATGATTTCAATTGTTGATTTAAATGCTTTATTTTTCAATTTATTTTTTTATTGATTGAAGTTATCGGAGCAGAAGTTGCGGCAGACAAAGCTAGATTATTTACTAAAGTAACATAATACATAATCCTTGGCAACTTGTTGTTCTACGATAAAAATTTGTTAATTCCATTTATTTATGATATTCAATTTGGTAGCTATTAAACTGGAACTATAAAATACGAGTATTTCGTTTTTTTAAATATGAAAAATTTGTTTCAAAGAATTCTTACTCAATCAATTAATTCTTACGAGCTTACATTGCATCTATCGACTTGTGATAGTCTAAAGCAAAATCATTTCAGAATCGTAAAAATAGTACAAACAATTTCCCTTATATTTTTAATTTAATATTTAATTTAATTCTTATATTTTGGTTCTTATTTTATTCTTATTAAAAAAATACCAAAACTTGTGAGTTTATTTCTATTTGTATGGCAATATGATATTCGGAAATTCTCTTACGGATGTAGATTATTTTTTTATTCACCAAAAATTCAAATGTATTTTAGCATGTTTTTCTGTTTCCTTCCTCGCTCAACTGGGAAAAAATATTTATTTTTGGAAACGTAATGATTTTTTCATTTCTTTTTTTTTTGTGCGCATTTCATTTCTATTTTTATTGGCAAATTTTTTTTTATTTGTTTGTAGTGGAAAATTGTGAACTAAGAACAAGCATGTGCTTGTTGCAGTACTAATAATCTATAACCCAGCGCGACAGTCAAAATACACCCAGCTAATGACATAGTGCAGGTTGTTCAGTTAGTTGAGTAGAACTCAAATATATTTTTTTTATATTTCTCGAACCCTCCAAACTTGTTTATTTGACAAAAACGGTATTTTTGATCACAAAATTATTGATTACCCAAATATTTTGTAACCTATTTGCAAAATCCAAAGTTTTGTGCAAAGGGGATAGATAAGCTTTTAAAATGGTGTACTTAAATATATGGTGCAAATTTACATGTTATGAGTTTTGATCGGGTAAACTTGGAAAATATGAATTTTTCTAATTTTGTCCAGTTTAGCTATTCTTAATTGCAAAATTTAATTAAAAAAAATAAGATAAGTGATGACATTCTGAAAGTTTATTATCCTGTGACTCGTTTGATCAAATCGGACAAAAATTACCGACGTTATTTAAATAGTATAAGAGTCGTGTTATATTACTTATATATATCTTCTTATCAAATGAACTTTCAGTTCAAAAATTTTGATGGATCTTGATTGTTTATCGCAAAATATGTCAATTTCACGTTTGCACAACTACCACAAGTCGGCTAATATTTGTGTTTTTTGCAAATATTATTATTTCTCTTTGAGCAAACATTGGCCAACTTCTTGTGGTTGCTCAAACGTGAAGTTGACACATTCTGCAATAAACAATGAAGATTATTCAAAAATTCTGAAAATTTTTGAACTAAAAGTTCATTTGAAAAAATAAATGTATGAAAATATAACTCAACAGTTAGACTCTTTAAATAATAACTACTGTTATTTCACAAGATAAGGCACTTTCAGAATGTCATCACTTATTTCATATTTTTTAATTAAATTTTGCTGCTATGAACGGACAAACTTGAAAAAAATATGAATAAATTCGCATTTGTTTACCTCATCAAACCCCATGGCATATTAAGTCAAATAACAAAAGTCTTAAAGTCTCATCTCAGGTTTAAATTTTGGATATCGGTTCAGAAATGTTTGCGTAATCAATTAATTTGTGTGTAAAGTCCAAAAAACAGTTTTTGCCAAATATAACAAGTTTGGAGGATTTAAGAAATATAAAAATAAATATTTTTGAGTTCTACTCAACAAAACTCAGAACTTATACTAAGTCATGTAGCTGGGTGTATTTAATTTTTTTTTATTTTGTCGCATAGTGTAATTGGGTAGAAGTAGATAATTTTAGTCTTGAAATATGATTTATATCGGCTGTTTCATCGTTTTATTTTTAGATTTCAATAAAACAAACAGTAAGTAATATATTCATCGATATATTTAGTCGCCAACGTCTAGTAGGTAGTGTGTGGGTTTATTAGACGTGAGGCTATGGTTCAAACCCCAAATCAATCCAGCAAAACAGAATATGAAAAAATATTTCTCCAATATTTCCACTCAGCAGATTTCAGGCAAAAAATATGGAAGTAAATAAAATTGGCATGAAAAGCTTCTCCAAAATCTGGCGTTCGGAGTCGACTTTAAACAATAGGTCCCGCAACTCATGGGTAAAATTAACACACACAACATCAGTGGTGTGAGAAGTTAGGTTGTAATCCTGACTAAAGGGTTGTAATAACTCATTAAAAATATCTCTGAAGTGAAGTTAAAAAGAACATCTTTAAAGATGTATAAGGCGCTGCTCACAGCCAATGTATGACAAACCTTTAACGTGCCTTAAGAAAGATAATAAAAACAACCACATCCAATACTAAACCAATGAAAAACTATGATGGGTACCTGATGCTTCATGACAAGAATTGTTTATGCGTTTAATATTATAATTGTTGTTAATATAAGCAGTTACTGAAGAGTTGCACATAGAATGTTGAATATTTCGTAAAGAATTTTTTAATATTCCCATTTTGGATGCTTGTAATTTTAAAAGAGACAATTTATAACAACTATATTAAACACATAAATGTCGCAAAATGAGTTATAAATTCTGTTCGCTTATATCCACATACCACAGTAACTTACCATATGAAACCAAACGGAAAATTTTAACTCTTCTGCTTTGCAAAGTTCATAAATTTTCGTGGTCAATTACGAAATTCTTATATAAAATTTCAGTACAATTGCGAAACATTTGGGAATACCATATTTGGTTCAATTGTCAAGTATTTTATGCAATTGTACTCGTACGAAATGTGTAAAAATAATTTATTTGTATTGTTCTTATGAAATGAGAACAAACCAAACAAACATATTTATATGATAGACACACTTGTATATGCAAATGAATGGAAAAGCAAAATGAAAAATTAAATAAATATTTTGCTTTCGTTCTTATGTTTACATAAACATACAAGCATTATGATGAAAAATTAAAATTGGAAGCAAGGATGAAATAAACAATGATTTTTTCTATATTTTAATATTATAAACTAAATAGTTGTTGTTGTTGGTTTTGGCAGATAAGAATAAATTGTTGCCAAATCACTGAATTGTGTTGTGAAATCTGCATAGCATAGCATAATTGTAGAGTGTTTAATTGGGAACAAAATAAAGGCAGAGAAAAATTTGAAATTATTATGCTTCAGGTTCAGTTTCCAATGACAGGATTTAAAATCTTTGTCGTTCCAGTATTTTTAAATCTTTGTCGCCGAAACTATTACCATTACAAAGGCGAGAGTGTCACACATTGCCTTTTTTTTATCCAACATTGTATTTAAATAGGAGAATTTAATAATTTTAGTTCATAACGTAATATTAACCATATTGTAATAAAATCTAAAAAAATATTTAATTGAATAGTAGGAATCCGCGAAAAGCCTGCACACAATGAATGTAAATCTGTATTCGGTTGATAGTTTCGAAACAGAAACATGGTACTGCCTTGGAGTTAAACAGTACATATTTTATCATGTTCATTTTTGTCTACACACAACAGCATTCAACTGGTCAACAAACAGAAATTGGCTTAAATGGTTAGAATAGAAAACAACATGCTGGGGGGTAACAGTTATGGAGCCCGAAGAAATTTTAATTTTTTGGAAATGTTGATTCAAAAAGGATTATGTTCTGTACGTTATACGATTGTTTTGAGGACGTCTATACAGTGAGCAACAAAAAAACTTATACACTTACCACGTCTGAATAAATTTTAGTACAAAAAATTATCGCTGGTACAAAAGAATGTTTGTTGTTGTTAATTTTAATTTAAAGCTTGAAATTATTATTTTTATTATAAATGAAAATAATTTTCTTAACGACTATGTAGACAGAAAAGAAGTGTCAAAACTAAACTACACTAAAATTCATCGGCAGAGAAAGTTTCGGACAGAAAAGAGATTGGTCTGGTAATTACAAAAACTTTGCAGGCATATATCTTAAATGTGTGTTGTGTGCTTGGATTACGTGTTTTTAATTTACAAATTGAAATCTCCTTGTCCAGATTTCAAGTAATAGTTGCCTATGTTTAATTCAATATTTGCTTCCTGACAAGTTGGTATTTTGATAAGTCAACAATCATAATAAAGAGAAGGTTTCTTACTCTGTTTTTGCGCAAACGACCACATATACAAATCCGTACAATGATAATATCATGTTTTTAATTCTTCTACCACTTGCCTCGGGTTTTTGGTCAAAATTAAATAAAAATATAAAGTATTCTTACGTTTTTACCTTTTAAAAACCTTTAAAATATGAGCTCGTAGATTGCAAATAAAATAAAAATAAATCCATGTTTAGTTTTAATTAAAATTCTTTATTGTTCGCCCAATTCTGTTCACTGTTCACAATTTTATGTAAACAGTAACAATTGCTTTTCTTTGTTATTCCTCTGGTTATACCCTTTGCATAAACAATAACAATTAGTAGACAATTATTCGACAGATTACCCTCTTCGAACGCGTCTTCACACAGGACTGACTGAACTTCACTAACTCACTCGCCTGCTTAGTCTTGCCTTTTATATAGTTGAGTAAACAGTCTGATGAATGTTCTTGAAGGCGAATGTTCATGACTTCGCCTTCTCGAAATCTCTATAAATGTAAACATCGTTGTTTAGTTTACCAAATATAAGTTTAAATTAACGATTAAATTTAAAAAATGAAAAATAGTCCTGAGCTTTAAAAAAATGACTCGCTTCTTTGACACTTGGGTTAGCAGATAATAGTTAAGAAGTCGAAGTCGGCGTACTCTAATACTTCAGTGTGTGTGGGGCTATTAGACGTGAGGACACGGATTAAACCCCAGGTCAGACATTTCCAGCAAAACAAAATATGAACAAATATTTCTTCGGTGACTTCCTCTCAGCAGATTACTAGCAAAAACTCAGAGCTTAAATAAAAAATTGCCATGGAAAGGTACACAAAAAGAATCTGTCGTTCGGAGTCGACTTTAAACTGTAGGTTACGCCACTCATGTATAAAATTAATACACACAATATAAATGGTGTGAGAAATTAACTCGTAATCATAAGTGCAGAGTTGTAATGACCAATTATGTGTGTAGTTAGGCTTTTAACGAGAATTGGCAAGTGCTTGCTTCGATTATTGTACCACTCAATAGAAACACTCATTTCTATTGGTGGGTTGAAATTGTAGTATAAGTTTTATGACAGTGTTGATTGGCGTTACTTATATGTAAATGAAATTGGTTGATAAATTTTGTGTAGATGTTGGTCGAGTTGGTGGCTGCAAGTACTTGGAATTTTGTGACTCTTTACAACTGTTTCAAGAGCTTTTTAAATAAATAATATGTTCTGGCGAACGCCATTCCTGTTTGCATCGGGGATAATTTATCTTAGTGAAAAAAATGGCTGAAGTTGCTGAGAACATTACCGAGACCTCCTTTGAGGAGCAACCTCCAATTGAGACTGAGGGTGCTGAGACCTTGTTGGAAACCAATGTTGTCTCTACCACTGAACTGCCCGAAATCAAGTTATTCGGTACCTGGTCTTGCGATGATGTTACTGTCAATGACATCCCTTTGAATTTATTTGAATTTATAATGATCTACATAGCACAACAAGATACTAAATCTTATAAGTGACAGTGCTATGTTTACAATCAATAAGGTATAAAAAATTAACATTAATTAAATATAAAAAATTAGAGAAAGTTAATTTATGTATATAAATATTGAATTAAATTAATAAGGTAAAGTATAAAAATAATAATAGTAATAATAACAATAATAAGAATAATAATAATAATTATAATAATAATAATAATAATAATAATAATAATAATAATAATAATAACAATAATAATGATGACCTAAAAAATAAAATCACAAAATTTACAAATATGAGATTAAAATTTTAATTATGAAAATAATTTAAATAACTCCTTTTTGAACACGTTTGCATTGCCCAGATTTTGGATGTTATTTGGTAAGGAATTCCAAAGACTAATGGTGTGTATAAAGAACTGTCGCTGAGACAGAAGAGTCCTGAATCGTTGCTGTATAATATAGAAGGATTGATACATAGTCCATTGGCCGAGGCCCATCCATTAATCCTTGCTAAGTCACGATTGATGTAGTCCAAACAAGAATAAATATTCTCCCTTGGAGTATATGTGTAAAGCTGCACATCGTCAGCATACATGTGAACATTACAGTTAACCAAAACATCAGGTAGATCATTTATATACATGCAAAACAGCAAAGGTCCAAGTATAGACCCCTGGGGAACACCTCTACTAATAGTAAGTGGATCCGAAACTTTGCCATTGAAATGAACCTTCTGAAATCTGTTCGTCAAATAAGAATAAATTAGATTACAGGCAGTTTCGGAGAAATAAAACAGTTTTCGGAGCTTTTTCAATAGAACCGCATGATCGACTGTATCAAAAGCCTTAGAGTAATCAAGCAGAACCAAGAACGCCACACTATTCCCATCAAGTTCCGACCTAAGTTCCTCAACTACATTTACCAGAGCGGTAGTACCACTCCTACCTTTCATGAAGCCCGACTGATTAACCGTTAAGAAATTGTGGCCCCTCAGATA
Source organism: Sarcophaga carnaria (assembly GCA_958299815.1). Lineage (NCBI taxonomy): Eukaryota > Metazoa > Arthropoda > Insecta > Diptera > Sarcophagidae > Sarcophaga > Sarcophaga carnaria. The sequence continues at coordinate 70,103,154 of OY283149.1, read as the reverse complement.
TTCATCGATTTGTCTGGCCATGATGTTCTCCAATACCTTGGATAAAAAAGGAAGGATTGCAATTGGCATGAACTCACAATTAGTTTTGGGAATGGGAAGGATTTTAGCCAGTTTCCAACTTTCAGGAAAAGAAGACTTAGTCAGAACTGTATTGAACAAGTAAGTATAGTAAGGCAAAAGTTTAGGAGTCAGAGCCTTCAAGAATAAAGGACGCAAATCATCAGAACCAACTGCATTCGATTTTACCGCTGAAATACATTCCAAAACCTCAAACTGATTTACGCAACGAAAGCTAAAGGAATACTGTGGTGGAACACAACAGAGGTCATCATACAAGTCACCGTTAGACCTTGGGACCCTAGAATTTACGAACTGGTCATTAAGCTTGTCCACATCCACATCAATATCGGCCTTTGGACATTTTCGGCCTATTCCTATTTCACGAATTACATTCCATTTAGACTTGTTGTCCATAGCATTGGAAAACTTTCCGCCATAATACAATCTTTTTGCAGTTCTTATGCTCCTGGTAACTTCCATCCGTGTGAATCTATGTAAAGCTTTCAAATCATCCGTCCTAAACCTCTTCCATCTCCTGTAAGCACTATCCCTCCTCTCAATGAGAGCTTTTATTTTCGCATTAAACCAGGGCTGTTGTTTAGGTTTGATGTGCTTGGTTTTGACAGGAACGCACCTGTCATAGAGCAAACGCACTCTGTTCTGAATAAACGATAATTGGTCATTCGCATTACCCAGTGTGTATACCTGGTCCCAAGATACGCTATCCAGTTCCATATTCAGAGATGCATAATCAATGTTTCCAAAATCACGATACGTAATATATTTGTCCACGGGACGACTTACGGACAAATTATAATTAAGGAAGAGAAGGTCATGGTTGGAGAAGCAGGAAGCAGAAATTTGGTCATATAACAATACCCTGTCAATGTGATTCACAAATATAAGGTCTATCAAGCTACTGGATGTTGAATGGAAATGTGTAGGTGTTGACACCTTTACAGGACTGAGGTGAAGTGAGAGCATTGGTCCAATAACGGGATTATCAAGTAGAAGGTTATTGTTAAAGTCACCTACAATTACTATGTCGTCATATCGAATGGTAATATCCTCAAGAGTTGAAATAAAAGCATCAAAATTCAAACTAGAATTCGGTCTATATACACAACCAAGAAGAAGTTTCGGACCATCGCCTGTTGATATTTCCAGAAACAAATATTCAATCTCGCTCCCAATGTGATTTAATAATTTTTCCTTACAAAGTATACCATTACGAACATAAATCGCAACTCCACCACCCCTGGCCCTGGTCGCATTACCATTAACCAAGATTCTCCTATCTGATCGGAAAAGTTTAAAGCCCTGTAAATTAAAAACTGTATCCTGAACATCCAAGGGTAACCAAGTCTCAGAGACGCAAATAACGTCAATACCTGCTGCCACAAATAAGTACCTAAATTCATCAATCTTATTATTTAAGCTCTGAGCGTTTATGTGGACAATGTTGAGACCTGCCCTTTGTTTCGCAAGGACTCTAATCATGTTATACACACAGTCTCTGGAATTAGAACCGTTAGAATTCATGAAATGGTACGAAATTTTTGGCAATGCATTCAATAATTAGATCTAAAGCAGAAATCGTAATATTTAAGCGTTCAAATATAATGGAGTTATACATACATGACACAAAGTTGTAGAAGAAGAATGTATTAATTAAATTGATATAGAGCAATCACAAATCAAGTGAAGTTTTGGGAGTTCAAAGATTATATTTTCGTCGAGTTGCAAGATTATATTTTCGTCAAGGCGATATTTGTCCGTTATTTACCTCACTCCGCTGGTCGTTATGCTGCCAAACGTTTCCCCAAGGCTCAGTGCCCAATTGTTGAACGTTTGATATGCTCCTTGATGATGAAGGAACGCAATAATGGCAAGAAACTTATGGCTTGCCGTATTATTAAACATTTCTTTGAAATCATCCATTAGTTAACTGGTGGAAAACCTTTGCAGATTCTCGTCAGTGTCATCATCAACTCTGGCCCTCGTGAAGATTCCACCCGTATTGGTCGCGGTGGTACTGTTCGTCGTCAAGCCGTCGATCAATCCGTTGTGTCAATCAAGCTATCTGGTTGTTGTGCACTGATGCTCGTGAAGCTGCCTTCAGAAACATTAAGACAATCGCTGAATGCTTGGCCGATGAATTAATTACCTCTGCTAAGGGATCCGCTAAGTCTTATGCTATCAAGAAGAAGGACGAATTGGAAAGTGTTGCCAAGTCCAACATATAAATCAATGTAGTGTTTTTACAATGTGTATATATACTTACACTTTTTTAAATAATGAAAAATAAAATAAACAACTTTATAAATGGAAAAAAATTGGAATTGTTATATGCTATACGCCATTAAGCGACTTATCTGTAAAAAATAATTAATTAGGATGGTAAGCACAGCGCAAATTATGGAGCGTGCTAATTAAACTCAGTTACGTACAACCCAAAAACATGTTTCTAAAAATGAGCTGTTAAATGAATTCTCCAATTTTAACTTTAGTCATCATGCAGCTACCAGGATATGGATAAAATGTACTATACACTGCCTGAGAAATTGCTTTCGGAAAACAACATAAAAAGAGATCGAATTTTCCTTAAAGAAACCAAATCAACATAATGTTAAATACTAAAGGTATGCTTATTTTACATCTTGATTGATTTTATTTTAGAAATTTTTTTTAGAAATTCCTTCTACAAGAAAAATTATTTTATATCAAATTGGAACGCTTCGGAATTTATATGCTAATTGACAGAAACTCACGACAGAAATTAGAATGCAAGTTTCTAGAATAAAATTCACTGCAAAAACTGGTACTTTGTAAAAAATTCATATTACGTGAGGAGTATATGTACGTATATTCGTTTACAATTCAAAATTTTTAAAAAACCGTTGATCTCAATTTTAACGCAAGTAGACGCATTTCGTAGTATCTATTTGATTTCAGAAGGAAACTTTCCATTATTGAATACACCCATATATCAGCCATAAAATGCAATTTGAAGAGAAAACATATCAATTTGTCCTTTTATATTGTCTTTTCTCAAAGAATTCTAAACTAATGGAATAGATAATGAGTACTGTGGCTATGATAACTGCACAAAAAACCATTCTGATTGCGGTTTTACTAACATACTACGAAATACAGGGCAGTAAAAATGTCTACCTTTAACCTACTGAATATAGTTGTAAACAACATACATATTAAAAATAGATCAATACAATGCAAGAAATCAACATTTACTGTTATGTAAAAAAACCACAAATATTATATTATCCGCAAAAAAGGTTATTTAATAATGGCTGCAATTTTCATTGAATTAATTTTCCTAACTTTTTTTCTTGTTTGGTTGAGTGCTTTCTTTCCCAAACAAAATTTAAATACGTTTTTGTCAACACAATGTTTATCCAATTTTCGTTTTTTGTTCATTACTTGTTTCCTTTTTCTTTGGCTCTTTAACTAGCAGGACAAATTATTGTTAATGGATTTGCAACATGTCAGCGTTAACATCATTATTGTTGCCTTCCATTATCGATTTTCAAATTTTTAACACATTAAGCGTGACCAAAAACTCAATTGATTTAAATAAATGCGATGTAATTCACTAAAGTGATTTCTTTCTAAATGTTTACTGCTATCAATAAGTAAAGCGTCCTTCTGAAACTAGAAAAACCGATTGTTAACATCATGAGCCCATAAGAACGCCATGGAGTACATTTCATATGCAATAATACGGTTGGTTGATTTACATTTTAGTGAGTAATGCAATTTAAATTTGCTGGTAAAATTTGATAATATTCAACAACTTTGAATTTAAATGTACTTTGTATGTACATTTTGAAATAAATGTGAAAACCAAATTGTATTCTTTCATTTCGTGATTTTTTCAATAAGGCAGACTATTATACCATGCAACCTCATTCTAGATGTTTTACAATGATTTGTATATTTTTATCGAATATCTACATTTTTTTTGGTTCCTAACTTCGAAATTTATTGTCATTTACAAAATTAAATGGACGTTAAATGGACGGAGTGGAATAGAAAAAAGATTTCAAAACCTTATGGCATACTTGGAAACTCTGGTGTAAAGAATTTCTTGATTCTTATTTGAAAAAATTGTTATTTACTAGTATATAATTTGTTCCACCTATCCTGGTGTATAGTTCTATTATAAGGAACCCTTATTATTATTATATTGCTTTGATTAAGATGCCAACACTTGAGATTCGTCGATCCATGTTGAGTACACTATGTGTTCATTAAAATTTTGTTACGTTTTTATCTTTTAAAAACGTTTGAAATATTAGCTCGTAGATTGCAAATAACTATAAAAATAAATTTGTGTTCAGTTTTAATTAATTTCTTTATTTTTCGCACAATTCTGTGTGCCACTGTCCCTAACTAGCTTTGTTTGGTTATTCCTCTTTGCATTCCTTTGCGTAAACAATAACAATTACTAGTCAATTTGTTCGATAGATCTTTATAACTGAAATCCTTAAACCACGATTACTCTCTTCCAAAACACGCGTCTTCACACAAGACTAACTAAATTTTTACTGCCTCCGTTGCCTGCTTCGTCTTGCCTTTTATATCGCAGGGTAAACAGTCTGATGAATGCTCCTGAAGGAGAATGACTTCGCCTTCTCGAAATCTCCATAAATGTAAACACGTTATTGTTGTTGGTGTATTTTGTTTACGTTTTTCCTTGCAGTGTTGTTGTTGCCTTTTTTTATACTGGTTTTTTGTTGTCATGTAAACAAGTTCATAGTTTTTTTTCTTCTTTTTTGTAGCTTTTGTTTCCAATTTAAACGATCTGAAAGCAAAACACCATTTCCATTTTCGTAACAATATTATAGATTAGATTATGCTTATATTGATTTTCGTAGCTCTATTGAATGCTACCAAATAATTGACTTCTGTAAGAGTAATGAAGTATTAAAAAAGCTTAACTACATGTATCATTTAATTAAGTAACGTTTTTTTTTGTTGTGTTTAAATAAAATCCTGCGTTATATATATTTAGTCTTGAGTGCCCTGGTAGTCTAGTGGGTAGTGTGCTGCACTATTAGCGTGAGGGTCGTGGGTTCGATTCCCACCAGAGACTCTGGTCTGTGATACTACACCGAGCAAATAGTCAAGTTACTTCGCTCGTATATAATTAGGATATAATTTGTAATTGTATTGTAATTAATAAATAAATATATTTAGTCAATAAGGCTATAATTATCTATTGAAATAAACAAATAAATAAAATTACAATTAATAAGTCAAAATTACGTCCTAGCTTTGTTGTTAATAATGTCTATAAAGTTCTTTTATATGACCAGATATTAGCGTCAGGCTTTTTAAATCATCATCTAGTGCTTGTAAAAAAGTGAAACGAAAGATAATTGCTAATAGTTATCGAAAAAGAAGATGGTGAAGTCGATGAAGATTTAGAAAAATAAAAATCGTTGTTAAATGATTTTAACCTACTGCAACTGTTGTCGATATTACGGATACGAGGTAAGCATATTTACAACAGTCAGCATTACGGCCTAGCTTGTCATACCACTTACGTTGTGTGTGTTATTTTACACATGAGTGCCGGGACATATGGTTTAAAGTCGATGCCGAACGACAAATTTTTAAGTAACTTTTTAAGGCACTTTTTTACTTTCAGAGTTTTTGCCAGAAATGGGCTGAAAGGAAGTAGCATATTTCGTATTGTTGGAGACGTCTGACCTGGGGTTTGAATAGTTGACACACGTCTAATAAGCCAACACACTACTACTGTGACTTTTAATTACAAATTTGATAACTTGGTAGAAGAAATATTTAAAAATTAATTCGATAAACTTAAAAAAGTGATCAAGTATTCTCTATGGCTTACCATATTTTGCCATAATTTATTGACCCCGTATATCACAAGGCCTCGATTGGAAGACATACATACAAACTTTAATTTTGTAGCAATGAAGATGATGACGATCTCAATCTATTCAATCTATCATTGACTACATGAAACAATTTAAAGGACCAAATATAATGAGTTCCAATTGTATACAAATAAAAAATTCACTAAAATTCTATACTTTCATTGATTTTGTTATAAAATATTGATATTAGTACTAGAGTTGTGTAGTTCACGAACGAACTAGTTCAATTGAACTATTCACACAATTGAACTAAAAGAGCCGGTCATTATAATGAGTTCTTTTAGCTCCGTAGTTCTTTTAGTTCTCGTTTCTTATTCGTTCATTTCATTCTTATTCGGTCAGTAGTTCTTTTAGTTCAGTAGTTCTTTTAGTTCAGTGGTTCTTTTAGCTCCGTAGTTCTTTTAGTTCTCGTTTCTTATTCGTTCATTTGATTCTTATTAGATCAGTAGTTCCTTTAGTTCAGTAGTTCTTTTAGTTCTCGTTTTTTATTCGTTCATTTCATTCTTATTCGGTCAGTAGTTCTTTTAGTTCAGTAGTTCTTTTAGCTCAGTAGTTCTTTTAGCTCCGTAGATCTTTTAGTTCAAGCACATAAATGAATTAATAAGAATGAAAAAACGTTAAATACCACAATTTATTTAAAATGAAAAATCATATTACAAATACGATAAATTTACATGGAATACATTAATTCCTTTATTGCTATTGTTTACATAGTTAAAATATAAATGAGCAAACGTTGCCATAAAGAGGTTACACAAATTGAGGAAGAGAACGGAGTTGTTTAAAAGAACTGAACTATTGAACTATAAGAACCAACTAGTTCATTACAGAGAGCTGAACTAGAAAGAGCGAACACTCAAAAGAGCTAACGAACCCAACTCTAATTAGTACCTCAAAAACTAGAATTCTCTTAACTCTAATTAATGAAAATATTAATATAAATTGTATTCCTTAACCATCATAAAGACATACAGTAGACAGCAAAAGTCTTAGTACGGCAATATATTTTAGAAATTTCAGTTTGAAAGTTTATATAAAAATTTACAGTTTTTATATTTATTTTATTAATTTATTACTGTTTTATTATAAAACAAAAATTTTTTTTATTGTTTTTCATAAAACAAGAGAAAAAATAAAGAAAAGTTTCAGATAACTCCATTGGTACCCCAAGGAGAACACTGAGTAAATTTAAAATTCAAAGGCCTAATATATGAAAATGTTATCCCTTGTATTTAGTAGAATATCCCTTAATACAAGCACTCCATTTAAATTGAATATACAAGTTTTGTTTAGCGTTTTCTGGTGGCACCAATGAGCAAGTTTTTCGGTTGACTTTTGTTTGAGGTTTAGCGATTACGTAACCGTTCTTTCAAATGATCTCTGAAGTCATATCGGGACTTTGTGCAAGAGTATTAATACTGTGGGGACTTTTTTTGTTAAAATATATTGGAGTACTAAGACTTTTGCTGTCCACTGTATATGTCCCAAGAAAAAATTGAAATCGCAGTATTGTTTTCACTAATTTGGTTTTAAATATATGTTTTGGGCCTTGACCAATATTGCAATAAGTACGTCGAATTTTAGATTAAAAGGAGTTCAATTTTGGTTTCTCATTTAAGTTGCTTTTAAGTTGAGCGCTATTTATAATTGTCCACCTTTGCTAGTTTTTATAGCTGTTTTTGTTGAGTTAATGTTCTTTAAGTTTACAGGAGAGGGTGAAAGTGATTGATAATGACAATAAAAAAATCCAACTCTATTGTCCAACAATATGTCTTTTGGTTTTTCTGTGTTATCGCCACTTCAGCGGAATGTCTTCGATGGAAGTATTGAGATTAGTTCCGAAAAATCTAATAATTTCATGTACAGCACATCTGTACAGTGCAGCACAGGTAAAGAAAGATTTAAAAAATAATATTTAAAAAGGTATTCAGACTTTATTGCCTTTGTTGTCATGACACGTTAATTTTACAATTCCACGGCATTTGATTATATCTGGCAGAAACAAGGATACCAGAGTAATCTGAATATAAACAAACTTCTACTTGTCGTAATTATTTACAAATTAAAATAATGAAATGACAGCGTCAACCGATAAAACAAACTTTTTATAAAACCTTGAGTTTTTATCTGGCAAGTACACGATATTCAAATAGTACTACTTGAGGAAAATAACTTTCGCAAATACCACTGAATGCCGCAGGCATTAATATGCTTTATATAAGATTGGTCTTAATACCTGCGTTTTTTTAACTGTTTTTTATTTGTTACTTTTCTCTATTTTTGATACAGAAGTGAAATAAAATTTATTGGCCATTCATGGATACACGTATTCTTTAAGAAGAAAATTTATGAAAACAAATTAAGAAAGAAAAAAATGGAAGATGTAGCAGTATACTGTGGCGACTGTTCCTATGACACATATTTCAGCCAAAAATTCAGTTTAACTTGGCAAATATTTACCAAAAATAGAGCAAATATTTCTATGCGGTGATGTGACCACAGGCGAAATTTCGAAAGACAAAAAGCTGAAATAATGGTACGGTTTTTATAAAACGCCAAATCGTCGAAAATATCGAAGAGAAAGAAAAAAATTGGCACATTCCGGTTCTTAGACGATTTCAACGTGGTCTTTGACATCCCAATATGCTTGAGGATATTCGAGGCAATGTTTAGGTTTCGTTTTCCTACAAAAGACATAAACAGAAGACAGAGATGAATTAGACATAAATGTGGGTTAAATGATTCTGCATAAATGTGAGAGAAGAATTCTATGTAAGATTTACGGACTAATCTGCATCGGTGGAGAATATTGCGTTGGCCAGACAAGTAACCAATTCTCCACTAAAAAGAGTGTTTGAAAGTGATCCTCCTCTACTTAGTGTTAGATGTTGGAGAAAGATGTAGACAAGACCGCGGCGCATGGAATTCTATCTTGTGATAGATTTTTGGCGCAGTCCGTTTGTGAAATATGGCAATGGAAATAAACGAGTACATTTCGCTATGTTTACATGTCGTTACGTAGGTACATTATCTAAATTAAAAAAATTTAAAGCGTTTTCTCCTTTCCTTTGTCTTATAAATTTTTTTAATAATTAAAATCAGTTTATTTTAAATTCCAAAAAAATGTTATTTTGAATAAATTTAAATAAAATTCATATTATTTAACGACAATACATTACTAATAGAAATGAGAAACTAGGTCGTAATCCTGACTGAAGGGTTGTAATGACAAATTATGTATGTATGTATATTATTAATAAACTTTTTTAAATTAAAAGTTTTCGCAATTAATTTCAGTAATTTACAAATACGTATAATTGTTAATTAATTTAATTTATTCAAATCACTCATACGCATACGTTATGCGTCTGTATTATACAAATTTATACATGCGTTAGTAAAATATATTTTTTGTTTTATTTTATTTTGTTTCCATTGAGTATTTAAATTTATTATATAATTTTATTTTATTATTATACAAAATTCATTATTTCTAACTAAAATAAAAAGACACAAAATTCAGAGTTTTAAAATTAAAATAAACATTTTACGTGTGGCTTAAATATTTTGAAATACAAGTTCACTTGGTTTTTTAACAATAATATATTACAGTAGACGCCCATAAATTAGAACCACTTTGTTCCTGGCGTAGTTCTAAATTTCGAAAAGTTTTATATTTTAATAAAACATCTTACATGCAACGTAAAAGTGCATCTTAGTTTAGAAAATACATGCACAAAAAACATTTCTACACAAATTTTTTTAATTTTATTCATTAAAGCGCACGAAAAAATTTAAATATAATACTAATACAAACAAATACTGTTGAACTATTTTAAATTCTTATAGACAAAAATAAAACCTTCTGAAATTAGAACTGATGGTTCTAATTCCGTTACATGTAATGTATTAAAAACCTTGATTCTAATTTTTTAATTTAAGATTTTAATTTAAGCGAGTTCTAATTAACGAGCGTCTACTGTACCTTCTGCCAAATATGTATTTAACTCCAGCCTCAATGAATTCTTGGATTCTATTAAGGCTGAAATTGATCGGATTGTGAATGAATTCTAATGGGGTAGCCATCCACAGTATAGCAAGCTCTTTCTCCTATTGTTTCGTTCGTAATTTATTTGTGACCTTTTTTATCGTTTTACTCTTGTGGTAAAGAACTCTATACTCTTTGGAAAATGAACGCTTCTGCGGATTCATTTGAAATTTTAAAATATTGCCTCTGGATAAATTGAACTGTCGATAGGAACCAAGCTTACAAACTATATAACATGAGTATCATAGTTAACAGCAGTCCTTGTGATTGTTTTTGCGATTTTTGTTTCGTTAAATTTCGACAGAAATAACATCACAATAATCCGGTAGTTTAAGGACAATATTGAGGTCATAGTAGTCCTACTGGTAGTGGGTTGGCTTAGTAGGCAGGTTTAAACACCGGCTCAGACATCTCGAGAATACGAAAGAAATATGAAAAAAATGACAAAAATCTGTCGTTCGGAGTCGACGTTAAATTGAACCGGCACTTTTAGTTAAAAATAGCACACATAACACGAGTGGTGTGAGAAGCCAGCTTTTAATCCTGACTAAAGGTTTGTAATGACCAATTACTGTTTATAATTTGTCCTTAAGGCTTTTTATTATATACATATGTATATATATATTCATAAAGCCATTGAAGATTTATCGTATTGTTACGAAAATTAAAAATCTAGTAACTGGCGTTTTGCTTTTACATCGCTTAACATTAATTTATAATGATAAGCTACAAAAACAAAACAATGCAGTAAACAAACCTGTTTACAAATTATCGTACTGCTTAATATAACAACAAACACCAGCAAAAAATGGTAAACAATAAAAAAAAAATATACCAACAACACTACAATAATAAGATTTATTGGGCCAACGAGAAACTGCACGATGATATCGATTTTGCTAAAAAAAATTCATCTTTTAGGATGAAGCTCACTTTTATCTTAGTGGGTACGTTAGTAACTAAAATTACCGCATTTGGTCTTACAGAAACCAATGCACCCATTACGATTGTTTGGTGCGGATTGCGGAGCAGGGCCATCATTGGCTCATATTTCTTTAAAAATAACGACGGCGCTACCATTACGGTCAATGGAGATACATATCTTCATGCTATTGATGTGAACGATGTTTGGTTGATGCAACTTGCCACACATCTCATGCTCCAATCGATTTACTGAGTCAAACGTTTGATAGCCATTAAATTAGTAGAAATGGTGATGTCAATTGGAAGGCACTGTTAAATAAAATATTTAGGCCATCACACCAGAGACATTCCCATTGCCGAAATAAGACCCCATACACTCCAAAACGCGTAAAATTAATCCGAACGTATAAGGTATTGTGAGGCCAGCCGCGGTAGCCATATGAATGAAATAATAATACATTTCCAATCGGGACAGTTGTAGTTCACAACAAACCAAGAAATTTATGAAAATTTCTAAGTATTTTTCTTTTATTGCATTTTTAAATTTAAACTTTTAAATCGACCATCCATTATATTTGCTAACATTATATTTAATATGTACATATGTACATATTTAATATGTAAAATTCATTCATGACAAGCACATATGTGACGTATGAGTGATATTTAATTCCATTAATTTCATACATGACAAAATCGAAGATTTTTTATTGTATACTTTTCAGAGTAACTACTCCAGTACATGTAATATGAAAAAATAAAATACATATACCCCATTAATTTCGGAATTAAGTTATGACATAACAATTCTGATGTCTTTTAAAAAATTTTAATATTTTTACATAAATCAAAACAACCTAATATCGTTTAACAATAAAAACTATAAACAAAAGCTACCAGCTACAACAACACAATGCACACGACACAAATACATACTAATTAATATATATCCAAGTAAACCAACAACAACAAGCATGGGGGATGGACAAGTGTGCAAAATATGCAACAAAAACAATGCGGTCGCTATAGAACTCTCGAGAAGGCGAGAACAAAAACCTTCCTCATCGAGAACGTTCATCATACTGATTACGTGCGTATATAAAAGGGCAAGACAATTCCAGCAGTCAGTCAGTTATAATTCAGTCAGCCTTATGTGAAGACGCGTACAAGTGGTATTGCTTGCAAAAAGGTTGTAAGCAGAGATGATCTAATGAACAGTTGTTAGTGTTAACGCAGACAGAAGTTTGAAATAGAATAGTGTACAAGCAGATTGTTGTTGTATCGTTAAGTTGTATGCGGTGGAACACAAAAGTAGTGTAAAGAATAAATAGAGTTTAAGAGGAAATAAACACATATTTGTTTTTACTTGGTTTGCAATTATCGAATTCATATTTAAACGTTTTTAAAAACGTAAAAACGTAACAATATCTTAACCTAAAAGCAGGTTAGAATATTAACCTGCTGTGTAGTAGTGACAAGTTAAATTAACGTATTTCTAATTTCGATGACTAATATGTAAACATACACACACTTCCTGTTACCAGATACATATATGTACTTCTAGAGGTAGAAAAAGAGCGAAATAACATAGAAACTTCAGCATCAGAAAGATAATCCTAATTTACTCGTATTTGCTGTTTAAAAATATTTTTTTGTTGAAATGTATCATTATTTGGCAGATTGTTTAATTTATAGCTGCTGTTCTATTGTAATGCGTATCAAATTTTTATTTTTTATTGAATAATTTATTACACATTAGATCTCTGCTTCCTTATATAAATTTGCAAAAAAAAAATTTTTGTTTATTTAGGCGTAAATCAATTAAATAATAAATTCAAATTAAAATCGAATTATAATTATAATTTCATACATACATACATAAATAATTGGTAATTGCAGCCCTTCAGGATTATGGACCTAGTTTCTCACACCACTTATGTTGTGTGTGTAAATTTTTTTACAGGAATGTAAATGCCGAATGGCATATTTTTGGAGAAACTTTTCATGGCAAAGTTATTTAGTCTCAGCGTTTTTGCCAGAAATCTACTTAGAGGAAGTCGCAGATGAAATATTTTTTTACATTTCGTTTTGATGTCTGAACTGGGGTTTGAACTGTGACCTCACTTCTAATAAGCCAACACACTACGTACTAGACTACGGCAACTTAATATTAAGACTTAATATTACACACATATTCATGATGTCATTGAAGAGTTATAGTATTTTATCAATCCATATTATTATTTACGATTCTATGCAGACATCAATTGAAAAATATTTACATTTAGTTTAAATGAATCACTTCTGAAAAATTTGAAAATTGAATTATTGCAAAAATTCTTTAAAACATTCAATAAACAACCACTAATATGACACTCATATGACTTCATACCAAATTCCCTTCTTATTTCAACTTAAAAACTCTTATTTCACTTAAAAATCTACATTTCAAAATATTTTCTTTAACAATTTAAACATAAACAAAAATGGTATCCACATATTGTATTTAATTCTTTATACAGCATTATATGTTTCTTCTTAAATAATATGAAATAAATACAGCTGGAAAATTTAATCAATATTATCCCTCAAATACCACAAGACAGTTGTTCTTTGACATGATTAATGGCATCAAAAGCATATAACAGCGACAGAAAAATAAAAAAAAAATGGACAGAAAATTGAAAAAGTACCACAAAAACTGAATAAATTTCTTGTTTAATTTACTTATACGAGTAAATGGCTTTGTAGATCAACTCATACGATAAGTATGTATGTATGTTCAATAATATTTACATTCCATGAAATCTATCTGTATGTATATGGAAACTGTCTCTCAACGGCATATAGTGAGTCTAATTAAAATGCAGGTTTTCACCCTATTTAAACTGTACGATAAGAAAAGTGTTTCATGTTCTTTTAAATTTAATAATTCAGCAAAAATAATTTTTAAATTATATTTTCATAACGAATTTCATACATCTCTTGATTTCTACAATCGGAAAATGAAAGCAAATGCAGTGGTAAGGGAAATCGATCTAGTGCATATTCATCTCTTGTTCTGCTTCTTGATGTAAGTATAGACGTAAAAAGAAACTCAAAATAAAAACCAGAATCTGTATGAGGGTCAGTGTTGTTAAAAAGTGAATTTCAATATTATTTTATCAAAATATGTTCTATCACTAAAACCACAATTTTTAAGTAACATAGTTTCAATTGTTTCATATCTTGTAGGTGTAGTGGTATCAGATGTTGGCGCATTCGGTGTTCGTAATCGGCGGCCATATTCTAAACAGTTCTGATGATACCTACCCGCAATGCTAATTCTCACTGCGTAAATCGCAATAAATGCCATTATTGATGTCAATATTTCATATAAAGTTTCAATTAATTATTGTGCAATAAATACGCAAATTGTTATAATATTGAGTAAAACTTAAAATACAGCACTGTCATAAGTTTAGTGAGCATATTACAATTAACCGAACACTTTTTGTTGATATTTGACAACTCTAATGTCAACTACGACAAAAAAAAACGAAATAAAAAAAACAAAATAAAAACAATATTGTTGAAACAACCAGTTGTTTTGCTTACCAGCTGTCAAATGAATATTGAATAAGCAGCTGAACTGTGTATATTATTATGTCTGAAAACTTAAAATATTGTACTCAATAAACTCAAATAATAAAAGTACATATCTGAACATATTATAAGAAACGCAACTGATGTTTTTTCTCTATTTCGTACTGCACAAAAGTCAAGAAAAAACTCAATGTACAGTAACTGATTCATGCGCGTATACGTTGTGAAGTTCATGTTAAATATAACTCTAACGTCAAGGTAATAAAGAAAATCAAAAACTATGTGTAATTGATCATGATTACTTAAATTATTATCAATTTTTGGTATATTTTATAACCTTTTTAGGCAAATGTCTGGCAAAAACTCTGAGAGCAAATAAAATTGTCTTGAAAAGTTTCTCAAAAAATCTGTCGTTCGGAGTCGACTTTATACTGAAGGTCCCGCTACTCATGTATAAAATTAACATACACTACTTGAGTGGTGTGTAAAACTAGATCCATAATCCTGACTGAACGGTTTTCACGTTTGAGCGACCACCAGATGTTGCACAATGTTTGCGCAAAGAGAAGTAATTATATTTGCAATGATCACAAATATTAGCTGACTTCTGGTAGTCGTTCAAACACGAAATTGACATATTTTACGATAAGCAATCAAGATCAATCAAAAATTCTGAAAATTTTTGAACTAAAAGTTCATTTGAAAAAATATATACGAGTATATAAAAAATATAACTCGACTTTTAGACTCTTTGAATACAAACTACGGTAATTTTTGTCCGATTTGATCAAACCAAGAGTCAACCTCTTCACAAGATAATGCACTTTCAGAATGCCATCACTTATTTTATATTTCTTTAAGTAAATTTTACAATTAAGAATAGCTAAACTTAAAAAAATTTAAAAAAAATCATAACTTCCAAGTTTACCCCATTGAAACTCGTAAAATATGTATAAGTTTGAACACAATGTTTATGTATACCGTTTTAAAGGTTAATCTCTCCCCTTTCTAAAAAACTTTAGGTTTTCAAAATAGGTTCAAATATTTTTGGGTAACCAATAATTTTGTGTGAAAAGATCAAAAAACCGTTTTTGTCGAATACAAGTTTGGAGTGTTCGAGAAAAATAAAAAAAATATATTTGAGTTCTACTCAACTAAATGAACAAGATAGACCAGGTAGTTACTCGGATGTATTTTCACTGTCACACCGTGTAATTAATTAATAAAAATAATACTAAATTTGTCTCATTTGTTTTTTAGAAAGCTTAAAAACTTTGGACGCTGTTATGATCAGTTAGGCTAATCAGATAAGGTAAATCACCTACTCCTTTTGTCAATAAATAATTCAGTTCTTATTTTGGTTTGTTCTATAGGGTTTAAGTCCAAATATAATCTCTAAAAATGACAGAGAGATATAGAGGATGTTCCGAATCAGTGTTCAGCTAAAGATCTAATAAGAAACCGAGTTTTAAACAATATTTTCTGGGTGTCATGTGTGATACGTTACCGAAGAGAGATATAATGGTAACCCTACAATTGGAAAATTTCTTACACTTCTAGTTAATTTTGAACTAAACGAACTGTTATTATTTCCTACAACATTCGGACAGATTTATATTTCTTTTACGGAAAAGAATACAACTTGGTTACGTAGAAGGCATTTAGTATTGGGATAGTATACGTCTTAATAAAACGAAACCGAAAAGTATAAATACCGAACGTATCAATAGGATTGCTGAGAAATTACAGGAATGTCCCTTATAGGTTGATCTTAGGTCGTGGCAGTCTCCGCAATAATAAATATGTTGTGTACTTCTTTCTGCTTCACTTTGAGGTAATGCTTTAATGCACGTTATGTTTTGTAACGGGTTTTTCAATTCAACTTATATAAATTATGCAATTCCTATATACATAGATAGATAGATAAAGGGTGCGTTCTATTGTCGGACCAACAAAATCAAAAAGACAAGCTCTCGCTGTCATATTTTATAATATTCCCCAAGTCGAATTGACTGTCATTTCAAGTGCAAAACATGTCATTCAAAGGTGCAGTATGTTTTGTAAAAAAGCTAGAAATGCATTTCCTAGGTTAGGTTAGGTTAGAGGACGTGTACTTGTCAAGTAAGAAAAGTACAGTACCCGGAGGTTGAATTGATCCATTATACAACGTCCTAGTTTCTCACACCACTAAGAGGAAGTCGCCGAAGACATACTTTTTGTATTTTGTCTTGATGTCTGGCTCGGGCCCCGAACCCTGGCTCTACGTCTAATAATCCAACACACTACCTACTAGACTACGACAACTTCATGCATTTCCTAACAGCGTAAACAACTTATTGGTTTTTCTCATATTTGCAGAGATCTACAAATAAATTTGAAATTACTCTTGTCACGTTTAAAAATCTTAAAAATCGTTTTAAGATTGATAACTTATTTGGTATTGCACATGCTGAAGCGTTTGAAATAACAAAAAAATTGAGGAAAAACAATTTTTAAAGAAACAGATACTAAGCCAAGTCGACTGGGATATGAAAACAAAGGCTATTGGAAAAAGAGGAAAGAATCTGCCTTCAACGCTGCAACTTCCAATTTTATTTTTAGTTTTTATTTTATTCAGTGTAAAATTTCTGTATTGTTATTAGGGATATGGTATTATTAGATATGTTAAAGATTTTAGAGAGAAAATGTTTACGTTCATGTACTAAAAGAAATTCTATATATAAAATACTTATGAAGGGAATGTTATTTGCTGTGATGGTGTTCCTTCTTGTTTGATTGTATTTTATCCATCTAAATTTATTCATAGTTTCTATAAGTCTTGTATTCTAATGAAATAAAGAATGAATTCTAAAAAGGTCAGCTCAAATCTTAAATAGTTTACCATAAAAAGTACCTAAGTAATCTTTGCTTCCAGTACAGTAATAAAATGTACAACACGAGCAGTAAACAGAAATTCATTGGACGTGTTTATCACGGTAATGTTACGCAATATATTTAGATTTTCCTATAAAGCATGCATAAGAAAGTGTTTTAATCGCTTCGAACATAAATTCTTAGATTAACGAGCAAAATGAAAGGCAGTAAAATACATACATTTTGGCTTACATTTTCAGGAACTGTGAAAGCAACACGTTTTGGTAGAAAATATTTCCATAAGTATTCTTAAACAGTATGTGTTCGCACGCTCATGCAACTGGTATCCATTATTGTCACGGTTTGATTTACCGGTTTGAAAAGTTATGTTATTGAAAAACACATAAGAAGCTTTGAGCTTAGATAATGAAGCTTTGACTTCGTGGTAACAGTTGGACTTAATCATTACGTTCGAAATGCAAGTCGTTGGATTGGTTGCAATAGTCGAACATTTGAGGCAGTTTTCGATCACCTTTTCGAACATTTCGGTTGTGGTAGCTTGACTTTAATTTTGGCTTTGAAATGTTCCAACGTCCGATGATTATCCGTGTAGATACGATTTTTGACGTAATCCTGCACAAAAGTCTGACGTCGCCAATTCGCATGATCTTGATGGCAAAATGACGCAACTAAGGTTCAAGATCTTGACTGCAAATTGAAGTCGCTAAAATATTATGCAATAAAGCCAAAATCAGTCACTTGTTAATACCGTTCATTTCGTAATCTTGAATGCTTTAATTAAAATTTTTATCGAAAAACTGACATTGAATGCTTGATAGTCTAACACTCAATCAGCAGACGTACAGCTTTGAGAATGATCTGCGGACGTTAATGGTAGGGTGAATTGGAGAGGTACAAAATTAAATGAAAAATCCATCATGAACCGTAATGTGTGTCCAATTGCTGAGAACGCCATATATTCGGACGACACCGGAAGACATATTTGTAAAAAACTGTTCAAGTCAGGCAGTCACCGAAGGGATATTTTTCGTATTTTCTTTAGTTCGAACGAAATGGAATGGAAAAATACGTATTATTCGACACACCTTATTCAACAGCAAGAACAACGGTGTGTTCTCTCCTAGTCGATGAAACTGATTCCTCACTTTATGGCTATATCAGCATATGGTGCTCGCAGAATCGAGACATGATTGTCGAAAAGTCAATGCCACCAACAAAATGACTCTTTGGGCATAGAAGTACCATTGGGTCGGAAGAAACCATAACCTTAATAAATAGCGCTACAGTCGTATGATAATCGACCCTTTCTGGCCTGCAATTAACGATTATGGAGTGGACGGTATTTGGTTTCAACAAGACTGTACAACAGCATTATCATGATTATAGGATTTGAAGACGTTAAACTTTTTACGGGGCTACGTCAACAGCCTTGTATGTGCGCGGATAGTTTCAGACCGTTGCACGAAATACGAAAATGTGGTGTAAACCCATCTCAAAAGGATCGGCTACTACAGCTAAACTAGAGGTAACATTTGATTAACATTATATCCCATTGCATACTGTCAACATCCAATCCAATTATAATTAAATGGAGGCTTCGTGGAGATTATAGTCTCCTATGTTTTTTATTAACCTTATTTTAAAATATAAATTAAGTCTTTAAAATACAAGCACTCTACACGTACGCTAACTGAGCACCATACAATTCAATAGCTGGACTAGACAATGATTGAAGTCCCAAACACTTGTGTTGTAAATATTTCATAGTAAAGCCAGCGTATTCGTGTTACGTCATAATTCGATGACAAATTGATGCAATATTTTTCATTTCAACACTTTGTGAAAAACAATTCCTTCCAGTAGATATAAAGGAAACCCAAATAAAAATGTTGAAGGTCAAGTTTATGCATCAGTGTTGCTTACAGGCATTGTGCTTTTGACGACATATTATACTAAAAATAAAACCTCAAGAGAGATAAAATGAGAAAAAAAATTTACGAATAATTTATTATTTCCTGTTTTTTCTTGCTTCTGATGTGGTTTTCTTTCTTACTATTCCACAGTCTTATGTAATTCGTCATTATATTGTTTTCAACAGTATAATAAATATTTCATTGTAGGAGGCTTAAAAAGCAAACAAGTGGTACAATAGAATAGAAAATAATATATTGTTACGAAAATGGAAAAATCTAGTTACTGGTGTTTCGCTTTTACATCATTTAACATTAAAATTATAAGCAAAAGCTACAAAAACAAAAACAATGAACTTGTTTACAAATTATCGCACTGCGTAATATAACAACAAACACCAGCATAAAAAAATGATAAACAAGTAAACAAAAATATACCACAAAACATACATACATAATTGGATATTATTATCCTTCAGTCAGGAATACGACCTAGTTCCTCACACCACTTATGTTGTGTGTGTTAATTTTATACATGAGTGGTGGGACCTACAGTTTAAAGTCGACTCCGAATGACAGATTTTTGAGAAACTTTTCATGGCAATTTTATTTACTCTCTTTACTAGACTACGGCGACTTCATACACCACAAAACACCAGCATAAAAAGTGGTAAACATGTAAACAAAAATACAACAACAAACACTAAAACAACAAATGTAAATAAAACCTTTATAGAGATCTCGAGAAGCCGAAGCCACGAACATTCGCCTTCAAGAACACGTGACAAGAATCAGACTGTTTACGTTGCCATATAAAAGGCAAGGCAAAGCAGGCAACCGGGTTAGTAGAAGTGCAGTCAGTCTTATATGAAGACGCGGTGCGTTTGAAGGGAATAATAGTGGTTTGAAGATCTCCGTTAAAAAGATCTGTCGAACAATTGTCTAGTAATTGTTATTGTTTATGCAAAGGGTATAAACAAAAGAATAACAAAGAAAGGCAATTGTTGTTGTTACATCAAGTTGTGAACAGTGGCACACAGAATTGTGCGAATAATAAAGAATTTTGATTAAAACTAAACACAAATTTATTTTTATTTTATTTGCAATCAACGAGCTCATATTTTAAACGTTAACAACGTATTGTTACAATATATTTAGTCTTTGAGTTTTTGCCAGAAGGCAGCTGAGGAGAAGCCGCCAAGGAAATGGTTTTTTATACATACGTACATAACTGGTCATTAAATCCTTCAGCCAGGAATACTACCAACCTTCTCACACTACCTATGTTATGTGTGTTAAATTTTTTTTTAATTTTATACATCAATAGCGGGATCTACAATTTAAAGCTGACTCCGAACGGCAGTTCCATAGCAATTTGCAAAAAAAAAACGTTTAATTTTATACATTAATGGCGGGGATAGGTAGTGTGTTGGCTTATTAAACGTAAAGCTCGGGTTCGTATCCCAGGTCAGGCATCAAAACGAAATATGAAAAAAATATATCTTCGGTGACTTCCTTTCAGTAGATTTCTGGCAAAAACTCTGAGAGCAAATAAAATTGCCATGAAAAGTTTCTCAAAAAAATCAGTCGTTCGGAATCGACTTTAAACTGTAGGTCCCGCCACTCATGCGTAAAATTAACACACACAACGTAAGTGGTATGAAAAACTAGGTCCTTAAACCTGACTGAAGGGTTGTAATGACTAATTATGTTATGTATGTATGACAATAATGTTTATGTGTCAGGCTTATATAATATTATAATTACTTAAATATTTCATTATTACCCTTTTTTCTGGCCTAAAGAAATTCCATAATAATTACATATAAACAGCCTTTTTTATTTCCGTAATCAACAAAACAAATAAAAAATCCAATTTCATTTTTGGAAGGAAGAGATTTGTTATTGTGCCCATTATTTGCTTTGTAAGTCGTTAATTAATTTATACTTGAAAGTGTTTTTCATTTTCACTCGTAATGAATGACCAGCCTTTATACAAAAAAAAACATTTGAATTGGACAAAAGCTTAAGAGTTGTTTTTAGAATAATAATGAAAGAAATTGTTTAATTGAAAATATCTTTTTACTTTGCCCTTGAAAACTATTTTGTTTTCATTTAAATGAATACCTTGCTTAAAACAGGAATGCCTCTGGAAAAAAATTAAATTGAAAATTATGAAGGTTAGGTTGGGTTAAATTGAAACTAAATTTTCTTAATAGTACTGCTGTACCGTTGAAATGTGGGTATTTGTTTGACACTAATGAAGCTGATTTTATAAGTGCTATTCACAAAATTATATTTTGATGCGCCTTATATTTAAAATACATTTTGGACACTACATTGAGCAGACCAATACATAGAAATATCTTTCTGATTATACTCCTTTGGTTTGTATGCATGGGAATCCACGAAATGCATCTCTTTATCTCTGGAGAAGTAAAGTGAATGAAAAAAATGTGATCACGTAATATTCCCTGTTCATCAGCAAAGGTGTGACTCACTCGCATATTAAATATGTTGGTATTCCTATTAATAGATACCTGCCTTGGGGACTGTCAGCTGTCATTATATAATTGACAGCTAAATACTATGTTTAGATATGCACTTTTATTGAGTTAATATTTGGTTCAGCTGCTTATTCAATATTCATTTGATAGCTGGTAAACAAAACAGCTGGTTGTTTCAACAACACTGTTTCATTTTGTTTTGTTGGGTTTTTTTTTGTTTTTTTTGTTTGTTTGTCGTTGTTGAGTGTTCGGTTTATTGTAATATGCTCAATAAACACACTTATGACAGTGCTGCATTTTAAGTTTTACTCAATATTATAACAATTTGGGTATTTGTTGCGCAATAATTAATTGAAATTTTATATGAAATATTGAGCTCAATAAAGGTGCATATCTGAACACCGTATGAAGCAATATGAATATTTATTACTTATGAGGATATCTACCTTTGATTAACATATTAAAAAAATGGTAAACGATAATACAACATTTTACGCTTGATAGAAAACTTTTGCATACTGTTTATCAAAACAAAGATTGGTTAATATTGCGAGATATACTTAAAACGGATCCAGCCATCATATTCGAATACTAAGCATAGAGCTGGAGCGTCGTATCGAATGCTTGTCGAGGCGCGTGATCATGACCTATCAGAAGAAACATGGAAAATATGGTTTCGACGCTTCAGAGATAGGGATTTGAATGTAAAAACCACTAAAAAAATGTGAAAACTTTGAGTCAGAAACAAATGGCAGAAATGTTAAGTGTTGCACAACAAAACATTTTCTGACCGTGTTAAACGAATGACCAGAATGGACCATAAGACAAGATAATTTTGTAACATGAGAATGCACCTCCACACATAGCAAAACCTGTTCAGTCTACAATTAAAGCATTAGGCTGGGAGCTACTACTCGCCGTATTCACTAGACATGGGGTCATCGATGGTTAACGTATTGGCTGACCATCACTTCAATTCCTACGAGGAAGTCGGACAATGCTATTAAAAGCTTTTGTTTTAATTTCACAAAACAACGCACATTTCATATGGGTTCACCTGGTACGCACTTAAATGTATAGGGCAGGACATCCATCGGCTGAAGTTTGAATCATCGGTTATTTCGAATCTGGCAATACTTATGCTTGTATGTCATTCTAATCTGTCACAATATTCAGTATATTATCTCCATTGATCGTAATGAATCGATTTATGCTTGAGCAACGATAGGATTTATTGGAAGAATGGAAAATGGATTTTCCAAAAAATCCTCTCGTCAGATGAACGACATTTTCATACTTCTTTAAAAATGCTCAACTATTATGGTCAATGGAGACACCTACCGCATCATGATCATAGTATTGATGTGAACGATCTTTGGTTTTATCAGGATGGTGCAAATTACCACACATCGTTGTGGCTTGAGCACCATTTACGCTTGAACAACGATAGGATTTATTGGGCCAACGAGCAACTTCACGATGATTTTGGGTTTTGCCAAAAAATCATCTTGTCGGATGAAAATTTCTTTCTTTTCCAAAAAATATAAAAATGAGGACTGCGCAACTATTATGGTCAACGGTGACACCTATCGCACTCTCAATCATAGTCATAGTATTGATGTGAACGATGTTTGTTTTCAATAGGATGTTGCAACTTGCCACACATCTCATGCCACAATCGATTTATTGCGTCAAACGTTTGATGGCCTTTTAATGAGCCGAAATGGTGATGTCAATTGGCCGCCAAGAAGCTGCGATTTGACAGCATTGGACTACTTTCTTTGAAGCGCCATTAATGAAAAATATTACTGTGACAAATCAGAGACAATTTTGTGAAGTCGCCGTAGTCTAGTAGGTAGTGTGTTGGCTTATTAGACGCAAAGCCAGGGTTCGAGTACCATGCCAGACATCAAAGACCAAATACAAAAAATATTTCTTCGGCGACTTCCTTTAAGCAGATTTCTGGCAAAAAAAACTCTGAGAGTAAATAAAATTGCCATGAAAAAGTTTCTCAAAAATCTGTCGTAAGGAGTCGACTTTAAACTGTAGGTCCCACCAGTCATGTGTAAAACTAACAAACACAACATAAGTGGTGTGAGAAACTAGGACGTTGCACAATGGGTCAATTCGGCCTCCGGATACTATACTTGTCTTAATTGACAAGTACACGTCCTCTAACCTAACCTAACCTAACCTAGAATCAGTGTAGTTGATTGTGAGAAGTTACAGAAGAAAAAGCATAGAATGCATAGACGCATAGAATGCTTAAAGTAGGTTTACTTTCAACTTTTCTATGCGACTCATGCTGTGTTGGAAAAAGTCGGCAGTTTTTCAAACTTGGCATGACAAATTATATACTATTGTGAATGGTTTCTATATGGTTTCTATGGTTTAAATAGTACATTACTATTTCCGCATTTTTCTTTTTGAATTACAAAAATATTAATAAAAACATATTTCATAATAAAGTTTATTACTAATTTAAGAGGAAAATACATTAAAATACATTTTTTAACACATTTCTTTCATGAACAAAATATGTATATAATGATAGTTTTTTATGTACTGAGTGTCATCTATTTTAAATTTATTAATTTGTAAACAAAAAAGTGGAGGATAAATTAACTGAAAACACTCGTCTTGTGTTTTTTTGAGGATTTTCGTAGGCCTTAACAGCACAAAATATCACATATATAAACTCATAAATTTGTAATTAATCCCATAAATTCTTTTAAAATTGCAATTCTTTTTCTTTCTATTTTTCCCAACACTGTTCGCGTTCGCTGGTTTGTTGTTTACCAAAACAGCTGGTGAAAACAAAAAACCAGTCGCATAAAACGCATAGCGTGTAACTTGCAATAAAAACGGCATAAAAAGCAAGAATCGCATGTAACGCAAGGCGCATGAAACGGATGGTATGGACTTTCGGCTTTAGTTGTCTACCCCCTTTTCTTTCATAGTGATGTTGTTGGTTTAGTTGTAACGAGTTCGTTGTATTTATTAGTGTAGCTTTTGTTTATCGTTTTAATGTTAAACGATATTACACTGTTTCCATTTTCGTAGCACTATTATTAGGATATGCGTGACAGGTACCGCTTCTAATCCTTTTTTTGGTTATTTAACCTGTCTTTGATATAGTATCCATGGGTTTTATCCACTTTATAATTTCTTGTTTCTAGTTATATACATTTTAGAAATATTTTTTCAACAAGTGCTTTTTTGTGGCAAAAAGTTATTTCTACATCGATCTCCAGTAGTTTATCTGTAAAAGCCTTATATCGTAAACTAACAAATAATAGGACGTTTGAGGATTAATATTTCATATTTATTCCATACAGAAGAACTTTTAAGAGCCTTAAGTGACTTTAAAATGTAATAACGAAAGAGATTTTAATAAGTATCGAAACAGAAATGAAACCCAACTAGGTTTTAATCGGCGTAATAGATTTCGGTACGGTATGAATGTCCAATAAAGTATACGAAATTTGACAGCAAATAACATTTTCATACAAACAATAATAAGTCCAAACACGCTGCGTTTATTTAGTAAACAAACTCCATTTCAGGTAGAATAACAATAAAAAGAATGCCTGCATTTGTTATGCAAATTATAAAAAAGGAAATAAACTTAAAAATAAACGGTAGGAAAAGAAATATTTATGTTGTCCGTCTTACGTAATTATCCCCATCAATTTATCCCTTATGTTACATGCCCCAGGTAGATAACTGCGTATCTATATAAAAGTCCAGACATCTTCGTAAGCAACATCAGTTCATCTAAAACATTCAAAACAAATCGAACAATTTTTTCCAATAACAGTGAATAATTATCATGACACCCGTAGTAGCTATAAATAAAGCTAATAAAAGCAATAATAACGTCAGTGCCAAGCATAAATTACATCAAGTGCAGCATGCAAATACCAACATCTTTTACATGCTTTATTTAAACCGCGAAGAGGAAACCAAGCTTCATGCGCAAAGCCTACACAAAGTTGCAATTGACGCACGACCTTATCAGAAAAAAACGTACGAAATTCCGATAAACGTTCTTATGATGATTTGCTTAACATCAGTCGTCAAACCATTTCTAAGAATAAGTTGAGACGACTAATTGCCCTTGTGAAAGAATATAGAGCCGACAAATACCAGATGCAGCTAAGGCAAAAACTCAAAAAACATCTGCCGCAGCAGAAACCAATGAATCCACAATTGCCACCACAAGAAAAATAACAATCTTTGCAACTACAGCCAAAGCCGAATGAGGGCACTGAATACTCTTCTAAGGTGAATAGGCATAGGAGGAGATTATTTTAAGATTGTTTTTATTTAAGTTTGTAAGCGAAGTTTGTAATTTTAGTTTAAGTTTTAAAAATACAAACACCTATTGACACCTAATTAGAAACGCTTTAATATTTCATAAAAAGTTGAAATATTTTTCATATTGCTTATTGATTTCAAACATTTTTGATTTAATTTTATAAAGTCATAAAAAGAAACTAAACGCTTAAAAAAAAAAGAACACAACTTTTTCAAATATTGGCTGCGACACCTAATTAGAAACGATAAAAACCACTAGAAAAAATTGTGATATTATGTTTATATTCTTATTGTCAATATTTTGTTGCAAACCCTTCTTGCTTTACCACAGCTTCACATCGCCTACACATTGATGTTATAAGATTACTATATCGCTCCACTGGAATTGCCTCTTATGCCTTATTAACTTCCTTGAAAAGAGTCGCCATGTTTCTAACATATTTTAAGCTCACCTCTTTTTTCACATCGCCCCATAGGTGTTCGATGGTGTTTAGGTCCGGACTTCATGATGGACACTCCAAAACATTGATGGAATTATCTTCAAGGAACTTTTTTGTTATCATGGCCGTGTGCTTTAGATCGTTGTCCTGTTGAAATTTCCAGATAACTGGGAAATTCTCCTCAGCCCACGGCAACATCACATTATTAAGTATATCAACATAATTTTCTTTATCTAAAATTGCATAAATTTTGTGGGTTGGACCAACACCATTCCATGAAAAACATGACCACACCATAATCGATTCTCCACCATGCTTCACTACACGCGAAACATAGCGAGGATTAAATTCTTGGTTGATGGGCCTTCTAACAAATCTTCGACCGTCTGGACCAAGGCGATATATCTTAGTTTCGTCGCTCCAAAACACATATTTCCATTAATTGGCTGTCCAATTCAAATGGGACGTTTTCTCTGAATTTTGCTCAAAAGTGGTCTCTTGCGTGCTGCTCTGCCATTTAGCCCTACTTCAACCAAACAACGTAAGATGGTGCTCTTGGATGTGAAAATATATAATCTGTCGCAAATTTGACGCTGGATATCCGCAGACGATTTTTTTGGATCGGCTTTGGAGATTCGCCCAATAATGCGGTCTGTATAGTCTGATGTTTACCTGGGCCTTTTCTGTCGTGGAACGTTCGATGTAGTGTCATATCTTTGAATGTGCTTCAGAGCGTTGAAAACCATTTTTTTTGAACACTGAAACTGCTCTGATCTTTCTCTATATATCTTTCCAGCTTCACGCAGTTTGAAAATAGAGCTCCTTACTTCAAGAGTGCAGCTCTTACATTTTCCCATTATACAACTTAAAAATATTAGCCTAATATATTTAAACATATTGAATTAAAAAATATTTAGCTACCTTTTTCTAAATATTGCCTTTCACAGCAAATTTTAAACAATAAATGATCGTTTCTAATTATGTGTCGAACTTTTTTAAACTATACTAAGAACGTGTTTACAAGTTTGCAAAAAAATATAACGGTAATTGAAATGCTTAATAAAGAAAGTAAAAGCATTTAAAGATAAAACAGAGTAATAAACAAAATAAAGGTATTTGGAATTCAACATAACGGTAGTTTTCCCAAAAATGATTTATATTACTGACTTTGCGCTAAAGTAAAAAAGCGTTTCTAAATAGGTGTACATATTGATTTTAAACTTCAAAGCATATTTTTTTAAATATATTTACGATCATGTTCCACATTTAAATAGTTTTAACCCTTTGACAACCATAAGGTTTTGACAAGAAAATTTATGTTTTGATGTCTTTAGAATGATTCATTCATTAGGTATCCAATTTATTTTTTAAAAACAAATTACCAAAACCAATAGTGGCATGTGAAGTCGCTGTGGTCCAATAGGTAGTGTGTTGGCTTATTACACCTGAGGCCTCGGTTCATACCCTAAGTCAGGCATCTCCAACTGAATGAAATATGAAAAAATATTTCTTTGTCGACTTCGTTAAGTTGTTCATATTTTTGAAATTCGCGTCTTGGAACATATCTGCCCCTATGGCCGGTAAAAAGTTAAAAACAGTTTATCTAGGTGTACAGGTCGGATATAAATAAATAATAAATAATATAAAAACTAAAAAATCATTACACGGTGCGACAGTCAAAACACACATTTTGGACATTAGCTTAGAAATGTTTGTATAATCAATAAATTTGTGCGTGAAGTTCAAAAAACAAAGTTTGTCAATTAAAAGAAGTTTGGAGAGTTCAAGAAATATAAAAAAAATATTTTTGAGTTCTACTCAACAAAACTCCCAACATTATGTCATCAGCTGGGTGTATTTATATGTTTTTTATTTTGTCGCATAGTGTTATTAATGAATAAATAATTTTGGAATAATTGTAAAAACATTTTTTCACTGTTAAAAGTCGATAACACTGCAACATTTCCAATTTTATTACTTTTTGATTTCATTTCTCAATAAATAATTTTTTATTAACGAAATTAAATATATATATATATGTAGACAGACATATTTATATGAAACATGTCATTTTTTTGCAACTTTAGTAGGTGTAAATATTATAAATTATTACAGAATTTTCCTTTTTGTCACTTTTGCAAATGAAATATTTGTTTTCTTTAACAAAAAAAAAAAAAAAAACGTTCAAGGCCAGCAGTTGCCTACAGGCATTATAATGTTCGTGCCACAACTTGGCTGCTTGAAAGAACACAGAAAAAATATAAAATATTTGTCATATTCTACTTTTTCTTTCATATTTTGTTTATTTTTTCTTCTTTTATTTCAACGTCAATTTATACTATTTCACAATGTAGCTATCTACAATATGAAAAGCATTTGAAGGTCGGGATTTTCTTTGGAACAACTTTAATATACTAGAAAATTTAAAGTATGTAAGAATAATTTGTAGCAGTCATGGTAGTCTAGTGGGTAATGTGTTGGCTTATTAGACCTGATACAATTATTGACGATTTGGTATCTCAGTTGTCTTAGAGAGTAGAATTTCTTTGTATGTTTTAGGTCAGAAAGATATGGAGTGAAAATAAGTTTTGAAATAATATATTTTGCCCAGAAGCATTTCAAATGTCTAATCATGGGTATATGATTGTAATATCGAAACCATGGCGGAATTGGAGAGGCGAAATGTTTTACCAATTTCTTCGATTTACAGTAGTGAGCATAAGTCTAGGTATACTAAAATATATAGTCAATTTCGTATACAAAATATGCTTAAATTTAATATATTGAGGTACATAAACTTAAGCGGTCCACTTTATATACATACATAACTGGTCATTACAACCAATTAGTCAGGATTACGACCTAGTTTCTCACACCACTTATGATGTGTGCGTTAGTTTTATACATGACTGGCGGGATCTACAGTTTAAAGTCGATTCCGAACGACAGATTTTTTTGAGAAACTTTTCATGGCAATTTTGCTTTCTCTCAGAGTTTTTGCCAGAAATCTGCTGAGAGGAAGTCGCCGAAGAAATATTTTTTTCTGGAGTTTGAACCGAGGCCTATCGCCTAATAAACCAACACGATACCTACTAGACAACGGCGACTTTTTCTTTATATGGTTACCAAAAGTTCTTAGCTTAAGAAATCTGGAAAACATTTGCTAGAACTATTTTTGAAAAAAATTGTGAAATTGATTTATAGCTTCCATAGAACGACAATGTTTCGATTTACACATCGTTGAGCCAAATCAACATTCCCTGCGATTTGTTAGCATTCCCAAAGGAATGCATATATAATACTATATGTCATTTAAAAAAAATTTAAAAATCTAATCCTTAAAAAATATGAGTAACCTTAGAATTTTGAGACACAATATGTTTAAATAATTTTCTCTGGGCCTAATTCAAGTAAGACAAAACGCAAAGCTCACGGCATGCCTTAAATTTGCTGTCTATTTTTGCTATTTTTTCTATTCTGTTGTGTTAAAAAGATTTTAATCATAACAAGAGGTCCGCATACATAAATTAAATGAAGACTGCAGTAGCTAATGATCAAAAGATAGCAGCAAGAAAAAAATACAATTTATTGCTGTGCTAATTCCTATTTTTATCAAGTCCTTTCACCCTATGAAATATGTCTCGTTACCAAGAAAAGTAATAAAATATTGTAAAAAATAATTTAAAAATATGTAGGAAAGAAAGGGTAAATCCTTGCGAAACTGCGTAAAGAGAAAGAAATGAGCACAGCGCTTAAAAAAGTACAAAACTTCTCGTATAGGATACACTTTAAATAGAGAAAGATTCTTAAAGAAATTCCTTAATCAGTCTTATGCTGGAGTTACCCACACGTAACGTAACGTACCGTAGAAAACGTTCTCTTTTTAGCATATGGAGAACAATGTAAACGATTACCGAAACGTTCTCTCTCGTTAGCAAAACGGAAAGATCTGTATAAAACAGAATTCTCCCACATTTTTACGTGACATTTGAACATAAGAGAGAGAACATGAGAGAGAGAGCAGTGTTGCCACGAAAAAAAATATTGTAACCAACATTTGTGAAAAAATCACCAAATAAGGAAAAATATGACCAAAATTAAATTCGCAGTTTTTTTATTTTACTTTTTTCAAATTTAAATTATAATTGAGAAAAAAAAAACAAAAAATAACAAAATAAAATTATAGTCTTACTAATTAATTAATTTTAACAAACAAAACAAAAGCTATTTTTATAAGAAAAATAATAACCAAATCCGGAAGAATCTACACATTGAACAAAAAAACGGCAACACTGATGATGAGTCTGTATACCAATTTCTTTGCATTGTGTGTTGCTTTGTGTTCTGTTTTCTTTTTATTTACATTCTTCGTTGACATATGCCCCGTTTTGAACGTTTCTATAACTACACAAACGTTTTTAAGGCTACGTACGTTACGATTTTACGATTCTTACGCTCGGGTAACCAAGGCATTAGTCGCTTGGGCTAATGAACTTTTGTACCTTCCTCTGATTTTTTGATTACAACTTCTGTTTCATTTTGGAAGAAATGAAAAGACAGATTAAATACAATTTAAATACATATGCTCTCAAATGCTACTTTTATGAAATTTAAATAAAAACGTAAAATGCTTGAAACAATTAAAACCACATCAAAAAAGAAAAAGAGATTGTACAGACATTGAAAAGAATTGTTCGACTTGCCACGACATTCCATACTTTCAAAGCAATTTCGGGTATGCAATTAACTGGTCGTTGAGCAGGTTGCACTGAACATGCTCACAAAGGATTATTTGCTTCAACTCCTTACCTTTGGGCAACCTAGTGCTTATGATAATAATAGGATTTGCTACGTAAGAGAAGAGCTAAAAATGCTTTGAACAAACTGAGCCCTGTAACACTTACTAGCTTTGTCGGTCCATGGTGTAATCTCTCTTATTGAGGGTACTCATGCTTAGAGGAAGACAGGTTACCCTTCATTTTGTAAAGAGGAAACTTTACTTTGAAGTATGTGCTACAAACTTTAGTCGCCGTGATCTAATAGTTAGTGTGTTGGCTTATTAGACGTGACGCCTTGGTTCAAATCCCAGGTCAGGCATCTCCAACTGAACGAAGTACAAAAAAAAATATTTCTTCGGCGACTTTCTCTCAGCAGATTTCTGGCAAAAACTCTGAGAGTAAATAAACTTGCCATGAAAAGTTTCTCAAAAATCTGTCGTCCGGAGTCGACCTTAAACTGCCACCTCATGTACAAAAATTAACACACACAATATAAGTGGTGTGAGAAACTAGGTCGTAATCTAGACTAAAGGGTTGTAATGACCAATTATGTATGTATGTATGTGTTGCAAGCTTCTTGTCCGACAAACACGGTGGTTCCCGGTAATCCGTCCTTCAATTACTAAATAAAGTAAGCCATAGAATATATGTATTGGTATGCATATTAAAGAATTTACTTCAAATGGAGGGCATTACAATGCTGACACCAATGCAGCGCATTTACCCGCAGATCCAGGTCCTATACGAACGTCACCGTCGTCCACGACTGCCAAGGATATCTCTGCGAAATTTTGTACCATTCTAAGATACGTAACTCTTAAATGGACTCCAGGATGTATGAATATTGAAGAAAGTAGCGTTCAAGGTCTTACGAGGCTATGGAGCTTACATATTTTAAATGTACATGTTGGTTAATAAGGAAGTGAGTTGTCTGAATAAGAAAAGAATAAAACATATTTATTCCAACGAATTCTATGACCACTTTTCACACTATTGAGGTTCTCAAAGGTCACTACGCCATTGGAGAGCATTCGTCCATGTAGAATTAATTATTAATTAAGACTTGAGAGTTTTGTTAACCCTAGAATATTAGGAAATGTGGTGATAACAGTTGGGATTCCTTTCACGAAGTGTTTTAAGAACATGAGCGAGTGTCTTGTAAATTCATTTTTGGTGATTGCTAATTACGTAATTATTAAGGGAATTGTGTGATAGGAAGAAAGATTATAACTCCAACTGGCTATCATTTTCATCTTTTATATATGCATAATGGGTCATTACAACCCTTCAGTCAGGAGTACAACCTAGCTTCTCACACCACTCATGCTGTGTGTGTTAATTTTATACATGAGTGGCGGGACCTCCAGTTTAAAGTCGATTCCGAACGACAGATTTTTGATAAATTTTACATGGCAATTCTATTTACTCTCAGAGTTTTTGCGAGAAATCTGCTGAGAGGAAGTCGCCGAAGAAATACTTTTTGTATTTCTTTTTGTTGGAGATGTCTGACCTGGGGTTTGAACCCTGGTCTCACGTCTAATAAGCCTACACATTACCTAGTAGACCACGGCGACTTCCATTAGCGCCATTACCACATTTTAAAAACGTATTCATAAGCTTCTACTTTCATAGCAAAGCTTCTGATTTTGTTTTTTAAAGAAACATTTCTTGTTTAAAACAAACGCTTATTTTACTTTACGACGCTTAATTATGCCTAAGAAGGATTATTTGCAAACGATATCTTCGTTGTTATGTTAAGCAGCAGTTTCTATTCTCTGATGTATAAATATCCCTGTCTAATTACTAAAAGAAATTTATATTTTTGAAAACTTTTTAAAAAAATGTTTTGATTAGAAATCTAATGTAAAGATTGCTTTACAAATTCTTATCATTATTCTTATCGATTTATTTTCTTGTAAACAATACATAAAACCTATGAACTATTTGATATAAGATTGGATAAATTCTGACCGTAATAAAACACGTTATTAATAGCACCATTTAGCAAACCCTTATTTGTTATTATCTCTTCTTCCGTTTATTATATTTTATATCATGATAACCCTAATAAACACGTATTAAAAATAAGTCTTGATTGTTCCCCTTCATTTGATTTCTGTTCGTTTTGCCATTTATTATAAGGCAGAAAGGATATGAAATACAAGAAAAATAACATTTTACAACTCTAAGGCCAAGCAGAATAACAATGAAAAGCTATTAAAATTTCTGTAAAATAATTTCCAAAATACGCCTGGCAAAAATATATAAAAATCACGACCAGTCTTCTTATTGTTTTTATTTATTTATAATTTTTCTATTTAATGTAATATTTCTTACAATACAATTACAAATTATATTCTAATTATATACGAGCTGAATAACTTTGACCATATGCTCGGTGTAGTGTCACAGACCAGAGTCTCTCTCGATCCCACTACCCTCACGCTAATAGTCTATCACACTAACCACTAGATTACCAGGGCACCCTTTTGGGGAAAATAAAACACAAAGTTTTATTCAAAGTATTGGCAACCGTTTGTTGGCTACACATTTTTTCCATCTCACAGGCAATTGGTGGATTCCACGTCAATAAAACTGTTCGACTTTTGAAGCAAACCAATTGCTCGAGCAATTATCGACTTTCTCGTTGGAATCGAAGTGCTGCTCAGCTAATGCGTATCACATCAACGAAAACAAAGCAGCTTAATGCTTTGATTGTATCTTTAACCGGATTTGTTTTTTGTGCAGGTGCATTATTATGATGCAAAATTATATTTTGAGCCACTCTGGCCGTTTTTTTTATGTATGGTTCGATTTGTATTGACGGTTTCACCAAGTTTTAGAACCCCGAGATACACCACACTTTTCTGGTCCCACCCAGAGTCCGAAAAAATACTATACACAAACCATTGTGTACGTCACTGATAAAATACTTTTAACTTTCATTTAACCCTTGACGGTTACTCTTAATTTTTGTACATTAAGGTTTTTTTTCGTTGATTCGACAAACACTTTAACCCTGGATAATTACTGTTCGTCAAATCGACGAAGCTCGTTTACTCATTATCATATAACACTTTTGTTTTGTTTCACCAAATTTCGGTCTTTTTATCAACAAGATTAGTTGATAAAGAAAGCTTGTAGTAGGTAAACGTACGCTGGCCACCCATTTTTTAATCCTGGATGGTCATTTTTGTACAGTAAGGTTACTCTTCGTTAAATCGACGAACAATTTAAAAAAAAATTACACCTACTCACTGCAAGCTTTCGTTATCGACTAACGTTGTTGAAAAAAAGAGCGAAATTTGGTCAAAAATAAAAGAGTTAGAGATTAAGATTCGACGAACAATAACCATCCAGTGTTAAGTGAGATTGTAGGATTGATAGTAAAGATTAAAAAGTTTTTTAGTTTTTTAAAGAGCTCAATTGAAGAGCTCTGTTCTCTTTATTCTATTCAATCCAATTGATTTCGATATGAGAATTATTTCCTCTTTTATACAGTTTTTTAGCTGATCCGACAATTTCGAATCAACTCCCTTAATTCTATATAGTTCTTAACTTATTACATATGTTTGCTTAAATGTTCTAGTGACCTATATTCTATCAATTAATAATACATGTGTTTGTGTGTATGCAACACGATCCAAGCCTTAAGCCCAACACCAGTAATGCAAACAAAGCATAATTCCCACGCTAGCCAGCGGAGAACTCACAGCAACAACAACATGCACATAATGTATTGACGACTTGAGCACGCGTCAAAAGCAGCGAGAGTCAATGCCCAGACACACTCGCTTATGTTATTTGATATTCATTTGTTTATACATGTTGTGCTGTTAATGATCATTAGCCTTACAGAACATTGTGTTGGCATAAACGGCAGTAGGGTCGTGCTACACCTCCCTTTTTCAGAAGAATGTTCATATAACTGAGAGTTCAATGGACATTCTTTTACAATAATTCTTAAAGTAAATTAATTACTATCTTTTAATTTCTGTTATTAATTTTAATATTTATTTTGTTTTTAATAAATGCTTAGTGATAAGTTTACTTAGTTACTACTAAAAAAAAAGAATTATTTTAAAGATTATTATTTCACTTTTCTGGCCAGTTTAGTGGTATAGTTAAAACTATTTGTTATATAGCTTAAGTCTATTCTTATGTACTATTTGTTCCTTATTAGTTATCTTATCTACTATGGTTACATTATTTTTTAAATCTAATTTCTTAATTTTACACGGACCTTTATAAGATTGTTCTAGCTTATGTCCATTGTCATTTTTGAGTAAAACTAAGTCACCTATTTTAAAATTGTAGTCTAATATATCCTTATCGTAATTGATTTTCTGCTTAATTTTATTTACATCTAATAATTGTTTTGTTCTCTTAAGTGCTATTTCTAACCTAAATTTTGCCTCTTTGGCATAGTTATCCACATTGTATAGTGGTGCAACTCTATCTATTTAACCAAAATCTTTAAAACTATTTGGTATTTTACTGAAGATCAACTCAAAAGGACAGTAATTGTGCACAGTTGATGGTGTTGTATTAAAACAATATGTAAAATACTTAAGCCATTCATCCCAGTCTTCTTTATCTATTGATTATTATTATTGTTTGATTATTATTATTGTTTAGTCATCGATCTTGTCGAGACTCTCAATACGCACGATACCTTTTTATTTATGTTTTTAAAGTCATCAATTGTAATTCGCGATAATACATCCGCGACATAGTTATCATTTCCCCTAAGATACTCAACTGTAAAATCATACTCCTCCAGATCCAGTCTCATTCTTGTTAATTTGGAACTGGGATTTTTCATCGAAAACAGGTATGAAAGTGGTCGATGGTCGGTTCGGATCAAAAAATGTTTTCCGTATATGTATGGCCTGAAGTGTGTTATAGCCCAGTGTATGGCAGTTAATTCCTGCTCAATGGTAGACTTATTACTTTCTCCCTTGGTAAACGTCTTTGAAGCATAAGCAACCGGTAGGTGCTTACCCTCATGTTCCTGAGTCAAAACAGCACCGCATGCATGTTTACTTGCGTCTGTTGTTATGCAAAATTCCTTGGTAAAATCAGGATACAATGTTGGACTCATTAATGCCTTCTTTAAGTATCTAAACGCTAATTCGCAATCCTTTGTCCATTCGAATGGCACACCCTTTCTGGACAATCGTGTAAGGTGTCGGGAATACTCAGAGAAATTTTTTATAAACCTTCGGTAGTAATTACAAAAGGCAATAAATCTTTTGGCACTATCCGCGTCAGAAGGCGTCGGGTAGTTTTTGATCACCGAATACTTGCTGTCGTCTGGAAGTATTCCCTCATCAGTACACTTATGACCAAGATAGGTTACCTCTCGCATAAAGAATGAACATTTTTCAGGGTGTAACTTCAGATTGAATTTGCGACACAGACTGAAGACGTCTTTCAAATTGGAAAGCATATGTCTTTCGGAACATCCCAATACGACCAGGTCATCCATATACAGGAATGCCTGATCTGGCTTCAAGCCGCTAAAAGCAAGCGTCATCATTCTCTGAAAGGTATTCGGCGCTATTTTCAAACCGTAGGGAAGTCTAGTGAATCTATAAAAACCATTATTTGTGGAAAACGATGTTAAATCTCTGGAGTTCTTCTCCAATCCGATCTGATGAAAACCGGACATTAAATCCAAGCAGGAAAAATATTTTGCTCTGCCAAGTTGGTCTAAAATATCATCTATTCTAGGCAATGGGAACTTATCTGATATTAATTTTTTATTTATTTGCCTATAGTCTATAACAAGTCGCCATCTCTTTTTATCCGAACCCGGAAGCGATTTTTTTGGCACAAATAGGATTGGGCTATTATATTCTGAAAATGACGGTTCTATTATATTATCATCCACCAGTTTTTTAACCTGTTTGTCTATCTCTTCCTTATGTGATTGTGGTATACGATAGTTTTTAATGTATACCGGTTGTTTATCCTTAACCCTCAACTTTTGCTCATAAAAATTATTAGTGGTTATTGGTTCTGTCTCCAAAGCGAAAATATAACTGTACTCGGTACAAAGTTTTGTTAAAGTGGAATGGAATTGTTTAGGAAAGTTTCTCTTTAAAATATTCATAATTGTTGATTCTCTGTGCTTATTGTTGTTTAGATTTTGTGTTATTATCTCATAATCGATCAGGTTTTCTGTTTTTATGTTATTGTTTTTAATTGGTACATTGTTGTCATTAGTGTTTAAGAAACGAATAAATGCTCTGTTTGAATTTACTATGATATTTGGTACAAAAACGCCTGGTGCTATTTCTAGATTTGGTATGAATATGTCATTATTACGATTTATGAATTTAATTTGCCGAATCACTTCTGATCTCGGTGGCAATGTTATTTCATTGTAATTATTCGTAATTGGTATCTCTATTGCATGTGATAAATTAGATGGGCGTAAAACAAGGTGATCATTTTCCTCATTAAAATCTAATACACAGTTATATTTTTTTAAAAAATCCATAACAATGATTCCATCACAGGGTATGGGAAAATTGTTCTGTACCACTTGAAAGTAATGTGGTATTAAGAAATTATTATATCTTATGTCAAAGAACACTCCTCCCATTGATTTGATTTGTCCCTGTCCTATTCCACTTATAGATGTTGTTCTATTTCTGTTTATTTGGTGTAATGAAAAAAATTTTGTTTTTATGACCGAAATGTCTGCTCCTGTATCAACTAGTAGTGTTATTATGTTTTTAGTGTTATCAATTCCTACGTTTATGAAAAAGCTTAAGTTGAGGTTTAAGTTGTATATTCTACTCTGCAATAAATTTATCTTAGGGGGGTTTTGGAGTTTTCCGAGTCATTATATACCGTCGTCCTAACGTAGTTTCTGTTTCCACGTTGGTTTCTATTACCATAGCCATTACTTGGTCTTTGTTGGGGTTTATTGTTGAAATTATTATTATTATTTTGTCTTTGTTGATTAAAGTTTTTACGAAATTTTGTCTTACTTCTGTGGTAGTTGTTTTGGTTATATCTGCTTCTAAAATGCAGGATGGCATTTTGTTGGCCAGTTGCTTCAGTGCAACTGTTTACAAATTTACTGACAGCCTCATTCATTCTGTTAAATTGCCCTGCTTCCATGATAAGTTTTACTTTATCAATTGAAGAGTTCTTGGTTAAGGCTTTTACTGCGACCTATAGGCAGTATTTGCTCGCTATTTTGGATGATAAACCAACCGATATATAAGCATTTTCTAAGGATTTTGTTAAATTCTCAATTTCACTGCAGTAAGTATTTGCAGTTTTACCTCCCTGTTTTATATTCATTATTTTTGCTGATAATACCTCGACTGATTCACCTTTCACAGAGGTATTTAGTTTATTTCAGCAATTGTTGTCTCATTAGCCAGTAAATTTCTGGTATTTCCCTTCAATTTGGTTTTAATAAGGGATACCGCGACGGATTCGTGAGCGCCCTTTATTGAGTCCACCAATGACAAAGAGTCTAGAAAGGAACGCAAATTTTCAGATTTTCCGTCAAAATCTGGAATGAGCAGTGTTTAAAAATTCTACCACTGTTTGCGTCATGTTTGTAAGTGTATCTGAATTCCCTTCCTTATCAAACAATTCTATTAGGACTTCTCCCTTCCCTGGGGTTACTTTTTCTAATTTATATACTACTTCCTCGTGAAGTGTATTTGGAATTTTTTTATCCAAACCCTTTTTAGTCAATACATTTATTATTCTACCTCTTATGTCTAAGAAAAAAATCTCAGCTGCAGCTTTTTGAGGAGTAGTGAGTCTATTATAATTTACGTTTAGTATTATTCTAATGCGTTCAAATTTGTCCAACAAAATTTTTATATGTTTGGCAACAGTTTCGTCTTTTGTACTTCTTTCTAAGTTTAAGCACTGTCGAAGTCTTCTTTTATTAGTCTTAATTTTTGTAAAATGTCTTTCCAGTCTATTAAAACAGTATTTTTATATTTTGTCTAAGTCATTGGCTTTACTCAAGTATTTCTTTTTTAATCTTTTATTATGCAAAGTATAAATTCGAAGCAGAAAATTCAATCCTATTAAAACAGTTATTATTATTAAGCAGATTTCAATTTTATTTAAATTTATTTTGTCTTGAAGTATCTCAATTTCATTTATTACATTGGCTGTTGGCCTGTCCAATTTAGTTTGTGTTTTGCACATTTTGTTCGTTTTCTTTCTCTTCTTTTTTTATTTAATTTCTCTTTACAAGTTCGTCTAATCTTCTAAGCATGGCTACTGTTTCCCTTTCTGGTACCTCTCTAATGCTATAAGCTACGTATTCGTCAGTAGGAGGTTCTGGTTTTCCTAAGAATTTCCAAGTTAACTCTATTGCTAGCCTATGCTGTTCAACTGTCAACTCTAGAACTTTTTTCTTATTGTCCTCTAATTCATTCAATGTATCCTGAATTGGATTTTTTGGTCTTATTTTTCTTCTATTCATATTCTTAATTTTTCTTACTTTAAATAAAATTGTTTTTTTAATAATAACAATAACATTTTTAGTTTTCTAATAAAACCATAAGACAATTTAACTAATGTAACTAATTTATTTTAAAAAAAATCGTACATAATTAAATCTTATTTTTTTTTCTAACATATAATTAAAATATTTTTATTTAAAAAGAAAAGTCTTGCCAAGAGCGGTTAACGCTTTCCGGCCTGTGAGGCGGCTGAACGCCCCACTTTTTGTAAGCGAAACTATTTTGATTTTTTTTTATTATTTTTTTTTACCCTTGTTTTAGTTGTTTAGTTGTTTTGAGGAGCTGCTCTATCTCTTCTACCTTTGCCCAGAGCTTGGTAGCCTCGTCCCATGGGGGTGGATTTTCTGCGTTGATGCTTCTCAGGAGAATGGCCTTCTGCCTCCGCAGGTTGGTCTTGTATCCTCCTCTTCTTTTCGGTTTCTTAACCTTCGGTATAACAGGTGATGTGCCATGTAGGATTGCATAATTAATGTAGCATAATTTCCACGCTAGCCAGCGGAGAATATACAGCAACAACAACATGCACATAATGTATTGACGACTTGAGCACGCGTCAAAAGCAGCGAGAGTCAATGCCCAGAATTATGTTAATGACACACTCGCTTATGTTATTTGATATACATTTGTTTATACATGTTGTGTCGTTAATAATCATTAGCTATACAGAACATTGTGTTGGCATAAACGGCAGTAGGAGCGTGCTACAATTTTCTACCTGATGGAAATTTTTCTTGCCTTTACAATGAGAAAAATTCACAGCTTTTTCTTTGTATTCTTAACCAAAATATATCTATTATTCCTAAAGAATAATAAATGGAATCAAAACCCACAAAGCGATCTCTAAAAATATTGAATGAGAACGTTAACTCTCGCGTACACTAAAAAGTGTTAGTGTAGTCAAAAAAGTTCACTAAAGCCCAATTTTTTCGTTGTGTACTGATCCTTTTAGCCTTTCCAACTTCCCCCTCCGTGGATCGGAGGAACTTGGGCAGTGCAGAGGCTGAGTTCACCTGTGGCATCACAACGGGCCGCTTTGCGTGCTCAAGTGAGCTTTTTGGTAAAATTAAAGCTACCACGCTAACCTAACCTAACCTAACTGATCCTTTTAGCTTACTTTGTACACAAACAGTAAGAAATAGTCTTTGTGGACTCTGTTCAGTACGTTTTTGTTAGAGTTTGAGTACATGTTCATAAACAGAAATGAAGAGTTTTGCTCTTGTTGTAGTGAATGTTTTTGTGTCCTTTACACACGACATTCAGTTCAGTATATAAACGTTACGTACCAGACACACAGCATTGTCTTCCTGCCTAATCGGTCTGGTGCTGAAATCGAAGTAGATGGTTTTCCTCGTTGAACACATGATTTTTTCGTTAAGGGTTCCGTTCGGTCTGGTGTTGCAATCGAAGTAAATGGTTTTCCTCATTTAACACATGATTTTTCCGTTAAGGGTTCCGAAAATAAATCAATCCATTTTTCGACGCCAGTAATTCTTCGATGCAATATTGATTTTTAATCCAGCCTTTGAAGAAAAATTTCGTAAGTCTTTTTCGTTTTTTCATCTTCTGTCATTCAATTATGTGGCACCTATTTGTCAGTTTTGTATCTTTCCCATAATTTTTAAACGATCTGAAATTATATATTATGCAACATCAAAATCATATGATCACCATATGCTTTGACAAGCTTTCGATGATTTGATGTATACTGAATATGATTGGCTGATGCTATCGGCAACACAAAACAGAAATAAACAAAATAATATTTATGGCTCGTTCAAAATTATTGTTCCCTACGGAGACATTTGTAACCTCAAACCAAACACAACTGAAAAACTTGCTCTTAAGTGCATGACGGAAAACAGCAACAAAAAAATAAAACTGGTAGATTCAATGCCAAATGGATTAAATGAAGTGCGTGACCTTGTATAGACGCCAGACAGGTTCCATGATTTTTGCTATGGTTTGGGATAAACATAAAATATTTTTTCGTTTAATAATAAAGAGGAATAAATTTATAAAATAAATATAAAGAAATATCAATTATTTTTACATGTTATTGTTTAAAATACATTAAATTACTAAAATATGTTATACCTAGACTTCTGCTGTCCACTGTATATTAGTCGAAATATGTGCGTATGAGTAATAAAAGATTGTATAATATCACGCATACGTGATAATTTTATTTTTTAAATTGTTAATTAATTAATTAAAATTCATAGTGGCAAACTTTAATTAAAAAATATGAAATTGGTGATGACGTTCTAAAAGTGCATTATCTTGTGAAGAGATTGACACTTCGTTTGATCAAATCGGACAAAAACTATCGTATTATTTAAATTGTATAACAGTCGTGTCATACTTTTTAACTTATGTCATCTTATCAAATGAACTTTCAGTTCAAACACTTTTAAAATTTTTGATGGATCTTCATTGTTTACGACAAAATATGTCAATTTCACGTTTGGTCTAATATTTGTGCATTTTTCAAATATTATTATTTCACTTTTGGCAAACATTGGAAAACATCTGGTGGTCGCTCAAACGTGAAATTGACGCATTTTCCAATAAACATTCAAGATCCATTAAAAATTCTGAAAATTTTTGAACTAAAAGTTCATTTGAAAAAAATATATATGGAAAATATATCATGACTGTTAGACTCTTCAAGATACGTTTAATCTTTACGACTCTCAATATATATTTGTTTGCTTGTTTGTAACAATCAATACAATTCCTCATAGTCCTCAATAATCAGAAAAGTCTTATATTATAAGGCAATTCTAATTTTGGCGGACATATAGGATCATTTGCTATACTGTAGTCAACATTGTTCTCATTGCGCTACTTATACTACCCAGGCAGTATGTCGTAGTATTGTTACGAAAATTGAAACGATGTACATCGTTTAACATTAAAATGAGCAAAAGCTACACAAAAAAATACAACGAACTAGTTACAAGTACACATACAACATCAGTATGAAAGTAAAGGGGATAGACAAGTAAGTAAGAATGCAACAACAAGCAATGTGAACAAAATACACAAACAACAATGAAATCGCGATAGAGTTCTCGAGAAGGCGAAACCACGAACGTTCGACTTCAAGAACCTTCATCAAGCTAATCACGTTTACGTGAGCATATAAAAAGGCAAGACAAAGCAGGCAACGAGTAGTAAAAACTCAGTCAGTCTTGTGTGAGGACGCGTTCCGTGTGAAGAAAAGAGTCGTGGCTTGAAGATCGTCGTTGTAAAAATCTAGCAAACATTTGTTAGTGTGTACGCGAACAGAAGTATAAAGAAGAATAACGAATAAAGCAAATTATTCATTCAAGATTGTAAACGGTGGCACACACAAGTAGTGCGAACAATAAAGAGTTTAATTAAAACTAAACGCAAATTTATTTTTATTTTATTTGCAATCAACGAACTCATATTCTAAACGTTTTTAAAAAGGTAAAAACGTATCAGCATATGATGTTGCATCTAATAATATCCAGCATACCACCGAAAAGCATATAAATTAAAAAGTAATTTATATTTCGCAAGTTATAAAAATATTTTATTACAATTATTTTTCATAAAACCGCAGTAGGTATATATACATAACTTCACGTTCACAGTACAATCTTTTTAGTTTGACTGCTTTTTGCACCATTTATACGCTGTAATTAAGATGACTT
The DNA here is from genome assembly GCA_958299815.1 of Sarcophaga carnaria. Lineage (NCBI taxonomy): Eukaryota > Metazoa > Arthropoda > Insecta > Diptera > Sarcophagidae > Sarcophaga > Sarcophaga carnaria. The sequence goes on along the minus strand of OY283149.1, from coordinate 70,059,579 downwards.
GAAAATCACCTCCACTCTGTAAAAATTAATATTTATGGGTGACATATGGTACACTGTAATTAAATTTTCATTGCCTTGTGCTCCTACATAACCAAACAGTCCATCATATTTCATATTGTTATATTTAATGTCTTGTCATTAACTGAAATAAACTCAAGCTAATTGGTTTTTGAAGATGCCAAATTAAGGCGTGTTGTAGGCTGATGGTTTAACAATTTTTTAAAGTCTAACCAACTGAACAAAGTAAGAAATAAAAACCATTGGGCGTTATATATAGTGGATCTCAGTGAAATTGGTCGCACATTGCAGAGTTCTGTTATTTTCTTTAAAATTGTTTTGTTCCCAGACGACAGCAAATATAATATTTCTGATTGAAAATATTAGTGGAGACTCTTGATCTGGAAATTAATCAATTCTATTCAATTTCAATTTTAATTTGGAACAAAAAAAATAATTTTATAAAATCTTAATGAAATTTGTTTTTGTGATATAAGCTGAGAAGAAGTGCAGTTACTTATGAACTTGTGCTTGCCTTCTCATCAAATCTCTAGTGTCGTATTAGTATAATTATTATTTTTCATATCACTGTATACTGTCCTTTTATTTTGGTTTGTATAAACGCACAATTGTACGAACCTACTTCCTTCCTTTTAGAAATTGATTCTGAACAGCAAGAGTAAAATTACTCCTATTAACGATGCTACAACCATTAGAACAAACTGAAAATATGTTTTGCGTTAGCGCAGGGTACTAAAGATAAAGATCGACTTAATTTAATTGAACGAAACCGAAATTTATTTTGTTTGCCTGACTGGATGAGTGGATGGCTGAATAATTTAATGTTTGTTGATTTGGCAGAAAAAACCATGAAAAAAATTTTTGCGCTCTTCTTACTTCTGTTTTCTTTATATTTGCTTGGCATTTTATACGCTTTCTGTTTCGTTTATTTTTCTGCACCAATTGTTTAAAAATGCAACACAAAATATATTTTTTTTAACGCAGGAAAATTTTGTGTACAAGAAGCTTTCACTTTCTCGCTTTTCTAATTTTTTTATTTGTTTTTCTTTGCTTTGATTCCTATTGAAAACACCTTGCCCTAATTAACTTTACCATAAATTTACCATTTAAATTTATTCTTGTGCATCTTAAAAAAACATATGTAGTCACTCAAACTACTAAAAATATATTTCTTCGGCGACTTCCTCTCAGCAGATTTCTGGTAAAAACTCTGAGAGTAAATAAAATTGCTATAAAAAGTTTCTCAAGAAGCTATCGTTCGCAGTTGAATTTAAACCAACTCATGTTTGAAATTAACACACACAACATAAGTGGTCTTCACATTAGCAGCAGTATGCCTGGGTTCATTGATTTATCGAAAGTAGCAAACATTACGAATTCTTAATTTTTCCGATTTTTTAGTAAATTTGTTTTTAAGAATGTTTAAATACTTTCTCTTATTTCTAATTTCTTCAATAAATTCCAAACTACCGTCATCGGGTGTTGACACACGTCCCCACAATATTGTACTACCGAGGCCATGACAAAACTAGCCACTTTTGCTTTTAATTTTTAATAGTACATGGCCATTGTACTTGATGTCGCTGGTTATTTTCTTAAATTTTGTGTACATAAGTTTCACAGTACTGGAATTAAGTGAGTGTTAATCTACAAACATAATTAATAACGTATTAAAAATAGCCATGCCAACTCAGGGTTAAAAGTTTAAATTCTTTGTTGTTAAACATTTTGTTCTCATGCACCAGCAAATGATGGTTTGTAACCAATACTCAATTAATAATTATGGGATTTAACCGTAGATCGAGCCTTAAGAAACTTCACAATTTAGCTTATGTATCTCTTTTGATACATACCTGTATTAACATAGAATTTTCGCAATTATTGATAGATTTTGACGAAAAATGTAAATATTTTTATTTATTTTAATTCATTTTAATAAAACTATTTTATATTATTACATTTTATTATCACTTTTATGAAATTTACACCAAAATTTTTGACATGATGTACATTGCAGTTAGAAAAATTTGTTGTCAACTTCATGTGAGGTAAAACAGTTTCCCGTTGCATCAGAACACCGATTATATCAATAACAATAAAAGTAACAAATCAAATTCCTCTCTGGTTTCTCGGATACTGGTTTCCCCAAATACGGGTGTAAGTAGTCGCTACGCACGTAGCATGTGCTTGAATCTAAAACTGCCATTTCGATTTCGGTGGACCAGGAAGTTTATAACGACCAAAAAATGCAATTGTTTACTAATCTACTGCTACAAAATTATTGAGAATTTCAATCATTTCAGCTACTTTTTCGAAAAGGCGTAATATGTGTAACCTCACGTAAGTAGAGTTTTTATGCCTGAAAATATACAGAAAGAAATTTTATTTGTCTGTTAACTTATTTCTCTGCAATCTCATCTAAGTCACTAGAAGTTAATCCCAACTTGACAGTAAAATCTGCAACAATCCTTGCAACATATTTCTTGTTACTACATTATGATTTATAAATCTGTGTTTACTTAAATTGGCAGAAGGGCTACAAAGCTGTACAATTAATAAGTTACATTGTGTTTGTGTTGTATTTAAATAATTATCTGATACATGGCAGTGTGTGTGTTCGTTCATGTGAGCAATTCATATTTGATGGAAAATTTGAATAATATGCTCTGCCTGTACATAATTATATAATTTATGACTAATGGCTCAATAATACATCTTATTACATACTCAATCATATATTATTACAGGCTCAATAATACATATTATTACATACTAAATAGCGTTTCGATTACACTTACAATTTATAATTTTCTTAAAATACGTTTTAATTGTGTTAACTAAATATGTATGTGATATTTAGTTACAGGAGATATTTTTAATGAATTTTAGATTAAAAATTATTTTTTAACTTTAAAATTTTTATGGTAGAGATAAATTATCATCTGAAGTAGACACTTACATTTCATTAATTCATTTAAAATGCTTAAATGATTATAAATTGAGGTCTATTTAATAAAATCTTATATTTACTAATTTTTCGATTGCAAATGAACTCAACACTAAGTACAAGTATTAAATTGTAATGGTGGTTACCTTATGCTTGAGACAATTAAAATAAAGTTTAAATGAAATCCTTATTCAATTTTAATATTAAATTTGTACAATCTTGGACTATGGTTCTACGTTCAATACAAAATTACAAATTTCAATCAATATGACGCCTGATTCCTAATCAAAAACTTTCTCAATTTGAACAGAAAAATAATACCCTTCATTTAACCGTAGATCGACCTTTGTATCAGAAATGATACATTTCAATTTTTGAGACTGTATAACTTTATTTCAGAAAAAGTTAGATGACTGATACTTTTTTAATTCATTATTGCCATTATTTTAAACCAATTAGAAATAGAAAATTTTAAACAGGACTTAAAAAATTCAAAAACTTCATAATCCTGGCTTATGTATCATTTTTGATACATACAACTTCCCTAAAGATTCATTGGTGTTGAGTATGTACTTTTTTATGTTTTCAGAGATTTCGTGAAGTTTTATCCTAAATAATACATTATGTATTCATAGTATTTCAGATGGAATTGAAAGTTAAGTATTGGGTAAAAATGAAAAGGATGAATTTTCTCTTCTTGATATATTCTTGATATTGATTAAAGTAGTATGTAGCGTGTTAACTTATTAGCTTACTAGACGTCAGACCAAGGCTCAAACCTCAGGTCAGACATTTCTAATTTACAACGAAGGTTGTAATGATCGACTATGTATGTATGTATGTAATATTCTTGCTGCTGAAGACTCTAAAAAAGAAGAAAACAGAAGCTCGTCTTATGAACTGATGAAAGTATTGGCAGCAACAAACACGGCAATAAGATGTTTATCGCCAAGGATGGTACTACTTAGAACAGAGAACCATATACCTTTAGTAATTTGGGAAGAGAAAATATTGACAATTTTCACGCAGATTGCTAGAAGCTGTTACTTGAAATGTTGTAGTCTTTCTTACCGCTCTTCTCATGTTTATCTTCCGTGACGGACAAACATTAGAAAGAAAGTGTTTCGTCCTATGTTTTATTTCATAGATATTACAGATGATAGCATGTCGGTCAACTATGTACGTAAGAGATAACAGAATCATTCGTTTTGATAATCTGTTACTCGGAAATGATGATAAATTTACACTAATTACGCCTTTTCGAAAAATGAGCTGAAAGTCTTTCAGCTTTTAATAAAATCCATCTTAAGATATCGGTGTATGCGAATAAGACAAAACCCGCACTCAAATATGTAATTGGTCCTTACAACTCTTCATTCAGGATTACAACCTACATTCTCACACCACTTACGTTGTGTGCGTTAATTTTACTTTCAAGTGGCAGAAACTACAATTTAAGTCGACTTCAAACGACAAATTTTTGAGAAACCTTTCATGGCAATTTTATTCAGCTCTCATAGTTTTTGCCACAAACTCGCCGAAGAAAATTTTTTAATAATTCGTTTTGTAGGAGATGTCTAACCTGCGTGAATTTAGTTTTTGTGGCATATACCGTAAGAATAAGTGCAATTACTTGTCAGCAATTTTCTGATCTTACCTTGAAACAATAAGGTAACAATTGTTGTTAATTGTTTTTAAATCTCCTTTAAAGAGAACGACCTTTAGGAGATGTGGATTGCGTGTGTTGAGATAGAAAAGAAAGAAATGGAGTTATTTCGGTTTCTGGAAGTAAGAGGACTTAAGCGAGAAACTCTTACCTTTTTTCAGAGACGGAATAAAACCTTTTTTCTTTTCAGTGCAGTTACAATCAACCCAATATGTCTTTATTTGGTACAATTCACATTTAATAAATATATAATTCAGGTAAGTATGATTTAATTAATGTAGCACTTTAGTATTAATTTAAATTTTAGAGTTCTGATTTGTATATATAAATTTTCACTGTGATGTATAATTATAAAAGTAGATTTTTTTTGTTTTAACACACTTTAGTAAAGCACAATTTGACTGTTATTGCAAAATATATAATTGTTGCTGATACCAATGCTAGATGTATGTATGTGCAATTGTATCTTCCACCAAATTTCTGTCCTTTTTAGACAATAAACATTAATTGTAAATTGTGGAGACATTCCCTTGGTTTAATGGAAGTTGTGTGAATAGAACTGGAATTGATTAGAATCCACTTATGTTGTGTTATGTGTTGAAACCTAGTTTGAAGATAGCGCCGGCCTTGGGGTTAAACGCAAGATGACCTCTCGCCTGGAGGTGTGGTGTAAAGTACTTGTGCCAAAGACTTAATGGCTTCGACAATTATTTTGGCATCTGGCGTGGCGGACAAAGTCGGTGCATTCTTTCGTTAACTTTCTCCTTTGAACCCTTTTATTTCTTTTAGTCCTTTCAGGGGTTGGATGGATGGTAGGTATGGTGGAATTTGCTGCAACTTTTACACATATCCAACGAAGTGCAGGATCGTTAGTCATGGCTCCTAGGAATTTCCGGCAGATTTTACACTCATAAATATCCGGGTCTGGCCGTGATCTTGTGTAACGACCTTTGTCTACATAACATCTATTGTTTTTGTGGTTCCGGCGTGTGATTATAAAGAATTTATAAATATTAGTGAATGTTGAGAGATCAAGGTGAAATTAGTGAGAAATTGCGTCAAATTAGGAAATGTTAATAGTATGAGAAAAAAGCGAATTCTATTGAGAATTTGAAGGTGGTTTAGAATTTATTTCTAATTAGAATTTTAATCTTTTAGAAATGGAAGGCGACATAGTTAACAATAGGTCTGGCTACAATTCCCGAAGAGGTGCGAGTATCTGCTGTACCCATATTCCTATCCGGTCCTGGGTATGTAATTTCAACCCTTCCCAATCGCCATTTGTAGGGTGGTTGTAAATCGTCCATTACAGCTACTAGATCTACTACACGGATATTAGGAACTGAGAATTTCCATTCGTGTCTCTTCTGGAGTGTTATAATAAATAATAATTATAAATAATAAATAATCTTCCTTCCACCGAATTGAGAATTGGTGGTGAAGTGATTTCAGCTTTTCCCATCTGTTAATTAGAGACATTTCCTGCACATTGTGTTCTGGAAAAGTCAATAGAGGGGCTCCTCTTAAGAAATGACCCGGAGTTAAGGCTGCTAAATCGGAAGGGTCTTCGGATAGTGCAGATAATGGATGAGAATTCAAACTTCCTTCTATGCGAGCTAGAATAGTTGAAAATTCCTCAAAGGTAAACTTTTGGGCAGCAGCAATTCGCTTACGGCAGCTTCGCATAAGCCACCCATGAGTGGAGCATGAGGGGGAATAAATTTCCATTCAAAGCCATATGTTATGTATTTCTGAGATATGCATATCTTGGGCTGCTGTTTTTATAAACACTTTGAATTCACGTTCGAGTGATCTACTAGCTCCGAGAAAATTTCTACCATTGTCATTTACTACCCTTTGGGGTAGTCTACGCCTCTCAATGAAACGAGCGAATGCGGCTTGGAATGCTGACGAAGATAGGTTTGAGCATAATCCCAAATGGATAGCTTTCGTGCTGAAGCAAACGAAAACACTAACATAGGCTCTTTTAGTTTCTGAATTTCGTAAGGCTGAGGTTTTAATTTCAAATGGGCCATCTAACTCAATACCTGTGACTTGAAATGGAGGTGAAAGAATACATCTCTCTCGGTTAAGTGGCGCCATTATCTGAGAACGAGCCTGTTGTCAGTAAATATTATTTTAAGACGGTTTAAGACGGAAGATATAGAATTTAGTTTGTACCATCCGACACATTTGACTGCATTCAGCGTGAGATAGAAAGTAATGTAAATGGTTGATATAAAGCTGGCAAAATCGAGAGTTGCCCGGTAATATAATGGGATAGCGTTCATTATATGGTAGGGAAGATAGAGATAGTCTGCCATTTATTCTAAGAAGTGAATTCTCATCAAAGCATTCAATCACATTTGTCTTCATTTTTAGACACAGATTTATATATATTATATCTGAATAATATGTTTTCTGACATAGTGTAATCAGTCTGAATTTAACGAATTTTATTTCCTCGTGAGTCAAGTCACTTTGAGTCATGTGTGATTTGTTTGGTCTGAGATTCTTTTTACAATTATTGAAGAATCGAAATATATATCACAGGCAAAGCTCTATCGTATGATGAGAATCTCTAGTTAAAATGTCATTATTTTGAACTTCTGTGTGCGGTTTCTGAACTTCATTAGAGATTTGGGTTATTCTCAATGGGATTTGTTTAGGGTGGGGTGAGGGTTTGGTTAACCAAGGTGGTCCATACCACCACAGAGAATTATAAGGGAGATCTTGTGGTTTACAGCCACGAGTTCCAAGATCTGCTGGATTATCGTGTGTTGGCACATGTTGCCATCTCGCATCTGGGATTAAGCGATGAATTTGAGCAATTCTATTTCCAAGATAAAGGGTTTTGATAGAACTATTGATGAGTCAGTCCATAAATGTAATTCAGAGTTAGAGAAATTCAAGAATTATAGAACATAGTGGACAAGATTTGCCAATAAAACGGCTCCCTTAAGTTCCAATCGTGGGAGACTGACTGTCTGAATTGGGGACACTTTGGAATTTACTAGTAACAAAGTTGTAAATGTGTTATGTGTTTTTGTCTGACACCTAACATACACTGTTTTCCATCGAATCTCTAAGCGTTACATTAGTGTCCTTATTATTTTTTACATCACTGTATATACAAGATGTATACATATAATTTTCTTTCTGTAAAAAAGTTGTTAACCGTTTTTGAATTGATTTTCTTCAGCACATCACTAGATAATATTTTCATCAGGGTGCCCTGGTAGTCTAGAGGGTAATGTGCTAGACTATTAGCGTGAAGGTCGTGGGTTCGATTCCCACCAGAGACTCTGATCTGTGACACTACACCGAGCATATGGTCAAAATTACTCAGCTCGTATATAATTAGAATATAATTTGTAATTGTATTGTAATTAATAAATAAATAATATTTTTATCAATAAAAATACTCGTGTTTTAAAAAATTAATAATTTTAACGTTTCAATGTTCTTATTATTCAACACATAAGTGTTGCTTCAATCTTTGTGATTTTTTTTTCTGGATTGTTTATCTTTTTGTTGTTCTATGTTAAAAAATATAAAAACGTTTAAATTGTAACATCATAATCGTTATAATAATAGCAAGCAGAGGCATAAATGTCACTCATAAACTAGAAATCATCCTCTCGCACACTTACGTATACTAACAGAATTACATTCATCCTGACAGTTACCACTTTGCCATACACTTGTAATGCTATAACTATATACAAATTTTTGTTCTACATTCATTCCATCCATACATATAATTCCTATGGAATCTATGGTAAAAGCCAACTGTATATGGCAATTGTGTATATTGAAGTTGATTTTACACAACAGTTGTGAGAAGGATAGTATCAGCCTTGTTAAATGATTATGTTTGAGTGTCGATGAATTTTTATACACAAAATATGAAATTGTGTTTGCTGTAACACACTTTTTTTTGCTTCTAAGGCCACTTGATTTTTTTTAATGTTTGTTTGTTTGTTATTCTTTATCCTCCCGATATTGAGAATGTAACTTAGGAGTGATAAGGCAGAGAGTTCATTATGCCATAAAAAAGGAAAAAATAATTAAACGTAGTTTTAATAATGACGTATGTTGACATTGTTTGCGTTACTATAGGTTAGTTTGCAAAGAATAAAAAAAATTTAATTTTAATCATACATAACATAATAGGTCATTGCAACCCTTTAGTCAGGATTACGACCTAGCTCCTCACACCACTAATGTTGTGTGTATTAATTTTATACATGTAAAAACTTAACTTAAAAAGTTAATTTGCCGCTACATTTAAAGTAGTTTCTGTTGTTTATCATTTTTTGTTTTTAAGCTGCATTTGGCCCTTAAACTCTAAACTATGAAAGCTTTCATATTTTTTTTGAATTTTCTTTCATAAAGTGTGAAAATATAAAAAAATGATTTCATTTTATTCTATTTTATTATACAAAACAATAATATTGTTACGTTTTTTCTTAATTTGTTTTTAGTTTTAATTAAACTCTTTATTGTTCGCCCTAATTTTGTATGCCACCGTTTACAACTTGACGAATAAAACAATAATTGATTGTACGCTTTTCTTCTTTACTTACAACGCATATCATTTCAACGGCGATCTTCAAACCACGTAACAATTTTTTAATTTTTAAAATTATTTAGTATTTTTCTCTGAATAAAAGTTTCTCATTATACTTACATATATATGTGATAATATATTATATGTTTTCAACAAAGCATATTCAACAACTCACATGTAAAAGATTTCTATCTTCAAAACCTCAAACATATTTCGTTAATATTATGCTTCAATAATTTCATATTTACTCGTATTTGCCTTATTAGTCCTTTTTTAAGACTAAATTTTAGGGGGATAAAATTTTACACTTCTTTCCGAGACCTAAATATCTGTTTGATGTATAAAACATTATCAAATGGAGTATAAATGATTTCCTAATTTAAATAATTCCAGAAAATAAGGAAAAATTAATACAAAATAAAATAAAAGAAAAAATATATTGGAAATGTGAAACTTACCAGTAAATGTGGTATGAATATAAATAGAAAAGAGTTGTGTATTGACTAGGATTGTAAATAATAATAAAGAAAAGAAGATACACAATACGTGTCATAAATTATGACACTCTCAATAGCGGTTAGTTATTGTGAAGGAAAAAGTCTGGAGAGCATTACAAAAGTAGCCCTTCTCTGAATAAAAGAAATAAAAAATTATAAAAAACTAATATAAAGTAAATAGAAATCAATCAAATTAAATTATTGTTAAAAAAAACTACTTATATTTTGTATTAACCCATTTACAGCCGTTGTGTCAATTTGGTAACACTTAGTCATTTAAGGTGTATGCAAATTTGCATTTATTAGAAAATTAATGCCTTAATAACACGGTGCAATATTCAAAATACGCCCAGCTAATGACATAGTGTAGGTTGTGAGTTTTGTTGAGTAGAACTCCAAAAAATTTTCTTTTTTATATATCTCGAACCCTCCAAAGTTTTGTGAAAAGGGGACAGATGAGCCTTTGAAATGATATGCATAAACATATGGTTCAAACTTACATGTTATGAGTTTTGATCGGGTAAACTTGGAAAATATGATTTTTTCCAATTTTTTCTAGTTTAGCTATTCTTAATTGCAAAATTTAATAAAAAAAATACGAAATAAGTGGCGACGTTCTGAAAGTGCATTATATTGCGAAGAGATTGACTATTTGTTTGATAAAATTGAACAAAAATTACCGTAGGTATTATTTAAAGAGTATAACAGTAATGTTAAGTTTTTTATATATGCTGTCTTATAAAATGAACTTTAAGTTAAAAATTTACAAAATTTTTGATGGATCTTAAGTTTTTATTGAAAAATGTGTCGTTTTTCCGTTGGACCAAACATCGGAAGTTGGCTAATGTTTGCCAAAAATGGAAATATTAGACGACTTTTAGTAGTCGTTCAAACGTGCAAAGAGAAAATTTTCAGATAAACAATGACAACATGACATACACCCAAACCTTTTTTTACACGGTAGATACGTTCCAGTGGTTACCGTGTAAAAAAAAACGCGTATAAAAAGTCAAATATTATGTATGTATGTAAGTGTATAAACAAACTGAAAAAATATACATAGGATTGATGCAGCAGCCTACATATGCCTATAAAATTGAATAACTTTATAAAAACGCACAGATTTAGTTGAATAGTATACACAGAGTTTTTATTTTATTAAACGATTTTATCCGTATAAAAAGGAGCGAACAAAAAAAATGGTAAATTTGTTAAAAAAAAACCGTGTTATTTCAAATTCGCGTAAAAAAAAAACCGTGTAAGAACAGGTTTGGGTGTATATAAAAAATATAACATGACTATTATACTCTTTAAATAATAACTACGTTAATTTTTGTCCAATTGTATCAAACGAAGTGTCAAACTCTTGACAAGAGAATGAACTTTAAGAATGTGCCCACTTATTTCATATTTTTTAGTAATTAAGAGTGACCAAACTTGAAAAAATGAGAAAAAATAATATATTCCAAGTTTACCCCATCATAACTCCTAACATATATGTAAGTTTGAACAAAATGTCTAAGTATACCGTTTTAAAGGCTAATCTATCTTTTTTCTAAAATACTTTGGATTTTTAAAATAGTTTTAAACATATTTGAGTAATCAATAATTTTGTGTGAAAAGATCAAAAAAACCGTTTTTGCCAAATAAAACAAGTTTGGAGGGTTCGAGAAAAATAAAAAAAAAACTATTTTTGAGTTCTACTCAATCTAGTGAATAACTTAGACTTAGGTAGTTACTCGGGTGTATTTAATTTTTTGTATTTTGTCGCATAGTCTTCAACAAGTAATTTTTTGTTGCCACCAGCATATGGTGGTGTGTATACACTCAACCACAAAAGTATACATACGGATAACAAATTTCAGAAATTTTTTATCTAATCCGTTTTCGTTGAAAATCTTTGGAATTGTCTGACAACTTTCTTCGATTTTAAGACCGTCTTTTGCATTGGTTCAGAAATTTGTGAAATTTGTAAATCGGATGCATACCTTTGTGGGCCTGTGAAGGGCCACAATTCAGTTCAAATTCAGAAATTTTTTAACCAATGCAAAAGACCGTCTTAACATCAAGGGAACTATAAAGATTTTCAACGAAAACGGATTAGTTAAAAAATTTCTGAAATTTTTTAACCGTATATATACTTTAGTAACTGTATATACATATGTAGGCATTTATCAATACTTAATCGTAATGGTTATTAATATTTCTGTAGAAACCAGTCTTTCATTTTTATGATTCAACATGATTAATTCAAACCGGATTAATTTTATAAAACAAATATTTCTTTATTTTTTAAAAAATTTTTTTGTGGTAAGAATAATTCAAGGAAAATATTTTCTAATCTTAAAACTCTGCTGAAGAATATGCATTAAAATTCATGCAAAAATTGTGGATTATTTCAATAATATACTTCTCAAAATGTATTCAATTTAATTCCTCGAATTAATTACATGAATTAGAAAGTTTGTTTAATATAATATGTATTTAACTACATATACTGGCACATATGTATGTATGTATACATTCCTTTATTCTTTAATATTTAACAGTCTTGTGGTAATTACAACAAATTATTCCAACAAAGTAATTGTTAATTCGCAATCTTTGAAGGATTTGATTAATAATGTCTAAAGTAATCTAAAAACCGTGCATAATTTGAATTTATTTTCCTTTATTTAATGTTAACATATAATTTAATTTTATCAATTTTTTCATACACAACATCATACCCTCTAGTGGTAAACTTACATGTATGCCGAGAATAAAAGTTTAATGTTGTATTACTTTTATACACTTCTGTGTTGTAAAATTTTATTTTTTAAAAATAAAAATTTTTTATATGTACATACATATGTATTGTAACACCATAATCGTTATAGCAATAGCACAATATAACTTACTTTTATTCGTATACACACTAGACGATTACCACTTTACTATACATTGTCTTACTATGAGAATGTTTATTAAAAACACAAACATATACAATTTCAAAACAGCAAACCAATGTGTCACAAGGGTATGATTTAAACGCATACATTCTCATGTTTACGTTAGGTACGAATGTGTTTCTGTATTTAAGATTATTTGGCATAACATGAATGTGAGAATATTAAGGTTGTTTTGTGGGTGTATAAGATCGTTCATGAATTCGTTCACAACTATGCATGAGTGTGGTTTAGTTGTGTTATAGGCTTTCACTCTTTAATTTTGTACTGCTATTGTTGTTGCAGTGGATTCTATTCTGTTATTTGTTTTTCTATTATAAATTCAATACCATCGGCTATATGACTTTGGGGTAATAGTATAACGATTTCATTATGCCATTAAAGAAGGCAAATAGTAAAAATGAATTTATTCTAAGAATTGTCAACGAAAGATACTCAGTCTTAAATTGAGAAAAAAAATTTTATGAAGTTTTTAGTCTTTAGAGAACAGTTTAATTAACAACAGGTGTATGTTATACCATAAACCTATGCAACAAGGAGTACAAGATTCCTCCCAGAATCCTCAACAATTGAATATAAGAAATCTTGGATACACGTTGACAGACGTTCAACTTGAAAATTTCAAAAGGAAGAAAAATGATCAGAAATGAAGTTCGAATATAATATATTGAGTGATTAGAGAAAATAAAATATGGGACCAATATGGTGTTATAAAATCTAATGAAGCAATCCTCAAGCGTGTATCATTATGTGGGGTTTTAGCTACAAAAGTTAAATACCCAAGAAATGTCTGCCAAGTTTTTCAGTGGTCTTCGAAATAGAGATCGTTCCTTATTTATGTCTCCTCAATGTACACAGAAACTCGTCTATGAAATCAGTGAAGAATTTAACCTAGTCAGCAAGTTTTGCGTCGATAAGATAGTTACATATGCATGATTTAAGACAAGTTCTTGTAATTAACAAAAAAGAAAAGAAAAATTAAGATTGCTTATAGTGCAAGAGTATAACTCCCGTCAGCATGGTCAATAAAATCATAGCCAATGTTTACATAATGTCTGGCAGAGTGTGGCACGACGCACTTGTATCGAAACTTGTTGCCTTTGGTGTCGGTAGTTTTTTTTCCGATCTACATCAAGGTTTCTCAGGAAGCGTTCTGTACAGGTTGATATAGATGGGATCTCATCAGACGAGTTCAGGTTAAATTCTGGGGTAACTCAAAGCTTTGTTCTATCTCCAACTCTATTTTATATTTTCATTAAAGCTTTTCTTTTGTTAACTTCAAATCATATTTACTATTTTGCATATGACAGATTCACGAGAAAGAGCGTAACAACATGACATCCGCCATACAGTCTACTTTAGGGTCGACTTTAATGCATTAAACACCCAATGTTGTTACTGATACATAAACGCGACAATAATATTGCTTTATCTGTTACTATAGGTGGTGTAAATATTAACTAGTCTGTAGCATGATTTTACAGTTGTCAATACTGGCACAACATTTCATATGCATAAACAAAATAATCTCCAATTGCATATGAGCCGCGACCACTTGACTCAATGTTATTGACCGTCGCGCACATGCGACGATCATTTGACACTTTGTTGTCAGGCCGCCGACTGCATTGGTTTGCATATAATATGTAGTATGTGTGTTGTTGTTGTATGGCATTACTGGTGATCGTGTGTGGCTCTCTTTACACTTCACCGTGGGAATTATTGTGGATAATAGGCACGTGTCATATAACATCCACTTGTCCCATAATTATTACACACACAAACCAATATAATATAGTTAAACATATAATATATACACAAACATATGTTATAGTATTAAGTCAATACAAAATTGTATTAGAATTAAGGGTTTGATTTGGAATTGTCAAATCAGCCAAAATTTAGTATAAAAGAAGGGACATTTTCCATCAAGAATTCAATCAATAAAATTTAACCAAATAGTGCGGTTCAGCTGCACTTAGTTAAAACTATTGATCTTTTTATTTGATAGTGCTCCTTGAGTGCACAAAATAAAATTAAATAAATAAATACGTTACATGGCGATCCTGCCACTATTCTAGAAGTGCTCCAGTTATTAGCACCTAGAATATAACAGTGATCCTGCCAATCCTGGAGTGCAAATTTATCAAGCACCAAAAGCAGGTCAATCCTGCCTGGGCCTTGGTGTGCTAAAATTTAAAGCACCCAAGGACCCGAAAAAAAATATATAACAACAACTGGTGTGCTCAAAAGCACCCAAAATAAATTTTGCTTATCCTGACGGACAGCCAAGGATCCGTTGAAGGAAGTACCGCCTGGCCAAGAGGCACCAAGGACCTCAAGAATCAAGGACCAAAGAACAAAAACATGAAGAAGACAACCCGCATGTGGTTTAAGGTCGAACAGAACCTCTACCGCCGCTGCAGAATAAAACCAAACAAAAAAAATTTTTTTATTTAAACCAACGTGCTCCTCAAGGGTTGCACTGGTAGGGCCTATAAGCGTTAACCGCTCGAGGCAAAATTAATATCAAAAAAAAAAAAAAAATTTTAAGTCGAAACTTGCTACGAACATTTTTTTTAACTACAATATTTATGATTTCCAAGTGAAACAATATAATATTACAATTAGAAATCATATACATGGACTTTTAATATAAGATTTGTCAATAATACTTACATATATTTAGATTTTTATCCATAACTTAGTTTACATTAAATTATTAATAAGGAAAAATTTGTAATAATACATAGGAAGGAAACATTAGGGATATACTGAACTTTAATAGACAATAATTTTAGATAAATATTAAGATAATCAGGCATTAATTATTAGTAAATTGATTTAGGGCATTAATGAGGTAAAAGTTAGAGGGTATGATCACAGTAAAAAATTGTGTCTACTCGCAACAATATGGTTTATACTATCAGGAACAAGTCCGATTTCAATCAGCAATTGGAAAATGCTGGTGATAGGTTGGTATTGGTCAAATTCTGTACCAATTGGTGTGGCCCCTGCAAAGTAATGGCCCCCAGGTTGGAGGAACTCTCCAGGGACTATGCTGACAGAATTGTCTTTATCAGGGTCGATATTGATGACTGCGAGGATGTGGCCATAGAATACAACATCTCCAGCATGTCCACTTTCATATTCATAAAGAACAAACATAGGATTGAAGAATTTGATGGAGCCAATGCCAAAAATTGACTAAAAGGTTGGCTTAAATTTTTGTATGTGTGTTCTATTAATCTAAAATTACATACATTAAACATGAACGTCACCAAGCCAAACTTTTTTTATATATAAATCTAGCCTGTATGCTTTAAAGTAAAAATTGTTTTCATTACTTTAATATGCAATTGAAATATGAACCATGTTTAAAAAAAAAAACCAGCCAATAAATTCGTAAATAGTTGCACTAAAGCAACAGGGCAACAAAACGCTATATTATACTTTAGGAAGGACAATTATATCGCGGATGCGTTATCGCGAGTTACTATAGAAGATTTTAAGGAAATGAATAGAAAGGTATCACGCGTGTTGAGAGTCACGACGAGGTCAGTGACTAAGCAAAAAGACAGTAGTAGGATAAATAATCAGCATAGAGCAAATAAAACAGATATATTAAATGAGCCCAAAATATATGTACCAATTAAGAATAGTGACGTCAGAAAGTATTACAAATTAAAGATTTATCCCAATAAATGCTACATAAAGAAGGGAAAATCAATATTAGCTAGCATAAATATAAATGATATATTTACTAAAGAGGAACTTGACTTAGGACAATTTTTCTCTAGGCTCGAGAAAGCGGCCAGTAAATTAAATATCAATAAACTACAAGTAGCACCTAGTGAGAAAATTTTCGAATTTGTCTCAAAGTATGAATTTAGAAATATGGGCAATAAGGTACTAAATAGAATTAAAATAGCGCTTTTAAATGAAATAAAGATACTTGATATAAAGAATTCTAAGGAAATTCTAGAAGTCATGCTGAAATATCATGATGACCCTATCGAAGGAGGTCATTGCGGCATATATAGAACCGCAGAGAAAATAAAAAGATACTACTACTGAAAAATATGACAAAGGACATAGCTAAATATGTAAAAGCATGTCACAAATGTCAAATAACGAAAACTACCAAGCACGTTAAAGGCCCGATGATAATAACAGAAACACCTAACAAACCGTTTGATACAGTGTATGTAGACACAATTGGACCATTTCCAAGGTCAATACATGGAAATGAGTACGCAATAACATTAATATGCGACTTAACTAAATACCTGGTAACAATACCTATACCAAATAAATCGGCAAACAATCGCAAAAGCGATATTCGAAAATTTTGTACTTACATATGGCCCAATGAAGACGTTCATTTCGGACATGGGTACAGAATATAAGAATTCTATATTAAACGAATTGTGCACTTTGTTGAAAATCGAGAAACTAACATCAACAGCACATCATCACCAGACCTTAGGTACAATAGAAAGAAGTCACAGAACTTTTAATGAATACGTACGTTCTTACATATCTGTAGAAAAAGATGACTGGGATGAATGGATTAGGTATTTCACATATTGTTTTAATACAACACCATCAACTGTACATAATTATTGTCCTTTTGAATTGGTTTTTAGCAAAATACCAAACAGTTTCAAAGATTTCAATGAGGTAGACACAGTTACTCCACTATACAATATTGACGATTATGCCAAAGAGGCAAAATTTAGATTAGAACTTGCACTTAAGAGAGCAAAACATTTATTAGAAATAAATAAAATCAAACAGAAGAATAACTATGATAAGGATATATTAGATTATAATTTTAACATAGGAGATTTAGTTTTACTTAGGAATAATACAGGACATAAACTAGAGGAATCATATAAAGGTCCATACACAATTAAAAATATAGATTTAAGAAATAATGTAACTATAGTTGATAAGAAAAATAATAAAGAGCAAGTAGTTCATAAAAATAGACTTAAGCTATATAACAAATAAGTTTTAATTATAACACTAAACTGATCAGAAAAGTGAAATAATAATCTTTAAGATAAGATTTTTTTTAACTACATAAGTAAACTTATCACTAAACATTTATTAAAAACAAAATAAATATTAAAATTAAATAAGAAATAATATTAAGATTGGATTATGTTAAATTAAGATTAATATGTAAAACATTCTTAGTCATTTAAATAAATACTTTACATTTTAAGTTCACTAATAACATATAATTTGAAATAGACGTAAAATCATTGTACTGTGTAGTGTAAAAGAATGTCCATAGAACAAAAGTTATATGAACATTCTTGTAAAGGGTGGAGGTGTAGCATGATTTTACAGTTGTCAATACTGGCACAACATTTCATATGCATAAACAAAATAATCTCCAATTGCATATGAGCGGCGACCACTTGACTCAATGTTATTGACCGTCGCGCACATGCGACGATCATTTGACACTTTGTTGTCAGGCCGCCGACTGCATTGGTTTGCATATAATATGTAGTATGTGTGTTGTTGTTGTATGGCATTACTGGTGATCGTGTGTGGCTCTCTTTACACCTCACCGTGGGAATTATTGTGGATAATAGGCGCGTGTCATATAACATCCACTTGTCCCATAATTATTACACACACAAACCAATATAATATAGTTAAACATATAATATATACACAAACATATGTTATAGTATTAAGTCAATACAAAATTGTATTAGAATTAAGGGTTTGATTTGGAATTGTCTAATCAGCCAAAATTTAGTATAAAAGAAGGGACATTTTCCCTCAAGAATTCAATCAATAAAATTTAACCAAATAGTGCGGTTCAGCTGCACTTAGTTAAAACTATTGATCTTTTTATTTGATAGTGCTCCTTGAGTGCACAAAATAAAATTAAATAAATAAATACGTTACAAGTCAGACACTCTTGACGTTCCTAAGACAGTAATACTTCACTCCAACTGATCTCCTATTTACATCACTTATAACCGACAGGAAATGGATAAGGTTCTAATTAATAGCGGTAAGGTATGCAACTATATTGATTCATTGGAGTACTATCGCAATATCACTATGCAACGTTACTATTCTACCGATATTACAACGGAAGAGGAATAAGAGGACTAGTTCCCGAAAATCGTGTATTCTGAAGTAACAGCCGTCATTCTCGCAGAGCCGATCAGTACTATAAAGCAGCTATTACGAAGGGGTCTAAATGGTCTAAAGGTTTATTTTGCAAGGACTAACCCGGCTATACTCACGCATGGCAATTCGCTTTCTAGCAGGATTTCCCATTTTAGAAAAACATTTGAAGAATAGTGACACATACTTATTCCAGTGGTCTAGGGAAGAAAACTAATATAAACAACAAAATAAAAGATATAAAAACACGAGTTTCAATGCCAAAAATAGCTAGCCAACTAGTGAAAGCGGATGTAAAAACCCCTACGCAAAAATCCATCAAAAATATAATTCAATGTCTCCATTATAATAATAAGTGAATAAATGAATACTCCCAAGTACAGAGACAACATTACAGCTGCCATGGCTGATACACTGGCCCAAATACTGGTAAAAGTAAGTCAAATTTGGAGATCAAGATTTTCAAATTTATACCAAATAATTTTTCAAATCACTGTAGTCTAGTGTTTTGGTTAATAGACGAGAGAGTTTGGTTTAACTCATGGCTCTGACATCTCATTACGACTACCATTGGTGAGATACTGGCCTAAATGTTTGAAAAGCAAGATCAGGATTTTCAAACTGATATGAAATAATTCTTCATGTCGCCATATTCTAGTAGGTAGTGTGGTGGCTTATTAGGCGAAAGAGCTTAGTTCAACCTTTGCCTCAGATATCCCAAGCAATATGAGATATGACAAAATATTTCTTTCGCCGAATTGCTCTCAGCAGTCTTCTAGTAAAAACTCTGAGAGTGAAATAAAATTGCCATGAAGTAGGTAGTGTGTTGGTTTATTATACGTGAGGCCTCGGTTGAAATCCCAGATCAGGCATCTCCAACTAAACGAAATAGAAAAACTATTTCTTCGGCAACTTCCTCTCAGCAGATTTCTGGCAAAAACTCTGAGAGTAAATATAATTGCCATGAAAAGTTTTTCAAAAATCTGTCGTTCGGAGTCGACTATAAACTGTAGGTCCCGCCACTCATGTATAAAAATTAACGCACACAACATAAGTGGTGTGAGAAAATAGGTCGTAATCCTGACTAAAGCGTTTTAATGACCAATTATGTATGTATTACACGGGGAGTTGAAGAACGATTTATTATCATTAGTTTTATTATTAGGCTCTCTGATAGATTGCTGCACACATGAAGGGTGATATGTTCTTTTGAAAGTTTAAAGCCATAAGCATACCTTTGGTTCAACCGAATGAAGGTCCTAGATCGTACTTTTTTCCAATATAATGCCGTCTCGTCAGCGTTAAAAACCTGATCAGATGAATAAGCTCTTTCATTGAAAATTCTAGCGGAAAGGAGATGTTGAGATGTTGTTGAACTGAAACCGCGTTGTAAGAGTACCAAGTTAAAGGAATGCTGTCGCAATTTCAGCTTCGCGTTCTGAGATTACCGCATTATAGGAGGGTTGACTGTAATTGTTTGTCATATAAACGTACATACTCTTCAAATAGTTTGCCTTCCATTCGTCTCCATGATTGAAACTGACGAGATAAGGACTGCAACCAAAAGCAAATTCAACATAGATATCGTATGTGTTTATGTCCGCTAAACAATAGTAAACAGCAAGAATTTTGGGGACAACATAAAATACATGATGCTACTAAAAAGCGTAATAAATTATGTTGGCTGTGAAACTTAAGTGAACTAAAGTGAACTTTAGTGGTAGTAAATGTGGATGAAGCTGTTATGTCTAGCGTTAAAAATGATGCATCATGTGGCATACCTTATCTAGGGATTTGTTGCAATTCCTTAGAGAATTGCATGGCAAGTAATTCCGAAGCATTATATTGCTATTGTTTTATCTTTTAGTTGTTATGGTTGTTGTTGTTGTTTTATGGTTATGTAAAATGTAAAGTTAAGAATTCAACAGAAGAAAATAAAGAAAATCATAAAAGCATTATTACACTATTAGGTTTTAAACCCTTTCACGACCATAAGCTTATGAGAAGTAAAGTTATCAGTTTGTCTATTTGATCTGATTTATTAGACATATTCTTAAACCAAATTACCAAAAAGTGTTGTCCGTTTTTTTAATCCGTAATTGCTCCGTGTTTCAGGCGGAGGTGATGGCCTTTTACCGGGCCGCTTAATGGATCTCTGCCAAGCGTTGTGAATAACTCCAGGATCGTTAGGGAATGTCGACGCTGTCTTGATATTCTTTCTGGACGCTTTATTGTGTCACTGGTCTGGGTCCCCGGGCACAATAACATTCCGGAAAACTGCAGAGCCGACGAGCTCGCCAGAGCTGGTGCACTCCTTCCGAAATCCTATTCAATCGACTTGGGCATTCCGCTTGCCTCGGTCAATTACGCTGAAATTCCTTCGAGACGCTAACCTATCCTAGGTCAATGAGGAGTCCTGCTCCACCGCTAGACTCATGTGGCCCTTGATGGATAGAAAGCGTACCAAGTAGTTACTTGGTCTAGGTCGTGGCATCATCTCAATCACAGTTGCCATGCTTACAGGTCATTGTGTTAAGGGAAGACATGCGGAAAGGATGCAGCTCGTATTGAACGACTTCTGCCGTGGGTTCAGATCCCCTGAGGAAAAGGAAACTGCTATCCACTTTCTTTGTCAATGCCCATCTCTTGCAAGATGCAGATATAGGTTGTTTGGCTCTCCATTTCTTGTCAGCTTGACGGAGTTATCATCTATTGATGTCAAGGATATAGCTTCGTTTATCAAACTTTCTCGCTGGTTTTCCAGCGTAGGGTAGTCTTGCTTTTGATGCGCAGCCCTTGCGCTGACCAACTTCTTCCTCTTCCCTGGTTTTGGTAGAACTTGGTCAGTACAGAGACTGCGTTCACTTGTGGCATCAAAACGGACTGCTATGCTTCCTCAATTGAGCTTTTTGATATCAGAGTTATCACTCCGACCAAACCTAACCTATTGCTTCTAGTATTTAAGGTAGTAACATACGTATATATTTTTTAATAAAATGAAATCTTTGCATAATCTGCAACATATATTACAACTAAAAGGGAGGATTTTAACATACAGATAAATTGGTTTTCATTATTATAAGTGGACAATATGGTAGATGTGAGCGTTAAGCTAAAGGCACGATCATCCTACCGGTATTTTTTAAAGTTAAGTTTATGTTTGAACTGCGCCATATTATATATTATTTTCAATATGATAACTTCATATATATACGAAATTAGAGCATACAACAACACTGTTTTTAAAAAAACTTGATAAAAAACTTGATTAAATTGATCATTGTTATCGACATTGCTCCGGCACTTCCATAATTTTGAAAAAGTTAAATTTATTTTATCATTAGGTTGTAAAAACGAAAATAAGTTAAAGGTAACTTTAAAGTTAACTTTAACTAAAGTTACCATTAACTAAACCCAACTTTAACGGAAAGTTGTAATAATGGCTCTATAAATAAGTAAATGTAAGGAATCGTATCGTCTATATGTAAGTAGAAAAGTTTTTTACAGGCCATAGGGACACCGGTGTCCCTTAGCGTTTCCAATACCCACTAGGAACAATCTTTCTCATATTTTTGTTTTTAAATAAGCGCCACATTAAGTAATGTTTAAAACATAAAAAATTAAATATTTCATATCGAACTCCAAATCGCTTTCTTTACTAGAAAAGAGGTCTCTGATTCATGCGGGTTTCTTATATTCCAGAAAACATTAAGATAAAAGTGAATTCATCTGAAACTAAGATGTTCGAATATATTGAAGAAATTACCATTCCTATAAAACTCTGGCATGCATTAGGAGTTGTCCTGTCCCAAGTAACCCACGAAAGGAATTCTAAAGAACAGCAGTTCGTACAGCAAGATAAACAAATATATATTTTCATTACCCCTTTTCGGCAGCATATGGCTTCTATAAAGCATTTCGGTCTTATACGGTTGGCTGCTGTTTTATTTTTGCGCTGTCTTGGATTTTGGAAAGTCTTTAGAACTTCTTGAACCTTAAAGATGCCACTCAAGTGCCATATTTGTTATACTATCAGCATACTTTCAGAGAGTAGGGCCATCTCATTTTCTAAGTTTTAGTTGTGCTATTATGGGTTGCTCGTTAGTAAGGTTTCAGAGATTCATGTTGCTAACGTTATTAGACCAAAATATGTTGCATTTCATTCTGAGGCACTTGTTCATAAATACCTGCAGTTTTTCGCTTCCTTACAACAAGGTCGATTTTACACATGCGTTGCATATTCTGAACTTTGTTTCGTCTGATATTTGTGAGCTTGTGAGCGATATTGGCTGTATTTGTCCGAATTTTATTTACGTCTGCTTGTGAGACGTCATTTGTTGTCACTATACTGCCTAGCAGAAGCTATCTACGTATTCGATAGATTGGATTTGTAGCATCCGTGCTTAAGTTGTTAATTCTTACGGCTTTGGTTATCTTCGTATTTATCTTAATTCCACATTGCGCACTATTCTTTCTAAATTCTCTGGCTTTGTTTGCATGTTGGTAACTTTGTGCAAAAGTACACAAATATCATCCACATTATCGAAATCCTCGAATTGGAGTGATAAACTCCATGTTATTCTCTTCAGTGCTTTCTATATGGCCGTTCGTCGGATCGTATAGAAGGTTTTTTTAATTGTAGGAACAATGCTGTTACGAAGTCGCCGTGGTCTAGTAGGTAGTGTGTTGGCTTATTAGACGTGAGGCCTCGGGTCAAACGCCAGATCAGGCATCTCCAACTGTAAGAAATATTAAAAAACATTTCTTAGTCGACTTCCTCTCAGCAGATTTCTGGTAAAAATTCTCAGAGTAAATAAAATTGCCATGAAAAGTCTCTTAAAAATCTGTCATTGGGAGTTGACTTTAAACTATATATACTATAATACTCATATATATAAAGGGTGTTTTTTTATAGAGGTATAGAACTTTAAGTTGCAATAAAACAACGATGGATTATTCGATTGACATGAATTTTATTTATCCGAAAGATAATCTTGTGGCATTACATTTTAAATATGATTTCTGGCATATGACCGCCACGGCTGGCGCGGATGTAGTCCAATCTGGACGTCCAATTTTCGATGACTTTTTCCAACATTTGTGGCCGTATATCGGCAATAATACGGCGAATGTTGTCTTCCAAATGGTCGAGCGTTTGTGGCTTTACCGCATAGACCAATGACTTTACATAGCCCCACAGAAAGTAGTCTAGCGGTGTTAAATCACAAGATCTTGGAGGCCAATTCACATGTCCAAAATGTGAAATCAGGCGGTCAACAAACGTGTCTTTCAATAAATCTATTGCGGTACGAGCTGTTGTGACATGTTGCGCCATCTTGTTGAAACCACATCTCCTGGACATCATGGTTATTCAATTCAGGAATGAAAAATTTAGTAATCATGGCTCTATACCGATCACCATTGACTGTAACGTTCTGGCCACCATCGTTTTTGAAAAAGTACGTACCAATGATTCCACCAGCCCATAAAGCGCACCAAACAGTCAGTTTTTCTGGATGTAACGGTGTTTCCACATACACTTGAGGATTACCTTCACTCCAAATGCGGCAGTTTTGTTTGTTGACGTAGCCATTCAACCAGAAGTGCGCTTCATCGCTAAACAAAATTTGCTTATGAAAATCGGGAACAACGGTAATCTCGTTTTGGGCCCATTCGACGAATCTACGCCTTACTTGATGATCGATTGACTTCAAATCTTGCACGAGTTGGATTTTGTAAGCATGCACCAAGATCCTTCCGCAAAATTTTCCATAAAGTGGATGGACACAGATCCAATTCTTGTGCTCGATGGCGGATGGGCTCATTCGGGTCTTCCTCAATGCTACGCTCTACAGCAGCAATAGCTTCTTCTGTACGCACCGTACAGCGTCTCTGGGGATGCGAGTTATCAATAAGAGTAAACTTGGTGCGAAAACGTTCCATGGTTAATCGAATTAACTGCTCTGATGGACGATTTTGTCGACGATAAAATGGACGTAGTGCGCGATACGTTTTCCGCACAGAACCATTATTTTCGAAATAAAATTGCACTATTTGCAAGAGTTGTTCAGGCGTGAGTCTATTCATGATGAATTGCCAAACCAAACTGAGAATAAATCACTTGACAGCTGTTAAATCGGTCGCCACCTTGAAAAGTAATGCCAACTTAAAGTTCTATACCCCTGTAAAAAACACCCTTTATATATAAACTATTATACTCATGTATAAAAATTTTCACACACAACATAAGTGGTGTGAGAAACTAGGTCGTAATCCAGACTAAAGGGTTGTAATGACCAATTATATATGTATAATGTTACGTTTCTACCTTTTTAAAAACGTTTAAAATATAAGTTCGTAGATTGCAAATAAAAATAAAAATAAATTTGTGCTTCAATTTTAAATAAATCCTTTATTGTTCGCACAATTCTGTGCGCCACTGTTCACAACTTGATGTAAACAACAACAATTGCTTTATTGGTTATTCTTCTTTTCACTCTTTTGCGTAAACAATAACAATTGTTCAATAGATCTTTACAACGGAGATCTTCAAACCACGATTATTCTCTTCACGCGCAACGCGTCTTCACACAAAACTGACTGAATTCATTCTGACTCCGTTGCCTGCTTTGTCTCGCCTTTTATATCGCTGGGTAAACAATCTGATTAATGCTTTTGAAGGAGAAGGACTTTGTCTTCGCAAAATCTCTATAAATGTAAACATATATTTTGTTTTGTTTCGTTTATCCTTGCAGTGTTGTTGTTGCTTTTTGTTTATTTGTTTATTCTCTTTTTTATACTGATGTTGCTGCTATATTTTGGTTTATTTGTTGATAATTGATTGTTGTAAACAATTCCATTGTTTTTGTAGCTTTTGTTTATCATTTTAGTGGTAAACGATGTAACACCATTTCCATTTTCGTAACAATATGTAAGTGTGTATGTATGTATATACAGAACAACCTACGTTGTTTATGGCTTATTGTTTAAGATTTTTGTCATTTAAATTTGCGTTCATTGTTCCATACAACTGAATACTAATTTATTTAATTTGAATATGCAATGCAAATGTAAGGTACGTGTAAAATAAATAAATTTTGAAAACGTTATTTGCACGTATTTAATATAATAAAAAGCGGTGATTATAATTAAAACTGAATGGAAGGTAATTTTTAATGAAATTACATACATTGTAAATGGAAAATGTTTTTAATGATTTATTACAAAAAAAATAAATCACATTTTTTAAACCAATTTTACTAGAAGCACAAATTGAACTGTTAAAGCAATTTTATTTTATTCCAATCTAGCAAATATTTTTTGAATTTTTGTAAAAAAGTCTCCACTTGCTTGGTGGACAATTGTTTGTCCCAGCGTATAATGTATACAGTCACTTAAATAATCGACCATTAGATGGACTAACTGGGATCGTATGGAAAGGAGTGGAAGGGAACCTAGCGCTTAAAATATTTACTTAAGATTAAGTGGTCGTCGTACCAACAATTCTATAAACGCCTTTAGTCAGATGGCAACCCCATACCATCAGGGTCCATAGCCAAACTTTAAAGTTGCTCTGAATTATTTTGCTTGGAAAACCACTCCTCCTTATTTTAAATCGTGTGGATTATACAGAAAACCTCCGCAAGTCATTAAATTGCTGTAAATCAATCTAACTCAGTACTCCTTTACAAAGTGGCACGACTTTGATGCTGATGATTTTCAGGGTAACTGCAAAGCAGTGTTCTCCTATTTGCAATCGTAGGAATGCCTGTGATGTGATAATTTTTGTGTGGCAACGATCTCAAGTACACATAAGCAAGTAGACATATTAGTTGTCAGACCTAAAACTTAGTTTGCAAATTATAACCGAGCACTGCTATAGTTGGTCACATACTCTTTGTATTAATGGGCTAATGTGCAGCGAATCAGTTGTAATTGATAGTTATGGCCCAATTTATGATCCCATTAATTACAGAGCATTGCTTAGGCGTAATTAATATTCATTGCTTCTGCAGATTTGCCAGATTCTAGATAGTATTTTTTTGCCCTTTAATCAACTAATTTATTCGAATTTTAAACAATTTAAATCATTAATTAAATAAAGTTCAAAAATTGTTAAAACAAGTACAATTTTACGATGTTATAAAAACCTGCACTAACTTCATGTAGTAAAACCTATGTTTGGTAAACCAAATATATGCACAGTAGTCCATTACGTTTCAAATAAACCACATCGTGCGCATCGTTTTGACAACAGAAGCATTACCCATACACCTTTATTTTCTAATTTTTTTTTGATGGTTTTGTTTTTTCTGTGGCCTAGAGTTTGGAATAGAAAACGAATGCGTTGGTGTCATATCTTCAACGCTCCACAAAAATTATAAAAATGTTTCAACAATGAATGTATTTTGCAAGAAATACTTTTTAAAGTAATGCAAATAACGCTAAACGGAATTTAAAGTTTTAATGAAAAATTATTTGAAAATTAAAAACAACAGTGTTTCCAAAAAAGAGAGAAAACGCGTACAGTAGTAAAAAAATGATAATTAAATATTGTTACGTTTTTACCCTTTTAAAAACGTTTAAAATATGAGTTCGTAGATTGCGAACAAAAAAAATAAATAAAATTGTCTTTAGTTTGAAATAAATACTTTATTGTTCGCATAATGTAATGTTCCCTTGATGTAAACAACAACCATTTACTTTATTTGTTATGCTTCTTTACAATCTTTTGCGTAAACTATAACAATTGTTCGGCAGATATTTATAACGGAGATCTTCACACCACGATAATTTTCTTCAAACGCGCCTCGTCTTTAAAAAAGGCTGATTGAATTTTTACAAACTGCGTTGTCTGCTTTGGATGCTCTTGAAGGAGAATGACTTCGCCTTGTCGAAATCTCTATAATTTGAAAGATATTGTTTACGTTATTGTTGTTTGTGTATTTTGTTATTATTAAGTCTTAGTTGATTTGTCTGGCGAATATATAATAAAATGTAACGTATAAAAGCAAAGTGTGAATTGTTGTATTTTATAATGATATGCTATATATGAGGTTCAATACTCAAACCAACAACAAATTCAAATCAGGGAAAAAGATGATATGGTATTCACACTGGTCATAAGTAAAACCTCATGTCACACTATCTCTTTTTCTTTTCTCACAAAAATGTCTTTCTTCTATAGCAACACAATACACTACAGTGTGTCTTCTTATTATGTAAACAAAAGATACTCTCTCTTTCCTCTATCCCGTTACATATTGCGTTTGGATATCAATCTGATTTTAAGTATAAAATAAACAATTACATACCCTATTGTTTTTCCACAGACTAGAGTAGATATAATTGCTCCCATAGAAGCAGTCATTAACTCAAATTCAAATTTTTCAGAAATTGATAACAAAAGAAAATCTTTTACTGAAAAAACTCTCGTATCATAACATTTAAACTAAAAATATAGGAAAATATTTATGCAACTGAAACAATAGTAATAGTAAATATTTAATTAAAGTACATATAAAAATTGAAATAATACAATTACTGGCACACAATTATTTTTTTTAACCTAAAGGCATGGAGAAAACACATTCATTGAAATCTTCATCCCAAATCACTTATTTTTGGGTCTACAATGGTGTCACTTGTCTGACCTTTTTTTTAATATTGGGCTCTGTGCTTGTAAATTTCAACTTGAATCATAAATACAATTTTGTTGAAAATAGATGAATAGAATAGCAAATTCTGTTCACAAATACTTATTTGTGTAAGTTGGCAAAGTAGTTTTCAGACATATAAAGTCATTTGATATTATTTTACTTAAATTGGTATTTTCCGTTCGAATAATTTTTTGGTCATAATAAATTAATTGAGTACAGGAATTTTTAAATTCCAATTTCATATTCTTACCACATATTTGTTTCTATGGCTACAGATCGGTGTAAATGACCGCAACAATTCCATCATGATATATCTTTCGAAATCAGTTTTATTTAGGACAAAGTTAAGTAAAAAACTTAAGCAATCATACCCTAAGTGATTACAATAGTCTCATAGCCAATGTAGCAGACCATGTTAAATTACACGGTGCAACAGTCAAAATACACCCAACTAATAACATAGTGTAGGTCGTGAGTTTTGTTGAGTAGAACACAAAAATATTTTTTTATATTTCTCGAACCCTCCAAACTTGTTTTATTTGACAAAAACTGTTTTCTGAGTTCTACTCAACTAACTGAACAACTTAGACTAGGTAGTTATTCGGGTGTATTGTCACTGTCGCACCGTGTTATTAAATAAGCACAAAAAAGAAATAAAAACAAAATTATTACGAGCTGAGTAACTTCGACCATATGCTCGGTGTAAGAGACTAGATTCTCTAGTGGGAATCGAATCCACGACCCTCACTCTAATAGTCGACCGTACTACCCACTATGCTATCAGGATATTCTTTTTTCAACAGAAAATTAATCGCAGTACATTAAAATGTATGACAAAAAAGATAAATGATTGGACTAATAGAGATAATAATAATTGAGAAATATAAAAACTATTTCTTTGGCTATATTCTCTCAGCAGATTTCTGCCAAAAACTGCGTACATTTTATACATGTGTGTCGGGACCTACAGTGTAAAGTCGATTCCGAACGACAGATTTTTGAGAAACTTTACATGGCAATTTTATTTACCCTCAGACATTTTGCCAGATATCTACTAGAGAAAGTTGCCGAAGAAATATTTTTTCATATTTTCGTTTTGATATTTAACCTGGGGTTTGAACCCTGGGCAGCACACTACCTACTAGACTACCGCGACTACATAACTTTTGTTTTCCTAACCTTATTTCGTTCTTTGTATCGCTTATATAGGTTTCATGTTGTTAAATTATGTGACACTCCTTTTTTACTATTTTTGCGTTTTCAGTTCCAGTTAGGTTGTGTATGTACTCCAGATAGGATTATAATGTAAACTTAGTTTCCACATCAAGAGCTGGAGCCTCTATTGTATCTGTCAAATGCATGTTATGAAGTTGAGGAATATAAGAGTGGAAGAATATGTTTTTTAATACTGTTACGAAAATGGAACGGTGTACGATCGTTTAACATTAAAAACAATAAACAAAAGCTACATCAACAACTACAACGAACTTGCTTGCATATCCCAACAACATCAGTAAGAACGAAAGCAACAACAAACAACGTAAACAAACTACACAAACAACAATATAGTAGCGATAGAGCTCCGGAGAAAGCGAACACACGAGCATTCCATTTCAAGAATATTCATTAGACTGAAAACGTGCGCATATAAAAAGGCAAGACAAAACAGGCAACGACTAGTAAGAATTCAGTCATTCAGAATTCTTGTGTGAAGACGCGTTGCGTGTGAAGAGAACAGTCGTGGTTTGAAGATCTCCGCTATACAGATCTAACGCACAAGTGTTGTTGCTTACGCAAAGGGTGTGAGCAGAGAAGGATAGCGAACAAACAAATTATTGTTATATACATCAAGTTGGACACAGTGGCACACAAAAATTGTGCGAACAATAAAGAGTTTAATTGAAACTTAACACAAAATTTATTTTTATTTTGTTCGCAATTAAAAACGTAACAATAAATTTATCAGTGCATGTTTGTAAAAAACGAAACCAATCTGAGAATTTTCTGAGGTGTGCGGGTATTATTTATTAACTTTAAGTTTTCGATTAGGCTTATTAGATGTGAGGCCACGGTTCAAACGGCAGGTCAGACATCTCGAACAACAAGATATATGAAAAAATATTTCTTCGGCGAATTCCTCTCAGCAGATTTCTGGCAAAAACTCTGAGAGTAAATAAAATTGCCGCGAAAAGCTTCTCAAAAATCTGTCGTTCGGATTCCAGTTGAATTGGCTATTTCCGCTTAAGAAAATCACACAAGAAGAAGTCTAAGGAGATAAAATCATAAGTCTTTGGTATCATCGACCGATGTAGTCACCAGTTAAGTCATTCAGCGAACATATGTCGCTATCTATGGTTGCCTACGGCGAATTGGTAAAACAGACTGCATAAATGACAATCAATTTTGTACGCAGCTGTATTTTCCAGTTTCACATGAATCAGAATTTTCACACAGAAAGTGCTCTAGCGATTCTTCCTCATCTAAACCAGTAACTAAAAGAGTCCTAATTTGAAGTGTTGAAACACACAGACACACGTGCAATCCTACAGCGTTCACAAATTATACCCGTAAGGAGTTTGGTTGAAAATAATTGGTATAACCTAGGACAGAGGAACATCCCCGACTGTTCCTTGAACTAGTTTATCGTGGCAAAAAATTTCCATGTAAAACAAACACTCTTATCCAAAGCGATTACTATTTGATTTTTAACGTTCGCAAGTGTAAAAAGTAAAAAGATATACGTGTCCATTTATTAATACATCTTCCTTAGCTCTTTCCTAAAAGTGTGTATATAGTCATACTTCTGCAAAATATATTTAAATGGCGCGTGTATTTAAAACGGAATAAATATGTTTTCTGAACTGAATGTGCGAAAATGTTAGAAAGTTTTATTTCAAATTCGATGCTGTTGATAAGACATACCACAGACAGGCAAAGATATTTGATGCGGCGAATGAAGTAACAAAATTTCGCGAAAGGATTGAAAAATAAAATTAAAACCTCAAGGTAGCAAGTGGAGTCAAAAAGGTTCTTTCTTCTTTAAGCACTGAACAAAATTAAACCACCTGAAGTGAGCTTTAGACGAACATCGAATTGAATATTCGATCAGACGCTAGAAAGTTAATTTCTCGGACATGCATTTCGCAGCAAAAAAGTGATATGCACTTCCCGCCGGATAACATATGCATGTAGATCTCAAACGGCACAAATTAGTTATCTGCACTACGAAATAAGCTCTGAAAAATGTGTGATTAGGAAGAAATGGCTAAATTGCTGGAGAATGTACCAAAAATTACGGATTAAGTGTCATTATTAGAACTTGCCGTTAACTAAAGGGGGGCTTTTAACGGTCAGATAAATTGTTTTTCATTATTATAATTGGACAATAAGGTAGAAGTGAGCGTTAAGCTACCTTTAACTTTTAAAGTTCATTTTATGTTTGAACTTGCCATACACTTATATTATTTTCAATACGGCAACTTCAAATATAAATAAAGTAAGCAAATACAACAAAAAAAGAAGCCCGTCGTTGTATTATCGAAATTGCTCCGGCACTGCCATATTTTTGAAAAAATTAACTTTATTTTATCATTAGGTTGTAATAACGAAAAGAAGTTAAATGTGACTTTAAAGTTCACTTTATCTAAAGTTATCTTTAGGTTAGGTTAGGTTAGAGGACGTGTACTTGTCAATTAAGACAAGTGCAGTTCCCGGAGGTCGAACTGACCCATTGTACAACGTCCTAGTTTCTCACACCACTTATGTTGTGTGTGTTAATTTTGTACATGAGTGGTGGGACCTACAGTTTAAAGTCGACTCCGAACGGCAGATTTTTGAGAAACTTTTTCATGGCAATTTTATTTACTCTCAGAGTTTTTGCCAGAAATCTGCTGAGAGGAAGTCGCCGAAGAAATACATTTTACATTTTGTCTTGATGTCTGGCCTGGGGCTCGAAACCTGGCTTTACGTCTAAGAAGCCAACACATTACCTACTAGACTACAGCGACTTCAAAGAAGAATTATCTTTAACTAACCCCAACTTTAACGGGAAGTTGTAATAATTGCCCTAAATTAGATAATATTTTAAGTAAAATGCGTTTACCTTGAAGAATGCAGTGGTTTTTATTTATTATTATCAAGATTAAATAGAGATTGTGTCCACTAGAATTTTATTGTGTTTACTTTCGAAAGCTTTTTTTTCAGTCCTTTTTTCTTTCTCTCCCATATATTATTTGTTTAAGAGTTTAACACACAAAACTGTTAACAGAAGTGAATAAAGTTGAGAATTAATATCGCCCCTTTAGTTATTTTGTGTTATTGCATGGAAGAAAAAGTTCTTGTAACGCTATCCTATACAGGATATGGTGTTGTGGTGAATGTGTATCAAGTTTTAATAAGCGTATTCTTTCTGTCTGTATTTATTCTATAAAAAATTGTACCGAAGCCATTGTGTTCAACTATTTTGCTTTCTTTCAAAAGTTTTTGTTTTTCTAATTTG
The DNA here is from genome assembly GCA_958299815.1 of Sarcophaga carnaria. Lineage (NCBI taxonomy): Eukaryota > Metazoa > Arthropoda > Insecta > Diptera > Sarcophagidae > Sarcophaga > Sarcophaga carnaria. The sequence goes on along the minus strand of OY283149.1, from coordinate 70,026,611 downwards.
TTTAACCGTAGATCCACCTTTGTATTAAAAATGATACATTTCAATATTTGAAGCGATATAACTTTAATTCATAAAGAGTTGGATGCCTGATATTTTTTGAATTCGTTAGTAGTATGATTATCGTTATTTTAAACCAAAGAAAAAAAGAAAATTTTAAACAGGACTTAAAATGATTCAAGAACTTCATAATTCTGGCTTGTGTACCATTTTTGATACATACGAATGTCCTAGGGATTCTTTGATATAGTGTATGTAAATTTTTTATGTTTCAAAGATTTTGTGAAGTTTTATTGTAAATAATAATTATTTATGATATTTGAGAAAGAATTGGAGATTAAGTGTTGGATGGAAGTGAAAATGTTTAATTTTCTATTCTTGATATGTTCTTGATATTGATTGAAGTAGTCGTGATATAGTATGTGGTGTGTTGGCTTATTAGACGTCAGACCAAGGTTTAAATCTCAAGTCAGACATTTTCAATTTACAACGAAAGTTTGTAATGACCAATTAAGTATGTATATATGTGTATAATTTTCATGCTGCTGAAGACTCTGAGAAAGAAGAACACAAAAGCTTATCATATGAACTGATGAAAGTATTGGCAGCAACAAACATAACCATAATATGTTTATCGCCAAAGATGGTACTACTTGGCACAGTATGCCTTTAGTAGCTTGGGAAGATAAAATATTACCAATTTTCAAGCAGATTGCTAGCAACTGTTTCATGAAATGGACTTCTCATATTTATCTCAGACAAACATTAAAAAATGTTACGTCTTATGTTTTATTTCATATATATTACAGATATTAATATTTTGGTCAACTACGTAAGTATGAGATAACAGAATCATTCGTTTTGATAACGTGTTACTAGGAAATGATTATAAATTTACACATATTACGCTTTTTCGAAAAAGTGGCTGAAATTATTGAAATTCCCAATAATTTTGTGGTTATAGATTAGCAACTAATTGAATTTTATGGTCGTTATAAATTTCGGGGTCCACCGAAATCGAATTAGCAGTTTCAGATTCATGTACACGCTACGTGCGTAGCGACTACTTACAGCCGTATTTGGGGAAACCCGTATCCGGGTAAACAGAGAAGATTCAAAGAGAGAGCATTCTTATTGACATAATCGATGTTCTATTGTAACGGGAAACTTTTTTACCTCACATGACGTTGACACCAAATTTTTCTAACGAAATATAACAATGGTTTGGGCCATCAGGTTTCAGCTAGCTCTCGATTGGGAGCGGTACTGATAAGAGTGATAATAACCTGCCCCATCTAAACAATTGGAAACTTATAAATCAACCCAAAGCAAGGGTGCTAGATAGCAAAATGTTACCATTTATAAAATAATAAAACTAAGCTGACATGATGTGTTTAATTTTTACGTAAAAAGTAAAAATGTACATGTAAAATGTAATGTATGCTTAAGAGTTGTGCATTGTTTTTACTTTACGAGTTTAGAGTTTTGTTATTGGCAAGAAGTTTAACATGAATACCTTAATACTTTTCTCCCATTAGGGTATTCATTTTGAAACTGTTTTTAGGACTTTCCTATAACTTTAGAAATATACTCCATGTTTACTTACACGATTTTTAATAATTTAACAACAAGTCACAAATGGACTTAAATTTCAAATTTGTGTACAGAATTTAGATTTTATTGGCAATATTTGATAACTATTCTGGCTTATTAAAGACAATATATTGGAGATATTGCAGAAAGCGTTCTTATATCCAGTTTGCACACTCACGTTGAAAATAGTATCAGTTGGATTGATAGAAAGATGGTGCTATGAATACAAAATCCACATAATTTTTTTTTACTCCTTACGTTCTAAAGACTTGTGTAGAAATTTTAGAACTGTGAGACTATTAGTCAGTGAGATAGGACAGTACACCATGTTACAAATCTATGAAAAAGATTGGTAAGTTTCATGAACTGCGCCAGATATGGAACAATTCGAAGAGAAGGTGTAGTGTTCAAATAGTCCTCATACCGCAGACAGAAACAAACTCCCATACGACACCTAAGGACTTTAGACCCACCAGTCTTTCCTGCTTTCTGCGAGAGAAATCGCTTCCCCAAAGGACTACACACTGGCCAGAGAAATAGGATGCGGAACTCGACATAGTTAGATTCTCTTCCCTGTCGTATAGAATCTTGAAATATTTAAGCTGCTTTTCGTATAAAATTGTTCTTATGTTCTCGTGCAGATTTGGCGACACTATTAATGATAGGATGCAACTGGACCTGAGGGAAGTTATGTTAACACTGGAAAAGTGGAGGTTAAATTCTTCACAAGAAGCTATAAGTCGCTACATTTTCGTCCGCTGAGATTGTATGTATCAAAAATTGACCTCAAGGTTGTATGTGTCGAAATTTGACCTCAAGGAGGAAGACTTGTGCGTTATTCTAGACAGAATACTGCTTTAGAAACCAAAATTCCTTAATATGATAATAAAAACTCGGTTATAAAATCTATCTTAACCTATGATGCGCAAGCATAGCAGGAATCCCTTGATAAGACAACTAACTGGAACTAATGTGCTGCGTACTACAAAATAATGGATTGGTAAGACATTCACATCATGTTTGATGATATTCCAGGCAACTGGAGATAAGATGAACAAGCCAGATATGGTGGAATCATCGAACTCTTCCGGAAAGCCTAATTAAACTCGGTAGGGTGACTCTGGTTATTAGAGTCATTACTGGAGTTTGCGTTGTGGGCAACCTGATAAGACGCATCGGTATTGAAGGCATATCAAATGACTTCTGCAAAGACTGTATCGTTGAGAAAGAGAAGAAGACTGTTATTTACATACTTGGCATCTGCGCAGCACTATGACAAAGAGAAAATGTAATTTTGCTGTCTAGTACATGCATAATTTAAGCAAACTATCAATGATAGAGATTGGTAGCCTAGGCTGTTTCATCTGAAGTTTTGTATGTTTCAGAGATTAGAAGAAATGTAAAACATGTGGCTTTAGGGGTTCTACACAAACTCTTTTTGTGGACAGCCACCTACCTACCTAAAAAAATTCAATATCAGAGAATACAAGGAAGAGATACGTATACGTATTTATTATGAGTAGAGATGAGCGATCTAGTAATTTTTGAAGAACGTTGTTCTCAGTGAACGTGATTTGTTAATCACTGTTCTTTAAAACAGTGATTGTGATCACAGTATTCCAAAAGAAAACAATAATGACAATAACGTCTTTTATTAAGTCGTAAGAAAGAGACAACTAGATATATGCTACGAAAAGACTACTAGACAAAATCAAAGCGGTGTCATCAATGTTATTATTTTTAATGTAATTTTTTTTTATATGAAGTTTGACAATTAAGTTTCACAGAAAGTTCATATATAAAAGACAAAAGTAAATAAACAGCATCAATTTCTAATTTATTCTAATTTAAATGAAATAAATTTGAGTATGTAACAATTTTGAAAGAACGACATTATTAGTAGCTGTTACTTGGCAATTTCAATCACTGTAGTTACCAGTGAATTATCAATCACCGTGATTAAATCACAGTTTTGAAAATATCGCTCATCTCTAATTATGAGCAAAGTGGTCATTAGAACCACAAAGTGGTGGCTAGTCCTGAACGTGGTTAAACAAATGGAATGTGGCATTAACGTCAGTGACTTCAATCCAATTATGTAACTTTAACTTTAAAGAGAGAAATCTGTCCTAGTATTCGCATTAATAATCAAGATAATTTAAGTGATAGGTTTCTATGGACGTTTAAACTGATGCAACTAAAACTGAGAACACTCAATTATCTTTGAATGTCGCCGTAGCCTTTTAGGTAGTGTGTTGGCTTATTAGAAAAGACCCTGAGGTTCAACCGATAGCTCAGACATTGCGACTAAAACGAAGCGGTCTTTTGACAAAAACTTTAATATTACTTAAAATTGAAATGAGAAATCAAAAATATTGTCAATCTAAATCGACTTTAAACTGTAGGTTCCGCCACTCATTGATAAAATTAACACACACAGCATAAGTGGTGTGAGAAGCTAGGCCATAATCCAGTCTAAAGAGTTGTAAGGACCAATTGGTAATATAAGCAAAAATTACATTACAATTTTGGTTAATATGTAAATAAAAAATTTTGAAGATATGTGAATTCATTAGGCTACAACGTTTTAAGTTATGGCTACATCTGCTCTCATTCCACGCAGGTGAATAACTTCTTTTTAAAGCCCGCGAACGCAGGCTTGATAAAAAAATTAATTTTTAAGATTCGAAGAGTAATTGTTTGTTCATAATTTATAAAAATTACATAAATATAATAAAAAAAAATAAAAAAATTCACTATGCACCTACGACTATAACACTTATTACCAACGTCACCAACCAACGTATGATTTGCTACAAATGTACCCCCGAGTTCATGTTGGGTTTGAAAGTGTTCATACATCAAAGATTATGTAACGAAACTGATGTGAGAATTCCGTTGTACAGAATTGTTACTTAAGGCTGCATATGGACGTGTATGAACTCAAAAATGTAAATATGTATGCGATTATTATGTTACACTCTTCATTCTTTTATTTTATTGCATCAGATAATTTTATGAATTGTTTAAACGGTTTGTTCTTCTTTTATATTCAGCACATGTTTGACTTTAGGGTGACAGAATTAGAGGTGATTATGCATTTCAAAATAAAAACTTTAGTTTTAAGAATGAATGTTAAAATTTTAAAATGTTTTTAAAAACTTAATTTCAATTGTCAAAGTTTAAAATTTAAATTTTCTTACACAATATAACTTCCATTCGAAATTTTGTTGGTTAATTTAAAAATTGTGATGTGATGTAATCTTTACACAGGTGGCCCAACAAATGATGTTTCAGTCTTGAGTTAATTAGAATACCTATACCTCAGCATTAGAGGTTTAACCAGTGTAGGGACCACGCAATCATTTAATCACGACACGTTTGACGTCTAATGTATCTCAAAGGTTAAAATTGAGAAAATTTGTTTTTCTCCTAAAATCCTAAATCTAAAAAATCTAAAAAATCTAAAATGTTCAATTTCGCTAATATGCTGGCGACTGTCGTTTGCGTGTCCTGCATAAAATATGTCACGTTATTTATAACGCTATTCAATGTTTGCACCAATATATTAATCGCTGCTTCAAGGCCTCAGGTCTCATTTTATGGTTGCTTTGTGGGCATATTTTGTTGGATTGGAACACTTTTATGTATATGATTTGGCTGAAGGTTGGCGGTAATATTTAAGAATGAGGTTTTATCTGAGTAGAACCTATTCTAGGAAAGTTAACTGCCTACAAATTACCAAGTTTTATAATTTGCTACCTGACTTGAAGTCGCATTAGTCTAGTAGGTAGTGTGTTGGCGTATTAGACGTAAAGCCACTGTTCAAATCCCAGGTCAGACATCAAAATGAAAATATGAAAAAATATTTCTTCGGCGATTTCCTCTGAGAGTAAATAAAATTTCCATGAAAGGCTTCTCAAAAGTCTGTCGTTCGGAATCGAATAAAACTATAACGAAAGATAACCCGTCACTCATGTATAAAATTAACACACATAACATAAGTTGTAAGAGGAGCTAGGTCATAATCCTCGCCAGTTTTTCAAAACTGAAATTTTGAAATGGCACTGAATTTTAACTGAAAAAGTACTTTTTTGCATTAAATAGTAATAAAAGATATTAATAAAAAAAATACTAAAAGTGACAGTAAAATATACATACATTCATGCATGCGACAGTGAAAATATACCTGCCTAACTACATAGTCTAAGTTTTTCTCTAGGCTGAGTAGAACTCAAAAATACTTTTTTCTATTTTTCTCAAACCCTCCAAACTTGTTTTATTTAATAAAAACGGTTTTTTTTTTGATATTTTCACACAAAATTATTGATTACCCAAATACGTTTGAAGCTATTTTAAAAATCCAAAGTTTTTTAGAAAGGGGAGAGATCAGCCTTGCAAACGGTATACATAAACATTTTCTTCAAACTTATATGTTATGAGAACTGATGGGGTAAACTTGGAAAATATTATTTTTTTCTTATTTTTCCAAGCTTGGCCATTCCTAATTGAAAAACTTAATTAAAAACCATAAAGCAGGTGGTGATATTCTCTTGTGAAGAGATTGACACTTTGTTTTATAAAATCGGACAAAAATTGCATTTAAGTAGTATAAAAGCTGAGTCATATTTTTTATATACATATGTTTTCTTACCAAATGAAATTTAAGTTAAAAATTTTCAAAAATTTTTGATGGATCTTAATTGTTTATTGAAAAATGTGTCCTTTTTCCGTTGGACCAACCATCAGAAGTTGACTAATGTTTGCGCAAAGCGAAATAATAATATTTTCGAAAAACGGAAATACGACTTTTGGTAGTCGTTCAAACGTTCAAATTTTCAAGTAAACAAGGGCCATCAAAAATTTTGAAAATTTTTGTAATGAAAGCTCATTTGATGAGACAGTAATATAAAAATTATGACTAAGCTGTTATACTCTTTAAATAATAACTACGGTAATTTTTGTCCAATTTAGTCAAATGAAGTGTCAAACTCTTGACAAGAGAATGCACTTTAAGAATGTCTCCACTTAATTCATATTTTTGGGAAAAGTAAATAAAGTACTTTTGAGTTCTACTCAACTAACTTAACAATTTGCAAAAGGTAGTTAGTTACTCGGGTGTATTTAATTGTTTGTATTTTGTTGCGTAGTGCAGTTGGTCATTTTAGTCAGCAATACGACCTAACTTATCACACCACTTATTTTGTGTGTATTAATTTTATACATGAGTTTCGGGACCTACTGTTTAAAGTTGACTCCCAACGACAGATTTGTGAGAAACTTTATCGTGGCCATTTTATTTTCTCTTAGAGAAATATTTTTTCATATTTCATAATATATCATACGTTCGTTTGAAGAGCAATGAAAATGTTTATCGAAATTAGACGGCACGCGTTTTCATTGCTTTTCGTATTCTAAAAACGAATGTACGTTCCGTGTATGTTTGGCTAACTGGGGCTAAAGTCTAATTCTACGTTCAGCATTACGTTGAGCATGTTTCTGCTAATGCATTAATAGTTGAAAGACGCAAGACATAAAATATGTAATAATAAAAAAGTTCTGAAAGCGTCGCAGGGGTACTGCGGTATTTTTGAAATGAAAAAAGTACAAAAGTACTAAATTTTTCAACACTGATCCTGGCTGAATGGCCAATTGTAGATATAAGTGTATAATCTGATATCTTTTTATTTCTTATACAAATTATTTTTTCGGTATTTAGGTATTTAGTGTAATGCTATACACATAAAGAAGCTAATGAGTTGGCCAGCGATTTGGTGCTAAAAATTATGATTTCTTATACCAGTTTACACATTTATATAGCTTTTGCACAGTTTTGGGTGTGTATCTGTTTATATATATTTTTGACCAGTCATTACTGTTTTTGTGATACGTCGAATTGCTATAAAATTGCCGTTAGCGAGGACATACTTTTAATGGCTACGGACTCTATTGATTTTTTCGTTTCTTTTGTTTATACAACATTATGTTGAATGCGTTGAATTATTCGCTGACAATGTGCAAAATACATTAGCGAATCGAATGCAGGTTATTACGAAATGGTTATGAACGGACAGCTCAAAATAAATGTTGGAAATGGAAATGTTGTGCAACTAATTTCATTAATTCTAATGTCAACAGCAAACAAGTTGTACGCAAATCACCAGCAGAATACTGACTTTTATAATGATCATTGTAAAGTAAAACATTCATAAAACTAGATATGATAGTTAATGTTCAACGTTAACATCACTCTTTAGAACACCCTTTTAGATATATTAACGGTTCTTTTCCTTACTATGTACATATTCTCATCACTTTTTTATTCTTGATCTTTCTCATATTCATTGCTCTAACATAAAACTTTTTTTGCCTAAAAATCACTCTAGTTTCGGCATTAGACCAAGTGAGACCTTTTCTTGTAAACATTAAACATTTTTTTGAACAAATACAAAACAAATATTGTGACTTTTTCTTTACAAATAAATAGAACATTAAATATTAAAATTTGTGAACAAAAAAAAAACAATATAACAAAAACATAAATTGAAATTATACAAATGTAAATTAAATTAGAATAAAACAAACCAAAATTTTGTAAAACAACATAAAAACACATAAACATTAAACAGTGAATTCAATAAATAATACAAATTAAAATTACAAAAATAAATAAATGAATTTTATTTAAAACAAAATTAAAAAGAACAACAAAAAACGAACCAGCAACACATCAAACATTAAACATTTTTTGGTCACTTCGAACCGTATGCAGTGTAATTTACAAAAACAAAAACTTGCTAAAAAATTGAAAAAATATTAAGACACAAAAAATAAGCAACGGTTAAAAACAGTTAAATTTTTTGAGAAAAAATAGAATCCACAGGCAAAGTGGAAAAACAAAAAAGAACCAAAATTACAGCAAAAGACACAAGCAAGAAGAGACCCAAATTAGAGAGCAACAGCTTAAACAAAGACACAACAACGATAAGTAAGTACTAAAAATAATAAAAATAAGACAATAAAGAGAAACACAAAACTCTTTATTACAAGTATACGCTCTTATAAATTTTTGTCGCGGTTGAATAAAAGAAGAAAGCGAAATAAAAAAACGAAAAGGGTTACCACCCATACTTCTTTTAGTAATTTACTGGGGAAACAAAATATACCCAAATTAATAACCAATCGGGAAATTAATTATTATTTTTGATAATTCTTGCTGTGAAATCGCTAGCAGGGACTTTTTTGTTTAAATTTGATTCTTAATTTGATCGTTTTAAATTTTAATTCATCGGTAAATAATGGCATTCGATAAATTTGTAAATTGTACAAATGACCTTTTGGACTTTGAAATAGAGTACACACAAAGTGCGGCCAAAAACAACATTCACTCTCTTGAGGTACTTCGGGTCGAACTCGATTCTATATGGACACAAGTCAAAACGACATATGAAGAGTGTAGGGACACAAAAGAGGATTCAAAAGAAAAACCCATCGATAAAGATACGCTTCGTGATCGTTACAAAAAAGGTTTTTCTGCCTACAAAACGTGTTTAGGGTCAATTAATGCAGAAATTCAAGCCCTATCGAGTCCAAAGAAAGAAGAGTGGATTTCTTCTGTTGAAAATCAACCACAGGAAAATCATGACATCTCATTTGTACGGTTACCACCATGCGACACGGACACATTTTATGGAGATTTTGTGACATGGCCTACTTTCCGCGATCTATTTACAGCATTATACATAAATAATTCTAGACTTATTAAAATTGAGAAACTTTTTCATTTGATACAAAAGACTGGAGGAGATGCTAGGAAAATAGTTTCAAATGCCCCATTGACAAATCAAGGCTTCGACATAGCCTGGAAAAACCTTGTAGCCCAATACGAAAATAATCGGATCCAAGTAAATGAACAATTAAAAATTTTATTTGACCTTCCGAACGTAGCTGAAGACTCAGGCTCATCGATTCAAAAACTTCAGCGAACAGTTAATGGATGCATTCAAGCGTTAAATGCTTTAGGTATAGAAACCGCCACATGGGACCCATTCCTGGTATACATTTGCTCAACAAAACTCCCTCGGACTCTTTTAAAGGAATTTGAAAATTCACTTAAGGAAATTACAAAAGTTCCGACTTGGGAAGAATTCAATAATTTCTTGACGCACAATTCTAAGACTCTAGAATCCATAGCGGCCATCACACAATCGAATCCAAAATTAGAACAATCGAGAAGAGATAATTTGAAATTTAAGCCAAAACGAGTTCACACTTTTCACATAAACACAACCCAAAATGAAACTGGGTCGTAAAACATAAAACCTTTAAACACAAATAGGGCACAGAAAAATGACTCAAATTACAAATGCCAACATTGTAAGGAGTCTCACCAATTGTGGTCTTGCCCCAAGTTCTTAGAGAAGAACGTTAACGACAGAATTCACATTGTAAAGGTCACAAATTCATGTTACAATTGCCTCTCTATTGACCACAGTGTTAAGGACTGTAAAAGTAAATTCAGTTGTAGATTATGTAGACAAAGACATAACACTTTGTTACATAAGGGATCAGAATCCCATACTTTAGTTCCGAATTGTGACGCGACCCAATCTAGTAGGAGTATCGCAGCACAAAACAATAATATACAGTCCACATCAGCATCAAACTTTTCGATACCAAATATCACTTCCTTGACACTACAAGAGAGCAAACATCTCGATCAATCTCCCAATGAGAAAGAGACCTTGTTATTTACTGCAATTGTACTGATCGAAACTAGAGGCGAAAAGTACCAGGCAAGAGCAATCATCGACCCTGGCTCACAATCAACTTTTATGTCAGAAAAGTTGAAAAATCAACTAAATTTGCCCACCAAACGAAATTTAGTTCATGTTACAGGCTTGAGTCAAACAGTTTCAGAGACTTCAACCAAAGCATGTTTATTCAATCTTTGCTCCAAGGTGGATTCACAATTTAAATTAGAAGTCTGGGCGCCAGTCCTGAAGACTCTTCCATCTAATTTACCACCACAGACTTTAGATTTGCAACATTTCAATGAGACTGCTAAATTAGAACTTGCAGATCCTCAATTCAATCAAAGCAGACCCATCGACTTGCTTATAGGCCTCGACTTGGGCCACTCAATATATTGCATGGACACACCGATGCGGTCTATTGGATCCCTTTTGGCACAAAAAACAGTATTTGGCTGGATTGTGGGGGGACCAATTTCAACAACGACACAACCTAGTACAACAGTGTCATTACTCAACACTACGTCCCTTGACCGAATCCTCACACGCTTTTGGGAGGTGGAGGAAACCCCAAAACGGGTTTTGAGGTCAGATGAGGACACATTTTGCGAGAACAATTTCATGTCGACAACACGAAGAAACGACACAGGAAGGTATATCGTTACCCTACCCTTTAAAAATAGCGAAGAAATAGGAACTTCGAGAAACATAGCTATGGCACAGTTCTTGAGGATGGAACGCATACTTAGCCAGAAACTCGAACTCAAAAAACAATACGACCAAGTAATTGTTGAGTACCTCGAGTTAGGACATATGAGGAAAATTTCTCCCCTGGAAATCAACACAAATCCAAATTATTATCTGCCACATCATGCAGTAATAAAACCCGAAAGGCTGACAACGAAACTTAGAGTAGTTTTCAACGCTTCGAGCCCGTCTTCAAACAAGAAGAGTTTGAATGACATATTGTATCCAGGACCCATACTTCAACAGGACTTGGTGCTTCTGATATTGAAGTGGAGATTCTTCCGTTTTGTGTACAACGCAGATATCACAAAAATGTATCGACAGATACTCATTGATCCGAATCAAACCAAATATCAAAGGATATTATTTCGGCAATCAGAAAAGGACCCAATTGAGGATTACGAACTCCTGACAGTGACTTTTGGAGTCAATTGCGCACCGTTTCTGGCCATTAGAACCCTTCTTCAACTAGCTGAAGATGTAACATCAACTCACCCTCTCGCATCAAAAACTCTACAACAAAACATGTATGTGGATGATGTTTTAGCAGGTGGTCACACATTAAACGACGCCATCAAATCAAGAAAAGAACTTACAACAGTTCTAAAATCTGCTGGATTCGACCTGATGAAATGGACATCAAATGACCCACGAGTTATACAAGACTTACCAAATGAGACCCTACTACCTCTCGATTGGTTAAATCTGTCAGATAGCGCTGGAACAAAAACTCTTGGGATCAAATGGAACATTTCTTCAGACGCATTTACATTTACAGCACCAGATGTCAAATTAAAAGAAAACTACACGAAAAGAGAAGTTTTATCGACAATTGCCAAATTCTTTGACCCTTGTGGATGGATAGCTCCAATAATAGTTGAAGCAAAACTAATTATGCAACAGATTTGTTTGGATAAAGTCGACTGGGATGACATATTAAAACCCTTGACTTGTCTACAGTGGCAAAAATTCATAAAAAACTGCCCGGCAATAAACATATTGAAAATTCCCCGTTGGATCCAATTTAGCCCGAATTGTAATGTGGAAATTCACGGTTTCAGTGACGCTTCAGAAAAAGCCTATTCTGCGACTCTTTATGTTCGAGTACAAGCAGAAAACTCAGTATTCACATTTCTTCTGGCTTCAAAGACCCGTGTAGCTCCCATTAAGCAAATATCTTTGCCCCGCTTAGAACTATGTGGATCCGTATTATTGGCAAATCTTGGAATACGGATCTTGTGGACTTATACCAAATCTTCAAATTCAAAACATCAAGGCATATTATTGGACCGACTCAACAATCGCGCTGTCCTGGTTAAAGAAACCCCCTTGCTCATGGAACACTTTCGTTGGAAATCGTGTTTCTGAAATCCTGGATAAGGTTGGAAATCAAAATTGGCAACATATCGACTCAAAGGATAACCCAGCAGATGTAGCCAGCCGAGGATGTACTCCACAAGAACTGGAAAACCACAACTTATGGTGGTTTGGACCCTCCTGGTTAAAATTGCCTAAAAATCAATGGCCGATATCAACACAAACAGGTGACACAAATCTAGAAGCAAAAACTGTAAAAGCATTTACAACCACAACACGCGAAGACCCATTAAATCGATTTTCAGACCTATCACGAGCTTATCGAGTACTCGCTTATGTCATACGATTATGGAGAAATACTGGAAACAACCGAACCCATCTTCGCGTATCTTCAGCAGAAATCACCCGAGAAGAAATAGATTTCGTCAAACATCGACTCATCATATGGACGCAACAAAATCATTTTCCAGATGAGCACAAACATTTAAAACTCAAGCAGAAAATATCCCCAACCAGCAGTCTTTTGACCTTAAATCCTTTCATGGATCACCATGGCATTATTAGAGCCAATGGGCGACTAGCGCAATCACCTGCATTAACGTACAATGAACGCTACCCAATATTGCTACCTCATAACTCGAAGCTATCACAGCTACTAGCGGAATTTACACATAAAATAACTCTTCATGGAGAAAACCAACTAATGGTTCGAGTCCTACGCACAGAATATTGGATATTCAGATTGAAACCCTTGGTCAAAAGCGTAATTTACAACTGTAAAACGTGTGTTTTGTACAAAAAACAGACGCAAAATCAAATCATGGCTTCATTACCACCAGAACGTACAACATTATCAAGACCCTTTGCTACAACTGGATTAGACTACGCAGGACCTTTTGACATCAAAAATTTTACAGGCCGAGCTTGTCTTATTACAAAAGGGTATATTTGCATATTTGTATGTTTCGCCACAAAAGCTGTACATCTTGAAGCAGCAAGTGATTTATCGACCCAATCGTTCTTAGCAGCATTTTCCCGCTTCATAGGAAGACGTGGATGTCCCGCACTCATTTAATCAGACAATGGAGGAAATTTCGTCGGAGCAGCAGAACTACTAAGAAAAGACCGTCTAGAATTCACAAAAACTCTTCAAAATCAAGTGACCCATCATTTTAGTCATCAAAATCTTAATTGGAAGTTTATCCCCCCAGGAGCCCCACACAAGGGCGGCCTTTGGGAAGCCTGTGTAAAATCATTCAAAACGCACCTCAAAAAGATGATACCGAACATGAAATTCACATTTGGAGAGCTATCTACAATTCTTGCTCGTATAGAATCGTGCCTAAATTCTAGACCCTTAAGTCCTGCTAGCGATGACCCAAATGACCTTAATCCATTGACCCCTGGACACTTCCTTATTGGTAGTGCATTATTGACCCCAGCTGAACCAGATGTAAGCAACGAAAATCTGAATCTCATCAACCGCTGGAAACGCCTAAGGGTCATCTACCACTCATTTTGCCAAAGATGGAAGTCCGAATACTTGATTGAACTTCAACGCAGATATAAATGGAAGATTCAAAGGGACAACGTTAAAATCAACGATCTGGTAGTCATCAAGAACAACAACTTGCCACCCAATGAATGGCAAATGGGTCGAATCATCAAAACATATCTTGGACCTGACCAAAACTGTAGAGTTGTAGATATAAAAACCAAAAATGGAGTAATCACCAGACCAATTACAAAAATTGTGGTTTTGTTTGCAAATTAGTATAACTCCTAACCAATTACATACACTAATATTGTTCTAATTTTACACTTACAGGTATGGCATCCCAACAACAACAAAGACCCGAACACTGGCAATATTCATGTGGAGTTTGTCTCAAGGACCACCCCATACGCACTTGCAGAAAGTTCTTGAGCTTCAATCCATCAGAAATATATGACCTCATGATCGTTAAAAAATATTGCCTGAACTGTCTTGCACGATCCCATAAAACAGAAGAGTGTAAAAATGAAAAAGGGTGTCATATCTGTAAAAGAAGCCACAACACACTGCTTCATGATGCAATGCAGTTGAACGAACCACAGCCATCAAGAAGAGCCGACCCACAGCCATCAAGACAAGCCGACCCACAGTCAACAAGACGAGCCAATCCACAGCCATCACGACGAGTAGACACAGAAATGCCTTTCTTCAAGTGGAATTTGGTTTTTGTTCCAACCGCCTCCATTAAGGTTTATACTGGTAATCTTACTACCTGGACCAGCACACGGGCTATCATCAATAGATCCTTAACAACGTCCAGAGTGTCGAAATCATTCGTAGAAAAATACAAAATTAAAACAATCATGAGGTATGGGCATAAGTTTGCTGTCTTCGAGATACGATCGCACAATGACACCAATAAATGGTCTATCAAGATAACAGCCCTGGTAACAGATCTACTGCCAAAGAAGCCCTATTCTGGACCCATTTTAACCGACCCGACAGAGGATTTTTCACCTAATTCATTGGCTGACCTTGACCCTTGTTCCAATACTACTGTTGAAGTTGAAATTGGCAGTGACATCTATAGTGCTATTCGTCGCGATGGAGCCATCAACACAGAAGTCGGCCAAGTCGTAGCTGAAAAAAGTGCCTTGGGGTATTTATTTTCAGGACCCGTTCAAAACCTGTGGTAAATTTCACCAAGTCATGGGGGCCGGAATGTTCAACGTTAACATCACTCTTTAGAACACCCTTTTAGATATATTAACGGTTCTTTTCCTTACTATGTACATATTCTCATCACTTTTTTATTCTTGATCTTTCTCATATTCATTGCTCTAACATAAAACCTTTTTTGCCTAAAAATCACTCTAGTTTCGGCATTAGACCAAGTGAGACCTTTTCTTGTAAACATTAAACATTTTTTTGAACAAATACAAAACAAATATTGTGACTTTTTCTTTACAAATAAATAGAACATTAAATATTAAAATTTGTGAACAAAAAAAAAACAATATAACAAAAACATAAATTGAAATTATACAAATGTAAATTAAATTAGAATAAAACAAACCAAAATTTTGTAAAACAACATAAAAACACATAAACATTAAACAGTGAATTCAATAAATAATACAAATTAAAATTACAAAAATAAATAAATGAATTTTATTTAAAACAAAATTAAAAAGAACAACAAAAAACGAACCAGCAACACATCAAACATTAAACAGTTAACATGTCACAGAATGAACATATATAGCTGTTTTTTAGGTGGGCAGCATAGTCTTTTCAGTTCAACTACGCAAGCAATTGGCAAAATTGTGAAGAAATTTGAAGAGACTGGAGTGGTTACAAATATTGAAAGGCCTGTGCATCATCGTTTCGCTCGTTCCTCTAAAAATATCGCTATTGTAAGTGAAAGTGTTGCCGAAGACCCGAATGTGTCGATTCCTCGTCGTTCTCAGGAATTAGGTCTTACGGCACATTATGGCGTTGTACAACGTCCTAGTTTCTCACACCACTTATGTTGTGTGTGTTAATTCCATACATGAGTGGCGGGACCTACTAGACTACGGCGACTTCATTCAAAAAGATGAGTAGATTCGAATTATACTCATAATTTCATAATTATTCACACACAATCATAATTATTTTAATATTATACTCAATACTACTCATATTCAAAGTTTGCAGTACTCATCGTACCCATACTTAACAATACGTATGATGTTGTTGATTTCGACTCTCCATGACTCAACATTTACAAGAATCACAAAATAAGTATGATTCGCGAACGACCACTACAATACTCACTAGAAAGTTGTGTGTTTTCTTTGCTGTCTTTGTCTTTTTTCTTTTTTTCTAAATGCAACAACAACTAAGACTGTAAATTTTGAAGAATGATTTGAGTCACTCGAATCATTTATAAGTATTTTTTTAAATTTATGAATCTGAATGAATTCTGTTATGAATCCAATATATTTCGAAAGGTAATGAGTTTGATGTCAACGTTGTACTCATACTCATACCTATAAATCAACGTTGTAGTGAGTATGAATGAATCAAAGTAGTTACATTTCAATATTGTTGACTCACATATCTTCTTCTTCTTTCATGAGTGCTTATGAGTAGCGAAAAAAAGATTCATTGCTGATCTCTGTTTGGAACCAACCATAATGCATACAGAGTCCCCAAACTCAGTAAAACTACAACCATGAAAGGTGTAATAGCCATAAAAGCGTTTACTACTGATTCATTTAAAGACTTAAAGTATCATTTCAAGATTGAACATGTTTACAAATTTACCGTTAATATGGCACGTTCATTCGAAGTCGCCGTAGTCTAGTAGATAGTGTGTTGGCTTATTGTACGTAAAGCCAGGGTTCGAGCCCCAAGCCACAAATCAAGACAAAATATGAAAAGAATTTTTTCGGCGACTTTCCAGAGCCAGAGTTTTCGCATGATCTTAATCTAATTGAGAACTTATGAAATGAAGTTGAAAAGAGTTTGGAAGGCAAAACTCCTAAGATCAAAACTTAATACAGTATACCACGGACATAAGCACTTCGGTATAAAAGTTCCACGCTTAGTAGCACTGAAACTTCGGCAATCTTGATTTTGGCTTCAGAACGTACTGACCTATCTCGATATATGCATCGTGCTTTTATGCATTTCTCAAAAAATTTTACTCCATAATTTAAATTTACTTGGAAAAAAATTCGTTTATATTCATCACGTTTTCTAACAACTAACAACTTTCGTTCCTAAATTGTTTTGTTCACGAGCTCCCCCGTACGTGCGATAAAACGTTTCTGGATTTCCTTTTATGGGGACATGGGATTATGGTAATAAAATAGCAACTCTTGAGCCATTGGAAGCCAATATTCACCATTAGAGCCATTTGCTTGATTTATTGGAAAAAATAGTAAAAAATTGTACAGCAGCAATGCAGTTCCTTAGAATATTCCTTATGGTTTCATTTTCTCCGAGACGGAGGTTATACTCTATCCTATCCAGAAGACGTAACCAACTGATGCAATACAATTTCAGATATTTAATTTGTGATAGAGAACCTACCAACCACCAATGTTAGTATTTCGTAATTTGTAAAGCTCCCCTTCTACTAACCTAGTCTGGTGCAGGTCTCGGGCGAGTCAATATCCTGACTAATCAATGCTACAATAAGACTCTTGACGATGCCTATAAAGTCTGCTGTGGATCCATCTCCTTCAGAAATTTCTTCGCCTTGGTCAAACAGCAACACGGACGGCCAACAAATTACCACACCGAGTTGTAGAAGATTATTAAAGCCGACTTCGACCAGCTGGCTCTTAGGTGCGAGTTTACAAGACAAGAATTCTCCGCTTCTAGGCAATATCCTTAAGCATTTATTACTATAAGGATTGTATTTTTAAGGTTAGTTTTGTTCAGTTGGTTTTAACCGACAGTGTATGCTTCCTGTAAATATCATGGTTTGTAATCGTAATTGAGTAAAGGAATCAAGTCAGTTAGGTCATGTATGGAAATATATTTGCATGAGGGGATACAGCCCCAAGTGCAAGCATTTGTTAACAAACTTAAATGTCTCGGAAATATTTACATATACATACATATGTATATATTTACGCTATTACGTTCTTTAGGAGAAAATTTAAAGGAAAAAATTTTAAAATGTGCGAACGTATACACATTTTAAGGAACACGTTTGAATGACTAAATGCGTAAATAAATTATCTGTACCAGCACCATCAACGTAATATATTTTTAAATAGAAAGATAAAAAATAACATACATATATACACATATAATAATAGCTAAAAATGTGTACGTAACAACATTTTTCCATCACAACAACAATAATTCCTATACTTATACACATGTGTATTCTTATAACCCGTAACATATACACGTAAATGTAAGATACTGCAACTAGAATGTATTTACATACGTAAATATCAGGTGGCTCATTTATCGGTTTAAATTTGAACCATCCCGAAATTCAGTATATTATCTCCACTGAACGTTATGAGTTGATTTTGCCCTTGAGCAACGACAGGATTTATTGGGCCAACGAGAAACTGTAAAATGACGTCGATTTTGCCAAAAAATATCATCTTTTCGGGTGAAGCTCATTTCATCTTGGTAGGTACATTAATTAGCAAAATTTCCGTATTTGGGGTTCAGAAAACCTACACGTGGTCTTATGAAGCCCATGCACCCATTACGAGTGACTGTTTATTGAGGCTTGTGCAGCAGAGGCATCATTGGTCCATATTTCTTTGAAAGTGAGGATGGCACAACCATTACGGTTAATGGAGGTACCTATCGCAGAACGATAACCAATTTTTTGTTCCCGCTCTTCATCGTATTGATGTGAATGATGTTTAGTTACAACGGGATTATGCACCTTGCCACACATCTCATGCCGCAATCGATTTATTGCGTCAAACGTTTGATTGTCGTTTAATTAGCCGAAATTGTGTTGCCAATTGGGTGCCAAAAAGCTGCGATTTGCCACCTTTGAACTATTTTCGGTGGGGCGCCGTTAAAGAAAAGTATTATGCCGAAAAACCAGAGATAATTGAAGATTTGAAGCCTAACATTTGTGATGCCAGTGCTGAGATACGACCCCAAACACACGTATAAGTTCACGAAAATTGGTCCGATCGAATGATATACTGTGAGGCAACCCACGGCAGCCATATGAATGAAATAATATTGCGTTTCTAACCGGAGCAATCGTGCTTCACAACAAAATAATAAATTTGGCCAAATTTCAAAGCGTTTTTATTTTTTGCATTTTTTAAATTTAAACTTTTAAATTTCCCACACTATGGATTGTTTTCGAATTAAATTAAGATCTGCGTTCTTTTAATCCAAGTTGCAGTAAATCTTCAGTGTATGTGTAACCACAATATATCCTATAGGGTCAGGCATTACTTTTCATATCAAGGTTGTAATAAAAGAGAAGAGAATTCGAGAGTTAAGTCCAAAATAACCCATATATGATAACTATTTCACTGTATACATTATCTACCCTGTCATAGTTTGAATTTTTGGCTGCACGAAATTTACAAACACACAATATGATTATATTTCAGAATTTATGTAATGCAGTTATTACCTTCTTAGTGATATTTTGCAATTTACCGTTATCCGTAACACAAGCATTAAGTGAAGCTTATGTGTAACGATATAAAATTTTCATAAATTTCCATATGTCACGTAACTTGCCGAGTAAATGTATTCTAAGCATTTAAATAAGAAAAATGCAGAATTTGTCAACGTCTGATCAACATGTTTAGACTTTAAAGGAAAATTTAGTACATGAATCGTAACAAAATTTATTACCTAATTTGCGTGAACTTTGATTTGTTATTAATTCTTTCTTAAGGTATAAACACATAGACGACAGATAACAGAAAGCGGCCAAGTTAAGGATACACTCCTTTATATGAAAACGATTATATTGAAGACAGAACAGAAAAAGCCAAGACAACAACTTAATCAGTTTCTGTCCAAATTAAACTATTTTCTATTTTTGTGAGCAGCTAAAAGCAATCTAGTGATGCCAATACAATATGAAATCATAATAAAAAATAGGTAAAAATACTTATATTATTAAAGAGGAAGAACAAATCTAAAATTAAGAAATAAAAAGCAATCCATGTATTCATAATAAATAAAATATAATAACAGATTCAATTTTGTATATGAATTCATTTGATAAATGCTTTGTGTGTGCGGTTTTTTCATAAGTGAGTTTATTTTTGCGTACAAAAAACCTGATAGTCACAACACCGAAAAATATATTTAAATTCAAATTTGAAAATTATTGAAAATATTTGAAAGTTATTGTGTCAGTCGTTTTTTTCCGCTCTGCTTTCAAAATATGTATGCAGTCGGCATACAGCAGAAAAACCATTTGGCAGAATTTTCTGTCGAACTGCCGAACTGTTGTTTGTAGTCTATGTGTTTACACCTTTAGGTTATTAACTAAATACATAACTTTCTACCGTAAATGCCATCCGTTCCTTACAACCCTTAAGTCAGAATTACGACCTAGCTTCTCACACCACTTATGTTGTGTGTGTTAATTTTATACATGAGTGATGGTGCCTCCAGTTATATTCAACTCCGAACGACAGATATTTGAGAAGCGTTTTCATGACGATTTTATTTGCTCTCAGAGTTTTTAACAGAAATCTGTTGAGTTTCAGTCGTCGAAGGAAAATTTTTTTATAATTTGGTTTGTTGGAGACGTCTGGCCTGGAGTTTGAATCATGGCCGCACGTCTACTAAGTCAACCCACCACCTTCTAGACTACGGCGCCTACAAATTAGATTGTATATGAAAGAAATGATCAAGTGCAATTACTGTGTCATATTTGTTTAATAAACGTCAGCTAATACTCTTTGGCTTCAAGAATTTTTTTGGGCTAGAAAATGTCATGGAGTCTTTCATTAAACTCTTCTTATATTTAAATTTATATAAAATGAAGTGTGTGTTCGATATAACCCAAATGTTTTATTCGTTTGAAAGACCTATTTATGGCATATTGTTTGGAATATGGATAAAATATATGCCATTTCTTTTCTGGATGAAGCGCATCGATCAACATTAGAATCAATTTCCAACTGTCCAGAGCCAATTCAGCAAATACAAGTCGTTATCTGTGGTCATTCGTATTCAGTTCTTGCATCAGTTATACTTTGTATCCATGCGGGCCCAAGTCTCACAGCAAAGTACGCCAAGTTGTGGTTTTTATGATCTACGCAAAATCGACTGCCATGAATTTTTCTACATACTCACGCGGACGGCGGCAATGTTTTCACCGGATCTTAAGTTTCGTGAAAGTATGGGTGCCGGTCTATCATTTACTAAACCAGTAGATACAAATTTATTCACCACCCTGCGAATAGTTCCCTCGGTAGAATGATTATGGCGATCATTAAGTAGGCGAAAGGCGCGGTACGTTTCCGAAACAGAACACCAATTTTGATAAAAGGGTTTTATTATTTACAATTATTGCTGTATCCTTCCATGGTGATTTGGGAAAAGAAAGTGAAAAAAAGTCAATTTGGACAGGGAACGTAGAATTATCTTCTGCTTGACCGCAGGTTAAGTTTGAATTCAATGCAATGTGCAGACGATGATAAGCTGATGGAATGATGATGCGGCCAAATCCTCTCTATAGCACAGATATTGACAAGATGTTGATAAGCAAAGACACTTCTTAAGTCAGATTAGTTCGAGCAAATTTATCTTGGTGGGAAGATATTTCTGTCTTAAATTAAAGTTTCCTGTAATAGCCTAAAAATATTATCGGGCATTGGAAAGAATATTGTACAGAATAGAAATAAGTATGTAAATTTTATACTGAGGAGAACGAATCGCCAGAAAACATAAATGAAACCTTTCCTACTTCCTCTCCTTTTTTTTCCATTCCCTCTATTATCCTCTCACTTAAAGGACGTTTTTGTACAATGGGCCAACTTTATCCCCGGATACTGTACTTGTCAAGTACACGTGCTCTAACCTAAACCTAAACTTAACCTGTGTGGCGATAATGCATTTCAAATCACACCATTTTTGAGCACGTTAATTACTAGACACGCAGTTATTTAGTACCGAACAGCCTCTCTCTCTGTAATGAGTTTTTTACTATGTACACATACCAAGAGATATTGTGTTCCTTTCCCATTCCTTATACTTGAACTTACCGACTTCTCAACTTAATTTAATACCTAATAAAATATGGTAATAATTTCATACAATTTAGAAAAATACAATTTATGACTCAATTACAAAATGAATATATTGTTGCAATAATTCTATATTACGTCTTCCTTTTTGCAACATTTTAAATACCAACCCCAAAAATACCCCAGAATAATATTGTGCAGGAAGAGTGCAAGAAATGAGCAAACAACACTAAAAAATGTTGTGTTTTAACAACCTCTGAGTTTTAATGATTAATTGTCTCAACTGTTACAAGGTTTGTTTTCAATGGGAAATATTTAATATATTTGATGTTGCACATAAAAATAATTGCTGATTCACTTACAAAGTATTGAAACAATGTTAAGCACAATATATTGTTACGTTTTTATCTTTTGAAAACGTTTGAAATATGATCTCGTAGATTGCAATAAAAATAAAAATTAATTTTTGTTTACTTTTAAATCAATTCTTTATTGTTCGCACAATTCCGTGTGCAACCTTTCACGACTTGATGTAAACAACAAGAATTGCTTTGTTTCTTATTCTGCTTCACACTCCTTTACGCAAACGATAACAATTATTCGATCGATCTTTATAACGGAGATCTTCAAACCACTATTATTCTCTTCACACGCAACACGTCTTCACACAAGACTGGCTGAATTTTTTTCTGACTCCGTTGCCTGCTTTACCTTGCCTTTTATATGGCGACGTAAACAGTCTGATGAATGATCTTGAGGTCGAATGTTCGTGGCTTCGCCTTCTCGGCATCTTCATAAATGTAAACATCGTTGTTTCTTTGTTGTTTGTGTATTTTGTTTACATTTATTCTGGTAATGTTTGTTGTTGCTTTTTGTTTACTTGTTTATCCCTTTTTTATACTGATGTTGTTGCTATATTTTTGTTTATTTGTTGATCATACAAACAAGTCCATTGTTTTTGTTTTTGTAGCTTTTGCTAATCATTTGAATGTTAAACGATGTAACACCATTTCATTTTTCGTAACAATATATTGCTATGAAATATATTTTGTCTAATTTTTTGTATATTATTGCACTTTTAGGAAAAAACAGATTTCGTTTGTACTGCCTTTCAAATAAGTTTAGTCCCTAATTGTCGACAACATATACCTCGTTTTGTCCTTTTTATTGACAGGCCCATTTTAGTAGACCCCTGTTCATTATTACTAAAGCCAATAGTAACATCTCGGTTGTTACACTCAATAATGACAGTGTCGTCATCGAAGGCAAACAACTGGATATTTTTTTAAAACAGTACGATGCACATCCAATTTACACAGAACACCCACTATGACGACGCTGAAGAGGACGAAATTGTAGGAGTTGTTTAACGTTATGCTGCACAGATCTGTAAGCATCGTAAGAATATCATGCTCAGACATTGCGGCAAAAACACGTGTGTGTAATTTTATACATGAGTGACGGTACCTGCAGTTTAATGACGACTCCACGCAAAAGATTTAAGAAGCTTTTCTTGGCAATTTGATTTTTATTCCAATTTAATTGCTGAAAAAACAATTTTTCATGCCTGGTCTGGGTTTTGAGCTACAGGTTCGAGTTAGTAAGTATTCGTATGACGGACAGCGGAATGTTTCGCTTGGACGTAACTATAGTAAGCTATAGACATGACACAGAAGCAGTTCTGGTCGGAGCAAAATAAAGTAACCCAGAACTTCTTATACCACCAGCCTCCTACCGCAAATAGAAATGAATTTAAAAATTTAAATAACATTTCTTGTCATAACAGAAGTTAATCTCTTATGTTATTATTTAATTATTATTTGAATATAAACAAAAATCCGTTTTCCTAATTGATTCAACATTCCTTATTTGTAATTTTAGCCTTTATTAGGGAATATATTAACCATTAGCTTTAAGGTTGCATATTTAAGGGTGTAATATTCTTTACAAAACAATTTTGGTCTTTACTAAAGAAGTGTCTTGGGGTACCTTTGTGGAATTTCATTTTAGGTTTTTTGTATAATTAATAGGTAAACCCTTTTGTGTAATTATTTTCCTTTTTTTAATAGAATTCTTTTGAAATTTACCTTCTGCATATAAATGGACATAGTTCTTATTAATATTTCCATGTACTTTTTTTGTTTTTAGTAATGAATTGAAAAACTCGTTAAGCTTTTAATAGAATTGTGCCGAATAAAAAATTATTAAAGAAAATATAATGACGTGATAAGCTAGTTTCCGGAAGCAAAACTAATTCCTTTTTGGTTTTTGAAACTGCGTAAAAATAATCATTATAATTTGATTCAAAATTAAAAAGAACGTTTTAAAAAAATTATTGTAGTAGAAAAATTTAAAAATCTAACAAAACAAAATGCTTGCACCTAAAATCAAATGTCCAAGTGTCTGTCAAGTAGGTACATCATCTGCAACAACCCAGAGTATAAAAATAGCTGTAGTCTGCAAAATTACAGATCAATGAAATAGATCTGATAGACAGAAGAAGAAAATATCTGCAGAAGGCTCTAAGGAGAGGATGGACCAACGGGAATACTTCTGAGTCGCTCAATGGAATGATACATCAGGTTGACGTCCGGCCTAAAGTATATTAAAATCTTGCTCCTTGGAGAGCTGATATAAGTTCTGGAAGGCGTAGGTCGGTACGTTTTCAATTGGGATACTACAACCTAAGATCTCATCTCAATAAGTTATAATAGGAAACCTTTTGTTTAATTGTATGGAAGTGTATTGCAAGTTTACAACTGGTTCCTATTGCATCCAAGGGAAATCTGGTCTGTTGTTATCTGAAATTGACTCGTTTTCATTTTCATTTAATATATTGTTACGAAGATGGAAACGGTTTAATATAATTTCACATTAAAACAATAAGCAAAAGCTACAAAAACAATGACCATGAGTCAGAAAGAGAAGGGGATAGATAACGAAACGCAACATAAACGAACTCAACAACAAACAACGTGAACAAAATACATAAACAACAATGCAGTCGCGATAGAATTCTCGAGAAGGCGAAAACAAGAACCTTCTACTTCAAGAACGTTCATCAGATTGATTTTGTGGACATATAAAAAGGCAAGACAAAGCAAACAACGAGCAGTAGTAAGAATTCAATAAGGCTTGTGTGAAGACGCGTTGCGTGCGAAGTAAACAGTCGTGGTTTGAAGATCGCTGTTGTGAAGATCTATTGAACAGTTGTTAGTGTTTAAGCGGACAGAAGTATAAAGTAGAATAGTGAACAAGCAATTATTGTTGGAGTTATAACAGTGGCACATAAAAGTAGTGCGAACAATAAAGAGTTTAATTGACACAATATTTGTTTTTATTTTGTTTGCAATCAACGGAAACATATTCTAAACGTTTTTAAAAAGGTAAAAACGTAACAATACATTCATAATTGGTCATTTCATATCTTCAATAAGAATTACTAGACACATGAGTGTTGGGATCTAGAGTTTAAGGTTTATTTCGTTTTTTTGGAGATGTTTGATCTGTGCTTTGAAACGCCACCACCCGTCTGATAAGCCAACACACTAAATATTTTTTTTTAATTTTATAGAATTTAGTAGTCAGACTTAGATAACTTTAACCTTCTTATGTGACAGATCTATTTGTTATTGTGTCTTTAGATATGCTCAATTTCATTTGGAGATTTGTTTCAAAGTAAATGTATTTATTATTGCCAAAGACACGTATCTTAACCACAAAAATTTTCACTTAAACATAAACCATTCAAAATAACTTTTACAAAAGATTTCAAATCGTCTTTACCACTAGATTCCTAAAATTATGTACGAAATAGTAACAAAACAAACTAAATTTCATTGTGATAAAAAATTTCTTTCTAACACATTCTAAAAACTCACGTTTCATGCTTTTGTCTTATTGTTTATGATCTCGATGAACTTCGCTCAGAGTTGGAATAAAACTTTTCCAAGTTTCCTCTTATTGCACGCGACTTCATTTTCTATGTAAAACTGCTAAACGTTTGGCAAAAAGTTTTCTTTTTGAATATGGTGCAGTATAGTTAAGGATTTGTTATTATTTACTGGAATATATAGCCTCTCCCTGTTACGTGAAGATAACACGGAATTTATAATGTTGGTATTCTGTAAAAATGAAGAGTCTTTTTTTAAACGCTGCCTATATTTAAATTTAAATTGAACAAAGTGTATGTGAGATATCATCAAAATTGTTTATTCGTTTGAAAGAGTGACCTACTGATGCGTTCAAGCGGCCATCATAGCCCTATAGGCGCTTTCGAAATGTGCAATTTTTCATATTTTTGGGTGTCATTATGGCGTATTGAATGATGGACATGTGATTTCTGCTGAAACTGTAGAGATGAGAAGATGAGAGGAGACTGTTCTTCTCCTACTACGAGCATGCTCGTCACTATGCCACAGAAGAAGAAGGTATATTGGTGCCTACCAGAGATCAGCTATGAATCGTTTTTCGCTACCATAAGCACTCATGAAATTTTGAATAGAAGTGAGTCAACAATTTTGTAATTTAACTATTCTGATCCATTCGTACTCAGTACAACGTTCATTTATAATACAAAATAATAATATACAATGAGTATGAGTACAACTTTGACATCGAACTCATACCATTCGAAATATGTTTGATTCATATTCCTACTCATTCATATTCATAACTTTAGAAAAATACTTATAATACTCATAAATGATTCGAGTAATTCGAATCATTCATCAAAATTTACAGTCTTAGTTGTTGTTGTATTTACAAACAAAGAAGAAAGAAAAAGACAAGGACAGCAAGCAAAGCAAACACACAACCTTCTAGTGAGCATTGTAAGGTTCGTACGCGAATCATATTTATTTTATGATTCTTGTAAATGTTGAGTCATGGAGAGTCGAAATCAACAACAGCATACGTGTTGTTAAGTATGAATATGATGAGTACTTCAAACTTTAAATATAAGTAGTATGAGTATAATATTGTTACGAAAATGGAAACGGTGTAATATCATTTCACATTATAACAATAAGCAAAAGCTACCAAAACAAAGACCTTGAGTAATAAAGAGAAGTGGATAAGTAGTATGTTTGTGTACCTTCGTAGCCACTTTTTCCATACAAATTTGAGAGCATGCAGAGCTGGGAAATCGTTGCACAATTGTGTGCGATCGGTCTATAGGTTTGTAACATGTATTGTGAAAATACAATGCCTGTTGTTGTTGTTGTTTTTGTGTGTGTTGTGAAAAGGTACTTTTTTGGCTTTTTAATGTGTGTGTGTTAAAATTTGGGAGAATGCATATCTGTAAAAGACTGTATTCTTTATTTTATTTCTTTTTTGTATGATTTAATGTTGAAGAAATAAAAATATAGTTGCACGTGTTCTTGTTGTGCATAGCTCGGAGTTTTTGAAGTTAGGGAGCATGCAGAGTTGTTGTTTTTTGTGCTATAAGAATATTTAATTTTAAACTGATAAGAAAGAAATGTACAGCTGTGTCTGCGTTTTTTTAATAAACATATTATTTAATGTAAACAAATTTAAAAACGTCTCATATTACAGTTTTAATTTTAAGTATAAAGAATTTTGGATGTGGTTCTGTTTATTTAATTTTTATTATTTTTTTTTATTTGTATGATTTATTGTTGAAGAAATAGATATATAGTTGTACGTGTTGTTGTTGTTTAGATAGATCTTCTGGGTTTTGGTGGAGGTTGATGTGATAACATAACTCCTCCCAGGTTGAGTGATAGGTATGTAACATTTGTTAGAGAGGGTAGGCTTATGCAGGGTGATTGTATTGCGTTTATGACGGTTGTTTTATGGCTTGTTAATTTTTTTTTTAAAAGTAAGCTAAATATTTTTTAGGGTTATGTAGGGTGATTGTGATGCGTTTATGCCGGTTGTTTAGTTTATTCAATGCAAAACGTTTATCAAGTTACATACTGTGTGGCGCGTGTAGGCAAAAAAATATTTCATATATATATTTCATTATGATATTTGATCTGCTAAATTCTCATGCTTTACATATAGGTGTGATTAATGTTGGAATAAAAAATGTTTAATTTGTTTTATTTGTATATTAATATTTTTATTGGGGAAAAAAATATTATTCTAAAACTTATACTAAATACATTTCTTAGGATTATAATTAAATTTTATTAAAAGTACAGTTTTTACAGTTCAATACATAATAGAAATTTATTATTTTTCTTCAGATTTTTACAGGTTCAAATTTAAAAATACTTTTATAAATATTAAAAAGCTTAAGTGTTAACAAATATTGTGTATAGAATGTTTGACATCGACAAATGTTGAAAGATTGTGAATAAGTATTTTCACAGTTAGATCTATTTATGATATTATTAACACATATAAATAGATAATTTACATAATCATAAGTTCTTAATTCATAAGTTTCATAAATAAATCTATATTTCTTTATCAATCTGATTACTATGTTTTGTTAATGGTTCTTCCAATTCAGCTTTTATATTTTGTATTTCTTTCTATAGCATATAATACTATTTGTTTGTATATTTTCAATTTTTTCTATATTCTCAATATTGATGTATTAAGGTTTTTAAGCGGACGATTGATTTCTTGTTGTAATAATTCTAATGAGTTTTTAAAAATTCATTTTTTTGTATGATGTATTTAAATCCAAAAATTGGGGGGTAAGAGGTTTTTTCTTTTAGAACAAAGGGGAATGTAATTAACAATTTCTTTTTTATAATTAATTTTTTTGTGTTTATAGAGATAACAGAATTATTTTTATAAAACATGGGCGAGCATGCAGACGCTGATTCAGCATAATTATTTTTCCATGAAATTGTTGTAATTGGAGCCGATGCAGGTGTGAAGCAAAAATATGTCGTTAACTTCTACCAGTGTTGCAAAACTGACATTTTGAAATGCTACTGAATTATAACTGAAAAAGTACTCTTTTGCCCCAAATAGTAGTAAAAACTACTCTTTTGCACCAAATAGTACTTTTATACTGAAAAGTACTGAAAAAATACTAAAGTACTGAATTTATCAACACTGACTTGTATATTAAAAAATATGGTATAAATAACGGTAGTTGTTAGTTAACAGAAACATTCCTGTTTAAGAAAATCTATTTAACACATTATAAACAAAAAATAAATAAATAAGAAATGGCTTGCGGTTTTATTTGTGAATTTTGTAAAACAGTATTTACTCTGAATAGGAATTTAAGAAGACATATTAGATTATATCATGATGGACCATCCACATCATTTAAATGTAAAACATGTAATAAATATTTTTCAAATCATGCGGAATGGCATCGACACTCACATTCTCACACTGAAGATAACAAAAACGGTGAAATTAGTGTTTATTGTGAGTATTGTACAAAATATATTCTAAAAACAAATTGCCATTATCATAAAAGAACAAATGAACACAAACTTAAATGTGCTGAGAAACAAGATAATAGTTTGGATGTTGATGCTGTTAAATGTATAAAATCATCTTTTAATAATAGAATTATCACATATTTAGTTGAAAACAATAACAAAAATAGTTTAATACCTGAAAACTTTTCAAGGGAAATCAGCGACAAAATAATTAAATTATTCAGTGATGTGATTAAAACATATGAAAGCATAAAATTTAATATGGAACTGTTTTGCGAATATGTGTTAATAAAGGATGATGAAGATAATTGTATGATTGAAGTAAAGTCTAATCAGACTAAAATGAATATTCTTAGTATATATTCAACAAGATATGACATTCTTAATACTGATAACGAGCAATGTGATGTTATAATCAAGAAGATGAGTGAATTTCAAGAGCGTGACAGCGGTTGGACATTGATTGAAATCACACGTCTTGAGATAAACATTAATCAATATAAATGTATAAAAGGTTCCCAATACATCCCCCTACCACCGGAAATACAGAGAAAGTTTGCATGCATCAATGTTCAAAATAATGATGAGTATTGTTTCAAGTGGGCAATAATATTAGCATTATATCCAATTGAAGACATTTCATATAGAAAGACGTCGTATAATGTTGTTAATATAGAAGATGAACTAATAAAACTGGAAAATAGTATTGAAATAAATTTTAAGAACTTGAACTTTCCGCTTCCAGTTAATCAGATAAAAATATTTGAGACCAACAATCCTGAAATGAGTGTTAATGTGTTTGCATTAGATAATGAGAATAATATAGTCGCTCCATATTATATATATTTCTTTGTTTATATTTACCTTGATATATTTTTAATCCATACATAATGGAAATTTTCACTATCTTGCAACAGCAGCAAGTTAATGTGTTTAAATTGTTCCTGTTGGGAAAAACAATATGGACCGACTACCTTAATAAGCCGTCACCTTAATAAATGAATTTTCAGTATGAAATGAAAAAATATAAATGGAAAATTAAACTCATTTAGGTTGTGCTCTACTTTATTTGACTGCCAAAAATTTGCTACAACAGATATTTAGAAATACGCCATTCAGCGCTTTTACAGCAAACACAATTCCTCACGGAAATCATGTGTTTAACTGTGTATATTTTTCTTATGAAAGATAAATGGTTGGTCATTCAAATAAGAAAGTTATTCTGCAAAACATTAACCCAGTAAAATTGTCACACTACCTTGTAAATGTTTAATTCCAAATTAACGGTATACTTTCTATTTAATTGAATTTAAAATATATTACTTATACGCACCATACGACATGTACTGAAAGAATTACTCTGAAAAGTATGCAATAAAATAGAAACATTTTGATTTTGTTGTTTACAAAGTAATGGAATTAAATATCAGTCATTCGTCACCAGCGTTGCCATTTGCCAAGTTTTCCCTTTTTTTCCAAGTTTTTTGAGATTCGAAAAAGTTTTCATTAAAATTGTTTTCTAACAGAACAAGTTTTTTCGAAAAATTCAAAATTTCAATAAATTCAACAATAACACGAAATATTTACATTTTTATATAAAATATTGTGTATTTTATTCGTACCGGGCATAAGTAGCAAAGAAACACCAATAGAGGACACCGTTCTCCGGTGTTTCCTTTAAAAATGTTGATACTTTTGTAGAAAACAAGTTTTTTTGTAAAAAAAAAAAGTTTTTTTCCCAGAAATAAAAAGTTTTTTTAAAAAAAATTACTGGCAACACTGTTCGTCACATACTTGTTTTTATGAATTTTACGTATTAAATATGAGCATTATGCGAGTGAATAGTTTTGGCGGTTGGTTCAAATAACACTATGCGACAAAAAAAAAATGAAATACACCCAGCTAATGACATAGCTGTAGGTTATTAGTTTTGTCGATTAGAACTCAAAATATTTTTTTTATATTTCTTGAACCCTCCAAACTTGTTTAATTTGACAAAAACGGTATTTTTGGACTTTACGCAAAAATATATTGATCGTTATCAACAAACATTGTTGATAAAAAGAGCGAAATTAGATCAAATATAAAAGAATTATATCATAAAGAATAAATGAGCTTCGTCGATTTGACGAGCAGTAACCAATTAGGGTTAAAGTGTTCGTCGATTCAACGAAGAGTAACCTTAATGTACAAAAATGAAGAGTAACCGTCCAGGGTTAATTGGTCAAAAATTGTGTTGCTGTGAAACAAGTGACATATCTTTTATTAGTATTATTAGTATTAGTTTCTGATTTCCACGTTTTATATTTCTCTCATCAAAATCGTTATCTATAAACAGTCGAAACCATTTTCTGCATGTTGCCTCTGGTAGAGAATGATCACCGAATGCCTCAACAAGCATTCGCTGCGACTCTGCAGCATTTTTCTTCAAAATAAAACAAAAAAATTATGCTTTCCGCAAATCATAATTTTATGGTACAAAATTCGTCAACTATAACACGACAAAAAAATACGTTGTGGTTTGTTTATTGTTTTGATGTACATACATACATATATGTTTGAGAGATGCCATCGCAAAATTCAATGATTTTAACTTTCTTAACCTTTAAAAACACACCACATTTAGTAACGAATCTTCTATTTTAAATTGCTTCCCGCAAAATTTCTATAGTTCATTTTTATGTGAGCATTATAATATACAGTCCTAAGATAATAGAGTTTCCAATAAATATCGGCATCTGAAGAGATGCACTTATTTGTTGTACTGGGTTTTACTCACTGAGTCCTGCTACTGGTTAAGACGTGGCGCTGTCTGACTTTATCTTGGGATATCAGGAAGTCGCCGTAGTCCAGTAGATAGTATGTTAGCTTATTGGACGTGAGGATATGGTTTAAACCTCAGGTCAGACATCTACAACGAACGAAACGAAAATGAAAATTATGTATATATTATTATATTTAAGTATAAATTACACTGTGCGACATTGAAAATACACCCAAGTAACTACATAGTCTAAGTTATTCACTAGGTTTGATAAGGGAACATATACAAAGGATATGGTTCAGCTGTTATACTATTTAAATAATAACTACTTTAACTTTTGTCCGATTTTATAAAATAAAGAGTCAATCTCTTCGCATGAAAATGCGCTTAAAAAATATCACCACTTGTTTAATAGTTTTTAATTAAATTCTCCAATTAGGAATGGCCAAACTTGAAAAAATGAGAAAAAAAATATTTTCCAAGTTTATCTCATCAAATATTATAACAAATAAGATTGATCGAAATATTTATGTCTACCATTCGAAAAGCTAATCTTTCCGCTTTCTAAAAACTTTGGGATTTTAAAATAGGTTCAAACGTATTTGGGTAATCAATAATTTTGTGTGAAAATATCAAAAAAAAAACCGTTTTTGTCAAATAAAACAAGTTTGGAGGGTTCGAGAAATATAAAAAAAAGTATTTTTGAGGTCTACTCAACTAACTAAACAACTTAGACTATGTAATTACTCGGGTGTATATAATTTTTTCTATTTTGTCGCATAGTGTTATTTTGAAAGTGGTGGACATCTTTTTTATTTTTTTTTCATAAAAGAGTCATGAAGATCATTTTTTTCTTCTTCCAGATGCGATATTAGATTACCATCCTCAGGTCTTAGAAATACTTTATTTAATTTTTTTAAACTCATTCACTTTACACTGTATTTTTGATGTTCACTGCATGTGCATTTTTGTGCAACAAAACAAAGTCATCGTATTTTATTATCAAATTTTTTTATTTGTTTTGCTTAGCATAGCAACACATCAAAATTGAACCTTCATTGTATTGTTGTTGTGAAGAAGAAAAGAACATATGATTTATGCGACGCAGGCAGCGAAACAACACATTAACAAAAAATGCCAGTCTGATCCATTATTTGATCCGAGGCCGGGCTACTTATAAAACAGAAATACAGCAACATGCACCAGCAATGTACTTTTAACCAGAAATTGCAACGAATAAAAAACGCATGAATGTGTGTGTATGTGCATATGTGTAAAGTGGTCTGTTTGTGTATTTGTAGATTAAGGAACGAAAAATAATAAATAAACAACAGTGACAGTTGCTAACGGTTGAAAAAATAAAGAATCGTAAATAAACTTATGATGGGAAATGGCAAATGTATAGCAGTTTTATCACAAACAAACAAATAGAAAATTGAAAAGAAAACATGATTGAATTTTTTACAACAATAAATAACACTTTAACAGCTACATGCAGTGCAATTTAAGACAAAAATACAACTACAAACAGCATAATACTAAGGACTGGATAGGGTTAGTAGCGCAATATTGTTTTTAAAATCGAAACATATGTCCAAAAAAGGATCTGTTCGTGTTTTCTGTCACAATTACATATCAACAGAATTTAAAATTGTTACTACATACTGTGTATATATGTGTATTACGTATACACACGGATCTAAATTGTAATAATTTATTTTAACAACGCGTTACATTCAGACATATGTACATTTATATATTTTTTAAATTTATTAATTTATTTATTAATTACAATACAACTACAAATTATATTCTAACTATATACAAGCGGAGAAACTTGACCATATGCTCGGTGTAGTGTCACAGACCAGAGTCTGTTGTGGGAATCGAACCCACGACCCTCACGCTAATAGTCTAGCACACTATGCACTAGACTATCAGGACACCCTATATTTTGTTTAAATATAATTGAATTTCAGCTCAAAATGTTTCATCCACACAATCAAACTGTCTTCAAAATTTAGTCGTTGAACTAAAGTCTGAAGTATCTGAAAAAAAGTTGTTTATGTCTGACGACCCAAACTTCTCATCCTTGGGGACATAAACAGGATTGTTTAATCGATAGTAAATTCACAACAGAGGACGCTGTAGTCTAGAATTAAGCTTTTTATATTTTAACATTAGAGTTGTTTTTGGTTTTAAATCTCTTTTTGTATTATTAACTTTTTTATTTGTTTTTGATCGTCTGGTGGGATTTAGAGCTCCACAAATTGGAATAATTAATTTTGTATTGGTAGCATTCGGCCATTCTTTTTGTAAAATTTATAAATAATAATAAAATAGTTTTAGTGAATTTTAAAATTATTATGTAAAGAAAAACAAAGAAATAAAAGAAATACGTTGTACAACAAAAATTTTGTTTTATAATTTTATATTTTTGTTTTTTTTTTCTGTGTTTTCGAAATTTCGTGTGTAAATTCAACTAATTTCTGGCCTTTTTGTAGGATGAAGTGTACACGGTATTTTTTTCTCTCGCTCCATGCTGTCCACAGTCGAACACAAATATATAATTATTTTTAAGCTGTGAATTTAATCTGTTAATTGATTTATTTAATTTTGAAGGATGTTATGAATTTGTTTTCTAATAAATTATTTAGCAACATAAAATACTAAAAACCTACTTCATCTCATATTATTACATATCAAAAACCATAAAAGAGAGTAAAACAGGATAAAATTGTGATTCTAAATAGACTCTCAAATGAAATTTCACGTTTGCACGACTACCAGGTGTCGGCTAATATTTGTGTTTTTTGCAAATTTTATTATTTTTCTTTACGCAAACATTGTCCAACTTCTGGTGGTCGTTCAAACGTGAAATTGACACATTTTGTGACAAACAATCAAGATCCATCAAAAATTTCTGAAAATTTTTAAACTAAAAGTTCATTTGGAAAAATTATATTTGAAAAATATAACTCGACTGTTAGACTCTTTAAATAATAACTACGGTAATTTTTGTCCGATTTGATCAAACGAAGTGTCAATCTCTTCACAAGAGAATGCACTTTCAGAATGTCATCATTTATTTCATATTTTTAAATTAAAGTTGGCTACTATGAACGGACAAACTTGAAAGAATATGAAAAAGATTCGCAAGTTTACTTTATCAAACACCATAGCATATTAAGCCAAGCAATATATGTATATATATATATTGTTTTAAAGACCCTCCTCCTCTCCTTTCTAACAAGGTTTAAATTTTGGACATCGGTTCAGAAATGTTTGTGTAATCAATAAATTTGTGTGTAAAGTCCAAAAAACAGTTTTTGTCAAATAAAACAACTTTGGAGAGTTCAAGAAATATAAAAAAATATTTTTGAGTTCCACTCAACAAAACTCACAACTTACACTATGTCATTAGCTGGGTATATTTCTTTTTTTATTTTGTCGCATAGTGTTATTTTAAACATCCAGAGGAGTCGAAAGACTCATAAGTTATAAAAAATTTAAAAAAATTCTGGCTGGGACAGAGAATATGTATATTTATATAACATGCATAAATATATGTGTGTATGCGAAAGCACTAAAGGACCATAGTAAAAATATGTGTGAATATGTGTTTGAAAACAATCTTTTTAAATACTCCCCAAGTCGCCTTAAATATGGACGATATGAGTTTTTCAAACAAGAATAACAATCGTAGCTTTATAATTTTCTGTTTAATTTTTGTCTAAAACCTATTCAATTTTTTTCCATGTAGATCCACCGAATAAAAGATGTAGAATAACTTCTTAGCAGAAGTCATACAATTATTTTTTAAGGTAGAATTTAAATTGACTATGAAAACTAAGCCGTCATCGTATTAGGTTCAATAAGCCAACGGTTCAAATCACACATCAGACGTACATATATAATTGGCCATTATAAACTTTCAGTCAGGATTCCAATCTAGCTTCTCACACCACTCATGTTGTGTGCGTTAATTTTATACGTAAGTGGCGGGACCTACAGTTTAAAGTCGATTCCGAACGACAGATATTTGAGAAACTTTTTCATGGCAATTTTATTTACTCTCAGAGTTTTTGCCTGAAATCTGCTGAGAGGAAATCGCCGAAGGAATATTTTTTTTTATATTTCGTTTTGATGCCTGACCTGGGATATGAATCCGGGCTTTATGTCTAATAAGCCAACACCCTACCTATTAGACTACAGCGACTTCTACAAAAAAAGTATTATCGGTTTTCGTATATTGGATGTGAACCTTGATTTATGCGTCCGACTTTTGAGTATATAGTATAGTATACGTTGCTGTATTATTGACCTCTTAGTAGATTGTGTTAATGGATCTGTTAATGTATCACTGCGCTGGTCTTAAGAGAATGAAGTCCTCTAAAAATTGAAAATTGAAAAATTTTTGAGTAGAAAAATCTAAAAAAAATTTTGTTTTATCTGAAAGTGCTCTCACATAAACATTAAATATTATTGACAAATTTTATTTAATACTATAGATGGTTTTAGGCAAAATAATTTTTTAATATTGAAAAGTTTAAGTAAGATCCAATCCATTAAATGACATCGTTTGAAAAGCAACAAAGGGTCTGAAGCGCATTAGAAGATGAGTTTTTTGTTTATTTGTGTACAACCTGTCGAATGAACAATACAGAATCCACCAATATTAATCATACGACATGTAATTAGCAAGAAATAGAAAGAAGCCACATAAGCAAATACAGTGTACATAGCTGCCAACTTTGACGATTTATCGTCATTTTGACGATTTTGTGCTCCAAAAATATCATATTTACAAACATCATAAATTTACATCATATTCTTTACTTTAGTATATTAAAAGCGAGTTTAGGCTTTATATGCGCTTTGCAATTATTACTATTGCAAATTTAAGTTAGTAGTAACGAGGAGTGAAGTATTATATATTTAAATTATTTTCGAACACCTGTGATGATTTTTACGTATTTTAGCAAAATTGAGCAAAATTTGCCATTTGCCGTTGTAGACAATTTTAAAAATTCGATTATAGCTTCTAATATTACCATCGGAAGAGCAAGGACAAGTGCCATTATTTTTTTTTCGTAAGAGCAACACTCATGGGATGAATGGTATTGTGTTTGGAAGTAAGAAAATATGATATGGGAAGGAGGAAAGAATTGAGTTTCACATAACAATAGTCCAACTAAAAAACGAGTTTTGTCTGTAATGCAGTGTGTGATTCACTGGCCAATCGACCACATACGGATGTGCTGGCCGAAAAAGACATATGTTACCTAGGAATACATGATTCTCAAGAACAAGTCCCCTTATTTCGCTCGAGCAAATTCCGTTGTAGTAGCAACAGAACAGTGAAACAAAAGCTACATTGCAACGATGCTCCAATGAATCAATGGAGTTTGATACACTACTGTTATTAACGAGCTACTACGGCCTCTCCTGTTCACGGTCGAGAAGCCTCAAACTAGACGTTGAGGCACCGATCCATACATGAGAGTTGTATTTCATTCTCGTGTATATAGGACTGCAAGCTTTCATTATCAACCAACGTTATTGGAAAAAAGAGCGAATTTTGGCCAAACATAAAAGACGAACAGTAACCAATTAAGGTTAATCAATCCAAACGAAAATCTGATGTAGGGATGCAT
Source organism: Sarcophaga carnaria (assembly GCA_958299815.1). Lineage (NCBI taxonomy): Eukaryota > Metazoa > Arthropoda > Insecta > Diptera > Sarcophagidae > Sarcophaga > Sarcophaga carnaria. The sequence continues at coordinate 69,988,699 of OY283149.1, read as the reverse complement.
GTCATTCTATGTTATTACACAGTCCTTTCCTTTTCTAAACTAAAGTTATTTTTGATAAGTCTGGCAACCTTTAGGAACACTAAAAATTAAACCTTTTTTTTCATTAAGCGTATAAATATTAATTTAAAAAGGCTCTGAAGTAAACTCCCATAAAATACAAATATAAACACATACAATACAACATCCAGAGCATTGGATAGATGAGTTAATGCTTTTAAGTTCATTTCTATGCTATGCCTACCCAACAACATATTATTGATATATTGAAGTTTAAAAAAATTGTTTCTTTGCGGTCGTATTGTGTACATCGTAATTTACAGCAGAAACTCTGAAACCATAAGATCTACAATTAAAACATAAAGAAAAGTATGTTTTCTCTTTAATTTAAATCAATGTTTAAAAGTCAAATTGAAAAAACAAATAAAACAAACAGAAAAAAAACAATAGTCAAGTCATTAAAAAATTTATTAAGACACCTGAATCTTTGGACTTCTTCTGAACTTGATAATGACCAGAAAGTTATTCAAGAATTTATTATTATGAAAAGGAATGGAAGAGAATAAGAAGCTGAAGAGTGTCAGTGGCTGTTGTTTTGCTCAATTAAAAGTTGTTTGTGTATATTTGAGCGTGTCTGTTAATTTTATCATGCCAAGTTACATCAAGGAGTGAGAAGTAAAGGCAGTAAGATAAAAGGAACTAAAAGAAAAAATGTTAACATTAACATAATATTATTTTCTTGTTGCTGTTTTCGGCGTAATGTTTATCTACTTTGGATGGGTTAACTGAATTTTTTATTATCTAGCTTTTTTTTATTATCTAGCTTCGTCCACAAAGTTTAGTTATATTTTTACTTCAGAAGAAAATATATAATATATGAAACGGCTTTGACTAAGATTAAACTGGACTTTCAGATCTCCTGGCCTTTACGATTAACGAAAAGAACACAAGCTATTGTTGAAGTTGTCAGCTACGGCATGTTAGGATAGGCTCCCTACCTAAGTTGGCTACAATTTCTGATTTAGAGTCTTTGCGGGAATAAAACGATTGTCAATTGATGACTCCAATTACGCTATATCCATCGTCCTCTAGTATGTTTTAAAGGGAAAAACGTCACTATCATTCTGAAAGGATTTGGTGAGATCAATGCTTGGTTTTTAAGGAAATGATGGAATGAACGTGGCATTGGATAAGGCATGCGGTAGTTCATAATAATAATCTATTTGGAGCTCGTTGTGTATTGATAATGCTAAGAATAATTGTAAAAGGCTATATTTAAGTAGTTTGAAATGAATTATAGAGGTGACTCAACTATAATTCTGGTTCAAAAATAATAATATATAAAAAAATATGATACGGATTTTATACAATATATCACAGATTTTCTAAATAATAGTTAGTTAATCGTCACATAAAATGCTTATGAGATTCATAATGTATGTATCCTCTTAATTTTGGCAGCATATGCAATTCTTGAAACTCTTAAGTGATTTTTTTTGCAGTTTTCTTGGCATTATGTCGCCGTTTCTAATTCAGGAATATTGTGATTTAATACACAGCGTCTCTATACATTCCATTTCCATTTATATTTTTCAAAATTTTTTTAAAAACTGTGTTCATTTTCTATCCTCTGAACAAACGACTTCAAAATGTAACAATTCAAATAGCTTCGCATCTGTAAATTAAATGAGGGCTGCTCGCGCTGACAAAAAAGCGGAAAAAAGAAAAGAAAGAAAAAAGAAGAAACAAAAAGTCTCCTCTCTTTTCACGGAAGGTTGAATTTAAACAAAAAACTTTCCTCTAAGAAAATAATTTCTTCTATTTTTTGTTTTGTTTTATTCTAAATAGAGCAATAAAATGAGAAAAACAAAATAAAAAAACAAAACCCCCCAACAAATCCCAAAGTTAATTGCAGAGAATTATTTTGCATGTTACAGGGTAAAAATTTTGACGGTGAGGGATTAAAACCCTTGCTTTAAGGGAGAAATTCAATACCATAATTATTTAGAAAAACCTCAAATGAAAGCAAAAAACGAAAGAAAAAATAATATGTATCACATTTGAAATGATATAAGATTTCTGTAAGGCATACTTCTTAGTTAGAGTAACAATTTTAATGTGGTTTACTGTATATTTTATATTTATTTATTTATTTCATATTTAAAATTTACGTTAAAACTTAAAAACCGAGGTTCATAAGGGACACAGGTCGTATTTTAATGAGATAATTTGAGATAAGTTTTAACTACCCGTTCAGAAATTTGTCAATCACCATCTTATCAGTCCTATTTCGTAGACTTTTTTGACACTTTAATACATGAATAAAGTCGCTGTTGTCTAGTATGTAGTATGTTGGCTTATAAAACGTGAGTTCGTGCTTCAAATCTCATCTTAGACAACCCAATCAAAATAAAATAAAAAAAAATGTATATTTCTTCGGCGACTTTCTCTCAGCAGTTTTCTGGCAAAAACTCTGTGAGTAATAAAATTGCCATGAAAAGTTTCTCAAAAAGTCTATCGTTCGGAGCCGACTTCAAACTTTAGGTCCCACGACAAATTAATAAAATTAACACATACAATGCACAGTGTAAGATTTTGCTAGTCTAGTTGGACAAAAGTCGTTTTCTGAGTTACAATTTGAGTAAATATGAAAGAGCACTTGTTATAAAATAAGAAAATGCAAAAACCTTGCCTTATTTGTCAAAAATAACATTATAACGGTACTTTAATATATATTTTTGAGTGAATTAAGAACAACAAAAACACTTACATGAAATTGCTCATTCTTAAACGGTTGTAACCTTTTATTGGAATGTAATTTTTTAACAATTTTTTTGTTTTGTTTTGAAGCTCAACTTATTCGCTGTTAATATCACGAGAATTTTCTTTTAGAACCTGGAAAGTTATTTTCGTTTTATTTCATTTAAACAATTACTTTTTTTTGGTAAGTTAAGAAAAAAATAACACAGCCCTGCATGGGTTTTGCAAATAAGATTGCTCCAGGTGTTTCCGAAGGCATTTTGTGCGCTAAACACGAATCTGGTTTCAAAAATTTTCCATCACGTCAGGTTTTCGAGAAAAAGGGGGTTGAAAACCCTAAAAATAGCGTTTTTGGCCATTTTTGAAACATTGTAGAGTTCAACACCGACGTGCTTGAACCATCGCTATTGTTAGAAATTGACAATTGATATTTGCTCTTTAAAATGAGCCCAAAGCCAAATTGTTTGCATACACCCTTAAAGTAGGAGGTGGGTTTATGTCAAGCGGTGCAAAAGAAAAAGAAACATATTACGGATGTCATTAAAAATTAATCAGATTTACTTGAAAATTGTTACTCAGGGGTTTTTGGGGTCGCTGATTACAGATCTTCATTCAGATTTAAAAAAATTCAAAATGGCGGATCCAATATGGCGGTCGAGGTTTATAAAAATTAATCAGATTTACTTGACTGCCATATTGGAGCCGCCATTTTGAATTTTTTAAATCTGAATGAAGATCTGTAATCAGCGACCCCAAAAACCCCTGAGTAACAATTTTCAAGTAAATCTGATTAATTTTTAAGGACCTCCGTAATGTCTTTTTTTTTTCTTTTGCACCCCTTGACATAAACCCACCCCCTACTTTAAGGGTGTATGCAAATTATTTGGCTTTGGGCTCATTTTAAAGAGCAAAGATCAATTGTCAATTTCTAACAATAGCGATGGTTCAAGCACGTCGGTGTTGAACTCTACAATGTTTCAAAAATGGCCAAAAGCGCTATTTTTAGGGTTTTCAACCCCCTTTTTCTCGAAAACCTGACGTGATGGAAAATTTTTGAAACCAGATTCGTGTTTAGCACGCCAAATGCCTTCGAAAACACCTGAAGCCATCTTATTTGCACAAAAAAAGTCAAAATTTGCAGGGCTGTGTAATTCTATAATCTATAAATTTTTTTCTTCATAGCGGTTCAACACCAAATTTTTTTTACTATCTACTTTAAGGCACGTATAAAATACGTAATATCGTATCTGACACTACTAAAGATTTAATAAAAAAAGTTTTTAATAACTGATCCATTTATAAACAGTTTGCGAAGACCTCCTGTATATAAAAAAGCAGCATTGAGCCCTGAAGTACTACATTTATTGAAATTTCCAGAAACACCAGAAGAAAACCATGAATTTAACACTTTATCCTTACTTTAATTTATATGTATGTACATATGAAATATATTCTTATTTAAAAGTTAATTAAAATTAAAAAAATAAAAAAAAATTAAAAAAATTAAATTTAAAAAAAAATTAATTGTTACTTCTAACTCTTTATTATTTATTTTAAATATTATCATGCATACTCACTGCTTTTTTACTTTTTGATTATCTAACGCGAATAATATCTGGAATAAATTTTTGTAGTTGTATGGGAGGTGGGTGTGGCAGTGGTCCAATGTCGGCCATTTTTTAACATTGGTACATATTGGCCTAGTAACACCTTGTACCAAAATTCATAAGTCTAGCATAATTTTTTTTTCAAAGATATTTAATTTTGTCTCCCTAGAGTGGCTAAATCTTAGACTGTGAAATATGGCTAATCTTTACTCTAAGTTTGTAATGGAATGTAATGGTAGATAAGACATGAATAGAACTAGTTATTTTAGAACTGGGATAGTTTATGATAGCCAAGAGATTTAGAGACAGTAGCGAGTCGGTCCTCTTCTTATCCATACGGGTCCAGCAGAGGTGGAGCTTCTCTGTAATAAATGGTGATAATATCCAAATTAACTGAAAAAATTTGAATACCTAAGCTAAGTAACATGTCGAAGATTGTCAGCTGCGTACGGGCTTTTGCAAAGTATTTTCTCATGATATTCCTGTTACCAGAACCCATATAAGAGTTACCTCGGAATTCATGAACGACGGTGGAGGTTAAAACTACGTCCGTTAGGGATTTAATAGCAGCCTCGTTGTTTCATGGAAACAATCGCCACTTAACAATCATTACGCCACTTTCAAATTGCCATAACCTCTGCTTAAAGAACACTGCAGTGATCAGACAGAAATAAATAAATAAATAAACCATAGACCACTCTATCCCTCTCGCTTTGAGCTATCAGTTTATACTTCAAGGTTCCCATTGGGAACCTCCGGTTCTTCCTAGTTGGAATTCTAAAATCGAAAGTTCCATTCAGGAAGTTAAAAGGAATCGACAGTAATATACATATCTCTGTCTTCGCAGAATAGCAGCATGTTCGTCATTCAGATTGGGTCAGGATTTAATTTGATTGAGTCTTACTTCCACGAATTTAGCGCTCTAGTTTAAAAGGAGCTCAAAGTGGAGACAATTGAGTACTGCAAACAATCCCTTGGTTGGAGTGAAACAAAGCGCACTGGTGATCAGAACATACTGGTGATCAGTATATATGCTTGTACACCGTTCTCCAAACCATCATAATCACTACAGAAGCGTAAATATGTTGGAAAAATTTTAAAATTTTTTTACAGAAAAAGTAAAATGGTACAACAATTCATTTTACAAACTTTTTTCCATGAAACTTATGAATGTGATGTGTTTTTACTTGTACGAGAAAATAAAAAAAAATGTTATTGTAGAATCATAATCGTTAAAATCATAACGCAAACAAGTAAATTTTTTTCCCACATTAAGCCATAGAGAGAGTCACTGCTCGTACGTACAGTTGTCAGTTTTTATGAGGTAACTTAATGACAATTCCTATAATATAAATGGGCCACAAGTCTGCGTTTTACCTTTCATACTTACGGTTATGTTTTCATACATTGAAGACAATGTATTTGAAAACATGTACAAGAGAATGGCTTGTTTATGTATGGGCGTGTATAAATTAATGCAATATGTTGTTCTCCTTATTCTTTTATTTGATTGCTGTCGATGTAACAGTAAATTTAATGCAACAGTTTGTTATATTTTTGCTCATGACGCCATGACACCACAAGTTAAAAAAATAAAAGGTTCGTTATGCTATCAAAACACAACAATTACAAACAGAAAAATAATAATAATAGATTTAAGAATAAATATTAATATTACTAACGACAGAACTTGAATTCAAAGTTTTAAAAACGGATAGCTGTTCCAAAGTTAATAAATAAGGCAAGTGTGATTAGTATTAATTACATACATCCATAATTGTTCGTTACAATCCTCCAGTCAGAATTAGGACTTAGCTTTTCACTTCACTTATGTTCTGTGCGTTAATTTTATACAATTTTATTTACTCTCAGTGTTTTTCCCAAAATCTGCTGAGAGAAAGTCACCGAGGAAGTATTTTTTCATATTTCGTTTTGTTGGAGATGTCTGAAATGGGGTTTGAACCTTGGTCACACATCTAATAAGCCAACACACCACCTTCTAGACTACGGCTATCCTTCAATAGGGATTTGGTTAAGTGGATGAAATAAATAGCTACTAATTTGATAAATGTGGTCTCAGTCGTCAAATTTCGCAAAGTCCTGTTTCCCTGTATATTTTTTCTTTTCTTTTAAATTTTAATTTGGTTTGCACTTTAAATTTTTCTTTTCGCCTCAAGAGATTTTAAGCATTTTTATTCCTGTCGTCTTTTTTTAATTATGAAGAAGATTAACACTTAAATATGAGCATTTTAATGGCGAAAACGTTAAGCGCCGTTACACAACTGACTCAACAATCGTACTTCCAATTCTGTGGCTGAAATGACAAAAAAAAATAATAATAATTGGAGTTTCTTTACAGAGTTATATTTTACATATTGTTACGAAAATGGAAATGGTGTTACATCGTTTAACATTAAAATGATAAACAAAAGCCATATAAAAGGCAAGGCAAAGCAGGAAACGGGCTCAATAAAAATTCAATCATTCTTGTGTGAAGACATGTTGCGTGTGAAGAGAATAATCATGGATTGAAGATCTCCGTTATAAAGATCTGTCGAACAATTGTTGGTGTTTTCGCAGTAGAGTGTAAAGAAGAATTGCAAACAAAGCAAATTGTTGGTATTTACATCAACACGTAACAATATATTTGCTTTTGTTATTCTACTAACAGGGCTAAACATGTCGATGTTGTCTTTTTATTATTTTTAATTCTGCCCTTAATGTTTACAATACCTCTTGGTGTCTACGCAAACTAAACACTCCATAACGTTTGCAAATAAAAGAAGCAAAAAATGCTTCGGTGTTGTTAAGGGGAAAAGTCCTAGAAAAGCTAAATTCTCTATTATAATTCTCTGTAACAGAGGAGACTTTCATATTAAAATAAAGAAAATAAAATTCTTTATATACGAAGATTGCAAAACATTTTTTGTATGTTTTTTATGTACAGTAGCAGCTGGATTTGGTTGTGTGACTGATTATTAATATACTTCAGAGTACTCAGAGTACGCAAAGCTATTATCAAATTGTTTTTTGTTTATATTCATTAAATTACTTAAAATCTAATTTTACTTGAAAATTGTTCGCACCATTTTTACTACAACATTGAAGATGCAGTTGATTCGAAGGCACCGTATACTTTACGTGATTTTAAAATATTTATTACGTATTCGCCTAGTACTGCTAATTTTTAAAACAGTTCATTTTTACCTCTACACATTCTTAACATGAGAGAGTAAAGTAAATGGTGACTGACCATCGTTATTTTTTTATACAAATTATTATTCCAAATAAAATGAATTCATTAAAAAGTTAAAAAAATATTACATACATAAAATTGTGAGAAATTATGAATAGAAATTATCAGGCATGTTCTTAAAAACGCAAATCGCCTATATTTTGCGTCGTCGTTTTAAAAACGCCAAAATATTTCAAATCACAAGAGTATATGGCAGTGAACTGCGTTCAAGCAGAACTTCTTAACAAGCCTTTCACCAATAAAAGAGCCATTGGCCATTGTTTGTGATGTTTTTCAAGCGGTCGACGGTATAATGGGGGCAAGGACTTATGGTTGAGATGTAAACAAGGAGAAATCTCAAGAAATTGCAGAAGAACCAACAACATCTGCTCAAAAGCCGGCTACACCCCCTCCTACTTCGTTTGAAACCGAAGATAGGAGCCCAAAACTCAAAAAAGGGGTTTAAATGAGTTTCAACATATTATGGGCGAAGAAAAAAATGTCCAGATAGTTGTAACCAAATTGGATGTACTAGGTGCTGTTATAAAAGACAATCAGAAATATTAAAAACAAAGTAAGCAGGAGCATTGATGAAATTCGTTCCTTAAAAAAAGAACTAGAGGAAACAAAGAGGCACCACATTGATATGGAGAAAATTGCAATCAGTCGCAACGAATTCAAATTAGATTTCTTACATCTGGAGAAAATGAAAATGAACATACTAGACGATGAGAATTGATGCGGCTTGTAGTTCATCAGAATCTTCTACTTTTTCACTTACGTCTTCTATTTCTGCACTAAGAGTGGCGGCTGTTTCATCTACTTCTTCTACCGGACTGTTAAAGTGGTTACAAATATTGTGCAAAGCACCACATACATTCGTTATTTTAACTACTTTTATAGGAGTGTAAGGAAGACACATCTGCAAACATCTAAAACGACTCATTAAATTGCCTATAGCTCTTTCAACTATATTTCGAGCGGACAAATGTCTTAAATTAAATTTAAAAACTAAAACAAACGGCTGTAGGGTATATGTTGAATCGGCCAGCAACCAGTATAATACTTTTACCAGTAAAATGCATTGCCGTTACTTAAATTCCACACAAAAGCATTGCGAAATGAACCAGGTCTAGATGCGCCGACAGCTCGTATTTTCATTTGACGGTCACAAATCTACTTGCACAGTAATCACTTTGATTGTTTAAAATTCTAAAAATAACCTTCATATAGGAGTATTTACAATTAATACATTTAAGCTATAAAATCCTTTTCTGCAAAAATAAAGTTCAGAACCCGACGGGGGTTTTACTATCCTCACATGGGTGCCGTCAACCGATCCAATTACTCCTGCAATTTTAAACTTTTGATAGAAATGCATTCTTCATCTGTCATGTCCAAGTTGATCCAAAGAAGGCATAGTCTTTCTTCAAAATCATTAAGTACATCCAATAACATTTTACACATTATAGATCATGTCATACTGAGATTTATGTCATTGGCAATCACGACTTGGAAGGAACCGACCGCCAGAAATTCTAAAGCGCCCAGCAAACGTATCGGGTCTGGAATAGTACTTTTACATACATATATGAGCAGTAGTTTCTCCATAAACCATCCTAAATGCAGTTTTATGCAGCCGGTAAAGCGCTATAAAACTTAAAACAAAATCCACATATACATACATTACTCCTTTATATGTTGGTATATTTATACTTACGCCTGCTCCGGAACGTCTAATGGGTTGGAATAACTCCTCATGTTTTTTTAATTTTTATTTTCTGGTTTGCAGTTTTTTAAACAAAATATGCTTAATAAAAAACCTGTAGACATTTTTGCTCTTTTTTTTAGTGTTGGTGTTTTGATTTACATGTGTTTTATTTTTTTCGTAAACGACTTCGAAAAATGTAAGATCGTAAGTAAAACTTGTGAGTTTCAGAAAACACTGAAATAAATTTGGGGTTTTTAAAATCACTTGCCTGTATAACTTCACAAAGCGATAATCACTTTGTCGTGGTGTGAAAACTAATACTGCAAGGACTCAACTGGCAATACTAACGTGGAGCTCTGGCAGGGTCTTCCATGTTAGAAAAATAGTTGAGGAGGAGTAACTAAGAATTATCCTTGGGCATTAAGGGACTAAGGTGTTATTCGGCACGTGATGAGAATCAGTAAGACTTTCGACCGCTAAATAAATCTCGTGAATGCCAGTCTGGATTCAAAACGAGGTAAAGTTTGCTATGTCATTCGGGCTCTGGCATGGTCAACTGTTTATTAAATTAAATTAAACAAAATTAAATTTAAAGAAACCTATGGAAAACTGGCAAAAAAATATATATTAAAAAATTAAGAAAAATAAGCCGCTACTGAACTCGCTGGCCGAATGGAACACAGCTTTTCACAATAGAAACAAAACAATGTCAACGCCAAAAGAAAGAGAAGGGAAGACACTCTAAAACTCAATTGAACCATCGGCTCCAGAATCGATCAAAATAGCTGATAAAATGAACATAGTAGAGCTGGATCCACATTCAACTATAAGGAGGAACAGAAAATATTGCTTTGTGGCAGCAGTGTGGGCAATAAGAACATGCAAATCGATGTATGAAAACGAATTAAATATCAAACTTTCTCACGTTGATGGCAATCATGCAAAAGATGGCATTGATGGTAAGGAAATTCATTAAAAACGATATAAGCATGATTTTCATCCCAGAACCCTGGGACTTTAAGGGTGCAACAAGATTATTCTTATGTAAGAGCGGACAGACAAACATAATAGCTCATTTTCTTATAAAAAAATATATTAACTAGTTTCAAAGGGCAACATTAACATCCGGGGCGGAAGATAGAAGATAGTCTTGGCATCAGCCTTTTTCCACACATAAAGTTTTTGGGTATCATAAGAACAACGAGTGGTGATTTGCCAAATTATGTCTTGAAACGCATCATGAAAGTTAAACCAAAAGCAAAAAATAAAGTGTGCATTGAAAAGAATTAAAACACCACTTATAAATAAGACGGTGCGACAGTCAAAATACACTCAGCTAATGACATAGTGTTGGTTGTGAGTTTTATTGAGTAGAACTCAAAAATATTTTTTTTTATATATCTCGAACCCGCCAAACTTGTTTTATTTGACAAAAACTGTATTTTTGATTCGCCTTCTTGGGAATTCTATCGCTACTTTATTGTTGTTTGTGTATTTTGTTTAGATTGCTTGTTGTTGCGTTCTCGCTTACTTGCCTATCCCCTTTTCGGTCGTACTGATGTTGTTGGTTGACTTGTAACAAGTTCGTTGTACTTATTTGTGCAGCTTTGGCTCATTTTAATGTTAAACGATGTACACCGTTACCATTTTCGTAACAATACGATCAGTGTAAAGAATTTTTGGAATTGAAATCGTAGATACTTAAATATTATATTTTTATTATAACAGTATTTCTCTATAATAATTAGGAATCATCACAAAAAATGAGCTCTTATCTTGTTCTATTTTAGTCAGTTAAGTTTTATTTTTTGCTTTAACCTTTATGTCAACAGATACATACCCGGGTATGTTTTGTGTTTTCAAATCGCCGTATCTCAAGAAGTAATAACTGTATTAACCTGAAATTTCATGATATCCTCACTAGTAGTGTTTTCTACTTTATTTCTAGACTTGAGTAAAAATGGCGAATTGGGGTCAAAGATGTGGCCATTTTTTGATTTCTATCCCTTACGTCAACAGTTGCATACCTGGGTATGTATAATCAAATATATGAAAATGTTTTGAAATTTGATGTTTATTGAATTTAATTTACAAGTTCTTAATAATAAGATTAAAATTCAATCAAATATAGGAAGACATAAAAAAATATTAAATATTAATTTTTCTTAAATGCATTTCTTACATATATATCATAATTTGATTGAGCGGCACATAAGGGCTTGTTGCATAACGTGCAGGATTTCCTGGTTGGCCGACGTTTTGTACATAAGTGGCAATTACCTTTTACTTCCATTCTACCAGTGCTATCAGGTTCTTCTACGCTTTTATCTGCAGCATCTCTTACGCTCAAAGATTCCCCACATATGGCTTCAATAGTATTGCGTGTTGAAAATATATTTTGTAACATGTTTATTTCTATCTATGCTCAGCTGAGGCTGTGTAGGAACATCTACGGCGGCTTGTGGAAGCTTTCCACATTGGGTTATTCTCAACGTAAATTATGGGCAACGAGGTCTAGTATATTGTAGAATAAAGCCAAGGGCCATATATTTGTTTGTCGCCTTGTTCAATATTCTATCCATATTATCGACGACACCTTTATATCTGTTGTAATCTAAGATCTAAAGTGGCTTTTTCTTTGGACCTTGCACTTCGTATGAATAAAGTAAGAAGTATAATCGACTTATCGTAACTTATCGCTACGTTATCTGTTGTGAAGAAATTATCACAAACAATATTCCGTCCACTTCAACGAAAATGATTGAAGAACAAGTCCTCCACTACCCTCTCGCCTACGTTTTTTTCCCGGATGCCGCCAATCCAGTATAAATTTGTCCCTTCATTGGATAGGATGAGACGAAGTCACATACCCATTCGATGGTATGTATTGGATAAACCCGGTACCACGTTTGGACCTGCTACGTAATTGCTGCGTAGATTATCATTCAGTATTAAATATAAGTTCGTTATGGCTGCAGCTTTATCGGATTTTTACGCTGTTGACGTGTGCTTCCGTTGTCGAAAAGTATAAAGCGGCTTATATCCCAAAAACGCCGCACGCTCACGGGAGCTCCATATAAGGGATGTGAGGTCGTTTTCCATAAGTCTTCAGCATGTAGTACGTAACCAGAGTGCGTTACACCACCCACCAAGTAAGTAAAACCAAATCAACACAAAAATAAGCTTAGCAACAAAAGAAATTCCATATAAAATGTATAAACATACCCGGGTATGCTTCTGTTGACGTAAGTATAATTTTTTGTCTGTTGACATAAAGGTTAAACATTTTGTTTAGACAGTAAACAGTTCACAACAACTTAATTAGCACTTCAAATACTAAAACAGTACATTCCCAGAATTGTTAACAGAGCTTGTAGTTATTTGTTAAGAAACATAAATACCAGATAAAATAGAAATAAGAAATTGTAACTGCTGGAAGCCAAAAGAGGTTTACCATAATTTAGTGACCACTTCAACAGAATAATATACTTCTGCTGTTGCCCTGACTATAAGCCAACGAAATGTGTTTATCTGTTGGGGATAATGTAAAGTTTCAATAACTGTTTTCTTCCTTTTTTTAACATTTGAAGTGGCAGTTAAATTTGTTTAATTAACACAAATGTAAAGTTTTTAAATAAATAAAAAAAGCTGTATAAAAATTAAGTTTTTACGATTTTATTTTTCATAGACAAAGTGTAACGAATTCATAGTCTGTCAGCTCAGATTTTTAAGTATCTCCCATATTTGCCTATATATCAAAAATAGAGTAAATCGGCTGATTAAAGAAAATGATTGGCAGAGAAAATGATTAAAACAATTACTGTCGTGGTTTAGAAACAAATTCTTACAAATATTTTGAAAAGAAAACCGAAAAATATTAGTTTGAAATTTAACTTCAGTCCATGCTGTAAAATATCGTTGTAAAGTGCTTGTTGAAAGAACTGCAGCGACATAAGGCTTTAAGGTAGATATATGGTAATTGTGGCCATTATGGTTCTGATCCGTGTACTCTCTCTTTGAGGACATGGCCATAAGAAAAACTTCGCACAAATTAGTTGGTATTCGGTAGGTTGTCTTCCATTTGTCTCCTCTTATTTAGGTCCAGTTTGTTTATCCGAATGTGGTGAATTTAGATGTACATATACAGCGGACAGCAAAAGTCTTAATACGGCAATATTTTGTAGCAATTTCATGAATTTTAGCCAAAAGTTTGTATAAAAATTTATAGTTTTTATATTTATTTCATTAATTTATTTTTGTTTTATTATAAAACAAAAATTTTTTTAATGTTTTTCATAAAACAAGAGAAAAATAAGGAAAAGTTTGATGACTCCATAGGTACACCCAAGGAGAACCCTGAGTAAATTTAAAATTCAAAGGCCTATTGTATGAAAATGTTATCACTTGTATTTAGTAGAATATCCCTTAAGATCAAGCACTCCATTTAACCCATTTGGAATTGAATATACAAGTTTCGTATAGTGTTTTCTGGTGGCACCATGAGCAAGTTTTTCGGTTGACTTTTGTTTGAGGTTTACCTATTGCGTAACCGTTCTTTCAAATAATCTCTTAAATACTCTCTTGAAGTTATGTCTGGACTTGGTGCAAGAGTATTAAGACTGTGGGCACTTTTTTTGTCAAAATATATGGCCGTACTAAGACTTTTGCTGTCCACTGTATATTGTCTTATAAACGTATGTTTAAAAGTAAACAATTTAATATCTTTTACCCAAACCCAATAATCATAAGACTTCTTTTGCCACGATTTATAAAAATATAATTTTGAAATATAAACTGCGACTTTAGGCACGTTATTCATAAATTTCCTGTCTGAGATAATTTTTTAAGGTAGATAAGTACTCTGTTCTTGGTATAATTAGTAATTCACCATGATATATGTTTGTTCACAATTTATTTTCATATTCGAATGAATAAATAATAAAATAAGCCAAACTCTAAATTACTTTCTATATTCGCTCAGACAATTGCTTATTTAATCGTAAAATTTTCCTGTTGAACAGTTTAAGGTTTTCACAAATTCTAACTTAATGTCGCCAACAGTTTTCCTTTTTTATTATTTTGCATCAACAATTGGTTTGTAACTATGTGAACAAAATCATTGAACAAACTTGTACATACTTTAAGTATTTCTTATCGATTCCAAACCAGAAAATTAAATAATAGGAGAAAAAATAAAAAATCAATAAAAAAAATTAATAAAAAAATTGTATACCAATGACAAAAAAAATTAGGAAAAAATTTTTGAAATTTAGTTTAAATTTTCTTCTTTTTTAGTTTTATACTTGTATTGTATATTGCCAATAAAGTTTTAAAATATTTTTATGGATGGAAGCCAATTTATAAGCGATTGTATCAGTACCAACGCGTTGAAGTAATTTCTTATTTTGAAATTTTTTTTGCAAAATCCATGTACAAGCCGGAAATTCCATGTACAATGTGAAGAAGGTATCAACATTGTTGATTGATTTTATGTCAAACACTATTTTATTATCAGTGTGAAATGAATTATAAAGAAGTTTGAATATATTTTATGACATTCACACTGTTCCGGACTGTCAAATCAGCGAAGTAGTAGAAACGAGAAGAAATTGACTTTTTTTCTCTTAGGCGAAGGTGATTGTTGGCACCATATAATCATCACAATTGTAGTTATTCTAAGTTAATTTGCACTAATATGTACATATGTATGTACATATCTATTTGGTCATTGCAACCCTTCAGTCAGGATTATTACCTAGTTTCTCACGCCACTTACGTTGTGTGTGTAAATTTTATACATGAGTAGCGGGACCTACAGCTTAAAGTCGATTCCGAACGACAGTTTTTTGAGAAATTTATTCATGGCAATTTTACTTTCTCTCTCAGAGTTTTTGCCAGAAATCTGCTGAGAGGAAGTCGCCGAAGAAATATTTTTTTTCATATTTTCGTTTTGATGTCGGACCTGCACTAAAGTCGTAGTAAATACGGTAAATACGGATCTACGGTTAAGACTGTAATTTATAATTCATCAGTGTCACCTGCTATGATATTCTCTATATTATATTGCCAGTTAAGTCATAAGCAATAGGACATTGTTTAAAAGTTTCTTGAGATTTTGATACCACAACTTCCCTTTACCACTAACTTATGATTATTTTCCATTGTTACCCCAGGCTGCAATCTGGTAGAAACTAGAGTGAGAATAGATACTGTCGACGTACACTGCGTCTCAGGCAACTAAGTTTATACTGAAGTTCAACTGTCATCATTGTCATATATCGATTAAAGTGACTAGAGATATTGGCATATTATATAATATTCCGATCTGATAAGATATCCAAATGAGTTATTTTGTTCTAAACAAAAGGTATTAATGAAACCAATAATTGAACCACAATTTGTAAAGCCTGTACACACCTAAATTCATCTACGCTGGGCCAAGTGAGCAGGGAAAAGGCTAGAATCAGGAGCAATGAATACCTCATAATATCTATACGATAAAACACAGTTTATTATGTATTGCTGTTTAAAAAGTTAACAAATTCACAGGTTTCTCAATTTAGTACAATTGGAAATAAAAAAGGAGATTTCAATAGCATGGTAAGGATGCTTGAATATATTGTAATGAAAACAATTCATATTATCATCTGATTCCATCGAATTGATAAATGAGCTTTTAATTAGATCGTAAAACAAAATACTTCAAATATAGGAACGCAAATACAATAAAATTATTCACGCATTAAATGCAATACTGTGTTCAGATAAGCACTTTTATTGAGTCAATATTCGGTTAATTGAGTACAATATTTTAAGTGTTCAGGCATAATAATATACGCAGTTCAGCTGCTTATTCAATATTCATTTGACAGCTGGTAAACAAAACAGCTGGTTGTTTCAACAACATTGCTTTTATTTTGTTTTTTGTTTTGTTTTGTTTTTATTTGTCGTTGTTGACATTTGAATTGTCAATTATCAACAGAAAATGTTCGGTTATTATAATATGCTCACTAAACACAATTATGACAGTGCTGTATTTTAAGTTTTACTCAATATTATAACAATTTGCGTATTTATTGAACAATTATTAATTGAAACTTAATATGAAATATTGAGGTCAATAATGGCATTTATTGCGATTTAAGCAATAAAGGTGCATATCTGAACACCGTATAACAATGCGGTAGATTATTTAGTTCTGTTCTACTTTAACTGATGTAAGTTTAGTTGAGTAGAATACAAGAACGCGTGGCCATGAGATAGAAGTAGGAAACGAAGAGCAAAAATCGAAAATCTGGGGTTTAAAAAGGGATAATTTCCGACTTAGGTATTTGCAGTAACTTGTGAAATATTTTAATATTGTTCTTGCTGCTCTTTCTCCGTTTATTGTGTCCACTCATCATGACTCAAGATTTTTATTTTCTTTCTCAATATTTGCGAATAATTAAAGAACATAAATAATAAAAAAGAACAAAAAAAAAACAAAAAACATAAACTGTATTAATAGCAATAACTGAACAAGACTTGCATAACTTAAAAAAGCAAAAAAACAAAGACAAGTGCCTGTCAATTGCACGAGACATACTTTATGGAAAATTTAACTTCGTTATCTGCGACAATATAAAAATATAATGGTTTGAAAGCTACAAGAGTTTTTCAACTTAACTTACGCATTATTTAACTGCCACTCCTAGAAGACCACAATTTTTCACAAATATTTCTGAATGCCATTGACAAAAACGTGCCTGAAGTCATTTAATTCTTTTTCTTTATTGCACTTTAATTTACCATTCTCAAGGCTTTTTTAATTTAAATTTCTTTTTTTACTTATAAAAATTTTATTTTTTTACAATCATTATTAAATTAAAGGATATTATTTAATGAAAGAATTTGTCATAACAAAATGGATAAAAAATTAATTTAATTTTGGAAGTACATATGATGGAAATACACATGAGTGTAAATCCACTAAATTAATCGGAGTTTATTGATGTTTTGTCGGTTTTCCAGGACGTCTCATCGTGTATCTCAGTATATATTGTAGCAGGAACAGAAACTAAGGATGTTACTTTCATTTACCAGCATGTTACCTACACACTGGTTAACTTATATGAGAACTGCAAATTTTGATGCTGTTGACTTCTGTTTTTCGATAAATGTATTAAAAACTATACCGTATCCGAAAATACTTCAAAGCGCATATTGGGAGAAGAATAAAAACCACTCCAATTTGTTAAGAACTGCTAAAAACGGTAAAGTAATGGAGAAGAGTTGAAGGAGAATAATCGAGTACAGTAACTCTCCGACTTACGTCGCGGTTGATTCAAAGATATGGCGATGGAAATCGAAACGACGTAAGTCGAATATCATTTCATTTCAAAGTAGCTAAAAAAAATTATATATCTATTACACATTTAATGTGCTCTGGCCTTCTACTTCATTAATTGTTTTATACTTAATATTGTTACGAAAATGGAAACGGTGTACCATCGTTTAACGCTAAACAAAAGACATACAAACAAACAAACAAATTCCTAGATCTGTGCTTAAGCAACCGTCTCGGGCCTGCAGAACAGCATTTTCCTCTTTCTAACAATTTACATTTTCTTATTACATAGTGCTTATCAACGATTGTTTGTTACATTAGTAATCTTTTCTAATCACTCATATCAAATCATTTTTCTTGCTTGAACATTTTATTTTATTGAGACATTTTATTTTATAGACAATTATCAAAGAACTGTGAGATTAGTAATCTTAAAAATTACCACCCATTAGAAATATAACAATTACTAGACAATTATTCGACAGACCTTTGTAGCGGAGATCTTCAAACCACGATTATTCTCTTCAAACGCACCACGTCCTTACACAAGACTGACTTAACTTCACAAACTCACTCGCCTGCTTTACCTTGCCTTTTATATGGCATGGTTAACAGTCTGATAAATGTTCATGCAGGGGAAATTTCATGACTTCGCCTTCTCGAAATTTCTGTAAATATAAACATCGTTGTAGCGTTTGTTGTTGTATTTTTTACCATACACACAATTTTTTTATGCTGATATTTGTTGTTGTATTTTTGTTTACTTGCTTACTATTTTTTATGCTGGTGTTTATTGCTATATTAAACAGTACGAAAATTTGCAAACAGGTTTGTTTACTGCATTGTTTTGTTTTTGTAGTTTTTGTTTATAATTTTAATGTTAAGCGATGTAAAATTAAAACACCAGTATCTAGATTTTTTCGTTTTCGCAAGGTTTTAACGTTCTTTTAGAGAGATATTTCTGAAATTGTTTCAATTTGATAGGTCGTACCTAACGCAAGTGATGTTTCTATAATTCTTTGGAGTAGTAATTGCTTTGTAGTTGACTTGATTAACCTTAATTTCACGATCCTAGAAATTTCACATAGTCTTGTTGAAATTATTGAAATTTTTTTTCAAGTTTATAACTTCCTTCTACTTTACTTGGGTATTTTCGCCTATTCTTTCCATGATCATGTGGATTAAGATATCATTGCGGATAACGATAACATTGCGCTCTCTTCACTCCGTTAACCACATGTCAGAATATAATACAGATACTTTTGCTGTGGTGGGACAGAAAAGAGCACTGCAGCGTGTTCCTCAAATCTTAACGACTTTTTCTCATAAAATTTTTTTAATCTGTCCAGGGTGTTTCGCTATCATCGGTGACACCAACACTACAAAAAAATTTGAGCTTAAATGCTCTTTCAGGCTTCAATATTTTTTTACAATTATTTACTGTTTGCTCCTGATGAATTGTATCGACGTCTTCAGAATATGCTCTTTGTTCATTATTATCCTCCATAGTAATAGAATTCAGGTGTACGTGTAACGTGAAGAGTAAACTCATTAGTATCGCCTTCATTTACTCAGTCAATCGAGTAACTTACTTATTTAACTTAATTAATTTGTCATTCGAACCTTAAGACAGGATTACAGTTTAAAGTTAACTCAGACAGAATTTTGAGAATTTTTGTGGTAATTTTCTATTGCTTTCAGAGTTTATACCAAAAATCTGCTGAGACAAAATTTCTCAATAAATATATTTTTTCATGCATCGTTTCGTTCGAGATATCTGGATTGGGGTTTGAATCGTGGTCTCATACCTAATAATCCAAAACACTATCTACTAGACTACGGTGACTTGGTAACTTCGATCGGGAAAGTTAGATTTCATTATGCACACCAAATGTAACTATAAGTAGGGCATATATTGGGGAGTAAGAAACCCTTAACAGTAGATCGAGCCTTAAAAATACTTCATAATTCTAGCTTATGTATCACTTTTCATACATACTTGTAGTTTATAGAATTGTTTCGATTATTAATAGATTATGTTAAAAAATTTTAACATTTTAATTCATTTTAATAAAATTTTTTATATTATTACATTTTATTATCACTTTTATGAAATTTACGCCAACATTTTTGACATGATGCAGTATGGTTTTTTAAGTAAAAATTAAACACTTCATGTCAGCTTGGTTTCACTTTTTCTAAATGGTAACAATTTGACATCTGGCACCCTCGCTTTGTGTCGAGTTATAAGTTTCCAATTGTTTAGATGGGGCAGCTTATTGTCACTCGCATCAGTAACACTCTCAATTGAGGGCTGACTGAAACCTGATGGTACAAACCATTGTCATATTTCGTTAGAAAAATTTGTTGTCAACGTCATGTGAGTAAAAAAGTTTCCCGTTGCAATAGAACATCGATTATGTCAATAACAATGCTGTCTCTTCGATTCCTCTCTGGTTTCATGGACACAGGTTCCCCAAATATGCCTGTAAGGAATTGCTACGCAAGTAGCATGTACTTGTATCTAAAACTGACAATTCGACTTCGCGTGGACCACGAGATTTATAACGACCATAAAATTCATCTACTTCGATATAATATTGGGGATTATTAAAAGCTGAAAGACTTTCAGCTAATTTTTCGAAAAGGCGTAATAAGTGCAAATTTATCATCATTTCCGAGTATGTAGCACTTTATCAAAGCGAATGATTCTGTTATCTCATACGAAAGTAATTGACCTAAATATTATCATCTGTAATATCTATGAAATAAAACTTAGAATGAAACACTTTTTTTCTAATATTTGTCTGTCATGTGAGATAAATATGAGAACAGCAGTCAGAAAAACTATACAACATTTCAAGAAACAGCTACTACTACTAAAGGCATACGGTTCTCTGTTCCAAATAGTACCATCTTTGGCGATAAACAACGCATTGTAATGTTTGTTGCTGCCAATACTTTCGCCAGGTCATAAGACGAGCTTATGTTTTCTTCTTTTTCAGAGTCTTCAGCAGCAGAAATATTACATACAACATACGTAATTGGTCATTACAACCTTTCGGTGTAAATTGGAAATGTCTGACGTGAGGTTTGAACCTAGGTCTAACGTCTAATAAGCTAACATGCTTCATACTAGACTACGACTACTTCAGTTAATCACAAGAATATGTCCAGAACAAAAAATTCAACCTGTTCACTTTCATTCAACACTTAACTTTCAATTCCTTCTCAAATTCCATAAATAATATATTATTTGCGATTAAATTCACAAAGTATTTGAAAACTTAAAAAAATTACATACACAACAACAAAGAAACTGTTGGAAAGTCGTATGTATCAAAAACGATACAAAAGCCAAAATTATGAAGTTTTTGAATTTCTTTAATTCTGCTTAAAATTTTCTATTTGTATTTGGTTTAAAATAATGGCGATAACAATACTAACGAATTAAAAATATATCAGGCATCTAACTTTTTCTGAATCAAAGTTATGTGGTCTCAAAAATTGAAATGTATCATTTTTGATACAAAGCTCAATCTGCGGTTAATACAATGTATCAATATTTTTTTTAATGTGGCATTCAAGCACGTGATATTGAATTAAATATCCAATAAGAAAAGACATTTTTTATCTAACAATTATAACTGTTAATTGCTTTTATTTTTTCAACTTTATACTACTTTAGAATTATAAATTTTTCGTTTTCAATTGTTTATAAACTTTAAAACAACATATTTATAGAATTGTAAATTCAAAAAATCTTCAGATCTTTAAATATTATGATACATGAAGAAAAAAGGAAATTAAACTTAAAATAAAAAATATAAATAAATATTCATATAAAATTGCCAAACGTTGTTGCAGAAATGTTAAAAACCCAAATTTAAATTATTCACCACAGGAAACGCAAACAAAAGATAAAACGATACAAATTGTTTGTGAAAATGAATATCTTTCCTGTAAGGAGATAAGAAAAACCGGAAATAATATTTTAAAACATTGGAATTGTTATCAAATCCAAAGACAATCACATACACAAATAATCTTCAAATTTATTTTGGTTTTAATCATGCTAAAACTGCTTTAAACTTAAGTAATACTTTCAAATATAGAATATTGTTATGTTTTTACCTTTTTAAAAACGTTTAAAATATGTGTTCGTTGATTGCAAACAAAATAAAAATAAATTGGTGTTTAGATTCAAACAAATAATGAATTTGCTTTATTCGTTGTTCTTCTTTAAACTTCTGTTCAGGTACACACTAACAAATGTTCGGTATATCTTTACAACGACGATCTTCAAGAATTCAGTCAGTCTTGTGTGCAGATGCGTTGCGTGTGAAGAGAACAGTCGTGGATTGAAGATCTCCGTTGAAAAGATCTGCGTTGTAAGCAAAGAAGAATAGCGAACAAGCAATTATTGTTGCATTCGTCAAGTTGTAAATAGTGACACACAAAAGTAGTGAAAACAATAAAGAATTTAATTGAAACTAAACACCAATTTATTTTTATTTTGTATGCAATCATTGAACTCATATTCTAAACATTTTTAAAGATGTAAAAACGTAACAATATTATCACACAGCCATAGCTCTCTGAATTGAAGGTAACTGTTCTTCCAGGTTTATTAGTACCTAAAGTACTGCTGTGGAGCTTACATTGCGAGTTCTCAAAGGTTTGATCATATCTGTAACGCTTTCAATCTCTTGAATAATCTTTATTACTTATCATCCCACCTCCGGCTCAAGACAAAAAAAAAACTTACATACATACATACATACATACTAGGGAAGCCAAACGGGACTGATTTTTAAAAATCCCGGGATTCGGGATTTTGAAATCCCGATCCCGAAATCCCGGGATTTTTCGGGACAATTCGGGATCGAAAAATCCCGAAATATCCCGGGATTTCGGAATTTTCTCTTAATAAAAGAGCTAAAAACAATTGTTTTATTAAAAATTTCATTAATTTTTGATCTTTATCACAAAACACATGTTATAAAATAAAAAAACAGAACAAAAAGTGATAAAAAAGCGTAAATTAACAAAAATAATAATTCATCTATGTTTACAAAGATATATATATATGTATAAACACATTAGTGAAGAAACAAATACCTACCCTTTTAAGAACACTATTTAGTGTTTAATATTATAATATTAATAATATTCATTGTTTTAAGTAATTTTTTAAAAAGATCAAAGACTCTAATATTTCATCGAAGAGCCTTAATTTTGATGCGAACAAAAACATCTTTCTCTGAAAAACATTTTTCGCAATCTACACTCTTGGGCGAAATGGTTTCAAGATAGCTATATGCAGGATATAACTATTCACCTCTAACACCTCGTGATTCAATCAAATTCAAAGTTCATTGTCTAAACCATCAGCTGTATTAACAGATTTTATTGGACTTCGAGGGCAACATTTAACTTTTTAACAATGGAAGTAGGGTTCCTATTCAATTTGATGTTGAGTGATATAGAACATTCACTTAATGTTGCATGATACACTTGAATAACTACATACATGTTATTTAATGTAATATTAAATAAAAAAAAATTCCGTAGACTCAATTTTTTTCTTACTTTATAAGTACATATGTATGAATTTATAATCCCGAAAAATCCCGGGAAAAGTTTTAAGAAATCCCGGGATTCGGGATTTGGGAATCCCGAAAATCCCGGGATTTTGTGTTTCGGGTTTTCCTGATTGGCATCCCTAATACATACATACATAATAATACATACAAATACCCTTCAGTCAGGATTACGGCCTAGCATTTCCTTATTATAATAATTAAAAAAACATTTACTGAACTAAATAAAATAATAAAAAAATGTTTCCATACTTCTATTTTATACGAAATATGAAGTTTTTTACTTCATTTTGAATTCTTGGTCCCAATAAATAAAATTTCAATGCATTTGTATAGAAAAAGTTGATTCGATTTGCGTCGCTTCGATTTGCGTTGCAATTTTCCGCTCCCCATCAACAACGCAAGTCGGGGCTAATTTAATTAATTTTAATTAAAATGCCTTCTTTGGCAAGCTACAGTTAAAAGAAATAAAAATCGAGGAAATCTGAGGTGATTGGCTTTTAGTGATAATTTTTTTGGAATTGGAATTAAGAGCTAGCTTCTCACATCATTTATGTTGCGTATATTAATTTTATACATAGGTATAAATGAACGTATTTTTTTTAATCTCAGAGTTTTTGCTAAAAATCTGCTGAGAGGAAGTCGCCGAAGAAATTTTTGTTTATATTTCGTTTTGTTGGAGGTGCCTGATTTTGAAATTGATCCATGTACTCACGTCTATAAGCTAATACAGTACCTACTAAATTACGGCTATTACTTTTGTTTTATTACACTTGAAGTAATTTGGCTTAAATTCATTAATTTTTGTTAATGAATTCGGGTAATCCTTATCTTAAAATGTAGGATATTTAGTAACTCTACCCCTTTCTTTAAGAATAATCTGGTACGTACATATGTACATAATTGGTCACTACAACCCTTCAGTCAGGACACTCATGTTGTGTGTGTTAATTTTATACATGAGTTGCGGGACCTACAGTTTAAAGTCGACTCCAAACGACACATTTTTGAGAAACTCTTCACTCTTCTACATAGGCAAAGTATAGCCCAATGCCTCTAGACTTGAAACCATTTGGACTTTCTAATGAAGCCATTTAGAGTTGCATTGCTCTCCACATTTGTAAAATATCTTAGAGAAAAGCGCTGTAGTCCTATCGAGTGAGCTATATCTGCAGACTTCTTTACTCAGACCTCGATACAAGCTCAAACCATCCGTTAAGATCTATACAGAGCCATTTATTAGTTGCATCACACCATACCAGGAGGGGACGTCTTTAACTTTTCTGAGTTATGTGAAAAACTGTCTACATTTCAAAATTAGAATAAAGCATCATTGGCAATTCTGAAATAAATATTATTTTGAAATAAATATTATTTAATCCAACACATACTTTTTCGATCATGTAATTGAAGTCTGATTACACTAGAACCACGACTTGCATCGATCCGATTTGCGTCGCTTTTTAAAAATTGACAAAACTTTTTAAAAATTGAGAAAACTCAGCTTGTGTTGTTGCAATTTCAACTTGCGTCGATTAAATTTAGCCATAGAAGCCGAATACTTTTGTCTTTTATTTGTCTCACGAAGAAGAGCTTGATAATGAAAATTTATTATCCATTAATATTCAGAATGCTTTAGAAGATGATTTCATGATAAGTGATAATACATTAGAAAAAAAAGAATAACAATCGCCAATATTCCCAAAGCTATGCAATTAATTTCCCATGCATTGGATATATTTTCTGAAAACAATCCTGACGAAAATCATAGCGCAGGCGCAGCAGCACCTGTTGACCAAGCCATTAGTTGTTGCAAAAAAAACCCAAAAAATTCAACAAACCTTAAAAATTTAATAAAACTGTAAGACCACCTAATCAAATGGATATATGTAAGTGTTGTTCACTATGCGACTAGATACAAAAAATTAAATACACCCGAGTAACTACCTAGTCTAAGTTATTCAGTCAGTTGAGTAGAACTCAAAAATACTTTTTTTTATTTTTCTCGAACCCTCCAAACTTGTTTTATTTGACAAAAATTGTTTTTTTTTTTTGACTTTACGCACACATTTATTCATTAGACGAACCCATGTCCAAAATTTAAACCTTATTAGAAAGGATAAACATATGCATATATGTATATATTATTTGACTGAATTTGCTATGGGTTTTGATGAGGTAAACTTGACAAATGGGAATCTTTTTCATATTTTTTCAAGTTTGTCAGTTCATAGTAGCAAACTTTAATTAAAAAATATGCAATAAATCATAACATTCTGAAAGTGCATTATCTTGTGAAGAAATTGACTTTTCGTTTGATCAAATCGGACAAAATTTACTGTAGTTATTATTTAAAAAGAAATATAAAAAAGTATTTTTGAGTTCTACTTACACTATGTAGTTACTCGGGTGTATTTTCACTGTCGCACCGTATAATGAAAAAACATTTACTAAACTAAATGAAATAATGAAAAATGCTTTCATACTTCTTTTTTATCCGAAACATTAAGTTGTTTGCTTCATTTTGAATTCTTGGTCCCAATAAATTAAATTTCAATGCGTCGTTTCGATTTGCGTCGCAATTCTACGGTACCCATTAACGACGCAAGTCGGGGCTGTCGTGTACATCTAATATAAGAAATTTTTTAAACAGTGAAATTGTTTCTTGTTTACTCATGCAAACACATTTTTATTTATGGACATCCCTTGTTTGAAATATAATAAAAATATTTGCCAGTACTCCAGAGTTATTCGATAAGCCACATGGCTTCCTAAACACACTCCATGTGTAGCTTTGTGTATTCGTATACATATAAAATTAGCGAACGTATACTAAATAAGCTGTGATCTGTGTATGTGTTTATAAACATCATGCAAGTATTTGTTGTGCACTATTTCAAATGTTGATGCATTTCACAGAGCACTTATACGTGCTGTCCTCTAATATACAATAGACAACAAAAGTCTTAGTACTCGAATATATTTTGACAATTTCATGAATTTTAACCAAAAGTTTGTATAAAAATGTATATTTTTTATATTTATTTTATTCATTTATTTCTGTTTTATTATAAAACAAAAAATTATTTAATGTTTTTCATAAAACAAGAGAAAAATAAGGAAAAGTTTCAGATGACTCCGTAGGTACACCCAAGGACAACCCTGAGGAACTTTAAAATTCAATGTTATCCCTTGTATTGAGTAGAATATCCCTTAAGGTCAAGCACTCCATTTAACCCATTTGGAATTGAATGTACAAGTTTTGTTTAGTGTTGTCAGGTGGCAGCATGTGCAAGTTTTTCCGCTGACTTTTGTACTTTCAAACGGTCAGCTAAATTCTATCTTGAAGCAATATCAGGAATTTGTGCAAGAGTATTAAGCCTGTAGGGATTTTTTTTGTCAAAATATATTGCCGTACTAATACTTTTGCTGCCCAGTGTATGTATGTATGCTACGTATAACTAAATTTAGAACTGTATATGACCGATGCACATATACTGCATAATTCTTATCCCCGTAATTAACATTGATTGTTCGATGTCCAGCCATTATCGAAATATGTACGATTGTATACGTTCCCGTTATAGCCAGTTATAGCACAGTTACATAGTTTAGACATGTATCTGCCTTTATGTACATCATTTAGTGTCTGCATTTTAAAACACGTGATATGCCATTGAGATTTTAACATCAGGTAGCATATCATATAAATATTGTCATAATGCATTCAAAATATTTTGGATATTATTCCGTTATGCCGCCATTTATTTCATAATTGATTACAAATTTCTGAAGAACAGTTCATCCATTACATTGTATTTGTGCCATTTTCCATTGGTTATCTGTTTGTGAATGCAACTTCTTGAGATCGTTTATAAACTGTGTACACTCTGTTCTCAGTAAATTAGTTACGCGTTAAATTTGAAATATTGGCAAAATAACCATTCCATTAGAAGAATGTGCGCAATTAGAATGCAGCAGGAATCATTTTATGAATGTTTAGTCAGGTGTTGTATAATTGTATGTGAATATTGTGTTGTAACGTAAATCTCATGTAAAGCAAAACCAGATTGATAAGTACCCAGAGGGACTTTGACGTACGGTTGGTTCAAATATAATAAATAAAAAATGTGAGGGATAACCCAGGATTACATTGGTCCAAAACTGTTGTACATAAGTTATCGCAATTTAAAAAAAATTGATAACAACATTTAGGTTGTACAAATAGGTTCGTTGTTTTATCGATGTTGATCATTAAAAAAAAACATAGAATTGTTTTAATATGTGTGTTTTTAAAACATCTAGTGGCTTACTTCTTTTGTAAATTGTCAATACATTGACACTAAATTTATTCTCATGCATTTTTCTGTTTACCGTATGATATGTATATTTTATTGTTACCTGCGTGTCATGTTTGCTTATTTATGTTTTGTCCGTGTACGAATATACTCAGTATATGCCAGTGACTGGTGGTCATATACACACAGTTACTAAATTATACATACGGTTAAAAAATTTCAGAACATTTTTAACTAATCCGTTTTCGTTGAAAATCTTTATAGTTTCCTTGATGTTAAGACGGTCTTTTGCATTGGTTAAAAAATTTCTGAAATTGAACTGAATTGTGGCCCTGCCCAGGCCCACAAAGGTATGCATCCGATTCACAAATTTCTGAACCAATGCAAAAGACCGTCTTAAAATCTAAGAAAGATGTCAGACAATTATGAATATTTTCAACGAAAACTGATTGGTTAAAAAATTTCTGAAATTTGTTAACTTTTGTGGACGTGTGTGTGTGCCTGCACAAATGTATACATCAAGCCCACAAAAGTTAACAAATTTCAGAAATTTTTTAACCAAGACTGTCTTAAAATCGAGGAAAGTTTTTGAAATTTGTTATCCGTATGTATACTTTTGTGGCTGAGTGAACACTCTTCTACCTCTGCAGATGCTAATGTTTTACAATTCGAAACAGCATTCCTTGTCTTCTTAGTGATTTTAAGTTAAAGTCTTTCGCACATGGACTATAAAAGAACGTACCAAAAATAATTTGCAAAGATTTCTACTTTTCCGAAAGATAGAAAATTTCTATCAAATCAACAGATAAATTGAAAGGAGTAAGTATTTTAATTGTAAGCAGTTAAGAAGCAAAACATTTTTATGTCAAAATGGTTACATTTTCTAATCGCCTTAGTTTGTTTCAACAACAGCATTATCAACAACAAATGGCAGCTTAAATGAAAAGGCATTCATGTTAGGCCATCTACAAGTTAAAGACATACACAAGAATTTTACCAAGAACTCAAACTCTGGACTGTTATCATTTTGAAAACAAGGAGGAATAGTCGGATTTTGAGTGTAGACTGTGTGTTTTTATTCGATTTTTTTTGTTGGTTGTTACTAGTGCAGTTTTTATTTGCCAAAGGGAATATTTTCAAAGGTATATTTAAAATTGTCCTTTGATTTCCTTTATTTTTTTAAAATTTCCTTTTTCATCAAATCGCCACAAAGCAACGGTACTAGATGTCAAATTATTACTATTCAATTATTATTATTTAAAAAAAAAATAAAACCAGCTGACATGATGTATTTAATTTTTGTTTAAAAAACCATGCTGCAATGTGCATCATGTCAAAAATATTGATGTAGTTTTCATGAAATTTATAATAAAATGTAAAATTATAAAATAATTTTATTAAAATTATTTAAAATAAATCAAAATATTTAAATTTTTTAACAAAATATATCAATAATCGTGACAATTCTGTGTCATACATAAGCTAGAATAATGAAGTTTTTTTAAGGCTCGATCTACGGTTAAGCCACATATTTCATAGAAGTAAATTATTTTATTAAGCGATATGAAAACAGTTTTCAAATGTCAATATTTACTTCATTCATAGGACATTTACTGTTTTGTTTATAATATAAAATAAAGCATCCATGTTTGTCTTAGCATTCGTTGTTTTTACATTTTCAAAAGATTAAATAACAAGACATCTACAAGTTATTTGAAGACTTGATCCCTTTATAATACCGCTGCAAATTTTTGTAGCAACTGATGTACAAACAAATCTTTGCGAAGGCTTTCTAAAGAGAAAAGAGAAAATACAGCTTAATAGTCGATGCAAATAATTGCAAACAAGGGATATTTCCTCTGTGAAAATTGCTTAACATTACTTCCCCTTTTATCCTTTTTTCTGGGACTCACTCTCCTTGGCTGTAGCATGCTACAACGCATTTTCTATTCGTCTCTATTTCTTTTAACTCCCTGAGAAGCTTTGAAATGGTTACCACCTGCAGACATACTTTGGCGTGACTTATTTGTTTTGCTTTAGAAATTTTTCCTTTTGGTGTATTGCTAGAACGATTTGTTTATTTAACCTCCATCACCTTTCGTTTAATTTTTTATTTCACTTCTCTGGTGAATTGTAATTGGACTTTGAAGAAAATTTCCCTTTGAGCTAATGAAGAAATCAAGATAAAGAGAGTTTTGGTGGAGTCTTTAAAGTTTTCGATATTTTCTGATGTCAATAAAAAAACAACTTCTGCAAATTTCAAAAATATCTTGTAGAATTGGAAATTTTGCTTGATTAATATGACTTCAAACGTAACTATCACATGATCGATATCAAACTAGAAATATGTTGTAAATTGTGTGCTATTAGAACTGATCCTATCACGATGTTTTTATCCTGGAATTAAATTTCAAATTTTTAAAGTTTTGCCTTTGTTACAATATTTTCGTATTTGTCTCATTTTTAAATATTCACTGAATGAAACAAAGACATCTATTTTGATTGTCTGTATTTTGTTTCTTCCTCTTTCGTAATTGTAATGAGCGCGGGTTTTTGATGTAGAAAATTATGACTATTTATGCTAATGACGTTGTCTGGCATCATTTCCGTCAATTCTCTATTCAAAGCCTCAATTAATATATTTAGTTATGAACGCATTAAGTAACATACATAAATAATTAGTCATTACAATCCTTCAGTCAGGATTACGTCTTAGCTTCTCACAACACTCATGTTGTGTGTGCTAATTTATACATGAGTGGCGGGACCTACAGTTTAATGCCGACTCCGTACGACAGATTTTTGAGAATCTTTTCATGGCAATTTTATTTACTCTCAGAATTTTTGCCAGAAATTTGTTGAGAGGTAGTCGCCTAAGAAATATTTTGTCATATTTCGTTTAGATGTCTGACCTGGGGTTTGGACAAAAAGTTTAGTAAAATTATAATGTGCACGACAGTGTACTCTGCTATAGAAAAAAATTGAGCATATTTTGTGTAAATAAGGGAATTATGTCCAATGTAGCTAATAATGTTATGGGCATAGCTACCAGATTTGACGATTTATCGTCATTTTGACGATTTTGAGCTCCAAAAATATCACATTGACGATATGAGTATTTATGTCCTTATTTTGACGATTTTTGGGAATTAAAAATTTACGTTTTTACTTTAGTACATTAAAAAAGCTACTTTCAGATTTGTATTTACTTTTGTTTCTATTGGAAATTTGTGTTAGTAATAACAAGGAGTAAAGTATTATATTTTTAGATTATTTACAAACACCTATGATGATTTTTCTGTATTTTATGCCTTTTTAATACCTTAAAAAGCCAAAAAATTACAACTCCTAAATCGTAATAAATATCCTTATAGTTGAGCATAATTTATCATTTGCCGTTGCAGACAATTTTAAAAATTCGATTGTAGCAAACACAAGTGCCACTATTTTTTTCGTGCGACCAACACTCAGGTGATGACACCAACTCATGCAGTGCATTGTGTTGGAATTAGGGCAATGTGTTATGGGAAGGAGGAAAGCGGGAAAGGTGTTTATGGACACTAAGTTTGAAATCTTTTATACCATAAGTAAAAGGAAAGACCTCTGCAGGAAGGGAGTTTCACGAATAGCCCGACTAAAAAACGAATTTTGTCTATAATGCAGTGTGCGATCCACTTGCCAATCGACCACATACGGACGTGTTGGCCGAGAAAGACGAATGTTACGTAGGAATACATGATTTTCATGTACAAGTCCCCTTATTTCGCTCGAGCAAAATCCGTTGTAGTAGCGATAGAACAGTGCAACACAAGCCACATTGAAACGATGCTCCAATGAATCAATGGAGTCATTAACGAAATACTACGGCCTCTCCTGTACACGGTCGAGAAGCCTCAAAATAAACGTTGAAGCACCGACCTATACATGAGAGTATTCCATTTTCTTTCGGATATAAGTGGTGTAAATAGTAAGAAGATCGGATGAAGTGAAGTATTTCTTGCGCAGTCTTAAGGAACCAAGGCACTGAAAAATTTGTCAGTTCTAGCGAACATCACACTGAATTTCCATGCCCATACATACATACATACATACATACATAATTGGTCATTACAACCCTTCAGTCAGGATTACGACCTAGTTTCTCACACCACTTATGTTGTGTGTGTTCATTTTATACATGAATGGCGGGGACCTACAGTTTAAAGTCGACTCCGAACGACAGATTTTTGAGAAACTTTTCATGGCAATTTTATTTACTCTCAGAGTTTTTGCCAGAAATCTGATGAGAGGAAGTTGCCGAAGAAATACTTTTCGTATTTTATTTTGATGTCTGGCCTGGGGCTCGAACCCTGGCTTTTCGTCTAACAAGCCAACACACTAACTACTAGACCACGGCGACTCCATGCCCATAACGTCAAGATATTCTGACTCCCTAATATTTACATCACACGTGGGAATAGATGATGCAATATTATTGCTGCTTGACCTTGACTTTATATGTTTTTGGTTTTAAAAACTTTTAATTTATTTATTTATTTTTCTGACGATTTGCTTACGATTTCAATGAACGCCTTCTACAATTTTAATGATTATTTCTCAAATATGCTTCGTTTATCTGGCAGCTATGTTTATGGGTTTGCGAAAGATTATTTAATAACCAAAATTAAAGCCCAAATGTTCGATGGAAATTCCGAATTTTTTTCATAGTATATTCGAAGTTTATATGATAAAGTTTGAGCACCGGAAATGTGGGTTTTTATTCTACCATCATCATGACCTTGGGTACTACATACACTAGTTTTAGCCATCTGTGACGTTAAGTTGTTTGTACAACAAAAGTTATTTAAAAAAAAAATGCTTATCCGAAGTGGTTTGTGGCTTCAAAATATTACTTTCCCAATATATTACGGCTAATTATATTTTTATACATATAAAATACTATTTTTTTCCGAATTTTAGTAGTCTTTTAGATTTCAATGTATGTCATTCAATGTATGTTTTCCATTTGAAATTATTATCAATTATAGTTAAGTAAGTATAGTAATAAGTATAAGTATAGTTAAGTGCCAAAGCCATGTAGATTATTAAAATTTCAATGCGAAAAACACACTTGCTTTGGTAAAACGTAATATTTTTTGCGTAAGATAAATAAAAACATTTAAAGATTTCATAAAATTACCATTTTTGCAGCATTCAACTTGTACACTTAATACAACGAGTGCGCGTATGGAAGCCTGTATTTTCTACTCTTTACATTTTATATTTTTCTTTGTTGTCATCCTTTGTTCGCTTTTATCTCTGATTATTTATTGTTTCTCAATACCTGTTGTTGTTTTTGTTATTTCTGAGAAATGACTTACCGTTAAAAATTCCACTACTTGATTGGCAATGAATTCGTTTCTAAGAACTGTAAACATATGGTCCTTATCGTAATCATAATCACCATTGTCATCACTATTATTATCATCACCATTATCATTATTTTTCTTTCTCTTCTTTGTTGTCTACTGTGTTTTTCATGATTCCTACGTACAGCTACCCTACGTATCTGCATCCGTAAGAAAACAAAAAGAAAAAGGAATAATTCATGAGAAAGAAACATAATTCGAATGCAAATAACTGTGGATATAACTTCCGGCAAGTACTTATACTATATGAAAGAAGAACTGCTTTTTTACATTTACTATAAAAACCTCCACAATAAACATAAATTTACCTTCACTCACTAGCACTTCTGTTCAGTATTTTACGAAATTTAATTTAGAAAGATACGACACTTACTCCAGTTCGAAGTTTTTGCTTTGATTTTACCATTGCATTGGAGAAATAATGAAATAATTCCAATACTGATTCATTGTACATTTATAATGCTACGTACATACATACATAGCAAAGTTGTTTAATAAATAGTCATAGTGGCTAGTGGTGTTCTTTTTTTTGTAAGAAGCGAAAACCTTAGGTTAGGTTAGCGGGTAGCTTGTCATTTACATGCAAGTTCACTCATATGGGCTATTGTGTTACCCAGTGTGAGGTAAGTCCATTTGTCATGATCCGTTAGTGGTGGGTTTGAACCATTCCGAGCTCCGGATGAACTCGGCCAGTTCCCTTTGTGGCACGTTCGCTACCAAACCTTAAGTAGGACTCCAAATTTGTCGTTATTATCGTGTTACTTCCGAAATACTTTTCAAATACTTAGTCTTACTCACTTGTTGATACCAGACTTGGCGAAACATGTGGTTGCGAAGGCGGCAATGAGCCTCATAAGAGCCTAGAACTATAGAAGGTATAATAACGTCAAAATCTTGGGTATAGTTGGTCTGATATAGTTCTCGATACCTAAACCTGTTTCCGATCCCAGTTTCGCGACACAGATAGATCCTGTCGTGGTAATAGTTGACACCTCCCAGCAAACGCCATTCAAGTTTTCACCGATGGTTTCAGATGACGCAACAAATTCGGGCGTGGAATCTTTCCAGAACAACTAAACATTAGATCGTTCAGCTATCAAATTATTGTAGTACTTTTTGGGCTGTTCGAATTCGATATACTTTGATATTTCGTATTTTACGTATTTTTACAGTATTATTTTTACGTATTTAACAGTAACGCGGTCATTAGATCCCTGGAGAATGTGCACACACATCTAGATTGCTCAATAATGCCGTGTGTCTCTGGAAATGATTGTGCGATATATGACGGTTACCCTCCTCTGTATTCCTGGTCATGGAAACATAGAGGTAACAACAAGGCCAACACTCTTGCTAAATGTGGCACAACAGACAATTCAAAAGGATTCCTCTGTGCTTGTGCTTCACAAATTTTAATTAAACCAATTCACAAAAATATGGTCTTAACACGTATCACTAGACTTATTTAGGTTTGTCGTAGGTTTGCTTAACAATTTGTACAGATTCTGCAGTGTCTTAAAGACATTTTAACTAATACTGTCATAACGGTCAAACCAAGCGATATCCCTGTTGCTATGGTTTCCACTCATTTTATAAATTTGATTGTAATATACCCTGTATTTATCAGATCAAAAGTAGGCTTATATTTTATTCTTCGCCGACAACTGCTGCTAAAAAATATATACATTTCTTTCATCTTAAACTCTCTCAGAAAAAATATTGTTACGAAAATGGAAACAAAATGAGCAAAAGCTACACAAACAAATACAACGAACTTGTTACAAGTACAACATCAGTATGAAAGAAAAGGGGATAGACAAGTAAGCGAGAACGCAACAACAAGCAATGTGTATAAAATACACAAACAACAATGAAGTCGCAATAGAGTTCTCGAGAAAGCGAAACCACGAACGTTCGACTTCAATAACCTTCATCAGACTGTTTACGTGGGCATATACAAAGGGAGGACAAAGCAGGCAACGAGTAGTAAGAATTCTACCAGTCTTGTGTGAAGGCGCGTTGCGTGTAAAGGATATCTTAAAATTTCAGGGAGAAATGTAAGCCGTTTTTAGAGAAACTGAGTTTTTGGAATTCAAAATATACTCTTGTATGCAGCTGTTGACATAAAGGTTAACAAATCAACAGCAAGGTTCTAGAAATGTAGCGTTCACAAAGAGTTGTAGTAAAGAGCGACTTATACATTTAATTTTCACTCGTTATAAAATAATTTTTATTTTAAGTTAACCTTTCAAAATACCACAATTATCTCACAAAAAAGGGAAGAAAAAAACTAGGCGGAACTGTTCGCATAAAAAAAAAAAAAAAAAAAAAAAAAAAAAAAAAAAACACACAGAAACACAGAAACACACTTCCATGTTACAGTGCTACTAAAAATATTTCCAACAAATTCGAATAAAAAGGTTTAGGAATTGTTATGATTAATTTTATTAGTCTTTTGGTTGTGACTTTTAAAGTAATATAATTATAAACAGAATTAGAACCATTCCTGGGTCTTATTAATTTAATTGATTCACAAGCCGCCAGTAAGTATTTTAAAAAGAAAAATAGAATATAGTATAGAATTTATTAGAATCTACTGTGGTGTACAATATAATTAAAAAAGAAAAAAAAATAACTAAGTAATAATCCAATTAAGATTTCTACTCAACCGTTCTCTCTCATTCATCTTTAATCTTTTAAGTTTGTTCTGTTGATTTGTACCTTCTATTTATTAGCGCTTAAGGTGTTATCCTCTTTCGTTTTGTGTTAGGTAACCGTGATCCTTGTCACGTATTGCTATTTCTGTAGGGGTACAATTAAGCTTTTGTTTATCCGACCACAGGAACATTTTTAAAATTCCTGTTGCAACAGTTAATCGTAAATGATGTTCAATTTGTAAGCAATTAATTACGGACAGTAGATGGTGTGTCTTTATATTAAACACAATAAGGTAAATACATCCACAAAAGATACATAGTTACAATTAACAAAATAATTTTTTTTTTTTCAAAATTATGTAAGAGTGTACTTAATTAAATAGTTTTGAGGTGGAATTCAACTTTTCAACATATTTTGTATGTATTTGAACAAAAGTTTTCAAGATAATTGGTTTGGTTTCAGAATTTGTATAAAAATTTATTCCGATTTCCTTTCTGTAACGAATGAATTTTAGCAATTAAGGGCCTCAGTTTAAAAAAAACAAATTAATTTTTTTGCGGTTATAGGGTTTGCCATGAATTCAATATTGTTCTTACTGGCTTTTACTTGACGCGAATTCTAATCAGCAGATGGGTGTTTCTTGATTTTGTAAATCTACTAAACAAAGTTGCATTGCAGAATATTCTTTTAAGCAAAATATTTTTCCGCCATCAAATTATTTGCTGAGAACTCTGGAGGCCAATAGACATAATTACAACAAATTATTGCGATTATTCGTCGTAGCATAATGGAGTTTCCTACAAGGAGATGCAGTACAACAAAATTGAATTTCAAGTAGACGTAGAAGCAATTTAGTTGTGAATTAAATAATTATTTCATATTTTCAACAGTGTGTGTATAGTTGTATCTCTAGTAGTAAGAGATAATAAGTAAATAGTTTAAATGCCTTATAACTTTCATACAACATATGCGTATCTGTTTTAAACCGAACAACAAATTTTCACATGTAGACGTGCTCATACGAAATTCTAATATTGAAGAGAAAAATTCTATTCTGGTCTTTAATTCATGCAAAAATGTTTAAACTACTCATTCGAGTGGCATTAAGATCTTAAGCAGCGTTGCTAGTAAAATTTAAAAAAAAAAAATTATTTCTGGAAAACACCTTTTTTTTTACAAAAAACAAGTCTCTTCTTAAAGAAAACACAGGAAACCGGTGCCTTCTATTGGTGTTTCATTGCTACTTTTGTCCGGGACTAATAAAATACACACTATTTTATTTAAAAATGTAAATATTTCGTGTTATTGTTGAATTTATTGAAATTTTCATTTTTTCGCAAAAACTTGTTTTGTAAGAAAACAATATTAATCAAAACTTTTTCGCATCTCAAAAAATTAGAGAAAGGAAAACTAGGCAAATGGCAACACACAAGCTGGGACTTAGAAACGCACTGCTTCATCTTGTTCTACTATGTCTTCGAGATTATTAAAAATTTCAATTCCAACAAATTAACAGACAATGGAGGAATCCAAGTTTTAATATCAAGGGATCCTATCTTACGGAGGCGCTAGAGGTTCTGGTGGATTTGAGTCCATTACATATGGTTATAAAAACCAGAAGCTTTTTGCGAGTATCTTTCTAACAGAAGTTTAGGCCATAGAAAGTAAACACCAAGAAGCTTATCAAGTGCTAGGCATAGTGTTATTACAGTGCAACTGATCACCTAGTCATACATAACATACATAATTGGACATAACAACCCTTCAGTCAGGATTACGACCTAACTTCTCACACGACTTATGTTGTGTGTTTTAATTTTATACATAAGTTATATTTCATATAAGTCATATTTTGTTTTGATGGAAATGTTTGACCTGGGGTTTGACGACTTCAATCACCTAGTCGCTGTAGATTATAATATCTTAAGACAATGCTAAATATTAAGAGACATCTGAATGAAAAATCATATATTTTGAGAAAATAAAAACTTTTCTGACGAGTTATCGGAAGAACCAGATATAAATATGCATAACAAAAGGAAACTTTAAGTTTTAATAATTGGCGTACAATGGGTGTATTAAATAAGGAAACATCTTTAAGTCAAAAGTGGCATTGTTATCACAGGAAGTGCAATTCATATGCAATAAATTTCTGATCGACGTTATAAAAGCTCTACGTAAAGCCGTCTAGCCACATGTACAATGTCGGACGTCGTGTCGTTATTTCTTCATTAAATTTGAGAAGAAAGAAAGTAATCCACAACCTCGCGATAATCCATAAAAACATACGACAAATCCAACACTTATACGGCATTAGTAAGAGCATAATATACAAAAATCAAGCATAAAGTTATTTGTACACTTTTTTATAACACATTGTTTTCAGAGTCATATAATATCAGGCTACATTCATGAAACTAAGTAAATAAATAAGAGTAACGCACATTAAAAAAATAAACAACTATCCTCAGATGGCATTAAATATCTCCTATAGTTGATGAGGTATGCTCATTATATACTTTCTTAACTATTTTGAGATATTCATAATGGGCTCGTAGTACTCAGCCCTGATATCTCCAACTAAACGAAATATGAAAATTTTTTCTTCGGCGGCTTCGTCAGAAGACTGCTGAGAGGAAGTCGCCGTAGGCTAGTATGTAGTGTGTTGGCTTATTAGACATGAGGCCATGGTTCAAACCCCAGGTCAGACATCAAAACGAAATATGAAACAATATTTCTTCGGCGACTACCTGTCATCAGATTTTTGGCAAAAACTGTAAGAGTAAAAAAATTGCCATGAAAAGTTTCTCAAAAATCTGTCGTTCGGAGTCGACTATAAACTGTAGGTCCCCCACTCATGTATAAAATTAACGCACATAACATAAATAGTGTGAGAAGCTAGGTCGTAATCCTGACCGAAAGGTTGGAATGACCAATTATGTATGTATGTATGTCTTCTGACTCTACTGTTAACTATTACGATTTTGTTTGTTGCAGCAATTTGGTAACAAATATGACTTGTAAACGTTGCTAATAAGAACTACTGAGGTATTTTAAATACCATACATACACTCGAATAAACGTACAGATGTTACTGTCCAAGCTTATGAATGTTTTTGTAGTTGTTTGAAACATACTTAAATTGTATAAAATGTATACGAGTATTTACTACTTATTCTAGCAGATGTTACTTTTTATCTCGTTCGTTGTTATTTTCGGCATTTTGACATTTTGATCTATGCATCATATTTTTTTAATTCGTTTTATTTTTTTATACGGACAGTCTGTTACTTTTTTATACATTTTAGCTCTGTTTTAACTGCACTCTATATAAGGGGTATGAAGCCCACCTATAGTTTTTAAAATGAAAACAATTTTTCTCGCTCTATTTGCTAACATGACCATTCTATATTACTGTGGTTTTATGAAAAACTTAAATTTTTTCTTTTATTCTCCGTTAGTTTTTTTACCGTCACATTAAAAATAGGTCACTTTTCTCATTCACTTACCAACACGAAAATAACTTGTTTCATAGGAAAGCTATAGATTTTCTAAATTAAATTGCTATTTATTTATTTATTCACCATTTCTTTGTTAAATATTTTTTACAATTTATTGTTTTTATAAAATTTTTTAAATTTTTTTTACTTTCCTTTTTTTACTTTCCTTCAGTTTTTAGTACAATTTAAATGTTTTAAAATTTTTTTTTTGATTATTTTTTTTTGCAATAAATGCCCTTTTGTTTCTGCATTTCTGTATATATACAACTTATTAACTTTAAGAGAGAAGCTGAGAAGCTGAACGCTGAAAATAAAAAAAGAAATGAGTAACTTCACAACTCACAGTAACTTTTTGAAAATTAAAAATTTTACTACTTAAGCAGCAACTTTAACGGTTATGCATGAGATAAAATTACCCAAAAAAAAAAAAAAAATAAAATAAAAAATAATATTATCTGCACACACGCTTGTAACTGTGATGCTACCGCACGGCAACTCAATTGTTGCGTTTGTGGTATTTGCAAAATGGCTCATATTCTCTCCGCAAAATACAAAAAATCACTTCCTTTTGTATACAAAAACAGCACCAAAGATGTTTGAATTGTAAAAAGCAACAGACATTGGTAGAGCAAAATTCTAAAATCAATGTCAAACGAAATAGCATTGCTTTGAATATTATCATAGAAAGAAAGAATTGTGATAACATAGTTCTGCAGAGTATTAAACTAACGTGCAAAAATAGTAAATTTAATTTCAAAATCTGCAACCATAAGAATCACTCTTTTAATATACCACTTATGATATCGTAGCTACTCTGGTTTCAGTTTATTTAAATACTATCGTAGGCTTATTTTAACTTAACAAAATTTTATTACAATAATGCATTGAAAATTTTCAATAGCCTTATTTCACTTTCCCTTGATAAAAAAAAATTGATTTTAATTAAAAGTGTTTTTACCTTTTTCTGTGCTAAAATTTAAATGCAAATACTACGAGCATTGTTAGTGTCATAGCATTACTATACATATACTCTTTGAAACTGACTCGGTGACGTATACATACTTTATTTGCAGTTGAAATATTCATTAAGTATACGCCCTGTGTGGAAAGTTAGGGCATGCTATTGTTAGGCGAACTATTTCACACTTTCGTCTATTTGTATGCAAAATACAAACAAAATGGAGTGTATTAATATAGAACACTCTGTTAAACATACACACATAAATTGTCATTACAACCCATCAGCCAGGATTACGTCATGTTTAATTTATGAGTGGCGGGATCTACAGTTTAAAGTCACCTTCAAACGATAGATTTTGTTTTTTGAGAAATTTTTCATGGCAGTTAGAAATTTGCTGAGATGAAAACACCGATGTCTAGCCTGCGGTTTGACCTCACGTCTTATATAAAGTCAATACTCTACCTACTATACTACGGCTAATGCATATAACAATTTAAATTAATTATTCATCTTATATATTAATTTCTAGTTTAAATTTGTGTCTCTGTGTATAAATATTTATCGTATACAATGGCAATGACCTTTACTCGACCAATTAAAATAAAATCCTTGCATAGTAGGAATTATGAAAACTAAACAGACATAATTGATCCTGTTTTTATCTGGCTTATGCAAAACAAGACACAATTTTTTTAGTTATTTTTAATCTTAAATATTTCAAAATGTTTTACCACTTTTATCTTATCATTTTATTTTATTTTTTTGTTTTTTTTTACTAGTTTTCAATACTTTTTAATATTAAATACTCCCAGTAGCATGCCAAGGCTTAGTTAACCCTGGACGGTTACTGTTCATCGAATCGACCAAGCTCATTTACTCTTCTTTTATTTTCGATCAAATTTCGCTCTTTTCAACAACGTTAGTTGATAATGAAAGCTTGCAGTCAGTAGACGAAAAAATAAAATTTTTTGTTCGTCGATTCAAAAGTAACTTTATTTCGGGATTAGAGAACAAAAACAAATATTAATCATCGAAAATCGCTTTCAAAATATTAGCCATTAAGATCTATACACTTTTGCATGCGTTTGAACCAATTGTCGAAGCACTTTTGCCACTCTGATTGAGGTATCTCCAAAACATGCATTCTGAATGCATCAACCGCTTCTTCAGGTGTCGAAAAACGTTGACCTCTCATTTTATTTTTTACGTACGGGAATAAAAAGAACTCATTCGGTGCCAAGTCAGGTGCAGTTGTTTGAGCCGATGTGTGATAGCTCGCATTGTCGTGGTGAAGAGTGATCCGTATTCGGCGGTTGGTTTTACTGATTTCTTGGAAGACAACTGGCAAACAAATGGTTGTGTACCACTCAGAATTGACTGATCTGCGTTGTTCTAGTAGTACGATTGCGATATGTCCAGTTTTTCCGAAAAAACAGGCGATCATTTGCTCGGAAGTGCTTCGTGGGCGAGCAACTTTTGTTGGATTTGGCTCATCTTGAAACATCCATACAGTCGACTGCTGTTTACTTTCGGGCTCATACGCATAAATCTACGATTCGTCACCTGTTACGATGTCATAGACGTGTTTCGAACCTTTTCGGAGCGATTGACAAATTGTGTGGTATCCAACGCGAACAAATTTTTTTGACATTCAAATGTTTATGAAATATTGAATGTTTGCTGGTCCCTAAGGTTGTCTCAATCTCACAATAGGTCACATGACGATCTTGCAATATCAATTGGCGCACAGCATCAATGGTTTCAGGAACAACAACTGATTTTGGACGACCTTCACGAAATTCGTCTTGGAGTGAACTACGACCTCGGTTGAATTCATCATACCATCGATAAACACTGGTCCTTAATGGAGCTTTATCGCCAAAAATTGCATTAAGTTCATCGATGCACTGTTGTTGAGTTAATCCACGTCGAAAATTGTAAAAAATAATCGCACGAAAATGTTCACAATTTAAATTGTGCGAGATGAATCTTTTAAGTTACTGTAAACAACACAAATAGCGCTCGCATGTCAAAACGTTCTGAGTACGTATAACCTCAAAAATGTCAAGCTTTACGATAGAGCTGTCAGTTGGCAGATTGCAACGTTAGGGTTGCCAAATCCCGAAATATAAAAGGCAACCTTCTACTGTACAAAAATGACCATCCAGGATTAAAAAACGGGTGGACAGTGTACGTTTACTCACTACAAGCTTTCGTTATCAACCAACTTTGTTGATAAAAAGAGCCCCGTTTGGTCAAACATAAAAGAATTATATGATAAAGAGTAAATGCGCTTCGTCGATTCGACGAACAGTAACCAATTAGGGTTAAAATGTTCGTCGATTCAACGAAGAGTAACCTTAATATACAAAAATGAATAGTAACCCTCCAGGGTTGAATATGAAACTATACTTAAGATCTTCTTTAAATGAAATTCGAAATTAAAATAGCAAAAGCAAAAAAAAAATATGTGAAATTTTTTCATTTTTCTATATTTAAAGTTACTAGTATTAAAAGAATAAACGAAATGGAAGGAAAGTAGAAAAACTTCTTATTTAACTTTTTAATAAAATGCAATATTAAAAAAGTTTTTTAAACTTTTCGTGGCAGCTATTTTCTCTTTTTTTGGCCTTCAATGCTTTATCAAAAAACTATGTAGATTTGCAAAGAATTTTTAGAATCTTTTTACCACAAGCTTTGCTTTTTTTATGGTTATCATTATTTATGGTTTTGTAAGATGTGAAAAGTATTGCTAAATTGTTAAACAGGGGAAACTTAGGTAGATTACTCGCAGAGTTTGTGCCAGAAATCTGCTGAGAGTAAGTTGCCGATGAACGATTTATTCATATTTCGTTTTGATGTCTTACCGGGGATTTGAACCGTGGCTTCACGTCTAATAAGTCAACGCACTACCTACTAGACCACCGCGACTACTGTAAGAAAATCTTCCATATTTATTGACATTTTTCAAGCATTGGACAGGTCTTTGGACAAAGATTACTACTGGAGCTGCAGAATCGGAAAACGCTCTTGAATAACACAAGGCAGTTCTTTTTTGAAATATATGAAAGGACCTGTTAAATAATTTTTTTTTAGCTTTTAATTCTTGGTTTTAAGTGGTTCCCATGGTAATAAAGAACAAAGTATGCGTTTAGTATTCAGACTTATAATAAATGCTTGAAATTTAACCGTTTTTAAACAGTTTGACACCAAAACCTACACAGACACGGCAATGACAATAAAAGCATTAAAAATGGAGTTAAATAATGCAACAAAATTCATGTTAATGTATGTGTTTTTTAAATTTATATGCTTAGTTTTGTAAACAGTAACATCATCAACTAGAGTGGCCATAAAATATTCATACGACTACAGAAAGTGTAATATAGTGGGGTGACTGCTGAACCTAACCGAACTGAGATGAAATTTATTGCTGTGAATGAAGATGTGACTATGTCTAGCCTTAAAAGTAATGGATTGTGTGTAACAATTAATCTAGAAATATGTCGCGGTTGCCATTGAGAAATCCTAGTAAAGCAGGCTTTCTAGTCCTATGTTATTGTTTTATTTTTTAGTTTCTGTATTTGTGCAAAATGTACTTGCAAAAATTTTGGAGAAATTCAAGTGTTTTCTATGAGAAACAAGAAACACCACAAGGCTCCAACGAATGTTTTACTCGTCCAACGAATGCTAGGCAAAACTATGTATTTGATAGCCACAATTAATGTACAAAACGTCAAAGATATTATAAGTAATGTCAGAAATAAAAGAAATATAATTGTGGAAAAAAATATAAAATATACTGAAACGCCAAATTTTTGAGTGTGGTAAATATGTTGGAACAAATTGTTCCTTTTATGTCGTCTTTTATATCTGAATTTTCGTCAGGCAAACTACTGATGGATTTCTACAAAAAATTAATCAAACAATCTCAATGTGGCTTTTAATTGCTACATTGAATGCTTTTAAGTATTCATATATTATAACTTCGATTGAAATATTGGTCGCGAAGCCACTTGAGTGTGATTATGAAGATATCATTAGTCGCTCATAGCTTGAATTTGATGCTCAATATATAACAACATTGTTTCCATGAAAAGAATCATTGTAATAAATTAAATCCAGCAATGTCTTACTGAGAACAATGTTGATACTATAACATTTAATGAAGAATATTCGGTTTAATTTGAAAAACATTATATTGTTAGGTGTGACCGAACTAATATTTTCTCACTGGAAGTTATGGAATTCCAGAAGCTGATTGATATCCAAACTTTCGTTAATAAAGTATTGCCTACAAAATATAAATTCACATAATTGGCACCAGAATTAGACATAATTATAAGACAAAATAAATGCTATGATGAGAAAACCTCATTTAGTTGGGATATAAAAGTAGAATGAGTGGATTATTCTAATAGAAGAATTGAACATTCCACTTTATCATTCTGTACTGAGAATTCTAAATTATTTCCGTTTTGAAATAATGAGTCAGATAATAAGAACTGTATCGCTGTGATACATATGCCAAACGGGACTGATTTTTAAAAATCCCGGGATTCGGGATTTTGAAATCCCGATCCCGAAATCCCGGGATTTTTCGGGACAATTCGGGATCGAAAAATCCC
Organism: Sarcophaga carnaria; assembly: GCA_958299815.1. Taxonomy (NCBI): domain Eukaryota; kingdom Metazoa; phylum Arthropoda; class Insecta; order Diptera; family Sarcophagidae; genus Sarcophaga; species Sarcophaga carnaria. The sequence continues at coordinate 69,944,007 of OY283149.1, read as the reverse complement.
GAAATATCCCGGGATTTCGGAATTTTCTCTTAATAAAAGAGCTAAAAACAATTGTTTTATTAAAAATTTCATTAATTTTTTATCTTTATCACAAAACACATGTTATAAAATAAAAAAACAGAACAAAAAGTGATAAAAAAGCGTAAATTAACAAAAATAATAATTCATCTATGTTATATAAATACCTACCCTTTTAAGAACACTATTTAGTGTTTAAAATATATATACATATTAATAATATTCATTGTTTTAAGTAATTTTTTAAAAAGATCAAAGACTAATATTTCATCGAAGAGCCTTAATTTTGATGCGATTTTGTTCATCTTTCTCTGAAAAATATTTTTCGCAATCTACACTTGTGGGCGAAATGGTTTCAAGATAGCTATATGCAGGATATAACTATTCACCTCTAACACCTCGTGATTCAATCAAATTCAAAGTTCATTGTCTAAACCATCAGCTGTATTAACAGATTTTATTGGACTTCGAGGGCAACATTTAACTTTTTAACAATGGAAGTTGGGTTCCTATTCAATTCGATGTTGAGTGATATAGAACATTCACTTAATGTTGCATGATACACTTGAATAACGACATACATGTTATTTAATGTAAAATTAAATGAAAAACAATGCCGTAGACTCAATTTTTTTCTTACTTTATAAGTATATATGTATGAATTTATAATCCCGATAAATCCCGGGAAAAGTTTTATGAAATCCCGAGATTCGGGATTTGGGAATCCCGAAAATCCCGGGATTTTGTGTTTCGGGATTTCCCGATTGGCATCCCTACTATTAACCTTCAGTCAGGATTACGGCCTAGCTTCTAACACCATTTATGTTGTGTGTGTTAATTTTATACATGAGGGGACATGGGACCTTCAGTTTAAACGATTGATTTTGGGGAAGCAATTTTATTAAATCTCAAAGTTTATTTCCTGAGATAAAGCCGACGAAGATATATTTTTTAAAACTTTGTTTGGCCTCACGTCTAATAAGCCAATACAGTAGATATAAATATAACTAGACTACGACAACTTGTATCAATATCGATGTGATGGTCCTATTTAAACTGATAGGAGAAAAGGTGAAATTTTGAACGCTATGAACGCGCGGAATTAAGAACAATTTTGTCTGCGGGATCTTAAAGCTCTTGAGAAGACGGGAGATGGTAAAGATCGTTACCGTTTGAGTATCCACTGACAGTACGAACACTGCTGGTTGTCAAAGATATAAAATCAAGAATTAAGCAAAAGAAAGTATTGTCCGGAAGATGAATATCTTGTAAAAGTTCATGAGTCAAATGACAAAAAAATCGACATACCGGATATAAAGTACGGAATAATTTTTACGTGCAGCGAAAATTTAATTTGTATAGTAATAAGCTGTATACGATGTTCAAGAGTACATCTGAACCGATTTTTTTGTGTCGAAAGTTTCATTACCCAGCTTCGATCATGGTTTGGTGAAATGTTTTTAAATCCGTTGTAAAACTACTTAACATTTGCATGCTCCAAAAGCAGTCGTGAACGTTCTAGAAAAATTCTACACCAGCTCATAAAGCTACATATATGTGACTCCTAAATAATTTACCAGCATATAGCTCCCCTTAACGGTCAACATTTGAATCTACCGAGCTACAAATTATGGACAGTTTTAGTTGACATTGTTTACCACAAGCATCCCCAACATTTATTTCTTTAAGACAGTCTTAATTGGTGCTGTGGCAAATTTTTCAATTGAAGGGGTGCATACGAATACTAATGACCAGTCGGACATAAAGCATTAAAAAGCACCTCATTTTATTGATCAAAGTTGTGCAGCAATATTTACGTCTCTACTGAGTATTTACACTTTAATACTGTATGAAAATTAAAATACTCGCTATTACCTTAAAATTTTGTAAAGAGTTTGCTTGTAATTTTTGTTTAAGGACATTCACTGGCTTTGCTTGTTAGTAAAATTGCTTTTTCGCTACCCACTGCTATTAACTAGACCACCTCCATTCTCTTCTAGACATAACTAAAATGGAATGGAGAACAAAAACTCATTATCCACAGATATTTACGGTCAAGCTTTAGGAAACTGTTATTGCCTTTCACTGTCACAGGTAACAATGACGAAGATTGTTTTTGATTTTTTTCTCTTCGAATATTTTTTAAAATAGTAGTGGTGAGTGCAAAACAGACAATGGCGAAAGACTAGACAGTGGAAGAAACAGACAAAGACGTTTTTGATATAAAAAATTGTAATAAATTTTTATTTGGTCAAGTACGATTTGTGGATTCTCTATTCTATAAGGTATCTTAGAGAATTATAAGCCTTTTAAGATACAGTAGTTTATTTTGAAACTAAAAGGAAACTAAAGACCAACTTTTAGGTGTTAAGATAGGTTATAAATATGTTATACACATATTGTTGTGTATGCGACTAAATCCTTTCTTTTAGTTGCTGTGATAAAAAGTCTATTTCCTGCTGTACGCCCGTAAGTAGATATGTGAAGAAGTCAGTGTAACCAAAGGAATAATTTTGAGCATCTGTTTGACAATTTGTCAAAATTTATCGCATGTTTTTTAAAATTAAAAATTGCAGTTTAATTGAAAGTATATAATTCGTTAGAATGTTTAGTAATGCATGTTCACTATTTTCTCACTTACTTACTCATTAAAATCCTTCCATCAAGATGAAACCTGGCTTCTCACACTTCCTGGCTTCTCGAGATGTCAAACCTTGGAATTGAACCGTGGCCTCATATCTAATAAGCTAACACTACGGTCCAGTAGGCGACTTCCTGTTTTACTTATGTTAGTATAATTTGGTATAATATTTGACCGCCTTACATCAACCATCCTAAAAATTTTATAAAGGTGAGTATTTTATTCAAATCAACTTCGACTAGACCTTTCCCTTCAGAAAATCTAGGGGTCAAAAATCATTTGTCGCAGATTCTTAAGTAATTACTAACTTAATTGGTCAAGATTACAACCATGATTTGCGGGATCTACAGTTTAACGTTGACTTCGAAAAACTGGTACTCAGGTCCCATTTTCACTAATATGGTTTTGTTAGGGTGGACTCGGGTAGTTTTAATGCAAATCTTGTGCTGCATATATTCGCATACATCCAGACTTGTCTAGTCCTTAAATATCTCTACTTCCTGACACTAATGTGTCTCTAATATATATAAAATGTCATTAAAAGCATAAAATGTAAAGAAAATAAAATGTCGAGAAAAACTATGCCGATCATCAGTAGGGCGTAAAAGTGTAAAAAATAAAACATACTGCTGTAATGGTTGTTGAAGACAAATATTTGGGCATTGGGACATATTAATTTTTTTATAAAACGTCGTTTATGAACCATACAAGAAAACATACACTGATACTGCTAAGCTGTAAGAATTAATTAAAATAAAAAGAAATGCGAATAAAAATAAAGAAAAGCAGAAATTACTGAAACACTGATCTTGCAAAAGGAACAGAATTCGTGTCATTAAATATAATTCTCAGTAAATAATGCAAAATCTTACTATTGTAATTTATATCACCACAGTAAGGAAGACATTTAAGATTGGCTTTTGAGTTTAGTCTCTGGTGGGAATCGACTAATAGCGTAGCACACTACCCACTAGACTACCAGGCCCAAAAAAAAAAAAGGGATACAAAGATGTGGAAGATATTTTGTGAATAGAAATCGGAAATGAATAGAAAAAATTATGTTATAACATTGGTGGTTCTAAAAGCTACATGCATCATAACAACTCTTTAGGGTAACCCGAATAAAAAGGTAATTACGAAACTGTGGAAAATGTACAGTTAATATTGTAACGTTTTTACCCTTTTAAAAACGTTTAAAATATGAATTCGTACATTGCAAATAAAAATAAATTTGTGTTTAGTTTTAAATAAATTCTTTGTTTCAAGCAAAATTCCGTGTGCCACTGTTCGCAACTTGATGTAAACAACAACAATTTGCTTAATTTGTTATTCGTCTTTACATTCTTCCGCGTATACACTAACAATTTTCGTTAAATCTTTACAACGGAGATCTTCAAACCACGATTATTTTATTCACACGCAACGTGTCTTCACATAAGAATGACTGAATTTTTATTGATCCCGTTGCCTGCTTTGTCTTGCCTTTTATATCGCTGGGTAAACAGTCTAATGAATGCTCTAGAAGGAGAATGACTTTCCCTCCGCCAAATCTCTATAAACGTTAACATGTTGTTTACGTTATTGTTCTTTGTATATTTTGTTTACGTTTGTCTTTGCAGTGTTGTTGTTGCGTTTTTGTTTACTTTGTTTATCCCCTTCTTTTATACTGATGTTGTTGCTATATTTTTGTTTATTCGTTGATCATGTAAACAAATCTATTGTTTTTGTTTTTTTTTGTAGCATTTGCTTATTATTTTAATGTTAAACGATAACACCATTTCCATTTCCGTAACAATATATTGGGTATTTCTGAATGTCTATGAATAACGGAATTCGCTAAATTCTAACGTTTGAAAATGAAGTTGCTGTGCTAATACTATTTAACAAATTTATGACCATTGTTACAACTTGCCGCTAAACTTGGGTTTAGTTTTCGTTATTACAACCTACATATAAAATAAAGTTAACTGTTTTCAAAAATGTGGCAGTGCCGGAGTAATGTCGATAAAACTGCTCAATTAAACAAGTTTTTTTTTAACGCAGTGCCAACGACGGGCTTCGTTTTTTTGTTGTATATGTTTATTTTGTTAAAATTTGAAAATAATATATAATATGGCAAGTTCAAACATAAACTTAACCTTAAAAGTTACCGGCAGGATGATCCTCCCTTTAGCTTGACTTCTAATATTATTGGGTACTCATAATAATGAAAAACAATTAATCTGTTCGTTAAAATCCTCCCTTTAGTTAACGGCAAGTTGTAATAATGGCCCTTAATGTAGCAGTTAAAGACGATTACTTAAAGTAAAAGAATACTAAGGTTTCATAACGCTAGTTCAGAACATAAGTAAAATGATGATTAATTCAAGAACAGTATTCATGGTTGAAAAAATAAAACTCACAAAATAAAACTGAATGTTAGACCCTGAAAGTTAATGTAAGAGGACGTTTTTGGCTATGAGATTTCAAAAACATAACTTCTGAAAGGATACCAATCATAATTTTCTTCCAAATTTCAAAGTCCACTGAATATGAATGAAGGACAACATAAGCAGTTAACATACTATTTACCCATACTATATAACCATTATAATGCATACAAACAATGTTTCCATGATAATGAGAAAACCTCTTTTGATAAGCATTTAAATTTCCTTTTTGCTAAGGTACCTCTTTGGAAAATAATCTTTAAACGTAAAAGTTTTGTATTCTGCGTCAGTGTTTATGTGCGATATGTTCTGGTCACATTGTGAACACTTAAAAGGTGTTGAATACTTCGATAGATCCTTGATTGTTGTAATGATAGCTGGATTTATTTATGTTACTTCCCATACACGTAAACACATACTAGTGAGTATGTGTTGAGTGTTATGCTACCAAAGACAATATTTTTGTGTGACTTACAGATAAAATTACAAAGTAAAGCAAAAGAAATGAGAGAAACATTTTAGGAATCAACAGAATCCTGAATGGCCATCTAGTATTTTATACAATTCCACTTAAGCCAAAAAGGTAAATTGCTGTGTACATAAATTTAGCTGCTCTGTTATACATTAAGATAAGGAGCATAATAAAGCAATTACGTTTATATACAACGCTTTCTTCTTCTTACAATGCTTTTTTTATACTCTTAAAGAAGAAGGCTACCTTTAGTAAAAAAATAGAGGTTTACAGATTTAGGCCAGGTTGGTTACGTAGGATGGTGAAAAACACATCTACACCTAGTGATATGTAAAGGTGCAAAGCAGATAAGACAAAAAACTAGGAGAAGAAAAAAGGAGAAATAATTTTTGTTCATAAATTTTGAGACACTTGTATCGTTTATAAACAATCTATATTTGTAAAGAAAAATTATGGAAATGTGAACCATTTTTTAAATTTAATAAGTTTACTGCCAATACTTTCTCAGATGTGCGAAAAAACGCTGCTTAATAGTTGCATACCGCATATGCATGGCAACGTCATAGTTCCCGACCATCATGCTGTATGGCGAAAACATAGCACGATTTAGCAAGTGCACAGAATTTAATTAGACTTCTATTTAAGATCACGCAGTTTTTACCAAAAAAGTTATTTATGGGATAGATATTTCCAAATAAAATCAAAAGATGGCACCTCTTCCGGCAGAAAAATATCAGCTGGCGTACCTCAAGAAAGTATTCTGGGGCCGTTCCTATACTTATTGTTCTCTGCAGATATGCCTACAAGTGTAGTGACTCACAGGTCTATTTTTGCGGATGATACGGCGTTTTTAAGCATTCATAAAGATTCTACAGTTTCGTCTCAAAGACTTCAATCTCACGTTAATGAATTGGAAAATTGACTGCTGAAATGGAAGATAAAGGTCAACGTTTCTAAGTGCTTACACATTACCTTTGCACCGAGAAGGGAAAATTGTCCGCCCATCAAGAATAATGGTGTGACAGTACCAGAACATAATAGTGTAAGATATCTGGGCATCTATCTCGGCCGTCGCCTTAGCTGGGCTCACTATATAGCAGACAAAATTACCCAGATCAAACTCAGAACAGCCCAGCTTTACTGGCTTGTCGGACATAAGTCAATCCTTGACTTAGAATTAAAACTGCTTTTGTATAAGTCAGTATTGAAACCTATTTGGGTTTATGGCATACAACTGTGGGGAACAGCATCCAATGTAGAGAAGCTTCAAATGCGGCAATCAAGACTTCTAAGAATAATAACAGGTATATATAGAAGCAGTAACATCCACAAAGATCTAAAGGTGCCCTTAGTTGGGGAGAAAATCAAAATAACAAGTTTCAACAACGTCTCTAGACTTACTTGTATTCGAGGGTCACAGACGCCTCAAGAGGGTTCAAACAAATGATCTGATCAGGTAAATTTGCATTTGATGAGCACTTCAGTTTTACGTTGCAGTGACAATAACAACTTTTATTTTTGTATTATTTTAGATTAATATTTGAATACTTATTGTAAATTCCGAAAGGAAATATTCAATAAATAATATATTAAGAAAAAAAATTTTAAATTTACTGGCAACTCTGAAATGCGGCAGCTGTCACATATGATTTTCAGATTATTAAAAATAGAGCACTATACAAAAAAAAATAAAGTTATCTGTTCTAAGAGTATTAAAAAAATAAAAAAATACTGAGTCGTTTATGGATAGTACGACTCCAATATTCTTATTCAGGACTGCAAACAAGTAAATAAAATAAAGAGCCGGCAATTCATTCAATGGATAATGCAGCAAACTCAAAACAATGTCAATTTCATATACTCCGATAAAGTGCATTTCCATCTGAATGACTTAGTGAATCCAGAAAAATATTGAATTTGAGGTTCAGAAATTGCTCCTGCAATACATAAGAAAAAAATGCATCCAAAACGGGCAACTATCTGGTACCAATTTCAGTCAGGCAACTTGTTTAGTCCTTACTTTTTTGAAAACCACAGTGACTGCAAACGAACACTAAAACAGTGTTCTGAACTACATTGTCTAAATTCTGCACTAGGTTGAGTCAAACTTAAAACTACTTTTTTTTTCTCGAACGCTTCGAAATCGTTGTATTTAACAAAAACGATTTTTTTTATCTTTTCGCACAAAATTTCTAATTTTTCTAATTCGACGAAAAGTTCTTCTTCATTTCAGAATACTCTATTTCCGATATTACGTTTTGCAGTCATCTACGTGGTCTCAATCGTATTGAGATCGGGAGATTACAGTGGCCAAGACATCACTAGGATTTGATGTTCCTCCAACTAGGCTTTAACAAACATAGCTGTGTGTTTAGGAGCATTAACGTACTGTAATGTCAACGAAAGCGACATTTCTCATTCAGTGCACGAAAGCATAGGAGGTCTCTGTAGATTGTCTCTGACATGATATCAGTAATGCAGTCAACATCCGAAAAACATCCGCGCACCAATATATTTCCCCCTCTAGGTGAATAGATTTAAGAAATAAAATAAAGATATTTTGGAAATAAGGACTAAAAAAGATAAATAATTGTGTTCTCAGTCGCAAATGTTTTGACCACCACTGAATGTTTGATATAAAAATGAATGCGTAAAGTAATTTTTTAACAAAATTTTGATCATAACTATTATTTCATCTCTTAGGCACAAAAGTAAAGCTTCAATTGGTTTTAACCCATTAGTGGATGAAGTTCCCTGGCCACTCTCCTTCTATAATTTTCATCAATTATTAATTTTTCTTTACAGAATTCTTAGCCTTTTTCATATTTGTTGCAAATAAAATTTGTTTTATTTCCGCAATATCCACATCGTTTTTCAATTTTAGAATATTTAAGAAGATTGCTTCTACCATCATATCGTGTATATGACATCAATTTTTTTTGGTGCTTAAAGGTAAGAAACGTACAACTTTTTTGGCAGCAGCCATGCATTAGCATTAGAGGCGTCAAAGAGATATGCAAATATTGGCCACCACCATTTCTTATGTCTGATTCGCTAGCGGTAGACTACAACTAATATTTTCATCTTATCAACATCTCATATGCCGTATTATATGGAAAAACAACTTTTGATTGGAAAATATTTGCAGAACCTTTTTCTTCGACGAATCGTTGGCACCATTTAATTGACATCAACATTCGTTGCATTTCTGACAACATTATTATCATTCATTATAAGCAATATATTTCCATTATTTCTAATTAAATGATCTACATATGCCCTTTCCTCTGTTTTCATAATGGGGAATGAGCGAGGAGGCCATATTTCTATTCGCCCTTCACGTATAGTTGCGCAATATGTAGATCGATCATAAATAGGTGTCGCAGTAATCTAAGGCATACAAAACAAGTATCTATGAATACCTGAAATACATATAACGAGTTCTGTTCTATAAATTGTTGAATCCTTTATTATGTGGAACATTGGTTTTAAAAGGTGATCAAGAACTTCATCATCAACTACACCAAATCCCTTGATAGTGGACTCTGCCATATTTCCCACATATTATATCAAACAGGGCCATAAAACCATCCGTTAAATTTAATGCCCAGTCACTGTGATCCCATTTATCACGATGCTGTACCACTTCGCTTGCTGTAGGTAATAATTTTAAGCCGAAATAATTAATATACTGTTTCTGTAAGACAAGCGGTTTCTGACAAACGTTCGTTGTTTGTTTTATCCATAAGAACAGCACATACGATTTTCTTCATGCTCCTCATCACTTTTATAGCCATCTTGATCAGTATCGGATCCACCTAGTGGGGGAATTGTATAAATTGGAAATATCATTGAGTTCATTGTCGTTAAGGTAGTCCAGTTCAAACAAATATTCCAGTTCAACAACATTAAAATTTGCACTACGAGCGCAGTGTCCCTTTTAGAGGACGTTACAATGAAAGCCACATTACGCGCGTGGTATTACATTTTATCATAATTTTTGTACATCAATTGAGTCATTACACTTATTAACAAATAATAAAACCCAAAAACGAATAGTAATTCACATCATATTTAAATTATTGTAATTTTTCTTACCTTGTGTGGAATTTTCGTTTTTTACAAATTGATATTCCATATTTTGCATAAAACGCAACACTCAGATCGCATTTTTTTGAAAACAATGTAATAAATCTTGCTTCGTTGGAATGTTGGCAACAACATATAATACTTGTTACTTAAAAATTAAAATTTTTGGAAGTGGTATAGTAGAAAATTCGAGAGTCCCTTATAAGGGACTCTGCGCACTAATGGGTTAATTAATATTGTAGAAAACATCTCGTAACGAATTCTTTCTTTGCAAAAGGGTAAAATCTTCATACGAATCTAATATGAATTGCATATTTGCAGTCAAGCTATGAAGTAACATTTGTAACGATGTGCTACATTTTACTTTAAATTCCAAGAAATTAAAATTTCTGCATTACTACTACGAAATCTGTTAAAGGACACACAAAGTTTCAAAACGTATGTGTTCGCATAAGAATATATGTATGTATGCTTGTGTTAGGACTCGAAAGTTGTATTTCATAATTTCGTATTTTATCGTAACGTTGTAGTCTCTTGTTCTTTAATTTTATGACAAATGTTGCATCACATTTCCGTGCGATGTTATATAAATACAATGTGCAACGGTGCAATAAAATCTGTCGCATCATCATGCTTCACATTCAGTGATTTAAGCTTTTGTTACATGTTACATGTCATATAGTATATGAGGTGAAGTTCATGTGCAATAAATTTAATTACGTTATTATTATAAAGAGCCACATGTGCATAAAATAGTTTCACTTATAAAAAGGTTTAAAAAATTATGCATAAATTTTTTATGTGTTAACACAATACTTAAAGGAAAGCTTTTAAATCTTATATTCATGGTTAGCATTCTAGAAATGGTAGCGATCTTCATCATTACTTCTCTTAAAGGAAGCCAATTATACGGTCTTCAGACACTATCAAGCGTGAATGAGTTTTCAAAATGACGTATGAACATATTGTCAACACAGTATTGATCAACAAGAGGCCTTTGTTGTACTATTTATAGGATTGGTGCCAAAGCGCCAAAAGCATCTATAAAAATAATATTAATGGATGCTGTAAGTTTACAAACTTGAGTGAGACCTGTATTGGGCACAATCGGATCATCTAAAAGATGTCACACAAGCGACTGCATTGGCGAATAGGATAATTATTAAACATTAGCGAATTACATACAACTGCGACAGTTTTTTTAAAATATTTTTTTTTAGCGAAATTAATAGAAAAAGTCGTCGTAGTCTAGTAGGTAGTGTGTTGGTTTATTAGACGTGAGTCTATTGTCAGACAAATCTGCCCCCAGACATCTCCAAGTTTCTCAAAACAAAATCTGTCGTTCGGAGTCGACTTTAAACTGTAGATCCCGCCACTCATGTATTAAATTAACACACAACATAAGTGTTGTGAGAATTTAGGTCGCAACTATGACTGACGGGTTGTAATGCTCAATGAAGATTGTATGTAATAGAAGATTGATTGCAGAGTTCGAAAATCCATATTTTTGGTTTTAAGTATCCTAATTGTAAAGGGTGTATCTACGAGGGAGGCATAACAAGTGTATATTTGCAAAAGGTGTATATTTTACCTCAATAATATCAAATTTTGCAAATTAAATAAGTTCTTCAATTAAATTCTGTCTATTATACACTTATTGCATTTTAAATTCTAACTCAAATGAAATTTTTGACACTTGATATTCTTCGGAATTTTAATATCCCTAGACACATTAAGCATAGACACATTAAGTATATGTATGTACAAAGCAGGTATGTTGTATAAGTTCAATTAAATTTAAATTATGGTGAACGGTGCAATGCCTAGAATGATGAGAAAAGAAAACAATCATTCGGAGTAATAATTTATTAATAATAGAGCCATTAAACAATTTTTGAATAATCATAATAGGAATATGAAAGAAATTATTCTTATATTTTCGCAAAATTTATTAACACATTCGAATTTTTGGTTCAGTTGGTACTTTACGGCTTTTTTTATTTAGTTTAAGTTATTTATTTGTTTTACTTTAAAGCAAATCTCAAAAGAATTCCGTCAAGATAAACCAAAACTAAAAATTTCCTTAATTGTTCTTCAAACACCAACGAAAGATTTCCACACACTCATTAAAATAATTGGGAGAGAGCTATTGTACTCAATTAGTTTATTCTTGCAACTCAAAAAATAAAAATGAAACGTTCGGGTAATACAACAAACCCTTTACAAAGGGAATAATGAGCACAATAACAATTTCTGTACACAGAACTGAGGCACAAATTGTGAATTCATTTTGCAGATTTGTTTTTATTGTTAACTTTTCCTTTTCTCCACTTAATTCAATATAAGTGTTAATTTTCTCTTCTTCTCCTTCTCACATAATTGACTTTTAATTTACATGTTACATTTCTACTGCTTATGAATGCAATTGTCATAGCCGGCTTGGTTAATAAGTTTTATCCAATGTGACATCCTAAATTGGAATGCTATTGCGAATAATTTGATGGTTCAATAAAAGTTACCTCTTGGAACAAAGCAGTCAGGGACTAAGTAATTTCATACAAGGAAATGCAGGGCAGAACCATAGGTCACTATGTATGGATTTCTAACAAGTTCGGGTCTTATTTAGTAAAATTAATTTTATTTTACCTCAAAACATATCAAGATCGGAATGCATCAGTATTAGTGGTGCCATGCGTCTTTATAAATAATATTGTTACTTTTTTACCTTTTTAAAAACGTTTAAATATGAGTTCGTAGTTTGTGACACTGTTCACAACTTGGTGTAAACAACAACAATTACTTTATTGATTATTCTTCTTTTCACTCTTTTGCATAAGCAATAACAATTTTTCAATAGATCTTTATAACCACGAGTATTCTCTACACACGCAACGCGTCTTCACACAAGACTGACTGTCGCTTAGTAGCTTATAAAGCTGGGAAATTTTTATTTATTTGTTCTAATTATTTATTTACTCAATTGTTAATTTAATATGTTAATCTGTGATTATTATTAATCTGTGTGTCCCTTGATTATTTACACACTTATGTTATGTATTTGTTTTGCCTTTTTTGCCTATCCGTTTACATGTAAATGATCAAGTTGGCTTTGTATTTTCTTTGTTTCGTTAAGGTGTCCCGTTACATTGTATGTATACGTAAAAAGCTACGGCTCAACTTGAAAATATTTGAAAGCAAATTTAGTTTGTCGAAGGAAAGCACTGCGGTAAGAACAAAAATAGTTACTTTGTATTTTTATTTATGTTTTTTTTATATATATAGAAATAAACGTTTCAACCAAAATCAATTCGGCTTTTTGTTTTTGGTGGTTAAATTCGCTTCTCGACTAACAACTGCCACCGCCAGTGGCAACACTGACTGAATTTTTTCTGACTCCGTTGCCTGCTTTGTCTTGCCTTGTCTATCGCAGGGTAAACATTCTGATAAATGCTCTTGAAGGAATGACTTCGCCTTCGCGAAATTCTATAAATGTAAACATGTTGTTTACGTTAGTGTTGTTTGTGTATTTTGTTTACGTTTGTCCTCGCAGTTTGTTGTTGCCTGTTTGTTTTTGTTGTTTATTCCTTTTTTGATGTTGTTGTTATATTTTTGTTTATTTGTTGATCATGTAAACAAGTCTAGTATTTTTGTTTTTGTAGCTTTTGTTTATCATTTTAAAGTTAAACGATGTAACACCATTTCCATTCTTTTTTACAATGGCTTAACGGTTTAAACTCGCCATCGGGGCGACTGGAAAATGATACAAGAAAATGTAGAATAATCACAGATGTTTGTTAAATTACTGTAATGTACTAAGTGAACGACATCGGACACATTTTCGCTAATGCTTCGAAACTGAATGGAACTGTGTTTGGAGAAATCTTTCCTGAGTGGACAGGCATACGGTCTGGGGTAAGAATTATTAAGGAGAAAATATCTGTAGGAAGAATATTAACATACTTTTTGAGAGCCAGGCGTTTTACAGAGTTCTAGGTTCTAACATGAATATTCAAAATGGTTCTCTTGAACTTTTAAATAGGTGGTGGGGCTGTAAGAAATATCATATGGCTAGCGGCGGAAGAAACTTGGCACAGCCACTCAACTATCTGATAATTTCATTACAGACGTCGAAATGGTTTCATTAGGAGCTTTGAATGATTCCAGGTTAGCTGAATGGATGACTGTGGTATTACAATGGATCATATATTAAGTGTTTCTTTCCTTATTCAACTATCTGCTGGCCCATTGCTCTTTTGACCAATGCAGATACCGTCTAACAAAGTCAAACCATTTTTTCTTATTAACCTTACTTATAAGTGGCTTCTTGGCTGGTTTTTTAGCTAATAAATTTGCCTCTCTTAGTCGATTTCTGGCTGTGTGGACGCCAATAGAAACCTCTAATTGTTCGTTTGAATCTGCTGCCGTTTTCCGAGGATCAACTTTTACTATTTTTTATCATTTGACAGTATTAGAGGGCAATAGATTTACGAGGTCGACCACTTCCTGGCTTTCTTTTCACGTTATTTGTTTGACGTTGACGTTGTTTGACGACGCAGTGAAATCCAACAAACCGTTGATTTGTTGATATTAAACTGATGAGCAACTTCATTCATTATTTTGCCTTCTTCCAAAGCCTTTATAATGGCAAATTTTCCATCTGTTGACAGCTGTTTCTATTTTAAAATTCACAATTTGCAAATTTTTCATTAAACTTTTATTTTAATTACTCTAGTTGACCTACTTTTACTTTTAACACATTGCGTTGCTTTTTTTTGCTCGCTAAATTTGATCACTTTTTATAAATCTAAAAAAATTAAGTAGAAAGGGAAGCAAACTACGCTTACTGATACGCTTTTTAATAAAATTTAAAAATCAACGAATAAAAAAGCAAAAGTGAAGTGGAATTGACTACCGTTATAGGTTTCAAGTCTCGATTGAATATCATATGTCATAGAGTTGCGTTTTTCTTCTTGCTACTGTATATGTACATGCGTTGGCGAAGGACCAAATAATTTCAATTTGGCTAAAGTATATGATTGAATGACTAAAAACTTTCAACAATTTACCGAAGTATAAAATTCACAGATTCACGCATTTGATGACTGATTTTTTGAGTGAAATTGGTTACATTTTATCAGTCATGTATTAAATTACATTACAGTGAAAACTATTGCATTTTCTGCCTATTTTCAGTTCCTTTGTATACTTTATTTATGATTTTACGTGCCTTTGATTTAAGTTTATAAAACTGGCGTGTCAATAATATTTACAATATAACAATTTCAGGCAAACATAAAACTGTCAATTCAATAAGTACACACAGTTACTAAAGTATACATACGGTTAAAAAAATTCAGAAATTTTTTAACTAATCTGTTTTCGTTGAAAATCTTTGTAGTTTCCTTGATGTTAAGAGGGTGTTTTGCATTGGTTAAAAAATTTCTGAAATTGAACTGAATTGTGGCCCTGCACAGGCCCCAAAGTTATGCATCCGATTTACAAATTTCAGAAATTTCTGAACCAATGCAAATGACCGTCCTAAAGTCGAAGAAAAATGTCAGACAATTATAAATATTTTCAACGAAAACGGATTGGTTAAAAAATTTCTGAAATTTGTTATCTGTATGTATACTTTTGTGGCTGAGTGCCTTTCAAATAATCTAATATTTAAGGCTTTAACTGGCCAACGTTGCAATTTTTATTCCTTTTTCTTTTCTAGTTTAATATTTTTATTCAATTATCCACAAATACATACATATTTGTATATGTATTTTAATATTTATTTATTACATCAGAAAAATATTTGAAATAAATTGTCACATGACATGTCACAATAATTTTATTCTCTCTGAGTTTTTATAAAAAAATATTCAACAAATGAACATGCATGTACATGAGTAGAGGAAAAATACTGTTCTGACATTTGGTACTCCGTTATCCGTTATTTAAAAATTGTTCTCTCATTTTCGCTTTCAGTCCTAGTTGTGTTTGTGTTTGAATTTGTAAATATATTCTTGTCTAGTATGCATGAATATGCTTTTTCGAAAGTGTTATTTATTGATACAATCCAATTTCTTCTTTAATTTTAAACTGAAAATAAATGCGTTTTCCATCGTTTATTTATTATTTTTATTCGTTTGCTATTTCCACTTTGTTTATTTAGCTTTTGCATATCTATATACATACAGTGGAGGTAGGGTTTCGTATTAACCGCATTTTCAGTAACCGCGGTTATCGGATAGTAATTTTTCAAATAACCGCTGTTATCGGTTAACCGAAGGAAAATTTAATAAAATATACAACTTCAGTAGAAATAGTATATTTCTAACATATATTGCTTTAAAATACATGTACTTAAAATTATTTTTGCTGTTTTTCATGGTTAATATAAGAATGTTCTAGAAACACTAAAGCATTCAGTGACTTACAATATAAACGAGAACGAATTTTGGTGCAAAAATTTCCTGAAACTGAGAAAGTTCTCTCGGAGTCTGTTGGTGTTGGCTTAACCGTTTTTAGAGCATTATAGAGCATTTCAAGATTGGGAGTTCTTTTCAGTGTTCTTTTGAAAATGTTGAATTCTTGCCTCAATGTGTTATATGAAGGTTTTCCCAAGTGTTTTATATTTTATGCTTTTGTTATGTAAGAGTTCAGTTCTTCTGCTAAATCAACTTGGTGTTTAGTTACAGCTACTTTATCCTGACTTTCGTTGTCCAGATCTTGAATGTTACTATTAGGAAAAAGTCTTTTAATGAGAGTATTAGCAAAAGCAACCACGGAATTGGAAGAATATTTTGAATGAACAAGACATTTTATTAAATTAGCAATATTAATATTTCTCCGGGACTCAATCCGTTGTTGAATTGACTGTAACAAATCACGGCTTATTTCTGCTTGTTTTATTTTACTTCTTTTACAAACAAAACAAATTTAAAACTCATGGCCTACTACATATGTGTGTATATGGTTTTCAAAAAATTGGATTTCATTTCAAATTGCATATGCCTTTTTTGAACGCTGCTTCTAAAAAATAAAATTGCTTGTGACTGCAAATATATTTTTATGTATGAACATTAGTTTTACAAATAAAAAATTTAAGAAATCATGGCTTACTAAATATCATACATGGGCATACTGCATTATAATTCTAATGCATTAAGCTTTTCAGTATTTAGTAAATGTTTACTGGTAGTGAAATTTAGATTGCATTACCAGTAAAATTTTACTGATTACTGAAAAAAGCAGTATTAAGTAAATTTTTACTTTTTTACTGAATACTGATTTTTTTCAGTAATCAGTAAAATTTTGCTGGTTACTGAAAAAAAATGCAGTAAATCAGTAAATTTTACTGGTTACTGAAAAAAAAATTCATTAAGTCAGCAAATTTTTACTGATTACTGAAAAAAGTCGGTATCAGTCAAATTTATTAATTACATGTTAGTGGAATTATTTTCTGAAAAAATTGCCTACAGTTCAAGGATTCGAATAAAATTTGCTTTGTTCAATAAGCTGAATTATTAACAATTGTTACTGGAAATGATCGTTCTATTTTGAATTATCTTTTGTTTACATTATTGTCAGAACAATTTAAAAGCAAAATATTGTACAATATTGACTAATCAAAAATTAGAGTTTCATTTAAATAATTTTGTCCACAACTTCTTCACAAGTAAAATCTGGATCTTTTAGAGAATTATCACTATCAAAATCTGTTAAATCACAAATTTTTTATATCGCACTTGGAATATAACACTTCAAATAGACTTTTGTATATGATTTAAATATATTTTTTCACTGTAAATAACGTCTAAAAATCTAAATTAAGGACTGTTTCAGAAAAAACTTATACACACTATTTCAGCCAAAACTTCTGCCTGGTTCAACAAAGCCATGAAACAGTATGAGGAAGATTTGAGCATTGAAAGAAAACCTGGATCAAGAAGGAAAAATGGTCTAACATATATCGGAAGCCAATAATTTTTAGCATCAGGTTCGATAAACACAGAAATATATACACTCAGGTTTTGTTTTAAAATAATTTTATTTTTCTGAATTTTACGTTTAAGAATATTTAAAATTTTTAAACATTTTATATTCCCAACAAAAACTTCACTTACTATCATAGAAGTAGTCTAGATAGCCAATTTAGCACTTTTATAGAAAAAGTAATAAAATTAAGCTGCAACTTGAAAAAATTTGAAGTTTGGTTTGATCCAATTTTCAAGTTTTCTTCTTTATTTTAAAGATAAACAAGTATACCTATTCATTTTTTATGTCGAAAAAATATTAAAAAAAATGTGAGTTGTTTACTTACTTAGACGACCGTTATGCATACATTTTTAAATCAATATTATTTTTTTTTTAAATCTAGCACTTTACCTATAAAAATGTTGCCAACACTGCCAGATAATATTGCTTAACATGAGGTGTCATTTTTAATAAATAACAACTTACAGCCTGAAACTAAAAATAAATATAATTACAATATGTATATATTATTTGACTTAATATGCTATGAGGTTTGATGAGGTAAGCTTGGCAAATGCGAATTTTTTTCATATTTTTTCAAGTTTGTCCGTTCATAGCAGCAAAATTTAATTAAAAATATGACAATAAAATTCCATATGAATTTATTTGTTAATTGCTTGTTCAGAAAATAAAATTGAATTTGATAAGAAACGTCGAGCAAATTAATGTGGATCCATATTTCTTCATTTATTAATAAGAAAAAAGATATTTGCCTCTATAATTTCTGTCCAATCTGTTTGCATTTTCTATATATCCATTATATTTCCATATGACATCAATCAACTTGCAGATTTATTTTTTCATAAAATATCTCCGATATCTAAAATATCTCTAATTTGTGAGGCCAGTTACTTCCCAGTCTATTTTTTGTTTACGTTTAAAAATTATATTCAGATTTAAGGTCATAACCTAAAAAGACAGATACAAGTGTTAGTTTACATAACTTTAAACACTTTTTATGTCCACACATTGACACAATTACTCTTGTAGTGAAACATGTCGTAAAAAACAAAATTTGTTTAAAAATGTACACTTTTCTGCAGATATAACCATTCTTTAGAACACAATAGTTTTATTATTTTTTTTTTAATTTAGATTTGTTTTAATTTAAATTTATAATATTTATTACTCAAATAATTTTCTTATTTATTAACTTAAGGAATTAAACAGAACTTAAATATACAGTATTATCCGGATATAAGCACTTTAAAAAATTCTTGTATGATAGTGCTTACAAGAGCGGAATCTTGTATCGAAATCCAGCATGTGAGAGCAAATAGCCAAATGTTTCATTGACAGCAGGCTTCGTATTTAATGGAATGCCTGCTGGCCGGAGAGGCCTTTGATAGTCTTTAAAGGAGATGTATCCGCAGCAGACTTTATAGGTATAGTCAAGAGTCGTATCAATTAGCTGAGATTCCGTATTTTAGATGGGACAGAGTGTATACTCTGCCTCGAGGAGAATGAAGCTATTAGGAACATTCTATGGAATTGTATTGCGCTGTACGATTTTTTTCTATTTTCGCCAAATAAATCTGCCGTATGGTGTTAACGATGCATATTGGCTTCCAATGGTTTTAGAGTTAAAGCAGGTGAATACGACCTAGCTGCTCACAACACTTATGTACATACATACATAATTGGCCATTACAACCCTTAATTCGTCGATTTGACGATTTATGTCCTTATTTTGACGATTTTTGGAAATTAAAAATTTATATCGTATTCTTTACTTTAGTACATTAAAAGCGACTTTAAGCTTTGTATTTGGTTTGTAATTGTTACTATTGGAAATTTATGTTAGTAAAAACAAGGAGTAAAGTATTATATTTTTAAGTTACTTTCGAATACCTGTGATGATTTTTCCGTATTTTATTCCTTTTTTAGCCCTTAAAAGCAAGAAAATTACAACTCCTAAATAAACGCGTAGTTGAGAATAATTTAATACTTGTCGTTGCAGGCTATTTTAAAAATTCGTGTATAGCAGTTATGATATTTAGTTTTTAAGTAAAACCAAATTTATTTAATTTTATTTATATTCCTATTTATTCAAACAAATAATAAATTCTTTTATCAATAGTTCTTATTAATGTTTTAAATTTTAACACAATTTACACGGTCTTATTTATAATAATTTGTTTTTAATGTTGAACACAATTTTCTTTACAATAATTTCAATTATAACAATTCATATTTCAATTCTTATTTTAATTCTTATTTTAATATTTTCTGTCCAAACGCCAGATCAATAATGTTTTTTTTTTTCTTTCTATGTAACCGATTTTATAGTTTAATTTAAACGAACAAAACCAAACATGATCGTGCATGCATGATCATGTTTGATTTTATTTATTATGTCTTCTTGCTTTTTCATCCTACATTCTTTTTACATGTAGCAAAGTAAGCAAGTATGTACATACATTTACTTCATATGCGTTAACGTTTGTTATGTAAAATCATAACAAAAGAAAGCAAGATTATACATGCTCAATCATGTTTGTTTAAAAAGGAATAGAAAAAGAATTATATAAAATAAATGGTACAGTTGTACCAAATATGTATTTATATTAAAAGTTACATGAAACATGAATAAATAATTACGGTTACCGCAAAAGAAAACAAGATTGTGCATGATCAATTAAAACTGTTATTTAAGAAGAGAAAAATAATAAAGTAAATGGTACAGTTGGACCAAACATATTAAAAGTTGCATGTACACATGTATGATTACTACAACCATCATTATGGGTGTTCACACACATAACTTATATCTTCTAATATTACCATCGGAAGATTAAAGGCAAGCGCCGTTATTTTGTTTCGTACGGGAACTCTCTCAGGGGATCGATGGCATTGTGTTTAGAACTATAAAAATATGCTATGGGAATAAGGAAAGAGAGAACAGAGTTTATGGACACTAGGCTTGTATATATTTATGCCATAAGTAACAGAAAAGACCTTTGCAGGAATTGAGTTCAACATACGAATAGTCCGACTAAAAAACGTATTTTTTCTGTAAGGAAGTGGTGGACGAGAAAGACGAGCGTTACGTAGGAATATATGATTTTCGGAACAAGTCCCCTTATTTCGTTCAAGCAAAATCCTTTTGTAGTAGCGATATAACAGTGAAAGACAAACCACATTGCAACTATGCTGCAATGATCCAATGGTGTTGGATACACTACCGTACACGGTCGAAAAACCTCAAAACGACGTTGAGGCACCGACCCATACATGAGAGTTGTATTCCATTCTCGGTCGGTTATAAATGATGTAAATAGCAAGAATATCAGACGATAAGATCTTAAGATGGAACTAAAAAATGTGTCGGTTCCAGCCAACATTACACTGAATTTCCATACTCAGAATGTCAAGGGTTTCTGAATCCCTAATATCTACACAAACCATAGATTAAAATGATGCAATATTATTACTGCGTTTATGTGTCAATAAACAAGACTCGGATAGATTGTTTAATCCTTAAACAATTTTTTCCTGAAAATGATATAAAATATCTCCGTTTTTGGAAAAAAATTAATTAATATTTTTTCTGACGATTTTAATTAAAGTCTTTGACGATTTTGACGATTTTTTTCTCAAATATTTGACGATTTGATGCCTCTGACAACTAGACAAAAGTCTGAAGATATGTTATTCGACTCACTTCTTATACCTTCATTCAATTGCTTTACTAATTTTAGAATGGATTTATAGAGAGGTCTTCGATGAGACTTATATGGTTTTTGGTTAAAGCAACGGCCATTATAATCCAATTTAAACGTCTTCGATTAAGAAAAAGTACCAATTCATAAATTTCTAAATGTACCTGATCGATACTTTAGTAAAATTATGGTAAATATTCATTCACATTACGCTCATAATTAACCCAAAGTCGAAGTAAAAATTATAAAATGTAGTTTTTTATTCTGGCAACGCTTGCTTCCAGTCAGTAAGAGTACATGCAATATCCACGTAGCTGTTGTAAATCATAGTTCAAAAATATCAATGAGGAGAATCCCCATTTTGTCTAGCGATTTTTTTCTTATGGGATTGTGAATGGGTATTTACTTTATTTTACATCAGTTAACTTTGAAGAACGTTGAAAAGCAATTTATCTACTGGATAACATTACATTCTAATAAAAGCAATATAAAACGGTTTAGTTCGTATAGAATTTTTTGAGCCATAGCATATTAAGTGTTACTGTATTAAGTTTAGTACACTGGGCGTTCAATGTAAGATAAAATAGTACAGTGAAGACGTTTTCATTACGGCATTGTGCTTTAGAATAAAAGTTTTCCCTGGTTTTTTGATTGCTTTTTTTTGAATAGCGTCTTGTTATTAATTAAAAAATACTTTGAGAGATATAAAATTGCGAACCGACGTAGCAAAAACTATTTTGGGTTGGAAGAGGCAATATGTGACATTCTTAGTCAAGATAATGAAAATGACGTTACTTACGATGTAGTTATGCAGTTATGTAGTTAATATAGAGGTGGTTACTTACAGACCTGCGGTTGAAGATGTATGGAGTAGCGATGACGATCGCGTCATCTACGTCACGGAATGTTCAGAAAAAAAGAAGAATTAAAGCTAGTGCTGAGTCCCCAAGTTGGAGAAAATGTGCTCCCGTTTATTCTCTTCCAGATCAAAAACATACTGAAGCTATGTGAGGGGTAGATCAGATGAACCAGTCTATAGAAATGTACCGAATTGCTGTAAAGAGGTAAAAAGTGGTGGTGGGTCTCGTTATTTATTTAGTGGACTTGACTGTTTCAAACGCATGGAGACTATATTGCATTGTAAACCCTAATAATCGTGTGGATCAATTATTCGAAGACAAATAGCACGAGCATATATCAGTGACAAAAAGGACAACAAATGTAGGCAAACATCTTCCAGAATTGAAGGAGAAGAAAAAAATAATGGCCACAACCCCCAAAAAATTCTAATTCAACTTCGATGTGTCATATGCTCAAATCGAGTTAAAACATCATGTTGTAAGTGCCTGAAAACACTTTGTTTGGAAAGAGGATGTTTTGCAAAATACCACACGTAACCGCCCATTGTACTGAACTTAGTACACCTCAAAAAACACAACTTAGAATATTTTTGTTTTTTTTTTCTTTTATAGTACTATAAAAAATGTTGGAAGTCGCCGCGGTCTAGTAGGTAGTGTGTTGGCTTATTAGACGAAAAGCCAGGGTTCGAGCCCCAGGCCAGACATCAAAATAAATACAAAAAGTATTTCTTCGGCGACTTCCTCTCCGCAGATTTCTGGCAAAAACTCTGAGAGTAAATAAAATTGCCATGAAAAGTTTCTCAAAAATCTGTCGTTCGGAGTCGACTTTAAACTGTAGGTCCCGCCACTCATGTATAAAATTAACACACACAACATCAGTGGTGTGAGAAACTAGGTCGTAATCCTGACTGAAGGGTTGTAATGACCAATTATGTATGTATGTTTGTATGTATAAAAAATGTTATTTAAATCTAGAAATAAAGATTGCATTTTAAAAAAATGTTTGTGGTTCTCATTTGGGCGTTAATGAGTCAATATGTAAAATTTATAATTACAAGTAGGTGACGTATGAGTGATATTGTAATTTACTCAGTTTTATATACAACATAATAAAAAAATTTATTGCATACTTTACAGCGTAATTATTTATGTACAGGTAATATGATGCGTATAAGCAATATATTTATATATATATATATATATATATATATATATTTGGAATTAACAGTTATGGTGGAATTTTTAAAATTTATAATATGTATTTAAATTTGTACCATCGGTTATTTCGAATGGAATCATATCGGGATTTTGTAGAACAGCATCAAGCCTGTGGAACCTTTTGTAGGCAAATCACATGTTGTGTTGGCTTATTAGACGTGAGACTAAGGTTCAAACCTTAGATCAGACATCTCCTGCAAAACGTAATATAAAAGATATTACTTCGGCGACTTTTCTTCAGTAGATTTTTACCAATATTTAATTCATTATTAAGGCAAGGGTACGTAGAGTTAAAATATAGAACAATTTTAATGCGAATAAATTTACGCAAATTCATTAAAGGCTTAGTGAATAGCTAAGCTGTTAGGTTTCTATTTCACTGACAGTTTTTATGTAAAAAATCCACAGCAATTAACTTTAATGACAGAACAGATTAATGATAATATTGCACTAATTATTTTGTGTTTCATGTCGCTCCGTTTATATACTTCTGACAAACTGTTGCTTGTTTTACAAACTTATTAAATTTATTTTGGCTTTGGATCATAAATATCAATTGAATATTATTTTAAAGGCAAATTTTGTTAATTTTGTTGTATGATTAGGATATTTTTCTTTTACTTTTAGAGGCGTAATAACTTGAGCGAACACCAGAAGTTGGCCAATGTTTGCGCAAAGGTATATAATAATATTTCCGAAAAACACAAATATTAGCCGACTTCTGGTAGTCGTGCAAACATGAAATTGACACATTTTGTGATAAACAATCAAGATCCGTCAAAAATTCTGAAAATTTTTGATCTGAAAGTTCATTTGATAATATGACATATATGTATAAGAAATATTACACGACTGTTATATTGTTTTAATAATAACTACGGTAATTTTTGTTCGATTTTATCAAACGAAGTGTCCATGTCTTCACACACAAGATAATGCACCTTCATAATGTCATCACTTATTTCATATTTTTTAATCAAAGTTTGCTACTATGAATGGACAAACTTGAAAAAATATGAAAAAAATTATTTTTTCCAAGTTTACCTGATCAAAACTCATAACATTTAAGATAAGGGGAGAAAGGCTCATCTGTCGCCTTTTCAAAGAAATTTTAATTTGGAAAATAAATTGAAAAATATGTGGGTAATCAATAATTTTGTGTGAAAAGATTAAAAATACCTTTTTTGTCAAATAAAAGAAGTTCGGAGGGTTCGAGAAATATAAAAAAAATGTTTTGAGTTGTACTGGACAAATCTTACAACCTACACTATGTCATTAGCTGGATGTGTTATTTGCGAATGAAGTGTCCATAGCTATTTCGTTTTTAAAAACTAAGTTAATCATAATAATACAATAATATACATGCCTTTTTCGCCAATAAGCGAAAATTGAACAGCAAAAAAGTATGAACTTTAATAACAAACTGACGCCATTAATCCCTTTCCTTACGATTTAATTCGTTGTTTGTGTTAAATAAACTTAATAAAACAACCTTCCTAAAATTGCAAAATACATGTCCTATAGCTACAGTACTCTAAACAAACTGATGAACTGAATAAAATATATTACAAATGAGAGAATTTAGGAGAAAACCGAAACTAAAATAATGTATAATACATTTTTAAGTTAAATAGAGTTACTACAACTACTTTTGATACATTTAAATATTCGGTGGGTAAGGGGTTAATAAAATAGCACGTTTATAGACATAATCGGCTCATGCATGAGAACCCCTGTATAGTACATATGATAGTGCATATGCTTGTATAATTATAAGATTAGTTGTTATTAATAACTTAACGAGCGAATTATAAATTATGTGTGATATGAAGCCATTGTAATTAATTCACTGTATTTCTGATGTATGCCATTTTGAGCCGTATTAATTTATTGGTGCCCTATTCAGAAATAATGAAATAACAGCATAAGCCACCCAGACAGTCGGAGATTAAAGCATAATTTTTGTTTTCGTTTATGTTTTAGCAGGGAAAGAATGGTAATCTACATTCCGCTTTAAGCACCATGTATATAGTATACAGCAAAAGTTTGGTATATATTTATTGAAAATTTCATGAATTTTAAGCATTAATATGTAAAAATATTTATGTTTTTATTTTATTCTCTTAATTTATTTTCATTTTCTTTTAGAACAAAAACATTTTTAAAGTTTCTCACAAACCAAAAGAAAATTAAAGAAAAGTTTCTGGTAACTCCATATTTTTGCATTGCAAAAATTTAGGTATCCCCAACGATAACTCAGAGTAAATTTAAAATTCAAAGGCCGACAGTCTTAAAATGTTACAACCCGGTCCACGGTTGATATAGGACATACATCTACAAGTATGAGCATGACGTGGACGAAGCGTGTCCATCATGTCTAAATACAAGCGAAATAGCAGAGCATATATTCTTTACTTGCCCGCGCTACGAATACCGACGAAATTTCCTGGAGAGGACGATCGGATCCCAACTCACTCCCGATAACGTGGTTAACCTGATGCAAGCATCGTACGAAAACTGGAACACGGTATGTTTATTCGCGAAGTCTAGTTGTAGTACATCAGAGGATAATAGAGAGAGCAAGAACAGCAGAAATGGATAGCAGCACTCGCTGAATCTTCACGTTTATAGAGTATATCGCAATAAACGCAATTATTGACCTCAATATTTCACATAAAATTTCAATTAATATCAATTTAATATTGAGTAAAACTTAAAATGCAGCACTATCATAAGTATGTTCAGTGAGCATATTACAATTAACCGAACACTTTTTGTTGATATTAGACAACTCAACAACGACAAATTAAAAGGAAAAAAACAACAAAACAAGATATAAACAATATTGTTGAAACAACCAGCTGTCTTGTTTACCAGCTGTCTAATGAATATTGAATAAGCAGCTGAACTGTGCTTATTATTAGCGTGAACACTTAAAATATTATACTCAATTAACCTAATATTGCCTCAATAAAAGTGCATATCTGAACATAGTATAACACTGATATCCTTTCACTCATGGACAGAAAGAGGACTGACTCACTTCTGTCTTTAAATCGTATTGCCATCCATAGAACAACGGCGAATTGTTCGGCACACTATCCTTTTGGTAAGTACGCCGAAATACTTGGCGGTATGACTTCTGCACGAGCTGTGGGTCTGCGGGGTAGGAAGAGACTGTCTTTCACCTCATTTGCCAAAGTCCTGCTCTTGTCGTTAAGATACCGTTTTTCTGGCATCTCATTTTCTGATCTCCTTGATCGAGCTCTCTAATATAAAAATTGCTGCAATAGAAAGATTTATTTTGGACCCGTAATGGTTTTCTTCAGGGAATGCTTGACCCCTGGGACTAATTGTGGTATTACAATGGGACCAAATGCTGGCCTAAGTGGGACCTCTTCCTTTAAGGAATCAATGAAAGTTATACCACAACATTCTATTATTAAAATGAGAAAAATAAAATTGGATTTCATTAAAATTGGCCACGGTCATCGCCAACCTTCCATAAAATATAAATCGATTTTTTCACCAATAAACTTTCCGGAATAAACAAAAGAAGAACGCCGAGCTTTGTAAAACATTAGCTACGTCCATAGTCCACCACACAAAATCATGCAAAATCTGTGAGATATGTCTGTTTGACCAAATTTACAAAGCAGTATAGCTACACCATAATTTATACTATTACTCGTTAAATTCTATTGTAGAAATTTACTTTTAAGCAATATAACGAATGTGACTCAGGTCATCATAAGATTTATTGTAACTTCAAAATATTGTTCATGAAAAAAAAAAGATGTTTAGGCACAGGCATAAAAACAGGAAATCAACAGATATGCATGAATGCAAAAGACATTTTCGAAATTAAAACAATTTTCAGGAAGTTCAGCACATTTTTGTTTAAGAAGGAATGGTTAAATAACACGTTTATTAATACCATACTCAACGCTTTACATATTTTGTATATCGTACAAACGTAAAGTTTTAATTGTTTTTAAATTACGACGCATGCAGTTGACAGCTTTTTGTTTTAAGTTTTGCTTTCTTGTTTTTGTGCTGGTCGCCTTCAGTAACCTTTCTCAATCCGTGTTAACATCATTGTTGTTTTACTGCAGCTAAATTTTAGAAATTTTTTCCCTTAAAAATTTATTTGCTCTGTATCTACAATAATAAGCAAATTTACTAAAAATATTAAAAATAACATTGGTTTAAACACCATTGGGTTTAAAACATATCTTAACAAGTTAAAAAAAAAAAAATTAAAAATCTATCATAAATTTTATTCGATTTGTTGGTGCAAATACACTGAATTACTGGACTCTTATTTGGTGATATTTTAATTAATTTTTATATTTTGTTCTTTCTTCATAAAATTGCTATTGTAATATTAAGTTAAATGAATTATATCATCTGCTACGTTATTATTTACAACGAACATTTTCATTTGTAGATACCAAAATACTGTTACGTTTTTACCGTTTTAAAAACGTTCAGAATTTGAGTTCGTTGATTGCAAACAAAATAAAAATAATTTAGTGTTTAGTTTCAATTAAACTCTTTATTGTTCTCTCTAAATTGATGATACAATAATTTGCATTAGTTAGCTTTTCTTATTTGCTTACAAAGCAGATCATTGCAACGGCGATCAAACCACGAGTGTTTTCTTCACACGCAATGCGTCTTCACACAAGACAGACTGAATTCTTACTACTGCTTGCCTGCTTTGTCTTGCCTTTTTATATGCCCACGTAAACAGTCTGATGAAGGTCTGGTTTCGCTTATTTGAGAACTCTATCGCGACATCATTGTTGTTTGTGTATTTTGTTCACATTGTTTGTTGTTCCTTTCTCGCTTACTTATGTATACGCTTTTCTTTCATACTGATGTTGTTGGTTTACTTGTAACAAGTTTGTTGTATTTGTTTGAAGTAGCTATTGCTCATTTTAATGTTAAACGATGTTACACCGTTTCCATTTTCGTAACAATATATATTTTTGTATCCATATTTCGTATCCATATTTCTGTCAACACAACCCATGGTGAGACACAAGCACACTAAGTTATTTCATTATTAGATGTTGAGAATATTATAATTTTCCAACCCCTAAATATTACATGTTTTCTTAGAATGTGTTTCGTTTTGTCATTTTCGTAAAACATTATTGCAGCCGAAAAGAAAAAATTGTGTGAAGAAAAATTATTTTCTAGGTCAAGTTCACTCAGCAGTCGCTGACAGGCATGCTTTTAATGTTGAAGCCGGCTAAAAATATACTCTTTCGGCAAAAATATAAAAAAGGGAAAAACGTCAGAGATTATTAAGCATTATTTGTAAGCATTCAACAGAATGAGGAGAACTTCAGGGTTGTCTCTTGAGGCGGTAACTGACAAATAAAGAAATTGTCAAAATAAATTATATTGGCTACTTTAAGTGAAAAATTGTCAAAAATGTTCGGCAATAAGTAAAATGTAATAAAGAAATAAATTTACAGCTGGCCATATAAGACCATAGCATGTCTTAAAGAATTACAGTCTTACACAGCGGCTATCAGAGACATTTTTGTAATTTAAGTCATGATGAGAAAAGTAATATGGACATCAGTCTGACACTTAAGATTTGATGAGAAGGTAAGCGAAATAAGAAAATTGTTGAAAAGTAACTGCTCTATTCCTCAGCTCAAATATCACAAAAACATATGTATTTCGTAATGAACTTAAAACTGTCTATTTTTATTTTAACGTTTTTATTAAATTAAAATAAAATCATAAAAATAGATATCCACTAATTTCACTCCTAAAGTGGTTAGTAATCTAAGAGTGATGAATATTTTAATAGAGACTCTGCTGTTTTTTGAAATTAGTAGACATCGTCTAAGCATATAATCAGCAAGCTGTAGGCATTATCTCCAAACAAAAAATTACCTGCAACATGATTTTAGAGTGTTTAAAAAAAACTGTTGGGCATCTCGGGATACTCTCTATTCGCTCAACCGATTTTTGAATACAAGTTCTCGAGCCACAACGATAAACTTTGATTTTCGTGTCATTCAGCTCGTTATCTATGCAACCTAAATTTGACTGGGACTATGCAAAAAAATTATGACCAGCCTGTGCTCTGGCTTTAAATTCCAAATCGCCGGTATGTCGATATTTATTGAAGAATATGCATGTTTTAATCTTTATACTGTCACAGCGGGTCGCTATGCGTGCTCAAGCGAGCTTTTGGAATGAAAGTTACCACACTAAACTAACCTAATAGCTTGTAGTGAGTAAACGTACCCTGGCCACCCATTTTTTTAACCCTGAATTGTCATTTTTGTACAGTAAAGTTACTCTTTGTTGAATCGACGAACAAAAAAATTTTTTTCGTCTACTGACTGCAAGCCTTCATTATCAACTAAAGTTGTTGAGAAAAAGGAGCGAAATTTGTTTAAACATAAAAGAGTTATATGATAAAGAGTAAATGAGCTTCGTCGATTCGACGAACAATAACAGTCCAGGGTTAATATTCTATGGGGTTTGATGTCGTATACTTGTCAAACGCCAATTTTTTTCATATTTTTCAAGTTTGTGTATTCATAGTAGCAAACTTTAACTAAAAATATAAAATAAGTGATGACATTCTGAAAGTGAATCATCTAGTGAAGAGATTGACACTTCGTTTGCTGAAATCGGACAGTCGAGTTATATTTTTCATATATATATTTTCTCAAATCTTAGCGCACACTTATGTTGTGTGCGTTAATTTTTATACATGAGTGGTGGGACCTAGAGTTTAAAGTCGACTTCGAATGACAGATTATTTGAGAACCTTTTCATGGCAATTTTATTTACTTTCAGAGTTTTTGCCAGAAATATGCTGAGAGGGAGTCGCCGAAGAAATATTTTTTTAATTTTTCGTTTTGATGTCTGACCTGGGGTTTGAACCGTGCCCTTACGTCTAATAAGACAACACACTACCTACTAGACTACGGCGACTTCAATTCATTGAACGATAAATGTTTTAAGTTTATAGTCTTCAAATTTTTGTTTGCTGTTTGGATTTGAAATAGATGGCGCACAGTATAAATTCACATGCAAACGAAGACTTGCATGAAAAAATTATGATGTGCGCAACCAAACCAAATAGTCAAGATATTCTGACTCCCTAATATTTACATCACACGTGGGAATAGATGATGCAATATTATTGCTGCTTGACCTTGACTTTATATGTTTTTGGTTTTAAAAACTTTTAATTTATTTATTTATTTTTCTGACGATTTGCTTACGATTTCAATGAACGCCTTCAACAATTTTAATGATTATTTCTCAAATATGCTTCGTTTATCTGGCAGCTATGGTTATGGGTTTGCGAAAGATTATTTAATAACCAAAATTAAAGCCCAAATGTTCGATGGAAATTCCGAATTTTTTTCATAGTATATTCGAAGTTTATATGATAAAGTTTGAGCACCGGAAATGTGGGTTTTTATTCTACCATCATCATGACCTTGGGTACTACATACACTAGTTTTAGCCATCTGTGACGTTAAGTTGTTTGTACAACAAAAGTTATTTAAAAAAAAAAATGCTTATCCGAAGTGGTTTGTGGCTTCAAAATATTACTTTCCCAATATATTACGGCTAATTATATTTTTATACATATAAAATACTATTTTTTTCCGAATTTTGGTAGTCTTTTAGATTTCAATGTACGTCATTCAATGTATGTTTTCCATTTGAAATTATTATCAATTATAGTTAAGTAAGTATAGTAATAAGTATAAGTATAGTTAAGTGCCAAAGCCATGTAGATTATTAAAATTTCAATGCGAAAAACACACTTGCTTTGGTAAAACGTAATATTTTTTGCGTAAGATAAATAAAAACATTTAAAGATTTCATAAAATTACCATTTTTGCAGCATTCAACTGGTACACTTAATACAACGAGTGCGCATATGGAAGCCTGTATTTTCTACTCTTTACATTTTATATTTTTCTTTGTTGTCATCCTTTGTTCGCTTTTATCTCTGATTATTTATTGTTTCTCAATACCTGTTGTTGTTTTTGTTATTTCTGAGAAATGACTTACCGTTAAAAATTCCACTACTTGATTGGCAATGCATTCGTTTCTAAGAACTGTAAACATATGGTCCTTATCGTAATCATAATCACCATTGTCATCACTATTATTATCATCACCATTATCATTATTTTTCTTTCTCTTCTTTGTTGTCTACTGTGTTTTTCATGATTCCTACGTACAGCTACCCTACGTATCTGCATCCGTAAGAAAACAAAAAGAAAAAGGAATAATTCATGAGAAAGAAACATAATTCGAATGCAAATAACTGTGGATATAACTTCCGGCAAGTACTTATACTATATGAAAGAAGAACTGCTTTTTTACATTTACTATAAAAACCTCCACAATAAACATAAATTTACCTTCACTCACTAGCACTTCTGTTCAGTATTTTACGAAATTTAATTTAATTTTTGCTTTGATTTTACCATTGCATTGGAGAAATAATGAAATAATTCCAATACTGATTCATTGTACATTTATAATGCTACGTACATACATACATAGCAAAGTTGTTTAATAAATAGTCATAGTGGCTAGTGGTGTTCTTTTTTTTGTAAGAAGCGAAAACCTTAGGTTAGGTTAGCGGGTAGCTTGTCATTTACATGCAAGTTCACTCATATGGGCTATTGTGTGAGGTAAGTCCATTTGTCATGATCCGTTAGTGGTGGGTTTGAACCATCCCGAGCTCCGGATGAACTCGGCCAGTTCCCTTTGTGGCACGTTCGCTACCAAACCTTAAGTAGGACTCCAAATTTGTCGTTATTATCGTGTTACTTCCGAAATACTTTTCAAATACTTAGTCTTACTCACTTGTTGATACCAGACTTGGCGAAACATGTGGTTGCGAAGGCGGCAATGAGCCTCATAAGAGCCTAGAACTATAGAAGGTATAATAACGTCAAAATCTTGGGTATAGTTGGTCTGATATAGTTCTCGATACCTAAACCTGTTTCCGATCCTAGTTTCGCGACACAGATAGATCCTGTCGTGGTAATAGTTGACACCTCCCAGCAAACGCCATTCAAGTTTTCACCGATGGTTTCAGATGACGCAACAAATTCGGGCGTGGAATCTTTCCAGAACAACTAAACATTAGATCGTTCAGCTATCAAATTATTGTAGTACTTTTTGGGCTGTTCGAATTCGATATACTTTGATATTTCGTATTTTACGTATTTTTACAGTATTATTTTTACGTATTTAACAGTAACGCGGTCATTAGATCCCTGGAGAATTTGCACACACATCTAGATTGCTCAATAATGCCGTGTGTCTCTGGAAATGATTGTGCGATATATGACAGTTACCCTCCTCTGTATTCCTGGTCATGGAAACATAGAGGTAACAACAAGGCCAACACTCTTGCTAAATGTGGCACAACAGACAATTCAAAAGGATTCCTCTGTGCTTGTGCTTGTGCTCACTAGACTTATTTAGGTTTGTCGTAGGTTTGCTTAACAATTTGTACAGATTCTGCAGTGTCTTAAAGACATTTTAACTAATACTGTCATAACGGTCAAACCAAGCGATATCCCTGTTGCTATGGTTTCCACTCATTTTATAAATTTGATTGTAATATACCCTGTATTTATCAGATCAAAAGTAGGCTTATATTTTATTCTTCGCCGACAACTGCTGCTAAAAAACATATACATTTCTTTCATCTTAAACTCTCTCAGAAAAAATATTGTTACGAAAATGGAAACAAAATGAGCAAAAGCTACACAAACAAATACAACGAACTTGTTACAAGTACAACATCAGTATGAAAGAAAAGGGGATAGACAAGTAAGCGAGAACGCAACAACAAGCAATGTGTATAAAATACACAAACAACAATGAAGTCGTAATAGAGTTCTCGAGAAAGCGAAACCACGAACGTTCGACTTCAATAACCTTCATCAGACTGTTTACGTGGGCATATAAAAAGGGAGGACAAAGCAGGCAACGAGTAGTAAGAATTCTACCAGTCTTGTGTGAAGGCGCGTTGCGTGTAAAGGATATCTTAAAATTTCAGGGAGAAATGTAAGCCGTTTTTAGAGAAACTGAGTTTTTGGAATTCAAAATATACTCTTGTATGCAGCTGTTGACATAAAGGTTAACAAATCAACAGCAAGGTTCTAGAAATGTAGCGTTCACAAAGAGTTGTAGTAAAGAGCGACTTATACATTTAATTTTCACTCGTTATAAAATAATTTTTATTTTAAGTTAACCTTTCAAAATACCACAATTATCTCACAAAAAAGGGAAGAAAAAAACTAGGCGGAACTGTTCGCATAAAAAAAAAAAAAAAAAAAAAAAAAAAAAACACACAGAAACACAGAAACACACTTCCATGTTACAGTGCTACTAAAAATATTTCTAACAAATTCGAATAAAAAGGTTTAGGAATTGTTATGATTAATTTTATTAGTCTTTTGGTTGTGACTTTTAAAGTAATATAATTATAAACAGAATTAGAACCATTCCTGGGTCTTATTAATTTAATTGATTCACAAGCCGCCAGTAAGTATTTTAAAAAGAAAAATAGAATATAGTATAGAATTTATTAGAATCTACTGTGGTGTACAATATAATTAAAAAAGAAAAAAAAAATAACTAAGTAATAATCCAATTAAGATTTCTACTCAACCGTTCTCTCTCATTCATCTTTAATCTTTTAAGTTTGTTCTGTTGATTTGTACCTTCTATTTATTAGCGCTTAAGGTGTTATCCTCTTTCGTTTTGTGTTAGGTAACCGTGATCCTTGTCACGTATTGCTATTTCTGTAGGGGTACAATTAAGCTTTTGTTTATCCGACCACAGGAACATTTTTAAAATTCCTGTTGCAACAGTTAATCGTAAATGATGTTCAATTTGTAAGCAATTAATTACGGACAGTAGATGGTGTGTCTTTATATTAAACACAATAAGGTAAATACATCCACAAAAGATACATAGTTACAATTAACAAAATAATTTTTTTTTTTCAAAATTATGTAAGAGTGTACTTAATTAAATAGTTTTGAGGTGGAATTCAACTTTTCAACATATTTTGTATGTATTTGAACAAAAGTTTTCAAGATAATTGGTTTGGTTTCAGAATTTGTATAAAAATTTATTCCGATTTCCTTTCTGTAACGAATGAATTTTAGCAATTAAGGGCCTCAGTTTAAAAAAAACAAATTAATTTTTTTGCGGTTATAGGGTTTGCCATGAATTCAATATTGTTCTTACTGGCTTTTACTTGACGCGAATTCTAATCAGCAGATGGGTGTTTCTTGATTTTGTAAATCTACTAAACAAAGTTGCATTGCAGAATATTCTTTTAAGCAAAATATTTTTCCGCCATCAAATTATTTGCTGAGAACTCTGGAGGCCAATAGACATAATTACAACAAATTATTGCGATTATTCGTCGTAGCATAATGGAGTTTCCTACAAGGAGATGCAGTACAACAAAATTGAATTTCAAGTAGACGTAGAAGCAATTTAGTTGTGAATTAAATAATTATTTCATATTTTCAACAGTGTGTGTATAGTTGTATCTCTAGTAGTAAGAGATAATAAGTAAATAGTTTAAATGCCTTATAACTTTCATACAACATATGCGTATCTGTTTTAAACCGAACAACAAATTTTCACATGTAGACGTGCTCATACGAAATTCTAATATTGAAGAGAAAAATTCTATTCTGGTCTTTAATTCATGCAAAAATGTTTAAACTACTCATTCGAGTGGCATTAAGATCTTAAGCAGCGTTGCTAGTAAAATTTAAAAAAAAAATTTTATTTCTGGAAAACACCTTTTTTTTTACAAAAAACAAGTCTCTTCTTAAAGAAAACACAGGAAACCGGTGCCTTCTATTGGTGTTTCATTGCTACTTTTGTCCGGGACTAATAAAATACACACTATTTTATTTAAAAATGTAAATATTTCGTGTTATTGTTGAATTTATTGAAATTTTCATTTTTTCGCAAAAACTTGTTTTGTAAGAAAACAATATTAATCAAAACTTTTTCGCATCTCAAAAAATTAGAGAAAGGAAAACTAGGCAAATGGCAACACACAAGCTGGGACTTAGAAACGCACTGCTTCATCTTGTTCTACTATGGCTTCGAGATTATTAAAAATTTCAACTCCAACAAATTAACAGACAATGGAGGAATCCAAGTTTTAATATCAAGGGATCCTATCTTACGGAGGCGCTAGAGGTTCTGGTGGATTTGAGTCCATTATATATGGTTATAAAAACCAGAAGCTTTTTGCGAGTATCTTTCTAACAGAAGTTTAGGCCATAGAAAGTAAACACCAAGAAGCTTATCAAGTGCTAGGCATAGTGTTATTACAGTGCAACTGATCACCTAGTCATACATAACATACATAATTGGACATAACAACCCTTCAGTCAGGATTACGACCTAACTTCTCACATGACTTATGTTGTGTGTTTTAATTTTATACATAAGTGGCGGGCCCTACAGTTTAAAGTCGACTCTAAACTACAGATTTTTGAGAAACTTTTCATGCCAATTTTTATTAACTTTCAGTGTTTTTTTTTCCAAAAA
The DNA here is from genome assembly GCA_958299815.1 of Sarcophaga carnaria. Classification (NCBI taxonomy): domain Eukaryota; kingdom Metazoa; phylum Arthropoda; class Insecta; order Diptera; family Sarcophagidae; genus Sarcophaga; species Sarcophaga carnaria. The sequence goes on along the minus strand of OY283149.1, from coordinate 69,907,972 downwards.
TCTGCTTATGGGAAGTCGAGAAGAAAAATTTTTTCATATTTTGTTTTGATGGAGATGTTTGACCTGGGGTTTGACGACTTCAATCACCTAGTCGCTGTAGATTATAATATCTTAAGACAATGCTAAATATTAAGAGACATCTGAATGAAAAAGCATATATTTTGAGAAAATAAAAACTTTTCTGACGAGTTGTCGGAAGAACCAGATATAAATATGCATAACAAAAGGAAACTTTGAGTTTTAATAATTGGCGTACAATGGGTGTATTAAATAAGGAAACATCTTTAAGTCAAACGTGGCATTGTTATCACAGGAAGTGCAATTCATATGCAATAAATTTCTGATCGACGTTATAAAAGCTCTACGTAAAGTCGTCTAGCCACATGTACAATGTCGGACGTCGTGTCGTTATTTCTTCATTAAATTTGAGAAGAAAGAAAGTAATCCACAACCTCGCGATAATCCATAAAAACATACGACAAATCCAACACTTATACGGCATTAGTAAGAGCATAATATACAAAAATCAAGCATAAAGTTATTTGTACACTTTTTTATAACACATTGTTTTCAGAGTCATATAATATCAGGCTACATTCATGAAACTAAGTAAATAAATAAGAGTAACGCACATTAAAAAAATAAACAACTATCCTCAGATGGCATTAAATATCTCCTATAGTTGATGAGGTATGCTCATTATATACTTTCTTAACTATTTTGAGATATTCATAATGGGCTCGTAGTACTCAGCCCTGATATCTCCAACTAAACGAAATATGAAAATTTTTTCTTCGGTGGCTTCGTCAGAAGACTGCTGAGAGGAAGTCGCCGTAGGCTAGTATGTAGTGTGTTGGCTTATTAGAGATGAGGCCATGGTTCAAACCCCAGGTCAGACATCAAAACGAAATATGAAACAATATTTCTTCGGCGACTACCTGTCATCAGATTTTTGGCAAAAACTGTAAGAGTAAAAAAATTGCCATGAAAAGTTTCTCAAAAATCTGTCGTTCGGAGTCGACTATAAACTGTAGCTAGGTCGTAATCCTGACCGAAAGGTTGGAATGACCAATTATGTATGTATGTATGTATGTATGTCTTCTGACTCTACTGTTAACTATTACGATTTTGTTTGTTGCAGCAATTTGGTAACAAATATGACTTGTAAACGTTGCTAATAAGAACTACTGAGGTATTTTAAATACCATACATACACTCGAATAAACGTACAGATGTTACTGTCCAAGCTTATGAATGTTTTTGTAGTTGTTTGAAACATACTTAAATTGTATAAAATATATACGAGTATTTACTACTTATTCTAGCAGATGTTACTTTTTATCTCGTTCGTTGTTATTTTCGGCATTTTGACATTTTGATCTATGCATCATATTTTTTTAATTCGTTTTATTTTTTATACGGACAGTCTGTTACTTTTTTATACATTTTAGCTCTGTTTTAACTGCACTCTATATAAGGGGTATGAAGCCCACCTATAGTTTTTAAAATGAAAACAATTTTTCTCGCTCTATTTGCTAACATGACCATTCTATATTACTGTGGTTTTATGAAAAACTTAAATTTTTTCTTTTATTCTCCGTTAGTTTTTTTACCGTCACATTAAAAATAGGTCACTTTTCTCATTCACTTACCAACACGAAAATAACTTGTTTCATAGGAAAGCTATAGATTTTCTAAATTAAATTGCTATTTATTTATTTATTCACCATTTCTTTGTTAAATATTTTTTACAATTTATTGTTTTTATAAAATTTTTTAAATTTTTTTTATTTCCTTTTTTTACTTTCCTTCAGTTTTTAGTACAATTTAAATGTTTTAAAATTTTTTTTTTGATTATTTTTTTTTTGCAATAAATGCCCTTTTGTTTCTGCATTTCTGTATATAAACAACTTATTAACATTAAGAGAGAAGCTGAGAAGCTGAACGCTGAAAATAAAAAAAGAAATGAGTAACTTCACAACTCACAGTAACTTTTTGAAAATTAAAAATTTTACTACTTAAGCAGCAACTTTAACGGTTATGCATGAGATAAAATTACCCAAAAAAAAAAAAAAAAAAATAAAATAAAAAATAATATTATCTGCACACACGCTTGTAACTGTGATGCTACCGCACGGCAACTCAATTGTTGCGTTTGTGGTATTTGCAAAATGCCTCATATTCTCTCCGCAAAATACAAAAAATCACTTCCTTTTGTATACAAAAACAGCACCAAAGATGTTTGAATTGTAAAAAGCAACAGACATTGGTAGAGCAAAATTCTAAAATCAATGTCAAACGAAATAGCATTGCTTTGAATATTAACATAGAAAGAAAGAATTGTGATAACATAGTTCTGCAGAGTATTAAACTAACGTGCAAAAATAGTAAATTTAATTTCAAAATCTGCAACCATAAGAATCACTCTTTTAATATACCACTTATGATATCGTAGCTACTCTGGTTTCAGTTTATTTAAATACTATCGTAGGCTTATTTTAACTTAACAAAATTTTATTACAATAATGCATTGAAAATTTTCAATAGCCTTATTTCACTTTCCCTTGATAAAAAAAATTGATTTTAATTAAAAGTGTTTTTACCTTTTTCTGTGCTAAAATTTAAATGCAAAAACTACGAGCATTGTTAGTGTCATAGCATTACTATACATATACTCTTTGAAACTGACTCGGTGACGTATACATACTTTATTTGCAGTTGAAATATTCATTAAGTATACGCCCTGTGTGGAAAGTTAGGGCATGCTATTGTTAGGCGAACTATTTCACACTTTCGTCTATTTGTATGCAAAATACAAACAAAATGGAGTGTATTAATATAGAACACTTTGTTAAACATACACACATAAATTGTCATTACAACCCATCAGCCAGGATTACGTCATGTTTAATTTATGAGTGGCGGGATCTACAGTTTAAAGTCACCTTCAAACGATAGATTTTGTTTTTTGAGAAATTCTTCATGGCAGTTAGAAATTTGCTGAGATGAAAACACCGATGTCTAGCCTGCGGTTTGACCTCACGTCTAATATAAAGTCAATGCTCTACCTACTATACTACGGCTAATGCATATAACAATTTAAATTAATTATTCATCTTATATATTAATTTCTAGTTTAAATTTGTGTCTCTGTGTATACATATTTATCGTATACAATGGCAATGACCTTTACTCGACCAATTAAAATAAAATCCTTGCATAGTAGGAATTATGAAAACTAAACAGACATAATTGATCCTGTTTTTATCTGGCTTATGCAAAACAAGACACGATTTTTTAGTTATTTTTAATCTTAAATATTTCAAAATATTTTACCACTTTTATCTTATCATATTATTTTATTTTTTTGTTTTTTTTTTACTAGTTTTCAATACTTTTTAATATTAAATACTCCCAGTAGCATGCCAAGGCTTAGTTAACCCTGGACGGTTACTGTTCATCGAATCGACCAAGCTCATTTACTCTTCTTTTATTTTCGATCAAATTTCGCTCTTTTCAACAACGTTAGTTGATAATGAAAGCTTGCAGTCAGTAGACGAAAAAATAAAATTTTTTGTTCGTCGATTCAAAAGTAACTTTATTTCGGGATTAGAGAACAAAAACAAATATTAATCATCGAAAATCGCTTTCAAAATATTAGCCATTAAGATCTATACACTTTTGCATGCGTTTGAACCAATTGTCGAAGCACTTTTGCCACTCTGATTGAGGTATCTCCAAAACATGCATTCTGAACGCATCAACCGCTTCTTCAGGTGTCGAAAAACGTTGACCTCTCATTTTATTTTCTACGTACGGGAATAAAACGAACTCATTCGGTGCCAAGTCAGGTGCAGTTGTTTGAGCCGATGTGTGATAGCTCGCATTGTCGTGGTGAAGAGTGATCCGTATTCGGCGGTTGGTTTTACTGATTTCTTGGAAGACAACTGGCAAACAAATGGTTGTGTACCACTCAGAATTGACTGATCTGCGTTGTTCTAGTAGTACGATTGCGATATGTCCAGTTTTTCCGAAAAAACAGGCGATCATTTGCTCGGAAGTGCTTCGTGGGCGAGCAACTTTTGTTGGATTTGGCTCATCTTGAAACATCCATACAGTCGACTGCTGTTTACTTTCGGGCTCATACGCATAAATCTACGATTCGTCACCTGTTACGATGTCATAGACGTGTTTCGAACCTTTTCGGAGCGATTGACAAATTGTGTGGTATCCAACGCGAACAAATTTTTTTGACATTCAAATGTTTATGAAATATTGAATGTTTGCTGGTCCCTAAGGTTGTCTCAATCTCACAATAGGTCACATGACGATCTTGCAATATCAATTGGCGCACAGCATCAATGGTTTCAGGAACAACAACTGATTTTGGACGACCTTCACGAAATTCGTCTTGGAGTGAACTACGACCTCGGTTGAATTCACCATACCATCGATAAACACTGGTCCTTAATGGAGCTTTATCGCCAAAAATTGCATTAAGTTCATCGATGCACTGTTGTTGAGTTAATCCACGTCGAAAATTGTAAAAAATAATCGCACGAAAATGTTCACAATTTAAATTGTGCGAGATGAATCTTTTAAGTTACTGTAAACAACACAAATAGCGCTCGCATGTCAAAACGTTCTGAGTACGTATAACCTCAAAAATGTCAAGCTTTACGATAGAGCTGTCAGTTGGCAGATTGCAACGTTAGGGTTGCCAAATCCCGAAATATAAAAGGCAACCTTCTACTGTACAAAAATTACCATCCAGGATTAAAAAACGGGTGGACAGTGTACGTTTACTCACTACAAGCTTTCGTTATCAACCAACTTTGTTGATAAAAAGAGCCCCGTTTGGTCAAACATAAAAGAATTATATGATAAAGAGTAAATGCGCTTCGTCGATTCGACGAACAGTAACCAATTAGGGTTAAAATGTTCGTCGATTCAACGAAGAGTGACCTTAATATACAAAAATGAATAGTAACCCTCCAGGGTTGAATATGAAACTATACTTAAGATCTTCTTTAAATGAAATTCGAAATTAAAATAGCAAAAGCAAAAAAAAAAATATGTGAAATTTTTTCATTTTTCTATATTTAAAGTTACTAGTATTAAAAGAATAAACGAAATGGAAGGAAAGTAGAAAAACTTCTTATTTAACTTTTTAATAAAATGCAATATTAAAAAAGTTGTTTAAACTTTTCGTGGCAGCTATTTTCTCTTTTTTTGGCCTTCAATGCTTTATCAAAAAACTATGTAGATTTGCAAAGAATTTTTAGAATCTTTTTACCACAAGCTTTGCTTTTTTTATGGTTATCATTATTTATGGTTTTGTAAGATGTGAAAAGTATTGCTAAATTGTTAAACAGGGGAAACTTAGGTAGATTAAAACATATCTTGCAACGCCTTAAAAAACCGATACATTCAAGTGATTCTTTCGGCGCCTGAAAATATTATCAAATTCATTATTGAATTTGCCGTAGTCTAGTAGGTAGTGTGTTGGCTTATTAGACATGTCGATCCAATAGGAATACGACTTCCTCTCAGTAGATTTCTGGCTAAAACTCTGAGAGCAAATAAAAATTTCCATGGAAAGTTCCTCAAAAAAATCTTTATTTCGCAGTCGGTTTTAAACGATAGATCCCGCCACTTATGGATAAAATAACACACACAACATAAGTGGTGTGGGAATCTAGGCCGTAATCCTGACTGAAGGGTTGTAATGGCCAATTATGTATGTATGTAGCATGATGTTACCAATTCAACCGCACTGTTAAACTTAATTAAATAGAAATTTTATAAAATAAATTATTATAAAATAAATAAAGGATTTATTTAAACAATTGAAAATTAAGACAAAACATAACATACATAATCGATCATTACAACTCTTCAGTCAGAATTACGACATAGCTTCTCGCACCACTTTAAAACGTGGCTATAATGTGTGTCTTAATCTCTATATATATGAGTGGCGGGACCTACAATTTAAAGTCCACTCCGAACGACAGATTTCTGAGAAACTTTTCATGGCATTTTATTTACTCGCAGAGTTTGTGCCAGAAATCTGCTGAGAGTAAGTTGCCGATGAACGATTTATTCATATTTCGTTTTGATGTCTTACCGGGGATTTGAACCGTGGCTTCACGTCTAATAAGTCAACGCACTACCTACTAGACCACGGCGACTACTGTAAGAAAATCTTCCATATTTATTGACATTTTTCAAGCATTGGACAGGTCTTTGGACAAAGATTACTACTGGAGCTGCAGAATCGGAAAACGCTCTTGAATAACACAAGGCAGTTCTTTTTTGAAATATATGAAAGGACCTGTTAAATAATTTTTTTTTAGCTTTTAATTCTTGGTTTTAAGTGGTTCCCATGGTAATAAAGAACAAAGTATGCGTTTAGTATTCAGACTTATAATAAATGCTTGAAATTTAACCGTTTTTAAACAGTTTGACACCAAAACCTACACAGACACGGCAATGACAATAAAAGCATTAAAAATGGAGTTAAATAATGCAACAAAATTCATGTTAATGTATGTGTTTTTTAAATTTATATGCTTAGTTTTGTAAACAGTAACATCATCAACTTGAGTGGCCATAAAATATTCATACGACTACAGAAAGTGTAATATAGTGGGGTGACTGCTGAACCTAACCGAACTGAGATGAAATTTATTGCTGTGAATGAAGATGTGACTATGTCTAGCCTTAAAAGTAATGGATTGTGTGTAACAATTAATCTAGAAATATGTCGCGGTTGCCATTGAGAAATCCTAGTAAAGCAGTCTTTCTAGTCCTATGTTATTGTTTTATTTTTTAGTTTCTGTATTTGTGCAAAATGTACTTGCAAAAATTTTGGAGAAATTCAAGTGTTTTCTATGAGAAAAAAGAAACACCACAAGGCTCCAACGAATGTTTTACTCGTCCAACGAATGCTAGGCAAAACTATGTATTTGATAGCCACAATTAATGTACAAAACGTCAAAGATATTATAAGTAATGTCAGAAATAAAAGAAATATAATTGTGGAAAAAAATATAAAGTATACTGAAACGCCAAATTTTTGAGTGTGGTAAATATGTTGGAACAAATTGTTCCTTTTATGTCGTCTTTTATATCTGAATTTTCGTCGGGCAAACTACTGATGGATTTCTACGAAAAATTAATCTAACAATCTCAATGTGGCTTTTAATTGCTACATTGAATGCTTTTAAGTATTCATATATTATAACTTCGATTGAAATATTGGTCGCGAAGCCACTTGAGTGTGATTATGAAGATATCATTAGTCGCTCATAGCTTGAATTTGATGCTCAATATATAACAACATTGTTTCCATGAAAAGAATCATTGTAATAAATTAAATCCAGCAATGTCTTACTGAGAACAATGTTGATACTATAACATTTAATGAAGAATATTCGGTTTAATTTGAAAAACATTATATTGTTAGGTGTGACCGAACTAATATTTTCTCACTGGAAGTTATGGAATTCCAGAAGCTGATTGATATCCAAACTTTCGTTAATAAAGTATTGCCTACAAAATATAAATTCACATAATTGGCACCAGAGTTAGACATAATTATAAGACAAAATAAATGCTATGATGAGAAAACCTCATTTAGTTGGGACATAAAAGTAGAATGAGTGGATCAATTCAATTATTCTAATAGAAGAATTGAACATTCCACTTTATCATTCTGTACTGAGAATTCTAAATTATTTCCGTTTTGAAATAATGAGTCAGATAATAAGAACTGTATCGCTGTGATACATAGACACATAATTGATCAATATTAACTAGGGATGCCAAACGGGACTGATTTTTAAAAATCCCGGGATTCGGGATTTTGAAATCCCGATCCCGAAATCCCGGGATTTTTCGGGACAATTCGCGATCGAAAAATCCCGAAATATCCCGGGATTTCGGAATTTTCTCTTAATAAAAGAGCTAAAAACAATTGTTTTATTAAAAATTTCATTAATTTTTGATCTTTATCACAAAACACATGTTATAAAATAAAAAAACAGAACAAAAAGTGATAAAAAAGCGTAAATTAACAAAAATAATAATTCATCTATGTTATATAAATACCTACCCTTTTAAGAACACTATTTAGTGTTTAAAATATATATACATATTAATAATATTCATTGTTTTAAGTAATTTTTTAAAAAGATCAAAGACTAATATTTCATCGAAGAGCCTTAATTTTGATGCGATTTTGTTCATCTTTCTCTGAAAAATATTTTTCGCAATCTACACTTGTGGGCGAAATGGTTTCAAGATAGCTATTTGCAGGATATAACTATTCACCTCTAACACCTCGTGATTCAATCAAATTCAAAGTTCATTGTCTAAACCATCAGCTGTATTAACAGATTTTATTGGACTTCGAGGGCAACATTTAACTTTTTAACAATGGAAGTTGGGTTCCTATTCAATTCGATGTTGAGTGATATAGAACATTCACTTAATGTTGCATGATACACTTGAATAACGACATACATGTTATTTAATGTAAAATTAAATGAAAAACAATGCCGTAGACTCAATTTTTTTCTTACTTTATAAGTATATATGTATGAATTTATAATCCCGATAAATCCCGGGAAAAGTTTTATGAAATCCCGAGATTCGGGATTTGTGAATCCCGAAAATCCCGGGATTTTGTGTTTCGGGATTTCCCGATTGGCATCCCTACTATTAACCTTCAGTCAGGATTACGGCCTAGCTTCTAACACCATTTATGTTGTGTGTGTTAATTTTATACATGAGTTGCGGGACCTTCAGTTTAAACGATTGATTTTGGGGAAGCAATTTTATTAAATCTCAAAGTTTATTTCCTGAGATAAAGCCGACGAAGATATATTTTTTAAAACTTTGTTTGGCCTCACGTCTAATAAGCCAATACAGTAGATATAAATATAACTAGACTACGACAACTTGTATCAATATCGATGTGATGGTGCTATTTAAACTGATAGGAGAAAAGGTGAAATTTTGAACGCTATGAACGCGCGGAATTAAGAACAATTTTGTCTGCGGGATCTTAAAGCTCTTGAGAAGACGGGAGATGGTAAAGATCGTTACCGTTTGAGTATCCACTGACAGTACGAACACTGCTGGTTGTCAAAGATATAAAATCAAGAATTAAGCAAAAGAAAGTATTGTCCGGAAGATGAATATCTTGTAAAAGTTCATTAGTCAAATGACAAAAAAATCGACATACCGGATATAAAGTACGGAATAATTTTTACCGTGCAGCGAAAATTTAATTTGTATAGTAATAAGCTGTATACGATGTTCAAGAGTACATCTGAACCGATTTTTTTGTGTCGAAAGTTTCATTACCCAGCTTCGATCATGGTTTGGTGAAATGTTTTTAAATCCGTTGTAAAACTACTTAACATTTGCATGCTCCAAAAGCAGTCGTGAACGTTCTAGTAAAATTCTACACCAGCTCATAAAGCTACATATATGTGACTCCTAAATAATTTACCAGCATATAGCTCCCCTTAACGGTCAACATTTGAATCTACCGAGCTACAAATTATGGACAGTTTTAGTTGACATTGTTTACCACAAGTATCCCCAACATTTATTTCTTTAAGACAGTCTTAATTGGTGCTGTGGCAAATTTTTCAATTGAAGGGGTGCATACGAATACTAATGACCAGTCGGACATAAAGCATTAAAAAGCACCTCATTTTATTGATCAAAGTTGTGCAGCAATATTTACGTCTCTACTGAGTATTTACACTTTAATACTGTATGAAAATTAAAATACTCGCTATTACCTTAAAATTTTGTAAAGAGTTTGCTTGTAATTTTTGTTTAAGGACATTCACTGGCTTTGCTTGTTAGTAAAATTGCTTTTTCGCTACCCACTGCTATTAACTAGACCACCTCCATTCTCTTCTAGACATAACTAAAATGGAATGGAGAACAAAAACTCATTATCCACAGATATTTACGGTCAAGCTTTAGGAAACTGTTATTGCCTTTCACTGTCACAGGTAACAATGACGAAGATTGTTTTTGTTTTTTTCTCTTCGAATATTTTTTAAAATAGTAGTGGTGAGTGCAAAACAGACAATGGCGAAAGACTAGACAGTGGAAGAAACAGACAAAGACGTTTTTGATATAAAAAATTGTAATAAATTTTTATTTGGTCAAGTACGATTTGTGGATTCTCTATTCTATAAGGTATCTTAGAGAATTAGAAGCCTTTTAAGATACAGTAGTTTATTTTGAAACTAAAAGGAAACTAAAGACCAACTTTTAGGTGTTAAGATAGGTTATAAATATGTTATACACATATTGTTGTGTATGCGACTAAATCCTTTCCTTTAGTTGCTGTGATAAAAAGTCTATTTCCTGCTGTACGCCCGTAAGTAGATATGTGAAGAAGTCAGTGTAACCAAAGGAATAATTTTGAGCATCTGTTTGACAATTTGTCAAAATTTATCGCATGTTTTTTAAAATTAAAAATTGCAGTTTAATTGAAAGTATATAATTCGTTAGAATGTTTAGTAATGCATGTTCCCTATTTTCTCACTTACTTACTCATTAAAATCCTTCCATCAAGATGAAACCTGGCTTCTCACACTTCCTGGCTTCTCGAGATGTCAAACCTTGGAATTGAACCGTGGCCTCATATCTAATAAGCTAACACTACGGTCCAGTAGGCGACTTCCTGTTTTACTTATGTTAGTATAATTTGGTATAATATTTGACCGCCTTACATCAACCATCCTAAAAGTTTTATAAAGGTGAGTATTTTATTCAAATCAACTTCGACTAGCCCTTTCCCTTCAGAAAATCTAGGGGTCAAAAATCATTTGTCGCAGATTCTTAAGTAATTACTAACTTAATTGGTCAAGATTACAACCATGATTTGCGGGATCTACAGTTTAACGTTGACTTCGAAAAACTGGTACTCAGGTCCCATTTTCACTAATATGGTTTTGTTAGGGTGGACTCGGGTAGTTTTAATGCAAATCTTGTGCTGCATATATTCGCATACATCCAGACTTGTCTAGTCCTTAAATATCTCTACTTCCTGACATTAATGTGTCTCTAATATATATAAAATGTCATTAAAAGCATAAAATGTAAAGAAAATAAAATGTCGAGAAAAACTATGCCGATCATCAGTAGGGCGTAAAAGTGTAAAAAATAAAACATACTGCTGTAATGGTTGTTGAAGACAAATATTTGGGCATTGGGACATATTAATTTTTTTTATAAAACGTCGTTTATGAACCATACAAGAAAACATACACTGATACTGCTAAGCTGTAAGAATTAATTAAAATAAAAAGAAATGCGAATAAAAATAAAGAAAAGCAGAAATTACTGAAACACTGATCTTGCAAAAGGAACAGAATTCGTGTCATTAAATATAATTCTCAGTAAATAATGCAAAATCTTACTATTGTAATTTATATCACCACAGTAAGGAAGACATTTAAGATTGGCTTTTGAGTTTAGTCTCTGGTGGGAATCGACTAATAGCGTAGCACACTACCCACTAGACTACCAGGCCCCAAAAAAAAAGGGATACAAAGATGTGGAAGATATTTTGTGAATAGAAATCGGAAATGAATAGAAAAAATTATGTTATAACATTGGTGGTTCTAAAAGCTACATGCATCATAACAACTCTTTAGGGTAACCCGAATAAAAAGGTAATTACGAAACTGTGGAAAATGTACAGTTAATATTGTAACGTTTTTACCCTTTTAAAAACGTTTAAAATATGAATTCGTACATTGCAAATAAAAATAAATTTGTGTTTAGTTTTAAATAAAATCTTTGTTTCAAGCAAAATTCCGTGTGCCACTGTTCGCAACTTGATGTAAACAACAACAATTTGCTTAATTTGTTATTCGTCTTTACATTCTTCCGCGTATACACTAACAATTTTCGTTAAATCTTTACAACGGAGATCTTCAAACCACGATTATTTTATTCACACGCAACGTGTCTTCACATAAGAATGACTGAATTTTTATTGATCCCGTTGCCTGCTTTGTCTTGCCTTTTATATCGCTGGGTAAACAGTCTAATGAATGCTCTAGAAGGAGAATGACTTTCCCTCCGCCAAATCTCTATAAACGTTAACATGTTGTTTACGTTATTGTTCTTTGTATATTTTGTTTACGTTTGTCTTTGCAGTGTTGTTGTTGCGTTTTTGTTTACTTTGTTTATCCCCTTCTTTTATACTGATGTTGTTGCTATATGTTTGTTTATTCGTTGATCATGTAAACAAATCTATTGTTTTTCTTTTTTTTTTTTTGTAGCATTTGCTTATTATTTTAATGTTAAACGATAACACCATTTCCATTTCCGTAACAATATATTGGGTATTTCTGAATGTCTATGAATAACGGAATTCGCTAAATTCTAACGTTTGAAAATGAAGTTGCTGTGCTAATACTATTTAACAAATTTATGACCATTGTTACAACTTGCCGCTAAACTTGGGTTTAGTTTTCGTTATTACAACCTACATATAAAATAAAGTTAACTGTTTTCAAAAATGTGGCAGTGCCGGAGCAATGTCGATAAAACTGCTCAATTAAACAAGTTTTTTTTTAACGCAGTGCCAACGACGGGCTTCGTTTTTTTGTTGTATATGTTTATTTTGTTAAAATTTGAAAATAATATATAATATGGCAAGTTCAAACATAAACTTAACCTTAAAAGTTACCGGCAGGATGATCCTCCCTTTAGCTTGACTTCTAATATTATTGGGTACTCATAATAATGAAAAACAATTAATCTGTTCGTTAAAATCCTCCCTTTAGTTAACGGCAAGTTGTAATAATGGCCCTTAATGTAGCAGTTAAAGACGATTACTTAAAGTAAAAGAATACTAAGGTTTCATAACGCTAGTTCAGAACATAAGTAAAATGATGATTAATTCAAGAACAGTATTCATGGTTGAAAAAATAAAACTCACAAAATAAAACTGAATGTTAGACCCTGAAAGTTAATGTAAGAGGACGTTTTTGGCTATGAGATTTCAAAAACATAACTTCTGAAAGGATACCAATCATAATTTTCTTCCAAATTTCAAAGTCCACTGAATATGAATGAAGGACAACATAAGCAGTTAACATACTATTTACCCATACTATATAACCATTATAATGCATACAAACAATGTTTCCATGATAATGAGAAAACCTCTTTTGATAAGCATTTAAATTTCCTTTTTGCTAAGGTACCTCTTTGGAAAATAATCTTTAAACGTAAAAGTTTTGTATTCTGCGTCAGTGTTTATGTGCGATATGTTCTGGTCACATTGTGAACACTTAAAAGGTGTTGAATACTTCGATAGATCCTTGATTGTTGTAATGATAGCTGGATTTATTTATGTTACTTCCCATACACGTAAACACATACTAGTGAGTATGTGTTGAGTGTTATGCTACCAAAGACAATATTTTTGTGTGACTTACAGATAAAATTACAAAGTAAAGCAAAAGAAATGAGAGAAACATTTTAGGAATCAACAGAATCCTGAATGGCCATCTAGTATTTTACACAATTCCACTTAAGCCAAAAAGGTAAATTGCTGTGTACATAAATTTAGCTGCTCTGTTATACATTAAGATAAGGAGCATAATAAAGCAATTACGTTTATATACAACGCTTTCTTCTTCTTACAATGCTTTTTTTTATACTCTTAAAGAAGAAGGCTAACTTTAGTAAAAAAATAGAGGTTTAAAGATTTAGGCCAGGTTGGTTACGTAGGATGGTGAAAAACACATCTACACCTAGTGATATGTAAAGGTGCAAAGCAGATAAGACAAAAAACTAGGAGAAGAAAAAAAGGAGAAATAATTTTTGTTCATAAATTTTGAGACACTTGTATCGTTTATAAACAATCTATATTTGTAAAGAAAAATTATGGAAATGTGAACCATTTTTTAAATTTAATAAGTTTACTGCCAATACTCTCTGATGTGCGAAAAAACGCTGCTTAATAGTTGCATACCGCATATGCATGGCAACGTCATAGTTCCCGACCATCATGCTGTATGGCGAAAACATAGCACGATTTAGCAAGTGCACAGAATTTAATTAGACTTCTATTTAAGATCACGCAGTTTTTACCAAAAAAGTTATTTATGGGATAGATATTTCCAAATAAAATCAAAAGATGGCACCTCTTCCGGCAGAAAAATATCAGCTGGCGTACCTCAAGAAAGTATTCTGGGGCCGTTCCTATACTTATTGTTCTCTGCAGATATGCCTAAAAGTGTAGTGACTCACAGGTCTATTTTTGCGGATGATACGGCGTTTTTAAGCATTCATAAAGATTCTACAGTTTCGTCTCAAAGACTTCAATCTCACGTTAATGAATTGGAAAATTGACTGCTGAAATGGAAGATAAAGGTCAACGTTTCTAAGTGCTTACACATTACCTTTGCACCGAGAAGGGAAAATTGTCCGCCCATCAAGAATAATGGTGTGACAGTACCAGAACATAATAGTGTAAGATATCTGGGCATCTATCTCGGCCGTCGCCTTAGCTGGGCTCACTATATAGCTGACAAAATTACCCAGATCAAACTCAGAACAGCCCAGCTTTACTGGCTTGTCGGACATAAGTCAATCCTTGACTTAGAATTAAAACTGCTTTTGTATAAGTCAGTATTGAAACCTATTTGGGTTTATGGCATACAACTGTGGGGAACAGCATCCAATGTAGAGAAGCTTCAAATGCGGCAATCAAGACTTCTAAGAATAATAACAGGTATATATAGAAGCAGTAACATCCACAAAGATCTAAAGGTGCCCTTAGTTGGGGAGAAAATCAAAATAACAAGTTTCAACAACGTCTCTAGACTTACTTGTATTCGAGGGTCACAGACGCCTCAAGAGGGTTCAAACAAATGATCTGATCAGGTAAATTTGCATTTGATGAGCACTTCAGTTTTACGTTGCAGTGACAATAACAACTTTTATTTTTGTATTATTTTAGATTAATATTTGAATACTTATTGTAAATTCCGAAAGGAAATATTCAATAAATAATATATTAAGAAAAAACATTTTAAATTTACTGGCAACTCTGAAATGCGGCAGCTGTCACATATGATTTTCAGATTATTAAAAATAGAGCACTATACAAAAAAAATAAAGTTAACTGTTCTAAGAGTATTAAAAAAAAAAAAAAAACTGAGTCGTTTATGGATAGTACGACTCCAATATTCTTATTCAGGACTGCAAACAAGTAAATAAAATAAAGAGCCGGCAATTCATTCAATGGATAATGCAGCAAACTCAAAACAATGTCAATTTCATATACTCCGATAAAGTGCATTTCCATCTGAATGACTTAGTGAATCCAGAAAAATATTGAATTTGAGGTTCAGAAATTGCTCCTGCAATACATAAGAAAAAAATGCATCCAAAACGGGCAACTATCTGGTACCAATTTCAGTCAGGCAACTAGTTTAGTCCTTACTTTTTTGAAAACCACAGTGACTGCAAACGAACACTAAAACAGTGTTCTGAACTACATTGTCTAAATTCTGCACTAGGTTGAGTCAAACTTAAAACTACTTTTTTTTCTCGAACGCTTCGAAATCGTTGTATTTAACAAAAACGATTTTTTTTATCTTTTCGCACAAAATTTCTAATTTTTCTAATTCGACGAAAAGTTCTTCTTCATTTCAGAATACTCTATTTCCGATATTACGTTTTGCAGTCATCTACGTGGTCTCAATCGTATTGAGATCGGGAGATTACAGTGGCCAAGACATCACTAGGATTTGATGTTCCTCCAACTAGGCTTTAACAAACCTAGCTGTGTATTTAGGAGCATTAACGTACTGTAATGTCAACGAAAGCGACATTTCTCATTCAGTGCACGAAAGCATAGGAGGTCTCTGTAGATTGTCTCTGACATGATATCAGTAATGCAGTCAACATCCGAAAAACATCCGCGCACCAATATATTTCCCCCTCTAGGTGAATAGATTTAAGAAATAAAATAAAGATATTTTGGAAATAAGGACTAAAAAAGATAAATAATTGTGTTCTCAGTCGCAAATGTTTTGACCACCACTGAATGTTTGATATAAAAATGAATGCGTAAAGTAATTTTTTAACAAAATTTTGATCATAACTATTATTTCATCTCTTAGGCACAAAAGTAAAGCTTCAATTGGTTTTAACCCATTAGTGGATGAAGTTCCCTGGCCACTCTCCTTCTATAATTTTCATCAATTATTAATTTTTCTTTACAGAATTCTTAGCCTTTTTCATATTTGTTGCAAATAAAATTTGTTTTATTTCCGCAATATCCACATCGTTTTTCAATTTTAGAATATTTTAGAAGATTGTTTCTACCATCATATCGTGTATATGACATCAATTTTTTTTGGTGCTTAAAGGTAAGAAACGTACAACTTTTTTGGCAGCAGCCATGCATTAGCATTAGAGGCGTCAAAGAGATATGCAATTATTGGCCACCACCATTTCTTATGTCTGATTCGCTAGCGGTAGACTACAACTAATATTTTCATCTTATCAACATCTCATATGCCGTATTATATGGAAAAACAACTTTTGATTGGAAAATATTTGCAGAACCTTTTCCTTCGACGAATCGTTGGCACCATTTAATTGACATCAACATTCGTTGCATTTCTGACAACATTATTATCATTCATTATAAGCAATATATTTCCATTATTTCTAATTAAATGATCTACATATGCCCTTTCCTCTGTTTTCATAATGGGGAATGAGCGAGGAGGCCATATTTCTATTCGCCCTTCACGTATAGTTGCGCAATATGTAGATCGATCATAAATAGGTGTCGCAGTAATCTAAGGCATACAAAACAAGTATCTATGAATACCTGAAATACATATAACGAGTTCTGTTCTATAAATTGTTGAATCCTTTATTATGTGGAACATTGGTTTTAAAAGGTGATCAAGAACTTCATCATCAACTACACCAAATCCCTTGATAGTGGACTCTGCCATATTTCCCACATATTATATCAAACAGGGCCATAAAACCATCCGTTAAATTTAATGCCCAGTCACTGTGATCCCATTTATCACGATGCTGTACCACTTCGCTTGCTGTAGGTAATAATTTTAAGCCGAAATAATTAATATACTGTTTCTGTAAGACAAGCGGTTTCTGACAAACGTTCGTTGTTTGTTTTATCCATAAGAACAGCACATACGATTTTCTTCATGCTCCTCATCACTTTTATAGCCATCTTGATCAGTATCGGATCCACCTAGTGGGGGAATTGTATAAATTGGAAATATCATTGAGTTCATTGTCGTTAAGGTAGTCCAGTTCAAACAAATATTCCAGTTCAACAACATTAAAATTTGCACTACGAGCGCAGTGTCCCTTTTAGAGGACGTTACAATGAAAGCCACATTACGCGCGTGGTATTACATTTTATCATAATTTTTGTACATCAATTGAGTCATTACACTTATTAACAAATAATAAAACCCAAAAACGAATAGTAATTCACATCATATTTAAATTATTGTAATTTTTCTTACCTTGTGTGGAATTTTCGTTTTTTACAAATTGATATTCCATATTTTGCATAAAACGCAACACTCAGATCGCATTTTTTTGAAAACAATGTAATAAATCTTGCTTCGTTGGAATGTTGGCAACAACATATAATACTTGTTACTTAAAAATTAAAATTTTTGGAAGTGGTATAGTAGAAAATTCGAGAGTCCCTTATAAGGGACTCTGCGCACTAATGGGTTAATTAATATTGTAGAAAACATCTCGTAACGAATTCTTTCTTTGCAAAAGGGTAAAATCTTCATACGAATCTAATATGAATTGCATATTTGCAGTCAAGCTATGAAGTAACATTTGTAACGATGTGCTACATTTTACTTTAAATTCCAAGAAATTAAAATTTCTGCATTACTACTACGAAATCTGTTAAAGGACACACAAAGTTTCAAAACGTATGTGTTCGCATAAGAATATATGTATGTATGCTTGTGTTAGGACTCGAAAGTTGTATTTCATAATTTCGTATTTTATCGTAACGTTGTAGTCTCTTGTTCTTTAATTTTATGACAAATGTTGCATCACATTTCCGTGCGATGTTATATAAATACAATGTGCAACGGTGCAATAAAATCTGTCGCATCATCATGCTTCACATTCAGTGATTTAAGCTTTTGTTACATGTTACATGTCATATAGTATATGAGGTGAAGTTCATGTGCAATAAATTTAATTACGTTATTATTATAAAGAGCCACATGTGCATAAAATAGTTTCACTTATAAAAAGGTTTAAAAAATTATGCATAAATTTTTTATGTGTTAACACAATACTTAAAGGAAAGCTTTTAAATCTTATATTCATGGTTAGCATTCTAGAAATGGTAGCGATCTTCATCATTACTTCTCTTAAAGGAAGCCAATTATACGGTCTTCAGACACTATCAAGCGTGAATGAGTTTTCAAAATGACGTATGAACATATTGTCAACACAGTATTGATCAACAAGAGGCCTTTGTTGTACTATTTATAGGATTGGTGCCAAAGCGCCAAAAGCATCTATAAAAATAATATTAATGGATGCTGTAAGTTTACAAACTTGAGTGAGACCTGTATTGGGCACAATCGGATCATCTAAAAGATGTCACACAAGCGACTGCATTGGCGAATAGGATAATTATTAAACATTAGCGAATTACATACAACTGCGACAGTTTTTTTAAAATATTTTTTTTTAGCGAAATTAATAGAAAAAGTCGTCGTAGTCTAGTAGGTAGTGTGTTGGTTTATTAGACGTGAGTCTACTGTCAGACAAATCTGCCCCCAGACATCTCCAAGTTTCTCAAAACAAAATCTGTCGTTCGGAGTCGACTTTAAACTGTAGATCCCGCCACTCATGTATTAAATTAACACACAACATAAGTGTTGTGAGAATTTAGGTCGCAACTATGACTGACGGGTTGTAATGCTCAATGAAGATTGTATGTAATAGAAGATTGATTGCAGAGTTCGAAAATCCATATTTTTGGTTTTAAGTATCCTAATTGTAAAGGGTGTATCTACGAGGGAGGCATAACAAGTGTATATTTGCAAAAGGTGTATATTTTACCTCAATAATATCAAATTTTGCAAATTAAATAAGTTCTTCAATTAAATTCTGTCTATTATACACTTATTGCATTTTAAATTCTAACTCAAATGAAATTTTTGACACTTATATTCTTCGGAATTTTAATATCCCTAGACACATTAAGCATAGACACATTAAGTATATGTATGTACAAAGCAGGTATGTTGTATAAGTTCAATTAAATTTAAATTATGGTGAACGGTGCAATGCCTAGAATGATGAGAAAAGAAAACAATCATTCGGAGTAATAATTTATTAATAATAGAGCCATTAAACAATTTTTGAATAATCATAATAGGAATATGAAAGAAATTATTCTTATATTTTCGCAAAATTTATTAACACATTCGAATTTTTGGTTCAGTTGGTACTTTACGGCTTTTTTTATTTAGTTTAAGTTATTTATTTGTTTTACTTTAAAGCAAATCTCAAAAGAATTCCGTCAAGAGAAACCAAAACTAAAAATTTCCTTAATTGTTCTTCAAACACCAACGAAAGATTTCCACACACTCATTAAAATAATTGGGAGAGAGCTATTGTACTCAATTAGTTTATTCTTGCAACTCAAAAAATAAAAATGAAACGTTCGGGTAATACAACAAACCCTTTACAAAGGGAATAATGAGCACAATAACAATTTCTGTACACAGAACTGAGGCACAAATTGTGAATTCATTTTGCAGATTTGTTTTTATTGTTAACTTTTCCTTTTCTCCACTTAATTCAATATAAGTGTTAATTTTCTCTTCTTCTCCTTCTCACATAATTGACTTTTAATTTACATGTTACATTTCTACTGCTTATGAATGCAATTGTCATAGCCGGCTTGGTTAATAAGTTTTATCCAATGTGACATCCTAAATTGGAATGCTATTGCGAATAATTTGATGGTTCAATAAAAGTTACCTCTTGGAACAAAGCAGTCAGGGACTAAGTAATTTCATACAAGGAAATGCAGGGCAGAACCATAGGTCACTATGTATGGATTTCTAACAAGTTCGGGTCTTATTTAGTAAAATTAATTTTATTTTACCTCAAAACATATCAAGATCGGAATGCGTCAGTATTAGTGGTGCCATGCGTCTTTATAAATAATATTGTTACTTTTTTACCTTTTTAAAAACGTTTAAATATGAGTTCGTAGTTTGTGACACTGTTCACAACTTGGTGTAAACAACAACAATTACTTTATTGATTATTCTTCTTTTCACTCTTTTGCATAAGCAATAACAATTGTTCAATAGATCTTTATAACCACGAGTATTCTCTACACACGCAACGCGTCTTCACACAAGACTGACTGTCGCTTAGTAGCTTATAAAGCTGGGAAATTTTTATTTATTTGTTCTAATTATTTATTTACTCAATTGTTAATTTAATATGTTAATCTGTGATTATTATTAATCTGTGTGTCCCTTGATTATTTACACACTTATGTTATGTATTTGTTTTGCCTTTTTTGCCTATCCGTTTACATGTAAATGATCAAGTTGGCTTTGTATTTTCTTTGTTTCGTTAAGGTGTCCCGTTACATTGTATGTATACGTAAAAAGCTACGGCTCAACTTGAAAATATTTGAAAGCAAATTTAGTTTGTCGAAGGAAAGCACTGCGGTAAGAACAAAAATAGTTACTTTGTATTTTTATTTATGTTTTTTTTATATATATAGAAATAAACGTTTCAACCAAAATCAATTCGGCTTTTTGTTTTTGGTGGTTAAATTCGCTTCTCGACTAACAACAGCCACCGTCAGTGGCAACACTGACTGAATTTTTTCTGACTCCGTTGCCTGCTTTGTCTTGCCTTGTCTATCGCAGGGTAAACATTCTGATAAATGCTCTTGAAGGAATGATTCGCCTTCGCGAATTTCTATAAATGTAAACATGTTGTTTACGTTAGTGTTGTTTGTGTATTTTGTTTACGTTTGTCCTCGCAGTTTGTTGTTGCCTGTTTGTTTTTGTTGTTTATTCCTTTTTTGATGTTGTTGTTATATTTCTGTTTATTTGTTGATCATGTAAACAAGTCTAGTATTTTTGTTTTTGTAGCTTTTGTTTATCATTTTAAAGTTAAACGATGTAACACCATTTCCATTCTTTTTTACAATGGCTTAACGGTTTAAACTCGCCATCGGGGCGACTGGAAAATGATACAAGAAAATGTAGAATAATCACAGATATTTGTTAAATTACTGTAATGTACTAAGTGAACGACATCGTACACATTTTCGCTAATGCTTCGAAACTGAATGGAACTGTGTTTGGAGAAATCTTTCCTGAGTGGACAGGCATACGGTCTGGGGTAAGAATTATTAAGGAGAAAATATCTGTAGGAAGAATATTAACATACTTTTTGAGAGCCAGGCGTTTTACAGAGTTCTAGGTTCTAACATGAATATTCAAAATGGTTTATGGCACTCTTGAACTTTTAAATAGGTGGTGGGGCTGTAAGAAATATCATATGGCTAGCGGCGGAAGAAACTTGGCACAGCCACTCAACTATCTGATAATTTCATTACAGACGTCGAAATGGTTTCATTAGGAGCTTTGAATGATTCCAGGTTAGCTGAATGGATGACTGTGGTATTACAATGGATCATATATTAAGTGTTTCTTTCCTTATTCAACTATCTGCTGGCCCATTGCTCTTTTGACCAATGCAGATACCGTCTAACAAAGTCAAACCATTTTTTCTTATTAACCTTACTTATAAGTGGCTTCTTGGCTGGTTTTTTAGCTAATAAATTTGCCTCTCTTAGTCGATTTCTGGCTGTGTGGACGCCAATAGAAACCTCTAATTGTTCGTTTGAATCTGCTGCCGTTTTCCGAGGATCAACTTTTACTATTTTTTATCATTTGACAGTATTAGAGGGCAATAGATTTACGAGGTCGACCACTTCCTGGCTTTCTTTTCACGTTATTTGTTTGACGTTGACGTTGTTTGACGACGCAGTGAAATCCAACAAACCGTTGATTTGTTGATATTAAACTGATGAGCAACTTCCTTCATTGTTTTGCCTTCTTCCAAAGCCTTTATAATGGCAAATTTTCCATCTGTTGACAGCTGTTTCTATTTTAAAATTCACAATTTGCAAATTTTTCATTAAACTTTTATTTTAATTACTCTAGTTGACCTACTTTTACTTTTAACACATTGCGTTGCTTTTTTTTGCTCGCTAAATTTGATCACTTTTTATAAATCTAAAAAAATTAAGTAGAAAGGGAAGCAAACTACGCTTACTGATACGCTTTTTAATAAAATTTAAAAATCAACGAATAAAAAAGCAAAAGTGAAGTGGAATTGACTACCGTTATAGGTTTCAAGTCTCGATTGAATATCATATGTCATAGAGTTGCGTTTTTCTTCTTGCTACTGTATATGTACATGCGTTGGCGAAGGACCAAATAATTTCAATTTGGCTAAAGTATATTATTGAATGACTAAAAACTTTCCACAATTTACCGAAGTATAAAATTCACAGATTCACGCATTTGATGACTGATTTTTTGAGTGAAATTGGTTACATTTTATCAGTCATGTATTAAATTACATTACAGTGAAAACTATTGCATTTTCTGCCTATTTTCAGTTCCTTTGTATACTTTATTTATGATTTTACGTGCCTTTGATTTAAGCTTATAAAACTGGCGTGTCAATAATATTTACAATATAACGCTGATCTCATATGGTCAAAATTTCAGGCAAACATAAAACTGTCAATTCAATAAGTACACACAGTTACTAAAGTATACATACGGTTAAAAAAATTCAGAAATTTTTTAACTAATCTGTTTTCGTTGAAAATCTTTGTAGTTTCCTTGATGTTAAGAGGGTGTTTTGCATTGGTTAAAAAATTTCTGAAATTGAACTGAATTGTGGCCCTGCACAGGCCCCAAAGTTATGCATCCGATTTACAAATTTCAGAAATTTCTGAACCAATGCAAATGACCGTCCTAAAGTCGAAGAAAAATGTCAGACAATTATAAATATTTTCAACGAAAACGGATTGGTTAAAAAATTTCTGAAATTTGTTATCTGTATGTATACTTTTGTGGCTGAGTGCCTTTCAAATAATCTAATATTTAAGGCTTTAACTGGCCAACGTTGCAACTTTTATTCCTTTTTCTTTTCTAGTTTAATATTTTTATTCAATTATCCACAAATACATACATATTTGTATATGTATTTTAATATTTATTTATTACATCAGAAAAATATTTGAAATAAATTGTCACATGACATGTCACAATAATTTTATTCTCTCTGAGTTTTTATAAAAAAATATTCAACAAATGAACATACATGTACATGAGTAGAGGAAAAATACTGTTCTGACATTTGGTACTCCGTTATCCGTTATTTAAAAATTGTTCTCTCATTTTCGCTTTCAGTCCTAGTTGTGTTTGTGTTTGAATTTGTAAATGTATTCTTGTCTAGTATGCATGAATATGCTTTTTCGAAAGTGTTATTTATTGATACAATCCAATTTCTTCTTCAATTTTAAACTGAAAATAAATGCGTTTTCCATCGTTTATTTATTATTTTTATTCGTTTGCTATTTCCACTTTGTTTATTTAGCTTTTGCATATCTATATACATACAGTGGAGGTAGGGTTTCGTATTAACTGCATTTTCAGTAACCGCGGTTATCGGATAGTAATTTTTCAAATAACCGCTGTTATCGGTTAACCAAAGGAAAATTTAATAAAATATACAACTTCAGTAGAAATAGTATATTTCTAACATATATTGCTTTAAAATACATGTACTTAAAATTATTTTTGCTGTTTTTCATGGTTAATATAAGAATGTTCTAGAAACACTAAAGCATTCAGTGACTTACAATATAAACGAGAACGAATTTTGGTGCAAAAATTTCCTGAAACTGAGAAAGTTCTCTCGGAGTCTGTTGGTGTTGGCTTAACCGTTTTTAGAGCATTATAGAGCATTTCAAGATTGGGAGTTCTTTTCAGTGTTCTTTTGAAAATGTTGAATTCTTGCCTCAATGTGTTATATGAAGGTTTTCCCAAGTGTTTTATATTTTATGCTTTTGTTATGTAAGAGTTCAGTTCTTCTGCTAAATCAACTTGGTGTTTAGTTACAGCTACTTTATCCTGACTTTCGTTGTCCAGATCTTGAATGTTACTATTAGGAAAAAGTCTTTTAATGAGAGTATTAGCAAAAGCAACCACGGAATTGGAAGAATATTTTGAATGAACAAGACATTTTATTAAATTAGCAATATTAATATTTCTCCGGGACTCAATCCGTTGTTGAATTGACTGTAACAAATCACGGCTTATTTCTGCTTGTTTTATTTTACTTCTTTTACAAACAAAACAAATTTAAAACTCATGGCCTACTACATATGTGTGTATATGGTTTTCAAAAAATTGGATTTCATTTCAAATTGCATATGCCTTTTTTGAACGCTGCTTCTAAAAAATAAAATTGCTTGTGACTGCAAATATATTTTTATGTATGAACATTAGTTTTACAAATAAAAAATTTAAAAAATCATGGCTTACTTAATATCATACATGGGCATACTGCATTATAATTCTAATGCATTAAGCTTTTCAGTATTTAGTAAATGTTTACTGGTAGTGAAATTTAGATTGCATTACCAGTAAAATTTTACTGATTACTGAAAAAAGCAGTATTAAGTAAATTTTTACTTTTTTACTGAATACTGATTTTTTTCAGTAATCAGTAAAATTTTGCTGGTTACTGAAAAAAAATGCAGTAAATCAGTAAATTTTACTGGTTACTGAAAAAAAAAATTCATTAAGTCAGCAAATTTTTACTGATTACTGAAAAAAGTCGGTATCAGTCAAATTTATTAATTACATGTTAGTGGAATTATTTTCTGAAAAAATTGCCTACAGTTCAAGGATTCGAATAAAATTTGCTTTGTTCAATAAGCTGAATTATTAACAATTGTTACTGGAAAAGCATTCATTCAAAAAACTAAAATTGTCAACGTTTTTTATCGTTGATCGTTCTATTTTGAATTATCTTTTGTTTACATTATTGTCAGAACAATTTAAAAGCAAAATATTGTACAATATTGACTAATCAAAAATTAGAGTTTCATTTAAATAATTTTGTCCACAACTTCTTCACAAGTAAAATCTGGATCTTTTAGAGAATTATCACTATCAAAATCTGTTAAATCACAAATTTTTTATATCGCACTTGGAATATAACACTTCAAATATACTTTTGTATATGATTTAAATATATTTTTTCACTGTAAATAACGTCTAAAAATCTAAATTAAGGACTGTTTCAGAAAAAACTTATACACACTATTTCAGCCAAAACTTCTGCCTGGTTCAACAAAGCCATGAAACAGTATGAGGAAGATTTGAGCATTGAAAGAAAACCTGGATCAAGAAGGAAAAATGGTCTAACATATATCGGAAGCCAATAATTTTTAGCATCAGGTTCGATAAACACAGAAATATATACACTCAGGTTTTGTTTTAAAATAATTTTATTTTTCTGAATTTTACGTTTAAGAATATTTAAAATTTTTAAACATTTTATATTCCCAACAAAAACTTCACTTACTATCATAGAAGTAGTCTAGATAGCCAATTTAGCACTTTTATAGAAAAAGTAATAAAATTAAGCTGCAACTTGAAAAAATTTGAAGTTTGGTTTGATCCAATTTTCAAGTTTTCTTCTTTATTTTAAAGATAAACAAGTATACCTATTCATTTTTTATGTCGAAAAAATATTAAAAAAAAATGTGAGTTGTTTACTTACTTAGACGACCGTTATGCATACATTTTTAAATCAATATTATTTTTTTTTTTAAATCTAGCACTTTACCTATAAAAATGTTGCCAACACTGCCAGATAATATTGCTTAACATGAGGTGTCATTTTCAATAAATAACAACTTACAGCCTGAAACTAAAAATAAATATAATTACAATAGGTTTACGAAAAAAAACTTAAAATAAAAAATCAAAATATGTATGCAAACGAAAAATTTAACAGTACCGAAAAATTTAACAGTATATTTATTTTTAGAACTGTTTTTCACACGAATAAAAAATAAATTAGTATTAGAAACAACACACTTAAATATATAAATATTATATAAATATTTCTACTTATAACATCTATTAGAAATGTTGATAATTTTTTTGTAATTAATAAAAATTTACTGGTAATGCATAATGGATTTCAATTTACTGGTACTGATTTTTTTCAGTATTCAGTACAAATTTACTGATTTACTGCATTTTTTTTCAGTAACCAGTAAAATTTACTGAATACTGATTTTTTTTCAGTAATCAGTAAAATTTTACTGAATACTGAGTTTTTTTTCAGTAATCAGTAAAATTTTACTGGTAATGCAATCTAAATTTCATTACCAGTAAAAATTTACTGAATTTTTTTATTTTTTTCAGTAATCAGTAAAAATCAATTTTTACTGAAATTTTACTGGTAATGCAAAGTGCCCATCTATGCTAAATATGCGTATGCGTCCGATTTTCATCCGTTTACGGTTACGGTTATGAGCACAAATAACCACGTTTACGGTTACGGTTATAAACGTTTACGAAACTCTAAGTGGAGGGCAAAATTCTAGGTACATACATACATAATTGGTCTAGGTACTCCAACATATTTTACCATATTCATGAAAACTAAGCAACAATATGTAAGAATGATTGATGTTTTTTATATTTATTTTATTAATCTGTTACTATTTTATTATAAAATAAAAAAAAATTTAAAAGTTTTTCAGAAACAATAAGAAAAATATGGGAAAGTTTCTGACGAATCCATATTTTTGCACCGCGAATCTGTAGGTCCGCCTAAGAAGACCTCAGAGTACATCAAAAATCAAAGGCGCAATATATTAAAACGTTATTCCTTATATTTAGTAAGTAGTAGTAGTATCTTTTGATTATTGTTGCAAAATTTTTTTACAATTTCTTACATTGAAAGTTTGAGTTTTTATAAATGTCATCTAAGATCTCTATAGTGTTACGTTTTTACATTTTAAAAACGTTTAAAATATTTGTTCATAGATTGTAAATAAAATAAAAATAAATTCTGTGTGCCACTGTTCACAACTTGATGGAAACCGTAACAATTGCTTTGTTTGTTATTCTTATTTACACTCTATTACACTTATTTGCGTAAACAATAACATTGTTCAATAGATCTTTATAACGGAGAACTTCAAACCACGATTATTCTCTTCACATGCAACGCGTCTTCTCGAGTTCTCCATAAATGTAAACATCGTTGTTTACTTTGTTTGTTTTTGCATTTCTGTTTATTTGTTTATCCTCATCTTTCTTGCTTATATATTTTTGTTTACTTGTTTAACATGTAAACAAGTTCATTGTTTTTGTAGCTTTTATTTTTCATTTTAATGTTAAACGATGTAACAACATTTCCATTTTATTAACAATATGATTCAAATCTAAGCAAAGAAAAAATTGCTATCATTTTAAATTGGATTCGAATAGATTCAAGATTTGAAATAGCATAACAAACACACACTCAAAGACATTTGACATAATCGTAGGCATTAATTATTATTGAAACTCACATGATTTCAATACCAGCTTTTTACTTTACAAGTTAACAAATCATCATGATTTGTAGAAAAGCTGATACGAAATGGCATAAATAAAGTATGAGTATTTATAGGATGATGTGCAATTGTGGTGTTATTCAGGGTATTTGAGTTGAATGTAAAAACATTATACCAGAATGAAAGGGACATTACTATTCAATTGTATTTGTCGTACAAATACAAATACTTTATTTTAAAAAAATATTCAAACTTAGTAGGGAAGCTTTATTAGTACTTTTTGCAATAAATCTGAAATCTTATACTCAATGGGTATTTGAAAATTGGTCATCAATGTCGACACAAAGCAATGGGTGAACATAATCCCAGAGAAAGTGTCCTATCACCACTTCTCTGGAATTCTCTGCTAATAACGCTATATCTTAAGCTACCTACATTGCCATTGCTGAGTCAGGGATGTGTCCGCTATCCGACAAATTAAATTTCGCGCTGTTGATTATTAAATTTTTGCGAGGAATTTGGGCTGTCTGTCTACCCCTACAAGACCGATACAATTCTTTTCCCGAGAAGATACAAGATTCTGATCTTCATCCATTCTAGTATAAGCGGGACAAGAGTCACGATGACTCCCGAGGTTAATTATCTAGACCTTATCCTCGACTGCAAACTCAACAGGATTCTAAGGCACGCTGCGTTACTTACTGCTGCCGAAAATCAGATGGTGTTTCCGTCTCCATATCCCGCGTTGGATCTATTCTGCAGTCATCGAACCCAATCTCCTCTATGAAATTGCTTCTGGTGGACTGCTCTAAACAGACAATATAATATCGGACTTCTTAACAAGGTCAGAAGATCTGAACCTCTTCATATCTACGCATAACACCTACGCTTGTTGCTAAACAAACAGCCAAACTCGCCGTAACTAGACTCAATGTCATTATCTCGATGACACATAATTTTTTTGAGTATTCTGCTCTTTTTGGGCTTAGTCCCCCAGCCGGTTATAACCTATAGTGTTGGTCCAAACTAACATTACATTAGGAACCAAAATACATACATAATTGGTCATTACACCCCTTCAGTCAGGATTACGACCTAGGTTCTCACACCACTTATGTTGTGTGTGTTAATTTTAAACATGAGTAGTGGGACGTACATTTTAACGTCGACTCCAAATGACAGATTTTGAGAAACGTTTAATGGCAATTTTATTTACTCTCAGAGTTTTTGCCAGAAATCTGCTGAGAGAAAGTCGCCGAAGAAATACTTTTGCGGTCCATATATAATATATAAGAAAATTTTAATAGTGGAATATTTTTATATATATATTAATTTACATCGTAATGTCGGCGCTTTCATTATTTGGTTGTTTAGCATTTATTAATTAAAACAAACGTATTAACTGCATATCATTCATAATGTAGAGCAGGTTGCAGCACCATTAATTAATGGGTAGCGATTCTTAAAATTACACTGTCGTAATTATAATAGGCGTCATATCACTTCTAAATTCTTCTCGGTAACCTTGCTTTTTAACCGAGTGAGAAAAGAGCTTCATCGCTGAAGAAAATCCTTTTCAAAAAATCTCCCAACACCCATTCAGAGTAGGAGTGGTCAGCCGGATTTTCATTTGTTGACTACAGTGATCTAATTTTTTGAGTATTACTTGAAAAGTGGAATCCAGATTTAACCACTGAAGTTAATTTTAACTAATTTTACAACTTTTTCGATTGTTGAACGATCCATATTCGTAAAATTTTTTAATGTTTTTCATAGAACAAGAGAAAAATAAGGAAAAGTTTCAGATGACTCCATAGGTACCCCCAAGGAGAACCCTGAGTAAATTTAAAATTCAAACGCCTAATATATGAAAATGTTATCCCTTGTATTTAGTAGAATATCCCTTAAAGTCAAGCACTCCATTTAACACATTTGTAATTGAATGCACAAGTTTTGTTTAGTGTTTTCTGGTGGCGTCATGAGCAAGTTTTTAGGTCGACTTTTGTTTGAGGTTTAGCGATTACGTCACCGTCCTTTCAAATGATATCCTAAATACTCTCTAGAAATCTAGAGTATTAAGCGGGCGGGGACTTTTTTTTGTCAAAACATATTGCCGTACTAAGACTTTTGCTGTCCATTGTATATTATTTATTTTTCATTACAACCCTTCAGTCCGGATTACGACCTAGCTTCTCACACTTATGCAATGTGTGTTAATTTTATACATGAGTGGCAGGACGTACAGCACGGAACAACAGATTTTTGAGAAAATTTTTCGTGGCAATATTTGCAATGACTTTTTGCCAAAAATCTGCTGAGAGAAAGTCGCCGAAGAAATTTTTTTCATATTTCGATCAGTTGAATATGCCTGACCTGGCGTTTGAACCGTGGTCTCACGCCTAATAAGCCAACACACTACCTACTACTACGGATACTTTATAATCATAGGGCTTCATGATTAAAATCCGTAATGATTTTTTCCATATACACTAAATCAAAAGATGAACTAATTGGAAAAGTCTTTCAAAAATACAACAGCAATTCAAAAACAGCCAATAGCAGGAAAAATAAGAATATGAGTGATTTGAATACCACCATTCAATCTCATCATATAATTGTCGAATTGATGAAAAAGAAATCTATTTCTGCTCTAAAGAATCAAGAAGACGTATTACACTATCCAATCAATATCCAATATCCAATATCTCTTTAATTTTCAATTGAAATTCGGATATCTAATCATGTTTCTTTGTTATTTAAATCCACTAAAGAATTTGCGATCAAAATATTAATGAATTATGTAATTTAAGTAATAATATTAAATTAGAAATTCCAAGGCCAAAATGTTTTAATATCAATCATAATAATCCCAATTTAATATGCCAATTAGTATCAGATTTTGAAATTATTGTTACGTTTTTAACTTTTCAAAAACGTTTAAAAAATTAGTTCGTAGATTGCAAATAAAAATAAAAATAAATTTGTGCTTAAGTTTTAAATAAATACTTTATTGTTTGTACAATTTTATGTGGCATTGTTCACAACTTGATGTAAATAACAACAATCTGCTTTGTTTGTTATTCTTCAGAAGGAGAGTGTAATTCTGCGTAAACACTAACAATTGTTTGTTAGTTCTTTACAACTGAGATTTTCAAATCATGATTATTCTCTTCACAAGCAACGCGTCTTTACACAAGAATGACTGAATTTTTACTGAGCCCATTGCCTGATTTGTCTTGTCTTTTATATCGCAGGGTAAACAGTCTAATGAATGCTTTTGGAGGAGAATGACTTTGCCTTCACAAAATCTCTATAAATGTAAACATGTTGTTTATATTGTTGTTGCTTGTGTATTTTGTTTACGTTTGTCCTTGCAGTGTTGTTGCTGCCTGTTTAATCCTTATTCCTTTTTTATATTGATGTTGCTATATCTTTGTTTATTTGTTGATCATGTACACAAGATCATACCTTTTTGTTGTTACAGCTTTTGCTTATCATTTAAATATTAAACGATGTAACAACATTTCCATTTTCGTAAAATCATTAATGGTGAACGAAGTCGCCGTGGTCTAGTAGGTAGTGTGTTGGGTTATTAGACGTGATGCCTCGGTTAAAACACCAGGTCAGGCATCTCCAACTGAACGAAATATGAAAAAATATCTCTTCGGCGACTTCCTCTAAGCATATTTGTGGCAAAAACTCTGAGAGTAAATAAAATTGGCATGAAAAGTTTCTCAAAAATCTGTCGTTCGGAGTCTACTTTAAATTGTTATACTCATGTATAAAAATTAACGCACAGAACATAAGTGGTGTGAGAATCTAGGTCGTAATCCTGACTAAAGGTTTGTAGTGACCAATTATGTATGTAATAATGGTGAACGATAAGGTAAGTCGTTGCATATTTGCGGAATAAATTTATACGATCCCTTACACAATGTCAAACGTGTCACAGAAGAGTCGTCTTTGTTAATTATTTTTGAATATATAGTTTGTGTTAAAATTGTTCATTACCAGGAACTACAGTTATTAAATATTTTTTTTTGTTCTCGCTTTAAAAAATTTTTTGTTTTTTAAACCAATGAGAACGCATTCTAGATTTTATTTTTAATAGACATTCGAGAATGTAGGTTTTAGTGTACAAAACGCCAATTGTACATATCAATATCCATTAAAAGAATTAATAATACTGAATAGTGGAATAATTTCAAAATAAATTAGAAATCCTGATTTAAATGAATGAATGCCTCTCTCTCTCTCTCTCTCTTGAATTAAAAAACTAAATTGATGTTTTTTATTTTTTAAAGTTCGTTCGCCAACAATTTTTGCGATATAAAATCAACATTTAATGGCATTTAAATTAAAAAATTCATTTATTCTCTTTCAATATTTAAAATGAATGTTTTCCTCAACAAATGGAAAAATTTGAATAACAAAATCAATAAAACTAAGTTAAATAATAAAAATTGATTTAAAAACGAATATAAAAAAACTCAGTTGATACTAGAAATAAACAGTGAGTACAAAGAATGGTTGTGAAAGTCGTTAAAAAGAGAGTTTTTCAAATTTTATTGAAATTTTTTAAGGAGAATATTACTACTGCAGCAAAAGTTTAGTCAAACAAAAAAAACAAAAAAAAAAAAACGAAAAACACTCAAACTAAAAACGGCAATAGAAATATAAATAAATAGAAATTTATGAGTTGGAAATTATGTTATTGTTGTTGCTTTTTATTTACTTATAATTAAATTGTTTCTGCATGAATAATTCTAACTCGGCAATGAAACTCAGACTTCAGTCACACAAACATAGAATAATATCGCTGCTCTGTTCTATAAAATCGGACAAGAACAGTCGTGTCATATTTGTTATATACGTTTATTTATCAAATCAACTTTTAGTTTAAAAATTTTCAAAATTTTTAATAGATCTTGATAGTTTATCGAACGAAATATTTGCCACTTTCATGCTTGAGCGACTACCAGGAAAACGGTTCAGTATAATTTGTTGCATTGTGTTATTATTACTATTAAAACATAAAACATGTATTTGTAACTTGATGTATTAATTTTTAAAATAATTTAGTTTAATTAAATTTAAATAAACCAAAGCAAAGCACATTGGATTTTTTTAATTAAATTTGTACAGATATTGTTATTTAAAGATTGTCATTCTATTCAGACATTCTATTCAATATTTATTACCAATATATTACCTCCGTATTATGATTGAACACACTGTTTCAATAAAAACTTTCCAAACCGGAAAAATATTTACTTTTTGGTATGAGGTTTAGTTTCCGCTGTTCTGTTTCAGCCAACAAAGACTGTGTTTGTTTAGGAGTGAAATAATTGCCTTCCTCATTCCATTAAAATCCCTTAAATGGTAATGCGACCAAATTATTCTGGTTATTATATTGTTTTTTTTTTTTTCAAATATTTTAAATAAACTAGAAGACACTGGTAGAGGTTCAGAGCAACGGACAACAGAACGTTCTGAAAGGTTTCCTTGAATGTTTGTATTCTGACAAAAATGTGTGCTCTTACATATATATAGTCTTTGTGAAAGCAACGAAAAAATAATTTTCTTTTAATGATTATTGTTATCTTCCTAAACCAATAATTAAAGAAATAAAAGAGAAATATGAGTTAAAAACGAAAACGTTTTCTGCTTAAAATAACAAACTAAACCTTAAAAATATTAAATTTTAAATTAAATGGAAGAGTTTGATAAAACAGAAGATGTTGAAATGCACGTCTTATGAAATGCCTATCGCCCTTGATAGGTCGTCCAGTCGCGGATATATGTATATAGTAAATTACTAAGTCCGATTACATATTAACTAATGGTCACATAGTTTTATAGCAAAGTTTTTAAGGAAAAATTGTGAGTATTTTATTGCATTAGTCTTTAAGATATTCGACAATTAATATTTCCCTTGTACGGGGGTACCGCTGCCCTCAATTATATCCGTCCTACATTTTTCCAATAAATTATAGGAAAGTAATTGTGACAAAATTAATAGCAATCACTGAAATAGTTTGATAAACATTCTCAAATAAAGTCTTGCTTTACTATATATAAGGCATACCATTTTTTTCCATTAAATAAGTTTCATTTGAAAGTAATTGGGTTTTAAGACACTGGCAGATATATGCAGATATGCGGTTATTTATATTTGGTTGGTTTGAGGGTTAAATCTCCTACTGTCTCTATGGAAATAAATGTAGCCTATGTCAGCTTTCAGACCTACAGGATGATACGGTGAAATGACACATTTTGCGATAAACAATCAAGATCCAACAAAAATTGTGAAAATTTTTGAACTGAGAGTTCATTTGATAACATGACATTTAAAAAAATATTTTTCGGCAGTTAAAATAAGTAATAACTACTGTAATTTTTGTCTGATTTGGTCAAACGAAGTGTCAATCTCTTCACAAGATAATGCACTTTCAAAATGTCATCACTTATTCATATTTTTTTAATTAAATTTTGCAATTAAGAATAGCTAAACTGGAAAAAATGAGAAATATTTTCCAAGTTTACCCGATCAAAACTCATAACATGTTAGTTTGAACCATATCTATATGTATATCATTTTAAAGACTCATCTGTCCTCTTTTCAAAAAATTTTAGGCTTTGAAAATAGGTTAACAAATATTTGGATAATTAATAATTTTCTGTTAAATAAAACAAGTTTGAAGGGTTCGAGAAATATAAAAAAATATTTTTCATTTGTACTCAACAAAACTAATAACCTACACTATGTCATTAGCTAGGTGTATTTTGACTGTCGCACCGTGTTATCAGTAATGAAGCTTTTATTTGCTTTGCTCTTGTTTTGGTCATACTTATATTGGCATAATTTGTAGTTTTACGTTTAAATTGTAATTTTATATTATATAGTTGGGCAATTCACTTGACCATCCTATCCTATCCGCTAAACGAATAATTTATTCACTCTTGCATGTGTCAACCATCAACCATACTTTGGTGCAAATGCTCAGTAAGTACCTCAAGTATCTAAGTCACTCTTTATACTACTGGATAAATTTTTATTTCATCTAACGCTTGTATCCATAAGTCGAACAAATGAAGGAAAAAAATTGTAACTGTAGTTCCAATTACATCTAGTGAGTAGGAACTGTATTCTAGGTCAATCAATATCAGTCTAATTCCAGTATAGGAATGTTATTAACCTTCTCTCCAATGGAACTAGCGTAGACTGTGGCATTTTGGCCATTAGCGAATTTGATGACAAACGGTTTCGTGATAACATATAATGTGCTCCGAGTCACTTTGTGTACCTACGTAATCGGTCATTACAACCCTGCATTTAGGATTATGACCTAACTTCTCAAACCATTTATGTTCAGTGTGTTAATTATATACATGAGTGGCGGGACCTTCAGTTTAAAGTTGACACCGAACTGTGGATTTTTTCTAGTAATTTTTGACAGAAATCTACTGCGAAGAAGTCGCCGGAGAAATATTTTTCATATTTCGTTTTGTTAGCAATGCCTGACTTTGGGTTTGAACCGTGACCTCGCGTCTAATAAGCCAACACACTACCTACTAGACTATGGTCTAGTAGTAAGTGTCTCTATCTTGTCTGATTTGTCCTAAAGCAGTACAATTAGTCTGACTATAATATCGATGCAACGCAACTCGGACTAATAATGAATAAACTCTGGATATCAAATCGATTGTAAAAGAAAATATTTTTTTATTCAATTAAAAACCACCACAACGGGATTTCGATTTCTTCCACAGGCACCATTCCCCCTATAAGCCTCGATTCAATTGCAATTTATTCATCGTTCTCATTGATTTCTGGCACGGTAAACGGTCTAGATTGTTGTATAATTAATAATTCCAATATTTGTTAAACTTACACACGTATGGTGTGAAAAATAGGATTAACTTAAGTTCATATTTAATTAATACTAATGGCGTCCTGAAGTCTTTCTTCTTCTTCTTTCTTCTTAATTGGCCATAACAAACC
The DNA here is from genome assembly GCA_958299815.1 of Sarcophaga carnaria. Taxonomy (NCBI): domain Eukaryota; kingdom Metazoa; phylum Arthropoda; class Insecta; order Diptera; family Sarcophagidae; genus Sarcophaga; species Sarcophaga carnaria. Next base: position 69,872,213 of record OY283149.1, on the reverse strand, counting down.
GATTAACGGATTTCGGCCTGCCGCAACACATCCTTCCAGGTGCCTCTGCTTCTTGCGCGCCTACGCCAGTTGGTCACACCAATCGATGACAGGGCTCCCTCGATTTGTTCCTTCCAACGGATACAAGGTCGACCTCTTCGCCGACTTCCGTAGATCCCCGCATCAAATACCCGTCTCGCTGGAGCATCCTTCTCCATTCGAACGACATGGCCGAGCCAGCGCAGCCGCTGGATGTTAATACGCTGTACAACGTCCATGTCGTTGAGGAGCTCATACAGCTCACTATTGTATTGAATGCGGAAGTCATCGCTAACACGTACTGGACCGAAGATCTTACGCAGTACTTTTCTCACGAACACTCTCAAGGCTGCTGCATCAGTACTTAATAGGGTCCATGCCTCTGCGCCATAAAGAAGCACGGGTAGGATGAGCGTCTTGTAGAGTGTTAGCTTCGTCGTACGAGAGAGGTCTCTACTACTCAATTGCCTATTGAGACCATAGTAGCACAGTAGTTGGCAAGAGTGATCTTGCGCTTGATCTCCAGACTGACATCATTTGTGGTGGTAACGGCGGAGCCAAGATAAATAAATTCTTTGACTGTATCAAAAGTATAGTTATCGGCCGTAATCTGAGAATCAATACGCCGCACGTCTCTACTTGCCAAACCCATCTTAGTAGACTCGCGTTTAATAGCACTAAAGGCAGCAGTAACATCTCGCTTCGTACGCCCTATGATGTCAATGTCGTCAGCGTACGCAAGCAACTGGACACTTTTTTGAAAAATAGTGCCACTGCGATGCACTCCTGCCTTTCGCAGAACACTCTCCATGACGAAGTTGAAGAGGTCGCATGGTAAGGGGTCGCCTTGTCTGAAACCTCGCACGGTATCAAAAGGCTCGGAGAGGTGCATTCCTACCTTGACGGAGCTACAGGAATTGCTCAACGTCATTCTGCATAGCCTTATCAGCTTCGCAGGTATACCGAGCTCAGACATTGCGGCTAAAACACGATCCCTTATGGGGCTATCAAAGGCAGCCTTATAGTCGACAAAAAGATGGTGTGTGTCGACTTGTTTCTCGTGGCTCTTTTCCAGGATTTGGCGTAGTGTGAAGATCTGGTCGATGGTGGACTTACCAGGTCTGAAGCCGCACTGATAAGGTCCAATCAGTGTTTTGACGAGTGGCTTCAGTCGTTCACACAATACGCCTGTAAGAACCTTATATGCGATAGGGAGAAGGCTTATACCCTATAGTTGGCGCATATAGTAGGGTCTCCCTTTTTCAGGACAGGACAGAGGACACTGAGGTTCCAATCGTTGGGCATACTTTCCTCTAGCCATATTTTGTACATAAGCTGGTGCATGCGCCCTACCAACCCCTACCAACTCATAACGATCTTAAACAATTCAGCGGGGAGGCCATCAGGACCTGCCGCTTTATTGTATTTAAGGGGCGTAATCGCGACTTTGACCTCTTCATGGCTAGGCGGCAGAATCTCCACGCCGTCATCATCGATCGGGTTCGGAACATCATCTCTAAAGGCGGTATTGGTGTCGTCATCGCCTTGTAGCAGAGTAGAGAAATGTTTCCTCCATAACCTCAGTACTCCCTGCGGATCTGTTACTAAGTTTCCATTTTCGTCCTTGCAGGAAGGCGCTCCGGGTTTATAACCCTCGGTTAGACGCTTAACCTTTTGATAGAATTTTCGAGCGTCATTCCTACATCTATACATCTCGACTTCCTCACGCTCACGCCTTTCCTGCTCCCTCTTCTTGCGTCTGAAAAGGCGTCTCTCATCCCTTATCTTCTCTCTATAGTTATCGACAATGGCTCGCGTAGCGGCTGACTGCAACGTTTTCTTGTATGCGGCGTTTTTCGCTGCAGTTGCCTCGCGACACTCCTCATCGTACCATTGATTTCGTTGGGGTGGGCGTTCGAATCCAAGGACTGTTTCCGCAGTAGTGCGCAAGGAGTGGGAGATGTTGGGCCACAGTCCGCCAATGTCGTTGAGATTAGATGGGGAACGACGGAGCTTATCCGAGAGTTGAGCGGAGAACGCCTCAGCTGTCTTTTGTGATCGCAGCTTCTTAACGTCCAGCTTTCGCAATGCTATAGAGTGCGCAGACCTCGAAGCGCTAATGCGCATTCGAAACTTGGCTGCGACAAGGTAGTGGTCCGAGTCGATGTTTGGACCTCTAAATGTGCGCACATCTAGTACACTGGATACGTGCCTTCCGTCTATCACAATATGATCGATCTGGTTGGATGTTGATCGATCAGGGGACATCCATGTGGCCTTGTGAATGTCGAGATGTTGAAACTTAGTGCTACATACTACCATGTTACGCGCCGCGGCGAAATCGATTAGCCTCATACCATTGGAGGTAGTGTTCGAGTGGAGGCTGAACTGTCCGACAGTGGGGCCAAAGATACCTTCCCGCGCGACCTTCGCATTGAAATCTCCGGGGACGATTTTGGCGTCATGGGTCGGGCACTTATCATATACGTCCTCGAGTTTAGCGTAGAAGGCATCCTACGCTAAACGTCCTGAAGTCGCCGTAGTTTAGTAGGCAGTGTGTTGGCTTATTAAACGTAAAGCCACCGTTCAAACCCCAGCCAAGACATCTTGAACAAAACGAATTATTAAAAAATAATTTTCGGCGCCTACCATTCAGCAGATTTCTGTAAAAACTCTAAGAGTAAATAAAATTGCCATGAAAAGTTTCTCAAAAATCTGTTGTTCGGAGTCGACTTTAAACTGTAGATCCCGCCACTCATGTATAAAATTAACACACACAACATAAGTAGTGTGAAAACTAGGTTGTAATCCTGACTGAAGGGTTGTAATGACCAATTATGTATGTATGTATGGTGTCATCTATGTGTTAATCTACGACAGTTTCAGATCAATAATTATACTTTTTAATTTATTGTTGTTAAAGATACAATATAATTAATAGTAAGAGTTCCCTATAAGAGTGCTTATGTATTTAGCACACTTGTAAAATATCAATTCGCATATAAAGCTTTTCTGAAAAATTAAGGTGACATTTATGCATTTATTCGAACTTACAAAAGCCTATAAAAAAACTATATTACATTAAAAAACAAACCATAAAAATGTTATTTTAACGTAATCCTCTGTCGTAAAATTCACTCTTGTTTTCATATGTCATTCTACTTAGCACGCCGTTCTGGCACCCCGTGTCTATATGAAATAAGAGCTTTTATGCTTTATGACATATAAAGTACACATGTAATTGTTATTGTTGGTTATGACCTTTGTCCTGTATATATAATTTATAAAATATATGTACATTATATAAAATTATAATACCTCAAGAGAAATGTGCAAAATGCTTATATAATAGTTGCCAATGTGTAACTAATTGTGTATTAAAACTGTTAAAACATTTATAGTTTCTATTCAATTATGCACAATTTAAGACAATTTAAGGATTAAAGACAAGCAATTGCATGCAACCATTTATTATAAGTATTCTTAATCAAGGGCTTAGCATTACCAAATGGTAATGAATTCCATTAATATTAATAACATTAAGTTACCAATAAACGAAAATCGAAGGTAACGCAATAATTGTTCTACCACTGCATCAAAACTTAATAGAAAAAAGCAACCAGGAAATAATTTAACACAATAAACAGTTCTTCTTGTCGTCTAACTAAACATACATACATAATTGGCCATTACAACCCTTCAGTCAGGATTACAAAGAAGAAATATTTTTTTCATATTTCGTTTTGATGTCTAACCTGATATACTATCGCATAATTCTGAAACAGCCTTAAGCGGAGCAGTGTTAAGCGGGGACTTACTGTAACTGCCAAGACTATGCAAACAGAATGATTTCGGACGAAGAAACGTCTATCATGTACTAAAATATTGTACCAAAAGACCCATGAACAAATAGAACTGAGTCAGGTTTATGGCGGAAACAGAACATTCTACTACCTGTGCAAATGGTAGATTCTGATTCCTATTTTCAGCAAGAAGGGAAATAGAAGGAAGAAAGTCAATTAAAAGGGCTCAGATAAGCATTTTTTCGATTTATAAAATCCGTATGATGAATTGTTTTTCGCTTAGAAAACAGAAGTAATACTTTATGAAAAATTGCTTAAGTCCAAAATATTAGGGATCAACACATCTGAACATCCAGTATTCATTTCGAATTTAATGCTAAATTTTAATATTTAACACAGTTTTTTCCTGTTACAGAGACATGTGAACAGTCCCCTTTTTCATTTAATTTAATTAATTTCACACCAATCGGGAAGTCAAATTTTGAATTTAAATTTACTTTACTAGACACTTAATTAACCAAATATGTTGCAAACTTTGAAGAAAATATCGTCGAACTAAGAGTATACTTAATGAATGTTTCAATTACAAATAAAGTATACACCCGTAGGGCAGTTGTAATTACAGAAAGCCTTATCTGCCGCAGTAATTAAATCTATTCAGTTAGATAAAAAATATTTAACTTGAGCTCGGGAATAACTGTTTTATTCGAATAAATAAAAAATTTCACAAAAACACAAAGACAAAAAAGCACGAAATGTAGAAAAAAAATCGCATGATTTGGATGGAAAGTTGACATTGGAATTTCTTGAGATAATTTGTTTGCTGCCGTATTCTAGTAAGTAATATGTTGGGTAACTAAACGAAAACTAAGTAAAAAAATATTTGTTGTGGCGATTTCCTCGTAACCGTTTTTACCATGAGAAGCTTCTCAAAATTCTCTTGGAACTGGTTGGAGTCGACTTCTTAAAGTTTTGTATAAAAATTAACACACATATTTTTATTGTGTGTTATTGTAAGGAGATGCATTTTAAACCTAAAGAGTTGGAACGATCAATTACGTTATTTGTTTAAAAATCGTTGCTGTAATAAATCGCTTGTTATACGCGTGGTGTGGCATCGTCTTGCTGAAATTACATGACGTCTAGATCAATGCCTTTCAGTTGAAGCATCAAGACCTCCGTTAACATGTTTCTATAACGAAGAGTTTTGTGCCAGCGTAATGGAAAGTTGCGGTGGCGGCATCTATTTTTTACAAATAATGACATCAATAGATCCTTCAAACGAATAAAAAATTTCACTTTGTTTTATTTAAATTTAAAGATAGGAAGTGCTTAATGAAATAATCTTTACAAGCGAAAATATTACGTTACTTGCAAAATAAATAATTTTCTTTTTGCATCCAATGCCTTATTTTAAATTTGTGAGCAGTTCACACATAAAAATATACTTTTAAAAAGAGTGTACACTATTATCCTTATGACCTATATTCATTTGTTTGCTTCTTTTTTACATTTTTAAACTTCGTTCTTATATTCTGACGCACACAGCGATGCCGCCAACCACAACCTCTCACAACACACAACCAACCGTTTGCTTCAGGATAAACTGGAAAACCAAACTAAAACTGTCATTTTACTTTTGATATTTTCCACACTCATTTATTCATTAACTTTTTTTTTTGTAGCTAACCATTACAAGAGATGGTCCAGGGTCCATGGGTAGTAACATTGTTCAAAAATCCAACAACTACAGCCAAAACTCAAACAAATAAGTTAATCTGAATGTGTGTGTTTACACTATAAGCATTTATGTATATCAAATACACACACAAATGAAGGAGTTTTAATTAATTTTTGGTTAATGCAGTTTTAGGGTCATTATCTTCATTCCCATTATTCTATCTTCCCGTTAAAGTTGGATTTAGTTAAAGGTAACTTTAGTTAAAGTGAACTTTAAAGTCACCTTTAACTTATTTTTGTTATTACGAAATAATGATAAAATAAAGTAAATTTTAACAAAAAACATGGCAATGCCGCACCAATTTCGATAATACTGCTCAATTAAACAAGTTTTTTCAAACGCACTAGCAACGATGGGCTTCGTTCTTTTTGTTGTATATGCTCTTTTTGTTTATATTTGAAGTTGCCATATTGAAAATAATATGTATGTATGGCAAGTTCAAACGTAAACTTAACCCATTATTGCCCGACCGGTAATTTCACTTACCAGTTCTTTAAACAGCTGTAAAGCTAAAAATATATAAATAATAAAATTTTTGGTAAGTTATGCCATAATTTAAGGTCTTTTAAGGAAAATAATTTAAGGATTTTTATATATTGTTATTCATGAGCCTTTGGCTAACATTTTCGCAAACCTCCAAAAATGGACATTTTTTAAACTTATATAAAATTAATATAAGAAATGAAATTGGCTCACAGTTCTCTGTTTCTAACCAATATTCCATGGTACTTTTATTACATATAAAAAACAATTTGATTTAGTTTCACTGAACGCTTGAAATATTATTACTTTTCCACGTGGTAATTTTACTTACCAATGGGCAGAAACGTATAGCAAATCAGGCAGTATTTCATAACAGTGCTAGAAGAAACAACATAATCACTCTATGCTCAACACCGGTGTTTTCTTTACATAGTTGTCTTATTCCTGTTGGATTCTACTTGTAAAACGGGGAAATCTCCTTGTGGCTCGTATTAAAAGTGAAAATAATTTTTAAAAGGTGGAAATATTTCGCTGTATTATTCATAAAAAAGTTAACACATCTGCCCACTGGTAAGTAAACTTACCACCTCATATCTCGAAAACCAATCGTTCCATTTTCTTTAAACTTTAAATATATCTTAGTTAGACCTAAAAACTAATACACAAAAAATTTCATTAGAATCGCTCAAGGTTAATGGCAATAATGGGTTAACTTTAAAAGTTCCCAGTAGGATGATCTTCCATTTAGCTTAACGCTCATTTCTACCTTATAGTCCACTTATAATAATGAAAAAACGATTTATCTGCCGGTTAAAATCCTCTCTTTAGTTAACCGCAAGTTGTAATAATGGCCCTTAGTGTATCAACAGATGGCGATAATCTGATTTACTGACGTTTTACTATTTGATGCTGTGACATACTGAAAATATTGATTTCCAAGACTGAAAGGTGTTGTCTCGTTCGAAATTGACTTTAAACTGTAGGTTGAAAATACACACGTATAAAATTAGCGAACATAGCATAAATGGTGTGAGAAGGTAGGTCGTAATCCTAACTGCAGGAAATAGTGTCGAAAACAGTCAACATTATTTGGTTTGGTTGCGCATATCATAATTTTTTCATGCAAGTCTTCGTTTGCATGTGAATTTATCCTGTGCGCCATCTATTTCAAATCCAAACAGCAAACAAAAGTTTGAAGACTATAAACTTAAAACATTTATCGTTCAATGAATTGAAGTCGCCGTAGTCTAGTAGGTAGTGTGTTGTCTTATTAGACGTAAGGGCACGGTTCAAACCCCAGAATCCAGATTTAACCACTGAAGTTAATTTTAACTAATTTTACAACTTTTTCGATTGTTGAACGATCCATATTCGTAAAAGGCAAAACTCATATCAAATGAGACGCGAAATGTATACCCTGATATGGCAACTCATTCCCTCTAAATATACGCAAACGGATTACATGTTTATTTACAGTTCATATTTACTTTATTTATACAATTTTTAATCAGGTTAATAAATTATTTACGAATATAAAATGTTACATTTAAGTGCACGTTCAATAAGTTCAAATGCGTAACTTTATATTCATACAAATATTGTATTGTCATTGTTTTCTTAATACTTTTATATTTTATGACTTGCTTATACATAGAAAATGTTAAATGATTTAAATTTAATCACAATTAAACAAAGTTCAAACTAATTTAAATAACCCATATAGGAAGATTCAAAATTAATTTTATTTAATAATTAATTTCATTGCCCTTTTGATTATTTATATTTTATATGCATTTGACTTTAATAATTCCAACAATAATTTCGATTATTTCATGTGTCTGTACATTAAACCTTTTAAAATTCGTTTTTTTATTTCTGAAGGGAAAAATTGTACTCATGCCGTGCTCGAATATGATTTACAGTTTAAGCTTACATAATTTTAATATTATATCTCTACTAACTGGGCATACGTTTCACTTTCTTTCATAGATGTATGCGAAAAAGTAAATATTTGATAATACGTGAAGAAAAATAGCCAAAGAAGGTAAACGAAACGGCAAAAATCTTCTACCAGAAACCAAATCTCACCAAAAATTACAATATACAATGGGTCAACATATCCTCCAAGTCCTGTGCTTGTCTTTGAGACAATCTAACCTAAGAATTACAATCACTTAGATCGAACACCTGGAACAAAGCCGTATAAGCCGATGTCTTGGCGAAATAAGCTTGGGTTATGAGTTAAACCCTTCATACTGAAGAACTTTATCATGCGTTTGTACATGCAGTGGACAGCAAAAATCTTAGTACGGCAATATATTTTAGCAATTTCATGAATTTTAGCCAAAAGTTTGTATAAAAATTTATAGTTTTTATATTTATTTTATTAATTTATTTCTGTTTTATTATAAAACAAAAAAATTTTTAATGTTTTTCATAGAACAAGAGAAAAATAAGGAAAAGTTTCAGATGACTCCATAGGTACCCCCAAGGAGAACCCTGAGTAAATTTAAAATTCAAACGCCTAATATATGAAAATGTTATCCCTTGTATTTAGTAGAATATCCCTTAAAGTCAAGCACTCCATTTAACACATTTGTAATTGAATGCACAAGTTTTGTTTAGTGTTTTCTGGTGGCGTCATGAGCAAGTTTTTAGGTCGACTTTTGTTTGAGGTTTAGCGATTACGTCACCGTCCTTTCAAACGATATCCTAAATACTCTCTAGAAATCTAGAGTATTAAGCGGGCGGGGACTTTTTTTGTCAAAACATATTGTCGTACTAAGACTTTTGCTGTCCATTGTATATTATTTATTTTTCATTACAACCCTTCAGTCCGGATTACGACCTAGCTTCTCACACTTATGCAATGTGTGTTAATTTTATACATGAGTGGCAGGACGTACAACACGGAACAACAGATTTTTGAGAAAATTTTTCGTGGCAATATTTGCAATGAGTTTTTGCATAAAATCTGCTGAGAGAAAGTCGCCGAAGAAATTTTTTTCATATTTCGATCAGTTGAATATGCCTGACCTGGCGTTTGAACCGTGGTCTCACGCCTAATAAGCCAACACACTACCTACTACTACGGATACTTTATAATCATAGGGCTTCATGATTAAAATCCGTAATGATTTTTTCCATATACACTAAATCAAAAGATGAACTAATTGGAAAAGTCTTTCAAAAATACAACAGCAATTCAAAAACAGCCAATAGCAGGAAAAATAAGAATATGAGTGATTTGAATACCACCATTCAATCTCATCATATAATTGTCGAATTGATGAAAAAGAAATCTATTTCTGCTCTAAAGAATCAAGAAGACGTATTACACTATCCAATCAATATCCAATATCTCTTTAATTTTCAATTGAAATTCGGATATCTAATCATGTTTCTTTGTTATTTAAATCCACTAAAGAATTTGCGATCAAAATATTAATGTATTATGTAATTTAAGTAATAATATTAAATTAGAAATTCCAAGGCCAAAATGTTTTAATATCAATCATAATAATCCCAATTTAATATGCCAATTAGTATCAGATTTTGAAATTATTGTTACGTTTTTAACTTTTCAAAAACGTTTAAAAAATTAGTTCGTAGATTGCAAATAAAAATAAAAATAAATTTGTGCTTAAGTTTTAAATAAATACTTTATTGTTTGTACAATTTTATGTGGCATTGTTCACAACTTGATGTAAATAACAACAATTTGCTTTGTTTGTTATTCTTCAGAAGGAGAGTGTAATTCTGCGTAAACACTAACAATTGTTTGTTAGTTCTTTACAACTGAGATTTTCAAATCATGATTATTCTCTTCACAAGCAACGCGTCTTCACACAAGAATGACTGAATTTTTACTGAGCCCATTGCCTGATTTGTCTTGCCTTTTATATCGCAGGGTAAACAGTCTAATGAATGCTTTTGGAGGAGAATGACTTTGCCTTCACAAAATCTCTATAAATGTAAACATGTTGTTTATATTGTTGTTGCTTGTGTATTTTGTTTACGTTTGTCCTTGCAGTGTTGTTGCTGCCTGTTTAATCCTTATTCCTTTTTTATATTGATGTTGCTATATCTTTGTTTATTTGTTGATCATGTATACAAGACCATACCTTTTTGTTGTTACAGCTTTTGCTTATCATTTAAATATTAAACGAAGTAACAACATTTCCATTTTCGTAAAATCATTAATGGTGAACGAAGTCGCCTTATCTGCCGCAGTAATTAAATCTATTCAGTTAGATAAAAAATATTTAACTTGAGCTCGGGAATAACTGTTTTATTCGAATAAATAAAAGATTTCACAAAAACACAAAGACAAAAAAGCACGAAATGTAGAAAAAAAATCGCATGATTTGGATGGAAAGTTGACATTGGAATTTCTTGAGATAATTTGTTTGCTGCCGTATTCTAGTAAGTAATATGTTGGGTAACTAAACGAAAACTAAGTAAAAAAATATTTGTTGTGGCGATTTCCTCGTAACCGTTTTTACCATGAGAAGCTTCTCAAAATTCTCTTGGAACTGGTTGGAGTCGACTTCTTAAAGTTTTGTATAAAAATTAACACACATATTTTTATTGTGTGTTATTGTAAGGAGATGCATTTTAAACCTAAAGAGTTGGAACGATCAATTACGTTATTTGTTTAAAAATCGTTGCTGTAATAAATCGCTTGTTATACGCGTGGTGTGGCATCGTCTTGCTGAAATTACACGACGTCTAGATCAATGCCTTTCAGTTGAAGCATCAAGACCTCCGTTATCATGTTTCTATAACGAAGAGTTTTGTGCCAGCGTAATGGAAAGTTGCGGTGGCGGCATCTATTTTTTACAAATAATGACATCAATAGATCCTTCAAACGAATAAAAAATTTCACTTTGTTTTATTTAAATTGAAAGATAGGAAGTGCTTAATGAAATAATCTTTACAAGCGAAAATATTACGTTACTTGCAAAATAAATAATTTTCTTTTTGCATCCAATGCCTTATTTTAAATTTGTGAGCAGTTCACACATAAAAATATACTTTTAAAAAGAGTGTACACTATTATCCTTATGACCTATATTCATTTGTTTGCTTCTTTTTTACATTTTTAAACTTCGTTCTTATATTCTGACGCACACAGCGATGCCGCCAACCACAACCTCTCACAACACACAACCAACCGTTTGCTTCAGGATAAACTGGAAAACCAAACTAAAACTGTCATTTTACTTTTGATATTTTCCACACTCATTTATTCATTAACTTTTTTTTTGTAGCTAACCATTACAAGAGATGGTCCAGGGTCCATGGGTAGTAACATTGTTCAAAAATCCAACAACTACAGCCAAAACTCAAACAAATAAGTTAATCTGAATGTGTGTGTTTACACTATAAGCATTTATGTATATCAAATACATACACAAATGAAGGAGTTTTAATTAAATTTTGGTTAATGCAGTTTTAGGGTCATTATCTTCATTCCCATTATTCTATCTTCCCGTTAAAGTTGGATTTAGTTAAAGGTAACTTTAGTTAAAGTGAACTTTAAAGTCACCTTTAACTTATTTTTGTTATTACGAAATAATGATAAAATAAAATAAATTTTAACAAAAAACATGGCAATGCCGCACCAATTTCGATAATACTGCTCAATTAAACAAGTTTTTTCAAACGCACTAGCAACGATGGGCTTCGTTCTTTTTTTTGTATATGCTCTTTTTGTTTATATTTGAAGTTGCCATATTGAAAATAATATGTATGTATGGCAAGTTCAAACGTAAACTTAACCCATTATTGCCCGACCGGTAATTTCACTTACCAGTTCTTTAAACAGCTGTAAAGCTAAAAATATATAAATAATAAAATTTTTGTTAAGTTATGCCATAATTTAAGGTCTTTTAAGGAAAATAATTTAAGGATTTTTATATATTGTTATTCATGAGCCTTTGGCTAACATTTTCGCAAACCTCCAAAAATGGAAATTTTTTAAACTTATAAAAAATTAATATAAGAAATGAAATTGGCTCACAGTTCTCTGTTTCTAACCAATATTCCATGGTACTTTTATTACATATAAAAAACAATTTGATTTAGTTTCACTGAACGCTTGAAATATTATTACTTTTCCACGTGGTAATTTTACTTACCAATGGGCAGAAACGTATAGCAAATCAGGCAGTATTTCATAACAGTGCTAGAAGAAACAACATAATCACTCTATGCTCAACACCGGTGTTTTCTTTACATAGTTGTCTTATTCCTGTTGGATTCTACTTGTAAAACGGGGAAATCTCCTTGTGGCTCGTATTAAAAGTGAAAATAATTTTTAAAAGGTGGAAATATTTCGCTGTATTATTCATAAAAAAGTTAACACATCTGCCCACTGGTAAGTAAACTTACCACCTCATATCTCGAAAACCAATCGTTCCATTTTCTTTAAATTTTAAATATATCTTAGTTAGACCTAAAAACTAATACACAAAAAATTTCATTAGAATCGCTCAACGTTAATGGCAATAATGGGTTAACTGTAAAAGTTCCCAGTAGGATGATCTTCCATTTAGCTTAACGCTCATTTCTACCTTATAGTCCACTTATAATAATGAAAAAACGATTTATCTGCCGGTTAAAATCCTCTCTTTAGTTAACCGCAAGTTGTAATAATGGCCCTTAGTGTATCAACAGATGGCGATAATCTGATTTACTGACGTTTTACTATTTGATGCTGTGACATACTGAAAATATTGATTTCCAAGACTGAAAGGTGTGGTCTCGTTCGAAATTGACTTTAAACTGTAGGTTGAAAATACACACGTATAAAATTAGCGAACATAGCATAAATGGTGTGAGAAGGTAGGTCGTAATCCTAACTGCAGGAAATAGTGTGGAAAACAGTCAACACTATTTGGTTTGGTTGCGCACATCATAATTTTTTCATGCAAGTCTTCGTTTGCATGTGAATTTATACTGTGCGCCATCTATTTCAAATCCAAACAGCAAACAAAAGTTTGAAGACTATAAACTTAAAACATTTATCGTTCAATGAATTGAAGTCGCCGTAGTCTAGTAGGTAGTGTGTTGTCTTATTAGACGTAAGGGCACGGTTCAAACCCCAGGTCAGACATCAAAACGAAAAATTAAAAAAATATTTCTTCGGCGACTCCCTCTCAGCATATTTCTGGCAAAAACTCTGAAAGTAAATAAAATTGCCATGAAAAGGTTCTCAAATAATCTGTCATTCGAAGTCGACTTTAAACTCTAGGTCCCACCACTCATGTATAAAAATTAACGCACACAACATAAGTGTGCGCTAAGATTTGAGAAAATATATATATGAAAAATATAACTCGACTGTCCGATTTCAGCAAACGAAGTGTCAATCTCTTCACTAGATGATTCACTTTCAGAATGTCATCACTTATTTTATATTTTTAGTTAAAGTTTGCTACTATGAATACACAAACTTGAAAAATATGAAAAAAATTGGCGTTTGACAAGTATACGACATCAAACCCCATAGAATATTAACCCTGGACTGTTATTGTTCGTCGAATCGACGAAGCTCATTTACTCTTTATCATATAACTCTTTTATGTTTAAACAAATTTCGCTCCTTTTTCTCAACAACTTTAGTTGATAATGAAGGCTTGCAGTCAGTAGACGAAAAAAATTTTTTTGTTCGTCGATTCAACAAAGAGTAACTTTACTGTACAAAAATGACAATTCAGGGTTAAAAAAATGGGTGGCCAGGGTACGTTTACTCACTACAAGCTATTAGGTTAGTTTAGTGTGGTAACTTTCATTCCAAAAGCTCGCTTGAGCACGCATAGCGACCCGCTGTGACAGTATAAAGATTAAAACATGCATATTCTTCAATAAATATCGACATACCGGCGATTTGGAATTTAAAGCCAGAGCACAGGCTGGTCATAATTTTTTTGCATAGTCCCAGTCAAATTTAGGTTGCATAGATAACGAGCTGAATGACACGAAAATCAAAGTTTATCGTTGTGGCTCGAGAACTTGTATTCAAAAATCGGTTGAGCGAATAGAGAGTATCCCGAGATGCCCAACAGTTTTTTTTAAACACTCTAAAATCATGTTGCAGGTAATTTTTTGTTTGGAGATAATGCCTACAGCTTGCTGATTATATGCTTAGACGATGTCTACTAATTTCAAAAAACAGCAGAGTCTCTATTAAAATATTCATCACTCTTAGATTACTAACCACTTTAGGAGTGAAATTAGTGGATATCTATTTTTATGATTTTATTTTAATTTAATAAAAACGTTAAAATAAAAATAGACAGTTTTAAGTTCATTACGAAATACATATGTTTTTGTGATATTTGAGCTGAGGAATAGAGCAGTTACTTTTCAACAATTTTCTTATTTCGCTTACCTTCTCATCAAATCTTAAGTGTCAGACTGATGTCCATATTACTTTTCTCATCATGACTTAAATTACAAAAATGTCTCTGATAGCCGCTGTGTAAGACTGTAATTCTTTAAGACATGCTATGGTCTTATATGGCCAGCTGTAAATTTATTTCTTTATTACATTTTACTTATTGCCGAACATTTTTGACAATTTTTCACTTAAAGTAGCCAATATAATTTATTTTGACAATTTCTTTATTTGTCAGTTACCGCCTCAAGAGACAACCCTGAAGTTCTCCTCATTCTGTTGAATGCTTACAAATAATGCTTAATAATCTCTGACGTTTTTCCCTTTTTTATATTTTTGCCGAAAGAGTATATTTTTAGCCGGCTTCAACATTAAAAGCATGCCTGTCAGCGACTGCTGAGTGAACTTGACCTAGAAAATAATTTTTCTTCACACAATTTTTTCTTTTCGGCTGCAATAATGTTTTACGAAAATGACAAAACGAAACACATTCTAAGAAAACATGTAATATTTAGGGGTTGGAAAATTATAATATTCTCAACATCTAATAATGAAATAACTTAGTGTGCTTGTGTCTCACCATGGGTTGTGTTGACAGAAATATGGATACGAAATATGGATACAAAAATATATATTGTTACGAAAATGGAAACGGTGTAACATCGTTTAACATTAAAATGAGCAATAGCTACTTCAAACAAATACAACAAACTTGTTACAAGTAAACCAACAACATCAGTATGAAAGAAAAGCGTATACATAAGTAAGCGAGAAAGGAACAACAAACAATGTGAACAAAATACACAAACAACAATGATGTCGCGATAGAGTTCTCAAATAAGCGAAACCAGACCTTCATCAGACTGTTTACGTGGGCATATAAAAAGGCAAGACAAAGCAGGCAAGCAGTAGTAAGAATTCAGTCTGTCTTGTGTGAAGACGCATTGCGTGTGAAGAAAACACTCGTGGTTTGATCGCCGTTGCAATGATCTGCTTTGTAAGCAAAGAAGAAAAGCTAACTAATGCAAATTATTGTATCATCAATTTGTGAACAGTGGCAAAAAAAGTAGAGAGAACAATAAAGAGTTTAATTGAAACTAAACACTAAATTATTTTTATTTTGTTTGCAATCAACGAACTCAAATTCTGAACGTTTTTAAAACGGTAAAAACGTAACAGTATTTTGGTATCTACAAATGAAAATGTTCGTTGTAAATAATAACGTAGCAGATGATATAATTCATTTAACTTAATATTACAATAGCAATTTTATGAAGAAAGAACAAAATATAAAAATTAATTAAAATATCACCAAATAAGAGTCCAGTAATTCAATGTATTTGAACCAACAAATCGAATAAAATGTATGATACATTTTTATTTTTTTTTTTTTAACTTGTTAAGATATGTTTTAAACCCAATGGTGTTTAAACCAATGTTATTTTATAATATTTTTAGTAAATTTGCTTATTATTGTAGATACAGAGCAAATAAATTTTTAAGGGAAACAATTTCTAAAATTTAGCTGCAGTAAAACAACAATGATGTTAACACGGATTGAGAAAGGTTACTGAAGGCGACCAGCACAAAAACAAGAAAGCAAAACTTAAAACAAAAAGCTGTCAACTGCATGCGTCGTAATTTAAAAACAATTAAAACTTTACGTTTGTACGATATACAAAATATGTAAAGCGTTGAGTATGGTATTAATAAACGTGTTATTTAACCATTCCTTCTTAAACAAAAATGTGCTGAACTTCCTGAAAATTGTTTTAATTTCGAAAATGTCTTTTGCATTCATGCATATCTGTTGATTTCCTGTTTTTATGCCTGTGCCTAAACATCTTTTTTTTTCATGAACAATATTTTGAAGTTACAATAAATCTTATGATGACCTGAGTCACATTCGTTATATTGCTTAAAAGTAAATTTCTACAATAGAATTTAACGAGTAATAGTATAAATTATGGTGTAGCTATACTGCTTTGTAAATTTGGTCAAACAGACATATCTGACAGATTTTGCATGATTTTGTGTGGTGGACTATGGACGTAGCTAATGTTTTACAAAGCTCGGCGTTCTTCTTTTGTTTATTCCGGAAAGTTTATTGGTGAAAAAATCGATTTATATTTTATGGAAGGTTGGCGATGATTTAATGAAATCAAATTTTATTTTTCTCATTTTAATAATAGAATGTTGTGGTATAACTTTCATTGATTCCTTAAAGGAAGAGGTCCCACTTAGGCCAGCATTTGGTCCCATTGTAATACCACAATTAGTCCCAGGGGTCAAGCATTCCCTGAAGAAAACCATTACGGGTCCAAAATAAATCTTTCTATTGCAGCAATTTTTATATTAGAGAGCTCGATCAAGGAGATCAGAAAATGAGATGCCAGAAAAACGGTATCTTAACGACAAGAGCAGGACTTTGGCAAATGAGGTGAAAGACAGTCTCTTCCTACCCCGCAGACCCACAGCTCGTGCAGAAGTCATACCGCCAAGTATTTCGGCGTACTTACCAAAAGGATAGTGTGCCGAACAATTCGCCGTTGTTCTATGGATGGCAATACGATTTAAAGACAGAAGTGAGTCAGTCCTCTTTCTGTCCATGAGTGAAAGGATATCAGTGTTATACTATGTTCAGATATGCACTTTTATTGAGGCAATATTAGGTTAATTGAGTATAATATTTTAAGTGTTCACGCTAATAATAAGCACAGTTCAGCTGCTTATTCAATATTCATTAGACAGCTGGTAAACAAGACAGCTGGTTGTTTCAACAATATTGTTTATATCTTGTTTTGTTGTTTTTTTCCTTTTAATTTGTCGTTGTTGAGTTGTCTAATATCAACAAAAAGTGTTCGGTTAATTGTAATATGCTCACTGAACATACTTATGATAGTGCTGCATTTTAAGTTTTACTCAATATTAAATTGATATTAATTGAAATTTTATGTGAAATATTGAGCTCAATAATTGCGTTTATTGCGATATACTCTATAAACGTGCATATATGAATACCGTATTAGGATATCTTCCTAAATATTGGGTGTTTTTTTTTTTATAGCTATGCGAGCTAAAGGCTGGGAATCTTCAAAAGACATTGTTAGCTCGGGCTAGGCAATGTGCACGCAAGACTTACTCTCGGCATAAACGCATACGTACTAAACCCAACCTAGTTCGTCACACTTCCATTAAGTCGCCCCCTGGGACCTTAATCAAGTATTACATCGGGGGAGGTAAAGATTCAGCGAGTGCTGCTATCCATTTCTGCTGTTCTTGCTCTCTCTATTATCCTCTGATGTACTACAACTAGACTTCGCGAATAAACATACCGTGTTCCAGTTTTCGTACGATGCTTGCATCAGGTTAACCACGTTATCGGGAGTGAGTTGGGATCCGATCGTCCTCTCCAGGAAATTTCGTCGGTATTCGTAGCGCGGGCAAGTAAAGAATATATGCTCTGCTATTTCGCTTGTATTTAGACATGATGGACACGCCTCGTCCACGTCATGCTCATACTTGTAGATGTATGTCCTATATCAACCGTGGACCGGGTTGTAACATTTTAAGACTGTCGGCCTTTGAATTTTAAATTTACTCTGAGTTATCGTTGGGGATACCTAAATTTTTGCAATGCAAAAATATGGAGTTACCAGAAACTTTTCTTTAATTTTCTTTTGGTTTGTGAGAAACTTTAAAAATGTTTTTGTTCTAAAAGAAAATGAAAATAAATTAAGAGAATAAAATAAAAACATAAATATTTTTACATATTAATGCTTAAAATTCATGAAATTTTCAATAAATATATACCAAACTTTTGCTGTATACTATATACATGGTGCTTAAAGCGGAATGTAGATTACCATTCTTTCCCTGCTAAAACATAAACGAAAACAAAAATTATGCTTTAATCTCCGACTGTCTGGGTGGCTTATGCTGTTATTTCATTATTTCTGAATAGGGCACCAATAAATTAATACGGCTCAAAATGGCATACATCAGAAATACAGTGAATTAATTACAATGGCTTCATATCACACATAATTTATAATTCGTTCGTTAAGTTATTAATAACAACTAATCTTATAATTATACAAGCATATGCACTATCATATGTACTATACAGGGGTTCTCATGCATGAGCCGATTATGTCTATAAACGTGCTATTTTATTAACCCCTTACCCACCGAATATTTAAATGTATCAAAAGTAGTTGTAGTAACTCTATTTAACTTAAAAATGTATTATACATTATTTTAGTTTCGGTTTTCTCCTAAATTCTCTCATTTGTAATATATTTTATTCAGTTCATCAGTTTGTTTAGAGTACTGTAGCTATAGGACATGTATTTTGCAATTTTAGGAAGTTTGTTTTATTAAGTTTATTTAACACAAACAACGAATTAAATCGTAAGGAAAGGGATTAATGGCGTCAGTTTGTTATTAAAGTTCATACTTTTTTGCTGTTCAATTTTCGCTTATTGGCGAAAAAGGCATGTATATTATTGTATTATTATGATTAACTTAGTTTTTAAAAACGAAATAGCTATGGACACTTCATTCGCAAATAACACATCCAGCTAATGACATAGTGTAGGTTGTAAGATTTGTTCAGTACAACTCAAAACATTTTTTTTATATTTCTCGAACCCTCCGAACTTCTTTTATTTGACAAAAAAGGTATTTTTAATCTTTTCACACAAAATTATTGATTACCCACATATTTTTCAATTTATTTTCCAAATTCAAAGTTCTTTGAAAAGGCGACAGATGAGCCTTTCTCCCCTTATCTTAAATGTTATGAGTTTTGATCAGGTAAACTTGGAAAAAATAATTTTTTTCATATTTTTTCAAGTTTGTCCATTCATAGTAGCAAACTTTGATTAAAAAATATGAAATAAGTGATGACATTATGAAGGTGCATTATCTTGTGTGTGAAGACATGGACACTTCGTTTGATAAAATCGAACAAAAATTACCGTAGTTATTATTAAAACAATATAACAGTCGTGTAATATTTCTTATACATATATGTCATATTATCAAATGAACTTTCAGATCAAAAATTTTCAGAATTTTTGACGGATCTTGATTGTTTATCACAAAATGTGTCAATTTCATGTTTGCACGACTACCAGAAGTCGGCTAATATTTGTGTTTTTCGGAAATATTATTATATACCTTTGCGCAAACATTGGCCAACTTCTGGTGTTCGCTCAAGTTATTACGCCTCTAAAAGTAAAAGAAAAATATCCTAATCATACAACAAAATTAACAAAATTTGCCTTTAAAATAATATTCAATTGATATTTATGATCCAAAGCCAAAATAAATTTAATAAGTTTGTAAAACAAGCAACAGTTTGTCAGAAGTATATAAACGGAGCGACATGAAACACAAAATAATGGTGTATTTAGTGCAATATTATCATTAATCTGTTCTGTCATTAAAGTTAATTGCTGTGGATTTTTTACATAAAAACTGTCAGTGAAATAGAAACCTAACAGCTTAGCTATTCACTAAGCCTTTAATGAATTTGCGTAAATTTATTCGCACTAAAATTGTTCTATATTTTAACTCTACGTACCCTTGCCTTAATAATGAATTAAATATTGGTAAACATCTACTGAAGAAAAGTCGCCGAAGTAATATCTTTTATATTACGTTTTGCAGGAGATGTCTGATCTAAGGTTTGAACCTTAGTCTCACGTCTAATAAGCCAACACAACATGTGATTTGCCTACAAAAGGTTCCACAGGCTTGATGCTGTTCTACAAAATCCCGATATGATTCCATTCGAAATAACCGATGGTACAAATTTAAATACATATTTTAAATTTTAAAAATTCCACCATAATTGTTAATTCCAAATATATATATATATATATATATATATATATAAATATATTGCTTATACGCATCATATTACCTGTACATAAATAATTACGCTGTAAAGTATGCAATAAATTTTTTTATTATGTTGTATATAAAACTGAGTAAATTACAATATCACTCATAGGTCACCTACTTGTAATTATAAATTTTACATATTGACTCATTAACGCCCAAATGAGAACCACAAACATTTTTTAAAATGCAATCTTTATTTCTAGATTTAAATAACAATTTTTATACATACAAACATACATACATAATTGGTCATTACAACCCTTCAGTCAGGATTACGACCTAGTTTCTCACACCACTGATGTTGTGTGCGTTAATTTTATACATGAGTGGCGGGACCTACAGTTTAAAGTCGACTCCGAACGACAGATTTTTGAGAAACTTTTCAAGGCAATTTTATTTACTCTCAGAGTTTTTGCCAGAAATCTGCGGAGAGGAAGTCGCCGAAGAAATACTTTTTGTATTTATTTTGATGTCTGGCCTGGGGCTCGAACCCTGGCTTTTCGTCTAATAAGCCAACACACTACCTACTAGACCGCGGCGACTTCCAACATTTTTTATAGTACTATAAAAGAAAAAAAAACAAAAATATTCTAAGTTGTGTTTTTTGAGGTGTACTAAGTTCAGTACAATGGGCGGTTACGTTTGGTATTTTGCAAAACATCCTCTTTCCAAACAAAGTGTTTTCAGGCACTTACAACATGATGATTTAACTCGATTTGAGCATATGACACATCGAAGTTGAATTAGATTTTTTTGGGGGTTGTGGCCATTATTTTTTTCTTCTCCTTCAATTCTGGAAGATGTTTGCCTACATTTGTTGTCCTTTTTGTCACTGATATATGCTCGTGCTATTTGTCTTCGAATAATTGATCCACACGATTAGTAGGGTTTACAATGCAATATAGTCTCCATGCGTTTGAAACAGTCAAGTCCACTAAATAAATAACGAGACCCACCACCACTTTTTACCTCTTTACAGCAATTCGGTACATTTCTATAGACTGGTTCATCTGATCTACCCCTCACATAGCTTCAGTATGTTTTTGATCTGGAAGAGAATAAACGGGAGCACATTTTCTCCAACTTGGGGACTCAGCACTAGCTTTAATTCTTCTTTTTTTCTGAACATTCCGTGACGTAGATGACGCGATCGTCATCGCTACTCCATACATCTTCAACCGCAGGTCTGTAAGTAACCACCTTTATATTAACTACATAACTGCATAACTACATCGTAAGTAACGTCATTTTCATTATCTTGACTAAGAATGTCACATATTGCCTCTTCCAACCCAAAATAGTTTTTGCTACGTCGGTTCGCAATTTTATATCTCTCAAAGTATTTTTTAATTAATAACAAGACGCTATTCAAAAAAAAAGCAATCAAAAAACCAGGGAAAACTTTTATTCTAAAGCACAATGCCGTAATGAAAACGTCTTCACTGTACTATTTTATCTTACATTGAACGCCCAGTGTACTAAACTTAATACAGTAACACTTAATATGCTATGGCTCAAAAAATTCTATACGAACTAAACCGTTTTATATTGCTTTTATTAGAATGTAATGTTATCCAGTAGATAAATTGCTTTTCAACGTTCTTCAAAGTTAACTGATGTAAAATAAAGTAAATACCCATTCACAATCCCATAAGAAAAAAATCGCTAGACAAAATGGGGATTCTCCTCATTGATATTTTTGAACTATGATTTACAACAGCTACGTGGATATTGCATGTACTCTTACTGACTGGAAGCAAGCGTTGCCAGAATAAAAAACTACATTTTATAATTTTTACTTCGACTTTGGGTTAATTATGAGCGTAATGTGAATGAATATTTACCATAATTTTACTAAAGTATCGATCAGGTACATTTAGAAATTTATGAATTGGTACTTTTTCTTAATCGAAGACGTTTAAATTGGATTATAATGGCCGTTGCTTTAACCAAAAACCATATAAGTCTCATCGAAGACCTCTCTATAAATCCATTCTAAAATTAGTAAAGCAATTGAATGAAGGTATAAGAAGTGAGTCGAATAACATATCTTCAGACTTTTGTCTAGTTGTCAGAGGCATCAAATCGTCAAATATTTGAGAAAAAAATCGTCAAAATCGTCAAAGACTTTAATTAAAATCGTCAGAAAAAATATTAATTAATTTTTTTCCAAAAACGGAGATATTTTATATCATTTTCAGGAAAAAATTGTTTAAGGATTAAACAATCTATCCGAGTCTTGTTTATTGACACATAAACGCAGTAATAATATTGCATCATTTTAATCTATGGTTTGTGTAGATATTAGGGATTCAGAAACCCTTGACATTCTGAGTATGGAAATTCAGTGTAATGTTGGCTGGAACCGACACATTTTTTAGTTCCATCTTAAGATCTTATCGTCTGATATTCTTGCTATTTACATCATTTATAACCGAACGAGAATGGAATACAACTCTCATGTATGGGTCGGTGCCTCAACGTCGTTTTGAGGTTTTTCGACCGTGTACGGTAGTGTATCCAACACCATTGGATCATTGCAGCATAGTTGCAATGTGGTTTGTCTTTCACTGTTATATCGCTACTACAAAAGGATTTTGCTTGAACGAAATAAGGGGACTTGTTCCCGAAAATCATATATTCCTACGTAACGCTCGTCTTTCTCGTCCACCACTTCCTTACAGAAAAAATACGTTTTTTAGTCGGACTATTCGTATGTTGAACTCAATTCCTGCAAAGGTCTTTTCTGTTACTTATGGCATAAATATATACAAGCCTAGTGTCCATAAACTCTGTTCTCTCTTTCCTTATTCCCATAGCATATTTTTATAGTTCTAAACACAATGCCATCGATCCCCTGAGAGAGTTCCCGTACGAAACAAAATAACGGCGCTTGCCTTTAATCTTCCGATGGTAATATTAGAAGCTATAAGTTATGTGTGTGAACACCCATAATGATGGTTGTAGTAATCATACATGTGTACATGCAACTTTTAATATGTTTGGTCCAACTGTACCATTTACTTTATTATTTTTCTCTTCTTAAATAACAGTTTTAATTGATCATGCACAATCTTGTTTCCTTTTGCGGTAACCGTAATTATTTATTCATGTTTCATGTAACTTTTAATATAAATACATATTTGGTACAACTGTACCATTTATTTTATATAATTCTTTTTCTATTCCTTTTTAAACAAACATGATTGAGCATGTATAATCTTGCTTTCTTTTGTTATGATTTTACATAACAAACGTTAACGCATATGAAGTAAATGTATGTACATACTTGCTTACTTTGCTACATGTAAAAAGAATGTAGGATGAAAAAGCAAGAAGACATAATAAATAAAATCAAACATGATCATGCATGCACGATCATACATAATTGGTCATTACAACCCTTCAGTCAGCTCACACCACTTATGTTTTGTGTGTTAATTTTATACATGAGTGGTAGGACCTACAATTTAAAGTCGACTCCGAATGACAGAGTTTTGAGAAACTTTTCATGGCAATTTTATTTACTCTCAGAGTTTTTGCCACAAATCTGCTGAGAGGAAGTCGCCAAAGAAATACATTTTGTATTTAGTTTCGATGTCTGGCCTGGGGCTCGAATAATAAGCCAACATACTACCTACTAGACGACGGCGACTTCAAAATAGTATTCAGTAGAATCAATAATGGTGACTTGCGCTTGTAGGTTAAGGATAGAATTGAGAAAGACAACAGACCTAAATGAGTATCTTCTAGAAGGATAAATTAATTTAATATCTATGACAGCAAATAACAAGTAAAATTTAATACCAGGATAAAAATTCTGTTTTTGTTGGTTTTTAATACACAGAATCATTTGAATGCAAAATTTTTTATTCTGTCAATAAAATCAAATACGACATATTTTCAGACTTAAAAAAGTGTCACAATTACGTGATGTCTTCTTAACATCATGTTATGGTATATTTTGTTGTCATTTATTAACAAACAGTGTCTTGCGGTATCCTTAATTAGCAAAACAAATTCTTACTTCAATTACATTTTCGAAAGTAAAGTACTTGTTATTATTCACATTAACTGTATTGTAAAGGGATTTATTAACTTTTATGTTGTAATGCCTTTTTCATTGTGGAATCTGCACGATTGGACTAATTTTGTAACACTCGTAATGAAATACTTCCTTCCGAATATTGTATTACCTGTTAAAAAAAAGGCTCTTTTAATTAACATAAAAGTTTAAGACACCTTTTGGAATAATAATGAAAGAAATCCTTTCATTCATCATGTAAATTTAAATATAAAATTCACACATTTCTTTGTATTTGGAAAATAATTTACCGTTAATCCGTCAGTAATCTATAACTTCTGAGTGACAAACTTTCACAAACTTTACTAATTTGCATAAGAAATATTAATTAATACAATAATAATTAATATCAATTAAATCACTTTCTAATAATTAGAGAGTAAACAGATCTGACCCGACGTGCAGAACAAACATTAAAGAGAATACATATTAGGAACGTAGTGGCACACACGCCCGGAGGCGGTAAATACCTCACAACTACTTCTGAATTTAATTTTTTTTAAATTTTTTAGGCACCCAGACTTTATTGACAGAAGATGAAAATCGCAATACACACTGCTTCTCATTACGTTAATTTTAGTCAAAATTACGATTTAGATTCCCACATTACCTATGTTATGTGTTTTATCCTGAGGGACGTAACAGTTTAACAAAAACTGAAAACCAGAGACAATTGAAAGCCAACATTCGTGGAGTCTTTGCCGAAAAAGTACATGAAAGTTGGTCCCATCGAATGAAGTACTGTGAGCATAGCTGCCAGATTTGACGATTTTTCGTCATTTTGACGAAATGACGATTTTTGCCCTTATTTTGACGATTTTTGGAAATTAAAAATTTACATCATATTCTTTACTTTAGTACTTTAAAATCCACTTTAATTTAGGTTAGTAATCACAAGGTGTAAACTGTTATATTTTTAAATCATTTACGATGATTTTTCTATATTTTATGCCATTTTCATCCCTTAAAAGACAAAAAAATACAACCTCTGCACGAAGGGAGTTCTACATACGAATAGTTCGACAAAAGAACGAATTTTGTCTGTAATACAATGTGCGATCCAGCGGCCAATCGGGAAAGACAAGTGTTACGTAGGAATACATGATTCTCGGGAAGAAGTCCATTTATTTCGCTTGAGCAATTTCCATTGTAATAGCGATAGAACACTGAAACACAAGCCACATTGCAACGATGCTCCATTGAATCAATGGAGTTCGATACCCTATTGACATTAATTAGTAATATCGCAGTCTCCTATATGTGGTCGAGAAGTCTCAAAATAGACGATGAGGCACCGGCCTATACATGCGGGTTGTATTCCATTCTCTTTAGGATATAAGTGGTGTAAATGGTAACAAGATCACCTGAAGTGAAGAATTTCTTGCACCGTCTTAAGAAGCTAAGGCAGAGAAAAATGTGTCGGTTCCAGCAAACAATACATTGAATTTTCAGGCGCAGAACGTCAAGAGCTTCTGATACTCTAATATTTACATCACCCATAAATTTAGATATGTGTTAATAAACTACACTGGGATTGACTGTTTAAGCCCTAAAATTTTTTTTCCTGAAAATATATAAAACTTTTCAATTTTTGAAAAAAAAATCAGAAATAAAAATAATGGATGGTAACTTTTAATTTCCAGCCTTGACTAAATTTATTAAAAAATATTAGTATTGTTACATTCTTCAGGCAATTGTAGAGAGAGTATTAAGACAAGATTCCCATGAATGTCTTTGACGATTTTGGCGATTTCTTTTCTAATATTTGACGATTTGATGCTTTGTACATATGACAGCTATGACTGTAAGGCCAGCCGCGACACCCATATGAAGGTAATAATATTTCATTTCTAACCGAAACAATTGTACTTCACAACAAAAAATAAATAAATTTGGCAAAATTCCAAACAAAACTTTTGTCTTATACAAACACTGCAAATGAGTAGCCGTAAATTCCTTACATCATTTTAATCACAATTCCGATAATTTTGTTAATTTTGAAACATGCCTACTGTAGTGCTTTATCTACACCAGTAAGTTCAGTTAAATAAAGCTGAGAAAACATATTGTTACGTTTTTATCCTTTCAACAACAATGATCCCATTGCCTGCTTAGTATTGTCTTGTATATCACTGATGGATGCTCTTGAAGTAGAATGACTTTGCCTTCGCGAAATCTCTATAAATGTAAACAGGTTGTTTATGTTATTGTTGTTTGTGTATTTTGTTTACGTTTGTCCTTGCAGTATTGTTGTTGCCTGTTTGCCTACTTTGTTTATCTCCTTTGTTTATACTGATGTTGTTGCTATATTTTTGTTTATTTGTTGACCATGTAAACAAGTCAAATGTTTTTGTATTTGTAGCTTTTGTTTATTATTTTAATGTTAAACGATGTAACATCATTTCCATTTTTGTAACAATATTAAACCTTGTAAACTTAATTCACTTTTTCTGACAGTTTGATTACATACATTCAAATTTATGTTTCGATAGCCGTACTCTTATACATCATATTAAAATTTGTCTTTTAAATGGGAAAAAATAATAAATGTTTCCCACAACTGTAAGAATATTTGTATGAGTACATGCGCATGATTGGGAAATCCTGCATAAGTATTACTGAAACTGCGGTCCTTATGCTAATTATAAATATAAACTGCGAATACGTATAAATGCTGTTAAATGTATGTATAAAGGATTACGTCGATTTATATCCACCTAACGTTACGGTGACTGGGGTCACATTGTGTCGCCAAGTTATATATGAAGTTAGGTTAGGTTAGGTTAGAGGACGTGTACTTTTCAATTAAGACAAGTACAGTACAGGAGGTTGAATTCACCTATTGTACACTTATGTTGTGTGTGTTAATTTTATACATGAGTGGTGGAACCTACAGTTTAAAGTCGACTCCGAACGACAGATTTTTGAGAAACTTTTTCATGGCAATTTTATTTACTCTCAGAGTTTTTGCTAAAAATTTGCTGAGAGGAAATCGCCGAAGAAATACTTTTTCTATTTTGTCTTTTTTTGACGTCTGGCCTGGGGTCCGAACCCAGGCTTTGCTTCTAATAAGCCAACACACTACCTACTAGACTACGGCGATTTCTAAAAATTTGAGGGACTTTTGGTATGACACATTGCAGTTCAATATTATTGCCAATTTAAAAACAATT
Organism: Sarcophaga carnaria; assembly: GCA_958299815.1. Classification (NCBI taxonomy): domain Eukaryota; kingdom Metazoa; phylum Arthropoda; class Insecta; order Diptera; family Sarcophagidae; genus Sarcophaga; species Sarcophaga carnaria. Next base: position 69,844,594 of record OY283149.1, on the reverse strand, counting down.
TTCTGATGCTGGTATCACATTTGAAAAACATTTTCCCATGACCGACTTTGAATACCAGTAACACATGTATAGCTACGTCTGTGTATTAGTCATGGTAGTGAGTGGCAGTGTCACTGACGGTTGTGGTTAATTTTGTGACTGTGATGGATCTGGAGATTGTTTTTAAAGTATAAATGAATATAAAGAAACCATTTGAACGTTACGTAAAGTAATTGCCAAGAAAAGTATTCCATGTACGAGTATTTGTTTTTTTTTTTTGACTTATTATTGTATGAATGAGAGAAATGCATGATATGTTTGATATGATATGTTGATTTTCTTGTTAAAATAGTATACTGAGATGTTTTCAAAATGTTATAGGATACTTTAAACTCTTATTATTATAACAGCGTTATTTGCTGTATTTTTGTGGAATACATAATAAGAGATTTCTTTTTATAGAAACGAGATTTATATTTAATTACACGAATATTCTATATACAGTGGACACCAAAAGTCTAGGTACCTCCATATATTTTTAGCATTTTAATGAGTTTCAAACAATAAAATGTACAAATAATTGACATTTTTTATACATACATAATTGGTCATTACAACCCTTCAGTCAGGATTACGACCTAGTTTCTCACACCACTTATGTATGTATATGTATGTAATATGGATTAGTTGCAAGTTGCAACGGTTCCTTTTCGATATTTTATTTGCAATCTTCGAGTAGCATGTTGGTTTACTATAAATATAGAATAGTTGCTGAACCTTTTGTTTATTTCAATTTGCATGGAGGCATCCATCATTATGTGATTTCAATATCTGATTGGATTCGGTAGACAAAAATCGCAGTTGCATATAATAAAACCAATAATCCCTGTTGCATATACGTTTTCATAGTAAAGTAATCCTAAAGAAACAGCAAATGTTCAAATTAATATGGTTATGAAAACCATTGTCAAACAAAACTGTCTTCATTTCTAAAGCTAACCCCACAATTTAAATTTAAAGAGAAAAATTTTCACAGGGTCACTGGATTATTTTAACTTAACCCTCACTTTTGTCACATTGTGTTCTCATAATAATGAACTTCAAGTTATCTGCCCATTACAACCCAGTTAACGGCAAGTTGTAATAATGGCCCTTAGCGATTTAATTTATGTTTAATAGCCATTTATAATAGAGTATTCCATGATTTGAGTAGAAATCGATGAAAGTGCATTTCGTGCATTCTTCAGATTTACTCCAAAATTTAAGAAATTACTCGACGGAAAAAGATTACTTCTCAAGGGTGATAGATAATTTCACACAATTCTATATGACAATCTCCGGATATAATAGAATATATATAATGGAATGTTGAGAAAAATAAGTATCTCATACAAAAAGCCAAAGACTTATTGCTACACCCTCGCATATGTGTGTAAAACTAAAAAAGCTTGAATATTATATAAGCTGCACTGGCATAACATTAAATCATGGTTTGTTTTATACCCTCTTTGAAACAAGACACAACTATAAATTAGAAGAAAAATTAAGAATAAATCCAAATCTAATAAATGACACTTTGTGAAAGGGATTGAGTATAAAACTAATTTTCATTCACAATAACAAAAGAAATATCAGAAATTTGTTTCCCCTTTTCTTCACCAACTTTGAAACTTGATGGTTTTCTTGTGAAGTTTTTTTTTTATTAATGCTTTCTTTATTATATGCTGCTGTATTTGCGATATATTATAATATTGGCGTGTTTAGTTTAGTTTTGATATTTACTGTGTTCTTGTAAGTTATTCCATTTCTAAAGAATACTACAAAACTACTTGTCATCTTTAAGAAATATAAAGAAGTGTTTGATGGCACTGATACTACTATACATCATTTTCGAAATATTTATCGAGAAGTTTGCGCAACATTTGGCAATGTTAAGATAAAAACTACTCAAATTTAATTTGACTACTTGTCAAATTTGTCACGGTTAAACCCCAATATAAGTCATATCCAACAAAACGAAATATTAAAAAATATTTCTTCAGCAACCGCCTTTTAGCTGATTTCGGTCAAAAACTCGGAGAGGAAATAAAATTGCCATGAAAATATTTATAAAACATTTCTGTCGTTAGGAGTCGACTTTTAATTGTAGGTTCCGCCACTCATGTATAAAATTAACACACACAACATGAGTAGTGTGAGAAGCTTGTCCGTAATTCTGACTGAAGGGTTGTAATGGCCAATTATGTATGTATGTACATAAGTGTTGTGAGCAGCTAGGTCGTATTCACCTGCTTTAACTCTAAAACCATTGGAAGCCAATATGCATCGTTAACACCATACGGCAGATTTATTTGGCGAAAATAGAAAAAAATCGTACAGCGCAATACAATTCCATAGAATGTTCCTAATAGCTTCATTCTCCTCGAGGCAGAGTATACACTCTGTCCCATCTAAAATACGGAATCTCAGCTAATTGATACGACTCTTGACTATACCTATAAAGTCTGCTGCGGATACATCTCCTTTAAAGACTATCAAAGGCCTCTCCGGCCAGCAGGCATTCCATTAAATACGAAGCCTGCTGTCAATGAAACATTTGGCTATTTGCTCTCACATGCTGGATTTCGATACAAGATTCCGCTCTTGTAAGCACTATCATACAAGAATTTTTTAAAATGCTTATATCCGGATAATACTGTATATTTAAGTTCTGTTTAATTCCTTAAGTTAATAAATAAGAAAATTATTTGAGTAATAAATATTATAAATTTAAATTAAAACAAATCTAAATTAAAAAAAAATAATAAAACTATTGTGTTCTAAAGAATGGTTATATCTGCAGAAAAGTGTACATTTTTAAACAAATTTTGTTTTTTACGACATGTTTCACTACAAGAGTAATTGTGTCAATGTGTGGACATAAAAAGTGTTTAAAGTTATGTAAACTAACACTTGTATCTGTCTTTTTAGGTTATGACCTTAAATCTGAATATAATTTTTAAACGTAAACAAAAAATAGACTGGGAAGTAACTGGCCTCACAAATTAGAGATATTTTAGATATCGGAGATATTTTATGAAAAAATAAATCTGCAAATTGATTGATGTCATATGGAAATATAATGGATATATAGAAAATGCAAACAGATTGGACAGAAATTATAGAGGCAAATATCTTTTTTCTTATTAATAAATGAAGAAATATGGATCCACATTAATTTGCTCGACGTTTCTTATCAAATTAAATTTTATTTTCTGAACAAGCAATTAACAAATAAATTCATATGGAATTTTATTGTCATATTTTTAATTAAATTTTGCTGCTATGAACGGACAAACTTGAAAAAATATGAAAAAAATTCGCATTTGCCAAGCTTACCTCATCAAACCTCATAGCATATTAAGTCAAATAATATATACATGTACATCGTTATAAAGTCCCATTCCTATCCTTTTTAATAAGGTTTAAATTTTGGATCGGTCCAGAAATGTTTGTGTAATCAATAATTTTGTGTGAAAAGATCAAAAATACCGGTTTTGTCATATAAACAAGTTCGGAGGGTTCAAGAAATATAAAAAAAAATAATTTTTGAGTTCTGCTCAACAAAACTCACAATCAACACTACCTCATTAGCTGCTTGTATTTTGATTGTCGCACCGTGTTATTATAAGCTTCGATAGACAAACAAAGCAGCGTTATTTGTAGTAACCAATAACTAAAATTTCTGATTAGTTGTAATACCCAAATTTTCTCACGAAAAAAAAAGGGAAAACATTTGGTACATAGTAGTGCTAGTTCAATTGCCATCATAATCTCAGTATCACTGGTCCGTTACACTATGTTGAGAAATATATTTATATGTAATATATGCAAAATTATTATTATTACAAACATACATACATAGTTGATCATTATAACCCTTCAGTCAGGATTACGACTAGGTTCTCACATGTGTTGTGTGCATAGCTGCCAGATAAATAAAGCATCAAATCGTCAAATATTAGAAAGAAATCGTCAAAATTGTCAAAGGCGTTCATGGAAATCGTAAAGAAATCGTCATAAAAAATGAGCAAATAAATTAAAAGTTAAAAAAAATTGTAGTGAAACATGTACAGTTAAGTCAAAGTACATATTTTAGTTCAAAAATAAATAACAAAAACATTCAAACAAAAAAAAGTAACAAGTCCTCTTAAGGCTTTAATTATAAAAATAAACTTTAAAAACGAGTGTTGCGTACTACTTATTTGTATGTCAGAAACATGTAGGTACATAGTTGTATATATAAACATTTTAATCAAATCAGATACTATATTAAAGTCGCAGCAGTCTCGACTACTAAGTTTTAAATAATCTTTTAATATAATATTGCCTCTGAATTTAGTTTAATTTAAATTAACTTGGCTTAATATTCTTTCTGCATTAGCTGAATAATGTGATAAAACCAATATATTGTAATAAATTTTGCCAAAGCTACCTCATTTTCATTTTTAATTTTTTTTTCCAAAAATCGAGAAGTTTTATATTATTTTAAGAAAATATTGTTTACGATTTAAAAAATCCATCCCAGTGTTGTTTATTACATTTAAGCGGTGTAAATATTAGGGAGCCAAAAGCTCTTGACGTTCTGAGCATGAAAATTCAGTTTGATGTTCGCTGGAACCGACACGTTTTTCAGTGGCTTATCTTCTTAAGACGGTGCAAGAAATACTTCACTTCATCGGATCTTACTATTTATACCACTTATATCCGAAAGAAAATTGAATACAACTCTCATGTATAGGCCGGTGCCTCAACGTCTATTTTGAGTCTTCTACCGCGTATAGGAGAGAATGAAGTTGCCCATTAATGGCGATAGGCTATCTAGCTCAATTGATTCATTGGCGCATCGTTGCAATGTGGCTTGTGTTTTACTGTTCTACTGCTATTACAACGGATTTTGCTAGAGTGAAATAAGTGGACTTGTTCTCGAGAATCCCCTTTCTTGGCGAGCATATCCGTATGTGGTCGATTGGCCAGTGAATCACACACTGCTTTAAAGACAAAATTTGTTCTTTATCGGAGTATTCGTATATGGTAATCCCATGTTGCAGAGGTTGTAATTGTTTGGCTTTTAAGGGATGAAAAAGCCATAAAATACAAAAAAAAAATCATATCAGGTGTTTGCAAATAACTTAAGAGTGTAATACTTTACTACTCGTTGTTACTAACCTAAACTTGTAATAATAACAATTGCAAAGTAAATACAAAGCTTAAAGTGGCTTTTAATATACTAAAGTAAAGAATATGATGTAAATTTTAAATTTCTAAAAATCGTCAAAATAAGGGCATAAATCGTCATATCGTCAAAATGATATTTTTAGATCTCAAAATCGTCAAAATGACGATAAATCGTCAAATCTGACAGCTATGGTTGTGTGTGTTAGTCTTATGCATGAGTGGCTGGACTTATAGTTTTAAGTCGAAGCCGAACGATAAATTTTTGAGAAACTTATTATGGCAGTTGTACTTGCTTTAAGAGAAAGTCGCCGAATATTTTTTATATTCCGTTTTGATGTCTAACCTAACTGTGGCCTAGACTATGGCAATTTATTATTGTTGATAAAATATTATATGTATACTGAAATCTACCCACGTAGTGCATGTTAATGTTATGCGAACAATATCGTTTTATATTACTTGATTTATTGTCAGATATTTTTCCTTACAAAATTGGTAATTTAAAAAATAAAAAAGAAAATATAAAATAAAACGATTATTATTGTACAATTTCCCTTGGAATATTAATGAGATTTTTGTTTGCCAATAAAATTTGAATTTATAAATACGAGATTCCAGTCATACCTTAATAATAAAAACATTCAAACAAAATAAATGAAAGAATTTATTAAAAATTTATAAATATTTATGCTTCATACAAAGAGGATTATATCGTACGATTGAAAAACAGTGGAATTATAATTCGCAGGAAGCGTTTATTTATTATTACAAAATATAAAATTTATTTCTGCTGTCTTGTTTCGAATAAATTTAATTCTACTACTACCTACTACCGTAGAAGAACAAGAGCAAACAGACAAATTGATTTACAGATAAACAGATAAAAACCAGAAGATTCGAAAATTTTATTGAACTAAGGAAGCTGAATTTATTTTATTTCAATTCCTATGAAATTTAAACATTGCGAATAGTCAAATCACATTCTTTTATACATATGTTATTGTGTATCTCTCGGTCCCACATTTTCTTGTATTCTGGCATATAAAAATATTCAAAACCAGTACGAACTTACTTTTGTGAAATCTATTTTTGGTTAACCAAACATGGACACACCAATCCACTACATTATTGTTTTAAAATTCAAATATATCAGAGTGTGGGCTAGAAACTAATTGGTAATTGGAACCCTTCAGTTAGGATTACGACCTACCATCTCACATCACAGACAGTGGACAACAAAAGTCTTAGTACTCCAATATATTTTGACAATTTCATGAATTTTAACCAACAGTTTGTATAAAAAATTATGGTTTTTATATTTATTTTATTAATTTATTTCTGTTTTATTATAAATCAAACAATTTTTTAATAGTTTTTTATAAAACAAGAGAAAAAAAAGAAAAAGTTTCAGATCACTCCATAGGTACTCCCAAGGAAAACCCTGAGTAAATTTATATTTCAAAGGCCTAACATATGAAAATGTTATCCCTTGTATTTAGTAGAATATCCCTTAAGGTCAAGCACTCCATTTAACCCATTTGGAATTGAATGTACAAGTTTTGGTTAGTGTTTGCTGGTGGCACCATGTTCAAGTTTTTCGGTTAACTTTTGTTTGAGGTTGAGCGATTACGTAACCGTTGTTTCAAACGGTCACCTAAATACTCTCTTGAGGCCATATCGGGACTTTGTGCAAGAGTATTAAGCCTGTTGACAACGAAAGCCTGCAGTGACTAAACGTACGCTGGCCACATATTTTTAACCCTGGTTGGTGATTTTTGTACAGTAAGGTTACTCTTCGTTGCATCTACGAAGAATTAAAAAAAAAATTTACGTCTGCTCAATGCCAGCTTTCGTTATCAACTAACTTTGCTGAAAAAGGGAGTGAAATTTGATCAAGAATAAAGGAGTTATATGATAAGGAGTAGATGATCTTCGTCGATTCGATGAACAGTCACTGTCCAGTGTTAAAACACTCGTGCAGAATATTTAACGCGGTAAGCTTTACTGCTCGCCATTACCAGTGGTTGCCTGGCCAACGTTCGTCAAAGAAATATAATTCGATGATGAAGCCAACCAAAAATTCGCACCGAACAGTAACCTTTTTAGGATGCATTCAATGCTCTTGAATATCATGGCATTGTTAAAAATTCGACAATTTTGTTTCTTCACGTACCCATTCATTCAGAAATGGGCTGAAGTATATTTTTCTATGAAAATTGGCATTTGTCAACTACTCCAGAGCCCATTCATTATCTGAGATCATCAGTAATTACCAACTGTCAAGGTTAGAAAGTCCTTGTTGGAAAACCTTATGTAATACTTCCTTACTTACTTAATTGGTCATTACAAACCTGGAGTTGAAAATTACAACCCAGCTTTATGCACCAATCATGGTGTGTGTCTTAATTTTATCGATGAGTGGCGGGATCTACAGTTTAAAATCGTTTCCGAACGACAAAGATTTGAGAAACTTTCCAGAAATCTATTGAGTGGAAATCGATCAAGAAATATTTCTTTATATATCGTTTTGTTCCAGATATGTGAGCCGGTGTTTGGCCTACGGACTCCCGTCTAATAAGCCAACTACCTATCTACTAAACTTATGCGTTCAGTTATTAATAATAAGGCGATGAACTTTTTCCTAAAGGCATCAGAGACTAAAACTTCACCAAAATTAATGTCTGATCCTTTATTGTTAACACATTTGTTGGAATTTGTCCGATTGATTTTTCTTAGAAAATAAATATTTATTTTAGTTCTGACAGTTGAATCCAAACAAACTCATTTTTAAGCTCATTAATGTACTGTTATAAAAATGTAAATGGTGTTATCGTTTAACATTAAAATAATAAACAAAAGCTACAAATACAAAGGACTTGTTTACATAAACAAAAATGTAGCAACAACGTCAGTATAAAAAAGTGTTAAACAAGTAATCAAACAGGCAACAACAACATTGCAAGTATAAACGTAAACAAAATACACAAACAACAATAATGTAAACAACATGTTTATATTTATAGAAATTTCGCGAAGACAAGAGCATCAAGAAGAATGTTTACCCAGTGATATAAAAGGCAATACAAAGCAGGCAACGAGATCAGAAAGAATTCAGTCATTCTTGTGTGAAGACTCGTTACGAGTGAAGAGAATAATTGTGGTTTGAAAATCTTTGTTATAAATATCTATTTAACAATTGTTATTGTTGTTATAACTAAAGCAAATTGTTGTTGTTTAAATCAAGTTGTGAAAGGTGGAATTGTGCGAACAATAAAAAAAAACTTGTTTAGTTTATTTTTACTTGCAAACTATGAACTCATATTTTTAACGTTTTTAAAAGGGTACAACCGTAACAGTATAAACAAAAATGATGAATTGTAAAAAGCTTATATTTAATTTATTTATTATTATTAAATTTAAATTAAATTTTGCTTCAATATAATTTTGTAATTGAATTTTTTCAAAACACAGCAAGCCTCGCTAAATGATTAAATTAAACCAATTCAATTTATAATAAAATTCATACGATTTAATTCAATAAATTTGTTGGTTTATCGCCAATTAATTTAAAAAATAATTATTGCCTCATTAGACATCATTATTTGAGCAGTAGCTACAAAATTTAATTCCCATGAGAGCTTTTTAAAGAAAATTCATAAAAATTTGAATAAATTAACCGTTATTCCATTTTATGTGCACATTTATGGGGTCATTACCTTAATGCGTATTCCCCTAAACAATTATGTTAGATGAAAATTTAATAGAATGTTTTGTTTTCAAATGACTTTTAGTACTTTACTTAGCACATAAATATGGATGTATTTGAATATGTTGCAGTTATAATAAATTGGATAATGAACAGGAAAAAATACACAATATTTTCATATACAAAGTATGTATTCACATGAATTAATTTATAACTTAAAAATAATGTTTCAATTTGTGAAATAATTTGTATACACATACATACATACACGTACATATATCCCCAATTTACAAAAGATAAACACATGTGTTGTTTTCCTGTTAATCCACGACGGCTTTAATAGGAAAATGATCATTATTACTGTCTGTTCAGTGAATTGGACATAAATAGACACGCACACAAATAAACCTACTATAGTATAGTAAATGGAAACATTTTGCGCTGATTTATCAATTCACACGGTCTATTCAATATTGCCAAATAATACGGATGTTGAACTATAATAATTTAATTTTCTTTGCAATCTGAAGGCTAACAACAATTTCAAGCATTCATCTCAATTACTGTAGATATCAAAGACATTATAAGACACTAGCAGATTGTACCCGGCGTTGCGCAGGGTTATGTAGTTTGGATTAGTTTAAAAAATTAAAAATGTTTTTAAATTAAAAAAAAACAGTGATTATTTGTTGTTGTTAAAGAAATTTAAATTTTTTTATTATTAACACTTAAAAAAATACAAAAATCAGTAACTATATATTAAAAATACAAAAAATAAACTTATTCTATTATTAATACTTATAGGAATATTGAGTACATACATATACACACAGCCACAAAAGTATACATAAGGATAACCAATTTCAGAAATTTTTTAACTAATCCGTCTTCGTTGAAAATCTTTGTAATTGTCTGACAACTTTCCTCGATTTTAAGACGGTCTTTTGCATTGGTTTAGAAATTTGTGAAATTTGTAAATCGGATGCATACCTTTGTGGACCTGTGCAGGGCAAGAATTCAGTTCAATTTCAGAAATTTTTTAACCAATGCAAAATACCGTCTTAACATCAAGGAAACTATAAAGATTTTCAACGAAAACGAATTATAATAATATATATAACGAATGTATAATTTAGTAACTGTGTGTAACTATTAAATTAATGCAATATAAACTTATTCTACAATTAAATTAAATAATACTATTATTTTGATCAAACGCTTCTATACAAAATATTAGCTGTTTTACCAGTTGAGGTAAAAATATATACATTTTTCCCACTTGGTACCCGTGAGCAGGCTACATACAATTGACCATGAGAAAAACATGGCGTCTCCAAATTTAAACCAGCCACCTTCAATGTTTAACCCTGAGACTTATTAATGGTCATAGCAAATGCTAGTTTAACTGCAAATTGTAAACGTTTAAAGTTCAATGGCAAACCTTTTGGATTTATTGGAATACGGGGAATAAACACATCCTGTCAATATTCTTGCACCCCTTTGGGTCAAAATTTTGAAAAGATTTATTGCCTATAACCTGCACCGACAAAAGCTCGATCAATATTCCAAATTTCAAGAAAATCGGTCCAGGCGTTCAGGCGTGAATGGCTATGCACTCAATTTGCCCGTTTTTGGCCCCTTTCCTCTTTTTGAACCCCTTTTGGTTCAACTTTAGAAACGGAACATTTCCAATAGCTATTTGGGAAACTTAACCAATCTTTTGGCCAAAATTTTGAAAAGATATATAGCCTATAACCTGCTCCCAGGCGTTCAGGCGTGATTAGCTAACAAACAAACAAAAAAACTGACTTACAGAAAGATTTATAATACATATTAGGACTAAAAACAATTTTAAATAATAAATCTGTAAAATAAATCTGAATATGTAATTTCTAAAACGTGAACTAAATAACTCTTAACTTATAGCCGTTAAATTTTAAATTAAAAAAACTTTACTTGCAATTAATTATTTTCCATTGACTCGACATAAAGTGTAAAAGTAGGCAATTACGACTAAAAATCAAATGTTACATGAAAATATGTATATACCCTTCAGTCAGGATTACGACCAAGTTTCTCACACCACTAATGTTAAGTGCGTTAATTTTATACATGAGTGGCAGGACCCTTATTTGATCCTTCTCTGATTTCAGCAGGTTTATTGAATAATAAGACAATAAAAAATTTTTTCTTCAAAATGAGTACACTCGACTTTATGCGAAAGAAATTTAGTTTCGCTCTGAGAAGTATACTCGACATAATCAGTTAAAGAGTTAAGAAGCTGAAATAAAAAATGTTAGCAATTTTTACTCGTTTTTTCTAACTACAGTATTTCACGCTCAGTATAGTGCGACTTACATTAACCCTGAACGGTTACTCTTCATTTTTATACATTAAGGTTACTCTTCGTTGAATCGACGAACAATTTAACCCTGAATGGTTACTGTTCGTCGAATTGACGAAGCTCATTTACTCTTTATCATATAATTATTTGTTTGTCCAAATTTCGCTCTTTTTTCAACAACTTTAGTTGACAACGAAAGCCTGCAGTGAGTAAACATACGCTGGCCACAGATTTTTTAAACCAGATTGGACATTTTTGTACAGTAAGGTTACTCTTCGTTGAATCGACGAACAAAATAAATTTTTTTCGTCTACTGACTGCAAGTTTTCATTATCAGCTAACATTGTTGAATAGAAGATTGAAATTTGGTCAAACATAAAAGAGTTTTATGATAAAGTTTAAATGAGCTTCGTCGACGAACTCTAACCGTCCAGGGTTAAATGAATAACGAGAGAAAATAAAGACTGAGTTCAATCAAATTCAATTCAATCAAATACGAAATAAGAACACAATTATTACGAGAACGACTATAAACTCGCAGTGGCAGTTTTGTTTTATTTTTTTAACCAGTAAAATACTTTATTTATAGTTTAACACATACACAAACACTTTCTCTTAACAACTGTAAATAAAGTTGTAAACTAATGTCGCCACTTTCGTTGTTTGTCTTATTCTACGGAAGACATGGCATATCTAGCGCTGTTCTTTACAGGAAATGCTGTGATGTAAGAATATGTACCATAAGTTCGAGAAAATATTTTCTTTGTTTTATTCTATAAAAAAAATGCAGAAATTTTATTAAAATCCTTAGTTTTCCTTTAGAAAATTTTTTTTTTCTTCTAATTTTATGCATTCTATTCAAACTGTCGTGCTTATACTCGAATACTGAACCTATTTTTAAAAAAATTGTGTGAAACTAGGCGTAAGAGTTGTGCATAGTTTGTACTTTGATACTCAGTTGATTGTATATAATCCCGGGAAATGTATTTTACTTTACGAGTTAGATGTTTATTATTGGCTAGAAATTCAAAATGAATTCCATAAAACTTTTAAACTCGTTAAGGTAGGTATTCAGTTGATTGGCTTAAACTATTTCTAAGTTTTTATGGGAAACTGGCATTTACTAAACATCTTAGTAAGAAGAAGTTTTTATAAATTTAAGCGAATTTAAATAACAAAATTATTTATATGAATACTATTTTAAAAACAGAAAAGTTAATTTAATACCAGAAGGTATGCATTTATTTCGAGATATTGTAGAAAAATATTCCAAAATTTTTACAGAAGCTATTTTTTTATTTTACAAAATTAAGTTTACTGAAATCGGAAAGAATAACATGAGAGCTCGCGTGGATTTTAAACAACACTCTCAACCAGCGCTGCCAAAACCTTTTTTTCAAAAAAATTGTTTTCTACAAAAGTATCAACATTTTTAAAGGAATTACCGGAGACTAGTGCCCTCTATTGCTGTTTCTTTGCTACTTTTGTCCGGGACTAATAAAATGCACAATATTTTATTTAAAAATTTAAATATTTCGTGTTATTGTTTAATTTATTGAGATTTTGAATTTTTCGAAAAAACTTCGTATGTTAGAAAACAACTTTAATAAATTTTTCGCATTTCAAAAAACTTGGAAATAAAGGAAAAACTTGGCAAATGACAACGCTGCTCTCAACTGAGAACAAGGAGATACAATAAAAAAAGACTTTAAACGAAATTTAAAGCAAAACATAACACAGCTGATACTTTAATACTATAAATACCCATTTTTGTAATACGAATGCTTTCGTACATTCGTCAGTGCTTTTAATAGTTTTTGTATGTGACGTTGTAGTCTAGTAAGTAGCGTGTTGGCTTATTAGACGTGATGCCACGGTTCAACCCCCAATTCAGACATCTCCAACAAAACGAAATGTGAGCAAAAGCTCTGAGAGTAAATAGAATAGCCATGAAAAGTTTCTTAAAAATCTGTCGTTTGGATTCGACTTGGAACTGTAGGTGCCGTCAGTTATCAACAAAATTAACATACACAACACAAATGGTGTGAGAAGCTAGGTCGTAATCCTGACTGAAGGGTTGTAATGACCAATTAAGTACGTATGTTTTCCCAAAAAACAGACGAACGTGTGATACCATACGTTTGACAGAAACTCCACATTTATCTTGATTTAATGATAAACAATTACGTTAAATTTTACATTATTTTAAACATATTTATATGAATTCAAGTTCCAACCAGCAAAATACGGGCTCAAGAACAATTCAAAAACGCTAATTTTTAGAAATTTAATTCTGAATAAAATAGCATGTTCTTCTATTATTTTGGCAACACAAGCTTGTCAAACTGTATTTGCTTTTTTTTTTTATTAAGATGTGACAAGTCACCGTCAAGTGATTAAGAATGCTTGCAAATTATGGACAATAGAGTTCATGGAACACTTTGTTCAGTGATCAAGCAATGCGTGAAAACTCTCGACTCAAAGCTATTAATAAAACAAAGAAGGGCGCGTACAAAAGATTATATTGCTTTTTAGCGCGAACTCTTGAATGAGATGGTGAAATGCCGATTCATTCTCTTTTTTAACCAAACAACCTTGGGCTTTCGACTATGTTGCACATTTTACTTACGAATTTTGGTCTACGTACTTATCAAATTGAGTTCATACAAGAATTAAGTCTAAATGATCATTGTTTGTGTAGCATTTTTGTTGACTTGGGTCATTTGAAACTGGCCGAAGATGAGTGTTTTGATCCAAGAATTGTGTTAACTGATGGAGCTCATTGGTGGTTCAATGGCTAAAGTCATTCATCAAGATTGCATACATACATTACACTATGCGACGAATAAAAAAATTAAATACGCCCGAGTAACTAGTCTCAGTGTTCAGTTAGTTGAGTAGAACTCAAAACTACTTCTTTTATATTTTTCGAACCCTCTAAACTTGTTTTATTTGCCAAAACCTGTTTTTTACTTCACGCACAAATTTATTAATTACACAAACATTTCTTACCCGATGTGCAAAATTTAAACCTTATTGGAAAGGAGAGAGATGGGCCTTTAAAACAATATACTTACATATATTATTTCACTTAATATGCTATGGGTTTTGATAAGGTAAACTAAACAAATGCGAATTTTTTTCATAATTTTTCAAGTTTATCAGTTCATAGTAGCGAACTTTAATTAAAAAATATAAAATAAGTGATGACATTCTGACAGTGCATTATCTTGTGAAGAGATAGGCACTTCGTTTGATTAAATCAAAAAAAATTACCGTCGTTATTTTTTAAAGAGTATATTTTTGCAAATGAACTTTTAGTTAAAAATTTTTCAGAAGTTTTGATGAATCTTGATTTTTTATCGCAGAATGTGTCAATTTCACGTTTGAGCAACCACCAGAAATTGACCAATGTTTGCGTAAAGAGAAATAACAACACTTGCATAAAACACAAATATTAGCCTAGCCGACTTCTGGTAGTCGTACAAACATGAAATTTACACATTTAGCTATAAACAATCAAGATCCATCAAAGCTTTTGAAAATTTTTTAACTGAAAGTTAATTTAATATAAGACGACTGTTATACTATTTAAATTATAACTAAGTTAATTTTTGTCCGATTAAATCAAACGATGTATCAACCTCTTCACAAGATAACGCACTTTCAGAATCTCATCACTTCTTTTATATTTTTTAATTTAATTTTTCAATTAAGGATAGCTAAACTTAAAAAAATGAAAAAAAACATCATATTTTCCAAGTTTAACCCATCAAAACTCATAATATATAAGTTTGAACAAAACGTTTATGTATACCGTTAGACTAATCGCTTCCCTTTCTAAAAAACTTTGGATTTTTAAAATATGTTCAAACATATTTGGGTAATCAATTATTTTGTGTGAAAAGATCAAAAAACCCGATTTTGTCAAATAAAACAAGTTTGGAGGGTTCGAGAAAATTAAAAATAGTAGTCTTGAGTTCTACTCAACCTAGTGATAACTTAGACTACGTAGTTGTATTTTCACTGTCGCACCGTGTAATTGGTCATTACAACCCTTTTGTCAGGATTACGACCTAGTTTCTCACACCACTTATGTTGAGTGTGTTAATTTTATACAGCTTAATGTCGATTCCAAACGACAGTTTTTTTAGCAACTTTTCATGGCATTTTTATTTACTCTGACAGTTTTTGCCAGAAATCTGCTGAAAGACAGTTGCTGAGGAAATATTTTTCATATTTTGGTTTGTTGTCGATGTCGGACCTGGGTTTTGAACCATGGCCTCACGTCTAATACACCGACACTACCTACTAGACTACGGGAACTTGTTTCATTTCAGCGGTTTACATACTAGCATCATTATCGGTCCGTATTTCTTCGTACCGTTGCGAAGAATGGCAACCGCTAGAGGACCATATTAATCAGACGGCGAAATTTACCATGTGAACCGTTTAGCTTTGCAATCGATTTATTTCGATTATTTTTTACGGGCTAAGTTAAGTCCAACTTTGCCTGCAATTTATTCCCATTATGGACAATTTCTGTAGTAATATGCTCATCATTGATTTCAAATTTCATAATTACTACAGTAACAACTCAGCATGCTAGCAAATGAGTACATGTTATACATAAACTAGGGCTACGTTTCATACACTCATATCTTTATAAACCTCATTTGTGCACCAATTTGCCATACACTTGTTATTCCATGTTTTAGTACAACATATTTTATTACAGGCACACTCACCTACTTCACACATGAGCCAACTTCATATGATTTGCTGTAATATACTCTTGAAATCACGTTGTTCTTATAAGTGTGTATATGTAGAATATTATTTGCCATAATGGATGTGACAATTCCTATGTAAAGCATCCTTATTTATGGCAGCGAACGAGAGTGTCGGAATTAATGTATAAATATGTATTTGAAAGTTGTGACCTACTCCCGTTTTCCATATTTCATTGCTACTGGAATTTTTTAACTGTTCATTACCATATTTCTTTATATTTTTCAGCATATGTATGTATGTGACTTTAGGGTAATAGAATTTCAGGTGATTATGTCATACTCGCAAGACTCCTAAGGGCTTTTAAATAATCAAAGGAACACATTTTTTATAGTTTGAATGACTTTTTGACCCATATTATGCAAAGCATTATTTTATTATTTTGATAATTTTATTAAAGGTACAAGAAAAGAATTTAGCTTAATGTATTTAAAAATAGAAATTAATTAGATTCAGTATTATTAAGCTCAATAAATCCAAAGGTATTGATTACTATTCTCAAGTGTCAACCACCAGACATATTGTCGAAACAAGTGGCTGCGAAAGCGGCAAGGAGACTGTACACCATTTGAGCATTAAAGCACAAAAGCTATGGCAGGAAAAAATATTGGGTATGGTTGGTCTTAATGTATCTATCGACTATATGATGCCTGATCCTGGTTTTGCAACGCAGATACCGATTGCATCCACCTCCCAGGAATTACCATTCAAGTTTTCACTGACGTGTTCACATCACACAACAAAGTAGGATGTGGTATTTTTCGAAAACAGATTATTATTGAACTTTTCAAGCTGAATTATTGGCTATTAAAATAGCTGATATGCGAAATAGGTATCGGAGTATATCGTAGGGTGGTACACAAATATTTATAGGTAGCAAAGTGGCCATTCTATCCCCAGAGAATGTGTACCCCACATCTAATATTATTCAGGAATATCGGGTGTCTCAGGAGAAGATAGCGAAATATTTGACTTTTACCCTCATCGAAGGTAATAACAAGGCCGACGCACTTGCTAAAGCTGGCATTACAAATTAATACTTACACGAGGTAGACAACAAATGGTCTCACAAAAACTTCATTCATTGTTAAAGGTAAGATGGGATAATAAACCTATTTGTATAGACAAAAAACAGGTATGACCCGATATGTAAAACAGAATTTGCATTGAATCTATCAAGACTCCATCTGAGAAATCTCATGGCATTGCTAATGAAATACTGGCCTCTAGGCATTCACGCCAAGAGACTGGGAATACCACTTAACCACTACTGCAGAAGCTGCAACAACGAGAAAGAAGAGGAGATCACAGAACAATTTCTCTTCTCATATACCCAGAATTAAGTGACAAAACACGTCTAGCCAAGGGCAATTTAAGAAAATTTCACGCCAGACTAGCAAGTTTGCCAGTTATTAAATATTTTTCATCTAAAATGTCATTTATTTCTTGAAAACTTTTTCATTTACAAAAATGGATCGCTTAACAGCGATGAAACCGTTAAAAAGTGAAAACTTGTTTCAAAATTGGTAACTTAAACATTGCCACTTTTCGAGCAATACCGCCTGATTATAATCTGATCGTTCTATGTTCTTTGCAAAGAAGAAATTGGTAGCGTAGCCGGCTTGTGCATCGTCAGAATGTATCTACTGCCGAAAATATCGCTTCTGTTAGCAAAATTTTGGTATATAATTGGAATTTCTAGATTACATGGCATTCTTAGCAATTGGGGTTATTTTAGAGCTTACTGTAGCGCGTTTTTCATTATTATTTGCACCTTAATCCACATAGAGACCAGATCATGTAACAATTATAGACGACTGACCCGTATCTGTGCCAAAATCCACGCGATTTATTGCCGAGTGTAAATACCCTATAATCAAGAAATCCCCATCCCCAAGCCTCTTGTAATACATTGCTTTGGTATTGTACGTGGTTATTTATGCATTAATATAGGCTTACTTTAACAAAAGCTTAAGTTGCAGAATTACTCTTTATTTAAATAATTAAATAACCTAAAATGGAAATTTATATGGAAGTCGTTATTTTGTTATTTTTAAATCCCATCTAATGGTGTGCTTGTATCATAAGCGTATACATTATTTTAATTGTAATGTTCATTAAGTATACGCCTGATGTACGGTATTCAGTTTTTGGCTTTCTAATACAGTGAATTATGTAGTCTAGAAGAAATTTATAATAAAGAAGAACAAATTGATCCATTCCTCTGTAACAGAAAGTTTTGCATTAAAGTTTAAAATCAATTAATATAAGTTTTTATATCTCCATTTATATGAGTTCCTCAAGAATATTACGTTAGAAAGTTTTCCAGTTTCAATGTATGCTTCCAAGAAACTTTATTAGAGCTTAATTACTTCATAAACAAATTGCAAATTTTCACCAATTACATACATACATAATCGGTCATTACAACCTTTCAGTCAGGATTATGGACCTAGTTTCTTACACCACTTATGTTGTGTGTGTTAATTTTGTACATGAATGGCGGGACCTACAATTTAAAGTCAACTCCGAACGACAGATTTTTGACACACTTTTCATGGCAATTTTATTTACTCACAGAGTTTTTGCCAGAAATCTGCTGAGAAAAAGTCACCGAAGAAATATTTTTTCACATTTTGTTTTGATGTCTGGCCTGGGGCTCGAACCCTGGCTTTACGTCTAATAAGCCAACACACTACCTACTAGACTAGGGCGACTTGAGAATAGATTCCTTTTTTTATTATATATTTTCTCTATCATCTTAAAAAATATGGTTACAATTTTTATATTTGCAAATCTTGAGATTTTACTTAAAATCAGTATTGCAGCAAATAAAGGCCTGCTTTTATTAAATACATACAAATTTAAATATTTAATACAATTTAGGGGAAAAAAGATAGAGGAAAAAACCTTATTTATTTATGTTCTTTAAGAAACTTAAAAGTTAAGAACTTCTATCAACTTCATCTCTAAATTTCTTAGAATATCATAACTTGAAGCCCTGTTTTGATCTTCAAATCTTTCTGTAAGTTTTCTAATTAGTTTTAAACATATCTTGTTTGTAATGAGTGTGTAGGTTTACAGTGGGATAACGTCTATTTAAGTTATAAATAATCTTAAGATTTTTTTTTTGAATAATTTGTAATTTTTTAACGTGAGTTTTAGCACATTTTGTAGACCAAACTTGGCATCCATATGTCATTATGGGTCGTTGCACGTTTTATATAGTAAAAGTTTATTTTTTGTATTTAATGTTGACTTTCGGTTAAACAGAGGAAAGAGAGCTCTGCCACATCTTACAGCTTTGTTACATACATGGTCAATATGCTCCTTGAAAGTTAACTTTTTATCTAGTCTTATACCTAGATACTTTATAGATGTTTTAATGGGTATAGTTGAACCATGTATTGTCAATGGGATTGTTGGAACCCTTTTTGGCGATTTATTGAATGGGAATATTATTGCCTGAGTTTTTCCTTCATTTAGTTTAATTTTCCATTTTGTGAAGTATTTTTGAACATGAATAATAGATGTTATCATATTTTTGATAATCGAGTTAGAAAGTTTTCCACTTGATACGATAGCTGTATCATCGGCATAAAGCGCTGCAGTGTTTTTTAAAGTAGTTTGAAATCAGAGGTATATATTGAGTATAACAACGGTGAGAGGACTGAACCTTGAGGTACGCCAGCTATGATATTTTTTGTACAGTTCAGATCTTTGTCAACGTTTACAACAAAAGTTCCGTCGGATAAAAACTGTTGATAATTTTTTGTAAATAAATTGGATATCCAAATTTACTAAGATTGTAAACGAGACGTTTATGCCAAATTGAATCAAATGCCTTTTCTACGTCTAAAAACACAATTCCGGTACTTTTTCGTTGAAGTTTATTAGAATTAATAAAATTTAGAATTCTCTTCACTTGATGAATTGTTGAATGTTCTCTTCGAAATCCGAATTGTTCATCTTTTAAAATACGGTTATTTTTGGTAAACTCTATCATTCTATTCAAAATTACTTTTTCAAATACCTTGCCTAAACAATTCAGCATACTAATAGGACGGTAGCTTTTTGAAGATTTTGGATCTTTACCCTGTTTCAGAATAGGTGTAACTTTGGCATGTTTAAATGATTTTGGAAAGTAGCCAAATTTTAGTAACAATACTAAAAAATGATTCAGGCATTTTTTTTCAAAATAATTGGCTTAATACCATCAATTCCTGGGGCTTTTGAATTTTTTAAATTGTGTATAAAAAATTTTATTTATTCCTTAGAAGTAAAATAAGTTTCAACATCTTCTTGAATAATCTGATTATCAAGCCATTGTATGTGTTTTAAAACAGTTCGATCAGAAGGCGATGCCATACTGTGAGTTATCCCGTGACATCCTTCAAAAACTTTTGCAATTTCTTCAGATTTTTCTTTATTACTGTATACATCAACGCCATCTATTGATAGTGTCCCAATATTTGATTTCTTACCCTTCAATGTCAGTAACCAGAATTTTTTACCTGTTGGTAAGCCTTTAAGAAATATTGACCAGCTGTTATTTCGGTAATTACGGTAATTGACTGGGTGAGTAAAGAACTTGATGTTCTCAGTTTTCAGTACTTATATAATTTCATGGAAGTCCGAAACAGTATTTGGCATTACTTTGATGCCAATTGATATCTTTTTTACTTACATTTTTGCTGCAGTAATTTAATGATCAAGCTAAATTTGTGGCAGTTATCTATAATGATTGGTGGTACTTTTATGATGGGCTCTGCAATCTCTTCACTTTGAAGACTTATGGCATCGGAATCTTCTAAATCAGAAAACTGTTGAAATCTGTTACTGGTAGAAGCACCAGCCAGTTTAGGCTGCTTGTATTTTGGGTTATTGCCCCAGAATCGTTTGCGCTTTTGAATCATTATGGAAACCAAAAGTAAATTTTAAATGATTGAATAGTATTCGTAAAATAAACTGAGTACAGCTGTAAATAGTACGTCTATTTGCTTTAAGTGTCACCATTCGACTGATAATAGATACATTTTATTTAATTTAATTTCAAAACAAAACTGTGTTATCAAAATATTTCATTTTTATTTTGGGAAAGTTTATTAAATTGATATTGAATTGGCAGCCATTGAAAAGGTTTCATTTTCTCGACAAGTAGGATAAAGATTAATTTTGAAGATTTGTTGAATTGGTACTCGACAAGAAAAGCTATAGGAATTTCCGAATTAAATTAACTTTTCATATCCAGTTAGTTTAAAAATAATTTTTGAACAGTGATTTTATAGACTGTACATCATTTATATTTGTTTGAACTGAAGAAAATAACGCAAATGTCAAATATTTTACATCGAAAATCATAAATACATACATAATTATTGTTGCGTTTGGATTAGTTGTGCATTCAGTTACACATATAACAATACATAGTTCACATGTGTGCATTTGTATATATGTGATGCAAATGAACATTTATAAGTATTCATTGCAAGATAGAAAATGTTTGACGAAAAAACTAATCCTAAGAGCCTTATATTTTTTTATTGAAATTATTTATTTATGCGTTTGGAAAATATATTTTTAAATTCAATTTTTTTCAAATAAAATTCTCTTTCTTTAATGGAAAATCTATAACGAATCTATGCTATAATGGATTTTGAAACTAAATGGCAAAAACTATATCGAATTTAATTTTCGTTTTTTTTTGGCAACCGTATTTGTCAGCAGTTTTCAATGGTAGTTTACAATGACAAAAACAAATTATGGTTTTTATGAAAACATGTTAGAAAAGTTAATTAAAAAGTATTTCTTTTCATTATAATTTGCACTTTTAATATGATTTCAGTGTTTCTTTATGCATTTGGATGTATATTTCATTCATTCATTGAAATTGAAAAATAATTTCTTTTTTATTTTAAACTAGCTGTACTCTGCACGTGTTTCTGCGCCACCAACAAAAATAAATTTGAAGCCAAGACATTACACAAATGTCCAATTAATTTTGAATCATTTTATTGAGTTTGTTTCCCGTTCTCCAGATGATTGAGACGAACGGGCCTGAGTAGTACGCATTCGATTAATTCCTAATCTCACTTAACGTTGTTCAAGTGATTCACGCGAACGGGTTTCAGCGGCTTGTACTCGAAGATTTTCCAGTCTCAATGCTTCTTGAGCTGTGGGTCGACAAATGAGTTTAAATTTATTAGAATCTCACAATGTACCCAATCAAGTTGAACTCAACAGCTTTTTTAAAAAAATTTTATGCACAATAACTATGCTAAAGTTC
Source organism: Sarcophaga carnaria (assembly GCA_958299815.1). Classification (NCBI taxonomy): domain Eukaryota; kingdom Metazoa; phylum Arthropoda; class Insecta; order Diptera; family Sarcophagidae; genus Sarcophaga; species Sarcophaga carnaria. The sequence continues at coordinate 69,822,271 of OY283149.1, read as the reverse complement.
ATTTCATGATCAAATGCACAGTTTACGATTTAATTCATTTTTAGTAATTTTCAGTGGCGCCACCTGTCGCAAATTGGTCATATCAACTTAGGAAACTTCCCCGGCTCATGCGCAACAACTTTGCTAAAGATCATAACATCATCAAATGCATAGTTTACGATTCTATTAATTATATACAAACAAACATTCATTTTTATATATATAGTTGCTACTATAAGCTGATTATAAAATGTATAACACCGCCTACGTAGGATTCCATTATTATCTTTTTTTTTGCTTCTAATCATTTATGTACTGTTTCCACAAAAAAAATTTATAAAATATTGATTGAAGTCAATGGGCTAAGTAATCTAAATTTTCCATACGTTATCGATTTTATAACAGTATTAGAATGTGTTCGTATGTCGAACCTTACATTCAAACAGGAATACAATAAATTTTGCTGCTAACTTTAATGGAGCTTTTTTTCATTGTTTGTTGTTCTATTGTTTGTTGTGTTACTGAATAATAAATTTGTTATACAATAAAAAATCGAAAATAAAACCGATATGTTTCAAGAGTTAAAATCGAAATAGACATTCAAATTTACATAGTAACAAACTAAAAAGAGTTGGTTATCAAAAGACAAATTATCTTTTATTTAATTATTTTTTTTAACTTTTTTTGTATTTTAAATCGAGTGCAAAATCATTCAGAAATTTCTTACCGTAATCCATAGCGTACCTTTAAACCTAAACCAAAATATGATAAATACTAAAGCTTGAATTATAAATAAAATCCCTTTCATTTAATCTTTATGGTCCTAATAAGGACCTTTGATGTTATATAGAATTATAAAATGGAATGGTGTTACATCGTTTAACACTAAAATGATAAACAAAAGCTACAAAAACAATGAAATTGTTTACATGATCAACAAATAAACTAAAATATAGCAACAACATCAATATAAAAAAGGGATAAACAAGTAAACAATAACACCGCAATGACAAACGGAAACAAAATACACAAACAACAATAACGTAAACAACATGTTTACCTTTATAGAGATTTCGCGAAGCAAAGTCATTCTGCTGTTTACCCTGAGATATAAAAACCGAGACAAAGCAGTCAGCAAGATTTCAGTCAGTCTTGTGTGAAGACGTGTTGCCCGTGAAGAGGATAATCGCGGCTTTATCCGTTATAAAGATCTACTGAACAATTATTATTTACGCAAAAGAGCAGAAAAAAGAATAACAAATAAAGCAATTGTTGTTGTTTACATTAAGTTGTTATTTAAAACTAAACACAAATTTATTTTTATTTTTTGCAATCTACGAACTCATATTTCAAACGTCTCTAAAAGCTAAAAACGTACATACAAATTGTTTCCAATCATTTCTTAAAATAGCAAAAAATACTGGTACGTTAAGTATCGAATTGAATATACCAGTATTTTTTGCGTTCTTTGTTGGTATTTGACGCCATTCACCCATGACCAAGTTTTTCTATTGACTTTTGTTTGAGGATTAGTGACAACGCAACTGTTCTTCCAAACGTTCTCCAAAACAGAAATTTAGGCAGTCAAATATAAGATACAGTTTGAGACCTTGCAAACTAAGTCTTTAGCTTTTAATGATGCTGGGTGGTTTTGACAACTAAAAAATTTGACAAAAGTCTGGAGATATGTTATTCCACTCACATCTTATACCTTCCTTCAAATGCTTTGCTAATTTTAGAGTGGATTTATACCGAGGTCTTCGATGGAACTTATGTAGTTTTTGCTTAAAGCAACGGCCGTTATAATTCAATTGAAATGGCTTCCACAAATTAAAACTATTCAATAAGTAACATAAACATAAACTAAAAGTACCAAGTCAATAATTTCTATCCGATCGATTTTTAATAAAATTATGGTAAGTATTCCCTAAAATTATGCTCATAATTAATATGTAAAATTCACATTTACAAGTATGGGACGTATTGAAGTAGAAGTAATTTGCTGCGTATAAATAATACATTTCAAATTCAATTAAATATAAATTATACCCTTAATATGGAATTAACAATTATAGTGGAATTCATAAAATTTAATATATGCATGTTTTTAAATTTGTATCATCGGTTATTTCGAATGGAATCATATCGGGATTTTGTGGAACAGCATCAAGCTCGTGGAACCTTTTTTAGGCAAATCACACTGTTGTGTTGGCTTATTAGACGTGAGGCCGCGGTTCAAACCCCAGTTTAGACATCAAAAAGAAAATATGAAAAAATATTTCTTCGGCAACTTCCTCTCAGCAGATTTCTGGCAAAAACTCTTTTTGTCATGAAAAGTTTCTCAAAAATCTGTCGTTCGGAGTTGGCTTTAAACTGTAGGTCCCGCCACTCATGTGTAAAATTAACGCAAACAACATGGGTGGTGTGTAAAGCTAAGCCGTAATCCTGACTGAAGGGTTGTAATGACCAATTATGTATGTAAGTATATTGGAGTACATGGACCTTTAGTGTTTTCAATAAAAATGCTTTTGTTATTTTATTTTACAACTTAACTTCAAGTTTATTTGTCGAGGGATTTACACTAATTGAATTGTAAGTAAAAGTACATGGTACGCTGAAAAACTTATGACGCCGTCAAAATATACGTTTAATTCAAACATGTGTCAGTGGATTAGTGAGATTTCAAATGTTGGAGTTGCCATGTCGTATACAAGTGGGTGTACCACACTACACCACCCCCCTTCCAGTTTCGTGGTGCGACATATATGTAAGCTGATCCAAAAATCTGACCTTACGTGGTTTGTTCTCCAACTCGGATAATTGCATAGGGATGTAAGCTGGTTTCAATCTGTCCACAGAAACGGTCTTGGACCTGGTCCCGACGAGTATTGTATAGGTTTTTGGATGTCTCTCCAGTACAGCGTAGGGGCCGTCATATGGTGCCTTTAACGGAGCACGTACGGTATCGTTCCTCAGAAAAACATGGGTGCAAAATCTCAAGTCCCTTGGAACATATACTGATTTTTTTCCGTGTTGTGTTGTCGACGTGGGTCCTAGATTTTCAAAATGTTGCTGGAGCTTTGTAAGAAATTCGCTCTCGTTGATATGTGCGCTAGATTCCTCTGATAGGAAGTCGCCGGGTAATCTGATCGCCTGTCCATACACCATTTCGGCTACCGATACCCCTAAGTCCTATTTTACAGCTGTTCTTAGACCCAGCAAAACAATAGGAAGCACCTCAGTCCAATTGGTATTGGCATTGTGACATTTCAACGCTGCTTTAAGAACTCGATGCCAACGCTCTATTAGGCCATTAGCCTGGGGATGGTATGGAGTTGTTCTAATATGTTTTATGCCCAACATTTTCGAAAGGTGGTTAAAAAGGTTGTTTTCGAATTGGCGACCCTGGTCTGTCGTTATGAATTTTGGTACTCCGAAACGACTAATCCACCCATTGAGTAGTGCCTTTGCCACAGTTTCCGCCGTGATGTCCGTAACTGGAATAGCCGCGATCCATCGGGAATACCTGTCAACACATGTTAGACAGTAGCTACAGTTGTTCGACATAGGTAGCGGGCCGACCAAATCGATGTTAATATGTTCAAACCTTTTGTCTGGTACAGCGAATGTTTCCAAATCGCTTTTCGTGTGTCGTGTTACCTTGCATCGCTGACATTGTTGACAATTTTTTACTAATGTTCTTACCTCGGCTTTCATCTTGTTCCAAACGAAATTTCTAGCGATTAATTTTGTTGATGCCCTTATCCCTGGATGTGATAGTCCGTGTAATGATTCAAAGACGAGCGGTCGTAATGCACTCGGAAGATATGGACGTGTTTGGCCTGTGGATGTGTCGCAAATTATCTCGCCGTCGCAACCTGGTACCTTTATTTTCTGCAGGGTAAGTGAAGTAGAATTCGATTGTATGAGGTTTCGTAGCTCGGGGCATTTCGCCTGTTCCTCAAACAGTAATTTGTAATCGATAGTCGCTGGTATTCGTAATGTCTCTAAACGCGAGAGAGCGTCTGCCACAATGTTCTGTGAGCCGCTTATGTGCCGTATATTCACGCCAAATTGGCTTATGAAACTCAATTGTCTCGTTTGGCGTGGGGATAAGCGTTCCCATCTCTCTTCGAAACAGTGCAGCAATGGTTTATGGTCTGTGAACACCGCAAATTGTGCGCCCTCCAAATAAAATCGAAAGTATTTAATGGCTGAGTATATAGCCATAAGCTCGCGGTCGTACGTACTAAAGCGTTGTTCCGTCGTAGTAAATTTTTTGGAGAAGAATCCTAAGGGCTGCCAATGACCATTTACTTGTTGCTGCAGGGCTGCACCCATGGCCTTGTCGGAAGCGTCTGTCATTAATGCAATGTCGGCCCCCCTACGGGGAAATGTTAATAAGGTTGTGTTTGCCAGTTCGGCCTTAATTTTCTCGAAAGCCTCTTCGGTTTCGGCGGACCACTTAAGTTTTGTCCGATCGCGCTTTTTGCATGGACCCATCATCTTTTGTAAAGGTAGTTCTATTTCGGCCGCATGTGCTAGGAATCTTCTGTAGAAATTTATGGCACCCAGTAAATCCTGCACCTCCACTGGCCTTTTTTGATTAATGATGGCTTCGACTTTGCGAGATATTGGTTTAATGCCATTTGCGGTTATCGTATGTCCTAAAAATTCGACTTCGGAATGGCCCAACTGACATTTCTCTATATTAATAACCAGGCCTTTTGCCCTATAAATTTCGAAAAGTTGTCGTAAGTGGGATAAATGTTCTCCCACCGATGATGATGCCACGAGCACGTCATCTAAATATGGGAAAACGAAGTCGAGGCCCTTAACCGTATCGTCCATGAAGCGTTGAAATGTTTGCGCGGCGTTCCGTAACCCAAATACCATATATTTAAATTCGAATAAGCCGAAGGGCGTTATAACCGCCGTCTTCGCTACGTCACCAGGGTTAACAGGTATGTGATGGTATGCTTTTTTGCAATCTATTACCGAAAATATTGTCTTACCATCGAGTTCACTCGTAAAATCTTGTATATGGCGTACCGGGTAATTGTCGTGTATTGTTCTGGCATTCAAAAGTCTGAAGTCGCCACAGGGCCGCCATGACCCATTAGGTTTTTTGGCCAAATGTAAGGGACTAGCCCATTGGCTCTTCGATCGTACACAGATGCCGCGGTCCAACATGTAGTCGAACTCTTTTCTCGCAATCTCCAATTTCTCGGGTGATAATCGTCTGACCTTCTGCGCCACCGGGGGCCCCTTTGTCTCAATATAATGCTTGACCTCCGAAGGTTTCTTGGACAAAGCATGGGAATCATCTGTGAGGTCGATGTATTGTGTCAGTAGTTCATGGAAGATGCCATTTGTCTTATGTATCGTTATGACTGATGAATCGTTGTTGGTTATCCGGCACACTTGACGTAGTTGTGTCGTTGCGTCTACTAAGGACTTACCTTTCATGTCCACCAAAATGTTAAAATTCTGCAAAAAATTCGCGCCGATTATAGGGTGCGACACATCGGCCACCGTAAAAAGCCATTTAAACTGACGTCGCAATCCGATGTCCAATGATAGGAGTCTTTTACCATATGTGTTGTGCAAGTAATTTTATTAAAGATGGTTGTATATGAACGTTCTTTGGTTTGGGAATTACAGATAATTCCGCCCCTGTATCGATTAAAAATTGCAATTTCGAGTTTTTATCCTTAATATAAAGACGGCGTGTATTATTGTTGTTGTGGCCCTCTTCGTTTGCCGTCGAAAACGGAGGGTTTACAAGTTTTCCGAATGTCGTGGTCGAAAACTGCAAGGTGATCGGCACTTTGTTGCCCTTTCCCCAAATATTCGGTGATACCAACACATTTCATTTGATGGTGAACGGGACCTGCGTGAGCGTGAAAGGTTACTGCGTCGTGTCGATCGTTGTCGTAGAGGGGTCGTATGGTAGTTGCGGCTGTTCTTCTCTAGGCGATCAAATTTCTCCGTCAATTCGGCTATGGCCTTGTGCAAATTTCCGCTTTCATCGATGTTGTTGACTTTCGGTTGCTCTTGCACTTCCATCATACAATCGGCCTTTTTCGCCAGTACACTGACGTCACCCTCAACTGTTGCTAAAATTTGTTGAATTTGTATTGGCAATTGACGTAGCCCCAACGATTTCAAAATTTCTGAGTCCAACTTATTGCCAGCCAGTTCTCTTATCTCACGTAGCAATATTGAAGGTTTTTTCCTTCCATAGCCAAATTGTCGAATAAACGTTTAAATCGGCTGTCGTCTGACTCACAAAACTCGTCGATAAGTCTCCTTTTGAGTGTTTCGTATTTCCCAATGGCCGGAGGCGTTGTTATTATATCCGATGCGCATTTCAATATAGATGAATCAATCTCTGACACCAGCGTATAATATTTCGTGTCGTCTGTAGTAATACCAGCTCGCATGAACTGTGCTTCCACCTGTAGAAACCATAGTTTGGGGTCGGGTTTCCAAAAAGGTGGTGGTTTTACAGCTACTCGGGATACTTGTGAGGACGCTGCGTTATCCTCAGCATTTACTGTGGCGTTTGCGTTAGTGTTCTGCATCGTAGCAGTCGGTGGTCACCACTTTAGTGTTTTCAATAAAAATCCTTTTGTTATTTTATTTTACAACTTAACTTCAAGTTTATTTGTCGAGGGATTTACACTAATTGAATTGTAAGTAAAAGTACATGGTACGCTGAAAAACTTATGACACCGTCAAAATATACGTTTAATTCAAACATGTGTCAGTGGATTAGTGAGATGTCAAATGTTGGAGTTGCCATGTCGTATACAAGTGGGTGTGCACACTACAGACCCTTGCTCTGCACTGTATAATTATCTCTGTAGCAAAACTGTTGGCAGTTAGAAATTCTGACTTTTTGGTCCATAGGTGATACATTACATTTTTAAGAATGCATTTTAATTAAAACGGAAATCTCCATAACTTCATTTGTAATACATTACGTTGTTATATTTTAATATTTGCTGTAACATTTGCATATATAATCAATTCCTCCATCGTCCATAGGAGTATAAGCCGAGTTAAGAATTAGATAATAATGTGTGTTGCCAACCCTCGCACTTAAATACTTGATAGCGCTATTATCGAAGTGCCCTTTATTTCCACGATATTGCCATATTTCAGTGGGTTACTCATAAATACCTACTTCTATTGGAGTTTTTAGAGTTTTATACCATAGTCCTGTAGATACTTGATCTAGGAGCAGAAGTAGTGGAGTAAAAAGCGAAAAGTTTTGATTTGAGATGACCACATGTAAATATCTTTACAGATGTGCCCTTAAATACAAAATAAAAAGTAAAAAGAAAGGGGGAAGGCCGGCAATATGCGAGATCAGTGAACGCAATTGTTTGCATTCATATACGCATGTATTTATAATAAGAAAAAACAGGACAAGCCGAAATGATAACCAATTTTACGTTTAGTCCCAAAAGAGGTATTTTGAAAGCCATACACCCCTCTATACAAACAGACATAAACAGACAAAAAATCTCAAAGGTCTATTGGGCTTAAGTCTGTTGCACATTTTGTGAAGACCAGAATTTTGATTAGAATAATAGGAGATAAGTCTAATATAAAACTTTTTAAGTGATTTCATAACCGACAGCTTCCTTCTTAACTGTCTCCTGGATAGAACTCTATGACTTTGATTCTAAAAGAGATTTAAAATCAAAAATTAGGGGTAATCTGGAAGTCAAACCCGCTTTTAAAAGAGGAACCATTTTGTAGATGTTGGGAAATAATTGGAATTGACATATTACACTCGCATGGTGCCTCTAAGCAGAAATTTATGCCAGCGAAAAACCTGATCAATTCAATTTGGATAGGGAGCACAAAGAACAGGACATTAGCAAAATACTATCTGACAATTATACTATGTTCAGAAATGCACTTTAATTGCGTAAATCGCACTAAACGTCGTTATTGAGCAAAACAAAAATATGGCAACAACATCAGTATAAAAAAGGGGATAAACAAAGTAAACAAACAGGCAACATCAACACTGCAAGGACAAACGCAAACAAAATACACAAACAACAATAACGTAAACTACATGTTTACATTTATAGAGATTTCGCGAAGATAAAGTCATTCTCCTTCAAGAGAATTCATCAGACTGTTTACCCAGCGACAAAACAGGCAACGGGATCAGAAAAAATTCAGTCATTCTTGTATGAAGACGCGTTGCGTGTGAACAGAATAATTGTGGTTTGAAGATCAGCGTTGTAAAGATCAAACGAACAATTCTTAGTGTGTACGCGGAAGAGTGCAAAGAATAATAACGAATAAAGCAAATTGTTGTTGTTAAAATCAAGTTGCCAAAGGTGGCACACGGAATTCTGCGAACAATAAAGAATTTATTTAAAACTAAACACAAATTTACTTTTATTTTTGCAATCTACGAAACTCATATTTTAAACGTTTTTAAAAAGAGTAAAAAACCAACAATATGAATAATATGAATGAATATGCTAAGAATTTTTTTAAATTTTATGTAAAAAGAATAGATAAGTTTTTACGACACCCTTTATTCCATTTAAATTATTGCCACCCTTTCGTATTCAAAACAGTTCCCCTAGACTCATTGTTTTCGCTTGTTTTTACGATTTTATTATTATTTATTTTATATTATTTTTTTATTATTTATTTTATATTTTTTTCAGCTTTCTACAAAACAAAATAAAAAAAATATGATGAAAAAAGAAATCTAAAAACACAAAGATAAACATAATCATAGTAGTTAACATAGGGAATTGTTGTAAAACTGAAAAAAATAACCAAGGATTCGGAGAAAAGGAGAGAAGTTAAACACAAGGAAATACAAGAATTCTTATGAAAAATACATCTAAAATAGAGGAATAGTTTAAAAGCTGCCCTGCATCTACTGAAGAACTGAAAGAACCACGCAATTAGGCTAATGAACTTTCGTATCCTTGTCTACTTCTGTCATTTAAACTGTAGACTATGTTGCCGCTTTCTGTTTTCCTTTTAAATTAAATACGAATATATATTAAACATAATTTAAATATACTTTTAAATGTTAATTTGTATAAAATTTACTTACAAATGTAAATTACCAAAAACGTTGTTCAAATATGCACCTCTATTGCGTAAATAGCAATAAACGCCATTACTGAGCTCAATATTTCATATAAAGTTTCAATTAATTATTGCGTAATAAAAACGCATATTGTTATAATATTGAGTAAAACTAAAAACTAAAATGTATCATTTTTGATACAACGCTCGATCTACGGTTAAACCACTTAACGGTTGGTTTCTTTAACATTTTTTCAAGTTACACAAATGTCATTAATATGAAATGAAGAACTGCGTGCAGTCCTGGTTTGAATGCGGTGGAGGGATCATCCCTTTTGAGGGATCATGCTATGACAAACTTAATAGACAAAAAGCTCAAGGACACACTTTATAAAAGTGTGTTAGACTATATTATATTTTAAGATCGGCAAAAATAGAATAAAAAATTAAAGTTACATTAAAGGCTAAGGGCTAATATTACAACTTGCCGTTAAACTTGGGTTTAGTTCCCTTTAGCTAAAGGGAACTGTAAAGTTACCTTTAACTTCTTTTCGTTATTACAACTTACAGATAAAATTTTTCAAAAATATGGCAGTGCCGGAGCAATGTCGATAAAAATGCTCAATTATACAAGTTTTTTTTTAACGCAGTGGCAACCGCGGGTTCGTTTTTTGTTGTATATGCTCATTTTGTTTGAATTTGAAGTTGCCATAATGAAAATAATATGGAATATGGCAAGTTCAAACATAAAGGGACCTTTAAATGTTAAAGGTAGGATGATCCTCCCTTTATCTTAACGATCACTTCTATCTTATTGGGTACTCATAATAATGAAAAACAATTTATCTGCCCTTTAAAATCCTCCCTTCAGTTAACGGCAAGTTGTAATAATGGCCCTAAGGGTAATAATGGCCCAACTTTAACGGGAAGTTGTAATAATGGCCCTAATTGATTTAAAACTAAATAAAATTGTTTACAAATTTAGCTTTCAATTCTTGTTTTATGTAGAAAAAAGATATATTTATACAGGTAATAGCACCATTACAACAACTTGTTACGCTTTTAATTTTGCCAAAAACAACATGAATTCGTTGAATTTTTTTTAATCCACGGGACTGTCAAATGTTATTCGCCTTGTCTATTTCGCCTGCTAAAAATGACAACTCTTTGGTAAAAGTAAAAACAAACCTTTCGATTTATTTTTGACAATTTTGTGGCAATACAAGAATAAAAAAGACACACTCATCTGAGTTGACAACTCTCCCTGTATGAATATTATCTTGCTAGCTACCAAATATTTTCTAGTTTAACATTTCAATATAAAAAATTTACAGCATTTGATATTGAATATCAAATTGAATAATTAAATTCACAAAATATATCATTTTGTGTCTACGATATCAAGAGTTTCCAAAATCTTACCAAAAAAAAGGTACATGTAATACAAAATATAAAAGATTCGAGGTTAAATACATTTTTATGGGTCTTATGGGGCTTGAAGCCGCCGTAGTCTAGTAGGTAGTGGATCGGCTTATTAGACGAAATGCCGGTTCAAACCACAGGCCTGACATCAAAACAAAATACAAAAAGTATTTCTACGGCGACTTCCTAAAATTCACACACACAACATGAGTGGTGTGAGAAGCTGGCCGTAATCCTGACTGAAGGGTTGCAATGGCCAATTATGTATTTATGTATGTCTCCGGATTACTTAGATATTGAATATACATTTTATATTTGCCCACGTGCCATGGACTATTCTAGTGCGGAATATCAATTCATACACGTTTTCGTTTTTCATTCTTACGAGCAAGGAAAAAACCACAGGCTTTTGACATTAAAAAAATTGAGGTGTAGAATAGAAAAAAAAACAGAAATAAAGGAATGAAATATTTTGAAAGATTGTTTTAGTGGACCTAGTATACATGTTGGCTTACGATTAGATAAGTACGCCTGTAATAACACATTTTATTGAAAAACAATTCTACACAAATGCCGAAATATAGGTAAAAATTATTTACACAAACATAAAGGTTACACACATACGGTGGGCAGCAAAGTCTGGGTATCCCAATATATTTTAGCAATTTCATGAGTTTTAAGCAATAATATGTAAAAATAATTGATGTTTCTTTACATTTATTTTATTAATTTATTTGTATTTTATTATAAAACAAAAAAATTAAAATGTTTTTCACAAACCAAAAGAAAACAAGAAAAGTTTCGGATGACTCCATATTTTTGCTTTACGAAAGTGTAGTTACACCCAAGAGCAACTCACAATAAATTCAAAATACAAAGGACCAATATATCAAAATGTTATCCCTTAAGGTCAAGCACCCCATATAACCTATTTGGCATTGAACATACATACCATTTTGTTTAGCGTTTTCTGTTAATATTTGCCATCAAGCAAGATTTTCAGTTGACTTTTGTTTAAGGTTCAGCTACTACGTAACCGTTCTTCCAGTTAATCTCCTATATATTCACTGGGAGTCATATGGGGAATTTGTACAAGAGTATTAAGCTCGTGGGAACTTTATGGCAGTATGATTGGGTTCATTGACTTGTTGGAAGTAATAACAACTTCAAATAAATTTTTTCTTTAGAATGTATAAATACTCTCTCTTATTCATGATTTCCTTAACAAATTCCAAAGTGCCCCTACCTAGTCCTGGCATTCTACATCCCCATATCATTGTACTACCACCTACCATCATACCGATTCTTGAGATCGAGCTCTTCATTTATTCTTTATGAATACAAAACATACGTTTGTTCAAGTATGTGTGCTTACATATGTCCACAAATGTTCATGAATTTCTACAAATATTTATATTATGAATGAATGCGTAAAAGACAATTGTGTGTGTATGTACGAATAAATGAAAGAATAGTTTCCGTAAACTCTTGGCTGAGTATTCTCGGTGTCAATGAATTCTTCTCTTAAAACAAAACTATCGTGTATACACAAGATACGCTGAATACACACATGCATATTGAGTGTTCAACAGCAACCCATAAAATATAGACTAGGCCAGGGTCACACATAGCAAACGGCAGCAATAACTTCTTGTGATTTCTGTTCCATTATGCTAGCCCTTAGCAGCAATTATATTTTTGATCGTATGCTTATTAGTTATCCTTTGATGTTTTTCCATATAAATCTTTCATATCGTTTGAATCTGTGCTCTTGTGTTGTTGAACCATTACTTCTGCAATATAATATAGCAATAATTCATTCACAATCTTGGATGACTCATTCGGGTCGAGGAATAAAAAATGATATGATAATCCAAGTTTATAGCACTGCTGTAAGCAAGAATTTTCAACCAAATTTTCATTCATCGTCATTATTTGTGGATTTAATAGCAATTGTTCGCCACTTCAAAAATGGACAAGATAGCGGATTCACAATTGGCCTTGAAACATTAATTTGTTTTTCTACAAAACATCGATGGGACTTAATAAATATTGTTACGAAAATGGAAACAGTGTACCATCGTATAACATTAAATTAATAAAGAAAAAGCTACACAAACAAATACAACGAACTTGTTACAAGTAAATCAACAACATCAGTATGAAAGAAAAGGGGATAGACAAGTAAGCGAACGCAACAACAAGCAATTTGAACAAAATACACAAACAACAATGAAGTCGCAAGACAAACCAGGCAAAGAGTAGTAAGAATTCAATCTTGTGTGAAGACGCGTTGCGTGTGAAAAGAACAGTAGTGGTTTGAAGTTCGCCGTTGAAAAGATATGCGTTGTACGCAAAGAAGAATAGCGAACAAGCAATTATTGTTGTATTCGTCAAGTTGTAAACGGTGGTACACAAAAGTGGTGCGAATAAAAAAGAGTTTAATTGAAACTAAACACATGGTTTTGTTTGCAATCAACGAACACATATTTTAAACGTTTTAAAGAGATAAAAACGTAGCAATGTGTTTGGTTAGGCTAGGTTGGAGGTGGTAATACTTCACTGTATTAACAGGGTCACGCCTTTACCCAGAGACTCATTGGTCCATTGTGGTCATTTATATAACAAAAAAGGAAAATGGAAAAGGAAGAACAGAAGACGAAAATAAAAGTTTCGTACCCCAAAGATTTGTTTTCGTTTTTCAAGCACAAGTCTTTACTGCAAGTGGTTGTATTTACTCCTGTTCTTACTCTTTTTTTACGTTTTTGTTTCCATTTTTCTTCTGATTCTAATACTCAGTCTTTATTATTAGTAAGTCTTTAGTATTAGCTGAACGAGGAAAATTGAAAAGTATAAATACGTGCAGAGTGTAAATGAAAATTGTTCACACATTACTCTACACAACAGGTGGTAAGTGTGCGCCAGTTAAGCAAAATTTATTTCAATTTATTTCATTTTGTTTTGTGTATGCTAGAAATGCAATATAACGACCAGTAATAGGAACTGTATTGAAGAAAGTATAAGAGTTGTGCAATATAGTCTATACTTTTATATGTAATTGACTGTACCTAAACACGGTATGTACATGCTTTTGGTTTTACCCGAAAGTATTTTATTATTGGCTAGATATTCATTTATACTGCAGACTTATAGAGTGTAGACAGTCATTTGTTATGACAACTAGTGCGCTCTGTTGCACTGCAACCATGGCTCCCATTTACTATATTCAATTGGCCCCACACTGACCTCCTATTAAGGCAGAAGACTGAATTCGTAGCAGTAAAACTCTATGCAGTTAAATCTTGCCCCAATCTGGACTATGAGCATGAAGAATGGAAGGTTCTCAATGGGGCCTTTGAGCTTTACACTGATGGCTCAAGGATGAGTGACAGGGTGGTGAACGTAGTTACAACGGTCATATAACAGAAGATTTCTTAGACAAATTTCGGATTATTCAAAAGTAACTCTTGAAGGCAAGCAACGAGTAGTAAGAACTAAGTCAGCCTTGAGTGAAGGCGTGTTGCGTGTGAAGAGAACAGTCGTGGTTTGAATATCGCCTTTGAAAAGATCTGCCTTGTAAGCAAAAGAGAATAGCGAACAAGCAGTTATTTTTGGATATATCAAGTTGTGAACAGTGGCACATAAAATAGTGCTAACAATAAAGAATTTAATTGAAATTAAACACAAATTTATTTTTATTTTGCTTTCAATCAACGAACTCATATTTTAAACGTTTTTAAAAAGATAAAAACGTAACAATATAGTGAATGTTCTGCAAAGAGGTCCTGCCTCCTTACCTAACCTAACCTATTTTACATACATACATACATAATTGGTCATTAAACCCTTCAGTCAGGATTACGACCTAGTTTCCCATACCACTCATGTTGTGTGTTGGTTTGTTATATGCAAGGCCGTGGTTTAAACCCTAGGCCAGACAACAAAACGGAAATATGAAAAAATATTTCTTTATTTTCCTCTCAGTAGAATTCTGGCAAAAACTCTGAGAGGTAATAAAATTGGCATGAAAAGTTTCCAAAAATCTGTCGTTCGGAGTCGACTTTAAACTGTAGGTCCCAATCACTCATAATTAACACACACAACATGGGTGATGCGAGAAGTCAGGTCGTAATCCCGTCTAAAGGACCGTAATAATAACAGCCAACGTATGTTGAATATGTTTCTTTCCACACTTCATAATGGCCTTGGCTTGACAATGTTACAGCTGTTTTACAGCAACTTAAACCTATGCACGTACATAGTCTTTTCTCTATTCAAAGACAACTTAAAACGATATGTAGATATGCATTTAAAAGCTAAATGATGCGATTTTGTAAGAAATTCCAAAAATTTTTGTTTTACTTTATAGGACAACTCTGCTACCCACCATTATTTTTTTATACTTCTTCTCAATTCTTTGATTTTTTTGTGCGCTTTTAGTCCACTCCACTGTTGATTGTTACAAGAAGCTGAAGATGCTGTTTCTGTACGAAACGTGTATTGGATTTTAAATTTTATTTGTTGCAGTAATTCGGTAACAAATTCTAATGGTTATGACTTGTTAACGTTGCCAATAATAATAACTGCTAAGGTAATTCAAATACTTACATACATACATACAGTTGAGAGAACTTACAGATGTTGTTGTTCATTTTGTGAGCTCATAATATTACGAAGGTTTTTGTACGTGTTCTAACACATAATAATATTCCGGTTGAACTAAATATATGCATTCGTTTACTGTTTATTTGTAAGCAGATGTTATTTGATTTTTATTTTTGAGTTTTCAGCGTATTGGAGCATATGAAATTTTGGTACATGTGACATATTTTTTCATACACTTCCTTTTACATTTGTTTTACACGTACATATTAATTTGTTTTAATTTATGTTTTATACTGATGGCCTATTATTCTTATTTATTTTTTAGCACAGTTTTAACTGCTCTTAATTGCATATCCCATATATATTATTATATATTTTTTAAGTTGCCGTAGTCTAGTAGGTAGTGTGTTGGCTTATTAAACGAAAGGCCACGGTTCAAACCTCCAGGTCAGACATCAAAACGAAATATTAAAAAATATTTCTTCGGTGGCTTCCTCTCAGCAGATTTCTGGCAACAAGTCTGAGAGTAAAAAAATGTCCATGTAAAGTTTCTCAAAAATCTGTCCTTAGGAGTCGACTTTAGACTGTAGGTCCCGCCACTCGTGTATAAAATTAACACACACAACGTGAGTGGTGTTAGAAGCTTCGCTGTAATCCTGACTGAAGGGTTGTAATGGCCAATTATGTTATGTTATGTTTTGAAGGCATGGAGGTGATGTAAACTAGCCGAACGAGTGAACTAAAATCGTGCAATTTCACAGCGTTAAACCTTTTTCGAGCTACTCCATCGATCAAATTCAACCTAATTAACGACTAAAGTCATGTTAAATTGGACACTTCGGATGCGGTCAAATAAACAACTGCAACAACACCAACACACAGAAAGTTATAATGGATGTTCAAATGGTCGGCGAACTGACACTTATTGCCTTTTGTCATTACACATACGGAGGTGACGTAAAATACGCGTTAAAGTTTGAAGAACCAAACGATTGGAAACTTTAAAGTGTATTATTTTCTTTGGCACCTTTAAAGTTTATTTTGAAAAATCTATAGTTGAAAAGGAAAAAACGAGCTGTGTTGATTACAACCTTTGCTGTAATCGTGCGGCGTTTAAAAATGGTTGTATTCTCACCAGCAAAATGTAAAGAGTTACTCAAAGTAAACTTGCAACGTGCAGAAACCGTTTAAGGAATGTCAAATTATATATATATATTATATATAATTATAATTGTCAAATTTCATCACGTTTACCTTCAGTTTTGCTAATCTACTTAACTGTAATTGACAACTTTCTCAATTGATAAATAAACAAAGGCACATACACAGACAAGTCGCCGTAGTCTAGTAGGTAGTGTGTTGGCTTACTAGACGTAAGGCCACGATTCAAACACCAGGTCAGACATCAAAACAAAAATATGAAAAAATTATTTCTTCGGTGACTACCTCTCAGCAGATTTCTGGTAAAAACTCTGAGAGTAAATAAAATTGCCATGAAGAAAGTTTCTCAAAAATCTGTCGTTCGGAATCTACTTTAAACTGTAGGTGCCGCCAAACATGTATAAAAATTAACGCACACAACATAAATGGTGGGATAAACTAAAGGGTTCTAATGACCAATTATGTATGTATCTATATTTTTTAATTTTAGATCGAGCTTTTTATCAAAAATGATACATTTTAATTTTTCAGATCATATAACTTTAATTCAGAAAAAGTTAGATGTCTGATATTTTTATAATTCGTTAGTATTGTTATCGGCATTATTTTAAACCAAATAAAAAAAGAAAATTTCAAACAGGACTTAAAAAATGCAATAACTTCATAATTCTGGCTTATGATACATACGACTTTCCTAGTAATCCTTTGGTGTAGTACTTTTTTAGTTTTCAAAGATTTTTTTTAGTTTTCAAAGATTTTGTAAAGTTTTATCGCAAATAATACATTATTTATAGTATTTGAGAAGGAATTGAAAGTTAAGCATTGAGTGAAAATAGTCAGGTTCAATTATCTGTTCTTGATATTGATTGAAGTAATCGTAGTCTAGTATGTAGCGTGTTAGGTTATTAGACTTCAGATCAGGGTTCAAACCTCAGATCAGACATTTCCAATTTATAACGAAAGTTTGTAATGCCCGATTACGTATGTATATATGTAATATTCCTGCTGCTGGACCCGAAAACCCTATGCCTTTAGTAGTTTGGGGAGAGAAAATATTACCAATTTTCACGCAGATTACTAGAAGCTGTTTCTGGACATGACATGACACGTGACAGACAAACATTAGAAGAAAGGGTTGGGTTCTATATTTTATTCCTTTGATATTACAGAAGGATAATATTTCAGTCAACTATGTACATATGAGATAACAGAATCATTCGATTCACATATTATGCTACTCGGAAATGATGATAAATTTACACCTATTACGTGTTTTCGAAAAATGAGCTGAAAATCTTTTAGCTTTCAATAATCCCCATGATTATATCACAGTAGATGAGTGACTAATTGAATTTTATGGTCATTATATAATTTCGTAGTCCACCGAAATCGATTTGGCAGTTTTAAATTCAAATACATGCTACGGGCGTAGCAACTCGTTACAGCCGAATTTGGGGAAACCTGTATACGGGAAACCAGAGAGAAGTCAAAGAGAGAGCATTGTTATTGACATAATCGATGTTCTATTTAAACGGAAAACTTTTTTAACTCACAAGACGTTGACAATAAATTTTTCTAACGAAATATAACAATGGTTTGTACCATCAGCTTTCATGCAGACCTCAATTGAGAGCGTTACTGATAAGTGTGACAATAATCTGCCGCATCTAAACAATTGGTAACTTATAAATCGCCACAAAACAAGGCTGCTAGATGTCAAATTATTAGCATTTAGAAAAAAATAAAACCAAGCTGACAGGAAGTGTTTGATTTTTACGTAAAAAACCATGCTACAATGCATATCATGTCAAAAATTCGTAAATTTCATTAAAGTGATAATAAAATGTAATAATATAAAATAGTTTTATTAAAATGAATTGGAAGAAATCAAAATATTTATATTTTATTTTTTATATATATATATATATATAAAATATTATTTATATTTTATTATTTATATAATCGTGACAATTCTACGTTACTACAAGTATGAATCAAAAGTGATACATAAGCTAAAATTATGAAGTTTTTTAAGGCTCGATCTACGGTTAAATACTAAAGAAATGTATTCATGCTCCGTTTGCTAACATTAACATTCCATTTTATTGCCAAGTTTTCGTTTATTCTGTTTTTTTATAAAGTTACATAAAAAGATCACTTTTTCATGCCTTTACTGACATAGAGTCACTTGAAGTTTTTAGAAAAAGTTGTAGATTTTCTATGTTGAATTCTTATTTTTTTATAGTCAAAATCTTTTGAAAAGTATTTTTAATATTAAAAAATTTTATTTTTTTATTTTATTTTTTAAAATTGATTTTTACATTATATTTCAATAATTTAAGCTTGCCATTTAGATTTTAACATTCAATTGAAATATTTTATTTTTATTATAAATGTTGTTTTTGTATATCTGTATAGTAATACTGAACAGCTGTAGGCAGATAACAAATAAACGAGTGACTTTACACAACCGCCTTTTTGAACATTAAAAATTGTACTACTGATGCTGCAGTTGTCAATGAGATAAATTTACTAGAAAAAAGAAAAAATAAACATTGTCTGCAAACACTCATATATTGTGTATTGTTCTTTTGTGAATATATTTGCTGTAATGCCACACACACACGGAGATTTAATTAATGTTTTTGTAGCATTTGTAAAACAGCTCCATACTTGCTACGCAAACTACATATACTCACTTCTTTTTGTACACGAAAACACGACTGCAGATTTTGAAATTGTAAAACGCAAAAGACATTTAAAGAGCAAAATTCTCTTTTTAATTTCAAATAGAATAGCATGGCTCTGAATGCATAACATTGCTAGAGAAAATTGCCGAAAACAACATATCACTGTAGAGTATGAAAACAACTCACAGAGACAGTAATTTCTGCTACTACGTCAATTATTCTGTTAATACACCTCTCAACGTATTACCTGCTGTTTTCTTTAGCAGGTTATTTCAATACTATTGAGGGCTTATTTGTAACTTAATTAAGTTTTTCTTTACCTAATGTTCATTAAAATACCGTATTTAAGATTTTTATTATCCTTTTTCTTAGTTTTCTTTGATAAAAAATCTAAAAATAAGTTTAATTAAAAGTGTTTTGTTGCGCAGTTTTATTGTATATTTTAACTACGTGCACTGTTGGTGTACTAAACCTCTGGCGTATACTTTATTTGTAATTGAAATATTCATTGAGTATACGCAGCCTCATAAAGTAAATTTAAGAAATGAGTGCAATTTAATTTAATAGCATGGAATCATTTTACTCTTCCAGCGACAGTTGTAATTGCTCCAATTGAAGCAGTAAGAGGTCATGGTCTATAATCTACGAAATGAATTGTGTGGTTTTAATTTACTTCTCTCGAATAAAGGGAAAGAAAGAATAGCAAGTACTTATGCATGAATTATAGCAAATGCTGACACTAATAATAATTGAGTAATAACACGGTTCGACAGTCAAAATACACCCAGCTAATGACATAATGTATGTTGTCAGTTTTGTTGAGTAGAATTCAACAATTTTTTTTTATATTTCTCGAACCTTCCAAACTTATTTTATTTGACAAAAACGGTATTTTTGATCTTTTCACACAAAATTATTGATTGTTATTATAAAAAAGGTAAAATAAGTGATGATATGAAAGTGCATTATCTTGTGAAGAGATTCACACATCGTTTGATCAAAACGGATAAAAATTACCGTAATAATTATTTAAATAGTATAACAGTCGTGTTATATTTGTGTATATGTCATCTTATCAAATGAACTTTCAGTTCAAAAATTTTCAAAGTTTTGATGAACCTTGATTTTTTATCGGAAAATCTGTCAATTTTACATTTGGGCGACTATCAGAAGTCGGCTAATATTCGTGTTTTTTTAATATATTATTATTGCGCAAATATTGGCCAACTTCTGCTGGTTGCTCAAATGTGAAATTGATGCATTTTCCGATAAACAATCAAGATCCATCAAAAACCAAAAATTTTAGAACTGAAAGTTCATTTGAATAAATATAAACATGAAAAATATAACTCGACTGTTAGATTCTGTAAGGAATAACTACGGTATTTTTTGTTCGATTTTATCAAACAAAGTGTCAATCTCTGCACAAGAGTATACACTTTAAGAATACTACTACTTATTTTATGTTTTTTAATTAAAGTTTACTACTATGAATGAATAAACTTAAAAAAACATGAAAAAATTTGCATTTGCCAAGTTTACCTTATCAAAAGTCATAGAATATAAAGTCGAATAAGAGATATATGTATATGGTTTTTAAGGCCAATCCCCCTCCTTTCTAAGAAAGTTTAAATTTGTGAGATTGGTTCAGAAATGTTTGTGTAATCAAAAAATTTGTTCAATAAAAAACAAAAACACAGTTTTTGTCAAATAAAACGATTTTGAAGGTTTCATAAAATAAAAAAAAAAATATTTTTGACTTCTACTCAACAAAACTCACAACCTACACTATTATTTTATCGCATTATTATTATTTTCTTTTCATCAGTTTACCAGTGCTAAAGGAATAAATGAGATGGGAAGAAAGTAGAAAGGCATCTTATTTAACTTTTTTATAGACTGCAAGTTCGAGAAACTTTTTTTAAACTTTTACTGACAGTTTTTTTATACAATTATTATAATATAATTATAAATTTTATAAAAATGGTTAAATATACAATTTTGGTCTTTCAATGCTTTATCAAAAACTGTGTAAATTTACAAAGAATTTTTAAGAATCTTTTTACCACACTTACTATTTATTCTTTCTATGGTTATTATTATTTATGGTTGTTTGCAAGATGTGAAAAGGATTATTAAATAGTTCTCTTCACACTTATTTAAAGTTTATTTTAATCTTTAATTTCAAGGTTGTTTTGTTATTTGGATACAGTACACTATTACTATAAATATTCTATAAATGCTAAGAACATATTGGGTGCCTTAAGATGCTGGTAACAGGCTAACAACAGTAACATACAACAATTCGTTTAAGCGCACGAAAATGTAAAGAAAATATTATTTTCCTATTTTTAAGGTGAACATTTTTATTCTTTCTATTTTCGATTGGATATTAATTCTTAAACAAGGGGAAAATTAGTAGAGTGAAACATTTTGCACAACGTCTTAAGGACACCGCTTTAAATTTTTATGAACCTAAACACATCCATAATATATCCTCTATAATTATATATGACTTATTATTAATGATGCACTTATGAGACATGCTTTAAAACCTATTCTATTTGCACAACCCTGTTTGTACATTAACTCTATGTCTGATGCGAGCTCCGAACATAATATTATTGTATTCGAAAATTTAGTCCGAAATCATCCGATGAAATCCCACCTGTAACATTGAAAAAAGTGACTATCGACACCAAAAACAATAAGTTCCGATAAAATTTTACTCTACTCCACTCTGTTTGCTTGGAAGGGTTTTAGGTGATCTGTAGCCAAATAATCAAAACCGTAGAATAAACAAACAAAGAGTTTACTTGAAACCTTTCTAAAAACAATCGGATTTATGCTATAAACACAATAAACGTAACGCAGCAAACCCATCTAGGTCTCAAAATTAGAATACTCGGTATATGGAAGCGATTATTTTAAAGCGCGGCAGCAAGCATGCTTTACATTTTGGCTAATTTCTAATTCTTCTTCGCAGCAATGAGAGAGTTAGTGCTAACAATGAGAGGATTTGTGCTGGCAATGAGTTGATTAATGCTGCCAATACAACAACATACATGAAATATATGTTTTAAAAGCGCGATGTATGAAATATAACGCTAAAGAACAGTTTAGTACCACAATTGTCAATTGTTTATGTTTTGCTGCTGCTGTCTTTATTATAATTAATCAGCATGCAGCTCACCTCAGGCTAAAATTGGAAAATTATTGTGCATGCTGCGTTGCAAGTCAATCTAACTAAATTTCTATGATTATACACTATATTGTTCTTTATTAAAAAAATCATTCATATCCGAACGTATATTGCCCAAGTTATTATCAATCCAGAAACTGTAATTCTTGTTGTGAATTGTAAAACAAAAAAATAAAACGAAATAAAATTAAAGAAATAAGAACTTTTATAAAAAATTTCAAATATGTTTCAAATATGTAAAAAAAATTAAGAAACCAAACTTAAAAACAAAACGCATTCAATAAATATAAAAACGAATTCAAAAATATTTGAAACTTAGCAGTTGGTAATGCTAAGCTATGAACTCGAAAAATAAAGGGAAACAAAACAATAAATAAAATAACACACACACACACACATACATTAAGTTAAACATTTGCCAAAAAAGGATCAAAAACATATAGGTATGTACGTATACTTATATAAACTGCTTTTAATATGGACATATTATAAAACAACAAACATACATATGTGTAAGACCATAACGATGCACCATTGACGATGGTAACTAAAAACTTAAAACCTTGCAAAAACACTACACAGACTTGCTTAAGTTAAAAATTTCATACAATGTCAACATTTCAAAAGTAATTGCAAGTGTATGCACAAGCATATAAGAGTCCATATCCACTAGATACACTTTGTTGTATATTTTTAGGGGATCACGTTACTTGTGTGTATAAATATAAGTGTTGAATGAGAACACTTAATTTCTACAGGATTTTTGGGAATTATTTCGAAAAATCATTTCCTACAGTATAACAAAAGAGATTAATTATCACATAAGAATAAAACATGTGAGAATGTTTAAAAGACAAAATATAAGGGAATGTTTTTAACGTATTGAATAACATTGTAAGCTTAAAAAGAAAAATTAATTACACTAGAGTAACGATATGGTGTTAGTTGTACAATTAGTTAGAGAACTCAAAAATATTCTTTTATATTTTTTGAATCATGTTAATGTGAATTACCTTAAAGATGTTGTTGTTACTATTTCTTGAATCGACCAAGCTTGTTGTATTTGAAAATAAAATTGAACAGTGGACAGCAAAAGTCTAGGTACACCAATATATTGTTACGCAAATGGAAATGGTGTTACGTCGTTTAACATTAAAATGATAAACAAAAGCTATTGGCGGCTACTTACCATTGGAATATGCAACAAACTATGCGTTTAGTATTCAGACGTATAATAAATGCTTGGAATTTTACCCTTCTTTCGAAATAAATTGTCTCTTACGTGAACAGAAAGACTACAAAAACACGACAACTGCAACTAAAACAGAAGGATGGAAAATGAAGGATAAACGATACAAAGAGTTTGTGAATGTGTGTGTCTTCTAAATTTATATGCTCAGTACTACTAAACAATAACATCATCAACACAAGTCGCCATAAAGTATTCATACGACTACTGAAAGTGTAATAAATTGAGGTGACTACTGAAGCTAACCGAACTGCGATGAACTGTTGTAGCTGTGACTATGTCTAGTATTAAAAGTAATGGAATGTGTGCCACAATTAATCAAGGGATCTGTCGCGAATGCCTTTGAGTAATCCTAGCAGTGTTGAGTGTTTTGTTTTTGTTTCACATCACTTTTAGCCTCTGGATTTGTGCAAAATGTTTGTTTAAATGTTTCCGACAGATGTAAGTTTTTTATTTGAGAGAAAAGAAATTCCATAAGGCTCGGATAAATGTTTTAGTCTTCCTACGAATGTTGGGAAAAACTGTGTATTTGAAAGCCACAATTAATGTAAGTTTAAAATGTCAAAAATATTATAAGTAATGTCAGCAATTAAGGGAATATAATTTTGTAGGAATAAATTTTATGTTTTATGACATCTCAATGATATAAATCAGCATTTTCTTCACCAACTAAAATTTGTATTTATTTTTTTTTAATTATTTATAATTATAACACCAATGGTGTATAATTACAAATTAGGGTCTTATAATTCTAGCATAGCAGAACAATCATACATAATACGACAAATTCAGTATCGCATATAATAAATTGAAGTCGCCGCAGACTAGTAGGCAATTGTTAAACATGAGGCAATGTTTTAAACCCCAGGTCAGACTACTCGAACAAAAGGAAATATGAAAATATATTTGCTTCGCTAATGCCCTTCAGCAGCTTTATGGCAAAAATTGTGAGAGCAAATACAATTGCCATGACAAATTTCTCTAAAATCTGTCATTCGGAGTCGACTTTAAATTAACACAGACAATATAAGTAGTGTGGGAAGCTAGGTCGTAATCCCGACTAAAGGGTTGTAATGACCAGTTATGTATTTATGATATATACTTTTAAAACACTTATTCAAAAAACGGTTTTTGAATTCAATTTTGTGGGAGTATCATATCTAAAAATCGTCAATAATTTCAAGGATAACGAAAAATAATTGTATACTAACAACCATTACGCGTACGAAATTTTTGAATATTTTAAAATGTATACTTGATTCCTTTACATATCTGTTACCCTCATTACGTACAGTACTTGTAACATTTGAAAATTTACAAAAAAAAAAAACTGAAAAACCAAATTTTAATCTGAATTTAGCAATATTACTTTTAATTAGTCCACAGAATACTTTTAATTCTCTAATCCAAAAGGTTGCTTTTAACTGCTATGTCTACAAGCTATTGATGATGAAACTGATGTTCAGTATGTAACAACATTGTTTCAGTAAATTATGTCCAGTAATGGATTACTGAGAACAATACTGATATTACAACTTCACAGGAAGATTATTCGGTTTAATTTGAAGCAATGTTCTTTGTTATGGAGTGGGTGAACTTATACTTACTCACTTGATTTTATAACACTTGTTGATGCTGAATAAATACATATGCTCAACATAAACTCGAATCTTAAACCTTTATGAAGCAATATAAATGCTGTCATGAATAAACATAACTTAGTTGAGGCATAAATAGTGTACAATATTCAGTATTATAGAAGAATTATTATAGAAGAATTGCATATTCTACTTTATTACCACATGAAATATAATCTAGAGGCAATCGCAATTTGAGCATTTTTGACTTATTTTGCTATATTTCAAATATCTGGTACTTTAACCCCTTTTACTTTCCTTTTTTTAATTTAGCATTACAAACAAATTTCTTTTTTTTTACACCACAAGCCTGTATATATTTATGACTTATGTCTCGAAACGATTACTTTTTATGTTCAAATAAAAAATAGCAAAATATTATTAAAATGTTATTAAAATCGCTAAATATAGTTAAACTAAAGCTAACAAAACTTTCTTCATATTACGAAAATGGAAACGGGGTATATCGTTTAACATTAAAATGAGCAAAAGCTACACAAACAACGAACTTATTACAACGCAAACGTATTATAAGTAAATGAACAACACCAGTATGAAAGAAAAGGAGAGAGGAGAAAGGAGGCAATTAAGCGACATCAACAAGCAATGTGTACAAAATACACAAACAACCTGAAGTTGCGATAGCGTTCTCGAGAAGACAAAACCCCGAACGTTCGATTTCAAGCACAAAATATACAGAATGGAAACAAGAGTTTGACAGATAACCTTCCATGGAGAAAGAAATGGCAAATATTACGAAAAAGTATTTCTGTATCTCTCTCTGATTGCAACTCTGTTTTGTTTATTTATTTTTTTTAGTTTTCGGGTGGGTTTTTATATTGGCGAGAGTTAATAAAAAATGTAATTTTTGTCTAAAGCTATTAATAAATATTAAAAACAACTAATAACAATAACAGTTTTTAACTTTTCCTTTCAAGAAATTAAAAAATATTGGCAACTTTCAGCAAGAAAAATTTCTTATGAGTAGTACGTCTTATTTTGATCTTGTAATATTTAGCTTCTTAATTAGCTCTTGCACAAGAAACTATATTCATTGTGACCGAAAATTACACACATTTCGATTAATATTTAAATATTTAAGAATCTTTAAACTTTTCATTGAAGAAATTAAAAATATATTCTAAATTTTCCCTTTTTTAACACAAAATAAATATTTATTTACATTTAGTTTTTCTACTTTAACCGCCAGTTTTCACGCTGTATATCTGTTGCTTCTAACACATTTGATTCGCAAAACATTAAAATATTTTCTTTCTCCCTCTACGAGGTAGGTTAAGGTGCTGCTTTGAGCGTTTTTAAACGTCAAAGGTTTCAATTCTGTGTATTTTGTGATTTCAAGAACCTTAATCAGACTGATCGCGTGCGCATATTAAAAAGCAAGACAAAGCAGACAAGGAGTAATGGTAAGAATTCAGTCAGTCTTGTGTGAAGACGCGTTGCGTGTGAAAAGAACAGTCGTGGTTTGAAAATCGCCGTTGTAAAGTTCTACCGAACAGTCGTTAGTGCTTACGCAAGCAGAAGTGTAAAGAAGAATAACTAAGTAAGCAAATTGTTGTTGTATCTGCAAGTTGTGAACAGTGGCACATAAAATTGTGCGAACAATAAAGAATCATATTATAAACCTTTTTAAAAAGGTAAAAACGTAACAATAGGATTCAACGAAAGAACAATTGACAGTCTGTTTGCCTCTACAATTTCTAGTTTATTTTCAACTACTTCCATTGCAGTGAGAAAAGCTTTTATATAAGTGTTCAAAGGCGTTGTCAACATTTTCTATTTCTCAAGGTATCTGCTATAAAAATATCCTTCCAACATGAAACATTTATCTGCTGCGACAGTGTTTATCTGTGATGTGTAGTGGTCATCCTCGAAACACTTAAAAGGTGTTTAATGTTTCGAAAGATTATTGATTGTTGTATTGATAGCTGAATTTATTTATGTTACATACATACTTGTGATTATATGTTGGGTGTTATACTACAATATCACTTAAGTATACAATTACAAATAAAAGCAAAAGAATAGAGAAACATCTTACGAATCAACAGAATCCTGCAAATCAATCAAGTATTTTATACAAATCCATTTAAGCCAAAAGGTAAATTGCTGTGTATATAAATTTATCTCCTCTCAATATTTGTTTATACTATGTAATGTTGTACACACATTCAAGATGAGGAGCATTATAAAGGAATTACGTTTTAATACAAGGCTTTTTGTCCTTTTTTATTGCTGTTTATTCTTTAAGATGAAATCAATTTGTCAAATTTAGGCAAAAATAAAGGTTTAAAGATGTATTCAAAATGCTATAAAAAAATGAAGGTATAGGTTAGATTGGTTACGTAGGTACATAGGTGAAAAATACACCTATAATAGTTTCTAAGCTATTTTCAAAGACCAACGTTTTTTGAAAAGGGGACATATGAGCCTTTAAAATGGTATACATAAACAAATGGTTCAAACTTACATGTTATGAGTTTTGATCGGGTAAACTTGAAAAATATTATATTTTTCTCACTTTTTCAAGTTTAGCTATTCTTAATTGCAAAATTTAATTAAAGAATATAAAATAAGTGATGACATTCTGAAAGTGTATTATCTTGTAAAGAGATTGACACTTCGTTTGATCAAATCGGACAAAAATTACAGTTGTTATTATTTATATAGTATAACAGTCGTGTTATATTTTTTATATATGTCATCTTATCAAATGAACTTTCACTTCAAAAATGTTTAAAACTTTTGATGTATCTTGATTGTTTATCGCAATTTCATATTTGTGCTTTTTGTAAATATTATTATTTGTCTCTCCGCAAACATTGACCAACTTCTGGTGGTCGCTCAAACGTGAAATTGACACACTTTGCGAAAATCAAGCTCTATTAAAAATTCTGAAAATTTGTAACTATAAATTCATTTGAAAAAATATGTATATGAAAAATATAACTCGACTGTTAGACTCTTGAAATAATAGCTATGGTAATTTTTATCCGATTTGATCAAACGAAGTGTCAATGTCTTCACAAGATAATGCAATTTCAGAAGGTTAGGTTAGGTTACTATGAACGGACAAACTTTAAAAAATATGAAAAAATTGGCATTTGTCAAGTTTACCTCATCAAGCCCCATAGCATATTAAGTCAAACAAAATATATATGTATACCGTTTTAAACGCCCATCCCTCTCCTTTCCTAAATTTTGGACATCTGTTCAGAAATGTTTATGTAATCAATAAATTTGCGCGTAAAGTTCAAAAAAACAGATTTTGTCAATTAAAACAAGTTTGGAGGGAAGAAATATATTTTTGAGTTCTACTCAACAAAACTCACAGCCTACACTATGTCATTAGCTGTGTGTATTTAATTTATTTATTTTGTCGCATAGTGTTATTAATACGAAAGTGTTTTCGAAAATGCATTATCCATTTGAAAAACATTCAAAATTTTTTAATAAATTGGATCAGCATAAAAAAAACATTTCATGAAGCCTGTAAAACCCAGATGACTTAGGAAGTAGATTCTGAAAAGCGTAGATTCTGATGAAGTGGACTTCCATCTGAATGGATACGCAATCTGAATGTGGGGCTTATAAATCCTCACGCAAGCCATGAGTCAAAAACGAGCAACTGGCTAATGCGGGTTTAAGTTAGGTGACATAATTGTTGCTTATTATTTTTAAGATGAGGTCGAAGGCACAGTGACTGTGAACGAAATTTATTAATGGAGCACGAAAACGGAGCTGGACGACATGGATCTTGGTGACTTGCCAAACCACATATCTTGTCTCACTACATTTGCAGAATTCAATTGATTAGGTCAATTATATTGTTACGTTTTTACCTTTTTAAAAACGTTTAAAATATGAGTTCGTTGATTGCAAACAAAATAAAAATAAATTTGTGTTCAGTTTTAATTAAACTCTTTATTGTTCGCACTATTTTTGTGCCACTGTTCACAATTATGTGTTACAACAACAAATTGCCTAGTTCGTTATTCTTCTTTACACTTCTGCTTGCGTAAGCACTAACAGTTGTTCGGTAGAACTTTACAAAGGCGATCTTCAAACCACGACTGTTCTTTTCACAGACAACTCAAGACTGACTGAATTCTTACTGCCAGTTGCCTGCTTTGTCTTGCCTTTTTATATGCCCACGTATCAGTCTGATGAAAATTCTTGAAGTCGAACCTTCTTGTGAACTTTATCGCGACTTCATTGTTGTTTGTGTATTTTGTTCACATTGCTTGTTGTTGTGTTCTCGCTTACTTGTATATCCCATTTGCATTGATATTGATGTTGTACGTTTACTTGTAACAAGTTTGTTGTATTTGTTTGTGTAGCTTTTGCTCATTTTAATGTTAAACGATGTACACCGTTTTCATTTTCATAACAATATATTAGATCTGCTTATCTTTGATCTGAAAAACATACCAATTGCCTAGTAAAATAATAGATTCAGAAATCATCAGTTTAACAGAGAAAGTTCCCATATTTATGGTGAAAAGGAATTTCGAATTGTGACTAAGCATAGTCGTCTCTAATAGGCAGATATTCATCGAACGAGTTTTTTAGAACATAATAGTGGAAATGCAAAACGTAGACGTTCCGCTCTCTGCATCCACCTTTGTATTGGGCATGTCCAATTATGAGGAACAGCCAAAATAAAAAGCGAAGTATTGTTACATTTGCTCCATGGTACATTAAAAACTCATATTTACATAAGATTAGCTGAAATCGAAAAATGTTGCAAGAAATATGTTTCTTTAAAGATAAAAATGTTTTCGATGCCTTTTTTTAACTTTACTTTTAACAAACTAAACGTTCTTATATGAACATTCATATTAAACATTTCTTTTTATTGTTAATATGTGTTTTAATTGGCGACAAAGAATATATGTACGTGTCGGGTCTTTGATTATGCGCTTCCTAACTTTAAATTCAAATTAATTAATTAAACGTTTGAGATATCATCGAAATTTAAGAAACCATTATGAATCAGTGTGAACCAATATGAAAACCAAACGACGCCATTCTTAAATAATGCTGAATAAATCAGTTTTTAATTAACTTTCTTTTTATCAGAAATTTATGTACGTTGAATTGTTATTAAAAGGACAATGAGAGACGAGAACAACTTTATGCACTTACAATGGTTTTAATACTTTCATATTTAATTTTTAATTGGCGAACGATACCGACAATTTCAAACTGAGATGTTTGATATGGGAGTTGAAGTCGGCGGACAAAAGCAGTCCGCAGATAAAGAATGCGAGTTCGTTTTGTACGCAAGAAGGTATAATTTGAGAATACCCATTAAGACAATAGTTTTGCCAAAAGTCACTAAACAACTCCCTTCTTGTACCTTTGCAATCCCTCACTCTAGCGAACTCGAAGCATTAGATCTAGCTGATCCCACCTTCAACAAATCATCACAAATAGATCTAATCCTGGGCAATGATTATGAATATCTCGTTAATATTGAAGGTATGAAGAAGAAAATTTGCGGCCGCACCTCGGCATATAACACTGTATTCGGATGGGTGCTAAGTGGCCCTATGAAAGCCCAGGCGATTCAAGCGTTCACAACTTCAGTTGTTGCCTCGGATATATCAGACCTCAATAGTATCTTGAAAAAGTTTTGGGAAGACGAAGAAATTCCCTCAGCACGCCCGTGCTCAACTGAAGATAAAATTTGTGAGAAGTTCTATACACAGACTACGACACATCATGAGAGTGGTGGATACATCGTACGATTGCCATTCAAGAAAGAAAATCCCGAGAAAATCTTTCTAGGCTCGTCTAGATTTATTGCTTTGGCCCAATATTGCAGAATGGAGAAAGCATTATCCAAGGATCCCGGACTTTATGACGAATATAATAATGTTTTGAGCGAATATTTGATCCTTGGTCATCTCAGGGCAAATATAACTCGTTTTACTTACCACACCATGGTGTAGTACGCCCGGACCATAAGACTACAAAGGTACGAGTTGTGTTTAACGCATCGAGGAAAACAAAATCAAATTTTTCTCTTAACGATGTCTTGCACACAGGCCCTACTCTACAGAGGGACTTAATTACTATTATTCTCAATTGGAGAAAATACAAATTTGTATTCAGCGGCGATATACAGAAAATGTATCGTCAAATTCTCGTACATCCCAAAGATAGATCTTATCAGAAGATCGTATTTCAACCCCAACAGAATGGCCCTATAAAAGATTACCAGTTAAACCTTTGGTTTAAATTGCGCTCCTTATCTAGCAATACGCACCCTTCTACAACTGGCAAATGACTCTGAGGCCCAATCTCCGAAAGCTTCATCCATTTTGCGTAAAGAGACTTATGTGGAGGTTTTTCTATAGATGATACCCTATCCGCTCAAGATCAACTTATACAAGTTTTGAAATCCGCAGGACTACCTCTGAAAAAGATTACTGCGAATGACTCTAAATTACTCTCCCATTTACCAAAGGAGGATCTGTATGATTTAGATTTCCTCCACTTCCATGAATCAAGCACAACCAAGACTCTTGGTATAAAATGGAATGCGCCAATAGCACAGTCATCAAAAATAACTAAAAGGCAAATTCTCTCGGCTGTGGCAAAACTTTTCGATCCAGCTGGTTGGCTCGCGCCTTTAATAATAAGGGCAAAAATACTCATGCAACAGCTGTGGTTAGAGGGATTAGAATGGGACGAAGACATTTCACCGGATTCCCTTCAAATATGGAACAATCTCGTTCAGGATCTCTCTCATATAGAGGAAATCTCAATTCCTCGTTGAATCAAATATATGCCTGAGGATATAGTTCAGATTCATGGAATTGCTGATGCCTCCAAATCAGCTTATTGTGCTACAGTGTATGTTAGGTGCCAAACAAACACACATAACGCAAGTTCAAATTTGTTTCTGGCGAAATCCAAGGTAGAACCAATTCAGACAGTTAGTCTCCCACGATTGGAACTTAATGGAGCCGTTTTATTGGCAAATCTTGTCCACTATGTTCTAGCATCCTTAAATTTCTCTAACTCGGAAATACATTTGTGGACTGACTCATCCATAGTTCTAGGTTGGCTCTCAAAACCCCCTTCATCTTGGGAAACCTATGTGGCTAATAGAATCGCTCGAATTCATCGCTCAATCCCAGATGCAAGATGGCAACATGTGCCAACACACGATAATCCAGCAGATCTCGTGGCTATAAACCACAAGATCATGCTCACAACTCCCTGTGGACCACCATGGTTAACCAAACCCTCAGCGGAGTGGCCAAAACGAAACCCGTTGGAAACACCCCAAATCTCTAACGAGGTGCAGACACTGCATACAGAAGTTCGAAATGATGACATTTTAGCTAGATTCTCATCATACAACAGAGCTTTGCGTGTGGTATGCTATATATTTCGATTCTTCAATAATTGTAATAAGAACCTCAGGCCAAACGAATCACACATTACTCAAAATGACTTGACTCACGAGGAAATGAAATTCGTTAAAGTAAGGCTGATTACACTATGTCAGAAAACCTATTATTCAGAGGAATATGAAGCCTTGTCTGAAAATCGAGACATATCTACTAAAAGCGCTCTAGGAACCTTAAACCCATTCCTTGATAGGAATTCACTTCTTATGATAAATGGCAGATTGGCTCTCTCTTCCCTACCATATAATGAACGCTATCCCATTATATTACCTGGCAACTCCCGATTTTGTCAGCTTTATTTGCACCATTTACATCACTTCCTATTTCACGCCGAATGCGGCCAAATGTGTCGTATGGTACAAACTGAATTCTATATCTTCCGTCTCAAACCCCGAGTGAAGAAGATAATACGACAGTGCAAAACTTGTATTATTTACCGACAACAGCCTTGTACTCAGATAATGGCACCACTTCCCAGAGAGAGATGTACTCTTTCACCCCCATTTCAGGTCACTGGCATTGACTTTGCTGGCCCATTTGAAATCAAAATCTCAACCTTACGGAATTCGAAAACTGCAAAGGCTTATGTTAGCGTTTTTGTTTGCTTCAGCACGAAAGCAATCCATTTAGAACTGTGCTCAGACCTGTCTTCGTCAGCATTCCAAGCCGCATTCTCTCGTTTCGTTGGGAGGCGTGGACTACCCCAAAGGGTAGTAACTGACAATGGTCGAAATTTTCTCGGAACTAGTAGAGCACTCGAACGTGAATTCAATGTGTTTGTAAAAACAGCAGCCCAAGAAATAGCTCAGAAATACATAACATATGGCTTTGAATGGAAGTTTATACCCCCTCATGCTCCACACATGGGTGGTTTATGGGAAGCCGCCGTAAAAGACTTCAAATTTCATTTGAAGCGAATTGCTGGTGCTGGTTTACCTTTGAGGAATTTTCAACTATTTTAGCTCGCATAGAGGGAAATTTGAATTCTCGTCCATTATCTGCACTATCTGAAGACCCATCAGATTTGACAGCATTAACTCCCGGTCACTTCTTAAGAGGAGCACCTCTGATATCTTTCCCAGAACAGAATTGGCAGGAAATGTCTTTGATTAACAGATGGGAGAAGCTCAAAGCACTTCACCACAAATTCGCAATTCGGTGGAAGCAGGATTATTTGAAGATACTGCAGAGGCCCTACAAATGGAGATTCTCAGTACCTAATATGCATGTCGGAGATCTCGTCGTAGTAATGGACGATTTACAACCGCCCTACGAATGGCGACTGGGAAGGGTTAAAAATACATACCCCGGACCGGATAAGAATGTGCGTACAGCAGACATTCGCACATCTTCGGGAACTATCACTCGACCTATAGTTAAGCTATGTCGCCTTCCATTTCTAAGCGATGAGAATTCTAGTTAAAATTATATTCTAAACCACCTTCAAATTCTCAACACAACTCGTCTTTTTTCTCCCGCTACTAACATTTCCTAATTCGACTCAATTCTCATTACTTAATCTCTTAACCTTCTCTAATCTCTAAAATTTCTCCCTTAGATACAACCGTAGATTTACCATAATACGCCACAACTACAAACCCAATTCCAATAGACGTCACGCGGGCAAGGGTTGTCACCCAAGATCTCGACCAGATCCTGAAATTTATGAATGCAAAATTTGCCAGAAATTCCACGCGTTGAGGTTTTGCCGCCAATTCCTGAGAATGTCTATCATTGAAAGGCAGGAACTCGTCGATAGGCATCGGTATTGTGAAAACTGCCTAGCTAGGAGCCATGACTTACGGTCCTGCACGTCACTGGACATGTGTAAGAAGTGTGACAAATTCCACCACACATTGCTTCACCCAACCCCTGAAAGGTCCAAAAGAAATGCAGCAGTTCAACGAAAGACGTTTCAAAAGATGAAAAGAAAGAAGGTCGTTCAACGAAAGACATCAACGGAAGAAGCATCATAATCGACTTTATCCACAACTCCAGATGCCAAAATAATTGACAAGCCATAAGATCCTTGGCACAATTCCTTTGTACTACACCTCCGGGCGAGAGGCCATCTTAAGTTTAACCCCAGGGCCGGCGATATGTTCAAACTAGGTTTGAACACAACAAAATTATATCGATAACAATAATAATAAGTGACAACAAAACACTTTCCATCCATCTAAAGGAATGTCTCCGCAATTCCATTATACAAAAGGAATGCCTCCACTATTTACAGTAAGGCAAATTGTCTATGAAGTTTGGTGGGAAATAAAATTAGAAAAAGGAAATCACTTATCATCTTGCGCTTATCGTAACAACAACTTAGTTACCATCAAGTTTTTTTTTTTCTAACACATTCAAAAAAAGTGTGAAAATATTCAATAAAATTAACATAAAAACTTGTGTAAAATATTTAATAAAATTACCAAAAAAAATATAAACTATAAATTGTGCTAAAGATATATAAAAAAAATCTAATAAATTTTTAATTGTGTTTTATAAAGATCTATTAAATTTTAAAATTGTGCTCAAGTTATATATATTTGAATATATACTTACCTTTAAATTGAAATATACTTACCTTTGAATTATATATACTTACCTTTGAATTAAATATACTTACCTAAATTTATAATATTGTACTTACCACCAATGAAATCAACCAATTGTGCTTAAATATAATACAGTGCTTGACAAAACAATGGAAACTTTTTCAAAAATGTATTTAATCGGACGAAAATTTAACATGTTTTTTAAAAATCGGCAAAACATTTGTTGAGCTTATTAATATGCACTGTTATTAACGTTTCTGTATATTAAAATTATGTATAAAAATGAATTATATAATTCAAAAATTAAAAAAGTTTCCAAAGTTTCCATTGTTTTGTCAACATCAAATATGTGAATAGAATTATTTTTTTTTAATTACTGAATTATATAGTCTTTTTATATATTTTTTAAAATACAGAAATGTTAATAACAGTGCATATTAATAAAAGGCATTAATATTTTGCCGATTTCTTAAAAAGATTTTTAAATTTTCGTCCGATTGTAACACATAAATAAATTTTTGAACAAGTTTCCATTGTTTTGTCATGCACTGTATATATTAAAAAATATACCTAACTGAATTATATCACCTGAACTACTTCCGCTAAAATTTGTACCATTGATTAAATTTATACTTACCAAATACCCCTAATAAATTCACAACTGGATAAAATACAAAGAGTTTAATTGGAAGCTGGAAAAAAAGGTAAGAATCTCTTTCTCTCTCAATTCTCCAAAAAGAAATTGAAATAATTGTATTTCTTTCTTTCTCTCTCCCACAACACGCATCCCAACGATTGTAATTACTTACGAGTAATTACAATCAACATCTCCTAAAGATCTCTTTTTTTTAAAGAGATTCAAGGGAGATTTATAAACAAATTAACAACCCCAATTTGTTTCATAATTGTTATTCCATCGTTAAACAACGCGTGTAACTATTCCTGCTCGTTTAACTGAAATTAAAACCAATGCAAATAAAAGCTTACATATTGGAATTTATATATGGGGAATTTCGTGTCAAATATTGAAAATATTGAAAAATCTTATTCTTGAATTAAAAAATAATATATATATATATATAAAATTTTTATATACGTATGCATTTTTCCACACACACTATTGAACAAATACTTTAATAATTTATGAAGGAGCATTAATACTTTTTATAACTTAGTAGACAGGCAACCAACAATCCTGTCTTCATGTGCTGTATAGAGAAAAAGTCATTATTTAAGGCCATGTATGAATACAAATATTGATATATTTGTGAAACTATTATAAGCATTTATACTTATAGCTCTCATCGTATGTACTTGTTATTCCTTATGTTTAATGTTTGGATGTAATTCAAAAAAGCCGAAACACTAACACTGTTTCGAGAACGTCTTAAATGTGCTTTAAATAAAATAGTAGTATTAGAAAAATTATTATCGGAGGCATAATTCGATTGTTTGTGCTAAAATTTAATGGCTTTTAAGAATAATTATATAAAAAACTATGCCAAGAAAAACAAGTGACCGTTTACTCAAAAGTTGCCGAAGATAATTCAAACGTAGTCACGTAGTAAAGCCGCAACTGTATCAATACAAACGCATTTCCGTTATGGTAGTGTAGGGTATTAAAACAAACCAAGAGACTTAAAAGAGAAGCATAAGAAATATAAAAAAATACATTGACCTTAATAAACATAAAATATCAATATTCGCATACAATATATTCATATTCGACTTATTTGCTCTTTGGTTATAGAATCCATACATGTAAATGGAAATCTGAACTATACATACATAAATACTATAAAAAATGTACTATTATGTTAATGAAGCAACCTTATTGAATGAATACTCTTACTCTTGTATAAATTTCAAATAAAATTCTAAATATTACAAAGAGGTAGCAATCTTTATTTCTAATAAATATTTTTTAACAAAAATATAATTTTAATTCATTCATTACAAAAAAACAGAAAATGATCCAAAAACTAAGATAAAACAGTTTTAAACGAAATTATATAAATACAAGGTGGGCCATCTATCGCTTTAAATTTGAACCATCAGTTATTTCGAATCTGGCAATAGTTATATCATTCTATTCTGTCAAAAAATTCAATGTATTATCTCCGCTGAACGTAATGAGTTGATTTATGCTTGAGTAAGGTTGTGATTTATTGGGCTAACTAGAAACTGTACGTTGATGTCAATTTTGACAAAACAATCATTCGTTGTTTTGGATACATACATAGTTGGTCATTACAACCCTTCAGTCAGGATTATGGAACTAGTTTTTCACACCACCTATGTTGTGTGTGATAATTTTATACATGAGTGGTGCGACCTGCAGTTTAAAGTCAACTCCGATCGACAGATTTTTTTGAGAAACCTTTTCATGGCAGGTTTAATTACTCTCAGAGTTTTTGCCAGAAATCTGCTGAGAGGAAGTCACCAAAGAAAATTTTTTTTTCGTATTTCGTTTTGATGTCTGACCTGGGGTTTGACCGTTTTCCAGTTGAACCGTGGCCTTACGTCTTATAAGCCAACAACAAACTACCCACTAGACTACGGCTATGGTTATAAAATATTTAATAATGATCCCCTATAAACGATCATATGTAAATTACCATCGCAAATGTTTAGTTGTTTTATTATGTAAAATTATTTATATTAAAGTTTTACATTCAATAAGAAAACCTGAAATCCATCACGTGTTTATCACATTCCCCCTGAAAAAGATTTCTGCATTAAGATCAACTCCACATAAACGAACAATTCGCAATTTGCTTAAAAATGAGAAGAAAAGTTTTTTAATTAGCCCTACAACGAAAAAAATCATGATGGTGTTTTTGGTTAACATTAAAACATGCAGCTCATTCTTCATTTACGTTCAAAAAAAAAAGGTTGTAACATTTTTTAATGTAATTCTCTGTCATAAATTTCGCTCGTGTTTTTATATGTCATATTACTTAACAAGTCCTTATGTCATGTAGTGTCCACAAACATATTAAATTATAATTTATATATGTACATATGTATGTGTACATTAATTAAAAAGAAGAGGCTGAATAAAATTGTTCAGTCATGAATTTTAATTGAGTCAATATTCATTGCATTGACAAAATTATTTGAAGTGTTCAGGCATACGCAAATCAGCTTATTCAATAATCATTTAACAGCTGGAAAACAACAAGATTTTTTTTTTTATAACAATTCATAAATTTAACCCTAAACCTACCGTGACTGGAAAAATTACTCATTTGAGATTTTTTATCAGAATTTCTTAAATATAACATTATAACACCGCTAGTTGCCTTTACGACTTCTATTAAAAAATACATCGAATATATTTTTGAAG
Source organism: Sarcophaga carnaria (assembly GCA_958299815.1). NCBI lineage: Eukaryota > Metazoa > Arthropoda > Insecta > Diptera > Sarcophagidae > Sarcophaga > Sarcophaga carnaria. Next base: position 69,783,896 of record OY283149.1, on the reverse strand, counting down.
ATTTACTCCTATCTTGTACTATTTTTTGTCTGAACATCGTATTTATTATTTATTAAATTTAAAAATTTTTATTATGATTTTGTTAGATTAAAATTCACAATGGCTCATTAAAACTTAAACTTTGAATATTTATTTGTCTGAGACAAAAGCAAATGCAGTTATAGTTGAAGCAAATAGAATTTTATTTAAATGCCTTAATTTTAAATGAATGTGTCGGTGAGCATTCGTATAGAGAATCATTTTTAATTGAGAATTTTAATTAAACGAAAAAATATATATACATATGTACGATTATGTATGTACATAAATTTGAAATTTTATTGCAAAAGCAAACCTACACAAGTAATTTAATTTAATTCTTTTTTATGTTGATATAGCCAATTAGCGGGTAAAAATGGTTTACAAATTCAGTCGAAACTTTAATGTTATTTTTATAATATTTTACACTGACCGATAAAACAGAGTTAAAATAATTAATATTTTTCAATTGCAATTCATCATAGTCTACAGAAACTGTCAACATAATTAAAAAAATTGGGAAACATGCAAGAAAAAAATCTGAAAAAATCATCAAAACGTAGATAAAATGGAGGAAAAGTAAAAGAAGGAAAAGTTAAATCTTTGCATTTTACGCAGAAACAAAAATATATAAAAATAACTGTTTGCTTATTGGAGAAAATAAAGTTGTAAAATAAAATTTCTTTTTACACTTCATAAAATGAAATTAGATAAAACTTAGAAAGATGCAGTTTTCGGACCAAGTGAGTTGCCGACGAAGCTAACGATGTGTATGAAAAAATGTTAGCTCCGCCTGCTATATTCGGCATCAAGTACATACTATGTAGCTAAAATGCGGTTAATAACCTTTGGGTAGCTTGATGCATGATTTAAATTGTAATTATCTAAAAAAGTTTTGATTGCCTCAAATCATTTGGCCTTAATCGAGTATAACCTCACAAATATATTTTCCCCTCCATAGAAATGTTTTGCCTCCGTCGGAGGCGTATAGGTTACCCACCTCACAAACTTATCAGACTGTTCATTTGCTTAAACTTCCACATGACCTCAAATTCAACAGAGTGTATCCCAACTTCACGTTCGACCCTGTAATATTTAAATTATTAAGAGCCTAGTGATCGGATCGCTTCCTGACTGTCAGATAGTATTGCTACGTTCCGTTCTTTTTAGTTTTGTCGTAGACTGCCGCTTTCAAAATACACACAAGATTTTAAATGGGTTCAGGATATTTCTCTCTGAGACCAAAAAACTCTTGCTTCTGTCTCAATATCTGCTTTCTATACATTACAACAGAATAGTCCTTGTCTTAAAAGAGTATGTAGTCTTGATAAATATTCACTAAATTTAGTAATAAAGCATTTTCCAAATTCATAAAATCTATTGGTTGTGTTATTGGGATGGTTGAGGAAGAAACTGTCCGCCACTCGATTTATCAGGTCACGAAATCCCCATATGGATATCCTATTGGACTTGTTTCCTAACCTTAGCCTCTGGCCCTTAATTACGTGTGTAACGAATTTAAATCTAACTGAGCTTCCAGTGTCACTGTAGAAAATATTCTTATGGCTTCCTGCGATTATGCCATCTGTACAGTTTTTGCATTTCACCCAAACACTGGCTCCAAAGGTCACTCTGATGGTACACATCTAGTTACACCTATATTCCCAGAAATTTTATTTCCCGTAATTGTGATATTTCTTCCCCAGGAATCCAATATTATTCTAATTCCAACGTTTTCCCTCCTCGTCAATGAATTCCTATTGTATTTTTTTTTTTGAAAGAGTGTAACAAAACAAACCAGAGTATTAGATGGGAATCGAACTCAGGACCCTCCTGTTGATAGTTCAGCACATTACCAACTATACTACCAGGGAACACGTTTTCATAGTTACTATTAATATTGTTACTAAAACGAAGAATCAAAATGCTGGTGTTTTGCTTTTACAAAGCTTTGCATTAAAATTATAAACAGAAGCTACAAAAACAAAATAATGCTGTAAACAAACCTGTTTACAAATTATGGTACTGTTTAATATAACAACAAACACCATCATAAGAAAATGGTAAACAAGTAAACAAAAATATACCAACAACACTACAATAATAAATGTAAACAACTATGATTACATTTATAGAGATTTCGAGAAGCGAAATTTATTCAAATAAGTTCTTTCTAAACAAGTAACGACAGTGGGAAACAGTATAGTCTGTTGCTTTTCCTTACCAAAATATCTTCTTCAAAAGTCGTGGTATAATATTTACAACCTTTGGTTTCCTCGCCATATCCAGTATTTCGTTACGACTCCTATGAAGATTGATTTGTCTTAGACTTAATGTAAATTATGTACTTCATTTATCTACAATGGGTCAAAAATATCATTTGGTTGTTCTCCAACGGAGTATGGTTTTTGAAGAATGAAGAAACACAGAAAATTTTCTGAAGTGATTAAAACATCCTTGATGGGAAATGGGTGACGGTCACATTAGGTGTGCTCTCTTTCTACTGAAGTTTGCTATCGGTGTTTCCAAATGTTTGTAGTGAGTTTTCACAATCATAACGCGTTGTTATTTTATAAGACTCTCCATTTTTAATAAACGGCATTAACATACGGTTGTGGTCTTATAATTAGCACACCTGTCCACCAAAAAGTTTATTTTGAATATTTTATTCTTAAAACGATAAATTTTTCTGTCACATGTATTTAAAAATGACTTACTGACTTTAAATAATAAAACCTAGTAAATAACATACACATACATAATTGGTCATTACAACCCTTCAGTCAGGATTACGACCTAGTTTCTCACACCACTTATGTTGTGTGTGTTAATTTTATACATGAGTGGCGGGACCTACAGTTTAAAGTCGACTCCGAACGACAGATTTTTGAGAAACTTTTCATGGCAATTTTATTTACTCTCAGAGTTTTTGCCAGAAATCTGCTGAGAGGAAGTCGCCGAAAAAATACTTTTTGTATTTTATTTTGATGTCTGGCCTGGGGCTCGAACCCTGGCTTTTCGTCTAATAAGCCAACACACTACCTACTAGACCACGGCGACTTAGTAAATAACATTATTCTTAAATATCGATTACGATTAGTAATCAATTACATTACTTTTTAAAAGGAATCGTAATGATTATATAATTCTATGAACAATTTTTTCGTATTACTAATTGATTACGATTATTACGATAATCAAAACGAATCAAAAGTAATCCAAAACTAATCAAATTATTTTCAATAATTACTTACAATTCTTTATTTGATTTATTTTAATTTGTTTACTTTTGGATTACTTTTGATTATTGGACTAATCGCCAGTAATCCTGATTATTTTTGGATTATTATGTAATCGTAATCAATTATCAACTTTTTTACCAAAAATAATCGTAATTTTAATCATTATTTCACCATTCAAAAAAAAGTAATCAAATTACTAATAATTACTTAACAGCTAAGATTTATTTTTTCTGACGATTTTTTTACAATTTCCATGAACGTCTTCGACGATTTTGGCTATTTTTTTCTAATATTTAACGATTTGATGCTTTGTTTAGCTGGCAACTGTGTTTACTTACACCCCATCTAATGGTGCGTTTGTTTCATAAGCGTATAGTTTATTTTAATTGCAATGGTCTTTAAGTATACGCCTGATATACGGTATATTTGGCTTTCTAATACAGTGCATTATTTAGTTTAGAAGAAATTTCTGTAACAGAAAGTTTTGCATGAAAATTTAAAATCAATTAACCGTAGATCGAGCTTTGTATCAAAAATATTACATTTCAATTTTGGAGGCTACATGGCTTTAATTCAGAAAAAGTTAGATGTCTGATTTTTTTTAATTCGTTAGTATTTTGATTGTCGTTATTTTAAACGAAATAAAAAAAGAAAATTTTGAAAAGGTCTTAAAAAATTCAAAAACATCATAATTCTATCTTATGTATAATTTTTGATACATACGACTTTCCTAGGGATTCTCTGGTGTTGTGTATGTATTTTTTTTGAAACTTTCAAGGATTTTGTAAAGAATTATCGGGAATTACACATTATTTATGATATTTGATAAGGTATTGATATTGATTGAAGTAGTCGTAGTCTAGAATGCACTATGTTACCTTATTAGACGTCAGACCAATTTTTAAACCTCAGGTCAAACATTTCCAGTTTACAAAGAAAGGCTGTAATGACCGATTAAATATGTACATAAATACATATGTAATATGCCTACTACTGAAGATTCTGAAGAAGAAGAAAACAGAAGCTCCTTTTATGAACACGCAAGTATTTACAGGACGTTAATCGAAAAAGATGGTACTACTTGGAATAGACAGACATACATTAGAAAAAAGTGTTTCGTCCTATGTTTTTTTTCATAGATATTACAGATGACAGTATTTCGGTCAAATATCTACGTATGAGATAACAGAATTATTCGCTTTGATAACGTGCTACTCGGAAGTGATGATAAATTTACACCTATTACGCCTCTTCGAAAACTGAGCTGAAAGTCTTTCAGCTTTTAATAATCCTAATAATTTTGCCGCTATAGATGGGTAACTAATTCAATTTTATGGTCGTTATAAATTTCGTGGTCCACCGGAATCGAATTGGCAGTTTAAGATTTGAGTACATGCTACGTGCGTAGAAACTACTTATAGCCGTATTTGGGGAAACTTGTATCTGGGACACCAGAGAGGAATGAAAGAGAGAACATTGCTATTGACATAATCGATGTTCTATTGCAACGGGAAACTTTTTTACCTCACATGACGTTGACAACAAATTATATTATATAATTATAACAACGGTTTGTACCATCAGGTTTCAGCTAGCCCTCGATTGGGAGCGGTGCTGATGGGAGTGACAATAAGCTGTCCCATCTAAACATTTGGAAATTATAAATCGCCACAAAACAAGGCTGCTAGATGTGAAATTATTCCCATTTAGAAAAAAATAACGCCAAGCTGATATGAAGTGTTTAATTTTTACTTACTTAAACTTAAAAAAACATGATGTACATTGCATCATGTCAAAAATTTTGGCGTAAATTTGACAAAATTGATAATAAAATGTGACAATATAAAATGGTTTTATTAAAATGAATTGAAGTAAATAAAAATATTTAAATTTTATAACAAAATCTACAAATAATTGCGGAAATTCTACGAAATACAAGTATGTATCAAAAGTGATATATAGCTAGAATTATGAAGTTTTTTTAAGGATCGATCTACGGTAAATATAAGTTTTTATATCTCCATTTATATGAGTTCCTCAAGAATATTCGGTTACAAAGATTTCCAATTTCAATGTATGCTTCCAAGAAGCTTTATCAGAGCTTAATTACTTCATAAACAAATTGCAAATTTTCACCAATTACATACCTACATAATTGGTCATTACAACCCTTGTCAGGATTATGGATCTAGTTTCTCACACCACTTATGGTGTGTGTGTTAATTTTATAAGTTACATGAGTGGCGGAATCTACAGTTTAAAGTCGGCTCCGAACGACATATTTTTTTTTTAAAAACTTTTCATGGCAATTTTATTTACTCTCAGGGTTTTTGCCAGAAATCTGCTGAAAGGAAGTCAACGAAGAGATATTTTTTTCGTATTTTCGTTTTTATGTCTGACCTGGGCTTTGAACCGTGGCCTTACGTCTAATAAGCCAACACGCTACCTACTAGACTACGGCGACGGTAAATAAATAACAGTACCTACATTAATTATTAAAATTATATTTTTGTAAAGATAAATATATTTCGGCACATATCATTAGCACACCATGTATTTAGTCATTCTTTTCTCTGTGAGATGAAAAAAAAAATTAAACTAGTTTGCATGATTTCGTATTAACCCCATTATATTTACGTGTTTTCTAAGAAAATATTTCTAAAATTACGAAGATTAGTGGCACACATTTAAAAATTGTCCAATAATACTGTCGCATCAAAAATATCTGAAAATAAATGCTGCCATTAGAAGAAAACCTCGGCCAAGAAACATTACTAGTGCCGTATACCTTCAAATTATTACTAATGCGAAGAAGAATACCTCATAATGTCGTCAGAAATACAAAAATGCTTTTGGAGGAGCAAGACATACCTATTTATCACACACAATTTTAACAAAAATCATTCGTTGCAGGTATTTTACGCAACACATTCCTATGGTATCAAAAATACAAAGAAATACGCTTAACTTTATTCGGGAAAAACGTCCTTAGGAGTGGTGAATCTAAATTCAATTGAAAGAACAATGTGTGGTATTCAGCGAAGTAGGATTGAAATCCACGCTATACTTTGAAGTCAACTAACTATAGAGAAGTTGCTCAGTGGAAGGGCCAGTTTCCATATAGCATAGTATGGGACCGATCATAAAGAATGAATTCTTGATGGATCAACATTGAACCAAACAGATTGTGTAGATTTAATTGATTCCATTCGCTCATGAAAAATTGTATGTAAAATGAATTTTTAAGCAAGATAATGAAGTCGCACCGCACGAATGGACAAAATATTTAGAGATCGAATAACTTGATATTATATAATGGCCAGCATAGAGCTGTGATTATAACTTATGGAACAATCTTGAGACACAAGTTGAAAAAAAAATTAAAAATTTTAAAGTTTGCCTGCTAAAGGTGGTTCAAGTGGCATGCAATGACATACAGAATGCAAGACAAGTGAGAGACCTCTAAATTAAAATTAAATATTAAATGTAATTTATTGTTGAATTCTTTCGTCTAAGCATACACTAGAAATATTGTTACGCAAATGGAAAAGGTGTTACATCGTTTTATATTAAAATAATAAACAAAAGCTACAAAAACAAAAACAATGGACTTGTTTACTTGACCAACAATTAAACAAAAATTTAGCAACAACATCAGTATATAAAAAGGGATAAACACGTAAACAAACAACAACAACACTGCAAGAACAAACGTAAACAAAATACACAAACAACAATAACGTAAACAACATACATAATTGGTAATTCAGTCGGGATTACGGCGTAATTTCTCACACTGCTTATGTTGTGTGTGTTAATTTTAAACATGAGTGGCGGGACCTACAGTTTAAAGTCGACTCCCAACGACAGATTGTTGAGAAACTTTTCATGACAATTTTATTTACTCTCAGAGTTTTTGCCAGAAATCTGCTGAGAGGAAGTCGCCGAAGAAATACTTTTTGTACATATTTTATTTTGATGTCTGGCCTGGGGCTCGAACCCTGGCTTTTCGTCTAATAAGCCAACGCACTACCTACTAGACCACGGCGACTTTTAACATTTATGTTTATAGAGATTTCGCGAAGGCATCGCATTCTCCTTCAAGGGCATTCATCAGACTGTTTACTCTGCTATATAAAAGGCTAGACAAAGCAGGCAACAAGATCAGTAAAAATTCAGTCACTCTTGTGTGAAAACGCGTCGCGTGTAAGGGAAAAATCGTGGTTTGAAGATCTCCGTTGTAAAGATCTTACGAGCAGTTGTTAGTGTTTACGCACAAGAGTGTAAAGAATGATAACAAAACAAATTGTTGTTATTTAAATCAAGTTGCGTACAGTGGCATACGGAATTGTGCGAACAATAAAGAATTCATCTAAAACTAAACACAAACTTATTTTTATTTAATTTGCAATCTACGAACTCATATTTTAAACGTTTTTAAAAGGATAAAAACGTTACAATATTTTACTGTCCTTAAACAAATTTTGAAAACATATTTCGTCTTTGTTTGTTACTAGAAAAAGGTCGTATAGATGGGTGTGCCAATTATAAGACCACCACTGTATGGCACAACTTAAAGTTGAATCTTGAACACAAGAAATGATACTAAATTTTAGTATCAGTCAGGCATCCTTTTCAAGCTAGTTAAGTACAAGTATTATATGTTAGATAGGAATAATATAATTCTTGCTATTATTTTAACCTTTACTGCATGCAACCTTTACTGAAAGACAACGAATAATTATATCTTTGTAAAATTAAGTTAATGCATAATAATAATTATAAATACATAAAAGCGTTTTTGAGGCATTTATTGTTTTTGCTAAAGATAAAGGCAGTTTTCTTTTATGTAGTAAAGTAAGACGAAAGGAGGCTGAAACAATTAAGAAAATTGACTTCTATTGCCCTTAAACATGTTAAAGTAATTTGAAGAGCAAAGGGTGACAGGCGATTGCATGTATTGTGGTATAATTTAATGCATTTGTTTATGGGTTCTTGATTCTATAAATGATTTAAAAGCCTTTAATATAGTGTCGCTCAGTCTTATTATTGGTTGTGGTTTTTATGTCGCCATTAAAATAATGTGTAATTTATATGGAGAGTGTATAACAGTGATTTGTTTTTGTGCTTTGAGAAATTAATAAAATTGCTTTTTATTTATTTACGTATTACAATGCAATTATACAATATTTTTATACAACAGTTATTAGGAGCTAAGTAACTAAGAACTCATGCTGTGTATTGTGTAACAGATTGAGTCTTTGGTGGGCATCGAACTCACTAACCTCAAAGCAAAAATCTATAAAAAATGAGATAAAAATAATTGTAAGCATATACTACTAAAGTAAATGAAACAAAAAAAAATTCAAAAACTAAGCTCGAGCAATTGTCTATGTATACAGCTTTTACAGCCCTTCTAAAATAACGATTTTTTGTAATTTGGATCGGCTGTAAAGCAACCGTGGAATATGGTAGTTCACTGCTTTAGTTTAAAGAAGTAAAAGAAAATTTGGCCTTACAATACTATTGCCTTCGATCCCTTCATGAGAATAAATCGAATTATTAATACAATATTAAAAAAGTAATACGAAATTAAAGCATTTATGACTTAGTTTTGAAGCTAAAAGATTGACAGCCTACAAAATTAAGAAGCAAAAGCTCGAAGACACTGTTGTTACAAATGTCTGGAATATTAGGACAGCAATCATACAAAAGTTTTTGTTTGTAAGGGACATCATACAACACTTCAGTCAGGATTACGACCCAGCTTCTCATACCACTTATTCTGTGTGTGTTAGTTATACATGAGTGGCGGGACACACAGTCGACTCCAAACGACGGATTTCTGAAAAATTTTTTAATAGTTTAAATTTTTAAATTTTATTTACTATCCGAGTTTTTGCTGAAAACCTGTTGAAAATAAGTCACAAAACCTAACGAACAAGCAATTATTGTTTTATACGTCAAGTTGTATACAGTGGCACACAGAAATAATCCGAACAATAAAGAATTTAATTGAACACAAACACCAATTTATTTTTATTTTGTTTGCAATCAACGAATTCATATTTTAAACGTTTTTAAAAAGGTAAGGGTGCCCCGGTAGTCCAGTGGGTAGTATGCTAGACTATTAGCGTGCGGGTCATGGGTTCGATTCCCATCAGAGGCTCTGGTCTGTGACACTACACCGAGCATATGGTCAAAATTACTCAGCTCGTATATAATTAGAATATAATTTGTAATTGTATTTTAGTTAATAAATAAATAAATAAATAAATAATAATAAATATGATGTGAATCACTGTTGTTTCGTGAGGCCAAATTTGATAGTCTGATGGGAATAGAAGCAATTTATTCCTTACAAACTTCTACAACCTGTTCGTATGGTCGGTTCTGAATCCTACTATCAACAAAAAGAGAAATTAAAGGAAAAAAGTTTATTAAAGGGAAAATTTATCATGAAAATGCTAACACTTGACTGCAAAGTTTTGCTGCACACTCAGACAACCATTTATTTTGGTATTTGCCGAGCTCTCCTTATGATGATCAATTTTTCGCTTATTAAAACCAGAAGTCCTATATTATTAACCAAGCGCTTAATCCCGATCTGTTATCGATTGAAATATGTTTGGTCTGATAAATGTGTTTAAATTTTTGAAAAATTTATAACCGAACACTCAATATTCATATTCGAATTAAATGTTGAGTTTGAAAATTTTACACAATGTTTTGGTTACGCTTTTTCATTCAATTTAATTAATTTCAGACCAATGAACTCAAAATTTGCAGAAGCCACATTTGAAATTTAAATTTACTTTATGAGACACATAAATAGCCAATGATGTTACAAACATGGAAGAGAATGTTAAGATACTAACAGTATGCTTAATGAATGTTTCAATTACAAATAAAGTATACGCATGAAGGCCAGTTGCCGTTGCCAGAGAGCAGAACATAATCTTATATATAAAAATGAATGTGTGTTTATTTGTTTGTTTGTTTAAAGTCTATAGACGGCTAAACGGCTGGACCGATTTTCTTGAAATTTGAACAGTACCTTCCAGTATGTCTGGAAGGAGTTATAGGCTACTTTTTATTTTAAAATTTCAAGTAGGCGAGGTGCCTCGCCCACATACCCAATAAGTATTTAATGTCGCATACTTCATAAAATGCAACAGCTAGAGTCCTAAAATTTTTCTATGGACGACTTTGACGTATATATGAACAAAATGGGTGGATTGGCTACAGTGGGCGTGTCACCTATATATATATATAAAAATGAATATTTGTTTGTATGTACCTTATAGAATCGTAAACTATGCATTTGATCTTTAGCAAAGTTGTTGCGCATTAGCCGACAAAGGTTTCTAAATTAGTATGACCAATTTCCGACAGGTGGCGCCATTAAAAATTACTTAAAATGAATTAAATCGTAAACTGCGCATTCCTTAACAAAGTTATTGCGCATGAGTCGACGGAGGTTGGTGCGATTAATTTCCGATGGATAGCGTCACTGAAAATTATTCAAAATGAATGACAAGCAATTGGTCGACCTACACCTCAAGTACGGAAGAAAAAAGAATTATGAGCCTCAGAATCAGACGAGCATTAAGACTGGAAAGTCTTCGATTATATGCCGCTGAGACCCGTTCGCTTGAACCACTTGAACAACGAGAAGCGAGATTATAAATTGATCGACTGCGTACTACTCAGGCCCGTTCATCTGAATCATGGAACAACATCAATAAACAAAATTAATAAAATGATTCAAAATTAATTGGACATTTGTTTAATGTTTTTCGTTCAAATTTATTTTAATTGGTGTCGCAGCAACACGCGCAGCGTACAGCTAGTAAGAAATAAAAAAACCAAACAAATTCTATTTAAAATTAAACTAGAATGATTGAAAAGTAATTTCCGAATTTCTATTTGAAAAATTGTTTTTATTTAAATTATATGAGTATATAAACCCACTGTCATTCAAGAAACTAATAAAGAATAAAAAATTTCTTATGCGAAAAGGTAAAAAAACAGTTTAGAGGGTTCGAGAAATTTAAAAAAAAACTTTCGAGTTCTACTCAACTAAATTAGACTATGTAGTTAGCCGGGTGTGTGTGTCTTGGCAGCCTTCTGGTAGCCTCACATTTGAAAGTAGACGTTGGCGATACTAGAAGCCAGACAGTTTTGAATTTAAAACAGCAATTGAATGTAAAATGATTTATTCAAGGACAACTTCTCCTCAAGGTAATCATCCTCGATCAATTAAAGATGATTGTTTCTCCAAATATTCCTCGCCTAATCTTATGATGATAAGATAAATGACAGAAATGAGATGTGTTAGCAATTCTACGCTCAAGTCGAAACGTCCTGACAATGACCTGACCGCTTTATTGTCACGTAATGAGAGAGGATAAGCACAGCGCCGGGAATGACAATCGATGTGTTTAGTGTCTGATAATGAAAAAAAAAATTGAGTGCTTCAAACCTAAAGAAAAACTAAATGAGTATATAGCACTACATAATATAAGATCACAACGCAATGGGCAAATAGATGTCAATTCTCACGGGACATAATTTATCAGAACAAATTCACGGAAAATTTCACTTCATCTGAAGTGCTGTCAAGAGCCTTATAAACAACAAAATTATAGAATTGTAAAATATAACAATTGTAAACGACTTTAGTATCGCATGTTATATTTGAGAAGGGTCAAACATTAAAGAGTCCAAATAAAAGAGGACCTTGCTGAATACATTGACTTGAGAAAAAAAAGGCTGATTATAAATGCACTGAAAAAGCAACTGTCAGGTACTTGCGCTATCTCTTTCACAATGAAATTCATCACATCATTATAAACATGAAACAGACAGATGGTTAGCGATCTTTCTTAAACCTCTATATAGCATTCATTAAGAAGGTGTTCTATATTCTTAACGACCATGTTATAAAATGCATATCGCGTTTGTACAGGCGGGCAATTGGACTCGAGATGACAATCGATCGCATATTTCAACAGCAATTAAAAGCAATAAAAGCTAAAGAGAAAAATGGCTAAAAATATAATCACACACAAAGATAAATTAAAACTTCAGTTATCTGTGGAATTCTTGTATTGAAGTGCTTTAAACTGTAGAATCATGCAGCTATAGCGACAAAAGATGCCTCAACAAACTGCATTCTTTGAAATTTTCTCAGAAGCAATAAATAAATATTGTTGTTATTAGTAATGAAACAGAATACTTCTACAAATTCAAGCAAAAACGGTGTCGAACAAAGATGGTCCATAATGAAGTCGACAGCCGTAACTTCGAATACTGTTAATTACGTTTAAATATATGTACGTTAATTGCTTTTTCTGCTTTTATGATTGTTTTATTTTTTTGTTTTTATTTTTTACACACCTTAAGAAAAACATACGGTTTTTGTTTACAAAATGCATAAAATTCAGTGAAAGTACAGCAATACCACATACAGATTGTGGGAGCACAATTGAGAGAGTAAGAAAAACGCTGTTAAAATAAAATGGATTCTATCTCACGACTGCTTTTGCCCAATTCCGTTTGATCACTTATACGTGTTAAAAATTGAAAAGATGGTTAAAAAAATTTAAGTTGTTGATCTAGATAATTAATATTGTTACGTTTTTACCTTTTAAAAATATTTAAAATATAAGCTTGTAGATTGCAAATAACATAAAAGTAAATTGAAGTTTAGTTTTAATTAAAATTCTTTATTATTAGCACAATTCTGTGTGCCACTGTTGACAACCACGTCTTCACACAAGACTGACTGAACTTTTCTAACTAACTCACACGCTTTTCTTTGCATTTTATATGGCAGAGTAAACAGCTTGATGAATGTTCTAGAAGGCGAATGTTCGTGGCTTCGCCTTTTCGTGATCTCTATAAATGTAAATATCGTTGTTTCATTATTGTTGTTTGTGTATTTTGTTTACATTTACTCTTGTAGTGTTTGTTGTTGTATTTTTGTTTACTTGTTTACCATTTTTTATGCTGATGTTTGTTGTTATATTACGCAGTGAGATAATTTGTAAACAAGTTCATTGTTTTGTTTTTGTAGCTTATGCTTAAAGCAAAACACCAGTATTTAAATTTTTTCATTTTCGTAGCAATATTTTACACTGAATCCTAAAGTGCCTCAAATAATCGTGAAACTGACTGTAAATAATAAAATTATGTTTCTATTTTAGTATTAACTACAAATAGATGCTGTTTCATTAAAAATGTCGTGAAGAATTAAAATTAAACCTCCTGGCAAAGAGAAATGGCTTGTTATCAGGATCGCGGTGAGCAATACGCAGATATTCTATTCCACAGCTAATCGGAACACGTTTTCTTTACAGTCCAATAAAAAATTCACAACAATCTCACACTCCATGTGTTTTTATTTTAAAATGAAAAACTGCATTCTTACTGGGACACTACTTAAATTTAATATTTTTAATACCAGATGCTTGATATATTTTAAGTAGAATTCGGAATAATAAAAATATGAACGAAAATAATTACTGAAAAAAATTGTGAATTTTTATTGAAATTTATGTTTTTTTAATACTTTCATGTCGAAGACATTAACATTTATTTTATGCCAAAAATCCAGATGTTTTCAGCCTTTATTAATACACACCTAAAATTATATTATCATGTACTTAAATGGTACGAATTAATTAAATTTTAGAAAATTTCGCAATTTAAATTGTGAGTAGCCTTAAAGACAATTTTCACATCTTAACACAATACATAGAAACATCTACAGTCTCACAAGTTCCCATCTACAACGTAGATACACAAATTCAAACAAACAAGAATTGTTATAAATTTATTAATAAAAGGAAAGGACGTTGAACAGCAGACTTAACGGAATGTCAGACTTAAAATACAGAAAATGAGTGAAGCCATAAACCCTGTGGTTGACAACGCTAATAAAAGCAACGAGAAGCAACAAGAAGAAATGAAATATTTTATTATCTAAATATTACAAAATTACATACAATGATGTGAAAAATAATGGCGAAACACACTATGTGACAATCCTCAGTCTGCTCTTAACACAGTAAAGTGTGATGGTAATGTTGTTGTTTTGAGGTCATTTTCCTTCTATTGTATTTGGTGTTATGTCGAATAGAAATATATGCCACTTCGATTCGTGTTCCAACAAGATAATGACCACAAAGTGCACTAACAAATGGTTCGAAGAAAATAATTTCAATGTAGTATACTGGCCCACACTGGCTTCAAGTCAAAATCAGTTTGAAAACTTATAGAATGTAGTAAACAACAATCGAATGAACGAATCCAGCAGATTGGAATTAGTTTAGGCTGCATGGTACGATATACCTGATTCGATACGCTAAAATTGTGTTGTCCATGTGTTTATATTGTGTTCATCACACCCTACTCTTATATTATTATTTGGGCAATTCACACAAGCCCTTGTATCGTTGTATTCATTGTATTGGTGAACGAAAATACAACAGCGTATGCTTGTTGTTGATAATTTTCATAACAAAATCCAATACACTTATACTTGAGGCAACAACTACTATTTCAAAATTATATTGTTCGCACAGATAATTAATTAATTTTAATTTTTTTCTGTTATCATAGAATTGAGCGTTCACGAACAAAAAGTGTTTTCAATACAACGTACACGATACAAAGTCGTGTGAATTGGCCAATTATTTTATATTTATTTTAAAAACAATATGAGGTGTCCTTATATTTTTTCAATTTTAATTTAATAAACATTTCAAAATGAAAATAATAATTTAATTAATCGGCATTTAAAGTTGTTTTTGTGATATATGAGCTGACAATGAGTGCAATTATTTATCAACAATTTTCTCATTTTACTTACATCTCATCAAATCTCAAAGCGTCACGTTGGTGTCCTTATTATTTTGCATATCAGTGATTAATATATGTATGGCATTGTAAATTTAATAAGTATCTAATCTTAAACACTTCTTTGAGAAACTTTTCATGGCAATTTAATTTACTCTCAGAGAAATCGGCTGAGAGGAAGTCGTCGTTTGTTTAATTGGTGTGTGAACCGAGGCCTCACGTCTAATAAGCCAACACACTACCTCCTAGACCACGGCGATCACCACTCATGCAGAAAAATTAACGCACACAACATAAGTGGTGTGAGAAACTAGGTCGTAATCCTGACTAAAGGGTTGTAATCACCAGTTAATCTTAAACAACTACACCCAAATATAAGATTTAATTATAGTCCCTAGTCTAGTCGGTATTATGCTGGCTTATTATATATGAGGCCACGGTTTAAACCCAATGTCAGACATCTCGACCAAATCGAAATATAAAAAAATTTCTTCGGCGACTTCCTTTCAGCAGATTTCCTGCAAAAACTCTGAGATTAAATAAAATTGCCATCAAATCTGTCGTTCGGAATCGACGATCGAACTGTAGGTGCCACCATTTATGTATAAAAATTAACACACACAACATAAGTGGTGTGAGAAGTTAGGTCTTAATCCTGACTGAGGGGTTATAATGACCTATTATATATGTATGTATGTACAGTTCCTATCGGTTTTAACCTTTATTTATCAGGTCTACAAGAGAGCCTTGAAACTTTGACAAATGATAACGGCCATTGTATTGACTCAACTGATTTGCTGGTCGGTTTTGATTTGTCCGGGCGGAATCACCGGGACAATTATATATACAACACAAGCACTTAAACTTGGTTATAGTAGATTTGAATAACACAAGCACTTGAACTTTGTTATTGTGGAGGGTTTTAGAATAAAAACAACCGTTGTCTTTTGTTAATCAATTGTTTCTATCAATTTATTTTTGTCAATCATGCTCTTAAATAATATTTTATTGCCAAATTGCAATATTTATATTTAATTTATTTTATTTAAATATTTATATTTATATATATATATATATATATATTTATCTTTATATTATATTTAATTTATATTTTGTTGCTGAATTGCAACAAATTATTCTTAAAGTATTTATTAATAATATAAAAGTGCTTTGGACTTATGCATTTTCCTACACGTATAAAACGTTCCAGGAAACATGAAATCCCAGACAAATGCAATACAAATAAACAAAAGTCAAACTTGAACCTTAATTAGAAGTTCAAGGTTTTTTTTATCATAATTTGAATTAGCTGTTAAAATCAAAAATAAGGGAAAATGCATAAATCCACCAAAAATAAAAACAAATAAGAAGTCAGCAAAATAAGGT
Organism: Sarcophaga carnaria; assembly: GCA_958299815.1. NCBI lineage: Eukaryota > Metazoa > Arthropoda > Insecta > Diptera > Sarcophagidae > Sarcophaga > Sarcophaga carnaria. The sequence goes on along the minus strand of OY283149.1, from coordinate 69,767,385 downwards.
TGTTCACCCAATTTCGTGCAAGCATATGTACGCAAGTATGTTTGTTCATTTATACAATGTTGTTGAAGCTACACCTGTATAATTGGTTTTCCATTATTCCAATCACCATTGACAGTATAACGACGAGGCACATTTCTGAATGAATGGATACTTGAACAAACAAAATTTTTGGATTTTGGGACGATACCAACCATCCACAACAGATCCAAGAGAACCCAATGTATCCCGAAAAAGTCACAGTTTGCTGCACTATTACTAATTTCTTTTGGCCTGAATTGGGTGATCTGGATACCAACGACATCTGGATGCAACGTGCAACATAGGTCATGCTATATTGAATATACTGTGCGAGCGATTTAATATCATTGCCATCTCACGTGGAGTTATGATGCGATTTCAGTCTGTTAGACCTTTTCTTGTGGTGTTTCCTTTAGTCACAGGTGTACGCGAATAAATCACAATCCACTGTGGTCTTCAAAACAAACGTAATTCAAGCCATCCGTCAAATTCGGTCTGACTTTTACACCAAAGTTATGGAAAATTGAACATTTCGGATGCCCGAAGTAGCCATGACGGATATTCGAGCGTTGCTATATTCGACATATAAATGAATCAATTAGTCTTTAAAACGTATAAAAAATTGTGATATCTCACAAAAACTTTGTTTTAATTAAATTTAAACATAGTATTTGCTGAAAAGTACACACCTTTTTCTTTATTTGTAGAAAGATGACTTAACAAACTGCAATTTTTTAAATTTTTGCAGAAGTAAAAACTAAATATTTTTGTTGTAAGTACAGATTTTTAGTGATGAAACAGAATACTTTCGCAACTTCAAGAAGAAACGGTGTCGAAAAAAGATGGTCCATAATGAAGTCGACAGCCGTCACTTCGAATACTGTCAATTACGTTTAAATATATGTACGTTATTTGCCTTTTCTGCTTTTACGTTTGTTTTATTTTTTTGTTTGTTTTAATTTTTTGCACCTTAAGAAAAACATTCGGTTTTTGTTTACAAAATGAATAAAATTCAGTGAAAGTACAGCAATACCACATACAGATTGTGGGAGCACAATTGAGAGAGTAAGAAAAAACGCTGTCAAAATGAAATGGATTCTATCTCACAACTGCTTTTGCCCAATTCTGTGTTAAAAATTGAAAAGATGGTTAATAAAAAAATTTACGTTGTAAATTTTATATGGCTTGATGAATGTTCTAGAAGGCGTATGTATGTGGCTTCGCCTTCTCGAGATCTCTATAAATTGAAACATCGTTGTTTCATTATTGTTGTTTGTGTGTTTTGTTTACATTTATTCCTGGAGTGTTTGTTGTTGTATTTTTGTTTACTTGTTTACCATTTTTTATGCTGGTGTTTGTTGTTGCATTACGCAGTATCTAGATTTTTTTCATTTTCGTAACACTATTTTACGCAGAATCCTGAAGTGCACCAAATAAGGTTCTATTTTATTATTAACTAAAAATAGATGCTGTCTCAGTAAAAATGTCGTGAAGAATTAAAATTAAATCTCAAGGCAAAAAGAAATTGCTTGTTATCAGAAACGCTACGACCAATACGCGGATATTCTATTACACACCTAATCGGAACATGTCTTCTTTACAATCCAATATATCACCATCAATAAACAACCATGCTATGTGTTTTTCTATTAAAATGAAAAACTGCATAGTTACTGTGACACTACTTAAATTTAATATTTTTAATATAAGTTTAATAATAAACCAGACGCTTTAAATATTTACATATATAACATACATAATTGGACATTACAACCCTTCAGTCAGGATAACGACCTAGTTTCTCACACCACTTATGTTGTATGTATTAATTTTTATACATGTATGGCGGGACGTACAGTTTAAAGTCGACTCCGAACGATATATTCTTGAGAAACTTTTATGGCAATTTTTTATTTACTCCTCTCAGCAGATTTCTGGCAAAAACTTTGAGAATAAATAAAATTGCCATGAACAATTTCTCAAAAATCTTTAAACTATAGGTCCCGCCACTCATGCATAAAATTAACTCACGCAACATAAGTGGTGTTAAAAACCTAGGTCGCAAACCTAACTGAAAGGTTGTAATGACCAATTATGTGTGTATGTAGGCTAGAAATGGACAACACTATGTTTGCAACTAAACTAAAATTTGTAAGTGTGAAAATCCTTAACTCCAATCCCTGAGAAATTAGCAAGAATTAACAAAGGGGACGGGGCATATACAATACAGAAATAGATGGCGCGATTAGTTTTAGTTTTTAACTTATTTGGTATTTAAGACAAACAGCCAAAATATGTTTGAAGAATATAAATTGGAAACATTAAGCTATAAACACATAGACGACAGACGACAGATAACAGAAAGCTGCCAAGTTTAGAATGAACACGTTTATATGAAAACGATTATATTGAAGGCAGGACAGAAAAAGCCAAGACAACTGCCCAATTTAAACTATTTTCTATTTTTGTGATCAGCTAAAAGCAAATTAGTAATGCCAATACAACATAAAATCATAATAAAAAAACAGCTGAAAATACTTATATTATTGAAGAGAAAGAACAATTCTAAAATTAAGAAATTAAAAGCAATCCATGTTTTCATAATAAATAAAATAGAACTATAGATTCAATTTTGTATCTGAATTCATTTGATAAATATTTTGTGTGTGCGGTTTTTGATAAGTGAGTTTATTTTTACGTACAAAAAACCTGATAGTGACAACACTGAACAATATATTTAAATTTAATTGTTTTGATTTTGTGTCAGTCGTTTTTATCTGCTCTGCTTTCAAAAAATTTAAGCAGTCGGCATACGGCAGACGAAATAGTTGGCAGAATTTTCTGTCGAACTGTTGTCTGTCGTCTATGTGTTTATACCTTTACTCGTTCCAGATTTCTGTAGTTTACACTATCAGTAATCGTGCTTCAAGCAGTATACAAAATAAAAGAAATTGTTTGCAACTTAAACTAAAACCGAGAGATGTTAAGAAGTGATTTTGCAAGTCTGGAAAGCTGTAATCTGTAATTGCTTTAAAAACTTTTATTGAATATCACTGGGGACAGTAAGTGGATTCATTGCGACCACCCCGAAGCTAAAGAAATCATATCAGAAGCACTGACTACAGCCAAGCAGAATATTAACATTGCATTAAGGTAATATTCTGTATTTTGTGGGATGTGACCCATTATTGGCCTCTAAAAATTGGCCAAACTATTGCTCTCGAACTACACAGGCAATAATTAAGTAAATTGAAAAGAAAAATGATCTAAAAATTTCATGAATATGTAACTAGCAAAAGGGCGTATTTTTTCACGATGACTACACTGGTTGTTTTTTTTAAATGTTATGGCGCCCATGGTTTAGTTAGTCACTCAATACATAATTGGCCATTACAACCCTTCAAATAGGATTACGGCATAGCTTATCAACCACTCATGTTGTGTGTGTTAATTTTATACATGAGTGGCAGGACCTACAGTTTAAAGTCGACTTCGAAAGACATATTTTTGAGTCACTCAATACAATATTGTTATTGCCTTTCCTTTTAAAAACGTTTAAAATATGAACTCGTAGTTTGCAAATAAAAATAAAAATTAATTTGTATTAATTTTTAATTAAATTCCTTATTGATCGCTGAATTCTGTGTGCCATTGTTCATAATTTTATGTATACAACAACAATTGCTTTGTTACACTCTTTGCATAAACAATAACAATTACTAGACAATTGTTCGACTGATCTTTGTAACAGAGATCTTCAAACACACCGCGTCTTTACAAAAGGGTGACTGAGCTTTTACTAAATCCGTGGCCTGCTTTACCTTGCCTTTTACATATAAAGAAGCAGTCTGATGAATGTTCTTGAAGGCGAATGTTCGTAGCTTCGCCTTCTCGAGATCTCTATAAATGTACACATCGTTGTGTCATTATTGTTGTTTGTGTATTTTGTTTACATTTATTCTTGTAGTGTTTGTTGTTGCATTTTTGTTTACTTGTTTATTTTTTATGGTGGTGTTTTTTGATATATTTTTGTTTATTTGTTTATCATTTTTTATGCTGTTATTTGTTGTTATATTACGCAGGCAAAAATTCGTAAACAAGTTCATTGATTTTGTTTTTGTATCTTTTGTTTATAATTTTAATGTTAAACAAGGTAAATGAAAATAAAAAAATATTTTAACGCAAGTTCTTATTGAATTACAATAAACTATTAATTTGTGATCATCAAAAAAAAAAAAAAAACCAATTTGAAATTATAAAAGTAGAATAAACAACTTACTGTCGGTTATTATTAAATTATTAAGCTTAATGGAAAAAAGCCATGAATTGAAAACATTTTTTTTATTTTTATGGAAATATGACATCGGAAGCTTTGAACGGACGTACATTGTTTTATATTTGTTAACAATTCCAGCGTTTTTGCATGTCTTTCTTCTTTGTATTTCCTTTCTTTGTGCAACCGGAAAAAAATATTTATTTTTGGAAACATAACGATTTGTAAAGTTTTTGTAGTTAAAGAGCTTTTTTTCGATTTCTTTATGTTTGTCGCCAAAAACTTGTAGACTAAAAACAAGAATATGTTGGCTGCAGCACATTGTACATTTATTGTGTAGAATTCAAAAGCATCGATTATGATTCTTTAAATAGAGCTTTAGTTTGGGCTGTTTTCCAACTAAATGGTATTTTGTTTCAGAGACGTATTGCATTGATGCATCAAACTTATTAATTCTTTCTCTTCTAGTTGTCATACCAAACCTGTAAGCAGAAACTCTAATCAACACTTTAATCAATAAACTACGGCAATTAGTTATTAATCTCACAATAGTAATTTGCGAGCGTAATTTGATATTTGAGGGAATCTGGAAAGGCCGTACGCATAACTCAGTATGTTGTTAAGTTGTTGTGTGCTAACGGCCTTATAATTTAGCAATTACTTCACACCAATTAAGCATAACTAGGAATGTGTACATAACATAACATAATTGGCCATTACAACCCTTCAGTCAGGATTACGGCGTAGCTTCTCACACCAATCATGTTATGTGCGTTAATTTTATACGTACATTAAAGGCGACACCGAACGACAGATTTTTAAGAACATCTTCATGGCAATTATATTTACTCTCAGAGTTTTTGCCAGAAATCTGCTGAGAGGAAGCCGTCGTTTTTGATGTCTGAAATGGGGTTGAACCGTGACCTTACGTCTAGTAAGCAATCACACTACCTATTAGACTACGACGACTTCAGGAATGTGTAAAGTGATTTGAAAAATAATAAGAAAATCACTGTAACATTTATAGATTTAATGAAAAAGTAAGTAAAATGAGATAATTGCTGATAAGTAACTGCACTTACTCGCAAGTATTTCTTGGAGTTGACGTACTTGATGCTCTGAGAACAAAGTTCGCTGTTACGAGATCGTGAGCTTATTTACGATACAAACAAAGGACGTAAGAGAAAACAGAAAACGTTTGGCGATGATATCTTTCGCATTTGAATGCCAAACGGTACACATCTTGTTGGATATGCCGATGACGTTGCGGCCATAATTGTGGCTCGAAATGTCGAGGAGGCTAGAAGAAACGCCAACCAGGTGATAATAAGAACGAAGTCGTGGGTTGAGGACAGACTACTCAAACACGCAACGGAGAAAACTGAGTTGATACTTCTTATTATGAAGCGTATACCGCTGGAAATTGACATTAAGATATGCGACACCACTTTGACGACGAAGAAAGTAGTCAACTATCTTGGGATTCGACTGGACACTAAACTGACGTTCTTGGCTCAGATCCAAGATGCTGCAACCACAGCCGCTATGGTTACCTCCTTATTTAGTAAGCTTATGGCCAATATTGACGGTCCTATACAAAGCAGACGCAGATTGATGATGGCAATTACGGACTATATTCTGCTTTATGGCATTGAGATCTAGCCAGAAGCATTAAAAGCTGACTGTAGAATGAAAATTTTATCATCGGTACAGCGAACCGCTGCACTTAGGGTGGCATCAGCATATATGTAGGACTGTGTCCAAGTTAGCAGTACTAGAAATCAGTGGTGTAATACCTATAGGTGTACAGGCAAGCGAGCGGAAGAAAAAGTAAGATGCCCGATATTTTGTATTGCGTTAGTATTGTCATCGCCATTATTTTAAACCAAAAAAAAAGTATTTCAAATAGGACTTAAAAAATTCAAAAACTTCATAATTCTGGCGTATGTATCATTTTTGATACATACGACTTTACTATGGTGTTGTGTATGTAATTTTTTTAAGTTTTCAAAGATTTTTTGAAGTTTTATCATAAATAATACATAATTTATGTTATTTAAGAAGGAATTCATAGTTAAGTGTTGGATGAAAGTGAACAGACTGAATTTCCTGTTCTGGATATATTCTTGAGATTGATTGAAGTAGTCGTAGTCTAGTATGAAGCATGTTAGATTATTAGACGTCAGACCAAGGTGCAAATCTCAGATCAAACATTTCCTATTTACAACGAAGGTCGCCGTAGTCTAGTAGGTAGTGTGTTGGCTTATTAGACTTGAGGCCTCGGTTCAAACCTCAGGTCAGATATTAAAACGAAATATGAAAAAATATTTCTTCGGCGGCTTCCTCTCAGCAGATTTCTGGCAAAAACTCTGAGAATGAATAAAATTGCCATCAAAAGTTTCTCAAAAATCTGTTATTCGGAATCGACTTTAACTCACGCAACATAAGTGGTGTTAAAAAACTAGGTCGCAAACCTAACTGAAAGGTTGTAATGACCAATTATGTGTGTATGTAGGCTAGAAATGGACAACACTATGTTTGCAACTAAACTAAAATTTGTAAGTGTGAAAATCCTTAACTCCAATCCCTGAGAAATTAGCAAGGATTAACAAAGGGGACGGGGCATATACAATACAGAAATAGATGGCGCGATTAGTTTTAGTTTTTAACTTATTTGGTATTTAAGACAAACAGCCAAAATATGTTTGAAGAATATAAATTGGAAACATTAAGCTATAAACACATAGACGACAGACGACAGATAACAGAAAGCTGCCAAGTTTAGAATGAACACGTTTATATGAAAACGATTATATTGAAGGCAGGACAGAAAAAGCCAAGACAACTGCCCAATTTAAACTATTTTCTATTTTTGTGATCAGCTAAAAGCAAATTAGTAATGCCAATACAACATAAAATCATAATAAAAAAACAGCTGAAAATACTTATATTATTGAAGAGAAAGAACAATTCTAAAATTAAGAAATTAAAAGCAATCCATGTTTTCATAATAAATAAAATAGAACTATAGATTCAATTTTGTATCTGAATTCATTTGATAAATATTTTGTGTGTGCGGTTTTTGATAAGTGAGTTTATTTTTGCGTACAAAAAACCTGATAGTGACAACACTGAACAATATATTTAAATTTAATTGTTTTGATTTTGTGTCAGTCGTTTTTATCTGCTCTGCTTTCAAAAAATTTAAGCAGTCGGCATACGGCAGACGAAATAGTTGGCAGAATTTTCTGTCGAACTGTTGTCTGTCGTCTATGTGTTTATACCTTTACTCGTTCCAGATTTCTGTAGTTTACACTATCAGTAATCGTGCTTCAAGCAGTATACAAAATAAAAGAAATTGTTTGCAACTTAAACTAAAACCGAGAGATGTTAAGAAGTGATTTTGCAAGTCTGGAAAGCTGTAATCTGTAATTGCTTTAAAAACTTTTATTGAATATCACTGGGGACAGTAAGTGGATTCATTGCGACCACCCCGAAGCTAAAGAAATCATATCAGAAGCGCTGACTACAGCCAAGCAGAATATTAACATTGCATTAAGGTAATATTCTGTATTTTGTGGGATGTGACCCATTATTGGCCTCTAAAACTTGGCCAAACTATTGCTCTCGAACTACACAGGCAATAATTAAGTAAATTGAAAAGAAAAATGATCTAAAAATTTCATGAATATGTAACTAGCAAAAGGGCGTATTTTTTCACGATGACTACACTGGTTGTTTTTTTTAAATGTTATGGCGCCCATGGTTTAGTTAGTCACTCAATACATAATTGGCCATTACAACCCTTCAAATAGGATTACGGCATAGCTTATCAACCACTCATGTTGTGTGTGTTAATTTTATACATGAGTGGCAGGACCTACAGTTTAAAGTCGACTTCGAAAGACATATTTTTGAGTCACTCAATACAATATTGTTATTGCCTTTCCTTTTATAAACGTTTAAAATATGAACTCGTAGTTTGCAAATAAAAATAAAAATTAATTTGTATTAATTTTTAATTAAATTCCTTATTGATCGCTGAATTCTGTGTGCCATTGTTCACAATTTTATGTATACAACAACAATTGCTTTGTTACACTCTTTGCATAAACAATAACAATTACTAGACAATTGTTCGACTGATCTTTGTAACAGAGATCTTCAAACACACCGCGTCTTTACAAAAGGGTGACTGAGCTTTTACTAAATCCGTGGCCTGCTTTACCTTACCTTATACATATAAAGAAGCAGTCTGATGAATGTTCTTGAAGGCGAATGTTCGTAGCTTCGCCTTCTCGAGATCTCTATAAATGTACACATCGTTGTGTCATTATTGTTGTTTGTGTATTTTGTTTACATTTATTCTTGTAGTGTTTGTTGTTGCATTTTTGTTTACTTGTTTATTTTTTATGGTGGTGTTTTTTGATATATTTTTGTTTATTTGTTTATCATTTTTTATGCTGTTATTTGTTGTTATATTACGCAGGCAAAAATTCGTAAACAAGTTCATTGATTTTGTTTTTGTATCTTTTGTTTATAATTTTAATGTTAAACAAGGTAAATGAAAATAAAAAAATATTTTAACGCAAGTTCTTATTGAATTACAATAAACTATTAATTTGTGATCATCAAAAAAAAAAAAACCAATTTGAAATTATAAAAGTAGAATAAACAACTTACTGTCGGTTATTATTAAATTATTAAGCTTAATGGAAAAAAGCCATGAATTGAAAACATTTTTTTTATTTTTATGGAAATATGACATCGGAAGCTTTGAACGGACGTACATTGTTTTATATTTGTTAACAATTCCAGCGTTTTTGCATGTCTTTCTTCTTTGTATTTCCTTTCTTTGTGCAACCGGAAAAAAATATTTATTTTTGGAAACATAACGATTTGTAAAGTTTTTGTAGTTAAAGAGCTTTTTTTTGATTTCTTTATGTTTGTCGCCAAAAACTTGTAGACTAAAAACAAGAATATGTTGGCTGCAGCACATTGTACATTTATTGTGTAGAATTCAAAAGCATCGATTATGATTCTTTAAATAGAGCTTTAGTTTGGGCTGTTTTCCAACTAAATGGTATTTTGTTTCAGAGACGTATTGCATTGATGCATCAAACTTATTAATTCTTTCTCTTCTAGTTGTCATACCAAACCTGTAAGCAGAAACTCTAATCAACACTTTAATCAATAAACTACGGCAATTAGTTATTAATCTCACAATAGTAATTTGCGAGCGTAATTTGATATTTGAGGGAATCTGGAAAGGCCGTACGCATAACTCAGTATGTTGTTAAGTTGTTGTGTGCTAACGGCCTTATAATTTAGCAATTACTTCACACCAATTAAGCATAACTAGGAATGTGTACATAACATAACATAATTGGCCATTACAACCCTTCAGTCAGGATTACGGCGTAGCTTCTCACACCAATCATGTTATGTGCGTTAATTTTATACGTACATTAAAGGCGACACCGAACGACAGATTTTTAAGAACATCTTCATGGCAATTATATTTACTCTCAGAGTTTTTGCCAGAAATCTGCTGAGAGGAAGCCGTCGTTTTTGATGTCTGAAATGGGGTTGAACCGTGACCTTACGTCTAGTAAGCAATCACACTACCTATTAGACTACGACGACTTCAGGAATGTGTAAAGTGATTTGAAAAATAATAAGAAAATCACTGTAACATTTATAGATTTAATGAAAAAGTAAGTAAAATGAGATAATTGCTGATAAGTAACTGCACTTACTCGCAAGTATTTCTTGGAGTTGACGTACTTGATGCTCTGAGAACAAAGTTCGCTGTTACGAGATCGTGAGCTTATTTACGATACAAACAAAGGACGTAAGAGAAAACAGAAAACGTTTGGCGATGATATCTTTCGCATTTGAATGCCAGACGGTACACATCTTGTTGGATATGCCGATGACGTTGCGGCCATAATTGTGGCTCGAAATGTCGAGGAGGCTAGAAGAAACGCCAACCAGGTGATAATAAGAACGAAGTCGTGGGTTGAGGACAGACTACTCAAACACGCAACGGAGAAAACTGAGTTGATACTTCTTATTATGAAGCGTATACCGCTGGAAATTGACATTAAGATATGCGACACCACTTTGACGACGAAGAAAGTAGTCAACTATCTTGGGATTCGACTGGACACTAAACTGACGTTCTTGGCTCAGATCCAAGATGCTGCAACCACAGCCGCTATGGTTACCTCCTTATTTAGTAAGCTTATGGCCAATATTGACGGTCCTATACAAAGCAGACGCAGATTGATGATGGCAATTACGGACTATATTCTGCTTTACGGCATTGAGATCTAGCCAGAAGCATTAAAAGCTGACTGTAGAATGAAAATTTTATCATCGGTACAGCGAACCGCTGCACTTAGGGTGGCATCAGCATATATGTAGGACTGTGTCCAAGTTAGCAGTACTAGAAATCAGTGGTGTAATACCTATAGGTGTACAGGCAAGCGAGCGGAAGAAAAAGTAAGATGCCCGATATTTTGTATTGCGTTAGTATTGTCATCGCCATTATTTTAAACCAAAAAAAAAGTATTTCAAATAGGACTTAAAAAATTCAAAAACTTCATAATTCTGGCGTATGTATCATTTTTGATACATACGACTTTACTCTGGTGTTGTGTATGTAATTTTTTTAAGTTTTCAAAGATTTTTTGAAGTTTTATCATAAATAATACATTATTTATGTTATTTAAGAAGGAATTCATAGTTAAGTGTTGGATGAAAGTGAACAGACTGAATTTCCTGTTCTGGATATATTCTTGAGATTGATTGAAGTAGTCGTAGTCTAGTATGAAGCATGTTAGATTATTAGACGTCAGACCAAGGTGCAAATCTCAGATCAAACATTTCCTATTTACAACGAAGGTCGCCGTAGTCTAGTAGGTAGTGTGTTGGCTTATTAGACTTGAGGCCTCGGTTCAAACCTCAGGTCAGATATTAAAACGAAATATGAAAAAATATTTCTTCGGCGGCTTCCTCTCAGCAGATTTCTGGCAAAAACTCTGAGAATGAATAAAATTGCCATCAAAAGTTTCTCAAAAATCTGTTATTCGGAATCGACTTTAAACTGTAGGTCCCGCCACTCATGCATAAAATTAACACACACAGCATCAGTGGTGTGAGAAGCTAGGTCATAATCCCGACTAAAGGGACTAAAGTAATGACCAATTATGTATGTATGTTATGTATGTTGTAATGATCGATTTTGTATGTATGTTTGTCAATTTCCTGCTGCTGAAGACTCTGAAATAGAAGAAAACAGAAGCTCGTCTTATGAACTGATGAAAGTATTGGTAGCAACAAAGATGACAATTGGATGTTTATCGCCAAAGATGGTACTACTTGATACTGAGAACCGTATTCCTTTAGTAGTTTAGGAAGAAAAAATATTATCAACCTACGCGCAGTTTGCCAGCAGCTGTTTCCTGAAACGTTGTAGAGTCTTTCTTACTGCTCTTCTCATGTTTATCTCACGTGACAGACAAACATTAAAAAAGGGTTTCATCTTATGTTTTATTTCATAGAAATAACTATGTAAGTATGATGCAACAGAATCATTCGCTCTGATAATGTGCTACTTGGAAATGATGATAAATTCACACCTAGTACGCCTTTTCGAATAATGAGCTGAAAGTCTTGCAGCCTTTAATAATCATTCTTAAAGCCTTTTTTTGAAATTCGAATGAAAAGGATTTTTTTTTTCTAAAAAAAAATATATTTATTTATCTTAATTTTTTGTTAGAAAATTTTAACCATTTTCATAAAACTTTTATCAAACAACTTGTAGTTTTATAATACTGTATAAATAGTTTGGGATGAGCTATCATACATTCAGCGCACCCCATATGTCTTTTTTTAAGATTTTTAAAAATTTAACTTTTTGTTCGCCTAAAAGGTAAGCAAATTAAAGAAAATACATTTAAACAATGAGGCTTATGTTTTTATGTTCCTTTTTGGTATATTTTCATCTCAAATTAAAGTTTTTTTAGCCACAAAATTCAAAAAATTTTTAGATTTATTGTGGAAAATGAAAATTACCTGCAGGGATTTTAATTGAAATTTTGATACTTAATGATGGAAAACTTACAGTGATTGTTAAAGAAATTAATTTAAGGATATTTATATAAATAAAGCTTCATAAAGAGATTTACGGAGTAATAATTGGTATTGATATATGTTTTCTTTCCTTTTGTTTTGTTTTATTACCTTTTCAACTCACATTTAATTTTGTCGGCATAGATTGGTAACTAATTGAATATTATGGTCGTTATAAATTTCGTGGTCCACCGAAGTCGAATTTGCAGTTTTAGACTCAAGTACATGCTACATGAGTCTCAACAAGTTACAGCCGTATTTGGGGAAACCGGGAAGCCCGAGAAGAATAAAAGGGGAGCATTGTTATTTATATAATCGATGTTCAGTTGCAACGGACAACTTTTTTACTTCGCATGACGTTGACAACAAATTTTCCTAACGAAATATAACAATGGTTTGTACAATCAGGCTTCACCCATTACTCAATTGAGAGCGTTACTGATGCGAGTGATAATAAGCTGCCTCATCTAAACAATTGGAAACTTAAAAATCGCTACAAAACAAGGGTGCTCGATATCATAATGTTATCATTTAGAAAAACAAATTAAACCAAGCTGACATGAAGTATTTGATTTTTACGTAAAAAACCAATGATGAAAAAAATTTTGGCGTAAATGTCATAATGGTGATAATAGAAAGTAATCATATTAAATAAATAAAAATATATAAATTTTTCGACAAAATCTATCAATAATTGTGAAAATTCTATTTTACTGCAAGCTGGAACTATGAAGTTTTTTAAGTTTCTATCAGTATCATAATTTCCGCCTGTAATAATTGCAATTAAATTCTGGGATGTTAATTTTTATGTATGTAACAATAAATTAAAATAAAAAAATTATTTATTTTTTTTAAATCTGCAGTAACTGCAAATTTGGTCAATTAATAAATAAAAACAGTTCTTCAAGGATGTCAAGGAAAAAGAAAATGCTGTTTCAAACTGTCGCTAATATTAAATAACAATAATCATTAAAAATTATGTTTATATGGATGTATATTGTATGTCATATACGTATGTATATATTTAAATAAAATAAACAGTAAAAAGCACGGTAAACCCAAATAAAATAATAAAAAAATGGCATAAAACCACACAAGAGCAAAAAATCCAAAAGAAAAAATAGAAAATGTTGTTCAGTATATACCCATCTGCACATTCTGTCTGTCTTCGCTACACAGTTTTACCAGTTATGACGTTAATGGAATTATAATTGAATATAAGCATAATTGTGTACAAAATTTATTATGTTATTTTTATTGTAATACAAAAACAAAATATGTGTTGTGTTTTGATTTTATTTTTAAAATGATATCGCGCAAGCGCAGGCTAAATTAGAGATACCATTTTGAACAAAACCATAAAGCGAATTTCAGTTCATTTGCTTAATCATTAGTTTTGAAGCTTTAATATATATTGTTGTACTGCGAAGTGATTGAAGACATGATTAAATGTGTAAATCATTGGCCATTACAACGCTTTAGTCAGGCTTACTGCCTAGTTGGGACCTACAGTTTAAAGTCGACCCCGAACGACAGATTTTTGAAAAACTTTTCATGACAATTTTATTTACTCTCAGAGTTTTTGACATAAATCTGCTGAGAGGGAGTCGCCGAAGAAATATTTTTCCATATTTTGTTTTGATGTCTGGCCTGGAACTCGAACCCTGGCTTTACGTCTGATAAGTCAACACACTACCTACTACACTACGCCGACTCCAATATATGGATGCAAATTTATGAATTTTAAGTAATAATTTGTAAAAATAATTAACGATTTTATATTTTTTTAATAAATTTATTTTTATTTTATAATAAAACAAAATAAATTTTCATGTTTTTCACAAATCCAAAAGAAAATAAGTAAAGTTTTCTGGTGACACCATATTTTGCACCATAAGACGTCAATACACCCAATCAGACTGCTAATAATCTAAATATGTGATTTGCCTACAAAAGGTTACACAGGCTTGATGCTGTTTCCCAAAGTCCCGATATGATTTCATTCTAAAAATTTTAAATTTTAAAAATTCCACTTAATCGTTAATTCGAAATTAATGATATACTTTATATTTAATTGAATTTAAAATATTACTTATACGCATCATATTACTTCTAATTCAATAATTACGCTGAAATATATGCAATAAAACAAATTTGATTATGTCGTGTTTGAAACTAATGGAATTAAATATCAAACATACGTCACATACTTGTCATTATGAATTTTACATATTAATTATGAGCTTAATTTGAGTGAATACTTACCATAATTTTATTACAAATTACAAATGGCCGTTTCTTTAACCAAAAACCGTATAAGTTCCATCGAAAACCTCGGTATAAATCCACTCTAAACTTAGTAAAGCAATTGAAAGAAGATATAAGATGTGAGTGGAATAACATATCTTCAGACTTTTGTTAAATTTTCCAGTTTTCAGAACCCCGCATCATCATTAAAAGCTAAAGACTTAGTTTGCAAGGTCTCAAACTGTGTCTTATATTTGACTGCCTAAATTTCTGTTTAGGAGATCGTTGCGTTATCGCTAATCCTCATAAAAAAGTCAGTAAGAAAACTTGGTCATGAGTGAATGGCGGCAAATACCAACGAAGAACACCAAAAATACTGGTATTTTCAATTCGATACTTAACGTACCCGTTTTTTTTGCTATTTTAAAAAACGATTTTGAAAACAATTTGTATTGTTACGTTTTTACATTTTAGAAACGTTTGAAATATGAGCTCGTAAATTGTAAATAAAAATAAATTTGTGTTTAGTTTTAAATAAATACTTTATTGTTCGTACAACTCTGTGTGCCACTGTTCACAACTTGATGTAAACAACAACAATTGCTTTATTTGTTATTCTTTTTTCACTCTTTTGCTTAAAAAGTAACAATTGTTCGTTAGATCTTTACAACGGAGATCTTCAAGTCACGATTATTCTCTTCACACGCAACACGCCTTCAGACAAGTCTGACTGAATTCTTACTATTCGCTGGCTGCTTTGCCTTTTTGTATACCCACGTAATCAGTCTGATGAAGGTTCTTGAAGTCGAATGTTCGTGGTTTCGCTTTCTCGAGAACTCTAACGCGGCTTCATTGTTGTTTATGTATTTTGTTCACATTGCTTGTTGTTGCGTTCTCACTTACTTGTCTATTCCCTTTTCTTTCATACTGATGTTGTTCGTTTACTTGTAACAAGTTTGTTGTACTTGTCTGAGTAGCTTTTGTTCATTTTAATGTTAAACGATATTACACCGTTTCCGTTTTCGTAACAATATTTTTATTCGGAAATTTAACACCAATTTTTATAATGAAACTATTTTCTACGTTATTTATTTGTATTCTCATTTTAAATGCAGCTTAAATAGAATATTTTATTAAGTTTTCATTTTTTATTTTATTCTTTCTAAATCAATTAAAATGAAAAGCAAAAGTAAATAAATTAAAATCTCAATTATTTAAGAACAATTCAAAGAAATTTAATTTGTGTGTTCAATGTAAAAATAAATGCAAACAAAATTTAATTAAATTACGTATTTATGCAAATACTTAACAAAGGGCATAATAGCGAGGTTAAATACTTAAAACATGTAATTCAATCAATTTTAATACAATATTGTTACAAAAAACAATGACGAAAACAAATAGCGAACGAATATAAAAAACAAATTAAAGAATTTCTCAATGAAGACAATTACATTTTTTTTTTTACAAATTTAGAAACTATTTGAATTCATGGTCAAATTTAATTTAATTGAAATTCAAATGATTACACTATGCGACAAAAATTAAAAATTATATACAATCGAGTAACTACATTGTACATTGGTTGAGTAGAATTTTATAATACTTTATTTATATTTCTCGAACCCTCTAAACTTTTTTTATTTGAAAAGAAAAATTGTTAGGAGAATAAAAAGATTTGGACATTCATATGCTGGAATTATTATCGACATATCAGTTAAGACATTGAAATATAAAAAAACACCTGCAAAGTTTGTCTTCTGAAGCCACCTTAGATTGTTTGGAGATTTAGAATTTGAAGTCAAACCTGCACCACCAAATGATAACAGACTTAATTATGTCAACGCACAGACTGGTTGTAATATTTCTGCCTAGTCTCAGTACGCTGTCACTGTGTGCTTACTCGTGGAACCAATATGTCTTAGGGTATCAATGCCAAAAGAAATATTTGTACTCGAATTTAAGAATCTGATATGGCAAGTTTATTTAAAATAATCATTGTGCATAGAGGACTTGTATTGAAGACCAGGTTGAGCGGATCAATGGGGATAGCATCCCATTTCCATAACTCATTTGAAGCGATGAAATTTATTTATGGCTGGTCATTGCTGCCTCAAACATTAAAAGTCAAAAAATTTATTTTCCGTCACCAATATCCGGCTGAAATCCGTTTTATTATTCTAGATATAAATAGTGTGACTTGAAAGCGCAGCAAAGCCATACAGAGATCTGGTCAATCAAAATGCGATCATGAAGGATGAGCCAGTGGAGATAAATTAACTTTATGGCTTGTTAAGTCAAGTTTCTGAAACAATTTACCTCGTAATTATTGCCACAGCTTTCACACAAATATTTAGCTTAATTATTTACCTAGATCTTTAATAAAATACACTCGGCTACAAAAACAACAAAAAATTAAATACACTCCAGTAACAACATAGTCTACGTTGTACATTTAGTTAAGCAGAACTCAATAATATTTGTTTTTATATTGTATCGTAAAATGTGCCGCTCAAAGGTGACAGTTCATTTGAAAAAAAAATATATATCGTTAGTCTCATTCGCAAATGTGTGTCTCTTTTTTCAAATTTTACATGAGACACAAAAAACATTGCAGCTTCTTCAGTTTTTAAAATTTGTAAACTTTTTAAATGCAATTATTTTTACAAAATAACTCTCTTTGAATGACCTACATGAAAAATTAAGAATAATTAATAATTAATATTCGTGGAGTTAGCACGTGCTGTTAATATTTTTCGCAGTTTCGTGGACTTTTTGCAAACCACAAAATTACAATAACTTTAAACTACATACTGAAATTTTTTTTGTCGTAAAATATATATTTGGTATAGTATTATCGTTTTGCAATAAAATCTCAATTTTGGGAAAAAGTGGACTCAGCGTCTTTGCGAATTATACTAACGATATATGTATTGTTACGAAAATGGAAACATTGTTTAACATTAACTTTATTAACAAAAGCTACACTAACAAATACAACCAACCAACAATTAAACCAACAACATCAGTATGAAAGAAAAGGGAATAAACAAGTAAGCTAGAACGCAACAACAAGCAATGTGAATAAAATACACAAACAACAATGAAGTCGCAATAGAGTTCTCGAGAAAGCGTAGACACGAAAAAGGCATGACAAAGCAGGCAACGAGCAGTAATAATTCAGTCAGTCTTGTGTGAAGACGCGTTGCTTGTAAAGAGAACAGTCGTGGTTTGAAGATCTCCGTGTTCTCAAGTGCTGTTGCTTACGCAAAGGGTGTGAGCAGAGAAGAATAATGAACAAGAAAATTATTGTTGTATTTCTGTATCCGTCAAGATATAAACAGTAACACACAAAAGTAATGCGAACAATAAAGAATTTATCTAAAACTAAACACAAATTTATTTTTATTTTGTTTGCAATCAACGAACTCATATTTAAAACGTTTTTAAAAAGGTATAAACGTAACAGTATATATGTACATGGAAATATGACTTGACTGTTGTACTTTTAATAATAACTACAGTAATTTTTGTTCAAACGAAGCAAGTGAAATGCCAATCTGTTCACAAGAGAATGGACTTCATGAATGTCAGCACTTATTTTATATTTTTTAATCAAATTTTGCAAATTAGAATGCTCAAACTGGAAAAAAAGGAAAAAATCATCATGTATATCGTTCTAAAGGTTTATCTCTAGCCCTTTCCAAAACACACTGATTTTTAAATTCGGTTTAAATTTGAATTATCAGTAATTTTTTATAAAAGTTCAAAAAAACAAGTTGGAGGGTTCGGGAAATTTAAAAAGAGTATTTGTGCAATTTAATCAATTATATGTACAACTTAAACTGTTTTGTTACTGACACGTATTTTCATTATCGCACCATGTTATTATAGTTTTGCTTGATAAACTATAAACTAGATGTGGCTAAAAAAGCTTTACCTTAATTCACAAAATTAGGTACCTTTTTTGGGTGCCCTGACGGTCTGGTTGATAGTGTGGATTTGATTCCTACCAGAAACTCTGGGTGTTCCTGATTGCCTTATTATTTGTACGATATTATATATTATTAACAACTGCAATACAAAAAAGAAAGTGAGAATTATTATAAAGTTATTCTCGATAAAAACAAATGTGACGAAGGTCATTATAAAAAGAAACAAATTATGGCACATTAACCCTCATACCTTTCTCCCATTATTTTTTCCTGCATTCCAACAAAATGTACAGCATTTATAGGAGGAGTCATCTCCTGAGTGCTTGCTTTAAAAAATAAAGACTAAAAATTGCATATGAGGTATTAAGAAGAACTTTTTTCTTATAAATATTACTGAAATAAAGAAATATTGTGCATACATACATACATACATATGTAGTGCAAAAATATCTATGATAACTGTTGTGTAAGATTGTAATGCTTTTGAGATTTTCTGATTTCAAACAATCAATATTAATTACGTCTAGAGTTAATGGTGACCAGCAGTAAATTTATTTCTTTATTACATTTTATTTATTGCCAAACATTTTTTATCATTTCTCACTTAAAGTAGCCAACAGAATATTTTTTTGTCAATTTCTTTATTTTAGTTTCAGTCAGTTGCTGCGTCAAGAAACAACTTTGAAATTCCTCTCATCCTGTTGAATGCTAAATAATGCTTGATAATCTTTGTCGTTTTATCTCTTTTTTATGTTTTGCCAAAATAGCAGGCTTTAACATAAAAAGTATGCCTGTCATCAACTGGTGAGTGAACTTGACCTAGAATAATTTTTCTTTACACCACTTTTCTTTTTCTTTTTGGTTGCAATAATGTTTTTCGCAAATGACAGAAGAAAAAATATTGTAAGATAAGATTTAAAATTTAGGGGTTAGAAAATTATAACATAATAAACAACTAATAATAAATGGTGGTGGTCTCGTAAACGCGAAATTGACACATTTTGCAATAAACAATCAAGATCCATCAGAAATTCTGAAAATATTTGAACTGAAAGTTCATTTAAAAATATATTATACGAGTATATGAAAAATATAACTCGACTGTCAGACTCTTTAAATAATAACTACGGTAATTTTTGCTAATTTAATCAAACGTAGTGTCAATCTCTTTACAATATGATGCACTTTCAGAATATATGAAAAAAATTCGAATTTGTCAAGTTTACTTCATCAAACCCCATAGCAAATTAACCCCATATGTATATCGTTTTAAAGGCCCATTCCTCTCCTTTCTAACAAGGTTAAAATTTTGGTCATCGGTTCAGAAATATTTTTGTAATCAATAAATTTGTGCGTAAAGACAAAAAAAAAATGTTTTTTTCAAATAAAGCAAGATTCAAGAAATATAAAAAAATATTTTTGAGTTCTACTCAACAAAACTCACAACTCACCCTATATCATTAGCGGAGTGTATTTCATTTAAGAATACGTAATGGTCCAACAAGTTAATACTGCTGCTAATATGAAGATGTGATTTGCCTTCCAAAATCTCTACAGAAGTAATACTCTTGCACAAGGTTCTGATATGACTCCAAGAAAGTATTTAGAGTATCAGTAGTAAGAATGAGTCGCGCTAAATCTGAAACAATAGTCTGGTGAAAGTTTCTCATGAATACATGGCAGCAAATATTTAAAAAAGAAATAAATAAACTTCTACATTCAATGCCAAATGGTTAAATGGAGTGTTTTACCTTAAGCGAAAAGGCAAGACAAAGCAGGCAACAAGTAGCAAGATTTCAGTCAGTCTTGTGTGAAGACGCGTTGCGTATGAAAAGAATATTCTTGGTTGAAGATCGTCGTAGAAAAGATCCGCGTTATAAGCAAAGAAGAATAGTGTACAAGCAATTATTGTTCTATTCGTCAAGTTGTAAACGGTGGCACACAAAAGTAGAGTGAAGAATAAAGAGTTTAATTGGAACTAAACACATATTTGTTTTTATTTTGTTTGCAATTATATATTATATATACAATATTATACGTTTTTAAAAAGGTGAAAACGTAGCAATATATGTACATATATGTAAATCTTTACCTGTTACTGCATACAATTCATGAAATTTCTAAAACATATTGGGGTACCTAGATTTTTGCTGTCCACTGTATTTATTTGGGAAAATATTGTCGCCCTTACGTGCGGTTTAATATTCCATGGAATTCTTTACATTTTCATCACAATAAGTGCGTACATCGATAAGACCAAAATCATCCAATCTAGCCGAAAGTTGGAAACCTGGGACGAAAGATTTCTTTTTAGATACCCAGAATTTATTTATAAATACAATAATTTACGTCGCAGCTGAAGTCGCCGTAGTCTAGTAGGTAGTGTGTTGGCTTATTAGACGCAAAAGCCTGGGTTCAAGCCCCAGGCCAGGCATCAAAGACAAAATATAAAAAGTATTTTTTCGGCGACTTCATCTCAGTAGATTTCTCGCAAAAACTCTGAGAGTAAATAAAAATTGCCATGAAAAGTTTCTCAATAAATAAAAGTCTGTCGTTCGGAGTCGACTTTAAACTGTAGGTCCCACCACTCATGTATAAAATTAACACACACAACATAAGTGGTGTGAGAAACTAGGACGGTTGTACAATGGGTCAATTAGACCTCCGGGTACTGTACTTGTCTTAATTGACAAGTACACGTCCTCTAACCTAACCTAACCTAACCTACGTCGCAGTTGGTTCCAAAAAAGGCGGCGCAAATCGAAACGACGTACATAAATCGAATTTTATATTGCTTATACTATAAAGTAGTATGTTTTTAACAAGGAGCATAAAAAGATGCAATAATACCTCGATTTACGTCGCCTTTTTTTGAAACCAACTGCGACGTAAATCAAATGACGACGCAAATTGAAGTTAGAGGGAATACAAAATTTTACGACGTAAATCGAAACAACGTTAATCGAGGCGACGTAAATCGAAGGATTACTCTATAACTAGGCGAACATGCCATAGGGTTTACAACAGGGTATTGCAGGTGCCAAGTGGCCTATGCTTTTGAGTACGATTTTTTTTTCTTTACCTTATGCCATTTTTATTTGGTTTTTTACTATTTCTTTATTTAATTAGAAATCCAAAAATATAAATGTTTTGTCGTAGTAATACTCTTCTGTTTTATAACCATAATAAAGCAATACCGCTACTCATCGCTTACAACATAGTTTGGCAATTGACGACTTTGTATCGTGTATGTTGTATTGAATACACGTTTTGTTTGTGAACGCTTAATTTTATGTTGTATTGTGTATTTCGTATTCCAAACGTCAAAAAACGATAGAACGAAGAAGAATACCAATATTCATAATTTAATTTTCAAGCAACAAAATGAAAAATATTATCGAAAAAAGTAAATTAATTAATTATCTGTTCGAACAATTATAATTTTGAATTACTAATTGGTAACTCAAGTTACTTAGAAAATATTTTGTATTTTTATTCTTCTTCTTGATTATTGGCATTTACATAAACTGATAGCATGAAATCAATACAACTTTTAAAAACATATGAAAAATGTGTATATGTAAGTGTATTGAATTTTTATATAAAAATTATCAACAACGAGAATACACTGTTGTATTTTCGTCCAACAATACACTCAATACAACGATACAAGGGCTTGTGTGAATTTCCCAGGTGTATATGTTAATTTCCTTAAACCCTTTTATTCTTTCAAGCGATTTTATTCCTTTAGTATACCGTACACACATATGCAAGAGTAAGCTTGTGTAAGTATGTGACCAGGCAAGTGATTATCTGAAAAGTAAACCAGATATTGCTATAAAGTTAATAATGGTGAAACAAATTGGGGTTGTTAATTTGCTTATAAATCTCCTTTAAATCTCTTTTAAAGAAAGAGATCTTTAGGAGATGTGGATTGTAATTACTCGTGAGTAATTACAATCGTTGCGATGCGTGTTGTGGGAGAGAGAAAGAAAGAAATGGAGTTATTTCGATTTCTTGGAAGTTTTGAGAGAGAGAGAGATTCCTTCCTTTTTTTCTCCAGCGATGAGAAATCTTTTGTGGTTTTTACAAATTTGGATATATTAGGGAAATCACAATATATTTAAAAAAATTAAATTATTAATTTTTTATATATAATTATTAAAAAAAATTAAATTTAATTAATTTAAACAGAGATTATTCAGGTAAGCACAATTTAATGTAAATAATTCAGGTAAGTATAATTCAATGTAGATAAATCAGGTAAGTATAATTGAATGTAGATACAATTTGGTAACAATTAATGTAACACTTGAGGTAAGTATTCGGGTAAGTTAAATAATATTTAAATTTTTATAAATATATATTTAAGCAGGTATATTTTCAATTAATATAGCGTGGTAAGTATGAGAAAAATAATTTAATAATAATTGTTTTATTTTAATTTTAATAAATATTTTAGCACAAACTTTTATTTCATTTTATTAACAAGAATTAATATAACACTTAAAATGAATTTCCTTTATAGAATTTTAATTTATATACATATGTGTGCACTGTGTTATATATAAATTTGGATGTTGGATGTTGTTGATTTAAAATTTACTTTAATCAAAAATTTTATCACAAAAAAATAACAATTTGTTGCCGGTGCGAATGTCAGATGATAAGTAATTTCTTTTTCTAGTTTTATTTTCCACCAAACACCTGCTCTCCCTACAATTGATAGGAACAGTGAATTGTGGAGACATTCCCTCTGTTTTTGTATGACTGGAATTGTGGAGGCATTCCCATTGTGCAATGGAATTGTAATGATGGAAACATTCCTTTTTGTTTGATGGAAATATGTTTTGTTGTTGCCTTTGAAATTAATATGTGTTCAAACCTAGTTTGAACAAATGGTTTGTAGTAAATTCCCATTAATCTCTCTCGTTTTAAAATTTTCCTGCGTATAAGCAAAGAATAAACCCTTGGTTATCAAAACATTCACGGAATGCATATGAAGAGTAATGTGAATTGCAAAATTACATGGCTCGCATTGCTTTTCGTGCTTGCCGTGGACGTTTGGCTAACCGGGACTTAACTCAAAATAAAGGAATACTAACCTGCAGCAGTAAAGCAAAATTCAACGTTGCAGAATATGTTGAATGCTTATCGTGACCACAGCTATCTTGCTATAAATTGAACGAGTGCTTATAAACAAACAATAACACAAATGCAAGGTAGAGTTATACCTATCGATTGGTTCCCCTACATTATAATTAGTTTTTCTGTTGGAGCTAAATCCCATTGTATCCTTGTATTAGTATCATACTGTCACACGTCTGAACGCAATACCAACAGCTTTTTTAAATTATTAAAATAGAAAATAATTTTAAATATTGTAGCAAGTTATAGTTCACAGAAACCAAATTGACTAAAGAAAAAAACTTTTACATACCACTGTATATTGCAAAACTACGAAAGTTTATTAGAAAAAATCTGTTCATAGCTGCGTTAACCCCAGTGTGGTTGATTAGTCGTATTTCATAGTTCACTAGCTCATGAGATAAAAAGTGTTAAATTGTTTTCCTATCTGTTTCTCATTTTTTTAGAATTTCTTATGGACGGTAATTGGCAGAAGAATATAAAAAAATATATTGGCAACTACGTTTACGTTACAAACGCTCAGTTTTTCTGAAGTATAGTAAGAAGAAGAATATTTTAAGTTGAGAATTCTTTAGTTGAGGTCATTACAAAACAATGTTGAATACAGGATTCTATAAAATTCTTCAAACATTTATACGGAATAGTATAGATTACCACTCAGCTTAATTTATAAGCAAATAATTCTTGGTTTATTTGGAGTTATAAGAATGCTTTAAAGGTTATTTATTTGACACCAAGTCATTTTAAATAGAATTTTATATTTTATTTAGGTTTTTGATTTTAAAATAGAATTTAAGGATTCATAAAATTTATTTTGTACGTGAATTTAAGACATTTTGGTTTGTTCTAAGTCAACAGGATGGCATAGGAAGTAGTCACAGCTTTTCTGAAATAAAAGTTAAATAATAGCAGCCGATTGCGATACAACATTAAGCGAAGACCAGAGACTGACAAGTCCTGATTGTCCAGTCACGATATTCATACATATATAATTGGTCACTACAACCCTTCAGTCAGGATTACGACCTAGCTTCTCACACCACTTATGTTGTGTGCGTAAATTTTATACATGGGTGGCGGGTAATCTTATTTACTCCCAAAGTTTTTGCCAGAAATCTGCTGAGAGGCAATCGCCGAAAAAATATTTTTTTCGTATTTTCGTTTTGATGTCTGACCTGGGATTTGAACCGTAGCCTAACATCCAATATTTCGGCACTCTACCTACTAGACTATGGCGACTACTCACAATATTAACCGTTAATAAGAAACCATTCCTCCCTTGGGATCAAGTTGAAAATCAGCTTAAAAGTGTAATCAATTTAGTAATGGATTTGGTGTCAAGTATTGCCATCTAAAGAGCTGCCTTATTACTACTACTATTCATACTAGAAATTCCAGTTGGGAAATCCCGCATCCTGATATTCCGGGATTTTCATGATTTTGCAAATGGCGAATATCGGGACTTTTTGAAATTTGTACCGGAATTTTCGGGATTATAAATTCATATGTAATTTATAAAGTAAAAAAATTAGTTTACGGCATTAGTACCACGTTAAATAACATCCATGCAGTTTTGCAAGGGTATCTTGAAATAATTAAGTGGGTATTCTATGAATAAACTGATTAATGCTTGGATAAGATGCCCGCAATATAAGTTAAGAATATAGGATGTATAGCTCAATATGATTAATTATACACGATATTGCATATAACACATGTATAAGCACGTATGCATAACATGCGAAATGCGTATTTTAGCGTACACGTATAGCTTGTTTTGCAATTAAACGATATAATTATTTTTGTACCGTTTACCAGTAATAACAGGCTCTCAATATTTGAAGAATTTTTGTTATTTTATAATCAGCATTTAATGAGCAATCTAAGGGTCAGTTCAGGTCTGTTTAATTCAGGGCCATATCAGTAGTCGCCGTAGTCTAGACAAGTAGATAGCAGAGATCAGCAATGAGTATTCAAAAAGATGAGTAGAATCGAATCATACTCATAATTGCTGATACATATACGCATTCATTCTTATTTTAATATCATACTCATATTACTCATATTCAAAGTTTGAAGTACTCATTATACTCATACTTAATAACACGTATAATCTTGTTGATTTCGACTCTCCATGACTCAACATTTACAAGAATCACAAAATAAATATGTTTCGCGTACGAACACTACAATACTCACTAGAAGCTTGTTTTTGCTGTCTTGCTTGTTTGCTTGCTGTCTTTGTCTTTTTGTTTTTTCTTTCTTTTGTAAATGCAACAACAACTAAGACTGTAAATTTTGATGAATGATTCGAATCACTCGAATTATTTATGAGTATTATTAGCATTTTTCTAAATTTATGAATCTGAATGACTATGAATCAAACATATTTCGAATGGTATGAGCTTGATGTCAGCGTTGTTCTCATACTCATTGTACTCATACTTATAAATCAGCGTTGTAGTGAGTACGAATGAATCAGAGTAGTTAAATTGCAATATTGTTGTCTCACTTATATTCAAAATTTCATGATTGCTTTTGAGTAGCCGATCTCTGGCAATAGTGTGTTCGACAAAACAAAATATGATAAAATATTTCTTCGGCGACTTTTTTTCAGAGTTTTTGCCAGAAAAAGATATTTACCCTGAGAGTAAAATAAAATTGTCATGAAAAGCTTCTCAAAAATCTGGCGTTCGGAGTCGACTTTGAACTGTAGGTTCTGCCACTCATATATAAAACACACACAACATGAGTGGTGTTAGAAGCTAGGTCGTAATCCTGACTGAAGGGTTGTAATGGCTTTTCAGAAAGCTATTTGCGCACCAGAGAAAAGTTCTGGCTCCAACAGTGGGCATTTGGAAGCCGTCCTCCTCGCATGTTTATCTACCTGCTTAAGCCGCCAATTCATATATTCCAGGGACCTATTTTTCTATCCAGATGAATCAGCTCCTGTTAGCAGGAACCCATATGCCGTTAAGCTGTCCGAGGACATAGATATACTAGCAATAGGAAATCGCTTATGCAAGACCAATTCTGCATGATTATTGCCCATTATTTTAGCTTAAAATAAACTACAATAGTCTGCGACAACTAGCTTATATGTGATCAAATTAAGCAAATAAAAAGGACGTTTGTAGTGGTATTGCGTAGGTTAGGTTAGGTTAGGTTAGAGGACGTGTACTTGTCAATTAAGACAAGTACAGTAACCGGAGGTCGAATTGACCCATTGTACAACGTCCTAGTTTCTCACACCACTTATGTTGTGTGTGTTAATTTTATACATGAGTGGTGGGACCTACAGTTTAAAGTCGACTCAGAACGACAGACTTTTATTTATTGAGAAACTTTTCATGGCAATTTTTATTTACTCTCAGAGTTTTTGCCAGAAATCTACTGAGAGGAAGTCGCCGAAAAAATACTTTTTGTATTTTGTCTTTGATGCCTGGCCTGGGGCTCGAACCCAGGCTTTTGCGTCTAATAAGCCAACACACTAACTACTAGACTACGGCGACTTCAAAAAAATTGCGTAAGTTACCCATAATCTGTATCGCAACTGATCTACTCACTTTATAAAGGAATTTTATACAGAAACTTTGATTAAGGGTAATCCACTAGAATACCATACGTTAAAGAAAATTATAAAAAAGAAAAAGATCGAAGTCAGTATAGCAAGAAATTATTGCATGTTCCTTATTAACTTTCATCGAAAAAACTTCACCAATGAGGTAAATTTCTGGATGAATGGATATGTGAACCAAAAAAGAAAAAAATGTCGGAGGTACCAAAGAGAAAGAACATACCAATCCATATGAAATTCAATTTATTGTTTGGTATCGATGTTGGGCTGGCACAATGATTGGACCCGATTTTTATTGATATTGACGTTGGCTAGGCCACAAAAGTCGACATATATCTTTGGCACGAATTTTATGATTTATACACCAATGACATATTATTTCAACAAGACGGCACTACGTGCCATATATAGCTATCCAAAGTGGAAGTAATATGAACTGTTTTATTTAGATTAAAATATAGGAAACTTTTATTGCTTTAGTGCGGACGCAAATATCTTCCAACGAAACTAAATCATGGTAACTGTTTTCATAAATTTTATTAAATTTTTAAAGCATTCAATAATTACTTATTCATACATTACATAATCAGAATAATAATACAATATTCCTACTATATTCTCCAATAAACGAATAGTAGCCAACGTAAACGTATGGGGTTTAATAACAAAACTGACGCCTTTAATAAAACATCACATTTATAAACATAATTGCCTGATGCATGAGAACCCCGATATACTTACTATACATATGATTGTACAAATAAATGTATGCCTGTATAATTGTAAGATTAATGGTTATTAATGACTTTAAGATGATATTATAAATTATGTAGGCATGTTATTATGATATCGTGATTAATTACCGAATTTCTGATATTTGCAATTTGGAGTCGTATCAATTTATGAGTTCCCAATTAAGGAATAATCGAATACCACCATTAGCCAACAAAACAATCAATATACCACTGCGTTGTATATTGGCTTGATGAAACAGAATTTTCTTCTTCTTAACAAAAGCTTTTTCTTTCAATATGTTCACAGCGCAGTAAAATTTGTGCAAATGACTTCGAAGGTTAGGTTTAACTCGTGCACTGTAATACTTTACAGATTTTAATCAACAACTGACAGATTCATCTGTGTGATGCAAATTTTTCAATCCCGAAATCCCGGGAAATTTGTTCGGGAATTCCCGGGAATTATTGTAAAGAAAAGCCTCATTGATTTGGAAATGGGTGATCTATGGATAGAATCCAATATAAATAATTTGCAGAACCTTTTGGACGTTTTAAAACCAATAAAATTACTGTGGAAGCTTTATTTCGGCGAGAAGTTAATATTATAACAGCTGATGTGATAGTGAATTCTTTATGCCAACAAATTTCTTCAATTAATACTTCACTAGGAAAGACAATGTTTGAATCTCTTATATACCGAATTGGAAAAACAAGAGATATAAAATTGTATACCTTGACCAAATACTTGAAAGATCCTGAAATTTTTAATAAAAATAATAAATTTTTTCCGAATGCTTCAAAGCACTCAATTATTTTATATGCAGATCAAATTTATAACCATCTTTTTGCTGAAAATATTTTGAATTAGAAGAAATAGAACGCAACGATAATGATATTTTAGAAGATAAAAATTTTGAGGACACTTGCACGATGCAATAAATAACATTTGTGAAATATCTACATCACACAATTGTATCTACCGCACAGTGGTTCAAGAGCCCAATCTATCTGGAAAAAAGTAAATTTTTTATTCATTGTTATTGTTTCAAAGTTCACATAATTTGTTTGGTAATTGTTAAATAACTATCCACTGTTCATAACTGTATATCAGGTTTTTTATTTTTTTTTTCTTATTTGCTTTGTTATGATGTTTGAAAAGTGATCAATTGCATTGCCTCTGTTGATATAAGAGGCCAGTCGATTCACAGCAATACTTTTGAACTGATCGTAACATCAAACAATAGCATATTTTGACTTTCTTTTTTTTATACTGCATTATGTCAGGTATGTTCTAGCTATATTATAAATAAATGTCGAATTTAAATGTTTTGTCTGTAAAATAATAGGTAAGAGGAAATATGTTATTTGTGTAGTAAATGTTTAGCATTTTATAGTTTTTAGAGTAACTTTTAAATAGGATTCCCGTGGATTCCCGTGAAATGAATTGTGCCCTATTTATGTGTGTAATGTCCACTTTATATATACATATATAACATACCTATAACACGGAGAGAACTATATAATGTGTGGATTGCCGAAATGAAAAGCAAAGAAAGGGCAAAGGCTGTCATTAGCTATTTGTTTGCTAAGAGTGGGTGACAGAAGATTAAAACAGAAGATTATTGCAATAAAGTTAAGTTATCTGTACGGAGATTAACGTATTCAATTAACGAAAGATGAATAAAAGCAAAAGGATGTAAGAAATATTTTGAAGACTCTAACAAAATTTAGTTAGATGGACTATTTTGTCTTCCTTCTGAAAATGCATTTAAAATACCTGAGGATTTAGGGATGCAACCGTTAACGTCAAATTTTGGCAGACCTCGATCAGATTTTTCAGGTAAATCTGAAAACGGGAAGCGTATGGAAGTGTCTACTTTAGTTAGTGGATGTTCACCTGAGAAACTAGCGTTCGCTGCTGGCGTGAGTCTTTATAAATCTGGCAAGAGGGATGCTGCCGCGCTTCTAAAGAACATAAATGAATCTCCAACGAGACCAACTAAAATTAAAAAAATTGTTAATGCACAATCTAAGGAACCAGTACCGTATACAGATGAAGAAGCATTACGTCTGTTTATCGATGGAAAATATACGAAAGCAAGTTAAAATGCGATGCGTACTGGTGCTAAGATTCGTAACGCGGATATATACTCATCATATCATCGAATTTTGGAAGTTAAACAAAAGCGCTACCCAAGTAATGGAATAAAGGTATCCGATGTAATAGCAGAAGTGTCTCTGCAGGACTTACTTGATCACACTGCATGTAGAATTTTAAAACTGCACAAAGATGTCATTGAGGAATTCAATTATACGGAATTGACTTTGATTTATAAATGGGGGTGTGATGGTAGCAGTGGGCACTCAACCTATAAGCAAAACTTTAGTTCAAATGATTCCTGTAAAACAGATGAATATTTGTCGGGTAAGCAAACGGAAAAGATAAGAAATCTTTTAGGTGCCTTGTTAATTATTACACCAACATCTTTTAAAAACAGGAGTGTTTTCTCTCTCGCAGTTCAATATGTTACCAAATTTAGAAACCGACTTTCATACGAATCAATAAACGCATTGTCGGTTTTAAAAATTCATTTTAAAAGTATTAAATAAATATGTTAAGAGATATATAGTTTTTTTATGTTTTATGTATATATTTTTAACTAGTTTTTAAAATACATTGATGTTTCTATTGTTATTTTATGTTTTTTATCTCATTAATATGAATTTATGTAAAAAATACATACTTAACAAAGTAAATATATGATTTTATGTTCTAGGCGGGAATTCCCGGGATCCCGGGAAATTTTAAAATCAATCCCGGTTTCCCGGGAAATGAATAAGTCCGGGAAATGAAAAACACTAGATTCAACACATACCAAACTATCATCAATACAAAAGCAATATGGCTTCATTACAATTGGGGCTATAACGTTGTTTCTTCTTGTAAAAATGTATGTTTAAACAGTATAATGAGCGTAGTTTGGTCATCATAAACTTTATTCCAACTTTAAAATACAGTTCATGAAAGAAAGGATGTTTACGTACAGACATTAAGGCAGGAGGCCTACTTACAGTGGACAGCAATAGTCTTAGTCCGGCAATATTTTGTAGCAATTTCATGAATTTTAGCCAAAAGTTTGTATAAAAATTTATAGTTTATATATCTATTTTGTTAATATTTTTCTGTTTTATTATAAAACAAACAATTTTTTAATGTTTTTCAAGAGAAAAATAAGGAAAAGTTTCAGATGACTCCATAGGCACCGCCAAGGAGAACCCAGAGTAAATTTAAAATTCAAAGGCCTAATATATGAAAATGTTATCACTTGTATTTTGTAGAATATCCCTTAAGGTCAAGCACTCCATTTAACCCATATGGAATTGAATGTACACGTTTTGTTTAGTGATTTCTAGGGGCACCATGACCAAGTTTTTCGGTTGACTTTTGCTTAAGGTTAAGCGATTACGTAACCGTGCTTTCAAATGATCTCCTAAATACTCTCTTGAAGTCATATCGGGACTTTGTGCAAGAGTATTAAGCCTGTAGGGACTTTTTTGTCAAAATATTTTGCCGTAGTAAGACTTTTGCTCTCCACTGTATATGCTTGATTGCAAAAGATATAACATGTTATTAGTGCCAGAATAAACTCGAAGATTTAAATATTTTTTATAGCATACGTTGACAGTCTCAATTTTAGTTTTAATTGTTTTTAAATTTCGACGCATGCAGTTGACAGATTCTTGTTTTCGGTTTTGCTTTTCTTTTATACCATCGCCGTCAGTAATTGTTTTTTTGCAATGTTAACTTCAGTGAGTTGGCTAAAATAGAATTTTGTTTGGGGTTGTTGCCTTTTTTGGTTCCTTTTAAACTTTGTTAAACAAGAAAATTACTGGAAATTCATCCACAGCCATATTATGTAAACACGATGGTGTAAAACTCCAAAAGAATTATTTTCTTGTTATTTAATTAAATTTGTTTTTAAAGTTTTTCAGAATTTTAATGTTACTCTTTTTTACTTACATATGTGCTCTTATTATATTATTTTGCCTACGAAATACTTACTGTCTGTTACAGTAAGACTTCTGAATAAATAATATAACATGGCAGCACGAAACAATTTCTACAATAATATTTTCGATTAATATCTTACATGTATTGTATAAGATATGTCTTACTAGCTCATATACATACATAAATACGCCAACTAGAGTACAAGAAGTATATATATTCAGTTTGAATTTTGTTATAACATAAAAGTGAAAAATAGAAAAAATTTAAATTTTATCTTTGAAATGGTTTCACAATCTTACTCGGCATTTTTCCCTTTTCTCTTTTATTTCAATATAATTCGTTGCCTTATACGGTGTTCAGATATGCACATTTATTGCGTAAATCGCAATAAACGCTATTTTAGAGCTCAATATTTCATATAAAATTTCAATTAATTATTGCGCAATAAATACGCGAATTGTTATAATATTGAGTAAAACTTAAAATGCAGCACTGTCATATGTGTGTTTAGTGAGCATAGTACAATTAACCGAGAACACTTTTTGTTGATATTTGACAACTCAAATGTTAACAACGAAAAACAAAAAATGGCAAGTCAAGTGGAGAGTAAGTTTTTATTAAATTTATTTATTTATTTATAATTTTTAATAAAAAATAATAAATTTATATTTCCAAGGCAATGTATTCGGTGTATATCAAGCATTGGATCAAGCCGGTGACAAGCTTTCGGCATCAAGAAAAGAGTGAAGCGATACGGGCATCTGATGAAACCATCAAATAGTTGGATGTCAATACTTTGGCAGGAAAAGAAGAATACGAAGACAAAATGTATTCACTTACAAAACTCTGCACACATATCGACCCCTTTGAGCGAAATTATCGTATGTTACAAAAACCAAATTTTACAGGACAGCCATTTTTCGACTTTTCTCTGCTTTCGCTTGCAATATCAAAATGAAAATATACATGTGCTTAGATAATTAACTAATATAACTACACCTAACAGTATTCCTGTGGAAAAGTTCAAGTTTTCCGACAAAACGTATTTTTGGCACATACGATAATTTCATTCACAACATTTCGTGGATGCGTGTGTAGAAAATGTCACATTTGTCAGTGTTAGAAATAAATTGAAACAAAGATTTATTAGTGGTTTTATGTATTTGTTCATTATTTTTTAACTTAGAATGGTACAAAGTGATAAAAAATTTAATCAATATTTAACAGAAGCATGAATACATAAAAAAACTAAAAAAACAATAATCTTCTTCGTCGCTTTCATTTTACATGTCTTTTTCGCGTACAGAATATTTTAAATTTAAATACTCATTGTGGTATTTCGGCGGTATGCTATTTTTAAACATAGATTTTTCAAATCATTTGGGCGAATGTATTAATGTCGTGTATGTTGTATTGAATACATTTGTTTGTTTGTGAACGCTCAATGCTATGCTGTATTGTGCATCTCGTGGCATTCAAACAATTTGATAGCCCGAACCCAACGCAACTTTTTAAACACATATGAAAACATATACACATTTTTTTCATTCACACAATTTGATAGCACGAAAGCAATACAACTTTTGAAAACATATAGAAAAAATGTGTATAAGTGTATCGAATTTTTATATGAACAATATCAATAACAATCATACACTGTTGTATGTTCTTCCAATAATACAATGAATACAGCGATACAACGGCTTGTGTGAATTGACCAATTGAATTTTTGCAAAGAGATACACAAAGGTGAATTGTACAACTTTTGTAACTTAAGGTAAAATTAAAGTTTTTTATAGTTTTATTAATGGAGTTGTCGGAATATCTGTAAATGAGTTCAATTGATTTTGATTTTTTGTCTAATAAAGCTAAGCGAACTTTATCTATGTATAGTTTAACTTTGTTTGGTAGTAACAGATTTGCAAAGGACTTCCAGTTTTCAAACTCTTAGTGGTATATTTCAATACAGTTTTACCCCGATGGATTAGTTCGTGCATTGAGAATAGTTGTGTGCCATTCATTTGGCGCCCAAATGGTACGCCTCTCAATTGTGCTATGCACATAATCAGCTGCCATCATTGTATGACCGGGAAGTAAATATGTTATTTTAATTTTTTCAACGAAGTTTGACATATTTAAAAAATGTGTCAACATAGCTAATACAGCCTTGTTGCGGTTTTGACCAGTACAACTGTCGCAATATAGGGCTCTGTCTTTAGCTGTCTTTCTTTGGTCTACGATTATTAAATACTTATACAGGATTGTGGAAATTTCATTGCAGCCTCGCTTACCAACACGCTCACCCCACAAATAACAAAAGCCACATCTAGTGCCGTTTTCATAAACGCTGAAATTGTACTAGGCGTACTTGCGTGAGTAAAAAAGGGTTAGAATATTTCCGAACGGAGTATTCAAAACTTTTTGCAAATCGAAGCTGGCGCAAACAAAACTAGAAACATTTTTGCTTTTATTTTGACCTCTTAAAAAATTAGCCTTGGCCTCATCTTTGTCTCTTATATGCACCAAAACATCACTACATAATCATAATTACACATTAACAAGATCCACATCTAATTACTTTTATGTTATATTATTTACTTACGGTTTCGGAAACTGATAGCATTATTAAGGCACTATTTATTAATTTCTCTTTAGACAAAGTTTTACTTGGAGTGGTTTACAATAACTGATTACCGCAAACACATGATGTGAAAAAGTATGCATGCTAAATGCTTCTCTTCAACTTTAATATATCCTTTTCTGTAAAATTAGCGGTAAAAAGACTAGAGGCAAAAAACAAAATAAAGCGAGCAATTCCCTTTACCTACAAATTCTAACTTAGAATGAAATATGTAGTAAATATTGTAACAACTACAATATGCAATGAAGAGTATCATTGGCAGATACGATAAAATCGTTCACAAGAAAAAATGGAGTGTAACATACGATAAAGTATTCAATTAATTTTTGAAGCAACGAAGTGGAATTCGCCTACAATATTTTGTCAGGTGACGTCTCTTTGAATGTAGAACAAGATTGCATCAAAAACTCAATTTAAAAAAAATTGGCATTCACGATAATTTCGCGCAAAGGGGTCGATATAACGACAAAATTATATAATGGCGGTGGCAGCATCGTGTGATCAACAGGCAGGCGGTTTCGGATAAATTGTCAAATAAAATAAGAAAACAATAAATTGTTTTATGTCAAAACACTTTTAAAGAAAATTAATAAATTTGTGTTTTTTTATTTTCCATTTTTGGTGGTAAAAAGAGATATGAAAAGATGAAATAATAAGTTTTCAAAACGTATGATCACAAACTTATATAGGTTAGGTTAGATTGGTGTGGTGGCTTTCATACCAAAAGCTCACTTGAGCACGCAAAGCGGTCCGTTGTGACGCCACAGATCCAAGGAGGGAGAAGC
Organism: Sarcophaga carnaria; assembly: GCA_958299815.1. Classification (NCBI taxonomy): domain Eukaryota; kingdom Metazoa; phylum Arthropoda; class Insecta; order Diptera; family Sarcophagidae; genus Sarcophaga; species Sarcophaga carnaria. The sequence continues at coordinate 69,731,876 of OY283149.1, read as the reverse complement.
AAAGCATGACCACCCCAGAAAGCTTGACATCAATGGACGATAGCTCCGTCAAGCTGACAAGGACTGTACAGCCAATTAACCTATATCTGCACCTCGCAAGAGATGGGTATTGACAAAGAACGTGGATAACTGTCTCCTCTTCCTCAGCGGATCTGCACCCACGGCAGAAGTCGTTAAAAGGGAGGCGCGTTCTTTCCGCGTGTCTACCCATAACGCAATGACCTGTAAGCATGGCCACTGTGATCGAGATGATGTTACGACCAAGTCCAAGTAGCTGGTTGGTGCGCCCTCTATCCATTGAAGGCCAAGTGAGCCTAGCGGTGGAGCAGGATTCTTTATTGATCCATGATAGGTTGGTGTCTCGGAAGAATTTCCGCGCGTTGGCCAGCTTGAACGAGGTGAGTGACATTCCTACGTTGATTGAAGAGGATTCCGGAAGTAGTGCGCCAGCTCTGGCTAGCTCCTCGGCTCTGCAGTTTCCCAGAATGTCGCAATGTCCAGGGACCCAGACAAGTGTGATACTGAAGGTTGAGGCAGCGGCGACATTCCTTGACGGTCCTGGAACAGAGATCTTAATAGAGATGCGGGTGAACCACTGCGCGGCTCTGTAGATGGCGATTACTTCCGCCTGGAACACGCTGCAATAGTTAGGCAGCCGGAGTGAAATGTCCAAGTCCAATTTCCCAGAGTAGACTTCGCTACCCACCCCACCTTCGAGTTAGGAGGACGGTCGTGTCAGGGGTCAGAAAGTTGAAACCCCGTCAAAACAATATTCCACAGGGAGATAATCGATATCCAGTGGGGCCACAGGATCAAAAAAAGAGGAATGACCAGAGGGGATGACGCGCCAACGAGACAGGGCATTGAGTCTTGTCGCAGTGAACTTAATCACCTGCTTAGCAAGGAGCTTAGTAGGAAGCCAGTTACGCATTGCGAACAAGGCTTTTGTGGGGGTGGTGCGTAGAGCACCAGTGATACGAATAGCTGCGAAGCTTCTGACTCCGTCCAGGAGTCTGACATTGTGCAGCTTGTCCAGAGCAGTCCACCAGAAGGCAACACCGTATAGGAGGTTGTGTTCGAAGCATAATAGATCCAGCGCATTACCCTTGGGCTGAGACCTTATTTGGATCCAACTGCCCTGCTGCAGCAATAGGCAGCTCGCTTTCCACGCCCTAGCAGCCAGATTCCAGCTCCAGTTGGGTTTGGGATCGAGGATCAGGCCCAGATACTTAACCTCGGAACTCAGCGTGAGTGTGGTCCCGTTTGTACTAGGGAGAGTAAAGGTCGGGAAATTGTATCTTCTAGTGAAAAGAATTTTATCTGTCTTGGAGGGATTAATGGAAAAAACCAGTCCAGTACAATTAAAAGCACCAAGTTTAGCTTATCAGACAGCGTCTGTGGACAAATTCCCGACGCAGCAATGGCAATATCGTCAGCGTATGCTATCGCGTTATTACCAGAGGATTCAAGTCTTCTCAGGAGTGAGTTGACTGCGAGATTCCAGAGAAGTGGAGATAGATAGAGATGTCTATGATTTATATAAAAATTTGTAGTGTTAAGCAAACTATTTTTAAATTCAAATTTAATTTCATGGTCCAAAGACTTTATTGTGTTTGCTACAAACAGATTTGAAAATCCTCTACTAAAGTTCATTCTTTTGATAATTTTTCAATCGATGTAATATGTAGCAACAATTCTGTTTGTGTGCTTGAGTAATTATTTCCTTTCAACTGCATATTAAAATAATAAATTTGTTTTCCAAATAACAATTTTTTTCGACACTAACTCCCGCGACCAAAATAAAAGCAATGTTGAAAAAAACCAGCTGTCAAAAGAATATTGAATAAGCTGAATTGCGTATATTATGTCTGAACACTTAAAATATTGTACTCAATTAATCGAATATTAATCTTATATATAAAAATGAGTGTGTGTTTATTTGTTTGTGGGTTTATTTGTTTGTGTGAAGTCTATAGACCGCTAAACGGCTGGACCGATTTTCTTGAAATTTTCGCAGTATGTATCGTCCTGTTTGTCTGGAAGGAGTTATAGGCTACTTTATATTTTAAAATTTCAAGTAGGCGAGGTGCCAGGCCCACATACCCAATAAGTATTTAATGTCGCATACCTCATAAACTGCAACAGCTACAGTCTTAAAATTTTGTATGGACGACTTTGACGTATATATGAACAAAATGGGTGGATTGGCTATAGCGGGCGTGTCACCGCCCATAGTCTATACATATAAAAATGAATGTTTCTTTGTATGTACCTTATAGAATCGTAAACTGTGCATTTGATCATGAAATGATCTTTAGCAAAGTTGTTACGCATGAGCCGACGAAGGTTTCTAAGTTGGTATAACCAATTTCCGAGAGGTGGCGCCACTGAAAATTACTTAAAATGAATTAAATCGTAAACTGTGCATTTGATCATGATATGATCTTTAGCAAAGTTGTTGCGCATGAGCTGACGAAGGTATGTAAGTTGGTATGACCAATTTCCGACAGGTGGTGCCACTGAAAATTACGCAAAATGAATTAAATCGTAAACTGTGTATTCTTTAACAAAGTTGTTGCGCATGCTTCAACGGAGGTTGGTGCGATTATTTTCCGATGGATGGCGTCACTTACAATTATTCAAAATGAATGACAAGCAATTGGTCGACCTACACCTCAAGCACGGAAGAAAAGAGCATTATAAGCCTCAGAATCAGACGAGCATTGAGACTGGAAACCACTTGAACAACGAGAAGTGAGATTAGAAACTGATCGAATGCGTACTCAAGCCCGTTCATCTGAATCATGGAACAACATCAATAAACAAAATCAATAAAATGATTCAAAATTAATTGGATATTTGTGTAATGTCTTTCCTTCAAATTTATTTCAGTTGGTGGCGCAGCAACACACGCATGGTACAGCTGGTAATCAATAAAGGTGTATATCTGACATAGTATTAAAATACAAACTCAATTCCCCTAATCTCCATGAGTAATTCTTAAATTGTTACCTGCCGCCTGTAAACTTTTTGACGTCTTTACGTATTTATTTTGTATCAGCTATAGCGAAATCAAGATATTATCATTAACTTTTCAATTGGTGATTGCATCATTTCTCATTACCTTTTTCTTATTTCGTAAATGTTGCCAATAGTCGTTAACGCACTGGGATACCAAAAAAAATTAATTTCATGATTGATTTTTTACATACATACATTTTTTTATACTTACTGTATGTCAATGTCCTTTGCTTCTTATTGAATTGAAAAGAAAAATGTCACAGCCACGTTGATTGAAGAGATTTAGATTTTATTTTTTTTTCATCAACATCAAACACTTCAAATGTATTTGCTTGCAAGGGACAACCAATCTACAATCACTCAAAATGAGTATCAGACTATTTGTAAATTAATTTATTGTAGACTTTTTTCTAATGTTTCAATAATGACGCATGTTTTCAGTAACGTCCATAAATAACCAGAAAAACGTTTGAGGAATAATACATAAAAACATCACTCAAGAAACGAAATTGGCTTTAGCATGATTGGAGCTCAATCTGTGTATTAAAGTAAAGTACAGAAAATTTTAATATGTATGAGTAACCATGGCAATGTCATATTTAAAGTAAAAAAAATAGCAAACAACTTGAATATTTGTAGATTTGATACTACGCTGGAATAAAATGTCTGTAGTAAAACTAAAAAGAGATCGGCCAACAATTAATTTTATGGAAATGAAATAATATACAATTTTTAAAAACTGAAATAAATTTGCAAACGGGAAAGAAATGTATTTTGTTACGTTTTTACCTTTTTTTACCCTTTAAAATATGAGTTCGTTGATTGCAAACAAAATAAAAATAAATTTGTGTTTAGTTTAAATTAAAATTCTTTATTGTTTGCACAATTTTATGTGCCACTGTTCACAACATGATTTTGCAAAAACAAATTGCTTACTTCGTTATTCTTCATTACACTTCTACTTGCGTAAGCACCAACAAATGTTCGGTAGAACTTTACTACGGCGATCTTTAAACCGCGACTGTTTTCTTCACAAGCAACGCGTCTTCACACAAGACTGACTGAATCCTTACTACTCATTGCCTGCTTTGTCTTGCCTTCTTATATGCACACGTAATCAATCCGATGAAGGTTCTTGAAGTCGAAAGTTCGGGGTTTCACCGCCTTGAAGCAAATTTTTGAGATTTATTGCTTGTCTCTTAACAGGTACGCAGTTTTAGATTAGACATCGACGAAGTCCAAATCGTCCAGCACAATAAACACAACGCAACAATCTTTCAAAAATAGAATACATGGGAAGAATACATGGAAGTGATGATTTCAAAGGCAACGCAGCAACAAGCAAAGGTTCTCCAGCGTAGCATTTAGGCTAAGTTTTATTTTTGTTCGCAACAATGTGTTACCCTTAAAAAATAGGAATATGACTACTAGCATCTTCAACTGATCGTATTATTATGTATGGATGAAGACAAATAAATTTGAAATTAATCTGGAATTTCAAAATAGGAATTAAAAACAAATTTGCTTTTTTTTACTCAATGAGTCATAAAAATTTGCAAGGAATTATGAATAACGGAACATAGGAAGAAGGTTATTGTTACGTTTTTAACTTTTAAAAACGTTTAAAATATGAGCTCGTAGGTTGGAAATAAAATAAAAATAAGTTTGTGTAGAGTTTTAATTAAAATTCTTTATTATTCGGACAATTCTGTGTACCACCGTCCACAACTTGATGTAGCAACAACAATTGCTTTGTTTGTTATTCCTCTGTTTATGTTTATAAACAATAACAATTATTAGACAGTATTGTTTGACAGATCTTTTTCAAAGCACCATTACTCTCTTCAAACGCACTGCGTCTTCACACAAGAATGACTGAACTATTAGTCACTCAGTTGCCTGCTTTGCCTTGCCTTTTATATGGCAGGGTAAACAGTGTGATGAATGTTCTTGAAGGCGAATGTTCGTGGCTTCGCCTTGTCGAGATCTCTATAAATGTTAACATTGTTGTAACATTATTGTTATTTGTGTATTTTGTTTACATTTATTCTTGTATTGTTTGTTGTTGTATTTTTCTTTACTTGATTACCATTTTTATGCTGGTGTTTGTTATTATATTACGCAGTGTAATAAGTTGTAAACGAATTCGTTGTAGTTTTTGTAGCTTTTGTTTATAATTTTAATGTTAAAAGAGCAAAATACCAGTATCTAGATATTCCATTATCATAACATTATGTTTATAACTTAAGAAACTAGCAGTGAATCTAGCGCCATATATATTAATTACGTAAAGGGAAAGAGAAAACAATACATTCTTACTTCCATTCGTTAGTTGAAACAAATAAAATATAAAAAAGGTTAAACACAGAAAATAAAAAAGAACTAAACCCAGTGAACATAACCGACTGTTAATCCTAATATTAACGTGAAGAACTTAAGGTGCGTTTTTAAGAGCACATGTCTGTAGAAACACCAAAACTAGAAAGCAAAGAGAAATAAAAGAAACCGTTTGTTTAATTTATTTTGTTAAAATTTCCATTAATTATACAAATTTCTTGGGCATTGAACTTAAATATCCTTTCCTCAATTTTTTTCTTTATTTTATTTTTGGAGAGCATTTTGTAAGATCTGGAACGGAAGAGAAATTCATTTGGAATAAATGTTAATTAGTGAATATGACATTTTTTAGTACAAAAGAAATGACCTTTTTTCAGGAAGTCTATCGTGTCGATATTTTATTTATTTTTGGTAAGGGTTGTGGCCTTCTGCAAAGACAAATAATATTGAAGTATAAGCACTTGTGTCTTACTTCACTACAACATATTTTCTTTTATTATCTGTATTTACTAATAAGAGGCGTTTAAGGCTACTCCCGTACTTCCGATCGCACAAACTTTTTCATGGCAATTTTATTTACTCTCAGAGTTTTGGACAGAAATCTGCTGGGAACCGTGGCCTTACGTCTAATAAGCTAACACACTACCTACAAGACTACGGTGACTTCAATGCCAAGAAAAACTTTTCGCTTTGCCTGGTGCCAGATTACCCCACAATACAATGTAACTAAAGTGGTAAATTGATTTATTTTAACTGGAGTTCATTGCATTTGGATATCTTTTTCATTTTCTTTACTACTGACTTTGCTTCTACCTTATACTATGTTCAGACTTGTACTTTTATTGAATTAATATTCGGTTTATTGATAACAATATTTTTAGTGTTCAGACATAAAATTTATTTGACAGCTGGTAAACAAAACAGCTGATTGTTTCAACAACACTGCTTTTAATTTAATCGCAAAAATTAAAAAAATGGAAAACAATTTAACATTGGAAAAGGTCTTAGTAATGATTAACCGAAACGCCGAGCTGTTGCGGTTAGTAGGGAATATTTCTGACTCCATAGTGGCTTCTCTCAGAGGATGAGAAAGAAAAATTTGATAATACTGCATAGCTTGCAGAAAAGAAAGCTTTTGCTTATGGCACTGTTAGAGGAAAATGAAACGCAAAGGTCTTTATTTGTTAAATGCTGAATACGTCGTATTTTCAAAATATACTGGTCAGTTAACATATTCTGCATAAACCCGAGGATGAAATTGCGTGAACTGTTATAGATTATCAGTCAAGACCTAGAAGGTCAGCCATACTTGGAGAAGACAGGTAGAAACAGAAGCTGCTTTCTTCAGAGCAGCAACTGGATTCCCAGTAATATCTCAGTTCAGGGTATTATAAATAACTTTTCGAAATAAATTAGAAATTATCATCAAACAACATTGGGAACGAAATAGTTAAAAATTAAATACGAAGTCAAGTCTGTGATGTTATTAAAATTCTTTTTTATATGACATCAGTTGGAAATATTTTCTCATCCCTTTCTGCTGACCTTCCATTTTTTGTTTGTCGTTGTTTTGTTTTTGTTTGCTGTTGACATTTGAGTTGTCAAAGTGTTCGGAAAATTGTAATATGCTCACTGAACGTGCTTATGACAGCGCTGTATTTGAAGTTTTAATCACTATTATAACAATTTATGAATTCATTGAGCAATCATTAATTGACATTTTATATGAAATATTGAGATCAATAATGCCGTTTATTGCGATTTTCGCAATATACGTGCATGTCTGAACATAGTATTAAGTTGCAGAGCTCATTTATTTTATGGTAGAAAGCAACTAAGTCGCCGTGGTCTAGTAGGTAGTGTGTTGGCTTATTTGACGAAAAGCCCGGGTTCGAGCCCCAGGCTAGACATGAAAATAAAATACAAAAAGTATTTCTTCGGCGTCTTCCTCTCAGCAGATTTCTGGCAAAAACTCTGAGAGTAAATAAAATTGCCATGAAAAGTTTCTCAAAAATTTGTCGTTCGGAGTCGACGTTAAACTGTAGGTCCCGCCTTTCATGTATAAAATTAACGCACACAACATGAGTAGTGTGAGAAGCTAGGCCGTAATCCTGACTGAAGGGTTGTAATGGCCAATTATGCATGTTATGTATGTGGAAAGCAACTAAAGTTTCCAGTAAGATTGTGATTGAATAACCATTTTCTTTACTCCATATCATATAACCCAAAATATGTGTTTGGTAAATCGATACCATCAACATGCCTTACCATTGCACTTTAAGATTAATTAATTAAATTTTCAAAGTCCTACATTTCCATTTGTTACAATCTTGGGGTTTTTGTTTTCTATGGAATAAAGTAATGTGAAACAAAGGCATAATTTTTCATTTACTGTTCTGGTTGACTGATTTTTTCTTATTATTTATCAACGGTTTTGTGGTTTAGTAAATACTAATTGACGATGTGACGATTTATACACTTATTTTGACGATTTTTGGAAATTAAAAATTTACATCATATTCTTTACTTTTAAACATTAAAAGCCTCTTTAAGCGTTGTATTTTCTTTGCAGTTTAGGTTAGTAACAACAAGGAGTAAAGTATTATATTTTTAAATTATTTACGAACACCTGTCATGACAGCACATAATATGCTAACTAACCGAAGTAAATAAAATCGGCAATTAGTAAATGAAATTTAAATAGAAATGATCAGATTTTTCAAAAAAAAAATGGTAAGTTCTTCAAATATCTACAAATACTCTAGCATTACCCAGCAATTAAAAGCAATACCAAGAATTTTGAAATAAGATTGGCACTTTTCGTAGGTGAGCATAGCTTACCACTTGCCGTTGAATACCATTTTTAAAGATTCGAATATAGTTTCTAATATTACCCTAGGAAGACCAAAGGCAAGTAGCAATATTATTTTTTCGTAGAACCAACACTAATGGGACGGCCCCTATACACGCAGTGCATTGTGTTGGAACTAGAATAATCTTATATATAAAAATGAATGTGTGTTTATTTGTTTGTTTGTTTGAAGTCTATAGACGGCTAAACGGCTGAACCGATTTTCTTGAAATTTTCACAGTATCTTCCTTTATGTCTGGAAGGTGTTATAGGCTTTTTATCTTGAAATAGGCAAATAAAATAAAATAAAATAAATTAAAATAAAATAAATAAAAAGTATGAGTGTTATTGTCTAACAAAATATTACGTATACGTCACCCGTCAGATCTATGTAATATTTTATACACGACAGTAATTGAAATACGTCTATATATGTATATAAAAATGAATGTGTGTTTATTTGTTTGTGGGTTTGTCTGTTTGAAGTCTATAGAGGGCTAAACGGCTGCACCGATTTTCTTGAAATTTTACCAGTACCTTCCTGTGTGTCTGGAAGGAACTGTAGGTTACTTTTTATTTTAAAATTTCAAGAAGGCGTGGTGCCACGCCCACATACCCATTTAAATATGAATGTTTGTTTGTATGTACCTTATAGAATCGTAAACTATGCATTTGATCATGATTATGATCTTTAGCAAAGTTGTTGCGCATGAGCCGGGAAGGTTTCTAAGTTGGTATGACCAATTTCCGACAGGTGGTGCCACTGAAAATTACACAAAATGAATTAAATAGTAAACTGTACATTCTTTAACAAAGTTGTTTCGCATGAGTCGACGGAGGTTGGTACGATTAATTTTCGATGGATGGCTACACTGAAAATTATTCAAAATGAATGACAAGCAAAACACATCTCTAGGAAGGGAGTTCCACATACGAATAGTTCGACTAAAGAAGGAATTGTGTCTGTAAAGCAGTGTGCGATCCTCTGGCCAATCGAGGTTCTCTCCGAGAAAGACGGGTGTTACGTAGGAATACAAGGAATATATTGTTTAAACTTAAAATTTTTTCTTAAAAATTATATTAAACTTCTCGATTTAAAAAAAATGTCAGAAATGAAAATGAGGAATGGTATCTTTTAATTTCCAGCTTTTACTAAATTTATTAAAATATATTAGTTTTATTACAATCATCAGCTAGAGAGAGAGTAGAGAGATCCAAATAAGCTAAGTTAATTTAAATTAAACTAAATTCCTTAGAAGCAATATTGTATAAAAAGATTATTTAAAACTTAGCAATCGTAACTGCTCAGACTTTACTATTGTATCTGATTTGATTAAAATGTTTAATTCTAATATAATATATATATACAGTGAGCACCATAAGGAGTCAACACCCACTATAATTTAAAATTTTCTATTATGTTCTTAAGTATAAAAAGTTCCCTTATCATGAATTGTTTTTTCGTTTTAACATTTTAAACGTTTTTATTTTTGGAAATTTATTCGACTATTTACTTTTATTTACTATATTTACTTTTCTCGCTATCCTAAGAAAATGAATTATTTCAGTGGTGTTTACTCACTTTTGACGCTCACTGTATATATATATATTTTTTTTACGATTTCAATGAACATCTTTAACGATTTTTTTTCTAATATTTGACGATTTGATGCTTTATTTATCTGGCAGCTATGCTAGCAGATAGTGTGTTGACTTATTTGACGTTAGGCGATAGTTCAAATTCTAGGTCAGAAATCTCCAACAAAACGAAATATGAAAAATAATATTTCTTCGGCAACTTCCTCCCAACAGATTTTTGGTAAAACTCTGAGAGTAATAAAGCTCCAGAAATTGTTTTATTTTTCTAATTTCGCCGGTAGTCTAATTTATTCTTATCAAATAAACAGATTTCAAAAAGTTTATTTAAATGGCAACATTTCAGAGCCGCTTAATGTTAGTAGAGCTATTTCCCAGAGTTCAATACTGTGGCCTTTGTTGTTTTGTATATAAATACCAGATGTTTTGGTCGACTGTGACATGCTTATGGTGTGCAGCTTTATACTAGTACTCATAAGGAGAACATTACTTCTTGTTTAGATTTAGATTTGAAGTCGAAATGTATTATAGTTTGGAAAACCAATAGATCATATGGCATATCTAAATTGAGTATCAGGGGAAATAAAATTGATTTTGTCGAGTCTCATATCCACAGCTTCTGCAGAAATCATTCCCGAGGTGTCCAAGACCAATACGCCTCGCATGCGTTCCTATAATACAATGTCCCGTAATAACCCCGATAACAGCGCCGACCCTGCGTCTTTGGAGTTTAAGCACAGTCGCCCTGCGTCTCCTATCCAGCCTTGGCAAGATCGGCCGTTCTGCCCTTATCCGAAGCCGCCCACCTATTGTTGACATGCTCCACGATTGCATTGTCAATTATAAGCCCGCAGTTATCCAAAGGGATCCCCAATGTAAAGAATTCATCAGAAAGTTCGATGGTCGTGCTCCTTCTGGCCAAATCATCCGCTCTGCAGTAGACGGAAATATCTCTATGTCCCGGTACCCATGTGATACAAACATCATATCGGTTCGCCATCTCATTGAGACATCTGCGACAGTCGCACACCGTCTTGGAGTTTATTACACTAGAATCCAATGCTTTGATGGCCGCTTGGCTATCGGAAAGTATGGTGATTTTTCGTCTGTGAATATTTTTGTCCATAATAATTGTCACCGCAGCCTGAATTGCCGACTCTTCCGCCTGAAAGACGCTTCAGTGTTCTGGTAGCCTTATAGCAGTAGCTTTAAAGCAGCATAGAACAAACTGTGGGTGTTCGAACATATCTGGTTGCCATCAGGGATAATCAGGAAACTACTTGAGATCGACAAGAGAACGGTTTGCATTCTAACGGGACACTGAGTTATTCGCAGTTTCGCTGACAAGCTCGGTCTGCTCCATCAGTATTACTGCAGAAGCTGTCGTGATGTGGAGGAAACGGAATCGGTACTACACTTTTTATGCGAGTGCTCTACTCATCAGTACAGACTTTATCGGCTTTTGAATGGCAGAACTTTTGAAGATCTGGGCATGGTGGCGAACGTGACACTAAGAGAACTGGCAGTTTCATCCGGATCTCGGGATCTTTTAAACCCACCATAAACGGATCATTAAGAGAGAGAAAAAATTTTTTCAAACAAATTTCAGCTCGATTTGGTTAATTTCATATTTTGTCAGGACAAAGGTAAACAGAGCAGCCAATAGGTTATATTTTTCATACAAAGTAGAGCAATCGTGTAAAATTTGAATTGCTTTGATTTTTCGGACAAATTTTTCGAAATGAGTGAATCAAGCTGCAGAAAACTCTCAAAATATTATATTAAAGAATAGTACTATTTGCCATATACATACACATATATACGTATATATATTTATAAATACAATTTAGAACATGTACAATAACAGTCCCAGTGATATCACTGCCAAGTATACATGAATAGTTTCCAGTATCATGACGATTCGCATTGGCTGTATAAAGACGACTGAATGCATGTCCTGCATATCGGTTTTCACACTATTAACAAAAGTAGAAAAAAGAGAGGAAGAGAGAGAGATAAAAATATTTTATAAAAATTGTAAAATAAAAGAGTTTTCATTATTCTAACAAGAAGTGCAGAAATGCTAGTATCAATATGCAAATGGAATGATATTCCGAGATTTGTATTAAAAAAATAGAAAAACATTGAAAAAAAAAACTTTGAATATTTTGATAAAATTTGTTAAAACTAGAAACAGAATGGAAAATATGAGAAATATAACACTGTATGCATGGGAATGTAGGAAAAGTCTTTAATAAAGAGGGTTAACTTCACAGATGTAATATGCGGTACGTATTAAAATTCTGCTCAGAACATTAGTATAGTAAGAGACAGCTTAATACTGTTTCAGTATTACGCGGTAGTATTTGGATTCCCCTAAATCGCACACTATATTGATACTTGTTGCATATGTGTGCAAATGAAACGGCCATGTACCAACCTAAAGCGGTGCACAATATAAGCTGCCTTCCAAAATCTTAGTTGCTTTGTGTTTGAACAAAGTATCGTGTTTCATAATGTCGTTGTACAAAATATATACCATGTATTCTATTTCAAAATGTCGTCAATGTGTATTTTTAAGGCAGTCAAAAAGCAATCAAGCATCCGATTTACAGTTAATGCATTTTTTAGTTACTTTCAATATCTACATAGTTTATACACAGTAGTAGAACTGCATACAAAGTTTGTATTGGTACATTTTGGAAGGTAGCCATAGTGACGGTGTATAGTAAGTATCTTTTTCAACGCTCTTTTGTCAGTCTGTCCAGAATAAAGATTCCCACTGCATTTTCCAAAGTAGCAACATACATACATCATTGGTGATTACAACCCTTCAGTCAGGATTACGACCTAGTTTCTCACACCACTTATGTTGTGTGTGTTAATTTTATATATGAGTGGCGGGACCGACAGTCGACTCCGAAAGACAGATTTTTGAGAAACTTTTCATGGCAATTTTTATTTACTCTCAAAGTTTTTGCCAAAAATCAGATGAGAGGAAGACGCCGAAGAAATACTTTTTGTATATTTTTTTATGTCTGGCCTGGGGCTCGAACCCTGGTCTTACTGTATATAATTTTACAAATTACATACCATACGATTAAGCCAACTAATAATTTTGTGAGAAACATTACAGGAAAACACTACATGGGTTGAGGATACATCATTTAATCGTTTGGTGGCAGTACTTTAATATTTTTACATGACAACTATAATAACGATAATATAAGGTTTTCTTATTCTTCGCACAGAATGTCAGTTTAAACGTAAACTAGCGAAAGTGACGACTGCCATTGAGCGAATGCAGCATTACGTTGAGCGTGATGGCTGAAATGCTATCCCCGAATTCATTATTGTTTAGAGCCATTACAGACAACATTCAATCTTAATCTAACTCGGGCTGCTCATTTCAATGCGCTATATTTGCCTCCTGTCCCCAATGCTTACTCATACACGAGCCTTCTCTAGATATTTGCAGGTCTACTTCAACAAACGATTTCCTGAGTGCATGTCCAATACTCTTCCATTTACTCCGTTGAATTGATAAATAAATTAATTCCTGTTCTATCATAGACGATCATATTTGAAATCGGCAGAATACTCGGAGTATTTTTCTTACAACAATTAACAAAACCTTAAAGAGAACGCAAATTGACTTCACAAATATATTTGATATTTTAATTTTGATTGATGTTGTGATATCTAATGATCTCCATACCTTATTGATCATTGCAAATGCAACACAACCTATTCTTATATAGAAACTTCGATGACATCGGAGTTAGTCCGCAATTGATGAACATATGCGTGCGGGCGGTGCTTAACTTCATTATTTAAATTTTCTCAGTGTTTATACAAATCAAAATCAGATTGTTATCTCATCATTCGACTTTAATTGAACACCTGAATGCTTGCTTGTAAGTAGACAGATATAGTCTGTGTCATTACGAACGCCTAGATTTCTGTATAGTTCCTAAGTAAATCCTGTGCTCAGATGCTACACTCGGTAAGAGAACAAAGTCTTGGTGAGCATCTTATCTCCATGGTTATCTTTACGCTTATTTAGCTTTTCTCACGAACGTGACAAGAGGTAGCATGGTATAACTACAATCAGTCTTATCATCATCTTTCTTGTCACTCTTTTGCAATCTAATGTGATCCAGAAGCGATATCGTCCAATTGTCAAAAGCTTTTTCGAAATAAATGAAAAATAAGTACCACGTTGTTCGATCGATTGTTTTACAATTTTTTTTTCATTATCCCTCTTGGAGGATATGGCTTCCACAAAGCATTTTCCATCGTATCCAGTTGGCTGCTGGTGTTGCGATAAGTTCCGGTTGGCTAGGTTAGGTTAGAGGACGTGTACTTGTCAATTAAGACAAGTACAAGAGTGGTGGGACCTACAGTTTAAAGTCGAGTCCGAAGGACAGATTTTTGAGAAAATCTTTCATGACAATTTTATTTGCTTTCAAAGCTTTTGTCAGAAATCTACTGAGAGGAAGTCGCCGAGGAAATACTTTTTGTATTTTGTCTTTGTCGAACCTGGGGCTCGAACCCTGACTTTGCGGCTAATAAGCCAACACACTACCTACTAGACTACGACGACTTCCGGTTGGTTGCTATTTTGCCATTTCGGTAACCTATAGTGTTCCAGCTAATTAGGTGATTGCTTTGCTGTAGCGGCTCTAAGATAATGGTGCTGCTTAGAAACAACACACTCCGAGTATGTGCTGTAGTGGTGGGGAACCTAGCATTGATTCCCACTTTTGCTACGCTACATGGCTGTACTGACTGACTTTCCTGTGATATTATCCCTTTTTCCATTTCCTGGGTATGAGGGGATTGAGGTATGAGGGGGGTGAAGCCACTTAATTTGACGTTCGAAAACCATGATGTATGATTTTTTTTCTTAACTCCCTTGGAACTCAAACTGGGTTTTCTTAACTTCATTGTGATTCGAACCTGGGGTTATCGTTTAACTCCACTGGGATTCAAACACGGGCTTCTATACAAGCTGCGAGCGAAACACACCCGTTTCCCTCTATTGGCATGGGAGTTAATATCTCAGAAAGACCTTTATTGATAATGTTTAAGCTTGCTTTAGTTACCACATACTGCAGTTCAATCCCTCTCCAATTGCCAACAGTAAGATTGCCTTTTGTGGGTACGAAGACTATAACATTTTTTTCTTCCTTTAAGCCTTTGAAATAGTTGGAATTTTTTAGTTTCAAAAATGTCAATTGAAATGCTCCAATTGTTAAAATAATACCTCTTCACTATATAACACTTTATAGAATCTCAATATGTATTCATATTTCCAAATAGAAATTCAATACATTACAATACATTCCTTCTTCCTTTTTATGTTTTTTTTGTATTTCTTTTTATTTTGTGTTTCAATATTAGTTCAACATGAATTGCCATGATATTGATGGATTTTACTATTAGTTTTACATATTTTTTTTTAAATTTCCCTTAAAATCTCTTAAAATAATATATGTATACTTTTTGAGAAGAAAAACATATTGAAATACTTCTGCTGTTATGACAGAGGGTGTTTCTAAAAAAATACTCGTATATCTACAGTGATTGCTATATTGCAATTATGATGAATTTTGTTAAGAAAAACAAAAAGAAAAAGCTTATTTAATTAAATTGAAAATCACTTATGACTTTAATATACCCTAAAATAAAATCTAATAATAATTTCCAAGGAAAGCTTTTACGTTACATTAACAGCAAATCATGTACTAATATGACACTTTCTATAATACAATATGGTACAGTGGAATAAGACACTAAAATAAATTTTGTTTTTATTAATGCAAATAAAAAAAGGAAAAATAGTAATTTAATTATAAAGAATTTGTTTAGAACTTGCTATATGTTCAAAAAGTTTACATATTTGAAATTTATGATCGACAAAAAAAACAAATAATAGATACCCACATGTCTTTAATAAAAAATAAAATAATTGTTTCAAACCCCAGGTCGGACATCCCAAAATCTCTGACAATAAATAAAATTGTCATTAAAAAGTTTCTCAAAAAACTGTCGTAGTCAACTTTAAACTGTAGGTCCCGCCACTCATGTATAAAATTAACATACATGACATAAGCGGTCGTAATCCTGTCTGAAGGGTTGTAAAGACCAATTATGTATGCATGTAGATAGGTAGGTAGGTAGGTAGGTAGGGGTGGCAGCCCATCCATGAGAATTAGGCCGCATAGGGCTCTCTTAGTATCGAAACCACTCGGAGCCCTGATGAAGCGATTTAAGTTGCCAATGTCAATCCTTGACAGTTCCTCCAGATGTTTGCATGTATGCATGCCGTCAATACAAGACAATGCCATTTCTTGTATTGTGTCTAGTTGTCAATCTTGTCACTTGTCGATGACTGTCGACATACATATGTTTCTTACTCTGTAAGAATAATTGACGTTAATTTCGTTGTCAGTGTATTTGGTATTGTGTCATCTTATTGTGTTGCTTTATTGGACGAGAACCCGTGGTTTAAACTCTGGGGCACTGTTCGCAATCATTTTTATAAGGAACAGGGGGAAGGTATTGCTACTATTCTGATTTCTATTAGCCCACCAATTAGAACTGCTTACGAACGCCAAAAGGTAAACTGCTGTCCAACGAAATTCTTTTTATAGGAAAATAGTCATAAACACAACAGATTGCAAAACAAATAGAGGTGCAGTATTAAGGCAAGTATTTCTGATGCCTTGCTGAGAGCGTGAAATTGTAAATAAATGAAGATAGTGTTGATTTTTGCTTATTGAAATCACTTGATTTTGGTAAATGACATTCATTTTCTGAATTTCTATTGATATTTCACTATTAATCAATGCCATTATCAACAACAACTACCAATTCTCTCACTAACATTTATCTCTAGTCGTATTATTTCTGACATGAGTCTATTTCATAGGGTAATACTTATATATACAGCAGAGTTGTTACAACAACACAACACATTCCTTAAGCCTGTAAAAAGAAAATTTATCTCAGCGCCAAAAAAATTTTCCGTTAAACATACAGAATTACTTAAAAAGCTACCAGTCTAGAATATTGAAAGAAATATCGGGTACGCCATCTAACGTTATTACGTGCTTATTTCGTGAATGGTAACAATTAGCTCATGTCTGATTTGACAGATAATTAGTTTTATCCTTCCGCTGAACGAATATGGTTGTGTATACGCTTGAACAACGCTGGGAAATATTGCGATATTAACTTGAAAATCAAGTTAATGTTTTCTTCGAAAATGAGCAAGGAGTGGTCATTACAGTCAATGGTGATCGTTATCGGCCCATGTTGAACGAATTTTTGTTCAAAATATTGAAGAGGAGGATATTGGCAACATTTGGTTTCAACAGGACGGCGCTACGTGCCATACAGCCGAAGCTACACTCGATGTTTTGCGCCCTGTTTTTCGAAGATCGCATTATCAGCCGCAGAGCTGATGTCGTTTGGCCACCTCGGAGCTGCGATTTGACACCGTTGGACTATTATTTGTGGGGTGCCGTCAAGGATAAGTGTTTCGCCAACAAGCCATAGGCAATTGACGTTTTAAAGGACAATATTCGTGAAGCCATTGGTGAAATACAGCTGCACATAATCGATAATGTGCTTAAAAATTGGACCGATCGTGTAGGCTACTGCATGGCCAGCCGAGGCAGCCATTGGAATGAAATTATTTTTCATTATTAACCGGAAGGATTGTACTTTCATATAAAAAAAGTAATTTGAGAAAATATTCAGTAGTTTTTTTTTAAAGCATTTTCAAAAAAAAAAGTTATTTGGCGGACCCTTTATTAAGTTCTAGTACGAATCATACATACAAAAGATTTCGATTATTACTATTGTATTTCTTATTATTATTTTTATTGTTGTTATATTAAAGTGAATCAGCTGATCAAAAAAATCGAAAAAAAAGTAATGTCACCTCAAATTGTTACAGAATGCCATTTTGGCATTGATATTGTATTAAATTGAATTTGTATTAAATTGCCGATTATGTTGCCGGCGCCAAAATAATAAGTGGATTTATTTTTATTAGAAAATAGCTGTCCACTGCGCCCGTTGCTGCGCCACCAACTAAAATAAATTTGAAATAAAGACATTACAAAAATATCCAATTAATTTTGAATCATTTTATTGATTTTGTTTCCCGTTGTCCAGATGCTTCAGATGAACGGGCATGAGTAGTACGCATTCGATCAGTTTCTAATCTCTCTTCTCATTGTTCAAGTGATTCATGCGAACGGGTCTCAGCGGCATGTACTCGAAGATTTTCTAGTCTCAATGCTGGTTGCTCGTCTGATTCTGAGGCTCGTAATGCTTTTTTCTGCCGTGCTCAAGGTGTAGGTTGACCAATTGCTTGTCGCTTTGGAGGCATGATTGCACGGGAACGATGTGAAAAATGTGTTTAAATTTATTAGAATCTCTCAATGTACCCAATCCAATTGAACCGGATATTCAGACATGGATAGAAATGTTAATATTGACAATGATCACCAATTCGTTGAGGAGAAAACGAAGTCTTGTTTTTTGAAATATTTTCATTTAGTTTTAGATCGTAAATATTTATAACATAGTCTGACATACAAACAGCATTTTTAAAAATTTTCCAGAATTAAAAGGTTTTAAATTTGTGATTGACATTTTACGGGAATGAGTTATATCAAATATTATTAAAATTATAAATGATGAATCCTAAAATGTGCGGTATTTTTCCGATCAACAAATGATAAATTCATAGTTTATGAATCAATTCATTTAATTTTAAGTGGCGCCATCTATCGGAAATTAATCGCACCAACTTAGAAACCTAATCATGCGCAACAACTTTGTTTAAGATAGTATCATGATCAAATGCATTGTTTACGATTTAATTAATTTTGAGTAATTTTCATTGACGCCACCTGTCGGAAATTGGTCATACCGAATTAGAAACTTTCGTCGGCTCATGCGCAACAACATTGCTAGAGATCATAACATGATCAAATGCATAGTTTACTATTCTATAAGGGACATATAGACAAACATTCATTTCTATATATATATATATAGATATATCATATTTTCAAATCTGCGAAACGTTTCACCACAACCTAATTTTTTAATATAGTTTTAAAACTAACCACATAATAAATTATGTAATTGTATTTGAGAAAATTTAAAAAAAAAATAAATAAAGTTTGTAATAATAAATAAATAAATTATGAAAAAAAAAATAAAAATTATTTAGTTATTGCCTATTTCTCAAATATTCTGTTTTAATAAAAAAATTGCTAAATTTCAAAAATTACACGGTACGAAACTACACCCTAGTAACTACATAGTCTAAGTTATTCACTAGTTTGCATAGAACTCAAAAATACTTTTTTTATTTTTCTCGAAACCTCCAAACTTGTTTTATTTATTATTTAAATTATTGATTACCCAAATATGTTTCAATCTATTTTAAAAATCTAAAGTTTTTTTAGAAAGGGGAGAGATTAGCCTTTCAAACGGTATACATAAACATTTTGTTCAAACTTATATGTTATGAGATTTGATGGGCTAAACTTGGAAAATATATTTTTTTCTTATTTTGTTTGGCCATTCTTAATTGCAAACATTAATTAAATAATATGAAATAATTGGAGACATTCTGAAAGTGTATTCCCTTGTCAAAATTGGAAAAAAATTACCGTAGTTATTATTTAAAGAGTATAACAGCTTAGTCATAATTTTTATATATGCTGCCTCATCAAATGATCTTTCATTTCAAAAATTTTCAAAATTTTTGATAACACTATTCATAAAAATTATTTTTGATTTATAAATTTTCATACAAACTATGTTTTATAAGTCTTTTTTATAAATCGGAAATTTTTTATATTTTAGTTAAAAAACGGTATTTAAATACCATAAAAAATTTCCTTCCTACATACATATATAAAGAATGTTTATAATTTTAAAAATAACAAGTTAATGGACGTTTCTGTTTTATTATTGAATAATTTATTTAGAATCACTGTTTATTGCATATGAATATTCTATAAAATTCTCTCAGTTTACCTTTACTTGTTCGTCTGTTTTATCTTAGGGATTATATGGCGTATGAGTGATGTGTATGGTAGAAGATGATGATGGCTTTATATTGATTATACAACATGTGGTATATGTATGTCATGTAAATTTATTTATACATTTTTCTACTAACATACTAATTCATTTTTTCTGCTTCTTCTCACTTTTTTTACTTAAAGTCACGAAAATCTTTTACTTGAACTATGCATATTTCTTTTATTTTCTTTTATCTGGGTATGTTCTGTTGTTGTTTTTTTCCCTTATTTCACTCTAAATTGATTGGATTTTGCTTAAACTATATTGCTGTGCTGAATATTTGAAATGTGTTTACTCTGATGATTTATTGAATTTCATGTACAAAAAACAAAGAAAACAAAATGAAGAAGAAGTAGAAAAAGAAAACAATCACATTCTATTTAAATAAAAAAAATTGAAATGACTGTTCATGTAAAGGTACAAATAGAACATAAGGCGTCATTAAATTCTCTCCAAGCTTCTACAACTCGACCAACTAGTTTTATCTCATTCCAATACTTTCCTTTAGTAGTACGTCCACTACATACCATAAGAACACAGGTGTACCTTGATCTTTCATATGTCTCTATGTGTTCCATTCAAGCGTAACTCTGGCAATATCTGCAGCGGGCCATTCTGAGAACATAACAAATCAGGTCCACTTTCTCCTCCGAATTTCATCAAATGTTTCGTGCATTTGTTCACCAACGTTTGTATCATTCTACGGGTGCTCTGTGTAGTACATATATTGGTTAATACAACCCTTCAGTCAGGATTACGACCTAGCTTCTTTCAAAAAATCTGTCGTTCAGAGTCGACTTTAAGCTGTAGGCCCCGCTACTCATGCATAAAATTATACACACACAACATAAGTCGTGAGAGAAACTAGGTCCATAATCCTGACTGAAGGGTTGTAATGATCAATTATGTATGTATGTATGTATGGTTAGGATAATGGGAGATACATCGAACATGAAATTGTTTATACTTCACCGAGACCTAGAAATTCTACGATTATGAGATGTGAATGAACGAAAATGAACAATGAAAATGGTTGGAGAAATTTGGGAGCTGCGTACTCTTTTTAAAGAGTGATATGCGGATGAGCCAATGATTGGTAGAAGAACACCCGCGAGGGCGTTCTAAATCAAAATGAAATATTATTATCAATTCAAAGGGATTAAATAACATGCATCAAATTTTGTGTAACAAGTAAAATTGAATGATGCTTTAGCACAGAGTATATAAAGCCATTGTCAAGAAAGTTGAAGTGCTAAAGTGTAGCAAGTCAATTGCTAAATCGGAAAGTTACTAACGATAACGATTTTTTTAAGTTTTTGAACAAAAAATATGTGACGGCGTCGTTTTTTCCGAGATTAATTATTTTACCAGCAGAATTTTTCTTGAGTATTATTCAGAAATCCTTCAATGACATGTGATGATCTTGCTTAATTAATGATTGTTGTGGTATCATAAGTCGTATCCAATCATGATTGTCTCAATAGGACCATCTGAATGAACCTCATGATTTTCTTCGACAACTACGAGATCATCAAAAATTCAAGCAATTTTTGTCTCCAACAAATTGATTGGTTTCCCTCTAAATTTCTATATGATGCGGATTGTTAAGATAGTGGCAGTAATTTACAATGCAGTGAACACCTGGCTCAATCTGTACTATGGACATGCTGTAATATTGAAAACCGAAAGACTATTCTTAGAAACTTTATAGTAGATTTGGTTTACTGATATCAACACGATACTTTTGTTTTCACAATTTGTAGACTTTTAGCGGTGCCCTTTACCGAGGGCTACACTTGCAGAGCACATTGTGGTATACGTCATAGATCAGAAATGAATCGTTTTTTCGCTACTCATAAGCACCCATGAAATTTTGAATATAGGTGATTCGACAATATTAACTACTCTGAATCATTCGTACTCAGTACAATAAGATTTATAAGTATGAGTACAATGAGTACAACGCTGACATCGAGATTCATAACTTTAGAAAAATACTTATAATACACAAAAATGATTCGAGTGATTCGAATCATTCATCAAAATTTACAGTCTTAGTGGTTGTTGCATTTACAAAAAACGAAAAAAGAAAAAGACAAAGACAGCAAGCAAAGCAAACACACAAACTTCTAGTGAGTATTCTAGTACTCGTACGCGAATCATACTTATTTTGTGATCCTTGTAAATGGTGAGTCATGGAGAGTTGAAATCAACAACATCATGCGTATTGTTAAGTATGAGTACGATGAGTACTTCAAACTTTGAATATGTGTAGTATGAGTATGATATTAAAATAAGAATGAATGCGTATAAGTATCAGAAATTATGAGTATGCTTGGATTCTACGCATCTTTTTGAATACTCATTGCTGATCTCTGGTATACGTGTATACAAAATCATTATCGTATATGGAGTAAATTCTCGAGAAAACTGTTTATCACTCAAAGCTAAACCTCTTATCTGTTCCATGGCAAGGAACAACTTCGTTGGAGGCATAAACGCACGAACAATGTTACAAGACCTTGTTAGATTAACCTGCATAGGAAGGACATATATTGTCTGGATTATCTTAAGACGCATGGTAATATCCACGACTGTGGTTGTCATAGGTCGCTGTCTCATTGGAAGGTATGCTCGAAGACTAGGAGCTCCCTGTTTAGGAGCTGTGGACCTGAGAAAGAGTTGAAGATTATATTTCACTTTATGTGTCGGTGCTTAACTCTTGCCAAGAAGAGGCTGGCCTTTTTGAACTCTCATTTCAAGACTACGGTATGTTTTTCTTTGGGCTCCTTAAGTTGGATCTTACCATTAGTTAGAGTCCTCATCTAATCTAATCTTACGTAGAGTAAAAAGGAGTATTACTTCAAGCGGTTTGCGAGAAGTAATACAACTAAACAATACCAGTGATTTTGTTACAAAAATGCATAACTTTTACATCATACTTACTCGGAATTCATTACTGAAAAAACAAAAATATTCAACCGTACTTCACTATATTCTCCAAAATTAAAGAGGACGATTTAGAAACAATGACTGTAACTAACATATTTAAGGTTGAACGTGCATTGTTATGCTACTCAGTCAATGTGATAAATGTTATAATAATATAACAATAAATTTGCTTTTGTTGTAATTATAAACCATATGTATGCAAATTTATTCCATTTCTTTTTTTTTATAAAAACATTATTTTTTGACAACGTAGTACAGATGTCATGTCATCTGTCAGATGCCTTTGACTGTCTGTAAAGTTTTAAATTTTCGCAGGACATTTTCCATAATAATGGCAATTTAGTGTGTGTAAAATATTTGTAAAAGTGTTCAGTTTAATGTACATGAACAACTTATGTAGCAGACAGATTCCATTAGAAATTTACATCAGTATTTATACAGATACAAGTAATTTAAAAATTTAAATTGTTGAGCTACAAAATATACTTATATATACATATATATTTAAAATACAGTGGTGGACATATAATTAGAACATAAATATTAAATATTATTTGTTTGATTTTTTATAAGATTTGTTAATATTTAA
The DNA here is from genome assembly GCA_958299815.1 of Sarcophaga carnaria. NCBI lineage: Eukaryota > Metazoa > Arthropoda > Insecta > Diptera > Sarcophagidae > Sarcophaga > Sarcophaga carnaria. The sequence continues at coordinate 69,708,408 of OY283149.1, read as the reverse complement.
ACAAAGATAAGTTTGGTACTTACTACACTTGATTGCTTCTTTATATTTCTATTCTATTTAATTTTCTTACAAAATAAATCATTTGGCCAATTCACACGACTTTGTATCATGTATTTTGTATTGAATACACTTTTTGTTTGTGAACGCTCAATGCTATGCTGTATTGTATATTTCGTATTACAAATGCCAAAAAACGATAAGAAGAAAACTAGTATTCATAATTTGATTTTCAAGCAACAAAATGAAAAATATTAAGGAAAAAAGTAAATTATCTGTGCGAACAATTATAATTTTGAAATGTTAGTTGTTGACTTAAGTTACATAGAAAATATTTTTTATTTTTATTCTTCTTCTTGATTACTGGCATTTACATAAACTGATAGCAAGAAATCAATACAACTTTTAAAAACATATGAAAAAAATGTATATAAGTGTATCGGATTTTTATATGAAAGTTATCAACAACAAGCATACACTATTGTATATTCATCCAACAACACAATGAATACAACGATACAAGGGTTCGTGTGAATTGCCCATTTTTTAGTGAAAATGTATTTTGTAGAAAAAAATGTGTACAAAAATTAACCATATGGTATGGAAAAAGAGCCAAGTTGTTCCAAAGAGGAAAAAAATGTAACACTCAATCAAGTAAATAAAACTGCCCAGGCACTTGGTTGCTCTAGAGGAAAAATTCATAATGTAATGAAACATTGCAATACATTTGGAATTCAAAATAACGTACCCATACATCCAAACTCCGCAAAACCACAACCACTGAAGCTGCACTATTCATAAGAGCGTCTAAAGCTGACCAAATGAAGAGTTCTAAGCGGATAAAAGTTGAATTAACGTCATCATTGTATTAATATGTAGTCGTCGTAGTCTAGTGTTAGTGTGTTGGATTATTAAATGTGAGGCCACGGTTCAAACTCCAGGTTAGATCTAACGAAACGAAATATGAAGAAAATATTTCTTCGGCTACTTCCTCTTTCATGTATAAAATTATCAAACACAACGTAAGTAGTGTAAGAAACCTGACCAAGGTTATGTATTTATGTTTGTATATATATTGGTTATTTACAAGCCTTCTCACATCACTTCTGTTGTGTGTGCCCATATGTGTGTTTCCATATGTGGCGGGGGACCTACAGTTAAAAGTCAATTCCAAACGACAGACTTTTTAAGTAACTTTCCATGGAAATCTGAGCTTTTGCAGAAACCTCCTGAGAAGAAGTCGATAAAGAATTTTATTTTTTTCATATTTCGGGTGTAGTGTCACAACCGAACCCACAACCCTCACGCTAATAGTTAGCACACTGCCCACTATATAAAATTGTAACTGTCTAAGGTTTACATTTAAGAACTGAAGAATACATTATCTTCTTTTATGAATGTTTTTATTTATATGTCCACCACTGTGTATATTTAAAAAATGTTTATAAAACAGTATTTTATGTTTATAGAAATAAATAATTCATTTTTAAATATTTATATAAGAATCATTACGAAATGGTTTTGCAAGTCCACATGGAATAAGTTTATAAAAGGAAATACAATTTGATTTACTTATTTCGCTTACCAAGGCTTTTAAGTAGTAAATAGGTTAGTAAACATTCCCAATATGTACAAATATTAACTAGTTTTTCATAACAAATATTTACATATTTCTCTATTTACATACCATACCATACTTTTGCAATATTAAGGCACTTCTATTACTCAAACCAAATCTTACGAAATATGTATGAAATAAATGCAAATTCAGAAGAACATATTTACCAGGACGGTAGTGAAATTTAATACATAAAAGAAAAAAAGAAATTTGCGAACATTTTATTATAACGATTAGAAAGAATCCAAAGTTAAATGTTATGGCCCATAATAGAGATGAGCGATATTTTCAAAACTGTGATTTGATCACGGTGATTGATAATTCACTGGTAACTACAGTGATTGAAATTGCCAAATAAGAGTTACTAATAATGTCGTTCTTTCAAAATTGTTACATACTCAAATTTATTTCATTTTATTTTGAGCGAGGCAGAATTACTATTAGATGATGCTGATTATTTACTTTTGTCTTTTATACATGAACTTTCTGTGACACTTAATTGTCAAACTTCATATAAAAAAAATTACATTAAAGATAATAACATTGATGACACCACTTTTATTTTGTTTAGCAGTCTTTTCGTCGTATGTATCTAGTTGTCTCTTTCTTACGACTTAATAAAATACGTTATTATCATTATTGTTTTCTTTTGGAATACTGTGATCACAATCACTGTTTTAAAGAACAGTGATTAACAAATCACGTTCACTGAGAACAACGTTCTTCAAAAATCACTGGATCGCTCATCTCTAGCCCATAATCATAGTCAAACACCAAAGTCGGTTCTTTTTAAAACAACTTTAATATTTAAACCTGTTACTAACTGTGTCTTAACTATAGTGAAAATTAATAATAGTTTTAAGTTGAATCAGCTTTAAGTGGGTGATTAGTATAATGTTTGAAATTTTGCATACGAACTGGTATAAATATTGTATAAGTGGCATCTCTGCACAGCTGATGCAATAAAAGCACCAAAAAAATAAACAAAATATAAATTATTTTGAAAAAACAATTGCATAAAATTAATCCGGGGAAAATAAACTATTATCTGAATGGAAAATTTAGAAAAAGTATGTACATAGATCTAATGTTCTTACATTTATGGAGATTGACGTACTTATGTATGATTGATTTATAAATTGTCAACAGGACTCAAAGAAAAGGGAGCGAGAGGCAAACTGGAGCACCAGCGAACACAATTTATAAAAAAATAATAAAATAAAATATACAATATAATAATAATGTAATACATAATAAACTATTTATAAAAAATTTAACACAATTCATACAACTTTTGTTTTTGGTTTGTTTTGATTTTGTAACTTTTGATAAATGACAAACAGCTGATAGAGTTAAAATGATGTTAACTTTGTTAAAAACAACTTCAGCTTGTTTTAAGTATAAAACTGACTTTAGCGGAAAAAGTAAGCTTTTTATCGTCTATAGTAGCTGAAAAGTAAACATTTTAATAAATGGTACTTAAAGTATACTTTTTTGATGAAAATGATTATGGCCCTATGATTTCAAAAATTTTTTACTACCATAAATATAATTTCGTAAAACGTAATATGAAAAAATGTTTCTCAGGCGAGAATCTCTCAGCAGATTTTTGGCAAAAACTTTGAAAGTAAATAAAATTGTCGTGAAAAGTGTAAAAATTAGCACACACAACATAAGTGGCGTGAGAAGCTAAGTCGTAATCCTGACTGAAGAATTGTAATGATAATAATGTCTGTATGTATGTCAGCGTTAAAAAATTCAGTACTTTAGTGTTTTTTCAGTACTTTATCATTTCATAAGTACCACGGTACCCCCGCTAAACTTTCAGTAGTTTTTTATTATTACATATTTTATGGTCTTACGCTTTTCAACTATTAATGCAAAAGGTAGTAATGCTAAAGGTAAAATTAGACTTTGGCCCCGGTTAGCTCAAGGGCCACGCAGCGTCCCTTCGTTTTTAGAATATGAAAAGCGATGAGAACGTTTGCCGAAACGTAATTTAATTTCTCTAAGTATTAAGTATAAATAAATATTTTTTACAAAAGTATCATTTGATGCAAAAACTACTCTTTCAGTTATCGTTCAGTATAATTTCAAAATTTCAATTTTGCAACACAGATGTATGTAAGTAAAGGTTCAGGTTTTTTTTTGAGACCAACACTCAAGAGATTACCCCTATTTATGCAGTGCATAATGGGAATTTATGGGAGAATACAAAGAGGGGGTTTGGTTAGGTGGGAGTGGTAGCTCCAATATCACAAAGCTCTCTTGAGCTTTGTGATGCCACGGGTGAACGCAGTCTCTGTACTGACCAAGTTCCACCAAAATCAGGGAAGAGGAAGAAGTTGGTCAGCGCAAGGGCTGCACATCAAAAGCAAGACTACCCTACATTGGAAAACCAGCCAGAAAGTTTGATGAACGAAGCTATGTATATCCTTGATATCAATAAATGATAGCTCCGTCAAGGTGACAAGAAATGGGGAGCCAAACAACCTATATCTACACCTAGCAAGAGACGGGCACTGACAAAGAAAGTGGATAACAGTCTCCTCTTCCATGGCAGAATTCTTTAAATGGGAGCCTCATTCTCTCCGCGTGTTTACCCATAACGCAATGACCTGTAAGCATGACCACTGTGGTTGAGATAACGTCACGACCAAGACCAAGTAATTGGTTGGTACGCCTTCTATCCATCAAGGGCCAGGTGAGTCTAGCGGTGGAGCAGGACTCCTCATTGACCCAGGATAGGTTGGCACCCCGGAAGAATTTTCGCGCAATGTCCAACTTGACCGAGGCAAGTCGCATACCCAATTCAATTGAAGAGGATTCCGGGAGGAGCGCACCAACTCTGGCGAGCTCTTCGGCCCTACAGTTTCCCGGAATGTTACTGTGCCCGGGGACCCACACAAGTGAGACACTGGTGAAGCGCCCAAAAAGAAGGTCGTCGGTATATATATCCAGGTCTTCCGGGGGGACAATCGTATTAGGATTCCAGTCCTCCCTACTCGGAATCAGAAAGTGGAAACCCCTATTGAGACAATCTTCAGCAGGGGAGGATCAACCTCCAGAATAGTGGAGTCGCAGCAAACTAGCCGCCTGCTTCGCGCACAGTAGGAAGCTATTTGAGCATTGCGAACGAGGCTTTCGTGGGGTGGTGCCCAGAGCGCTAGTTATATAAATGGCCTCGGACCTTCTGACCTTGTCAAGAAGTCTGACGTTGTGTTGTCTGTAAAGAGCAGTCCACCAGAAAGCAACACCGTATAAGAGGTTGGGTGCGATGGCCGTAGAATATATCCAACGCATAATCCTTGGGCGAAGAGGAGGTAGTATGCGCTTTTTTTTAATGACCAGTGTATATACCTTCATCACTTTTTTTTCGAGAATTGCGTTTTAGTAATAATTCTCACTATATTTTTTCTATTGAGAAATCTCAGCAAACAATCCGACAATCACAAACATCCAGAGTCTCTGGTGGAAATCGGACCCATGGCCTCGGAACTTGAAGTTTAGCATACTACTAAGTGGACCATCCGGGCACCAAACAATGTCTGCCTTCAATAACTTTATAATCACAGAACAGATGCGATTTCGTTTAATAAAAGGTTTGCAATTATTTTTGTGAAACACATACTAAATTATTTATCACTAAAATGTGTCTGTAGTTTATAATAATAATTTTTTAAAGCTATCGCGCAATTACGTAAATATGAAATAAAAACCTCAATAAAATATCAATTTGCGTTCATAGTATCCAAAAAATGTTTGTAAGTGATGTCACCAAAGAAATTCATTGTTACAATAAAAATAATTATTGAAATAAATTTAATGGTTATTGAAATACCAATTAATTCTATTTGCGAAAAACCGTTTTAGTGGCACCATTGATTATTGAACTGTTAATATTTTATTTGTTTTGCTTATGGTTTGCTGTCGCTGTTTAGTTGTTATAATTAATACGTATGCAGCTTACCTTAAGCTGCAATTGTGAAATTGATGGGCTTGCTGCGTTGCGTCTTAGTGCGTATAGCATTATGTTTATGTAATGCCACAATGCAACACAATGATAAAGTTTCGGTAATTGGAAATAGTGAATTACGCCAATAGGCACTAATTATAAAATACTAAAGATTGGATTATGAAACAAATATAACGTACAGTATTCCCCCGATTTACGGAGCGATTGGTCCGAAAAAAGACGTAAATCGAAACGAAGTAAATCGCGACGATGTAAATCGAGAAATTGTTGTATGTAAATACAATAATTTATCCTAAAAGCACATGAAAACGATAAATAAGTCTTCAAAAATAAACTAATCGATTAAAGCAATATTTTTAGAAATATAAAACAATAAGACTGACGTTTGTCTGTCCGTAATATGCTTTTACTTATTAAATCAATAATAAATTGTTACTCATAAAATTATCTACAACAAAATCTTGGAATGCTTAAGCAATCTTTTATTTATCTTTTTCCCCGAAAACCTTCAATCGTCAAAAATAATAATAAATGTCGTATTGTTATGTACAAAGAATGATTAATACATCATTGTATAGAAAGTAATATATAGAAGTGTGTGTTATGAAATAGTTTTAAGCGATCTCAAATCATTATTTCAATTTCAATTGTAATAGTGAAACCAAATTATGGCATGTGTACCATTGGCCTTTAGTTCACTGCGACAATATAGAAAACAATTATAAATTTAATCATAGTTATCCTCTTTCGCGAAGTCGCCGTAGTCTAGTAGGTAGTGTATTGGCTTATTAGACGTAAAGTCAGGGTTCGAGCCCCAGGCCAGACATCAAAACAAAATACAAAAAGCATTTTGTGAAACTAAGTCGTAATCCTGACTGAAGGGTTGTAATGACCAAGTATGTATGTATGTATATCCAGGGAATCGCCTATATCCAAATCAAAGATTGAAGACCACTCTTAATTTAGCATTAGAAATGATCGAAAACGTAAATTCCTTTTATTGTTTTGGCAGCATTTTAACTTCTACTTAAGGGGGGTCATTTAAAATGTGAAATTTAAAAAGGCAATAAAACAAAAAAATGTGCCAAATTTATCTTTTTGTTGTGAAGTACAATTGTTCAGGTTAGAAATGGAATATTATTTCATTCATATGATTGCTTCGGCTGGCCTTACAGTACCTCATTTGATCGAACCAATTTTCGGGGACTTTTTCAAGTGCATGAGGTCGGATCTCAGTAATGGCATCACGAATGTTGGCCTTCAAATCCCCAATTGTCTGCGGTTTGTCGGTATAACACTTTTCTTTAACGGCGCCGCGCAGAAAATAGTCCAACGGTGTCAAGTCACAGCTTCTTGGCGGCCAACTGACATCACCATTTCGGCTAATTAAACGGCCTTCAAACGTTTGACGCAAAAAATCAATTATGGCAAAGAGTGTGTGGCAAGTTGCAGATACATACATAAATTGGTTATTACAATCCTTTAGTCAGGATTAAGACCTAGCCTCTCACACCATTTATATTGTGTGGGTTAATTTTATACACCTATCCCTCGATTTACACTGAGGATAGGTTCCTTAGAAAACCGTGTAAACCGAAATCGTAGATTTCGCTATGTAAAACCGTGTAAATCGAAAACAAACTAAAATAGGCTAATCTCAGTCATTTATTTCAACGTAAAATAAAAGTAAATAGCAATATGTATGTTTATTTTGAAAAACAAAAGTAGCTATCTATTCATTAAAATACAAATATATAAAAGTGTACTCCTGTATATGGATGTGGCGCCCTGTGTAAGCGTTACCAACATTATTATCTGTCACCCGTTGTGTAAACACGCTCCTAATGAAACTGAACTGTAAACGTCATTGAAAATACATGCCGCCATTGTTTCCGGTCTCTGATCAAAAACCTTCATCGGCTGCAGACGTGCCTCTCCGACTAAAATCAATCAAATCTTTTATCATCATAAATTAAACTGTTCTTTTTTAAAATTAAATTTAAATAAATTGAAGGGTAATAATAAAGTAAATATTGGTAATTAAATTCGCAATTACCAAATGGATATGTTATTCATTTTAGATACAGAAACCAGAAATATAAATATTTAAAAAATTTTACCAAAAATGTAATTATGTACTGTTATCAGTGTCATAGAATATGTATAATCTTTTCTTCCTGATTGGTATGATGTCACTTTCATCACTCGATAATACTTTACGCGATTCTGTTTCGGTGTTAGATGGATTAGGCACGATTTTATATTGGCGACACTTCGTAATGAAATCCGTGTAAAAACGAAATCGAGTAAAAAATACCGTTTAAATCGGGGGATATGTGTATATGGTTTTATTTAATCTCAGATTTTTTGCGGGAAAACTGCTAAGACGAAGTCGTGGAAGACATATTTCTTCATATTTCATTTTATTGGAGATGTCTGATTTGGGGCTCGAACCGTGGCCTTGTGTCTAATAAACTAACATACTACCTAATAGACTACAGCAACGCCAAGTTGCACTATTCTGTTGAAATCAAACATTATTCATATCAATACCATGAAGAGCGGGTACAATACAGTCGGTTATCATGGTGCGGAAGGTGTCTCCATTGACCGCAATAGTTGCGCCGCCATCATTTTCAAGGAAATGTGGGCCAATGATGCCTTCGATCCACAAGCCGCTACAAACAGTCACTCGTAATGGGTGCATTGGCTTCTGGAAGATCACTTGTGGGTTTTCTTAGCCCCAAATAGGGCAAGAGTACTTATTGACGTACCCACCAAGACGAAAATGAGCTTCAAAAGATGATTATTTTTGGCAAAATCGACATCATCGTGCAGTTTCACGTTGGCCAAGCGTAAATCGATTCATTACGTTCACTGGAGATAATATACTGAATTTTGTGACAGAAGAGAATGACATAAGTATTGCCAAATTCGAAAAAACCTATTACTCACATTTAAACCAATATATGGCCCACCCTATAAAATTCTAACAGTTTAATGGCACGGGACTATTTCTCTCGGGTGTAGGAGTTTGATATAAGAATTCCACGCTTTAAACACTGTCTTGCAAACATTTTTGAAAATGTAAATTTCTTTTATTGTCTTGGCAACATTTCAATCTTCTTCTAGAGGTACCGTCACTGAAACAGACGTTTTCCGCTAATATTTAATTTTTTAGGATATGGAACGCACCTGCACAAATATTCTTCGTTTTAGTAAAATATTGTAAACTAGGGGCCATTATTACAACTTGCCGTTAACTAAAGGCAGGATTTTAAAGGGCATATAACTTGATTCTATTTTTATCAGTACACAATAAGATAAAAGTGAGCGTTAAGCTATCGGGAAGATAATTCTATCTTTAGCTTTTAAAGTTCACATTATCTTTGAACTTGCCATATTATTTATATTATTTTCAATATAGCAACTTAAAACATTAAAAATAAACGTTAATACGAGTATTTTAATAGTTTTTCAAATCAAATGGATATTGACGTGTTCATTATACTCAAATTAAAACAAAAAACACAAAAATAAAAAGCTAAAACCTCAACACACAAATTTTATAAATAAATAGACACTTCGTTGCCACTGCGTTTTTAAACCACTTGTTCAATTGACAGTGTTATTGCTCCTGCACTGCCATATTTTTGAAATAGTTCACTTTATTTTATCTGTAGGCTGTTATAACAAAAAGAAGTTAAAGGTGACTTTAAAGTTCACTTTAGCTGAAGTTACCTTTAATTAAACCCAACTTTAACGACAAATTGTAATAATGGCCCTAAGTTTGATTACTTTTCAGCCTTATAAGTATAACTACAACAAATCTTAAAAGTTTTTAACTCTCATTAAAAAAAGTTATTGAATTAAAGCATGTTAAAGGAAAAGAATAAACCTACCTATTGTTATGGAAAGAAGAAAACAAAAATAAGCAAGAAAAAGTAAAAAGAATCAAATAATCAAAAAACTACATATGCAGGTTTTTTGATTATTTGATTCTATTATTAAAAATAAAAATCATGGTAAAACAAACAGTTCAAGGTTGCAAAAAAAAAGGAAAATGATGATAAAAAATATACCATTACAATCTACTTTTATCTCTATTGTTGTTGTGAATGAAAAATAATATTTTTCCAATTTCATAAACATGTCACACTATATTTGTATTTATGCGTTTTAGATTTGGATTTTCGTTTAATGTCATAATTTTTTGTTTTGTATTATATTTCGGTTAGTGTTTCATTTTTAAAGAGGGTATAACAAATAGAATATAAAGTCATTGACAGTCGTGTAATATTAATGATTTTGAATTTATACACACACTGAGAGAATTTTACCCTAAAGGCGTAAATCTTCGTATTTTTTACGACAATAAAGTCAATACAATACAATGCAACTCAATACTCTTCAAACTCTTCAAAAATTTGGAGAAAGTTAAGTTCATTTTTGCAATGCGTAATACTACAATTAGAATAAAAACAATGCAGCAAACATAAAAATTTCTCAAAAATAGAATACATGGGTGTACACTGTATATGGAAATGATTATTTTAATGGCAACACGACAACAAGCAAATTGTTGCGAAATTGCTGTGTTTGGTGCGTTGGGTTTATTGTGTTTATAGCATAACGTGCTGGTATATTTTGCAATAATTTCAAAGTTTAGAAAATTTAAATGGAATTTATTGTCATCAGTTCCAAATGAGTGTATTTTGTGTGCTACCAAGATTAACTTGAACATCCAATTCACCATAACTAACTACAGTGCTGTGTTAGCAATTTCTTAAAACTGTTTTAATTTTTGAAATGAAACAAATAATCCCACAATAATTATTTTTTCTTTATATTGTTGACATTTACTTTTTTTTAATATATCATAATCTAACAATGGATGAAATTTAATCTGCTTATTTGGTTAGGTTAGGTTAGGTTAGGTTAGAGGACGTGTACTCGTCAATTAAGACAAGTACAGTACTCGGAGATCGAATTTACCCATTGTACAACGTCCTAGTTTCTCACACCACTTATGTTGTGAGTGCTAATTTTATACATGAGTGGTGGGACCTACAGTTTAAAGTCGACTCCGAACGACAGATTTTTGAGAAACTTTTTCATGGCAATTTTATTTACTCTCAGAGTTTTTGCCAGAAATCTGCTGAGAGGAAGTCGCCGAAGAAATTCTTTTTGTATTTTGTCTTGATGTCTGGCCCTGGCTTTACGTCTAATAAGCCAACACACTACCTACTAGACTACGGCGACTTCTATCTGCTGGTAAAATAAAATCAAATTTTAAAGTTTCATTTTAAGACTCATGTACAGATACGTAAGAACACATACAAGGTTTATTCAAGATATAAGTTAACTACGTACATATGTATTTATCTATTTTAATAAAAAAAAGTCGTTTTATATAAAAATTATATTATAAAAACAATAGCAAATCAAAAGTAAGATACTAGATGGTTTCAAACAGAAAACGGATAAAGTATAAAAAGATAACATCTGGAAATATTGCAGTGAAGATTGTAGTGAAGATTGCGGCAGACGTTCACTGTTAAGTTGGATCTTTGTTGTAAAAGTATGGTATAAAAAAATGTACAGGTTGATGAAATCAGTTATAAGCGTTGTTAATTTAAATAGAGAGGTAAATGCTTAAATAAAGAAATAACAATAAATAAAAGTAAAAAACATTTTTTTTATTTCAAAACTATAATCCTTAAATCTACAAACGTAATAAATGCTGGTTTAAATATTTAAAAAATTAAATGCCAAAAAAAAAACAAACTCATATTGTTATTCAAAATAGCAAAAAGCAAAATAGCAAATAACAAAAAGTCCTGGATTTTCCAAATCAATAAATTCATCACATTGTTATGATTTCTTTTGTAAGTTATTCAAAGTCATCACCTAACCTAACATGTTTCAAGCCGTCATATACCCCTACTGGGGCATCTGTTATGTTTCTTAAATTAAAAAGAAACGCACACAAGAAAAAAACTTTGTATTTCAAAACTTTTAAATCTACAAGCAAAAGTTTTATTTTTACTCGTTAGTTTTCGTATTTTTTTTCTTCTTTCGAATATTTTGTTTTTAACAGGATTTCAAAACCAAAAGTTAAGCGTAGTCTTATAAGATGATATTCCATTTGGTTTGTTTGTTAGAAGGAGGTATTGTTTATTCGTTCAAACACTATAAATTGTATAATTAAATTTTACCATCGAAAGGTTTATGTTTACCAAGAAGACGAGAGATATTAACGAATAGGAGAAGATATGATACATTTGCAGATGCACACCCACAAATTAGTAAGTTGTCACATAAGTTCAAATACCATTTCAATGTCGAAGTACAAACTTCTATAAGTTCTGCTTGGAGTTTGGTTTATTGTGTTCGCACAAGTTGCGGCAGACAGTGGGCACGTTTTGCTAAAAAGTAATTGCACATGGTGACACTATTTACAAGGAGATGTAATAGCAGCGAAAAATATCCTTTAAAATCACTAACTAAGGATTATATCGTATTTAGGAGGTCAGTAAACAGGTCTGATCAATATAGAGTGATGTCAGGTGGAGTGCAGGTACAAATAATGCGTTATTTTTAACCGTTTGGGTTTTGAAAATTGAGAAAAAAAATGCATAAAATTCGTGTGAAATATTAATTTGAAGCAATAAATGAATGACTGTCATTTACTTTTCAAAGATCATTTCATATATGTGTTGCCAGCTGCAAAGACTTTGGTGGTCCATCCAGCAGTTGTAATTCTGGGTGTCTTTTACGGTATTTCGTGCGGTAGCTTAACAATGGCAGCTGAAATATTGTTTTCCAGGGAAAGGTTTGTCCCTGTAAAGGAGAAACTTCACTCAAGTTCATACAATTAGCCGAATAGGGTAATATTGTATGAACTTGGTAGTTCACCAATCTGGCCTGTTAAAGGTTTCATGGTGACCCATGTCGTGTGGTTTATATCCAATTTTTGCATTTTTGAAAGCAAAGGTTAGAATTGTTCACATTGTAACTTGCTCTACGGACTGTATGTAACGTTATGACTTTCATCATTCATTGAAAAAAACATCCAATGATGTCGTCGGTGCACTAAAAGACCTTGCGTCTTTCAAGGTGCTTTGGAGATCATCACACGATACCTAACGCCGCAGCCTCTAACACTATGAATTTTATCGTTCTTGATGAAGTACTGTACAACGATGCTGTCGGCTAATTGACCACACTAAAAAGTGATTCGTTCAGCGTGCTTTGTAGCTCTTAAATTGTTTTTGGCTGCATTGAGACAATCATTTACTTTTGTTTTTATGTAACCGATTTTAGATAGAAGGTCATTTCTAGTACAGTACAGAATTTTGAGAACAGATGGAATTTTCCTAGATGTAAGACACACAACTTTTCTCCAACTAAGGGCGATTTCAAACATTTTTATCTGTAGTTGATGCCTCTAGGTGTTTCCAGCTCTATGCGAGTTACACTAATAATCTCCTTTCGAGTTTTTATTGCACGGGGTTTGGCGCTGCCATGTCTGCTCATATAGTTGTACATTGGAAATGCTCTGTGGCCAAAATGTTTTCAATATTGCACAGATACAGGGATTAGAAATACCAGGAGCGAGTTAATCTCATGTAATACTGGAACATACTCTTAAATTTAGGGGGCTGAAAACAAATACTATGGCTTGCAGTCTAATTTGTTTGCCGTACCCTAACAAAACAGAAGAAAGATTGGGATGTCCCAGTAGTTGGTTTTTGCTTAACTAGTCTCTGTTTACAAATGGAAATTATCATTTACGGTTTTCATTATAAGTATGTGTTTATGGTATAGCACTTATATATATACATTTGCCTACCAATACATATGTAAATAAGATTCTTGTTATGTTACTGCATTAGCCTAGTACTTGTGTGATCCCTACATCATTCTATACTATGACAGGGATTTTGCTTTTTCTTTAGCATCTAATAAGTATAACTATACCTATAAATAGGGCTGAATCAAATGGAATACATCTGTTCGTCCATTATGCCTTAAAAACTTAATTCACCATTTTGACAGTTTAGTTACATATGCAGTTTGTCCCTCTGAGTTAAATGTCTCTTTGAATGTCTTCATTTGTATTTCCATAGCGTAACTCGTTTGTAATTATGTAATTTTTGTTTTTGACAAACTGTGAAAGAACATAAAAATTGATCTACAACTGTGTGTGTACCATACGTACGTGTATGGTAAGGGTAGTGCTATGCATGTATTAGATAAGCTGCGGGTTTTGTATATACATATGAAGGATTATTTACATTTGTACTCACCTAATGCCACCGCAACTGGTGTCATGGTATAGTAAACGCGTATTGTGTCGCCGTTATATACGCTGTTGGTCGAGGAATTTTCGATATGACACATTGCAGTTCAATAGTACTGCCAACTTTATAATACTTCTTTGGTGTAGTTGAACAGTCGTCCAGTATCTTCACATGAGGAACTGTAAATACAAGTAAAACATACATGTAATATAAAAGAATCGCCATTCTATGTACGTATGTAAGTGAAGTCTGTGGTTGTGTTAAATTTACGAGTGGTGAGGTGTGGATCTGTGTTGATGTGTTGATGTAAGTAGAAATGAATACAAACAAACCATTTAAACGTAACGTCAAATAATTGTTAACGATGTAAAAAAAGGAATTTCATGTACGAGTAAGTATGTGTTGAATGATGAGAAACATGTACGTTGTATTTACTCTATTATGATGATAGTATCCTGAGGCGTCTTTGAGCATGTCATGGGACACTTTAAAATCATGCTGTAATGTATGGGATACAACGAGTATCTGTTGGATTCATTATTGGAAACCTGAGTCATTGGATTGAATTGGAAAAATATTTTATAAAAGAAAGCATAAAGCAAAGTCATTATAAAGAAAGTCAATCTCCAAACATGTGCCCTCAAGCAGTGACCAGTGAATAATTCAAATGTTATGAATATTTTCTTTGAAGGAGGGTTGAATTAAATCGAAAATGGATTTAATAGCAAACAATTCTGTAACATATTGAAATCATTTGGGTCAATAACAGCCAAATATGTTAGTAATTGTTCCAAAATTTAAGTTGGGACTTTTCTTCTCTACCAATTCATTATGTTCAAAGAAAGACTTCTGATAAACATTTTTTACGAATGTGGCATCAGGGATGTGATTATGCAATAGTTTTTATGAGGCATTTATGCCTAAGCCTGAGCAGTAAAAACAATGATTAATTACCTCCATAAAATCCGTTTAACACCAGTAAGATACTGTTTCGACTCCCTATTATTTACTTCTTCTTCCTAAAATTTCCATATATTTTTTTTATCTGGTCAGACTTACCCTCTGACACTTTCCATATTTGTTAAAATATTTTGAAACTTCCAGATAGTATAAATAATATTAATAATAACGCCTGATATTTCATATGAAGACTATGTATTTCGAATAAATGATACCAATATTAAATGTAGAAAACTCAGCATTAATGTATAGGTTAACAGTTTAAAAGCATCACCCAATGTTTAGGGACGTCTGATATTACAACAGGCAGAATAAAGAGACTATTGGATCTGCACCATTTGTTAAAAAATATACACAGGTCTTGAGAGTCCAAAAGGATAATCGGTCGGTGTATTAACTAATCTGAATAGTGACAAATTACAACGAATTCAATTAGATATGAAATTTCTTATGAAACGAATACAACAAGAAATCCGCCCATGTGGGAAACTGTCTACTCTTTCAAAAAATTAATGTTTCGCCTGATGGCATAAAGATGATATTATTATGAAAGACCATACACACCGATACAAATAAAAACTAAAAATAAATAAATTGAGAAGGCATGGTGTTAGTATTGTTGCGAAGACTAAGTACCTACTCTCGAAAGAGAAAACTTAACAACAACAACGAATTACAATAATAAAGCAACAATAACAATATGAACATAACAAAAAATCGAAAGAAAATAATTACAATAATAAAACAAGAGTAAAATTCTGGAAGTTGCCATACCAAAAATAAATAAAACATCAATAGGCAATTGTGTAGCAGAGACCTCTCTCGTACGATAAAAATAATACTCTACAAGACGCTCATTGTACCCGTGCTTCTTTATGGTGCAGAGGCATGGACCCTATTAAGTACTGACTAGACTAGAGGACTGGCGGACTAGAGAAAAGTCCTACGTAAGATCTTCAGTCCAGTGCGAGTTGAGGATGATTACCGCATACGATCCAACAGTGAGCTGTATGAGCTCCTCAACAACATAGAGGTTGTGCAGCGTATTAGCATCCAGGGGCTGCGCTGGCTCGGCCATGTCGTTCGAATGGAGGAAGATGCTCCGGCGAGGCGGGTATTTGATGCGGGATCTGCGGAAGTCAGCGAAGAGGACGACCTTTTATCCGTTGGAAATACCAAATCAAGGAAGCCCTGTCATCGATTGGTGTGACCAACTGGTATAGGCCCACAAGAAGCAGAGACGCTTGTTGCGGCAGGCCGAAATCCGATAATCGGGTTGTTAATGGCTAATTAAGTATGTAAGTAAATAGAGGAAAGTTTACCAGTGTATAGCAACAAGTGTATAGCAACATGTATACACTTTAAAATTTGATATTGGCAGTAAAAGTATTGCGTAATAAATAAGTAAATATTGTCTCATAAAATATTAAAAATAAGGGATTTATTTAGATAAACAAATAATAAAAGATAACAGTAAATAAGTTATTTTAATTCAAAATTAAAATCCTCTCGTTTACAGAAAATACTAGGTTTACTAGATGTGAGACCGTGGTTCAACCTCAGTTCAACAAATTGAAAAAATTATTCTTCGGCGACATTCTCTCAACAGTCTTCTCGCAAAAACTCTGAGTGTGAAAAAATTGCTATGAAAAGTTTCTTTAGAATCTGTCATTCGGGGTCGAGTTTAAACTGTAGGTCCCGCCACTCATGTATAAAATTAACGCACACAACATAAGTGGTGGGAGAAGCTAGGTCGTAATCCTGGCTGAATGTACAAATAATGACTAATTATTTGTGTATGTATGTATGTATGCTACATTAGAATAGGTCGTTCACATTAATTGTTCATTATATGGTAAGATTTCGATTTCTTTATGTAAAATATCACTTCGTACAATTTCCAAACTTTTAAATCTTTTATGCAATAATGATTATTAAAAATGTCTAGAAAACCACGTGTACACTCATTCTCAAATGGAGCTCACAACTTTTTTTTAATTATAAATTGAAAAATTCATTTAAAATATGTTTAATTTTATTCTTTACATCCTCTACACATGTACACATGTATGCAGTCTCCATCATCATCATCCTACAAGATCTTCATTTACAGTTCAAATAAAAAATAAAATGAAATGAAAGGAAATTAAAAAAATACATGATTTCCGGTTTAGAAGTTATAATCCCAGATAGATGTTGAAATGTCAGTACATTGAGATTTTTTGACATTGAAAGACTTGGTCACATTTTTATTATTGTTGTTATTGTTATTTAGCTGGGAGTTTTAAATTTAAATCCAAATTTTTACCTCAGGGTACATTCCTTACTCGTATGAGGGTAAGTAAGTGTACTCGTACATCGTTGTAAGAAATATATTGTATACGTACATAAAAAATAAACACATGTATGCACACGTACACATATGTACATTAGAGCGACTCAAGTTGAATGGAAGCGAAATTCGTGCAAGATGTAGCCCCTCAAAATGAACCTTGGACTTTTTAAGGTGACATTTAAAATATTTCGGCTCCAGCTTTGACCTCTTGTGAGCTGGACCATTTTGAAAAAGTGTCTATTTTTGTATATTTTTTCTATTGAAGAATCTATTTCCTTACCAACGTATACAATATGGGTATCATAAGAATGGTTTTTTAAGACGCGTCCAACTGTATAAAAAATTTGTTTACGGATAATCTGTCTCTTTTTCAAGGATTTTCTGTAAAAAAGAATGGTTTTTGAATTTTTTGTTCGGGGTTGTTTGTAATAAAAATGCCAAATTAACATATTTTAATCTTTAGTCGATTTAATTAAATACGGGTCTCAGCTTTTTTTGAAATTCGCACTAGTTCGCGTTTTGACAAAAATTCAATGGGGTGGTAACCCTTCGTTTTAAATAGGGCAATATGGGTATCAAATTTTTTCTTTTGCCAAGTACATCATCTTTGTATGTAAATAATTTAGATTTTTGCAAAAATATCAAATCAAATTATGCTGTATGAAAAATTTCGTGCATGAAAACAAAATGGTAAATTTATGTTAATCAGTTCCCAATCAGTTAAAAATTACATTAATTCATTTTTAGGAGGATACATCGGGCACTTTTTTTGGTGAGTCGCCCTAATGTGCATGTGTGTATTTTAGAGAGTCGTTATATGTATGCGTCTTTCTTTATTTTTGTAATAAAATATTTTCATATGATACGAAATGGATGACTGACTGTTTGTCTGTACTGACTGTATGCTTGAACGACTTGTCGTCTGTCTTATATGTATATACATAGCATGTATGTATGGTACTTCTATAAAATGTATACAATATTTCTATCTATGTGTGTATGTTTGCGTTTGTTTAATATTATTGTATTGGTTGGCTCTGAAAAGTCTAATAACGTACGAGCATGATCCAGTATGTAAGTGTGGGTCTTTATAAATTCGGTGGCCTGAAGGCGACAAATTTCAAATTTTACTGTAAATGAAGATGTGCTCTTGACTGTTTAACTTCTCATCATTCTACGACATTTTCTTTTTCTATTTTTCAAATACATACACACATTCTAATGCAAATTATGCTATACACTGAGAAAATTTTTAAAGAAAAGAACTGCATTGCTGATTTACTGACATCCATAGCCCAATTATGGGATTTTTATTGAGATTGCAGATTTTGAATTTCTTATCTCAAGCATATTTACAGAAATAAGAAACTTTTAAACTGTAAAACCAATGCGGATAGATGAAAAATTCTAAATACTTACGAGTATACTTCAAAAATGAACGGATAGATGTCTGGCACTTTTTGGAAATTTAAGCTTCCTAAGAATTAAACTTCTAAACCAAAAAATATTGGATATTCGATTGCAAAATTTAAACTCTTACTTACTTACTTAATTGGCCATTAACAACCCGATTAATGGATTTCGGCCTGCCGCAATACATAGTTCCAGACGCCTCTGCTTCTTGCATGCCTACGCCGTTATTCACACCAATCGATAACAGGGCTTCCTCGATTTGGTCCTTCCAACGCATACAAGGTCGTCCTCTTCGCCATCTTCCGCAGATCACCGCATTAAATACCCGTCTCGCTGGAGCATTCTTCACCATTCGAACGACATGGCCGAGCCAGCGCAGTCGCTGGCAGTAATACGCTGCACAACGTCTGTGTCGTTGAAGAGCTCATACAGCTCACTGTTGGGTCGGATGCGGAAATCATCGCCAACTCACACTGCACCGAAGATCTTACGAAGGACTTTTTTCTCGAATACTCTCGAGGCTGCTGTATCAGTGCTTAATAGGGTCCATGCTTCTGCGTCATAAAGAAGCACGGGTACGATGGGCGTCTTGTAGAGTATTAGTTTTGTCTTACAAGAGAGGTCTCTGCTACTCAACTTCCTATTGAGACCATAGCTTCAAAAAAGGGAAGGATGCATGCGTGCAAACAAGGTAAAGTTTCTGAGTGTGGTCAACGTGGCGACCACCAGGACGATCCTTGTCTTGCTGTATTCAAGTTGACACGCAGCCTCCTCGTGGCCCTCCTGGATGACATTCTAGCACCCGCTGTTAACTAATGCGTGCAGCAAAGTCCAATCCCCAGGACGTTAAATTTGGGTTCTGCGTAGAGCTTGGAACTCACCACGGAAAAATCTGATCGAATGAAAACCAAAACAATAGCCTTGAAAAAGATCCCCTCAAAATTTAAACTCATTATTTTTATATTGTATTTGAAATGACCTTTAACACACCTTAAATGTGCAATTTAGTTGGATTATTATTATTATTATCCCGCAGAGGTGCTTTAGTGTTACGAGCGTTCGATCTATTGTACTCCTCTAATGCTTCATAGGGTATTCGTATGAAGTCTCTTCCAAGCCTATTACATAAATAATTGATAATTACAGTCCTTCAGTTAAGATTACGACCTAATTTTTCACACCACTTATGTTGTGTGTGTTAATTTTATACATGAGTGGCGGGACCTACAGTTTAAACTCAACAGATTCTTGGGAAACTTTTTCATGGCAATTTCGTTTACTTTCAGAGTTTTTTGAGTTCAGAGTTGAATTGAACACATTTTTGATGGCATGAACTTTCGCTTGGAAGATAGCTGCGAGTTTCGCTATGGGCTTGGAATCAAAAACTCCTGCTCCTGTTCCAAGATACGTTCTTGGGCCATTCCATTCGGTGTGGATCAGAGGTCTACAATGATTATTCAAAAAGATAAGTAGAATCGAATCGTACTCATAATTTCTGATACTTATACGCATTCATACTTATTTTAATATTATACTCATACTACTCATATTCAAAGTTTGAAGTACTCTCCATGACTCAACCTTTACAAGAATCACAAAATAAGTGAGATTCGCGTACAGTACTCACTAGAAGGTTGTTTGTTTGCTTTTCTTGCTGTCTTTGTCTTTTTTCTTTTTTGTAAATGCAACAACAATTAAGACTGTACATTTTTATGAATTATTCGAGTCACTCGAGTCATTCGATTCATTTATGAGTATTTTTCTAAAGTTATGAATCTGAATGAGTAGCCATATGAATCAAACATACTTAAAATGGTATGAGTTTGATGTCAACGTTGTACTCATACTCATTGTACTCATGCTCATTGTACTCATACTCATTGTACTCAAACTCATTGTAATCATACTCATTGTACTCATACTCATTGTACTCATACTTATAAATCAACGTTGTATTGAGTACGAATGAATCAGAGTAGTTGAATTTCAATATTGATGACTCACTCATACTCAAAATTTCATAAGTGCTTATGAGTAGCGAAAAAACGATTCATTGCTGATCTCTGGTGTCGGTGTTTACTGACACGTGTATTAAGTTCATATTCCTATAAGGTGGTGTAACCTTGTGCCTATCTAAAGCAACACATGGCGGCTTCTAATATTTAGCAACTGTTTCTGCTGATTGAGCACAACAAGTTGTGTAGTAAATGCGTTGTAAACATTTTTGCAATTGTTCTTTTAAATTTCTTCAAGTGTAATACATATCATTACGTTGCTTGTACTACTTTTCTATGGTATGTACCATGTATGTATGTATATTCTACCGTACATAGTCTATAAAAGTACGTACTAAAAACAATTTGCAATGAATGCCATTTTTCCGAAAGATAGAAATTCTCTATCAAACCAACAGATAAATTGAAATTGTTAAGCATGTGAACTATGAGCAGTTAAGAAACAAAACATTTTTGTGGTTTTAAGGGAATGTTGTACGAAAAGTCTTAAATTTGTATGTTTTTTTTCTATTCGCTCTAATTTATTTCAACACATAAATGTTGCAGATAAAAAACATGTTCATGTTCTACGTACATACATACATACAGTAAAGAAGTGGTAGTAGAAGAAGAAAGACAAAGAAAAAGAAAGAAAAAAATCGTTTTGCTTATATGAAGTTTTTCTAATTTTTGATGACCAAATTTCAGAATGCAGGCCAAAGCAATCACCATCAAAATCAACGTTATCAACACCAACATGGCTGCTTAAATGAAAAGGCAACCATGTTATGACCTCTAAAAGTTAAAAGCATACACGAGATTCTTACAAAGAACTGAAGAACTCTAGACATTTTGCCACTTTGAATGAAAAGGAATAGACGGACTCTGTATTTCTTATTTCAATTTCTTTTTATGCGATTGTTATTAGTTAGAATTCATTCGTTCATTTTCAAAGGAATATTTCTAAAAAAAAAATTTAATGTATTTTAAACTCTTTTTTCATTTCATTTCATTGGGTTTTTTTTGCAAATTTGCTCTTTCATCAAAGGCTGGTACATCACGTCTCTCCGAGCAGAGGATGATGAAACAGAACTAAAACTGATGGGAAAAAAGGGTTATTGGCATACATTTAAAGAGCCAAGGAAAGCAAAACAAATAAACAAAAAGTTATTGTTGTTGATGGTTTTTCGAAACGGAGAGGATTAAATTCAATAGAAGCAATTCTCAATGAAAAATCTTTAAAAAATAATTTTTGCTTTAATATTTAAATATTAAAAGGAAATAGCACGCTCTACAACGATCCTGGAAAGTCTGTTGGCACATGTTAGTAAAGACCAGAGGTTGATGCCAAACAAGTCGAATATGAAATTCATTAGAAAATTTCGTGACTAAAACACTGGAATGGATAGAACCAGTAGATTTTTTGTTATTTTGAGGGGAAATCTTACCAATAAAACTGAATGGATTAATATGAAATTTGTGCTTCCTCTTAATATGTGGACTATCCAATCAGCACCCTCCTTATCTGTAGCCTGGACAGAAGCCTTATAACTTAAGGGGATACTTCGCAATAACACTTACTAACAAAAATAAATGGAGTAACCTGGAAGCTGCAGACATACATACATACATACAGACAGTTACTAAAGTATATATACGGTTAACAAATTTCAGAAATTTTTTAACTAATACGTTTTCGTTGAAAATCTTTATAGTTTCCTTGATGTTAAGACGGTCTTTTGCATTGGTTAAAAAATTTCTGAAATTGAACTGAATTGTGGCCCTGCACAGGCCCACAAAGGTATGCATCCGATTTACAAATTTCACAAATTTCTGAACAAAAGCAAAAGACCGTCTTAAAATCGAAGAAAGTTGTCAGACAATTACAAAGATTTTCAACGAAAACGGATTAGTTAAAAAAATTTCTGAAATTTGTTATCCCTATGTATACTTTACTGAGTGTAAATGTTCATTAAAACATTTTTGTCTGGATTACGACCTAGCTTCTCACACCACTGATATTGTGTTAATTTTATACATGAGTGGGAAGATGGACAGTTTAAAGTCGACTCCGAACGACAGATTTCTGAGAAACTTTTCATGGCAATTTTATTTACTCTCAGAGCTTTTGCCAGAAATCTTCTTTGTTTTGATGTCAGATCTGTGGTTTGAACCAAGGCCTCACGTGTATTAAGCCTACTACTAGACTACGGCGAGTTAGAGCTGCATACTCCTTTAAAAAGAGGTCGATTTTGTTGTATACCGAGGGATCAAGATCGTATCTGAGACAGGAGCAGCAGTTTTTGGCTGCGAGCATATGGGGAAACAAGCGGAGTTTCTTTGTGCTATTTAAGTTGTATTCAACTCAACAGAACGGAGTAATAATGTCTGACAGTCAGTTTTATGAAGTTAAATCGAAGATAATATCGGGTTGTCTGTGGAAGATGAATCGACTAGGTAGGAAAAATAAGGTTACCCTTTAATGGAAGGAAGGAAGCTTTCTAACCGTTGATGCAGCCAAAACTCTCCTGTTAAGTTATTAGAAAATAACTTGAGATTATTAGGTTTTTTGAGAGGGCACTGTTGACTTAGAGTACACTTATTCAGAATGGGAATTGAGAATGATCCATTGGAACCCATTCATGGATCCTGTAAAGCGTTTAAACATCCTGGAAGTAAACACCTGGATACTGGACATGGAATTGGCATTGTGGACATCGAGCAGCACCTTGAGGTTTGTTAGGGCAATAGGCATGGAGAGACTTTATAGGAATGCCCAAGAAAGAATGAAGGGATTACAATAGGTCGCATGGTTGCAGTACCAAGGCACATTTTTAACACAATAGTAATGATAATAGTGTTACGAAAATGGAAACGGTGTAATATCGTTTAACATTAAAATAAGCAAAAGCTACACAAAAAAATACAACGAACTTGTTACAAGTAAACCAACAACATCGGTATGAAAGAAAAGGTGATAGACAAGTAAGCGAAAATACAACAACAAGCAACGTGAACAAAATACACAAACAACAATGAAGTCGCGATAGAGCTCTCGAGAAGGCGAACACACGAACATTTGATTTGGAGAACATTCATCAGACTGATTACGTGGGCATATGAAAAGGCAAGACGAAGAAAGCAACGAGTAGCAAGAATTGAATCAGCCTTATGTGAAGAGGCGTTACGTGTGAAGAGAACAGTCGTGGTTTAAAGATCTCCGTCGAAAAGATCTACGATGTAAGCAAAGAATAATAGTGAACAAGCAATTATTGTTGTATTCGTCAAGTTGTAAATAGTGGCACACAAAAGTAGTGAGAACAGCAAAGAATGTAATTGAAAGTAAACACCAATTTATTTTTATTTAGTTTGAAAACAACGAACTCATATTCTAAACGTTTTTAAAAAGGTAAAAACGTAACAATATTCTTATCCTCAATATGCGTCCAGTAAAAGTTTCCGTTTACACTTTCTAATAATAAATAGCTCTTTGTCCGTTATTAAATTGTAAACCGATCCAACTACTTTAACTTTGGACTAGGTCAAGCAAGTATGTTTTACTCATCAATATAATCCTTTCAGCGAATTAAAAATTAAGTTCTTGTATCTGGGAGATTGAAGGAATCCTTTCTTTACAATCTCGCAATACAATGTTCTAAAGCAGAACATAAGAAGGTGATCTAGGAAATCTAGATATTTCTGGGACAATTGATTAATGGAGATATCTTGCAGAATCGTGCATGTTATTAAGTACCGATGCAGCCGCACTGGGAAAAGAAATGTTCTACGTAAGATCTTCGATCCAGTACGAGTTGGCAATAATTTTAGCATCCGATCCAACAATGAGTTGTATGAGTACCTCAAAGACATGGACGCTGTCTAGCATATTAACATTCAGCGGCTACGCAGACTAGGCCATGGCGTTCGAATGGAAGAAGACGTTCTAATTGTTGTGACTAATGAATTTGGTTAAAAAATTAAAAATAGTTCCTAAATAAAATAAGTTTGGAGAGTTCTCGAAAATTAAGAAAAAGTATTTTGGAATTCTATTCAACTCAACTTACAACCTACACCATGAAGTTACTCGGGGGCATTTATTTTTTGATTTTTTTTGCATAGTGACATTGATAAGCCAACTTTAATGGTATCAAATTCATATTCGGTTACGATCAGGTAAACTACACCAGACAGTCATCGATTCAAGCAAAAAATTCGTATTAGTGCCATGGGACAATACATATGGTAAACGCGTTTTACCAAATGTGATTCAACTAACTTGATTTTAAATCTTGGCTATAAATCTGTTAAAAAAGACAACAAAAAATAACGTTTTGTTTAGAAATCATGAGCACTATTTACTTCAACACTTCATATTTTTTCCACAATCACTCACTGTCACTCTACTTAACAGGGGAATTTTATTTAAAAAAAAAAATGTTCATCCAAATGATATAATTTAATAGGAAAACAAAACCAACAACAACAAACACTTCAGTTTAAGATTCAGATAATTGGTAGGAAAAGTGGAATTTTTACAATACATTTCGTTTTTTTGCCTGTTACCAGCACTGATTTAATGAATGTATCTGATCACATACATACATAGCGTACTAGCATTCGATTTAAATAGTCATTCATTCTACCATTACACGCACGTCAAAAATGATTGAAGCGTAAGCAGACAGACAGAATACTGCAACGGAGTACAAAAAAAATAGGCTGTTCAACCATCAGTAATGAAGAAAACGTACCACATAATCTTCAAGTGAAATCACAACAAAAGAAGACTGATTTTATATCCGGACTTTCATGATGACGCTGATGAAAATAATGATTAAAACATGAGTAAGAAGCCTGTAGGATACGTTAAGAATGTACGAAGTGTAGCTAACTGTGTAAGTTTAAGTCTGCTTTGGTTCAACATGATTGATTGTACACGATATTACATGGAACACACATACAAGTACACATGCATAACACAATATGTTCATACTTCAGTCTACACGTATGGGTTGTTCCACGATGAAGTGAATTTTTATTCTCTATTTCCAATGAATATAATCTTTTTCAGGATGGAACTTTTGTTAACCTTTAATTAGCACTACTATGCAGTTTAGGTTAGATTAGCGGATAGCACAGGCAATTTCACTCGGTGAGGTAAGCCCCCTTGTCATGATCCCTTATTGGTGGGTTTGACGCACCCCTAGCTCCGGATGAAACCGGCCAGTTCGCCTAGTAGTTCGTTTGCCACCATACCCAGATCTTCAAAGTTTCTGTCACCCTAAAACCGATAACATCCGTCCCGAAGTGCAGGGCACTCGCATAAAAGGTGTGGCACCGATTCCGTTTCCTCCACATCATGGCAACTTTTGCAGTATCTTGGTGGGGCAGACCGAGCTTGTCAGCGAAACTGTTAATAGCGTGGTGACCCATTAGAATTCCTGTTAGAATGTGAACCGTTTTCTTGTCATAATAAAGTAGTTCACTCGTTCTCCCGCTGTTCACTGCTGGACACAACAGTTTTGAAATTCGACGAGGTATGTCGGACTAGCCACGGTTTGCTCAATGCTGCTGCTGCTTTTTCCAATTTGGAAAAGTATTTCTGTTAAGACGCATATATTCCTTCTATTGTCTCGTTCTCCGCCATATTTGGTGCTAAGCATAATTTTATGCTCTAATGCACCAAAAACAACAACAACAACAAACTTATATAGCATGCGGATCTAGTGAGAACATTTGCAAGTCGGCAGGAAACGAGATAATAAGGATCGACACAGCTAAGGTATGCCTATAGGATGGTGTCATTTTACCATTAATGTGACTAATATAGCTGAAGGCACACTTGATAAGACTATCTGCGGCATAATTAAAAAAGATGTCTTGAGATTGTAAGTTGTTGGTGTATGACAGTGGACCTGAGAAGAATATTCGAGAATGAAAATATAGCACAGAGATGAAATAATAGCACAGAGAGCGTCTGAGGAAACGCCTGACATGACACAATGGCATGCAGCAGGGAAAACCTGGGGTTGTAATCCAGGAATTATGCAATCGATGTATGCATTGATGGTCAAACCGATAATGAATTATGGGGCAATTGTCTGAGTACATAGAAAAAGTCTAAAAACAGCCAGAAATGAAGTTGCACGAAATACGGAGACTAGCATGTGTTTGCAGAAAAGGGGGGGTGAGAACTAGTTCTACAGCTAGAAGCTTTTTTAGATTTAAGTATGCTGTACATGGTAGTGAAGACCAAAGCTTTGGATGCTAGGGTTAGGCTTATGGGAGACAAGTATAACAAGAAATTCATTAGGGTATCGGTTGGCTGACAGCACCCTCTTTAAATGCCCCTGGACTGAATCATTGAAATCTGTGGTTTAGAGGAAGTGCTCCGCGACGAGTAATAATCTGGACGCGGTACACTCTTTTAAATTAATATACAGATGAATCCAGCACGGATCTGAAGGTCTTGATTTCAGAATGAAATATTTCGAACCTATGGAAAAATTCGCGTATACCTTCACTTTGATTTTAATGTGAAAAGATATACGAGTATTTCGTGCGCTCCACGAAACTACTACCAATGTAGTGTGTGCTTCAATTGTAAGAATAACAAACACTTTCAAGAGGAAGAATGAATTGAATCAAGTGAGAAGATGATATATGAGTTAGCAAGTAGGTCTGTGGGTATGTGAATGCTAAAGGCAGATGCGATGAAACTTGGCACTCATAGGGACCCTCGTCACGTTCGTTAGCATATTGGATCAAAAGTTCCCAATCGTTTGGTTCTTCAAACTCTAACGAGTATCTTGAATCACCGCTATATGTGTGACAACTAAATGTAATAAATGCCAGATCGTCGCCTTTTCGGCGCATCCATGATACCTTTTTTTTCGTGTGTGTCATTATTGTTGTTGATTTACGTTGAATTCAAGTCAGTATTTTCAACACCGAGTCGTTTCTTAAGAATAATAAATAAATGAGCACTAAATGAGTCATGAATGTTTGAATAAATTGAAGAAAATTGAGCACATGATGTAGTCATAAGAAAGCACCGTTAAATTTTTTAAATGAACAATAATAAAGTATATGTGATTGAGTGTGTGCCTGTAATTGAAAACTAAAGGTGGTTAAATGGTGTCAAAACAAAAAGAAAAAAGGAGTCACGTTTTCAAATGTAAGTATTTATTATTTTTTCTGTATAGCTTTTATCCTTTTGCTTTGTGCTTTCTTTACTACTGTTTTTATAATGTTTGTTTGTTTATTATTTTAAAGGTGATATTGTGTGTTAAATCTTATTAAAATAACTTGCTGTTAATAAATATTAAAGAAATATAATTTTAAAATTAATTTAGAATTAAAGACTAAACAATATTGAGATCGTAAATTGGTCATTGCATAGACCATGGGGGAGGTACTATACACTCGATACATAGATTCGCAATGAGACACCAGAGATTAGCAATGAGTATTCAAAAAGATGAGTAGAATCGAATTATACTCATAATTTCTGATGCTTATTCGCATTCGTACATACATAACATACATACATACGTAATTGGCCATTACAACCCTTCAGCCAGGATTACGGCTTAGCTTCTCACACCACTCATGATGTGTGCGTTAATTTTATACATAAGTTTAAAGTCGACTCCGAACGATATATTTTTAAGAAATTGTTCATGACAATTTTATTTAGTCTCAGAGGTTTTGCCAGAAATCTGCTGACAGGAAGTCGCCGAAGAAATAGTTTTTAGTATTTCGCTTTCGTTGGAGATTTCTGACCTGGGGTTTGAACCGTAGCCATACTTCTAATAAGTCAACACACTAGTACTATACTACGGCGGCTTTAAAAGTTTTCAAATCATTGAAATTTATTATCAAAATTCGTGACGTGTGAGGAACGTGTTTTCATTAAAAATTTACTATCAGAAATGAGTCATTTTTTTGGGTCAATGGGTTCGTTAACAAATAGAAACGTAGTAATTTGGTAAGACTAATATGAAAATTTTTTTATGAATGCTTGCTTGATAAGAGTATTATCGCACATGCCCAACTGCATTAAGGTTATGTTTCGCATGCTTGTTTTATAAAGCAAAACATTGCCTTTCGTTGCTGCATGGTACTACTATAAGAAGGACTATCACTTAGGTTATGAATAACTGACGGAGATGTGTATGTCTACGCATCCTTAGAGGTAAGATATTGCTGGCAGAATAGCAACAGAATACATAAAAATTTAGGTAACACACATTTAAATATTAAAATTAATAAAGCGCTGCACCTAAACATTTTCTAATTCTTTATGTTTTGATGAGTGGATACAAAAAAATTTTTGACGTACATCAAAAATAAATGGGTTTGTTCTAATTGAAATAAACCAAAGAAACAAAATGAGAAACGTTTGAAAAGAAAGAAAAAAGAAAAAAAAATTGCTAGACAATCTGAAGCAATATAAAGAGCTTTACAAAAGCAGAATTTAGAAAGAGATGTTCAAGTGCCGCAAACAAAAGCTAAAAATAAAGGTAAAACAAACAGCCGAGAATAGCCATTTATTAACATCAAGTACTGGTGACAACTGTCTGGTTTATTGTAGCAGAACAAAGACGAAATTGAATAATAAACAAAAAAATAAAAAGGCCAGGAAGGAAATTTACGTAAACGTAGCCTCTTGGTTAAAAAGAACAGACGTTTTTCTATATCGACTATATCAACTATATCAACTGTATGAAAATGAAAATAGTGTGTTAAAATAGTGTACACATGAAAAATACACTTGGAATGTCTCTTCTTATGTTAGATGTCACTTAGTCTGTTCAATACACACTGTAAGATAGTTAGTACGACTTTAAGTGAGAATAGGAAGCAGTTTCTTACTTGCAATATAATGTTTAAAACTGAATTCAATTAAATTCGTTAAAGGCTATTCAAAAAATTCGGTTAAGATAAAACCGATCTAAGAAATCTTCGCCACAATTATAAAAAGAAGATGCGTAACATGTGCCAAAAATTCTTCTTTTATTAATTCACCATACATAAACTATCAAACGATTAAGTTATCTCTGCGTCAATGGCTTAATTGTTAAATTTGTTTGAAAGAACACCAGAAGCCGTGGTTTAGTAGATAGTGTGTTGGCTTATTAGACAAAATACAAAAAGTATTTCTTCGGCGACTTCCTCTCAGCAAATTTCTGGAAAAAACTCTGAGAGTAAATAATATTGCCATGAAAAGTTTCTCAAGAATCTGTCGTTCAGAGTCGACTTGTAGGTCCCGCCACTCATGTATAAAATTAACGCACACGTAATCCTGATTGAAGGTTTATAATGGCCAATTATGTATGTATGTATGAACTCTCTTACTTTGAAACAGGTTGCTAGGTTTTGTAGTCAAGTACATTTTCTTTTCGGTTTTATTATAAGGTTGTTTGTAGTAGACGCGCACTTTCATTGGAATCTCTAAATAGCTAAGCTTAGAATCAGAAGAATATGAATTGTCAATTTCAAAAGAACGAACAGGATTGTTAAATTGGTTAAATAATGTTATAGGTTACCCGGATCGTCCGATTAAATATTAACAACGGACTTTGCTGACAATCCACAGAAGTTATGAAAACATTGAAAAATTATAAAATTTTTAAATTATTTTTCAGTCAGACCGCGCATAGTTTAATACACAAGGAGAGAAATGAATAATTTTTAATTAGATCTTGTGTCTATATGTGTATGTATATTAAAACATTTTATTTAGAAAAGTTGCATCATTCATTCATTCATATTTGTTGCAAATATCTACACATAATATATATACACATATATGGTATGTATACATTCTTCACATGTATATATTTATAAGAATTGAAAACTATTCCAAAATATATGTGTATAAATATATGGTATTTGTATTTGCATTGTATATTTATTTATACAACGACCAAAAACCATGTAAACAAAACTTTTCACATCAACTTCAATTTATCAAGTGATGCGTGACAAAGTGTGGCAAACCGCAAAAACAAATTAATTGTTACCTATACATACATAAATATGTACACACAATATTGTACATCTAACTATATATTTACGTAAGATTTCAAGGGATTTTACAATGGAATCAAATTAAAACTTTTAAATGTTTTTGACGCCGATTTAAGTCAGAAGAAACATCACTGAGAAATATAGTTTGCTTAACGATGGTCAAATTATTTATTCTCTTGGTTTACAAATTACTCTATAAATTTAGATATTCATTCGATTTATGTTTAAATATATCGTATAACTCTACCAAAAATATAGACAAACATTTTTTCTGCTTTAAAAAAACTGGCATAATCAAGGGAATTCATTTCTTTACATAAAAACACCTCTTCCTGGTTAGGTATTCCAATATTAATATTGACGTCATATAAGGTTAAGTAAAAATAAATCCTTTATTTCCCATGAAACTAAAAACCGTGAAATAAAACATCTAAAATGATATTATTCCCATCCAATGTCCATCATTTTGTTTGGTAACCTGTTGCCATTTGCCAACCATGCAAATAATTCCAACCTGCCCGAATGCAACTCGAAAGGGTATCAGTAACTAAATCAGATTTATTCCGTTTTGATGTTTGAACCGTGGCCTTACGTCTAATAAGCCAACACACTACCTACTAGACTACGGCAGCAAAGCATAAGCAAAACAAATAAAAAATAAACGTTTTTTCGCGTTATATTTCTGTAGTGTACTTATAATAATGAAGTGCACTATATAATAACAATAATAAAATTAAATAATTTTTAATTGTAATTTAAAACCCTAAGCAGTCACGAGAATAGCAACAAGAAGTAGAACACACAAATGTAACAAAACGCTTGAGCCAATAATTTATTTAGAACATTAAAGAGGCATGAACTAATAAAAGAAATTTGTAAATAATTTGTTTTGTGAATTATAAAGAAATACCAAATTTTGCAACAATACTATAGAATATTTTTGAATAAATCAGAACTAATCTTGAATTGTAAAACAAATCATTATTATTTCTCAAATATTCTGACTGAGCACTTTGACCAGTGCTTAGGTGAATTAAAACTGCTGCAGCCAATTGCAGCATTATAATCTCATTGACAACCCCCTTTTTTAACCATTATATTTCATACATCGCGTTTTTAAAACCTCTACTTCATGTATGTTATTGTACTGATAGCGTTAATCCTCGTATTGCCGGCACAAATCCTCTCACTAGTTCTCTCATTGCTGCAAATAAAAATAGAAATTAGCCTAAAAGCAAAGCAACAGAATCCTTGTTTGTTATCGTGTTGCCCTTAAAATACTCACTTTCATATATGCCCACATATATTTTTGAGAGATTGTAGCGTTTGCTGTGTTGCGTTTATTGTGTTTATATAATTAAGCCTAATAAGAAAAACTATATAAAAAGACTACCAAAGATATACAAGACAAAGAATAACTATCAGACAGAGAATAACGAAAGTAAGTTCGAAAACTTGTCAAACTGAAAATGAAGTGCTTATGAAACAAAACCATTTTTAAGAGTTTTCCCAAACCATAAGAAAAATAAGGAAAAGTTTCTTGGGACTACATATTGTAGCACCGTAAAAGTGTGGGTACCTCCAAGAAGAACTCAGAGTAAATTTAAAATTCAAAGGCCCAATATATTAAAATGTTACAACCAATATTTAATAGGATATTCCATAAAGTCAAGCACTTCATTTAATCCATTTGGCATCGAATGCACCAGTTTTATTTAGCGTTTTCTGTTGTTATATGTCGCCATTCACTCATGAGCAAGTTTTTCAATTGACTTTTGTTTAAGGTTTAGCGGCTACGTAGCCATTCTTCTAAATATTTCCTAAATACCCTCTTGGATTCTTATCAGGACTTTGTGCACGAATATTAAGCCTGTGGGAAGTTTGATAGACGAAACATTATCAGCAGTATGATTTGGTTCGTTGACTTGTTATAAGTAACAACCATTACGAATTCTTAATTCTTCTGAAATTTTGATGAATTTGTTCTTTAGAATGTTTAAATTATTTTTTATTATTTCCTCAATAAACTCCGAACTGCCCACATCTTGTGCCTACATACATCCATACATTATTGCACTATCGAGGCCATGCTATTTCGCGCAAGTTCTTTTGATTTCAATTAAGTTTTGCAATAATGTATCTTCATAAGACGAGTCAAAATTTACTATTTTCACACGGTCGAATGTACTTTGGGATGGTGGAAACAGAAGTGAAGAGCTCGATCTCAAGAAACTGTTGCTCGACTTTTGCTGTTCATTGTATGTATAGTACATAATGAAGAAGATTTAAGATGGTGAACTCTCATCTTTGTGACAATAGGATCGTGTAAATAAAATTAAAAGATGTGTTGATAAGGGCTTCAAAATTATTTGGAATCTAACTAGCCAGTGCAATTCTCGATGTATTTTAAAGAAGTTTTAGTTGAATGTAAATAAATCAACCTATTTTCTACAATCACTCAAATAATTATGTGGGTAGGGATTATGGTTCGGTATGATGTTGTTCAATTGATTGAAATGCAATTCAAAAAACTATCCGAATGCTATTCACTGAGGACTAGCTAGAAAAAAAAATCCTTTAGTAAACAATCTGAAAGCTTACCACCTTAAATTTTTCTATAAATGATTTATTCTCTGCAAATGTAACACTCAATAATAACGAGCAGGTTCCAAAAATTTTTCCTAAAATTTAATTGATTTAAAACTTCCTAGGTTAGGTTAGAGGACGTGTACTTGTCAATTAAGACAAGTACAGTACCCGGAGGTAGAATTGACCCATTGTACAACGTCCTAGTTTCGCACACCACTTATATTGTGTGTGTTAACGTTATACATGAGTGGTGGGACCTACAGTTTAAAGTCGACTCCGAATGACAGATTTTTGAGAAACTTTTTCATGGCATTTTATTTACTCCCAGAGTTTTTGACAGAAATCTGCTGAAAGGAAGCCGCCGAAGAAATACTTTTTGTATTTTTGATTTGATGTCTGGCCTGGTGCTCGAACCCTGGCTTTACGTCTAATAAGCCAACACACTACGGCGACTTCAAAAAAAAAACTTCCTAAATATTGTTACAGAAATGGAACGGTTTAACATCGTTTAACATTAAAACAAAAAACCATATACTAACAACAACAGTATGAAAGAAAAGGTGATAGACAAGTAAGCCGCAACAAATAACGTAAACAAAATACACAAACAGCAACGAAACAACGAGAGATCTCGAGAAACCGAAGACACGAACATGCGTCTTCAAGAACATTCATCAGATTGTTTATGTGGGCATATGAAAAGGCAAGACAAAGCAGGCAACGAGTGGTAAGACTTCAGACAGTCCTGTGTGAAGACACGTTGCGTATGACGGAAACAGTCGCTTTATCGCGACTTCATTATTGTTTGTGTATTTTGTTCACGTTGCTTGTTGTTGCGTTTTCGCTTACTTGTCTATCCCCTTTTCTTTCATACCGATATTGTTAGTTTAGTTGTAACAAGTTCGTTGTTAAACGGTATTACACCGTTTCCATTTTCGTAACAATACCATACTATACATAGGGGATATTTTATGCAATAATATATATTGTTTATTTAAATGATAAAAACTCAAGCCATTTTATCTTTATAAACTCAGACAACACAGATGTTGAGTGAATATGACGGTATGTGTAGTTTTTAAGTTAAATTAGTTACCGAAAGCGAAACAGTTATTGCCTTCACCTGTTACCAAAGGCAAAGGAAGAAACATACATATTTAACGGGTGAATTTTAAACGTTTATGTGGTGAAATTGATCGAAAAGAAAATATTTGGAATTTTCCAAAAGTAAATGAAATATTTATGTGGTGTGATATGAATGAATGTCGGCCATTTACTTATAAAAGATTATTTCATGGAAATGATATCTGCAGTTACAGCGGACGTAGTCCATCAGTGATCTACAATTTGGATATACTTTTGCCATCAATTCAATTTGAGCAAAAAGAAACCAATAGCCATCAAACTGTATCTATTTATTTATTTATTTATCACGTACCACTCAAATAGTGGCATCCACATGTGAGTGTGGTTCTTTATTTTTTTTTTTGGTAAATGAACGTGTAGAATAAATATAATAAATGAAAATAATGAGTATGTTGACTCATAAAAATTAATTAAATATCAGTAGGAAAAATGTATACACCCATACATTTTTACATTCTATTCGTATGTACATGTAAATACATATGTATGCATATTGTATATGCCATACTTAAACTACAATATAATTATAATTACCTGCCATAAGTGTGTACAAATGTTGTGCTATAAGTGTTCTTGCCTTTTCAGTATGCATGGTAGCAATTATTATTTGTTGGAATTGAAGGAAAAGGTAAATAAATAAACATTAAAAATTAAGAGTTTGTAACAATTTTAATTTAAATTTTTAAAAGTTAAACTTTTCATATTGACACTAAGGGACTCTACATAATACAAGCAGTATGAATTAAGGGTTTCAATTATTTCGTATTTCTTAAAAGCATGTCAAATGTTAGATATTTTTCTAATTTTTTAAGTCAATAATTTACTTTTTTTTTATTGTAATAATATTTGACAAGAATAAACATTAATTGCTAAAGGTAATTTATAATACTTTAAAGCAATTTAATTTGCAATGACAATTACCAAGTATACTGGTAGGAGAGAGCGTCACGATATAAATGTCTCCATAGGAAC
This sequence comes from Sarcophaga carnaria, assembly GCA_958299815.1. Lineage (NCBI taxonomy): Eukaryota > Metazoa > Arthropoda > Insecta > Diptera > Sarcophagidae > Sarcophaga > Sarcophaga carnaria. The sequence continues at coordinate 69,673,067 of OY283149.1, read as the reverse complement.
CTTTATAATGAACGAGACTTAATTTTTATTTTGTGTTATCGATGACATCCAAGAAACATATTCACTATACATGAAATCATATCAAATAATATCATATTGTTACATTTTTCGTTTTTAAAAACGTTTAAAATATGAGTTCGTTAATTGCAAACAAAGTAAACATAAATTGGTGTTTAGTTTCAATTACACTCTTTATTGTTCGCACTGTTTACAACTTGACGAATACAACAATATTTGCTTGTTCGCTATTATTCTTTGCTTACAACCAGCGTTGCCATTTGCCAAGTTTTCCAAGTTTTTTGAGATGCGAAAGAGTTTTCATTAAAGTTGTTTTCCAAAAAAACCAAGTTTTTTTTCGAAAAATTTAAAATTTCAATAAATTCAACAATAACACGAAAAGTAGCAAAAGTAGCAAATAAACACCAATAGAGAGCACCGGTCTCCGGTCTTTTCTGGTTTTTTTCCAGAAGTTAAAAGTTTTTAAAAAAAAATTACTGACAACGCTGCTTACAAGCTTAAGACTGACTGAATTCTTACCACTCGTTGCCTGCTTTGTCTTGCCTTTTTATATGCCCACGTAATAAGTCTATTGAAGGTTCTTGAAGTCGAACGTTCGGGAGTTCGCCTTCTCGAGAACTCAATCGCGACTTCATTGTTGTTTGTGTATTTTGTTCACATTGTTTGTTGTTTCAATTTTTGTTTACTTTTACACCCTTTTTTATAAAGTTGTTGGTATATTTTGATTAATTGTTGATCATTTTAATGTTAAAAGACGTAACACCATTTCCAATTTTCGTAACAATATTAAACACCAGATTATTTAAACCAACTCGCAAAAATTTGTTCCCTTAGAGTTAATGTTTTGCAGAATAACTTACTTATTTGAATGACCAATTATTTATCTTTCATTTGAAAAATAAACACAGTTAAACACATGATTTCAGTGAAGAATTGTGTTTGCTGTAAAAGCGTTTAATGGCATATTTCTAAATATGTGTTGCAGCAAATTTTTGCCAGTCAAATAAAGTAGAGCACAACTTAAATGAGTTTAATTTTCCGTTCATATTTTGTTCATTTCATATTGAAAATTTATTTAATAAGGTGGCATATGTAAAATTATATGACACGACTCTTATACTAATTAAATAATAACTACGGTAATTTTTGTCCGATTGGATCAAAATCTCTTCACAAGATAATGCAATTTCAGAATGTCATCATTTATTTCATATATTTTAATTAATGTTTGCTACTATGAACGGACAAACTTGTAAAAATATGAAAAAAAATCGAATTTGCCAAGTTATAGAATATTTTTTCGAATAATACATATGTATATGTATACTGTTTTAAAAGCCCATCCCTCCTCTTTCTAATAAAGTTTACGTTTTGTGAGACTGATTTAGAAATGTTTGTGTAATCAATAAATGTGTTCGTAACATCCAAAATTGAAGTTTTTTTCATATAAAACAAGTTTGGAGGGCTCAAGAAATATAAAAAAAAATATTTTTGAATACCACTCGACGAAACTAAATTCCTACACTATGTCGTTAGATGGGTGTATTTAATTTTTTTTTTTTAGTTTGTCGCATAGTGTTATTTGAACCAACTGACAAAACTATTCACTCGCATAATGCTTATATTTAATGCATACATACATATTTAAAATTCATAACAACAAGTATGTGACGTATGAGTGATATTTAATTCCATTACTTTGCAAACTACAAAATCAAACATTTTTTATTTTATTGCATACTTTTCAGAGTAATTCTTTCAGAACATATCATATGGTGCGTATAAGTAATGTATTTTAAATTCAATGAAATAGAAAGTATGCCGTTAATTTGGAATTAAACATTTACAAGCTAGTGTGACAATTTTACTGGGTTAATGCTTGGCAGAATAACTTACTCATTTGAATCACCAACTATTTCTCACTCATATGAAATATATACACAGTTAAACAGCAATATTTTAGTAAGGAATACTGTTTGATTTAAAAGTGTTTAATGGCGCATTTCTAAATTTCTGTTGCAACATATGACGGTCAGTCAAACAAAGTTGAGTGCAACATAAATGGATTTATTTCTGCCGTTATATATTTTTGAGTCCATTTGAATTTTTATTAAATTTTTGGCAATCATACAGAACATCAAAGTGCTGCGTTGTTTAGCACATATTAAGCCTACGATATCTATGAAATGAGAACAAAGGACAGTAATGGACATACTTTATTATATACGATAAACCATTTGGAAAAGAGTACAGATAATCACATTCTATTTGGCTTGAAACATATATTGTCTGGCCCATACAAAGGTTGGCACCATTGAAATTAAATGATGAAAATTTCTAGGGAGATCTCATTAAAGAGAGTTTTTATTTTAAATTTTCATAGTGTTAACATAAATATTTATATTAATAATGTTACTGTTTCATTTTGTCTAATTTTAATATTTTTTTAGAGACTTTATTATCCACCCCAAAGTTTCCAAATGAGAGCAACATTTCTAAACTGGATCTGAGAACGAATTATGCTAAATGCAGTCTTGAAACTTAAAGTCCATTAAGTAAGCAGACAATAGACTTTCGAAATCAAATGTGGAAGTAATTTGTTGAAAAATTGTCGAACAGATCTCTCTGCATATTATTACCAAGAAGAAGATGTATAAAGTAAAAGTAAGATATGTACATGCATGTACATGTATGTATGCAATTGGAGTCGATGGCAAACGCTCTTTCTTTCTATTGTTATAATGCCAAAACTCTTGCCGTTTGTCACGTACACTTTTCAACTCAATACTTTCTAGATCTGTTTATCCTGACCAGTGGAAGCCGTCCAAAATGATCCCAATGCTCAAGCAAAACAGTGATTATAGACCAATCGCGATTCTACCCTAAAGTTGTGGAAAAAATAATGCGAGAAATGCAACAAAAATCGTGCAGTCTCTTCTTGGCCCATCTAGCGAAGTGAAAACGAAGCGGATAATCATGCGCTTCAACCCTTGAAACAATTGAATTTCGTAAGGCGTCACACCCAGATCTTTTCGCAAAATTTAAAGTAAATTGGTGCTTGAAATGTTCAAGTCCTGAGAACGATGACGAGTTGATGTCACGCACACTCTCAGCCACAGCTTCGATATTTTCGCTTGTACGCACTGTACGAGTACGCTTACGTCTTGGCGCATCAACCAGTTTCACAAATTGTAGCAATAAAATTGCGCATACCGGGCACTGTTATCCCTTCTCGGTGATCTAGTTCTGTACGACATTATCGTAGAATCTCAGAACAATTGTCTTTGTTTCTCAAACGTAAGTCGATTCAATACGTTCAGTGGAGACAATACAATGAATTTTTTGACAGAATAGAATGAAAAGTTTTCCAAAAAATTTGTCGGTCGGAGTCGACTTTATGTCCCGCCACTCATGTATAAAAACTAACGCACACAACATTAGTGGTGTGAGATGCTAGATTGTAATTCTGACTGAAGAATTGTAACGACCAATTATGTATGTATGTATGTAAGTAAGTATGGCGAACATAGTTGTTTATTGCTGGGTTCCGATACAAGCCTCACTGGTAACGAAATTGCTAGTAGACTGACAAGGCGTAAATTTTCTGTATTGTGGCGAAACTTGCTTAAAGTCGCTGGATTCTGTGTCAGGCCAAACGGCTTTATTCAATCAACAAGAGCTGTATAAATTTCGAAAGGAAAAAAATTTAAATAGTATATGCTGCTGAAAATTTGTGTGATTTTGTGTGACTATACTTGTCCTGAGATGTCATGAGAATGTGTTACATTTCTTGCTTAAAATGAAGTACAGACTCTGTTTGGAATATAATATAGTAACTATGCGCAGTTTTCCGAAATTTTATTTACTTCTGTACAGCCAGATTGCATATTTTTAAGCGTAGTTAATAGGATTTAAGAGAAATTACTTCTGTTTTTATAGGAGATTTATTAGAATGCATTCGGAAGAAGCGGAGAAACATTTCATTTCTGTTGGAGAAACAATTGAGTGGAATGTTGACGGTGGGCGAATGTGGTATTGACTCATTGAGATCTACTAGTGTTTAATTGTAAATGGCTGAGAGATATGTTTTCTGTTTTATTTTTTAATTTCTAACTTTAAAAACGATGGAAATAATTACATTGTTTAATCTATAAGTCTTAAATACACGTTATAGGTATTCAATACACGAATATTGAAACTGTCAGCAACGCAAAGTGTAAAAACAAAAATAACGAAATGTAGGAAACAGCGTGTGATTTTTTGTTATTTTTTTAGCCAAGTAAACATCATGATGATGATGACGGCAACGATGGGAATAACGGTAAGCATGAGGTTGTTGTAGAAGTATGTCATATTGTAACAACGAAGTGGAAAACAAAATAACGTTAAAAATAATGATTTTCAGCAACTTGCGACAGATATACAAATGACTGAAACACGCTTAATGTATGGTGTAGTAGAAATAAGTCCCTTACTTTTGCCAGGTCAATTACTTATTGCCACTGTGAAGGTCATTCCATTTTATGTTTTTCATTGAAAACCGCATTATTTTTATTTAGAAAGCTAGATTTTCTGGATTAAATTGTTTTTAAAATTTTTTAATTTTAAATTGTTTTTTTTTTTAATTTTATTTGTTCGTTGTTCTATACCACAAGATTTATGGTCTTATGGCGTAGTATTGTTTAAACTTACTAAAGAAGACATAAGATAGTAATTAAAAATAAAAATAAACAGCAAGAGTTATAATCACATAATGATGTTTGAAGAGCGCTTTTAAACTCAAAAAGCTCGTTATTTTGTATATGTTCTACCAACAAAAACTTCCGGACTTTGATAGTTGAGGACAGCCATTTGTCAAATTACATGCATTACTTCAATCAGGAACACGACCTAGCTTCTCACTCCACTTATTTTGTCGCCGAAGAAAATCTTTTTCATGTTTCGTTTTGCTCGAGATGTGTGAACTGGGATTTGAACCGTGGCCTTACTCTTAATAAGCCAACATACTAGACTTCATCTGTCAAATTACTTGTGATTTATTCAATCTCCATAAGCAACGATATATGTAAGTTTGTTGAATGAGTTCTATCGCTATTAATATTATTTATATAATTAAATATTAAATTATGACTTTAATTTTCATCCAATAATCATCTTCAGCGATGAGGCACATTTTTGAGTGAACGAGATCCATAAAATCCAAGAACGTCCAAGAATTCCGAAAAAATCACTGTTTAGTGTGGATTTCGTCGTTGGCCCGGCCATCACTGACAACGGCGGGCATTGTAGGTCAACGATTACAAATTAATTTTGATCTGAATTTGATGATCTGGACATCATTTGGGTCCACATAGCTAATGTCACACGGGCGATTTGATCACGTAGTCATGTGAATGGAAGTGGCCACCGAGATCGCACAATTTGACTCCGTTAGTCTTTTTTTGTGGGGTTTTCTTAAATCGAATCAGCCACTGAACAAACGGGTTATAGGGTAGGGTTAGTATGTGGGGGTTATAGTATATATTCATGCACAAACCTTTTATATTTTAATTGTGTATATACATAAATAATAAGTGTTATATAAGTTTTTTTTTTGTTTGTATTTTCTTCCAACGTTATAAAGTATTTGTCTATTTATTTATATTTATAACAAAATTTATTTTAATTAGAAATATTTAATTTCACAGTTTGTATTAGTTCACAATTCTTGTTTTAAATCTTTTAATATTCACAATTTGTATTATTTGTACATTAGTTCACAATGTTTGTGTTTGGAGATAAGTTTACAATTTGTATATATGTATATATATTTTATAATTTACTAATAATTCAAATTTTATATTATTTCAAAATATTTATTAATTTTGTTCACTGTAGTGCACTCGCGTTGTTTAGTGTCGCTCAAGGATCGATAATCAACTGATCAACAAGGATCAAAACAATCATGCAGGAGATGTTGATGAAAGTGTGTATGTTGATGTGCATTGTGAATGTTGATGTGTGTTGGTGATGTTATTATTATTATTTGTTAGAGAATTTGATGTTGTTAAGTGTGTAAGGGATATTGGAAGGCATGATAAGGCTTGAGTAAATTTGTTCACTCTTGTGAACATCCACAAACCGCAATGGTCTTCAAACACAACATAACCCATGCACTTCGTCAAATTCAGCCTGATTTATGAGCCAGAGTCATGGATAGTTGGCCATTTCGGATGGGCTGCACCTAGAGAAGCAATGGCGGACATTTTCCATAAATAATGGCATCAACAGGTCTTTAAATCGAATAAAGTTCGTTTCTTTAAATTTAAAGATCGGAAGAGTTTGAAAAAATCCTATATATATTAGCTTGGCCATCTATCGCTTTAAATTTGAAACATAGGTTATTTCGAGTCTAGCAATACTTATGTCCATTTTACAAAAAAAATCCTCTTTTCTTATGACGCACATTTTCATCTTTGTGGGTACGTCAATACGCAAAATTGCCATATTTGGGGCTCTTAAAACCCAGACGCGGTCTTACAGAAGCCATTGCACACATTACGAGAGACTGTTTGATTTGGCCAATATTTCTTTGAAAGTAAGGACGGGGCAACCATTACAGTCAATGGAGGCACCTATCGCAACATGATAACCGATTGTTTTGTACTCGCTCTTCATAGATGGTGAAGCTTGCCACACATGTTATGCCACACATCTCGATATATTGCGTCAAAGTATGATGGCCGTTTAATTAGTGATGTCAATTGCCCGCAAAGAAGCTGCGATTTGACACGGTTGGAATATTTTCTGTGGAGCGCCGTTGAAGAAAATTGTTATGTCGACCAACTAGACACAATCGTGCATTTAAAGGCCAACGTTCGTGATGCCATTGCCGATATACATACGACCCATTCGAAAATGGTCCGATTGTGTGAGGTACTATGAGGTACTGTTGTACTTCATAACAAAAAACCGTTTTGTTGTATTGCATTTTCAATTTTAAGGCCATTCTTACAACTTCCCGTTAAAGTTGGGTTTAGTTAAAGGTAACTTTAGCTGAAGTGAACTCTAAAGTCACTTTTAACTTCTTTTCGTTATTACAACCTACAGATCAAATAAAGTTAACTTTTTCAAAAATATGGCAGTGCCGAAGTAATGTCGATAACATTGCTCAATTAAACAAGGTATGTTAAACGCAGTGGCAACGACGGGCTTCTTTTTATTGGATTTACTCATTTTGTTTATATTGAAAATAATAATATGGCAAGTTCAGACATAAACTTAACTTTAAATGTTACCAGTAGGATGATCCTCCCTTTAGCTTAACGCTCACTTCTACCTCATGGTCCACTTATAATAATGAAAAACAATTTATCTGCCCGTTAAAATCCTTCCCTTTAGTTAACGGCAAGTTGTAGTAATGGCCCCTAGACTTTTAAATGGTCTACCCTATACATAGTTGTGAAAAGAATTGCCCCATTTTTTCTTCTTTAAGCAGATGCTTTATTGGCTTTACTTAAGCCACAAGTGGTTTTGAATAAATTTTTTCTCTCTGATCGAAAAACAATTCATTCGTATTAGTTTTGTGCCAACTTTTAAGCATGTTATGGTTGATACCGTTAGTTTGTTTATCTTTTTTTAAATTCATGCAGCTTTTAAGCACTAAGGCGTGTTGCAAAATTGTTTTGCAAGCATTTTCCAAGTGGCCAAGTATTTTCCATTCAAACTTGTCTAAATTTGTTCATATATTATGAAAATATGATGGTGTTGTTAACACACCTGAACAATTTATGCAAATCCACATGTGCTGACATAACTACTTAAACTTTGTCTTTTCTTAACACGTTGACTGCCGCGGCAATTTTCAAAAAACTTTCCAAAAAACAACAATTTAATTTTTTCACATTAGTAAGTACGAGATAACTCGTAGTTTGGCGCCCTAGAAGGGAACGCAATCTACGAGTTATCTCGTAGTCGGCAGTCAACGTGTTAAAGTATGAGGTTAAACGGTTATGGGACATTTAACTTTAAAATTTTCTTTATTAAAGAATTATTGAAAAGGGCTTCGAACTAAATTTTTCCAGATAAATTAGAGGAATTTTTAGTATGTCTGATGACAAATTAAAAATTAACTCAGTAAATACACTTCAAGTACATCGAAAACTATCCCGCGGCCCCTGTGAACTTTAACTTTCTGATTCCGAGTAGGGACGACTGGGATCCTAATGCGGTCGTCCACCCGGAACACCTGGGTATATACACCGACAGCTCTAAACTCGATAAAGGGGTTGGAAGCGGAATATACTCTGGGAAACTGGACCTAAACATTTCTCTCCAAATGCCGGATTACTGCAGCGTGTTTCAAGCGGAGGTGATGGCCACTTACGTAGCCCCTCAATGGATCCTCGCCAACGGTGCTCCTTTCACCCGCGTCTCGGTCTTTTCTGATAGTCAGGCTGCCATAAGATCATTGTCAGGTTTTGTGAATAACTCCAGGATCGTTAGAGAATGTCGCCGCTGTCTCGACCTTCTTTCTGGGCGCTTCAGTGTCTGGCTGGTCTGTGTCCCCGGCCTTATTAACATTTCGGGAAACTTTAGGGCCGACGAGCTCTCCAGAGCTGGTGCACTCCTTCCGGAATCCTCTTCAATTGGGTATGCCACTTGCCTCGGTCAAGTTGGCCATTGCGCGGAAATTCTTTCGAGACGCCAACCCATTCTGGGTCAATGAGGAGTCCTACTCCACCGCTAGACGGCGTACCAACCATTTACTTGGACTTGGTCGTGACATCATCTGACCCACAGTAGCCATGTTTACAGGTCATTGCGTTATGGGTAGACACGCGGAAATGATGCGGCTCCCATTTAACGACTTCTGCCGTGGGCGCAGTTCCGCTGAGGAAGAGGATACTGTTATCCGCTTTTTCAGTCAGTGCCCGTCTCTTGCTAGGTGCAGATTTAGGTTATTTGGCTCTCCATTTCTTGTCCGCTTGACGGAGCTATCATCTATTGACATCAAGGATATAGCTGCGTTTATCAAACTGCTGATTTTCCATCGTGGGGTAGTCGTGCTTTCGATGGGCACCCTTGCGCTGACCCACTTCTTTCTCTTCCCTGGTTTTGGTAGAGCTTGGCAAGTACAGGGACTGCGTTTCACTTGTGGCGTCACAACGGGCCGCTATGCGTACTCAAGTGAGGTTTCTGACATCAGAGCTATCACTCCAACCTAACCTAGCATCGAACACAATGTATGAGAGTGCTTTAAGTTGTTTTGAGAAGAAATCTAGAGAAGCCAAGGCTTATATGTCAACTGTGAGTGAAATTGATGGACACACTAGACACAATATTATAGTGGAATTAAGCATTCAATGAATATCGAACATTAGATTCTAAGTTTTGTGCGGAAAACTAAGTCTTTAGAAACCTGATGCTAGAGCCTAACATGTTTTCAATGTTACTGCATTAACAAAGGTCTACAATCGACATATTGCAGGACTTAGTTATCTTAGCTTATATTCAGCTGCAGACAATAAATCAAAAATTGTGTACCTAAGCAGAAGTCATGGCAATTTTGGAAGAGGCAAGAAGCATCTTGGTATTTTCTCTGAAAATCTATTGATTTTCTGACAATACTAGAGGACATTTAAGTCCCTAACAAATGTAGTTTCAAAGTTCGTCCTTGTCCAGGAATGCCGAGGATTTCTCAGAGAATTTTGGTTTATTCAAAGGTAAGCCTCATACAGGTTACGGGACATTGTTCGAAATTGCATGGCTGACGAGTTGGTGAGTGCCTGCACGAATCTGGTAATCTCCGGCTTGTTACAGGTCATATGTATTCTCAATGCTTCAGTTAACTTGGATATTTTACACACTTATTATAGGGAAGCTCAATCGCGTTGGTCAGGTCACTGTCCTTTCGGCTCAACATTTCAGTAAATAACTTCTGCATGAGCTGCTGGCCTGAGGATAAGGAAGAAACTGTCTTTCACCACATTTTTCAGTGCCCTGCTTTTGTCGTAAAGAGCAGGAGGTTTTTGACCTCACACTTTCTAACGGACCAAGCTCTCTAAAATAAAGACTGCTGCAATACCAAGATTTATTTTGGGTTCGGCAAGGAATGTTTGCCCCCGGGTGGAATTGATTGTGATAGCATAATTTGCCTAAAAGTCCGCTACTTTAACTAACCTAACTAACCTTTCCAACAATTTCATAAAGAGTAACAACAAAAAAGTTATTGAAAAGGCGAATGTCGATTTTCTTAATCTTGCTTGTTTGCCAACTTTTCTTTCAAGAATAACAATAACAATTGGCCAATTCACACGACTTTGTATCGTGTATGTTGTATTGAATACACTTTTTGTTTGTGTACACTCAATGCTGTGCTATATTGTGTATTTCGTATTCTAAAGGCCCCTGGAGACGATCAAATAAATTCGTCAAATAATGCGTAAGTGTGAGTGTAGTGTGATTGAAGTTTAAAAGGAGACATTCAAATAAATTCATCAATCGTCATTTTCATTTTGTTTTTGTTGTGTGCGCTTCGCAAAATGTCTTCATCGGATGACGATATATTTATTGCTTTTAACATCTTGTGCAATTTTATTAAGAAAAAAAAGGAAAATATGGAAAAAAAATTTGAATGAAAAATTTCATATTATTTTCTTTTTTCTTCTCTATTACATTTTCTTCCAGTTTTACATGCAACATTAATATTTTGCAATTAATTCTAATATAATTTTTTTTTTCATTTTTGCACTTCTCCATGATGGCAAAAATGTTTAACAAACACAATTTAACTTCTTAAAAATATAATAAATAAAATATACACACACAAAATACATATATACACACAAATATAAAACATACATTCACAATAAAAAATAATATTTCTTTGTTTATTACTACATTATTCACAATAAAACAAATATTTGTTTGTTAATCCGCGCATTGAGGACGTGTTCATTACGACGATATCGAAGCAAATGAGACATTGCTTGTGAATCAGAATTGGAGACGATCAAATAAAAATTCGTCAAATGAAAAAATCAAAATGTTTTGATTTTCATCAATCAAAGCCGATAACGTATACGTATATAACGACAACACGCACACATATAAGACGTTGATGGTTTTATTTGATCGTTTTCAGGACCCTTAAACGTTAAAAACCGATAAGAAGAAGAAGACCAGTAATCATAATTTAATTTTCAAGCAACAAAATGAAAAATATTACGGAAAAAAGTAAATTAATTAATTACACTATGCGAACAATTATAATTATGAAATGTTAATTGTTGACTCAAGTTACATTGAAAATATTTTGTATTTTTATTCTTCTTCTTGATTACTGGCATTTACATAAACTTATAGCACGAAACCAATAGAACTTTTAAAAACATATGAAAAAAATGTGTGTAAGTTTATCGGAGTTTTATATGAAAATTATCAACAACAAGCATACACTATTGTATATTCGTCCAACAATACAATGAATACAACGATACAAGAGCTTGTGTAAATTGCCCAAATATACTCCAAAGAAAGCATTAAAGAAACTTTATTTTGAGATAAATTTAATGTTAAAACTGTTTAAAAAGCAATTAAAAAGTATGAAAGTGACGTCAAAAGTGCAAAATTTCAGAAAACCTTTCAAAAATTTCGATTTGATTGCTAATCTGCCTAACTTTTCCTATATTATAAAGTGAATGGGAGACGAAAGGAAAGTTTGAGGTAAATCAATCGAAAGAAAAATTATTCAAGACCTGAATAGTGCCTCACAAAGTATCCAACACAAATCTCAACTGAGCGCTTCTAACGTACGGAATTTTGTTGTTATTATTTGAATAATAATTCTAGTTTGTTTTTTTATTTTTTTTCTTCTATTTGACAGAAAGCACTTAATTTGGCGTGAATACTAAAACTTACAAATTGTTGTATCTCTAAATATTTTTAATGAAAATCGTTTAACCGAAGCCGGCAAAAAAAAAAATAAATAAATAAATAAATAAAATAAAAAATAAAATAAACTTCTATATATCATGACAAAAGAACTGTGAAGAATTATTCAATAATTGTCGTGCACCTGAAGGTTTGGTAAACAGAACTACTAAAATACGACTGACTAACCGAAAAATTTAAACATTAAAGAGTGATTAAACATAAAGAGTGATCGAATGATGACTGTTTAGGCATTTGTATTCATATAAAGTTAAAGCATACAAATACATACAAGTATGTGTGTATGTGTAATACACTAAATCCCTCTAAGTTTTTATCGCATTGTGTTGCAAGAAAGTTATTTTGGTTTTTATTACCTATAGGAATTGTTGAAGATTCCATTATGGATACAAAGAAAAGGAAAGTCATTTCATGTATTATTTATTGGTTCAAAGGTTATTAGACATGCTATAACTAAATACAGGTCCCTAAAGGCTAAAACTTTCCATAAAATCGTAAATTTCCTTATGTGTAGTATCCATAACTAACACATTTTTCTGTACGTATAGGATTTATGATATATGACGTCAGTGTATTCACATGTTATTTTCGTAGGAGTAGCCTATATAGTAAACAGCCTGGTTGAATTTTATGTGTTTTCGTGAAATTGATTTGTTTTGGTATTTAGCATCTCTCTTAAAGATTGTGGCAATGAAATATATTAAAGATGCTTACGCTTATTACGGTGTTCAGATATGCACCATACATTACAACCCTTCAGTCAGGATTACGGCCTAGCTTCTCGCACCACTCATGTTGTGTGTGTTAATTGTATACATAAGTGTGGGGATCTATAGTTTAAAGTCGACTCCGAACGACAGATTATTTTTTTTGAGAAACTTTTCATGGCAATTTTATTTACTCTCAGACTTTTTGCCAGAAATCTGCTGAGAGAAAGTCGCCGATGAAATACTTTTTGTATTTTATTTTGATGTTTGGCCTGGGGCTCGAATCCTGGCTTTCCGTCTAATAAGCCAACACACTACCTTCTAGACTACACCGACTTATCACTCTCAAATAAAAGTAAAACTATTATTAATGAATTCGATGGCGTAAAATAAATTCTAAGTGAGGAGGTGGCTCGGTATTAGTTTGGAGATGCATGATAACATCATCCGAAGTTTCATAAATAAACATAAGTTTTCCCACCCAATATGCTGTCATGCATCTTCAAACTAATGCCGAGCCGCCTCCTATACTCAAATAAAACTCTTGGAATTGGCACAATAACAAAATGTTTATTGAGTTGCTCTCTATTCCCTTTGTCTTCAATGATATATTACGTCTTCAATACTGCAATTCAAGTATGGAAAGTGGCACTAGTTAAAATGATTCCTAAGCCTGACAATGATCATAAGAAAGCGGGGTTATATAGGTCCCTACGTTTATTGCCGACAATATCAAAACGGTTTAAGAAACTGGTGATGTACGGACTTATGTCAATTCTAAATGATAGTAGATGTATACTCGACCATTTATTTAACTTCAGAAGGAAACACAGAACTATCAAATAAACTCACAATTCGGTACAGGACATTAAAAGTGCATTCGAGAAAACGCTCTGCTCTTTTTGACGGAGGTTTAGAAATTGAAGCAAAATTTTCCTATCGCCAGAAAATGTGTAAGAGTGACTTCATGAGTAATTCCCTGCCTATAAAAGCCCAGCGTTTTACAGGCTAGCATACTGGGATCAGTTGTATATTCTAAATATACTTCGAACAGGTCTTTGACCATTCATACTCATGCTACTAACTGTAGACACAGCTTTTCGGAGCATGAGAAGCTCAACTAAGCGTCTCGTCTTTTATACATGAATGGCTCCGAAAGACTCCGAACAAAAGTTTCTTGCAAAAATTTTTTATGGCAATTTTTTTACTTTCAGATTTTTTGCCAGAAAGACATTAAAACATATTATGATAGTGATTAGAGCAGCTCTGCTGTAGACTAAGAACGTCATAAATACATAGGAGCCAACTGTCAAATCATTGATTAGAAAGAATTCAGAGGAATACTTGAAGAAGCTCGAATTCAATTCGCATAAATTTTGTCATGATTGTCGGTAATTTAATTTAACTGAGTATAGAATTCCTTTAAAATATAATTTCGTTTAAGATCCAAACTAATAAAAAGAACATATTTTTGTTAGACACTGTACCTTGACGTTTATTTTTATCTGTGTGCATAAATGACAAAGTTGTACGTTGGGTTCCTTATGTTCGTAATTCTAAGAAAAGCGTTTTCTCTGCTTTTTTCCTCATTACGGTCGTCTATTGTTTTTTGTTTGAATGTATTCTCGTACTCGTTTACTGAAATATGTCAAATGGAAGGAAACATGTACTTAAAATAAGCGCATGTGCACACATACAGTTTGTTGATAAGCCTTGAGAAGCGCACATTCATCACAATCATTGACACGCACACTGACATAATAAATATCCGTCAAATATTTTACATTTCAAAAAAAGGTTTCAAAGGCAAATTGTTTAAAGTGTTAGAGAAAAAATTAGTAATATTTGCGTCCGTGTACTTAAAAAGGAAACGTTGTATTAAATGTAGGGTTGGAGAGATAAAGATTTCAAACATATTGTTACGTTTTTACCTTTTTAAAAATGTTTAAATATGAGTTCGTAATTGCAAATAAAGTAAAAACAAATATGTGCTTATTTTCTCTTAACTCTCTTTATTATTTACACTACTTTAGTGTGCCACTGCATAGAACTTAACGATACAACAATAAGAATCTGCTTATTCACTTATTAGTTCACACAAGCAGTGTTGCCATTTTGGTGCTTTTCGGATATTTTTTGGTGTATTTTTGCACTTAGTACCCGTACATTTTTAACAAATACCCGATATAATAAAACGGGTATTTATAGTGCATTTTAAAATTTCTCACAGTGCTTTTAGTGCTTTCTTATACAACTACAAACTTTTTGAATTTCTTTTTGACACTGAATTTTTTAACGACCTTTTTGATGCCTTTTATGCAACTATGATATTATTTTTATTTCTTTTTGACATTGGATTTCTTAACCACTCACTTCTTTGCATTTAATACTTTTTATCCAACTATGTACATATTTTTTTATATAGTATTGTTGTTTTTTTATTAATATTTTTTTACAACGTTTTCAGTCAATGAAAAAAGGACGCATTAAAGAATTGTAAAGAATTATAGTACTTTCAAAAAATTTCTATTTGTTGCAAAATTTATCATTATTTATCGTGGAAAATATTTGTAAACCTAATAATAATATTAGAGATTTTATTAAACAATTTATTAAAGAACCTAATGTAATAAATAAAATTGAAATATGTATGTTTAAATAATCGTAAACTAGATAAATGGATAAATACACAAAGAACGAACGAGTTTTGGATTGAAGTTCACAACTTTAAAGATTCCCATTTATAGATCTCACTAATTTTGTCTTAAAATTGCTTTCGTTGCCTTATTCTATTGCTGAGATCGAAAGGACTTTTAGTTTGATGAGTTTGTTTAAAACAAAAATAAGAAACCGATTATCCTTAAATTCAGTAAATGCGCCGTTACGCATTAAATATGGTTTAAAGTTTGAAAATGCATGTTGTAGCTGTTTTTAACTACCACCACATGTTTATAATAATATTAATAATAATGATACTTACAAGAAGTCAAAATATTTTATTAAAACTGTTTTGTGGCATAAAAGAGGATATTGATTTATTTGAAAATTAATGTGCATACTAACATATTGTAAACGATCGCAACAAAATTATTAGTTATTTATGTTTAAATGAAGTGTTTTATTAAAATTAATTAATTATTTTATGTTAATAAATAAATTTTTCTTTATATTCATAATAAATTTAAAATAAACTATATTTGTATTTTATTTGTATTTTTATTTTGTATTTTCGAATTCAGATATTTTATGCCTATTATTTAAAATTATAGTCGGCGCTTTTTTACTCTTTTTTGTTCTAATTTTTACCCTATTTTACCCGTTTTTGAACCGCTTACGGTGCTTTTGTTCTTGAAGGAGTTGGCAACACTGCACACAAGTATTCACTGGATCTTTACAACCACGACTTATTTTATTCACACGCAACTTCACACAAGGCTGACTGAATTAACTCTGACTGCTGCTTGCTTTGTCCAGCCCTTTTATAGTCCGCACGCACGTATGATCAGTATGATGAACGTTCTCGATGTAGAAGGTTCTAGCTCGCGCCTTCTCGAGAATTCTATTGCTAGTACATTGTTGTTTGTGTACTTTGCTTATGTTGTCCGTTACATATTTGTCGTAGCTGGTTTACTTTATGTTGTTGTTGCTACCTGGTTCGTTGTACACATGTGTGTGTGCAGCTTTAGATAATCAACACGTTCGTTGTATTCTTAGTGTTAGTGCGTTTTGTGTCGTGTGTATTGTGTTGGTGTAGCTGGTAGCTTTTGTTTATCGTTTTTATTGTTAAACGATATTAGGTCATTTCGCTTTGCGTAACACTGCCGCCCACTTAAGCCTGTTCGTCCCGAATAGGCTCATTATCTCCTTTCCCATATTTTGCCAGTCGCTCTATGTGTACGACCTTCATCTTTGTTCGGGGGCTGTTAGCTTTCTGTATCCTGTACACGACATCGTTTAACAGCTTAATTATTTTATACGGTCCATCCCAGCTGGTTTGTAGCTTGGGAGATAATCCCTTCTTCCGCTTTGGGTTGTATAACAGAACCATTTGTCCCTCATGGAAGCCCTCCGTGTTTGCTGCTCTATCATACCTGGCTTTCATTCTATCACTGACCATTTTTATACGGATGCGTACAAACTCATGAACTTCATTCAGGCTTTCTTCTTTTCCAGTGTATGTTTCGTTCCTCTTTGTGGCGGGCTTAACACCAAATTCTAAGTCACCGGGCAGTTTTATCTCAGTCCCAAAGATAACCTTGGCGGGTGATCTAGATGTTGAATCATGGACCGCCAATCGGTACGCCAGTAAAAACCTCGGAATGTGTTCGTCCCAGTCCTTCTGTTGATCGCTCACTACTTTCCGCAAGTATTCCTCATGGTTCGGTTAAATCGCTCTACCATTCCGTCTGACTGTGGGTGAAGCGGCGTCGTTCGAGTCTTTTTAATACCGTATACTTCACACATTTCCTGGAATACAGCCGACTCAAAATTTCTGCCTTGATCGGAATGTAGTTCTATTGGAACCCCGTAGCGGCATACCCAGTTGTTCACAAAAACGTTAACTATTGTGTTCTCCTCTTGATTGGGTATGGCATATACTTCCGCCATTTGCTGAAGTAGTCCATCACAACGAGAACATATCGGTTTCCGGCATTGCTGACTGGAAAAGGGCCTGCAACGTCCATCGCTATCCGCTCGAAAGGTGCGCCTGCGTTATACTGCTGCATCTGACCTCGACTTCTTCTTGTTGGACCTTTAGCTTCAATACACTGGGTGCAGTTTGCTATCCAATCCGCCACTGCTTGTTGACATCCAACCCAATAAAAACGTTGTTTTAGCCTTTCCAGTGTCTTTGCAACTCCAAGATGTCCTCCGCTAGCTCCATTATGGAATTCATTTAATACTTCTTTCATTTTGGAGGAAGGCACTACCAATAGGTTGGATGAGGTCTTGCCATCAGCGCTTTCCCAAAGTCGATACAGGCACCCATTTATGATCTTTAGGCTGTCCCATAATGCCCAATATGCTTTTGTAAGAGGACCTTCTGCAGATATCTCATTTCTTGTAGGTCGTTTGTCCTCTTCCTTCGCTGCTATTACCTTCGCCAATATTGGGTCACTCCTTTGTGCTTGGGACCAGTCTTCGTTGGCCTCAATCCGCGTTAGCCGAATATCAACGATGGATTCCTTTTTCTCAGCTTTCACGCAATGTTTACACTCCAAATTACAAGGTCGGCATGAAACAGCGTCAGCATTTCCATGTTTTATGCCCCTTCGGTGTTCAATGCTGAAGTCGTAAGTCTGGAGGCGTTCAATCCAACGTGCTAACTGCCCTTCAGGGTTCTTGAATTGCAGCAGCCATCTCAGTGCGGAGTGATCAGTCCTTAGCAGAAAATTTTGGCCATACATGTACTTATGGTAATGTTTGATGCACTCCAGCACTGCCAGTAGCTCTCGTCGGGTTACACAATAGTTCCGTTCAGACTTTGACAATGTGCGACTATAGTACAGTACGACTTTCTCTGTTCCATTGATCAGTACACCACCAATACCATATCCGCTAGCATCACTGTCTAAGATGAACTTTTCTCCTGGGACTGGATACGCCAAAACTGGTGCAGCACACAATAGGTCTTTTAGTGTCTGAAAAGCCTTCTCCTGTGGCTCACCCCATTGATAGACTTTTGACTTCTTGGTGAGCTCATGCAAACTTGCAGCCACGCTGGCAAAGTTAGGCACAAAGCGTCTGTAGTATGTGCATAGTCCCAAAAAGCTGCGTAGTTCATGAAGATTCTGGGGACGAGGCCAGTCCTTTACTGCTCGTATTTTATCTTCATCGGTGGATATGCCATCTGCTGTGACAAGATGCCCCAAATATTTCACCTGCTTTTGGAAAAATGCACATTTCTTTACGCTTAGTTTTAGTCCAGCCGTTGTTATTCGTTGCAGAACTTCTCCCAGGTTCTTGAGGTGTTCGTCGAAAGTTCTGCCCATCACTATTATGTCGTCGAGATACACCAGGCAAGTCTTCCAATGCAGTCCCTTTAGCACACGTTCCATAAGCCGCCCGAATGTGGCCGGAGCATTACAGAGTCCAAATGGCATAACCTTAAACTGCCATAAGCCGCCGTTCGTACTGAATCCGGTTTTCTCCTTGTCCTTGTCTGCAATCTCCACCTGCCAATACCCGCTTTGTAAATCCAATGTAGAGAACCACTTCGTTCCGGCTAACGTGTCGAGTGTGTCATCAATTCTTGGTAGCGGGTAACTGTCCTTTTTAGTGACATCATTCAGCTTCCTGTAGCCTACGCAGAATCTTGTACTGCCATCTTTCTTCTTTACTAAAACTACAGGAGAGCTCCACGGACACGATGATGGCTCGATTACACCGCTCTTCCTCATTTCGTCGACTAACTCCTTAACCTCATTACGCTTCGCCAGCGGTATACTTCTGGGTGCCTGCTTTATCGGTCTCGCTTCGCCAGTATCAATTTCGTGTTTGACCATAGCTGTTCTTCCTTGCCTTTTGTTGTTCGTGGCGAAAGCGAAAGCATACCTCTTTAGCAGCTTTTTGGCTTTGTTTTTCTCTGCAGCTGCTAAACCTGCTATCCATTTCTCCACATTTTCATCAAATTCCTTTTGATCCTTGGCTGACATATCGGCAGGTTGCGGCGTTTGTTCGCTGTTTATTACCGCCTCTACTGGAACACATTGGCCCACCTCTGAGTTTTTACAGACGACTCTCTCATGGCCTGATAGATTTAGCACTCTCACCGGGACTATCGTCTGTTCTGTGGATTGGACGAGGGCCTTTGCTGATATTAAATCCGTCTGTATTTCTGCTGGTTCCACAACCCACAAGCGGTTTTCCACACAATCTCCATCCATACGCGCCCATATTAGTGATTCACTCTGAGGTGGCAATTTGAGTTGTTCGACCGCAACTATTCTTCTGGCGTGCACTTGATGCTTGTACCCCACGTCTAGAGGTATCTCTACATTTCGCCAACTCATAATCTGTTGCCCCATATTCAAATTGATGCCATGAGCTATCATAAAATCGGCACCAATGATAACCTCGTCCACTATATCGGCAACAATAAAGATGTGACTTACACTACTGTTGGCTATAGTCACCTTCGCCTCTGTTTTCCCGTGGACGGTGGCAGACTCTCCCGTAGCTGTCCGTAGTCTTACATTGCTAAGTGCCTCACACTTTCCTTTCACTACATCTGGTCTGATGATAGACTGCGTCGCCCCGGTGTCTATAGTGAAGGTATGTGGTCTGCCATTTATTTATCCGCACGCCGTAAGATTGTTGTTGTTCTGTTGCATCACTGATATTGAGATTGTGGGGCCATCGCTTGTGGGAGCCAGCACTTGACCCTCAGCGCTAGCTCGTTTTAGTTTAACGGGGACTCTTGTGAAGATGGTTGGTAGTTCGCCCGTTTCTTATTCCTTGATGGTGAGGTGGATCTTGACCTCTTTCGTGGCGCTTTACAGTTTCTCTGGAAATGGCCACTCTTTCCACAGTTGAAGCATTTAAGTTTAGCCTTTTGTTCGTTTGCTCCCGAAACTTGCTTAAACATCTCTTTAAGTTTATTCAAAAGGCATTCCTTGTCCTCCACGACTTCCATTTTCTTTGTGGTTTAGAAATCGAGCGAGCGGTCTCCTGGGCTAGTGCGAAGGCCACGGTCTCTGCAAAAGTTGTCTTCTGTGTAGAACATACCGCCAATTTAATGTCAGGGTCGCGTATGCCATTAACAAACGCCTCGGTCTTAAAGTTGTCTATCAATGGATGGTTTTCTCCTGGGTATGTGAGCTGCACTAATCTCTCAACCTCCATTGCAAAGGCTTGTAATGACTCATTTGCCTTTTGCGTCCGGCATCTCAACTCCATGCGGTATAGTTCCCGTTTGTGGTCATCGCCAAATTTACGCTGCAATGCCACCATTAATTCGTTGTAGTTGTTTCTGCTGCTGGCTGGCATGGTTTCTAGGATCTCAGCTGCGACACCTTTTAGCGCCAAAATTAGTTCCAGAGCCTTCTCTCCATCGTCCCATCCGTTTCTGCTGGCTACTGTCTCGAATTGGAATTTGAATACGGATAGGGGTGAGCTACCATCAAAGCAAGGTGTTCTTATCCTGCCGGTGCTTTCCGAAATGACTCGCACTGGTTCCGGCCGCTGGCTTTGGAGGTTGTTGATCTTTTCCTCCATCATAACGATTTTTCCGCCGACGGTCTTTTCCAAATTATCCACTTTCGTGTCAACGGCCTTTTCTAAATGTGACACCCTTTCCTCGACACCAGTGATCCTTTTGTTGACCGACTCATGGATTTCCTGCAGCTTTCCAGATGTTGTTTCCAGCTCCTTTTCAATTTTTGACAAAATTGCTGCTTGCAGTCGTTGGTTTTCGGCTCTAGAAGCTTCGAATAGCTTCTGCTTCTCAGCTCTAGAAGCTTCTTGTACATCAACCAATAGCTTTTTGTTCTCTTCTTGCATTTTGCGATTTTCGGCTCTAGAAGCTTCTTGTGCGTCAGCAAATAGCTTTTGGTTTGCTACTTGCATTTTCTCCATCATAGCGGCTAGCAAGAAATTTATGTCAGCACCGCTAGGAGTTGCAGGGGCCTATAATTCTCGTTCCTCTTCTTCCTCGAACTCGTGAGAATCGATGTTAATACCCTGAAGCTGCAGATGTTCCCTTAACCGCCTTTGGAGTTCATTCATCGTTCCCGTTGTCGGCAGCTCTAGTTTACCCAACTCTCGTTTCAGTCGTTCCACTCTTAGTTCGGTGAGCTTCATTTTAATTATTTTTTTTTTCTCTAATATTTATTTATTTTTACTTTTGGATTTTTGCAATCCCACTTCTGACACCAATTGTTACGTTTTTACCTTTTTAAAAACCTTTAAATATGAGTTCGTAATTGCAAATAAAGTAAAAACAAATATGTGGTTATTTTCTCTTAACTCTCTTTATTATTTACACTACTTTTGTGTGCCACCGTATAGAACTTAACGATACAACAATAATAATCTGCTTATTCACTTTATTAGTTTACACAAGTATTCACTGGATTTTTACAACCACGACTTATTTTATTCACACGCAACTTCACACAAGGCTGACTGAATTAACTCTGACTGCTGCTTGCTTTGTCCAGCCCTTTTATAGTGCGCACGCACGTATGATCAGTATAATGAACGTTCTCGATGTGGAAGGTTCTACCTCGCGCCTTCTCGAGAATTCTATTGCTAGTACATTGTTGTTTGTGTAGTTTGCTTATGTTGTCCGTTACATATTTGTCGTAGCTGGTTTACTTTATGTTGTTGTTGCAACCAGGTTCGTTGTACATATCTGTGTGTGCAGCTTTAGATAACCAACACGTACATTGTATACTTAGTGTTAGTGTGCATTTATATCGTGTGGCTTTGTGTTGGTGTAGCTGGTAGCTTTTGTTTATCGTTTTTATTGTTAAACGATATTAGGTCGTTTCGCTTTGCTTAACAATATTTTAAATTTTAAAAATTCCGCTATAATTGTTAATTCCATATTAACGGTATACTTTATATTTAATTGAATTTGAAATATATTACATATACGCATCATATTACTTCTAATTGAATAATTATGCTGAAAAGTATGCAATAAAAATAATTGATAATGTCGTGTATGAAACTAATGAAATTAAATATCACTCATACGTCACATACTTGTCATTGCGAATTTTACATATATTAATTATGAGCATAATGTGAAAGAATACTTACCATAATTTTACTAAAATATGTATCAGGTACATTTAGAAATTTATGACTTGGTACTTTTTCTTCATGGAAGACGCGTAAATAGGTTTATAATGGCCGTTGCTTTAACTAAAAACCATATAAGTCTCATCGAAGACCTCGGTATAAATCCATTCGAAAATTAGTAAAGCATTTGAAGGAATAACATATCTTCAGACGTTTGTTGAATATTTAGTTGTCAGAACCCCGCAGCATCAATAAAAGCTAAAGACTTAGTTTGCAAAGTCTCAAACCGTATCTTATATTTGATTGACTATATTTCTGTTTAGGAGTAGTCGCCCAAGAAATATTTTTCATATTTCGTTTTACTGGAGATGTCTGATCTAGGGTTTGAACCTTGGTCTCACGTCTCAGAAGCCAACACACCACCTACTAGACTACGGCGACTTTGATCCAGCTTTACTAAACAATGACAAGACAATAATGATGCTATTTGTTCGTTTTTTTTACCTCTGACTGAGGCTTGTTGGTGCTCAGATTCAAGTCTACAAGGTAAAATTTTAATCACAGTATAAAGATGATCAAAATAGTATTCGGTAGAATCAATAATGGCGACTTTCGCTTGTAGGTTAAGGATAAAATTTTGAAACAGAGCAGACCTAAATAAGTATCGCTATAGGATAAATCAATATAATATCTCTGACAGTAAATAACAAGTAAAATTTAATACCAAGATAATAATTCTGTTTTTGTTAGTTTTTTAATACACAGAATCATTTGAATGCAAAATTTTGTATTCTATGAATAAATCTAAATGCGATATATATACAGACTTAAAAAAGTGTCATAATTACGTGATGTCTTCTTATTATCATGTTATGGTATATTTTGTTGTCATTTATTTACAAACAGTGTCTTGCGGTATCCTTAATTAACAAAACAAATTCTTAATTCACTTACATTTTCGGAAGGAAAGTACTTGTTACTATGAACGTTAACTGTATTGTAAGGGGTTCATATGTTTTATGTTCTAAAACTTTTGTTTTTGTGGAATCTGCACGTTTGAACTAATTTCGTAACACCTGTAATGAATTACTTCCTTCCGAAAATTGTAAGAGCTGTTAAAAATAAAGGTCTTTTAATTAAAATAAAAGTTTAAGAGACATTTTGGAATAATAATGAAGGAAATCCTTTCATTCATCATGTAAATGAAAGCCTTATTTAAAATATAAAATTCACACATTTCTTTGTATTTGAAAAATAGTTTCGCATTAGTACTTAATCCGTCAGTAATCTATAGCTCCTGAGTGACCAACTTTCACAAACTGATTTGCAAAAGAAAGATGGGATAATTAACTAACATTTCTAATAATTAGAGAGTAAACAGATCTGACCCGACGTGCAAAACAAACTTTGCACTAAAGAGAGTACATTATTAGGAACCTACTGGCTCACACGTTCGAAGGCAGCAAATACCACACAACAATTTCTGATGCAGCTGTAACGACGCGTTAACAAATGAAGACCACAGAGCAATACACACTGCTGCTCATTACATTACTTTTAGTCAAAATTACGATATAGATTCTCATACCATCTACATACGTTATGGAAGTCACCGTAGTCTAGTAGGTTGTGTGTTGGCTTATTAGACGTAAAGCCAGGGTTCGAGCCCCAGGCCAGACATCAAGACAAAACACAAAAAAGTATTTCTTCGGCGACTTCTTTCAGCAGATTTCTGGCAATAACTCTGAGAGTAAATTAAATTGCCATGAAAAGTTTCTCAAAAATCTGTCGTTCGGAGTCGACTTTAAAATGTAGGTCCCACCACTCATGTATAAAATTAACACACACAGTGGTGTGAGAAACTAGGACGTTGTACAATGGGTCAATTCGACCTCTGGATATTGTTCTTTTCTTAATTGGCATGTACACGTCCTCTAACCTAACCCAACCTAACCTACATATATTATGTTTTATCCATGAGCGACGTAATAGTTTAACGAAAACAGTTATGCCTACAAACCAGAGACATTTGAGCATTTTAAAGCCAACAATAGCGATGCCTTTTACGGTATACGACCCCATACATTAAAAAAAAAGTACACTAAATTTAGTCCGATCGAATGAGGTACTGTAAAGCCAGCCGCAATAGCCATATATGAACGAAATAATATTCCATTTCTAACCGAAAAAATTGTACTTCACAAAAAATAAAATAAATTTTGTTAAAATTTCGAACTGCTTTTATTTTGTCTTATAACGTTTACAAACACTGCGAACGAATAACCGTTAATTCCTTACATCATTTTAATTAATTATTGTTCTGCTTTATGTACACCGGTAAGTTCAGTTAAATAAAGCTGAGAAAAACATATTGTTACGTTTTTACCCTTTTAAAAACGTTTAAATTATGAGTTCGTATATTGCAAATAAAAATAAAAATAAATATGTGTTTAGTTTCAAATAAATTCTTTATTGTTCGCACAATTCCGTGTGCCACCTTTGGCAACTTGATTTAAACAACAACAATTTGCTTTATTTGTTATTCTTCTTTACACTCTTTCGCGTAACAATTGTTCGTTACTTCTTTACACACGGAGTACTTCAAACCACAATTATTCTCCTCGCACGCAACACGTCTTCACACAAGACTAACTGAATTCTTTCTGATCCCGTTGCCTGCTTTGTCTTGTCTTTTATATCACTGGGTAAACAGTAGAGTTGTCAACTATTCGAAAAAATCAAAAAACCGGTTTTCGCACATTTTCAAAAACCGGGTTTCGGCTTTTTTATTTGAAAACCGGTTCGAATAACCGGGCTTTTCGGTTTTTTCCATTAATAAAAATGTATACAATATAAATATGTACATATGTATATAATTTTTTATTTTTGGTTTTTATTACTATTTTAACTTAAAAAAAACAAACTTATATTCACATTTCAGTCTTAACATTAATCTGAAATAAATTTCAAATTTAAAGCAGTATAGAAAAGCATATATACATATATAGAAAAACATATATGATGAAAAAAAATAATTATTCAAGATTTAAATATTATTATTATTTTTGTTAAAGTAATATTTCAAAAATAGGACGCAGTTTAAATGTTTAGATGACATACGGTTCCTTAGCTTTGTTTTTATTGTTGAGCTTACTGAAAAGACACGTTCATTTATTGTAGAAGTTGGGTTAATTGTGAGTAGCGCTGTATATAATTGATTTATTTTTTTAGATCTTTTAGAAAATTTGTCTAAATAATCAAAGTCTTCATTTAAATCACTATTATGAAGCAATTTGTTTCTTTTTGGTGGGTTTTGCAATTCATTTAAAGTAATATTGTGTTCCTCTTCTAAATTTTGGATTTCGCTTTCTACATATTCTAAATCCCACCTTGAACGTTCTTGTGAATCTGATTATTGATAGTCAGAAAAAGGTCTATCATACAACTCATCGATGGAGAAAAAGTTTTGCATACGTAATTTAATTTTGTTGGAAAAAAAATCCGTAAAATAGAATATACCTCAAAATGTTAAATATTCGAAAATGTCGAATAGTTCGACAACAAAAAAACGGTTTTTCGAATAACTCGAAACCGACACTTTTTTAAAACCGGTTGAAAAAAACCGGGAAAACGGGAAAAGACCGGTTTTTCGAATAATTCGAAAACCGGTCGTGACAACTCTAGTAAACAGTCTGATGAATGCTCTCGAAGGAGAATAACTTTGCCCTCACGAAATCTCTATAAATGTAAACATGTTGTTTACGTTGTTGTTGTTTGTGTATTTTGTTTACGTTTGTCTTTGCAGTGTTGTTGTTGCTCCTTGTTTACTTGTTTAACCCCTTTTTTATTCTGATGTTTTTGCTATATTTTTGTTTTTTCGTTGATCATGTAAACACATCATTTGTTTTTGTAGCTTTTGCTTATTATTTTAATGTTAAACGATAACACCATTTCCATTTTCGTAACAATATTAAACCTTGAAAACTTAATTCACTTTTTCTGGCAGTTTGATTACATGCATTTTAATTAATCAATAGCGGATTTCTTATACTTCATTGTAAAATTTTTCTTTTAAACGGGAAAGTAAGAATAAATGTTTCCCACAACTGTAGAATTTTTTTTGTATGAGTATGAGTACGTGCGCATGATTGGGTAATCCTGCATAAGTGTTACTGAAACTGCAGTCCTTATGCTAATTATAAATAAAAATTGCGAATACGTATAAATGTGGTTGAATATATGTATAAAGGATTATGTTGATTTATACCCACCTATCGTTACTGTGACTGGGATCGCTGTGCCATTGTGTCGCCAAGTTATATATGAAGTTAGTTGAGTGTTTTTCGGTATGACACAATGTACTTCAATATTACTGCCAACTTAAAAACAATTTTCTGATAATGGTACCACGTTTGAAAAACATTTTCACAGGACCGACTTTGAATACGAGTAACACATGTATGGGTACATCTGTGTATGAGTCATGCTAGTGAGTTGCAGTGTCACTGACGTTTATGGTTAATTTAATTTTGTGAGTGTGCAAATGAATAGAAACAAACCACTTGAACGTTACGTCAAGTAATTGCCAAGAAAAGTATTCGACGTACGAGTATTTGTTTGTTGAATTGTTTTTGTATGAACGAGAGAAATGCGTAATATGTATACAATCTTTTATTGTAAAAATAGTATATTGAGATTTTATTCGACATGTTATGGGATACTTTAAACTCTTGTTAATATAACAGCGTTATTTGCTATATTTTTGTGGAATACATAATAAGAGATTCCTTTTTATAGAAATGAGATTTATATTTAATTACAAGAATATTCTATATACAGACATTTACCAAAATCTAATGATTAGTATGTGGACATCCATTTTTTCTCCCTTATTTTATTTTTTAGATTTTATAATCGCCTGTAAGACAAACACATCGTACTATCAAAACATTTAGCTAACTTTCATTTTTATTTTTCTTTTTTTTTCTTAGCAGTATTATTGTTATTGCAGCTTTTTTTACGATTAAACGTCTTTTGGCTGAAATGGTGTTAATAGTGCTTCCCAATTATAACTTTTTTTAAGTTTAAATATTTAATTTTGGAGGCTTCTTTGATATATAGGATTTGTATTTCAAACAAATGTGAAATAACATTACTTCGGCGACTTTCTCTCAACTGGTAACTGACCAAAAGTCTGTGAGTAAATAAAATTTCCATGAAAAAGTTTTTTAAAAACCTGTCTTTGGAAGTCGACTTTAAACTCTAGGTCCCAACACTTATGTATAAAATTAGAACACACAGCATAAGTGATGTGAGAAGCTAGGAAGTAATCATGATGGGCTGTTATTATCAATTATGTATGTGCGTGTAATTTGAATAAAAAAAATTCATGTCAGATTAGATTTATTTATTTTTGTTTTTTAATGGTAATATTTTGATACTTAGAGCTCCTGCTTTGTGGTGGTTTATAAGTTTCCAAGTGTTTAGATGGTGCAGCTTATTGTCACTCGCATCAGTAACGCTCTCAATTGACGGCTGGCTAAAATCTCAAGGTACAAACCGTTGTTATATTTAGTTAGAAATATTTGTTGTCAACGTCATGGAAAGTAAAAAAGTTTCCCGTCCCATCTATCTCTTTCATTCCTCTCTGGATTCCCCCTCTGAATTCCCGGATATGATTATAAAATTCAATTAGTTGCTCATCTATAGTGACAAAATTATTGAGATTATTAAAAGCTGAAACACTTTCAGTTCATTTTTCGAAAAGGCGTAATAAGTGTATATTTATCATTTCCGAGGAGCACATTATCAAAGTGAATGATTCTGTTATCTCATACGTACTATTACCATCTGTAATATCTATGAAATATAACAGTTTTTTCTAATGTTTGTTTGTTACGTGAGACAAAAATGAGAAGAGCAGTAAGAAAGACTCTACAACATTTCAAGAAAAAGCTGCTAGCAATCTGCGTGAAAATTGGTAATATTTTCTCTTCCCAAATTCTAAAGGCATACTGTTCTCTGTTCATGTTTATTGCTGCCAATACTTTCGTCAGTTCATAAGACGATCTTCTGTTTTCTTCTTCTTCAGAGCCTTCAGCAGCAGGAATATTACATATATACATACAAACCTAATCGGTCATTACAACCTTTCGCTGTAAATTAGAAATGTCTGACCTGAGATTTGAACCTTGGTCAGACGTCTAATAACATTCTATATACTAGACTACGACTACTTCAATCAACATCAAGAACAGAAAATTCAAATTTTTCACTTTCATCCGACACTTAACTTTCAATTCCTTCTCAAATACCATAAATAATGCATTATTTACGATAAAACTTCACAAAATCATTGAAAACTTAAGAAAAATTACCTACACAAAACCAAAGAATCGCTACAAAAGTCGCGTGTATCAAAAATGATACATAAACCAGAATTATGAAGTTTTATGGTCTACGGTTAAATGGCTTCTTCTCGACATTATCCCTTCATATTGTTCATCTACTAACCGTTTTTGTTTACCAGGTCATTGAACCTCGGTGTCTATTTTTTGAATTGAAGGATATTTCAAATGAGGTTTGGTACTAACATTTGAAATTTAATTTTACATGATTTTATAATTTAATCTGCTTGCTAAATATTTTAAATTTTTTATGCGCCAGCAACTCTATACAAACCAATTCTCCATTAACGTTGAAAGGAATAAAAATAAAAAACTGAAAAATTGAAAAGGATTTATTTATTGAAATGAAAATGTGGAAAAAGTTCAGTCTTTTTCTGTTTGTTCAATTGTTTGTTTATATTTTGGCAACGAATAACCAATTAAATATTAATGTTTGATGTGGCAGTGGCGTGATAGATTCTTCATTCAAATTTGTTAAAAATACGTGACATAAATTAACACACAGTGAATGAAAAGTGAATTGCGAAATAAATTCAAATGAAATCTCACAATGATTTTAATATGTTATTAACAAAATATTGTTGACTATGTATTTTTGTTATAAAGTAAAATTAATAAATTGGCAGATTATATATTTGCTAAAGAGATATATATATATATATATATAATAAAATGATACGCTGCAATAAATTCGAAATTCAAATTATCGCTTAAATTTAAAACACGTAGGTTTTCTGCATGGTGGAGGGATGCATGCAAACAAGGTAAAGTTTCTAGGTGTGGTCAAGTGGCGACCAACAGGACGATCCTTGTCTTTCTGTATCAAGTTGACACTCAGCCTCTTCGTGGCCCTTCCTGAATGGCATTCTTGCACCCGCTAGATGTTAACTAATGTGGGCAGCGAAATCCAATCCCTTGGACTTCCCACCACGTAAAAATGTTATCCAATGAAAACCACAACACAAGCATATGCTATTGAACGGGGGTCTACTAAGATGGATCTGGCAGTAAAAGAGGGCAAAACAAAGTATATGCTATTTTATTTTATTTATTTATTTATTTATTATTTATTTATAAAAAATAAAGTATATGCTATTTTATTTTATTTATTTATTTATTTATTATTTATTTATATTTATATTATATTTATTATTATATTTATTATTATATTTATATTATTTATATTATTTATATTATTTATTTATTTTAGAATAAATCTTATATTACAGTATTGCTTAGCAATTGTTACTAACATTTATTCGGAATCATTTATTTTAACTAAATTAACATAATTTAACAAAAAATCAATTTAAAAAAAGAAACTTAAAATTTAAGAAAAAAAGGAAATTTAAGTAAAGAAAGGGGGAAAAAACATTATTATCGCAAAAGTATTAAAGAAAAGAATATCACAATTATAAAAAAACTAAGGAAATAAATTTACAAAAATTATAGAACATTAACTAAGTAAAGTGCTCGAAAATGGCAGTTTTGAAATGCTTTGCATTGCTGATCTTTTGTATTTGAGGGGGAAGTTGGTTCCAGAGACGAATGGAGTGAATAAAAAAATTTTGTTGAGAGATGACCCTGTTATATTTCATAGAGTTTATCGTGTTCCCTCTATTCGACTAGAAAATATTAATCTCTCATATAAATAAGGTGGCTGTCGCCTACATATAATTTTGTGTAGAAATAGCAGAGTCCGGCAATTCAATAAATTGTCAAATGTGACATTATAAATTAGTCGGGCGAAATGCGATATGCTACTATTTCTCTTGATGCCAAAAATGTATCGTGCTATAGCGGTGTAAGCTACCTTAAGTCTTCGTCTACTAACTGCATCGCAGCTAGCAAACAGCTCACATCCGTAAATGAGAGTCGGTAGTAAATATGTCTTCACTAATAGCATTCGAATATTAGTCGGTGTAAAATATTGTGACATCCAGAGATTTCGAAGCATCGCAAAAGTTTTTCCACAGTTCATTTTTAAGTGATCCGACCAATTTAGTTCTCTATTCAGAGTTACGCCAAGACTTTTAGCCGTTCTAACAAATCCTATATTCGATCCATTAATTCGAATTGGTGGTAGATTCGAGATAAAATTTTCAGATGCTCCAATCAGTAACGCCATTGATTTGTTGGGATTTATTCTTAGACCATTTGCAGATGCCCATAAATAAATTTGACTCAAATCCTGATTTATCAAACGGATGCAGTTGGTAGCATCACTAGCACTACAACCCATGTATAGCTGCACGTCATCAGCATCCATGTGTATTTGGCGATGTTTTACCTGCAACGGTAGGTCATTAGCATAAATAGAGTACAACAATGGGCCAAGTATAGAGCCCTGTGGCACACCTCTTGGCAGCTCCTGGATATAACTGAGTTATGGCTAACGCTTTGACTTCTGCCGCCTAGATAGGAGGAGATCAGTTTCAGTGCTGTTGAGGAAAAATTGCACATATATTTCAGTTTAAGTTTCAATATGGAATGATGGACAGTGTCAAATGCCTTAGAATGATCCAGTAGTACAAGAAATGACATAGTGTGCCGTTTATCAATCTATCAATCACTAAGACAGCTGTGCCGTGGTCGAAATCCGGATTGCCTTTTCGTCAATAACGAGTTAGTATACAGATAACTATTAATTTACAAATAAACTAATTTTTCAAAGACCTACGATAAATAAGGCAATATAGAAATAGGCCGAAAACTTTTATCCTGTTTTAAAATTGGTATGATCTTAGTATGTTTCCATACAGAAGGGTACGTAGAGGTGGTGATAATTGTATTGAAGAAATGAGTGAAGTAAACAAGTGTATATGGGAGCGTTAGTCTAATAAATTTTGGATGCATACCATCATAGCCAATAGCATTAGATCTAACGTCAATAAATGACCTCAGTACCTCCTCCTGCCTAAAATGCATGAAATCGAATTCATGCGTTTGCCGTTGATTTAGTCTAATGCCATCATAAAAATTCATGTCCACAGGTTGCAATGGTATATTTGCAAATTGGCGGTTTATCTGGTCTACATCAATTTCCTGGGGATCATCACTGACAGGATTTACTAAACCCAAATTATGAATTTCTCTCCATTTTTTCCGTGAGTCTATACAAGTTCGCAAATGATTGCCATAAAACATTGATTTGGATCTCCTAATCTTCGTATTAACGGCAGCCCTTGCAGCTTTAAAAGTTTCGTAAAGCTCAGAAGTCCTAAAGCGTTTCCACCTGGCATATTCACGATTCCGAATGTCAATCAGATCCTTAATATCAGAACTGAACCATGGTCTATCAGTTCTAAGAAATTTCGTTCTTACACGAATATGCTTTTCATAGAGATATTTCAAGCCATTGTCATAGTTTAATTGTTCATCAACAGAAGAATTAAAAAACACTTGACCCCAATTTAAGGAATATAGGTCAACAGCAAGGGAATTATAATCTATATTCTTGAAGTCTCTGTACTCAAACGTTTGAGTTTTTCGGGATTTCTTGATCCGATAATCATATGATATGAATAACATATCATGGCGCGAAAACATAGATGTTATCGACAAGTAGAGGTATATGCGGCATATTGAATCTCAGATAACGGCCTATAACTATACTTTATACATAGTCAAGGAATTTATTATCTTGGCTCCGCCGTTAACATCAAAAATGATGTCAGTCTGGAGATCAAGCGCAGGTTCACTCTTACCAACAGGTGCTACTATGGTCTCAGTAGGCAATTGAGCAGCAGAGTCCTTCCTCCTAAGGCAAAACTAATACACGCTACAAAACGCTCATCCTCTAAGTGCTTCTTTACGGCGCAGAGGCATGGACTCTATTAAGAACTAATGCAGCAACCTTGAGAGTATTCCAGAGAAAAGTCCTACGTAAGATCTTCGGTCCAGTACGAGTTGGCGATGATTTCCGCATCCGATTCAACAGTGTGCTGTATGAGCTCTTCAACAACATAGACGTTGTGCAACGTATTAATATCCAGCGACTGCGCTGGGTCGGCCATTTCGTTCGAATGGAGGAGGATGCATCGGCTAGGAGGGTCTTTGATGCGGGGATCTGCGGAAGTCGACGAAGAGGGCTACCTTGCTTGCGTTGGAAGTGACCAACTGGCGTAGGCGCGGAAGAAGCAGAGGCATCTGGAATGATATGTTACGGCAGTCCGAAATCCGACAATCAGGTTTTTAATGACCAATTAAGTAAAGTAAACAATGTTTTTTGCATAAACTTTTGCGCTCGTTTTGTACGTACTGTAAGGAAACACTACAAAACGATGTTAAAGAAAAAATGTGGTATGAAAATATCGTGAAGTAAGCGTAAGCATGCTCAGAAGATTATAAAAAACCACGCAAGATTTTATCTATAAATTCGCTGTTATAATTGCAGCAGCACCAGGAGATTGGTAGGAATATAAACTTTTTACTGCCTAGCGCTGTTCTCCGATGGAATATTCGGCATATTTATACGGATCAGTGTTTAAGCGCCCGAAGACCAGTAGAGTGAGTTCTAGGTAGGAAGGGAAATCCTACTGGAAAACTAATTCCAGGACCAGTCTTCTGTATGTATGTTCTGTAATACGGTTGTAAATCGATTTTAGTTTTCTCTTTTTCCAAGCATATCTAAAAATTTTAGTTGAGACAAAAAAAATTTCGTTTGAGGAACAATTTTGACATTATTTTTTTATTTTTTATTTTATTTATTTATTTATTCAATTAAATTCAACTAATATACAATTTGATTATTTGGCCTCAGCGCCCTATGGGCATTATTGAAGCAAGTTGGCAATTTCAGTTATACTGATTAAAATTATTAATTTAATACTTCATATACAACAACAAATAAAGATAGGTATAATAATAATAAAAAAAAAAAAAAATATATATATATATATATATACATATATTAATATAATATATACATACATAAATAGCAATATTAAAAATTATGGCTAATTATAAACTTAGGTAAAGCATTAGATATTTGAAATTTTTATATTCATATGCATTTGGATATAAAATATTTTAAGTTAATTACCTACACAGCAAGCTTTCCAAGTTTTCAAATATATATTTTCTTAGTTCCTTTTTAAAGACTGACAAGCTATTTATTGATTTTAACCTTAAAGGTAATTTATTATATTCAAGACTTCCAATATATTCAATCCGCTGTCTGGTTGTTTCTAACCTGCACCTAGCGGTATATAAATTGCCTTCATTCCTTGTGTTGAAAAGTGTTTGATTCTGAGAAAAAGTAACTGATCTATATCCTATGTTCCGTATGGATTTAAACATATATATTAACAGCTGGTATTTATATCGTCCACAAAAAGGCATAATGTTTTTACAAATATCTCTATAAAGTAATAAAATGGGGTATCGTAGCGGTAAATTATAAATTGTCTTCAATGCTCTATTCTGCATCACCTGCAATGATTTTAATTCACTTGTGTTTCTAAATCCATATATTATTGCCATATAGTTTATGTGACTTTGTATTAAGGACTGGTAAATCATCAATTTAGTTTTCAGATTAAGTTTATTTTTCATTTTAAATAAAACCCCAACGGCTGGTGCAATTCTTGATTTTACCTCATTAATGTGTAGATTCCATGCCATATTACTTTGCAATATAATTCCTAAATATTTTACTCTATCTGTTTCCAAAATCAAATTTTCACCGACTTGAATCGCAAAGCTATTATCCTGCACACGTGTACATGGTCTAAATCTGATTAATTTGGTCTTATCCGCATTCAGCTTCAACCTATTAAGACGAACATATTCAAGAATTAGAGCAACATCGCGTTCCATATACGTTTTCAAAACCAAATCGTACTTGTAAGGATAAAATAAACAAACATCATCAGCAAACATATACAATTTACCAGTTAGTTGTAAGTTAGAAAGGTCATTCAAGTAGATAGAAAAAAGCAGAGGACCCAAACAACTACCCTGAGGTACGCCGAACGAATTGTTTTCTATTCCTAAGAAAATTCTCAAACAGTCTCAATTCCTTTCCCATAACACCATAAAACATCAATTTCCGCAACATTATATCATGGTCAACGAGATCAAAAGCCTTACTAAAGTCCAAAAATAGCCCTGCAACCCCACTAGAACCTCTATCCAATTTGTCACAAATGAAGTTTACAGCATTCAAAACTACCTCTTCCGTATTACATCCCTTTCTAAACCCAAATTGATATTTGTACATTAAATTATTACTATCCAAATACGAAAACAGTCTCTCATGGATGATCTTTTCAAAAATTTTATCAATAATTGGCAGTAGGGAAACTGGACGAAAATCACTAGCTTCAGAAGCATTCGCAACTTTTGGTATTGGAACAATTTTGCTTATCTTTAAACAATCAGGATATATGGACGAATTTATTATTTTATTAAGAATACATGTTAACACGGGAGCTAGTATATCATTACAGTTGTATATTGCCTTTGCAGAAATATTATCATACCCCACAGATTTATTTAAGTTCAAATTATTAACAACAGAATTTATATGTTCAACAGAAATCTGCTCAAGGTTAAAGCGGAAAGAAGACTGACGTAAAGTACGTAGTGAATTGCAACTATCTTCCGGATACGTTTGAGTTCGCTGCCTTAAATTTGCCACAGACTGAATAAAATATTGGTTAAGAATATTTGCCTTTGTTCGCCCATTTTCTATTAGCTCACCATCATATATGAGATTGAGATCTTTCTTTCTATGTCTTCCAAGAGAAGTGTTTATAAAATTCCAGGTCTTCTTCGGATCATTATTAAATTTTTCCAAACAATCATGGTAATAGTTTACCCTGGATGACTTATTAGCCAGTTTTATAACTTTTCCTAATCTTTTCAACAACATATCATACTTATTGCTCCTGGTCTTTCTCCTTTTCGCTAAAATTTTGTGTTTATAAAATATTAAAATTTGAAGATTTCTGTTTATCCAAGGAGCAATTTTAAATCTCACTAGCCTTTCATATTCATGTGTTTTTGTCGACTCCCTAATTGCATTCCCAATGCAACTTATTACGTTGCCAGTTAAAACCGAAGTGTCATTAACATTCACAATTGAGTTCAAACCTCCATTCAACAATTCCCTAACTTTTCTATAGTCACAACTAACCTTTCTCTCAATAATTCTATCTTCCGGAACAAATTCAGCCTGTATTTTACAACAGATTATATTGTGATCAGTTAGCGAACACTCCACTGAATCTACTGAAATTCGATCAAAAGTATTACTAAACACTTGATCAATAGAAGTTTTACTTAATGGCCTCGTTACTAAAGTATGACAATTGTGACAATCATAGTTCAAAAATAAATTCGATAAAATAGAAAAATTAGGATTATTCAATACATCAATATTCGTATCTCCAACTACAACCAACGGTTGCCGATTAGTGGAGCTCATTATTCCTTCAACAATACCCATAAAATCAGAAATTATGCATTTTTGTGAACGATAAATTGATAATATTCTCAAACAATTACCATTTATTCTAAAGTTGTTAATTGATATTAATATATAATCTACGAAATTCTCACTACAACAATTTTCTGCACTGAATTGTATTTTATCACTTACATACAGTGAAGTGCCTCCATATCCATCATTTCTACAACAATGAACGCTCTTATACCCATAAATTGAATAAAGATCAGTTAATTTTTTGTCAAACCAAGTTTCCTGTATTGCTATTATGTCAGGTAGCCTTGAAAAACTTGCTATTAAGGATTTAAATTTATTAAATTTTGTTAAAGATGAAATGCTTCTAACGTTTACGCTAATTATATTGAAATATAAACTTTTAAAATTGGTAATGTATTTATTATAATTAGAAATATTAAGAAAATATTGATTATTCATTTGTTTTTCTTTATCCATAATAATAATAATAATAATAATAATAATAATAATAACAATAATAATAATAATAATAATGTAATATAATTATAAGACAGTATTAAAAAGAAAACTATTCCAAGTTGTCAAAATCATCAGCTTCATCATTTCCAAATGCTCGCTTGGCAGCTACATTGTGTTCCCGTGATATACGCACAAAATTACCTTTTGTAGCTGATTTTAATAACAACTGATCTATTTCCTCTTCGGATCTAATTATCTGAGGCTTAGAATTATCAGTTTTCTTGCAGAAAACTTTGCCGTTTTTTGCATACACCCAGTTGAAGCCAATATTCTTTAGAGTTTTAGCATACTTCAGTAGCTCTAAAGACTCTCTACTAAGGAAATCATGAACATAAACATCCTTGTGATCTGTTTTCAATTTTGGCCTTGCAGCCATTAATTTATCTTTCAACGTTTTTGATGTAAATTTCACAACAATAGATTTTTTTTTGTTGGTACCATTCTTGTTTTTATAGGACATAAAGTACGCATCATCAATCTGTTCTGGCTGCATTTCTACACCCACACTTTTTGTTAAATTAACAATAGAGTCAACAGCAGAAACACCATCAGCTACAGTTAGTCCCTTTACAATGCAGTTATTCTTTACACCCATATTATTAAGATATTTTAAAGATGCTCTTAAGTTATTAATTTCCATTTTTAGAGAACAATTTTCTTTTTGTACTTCACTCAATTCTTTTTTTGTTGCAGATAAATCTTTTAAAATAACATCATATTGTTTTGCCATGAAATTTATTGATTCCTGAATTTCAGACAGCTGATCCAGCTTATTAAGTTTTGTTTTGATTTCATGTAGTTCATTTTTAATATTTCCTTCTTCTTCTCTTTCACATAAGTGACAAATAAACACTTCTCTCTCATTTTTAATTAGATACTCAAAATCAGTTTTACTCAGTTTAGTACATTGCAAATGCAAATTAAACTCCCAATTTACTGTTGTTTCAGTATACATGCATGTTTTGTGTGGTTGTGTGTTATAAAATATCAATTTTAACATCATGATCGTTGTAATAATTTCATAATAAATACAGTTCATACTTCATACAGTAGAAAACATACATCCTTACAGTTATCACATTGAAACACTAAGTGTAATACTATAACTGTATGTCAATTTTTACTGTACACATACGTACACATATACAGTGGCGAGCAAAAGTGTATTCATGTTGGCAGATTCAGCCCTTTAACCCCTATAAAATCTTTAATGAATGAGAACGCAAAATGAATGTTTCAGGATTGATTACTTGTTTATTATATTACATATTTAAGTTAAAAAATTAAAAGAAATTATATACCATACTTCAAGAATATAAATAAAATTAAAAATAACTCTATTCGAACAATTTTGCACGTTTATTCAAAAACCTTAATATTAAGCGATTTTTAATACTTTGTCCACAATCCTTTGTTCTTTTTTATATTTTTAATGCGCTTTGGCATACTCTCCACCAAACTCCTCTTGAACTCTTTGCCAGAGTTCATCCATGTTCGTTGATGCTCTTTCATACACGGCCAGTTTTCTTCTTAAAAGAGCCCACAACTTTTCTATAGGATTGAGATCCGGGCTTTGTGCTGGCCATTTAAGTAATTTAAATTTTAGGTTAGACAACCAATTTCTAACAATTTTGGAGATATGTTTAGGATCTCCATCTTGTTGAAAGTGTATCTCCTCCTCGGGATATGTACTTTTGTCCACATATTCTGGCAAATTAGTCTGAAGAATATTGAGGTAATCTTCCTTCTTCATTATACCATCTATGTTAACCAGTGGACCAACGTTCCACCAAGTAAAACACCCACACACCATCAAACTTCCCCCGCCAAGTTTTACTGTTTGCTTTACATGATGTCTTTGAAGGTTTTCATGTGGGCGGCGCCAGTAATATTCTTTCCCATCTGATTGGAAACGGTTAATATTAGTTTCATCAGACCAAATCACATGTTTCCAATCCTCTGCTGTTCAGTTTTCGTATTCTTTACAAAATTGCAGGCGCGACTTAACATTTTTATTTGATAGGGCTGGTTTCTTTTTCTTGACTGATGCGACTAGACCAATTCTTCGTAGTGATCTACGAACAGTCCAATCACTAACGTGTTTATTTATTGCCTTGACAGCTAATTTTGGTGTTATAGTATACCTATTTGTCATTAATCGCTCAATATGCCGAGCATCTGCGTCTGTTAACAACCTTGGACGACCAGTTATGATACATTTGGATGATATATTTCGTCTTTTACGAACACTTTGCACAGTACTATGGGCTATTTTTAAAGATTTAGCTATTTCTCTGCATGAATGTCCATTTTCCATCATAACTACTATTCGATCTTCTATTTCCACGCTTATTTTTTCATTTTGTAGTTACAAATAAATTACCAATGTTTATTTTAATAAAAAAATTTCAATAATATTTTGGAAACTACACTTAAACTTTTTTAAAAACAAACAGAGTTGATATTAAACCATAACTCGATAAAAAAATAAAGGTAAATTATAAATTGACACCTGTAAAGTGACATAAACCAATATGAGCAAAAGTGTACGAGTTGTCATATGTTGCGATCATGCTCGATAACCAGAGTTGTAATTGTTATTTTTATACATTTTTTGTACTATAATATAATCCAAGTACTATAATATAATCCAGTAATGAATAAACATGCGAATTTTCGTTAAAATATCTTAGCTAGAAAAAATTTTATTGACGTTTTACTAGAAAATTTACCAACATGAAAACACTTTTGCAAGCACATAGCAAGCAGATCATAACCATATCAAAATCAATATAAAAAATTATTATAATGTCTAAAAATTACCATAATAAAATGTTAGAAGATCTTGTAAAGACAAGAGCTGTTCTAAAGGAAAAGTTAAAAATATTAAACTGAATCAAATAGATAGAGTTAATTTATTAGAAGATACCTTTCAACCAATAACAAAACCACTTAAAAAATCATCGGAAAACTTAAAGATAAACATAAGGATATAGACAACACTATTAATGATGACGATGATTATGATGATGTAAATGATGATAATGAAAACATCCCAAAACTTGAACATAAGCGTAAGGATGTAGACAACACTATAGATGATGACGAAGATTATTATGACGTAAATGGTGATAATGAAATCATTGGAAAACTTGAAGATAAGCATAAGGATATAGACATCACTATTGATGATGATGATGATTATTATGACGTAAATGGTGATAATGAAATCATCGGAAAACTTGAAGATAAGCATAAGGATATAGACAACACTATTGATGATGACGACGATTACGATGATGTAAACGGTGATAATAACGATTTTCAGTATGAAAATATTTCAACTGATGATAATGATGATGATAAAAAAACTGTGGCCATAATAGACCTGTATCAAGTACCTGTATCAAGAACTTGAAAAGAAAACAATGTTTAAAGCTGACGAAAAGCTCTCCATTATTTGAAAATATACAAACACGTATTAATAATAACAAATTGGATAAAATTTATGGTTTTAATCAAGATGTAGACGGTAGTTGGAGATATGGCAAGGAAAAATTAATATTTAATAGAGATAATACTATGCGGATAGGGAATATGAACTTGAAAATGACGCCTGGATTATTTGAACTAGTATTTCATAAAAAACCTCTCCATTATTCTAAAAATGATTTGAAAAAATATAAAGAAGTTTTAATTCATACCAATGCACATAAACGTCGCTATGAACCCAATGAACAAGTGAAAGGAACACGAGCCTTCAAGTATATACGAATAATTAAACATTTATTCGAAACAACAACAAACATTTTAACAAAAGGCAGAGGTTAAATGCTAAAATTACAAAATAATCTGAAATCAAATTACATACATTGGGACTAGTTGACAGACTACGTTTACTTCTTTCATCGGAAGGTTCTAGTCACAACAATCATCAAAACGAAATAATCTCTATTATCGAAGAACTTAAAGAAGCTAACATAATTTATTAGAAGAGTGAAAGAAATGTCTTATATTAATAAATTTGGAGAAGGTTTCAATAAATATAATCATAAACACAAAAAAAATATATATATAACATAAATACATGATGATCTAGCTGATCAAATAAACATTGAGGTAGAAAATGTTTACCTAAAACATGGCAATGTCAAAAAAAAAAAAAACAATAAAAAAAAAAATTAAAATAAAATAAAATAGACAAAACCAAAAAAGTAGATCGTTAAGAGATATAAAGTAGATCGTGACCCGATACAAGGCAGATCGTAACCAGATGTAAAGTAGATCGTGATCAGATACAAAGCAGATCAAAATCAATATCACAAATTTAACATTCTGAAATCATACAAAATGGTGTATATATAGGAGATCGT
This sequence comes from Sarcophaga carnaria, assembly GCA_958299815.1. Classification (NCBI taxonomy): domain Eukaryota; kingdom Metazoa; phylum Arthropoda; class Insecta; order Diptera; family Sarcophagidae; genus Sarcophaga; species Sarcophaga carnaria. Next base: position 69,631,930 of record OY283149.1, on the reverse strand, counting down.
CTTGATTTCAACTATTTTTGCGAAGAGGTATAAGAGTAACGAAAAAAAAATTTTTTTATAATCTACAGTCAAAACAAAACCCCCAGTCAGTGTAAGATGAGAAGAGGATTTGTAAACAACTTAATTAATAAAGTACCTGTTGAATTACATCTGCCGGGTTAACAGTTTTGTGGATCTGGTACAAAACTTGAAAAACGTTTAGCAAGAGGAGATAAGGGTATAAATTTATTGGACGCAGCTTGTAGAGAGCATGATATTGCATATTCACAATCAAAAGATATAGACACAAGACATCAAGCAAATCAAATATTAGCTGAAAAAGCCTGGCAACGAGTTAAATCTAAAGACTTAAGGCGTGGTTTGTGACAAACGCTATGAAAGCTAAAGTGAAATTTGGATTAGGTTTGAAGGAGCAGAGACATAAGAAGAGAAAAAATTCAAAAATAATAAGAAAAGGAAAAATGAATAAGTGTAATAAGAAATTAATCACAGCTACTGTGAGAAAAACTTTAAAACAATTGAAAGAACAGAAACCCCTTGATATAAATGATGCTGTTAAAATATCACAAAAGGCTATTCATTCAAATTTTAAAGGGAAAAAGCGAGCAGACATTATAATACCGAGAGTTATAACTGTACCGAAAATTGGAGGATTTCTTCCACTTATTCCCGTACTAACAGCATTGTCAGCGCTTGGTGGTTTGGCAAGTAGAGGATCCGCTATTGTCAAAGCAGTAAATGCTATCGAAAATGGAAAAGAATAATTGGCTGAAGCTAACCGTCATAATAGATATATGGAATCAATTGCAATGGGTAAAGGGTTGTACCTCAAACCATATAAAACTGGATATGGTCTCTACTATAGTCCAGCTTCAAAAAACTATTAGATAACCTTCCCAATCGCCCATTAACAGATTTGGATTTGAATAAATATGGAAGACATCTCAAACATTTTAGGGGTGTTTTCATGCGTGATTCTTTACCTAAAAAACCATTCAAACAAGAATGCGGTATTGTTAATTTAGGTGATTCAAATGGTATGGGAACACATTGGGTAGCATATTATAAAAACCACAACTATAAAGAATACTTTGATAGCTTTGGAAACTTACAACTACCACTTGATATTGTCAACTACTTAAAATTTCCTATTGAATATAATTATGAACGAAAACAAAAATTTAATACATTTAATTGTGGGCACTTGTGTTTAAAATTTTTATTCAATAAATATAAATTGAAATGAAATAATTCAGAGTACATCGTCCCGCACTAACACAACCTACTATTAAATTTGTAAAGAAGGGGAACAAAAATGGTAACATCTGCTGTATTGGAAGAACTATTAATAAAACATATAGATTTATTTATGAAACTTATAAATTAACTAAGAGTATGTAACATTAGTAAAATAAGTAATCCATTTTTATGTATTAATATGTCATACGTTTGTATTATTGTGAAAATACTTATTCACAATCTTTCAACATTTGTCGATGTCAAACATTCTATACACAATATTTGTTAACACTTAAGTTATTTAATATGTATAAACGAATGTTTAACTATTATTATATTCAATAGATATATGTATTGTATTGTACAAAATAACAAAATCTAAAAATAAAATATGCATACCTAAGAATAAAAAAAAATCTAATAAAATAAAACCTAATTTGTTTTAATTAATCTCATTATTTTATAATTTCATTTATTTAAAACAGCAAAAACTAAAAAAAAATCTAAATCCTTAAAACAAGTCTATTTATACACTGGGATGTTGTAAATCAATCAGTAAATTCAATTATATAAAAAACAGATATTCTACTTATGCGTGAAAAAAAACGCATGCACAACTATACATTCCTTTCTTATCAATTTAAAAATCCTTATAACACAACAACAACAACAACACCACGTACAACTATATTTCTATTTCTTCACAATTATTATCTCAAAAGAACGTGCACACATTCATTCTGTCCGTCCAATCATTCGAAAAGCAATATAAATACAATGAACATGAACTCATGTTTCTACTTAGGTATACGATGTTATTTATTATCCCAAAAAATAAAATTACACAGGTGTTCATCTCTTTCTTATCACATTTAAAAGTAAAGATCCTTCTAATTTAATATACAACAAAAAAAAATAAAAAACACACAACAACTATATAGGTGTAGATCCCTTTTCTATTTTTTCAACATTGAGTATAATAATACGTGCCAAGAATTTACTATTAAAAAACGATCATACACATTACATGTTACGCACACACTCATTCCCTTCGTCCAAACATTCGTACATACGTATATACATTTTCACATTACAGTCTACTTGTACTCTGGGATGTAGATGAGGAAACGTGCCCACACTCATTCTGTCCGTCCAACCATTCGTTTGAAAAGCAATACAAATGAAAGGACCAACAAAAAGCAGGTATGATCCCAAATTTGTAGGGAAAAATTGAAAATAAAAATGATTAAATTCTTTTCCAGATATGCATTCTCCCAAATTTTAACACACATAGACATTAAAAAGCATTACCTTTTCAAAATACATGTTACAAACCTAAAGACCGATCGCACACAATTCATTTCACAATTCTGCAATGTTCTTACTCTTTTACAGCTATGCATGAGCCAAATTTTGTATGGAGTAACTGATCCCGAAACCCCATAAACACACTACTTTTATTATCTGAAAACAGCACCACATAAACTAAACAAAACACGATTTAAACTAATTTTTGTTTATAAATGAATTTTATTGATTTTTGATAATTTTTGTTTGTTAATTTAATGTTTTGTTGTGTCCTTATTATAATAATTAAAAAGCATTTACTGAAATAAATAAAATAATAAAAAATGTTTCCATACTTATTTTTTATTCGAAATATTAAGTTTTTTGCTTCATTTTAAATTTTGGGATTGATTTGATTTGCGTCGCAATTCTCCGGTCCCCATTAACGACGCAAATCGGGGCTCTGGTGAATTCGAAAAGATTTTGGACGAAGACTTAATACCAGTGAAGCTACATATAATAATCGGAAAGCATTCTTGAAGAACAGACAGAAATTATTTTATGAAATATTAAAAAGGACATGTTAAATGCTTTTTAATTAACTTTTAATTTTTGGGTCAAAGCGATATCGGCGTTTACTTACCACCGGAATATGCAGCAAACTATGCGTTTAGTATTCAGACGTATAATACATACATAATTGGTCATTACAACCCTTCAGTCAGGATTACGACCTAGTTTCTCACTTATGTTGTGTTTGTTAATTTTATCATGAGTGGTGGGACCCACAATTTAAAGTCGCCTCCGAACTGCAGATTTTTGAGAAACTTTTTATGGCAATTTTATTTACTCTCAGAGTTTTTGCAAGAAATCTGCTGGGAGGAAGTCGCCGAAGAAATACTTTTTGTATTTTGTTTTGATGTCTGGCCTGGAGCTCGAATCCTGGCTTTACGTCTAATAAGCCAACACACTACCTACTAGACTACGACAAATACTATAATAAATTCTTGAAATTTAACATTTCTTTTGAAATAAATTCTCTCTTACGTGAACACAAAGCCTACAAAAACACGACAACTACAACTAAGGCAGAATAATGAAAAATGAGAGAAAAACGTAACAAATACTGTATGAATGTGTGTGGCTTCTAAATTTATATGCTCAGTACTGCTAAACAATAACATCATCAACTCAAGCCGTCATAAAATATTCATACGACTACTGAAAGTGTAATAAATTGAGGTGACTGCTGAACCTAACCGAACTGCGATGAATTGTTGTGGCTTTGACTATGTCTAGCATTAAAAGTAATACATTGCGTGCCACAATTAATCTAGAGATCTGTCGCGAATGCCTTTTGAGTAATCCTAGCAGTGCAGAGTGTTTGTAGTAGCATATTATTTTTGTTTATGTTTTACATCACTTTTAATCTTTGGATTTGTGCAAAATGTTTGTCAAAATATTTCTGACCCATGTAAGTTTTTTATTTGAGAGAAAACAAATTCTACTAGGCTCGAACAATTGTTTTAGTCTTCCTACGAATGTTGGGAAATACTGATTATTGCAAGCCGCAATTAAGGTAAGTTTAAAATGTTCAAAATATTATAAGTAATGTCAGCAATTATAGAAATAAAATAATTTTGTTGGAATAAATTGTTCGTTTTATGACATCTCAATGATATACGAGTATATCAGCATTTTCTTCACCAACTAAAATTTTTTATTTATTTTTAATTATAATAATAATATACGTAAATATATATAAAGATGTATGATTGGTATTATAAAATATTATTTTTTTAAAAATGCAAGTATAAACCATAAGGCAGGCAGAACAAACTTGAAAGCAGCTAATATGAGTAGGACAGGACACAAAGACTAGAGTATAACAGAGCAAATGAAAACATGTTTCCTAGCATCTTTCGAAGCTCTGTTGGATTTCAGTCCGCCGCTCAAAGTAGTAAAGTAATGATGGGATACAAGAGAGGTGAAACTTTCAAAACGCTCCGATCTCTAGTCGCATGTTCATTGCTTAAAACTGTTTGAGGACACAAGAGATGTTAAAAATCGTCAACTGTGTGGGTCGTCCAGGCACAGTTCGAATGCCACAAGTCATTAAATTTCTAAAATCGAGATTTCAGCGAAATCCGTTTCGAAACAAGAATTACTGATCGGTTTGTGAATGCCTCGCAAGATCCCATGAGTCAAATTATTAGACTCGAGACTTTCAAATAACGTGCGGGAAATAAAATATGAAATGGAACAAAATTTTTACCGTAGAGACAAATTTTACTAACAGAATGATAAGGTGCATGCACGTTCTAAAAATTCATCTGAACCGATTCCTCTGATCGAAAAGAGGGCTGCTTTTACTTGCTTTTCTGTAAACTAACGATCGACTAAAGTTTTTGAAGCCGTCATAAAACTACGTATCGTTTAATTTTTAAAAAGCAGCTATCGGCTTCACCAAAATATACTACCCTAGCTTGCAAAGCTAAAGCTTTGAAAGAATTGATCTTCTATGAAAAATAAATATCTGGCGGTCCGGATTTGAACAAATTGTGAACAGTTTACGAAGACATTATATTCCCCAACATATACATATAATCTTAAGACAGCATTGATTCATGCCGTGGTCAATTGCTCCAATAGATGATTAAGTTATCCGACTAAATTTGAATGTTGAAAGCGAATATTTAGAATAAATCTTTACTTTACACACTTTCTGGAGTTATTACTGATGAAAGGGAATGTGTTTCAATTGTTGTCATAGCTGTAAGACACTGACAAGTGTTAGTGTAAACTGGAAGCAAATGGTCAATTTGCTGCAATACCATACATTGGAAAATACATTAACATAATAGTTCTTAACGTCGACATTTCAAAAGAGGTAACCATTGAAGAGGAAAATGTCTTTGCACAAATTTGAGTGTGCCAATTTTGTGTATTATTTCAAAATCCTTCTAAGTCTTCAATGAAAAAAAGGGATTCTGCACGTTCTCACGGCTTTCAGTAAAGTGTTAAGGTTGATGTTCCACAGCAAAAGAATCTTTCGAATTATTTGCGGTGCTTAACATATCATCTTGAGACCCTATGTTACGTACATTTTTAAAGAGTACTGTAAACTTGGAGTCAATATTGAGTTTTTTTTTTTGGATTATATATTAGTTTCTATAGATACCAACTATAAAAATATATGAGGCCATCTCGGGTCTTAAGAGACTACGGCGACAACAGTAATATTATCGAAAGTACCCTCTATATCGATCATTAATAGAGTATAAATATGTATAAAATAAAACTGACTGTTATAATGGCTATAAAATCAAAAAATATGTACGCATTGGTATAGATTAAATAATATTTTTTTATAAATCATTGTTTACGAACCACACAAGGGGACAATTAAAAAACCAAAGTCAGACAATACGTTAGTACTGCAAAAAAGTTTATCCGACAAATCTGTACTATAAGGCTAAACATTGACAATGAATTGAAGTAAAAAATAAATACATACATACATACATAATTGGCCATAACAACACTTCAGTCAGGATTACGGACTAGCCTCTCACACCACTCATATTGTGTGCGTTAGTTTCTACACGTGAGTGGTGGAACCTACAGTTTAACGTCGACTCAGAACGACAGATTTTTGAGAAACTTTTTAATGGCAGGTTTATTTGCTCTCAGAGTTTTTGCCAGAAATCTGCTGAGAGAAAGTCGCCAAAAAATATTTTTTTTCATCTTCGTTTTGATGTCTGACCTGCGATACGAATCCGGTCTTTACGTCTAATACGCCAACACACTACCTACTAGACTATGGTTTGTGAGAAACATTAAAAACATTTTTATTTCATAATAAAATAGAAAGAAATTAATAAAATAAATACAAAAAACATCAATTAATTTTACATATTATTAAATAACGAAAGTAACAGTTCGTTAGAATGGCATACGAAACAGTGAAAAAGTAATGTAAAAATGTCCATGGCTCCGAAATTTCCGAATGCCTATTGAGCCCAGGATCAGAAAGATCTTAGCGATCGAAAATACCGTGAAAGTTTTGCTTCTCTTAAAGAATTTTAAAAAGTGCAAGTTGCAATTCAACGAAGCATTTCTTATCGTAAAAAATCCAAAATTTCATAACTCAAGTTCAGAATATAGACGAAAAGGTGAATATAAATAAATGCCAACGTAAACAGTTGACAGTCTATTTGCCCTTATTACAACTAAAATGTTTGGCTAATGCCTTATAAACAACATCAACTACTTCCATTGAAGTAAGAAAAGAAATTTTTATCGGTGTTCAAAGATGTTTTCAACATTTCCTTTTTATTAAGATAACGGCTGTTAAAATATCCTTTAAATATAAAGCATTTATCTGCTACGACAGTGTTTATGTGTGATGTATTGTGGTCATCCTTGAAACACTTAAAACACTTAAAACTTCGAAAGATTATTGATTATTGTGTTGATAGCTGGATTTATTTATGTTATGTGTGTTATACTACAAACACAAAATTTATATCACTTAAGTATACAATTACAAAAAAAAGCAAAAGAATAGAGAAACATCTTACGAATAAACAGAATCATGCAAAGCAATCTAGAATTTTATACAAATTCATTTAAGCCAAAAAGGTAAATTGCTGTGTATATAAATTTATCTCCTCTCAATATTTGTTTATACTGTGTAATGTTGTACATACATTCAAGATAAGGAACATTATAAAGGTTTTTTTGATACAAGGTTCTTTTGTTCTTTTTTATTGCTGTTTAGTCTTAAAAATGAAATCAGTTTGTCAAATTAAAGCAAAAATAAAGGTTTAAAGATGTATTCAAAATATAATAAATAAATAAAGGTATATGTTAGGTTGGTAACGTACGTACATGGGTGAAAAATACACCTACACCTAGAGACCGGAAAAGGTTCAATAAATGCAAAAGGCTTGGAGAGTAATGAAAAAAAGAGAATCAAAATTAAAAATATTCTTTTAAAGATGTTTTCCGAAATATTTTTAGTTCTCACCATTCAAGACACTTGAAATGGCAAATCATACTCTTTACCTCTATCTTGAGTAAAAGGAAATGTATGCAAAAAGTTCGGGAATATGAACTACTTTTCAAATTTAGTGTCATTTTTTATTGTATAAGTAGCTGCTGTCCCATATAGTAGGTTTAGTCTGATTACACGGTGCGACAGTCAAAATACACCCAGCTAATGACATAGTGTAGGTTGTGAGTTTTGTTGAGTAGAATTCAAAAATATTTTTTTTATATTTTTTGAACCCTCCAAACTTGATTTATTTGGCAAACACTGTTTTTTTATTTTTGGACTTTACACACAAATTTATTGATTGCACAAACATTTCTGAACCGATGTCCAAAATTTAAATTTATTTGACTTTCCATTTTCGTAACAATATATTAGATCTGTTCATCTTTGATCTGAAAAACATACCAATTGGCTAGTAAAATAATAAATTAAAAAATCGGCAGTTTAACAGAGAAAGTTCCCATATTTATTGTGAAAAGAGATTTAGAATTGTGACTAATCATAGTCGTCTCTAAAAGGCAGATATTCATCAAACGAGTTTTTTTTTGGAACATAATAGTGCAAATGCAAAACATAGACGTTTCGCTCTCTGCATCCGTCTTTGTATTGAGAATGTCCAATTATGAGGAACAACCTCTCTTTATCACTTAGAATAAATTTAGAAATGACAAAATAAAAAGCATCTGCACTATTGTACATTAAAAACTCATATTTACATAAGATTAGTCAAAGCTAAAATTGAAAAAATTGTAAGAAATATGTTATAAAGCTTCTATTCCACCAGGTCTAAATAACATTCTTTCATTAAGCCTTTACAGATAAAAATCGCCAGTAGCTCTTAAATCAAATCGTTTCGATGCCTTATGTGAACATTCATATTAAACATTTCTTTTTGTCGTTAATATGTGTTTTAATTGGAGGAAAAGACTATATGTACGTATCGGATCTTTGATTATGCGCTTCCTAAATTTAAATTCTAACAAAATTAATTAAACGTGTGAGATATCATCGAAATTTAAGAAATCATTCTTAATTAATGCTGAATAAATCAGTTTTTAATTAACTTTCCTTTTATCAGAAATTTAAATACGTTGAATTTTTAATAAAAGGGACAATGAAAGACGAGAACGACTTTATGCACTTACAATGGTTTTTATATTTTCATATTTAAACAACGTGCGTAATTATTCTTGCTCGTTTAACTGAAATTAAAACCAATGCAAATGAAAATTTATATATTGTAATTTATATTTGTAAACGTGTGCATTTTTCCACATACACTATCGAACAAATACATTAATAACTTATGAAGGAGCATTAATATTTTTTTAACTTAATAACCAGGCAACCAACAATCCTGTCTTCATGTGCTGTGCAGAGAAAAAAAATCATTATTTAAGGCCATGTATGAATACAAATGTTGCTATATTTGTATAACTAGAAAAAGCATTTATATTTATAGCTCTCATCGTATTTACTTGTCATTCCTTATGTTTAATGTTTGGGTCGTATTCCAAAATTGCCGAAAAACTAACTAGTTTAAATAAAATTGTAGTATTTAAAAAATTATTAATTATATCGGAGGCATAATTCGATTGTTTGTGCAAAAATTTAATGACTTTTGTGAATAATTATTTAAAAAAACTATGCCAATAAATACGAGTGACTCAAAAGTAGCAGAAGATAAACGTAGTTTCGTAGTAAAGCCGCAACTGTAACAATACAAACGCATTTTCGTTATGATAGTCTAGAGTATTGAAACAATCCAAGAAACTTAAAAGAGAAGCATAAGAAATATTAAAAAATACGTTGACCTTACATACATACATAATTGGCCACTACAACCCTTCAGTCAGGATTACGTTGACCTTAATGAACATAAAATATCAATATTCTCATACAACCTATTCATAGTCAACTTATTTGCTCTTTGGTTACAGACTTTACTCATATGAAATCTGAAGTATACATACATAAATACTATAAAAAATGTACTATTATGTTAATGAAGCAACCTTATTGAATGAATAATACAGGGTGTAAAAAGAAACTTGTACTTATACCACCTCAAAATAAATTCTTTAGCAAAAAATTTTCTATGAAATTAAAATAAAATTCTAAATATTAAAATAAAGGTTGTAATCTTTACATAAATACATATATGTATTTCTTTGGAGCCATGTTTATTTAACAAAAATATAATTTTAATTCATTCATTACGGAAAAAGCAGAAAATGATCCAAAAATTAAGATAAAACAGTTTTTAACGAAATTCTATAAGGTGGAGCATCTATCGGTTTAAATTTGATCCATCGGTCAAAAAATTCAATGTATTATTTCCGCTGAACGTAATGAGTCGATTTACGCTTGAGCAAGGTTGGGATTTATTGGGCCAACGAGAAACTGCACTATGATATCAATTTTGCCACACGAATCATCCGTTGTTTTGGATGCATACATAATTGGTCATTACAACCCTTCAGTCAGGATTATGGAACTAGTTTCTCACACCACCTATGTTGTGTGTGTTAATTATATACATGAGTGTCGGGACCTACAGTTTAAAGTCGACTCCGAACGACAGTTTTTTCTTAGAAACTTTTCACGGCAATTTAGTTATTCTCGGAAATCTGCCGAAAGGAAGTCGCCGAAGAAATATATTTTTTTTTATATTTTCATTTTGATGGCTGAGCTGGGGTTTGAACCTTACGTCAATAATCCTCACTCACCGCTTTTATTAACCCTTTCATGCCCGAATTTTTTGGGCCAGAGCTAAAATTTTTTTAAGGACATGTGTTTGTTAGTCATGGCCCAAATATGAAGTGATATTAAATTCAGAGTCCTACGTATTCTGGTTTTACACGTTTTAAAACAAGCTTGTTTGCAAAAAAAAATCTTTTAAAAAAATTAAAAATTACGGAATTTATGAACAAAAATGTACAATGTTGCCTATAGGCAACATCGGGCATGAAAGGGTTAATATTAACAAAATTTTTTCGCATAAGTTGTAACGTTTTCACTAAACATAATTATGACAGTGTTGCATTTTAAGTTTTACTCAATATTATAACAATTTTGGTATTTATTGCGCAATTATTAATTGAAACTTTATATGATATATAAATAATGGCGTTTATTGCGATTAACGCAAAAAGCTTACATATTTGTACACAGTATTAATCTTATCAACAATATTTTATAAATGCACATATTTGTTCATGCATGAAGCATGGCAGAGGCAAAACTAATTGTGTATAACTGCTATGTAACATTCTATCATGAATACGGATACTAATTTTGATAAACATTTGCAGATAACGACTTACTGCTAAAAGTATTCAGAAGTACGTGCCAAACATTTACGAATAGTATCAATTTCGATTCTATAATACATATTAGATTACCGTCTGAGCTTTAATAAATTAATGGAAATCGCATGATAATGCTTTAAATTTGGTAAAACTGTTTGAAGTTCAATCATCATTAAATATTCTTCATACCACTTTGGTAACAAAAATATATACATATTGTTACATTTTTACCTTTTAAAAATGTTTCAAATATGAGCTCGTAGATTGCAAAAAAAAAAATAAATTTGTGTTCAATTTTAATTAATTTCTTTATTGATCGCACAATTATGTATGCCACTATTTACAACTTGATGTAAAGAACAGCAATTGCTTTGTTTGGTTATTCCTCTTTGTACTCGTTTGCGTAAACAATCACAATTACTAGTCAATTCGTTCGATAGATCTTTATAACGGTGATCTTAAAACCACGATTACTTTTTCAAACATCCCGTCTTCACACAAGGCTGACTGTATTTTTACTGACTCCGTCACCTGCTTTGTCTTGCCTTTTATATCGCAGGGTAAACAGTCTGAGGAATGATCTTGAATGAGAATGACTTCGCCTTCTCGAAATCTTTATTAATGTAAACATGTGTTTATCATGTATCCAAGTTCATTCTTTTTGTTTTTGTAGCTTTTGTTTAGAATTTTTTAGTTTTCATAACAATATTTTAGTATACTGACTATATTATGAAGGAGTGAATCTTATTCAAATAAGTTCTTTCTAAACAATTAACGGCAGAGGAGATCAGCTGCAGTCTGTTGGTTTTCCTTATCAAAATATATTCTTCAAAAGTCGTGATATGGTATTTGCAACTTTTGGGCTCCATGAAGTTCTTCAGATTGTCATTAAACAAATTTTAAAAAATATTTCATCTTTGTTTGTTACTAGAAAAAGATCGTACAGATGGGTGTTCTATTTCATGGGTGATTTTTTAAGAGCTATAAGAAAATTTTTCAAAAAAAAAATACATAAAATTCAGAAAAATGCATGAAATCTTTATTTTAATCGATATTTGAAGATTATTTCATGCAAATGTTGACCGCGACTGCGCCTCAAATGGTCCATCCACTTAGTTCAATTTTATCATACTCTTTCCAACATTTCGGCCGGTATCTCACGAATAAATGTTCCAATGTTGTCTCCCAATGCGTCAATTCAAGCGGGCTTGTGTGTATAGAATTGATCTTTAACATTGCCCCGCAAAAATAGTCTAAAGGCGTTAAATCGCACGATCTAGGTGGCCAATTGACCGGTCCCGAACGTGAAATAAAATGTTCACCGAACTCGCCTCTCAATAAGTCCATTGTTACGCGTGCTGTGTGGCATGTGGCACCGTCTTGTTGGAACCACATGTCATGCAAGTCAAGCTCTTGCATTTTGGTCAAGAAAAAGTTGGATATCATCCCACGGTAGCGCTCACCATTCACAGTTACGTAACGATTCGCAGCATCTTTGAAGAAGTACGGTCCAATTATGCCACCAGCCCATAAACCGCACCAAACTGTGACTTTTTCTGGATGCATTGGTAGCTTTTGCAATGCTTCTGGCTGATCTTCACTCCAAAATTGACAATTCTGCTTATTTACGTATCCATTGAGCCAAAAATGAGCTTCGTCGCTGAACACAAGTTTTCGATAAAGAACTTTCTTAACAGAGCATTCATTTTGATAATAAAATTCAATGATTTGCAAGCGTTGTTCGTTAAATTATGGTTCATGGTTCAATTATAGACCAAACTGAAGATGTTTGACAGTGAAACAAAACACGAAACGTGCGTGAGCTGTTTAAACCAGTGTTGCCAAAAAGATAATAGCTAAAAAAAATCACCACCAAATCAAAACACAAAAAATGACACTAAATTTAAAAATCCTTTGTAAGCTAAGTAACTACAAGTTTTATATGTTAGATAGGCATAATATAATTCTTGCTATTATTTTAATCTTTACTGCATAAAATGGATAAAGACAACGAATAATTATATCTTTGTAAAATTAAGTTAAAGCACCTTTAATGTAATTATAAATAAATGGGTTTTGGGACATTTATTATTTTTGCTAAAGATAAACGTAGTTTTCCTTTATGTACTAAAGTAAGACGAAAGGAGGCTGAAACAATTAAGAATATTGATTTTTATTGCTCTTAAATCTATTAAAGTAATTTGAAGGACAAAGGGTGAGAGGCGAATGAATGGTATAATTTGAGCATTTGTTTATGGGTTCTTGATTCTATAAATGATTTAAAAGCTTTTAATATAGTGTCGTTCAGTCTTATTATTGGTTGTAGTTTTTATGTCGCCATTAAAATAATGTGTAATTTATATGGAGACTGAATAACTGTGATTTGTTTTTGTGTTTTAAGAAATTCATAAAATTGCTTTTTATTTATTTACGTATTACAATGCAATTATACAATATTTTTATACAATAGTTATTAGAAGCTAAGTAACTAAGACTTTGGTGGACATCGAACTCACTAACCTCAAAGAAAAAAATTATAAAAACGGATAAATGAAACAAAAAAATTCAAAAACTAAGCTCAAACAATTGTCTATGTATACAGCTTTTACAGCCCTTCTAAAATAACGATTGTTTGTAATTTGGATAGGCTGAAAAGCAACCGTGGAATATGGTAGTTAACTGCTTTAGTTTAAAGAAGTAAAAGAAGATTTGGTCTTACAATACAATTGCCTTCTATCCCTTCATTAGAATAAATCGAATTATTAATACAATATTAAAAAAGTAATACGAAATTAAAGCATTTATGACTTAGTTTAGAAGCTAAAAGATTGACAGCCTACAATAATTAAAAAGCTCGAAGACACCGTTGTTACAAAAGTCTGGAATATTAGGACAGCAATCATAAAAAAGTTGGTCTTTCATACAAAAATTGTTTAGAAGAAATTTTTGTTTTTAAGGGACATCATACAACCCTTCAGTCAGTATTACGACCCAGCTTCCCACACCACTTATTCTGTGTGTGTTAGTTATACTTGAGTGGCGGGACATACAGTTTAAAGTCGACTTCAAACGACGGATTTCTGAGAAAATTTTTAATAGTTTAAATTTTTAAATTTTATTTACTCTCCGAGTTTTTGCTAAAAACCTGTTGAGAATAAGTCACAAAACCTAACGAACAAGAAATTATTGTTTTATACGTCAAGTTGTATACAGTGGCACACAGAAATAATCCGAACAATAAAGAATTTAATTGAACTTAAACACCAATTTATTTTCATTTTTTTGCAATCAACGAATTCATATTTTAAACGTTTTTAAAAAGGTAAGGGTGCCCTGGTAGTCTAGTGGGCAGTGTGCTAGACTATTAGCGTGAGGGTCGTGGGTTCGATTCCCACCAGAGGCTCTGGTCTGTGACACTACACCGAGCATATGGCCAAAGTTACTCAGCTCGTATATAATTAGAATATAATTTGTAATTGTATTGTAATAAATAAAATAAATAAATAAATAAAAAGGTAAAAACGTAACAATATATTTAAATATAGTGGTGTGATATGAATCACCGTTGTTTTCTGAGGCCAAATTTGATTGTCTGATGGGAATAGAAGTAAATTATTCCTTACAAATTTCTACAACCTGTTCATAGGGTCGGATCTGAATCCTACTATCAACAAAAAGAAAAATTAAAGGAAAAAAGTCAATTAAAGGTGAAGATTGATCATGAAAATGATAAAACTTGACTGCAGTTTTGCTGCACACTCAGACTACCATTTATTTGAGCTCTCCTTATGATGATCAGTTTTTCGCTTAGTAAACCCAGAAGTCCTACATTATTAATTAAGCGCTTAAGCCCAAACTTTTATCAATCGAAATATGTTTGGTATGATAAATGTGTTTACATTTTTGAAAAATTTATAACTGAACACTCAATATTCATATTCGAATTAGATGTCAAGTTTGAAAATTTTGCACATTGTTTTGGTTACCCTTTTTCATTCAATTTAGAACATTTACGGAAGTCACATTTGGGATTTAAATTTACTTTTACAAATAAGTAGCCAATGATGTTACAAACATGGAAGAGAATGTTGTGATACTAACAGTATGCTTATTGAACGTTTCAATTACAAATAAAGTATACGCTTGAAGGCCAGTTGCAGTTGCCACAGAGCAGAACATAATAAGAAATAAAAAAACAAAACAATTTCTATTTAAAATTAAACTAGATTGATTGAAAAGTAATCTCCAAATTTCGCTTTGAATGACCTTTTCCAAATAAATTGCTTTTATTTAAATTATACGAGTATAAGTATAAACCCACTGTCATTTAAGAAACTAATAAAGAATAACGAATTTTTTGTGTGAAAAAACAGTTTAGAGGGTTCGAGGACTTTTGAGTTTTACTCAGCTAGAAAAGGCTATGTAGTTAGTCGGGTGTGTGCGTCTTGGAAGCCTTCTGGTAGCCTCATATTTGCAAGTAGACTTTGGCGATAATAGATAGCCATACACTTTTGAATTTAAAACAGCAATTGGATGTACAATGATTTACTCAAGTACAATTCTCCTCAAGGAAATCATCCTCGGTCAATTGAAGATGATTGTTTCTCTAAAGATTCCCGCCTACTCTTATGATGATAAGATAAATGACAGAAACAAGATGTGTTAGCAATTCTACTCTCAAGTCTAAACGTCCTGACAATGACCTGAATGCTTTATCGTCACGTAATGAGAGAAAGATTTACAGAGATGATAAGCACAGCGCCAGTAATGACAATCGGTGAGTTTAGTGTCTGATAATGAAAACAAAATTGAGTGCTTCAAATCTAAAGAAAAACTAAATGAATATGTTTATATAATATATATATATATATATATATATATATGTACATAAATAATATTGCAAAGTGCAATTAGATGCCAATTCTCACGGGACATAATTTATCAGAACAAATTCACGGAAAATTTCAGTTCGTCTGAGGTGCTGACTTTAGCATCGCATGCTATATTTGACAAGGGGCTAATATTAAAGAGTCCAAATAAAAGAGCACCTGGCTGAATTAATTGACTTGAGAAAAAAAAAAGGCTGATTATAAATGTACTGAAAAAGCAACTGTCAGGTACTTGCGCTATCTCTTTCACAATGAAATTAATCATTATAAACATGAAACAGACAGATGGTTAGCTATCTTTCTTATACCCTTATATAGAATTCATTAAGAAGGTATTCTATATTTTTAACCATTATGTTTTCTTAACCATTATGTTATGGAATGCATATCGCGTTGGTAAAGGCGGGCAATTGGGTTCGAGATGACAACCGATCGCATATTTCAAAGACAATTAAAAGGTCATGAAGAGAAAAATGGCTAAAAATATAATCACACACAAAGATAAATTAAGACTTCAGTTATATGTGGAATTATTGTATTGAAGTGCTTTAAACTGTAGAATGATGCAGATTTTTAGTATTAAAAAAATATGGTCCATAATGAAGTCGACAGCCGTAACTTCGAATACTGTTAAATACGTTTAAATATATGTACGGTAATTAACTTTTCCGCTTTTATGTTTGTTTTATTGTTTTTGTTTTTATTTTTTACACACCTTAAGAAAAACATGAAGTCGCCGTGGTCTAGTAGGTAGTGTGTTGGCTTATTAGACGCAAAAGCCTGGGTTCGAGCCCCAGGCCAGGCATCAAAGACAAAATACAAAAAGTATTTTTTCGGCGATTTCCTCTCAGTATATTTCTGGCAAAAACTCTGAGATTAAATAAAAATTGCCATGAAAAGTTTCTCAATAAATAAAAATCTGTCGTTCGGAGTCGACTTTAAACTGTAGGTCACACCACTCATGTATAAAATTAACACACACAACATAAGTGGTGTGAGAAACTAGGACGTTGTACAATGGGTCACTTCGACCTCCGGGTACTGTACTTGTCTTAATTGACAAGTACACGTCCTCTAACCTAACCTAACCTAACCTAAGAAAAACATACGGTGTATAAAATTCATTGAAAGTACAGCAATACCACATACAGATTGTGGGAGCACAATTAAGAGAGTAAGAAAAAACGCTGTCAAAATAAAATGGATTCTATCTCACGACTGATTTTGCTCAATTCTGTTTAATCTCTTTTAAGTGTTAAAAATTGAAAAGATGGTTAATAGTAATATATACATTCTAGATCCAGATAATTAATATTTTTACGTTTTTATCCTTTAAAAACCTTTAAAATATAAGCTCGTAGATTGCAAATAAAAATAAAAATATAAATTAATTTGTGTTAAGTTTTAATTAAAATTCTTTATTATTGGCACAATTCTGTGTGCCACTGTTCACAACTGTTCACAGTCGCGTCTTCACACCAGACCGACTGAACTTTTCTAACTAACTGCTTTGCCTTGCCTTTTATATGGCAGGGTAAACAGCTAGATGAATGTTCTAGAAGGCAAATGTTCGTCGCTTTGCCTTTTCGTGATCTCCATTTTTTATGCTGGTGTTTGTTGTTATATTACGCAGTACGATAATTTGTAAACAAGTTCATTGTTTTGTTTTTGGAGCTTATGCTTAAAGCAAAACATCAGTATCTAGATTTTTTCATTTTCGTAGCAATATTTCACACTAAATCCTAAAGTGCACCAAATAATTGTGCAACTGGCTGTAAATAATAAAATTATGGTTCTATGTATTATATTATTAACTAAATCATTTTTTTTTTCATTTTTAAATTCTTCTTTATTTACATTACTATTTATATATATATTTACATTTTCGAGATATTATCTAATGATATTACAGCGAATTAGATTTGTAATCATAGATATTGATCGTATTTTTAGTCATATATTATTTAAAGGATAAATAGGAAATCCTTTATTTGAAAAATAAGAAAAACAAAGATTCAAATATAATTAGAAAAATATATATGTATATAACTGAATTATATAAAAATAATACACCCTATACATATCATTTTCTATTTGGTGATTTTTGTTTAAAAAGCTGCCTCAAACCGACACACTGCAATCTCTTATCAGTTGATAAGAAGAATTTTCCACATTCTCAAAATATTTTTTATTAAATGTTTTGATAAAATCTTCAATCCTTTCATAACCGGTTTCACTGTGTAGAAGCTGTGTCGAGTATCTCCAATGTTTGTTGTTTATTATTTTAAGGCATTTGTTTTGAATTATCTGAAGTTTCTTCAGATGACTTGGCAGCTTTGTACCAAACGGGACATGCATATGTTAAAGATGGACGTAAGACAGTTATGAATAACAAATTTTTGTTGTTTTGATTGAGTAATGAGCGTTTATTTAGCATTGGCCACAGAGCTTTGAGCGTCTTAAGAGATTTTTTACATGTTTCGTCAATATGTTTTGCAAAATTGAGTTTCTTATCCAAATGTATGCCCAGATACTCTACTTATTTTTGAATTGTTAGACTCTCATTTTCAAAGTTTAGCTGAAGGCTTGGTAATCGGTTGGGAGAGTTATTGTATGGAAATATAATGGCTTGCGTTTTGTTGGGGTTAAATACTTTGTTTGCAGGCAGCCAATCTCTTTTCCATTTTCTTTTGTAAAGCTTTCGTGAGTTTGCTTGAAGTAATAAGGGCAGTATCATCCCCGTAATATGAAGTTTTCAAGTATGATGGAGGAGCAAAGTCCGACGTATAAATTGAATACAATAAAGGTGACAATATAGAACCCTGTGGTAAGTCTGATGTGACTTATTTTGAAGAGGAAAACGTTTCATTAACTGCCACAACAAATGATCTGTCATCAAGAAAATCTGAAACAAGCCTGCACAGATATCTTGGTATATTAGTCTGGAGCAATTTGTATACAAGCCCATTATGCCAAACGGTATCAAATGCCTTTTCCACGTCCAAAATTATTAAACCAGTAGATTTTTTAACGGCTTATGAGTTTTGACTATATTAACTATTCTATTAATTTGGTGTACTGCACTGTGTTGTTTCTTAAAACCAAATTGTTCATTAGCTATTATCGATGTGTTTGATATGGCATCACACAAACGATTATGAATGATTTTTCCATAAAGTTTACCCAAGTTACTCAGTAAACTGATAGGTCTATAATTGCATGGATTGTTCTTAGGCTTATTTGGCTTTGGAATGGCAATAACTTTAGCTTTTTTAAACACTTTTGGAAAGTAGTTTAATTGTAAGCAGTTATTAAAAATAATCTTTAGTAGTTTCACTGCCTTTGGGGGTAGATTTTTAATCAAAACATTAGGGACACCATCCAGACCAGGTGATTTTGATGCCTTTAGTGATGCAATTAATGTATTGATCTCACTTACCGATGTGAGAGCCAAGCCTTCAGGTTCGATATCTGACGCCTTAAACAGATTGACTTTGGAGTTGACAATTTTGTCAATGGAGTGTTTGTAAGTTGAAGTAAGACTATTTGAAATTGAAAAGGTATCGGATAGGAGTGCTTTTTCATCATTAGTAACAATTTTCTGTTGCCTTGGGTAAAATGTGATATTTTTTTGTTTTTAATCCCTCTTAAATTTCGGCTAATTTTCCAAAAGGATTTGTCACCTGGCCTTAATTTTGACAACATTCTGCTCCATTTAATGTTACGGTTTTTATTATTAATCATAATAGTCAGTAGTTTAGTGCACTGCTCATAAAAATTTGATTCAGAAATGACCGATGTCCGTTGACGTTTCCTTATAAAAGTTTTTCGTGTTTTTATTAATTTAACGATGTCTAAAGGTAAGTTTGTATCAGCAGCGATATTAAATCTTGGGGTGCAATGATTTCGTGCCTCCAAGATTATTCGGGTAAACTTTTCAATTTCTAGATCAATTGTAGGCTTTGAACTGTAGATATCTGTATTTATACTGATTGCATTGCTAATAATGTTTCTGAATGCTACCCAGTCGGTTAGTTTGTAATTGAAGTGACCAGTGTCTAATTCAGAGGCTGATCCATTTCTAATTTTGCAGATAACAAGTCTATGGTCTGATGGAATGCTGTGTCCGATTACACTTAAATTAATATTTAGTGAGCTATTACTCAATGCTAAGTCAATTACTGAGCTCATACGATTTCTTTGGTATGGATAAAAAGTTGGACTGTTTGGATGATAAACAAAGAAGTTATGTGTCTGTTGAAGGTTGTATAAAACATTTCCCGCATGGTTATTGTTATTACAATGCCAGAAGAGTGTTTTGCGTTAAAGTCGCCTAAAATAATAAAATCCTTGTTAAAAGACGTTAGTTTTATAATGTCGTAAGCGAAACTAGTTGCATATTTTGGCGAATATGCAGTAGAAATGATAATCGGTCTATTATTTATCATAATTTCAATTGAAAGGTTTTCTATTCTCCGCGTATTTACAATTGGTAGTAATTTATGTTGGACTGATCTGCGAATAACTAGAGCTATTCCTCCCCCTCTTCAGTTTTGTCTGTCGCTACGGTATATTAGATAATTTTTGAAATATGTTTTATGGTTTTCGTTGAGATGAGTTTCGTTTAAAGAGACAATATGGATTTTTTCTCTTTCGAGTAGGTTTTCAAATTGAACCAAATGAGAATAAGTTGTAATGCCGTTAGCATTCCAATGAATAATTTTGATAGAATGAGAGTTATCGAAGACCATATGCATATTTCACCATTGACATCACGACTTGAATTTGTTGTATTTTTGTTGTGCATTGCTGAAGATCATCCAATGCTGTTGTAAAAATGTTATAGAGTTCATCTACACTAAAGAGATCGTTACTTCCTCTCACACAATTTGCATAAGATAACGTGTTACGATAAGTATTAATGTTATTTTGATTATTAATAGGAAGATTAGCATTGCTAAATTGTGAAGAGTTTTGTGGTTTCTTGTTGTAGCTTCGTACATTCTTGGTAGTCGCTTTTGCTCTGGTTTCTAAATAAAGAGAGCGCAAAGGGCATTTGACATCATTTGCAGAGTGATCTGTACGCTCTTTGCCATGTTTTTTACAGTTAAAGCAGGAGAAAACAGCTGGTATTTTATCTTTATTCCTGAGTGGGCAATCTTCAGTACGGTGTTGATTTGCGCATATCATACAAGCAGGAAGGCGATTGAAATGTTCACCACCATGACCATACATGAGACAATTCCAACATTGTGTTGGGTTATCCCTTTTCCTTGGTTTATACTTCTTCCAAGATACAATAACGTTGCATATTGCAGTCACATTATTTAGCGATTTGGGATTAAAATTTTTTCTTGTAAACTGTACTTTGTAGACCGCATTGTTCACAGAACTAAATCGTGTGTTAATTTCAGTTATAGCTGAAGGAGTTAAATTATAAGCTTCCATATCCTTTTTAATATCATCAATACTAATTTTTGGAAGGCCATATAAAAATACCGTGTAAAGACGATTCTCTTTGGAATTAAAAGTATGGAATTCTATTTTATTTTCAATAAGAATCTTTTTGCACAATTCATAACACTCAGTGTTATTTGGGAAAACTTTAGTTCCGATTGATGTGCGTTTATATATTACATCACTTCCCAATAATACTTGGAGTTCCCTTAGAGAAAAGTTTTCATCGACAACTAGAGGTGGAGGCTTAACTTTCTTTATTTCATTTATGTTGGAGGCTGGGTCCAACTCCATGTCACTGTTATCAGCCAGGGTACTAAACCGATTTTTTGATGTGGAAAGTAAGTCAGATAACATACCTAAAGAAATTTGTCGCGACCATTTAGATCTCTTCATATTCACTTTTTTTAAAGAAAAATTATTTGATTTGGCCCCCGGGGCCATAGCAGTAATGCTATCCCTGCAGTTATAATGTAAATTGCCTCGCGAGTGAGTTCAATAATAACAACAGAAGACAATTACATAAATAAAAGAGTTATTTGCAGTTTTTTTTTTTAATATTATTTTTATCACTTTCTTTTTGTTTCAGTAACAATTATCCGCTATTAAGTTAGAGACGACCGTTTGTAATGGTCGTTTTGATTTCTAAATTATTTCATTTTTCATAAATATACATTCTGCTGACAAAGCAGAGAAATAATTTATTACTCTGATTTTTTTTGTTGGTTCTTAATGGGTTAGGTATCTACATATAAATATAATCTTTCTCAACACACTTACTTTATAATGTACTAAATACCATTTAGAAAAAGAACCAAGTAGAAAAAAACAGAAAATAAGATTGGGGTTGCCATAGTGCAAATCTTTGAAACTTCACAAGGTCGTAATTTTTCACATAATGGAATGTCGAAATTGGAAGCTTCAAATGTCAATATTTACAGTTATCTCGAAAAAGCGGTTTTATTCCTATTAATATAATAGAATGATCTAGAAGTACTTGGCGTGGGTGATCACGCGTTCTTATTCGATCTCTTTTGCTTTTGAACTTCAAAGTGTTCACATCGTGAACAGTTGTATTTATTAAAAATGTAAATCAAATCAAGTTGTTTTTTTTTGTTATAAGTGAAGTTTTTGTACTTTAAATAAAGAAAAATAGAATAAAATAGAAAAATACCAAGTGGAAATAGAAAGATGTCTCCTATTATATTCAGGATGAATATAATAAAGAATTTTAAATGGCGAGCATAAATTTGTGAATCCAAAATCCTAACCTAAATGAAGTTTGGTAGTAGACGAGAAGAACCTGAAGTCAACTTTGATAGAACCGGAACTGAAGAGCATGTGCATCACTTCACCATAAAATATCCCGATTTATCAAAGTGTTATTACATGACAACATGGCTATATATATATATATTGTTATCCTTAATTCTTATTAAAGTCATTGTTATTAATGAAGTATCCAAATTTTTGCTTATTTTGATAAGAAGTCACATGAAGTATTATAAAAGTGAATTAAATAATAAAATGTATTTATATATGTATATAATCAAAGATTACTGAAAAGATCATAAATATGATATTGAATTAACTTAAAAAGAAATCTTAAATGTAATAATTTGAATTTAAAAAATTTTAAATAATGAATTTTATAGGAAAAAGTTTAAACTTTAAAAGAGAAATCTCCAACTTTTGATTATGATTGGGAGGGAGGGATGCATGCAAACAAGGTAAAGTTTCTGATTGTGGTCAACGTGGCGACTACCAGGACGATCCTTGTCTTGCTGTATTCAAGTTGACACGCAGCCTCCTCGCGGCCCCTCCTGGATGGCATTCTAGCACCCGCTAGATGTTAACTAATGCGTGCAGCGAATGTCCAATCCCCTGGACGTTAAATTTGGGTTGTGCGTAGGGCTTGGAACCCACCACGTAAAAACAATTATCCAATGAAAACCAAGACAGAATCCTATAAAAAGATCCCCTCTAAAGTTGACGACCACTGCAAACGAATAAAGGACTATGATTTACGTATTGGCACATGGAACGTCCGCACCCTTTACAGGGTAGGCGCTTCCGCCCAGCTGGCGGATGCCCTCATTAAATGTAGGACTGACATCACTGCCATTCAGGAAATGTGATGGACAGGACAAGGATGCAAAAGGCTTGCATCTTGCGATGTATACTACAGCTGCCATGAAAACAAGCACGAATTTGGATGCGGATTTGTGGTTAATAAGAGACTTCGTCACCTTGTCTCTGGGTTCACACCTGTGAACGAAAGAATAGCAACAACATCAGCCTAATATGTGCTCACGCCCCGACGGAAGAAAAGGACGATGTGGTTAAGGATGCCTTCTATGCTAAACTCGAGGACGTATACGATAAGTGCCCGGCCCATGACGCCAAAATCGTCCTCGGGGATTTTAATGCAAAGGTCGGGCGGGAAGGTATCTTTGGCCCCACTGTCGGACAGTTCAGCCTCCACGCAAACACTACCTCCAATGGTATGAGGCTGATCGATTTCGCCGCGGCGCGTAACATGGTAGTATGTAGCACTAAGTTTCAACATCTCGACATTCACAAGGCCACATGGATGTCCCCTGATCGGTCAACATCTAACCAGATCGATCATATTGTGATAGACGGAAGGCACGTATCCAGTGTACTAGATGTGCGCACATTCAGAGGTCCAAACATCGACTCGGACCACTACCTTGTCGCAGCCAAGTTTCGATTGCGCATTAGCGCTTCGAGGTCTGCGCACTCTAGTGCATTGCGAAAGCTGGACGTTAAGAAGCTGCGATCACAAAGGACAGCTGAGGCGTTCTCCGCTCAACTCTCGGATAAGCTCCGTCGTTCCCCATCTAATCTCAACGACATTGGCGGACTGTGGGCCAACATCTCCCACTCCTTGCGCACTACTGCGGAAACAGTCCTTGGTTTCGAACGCCCACCCCAACGAAATCAATGGTACGATGAGGAGTGTCGCGAGGCAACTGCAGCGAAAAACGCCGCATACAAGAAAACGTTGCAGTCTGCCGCTACGCGAGCCATTGTCGAGAACTATAGAGAGAAGAGAAGGGATGAGAGACGCCTTTTCAGACGCAATAAGAGGGAGCAGGAAAGGCGTGAGCGTGAGGAAGTCGAGATGTATAGATGTAGGAATGACGCTCGAAAATTCTATCAAAAGGTTAAGCGTCTAACCGAGGGTTATAAACCCGGAGCGTCTTCCTGCAAGGACGAAAATGGAAACTTAGTATCAGATCCGCAGGGAGTACTGAGGTTATGGAGGAAACACTTCTCTACTCTGCTACAAGGCGATGACGACACCAATACCGCCTTTAGAGATGATGTTCCGAACCCGATCGATGATGACGGCGTGGAGTTTCCGCCGCCTAGCCATGTAGAGGTCAAAGTCGCGATTACGCACCTTAAAAACAATAAAGCGGCAGGTCCTGATGGCCTCCCCGCTGAATTGTTTAAGACCGGATGTAATGAGTTGGTAGGGCGCATGCACCAGCTTATTTACAAAATATGGCTAGAGGAAAGTATGCCCAACGATTGGAACCTCAGTGTCCTCTGTCCTGTCCTGAAAAAGGGAGACCCTACTATATGCGCCAACTATAGGGGTATAAGCCTTCTCCCTATCGCATATAAGGTTCTTACAGGCGTATTGTGTGAACGACTGAAGCCACTCGTCAAAACACTGATTGGACCTTATCAGTGCGGCTTCAGACCTGGCAAGTCCACCATCGACCAGATCTTCACACTACGCCAAATCCTGGAAAAGACCCACGAGAAACAAGTCGACACACACCATCTTTTCGTCGACTATAAGGCTGCCTTTGATAGCCCCATAAGGGATCGTGTTTTTGCCGCAATGTCTGAGCTCGGTATACCTGCGAAGCTGATAAGGCTTTGCAGAATGACGTTGAGCAATTCCTGTAGCTCCGTCAAGGTAGGAATGGACCTCTCCGAGCCTTTTGATACCGTGCGAGGTTTCAGACAAGGCGACCCCTTATCATGCGACCTCTTCAACTTCGTCATGGAGAGTGTTCTGCGAAAGGCAGGAGTGCATCGCAGTGGCACTATTTTTCAAAAAAGTGTCCAGTTGCTTGCGTACGCTGACGACATTGACATCATAGGGCGTACGAAGCGAGATGTTACTGCTGCCTTTAGTGCTATTGAACGCGAGTCTACCAAGATGGGTTTGGCAGTAAATGAGGGCAAAACAAAGTATATGTTATCGACGAGTCGAGACGCGCGGCGTATTGATTCTCAGATTACGGCCGATAACTATACTTTTGATACGGTCAAGGAATTCATCTATCTTGGCTCCGCCGTTACCACCAGAAATGATGTCAGTCTGGAGATCAAGCGCAGGATCACTCTTGCCAACAGGTGCTACTATGGTCTCAATAGGCAATTGAGTAGCAGAGACCTCTCTCGTACGACAAAACTAACACTCTACAAGACACTCATCCTACCCGTGCTTCTTTATGGCGCAGAGGCATGGACCCTATTAAGTACAGATGCAGCGGCCTTGAGAGTGTTCGAGAGAAAAGTACTGCGCAAGATCTTCGGTCCAGTGCGAGTTGGCGATGATTTCCGTATCCGATACAACAGTGAGCTGTATGAGCTCCTCAACGACATGGACGTTGTACAGCGTATTAATATCCAGCGGCTGCGCTGGCTCGGCCATGTCGTTCGAATGGAGGAGGATGCGCCGGCATGACGGGTATTTGATGCGGGAATCTGCGGAAGTCGGCGAAGAGCACGACCTTGCATCCGTTGGAAGGACCAAATCGAGGAAGCCCTGTCATCGATTGGTGTGACCAACTGGCGTAGGCGCGCACGAAGCAGAGGCGCCTGAAAGGATGTGTTGCGGCAGGCCGAAATCCGATAAACGGGTTGTTATGGCCAATTAAGTAAGTAAGTAAGTAAGAACAATTTTTCTATATTATAATAAAATTCTATTGAAATATTTGTACCTTTTGTTATAAATTACTACCTAAAAATGAAAAGAAATGTAATATAAAAATGAAAATAATGTAATAATATAATATAATTTTGTATTAAAATTATGAAGACTAAGATTAATTTAAGACTTAACCTATAAATTAACCTATAAATTATCATTATTGAATTTAACATATTTCCTAGAAGATTTTGAATATATAACTAATATAGCAACCATATCATCGACATCATGCTGGAGGCCTTCATCATTAAATCGATTGATTTGGTAAGTCTATAATGAACTTTAATTTCAAATTTTTAAGTTAACTTAATAAAAGCTAAAAGAAACCACAACCAATTAGATCGTTAGCATAATTTTTCTTTTGCCACCCTGTGCATTAACATATGTTTGCTATGTTATTTTCATTTCTTTTTTTTACATTATTGTTATGTTTCAATTCCAAAATGTTCCTATAATGCTGGCGATCGTATCTTTTGAATTTCTTTTGGTTTTTGTTTCTTTTACATTTACAATATTAACCCAATGAGGTTCGGCATAAATATTAAAGTCATAA
The DNA here is from genome assembly GCA_958299815.1 of Sarcophaga carnaria. Classification (NCBI taxonomy): domain Eukaryota; kingdom Metazoa; phylum Arthropoda; class Insecta; order Diptera; family Sarcophagidae; genus Sarcophaga; species Sarcophaga carnaria. The sequence goes on along the minus strand of OY283149.1, from coordinate 69,605,154 downwards.
ATGTTACAATCAAATATAATTTTTCTGAATTTTGTATAATTATATATATATATTTTCCTGTACGTTAATTTAATTATATATATATATATATTTTTTTTTTCTATATTTGACTATGAATATATTGAATATGATTATGATTAGAAACATTAGTTATACTTATTGTTAGAATTAATGAATTTAATAAATTTGTATCTTAAATAGAATGGTAAACTAAGGCTTTGAAATAGGGGTGTTTTCTGACAGTGAAGATATAGATTAGTGCTAGACATAGGGATAAATTTGGGGTTTCCACAAAATACTTTCTTTGGCCTAGGAAACTTGGAAGGCGTGGGTTATGAGGCAACATCCCTCAACAACAACAGAGGTGATGATATTTATCTGAGAGTTTTGACTAACCCAAACCATAGTTCAACTAACAAAATGACTAGATTGGGGCATAGTTAACGTGTTAATTGAGAATCTAGTCATCCCAGACCTTACACATTAAACATCATAACAAAATAGGGAGTCTATAATAAATTTGTATTGTAGACCGATTTTGCTAGGAAAGGACCGAACTCCCCCACCCGACTGTTGCTAGCAACTCAATGGCTCCCGCAGTCCTCTTCCTGCATAATCACTGCATATCGTATCCTTTTACATCAGCGGTTTAACATTATTTTTACATATTCTACTTTGATATATGATTTGATATGGTACACTTTGGTACGGTAGAATACGATACAATAAAATGGCGATGGAACGGTATTACATATTACATTTACATTACATTACATTACAGTACAATACACGTTCTAATCGACATTTAGTATCGGACTGATTATTAAGTAAAAATAGATGCTGTCTCAGTAAAAATGTCGTGAAGAATTAAAATTAAGCCCCATGGCAAAGAGAAATGGCTTGTTATCAGAATCGCGGCTACCAATATGCGGATATTCTATTCCACAGCTAATCGGAACACGTCTTCTTTACAGTCCAATAAAAAAATTCACAACCATCTCACTCTCTATGTGTTTTTATTTTAAAATGAAAAACTGCATTCGTACTGAGACACTACTTAAATTTAATATTTATAAGATAAGTTTAGTAATGTAATATATAATAAACCGTTTGGGGTTTAAATATTTTAAGTAAAACTCGGAATAATAAAAATATGAACGAAAATAATTACTGAAAACAAATTGCGAATTTTTATAGAAATTTACGTTTTTTCTGTTAATATTTTCATGTCGAAGACATTAACATTTATTTTATGCCAAAAAGCCGGATGTTTTCAGTCTTTATTAACACACACCTACAAATATATTATTACGTAATTACAAATGATACAAATTAATTAAATTTTAAAAAATTGCGTAATTTAAATTGTCAGTGGTCTTAAAGACAATTTTCACATCTTCACACAATACAATACAATAGAAACAACTACAGTCTCACAAATTCTCATATACAATGTAAATACACAAATTCAAACAAACAAGAATTGTTATAAATTTATTAATAAAACGAAAGGACGTTGAGCAGCAGACTTCATGCAATCTCAGACTTAAAATACAGAAAATGATAGAAGCCATAAACCCTGTGGTTGACAACGCTAATAAAAGCAACGAGAAGCAACAAGAAGAAACGAAATATTTTATTATCTAAAAAATATTACAACATTACATACAATGGTGTGAAAAATAATGGCGACACATACTAAGTGACAATCCTCAGCCTGATCTTAACACAGTAAAGCGTGATGGTGATAATGTTGTTGTTTTGAGTTCATTTCCCTTCTATTGTATTTATTGTTATGTCGAATAAAAATATATGCCACTTCGATTCGTGTTCCGACAGGATAATGACCACAAAGTGCACTAACAAATGGTTCGAAGAAAATAATTTCAATGTAGTATACTGGCTTCAGGTCAAAATCAGCTCGAAAGCTTATAGAATGTAGTAAAACAACAATCGAATGAAAGAATCCAGCAGATTGGAATTAATTTAGGCTGCATGGTACGATATACCTAATTCGATACGCCAAAATTGTGTTGCCCATGTGCTTATATTATGTTCACCACACCCTACTCCTACAATTCACACAAGCCCTTGTATCGTTGTATTCATTGTATTGGTGAACGAAAATACAACAGCGTATGCTTGTTGTTGATAATTTTCATACAAAAATCCAATACACTTATACACATTTTTTCATATGTTTTTAAAAAGTTGTATTGGTTTCGTGTTATCAGTTTATGTAAATGCCAGTAATCGAGAAGAAGAATAAAATTAAAAAATATTTTTTTAAGTAACTTGAGGCAACAACTACTATTTCAAAATTATATTGTTCGGACAAATAATTAATTAATTTACTATTTTCATAGAATTGAACATTCACGAACAAAAAGTGTTTTCAATACCGATACAAAGTCGTGTGAATTGGCCAATTATTTTATATTTATTTTAAAAACAATATGAGGTGTCCTTATATTTTTTCAATTTTAATTTAATAAACATTTCAAAATGAAAATAATAATTTAATTAATCCGCATTGAAAGTTGTTTTTGTGATATATGAGCTGACAATGAGTACAATTATTTATCAACAATTTTCTCATTTTACTTACATCTCATCAAATCTCAAAGCGACACGTTGGTGTCCTTATTATTTTCAACATCAGTGATTAATATATGTATGGCATTGTAAATTTAATAAGTATCTAATCTTAAACACTTCTTAAAGAAACTTTTCATGGCAATTTAATTTACTCTCATAGAAATCGGCTGAGAGGAAGTCGTCGTTTGTTTAATTGGTGTATGAACCGAGGCCTCGCGTCTAATAAGCCAACACACTACCTCCTAGACCACGGCGATCACCACTCATGCAGAAAAATTAACGCACACAACATAAGGGTGTGAGAAACTAGGTCGTAATCCTGACTAAAGGGTTGTAATCACCAATTAATCTTAAACAACTACACACAAATATAAGATTTAATTATAGTCCCTAGTCTATTCGGTATTATGCTGGCTTATTATATATGAGGCCACGGTTTAAACCCAATGTCAGACATCTCGACCAAATCGAAATATAAAAAAAATCCTTCTGCGACTTCCTTTCAGCAGACTTCTGGCAAAAACTCTGAGATTAAATAAAATTGCCATCAAATCTGTCGTTCGGAATCGGCGATCGAACTGTAGGTACCACCATTTATGTATAAAAATTAACACACACAACATAAGTGGTGTGAGAAGTTAGGTCTTAATCCTGACTGAAAGGTTGTAATGACCTTTTATATATTTATGTATGTACAGTTCCTATCGGTTTTAACCTTTATTTGACAAATGATAACGGCCATTGTATTGACTCAACTGATTTGCTGGTCGTTTTTGATTTGTCCGGGCGGAATCACCGGGACAATTATATATACAACACAAGCACTTAAACTTGGTTATAGTAGATTTGAATAACACAAGCCCTTGAACTTGGTTATTGCGGAGGGTTTTAGAATAAAAATAACCGTTGTCTTTTGTTAATCAATTGTTTCTATCAATTTATTTTTGTCAATCATGCTCTTAAATAATATTTTATTGCCAAATTCCAATATTTATATTTAATTTATTTTATTTAAATATTTATATTTATATATATATATATATATTTATATTTATCTTTATATTATATTTAATTTATATTTTGTTGCTGAATTGCAACAAATTATTCTTAATGTATTTATTAATAATATAAAAGTGCTTTGGACTTATGCATTTTCCTACACGTATAAAACATTCCAGGAAACATGAAACCCCAGACAAATGCAATACAAATAAACAAAAGTACCCCGCTGTTGAATCATGCTCAACAAAATTAAAAATGTGACAACCTTATATTGCCCTTCACATATCTTAGAACTAGAGGCTTAAACTACTGATACTTCAAATTCTGGCGTTGGAATATGTTGACGTACAGCTGGACGTGGAGTTTGTTGATTTATTTTAATTCCATTGCAATGTGCCATAAGTGAAGAAATGTGGAGACAGTTTAATGGACTTTGATGATGATTGAGTTGATCTTAGTTGTACAATCCGACGAGATTTTTAGGAGGCCCGATCCTTTCAGGATTGATTTGATTTTTTTTGCCCACATACAGCGTTTATTCGGGACGGCTGCTGTATAGTGTAAAGCCATTGATTGCTGTATTCTAACTGTGTAAGCGACGTTCTATCAGCAACAGGAATAATGTTACAACTCGTTTGATTGTTAAAATTAAGAAGTGATAGCTCGCATAAGCATTTGTCAGCGTTTGCTGTGAATTTTGATTGCATTTGTGGGCATAGAAATTCATTCTCTATTATTGTTGCACATGTGGTCCTCTGTTTTTCTGTCAACTCGAAATACTGATCTTTATGAGCATTTATGGCCAGGAAGTCGCTGCATGGTCTTATAGCGAGCATTGTGCCATTTATTTGAACAGGAATTGGGTGTGGTTCAGATAACGGAATAGATATGTGAAAGATGACGTGGTCTTTTGTGACACCTCCCTTTACATTCATAATTTTGCACAGTTGTAGTATATTATCTTTGCTTACTGGTAGTTCTAGAGATCTTGGAAGATGATTTCTTACTTGTATTAGCTTGGCTTGAAGTTGAGACGGTGACAGAAGCATTGGGCTGATTTTTCCATGATGTGAATTCTGATAATTGATTATCTACGTTGTTGAGCTTTAGTTTCACATTTTCTTCGTCTTGTTTAAAGACGTTTAGAGTTGCATCAATAATTGATGTTTGATTCATGAGGAGCTGTTTCATTGTCGTTTACTGCGTTGATGGTGTTTGACATTTGTTCAGCATACTCCGAATCCAGAATACCAAACAATGAATTAGCGACGTTGCCAACAATGTTAATAGCACCACGCTTAGCTCTCCTGTTTAGTAAGAGGTTTTTGTCTTTAAAGCCTGCTAGACTTAAGTCGACTGCCTGGAGAACACTCGAACAAATCGTCATTTGAATTAGAAGGTTGCAAATGCGGTGTAATGCCGTTGTTTCGTTCACGAAGGAACTTATTTCTTGCCAGTATGGTTTTAAATTATAGTAAGAAATGATGTTCCATTCTGACCGCGATACTCGTGTATTACCAATACCCTCAAAGTGCAAGCCGATATTGGCGATATCACGAGTGGGAGCAACAGCAATATTGTGAGTAGGATGGTCGCAATTCAGCTTGTCAAGGTTCGCTGTTTTTTAGCAAGTGGTCTTCCATCCAATGACTGGTTTGGTGATTGGTTTTCTTCTAACATCTCATGATTATTATTAGGTTCTGTGAATTGTGGACACGATTGTTGTTCCTCTTCTTCGAGTACGTCATTGAGCTTAGGGAGTGGAGCTAAATATTGAATTGCTCATTTAAAGATGCCTGAAGCTGTCTGGACATCCGCTACTCTTATAACCTCGTCGTATCCTTTGTATGTTTTTATTACGCGCCCAGGGGCCATTTCATAACTGGAACCTTATCTTCTTCTTCTAGACTCGTGACCACCTCTTCCAAAATTCGTGCTTAAGACGACACACTAATTTCCATCGTGTTTCCAATTTAAGGTTTGTGGGATTTGCTTGAGCATCAATTTGGGCTGTTAGTGGTTCACCTATTAGAAAATGTCCCGGAGTCAATGCGTCTATGTCGTTTGCGTCATTTGACATGGGTGAAATGGGTCTGGAATTCAATATTGCTTCAATTTCGACAACTATGGTTTCAAGTTCTTCGTAGGTGAGAGATGCATTCCCCAATGTCCTTATCAAAAGGTATTTTGCTGACTTAACACCTTGGTGGAATGTAATTAAATTGTATACCCATTTTGCTGCAAACATTCGTAATAGCTTCCTTTGCATCTGATGCATGTATGATTGTGGAAAGTTCAGGTAATTTATTTTTAGCTCCGACGAAGTTTGTCGCATTGTCGAAACGTTTAAGAGCACCTATAAAACCTTCAGTTGTGAGATCGCTCACGAGTTCCAAGTGTACTGCCTTTGTGGCAATGCAACAAAATACGGCAATGTAAGCCTTTTGCGGTCGTTTTCCCCTTAGTTTATAATGTACTGTAATTGGGCCACAGTAATCAACTCCGGTATTGATGAATGCACGGGCTGGTGTGACGCATGTCGAGGGTAGGTTTCCCATTGTTTGGTGAAATAGTTCTGGTTTGGCTTTGCTGCATGTCGTGCATCGATGAACAGTGGCTCTTGCCATAATTTTTCGCTTTATCGGCCAGAAACGTTGTCGAACAATTCATAATAATGTATGCGACCCACAATGCTTGTAATCTTCATGAATCATTTGGAATATTATTTTGGAAATGGTATCGTTGTATGGAATAAGAAGTTGATGTTTTGAATCATATTCCAACAAAGAAGCTTCGAGCCGACCACGGACCCGTATTAATCCATTCTCATCCAAAAAGGGTGTTAGATTCTGAATAGTGCTTGTTCCTTTTACTTGTTTGTATTTTCTTAGCTGTGTTATTTCTTCCTTAAATTCTGAGAGTTGCATTTGTGAAATAATAGGAATCAGTGCTTGGCTGAGTTCCGTTGTTGTTAATAATTTTGATGGTTTTCGCATCTGCTTTTGACATCTAGTTTGGGCAATGAAGCGTAGAACATATCCAACAATTCGCTGCAGACGATGGAATGAGTTTTTATTTTTGATTTGGTAAATAAAAGTGGGTTATTGTTGTTGTCATTGCTCGTGATTCAAGCAGCTTTGCCCTTCGTTCAAGATTTGTTGGTATGTTGGAACCACACCTTCTCTTCTTGAATTGGTGAGATTCGATTTGTTACAAACGTGTTGAATGAAGCTGATGATGAATTTATCCACGAGAGCACAATTTCTGAAACAGTCCATAGCCTTACTGGACATGTTAGTCGAAGGTCAGACCCGACTCTTGTGGCAAGCGTGGCTGCACATAGTTCCAATCGTTTATTTTTTGTTTGCCGTTTGAGTGGAGCTAAGTGTACCATGATGGTGCCATCTTTGAAAACTGATCGGATGTAAGCTGCAGCTCCATAAGCTTTTTCGGATGCGTCTGTAAAAATATGGAGTTGTAGGAATTCTGGAATTCTTCCTTTAAAAATATGTCTTGATATTTGAAGATTTTTCAAGATATTTAGGTCTGTGCGATACGTGATCCAGTTAGTATGCAGGGATTTAGGCAAAGAAGTATCCCAATCCAGTTTTATCTCCCACAATTCTTGAATAAACATTTTTGTCGAATAATCTTGCAAGGTCCGATGTGACTGTTCGCTTAGTTACTCTCTTAATGTTGCCAGTGTTGACCTTAATACCTAATTTATCAGTTTTCGGCAGCCAAACAAGTCCTAATGTTTTGATGGTGTCGACTTCTGTGCTCTCAAAATCTAAGTTTACCTCCAAGTTGTCTTGTGGAATATTGTGGAGTAATTGTGGATGGTTCGCACACCATTTGCGTAACATGAAGCCGCCCTTTTTCATAATCTGCACAAGTTACTCTTGCAATTGCATCGCTGTTGATAAGCTATTTGACCCGCCCAAGCCATCGTCTACATAGAAATTTTCTTAAATAAATTGTGACGCAAGAGGAAAGCGTATATTATTTTCTTCAGCCAAGACATTTTGTTGCTAAATATGGAGCAGCTCTTGTGCCATAAGTGACCGTGTTGAGTTGATAGTATGAAATGGGCATTGTGGAATCCTTTCTCCAAATTATTAGCTGAAATTGACGATCTTCAAGAGCAACCAATATCTGTCTATACATCTTTTCAACGTCAGTGGTGAAAACGAACCTTGGCATTCGAAACCTTAACAGTATAGATAATAGTTTGCTTTGTAGTGTTGGTCCCGTGAACATCAGGTCGTTTAAAGAGTAGCCTGAGAAAGTTTAAGCTGAGGCATCGAATAGCACCCTGAGCTTAGTAGTTAAACTTTCTGGCCTTAGTACGCAATGATGTGGGATGTAGTAATTTGGAGACATAATGGAATCTGTTTCCAATTTTGTCATGTGCCCCATTGATTCATACTCATCCATAAATTCAGCGTATTTAGTTTTCAATTCCGGATTCTTTTGCAAACGCCGTTCGAGGGCAAGAAATCGGTTGAGAGTGTGAGTCGCCTAGAGTAGTAGGGGTTTGGTGGAATGGTATTCTGACAATGAAGCGGTCTTCATCGTTTTTAGTTGTATTTTGTACAAAATGTTCTTCACATTGTATGTCGGCTATTGATAGTGGTTTTTTGGTTGCTTTAACTTCATCCAGTTCCCAAAGTCGAGCGATGGAAGCTTCCAGCCCCTCATCTTCAGTACATATCCCACAGGATGGGTCTGTAGGGTGTTCACTATTTATTTTTCCTGCTACAACCCAGCCAAGAACCGTGTTCTGCAAAATCGGAAGTTGTGGAGATAATTTTATTTGCCCAATTGCGAGCAGTTGGTGATAATGTTCGGCACCCAGCAATATATCGATTTTATTAGATCGATTGAATGTTGGGTCAGCTAACATAATATTTTTCGGTATTCGAGGCAGGACAAGTACCTCCAGGTGTGTTGAGAATCCATTAATTCGAGAATGCAAAGCTACATTGACTCGCTGTTGTGTTTTTGTGTTAGAGTCCCCGATTCCATTGATGTTTACTAATGAAGTCTGTTTTGCAATATTAAGTCGTCTTACCAAACGATCCGTAATCAAATTGACTTGTGAGCCAGAGTCAAGTAAAGCGCGACATTCAATCTCCATTTTTTTAAGTTAGATTTTTATTATGTAGGCATTCTTGCGATGTACCATGTAATTGTTTGAAAGCAGCAGCTGATGGTCCGGTTGGTTGTTCCAAAAGTTGTTGCATTAGTGTTGTTACAATAACGCGTAGATTATTGTAACGTTCTTGCAATAAACTCTATGCGGTTGCGTAGTTTTCGGCTGTGGCTGAAAGATGACTTATTAGTTTTTCAGCTTCGACCCCCAAGTTTGATTTCAGGTACCACATCTTTTGTACCGCAGGAATATGCTGGTTGTCCACTAGTTGTGTAAATAAATCGTGAAAGGATATCCATTTCAAATAATCTCCATTAAATTTTTGGATTGTGATTTTTGGCAACGGTAGCACGTTGTTTTGCATTGGTTCGAAACCTTGCTCTGGTTTGCGGGAGCCTAGCTTGAAATTTTCAATGACTCGCTTCTCATTGATGACATCATGACATTATGCCTTCTAACAAAAGCATTTGTTGAAGTACATGTCAAAGATGTTCTTGCAGATGCTGCAGTCGCCTTACTGGTATTTTGTTGATAGGTGTCCAGCGTTGGCTTTTTCGATTTCTCATCTATGCCTGATTCAAATATTTCCCTGTATTTTATGACGAGTTCCTCAATCTTTTGATAGTAGTTTTCGGTGAAATATTTGTGGTCCAACTGGGGCTTCTCAAGACATCGTATTTTATTATCGGTGTGTTCGAATTCTGCCCAAGCGGAGTCTAATCTTTTGATCCTTTCTTCGTATTAATGGACAGTCTTTCTGGATGATGGATCCTTTTTAAAATTCCTAATGATGGACTCAATCAGTTCTCCTATTGCTCGCTGAGCAGTTGTAAGCTTTTCCATTGGGGAGGTTGTTTCCCCAGTAGCCATGTTGTAGCCTGTTCGAGGAATTTGTTCCTGGGAAGGGGTGCTAAAGATTCCTTGAAGTTGATCAATTTAAAACAATGGTAATTCGGTAGTTCGAATTAACTACGTATACAAATTTTCCAACTCGATTTTCTTACAAAAGGATTGACGTCGAAAATCACGTCGGGGTCACCAAAATGTATTGACTCAACTGATTTGCTGGTCAGTTTTGATTTGTCCGGGTGGAATCACCGGGACAATTATATATACAACACAAGCACTTGAACTTGTTTATAGTAGATTTGAATAACACAAGCACTTAAACTTGGTTATTGCGGAGGGTTTTGGAATAAAAACAACCGTTGTTTTTTGTTAATCAATTGTTTCTATCAATTTATTTTTGTCAATCATGCTCTTAAATAATATTTTATTGCCAAATTCCAATATTTATATTTAATTTATTTTATTTAAATATTTATATTTATATATATATATATATATTTATATTTATCTTTATATTATATTTAATTTATATTTTGTTGCTGAATTGCAACAAATTATTCTTAAAGAAATTAATTAAAATTAAAATTAAAAATTAATAATATAAACGTGTTTTGAACTTATGCATTTTCCTACACGTATAAAACATTCCAGGAAACATGAATCCCCAGACAAATGCAATACAAATAATCAAAAGCCAAACTTGAACCTTAATCAGAAGTTCAGGGTTTTTTTTATCATAATTTGAATTAGCTGTTAAAATCAAAAATAAGGGAAAATGCATGAATCCAGCAAAAATAAAAACAAATAAGAACTCAGTAAAATAAGGTTGTTCACCTAATTTCGTGCAATCATATGTACGCAAGTATGTTTGTTCATTTATACAAACGTACATGCGGACATATGAAAGAAATTCATTGTGAAAGTCTGAACAGCCATCTTGTTGAAGCTACACCTGTATAATTGGGTTTCCATTATTCCAATCTGAATGAATGGATACTTGAACAAACAAAATTGTCGAATTTGGGACGATACCAACAATCCACAACAGATCCAAGAGAATCTAATGTATCCAGAAAAACTCATAGTTTGCTGCACTATTACTAATTTCTTTTGGCCTGAATTGGGTGACATCTGGATGTAACGTGCAACATAGGTCATGCTATATTGAATATACTGTGCGAGCGATTTAATATCATTGCCATCTCACGTGGAATTATGATGCGATTTCACTCTGTTAGACTTTTTCTTGTGGTGTTTCCATTAGTCACAGGTGTATGCGAATAAGTCACAATCCACTGTGGTCTTCAAAACAAACGTAATTCAAGCCATCCGTCAAATTCGGTCTGACTTTTGCACCAAAGTTATGGAAAATTGAACATTTCGGATGCCCGAAGTAGCCATGACGGATATTCGAGCGTTGCTATATTCGACATATAAATGAATCAATTAGTCTTTAAAACGAATAAAAAATTGTGATATCTCACAAAAACTTTGTTTTAATTAAATTTAAACATAGTATTTGCTGAAAAGTACACACCTTTTTCTTTATTTGTAGAAAGATGACTTAACAAACTGCAATTTTTTAAATTTTTGCAGAAGTAAAAACTAAATATTTTTGTTGTAAGTACAGATTTTTAGTGATGAAACAGAATACTTTCGCAACTTCAAGAAGAAACGGTGTCGAAAAAAGATGGTCCATAATGAAGTCGACAGCCGTAACTTCGAATACTGTCAATTACGTTTAAATATATGTACGTTAATTGGCTTTTCTGCTTTTATGTTTGTTTTATTTTTTTTTTGTTTTTATTTTTTACACACCTTAAGAAAAACATATGGTTTTTGTTTACAAAATGCATAAATTCAGTGAAAGTACAGCAATACCACATACAGATTGTGGGAGCACAATTGAGAGAGTAAGAAAGAACGCTGTCAAAATGAAATGGATTCTATCTCACAACTGATTTTGCCCAATTCTGTGTTAAAAATTGAAAAGATGGTTAATAAAAAAATTTTCGTTGTGGAATTTATATGGTAAGGAACACAGCTTGATGAATGTTCTAGAAGGTGAATGTTTGTGGCTTCGCCTTCTCGAGATCTCTATAAATGTAAACATCGTTGTTTCATTATTGTTGTTTGTGTATTTTGTTTACATTTATTCTTGTAGTGTTTGTTGTTGTATTTTTGTTTATCTTTTTTTATGCTGGTGTTTGTTGGTATATTTTTGTTTACTTGTTTACCATTTTTTACGCTGGTGTTTGTTGTTGCATTACGCAGTATCTAGATTTTTTTTCATTTTCGTAACACTATTTTACACAGAATCCTAAAGTGCACCAAATAATTGTGCAATTGACTGTAAATAATAAAATTATGGTTATATTTTATTATTAACTAAAAATAGATGCTGTCTCAGTAAAAATGTCGTGAAGAATTAAAATTAAATCTCATGGCAAAAAGAAATTGCTTGTTATCAGAAACGCGGCGACCAATACGCGGATATTCAATTACACACCTAATCGGAACATGTCTTCTTTACAATCCAATATACCACCATCAATAAACAACCATCTCACATGCTATGTGTCTTTATTTTAAAATGAAAAACTGCATTGTTACTGTGACACTACTTAAATTTAATATTTTTAATATAAGTTTAATAATAAACCAGACGCTTTAAATATTTACATATATAACATACATAATTGGTCTTTACAACCCTTCAGTCAGGATAACGACCTAGTTTCTCACATCACTTATGTTGTATGTGTTAATTTTATATATGAGCGGTGGGACCTACAGTTTAAAGTCGACTCCGAACGATATATTTTTGAGAAACTTTTCATGGCAATTTTTAAGTTACTCTCAGAGTTTTTGCCAGAAATCTGCTGAAAGGAAGTAGCCGAAGAAATACTTTTTTGTATTTTGTCTTGATGTCTGGCCTGGGGCTCGTACCCTGGCTTTAAGTCTAATAAGCCAACACACTACCTACTAGACTACGGTGACTTCAAATTATTTTAAGTAGAAACCGGAATAATAGAAATGTGAACGAAAATACTAAGTGAAAACAAATTGTGAAGTTTTATAGAAATTTATGTTTTTTTTTTTTAATATTTTCTTGTCGAAGACATTAACATTTATTTTATGCCAAAAAGGCAAATATTTTCAGCTTTAATTCACCCGCACCTATAATTATATTATCATGAACTTAAATGGTACAAATTGATTAAATTTTAGAAAATTTCGTAATTTTCAGTCAGTGGTCTTAAAGACAATTTACACATCCTCACACAATCCATACAATAGAAACATCTACAGTCTCAAAAGTTCTCATCTACAATGTACACAGATACACAAATTCAAACAAACAAGAATTGTTATAAATTTATTATTAAAAGGAAAGGACGTTAAGCAATGCCTTTTTTAAATCTGTGACCAGATGACACATAAAAGTACATTCAAAATTGTACATACAAAAAAAGACGGACAGTTTCAGCCTTGTGGTAGGGGTTGCATATTTTACGGAAAACCACATTTTCATTTTTAAACTTGTAAACTTCGTTCTCATGTTTTGATACCCTCAACCTCACACAACGCACAAGCAACTGTTTGCTTCAGGGTATGGTGTAAAGGCATACAAAAACTGTCATTTCACTTTTGTTGTCTTTTACACTCATTTATTCATGAGATTTTTTATTTTTCATAACCATGAGAAGGAGACTTCGGGGTACCATGGGTAGTGAGTGACATTGTGTGAAAATCTAAACAGTGTTGAAGGAAAACTTTCCAGCATCTTCTAAATTTCTCCACAACATTGCAGGCCCTCAAAACCCAAGCGAATAAGTTAATCTGCGTGTGTGTGTATAACATAACCGTTTACATCACATGCATACAAAATTAAAAAACATTTAATTTATTTTTGGTTATTCCAGTTTTTTTATAATTGTTGCTACAAACTGTTGTTTTTCTGATGTGGTACATAAAGGATATTATTTGGGAAAGTAGGATAAAAGAAGACGCCGTAGTCTAGTAGGTATCTCAAACTCAAAGTCAGACGTCTCCAACGAAAAGGAAAATTAAAAAAAATTCTTCGACGACTTCCTCTCAGCAGATTTCTGGCAAAAACTCTGAGTAACTAAAATTGCCATTAACAGTTTCTCAAAAATCTTTACACTGTAAATCCCGCCACTCATGTATAAAATCAACTCACACAACATAAGTGGAGTTAAAAAAGTAGGTCGCAAGCCTAACTGAAAGGTTTTAATGACCAATTATGTGTGTATGTAGGCTAGAAGAAATGGAAAACACTATGTTTGCAACTAAACTAAAATTTGTAAGTGTGAAAATCCTTAACTCCAATCCCTGGGAAATTAGCAAGGATTAACAAAGGGGACGGGGCATACACTATACAGAAATAGATGGCGCGATTAGTTTTAGTTTTTAACTTATTTGGTATTTAAGACAAACAGCAAAAATATGTTTGAAGAATATAAATTGGAAACATTAAGGTATAAACACATAGACGACAGATAACAGAAAGCTGCCAAGTTTAGAATGAACGCGTTTATATCAAAACGATTATATTGAAGGCAGGACAGAAAAAGCCAAGACAACTGCCCAAATTAAACTATTTTCTATTTTTGTGAACAGCTAAAATCAAATTAGTAATACCAATACAACATAAAATCATAATAAAAAAAACAGCTGAAAATACTTATATTACTGAAAAGAAAGAACAATTCTAAAAGTAAGAAATTAAAAGCAATCCATGTTTTCATAATAAATAAAATAGAATTATAGATTCAATTTTGTATCTGAATTCATTTGATAAATATTTTGTGTGCGGTTTTTTCATAAGTGAGTTTATTTTTGCGTACAAAAAACCTGATAGTGACAAAACTGAAAAATATATTTAAATTCAATAGTTTTGATTTTGTGTCAGTCGTTTTTATCTGCTCTGCTTTCAAAAAATTTAAGTAGTCGGCATACGGCAGAAGAAACAGTTGGCCGAATTTTCTGTCGAACTGGCAGTATATACATTGTGTTTTATTTGTTAACAATTCCAGCATTTTTGCATTTCTTTCTTCTTTGTATTTCATTTCTTTGTGCAACCGGAAAAAAATATTTATTTTTGGAAACATAACGATTTGTAAAGTTTTTGTAGTTGAAGAGCTTTTTTTCGATTTCTTTATGTTTGTTGATGAAAACTTGTAAGCTAAAAACAGGAATATGTTGGCTGCAGCACATTGTATATTTATTGTGTAGAATTCAAAAGCACCAATTATGATTCTTTAAATAGAACTTTAGTTTGGGTTGTTTTCCAGATAAATGGTGTTTGGTTTCAAAAACGTATCGCGTTGATGCATCAAACCTATTAATTGTTCCTTCTTCTAGTTATTATACCAAACATGTAAGCAGAAACACTAATCAACACATTAATCAATAAACTACGGCGATTAGTTATTAATCTCAAAATAGTAATTTGCGAACGAAATTTGATATTTGATTGAACCTAGAAAGGCCGCACACATAGCTTAGTCTGTTGTTAAGTTGTTGTGTGCTGACGGCCTTATAATTTATTTTATTTATTTATTTATTATAATTAACATAACACAACAAGATATTAATCTTATAAGTAATAGTGTTTAGATATATAACATAAAATTTAACATTAATTAAATATAAGAAATTAATAAAAAATAAAAAATTAGAACATTAATATATATATATTATTATAATATACAATATATTAAATTTAAATAAAAATAAAAATATAAAAAGAAGCAATTCAAAAAACTGAGAATACTACAGAAATAAATAAAAAAGTTAAAAGATAAAGAATTATAAAATAAAGAATTATAAAAAAGAAATATTTATAAAAATCGCCATAAAAATTTAAGAATAAATATCTAACCGATATAACCGAGCTAGGTTAGGTTAGGTTCGAGGACGTGTATTTGTCAATTAAGACAAGTACAGCACCCGGAGGTCGAATTGACCCATTGTAGAACGTCCTAGTTCCTCACACCACTTATGTTGTGTGTGTTAATTTTATACATGAGTGGCGGGATCTACAGTTTAAAGTCGACTCCGAACGACAGATTTTTGGGAAACTTTTTTATGGCACTTTTATTTACTCTCAGAGTTTTTGCCAGAAATCTGCTGAGAGGAAGTCGCCGAGGAAATACTTTTTGTATTTTGTTTTGATGTCTGTTCAGGGGCTCGAACCTTGGCTTTACGTCTAATAAGCCAACGCACTACCTACTAGACTACGGCGACTTCATAACCGAGCTAATAACTTAAAAAACTTTTCATTAAGGGAACAATTTACATAACTCCCCTTACTACGCATTTGGATTACCTAACTTTTGGATGTAATTTGGTAGGGAATTCCAAAGACTTGTGGTGTGCATAAAAAACTGTCGCTGCTACAGAAGACCCCTGCGCCGTTGTTGAATAACCTTCATGCCCCGGAAAGATCTAGCAAACTTATTTCGGCTTAGTAAATATTTCGGCTGTTTCATGTTAATAATTTTATGGAATAGAATTAGGCATTTAATTTTCAAGAGATTATCAAATCTCGCACAAAATATCTGGTACGCTAAATGAGAAATGTGACACCGGCGGCCTTTAAGAAGGACATATCTTGCTATATTTTTGTATGCCAAGTTGTGTTTCCGGTTGTCATTACTATCGCAGTTTGTGAAAATTTCACACCCATACAAAAGCACAGGAATTTAATACATTACGTAGCATACGAATTGCAAAAGGAGTTGAATCTATGACAGCCCATAAATTTCGAAGTCTACCGTAAATTCTGCTAACAGCAACATTTATATGTCTATACCATGATAATCTGTCATTAAAAACAATGCCCAGATTGGTTGCAGACATGACAAAGTCAATTCTATTTTCCTTGATACTCAATTTAGGTATGACAAACGACCCAATGGTTTTCGAAAGAATAATACATTTGAACTTTGAGGGTTTGATACATAGTGCATTTGCCCATGCACAACTGTCAATTCTCTCACTGTCAATTTTTTTCCAAATCACGGTTAATAGAGTGTAAACAAGAATCAATATTCTCCTTACGAATACTGGTATAAAGCTCCACAGTATCAGCATACATATGAATATTACAGTCAACTAAAAGATGTGGTATTTACATACAAAACAACAGAGACCTCAGTATTGACACCTGGGGCATACCTCTACTAATATTAAGCGGAACTGAAAATGTTGCAATATAAATGAACTTTTTGAAATCTGTTTATTAGATAAGAATAAATTAGACTACCGACAGAATTAGAGAAATTAAACGGTTTCCGGAGCTTATTTAATAAAGCTTTGTGATCGACCGTTTGATCAAGTAGAACAAAAAACGCTACATTGTTTTCATCTATCTCCAATCAATGTAACATTTACAGATTTAATAAAAAAGTAAGTAAAATGAGATAATGGCTGATAGATAGCTGCACTTACTCGCAAGTATTGCTTGGAGTCCTTAAGCAGATCTGTCATGGCAATGGGAGACTGTTGATACGAACATTTTGATTTGTTTTATTTTTTTATATTCTTTAAGGACCACAAAAGAATTGAAGCGAGGCTCACGACGCTTTATACGAACTCTGACAACAGTGGTCAAATTGGAAAGTTTTAAGAGAAGAAAGCAATAGTTTCTATATATTTTTCTAGTTTGTTTTTATTATTGCGTCATTAAATGTGCAACTGACGTTTACACTTTTCTTACCAAAGTTACACGAGTATTTCATCTGTCTTAAGGTTCTGTTCAGAAAAGATTTATTAAAAAAAAAATAAAGTGATAAAATAAAAATATTAATTTTTTTATTTTTTCGCTAAATTGTGAACAATTTAATAACCATAAATGCTCTGTTCGATTTTATACTATGTTCAGACATGCACTTATGTTGAGTAAATCGCATTAAACGGCATTATTGATCTCAATATTTCATAGAAAATGTCAATTAATTATTGCTCAATAAATTCATAAATTGTTATAATATTGATTAAAACTTGCAATGCAGCACTGTCATAAGTACGTTCAGTGAGCATATTACAATTTTCCGAACAAAAAAAAAAAAAAAAACAAAACAAAAAAAACAACGAACAAAACTAAAACAATGTTGTTGAAACAACCAGCCGTTTTGTTTACCAGTCATCAAATGAATATTGAATAAGCAGTTGAAATGCGTATATTGTTATGTCTAAACACTTAAAATATTGTAATCAATAAACCGAATATTTACTCAATAAAAGTGCATATTTGAACATATTATTACTCACACTCTTCGCTTGTATAGTCAATCAAATGAACTTAACTTCTGGTTGGTTCTCACTTGTTGACGTTTACTAAAGCAATGAATGTAATTCCTTGCCAATACTTATCCCTCTAAACAACCAAATGTAAACATTTCACCTTTTCTTTGGTGTTTGAAGTACCATTAATTTAATCGTAATTGATTGCGTTTGTCATAGACGTTTTCGTTACTTCTGTTGCTATTAAATGTTCTGTAAACCGAAAGGAATGTCGCGTTGTTATGTGTACATTAAATTTCTGCAAATACCTTACTACCATAAAAAGATCAGGAATATATTTCTCCCACAAAATCTGGCCATTTCTTTGAAAAATCGTTTAAAATAAATTTCAGCCGCCAAAGGACATCAAAGTCCTTATCAGAATATATTTCGAATCAATCAATTTAAATGTTCATTACTGTACGGATAGTTTTTAGAGTTATCATTGTGACTTTTTTATATAAAAAATTATTTTTCTTTTATCATTTAAAATTCAGAAAAATGCATGAAATCTTTATTTATTTAATTACTTATCTTTATGTTTTTATTTATGTACGGTCCATATAATTTAATGTTGTTTTAAGATTATTTCATGCAAATATTGACTGCGCCTGCGCCTCAAATGGTCCATCCGCTTAGTCCAATTTTATCATACTCTTTCCAACATTTCGGCCGGTATCTCACGAATAAATGCTCCAATGTTGTCTTCCAATGCGTCAATTGAAGCGGGCTTGTCTGTATAGACATGAGCTTGAACATAGCCCCACAAAAATAGTCTTAAGGCGTTAAATCGCACGAGTTAGGCGGCCAATTGAACGGTCCCGAACGTGAAATAAAATGTTCACCGAACTCGCCTCTCAATAAGTCCATTGTTACACGTGCTGTGTGGCATGTGGCACCGTCTTGTTGAAACTACATGTCATGCAAGTCAAGCTCTTGCAATTTGGTAAAAATAAAGTTGGATATCATCTCACGGTAGCGCTCACCATTCATACTTACGTTACGATTCGCAGCATCTTTGAAGAAGTACGGTCCAATGATGCCACCAGCCCATAAACCGCACCAAACTGTGACTTTTTCTGGATGCATTGGTAGCTTTTGCAATGCTTCTGCCCATTCACCAAAAATTCTGCGTTGCGATAGGTCGTTCGGATTCAATTCTTGCACCAGCTGTATTTTGAAAGGCTTCACACCTAAATCCTTCCGCGTTGTTGAGTAACAGAGGCCCAATTGCTGCGAACGGCGACGAATCGATAATTGATGGTCATCATTAACACTGGCCGATACAGCTGCGATATTTTCTTCAGTTCGCAATCTACGTAAACGTGTTAGTGGTTTAATGTCCAACAATGTAAATTTGGTGCGAAATTTAGACACAATATCCCGAATAGCCGCTTTAAATTAACCATAAAATGGAAGAAGCGCGCGATGAACTTTCTTAACAGAGCACGCATTTTGATAAATGATAAATTTTGATTTGTTCGTTTGTAAGACGATTCATGGTTAAATTATAGACCAAACTGAAGATGTTTGACAGTGAAACAAAACACGAAACTTGTGTGAGCTGTTTAAACTAGTGTTGCCAAAAAGATAATAGCTAAAAAATCACCCGTTATAATAAAACAAAGTATAACAACTTCTGACAACGTTAAATTCCTGCACGGGATTAAAGAGTGTGGCATACGGTGTTCAACATTTTTGCTGTATGTCAATTAGTCAAATAAGCAAATATATACCTGAACAACAAAAGAGAATTTATTTAATCCAATGAAACTACATGTGAAAAAAATTTATTTTTAAAATATGTTGTTATTGTACGTGAGAAGAACATTTTAATCAGAATAGGACATGAATAATTGAGCAGACATTCGAAAATTTAGAAGTATTTGTTAATTTCATAATTGAATTTTTAGCGATAATTTTCAAAGTGACATCGTGAATTGTTGACGCGGCAACTTTTTCCCTAAAGTTCTTCAATTTAACCGATAGACACAGTATATCGAAATTACTCAGATCTTCAATTCATGCTTTAGAATACAAATCGTCTGTAAGACAAATAATAAGCTTGGGGAAACGTTTAATTGATGTGAAGTCCTAGTTGCAATTTTTACTGCCTATAGTATAAAAATTAAATCAAATGGTTCTTTTGTACCTTTTTAATTTTACTATCAGCAACGATGACAATATACTTAAATTTCAAATTGTTATTTTCAAATTCTACAAGAATTTAGTAGATTAATTTTAAGAAGTCGACTTGACAAGTACAATACTCGGAGATCAAGTTGACCCATTGTAATTCGGTTAGGTTAGAGGACGTGTGAGTCGGCACTTACATGTTAAAGAATAAAATACAGCCCAGATTTAAAAAAATACAGATAGGAGAACTACAGGGCACAAGTGGTACTTCGAGAAACGTTAATATAATCAAATCATTCTTTCAATGGCTGAAATAAGAGGAAATGTCCAAAAAAACCTGCACTCTTTCTTGGATAAAGACAAAAATGAAGAATTAATTTGAAATGAATACAAATGAAATATTATTGAAACGATTAGAAATCATGGGAATACAAATTAAGGTTTTCACCATAACATACATAATTGGACATTACAAGTTTACATTTTAAAGTCGACTTCGAACGACAGATTTTTGAGAATCTTTTCATGGCAATTTTATTTACTCTCAGAGTTTTTGCCAGAAACCTACTGAGAGGAAGTTGCCGAAGAAATACTTTTTGTATTTTGTCTTGATGTCTGGCCCAGGGCTCGAACCCTGGCTTTACGTCTAATATTATTAAATATTTTTTAATATATTGCTTCGATCCCAAATTAATTTTAATTTTTGGTTAAAATAAGCTGAGAGCCACTGCATATTTATCGCGAATTTATTACTTCTCTCAATACTCTAGGAGCAAGAAGGTGATGAATCTCGTTTCTGTTGCGTTATGATACTTCTAATTTTCGTGATTTACTGTTAACATCAATTTGAATGTTTCATATGTATGTCCAATATATTTACCAATAAAATTTCGACTACTATATTAAATTTGTATTTAATTTTATGTTTTACATTTAACTTTTAAATCATTTAAAAAAAATTTCAATTTTTAATGACACAATTTATAACAACATATAACACAATATAAAAACATAAATATGTAGTCGGAAAATGACTTATGAGTTAAATTCAAATGTTTGCCATAAATTGGCGAATGCTCATTGCATACTACAGAAAAAAAAGAACATTTTTAAATTTTCCTGCTGTGCAAAGTTCATAAATTATCATGAGCAATTACTTAATTACACTATGCGACAAAATAAAAAAAATTAAATACACCCAGCTAATGACATAGTGTAAGTTGTGAGTTTTGCTGAATAGAACTCAAAAATATTTTTTTTTACATTTCTTGAATCCTCCAAACTTATTTTATTTGACAAAAACTATTTTTTTGACTTTGCGCACAAATTTATTGATTACAGAAACATTTCTGAACCAATGTCCAGAATTTAAACCTTATTAGAAAGAATATGACTTAATATGCTATGATGTTTGATGAGGTAAACTTGACAAATGTGAATTTTTTCATATTTTTTCAAGTTTGTCCGTTCATAGTAGCAAGCTTTAATTAAAAAATATGAAATAAGTGACGACATTCTGAAAGTACATTATCTTGCGAAGAGATTGATAGTTCGTCTGATCAAATCGGACAAAAATTACCGTAGTTATTACTTAAAGAGTCTAACAGTCGAGTTATATTTTTCATATATGCGGGAAATTTCGTGCCAAGTGACTCAATTTTTAAAATTGATGTCTTCCGATTTGGATGAAATTTGCACCATTTGCACTATTTGCACTATTGGATAGTAGGCCAGACACAAATATTCAGCTCTATCAGTCAAGAACTGCCGGAGTTAGAGGGGGTCAAAGTTGGACATTTTGATTATACAGGTTTTTTTTAAATGTGTGTAACTTTTCACCTATTGGCCCTAGCAAAAATTTTCCAAAGGATGTTAGATAGCTATTTCTTCAATCTTTCTAAAAATATTTTTTTTTTTAATTAATTTGTTTTTAAATTTTTTTTTCAAAATGGGCCCTTTTTTTGCTAAAAGAAAGCTTATAAAATTTCCTTTAAGGCCTTTATAATCGCTTAATGGGATGCGAGTGGGATATCTATCAAAAAAAATTATTTTTTAACTCAAGAATAAGATTATTCAATATTATTTCAATATTTAATTTATTGCTTATAATACGAAATGCCAATAATAATAAAAAATTTAATAAAATTAATATATAAATTTTGAAATTGCCAATCTTTCGTCCTTCTTATATAATGCCTTCATTTTCTGCTTTTTTTGCCAATGCTTTCTTGGAGTTGCTAGGTTCAGCTGCTGATTTCGCAGCTGCTTTCTTTTTTGGCTTTGGAAAGAAATCGCATTGAGTTGAAAACTTTTTCAACTGAAGTCTTCCATCGATAAGTGGTATAAAAGCATGGTATTGATCTGTACCAGCGTCGAATCTACTCTTCAATGTTTTTAATGTTTCCTCATGATCATCTTTGCTACTAAAAACTGTTTCATATACATATATATTTTTTCAAATGAATTTTTAGTTCAAAAATTATCAGAATTTTTGATGAATCTTGACATTTGAGAGACCATCAAAAGTTGATCAATGTTTACGCAAAGCGAAATAATAATATTTGCGAAAATTTGATAAGATGACATATATAAAAAATATAACATAACTGTTATACTATTTAAATAATAAATACGGTAATTTTTGTCCGATTTGACCAAACAAAGTGTCAATCTTTTCACAAGATAATACACTTTCTGAATGTCATCACTTATTTTATAGTTTTTAATTAAATTTTGCAATTAAGAATAGATAAACTGGAAAAAATTAGAAAAAAAATCTTATTTTCCAAGTTTACTCGATCAAAACACGTAACATATAAGTTATGCTTATGTATGTATATCATTTTAAATGCTGTCTTTGGATTTTGAAAATAGTTTGTAAAATATTTGGGGAATCAAAAATACCATTTTTGTCAAATAAAACAATTTTGGAGGGGTTCAAGAAATATAAAAAAAAATATTTTTCAGTTCTACTCAACAAAACTCACAACCTACACTATGTCATTAGCTGGGTGTATTTTGACTGCCGCACCGTGTTATCATATAAAATACAGAATTTAGTGGCACTTTGAAACAGTCGGAAATATTTGGTGGAATTTTATCGTAGCCTAGTTATATAAAAAAAAACTTTGATAAAAAATTTATTTGCACTGTTCTTGAGAAACGAGAACAATACAAACTAAACGTATTTATACACATACTTGTATATGTAAATTTATTGGGAAAGCAAAACGGAAACATAAATAAATATTTTGCATTTGTTTTAATGTTTCCCATAAATTCTGCATATGAAAGCATTATCTCAGTGGATAAAAACTGTAAAATAAAGAACAACGTTTTCACACAATTTAAAATCGAAATTAAAAAGTAGACAAATGATTAAATCATCAGATATGAAATCAGCATAGAGTAATTATAGACCGTTCATGTGGAAACTACTTAATGTTTGAATATCATGATATTAGTAGAAAAATTAAAATAAATTTAACCGTAGATCGAGCTTGGTACCAAAAATGATCCATTTAAATTTTTGACACTATATACATAACTTTAATTCAGAAAAAGTTAGATGTCTGATATTTTTTAAATTCGTTAGTATTGTGATTGTCGTTATTTTAAACCAAATAAAAAAAGAAAATTTCAAACAGAAACAAACAAAAAATTCAAAAATTTCACCACTCTGTCTTATGTATCATTTTTGATACCTACGACTTTTCTATGTATTCTTTGGTGTTCTGAATGTAATTTTTTAAAGTTTTCAAAGATTACGTGAAGTTTTATCGTGAATAATACATTATTTATGGTATTTGAGAAGGAATTGAAAGGCAAGTGTTATATGAAAGTAAAAAGGTTGAATTTACTGTTGTGGATATATTCTTGAGATTGATTGAATTAGTCGTAGTCTATTATGAAGCCTGTTAGCTTATTAGAAGTCAGACCAAGGTTCAAACTTAAGGTCAGACATTTCAAATTTACAACGAAAGGTTGTAATGACCGATTATGCGCGTATGTATGTAATTTTCCTGCTGCTGAAGACTCTGAAAAAGAAGAAAACAAAAGCTCATCTTATGAACGCACGAAAGTATTGGCAGCAACAAACATAACAATAGGATGTTTAACGCCAAAGATGGTACTACTTGGAACAGGAAATCGTATGCCTTCAGTAGTTTGGGAAGAGAAATATTACCAATTTTCACGCAGATTGCTAGCACCTGTTTCTGGAAATGTTGAAGAGTCTTTCTTACTGCTGTTCTCATGTTTATCGCACGTGGCAGACAAACATTAAAAAAGTCTTTCATCTTATGTTTCATTTCATAGAAATAACTATGTAAGTATGAGGCAACAGAATCATTCGCTTTGATAATGCGAAATGATGATAAATTCAGACCTAGTACGCCTTTTCGAATAATGAGCTGAAAGTCTTGCAGCCTTTAATAAAGCCTTTTTTTTCAAAATCCAAATGAGAATGAAAAGGATTTTTTTTTTTAAAAAATATATATTTATCTTAATTTTTTGTTATTAAATTTTAACCATTTTCCTAAAACTTTTATCACACATCTTGTAGTTATATGTAAGAAATAATACTGTATAAATAGTTTGGGATTAGCTATCATACTTTCAGCGCACCCCATATATCCTTTTTTAAGATTTTTAAAAATTAAATTTTTCTGTTCGCCTGAAAGGTAAGAAAGTTAGAGAAAATACATTTAAACAATGAGGCTTATGTTTTTTTGTTCCTTTTTGGTATATTTTCATCTCAAATTAAAGTTTTTTAGCAACAGAATTCAAAAACTTTTTAGTTTTATTGTGGAAAATTAAAATTAACTGCATTGATTTTAATTGAAATTTGATACTTAGTAATGGAAAACTTACAGTGATTGTTAAAGAAATTAATTTCAGGATATTTATATAAATCAAGCTTCATAAAGAAATTTACGGAGTAATGCATGGTATTGATTTATATTTTCTTTCCTTTTGTTTTGTTTTATTACCTGTACAACTCATATTTAATTATGTCGGTATAGATTAGTAACTAATTTAATTTTAAGGTCGAACGAAGTCGAACAAGTTGCGTCTCAACAAGTTACAGCCGTATTTGGGGAAGCCGGGGAGCCAGAGAAGAATAAACGGGAGAGCATTGTTATTTATATAATCGATGTTCTATTGCAACGGAAAACTTTTTTACTTTACATGACGTTGACAACAAACTTTTCTCACGAAATATTACAATGGTTTGTACAATCAGGCTTCAGCCATTACTCAATTGAAAGTGTTACTGATGCGAGTGACAATAAGCTGCCCCATCTAAACAATTGGAAACTTAAAAATCGCCACAAAACAAGGGTGTTAGATATCAAAGTCTTACCAGTTAGAAAAAAATAAAACCAAGCTGACATGAAGTGTTTGATTTTTACGTAAAAAACCAATGCTGCAATAGTACATCATGTCAGAAATTTTGGAGTAAATGTCATAATGGTGATAATAAAAAGTAATAACATAAAATAAATAAAAACATTTAAATTTTTAAACAAAATCTATCAATAATTGCGAAAATTCTATGTTACTGCAAGTATGTATCAAAAGTGATACCTAAGG
The DNA here is from genome assembly GCA_958299815.1 of Sarcophaga carnaria. NCBI lineage: Eukaryota > Metazoa > Arthropoda > Insecta > Diptera > Sarcophagidae > Sarcophaga > Sarcophaga carnaria. Next base: position 69,579,506 of record OY283149.1, on the reverse strand, counting down.
TAGAATTATGAAGTTTTTAAGGCTTTAAATCCATCAGTATCATAATTTCCTCCTGTAATAATTGCAATTAAATTCTGAGATGTTAATTTTTATGTATGTAACAATAAATATAAATAAAAAAATTATTGTTTTTTTGTTTTGTTTATTGGTCTCTTTCAGCCTCTGCAGCAATTGCAAATTTTGTTAATTAAATTAAATAAAATCAGTTCTACAAGGATGTCAAGGAAAAAGCAAATGCTCTTTCAAACTGTCGCTCATATTAAATAACAATAAACATTATAAATTATGTTTATATGTATGTATGTATGTCATATACATATATATGTATGTATGTATGTCATATTTAAATAAAATAAACAGCAAAAAGAACGGAAAACCCAAATAAAATAATTAAAAATTGGCATAAAACCACACAAAAGCAAAAAATCAAAAAGAAAAAATAGAAAAATGTGTTCAGGACATTCTGTCTGTCTTCGCTACACATTTTTTGTAGTTATGACGCTAATTGATATTATAATTGAATATAAGCATAATTGTGTACAAAATTTAGCATGTTATTTTTAAAAAATAAAATATGTGTTGTATTTTTATTTTATTTTTAAAATGATATCGTGCAAGCGCAGGCGAATTTCAGTTAATTTGCTTAGTCATTAGTTTTGAAGCTTTAATATATATTCTTGTACTGCGAAGTTATTGAAGACATGAGTAAATGTGTAAATAATTGGCCATTACAACCCTTCAGTCAGGGTTACGGCCTAGTTTCTCACAGCACTAATATTGCGTGAGTTAATTTTAGACATGAGTGGTGGGACCTACAGTTTAAAGTCGACCCCGAACGACAGATTTTTGAGAAACTATTCATAGCAATTTTATTTACTCTCAGAGTTTTTGCCAGAAATCTGCTGAGAGGAAGTCGCCGAAAAAATATTTTTCATATTTCGTTTTGATGTCTAACCTTGAGTTTGAACCGTGGTCTTGCGTCTAATAAGCTAACACATTACCTACTACACTACGGCGACTCTAATATATGAATGCAAATTTATGAATTTTAAGTAATAATTTGCAAAAATAATAAAAAAATTTTATATATATTTTATTAATTTATTTCTATTTTATAATAAAACAAAATAATTTTTAATGTTTTTCACAAAACCATAAGAAAATAAAGAAAACTTTCTGGTGATTCCATATTTTGCACCACAAGACGTCAATACACCCAATCATACTGCTGCAAATCTAAATATGTGATTTGCCTACAAAAGGTTACACAGGCTTGATGCTGTTGACCAAAGTCCCGATATGATTCCTTTCGAAAAATTTTAAATTTTAAAAATTCCACTAGAATTGTTAATTCAAAATTAATGGTATACTTTATATTTAATTGAATTTGAAATATATTACTTATACGCATCATATTACTTCAACTTCAATAATTACGCTGTAAAGTATGCAATAAAAAATTTTGGCCAGGTCGTGTATGAAACTAATGGAATGAAATATCACTCATACGTCACATACTTCTAATTATGAATTTTACATATTAATTATGAGCATAATGTGAGTGAATATTTACCATAATTTTACTAAAAATCGATCAGGTACATTTATAAATTTATGACTTGGTACTTTTCCTTTATGTTTATGTTACTTATTGAATAGTTTTAATTCATTAAACACATTTAAATTGGGTTAGAATGGCCGTTGCTTTAACCAAAATCTACATAAGTTCAATCGAAGACCTCGGTATAAATCCACTCTAAACTTAGTAAAGCAATTGAAGAAAGATATAAGACGTAAGTGGAATAACATATCTTCACACTTTTGTTAAATTTTCTAGTAGTCAGAATCCCGCAGCATAATTAAAAGCTAAAGACTTAGTTTGCAAGGTCTCTAACTGTATCTTATATTTGACTGCCTAAATTTCTGTTTAGGAGATCGTTTGGAAGAACAGTTGCATTGTCGCTAATCCACAAACAAAAGTCAGTAGGAAAAATTGGTCATGAATGAATGGCGGCAAATACCAACGAAAAACACAAAAAATACTGGTATTTTCAATTCGATACTTAACGTACCCTTTTTTCTGCTATTTTAAGAAATAATTTTGTAAACAATTTGTATTGTTACGTTTTTACCTTTTAAAAACGTTTGAAGTATGAGTTCGTAGATTGTAAATAAAAAATATAAATGAATTTGTGTTTAGTTTTATATAAATCCTTTATTGTTCGTACGATTCTGTGTGCCACTGTTCACAACAACAATCGCGTTATTCGTTGCTCTTCTTTTCACTCTTTTGTGTAAAAAGTAACAATTGTTCGTGAGATCTTTACAACGGAGATCTTCCACCCACGATTATTCTCTTCACACGCAACACGTCTTCACACAATAACAAGACTGACGGAATTCTTACTATTCGTTGGCTGCTTTGCCTTTTTATATGCCCACCTAATCAATTTGATGAAGTTTCTTGGAGTCGAACGTTCGTGGTTTCGCTTTCCCGAGAACTCCATCGCGACTTCATTGTTGGTTGTGTATATTGTTCACATCGCTTGTTGTTGCGTTCTCGCTTACTTGTCTATTCCCTTTTCTTTCATACAGATGTTGTTGGTTTACTTGTAATAAGTTTGTTGTACTTGTTTGAGTAGCTTTTGTTCATTTTTATGTGAAACGATATTACACCGTTTCTATTTTCGTAACAATATTTTTATTCGAAAATTTAACACCAATTTTTATAATGAAATTATTTTTTACGTTATTTGTATTCTCATTTACATTTCAATTTAAGTTTTAATTTAAATGCAGCTTAAATAGAATATTCTATTACGTATCGATTTTTTATGCTATTCTTTTTAAATCAATTAAATTGAGAAGCAAAAGTAAATAAATTAAAATCTCAATTATTTAAAAACAATTTAAAGAAATTTAATGTAATCTGTTCAATGTAATAGTAGATGCAAACAAATTTTAATTAAATTACAAATTGCAAAGAGTTAAGAAAGGGCATAATAGCGAGGTTATATACATAGAACATGTAATTCCTCAATGAATACAATTACAATTTTTTTATTACAAATTTAGAAACTACTTGAAATCGTGGTAATAGGCCATTTACACTACAGCAAAATCTAGTAGATTGTATTTCAAATATTGCTCAAAATCTACATCGTTTACACTGGATTTATTTGACATTAGCAAGATTTCATTTTATTAAAAAAAACAGCTGACTGAAATTTAAAATAAAATAATAATATTTTAGTTTAACCCTAATCAAGTCAGGAAAATTTTTTACAAATGCAGTCAAAATGTGTCTCAGAGGCACATACAAAGAAGTTACGTATTATTTTGTTAACTTATTTTTATTTTATTACATTTTTTCTTCTCAGTTACATAAATGAAATATTATTTATTTATTTTCGCATTTTAAGCAAAGTAGAACTATTGTTCTATTGCTCGTTGCAAGTATTTTTGTGGTAAATACTGCAAGACTGCTTACACATTCTGCATATCTTCGGTGGGCACATATAATATCTACGTCGCATATCTGTCTGCCTTGGCTGGTTTGAGAATTCATCCTCGTGTTGTATGGACCGAACATTGGACAAATTATTTTTATTTAATTTTAGAAGACAACGGCAAATAATGGGTGTCAGAACTCTTCGTAACTCATTATACCTCATTATAACTCATTATTATATTTTATTTTGTTGTTCACCAACAATAGAAGTAATAGCGTTCCCATATGTGCCTCATAGACACATTTTGACATGATTAAGAACATTTTTGATTGAAACAAAATAAAAAATAAAAATAAATTAATTTATTACTTGAAATTTGAAAATTCAAAATAAAACAACTGAAAGTAGGAATTCAAGAAGCAGTAAGAACTAGAACCTATATTTAAAGAAGTTACAACATGACCAAGTGAAATGTCAATGAAATGTGTCGAAGAGGCACAGACTTGATTAGGGTTAAATTGAAATTTCATTTTTTTCCTGCTCAGCGTTGTATTTTTAAGTACTATTTGGCAAAACACATAGTTGCATTTCTATTTTTACTAGATTTTGAGTAGATTTTGCCGAAATATACTAAATAAGTAGATTTTGTTTTGTATGGGAAATCTAGTTAAAATCAACTAGATTTGGCTCGAAATCTCATAAGTACTAGATTTCGCTGTAGTGTAAATTGCCTATAAAATAATTTAATTTAAATTCAAATGATTAGACTATGCGACAAAAATTAAAAATGATATACAACCGAGTAACTACATTGTACATTTGGTTGAGTAGAATTTAAAAAAATACTTAATTTTTATTTCTCGAACCATCCAAACTTCTTTTATTTGAAAAAAAAATTGTAAGCGGGAAGTAGAAAGATTTGGACATTCACATTCTGCAATTGACAATGATGAAACAGCATATATTAAAATTATGATTAAGATGTTATACTCTTTAAATAATATTTACGGTAATTTTATTCCAATATTATCAAGCGAAATGTCAAACTCTTGACAAGGGAATGCACTTTCAGAGTGTCTCCACTTATTTCATATTTTTTAATTAAATTTTGCAAACATTAAAAGTAAATAAAAATAAAAAATCATATTTTCCAAGTTTATCCCATCAAATCTCATAACATATAAGTTTTAACAAAATGTTTATGTATACCGTTTGAAAGGCTAATCTCTTCGCTTTCTAAAAAACTTTGGATTTTTAAAATAGGTTCAAACATAGTTGGGTAATCAATAATTTTGTGTGAAAAGATAAAAAAATTGTTTTTGTCAAATAAAACACGTTTGGAGGGTTCGAGAAATATAAAAAAATATTTTTGAGTTCTGCTCCACTAACTGAACAACTTAAACTAGGTAGCTACTCGGGTGTATTTAATTTTTTGTATTTTGTCGCATAGTGTTATCTGCGCGAACAATTATAATTTTTAAATTTCAATTATTGACTCAAGCTACTTAGAAAATATTTTGTATTTTTATTCTTCTTCTTGATTACTGGTATTTACATAAACTGATAGCATTAAACCAATACAACTTTTAAAAACATATGAAAACAATGTGTATAAGTTTATCGGATTTTTATATAAAAATTATCAACAACAAGCATACACTGTTGTATTTTCGTCCAATATTATACGCCATACAACGATACAAGGGCTTGTATGAATTGTCCAAGTGTATGTGTTAATTTTCTTAAACCCTATTATTCCTTCCTGCGATTTTATTCGTTTAGTATACCGTACATACATGTGCAAGAGTAAGCTTGTGTAATAATGTGACCAGGCAAGTGATTATCTCTTGTTATTCCTCTGTTTACACCCTTTGCATAAATAATAACAATTATTAGACAGTATTGTTTGACAGATCTTTTTCGAAGCACGATTACTCTTTTCAAACGCACTGCGCCTTCACACAAGACTGACTGAACTATTAGTCACTCAGTTGCCTGCTTAGCCTTGCCTTTTATATGACAGGGTAAACAGTGTGATGAATGTTCTTGTAGGCGAATGTTCATGGCCTCGCCTTCTCAAGATCTCTATAAATGTTAACATTGTTGGAACATTATTGTTATTTCTGTATTTTGCTTAAATTTATTCTTGTAGTGTTTGTTGTTGTATTTTTCTTTACTTGATTACCATTTTTATGCTGGTGTTTGTTGTTATATTACGCAGTGTAATAAGTTGTAAACGAATTCGTTGTTTTTGTTTTTGTAGCTTTTGTTTATAATTTTAATGTTAAACGATGTTAACCGAAAAATACCAGTATCTAGATTTTCCATTATAGTAACATTATGTTTATAGCTTAAGAAAGTAGCAGTGAATCTAGCGCCATTTATATTAATTACGTGAACGGAAAGACAAAAATTAATAACTTTGACAATACTTTATTACGTTCATTCTTTCCTTCCTTTTCATCCTTTAAGTAACGAAATAAAATATAAAAAAGGTTAAACTCAGAAAAAAAAGAACTAAACCCAGTGAACATAACCGCAAGGGAAGCCCAATATTAACGTGAAGGACTTATAGAAACACCAAAACTAGAAAGCAAAGGAAAATAAAAGAAACCGTTTGTTTAATTTATTTTGTTAAAATTTCCATTAATTATACAAATTTCTTGGGCATTGAACTTAAATACCCTTTCCTCAATTTTTTTCTTTAATTTAATATTTGGAATATGACCTTTTTTAGTACAAAAGAAATTACCTTTTTTCAGGAAGTGTATCGTGTCGAAGAAAAAGGATACATTTTTATTTATTTTTGGTAAGGTTTGTGGCCTTCTGCAGAGACAAATAATATTGAAGTATAAGCGGTTGTGTCTTACTTCAATACAACTTATTTTCTTTTATTATCTGTATTTACTAATAAGAGGCGTTTAAGGCTACTGCCGTACTTCCGATCGCAGTTGACTACATACATAATTGGCCATTACAACTCTTTAGTCAGGATTACGGCCTAGCAACTCACACCACTCATGTTGTGTGTGTTAATTTTATATATGAGTGGTGGGACCAACAGTTTAAAGTCGACCCTGAACGACAGATTTTTGAGAAACTTTTTCATGGCAGTTTTATTTACTCTCAGAGTTTTGGACAGAAATATGCTGAGAACCGTGGCCTTACGTCTAATAAGCTAACACACTACATACCAGACTACGGTAATGCCAAGAAAAACTTTTCGGTTTGCCTGGTGTCAGATTACCCCACAATACAATGTAACTAAAGTGGTAATAAATTGATTTAACTGGAGTTCATTGCATTTGGATATCTTTTTCATTTTCTTTACTACTGACTTTGCTTCTACCTTATAATATGTTCAGATATGTACTGTTATTGAATTAATATTCGGTTTATTGATAACAATATTTTTAGTGTTCAGACACAAAATTTATTTGACAGCTGGTAAACAAAACAGCTGATTACTTCAACAAGATTGCTTTTAATTTAATCGCAAAAATTAAAAAAATGGAAAGCAAACAAAAAAAAAAACAAAAACAACATTGGAAAAGGTCTTAGTAATGATTAACCGATACGCCGAGCTGTTGCGGTTAGTAGGGAATATTTCTGACTCCATAGTGGCTTCTCTCAGAAGGATGAGAAAGAAAAATTTGATAATACTGCATAGCTTGTAGAAAAGAAAGCGTTTGCTTATGGCACTGTTAGAGGAAAATGAAACTCAAAGGTCTTTATTTGTTAAATGCTGAATACGTCGTATTTTCAAAATATACCGGTCAGTTAACATATTCTGAATAAACCCGAGGATGAAATTGCTAGAACTGTTATAGATTATCAGTCAAGACCTAGAAGATCAGCCATACTTGGAGAAGACAGGTAGAAACAGAAGCTGCTTTCTTCAGAACAGGAACTGGATTCAGTAAGATCTCAGTTCAGGGTATTATAAATATCTTTTCGAAATAAATTAGAAATTATCATCAAACAACATTGATATCGAAAGGGTTAAAAATTAAATACGACATCAATACAATACAGATCAATCATGCCGTTTATTGCGATTTTCTCAATATACGTCCATGTGTGAACAAAGTATTAACTTGCAGAGCTCATTTATTTTATGGTAAAAAGCATCTAAACTTTCCAGTAAGATTGTGATTGAATAACCATTTTGTTTACTCCATATCATATAACCCAAAATATATGTTTGGTAAATCGTTACCATCAACTTGCCTTACCATTGTACTTTAAGATTAATCAATTAAATTAAAAATAAAAGTTCTACATTTCCATTTGCTACAGTCTTGGGGTTTTTGTTTTCTATGGAATAAAGTGATGGATGAAACAAAGGCATAGCTTTTCATTTACTGTTCTGGTTGACTGATTTTTTCTTATTATTTATCAACGGTTTTGTGGTTTAGTTAATATTAATTGTTTAGGCTAGTATTGCCGGCCGTAGTCTAGTAGACATAGCTGCCAGATTTGACGATTTATCGTCATTTTGGCGATCTTATGTTCCAAAAATATCATGTGACGATTTATACACTTATTTTGACGATTTTTGGAAATTAAAAATTTACATCATATTCTTTACTTGAGTATATTAAAAGCCTCTTTAAGCGTTGTGTATGCTTTGTAGTTTAGGTTAGTAACAACAAGGAGTAAAGTATTATATTTTTAAATTATTTACGTACACCTGTGATGACAGCACATAATATGCTAACTAACCGAAGAAAATAAAATCGCCAATTAGTAAATGAAATTTAAAAAGAAATGATCAGACCTTTCAAAAAAAATGGTAAGTTCTTCAAATATCTACAAATACCCTAGCATTACCCAGCAATTAATAGCAATACCAAGAATTTTGAAATAAGATTGGCACTTTTCGTAGGTGAGCTAGCTTACCACTTGCCGTTGAAGACCATTTTTAAAGATTCGAATATAGCTTCTAATATTACCCTAGGAAGACCAAAGGCAAGTAGCAATATTATTTTTTCGTAGAACCAACACTAATGGGACGGCCCCCCTACACGCAGTGCATTGTGTTGGAACTAGAAAAATCTTATATATAAAAATGAATGTGTGTTTATTTGTTTGTTTGTTTGTTTGAATTCTATAGACGGCTAAACGCCTGCACCGATTTTTTTGAAATTTTCACAGTATCTTCCTGTATGTCTGGAAGGAGTTATAGGCTTTTTATGTTGAAATAGGCAAATAGAATAAAATAAAATAAAATAAAATAAATAAAAAAGTATGAGCGTTATTGTCTAACAAAATATTATGTATATGTCACCCGTCAGCTCTATGTAATATTTTATACACGACAGTAATTGAAATACGTCGATATATGTACACATATGGCCAAAAAAATAGGTGTGAACTACATGGCAAACTATATCCGTATACTTTCGGTTTTATTTATACGTCATAGTTTAGTCAATTAGTTTTATTAAATTAATTTATTTTACGTTCTTAAAAGTTAAAAGGAAGGGAAAATAACAGTAAATTATGTTTAAAATGAAGTGAATTAAAAAAAAACCAGCTTTTGATGTGGACACCAATCTTTGTGAGCCAAGGCAAAATTTTTCCTCTTATTTAAATTGTTTGTTCTAAGCAAAGGGACTTTGCGAGTTATCCTACCTTGTAGGCCTGCCTTCTGTAATCGTCTTCGCACAGTTCGTGATGACACTGTATTTTCAATTTCTCTAGCAATCGCCTTAGATGACTTAAAAGGGCCCCGTTTGGAAAGTGTGACTATGCGTTTGTCTGTAGTTAATGAAGTTTTTCTATGTCTACCTCGTGTTTCAACGTTATTTTTTCTTTCAAAGCGTTGATTACAAAATTCTCAGACCGATTTAAATCATCTGCAATGAATTTGTAGGTTTTACCTTGCTCGCGAAGTTTAAGAACGAGGAGTCTTTCTTCATTAATGCAATGGAGCCCACGGCCCATCTTAAAAATTAATTATGTCTGATATAATGTTATTTTTAATTAATATTATTTCACTTACTTTCTTCCTTTTTTTCTAATTTTTTGACAATAAATCAAATTTTAACTAAATTACAAATCACACACCTATTGTTATGCCCAAGTAAAATTCGCACTTAAAGGAAAAATCCCACACTATTTATCTGAGATAAGCTTATTTTTAGTGGAATTCCAGTTTTTTTCTTTCTGCAACAATAATACTAGACTATTTATTTGGTAATTTTAGCATAGTTGTAATTTTTTGCATTTTTTAATATGTTGAAAGAAAAAAATATTTTACACCTATTTTTTTTTGGCAATGAGTGTATATAAAAATGAATGTGTGTTTATTTGTTTGTGGGTTTGTTTGTTTGAAGTGTATAGAGGGCTAAACATCTGGACCGATTTTCTTGAAATTTGAACAGTACCTTCCTTTTTATTTTAAAATTTCAAGAAGTTGAGGTGCCACGCCCACATATCCATATAAAAATGAATGTTTGCTTGTATGTACCTTATAGAATCGTAAATTATGCATTTGATCATGTTATGATCTTTAGCAAAGTCGTTGCGCATGTGCCGACGATGGTTTCTAATTGGTATGACCAATTTCCGGCATGTGGTGCCACTGAAAATTACACAAAATGAATTAAATCGTAAACTGTGCATTCTTTAACAGACATGTTTCGCATGAGTCAACGGAGGTGAGTGCGATTAATTTCAGATGGATGGCTTCACTGAAAATTATTCAATTGATGGACCTACACCTCAAGCACGGAAGAAAAGAGCACTACGAGCCTCAGAATCAGACGAGCAACGAACATTGAGACTGGAAAATCCTCCAGTATATGCCGCTGAGACCCGTTTGCTTGAATCACTTTAACAACGAGAAGTGAGATTATAAACTGATCGAATGCATACTACTTAGGCCCGTTCATCTGAATCGTCAGGACAACGGAAAACAAAAGCAACAAAATGATTCAAAATTAATTGGACATTTGTGTAATGTCTTTCCTTTAAATTTATTTTAGTCTGTAGCGCAGCAACACGCGCAGTGTACAGTTAGTATGTTATAAGAAGGCGGAAAGAGAGGGTAGTATCTGTGGACACTAGATTGGAATCCCTTTTTACCATAAGTGACAAAAAACACCTCTGTAGAAAGGGAGTTCCACATACGAATAGTTCGACTAAAGAACGAATTGTGTCTGTAATGCAGTGTTCGATCCTTTCGCCAATCGAGGTTCTCTCCGAGAAAGACGGTGTTACGTAGGTATACAAGGAATATATTGTTTAAACTTAAAATTTTTTCTTGAAAATTGTATTAAACTTCTCGATTTAAAAAAAATGTCAGAAATGAAAATGAGGAATGGTATCTTTTAATTTCTAGCTTTTACTAAATTTATTAAAATATATTAGTTTTATTACAATCATCAGCTAGAGAGAGAGTAGAGAAAAAAAATAAATAAATAAGCTAAGTTAATTTAAATTAAACTAAATTCCTTAGAGCAATATTGTATAAAAAGATTATTTAAAACTTAGCAATCGTAACTGCTTAGACTTTACTATTGTATCTGATTTGATTAAAATGTTTAATTCTAATATAATATATATATACAGTGAGCGCCATTAGTGAGTCAACACCCACTATAATTTTAAATTTTCTATTATGTTCTTAAGTATAAAAAGTTCCCTTATCATGAATTGTTTTTTCGTTTTAACATTTTAAACGTTTTTATTTTTGGAAATTTATTCGACTATTTACTTTTATTTACTATATTTACTTTTCTCGCTATCCTAAGAAAATGAATTATTTCAGTGGTGTCTACTCACTTTTGACGCTCACTGTATATATATATATATTTTTTTACGATTTCAATGAACATCTTTAACGATTTGTTTCTAATATTTGACGATTTGATGCTTTATTTATCTGGCAGCTATGCTAGCAGATAGTGTGTTGACTTATTTGACGTGAGGCGATAGTTCAAATTCTAGGTCAGAAATCTCCAACAAAACGAAATATGAAAAATAATATTTCTTCGCCAAATTCCTCCCAACAGATTTTTGGTAAAACTCTGAGAGTAATAAAGCTCCAGAAATTGTTTTATTTTTCTAATTTCGCCGGTAGTCTAATTTATTCTTATCAAATAAACAGATTTCAAAAAGTTTATTTAAATGGCAACATTTCAGAGCCGCTTAATGTTAGTAGAGCTATTTCCCAGAGTTCAATACTGTGGCCTCTGTTGTTTTGTATATAAATACCAGATGTTTTGGTCGACTGTGACATGCTTATGGTGTGCAGCTTTATACTAGTACTCATAAGGAGAACATTACTTCTTGTTTAGATTGCATTAATCGTGATTTAGTAAAAATTCAGAGCTGGATTTCAGCTAACGGACTATGTATCAATGATTTAAAGTCGAAATGTATTATAGTTTGGAAAACCAATAGATCATATGGCATATCTAAATTGAGTATCAGGGGAAATAAAATTGATTTTGTCGAGTCTGCAACCAATCTGGGTATTGTCTTTAATGTCAGATTATCGTGGCCAGCCATATAAGTGTTGTTGTTGGTAGAATTTGTAGTATGCTTCGAAACTTGTCTGTTGTCATAGATTCAACTCCTTTTGCCATTCGTATGCAAATTGCTAAAACGTACTTAATTCCTGTACTTTTAAAAGGGTGTGAAACCGTCGCAAACTGCGATAGTAATCAAAAACAAAAACTCATCCGAGCATATAACAACATGGCAAGATATGTCTTTCTTAAAAGCCACCGGAACCATATTTCTCATTTAGCGTACCAGTTATTTATTGTAGAATTTAATAATCTTTTGAAAATTATATGCCTCATTCTATTACATACCTACATACATAATTGGTCATTACGACCCTTCAGTCAGGATTACGACCTAGTTTCTCACACCACTCATGTTGTGTATGTTAAATTTTATACATGAGTGGTGAGACCTACAGTTTAAAGTCGACTCCGAACTACAGATTTTTGAGAAACTTTTCATGGCAATTTTTATTCACTCTCATAGTTTTTGTCAGAAATCTGCTGAGAGGAAGTCGTCGAAGAAATACTTTTTGAAACTGTCGTGTAGTCGTGCTTTTGATGTGCAGCCCTTGCGCTGATTTTGGTGGATCTTATCTTATCTTATCTTAATACTCTTAACCCAACCGATTTTAATACGGGTTCAATATGAAAAGGCTTTTGTAGCGTATCGTCTAGGCTATAGGGGAATGAATCAACCACAGTCAGAAGACGTACTACCAGAGTATACTGGCTTTAAAAAAAACAAAACTCACACTCCAACACGGGAAGAATGGGTTGCTGAAGCTGTCATCGGTGACGGTGATATAAAGATCTTCATCGATGGCTCAAAATTGGAGTGTGGAACTGGATGTGGGGTCTATTCCGATAAACTGGCATCAGGTCATACTGATTACCTAACGAGGCCAGCTTATTTCGTGCCAGGATTTTCGCTATTGAACAAGCTGAACGCATGGTTGAAACCGAGAATCTAGCTCCTTCGAGCTTGAACATATGCTGGTCGGTCAAGCAACAATCAAAGCGCTGAGATCCCATCTCGTCAAATCGAACAGCGTCAAGATTTGAATGAACTGGGGTCGGAGAAATCTTAGGAGATAATTATAAGGATACTTTTCCAAATTGAAAAAGCAGCATGGTAGGTAAGTAGGTAGAAGTGGCTGTCCCATCGATGGAGTCATGAGCGGACACACTTAGGCCGCCCACAGGCCCATTGTGATACCACAGTTTCACATTCACCCCTATTCCAGGAACCACTCGGAGCTTCCGATGAAGCGACTCAGACTGCCAATATCCATGCACGACAGTTCATCTAGGTCCTCCAGGTATCTCTGCCTCCTCTGACTAAGTGCCGAGCATGTGCACAGTAGGTGAAGAATAGTTTCATCCTCTTCCTCATATCCACAGCTTCTGCAGAAATCATTCCCGAGGTGTCCAAGACCAATACGCCTCGCATGCGTTCCTATAATACAATGTCCCGTAATAACCCCGATAACAGCGCTGACTCTGCGTCTTTGGAGTTTAAGCACAGTCGCCCTGCGCCTCCTATCGAGCCTTGGCCAGATCGGCCGTTCTGCCCTTGGCCGTTCTGCCCTTATCCGAAGCCGCCCAACTACTGTTGACAAGCTCCACGATTGCATTGTCAATTATAAGCCCGCATTTATCCAAAGAGATCCCCAATGTAAAGAATTCATCAGAAAGTTCGATGGTCGTGCTCCTTCTGGCCAAATCATCCGCTCTGCAGTAGACGGAAATATCTCTATGTCCCGGTACCCATGTGATACAAACATCATATCGGTTCGCCATCTCATTGAGACATCTGCGACAGTCGCACACCCTCTTGGAGTTTATTACACTAGAATCCAATGCTTTGATGGCCGCTTGGCTATCGGAAAGTATGGTGATTTTTCGCCTGTGAATATTTTTGTCCACAATAATTTTCACCGCAGCCTGAATTGCCGACTCTTCCGCCTGAAAGATGCTGCAGTGTTCTGGTAGCCTTATAGCAGTAGCCTTAAGCAGCATAGAATTCAACAAACTGTGGGTGTTCGAACATATCTGGTTGCCATCAGGGATAATCAGGAAACTACTTGAGATCGACAAGAGAACGGTTTGCATTCTAACGGGACACTGAGTTATTCGCAGTTTCGCTGACAAGCTCGGTCTGCTCCATCAGTATTACTGCAGAAGCTGTCGTGATGTGGAGGAAACGGAATCGGTACTACACTCTTTATGCGAATGCTCTACTCATCAGGACAGACGTTATCGGCTTTTGAATGACAGAACTTTTGAAGATCTGGGCATGGTGGCGAACGTGACACTAAGGGAACTGGCAGTTTCATCCGGATCTCGGGATCTTTTAAACCCACCATAAACGGATCATTAAGAGAGAGAAAAAATTTTTTCAAACAAATTTCAGCTCGATTTGGTTAATTTCATATTTTGTCAGGACAAAGTTAAACAGAGCAGCCAATAGGTTATATTTTTCATACAAAGTAGAGCAATCGTGTAAGATTTGAATTGCTTTGATTTTTCGGACAAATTTTTCGAAATGAGTGAATCAAGCTGCAGAAAACTCTCAAAATATTATATTAAAGAATAGTACTATTTGCCATATACATACACATATATACATACGTATATATATTTTTTTAAATACAATTTAGAACATGTACCATAACAGTCCCAGTGATATCACTGCCAAGTATACATGAATAGTTTCCAGTATCATGACGATTCGCATTGGCTGTATAAAGACGACTGAATGCATGTCCTGCATATCGGTTTTCACACTATTAACAAAAGTAGAAAAAAGAGAGGAAGAGAGAGAGATAAAAATATTTTATAAAAATTGTAAAATAAAAGAGTTTTCATTATTCTAACAAGAAGTGCAGAAATGCTAGTATCAATATGCAAATGGAATGATATTCCGAGATTTGTATTAAAAAAATAGAAAAACATTGAAAAAAAAAACTTTGAATATTTTGATAAAATTTGTTAAAACTAGAAACAGAATGGAAAATATGAGAAATATAACACTGTATGCATGGGAATGTAGGAAAAGTCTTTAATAAAGAGGGTTAACTTCACAGATGTAATATGCGGTACGTATTAAAATTCTGCTTAGAACATTAGTATAGTAAGACACAGCTTAATACTGTTTCAGTATTACGCGGTAGTATTTGGATTCCCCTAAATCGCACACTATATTGATACTTGTTGCATATGTGTGCAAATGAAACGGCCATGTACCAACCTAAAGCGGTGCACAATATAGGCTGCCTTCCAAAATCTTAGTTGCTTTGTGTTTGAACAAAGTATCGTGTTTCATAATGTCGTTGTACAAAATATATACATTGTATTCTATTTCAAAACGTCGTCAATGTGTATTTTTAACGCAGTCAAAAAGCAATCAGGCATCCGATTTACAGTTAATGCATTTTTTAGTTACTTTCAATATCTACATAGTTTATACACAGTAGTAGAACTGCATACAAAGTTTGTATTGGTACATTTTGGAAGGTAGCCATAGTGACGGTGTATACTATGTATCTTTTTCAACGCTCTTTTGTCAGTCTGTCCAGAATAAAGATTCCCACTGCATTTTCCAAAGTCGCAATCACAGTACGAACGCTGTTTCGTTTAGCGCTGGAACTTATGTACATACATACATACATCATTGGTGATTACAACCCTTCAGTCAGGATTACGACCTAGTTTCTCACACCACTTATGTTGTGTGTGTTAATTTTATATATGAGTGGCGGGACCGACAGTCGACTCCGAAAGACAGATTTTTGAGAAACTTTTCATGGCAATTTTTATTTACTCTCAAAGTTTTTGCCAAAAATCAGATGAGAGGAAGACGCCGATGAAATAATTTTTGTATTTTTTTTTTATGTCTGGCCTGGGGCTCGAACCCTGGTCTTACTGTATATAATTTTACAAATTACATACCATACGATTAAGCCAACTTATAATTTTGTGAGAAACATTACAGGAAAACAATACATGGGTTGAGGATAGATCATTTAATCGTTTGGTCGCAGTACTTTAACATTTTTACATGACAACTATAATAACAATAATTAGCCAAGTAATAAAATAAATAATATTCTTCGCCCAGAATGTCAGTTTAAACGGAAACTAGCGAAAGTGACGACTGACATTGAGCGAATGCAGCATTACGTTCAGCGTGATGGCTGAAATGCTATCCCGAATTTATTATTGTTTAGAGCTATTACAGATAAAATTTAATCTTAATCTAACTCGGGCTGGGCATTTTAATGCGCTATATTTGCCTCCTGTCCCCAATGCTTACTCATACACGAGCCTTCTCTAGATATTTGCACAAAGATATTTCTATTTGCATCTAGATATTTCAACAAACTATTTCCTGATGCATGTCCAATACTCTTCCATTTACTCCGTTGAATTGATAAATAAATTAATTCCTGTTCTATCATAAACGATCATATTTGAAATCGGCAGAATACTCGGATTATTTTTCTTATAACAGTTAACAAAACATTAAATAGAAGGCTAATCGACTTCACAAAAATTTTGGATATTTATATTTTGATTGATGTTGTGACATCTGATGATCTCCATACCAGAGATCATCAATGAGTATTCAAAAAGAGTAGATCGAATCATACTCATAATTTCTGATACTTATACGCATTCATACTTATTTTAATATCATACTCATACTACTCATATTCAAAGTTTAAAGTACTCATCGTACTCATACCTAACAATACGCATCATGTTGTTGATTTCGACTCTCCATGACTCAACATTTACAAGAATCACAAAATAAGTATGATTCGCGTACGAACACTACAATACTAGCTAGAAGGTAGTATGTTTGCTTTGCTTGCTATCTTTGTCTTTTTCTTTCTTCTTTTTTGGTAAATGTAACAGCAACTAAGACTGTAAATTTTGATGAATGATTCAAATCATTCAAATCATTTATGAGTATTATAAGTATTTTTCTAAATTTATGAATCTGAATGAATAGGCGTATGAATCAAACATATTTCGAATTTTATGAGTTTGATGTCAACGTTGCACTCATACTCATTGCAACCTGGACTTATAAATCAATGTTGTAATGAGTACGAATGAATCAGAGTAGTTGAATTTCAATACTGTTGACTCACTCATATTCGAAATTTCATGAGTACTTTTGAGTAGCGACAAAATGCTCCATACTTTATTGATAATTGTAAATGCAGCGCAACCTATTCTTATATAGAAACGTCGATGACATCGGAGTTAGTTCGCAAATGGTGAACATACTTATGCGTGCTAGTGTGCTTAACTACATTACATCTTTTGGGAGGATATGGCTTCCACAAAGCATTTTCCATCTTATACGGTTGGCTGCTGTCGTTGCGAAAAGTTCTGGTTGGTTGTTATTTTGCCATTTCGGTAATCTATAGTTGTTCCAGCTAACCAGGTGATTGGTCTGCTGTAGTGGCTCTAAGATAATGGTGCTGCTTAGAAACAACGCCCTCCGGGTATGTGCTGTAGTGGTGGGGAATCTTGCTAACCGCTTATTCCAACTTTTTCTCCGCTAGGTGGCTGTACTGCCTGACTTCCCTGTAATATTATCCCTTTTGTCATTTCCAGAGTATGAGGGGATTCTTAAATGGATTGTATTGGAGGGAGCGAAGTCACTTAATTTCAAGTTCGAAAACCATGATGTACAATTTTTATTAACTCCTTTGGAACTCGAACCGGGTGTTTTTAACTCCATTCAAACTCGGGCTTCTATACAAGCTGCGAACGAAACACACCCGCTTTCCTCTCTTGGCATTTACGCGTACAAAGACTATCAAATCTTTTTTCTCCCTTTAAGCCTTTGAATTAGTTGGAATATATAAATAATACCTCTTCAATATAAAACCCTTTATGGAATCTCAATATGCATTCATATTTCCAAATAGAAATTCAATACATTACAATACATTCCTTCTTCATTTTTATGATTTTTTTTTTTGTATTATTTTTATTTTGTGTTTCAATATTAGTTCAACATGAATGGCCATGATATTGAAGGATTTTACTATTAGTTTTTACATATTTTTTTTAAAAATATCTCTTAAAATCTCTTGAAATAATATATGTATACTTTTTTAGAAGAAAAACATATTGATATACTTCTGCTATTATGACAGACGGTGTTTCTAAAAAAATACTCGTATATCTACAGTGATTGCTATATTGCAATTATGACGAATTTTGTTAAGAAAAACAAAAAGAAAAAGCTTATTTAATTAAATTGAAAATCACTTATGACTTTAATATACCCTAAAATAAAATCTAATAATAATTTCCAAGGAAAGCTTTTACGTTCCATTAACAGCAAATCATGTATTAATATGACACTTTCTATAATACAATATGGTACAGTGGATTTTGTTTTTATTAATGCAAATAAAAAAAGAAAAAATAGAAATTTAATTATAAAGAATTTGTTTAGAACATATAGCAAGCAGTTCAAAAAGTTGAATAGTTTGAAATTTATTATCGACAAAACATATAATAGATACGCACATATTTTTAATAAAAAAAAATAAAATAATTGTTTCAAACCCCAGGTCGGACATCCCAAAATCTCTGAGAATAAATAAAATTGTCATTAAAAAGCTTCTCAAAATACTGTCGTAGTCGACTTTAAACTGTAGGTCCCACTCGTGTATAAAATTAACATACATGACATAAGCGTTCGTAATCCTGACTGAAGGGTTGTAATGACCAATTATGTATGCATGCTGGTAGGTAGGTAGGTAGTAGTGGCAGCCCATCCATGAGAATTAGGCCGCATAGGGCTCTCTTAGTATTGAAACCACCCGGAGCTCCTGATGAAGCGATTTAAGTTGTCAATGTCAAACCTTGACAGTTCCTCCAGATGTTTGCATGTATGTATGTCGTCAATACAAGACAATGCCATTTTTTGTATTGTGTCTAGTTGTCAAACTTGTCACTTGTCGATGACTGTCGACATACATATGTTTTTTATTCTGTAAGAATAATTGACGTTAATTTTGTTGTCAGTGTATTTGGTATTGTGTCGTCTTATTGTGTTGCTTTATTGGACGAGAACCCGTGATTTAAACTCTGGGGCACTGTTCGCAATCATTTTTATAAGGAACAGTGGGAAGGTATTGCTACTATTTTGATTTCTATTAGCCCACCAATTAAAACTGATTACGAACGCCAAAAGGTAAACTGCTGTCAAACGAAATTCTTTTTATAGGTAAATAGTCATAAACACAACTGATTGCAAAACAAATAGAGGTGTAGTATTAAGGCAAGTAATTCTGATGACTTTCTGGGAACGTGAAATTGTAAATAAATGAAGATAGTGTTGATTTTTGCTTATTGAAATCACTTGATTTTGGTAAATGACATCCATTTTCTGAATTTCTATTGATATTTCACTATTAATCAATGCCATTATCACAACAACTACCAATTCTCTCACTAACATTTATCTCTAGTCATATTATTTCTGACATGAGTCTATTTCCTAGGGTAACACTTATATATACAGTAGAGTTGTTACAACAACACAACACATTCCTTAAGCCTGTAAAAAGAAAATTTATCGAAGCGCCAAAAAAAAATATTCCGTTAAACACACAGAATTACTTAAAAAGCTACCAGTCTAGAATATTGAAAGAAATATCGGGTCCGCCATCTAAGGTATTTTTTTTCAACTAGTGCTTATTTCGTGAATGGTAACACTTAGTTCATGTCTGATTTGACAGATAATCAGTTTTATCCTTCCGCTGAACGAATATGGTTGTGTATACGCTTGAACAACGCTGGGAAATATTGCGATATTACTTTGAAAATCATGGTAATGTTTTCTTCGAAAATGAGCAAGGAGTGGTCATTACAGTCAATGGTGATCGTTATCGGCCTATGTTGAACGAATTTTTGTTCACAAAAATTGAAGAGGAGGATATTGGCAACATTTGGTTTCAACAGGACAGCGCTACGTGCCACACAGCCGAAGATACACTCGATGTATTGCGCCCTGTTTTTGAAGATCGCATCATCAGCCGCAGAGCTGATGTCGTTTGGCCACCGCGGAGCTGCGATTTGACACCGTTGCACTATTATTTGTGGGGTGCCGTCAAAGATAAGTGCTACGCCCACAAGTCAGAGACAATTGACGCTTTAAAGGACAATATTCGTGAAACCATTGGTGAAATACAGCTGCACACAATCGATAATGTGCTTAAAAATTGGACCGATCGTGTAGGCTACTGCATGGCCAGCCAAGGCAGCCATTTGAATGAAATTATTTTCCATTATTAACCGGAAGGATTGTACTTTCAAATAAAAAAAGAAATTTGAGAAAATATTCAGTAGTTTTTTTAAAGCATTTTCAAAAAAAAAGTTATTTGGCTGACCCTTTATTAAATTCTAGTACGAATCATGAATACAAAATATTTAGATAATTATTGTATTTATTATTATTTTTATTGTTGTTATATTAAAGTGTATCAGCTGATCAAAAGAACCGAAAAAAAGAATGCCATTTTGGCATTGATATTGTATTAAATTCTATTTTATTCTATTTTAGATAAGTCTGGCAACATTTAGTAACAATAAAAACTACATATTTCTGTCATTAAGCGTATAAATAGTAATTTAAAAACGTTCTGAAGTAAACTCCCATAAAACACAGATATAAGCACATACAATACAACATCCAGAGCATTGGTTAGATGAGTTAATGCTTTTAAGTTAATTTCTGTGCTGTGAGTAATATTATTTATTCTTCACCGAAATTGAATATAATATATGTATGAACAATGGACCTTAACTTTCATACGAAACTATTAACAAAAGTAATTCGTAATTTGATATACTAAAGTTGAGAAAAAAAATTTTTGTTTGCGGTCGTACTTTGTACATCACAGCAATCACAGTAGAAACTCGGAAATCATAAGATCTACAGTTAAAACATCAAGAAAAGTATGTTTTCTCTTTAATTTAATGTTTAAAAGTCAAATTGAAAAAACAAAAAAAAAAACAATAGTCAAGGAGTCATTAAAAATTTAATTAAGAAACCTGAATTTTTGGACTTCTTCTGGTCTTAATAATGAACAGAAAGTTATTCAAGAATTTATTATTATGAAAAGAAAAGGAAGAGAAAATGAAGCTGAAGAGAATGAAAAGAAAAAAATTAAGAAGGGTGTCAGGGGATGTTGTTTTGCTGTATTAACAGTTGTTTGTGGTTATTTTAGCGTGCCATGTTAATTTTATCACGCCAAGTTACATTAAGGAGTGACAGTTAAACGCAGTACGATAAAAGGAAGTAACAAAAAACAATTTTTACATTAACAAAATATTCTTTTTTTGTTGCTGTTTTCGTCGTAATGTTTATCTACTTTGGATGGTTTAACTCAATTTTATTATCTACCTTCTTCCACAAAGTTTAGTTAAATTTTTAATTCAGAAGAAAATATATAATATATGTACACAGGCGGCTATTGTTAAAGCTGCATCTACGGCATGTTAGGATAGGCTCCTGTGACGACTACCATAGTTGGCTACAATTTCTGATTTTAAGTCTTTGTTGAAATAAAATGGTTGACAATTGATGACTCCAATTGCGCTATATCCATTGTCCTCTAGTATGTTTTAACGGTAGCTGGAACCAGCGTTACCGTTGAGCGAATAAAGTCGCAATTTGACACTTTTTCAGCGACCCCGCCACTTTTTGTTCCCCCTTACTAAAATGAACTAAATCTGACACTTTTCAAGATTTTTGACCCTTTTTTCCCCTTTTTAGAAAAAGTAAACCCGATATATTTATATAAGAATTAAAAATATTAGAAACCAAAATGAATGTTACATCATATGAAAATAGCTTTAAAATTACAAATCCAGAAGAATTTGGGCATAAAATTGGTAATTTAAAAAATAGGTTTAATAATTATTTGTATCCTAATTTATATGAATTTGTTACTTACGTATTTACTCTGCCATATAGTAGTGCGTCGGCAGAAAGAATTTTTTCGAAACTAACATTAATGAAAAATAAGTTATCGAATAGGTTAAAAGTGAACACATGTACCTGGAAAATTGGGTGCCTGACGATGAACTTATAAAAAAGTACAGAATTAATTTATCAAAAAAATAATTTAATCGAATGTAAATATACTAATATAACTGTGAAATATATATAAAAACTCATTTTGTAAAATATATAAACCAAAACAATCATGGAAAATTAAGTAATATAATCCTTTTTGACATTGAGAAATATCGCTGCATCCTAATTTCTAAGTATTTCATAGAACTACGAATATATTACACAGACTAGTTTATAGACTTGTTAATAGATTAGTCAATATAGAGTAGATTTATAGGTTATTTAATACACCAGTTCAAAGACTAGTAGACTAGCTCATAGACTATTTAAAAAACTAGTTCAAAGGCTATTTAATGGACCAGTCCACATATATGTATAGTAGTCTATAGAGTAGTAAATATATTATACTAGTATATGATATAATATATTGACCAGTCTATTGACTTCTGTGGTCTTTTAAATAACATTTGAACTAGTTTTTTAAATAGACCATGAATTAATCAACTGTATTAGTCAATGGTTTATTCGATCGACTATTTTATAGACTACTACTAGTCTATGGACTGGTGTATTAAATAGCTTATAAACTATTCTATTGATTAGTCTATTGAATAATATATAAACTAGTTTGTGTAATTAGATTATTTTTGTTGTTTTGTTTTGAAAAAATCTAAATCTAAATCTGAAATCTAAATTTCAGAATTTTTATTTTCCATACCTGAACAATAAAGTTATAAAAAATGTGCCTTCCATTATGATATATTTTTTCATAAAATTGTGATATATTATGACATATAAATAAATATCATAATATAAAATGTAAAACTATATATTTCACTTATTGCAAAATGTTTCTATTTACTTCTAAAATGAACCGTTGCAACAAAATTAGTATTTATGTTTAACTTTTTGATCTCAGTTTGTTTAATACAAAAATTCCAAATACTATGTACTCCAAGTCTTATCATATTAATTATTTGAAATGTAATTAGGAATTTTGTATAATTTTGAATTGTATTTTTATTTTAAAATATATATTATATTTTTTGTTATTTTTTTTTAATTCGTTACAAAATACGCAATTTTGTATAATTTTTTATTTATCTTTAATGAACTGTTTTTATTTATAATAATAGTTTTGTTTTGTGTTTTGTATTATTATATAGTGGGTTAGCAAAAAAAAGTTTTATTTAATGGAATTTTTATAAATTTAAAAATGCATTTTTTATTTTTGAAGTTTAAATGTCCTAACGTGCATAAATTTGAATGAAATTCAATCAAGAAATAAAACAGAACAAATAATTTTAAAAAAATTAGAATTTTTGTTTAGGCTTATTAATTTTTGGTTAAAAATTTGTTTCTATTATAAAAATTGGGAAAATTATTAAAAAATAAACTTATTATATGTTTGCTAATGTACATTACAAAATCCAATAAAAATTAATTTTTTTATCTGTATTAGTTCATTTTCTTTTCTTTTAAAAATGTTGCCCCTTTTTACTGCCAAAATACCCTTTATGTGCGACTTTTTTTTCAAAAATCCCCTTTTTGTGCTACTTCTTCAAAATTTCCAACGGTAACGCTGGCTGGAACTAATGCTCTCAGCAGAAATGTAGGCGAAGTTTTGTATCAGAACGAAGGTATAGCAATCTTTATGTAATGTCCTGCTGCATGAGAAACTAAACTAAGATACGTGCCACAGGGACTGCTAAGTCGGAAAAAGGTCACTATCATTCTAAAACGATTTGGTGAGATCAATGCTTGGTTTTTAAGGAAATAATGTAATAAACGTGGCACTGGATAAGTGAAATGAAATTTTCAAAGATTACGAATTTTTCAAAATCAAAATTTTGTAGCAAGAAATCCTGGGGGATATGTGTGGATGATATTCTCAGGAAAACCTTGAGATGCCATGTAATATTTTATATCTTCTATCCGATGAAAATACTTTTACTTGAATTGGTCTACTTACTTAAGCTACAGGTGCTATTAAATGACATGGGTATAAAAATACCCACTTAGGCATTGGTATGAAATCTTAAAAAACAATTCATTTTATTATAAAACTTTTAAAAATTAATTTCAAATAGAAATTTCAAATCATTTATTTTTCTTCATTTCTTCTATATTTTTAGGAGTTCCGGCATCAAATTATGCAAAAAAAATCCCGCAAACCGCATTTTGGACAAACGTACTTTGTTTTCCCACCACATTGCGTACAGCGACCGCGTTTTCCAATTTTATCAAACTTGTGGTCATGTTGTCAGTGCGTTTTACTGCGCCATTGTGACAAATTTTCCATCACGGCGTCGATTTTCGCGAATTCTTACCAAAGCTTCTACAACGCTAACCCGAAAATCGAGCTGGCTCATAGGTGGCAAATCTTCACATCCCCTGCACAAGCAGTGTAGTTTCCATGCGTTTACCATAGCTGCGTCAATAGCGTTAGTGAGTAATGGCCAATACGATAATTGTTGACGCCATTATCGATAAATCTGATGAACCATAAGGTCTATTTTTCACCAACTTAATATCATCCGAAAATTCGTGATTGGTCCGGTTATCTTGAACAGTACATGTTGCAAAATAACCTTTTCGAGATAACAAGATTTCGTTATCAACCAACATTGTTGATAAAAAGAGCGAAATTTGGCCAAACATAAAAGAATTATATGATAAAGAGTAATTGAGCTTCGTCGATTCGACGAACAGTAACCAATTAGGGTTAAAGTGTTAGTCGATTCAACGAAGAGTAACCTTAATGTACAAAAATTAAGAGTAACCGTCCAGGGTTAAAGAATATGATAGTAATACTGTTACCACCATATAACACCCACTATACTACAATACTTCACATTTTAAAGCCGATATTTATATTATTTTATTATTAGTTTTGTGTGATAAATATTTCAAATATTTATAACATGCAATATTTCATTCAAAAATATCTTAAAAAGTCTCATTTTCAAAAATCCTCTCCGTCTGTTTTTTTAACATATTTACGCTCTTAATTTTGGCAACATTTGCAAGTCTTAAGTGATTTTTTTCGCAGTTTCTTAGCATTATGCCGCCGTTTCTAATTCAAGAATATTATGTTTTACTACACCGATTCTCTATACATTCCGTTTCCATTTATATTTTCCAAAATTTTTTTTAAAACAACTGTGTTCATTTTCTATCTTCTGAACAAAAGACTTCTAAACGAAACAATTCAAATAGCTTTGCATCTGTCAATTAAGGACTGCACGCGCTGACAAAAAGCGGAAAAAAAGAAAAAAGAAGAAACAAAAGTCTCCTCTCTTTTCACGGAAGGTTGAATTTAAACAAAAACTTTCCTCTAAGAAAATAATTTCTTCCATTTTTTGTTCTGCTTTATTCTAAATGGAGCAATAAAATGAAAAAAAAAATAAATGCAAAAAACACCAACGACAAATCCCAAAGTTAATAGCAGAGAATTATTTTGCGTGTTACCGGGTAAAAATTTTGACGGTGAGGGATTGAAACGCTTGCTGTAAGGGAGAGATCAAATATCATAAGTATTTGGAAAAAACGAATGATAAAAAATGTGTATCGCATTTAAAATGATATAAGATTTCTGTAAGACATACATTTTAGTTAGAGAAACAATTTTAATGTGGTTTTCTGTGTCTTCTTTCTTATATATAAAAATGAATGTGTGTTTGTTTGTATGTTTGTATGTTTGGAGTTAATAGACGACTAAACGGCTGAACCGATTTTCTTGAAATTTTCACAGTATCTTCCTGTTTGTCTGGAAGGAGTCATAAGCTACTTTTTATTTTAAAATTTCAAGTAGGCGAGGTGCCACGACCACATACCCAATTGTAGCGTATTTATCATAATAATAATAAACAACACACCACATTTACTATACAAAAAGATTTAAATTACATTTGCTCTAAATTTGTACAACACATTATTTTTAATTATAATTCTAAACCTTTGAAATAAAAACAAAGGTAAAACAAAGTAAACAAAGCACTTTAACAGAAATGCAATTAAAACAACTGACATGGGTCAAAGCACTTAAGAAAGAAATTTATGACTTCAAATGACTCACGTTTAAAGTAATGAGTAAAAATATTAAATAATATTGAGTGAAGTCTTGACCAATCACAACTCAGTAATTGTATCAAATGAATATAGAATATGTAATAATGAAATGTAATAGAAATGAATATGTAATAGAAAGAGCAAATTATAGAATATTAAGAAACATTGTAAAAATTAGAAAATTGTATAAATAGTTGACAACATTCAAATAAAAATTCAGAAAAGATCTTGACGTCCAAAAAGAAATCAAAACTTTTCTCATTGTTCTAACCCAGCATCTTAAACAGTACAGAGAAGAATTAAAACTGCTGTGGCTAGACAAAGCATTCAAAACAATCTAGCATATCATTTAATTTTAATATCTTCCCCTATTGAAAAAACTTAAAACTTAAGTTTTATTTAAGTTTTAAAAACTTAAATAAACTGCAACAGCTTGAGTCTTCAAATTTTGTATGGACGACTTTGACGTACATATATATTAACAAAATGGGCGGATTGGCTATAGTGGGCGTGTCACCAGTCTATATATATAAAAATAAATGTTTGTTTGTATGTACCTTATAGAATCATAAACTATGCACTTGATCATGTTATGATCTTTAGCAAAGTTGTTGGGCAAGGGAAAGTTTCCAATTTGGTATGACCAATTTCCGACAGGTGGCGCCACTCAAAATTATTCAAAATGAATTAAATCGTAAACTGTGCATTCCTTAACAAATTTATTGCGCATGAGTCGACGGAGGTTTGTGCAGTTAATTTCCGATGGATGGCGTCAATGAAAATTATTCAAAATGAATGACAAGCAATTGGTCGACCAACACCTCAAATACGGAAGAAACGAGCATTACGAGCCTCAGAATGAGACGAGCATTAAGACTGGAAAATCTTCGAGTGTATGCCGCTGAGACCCGTTGGCTTGAACCACTTGAACAACGAGAAGTGAGATTAGAAACTGATCGAATGCGTACTACTCAGGCCTGTTCGTCTGAATCATCTGGACAACGGGAAACAAAATCAATAAAATGATTCAAAATTAATTGGACATGTGTGTAAAGTCTTTACTTCAAATTTATTTTTGTTGGTGGCGCAGCAACACGCACTAGGGACAGCT
The DNA here is from genome assembly GCA_958299815.1 of Sarcophaga carnaria. NCBI lineage: Eukaryota > Metazoa > Arthropoda > Insecta > Diptera > Sarcophagidae > Sarcophaga > Sarcophaga carnaria. Next base: position 69,552,233 of record OY283149.1, on the reverse strand, counting down.
AGTATTTTATACTTATTTATTTCATATTTAAAATTTACATTAAAACCTAAAAACCGAGTTTCATAAAGGACAGAGGTCGTACTTTAATGAAATAATTTAAGATAAGTTTTAACTATCCGTTCAGAAATTTGCCAATCAACCTCTTATCAATCCTATTTCATAAACTTTTTTGGCACATTAAGACATGAATAAAGTCGCTGTTGTCTAGTATGCAGTGTTTTGGCTTATAAACCGAGAGTTTGTGGTTCAAAACTCATCTTAAACATCTCGACCAAAATAAAATAAAAAAAATATTTCTTCGCTGACTTCCTCTCACCAGTTTTCTGGTAAAAACTCTGAGAGTAAATTAAATTGCCATGAAAAAGTTCTAAAAAATCAGTCGTTCGGAGTCGACTTTAAACTGTAGATCCCGCCGCTCATTAATAAAATTAACACATACAATGTGGGTAATCTTTACTCTAAGGTTGTAATGAACTCTTAAGTAGGTAAGTAAGACATGAATAGAACTAGTTCTTTTAGAGCTGTTATAGTTTATGATGGCCAAGGGATTTAGAGATAGTAGCGAGTCGGTCCTTTTCTTATCCAAACGGATCCAGCAGAAATGGAGCTTCCCTGTAATAAGAGGGGATAACATCCCAATTAACTGAGAAAATTGGAATACCTAAGCTACGTAACATGTCGAAGATTGTCAGCTACGTACGTGCTCTGGAAAGTATTTTCTCATGATATTCCTGTGTACCAGAACCCATATAAGAGTTACCTAGGAATTCATTAACGAGAGTAGAGGTACGTCTGTTAGGGATTTAATCGCAGTATCGCTGTTTCAGGGAAACAATCGCCACTCAAAAATCATTACGCCACTTTAAAATTGCCATAAGCTGTGCTTGAAGAACACTGCAGTCATTTTTACACACTTTAAGTCATCAGTTTAAACTTCAAGGATCCCATTGGGAACCTCTAGTTCTTCTGATCAGAAGTTCCTAGTTGGTATTCTAAAATCGAAAGTTCTATTCAGGAAATTATAAGAAATCGACAGTAATATATCTATGTCTTCCCAGAATAGCAGAATGATGGTCATTCCGATAGGGCCAGGATTTAATTGCATTGGGTCTTACTTCCCCAAATTTAGCCCGCTAGTTTAATAGGAGCTCAAAGTGGAGCCAATTGTGTACAGCGAACAATTCCTTGGTTGGAGAGAAACAAAGCGCACTGCTGATCAGAATAACTCATTGCCTGCATACTCTGTCTATCACTTGGGAATGGTAAAGATGCTTGCACGCATCATTATAAAAGCGTAAATATGTTGTAGAATTTTAACATTTTTATAGAAGCGTAAAATGGTACAAGGATTCATTTTACAAACTTTTTTTCATGAAATTTATAAAGGTGCTGTGTTTTTACTTGCACCATAAAATAAAAAAAAATTAATGTAGTATCACAATCGTTAAAATCATAACGTAAACAAGTAATTTTTTTTCCGCATTAAGTCATAGATAGAGTCACTACTCGTACGTACAAGTTTTTATGAGGTAACGGAATGACAATTCCTATAATATAAATGGGCCACTAGCGTATGTCTTACTTCTCATACTTACGGTTACATTATGTTTTTTACATTGAAGACTATGTATTTGAAAACATGTGCAATAGAATGACTTGTTTCGATATGGGCGTGCATAAAAACATACAATTCTGTTGTTCTTGTTATTCGGTTATTTGATTGCTGTCGATGTAACAGTAAATTTAATGTAACTGTTTGTCATATTTTTACTCATAACGCCATGACACCACAAGATAAAAAATGAAAGGTTCGTCATGCTATCAAAACTTAACAATTACAAAAAAACAAAAATAATAATAGTTTTAAGAATAAAAGTTTATATTACTAACGATAGAACTTGAATTCAAAGTTTTAAAAAAGGATATCTGTTCCAAAGTTAATAAATAAGGGAAGTGAGATTAGTGTTAACTACATATATAATATACAATACATAATTGGTCGTTAAAATCCTCCAGTCAGAATTACGTCCTAGCTTCTCACTCCACTTATGTTGTGTGTTATTTTTTTATACATGAGTGGCGGGACCTACAATTTTACGTCGATTCCGAACGACAGATTTTTTAGAAACTCTTTCATGGCAGGTTTATTTACTCTCAGAGTTTTTGTTAGAAATCTGCTGAGAGAAAGTCACCGGAGAAGAATTTTTTCATATTTCGTTTTGTTGGAGATGTCTGACCTGGGGCTTGAACCGCGGCCTCACATCGAATAAGCCAACACACCACTTTCTAGACTACGGCTATCGTTTCATAGTGATTTGGGTAAGCAGACGGAATAAATAACAACTAATTTAATAGATGTGGCTTCAATTGTCAAATTTCGCAAAGTCCTGCTTTCCTGTATATTTATATAATATATATTAATTTGGTTTACACTTAAAGTTTTTCTTTTCACCACAAGAGATTTTAAATATTTTTGTCTTGTCGTCTTTTTTAAATTATGAAGAAGATTAACAGTTAAATACGAGCATTTTAATGACGAAAACGTTAAGCGCCTTTACACAACTGACTTAACAATCGCACTTCCAATACTGTGGCTGAAATGACAAAAAAAAATAATAATAATAGTAGAAGTGTCTTTACAGTCTTATATTGTACATATTGTTACGAAAATGGAAATGGTATTACATCGTTTAACATTAAAATGATAAACAATGGCTACAAAAACAATGTACTTGTTTACATGATCAACAAATAAACAAATATATGGCAACAACAAATGGAAAAAGGGATAAACAAGTAAACAATCAATAACAACAACACTGCAAGGACTAACGTAAAATAAATACACAAACAACAATGAAACAACAATGTTTACATTTATGGAGATCTCGGAAAGGCGAAACCAGGAACATTCGACATCGGGATCATTCACCAGACCATTTACGTCGCCATATAAAAGGCAAGGCAAAGCAGGCAAAGGGCTCAATAAAAATTCAGTCAGTCTTATGTAAAGACATGTTGCGTGTGAAGAGAATAATTGTGATTTGAACATCTCCGTTATAAGGGTCTGTGGAATAATTGCAAATGTTTAAGCAGAAGAGTATAAAGAAAAATAGCAAACAAAGCAAATTGTTGTTGTTTACATCAAGTTGGGAACAGTGGCACACAAAATTGTGCGAACCTATTAATTTTTTAATTTTTTAATTAATTACAACTGAACATAAATATATTTTTATTTGCAGTCTACGAAAAAGGTAAAAACGTAACAATATATTGTTTTTTTCTAATTTTAATTTCTTCAGCATTTTATGTTTTCCTTTAACCTAAAGAGATTTCGAAAATATTTTTATTTCTGTTCTCTATTTTATATTATAACGAAACTTAACAGTTAAATATGTGGACTTTGATGACGCTTTAAACGCAACAGACTTGTGTAACGCTAACAATCATACTTCGAACGCTGTGGCTAATGTAACAAGATAATAAAATTTTCATTACAGTCTTATATTTACAGTCTTATATATTTACATATGTTTGCTTTTGTTATTCTATTATTCTGTTGTCTTCTTATTATTTTCAAATCTGTTCTTAATGTTTACAATACCTCCTGGTGTCTACTCAAGCTAAACCCTCCGTAACATTTGAAAATAAAAACAGGAAAAAATGAATGTTGTTAAGGGGAAAAGTCCTAAGAAAGAAAATTTCTCTTGTAAAATTCTCTTTAACGGAAATAAACAAAAAAAATTCTTTATATACGAAGACTGCAAAAACTTCCATTTTTGTCTGTTTTATCATATACATTAGTAGCTGGACTTGGTTGTGTGACTGATGCAAAGATGTTATCAAATTGTTTTTTGTTTATATTCATTAAATTATTTAAAATCTAATTTTACTTGAAACTTATTCGCACCATTTTTAATACAACATTGAAGATGCAGTTGATTCGAAGACAACGTATACTTTATTTACATGACTTTGAAATATTCATTACGTATTCGCCTAGTGCGGCTAATTTTTAAAACAGTTAAATTTTACGTCCGCACTTGAGACAGTAAAGTAAATGGAGACCGACAATTGTAATGTTAACAATTTTTTTATAAAACATTGCATACATACGAGACATAATTGGCCATTATAACCCTTCAGTCATGATTATGGCCTAGCTTCTCACACCACTCATGTTGTGTGTGTTAATTTTATACAAGAGTGACGGGACCTATAGTGGTAATTTTATTAACTCTCAGAGTTTTTGTCAGAAATCTGCTGAGAGGAAGTCGCCAAGAAATATTTATTTTCATATTTCGTTTTGATGTCTGACCTGGGGTTTGAACCGTGGCCTTACGTCTAATAAACCTAAATACTACCTACTAGACTACGGCGACTTTACAAAAGATTATTACAAATAAAATAAATTCATTAAAAAGTTCATAAAATAATACATAGATACATAATTAGACATTACAACACTTCAGTCAGGATTACGACATAGTTTCTCACACCACAAATATACGTTGAGTTTAATTAAACTCTTTATTGTTCGCACTATTTTTGTGTGCCACGGTTTACAACTTGACGAATACAACAATAATTGCTTGTTCGCTATTCACATTAGTTGTTATTGCGTTCTCGCTTGCTTACTAATATTATATCGTTATTATTACAGTATTTCTCTATAATAATTAGGAATCATCATAAAAAATTTAGATCTTACCTTGTTGTACGTTAGTTAGTTTAGTTTGTATTTTTGCTTTCAACATGTTATTTAGACAGTAAACAGTTAACAACAACTTAATTAGCACTTCAAATACTAAAACAGTGTATTTTATTTGCATTCCCTGAATAAGTTGTAGTAATTTGTTAAGAAACATAAATACCAGATAAAATGAAAATAAAAAATTTTAACTGCTGGAAGCCAAAAGAGGTTCATCATAATTTAGTGACAACTTCAACAGAATAATATACTTCTGATATTGGCCTGACTATAAGCCAACGAAATGTTTTTATCTATGGGGGATAATGTAAAGTTTTCATAACTGTTTTCCTCCTTTTTTTAACATGTGAAGTGGCAGTTAAATTTGTTTAATTAACACAAATGTAAAGTTTTTAAATAAATGAAAAAAACCGTATAAAAATAAATGTTTACGATTTAATTTTTTTAAGACAAATTGTAACGAATTTACAGTGTGTCAGTCCAGAATATTAAGTATACCCCATATTTGCCTATATATCAAAAATATAGGTAATCGGCTGGTTAATGATTGACAGAGAAAATGATTAACACAATTACTGTACGTGGTTTAGAAACAAATTCTAACGAATATTTTGAATAGAAAAACGAAAAATATTAGTTTGAAATTTAACTTCCGTCCATGCTGTGAAAAATCGTTGTAAAGTGCTTGTTGAAAGAACTGCAGCGACATAAGGTTTTAAAGTAGATATATGGCAATTCTGGCCATTATGAATTTGATCCGTGCACTCTCTCTTTGAGAACTCGGGCATAAGAAGAACTTCGCACAAATTATTTGGTGTTTGGTAGGTTGTCTTCGACTTGTCTTCTCTTATTTAGGTTCAGTTTGTTTATCTGAATGTGGTGCATTTAGATGAACATATGCAGTGGACAGCAAAAGTCTTAGTACGGCAATATATTTTTGCAATTTCATGAATTTTAGCCAAAAGTTTGCATGAATATTTAGAGTTTATATATTTATTTTATTAATTTATTTTTGTTTTATTATAAAACAAAACATTGTTTAAATTTTTTCACAAAACAAGAGAAAAATAAGGAAAAGTTTCTGATGACTCCATAGGTACACCCAAAGAGAACCCTGAGTAAATTCAAAATTCAAAGGCCTATTGTGAGAAACTGTTATCCCTTGTATTTAGTAGAATATTCCTTAAGGTCAAGCATTCCATTTAACCCATTTGGAATTGATTGTACAAGTTTTGTTTAGTGTTTTGGGTGGCACCTTGAGCAAGTTTTTCGGTTGACTTTTGTTTGAGGTTTAGTGATTACGTAACCGTTCTTTCAAATGATATCCTGTATACTATCTTGAGGTCATATCGGGACTTTGTGAAAGAGTATTAAGCCTGTGGGGACTTTTTTCAAAATGTATCGCCGTACTAAGACTTTTGCTGTCCACTGTATATTGTCTTATAAACGTTTGTTTAAAAGTAAAAAATGTAATATCTTTTACCCAAACTCAATAATCATTAGACTTCTTTTGCCACGATTTATAAAAATATGATTTTGAATTATAAACTACGAATTTAGACATGTTACAAATTTCCCGTCTCAGAAATAATGATTTCGAACATCATGAAATTTTTTAAGGCAGATAAGTACTCTGCTATGTGTATAGTTAATAATTTACCACGATGTATGTTTGTTCACAATTTATTTTCCTATTCGAATGAATAAATAATAAAATAAGCCAAAATCCAAAATACCTTCTATATTCGCTCAGACAATTGCTTATTCAATCGTTAAGTTTTCCAGTTGAACAGTTTAAGGTTTTCACAAATTCTAACTTAAAGTGGCCAACAGTTTTTCCTTTTTATTATTCTGCATCAACAATTGGTTTGTACCTATATAAATAAAACCATTGAACAAATTTATACATACTTTAAGTATTTCATATCGATTCCAAACCAGAAAATTAAATCATAGGAGAAAAAACAAAAAATTGATCAAAAAATTTTTTTTTTATACAAATGACAAAAAAAAAAATTAGAAAAAAATTGTTTGTACTTGTATTGCATATTGCCAATAAAGTTTTAAAATATTTTTATGGATGGAAGCCAATTTATAAACGATTGTATCAGTACCAAGGCGTTGAAGTAATTTCTTATTTTGAAAATTTTTGCAAAATCCATGTACAAGCCGGAAGTTCCATGTACAATGTGAAGAAGGTATCAACATTGTTGATACATTTTATGTCAAACATTATTTTATTATCAGTGTGAAATAAATTATAAAGAAGTGTGAATATTTTTTATGACATTCACACTGTTCCGGACTGCCAAATCAGAGAAGTAGTAGAAACGAGAAGAAATTAACTTTTTTTCTCCTAGGCGAAGGTCATTGTTGGCACCATATAATCATCATAATTGTAATTATTCTAAGTTAATTTGCACTAATATGTACATATGTACATACTCATTTGGTCATTGCAACCCTTCAGTCAGGATTATGACCTAGTTTCTAACACCACTTACGTTGTGTGTGTAAATTTTATACATGAGTAGCGGGACCTACAGCTTAAATTCGATTCCGAACGGCAGTTTTTTTGAGAAACTTATTCATGGCAATTTTACTTTCCCTCTCAGAGTTTTTGCCTGAAATCTGCTGAGTGGAATTCGCCGAAGAAATATTTTTTTTTTCATATTTTTGGACCTGCACTAAAGTCGTAGTAAATACGGTAAATACGGATCTACGGTTAAGACTATAATTTTTAATTCATCAGTGTCACCTGCTATGATATTCTCTATATTATATTGCCAATTAAGTCATAAGCAATAGGACATTGTTTAAAAGTTTCTTGAGATTTTGATACCATAACTTCCCTTTACCACTAACTAATGATTATTTTCCATTGTTACCCCAGGCTGCAATCTGGTAGCAACTAGAGTGAGAATAGATACAGTCGACGTACACTGCGTCTCAGGCAACTAAGTTTATACTGAAGTTCAACTGTCATCATTGTCATATATCGATTAAACTGACTAGAGATATTGGCATATTATATTATATTCCGATCTGATAAGGTATCCAAATGAGTTATTTTGTTCTAAACAAAAGGTATTAATGAAACCAATAATTGAACCACAATTTGTAAAGTCTGTACACACCTAAATTCATCTACGCTGGGCCAAGTGAGCAGGGAAAAGGCTAGAATCAGGAGCAATGATATCTATACGATAAAACACAGCTTATTATGTATTGCTGTTTAATAAGTTAATAAATTCACAGGTTTCTCAATTTAATACACAATTGCAAATAAAAAAATGAGATTTCAATAGCATGGTAAGGATGGTTGAATATATTGTAATGAAAACAATTCGGATTATCATCTGATTCCATCGAATTGATGAATGAACTTTTAATTAGATCGTAAAACAAAATACTTGAAATATAGGAACGAAATGCATATCTGTCGATTACATAATGTTAAAGTGAATTTCGCAAATACAATAAAATTATTCACACATTAAATGTAATACTGTGTTCAGATATGCACTTTTATTGAGTCAATATTCAGTTAATTGAGTACAATATTTTAAGTGTTCAGGCATAACAATATACGCAGTTCAGCTGCTTATTCAATATTCATTTGACAGCTAGTAAACGAAACAGCTGGTTGTTTTAACAACATTGTTTTTATTTTTTTTGTTTGTTTTGTTTTTATTTGTCGGTGTTGACATTTGAATTGTCAAATATCAACAGAAAATATTCGGTTATTATAATATGCTCGCTAGACACACTTATGACAGTGCTGCATTTTAAGTTTTACTCAATATTATAACAATATGCGTATTTATTCGGCAATTATTAATTGAAACTTAATATGAAATATTGAGGTCAATAATGGCGTTTATTGACAATGCGGTATATTTTATAGTTCTGTTCTACTGTAACTGATGTGAGTTTAGTTGAGTGGAACACAAAAACGCGTGGCCATGAGATAGAAGTAGGAAACGAAGAGGGAAAATCGAAAATCTGGGGTCCCAAGCAATAACAGTGTAAGTCGACATAGACCAATTTGAGTTATGTATGCTATTCTATTCTACTAAATAAACTTTATATTTACTTGAAATCCCATTGCTTTAACAATGCTTTAAGTATGAGTCGTAATTATGCCCTATTAGATTTATATTAAACGCCTAAATATTACAAGTGAGACTTTCATTATCGTTTTTCATCTTAGTCAAGCCTAAGTATAAGTATCTTTAATTTTGCAAAAAAAAATTTTAATACACTTTCATATTTTTTTCAGATACACATCTGTATTTAAAAAGGGATAAATTCCGACTTAGGCTGTTATTGCTGGGAGCCACAATATAAGCATTTGCAGTAACTTGTGAAATATTTTAATATTGTTCTTGCTGTTCTTTCTCCGTATTGTGTTCACTCATCATGACTAAAGATTTTTATTTTCTTTCTCAATATTTCCAAATAATTAAAGAACATAAATAATAAAAAAGAACAAAAAAACAAAAAACATAAACTGTATAAATAGCAATAACTGAACAAGACTTGCATAACTTAAAAAAGCAAAAAAACAAAGACAAGTGACTGTCAATTGCACGAGACATACTTTATGGAAAATTTAACATCGTTATCTGCGACAATATAAAAATATAATGGTTTGAGAGCTACTAGAGTTTTTTAACTTAACTTACGCATTATTTAAGACCACAATTTTTCACAAATACTTCTGAATGCCATTGTCAAAAACGTGCCTGAAGTCATTTAATTCTTTTTTATTGCACTTTAATTTGCCATTCTCAAGACTTTTTAATTTTATTTTTTTTTTTTCTTATAAAAAGATTATTTTTTAAAGTCGTTATTAAATTAAAAGAAAATTTATAAATCATTCTAGGGTATTATTTAAAGAAAGAATTTGTAATAACAAAATGGATAAAAAATTAATTTAATTTTGGAAGTACATATGATTGAAATACACATGAGTGTAAATCCACTAAATTAATGGGAGTTTATTGATGTTTTGTCGGTTTTCCTGGACCTCTCACCATGTATCTCAATAAATATTGTAGCAGGGACAAAACCTATGGACGTTACTTTTATTTACCTGCATGCTAACTTATATGAGAACTGAACATTTTGATGCTGTTGACTTCTGTTGTTCGATAAATGCTTTAAAAACTTTTACGTATCCGAAACACTTCAAAGCGTATATTGGTACAAGAATGAAAACCAAACTTCAACTTGTTAAGAACTGCTAAAAACGGTAAAGTAATGAAAAATAGTTAAAGGCGAATAATCGAATACTGTAATCCCCCGACTTATGTCACAATTGGTTCAAATCGTAACGACATAAGTCGAATTTCATGTTGCTCATATGTATTACAAATATCTTTTTGAAAGTAGCTAAAAAAAATTATACATCTATTGCACATTTAATATGCTCTGGCACATTATTTGTATTTATAGTGCTTTGTAGTTGACTTGATTGAACTTAATTTCACGATCACAAAAATTTCACATAGTCTTGTTCAAATTATTGAAGATTCTTTTCAGGTTTATAACTTGTCTACTGTCTCCTTCTACTTCACTTGGGTATCTTCGTCTATTCTTTCTATGGTCATGTGGAATAAGATGGCTTGGCCAAATGATGACATTACGCGCTCTTTCTGTGTATTCACTCCGTTAACCATATGTCGGAATATAATTCAGATGCTTTTGCAGTGGCGGGACAGAAAAGAGCACTGAAAAGTGATCCTCAAATCTTAACGCCTTTTGATTAAAACATTCTGTTAACCTGTCAATACTTTCAATGGCTGCAAAAAGTTTTGAGCATAAATGCTCTTTAAGGATTCAAAATTTTTTTACAATTGTTTGCTCCTGATGAATTGTATCGACGTCTTCAGAATGTGGTCTTTGTTCATTATTATCCTCCATAGTAATAGAATTCAGGTGTACGTGAAGAGTTATGTGAGTAAACTCATTAGTATCGCCTTTATTTACTCATGTCAATAGAGTAACTTACTTATTTAACTTAATTAATTTGTCATTACGAACCTTAAGACAGGATTACAGTTTAAAATTAACTCAGACAGATTTTTGAGAAACTTTTTGTGGTAATTTTCTATTGCTCTCAGAATTTTTACCAAAAATCTGCTGAGAGAAAATATAAATAATCAATAAATATTTTTTCATGCTTCGTTTCGTTCGAGATATCTGGATTGGGATTTGAATCGTGGTCTCATACCTAATAATCCAAAACGCTCTCTACTAGACTACGGTGTCTTGGTAACTTCGATCGGGAAAGTTAGATTTCATTATGCATACGACATTAATAATACACCAAATGCAACTATAAGTAGGGCATATATTGGGGAGTAAGAAACCCTTAACCGTAGATCGAGCCTTAGAAATACTTCATAATTCTAGCTTATGTATCACTTTTGATACATACTTGTAGTTTATAGAATTGTTTCGATTATTAATAGATTTTGTTAAAAAATTTAAATATTTTAATTCATTTTAATAAAATTTTTTTATATTATTACATTTTATTATAACTTTTATGAAATTTACGCCAAAATTTTTGACACGATGCAGTATGGTTTCTTAAGTTAACATTAAACACTTCATGTCAGCTGGGTTTCATTTTTTCTAAATAGTAACAATTTGACATTTAGCACCCGCGCTTTGTGGCGATTTATAAGTTTCCAATTGTTTAGATGGGGCAGCTTATTGTCACTCGCATCAGTAACACTCTCAATTGAGGGCTGACTGAAACCTGATGGTACAAACCATTATTATATTTCGTTGGAAATATTTGTTGTCGACGTTATGTGAGGTAAAAAGTTTCCCGTTGCAATAGAACATCGATTATGTCAATAGCAATGCTTTTTCTTTGTCTCCTCTCTAATTTCCCCAAATACGACTGTAAGTAGTTGCTATGCACGTAGGATGTACTTGAATCTGAAACTGCCAATTCGATTTCGGTGAACCACGAAATTGTATAACGACAATAAAATTCAATAAGTCACTAATCTACAGCGACAAAATTATTGGGATTATTGAAAGCTGAAAGACTTTCAGCTAATTTTTCTAAAAGGCGTAATAGGTGTAAATTTATCATCACTTCCGAGTAGCACTTTATCAAAGCAAATGATTCTGTTATCTTATACGAACCCTAACCTAAATATTATCATCTGTAATATCTATGAAATAAAACTTAGAATGAAACACTTTTTTTCTAATATTTGTCTGTCACGTGAGATAAATATGAGAACAGAAGTCAGAAAAACTATACAACATTTCAAGAAGCAGCTACTACTACTAAAGGCATACGGTTCTCTGTTCCAAGTAGTACCATCTTTGGCGATAAACAACGCATTGTAATGTTTGTTGCTGCCAATACTTTCGCCAGGTCATAAGACGAGCTTATGTTTTCTTCTTTTTCAGAGTCTTCAGCAGCAGAAATATTACATACATACATACGTAATTGGTCATTACAACCTTTCGGTGTAAATTGGAAATGTCTGACCTGAGGTTTGAACCTAGGTCTAACGTCTAATAAACTAACATGCTTCATACTAGACTACGACTACTTCAATTAATCACAAGAATATGTCCAGAACAAAAAATTCAACCTGTTCACTTTCATCCAACTCTTACATTTCAATTCCTTCTCAAATAAGATAAATAATCTATTGTTTGCGATAAAACTTCACAAAATATTAGAAAACTTAAAAAAATTACATACCCAACACCAAAGAACCTGTTGGAAAGTCGTATGTATCAAAAACGATACAAAAGCCAAAATTATGAAGTTTTTGAATTTCTTAAATTCTCCTTAAAATTTTATTTTTATTTGGTTTAAAATAATGGCGATAACAATACTAACGAATTAAAAATATATCAGGCATCTAACTTTTTCTGAATTAAAGTTATATAGTCTCAAAAATTGAAATGTATAATTTTTGATACAAAGCTCAATCTACGTTTAATACAATGTATCATAATTTTTTTTAAATGTGGGATAAAGCATTCAAGCACATGATATTGAATAAAATAGAAGAGGGAATAGACAAGTAAGCAAGAAAGCAACGTGAACAAAATACACAAACAACAATGAAGTCACGATATAGATCTCGAGAAGGTGAACACACGAACATTCGATTTGAAGAACATTCATAAGACTGATTACGTGGGTCTATAAAAAGGCGAGACAAAGCAGGCAACGAGCAGCAAGAATTCAGTCAGTCTTGTGTAAAGATGCGTTGCGTGTGAAGAGAACAGTTGTGGTTTGAAGATCTCCGTTGAAAAGATCAAAGAAGAATAGCGAACAAGCAATTATTGTTGTATTCGTCAAGTTGTAAATAGTAACACACAAAAGTAGTGAAAACAAAAAGAATTTAATTGAAACTAAACACCAATTTATTTTTATTTTGTATGCAATCAACGAATTCATATTCTAAACATTTTTAAAGAGGTAAAAACGTAACAATATTATCACACGGTCATAGCTCTCTGAATTGAAGGTAACTGTTCTTCCAGGTTTATCAGTACCTAAAGTACTGCTGTGGAGCTTACATTGCGAGTTCTCAAAGGTTTGATCATATCTGTAAGGCTTTCAATCTCTTGAATTATCTTTATAAACTTATCAATTCCTTTCACACATTTGAATTAATTCTTGTGTTTATTTTTATTGAAAAAAAAATTAATTAAATTAGTTCGTCGGTCTCGAAATATTTAATGTTGGCAAAATAATTGTGACATTTAAGAAATTATGATTTCATTACCACATACTTATAGAAATGTACATGCAAATGTCGCATTTAACGAACGGCTGTAGACATCACTCAAACGTCAATCAAATACATAATTTTAGAAGTGTTGGACACTTAAGTGATTAAATACTAAAACAATTTCGTTATTAATTAAATTAAGGCCACTTACCACAGACTCTGTTAATGCATTCGTCACAGTATGCTCATCAAAGTTAGTCACCGATTAAAAGCTTTAATTTTAAATAAATTCAATACATACGAAATTGCTTAAAAATATAAGGTTTCCACATATCATCATTTTCTTGTACAAAATTCACCATTTTAAGACGATGATAAAATATGATATACAGTGCATATATGTATGTATGTATCTTGTTGCTCACTACATACCGGTACACCTGGCATACTGCAAAGGCTGTTCAATTTTTTTTTCCAAAAGTATCACTCGGCCAATAAGGGCTCATTGCATTTGGATATATTTTTCACACAAGCACTTTGATACTGTCTTCTTTTCTACTTGCTCCCGAAAAGACAAAATTGGACTGGATAAATAAACTAAAACACGTTTATTTTAAAATCGGTGCTTCAAAATAAGGTTAAATATGCTTTTCACTCCTTGTTTTAAGCCACTATACAATTTATTAAAAGGTTACCTTGAATTGTACTTTAGGATTCATTAATTAAATTTTCAAGATTCAAAGTTTTGCTACAGTATTTGAGTTTTTGTTTTCTATTAAAAAATTGCTTAATGAAGGATAGCAAGATGTGAAAGGTGCACTCTCTAGTGCACACGGATTGCTCGTTATTTAATTAAAATATTATTTTTAACTCAACACTTTCTCCAGTACATAGAATTTTCTGTCTGCTTTAGTACGCTACAGTTAAAATACTAAAAAAACGTGGAAATCTAAGATGATTGGCTTTTACTGAATATTTTACTCCTATTGTTCCACATACGTACATACATACATACACACATACATACATACATACATACATACATACATACATACATACATACATACATACATACATACATACATACATACATACATACATACATACATACATACATACATACCTGCATACATACATACATACATACATACATACATACATACATACATTCATACATACATACATACATACATACATACATACATACATACATACATAATTGGCCATTGCAACCCTCCAGTCAGGATTACGGTCTAGCATTTCCTTATTATAATAATTAAAAAAACATTTACTGAACTAAATAAAATAATAAAAAAATGTTTCCATACTTCTATTTTATACGAAATATGAAGTTTTTTACTTCATTTTGAATTCTTGGTCCCAATAAATTAAATTTCAGTGCATTTGTATAGAAAAAGTTGATTCGATTTGCGTCGCTTCTATTTGCGTTGCAATTTTCCGGTCCCCATCAACGACGCAAGTCGGGGCTCTAGTCTACATCTAACTCGAGGAATTTTTTAAACAGTGAAATTGTTTCTTGTTCACTTATGCAAACACATTTTTATTTATGGACATCCCTAGTTTGAAATATAATAAAAATATTTGGCAGTACCCCAGAGTTATTGACTTCCTGCACACACTCCATGTGTAGCTTTGTGTATTCGTATACATATAAAATTAGCGAAAGCATACTCAGTAAGCTCTGATCTGTGTATGTATTTATAAACATCATGCAAGTATTTGTTGTGCAACGGTACAATTTATTTCAAATGTTGATGCATTTCACGGATCACTTATACAGTAGACAGCAAAAGTCTTAGTACGGCAATATATTTTAGCAAATTTCATGAATTTTAGCCAAAAGTTTGTATAAAAATTTATAGTTTATACATTTATCTTATTAATTTATTTCTGGATTATTATAAAACAAAAAACTTTTTAATGCTTTTCATAAAATAAGAGAAAAATAAGGAAAAGTTTCAGATGAATCCATAGGTACACCCAAGTGGAACCCTGCGTAAATTTAATATTCAATGTTATCCCTTGTATTTAATAGAATATCCCTTAAGATCAAGCACTCCATTTAATTTATTTGGAATTGAATGTACAAGTTTTTTTTGGTGTTTTCTGGTGGTTTTCTTTTTTGTCAAACTATATTGACGTACTAAAACTTTTGCTGTCCACTGTATGTATGTATGCTACGATTAAACTAATTTTAGAACTATATATGACTGATGCACATATAATGCACAATTTTTTTCCCCGTAATAAACATTGATTGTTCGATGTCCAGCCATTATCGCAATAGCACAGTTACATAGTTTAGACATGTATCTGTCGTTATGTACATGCTTTGGTGTTTGTATTTTAAAACACGAATATATGTATACCATTGAGATTTTAACATCAGGTAGCATATCATAATTTCAAAAGCTGATGTTTATTTTGCAACTGTTTGAAATCGTTTATAAACTATGTACACTCTGTTCTCTTAATTTGAAATTTGGCAAAATAACCATTCCATTAGAAGAATTTGCGCAATTAGAATGCAGCAGGAATAATATTATGAATGTTTAGTCAGGTGTTGTATAATTGTGTGTGGAAATTGTGCTGTAATGTAAATTATATGTAAAGCAAAACCAGTTTGACAAGCAGCCAGAGGGACTTTGAGGTACGGTTGGTTCAAATAGAATAAATAAAAAATTTGAAGGATTACATTGGTCCAAAATTGCTGTGCATAAGTTGTTGCAATATAAAAAATGTTGATAACAACATTTAGTGTCGGCTCCCATCAATATACTAAACTAACTTTCCATATATAAATAAATAACCTTTAAATATAAGTAATACCAAATATCTATAATAATAAAAAATGAATTTATAATACAATAATAATACTACTACTAGAAGTAGGAACTACCCTAATGTAAAATAATATAATTAATAAAGTAGCGTTAAGTTGAATTATAACATCTAACTGACTCGGTTTACTTTTAACTCGAAAAGTTTGGTCTTCGCGGTCAGTATTCAAGTGCCCAATTTTAAATGATTAAACTATAATTTATTAAGTTTAATAATTTCTTAAAAATCATTAAGAAAAAACATTTTGGCGCCCGAGCAGGGACTGGCTATTGCTTTGGGTACGGTAAAAGCTTTTCAGATTACGGAAAAAAATTACCCCAAAGCAATAGCCAGTCTGAAGAAGGTTTATGACAATGAATGTCTTATATTTTTTGACAACATAAGAAAACTATTCGATTTTCCACAAATTGCAAAACCTTCGGCTAGTGCTTTGCGAAGCATGATAGATACAGTATCCGCGATATACGATTCTTTATTGTCAATTGGTGACGATAAAAAGATTACAAATGCCATCCTTATACATTTAGTTATGTCAAAAGTGGACCCAGTCACCAAATCGAAATGGGAAGAACAGCTTGATTTTGATAAACTTCCCCTTTGGTCAGACTGTGAATCCGCCTTGAACAAACGATATCAGCATATTGCAGCTGATGAGTCTTCATGTACAAGGCCGAGGTTTGATAATCAAAGAACTGAACATTTTCCGAGGAGAAATAATAGAGCCTCACTAAATGTATCGAAATTTAAATTGTCTGCTGACAAAAGTTTATTTTGTAAATCTGTTCAGCATAATATTAATAATTGCCCTTCATTCACTGCTGAGCCAGTAAGTCGAAGATTTGACTTTATTAAATCAGTGCCAGCGTGTATAAATTGTCTGAAAAGGGGACATACAGTAGCGAAGTGTACCTCATCCAAATGTAGAATTTGTGGTAGCTCACACAATTCATTCCTACATAGGTACATTACAAGTGCAAGTTCAAATAACATCTACACTGAACAATCATCAACTTCACATGGATCGCTGAACTATTCTTTGTCCGATGAGAGAGTTATTCTCGCGACAGCAGTAGTCAGTGTAAGAAGTAGCTCTGGTAAATTGATACCAGCGAGAGCACTTTTGGATTCCGGATCTCAACAAAATCTAATAACTGAGGAACTTGCGCATCTACTTCGTTTAAAAAGAGAAGGAGGTAGACTGAATTTAACTGGCATTGGTCAAGCGAATTCACTTTCGAAATCTTGCGTTAATTTATCTGTCACGTCGAGAGTTAACTCTACTCAATTTAATGCGAAATTCTGGGTACTGAGTTCAATAACTAATTTCCAACCTGATAGTGTTATAAATACAACCGGCTTACATATTCCTAACAATATAAAGTTAGCTGATCCGTGCTTCCATAAACCACGCAAAATTGATTTGCTTATCGGAGCAGAAATCTTCTTCGAATTAATGTGTGTTGGTCAGATACAATCTGGCCCGAGCCTTCCAATCCTTCAGAAAACTTCACTTGGTTGGATTGTTACTGGCAAATGCAATCAATCAAAGGGCTCCATTAATTCTAGCGTTTGTCATTTGAGTACTTCGATAGAAAACGAGAGCAATATTGATTCAATAGTTAGAAAGTTCTGGGAACTGGAGGAACTTCCAAATGAATCAAGGAAAATTTATTCAGAGGAGCAGCAACAATGTGAGGATAAATTTAGAAATTCAATACGACGTTTAGCGTCAGGACGATTTGTAGTCTCACTGCCTTTTAAGTCTGATGCAAAAGTGTTAGGTTCTTCGTTCGAAGTCGCGAAAAGACGATTCCTTTCGTTGGAACGAAGACTGTCTAAGGACGACACGATGAGGCATATGTATCATGACTTTATGAAAGAGTATTTCAATTTGGGACATATGTCACTTTTGGATAATATGCCTGTTTCTCCTCACTATTTCATACCCCACCAATGTGTTCTGCGGCCTCAAAGTACAACTACTAAACTTCGAGTAGTTTTCGATGCTTCATGTAGAACTTCTTCTCATGTATCACTGAACGATTTGTTAATGGTTGGTCCCACCTTTCAAGAAGAATTGTATTCTACACTCATCCGTTTTCGGCTTCATCGGTACGTAATCACTGCAGATATCGAGAAAATGTATCGTCAAGTCTTGATCGACGATAGTGATAGGAATTTTCAATTAATCCTTTGGAGACAGAATCCATCTGATAGCTTACAGGTGTTTCGATTAAACACTGTGACTTATGGCACAGCCTCTGCCCCATTTCTAGCTATAAGATGTTTGATTGAGTTAAGCGACTTGTACAAAGAGACTTTGCCTATTGGTTCGAAAGTTGTTCGCAGTGCTTTTTACGTTGATGATTTGTTAACCGGTGGTGAAAGTTACGAGGATCTGATTACAATTCGTAATCAAGTCACCGAGATCCTAAGTTCAGCTGGTTTCAATCTGGCAAAATGGTTTTCAAATCATCCTAAATTTATTAGTACTCTGCAAAGTGAAAAGCTATTGCACAGCGATTCCGATTCTGCTAAGGCTTTGGGCTTATATTGGAGTCCGAAGAATGATTCATTAAAGTTTCATTTAGAGAATTCTTTCAAAGATTTGAAAGCTACGAAAAGGAACATATTGTCAGTTTCTTCTCGGTTATTTGATCCTCTCGGACTATTGTGCCCTATTGGTATAAAATCCAAGATCTTACTACAAGAACTTTGGATTCAAAAACTTGACTGGGATGAATCGATTCCCATGAGACTTGATACTTCATGGGAAAATCTCAAATCTAATTTAATGGAGATCGATTCAATAACAATCCCAAGATTCGTCCGAACAACTTCCACAGCAAACATTCAAATACATGGATTTGCTGATGCCTCAATGCGAGTGCGATATGGGTGTTGCATTTACGTAAGAAGTTTCGAATCTGGCAAAGTTACTGTCAGATTACTCACTGGAAAATCTAAAGTTGCTCCACTCAAGACAAAATCTCTTCCGAGACTTGAGCTGTGTGCTGCACACCTATTGGCTAAGTTGTGGGCTCGAATTAAGCTCATGTTCAAATTTAAGATCGATCAAGTTTATTTCTGGACAGATTCGGAAATAACTCTACATTGGGTAAAGACCCATCCATCCTCCCTTGCTACTTTTGTATCGAATAGAGTACCTGAGATTCAGGAGTGGTCAGAAAAAATGTCATGGCGACATGTGCCAACTGACCCTAATCCAGCTGATATTGTTTCTCTGTTTTGTCTGCGACGTCCAGGAATTGAAGCAATCGATCTGGTTTGAGGGACCGTCATTCTTATTAGATGACAGTTCTTCCTGGCCTGTTAATAAACATTTCGAGTTAACAGAGAACCAAATACTATTGGAAAAAAGGAAAACAAATGTATTTCTTGCAGTAGAGGATTCACAAAATTGCTTGTTGGATCTCATAGAAAAGTATTCCTCGTACGGAAAATTATTACGAGTCACTGCGTTTGTGGTCAGATTTGTTGACATCCTTAACAAACGCAAAGTCGTGAAAAATTTTCAACCTACTGCAATCGAATTGAAATGGGCCTTCTTTCGACTTGTAGAAACGATCCAGAAAACTAACTTTTCTGAGAAGATACTTAAGCTTCAGAAATCTCTTGTATTGCCCTCTAATATCCAGAGGTTAACACCATTTATGCACACATTTGTTGAGGAAGATAAATCGTTTTCATTGATAAGGGTAATAAGGGTAGGTGGAAGACTGCTAAATGCAGTTTCACTATTGTTATCGAAAAGAAATAGCTTTGTCACGCTTTATTTGCGAAACTTACATTTAGAGAATTGCCATGCTGGTACGAAAGCACTCATAGCTCTTTCGCGGGAGAATATTTGGTTGATGAATGCGAAAGAAGAATACAAGAGGACAGTTAGCAAATGCGTACATTGCTTCCGCTATAAACCGAAGCTTATGTCCCAAATAATGGGAAATTTACCCACTAATATAGTGAGAGCTTCGCGTCCATTTTTAATAGTCGGAGTCGACTACTGTGGGCTTATTGACGTATCTTTGAGAATACGTGGGCGGCCACCATTGAAAATGTACATAGCGGTTTTCGTTTTCTTCACATCTAAGGCAGTACATTTAGAATTAGTCTCTGATCTTTCCTCTGATGCTTTTCTTATGTCTTTTAAAAGGTTTGCTGCCAGGAGAGGACTACCCAAAGAAATATACTGCGACAGCGCGACGAACTTCGTCGGAGCCAGCCGCGTACTGAAAGAGCTGCACCAAGCGTTCGACAAGAGTCGACAGGCCGTCGAGTCGTACGCAGCGTCGTCCGGGGTGAAGTTCAGCTTCATACCATCTCGGGCGCCGCACTTCGGAGGACTATGGGAAGCCGCTGTCAAACAAGCGAAGTTCCTACTTCTGCGAGCCGTGGGCAACATGGCGCTTACGCAAGAAGAGATGGCAACAATGCTCGCAGAAGTAGAGGCGGTGCTCAACAGTCGTCCAATTGCACCGCTGTCTCCAGACCCCAACGACGGAGAAGCCTTAACACCAGCTCATCTACTAATAGGCGAGGGTCTGCGTTCGCTGCCGCCAGAATCCGCAGAAGGCGTGAAAGACAAAGAAGCGAAGTTATGCAAGCGTTGACGTCTGCTCTGCAATCTCAAGCAGACATTCTGGCAGGCCTGGTATCGGGACTACATCCTCGGGCTGCAAAGCAAAGCCAAGTGGCATCAAGAAATGCCCAACCTCGAAGAAGGTCAAGTGGTAATCATCCACGACGACAATCGCCCGCCACAGCAATGGGTGACCGGGAGAGTCGTGGCCGTAATCAAAGGCGAAGACGGCAAGGTCAGAGTGGCGGAGGTAAGAACTCGAAACGGCGTATATAAACGTCCGGTCCACAAATTGGCACCTTTACCATATAATTGAAGACGTGAAGTCCTTCAATGGGGCCGGAATGTTGGCTCCCATCAATATACTAAACTAACTTTCCATATATAAATAAATAACCTTTAAATATAAGTAATACCAAATATCTATAATAATGAAAAATGAATTTATAATACAATAATAATACTAATACTAGAAGTAGGAACTACCCTAATGTAAAATAATATAATTAATAAAGTAGCGTTAAGTTTTACTTTTAACTCGAAAAGTTTGGTCTTCGCGGTCAGTATTCAAGTGCCCAATTTTAAATGATTAAACTATAATTTATTTAGTTTAATAATTTCTTAAAAATCATTAAGAAAAAACATTTAGGTTGTACAAACGTTTCGCTGTTTTATCGATGTTGATCATTAGAAAAAAACATCGAATTTTTTTAATGTGTATGAATTTAAAACATCTAGTGGCTTACTTCTTCTGTAAATTGTCAATACATTGACACGAAATTTATTTTCATGTACTTTAGGCATTTTTCTGTTTACCGTATGACAGGTATATTTTGTTGTTGTCTGTTTGTCATGTTTGCTTATTTATGTTTTGTCCATGTACGAATATACTCAGGATATGCCAGTGGCTGGTGGTCATACACACTATTCTACCTCTGCTGATGCTAATGTTTTGGAGTTTGAACCAGTACTCCATGTCTTCTTATTGACTTTAAGTGAAAGTCTTTCACACATGGACTATAAAAGAACGTACCAAAAATAATTTGTAAAGACATCTATTTTTGCCGAGAGATAGAAAATTTCTATCAAATCAGCACATAAATTGAAAGGGTTAAGAATTTTAACTATGAGCAGTAAAAAAGCAAAACATTTTTGTGTCAAAATTTTTTTTATTTTTTATTCGCCTTAGTTTGTTTCAACACGTAAATATTATAGATTAAGAAAATTTTCATGTTCTACGCACAATGATTTTTGTCTTTCAATTTTCCTTATATGGCATGAACTTTGTCTAGTATTTTATGACAAAATTTCAGAAATTAACCCAAAGCCATCGCAATCAAAAACAACATTATCAACAACAAATTGTAGCTTAAATGAAAAGGCATTCATGTTATGCCATCTACAAGTTAAAACCATACACAAGACTTCTGCCAAGAACTGAAATTCTGGACTGTGTGTTTATATTCGTTTTTTTTTTGTTGGTCGTAACTAGTTCAGTTTTTATTTTCCAAAGGGAAAATTTTCAAAGGAATATTTAAAATTCTTCTTTGATTTCCTTTATTTTTTTTAATTTTTTTTTCATCAAATCGCCACAAAGCAACGGTACTAGATGTCAAATTATTACTATCAAATTATTATTATTTAGAAAAAAATAAAACCAAGCTGTCGTGAAGTGTTTAATTTTTGCTTAAAAAACCGCGCTGCAATGTGCATCATGTCAAAAATATTGATGTAGTTTTCATGAAAGTGATAATAAAATATAAAAATATTTTATTAAGCGATATGAAAACAGATTTCAAATGTCAATATTTACTTCATTCATAGGACAGTAACTGTTTTGTTTATAATATAAAATAAAGTATCCATGTTTGTATTACCATTCGCTGGTTTTACATTTTCAAAAGATTAAATAACATGACATCTACAAGTTATTTGAAGACTTGATCCCATTATAATACCGCAGCAATCTTTTGCGGCAACTGATGTACAAACAAATCTTTGCTAAGGATTTCTAAAAAGAAAAAAAAAAGAAAATACAACTTAACAGTCGACTCAAACAATTGCAAACAAGGGATATTTCCGCTGTGAAAATTGCTTAACTTCCCCTTTTATTTTTTTTCTGGGAGTCACTCTCCTTTGCTGTAGCATACTACAATGCATTTTCTATTCGTCTCTATTTCTTTTATCTCCCTGAGAAATTTTGAAGTGGTTAACACCTGCAGTCATACTTTGGCGTGACTTATTGATTTTGCTTTAGTTTGTTTCCTTTTGGCGTATTGCTAGACCGATTTGTTTATTTAACCTTCAGCACTTTTCGTTTAATTTTTTATTGCACTTCTCTGGTGAATTGTAATTGGGCTTTGAAGAATTTTTCCCTTTAAGCTGATGAAGAGATCAAGATAAAGAGAGTTTTGGTGGAGTCTTTAAATTTTTCGTTATTTTTTGATGTCAATTGAACTTGTTTTTGAAATTACGAGCACTACGAGATTTTTAAAGAATAATAGCATGATTCAGTCATGAATCATAAAAATATTATGCACTTACAATTTAAACAGCTTCTGCTAGTTCCAAAATTATCTTGTTGAAGTGGAAATTTGGCTTGATTAATATGACTTCAAACGTAGCAATCACATGATCAATATCAAGCTAGAAATATGTTGTAAATTTTGTGCTATTAGAACTGATCCTATGACAATCTTTTTATGCAGGAATTAAAATTCCAATTTTTAAAGTTTTGCCTTTGTTACAATATTTTCGTAATTGTCTAATTTTTAAGTATTCACTCAATGAAACAGACATCTATCTACCTTTATTGTCTGTATTTTGTTTCTTCCTCTTTCGTAATTGTAATGAGCGCGGGTTGTTGATGTCGTTTGGCATCATTTCCGTCAATTATCTAGTGTATAAAGATTACTGGTTATTGACTTGAAACATTATTTTTAATTCAAAGCCTCAATTAATATATTTAGTTATGAACGCATTAAGTAACATACATACATAAATAATTGGTCAGTACAACCCTTCAGTCTGGATTACGTCCTAGCTTCTCACAACACTTATGTTGAGTGTGTTAATTTTCTACATGAGTGGCGCGACCTACAGTTTAAAGTCGACTCCGTACGACAGATTTTTGAGAAACTTTTCATAACAATTTTATTTACTCTCAGAGATTTTGCCAAAAATCTGCTGAGAGGTAGTCGCCTAAGAAATATTTTGTCATATTTCGTTTAGATGTCTGACCTGGGGTTTGAACCGCGGCAATAAGCAACACTACTAGACTTCGACGCATTAAATAACACTCAGATAAAAAACACAATAGGTAGGTCACGTACTTCAACTAATTTTTTTTTGTGCTTTTGATTTAATTTGTAAAGCTATCTTTCATTTGAGTATTTAACTTTAAAAGTTTCAAATGCTTATGGTGTAATCAGTTTCTACAGAGCGTTATATTCCTTTTTTCAGTCAAAATAAAACAATGATGAGTTGTGTCCAACTTTGTGGTGTCATTTTAATTTTAATAGAAAGACTTTTTTATGATATTAAAAATATTTTTATTTCAGTTTATTACAAATGAAAAATTATATCGGTGAAGTTACTCCTCATACTGGCTCGAAAGATCAGAAACGATTTCTTATAATGAAATGAAATGAAAAAAGTGGAAGAAAAATTACAAACGAAAAAGTCTTGGTAAGAAAAATGCCAAAGAATTTCTTGACTAATTGTGAAGAAAATCTTGTAGTTTTCTTTTTTTTCCTTTTTTTTTCTTTCGGCTTTACTTTTATATTTACCAACTGCCCTGCTTATATTATTGTTATGCTTTATAAATTAAAATCAAGTAACAATTTGTAGCAGGTACTGTAGCTTTAATGAAAAAAATTACTAAATTTCATAAAATAGATAGGGAAGATCCAATTTCAATTTTTTTTTATTTCTGTTGAACACTTTGTTTTTGTGTGTTTGACAAAAAGTTTAGTATTATGTGCACGACAGTGTACTCTGCTATAAAAAATTGAGCATATTTTGTGTAAATAATGGAATTATGCCCAATGTAGCTAATAATGTTATGGGCATAGCTGCCAGATTTGACGATTTATCGTCATTTTGAGCTCCAAAAATATCGCATTGACGATATGACTATTTATGCCCTTATTTTGACGATTTTTGGAAATTAAAAATTTACGTCATAATTTTTACTTTAGTACATTAACACAGCCACTTTCAGATTTGAATTTACTTTTGTTCCTATTGGAAATTTGTGTTAGTAATAACATGGAGTAAAGTATTGTATTTTTAAATTACTTACGAACACCTAATACCTTAAAAGCTAAAAAATTACAACTCCTAAATCGTAATATATATCCTCATAATTGAGCATAATTTATCATTTGCCGTTGCAGACAATTTTAAAAATTCGATTGCAGCAAACACAAGTGCCACTATTTTTTTTTCGTGCGACCAACACTCAGGTGATGACACCAACTCATGCAGTACATTGTGTTGGAACTAGGGCAATGTGTTATGGGAAGGAGGAAAGAGGGAAAGGTGTTTATGGACACTAAGTTTGAAATCTTTTATACTATAAGTAACAGGAAAGACCTCTGCAGGAAGGGAGTTTCACGAATAGCCCGACTAAAATCAAATTTTGTCTGTAATGCAGTGTGCGATCCACTTGCCAGTCGACTACATACGGACGTGTTGGCCGAGAAAGACGAATGTTACGTAGGAATACATTATTTTGTATTGTCCCCTTATTTCGCTCGAGCAATATCCGTTGTAGTAGCGATAGAACAGTGTAACACAAGCCACATTGCAACGATGCTCCAATGAATCAATGGAGTCATTAACGAACTACTACGGCCTCTCCTGTACACGGTCGGGAAGCCTCAAAATAAACGTTGAGGCACCGACCTATACATGAGAGTTGTATTCCATTTTCTTTCGGACATAAGTGGTGTAAATAGTAAGAAGATCGGATGAAGTGAAGTATTTCTTCTTAAGAAACCAAGGCGCTGAAAAATATGTCGGTTCTAGCATCACACTGAATTTCCATGCCCATAACGTCAAGATCTTGACTCCCTAATATTTACATCACACGTGGGAATAGATGATGCAATAATATTGCTGCTTGACCTTGACTTTATATGTTTTTGGTTTTAAAAACTATTAATTTATTTATTTATTTTTCTGGCGTTTTTTTTACGATTTCAATGAACGCCTTCGACGATTTTGATGATTTTTTCTCAAATATGCTTCGTTTATCTGGCAGCTATGGTTATGGGTTTGCGGAAGAGTATTTAATAACCAAAATTAAAGCCCAAATGCTCGATGGAAATTCCGAATTTTTTTCATAGTATTTTTGAAGTTTTTATGATAAAGTTTGAGCACCGGAAATGTGGGTTTTTATTCTACCATCATCATGACCTTGGGTACTACATACACTAGATTTAGCCATCTGTGACTTTAAGTTGTTTGTGCAACAAAAGTTATTTTAAAAAAAATGCTTATCCGAAGTGGTTTTTGACTTCAAAATATTATTTTCCCAATATATTATGGCCAATTATATTTTTATACATATAAAATACTATTTTTTTTCCGAATTTTGGTAGTCACGGGTATCTACGAGTTTGGAAGTTAATCCACAGGGTCCTCTTTACAATCCCTCTTTTAGATTTCAATGTATGTTTTCCATTTGAAATTATTATCAATTATAGTTAAGTAAGTATAGTAATAAGTATAAGTATAGTTAAGTGCCGAAGCCATGTAGATTATTAAAATTTTCATGCGAAAAGCACACTTTCTTTCGTAAAACGTAATATTTTTTGCGTAAGATAAATAAAAACATTTAAAGATTTCATAAAATTACCGTTTTTGTACCTTTCAACTTGTACACTTAATACAACGAGTGCGCATATGAAAGCCTGTATTTTCTACTCTTTACATTTTATATTTTTCTTTGTTGTCATCCTTTGTTCGCTTTTATCTCTGATTATTTATTGTTTCTCAATACCTGTTGTTGTTTTTGTTATTTCTGAGTAATGACTTACCGTTAAGAATTCCACTACTGAAGAACTACTAAGAACTGTAAACATATGGTCCTTATCGTAATCATAATCTCCATTGTCATCACTATTATTATCATCACCATTATCATTATTTTTCTTTCTCTTCTTTTTTGTCTACTGTGTTTTTCATGATTCCTACCTACAGCTATCCTATATATCTGCATCCGTAAGAAAACAAAAAAAAAGGAATAAATCATGAGAAAGAAAACGAAATCGAATGCAAATAACTGTGGATATAACTTCCGGCAAGTACTTTGACTATATGAAACAAGAACTGCTTTCTTACATTTACTATAAAAATCTCCACAATAAACATAATTTTACCTTCGCTCACTAGCACTTCTGTTCAGTATTTTACGAAATGTGAATGAATGAAGTTTTTGCTTTGATTTTACCATTGCATTGGAGAAATAATGAAATAATTTTAGGATTGCAATACTGATTCATTGTACATTGGGTTTGAACCATCCCGAGCTCCGGATGAACTCGGCCAGTTCCCTTTGTGGCACGTTCGCTACCAAACCTTAAGTATGACTCCAAATTTGTCGTTGTTATCGTGTTACTTCCGAAATACTTTTCAAATACTTAGTCTTACTCACTTGTTGATACCAGACTTGGCGAAACATGTGGTTGCGAAGGCGACAATGAGCCTCATAAAAGCCTAGAACTATAGGAGGTATAATAACGTCTAAATCTAGGCTATAGTTGGTCTGATATAGTTCTCGATACCTAAACCTGTTTCCGATCCTAGTTTTGTGAGGCAGATAGATCCGGTCATGGAAATAGTTCACACCTCCCAGCAAACGCCATTTAAGTTTTCACTGATGGTTCCAGATCACGCAACAAATTCGGGAGTGGAATCTTTCCAGAACAACTGAACATTAGATAGTTCCCTTATCAAATTATTCTAGTACTTTTTGGGCTGAGGTAATAGCCGCCGTTCCAATTCGATATAGTCTGATATTTTGTATTTTACGTATTTTTACCAACAATAGCGCGGTCATTAGATTCCTAGAGAATGTGTACACACATCTATATTGCCCAAGAATGCCGTGTGTCTCTGGAAATGATTGTGCGATATATGACGGTTACCTTCCTCTGGATTCCTGGTCACGGAAACATAGAGGTAACAACAAGGCCGACACTCTTGCTAAATGTGGCACAACAGACAATTCAAAAGGATTCCTCTGTGCTTGTGCTTCACAAATTTTAATTAAACCAATTCACAAACATCTGGTCCTAACACGTATCACTAGACTTATTTAGGTTTCGCATATGTTTGCTTAACAATTTGTTCATATTCTGCAGTGTCTTAAAGACAAACGGAGTTTTATTTCTACTAATTGAGCTAATACTCCCATAACGGTCAAACCAAGCGATACCCTTGTTGCTATGGTTCCACTCATTTTCTAAATTTGATTGTAACATACCCTGTATTTATCAGATCAAAAGTAGGTTTATATTTTATTCTTCGCCGACAACTGCTGCTAAAAAACATATACATATCTTTCATCTTAAACTCTGTCAGAAAAAAATATTGTTACGAAACTGGAAACAAGATGAGCAAAAGCTACACAAACAAATACAACGAACTTGTTACAAGTACAACATCAGTATGAAAGAAAAGGGGATAGACAAGTAAGCGAGAACGCAACAACAAGCAATGTGTATAAAATACACAAACAACAATGAAGTCGCAATAGAGTTCTCGAGAAAGGGAAACCACGAACGTTCGACTTCAAGAACCTTCATCAGACTGTTTACGTGGGCATATAAAAAGGGAGGACAAAGCAGGCAACGAGTAGTAAGAATTCTATCAGTCTTGTGTGAAGGATATCTTAAAATTTCAGGGAGAAATTTAAGCTGTTTTTAGAGAAACTGAGTTTTTGGAATTCAAAATATACCCTTGTATGCATCTGTTGACATAAAGGTTAACAAATCAACAGCAAGGTTCTAGAAATGTAGCGTTCCCAAAGAGTTGTAGTAAAGAGCGACTTATACATTTAATTTTCACTCGTTATAATTTTTTTTATTTATTTAAGAGCGGCAAATATAAATTTTAACTTAAACTTTCAAAATACCACAATTATCTCACAAAAAAGTGAAAAAAAACTGTGCGGAACTGTTTGCACTACAAAAAAAAAAAAAAAAATACAGAAACACAGAAACACACTTCCATGTCACAGTGCTACTAAAAATATTTTCAACAATTTTGAATAAGAAGGTTTGGGAATTGTGTATGATTAATTTTTTTTTTTTTTTTTTTTCTGACTCTACTGTTAATTATTACGATTTTGTTTGTTGCAGCAATTTGGTAACAAATATGACTTGTAAACGTTGCTAATAAGAACTACTGAGGTATTTTAAATACCATACATACACTCGAATAAACCTAAAGATGTTGCTGTCCACGCTTATGAATGTTTTTGTACTTGTTTGAAACATACTTAAATTGTATAAAATGTATACGAGTATTTACTACTTATTCTAGCAGATATTACTTTTTATCTCGTTCGTTGTTATTTTCGCCATTTTGACATTTTGACTTATTTTTTAATTCGTTTTATTTTTTTATAGGGACAGTCTGTTACTTTTTTATACATTTTAGCTCTGTTTTAACTGCACTCTATATAAGGGTATGAAGCCCACCTATAGTTTTTTAAGTGAAAAAAATTTGTCTCGCTCTATTTGCTAACATGACCATTCTATATTACTGTGGTTTTATGAAAAACTTAAATTTTTTCTTTTATTCTCCGTTAGTTTTTTTACTGTCATGTTAAAAATAGGTCACTTTTCTCATTCACTTACCAACACGAAAATAACTTGTTTCATAGGAAAGCTATAGATTTTCTACATTAAATTGTTATTTATTTATTTATCATTTCTTTGTTAAATATTTTTTACAATTTATTGCTTTTATTAAATTTTTTAAAAATTTTTTACTTTCCTTTTTTTACTTTCCTTCAGTTTTTAGTACAATTTAAATGTTTTAAAAGTTTTTTTTTTTTGAATATTT
Source organism: Sarcophaga carnaria (assembly GCA_958299815.1). Lineage (NCBI taxonomy): Eukaryota > Metazoa > Arthropoda > Insecta > Diptera > Sarcophagidae > Sarcophaga > Sarcophaga carnaria. Next base: position 69,522,253 of record OY283149.1, on the reverse strand, counting down.
TTTTTTTGCAATAAATGTCCTTTTGTTTCTGCATTTCTGTATATATAAACAACTTGATTTTAATGCTGAGAAGCTGAACGCTGAAAATAAAAAAGAAATGAATAACTTCACACATTTGCCTTTTTGAAAATTAAAAATTGTACTACTTAAGCAGCAACTTAAAAAAAAAATTAAAAAAAAAAATAATATTATCTGCACACACGCTTTTATCGGGTATTGTTCTTTTTGTTAATATTATTGTAACTCTGATGCTACCGCATGGCAACTCAATTGTTGCGTTTGTAGTATTTGCAAAATGGCTCATATTCTCTCCGCAAAATACAAAAACTCACTTCCTTTTGTATACAAAAACAGCACCAAAGATGTTTTAATTGTAAAAAGCAACAGACATTGGTAGAGCAAAATTCTAAAATCAATGTCAAACGAAATAGCATTGCTTTGAATATTAACATAGAAAGAAAGAATTGTGATAACATAGTTCTGCAGAGTATTAAACTAACGTGCAAAAATAGTAAATTTAATTTCAAAATCTGCAACCATAAGAATCACTCTTTTAATATACCACTTATGATATCATAGCTACTCTGGTTTCAGTTTATTTAAATACTATCGTAGGCTTATTTTAACTTAACAAAATTTTATTACAATAATGCATTGAAAATTTTCAATAGCCTTATTTCACTTTCCCTTGATAAAAAAAAATGATTTTAATTAAAAGTGTTTTTACCTTTTTCTGTGCTAAAATTTAAATGCAAAAACTACGAGCATTGTTAGTGTCATAGCATTACTATACATATACTCTTTGCAGTTGAAATATTCATTAAATATACGCTCTGTGTGGAAAGTTAGGGCATGTTTTTGTTAGACGAACTATTTCACACTTTCGTCTATTTGTATATAAAATACAAACAAAATGGAGTGTTTTAAGATAGAACACTTTGTTAAACATACACACATAAATGGTCATTTCAACCCATCAGCCAGGATTACGTCATGTTTAATTTATGAGTGGCGGGATCTACAGTTTAAAGTCACCTTCAAACGATAGATTTAGTTTTTTAAGAAATTTTTCATGGCAGTTAGAAATTTGCTGAGATGAAAACACCGACGTCTAGCCTGCGGTTGTTTGACCCCACGTCTAATAAGTCAATGCACTACCTACTATACTACGGCTAATGCATATAACAATTTAAATTAATTATTCATCTTATATATGTGTATACATATTTATCGTATACAATGGCAATGACCTTTACTCGAACAATTAAAATAAAATCCTTACACAGTAGGAATTATGAAAACTAAATAGACATTATTGATCCTGTTTTTATCTGGCTTATGCAAAACTAGACACAATTTTTTAGTTCTTTTTATCTTAAATATTTCAAAATATTTTACCACTTTTATCTTATTATTTTATTTTATTTTTTTGTTTTTTTTCTACTAGTTTTCAATACTTTTTAATATTAAATACTCCCAGTAGCATGCCAAGGCTTAGTTAACCCTGGACGGTTATTGTTCGTCGAATCGACGAAGCTCATTTACTCTTCTTTTATTTTTGATAAAATCGCTCTTTTCAACAACGTTAGCTGATAATGAAAGCTTGCAGTCAGTAGACGAAAAAATAAATTTTTTGTTCGTCGATTCAAAAGAAACTTTATTTCGGGATTAGAGAACAAAAACAAATATCAATCATCGAAAATCGCTTTATTGTTTTTCAAAATATTAGCCATTAAGATCTATACACTTTTGCATGCGTTTGAACCAATTGTCGAAGCACGTTTGCCACTCTGATTGAAAAACATGCATCAACCGCTTCTTCAGGTGTCGAAAAACGTTGACCTCTCATATTATTTTTTACGTACGAGAATAAAAAGAAGTCATTCGGTGCCAAGTCAGGACTATACGGCGGATCAAATCGATGTTTTGAGTGCTCAAAAATGCAGTTGTGTGAGCCGATGTGTGAGAGCTCGCATTGTCGTGGTGAAGAGTGATCCGTCTTGGGCGGTTGGTTTTCCTGATTTCTTGGAAGACAACTGGCAAACAAATGGTTGTGTACCACTCAGAATTGACTGTTCTGCGTTGTTCTAGTGGTACGATTGCGACATGTCCAGTTTTTCCGAAAAAACAGGCGATCATTTGCTTGGAAGTGCTTCGTGCGCGAGCAACTTTTGTTGGATTTGGCTCATCTTGAAGCACCCATACAGTCGACTGCTGTTTACTTTCGGGCTCATACGCATAAATCCACGATTCATCGCCTGTCACAATGTCATAGACCGCGATCGTATTTTTGGATCATTTCTTTCGACCAATCGACACGAGCCTTTTTTTGGAGCGATTGACAAATTGTGTGAGATCCAACGCGAACAAATTTTTTGACAGTCAAATGTTCATGCAATATTGAATGTTTGCTGGTCCCACTAATACCCAAAGTTGTCTCAATCTCACGATAGGTCACATGACGATCTTGCAATATCAGTTGGCGCACAGCATCAATGGTTTCAGGAACAACAACTGATTTTGGACGACCTTCACGAAATTCGTCTTGGAGTGAACTACGACCTCGGTTGAATTCACCATATAACACTGGTCCTGATCCAAAAATCCACGACAAAAATTGTAAAAAATAATCGCACGAAAATGTTCACAATTTAAATTGGGCGAGATGAATCTTTTAAGTTACTGTAAACAATACAAATAGCGCTCGTATGTCAAAACGTTCTGAGTACGTATAACCTCAAAAATGTCAAACTTTACGATAGAGCTGTCAGTTGGCAGATTGCAACGCTAGGGTTGCCAAATCCCGAAATATAAAAGGCAACCCTCTACTGTACAAAAATGACCATCCAGGATTAAAAAAATGGGTGGCCAGGGTACGTTTACTCACTACAAGCTTTCGTTAACAACCAACATTGTTGATAAAAAGAGCACAATTTGGTCAAACATAAAAGAATTATATGTTATTAGGGTTAAAGTGTTCGTCGATTCAACGAAGAGTAACCTTAATGCACAAAAATGAAGAGTAGTCGTCCAGGGTTGAATATGAAACTGTACTTTAAGATCTTCGCAATCTTTAAATGAAATTCGAAATTAAAATAGCAAAAGCAACAAAAAATATGTGAAATTTTTTCATTTTTCTATGTTTAAAGTTACTAGAATTAAAAGAATAAACGAAATGGAAGGAAAGTAGAAAAGCTTCTTATTTAACTTTTTAATAAACTGCAATATAAAAAAAGTTTTTTAAACTTTTCGTGGCAGCTATTTTCTCTTTTTTGGCCTTCAATGCTTTATCAAAAAACTGTGTAGATATGCAAAGAATTTTTAAGAATCTTTTTACCACAAGTCTTGCTTTCTTTTTATGGTTATCATTATTTATGGTTTTGTAAGATGTGAAAAGTATTGTTAAATTGTTAAACAGGGGAAACTTAGGTAGAATAAAACATATCTTGCAACGCATTAAAAAAACGATACATTCAAGTGATTCTTTCGGCGCCTGAAAATATTATCACAGCATTGAATTTGCCGTAGTCTAGTAGGTAGTGTGTTGGCTTATTAGACATGTCGATCAAATGAAATACGACTTCCTCTCAGCAGATTTTTGGCTAAAACTGTGAGAGCAAATAAAAATTTCCATGGAAAGTTTCTCAAAAAAATCTATATTTCGCAGTCAATTTTAAACGGTAGATCCCGCCACTTATGGATAAAATAACACAGCATAATTGGTGTGGGGATCTATGCCGTAATCCTGACTGAAGGGTTGTAATGGCCAGTTATGTATGTATGTAGCATGATCTTACCAATTCAACCGCACTGTTAAACTTAATTAAATAGAAATTTTATAAGACAAATTATTATAAAATAAATAAAGGATTTATTTAAACTATTGAAAAATAAGACAAAACATAACATACATAATCGATCATTACAACCCTTCAGTCAGAATTACGACATAGCTTCTCGCACGACTTTAAAATGTGGCTGTAATGTGTGTCTTAATCTTTATATATGAGTGGCGGGACCTACAATTGAAAGTCCACTCCGAACGACAGATTTCTGAGAAACTTTTCATGGCAATTTTATTTACTCGCAGAGTTTTTGCCAGAAATCTGCTGAGAGGAAGTTGCCGAAGAACAATTTACTCATATTTCGTTTTGATGTCTTACCGGGGATTTGAACTGTGGTTTCGCGTCTAATAAGCCAACACACTACCTACTAGACCACGGCGACTACTGTAAGAAAATCTTCCATATTTATTGACATTTTTCAAGCATTGGACAGGGCTTTAGACAAAGATTACTACTGGAGCTGCAGAATCGGCAACCGTTCTTGAATAACACAAGGCAGTTCTTTTTTGAAATATATGAAAGGACCTGTTAATTATTTTTTTTTAGCTTTTAATTCTTGGTTTTAAGTGGTTCACATGGTAATAAAGAACCAACTATGCGTTTAGTATGCAGGCTTATAATAAATGTTTGAAATTTAACCGTTTTTAAACAGTTTGACACCAAAACCTACACAGACACGGCAATGACAATAAAAGCATTAAAAATGGAGTTAAATAATGAAACAAAATTCATGTAAATGTGTGTGTTTTTTTAAATTTATATGCTTAGTTTTGCTAAACAGTAACATCATCAACTTGAGTAGCCATAAAGTATTCATACGACTACAAAAAGTGTAATATAGTGGAGTGACTGATGAACCTAACCGAACTGAGATGAACTTTTGTGGCTGTGAATGTAGATGTGACTATGTATAGCATTAAAAATAATGGCTTGTTTTCGACAATTAATCTAGAGATCTGTCTCGCTTGCCTTTAAGGAATCCTTGTAGAGTAGAATTATTGCAGTATGTATTTTGTTATTGTTTTTTTTTTACTTCACATCGCCTTTTGTTTTTGTATTTGTGCAAAATGTTTGGTTAAAAGTTTCAGAGAGATTCAAGTGTTTTTCTATGAGCGAAAAGAAAATACTCAAGTGTTGGAACAAAGGTTTTACTCATCCTACGAAAGCTAGGAAAAATCATGTACATATTTTACAGCCACAAGAGTAAAACTTTAAAAATATTATAGGTAATGTCAGCAATAAATGAAATATAATTTCGTAATTTCATATTTCTGAGTATTTTTGTAAGCGTAGAAAATCTGATGTAATAAATTGTTTCTTTTATGATATTTCGATGATTCTTATTCGAATTTTCTTAAGCACATAAAATTTTATTTATATTATTTTGTTTTATTTATTTATTCGTTGTTAAATAAAACAAGACGGTTCTGTGGTCTTATAATATAAGTTAATACCAGATACAAAACGGTAATAAAATATACAAAGAATAAATTCTATCATAACGATAACATGTATAAATATAAATAACACTATGCGATAAAATAAAAAAAAAAATTGTATATACCCAGCTAATGACTTACACTATATTGTGAGTTTTGTTGAGTAGAACTCAAAGATATTTTTTTTTTAGATTTCTTGAACCCTCCAAACTTCTTTTATTTGACAAAAGCTGTCTTTTTTACTTTACGCACAAATTTATTGATTACACAAACATTTCTGAACCGATGTTCAAAATTTGAGGCTTACTGGAAAGGAGAGAGATGGGCCTTTAAATCGGTATACATATGTATATTATTTGGCTTAATATGCTATGGGGTTTGATGAGATAAACTTTTCAAATTTTTCCATTTATAGCAACAAATTTTAATTAAAAAATATAAAATAACTTTTGACATTCTTAAAGTGCATTCTCTTGTAAAGAAATTACCACTTCTTTTGATCAAATCGGACAAAAACCACCGTAGTTATTATTTAAAGAGTCTAACAGTCGAATCATATTTTTCATATATATTTTTTCAAATGAACTTTTAGTTCCAAAAATATTCAAAATTGTCAATTTTATGTTTGAACGACCACCAGTAGTTGGACAATGTTTGAGCAAATAGAAATAATAATATTTTCAAAAATCACAAATATTAGCCGATTTCTGATAATTGTGCGAATGTGAAACTGACACATTTTGCGATAATAAATCAAGATCCATTAAAATTTTTGAACATTTTTGAACTGAAAGTTCATTTGATGAGATGACATACAGTATCGGACAAAACCTAAGCACCCCCTCAGTACATTTTTTTAAAATGATTATTTTTTTAAGAAAACAAGGTTATTAATGTTTTATTTTGTATTTTTTTATTTATTTATATCCTTATTATTTAAAAACACAAATTTAAAGAATTCAGAATTCAATAAAAAAAAAATTATGATTCAAAATACATTTTAAGTCGAAAATATAAGCGGACAAAACTAAGGCACCTCCAATTAAAGGTACAGATAAAAACTATTGAAATTAATATTTCTTTGCGAATCCTTTATTCTGAATGGCACACGTCATTCTTTTAGGCATAGAGGATTTGAAATTATTAATTATTTTAGGTGATATTGCTTCACAGGCTATTTTTGCTGCTTCAAATAAATCTTCTTTAGTTTTCCAATTTTCTCGGTTGATTTTTAAGTTAACGATCTCCCACAAGTTCTCGATTGGGTTAAGATCAATTGAGTGCAAGATATTCGATCAACTGATCAATTAATTCTAGGCTAATTAAAAAGTTTTTGCCGATTGGTCGCCCATCTCCTACTCATCCTGGAGGAAGACCACGTGAAACCTCGCGACATGAAGACGCCTTAATTAAAAAGACAATCCAAAATGATCCTACAGCATCTTCTAGTCACATACGAAACCGCTTATGTTTAAAAATTAGCGAAAGAACGATTCGCAGAAGGACGGTAGATGCCGGATTATTCAGTCGCCAACTACCAAAAAAACTTTTATATCGTCAAAAAATAAAAAAGCGAAACTTGAATTCACCAAGGCCCATCTCAACTGGAGTGTCAAAATATGGAGGATTGTACTATTTTCTGACGAATCTAAGTTTAATTTAAAGGATTCAGATGGCATAAGGCGTGTGCGCAGACGATATGATCTGTTTCACGATATGAAAGGTTTTAGTCCGATGTGATCGAACGAAGTGTCAATCTCTTCACAAGATAATGCACTTTCAGAATGTCATCACATATTTCATATTTTTTAATTAAATATTGCAATTAAAAATAGCTATACTTAAAGAAAAAGAAAAAAATACTATTTTCCAAGGTTACCCGATCAAAATTCATAACATTAAGTTTGAACCATATATTTATGTATACCGTTTCTCTTTCTCAAAAAACTTTGAATTTTGAAAATAGGTTAAAAAAATTTGGGCAATCAAAAATTTTGTGTGAAAAGATCAAAAATCCCGTCCTTCAACATTTTCACAGGCAATTTACATCATATCTTATTATTTAATATGTCATTTATTTCATTAATTGTACACAATAGACGAGTAGTCACAAAAGTATTATAAAAAATACAGTAAGGTGATGCACATGTGAATTGAATTAATTGATTAAGTTTATTTAAATCAAGTTTTACATACAATATGGTTGAAATTATTTGGTAATGGGAAATTTGTCTAAACAAACAAACACAAACAAATATTGAAATATTTTATGAAAATTCATTTGTCTAAAAAAATATATTATTACGAAAATGGAAATTGAAATTACGAAAATGGAAAATGGACAAGCAACAACAACACTTCAAGGACAAATGTAAACAAAATACACAAACAACAATAACGTTAACAACATGTTTACATTTACAGATATTTCGCGAAACAAAGCCATTCTCCTTTCATTCATTGTCCATCAGACTGTTTATCCAGCGATATAAAAGGCAAGACAAACAGGCAACGGAGTCAGAAAGAATTCAGTCAGTCTTGTGTGAAGACGCGATGCGTGTGAAGAAAATAATCGTGGTTTGAAGTAGAGGCTTCAAACTATCGATAGTGCTACTATCGAAAATTTTTGATAGTTCATAAAAATATATCGATGTATCGAATCTAAACTATCAGTTCTTACACAAAATATCGATATATCGGCAATATCATATCGTATCAAAAAATAGATTTATTTCAGCAGATCGAAAGCCTTCTTTTTTGAACCCAGGATCCAGTAAAATTGCTAATATTGTGACACTTCTAGCTTCATAAACAATAGTCTTAGTTGGATTTGTTCGACTAAAAATGTGCACGTTTCTAGTCCTAGCGCAGTTTTCATTTGTGGTTTCAGATTCATCATAGCGTAATACAACCCCAGCGCGATGGGAATTACCTGCGATATTGTTACGTACAGATTACCCGATATAATTTTCGTATTTTTGTCGACTGGTTCCAACAACAAACGTATATCCTGAAGTTGCTCTATTTCTTCAGCCGTAAGAATTTCCGGTGACTTGGGGGTACTTAATAGTACTGAAAAGATGGCATTTTAATCAGAATTCTTTTCACCACTACAAAAGAACTGTTCCACCTATTTGACACATATGACGCATATTTAGCATTTAAAGAAAGCAAACTATTAGAAATGTTTGTAGCTTACCAGTTAATGTCTTTGCTTCACTCTCCATTTTATAATAATACTTTGAGAATCACCGGTTTATAAATGCAAAAAAATTAGTGGCGGAACAGTTACTATCGATAGTGGCAAAAACTATCGATAATAGTTAAATGTTTATATGTTGTAAAGAAAAAACATCGATAGTAACGAAAAATATAAACTATCGATACTATCGATAGTGCCATCGATATTTTGACACCCCTAGTTTGAAGATATCCGTTGTAAAGATCTAACGAACAATTCTTAGTGGTTACGCAGAAGAGTGTAAAGAAGAATAGCAAACAAAGCAAATTGTTGTCGTTTGCATCAAGTTGTGAACAGTAGCACACAGAATTGTGCGAACAATTTGCATTCTACGAGTTCATGTTTTAAACGTTTTTAAAAGGGTGAAAAAGTAACAATATTTCAATTAACAGAAAAAAATGTATGTTTTAACCGGAGCCTAAATATTAAATATAAAGTAAAGCATTCTTGAAGGTTATGTTTTCAAGAGTTTTAGTCAGGGCTTACAGACTACAATTAAAAGATTAGCTAGGTGGTTGATGTACTCATTTCATTCCTGGCTGGACTAACTAATTTAAATTTGTATTTATCAGAAAATTTGTACTCATCAAGCTAAGATATTGGCGTGTAAACCTCAGTGAGTTTTTATTATTTTGTGTAATGGGTGCCCTGGTAGTCTAATGGGTAGTGCACTAGACTATTAGCGTGGGGGTAGTAGGTTCGATTTCCAGCAGAGACTATGGTCTGAGACACTACACCGAGCATATGGTCAAAGTTGCTCAGCTCGTATATAATTAAAATATAATTTGTAATTTTATTGTGATTAATAAATAAATAAATAAATAAATAATTCTATCTCAAAATAAATAAGTTCATTTTTACTGAGACACTCTTTATATTGTATTAAATTCACTACTTTTTTTATAAAAAATCGATCCGATGATTTGTATTTATATTTTTAGTTTTCATATTGACTATCTACAGTTCATTCTCATAACATAAGAACCTGTATTCCAATAGGCATTAATAACGCTTATAATTCTCTAAGGGCCATTATTAGAACTTGCCGTTAACTAAAGGCAGGATTTTAACAGGCAGATAAATTGTTTTTCATTATTATAAGTGGACAATATAGTAGAAGTGAGCGTTAAGCTAAATGGAAGATCATCCTACTGGTAACTTTTAAAGTTAAGTTTATGTTTGAAGTTGCCATATTATATATTATTTTCAATATTTTTATAAAAATATTATATATATATATATTAAATATATTTTTAAATATAATCAAAGTAAGCAACTACAACAAAAAAAAAAAGAAGCCCGTCGTGGCCACTGCGTTTAAATAAAACTATTTTTTAAAAAGTTAAATTTATTTTATCATTAGGTTGTAATAAGGAAAATAAGTTAAAGATGACTTTAAAGTTCCCTTTAGTTAAAGGTACCTTTAACATAACCCAAGTTTGACGCCAAGTTGTAATAATGGCCCTAAATGAAGCTATTTATAATGAAGAAGACCAAATATCTAAAAACAATTCTTAATTGCCAAATAAAAAAGAAGATGTGGAAAGAAATGCTTTTAAAGTACATAATTGAACTTGTGCATCGATTTCAATTTTCTTGTACGCTCAAGGATTAATTTCAGTTAGTTTTACTTTTTATGTTTCTCCATTTAAATTTCTTTTTGTGGTTTTAGTTACACTGGCGAGCAAAAATGGATACATAATAAAGGGTGTTTTTTTATAGAGGTATAGAACTTTGAGTTGGCATTACCTTGCAAGATGGCGACCGATTTAACAGCTGTCAAGTGATTTATTCTCAGTTTGGTTTAGCAATTCATCCTGAATAGACTCACGCCTGAACAACGATTGCAAATAGTGCAATTTTATTTCGAAAATAATGGTTCTGTGCGGAAAACGTATCGCGCACTACGTCTATTTTATCGTCGACAAAATATAATTATCAGAGCAGTTAATTCGATTAACCATGGAACGTTTTCGCACCACGTTTACTCTTATTGATAACTCGCATCCCCAGAGACGCTGTACGGTGCGTACAGAAGAAGCTATTGCTGCTGTAGAGCGTAGCATTGAGAAAGACCCGAATGAGTCCATCCGCCATCGAGCACAGAAATTGGATCTGTGTCCATCCACTTCAGGGAAGATTTTGCGGAAGGATCTTGGTTTGCGTGCTTACAAAATCCAACTCGTGCAAGATTTGAAGCCAAACGATCATCAAGTAAGGCGTAGATTCGTCGAATGGGCCCAAAACGAGATTACAGTTGTTCCCGATTTTCATAAGCGAATTTTGTTTAGCGATGAAGCGCACTTCTGGTTGAATGGCTACGTCAACAAACAAAACTGCCGCATTTGGAGTGAAGGTAATCCTAAAGTGTATGTGGAAACACCGTTACATCCAGAAAAACTGACTGTTTGGTGCGCTTTATGGGCTGGTGGAATCATTGGTCCGTACTTTTTCAAAAACAATGGTGGCCAGAACGTTACAGTCAATGGTGATCGGTATAGAGCCATGATTACTAACTTTTTCATTCCTGAATTGAATAACCATGATGTCCAGGAGATGTGGTTTCAACAAGATGACGCATCATGTCACACAGCTCGTGCCACAATAGATTTATTGAAAGACACGTTTGGTGACCGCCTAATTTCACGTTTTGGACCTGTGAATTGGCCTCCCAGATCTTGTGATTTAACACCGCTAGACTACTTCCTGTGGGGCTATGTAAAGTCATTGGTCTATGCGGTAAAGCCACAAACGCTTGACCATTTGGAAGACAACATTCGCCGTATTATTGCCGATATACGGCCACAAATGTTGGAAAAAGTCATCGAAAATTGGACGTCCAGATTGGACTACATCCGCGACAACCGTGGCGGTCATATGCCAGGAATCATATTTAAAATGTAATGCCACAAGATTATCTTTCGCATAAATAAAATTCATGTCAAACGAATAATCCATCGTTCTTTTATTGCAACTTAAAGTTCTATACCTCTATAAAAAACACCCGTTATTAACAAAATATTTTAAATCCAATATTTTTTGTATTTATTGCAGTAAGTAAGAAATTGTAAATAAAAAATTTCAGACGTTGAAATGGCCAGCACAAAGTCCGGATTTAAATCCGATCGAGAATTTGTGGGCAATTGTAAAACGAAAACTGGCACAGTATGAAAACCCTCCAAATAACCTTAACGAATTGTGGCTAAGAATTGAGGCACAGTGGCAAAGTATAAACAGCGAAACCATCAAAAAACTGGTAGAAAGCTTACCAAAACGCATTAAATCAGTAATAAAGAATAAAGCATTATGGACAAAATACTGAATTTTTCATTTGAAACGAAACGAGCAAAATTGGATAAATGCTACTAAATAATATTTTAGCTGTATTTTATATTTAAAATGAAATAATATTACTGACAAGTTTTTGTTTTAATTAGAGGATAGTCTAAATAAATGTTTAACATATGGATTGTTTTTTTTTTATTTTAATAAATAAATTACAAATATAAAGTTTATATTTCTTTTAATATTATGTATCCATTTTTGCTCGCCAGTGTAAACAATATGCTCGCAGAGTCAATCACTTCACAAATTGTCTTTATGTGAAGCTAAATACACAACATGGGTTAATTAAAAAAAAAATCTACTAGAGAGAGAGGAAAAAAAGTAATTTACGGAAAGCTGATATAAAACGAAATAATAATCCTACTTATACTTTTGTAAGTAAAATTATCTCAGCTATGTTTAGTATACGTACTTATAAGGAACAAGAATTCAACTTAAATTAGCACATTGCATGTAGTCTTCTTAAATGTAAAAGATAATCTTCACGTTTAAAAGGTTTAAAACAGTAGCAACCATTTTTTTTAATTAAATGGCAGTCTTCTGGCAAGAACTATGAGAATATGATTTATATTTTATGGGAGGTTGGCGATTGCCGTGACCAATGTTAATGAATTCCAATTTTATTTTTCTCATTTTAATAATAGAATGTTGTGTTATAACTTTCATTGATTCCTTAAAGGAAGAGGTCCCACTTAGGCCAGCATTTGGGCCCATTGTAATACCACATTTAGTTCTCCCCAGGGGTCAGCCATTCCTTAAAGAAAATCAATCCCGGTCCAAAATATATCGTGCTATTGCAGCAATTTTTATATTAGAGAGCTCGGTCAAGGATATCAGAAAATGAGAGGCCTGAAACCAGGTGAAAGACAGTCTCTTCCTACCCCGTAGACCCACAGCTCCTTCAGAAGTCATATAGGCAAGTTTTCTGGCGTGCTTACCAAAAGGATAGTGATCTGAACGAATCGCCATTGTGCTATGGATGGCAATACGAATTAAAGACAGAAGTAAGTCTGCCCCTCCTTCTGTCCATGATTGAAAGGATATCAGTGGTCATATATGCACTTTTATTGAGTCAATATTCGGTTAATTGGGTACAATACTTTAAGTGTTCAGGCATACACATACACAGTTCAGCTGCTTATTCAATATTCATTTGATGGCTGGTAAACAAAACAGTTGGTTGTTTCAACAACATTGTTTTTATTTTGTTTTGTTTTTATTTCGTTTGTCGTTTTTAACATTTGAGTTGTCAAATATCAACAAAAAGTGTTCGATTAATTGTAATATGCTCACTGAGCATACTTATGATGACAGTGCTGCATTTTAAGTTTTACTCAATATTATAACAATTTGCGTATTTATTGCGCAATAATTAACTGAAACTTTATGTGAAATATTATGCTCAATTTTGGCGTTTACTCAATAAACATGCATATCTGAACACAGATTAGGATATCTTCCTAAATATTAGATGAAACATTTTAAGACTGTGTGCCTTTGAATTTTAAATTTACTCTGCGTTATCGTTGGGGGTACCTACACATTAAGACATTAAAAATTTTTTTGTTCTAAAAGAAAATGGAAATAAATTAAGAGAATAAATATAAAAACATAAATTTTTTTACATATGATTGCTTAAAATTCATGAAATTTTCAATAAATATATACAAAACTTTTGTTGTTCACTGTATACCTGGTGCTTAAAGCGGAATGTAGATTACCATTCTTACCCTGTTAAAACATAAACGAAAACAAAAATTATGCTTTATTTTCCGACTGTCTCGGTGGCTTATGCTGTTATTTCATTATTTCTGAATAGGGAATTAATAAATTAATACGTCTCAAAATGGCAAACATCAGAAACAGTGAATTAATCATAATGTCATCATAACATACATAATTTATAATTTGCTCGTTAAGTTATTAATAACAATTAATCTTATAATTATACAAGCATTTGCACTATCATATATGGGGGTTCTCACGCATGAGGCGATTATATCTTTAAACGTACTATTTTATTAACACCTTACCCGCCGAATATTTAAATGTATCAAAAGTAGTTGTAGTAACTTTATTTATCTTAAAAGTATATTATACATTATCTTGGTTTCGGATTTCTCTTAAATTAAGAGAATTTGGAATATTTTTCGTTCAGTTCATCAGTGTGTTTAGAGTACTGTAGCTATAATAAATGTATTTTACAATTTAAGGAAGATTGTTTTATTAAGTTTATTTAACACAAACAACGAATCAAATCGTAAGGAAAGGGGTTAATGGTGTCAGTTTGTTATTAAAGCTCATACTTTTATACTGTTTAATTTTCGTTTATTGGCGAAAGAGGCATGTATATTATTGTATTATTATGATTAACTTAGTTTTTAAAAACGAAATAGCTATGGACACTTTATTCGCAAATAACACGGTGCGACAGTCAAAATACATCCAGCTAATGACATAGCGTAGATTGTGAGTTTTGTTGAGTAGAACACAAAAATATTTTTTTTATATTTCTCGAACCCTCCGAACTTCTTTTATTTGACAAAAACGGTATTTTTAATGTTTTCGCACAAAATTATTGATTACCCAAATATTTTTCAATTTATTTTCAAAATTTAAAGTTTTTGAAAAGGCGATAGTTATTACACCTTTTAAAGTAAAAGAAAAATATCCTAATCATACAACAAAATGAACAAAATTTGCCTTTAAAATAATATTAAATTGATATTTATGATCCAAAGCCAAAATAAATTTAATAAGTTTGTTTAACAACCAACAGTTTGTCAGAAGTATATAAACGGAGCGACATCAAACACAAAATAATGGTATATTTAGTGAAATATTATCATTAATCTGTTCTGTCATTAAAGTTAATTGCTGTATATTTTTTACATAAAAACTGTCAGTGAAATAGAAACCTAACAGCTTAGCTATTCACTAAGCCTTTAATGAATTTGCGTAAATTTATTCGCATTAAAATTGTTTTATATTTTAACTCTATGTACTCTTGCCTTAAAAATAAATTAAATACTAGTGACTGAAAGGTTTTTACAACGTTAAAGGCATAACTGGTATACAATGCTGGTGCTGAACAATTGATTTTAATTGATGTTAAAAAAATTCTTAAAAATCCAATGAATCCTTAAATACATAACATAATTGGTCATTATAATTCTTCAGTTAGGATAACGACCTAGTTTCTTACACCACTTATGTTGCGTGTGTTAATTTTATACATGAGTGGCTGGATCTACAGTTTAAAGTCAACTCCGAACGATAAATTTTTGAGAAACTGTTCATGGTAATTTTATCGACTCTCAGAGTTATTGACAGACATCTACAGAAGAAAAGTCGCCGAAGAAATATTTTTTATATTACGTTTTGCTGGAGATGTCTGATCTAAGGTTTGAACCTTAGTCTCACGTCTAATAAGCCAACACAACATGTGATTGGTTCCACAGGCTTGATGCTGTTCTACAAAATCCCGATATGATTCCATTCGAAATAACCGATGGTACAAATTTAAATACATATTTTAAATTTTAAAAATTCCACCATAATTGTTAATTCCAAATTAACGGTAGACTTAATATTTAATTGAATTTGAAATATATTGCTTATACGCATCATATTACCTGTACATGAATAATTACGCTGTACAGTAGGCAATACATTTTTTTTATTATGTTGTATATGAAACTGAATGAAGTAAAATATCACTCATACGTCACCTACTTGTAATTATAAATAAACGTCTATTTTGAGGTTTCTCGACCGTGTACGGTAGTGTATCCAACACCATTGGATCATTGGAGCATAGTTGCAATGTGGTTTGTCTTTCACTGTTATATCGCTACTACAAAAGCATTTTATTCGAACGAAATAAGGGGACTTGTATCCGAAAATCATATATTCTACGTAACGCTCGTCTTTCTTGGCCACCACTTCCTTACAGAATAAATACGTTTTTTAGTCGGACTATTCGTATGTGGAACTCAATTCCTGCAAAGGTCTTTTCTGTTACTTATGGCATAAATATATACAAGCCTAATGTCCATAAACTCTGTTCGCTCTTTCCTTATTCCCATAGCATATTTTCATAGTTCTAAACACAATGCCATCGATCCCCTGAGTGTTGGTCGTACGAAACAAAATAACGGCGCTTGCCTTTAATCTTCCGATGGTAATATTAGAAGCTATACTCGAATTTTTAAAATTGCCTGCAACGACAAGTATTAAATTATTCTCAACTACGCGTTTATTGAGGAGTTGTAATTTTTTGGCTTTTAAGGGATTAAAAAGGAATAAAAAACGGAAAAATCATCACAGGTATTTGAAAGTAACTTAAAAATATATTACTTTACTCCTTGTTTTTACTAACATAAATTTCCAATAGTAACAATTGCAAACCAAATACAAAGCTTAAAATCGCTTTTAATATACTAAATTAAAGAATACGATATAAATTTTTAATTTGCAAAAATCATCAAAATAAGGACATAAATCGTCATATCGTTAATATGATATTTTTGGAGCTCAAAATCATCATATCTGGCAGCTATACATACATACATAATTGGTCATTACAACCCTACAGTCAGGATTACGACCTAGTTTCTCACACCACTTATGTTTTGTGTGTTAATTGTATACATGAGTGGTAGGACCTACAGTTTAAAGTCGACTCCGAATGACAGATTTTTGAGAAACTTTTCATGGCAATTTTATTTACTCTCAGAGTTTTTGCCACAAATCTGCTGAGAGGAAGTGGCCGAGGAAATACTTTTTGTATTTAGTTTCGATGTCTGGCCTGGGGCTCGAATCCTAGCTTTACGTCTAATAAGCCAACACACTACCTACTAGACGACGGCGACTTCAAAATAGTATTCAGTAGAATCAATAATGGTGACTTGCGCTTGTAGGTTAAGGATAGAATTGAGAAAGACAACAGACCTCAATGAGTATCTTCTAGAAGGATAAATTAATTTAATATCTATGACAGCAAATAACAAGTAAAATTTAATACCAGGATAAAAATTCTGTTTTTATTGGTTTTTAATACACAGAATCATTTGAATGCAAAATTGTTTATTCTGTCAATAAAATCAAATACGACATATTTTCAGACTTAAAAAAGTGTCACAATTACGTGATGTCTTCTTAACATCATGTTATGGCATATTTTGTTGTCATTTATTTACAAACAGTGTCTTGCGGTATCCAAAACAAATTCTTACTTCAATTACATTTTCGAAAGTAAAATACTTGTTATTATGCACGTTAACTGTATTGTAAAGGGTTCATTAACTTTTATGATGAAAAGCCTTTTTCATTGTGGAATCTGCACGATTGGACTAATTTTGTAACACTCGTAATGAATTACTTCATTACGAATATTGTAATACCTGTTAAAAAAAGGCTCTTTTAATTAACATAAAAGTTTTTGGAATAATAATGAAAGAAATCCTTTCATTCATCATGTAAATTTAAATATAAAATTCACACATTTCTTTGTATTTGGAAAATAATTTACCATTAGTACTTAATCCGTCAGTAATCTATAACTTCTGAATGACAAACTTTCACAAACTTTACTAATTTGCATAAGAAATATTAATTAATACAATAATAATTAATATCAATTAAATCACTTTCTAATAATTAGAGAGTAAACAGGTCTGACCTGACTTGCAGAACAAACTTTGCATTAAAGAGAATACATATTAGGAACGTAGTGGCACACACGCCCGGAGGCGGTAAATACCTCACAACTACTTCTGAATTGAAGACCACAGAACACTTGGAGATCTGAGGCTAAGTTTTTGGGCACCAAGACTTTATTGACAGAAGATGAAAATCGCAATACACACTGCTGCTTATTACGTTAATTTTAGTCAAAATTACGATTTAGATTCCCATACTACTTATGTTATGTGTTTTATCCTGAGGGACGTAACAGTTTAACGAAAACTGAAAACCAGAGACAATTGAAAGCCAACATTCGTGGAGTTTTTGCCAAAAAGTACATGAAAGTTGGTTCCATCGAATGAAGTACTGTAAGCATATCTGCCAGATTTGACGATTTTTCGTCATTTTGACGATTTTGATATCTAAAAATATCAGTTTGACGAAATGACGATTTATGCCCTTATTTTGACGATTTTTGGAAATTAAAAATTTACATCATATTCTTTACTTTAGTACATTCAAATCCACTTTAATTTAGGTTAGTAATCACAAGGTGTAAAGTGTTATATTTTTAAATCATTTGCGATGATTTTTCTATATTTTATGCCATTTTCATTCCTTAACAGACAAAAAATTACAACCTCTGCACGAAGGGAGTTTTACATACGCATAGTTCGACAAAAGAACGAATTTTATCTGTAATGCAATGTGCGATCCAGTGGCTAATCGGGAAAGACAAGTGTTACGTAGGAATACATGATTCTCGGGAAGAATTCCATTTATTTCGCTTGAGCAATTTCCATTGTAATAGCGATAGAACACTGAAACACAAGCCACATAGGCACCGGCCTATACATGCGGGGTGTATTCCATTCTCTTTAGGATATAAGTGGTGTAAATGGTAACAAGATCAGCTGAAGTGAAGAATTTATTGCACCGTCTTAAGAAGCTAAGGCAGAGAAAAATGTGTCGGTTCCAGCGAACAATACATTGAATTTTCATGCGCAGAACGTCAAGAGCTTCTGATACTCTAATATTTACGCCACCCATATATTTAGATATGTGTTAATAAACTACACTGTTGACTGTTTAAGCCCTAAAATGTTTTTCCTGAATTTATATAAAACTTTTCAATTTTTAAAAAAAAAAATCAGAAATAAAAATAAGGGATGGTAACTTTTAATTTCCAGCCTTGACTATTTATTAAAAAATATTAGTATTGTTACATTCTTCAGGCAATTGTAGAGAGAGTATTAAGACAAGATTGCCATGAACGTCTTTGACGATTTTGGCGATTTTTTTTCTAATATTTGACGATTTGATGCTTTATATATATGATAGCTATGACTGTAAGGCCAGCCACGACAGCCATATGAAGGAAATAATATTTCATTTCTAACCGAAACAATTGTACTTCACAACAAAAAATAAATAAATTTGGCAAAATTCCAAACCAAACCAAACTTTTGTCTTATACAAACACTGCAAATGAGTAGCCGTAAATTCCTTACATCATTTTAATCTCAATTCCGATAATTTTGTTAATTTTGAAACATGCCTACAGTAGTGCTTTATCTACACCAGTAAGTTCAGTTCAATAAAGTTGAGAAAACATATTGCTACGTTTTTACCCTTTCAACAACGTTTAAAATATAAGTTCGTAGTTTGCAAATAAAAATAAAAATAAATTTGTGTTTAGTTTTAAATCAATTCTTTATTGTTCGCACAATTCCGTGTGCCACTGTTCACAACTTGATTTAATCAACAACAATTTGCTTTATTTGTTATTCTTCTTTACACTCTTCCGCCTACACACTAACAATTGTTCAATAGACCTTTATAACGGATATCTTCAAACCGCGACTATTCCCTTCACATGCAACGCGTCTTCACACAAGACTGACTGAATTTTTAATGATCCCATTGCCTGCTTAGTATTGTCTTGTATATCACTGATGGATGCTCTTGAAGTAGAATGACTTTGCCTTCGCGAAATCTCTATAAATGTAAACAGGTTGTTTATGTTATTGTTGTTTGTGTATTTTGTTTACGTTTGTCCTTGCAGTATTGTTGTTGCCTGTTTGCCTACTTTGTTTATCTCCTTTGTTTATACTGATGTTGTTGCTATATTTTTGTTTATTTGTTGACCATGTAAACAAGTCCAATGTTTTTGTATTTGTAGCTTTTGTTTATTATTTTAATGTTAAACGATGTAACACCATTTCCATTTTTGTAACAATATTAAACCTTGTAAACTTAATTCACTTTTTCTGACAGTTTGATTACATACATTCAAATTTATGTTTCGATAGCCGTACTCTTATACTTCATAGTAAAATTTGTCTTTTAAATGGGAAAAAATAATAAATGTTTCTTAAAATAAATGTATTACTGAAAACTGCGGTTCTTATGCTAATTATAAATATAAACTGCGAATACGTATAAATGCTGTTAAATGTATGTATAAAGGATTACGTCGATTTATATCCACCTAACGTTACGGTGACTGGGGTCACATTGTGTCGCCAAGTTATATATGAAGTTAGGTTAGGTTAGGTTAGAGGACGTGTACTTTTCAATTAAGACAAGTACAGTACCCGGAGGTTGAATTGATCTATTGTACACTTATGTTGTGTGTGTTAATTTTATACATGAGTGGTGAGACCTACAGTTTAAAGTCGACTCCGAACGACAGATTTTTGAGAAACTTTTTCATGGCAATTTTATTTACTCTCAGAGTTTTTGCTAAAAATTTGCTGAGAGGAAATCGCCGAAGAAATACTTTTTCTATTTTGTCTTTTTTTGACGTCTGGCCTGGGGTCCGAACCCAGGCTTTGCTTCTAATAAGCCAACACACTACCTACTAGACTACGGCGATTTCTAAAAATTTGAGGGATTTTTGGTATGACACATTGCAGTTCAATATTATTGCCAATTTAAAAACAATTTTCTGATGCTGGTACCACATTTGAAAAGCATTTTCCCATGACCATCTTTGAATACCAGTAACACATGTATAGCTACGTCTGTGTATTAGTCATGGTAGTGAGTGGCAGTGTCACTGACGTTTGTGGTTAATTTTGTGACTGTGATGGATCTGGAGATTGTTTTTAAAGTATAAATGAATATAAAGAAACCATTTGAACGTTACGTAAAGTAATTGCCAAGAAAAGTATTCCATGTACGAGTATTTGTTTTTTTTTTTTTGGTGACTTATTATTGTATGAATGAGAGAATTGCATGATATGTTTGATATGATATGTTGATTTTTTTGTGAAAATAGTATACTGAGATGTTTTCAAAATGTTATGGGATACTTTAAACTCTTATTATTATAACAGCGTTATTTGCTATATTTTTGTGGAATACATAATAAGAGATTTCTTTTTATAGAAACGAGATTTATATTTAATTACACGAATATTCTATATACAGTGGACACCAAAAGTCTAGGTACCTCCATATATTTTTAGCATTTTAATGAGTTTCAAACAATAAAATGTACAAATAATTGACATTTTTTATACATACATAATTGGTCATTACAACCCTTCAGTCAGGATTACGACCTAGTTTCTCACACCACTTATGTATGTATATGTATGTAATATGAATTAGTTGCAAGTTGCAACGGTTCCTTTTCAATATTTTATTTGCAATCTTCGAGTAGCATGTTGATTTACTATAAATATAGAATAGTTGCTGAACCTTTTGTTTATTTCAATTTGCATATTGTTGCATATACGTTTTCATAGTAAAGTAATCCTAAAGAAACAGCAAATGTTCAAATTAATATGGTTATGAAAACCATTGTCAAACAAAACTGTCTTCATTTCTAAAGCTAACCCCACATTTTAAATTTAAAGAGAAAAATTTTCACAGATTCACTGGATTATTTTAACTTAACCCTCACTTTTGTCTCATTGTGTACTCATAATAATGAAAATCAAGTTATCTGTCCATTATAACCCAGCCTTTAATTAACGGCTAGTTGTAATAATGGCCCTTAGTGATTTAATTTGTGTTTAACAGCTATTTATAATAGACTATTCCATAATTTGAGTAGAAATCGATGAAACTGCATTTCGTGCATTCCTCAGATTTATTACAAAATTTAAGAAATTACTCGACGGAAAAAGATGATAGATGATAGATAATTTCAAACAACTCTATACGATGATATGTATCTCATACAAAAAGTCAAAGACTTATTGCCACACCCTCGCATATGTGTGTAAAACTAAAAAAGCTTGAATATTATATAAGCTGCAATGGCATAACATTGAATCATGGTTTGTTTTATACCCTCTTTAACACAGGACGCAACCATGAATACAAAAATATTTTTCATTCACAATAACAAAAGAAATATTAGAAATTTGTTATCCGTTTTTCATCAACTTTGAAACTTGATTATTTTCTTGTGAAATTTTTTTATTCATCCTTTCTTTATTGTATGTTTCTGTATTTGCGCTGTATTATAATGTTGGCTGTTTCGTTTAGTGTTGATATTTACTGCGTTATTTTTTAAACATTCTTGTAAGGTATTCTATTTCTAAAGAATATTTCAAAACTACTTGTCATCTTTAAGAAAAATAAAGAAATGTTTGATGGCAATGATAGTACTGCACATCATTTTCGACATATTTATAGAGAAGTTTACGCAACATTTGGCAATTCATTGTTAATATAGAAACTAGTTTTACTAACTAAATTTTACGTGTCAAATTTGTCAATATGAAGTCATTGTAGTCTAGTAGGTAGTGTGTTGGCTTTTTAGACACAAGGTCACGGTTAAACCCCAAAGTCAGTCATCTCCAACAAAATGAAATATGAAAAAATATTTCTTCAGCAACTGCGTTTTAGCAGATTACTATCAAAAACCCGGAGAGTTAATAAAATTGCCATTGCCATCTGTCGTTAGGAGTCGACTTTAAATTGTAGGTCCCGCCACTCATGTATGAAATTAACACACACAACATAAGTCAGACATCAAAACGAAATATGAAAAAGTATTTCTTCGGCGACTTCCTCTCAGCAGATTTCTGGCAAAAACTGTGAGAGGCAACAAAAATTGCCATGACAGTTTATCAAAAATCTGTCGTTCGGAGTCGACTTCAAACTGTAGGTCCCGCCACCTATGTATACAATTTACAGACACAACATGAGTGGTGTGAGAAGCTAGGCCGTAATTCAGAGCGAAGGGTTGTAATTGCAAATTATGTATGTACGTACATAAGTGCCGTGAGAAGCTATGCACCCGCTTTGTGATCATTTTCTTCTCAAAATTGATATTTTTCTCTAACTCCTGCGTTGGTACGATTAAACGTTTCTGGATTTCCTTTTATGGAAACATGTTGAGTAGTTGGGTAATGTTGATAAAATAGCAAGTCTTAAACCATAGTCAATATGCACCGTTAACACCATACGGCAGATTTATTTGGAGAAAATAGTAAAAAATCGGACTGCGCAATACAATTCCATAGAATGTTCGTTATTCTTTCTTTCTCCTCGAGTCAGAGTATACACTCCGTCCCATCCAAAATTAGGAATCTCAGCTAATTGATTCCTGTTAGAAAACCTACTAACCTGACGATGTGCAGGTCTCGGAGAAATCAACGACCTGGCACTCAGCATACTCTCGTAGGACTCTTGACTATACCTATAAAGTCTGCTGCGGATACATCTCCTTTAGAAATTCTTCGCAGTAACCATGAAGTGAGACGTAGAGCCAGTAAATTACAACTTTATTCACTGTACCGATATGTAAAATACTATCAAATCACTCTCCGTTCAGCCGGCATTCCATCAAATTGGAATTCAATGAAACATTTGGCAATTTAATCTCACATGCGGTATTTCGATACAAGAATTCCGCGCTTATAAGCACTATCGTACAAGCATTTTTAAAGTGCTTATATCCGGATAATACTGTATATTTAAGTTCTGATTAATTCCTTAAGTTAATACAAATCGCCGTGGTCTAGTAGGTAGTGTGTTCGGTTATTAGACGTGAGGCCTTGGTTCAAACTTCAGGTCAGACAGCAAAACTAAATATTAAAAGATATTTCTTCGGTGACATTCTCTCAGCAGATTTATGGCAAAAACTCTGCGGGTAAACAAAATTGCCATGAAAAGTTTCTCTAAAATCTGTCGTTCTTAATCGACGTGGGTTCCGCCACTCATGTATAAAATTAACACACAAAACATAAGTGGTGCGAGAAGTTAGGTCGTAATCCTGACTAAAGGGTTGTAATGACCAATTATGTCTGTATGCATGTAATAAACAAGAAAATTGTTTGCGTAATAAATATTTTCAATTTAAATTAAAACAAATCTAAATTAAAAAAAAAACTATGGTGTTCTAAAGAATGACCATGACTGTAGAAACGATTACTTTTTTATTACTAATTTGTGTTTTTTACGACATGTTTCACTGCAAGAGTTATTGTATCGATGTATGCGCATAAAAAAGTGTTTAAAGTTATGTAAACTAACACTTGTATCTGTCTATTTAGGTCATGACCTTAAATCTGAATATAATTTGTTCTTTTAAACGTAAACATAAAATAGACTGGGAAGTAAATGACCTCACAAATTAGAACGGGAGATATTTTATAAAAAATATATCTGCAAATTGATTGATGCCACATGGAAATATATTATATACATAAAAAATGCAGGGTTGATAGAAATTATAGTGGGTAATATCTTTTTTCTTATTAACAAATGAAGAAATATGGGTCCACATACATTTGCTCAACGTTTCTTATAAATTTTAATTTATTTTCAGAACAAACAACAAACAAATAAATTCATATGGAGTTTTTATTTTGTTTAAATTGAAAAATTACACTATGCGACAAAATAAATAAAATGAAATACACCCAGCAAATGACATAGTGTAAGTTGTGAGTTTTATAGAGTAGAACTCAAAAATATTTTTTTTTATATTTCTTGAACCTTCCAAACTTGTTCTATTTGACAAAAACTGTTTTTGGACTTTACGCACAAATATATTGATTACAAAGATTTCTGAACCGATGACCTTATTAGAAAGGAGAGGAATGGGTCTTTAAAACGATATACATATATACATATTTTATTTGACTTAATATGCTATGAGGTTTGATGAGGTAAACTTGGCAAATTCGAATTTTTTTTTTCATATTTTTTCAAGTTTGTCCGTTCATAGCAGCAAACTTTAATTAAAGAATATAAAATAAGTGATGACGCTCTAAAATTGCATTATCTTGTGAAGAGACCAACGCTTCATTTGCTCAAATCGGAGTCTACCCAGTCGAGTTATATTTTTCATATATATATTCTTTCAAATAAACTTTTAGTTCAAAATTTTCAGAATTTTTGATAGATCTTGATTGTTAATCGGAAAATGTGCCAATTTCACGTTTGCACGACTACCAGTAGTTGGCCAATGTATATGCAAAAACACAAATATTAGCCGACTTCTGGTAGCCGTGCCAACGTGAAATTGGCACATTTCCGATAAACAATCAAGATCTTTTGAAAATGTTTGAATTGAAAGTTCATTTGATAAGATGACATATATAAAAATATAACACGACTGTTATAGTATTTATCAAACGAAGTATCAGAGTCTTTACAAGATAATGCACTTTCGGAATGTCATCACTTATTTCATCTTTTTTTATTAAACTTGGCGATTAAGAATAGCTAAATTTGAAAAAATGAAAAAAAAAATCTTATTTTCACAAGTTTACCCGATCAAAACTCATAACATGTAAGTTTGAACCATATGTTTATGTATACCATTTTAAAGGCTCATCTTTTCAAAAAACTTTGGATTTTGAAAATAGGTTAAAAAATATTTGGGTAATCAATAGTTTTGTGTCAAATGAACAAAAAAACAGTTTTGGTCAAATAAAATAAGTTTAGAGGGTTCGAGAAATATAAAAAAAATATGTTTAAGTTCTACTCCACAAAACTCACAACCTACACTATGTCATTAGCTGGGTGTATTTTGACTGTCGCACCGTGTTATTAATAGGGCTAAAAACACTTTAAAGGAAAAGGTTTTGTTTACAGGCATGTTGCTTGTCACTGGAAGGATCAGTTTTTGAGCTTTCAAATAAGTTTGATTTTACACATCATAATTTCTGTCATATTCGAAAATCTTTAAACTGCCGAAAAAGTAGGATTTGCAGGAAGTTTTGTTGAGGAAGTATTTGTGAAGGAAACTGCAGATGCGAGTCATCAATTGATTGTTGAATTATACGGTGACTACATTTTATCAGAAATCGTGTATCCAATCTTTTGCACGTTTAAAAAATGGTGATTTTGTTATCTGAAACAAAGACAGTCCGGTATGGCCAAAAAATTTGAAGACTATAATTTAGAAACAATACACGATCAAGATTCGTGTCAGACACAATTGGCCAATTTATACGACTTTGTATCGTGTATGTTGTATTGAATACGCCTTTTGTTTGTGAACGCTTAACGCTATGCTGTATTGTGTATTTCGCATTCCAAACGTCAAAAAGCGATAAGAGGAAGACAATCATTCATAGTTTGATTTTCAAGCAACAAAATAAGAAATATTGCGGAAAAAAGTAAATTAATATACTACACTATGCGACAAAATACAAAAAATTAAATACACCCGAGTAACTACCTAGTCTAAGTTGTTCAGTTAGTTGAGTAGAACACCAAAATACATTTTTTATTTTTCTCGAGCCCTCCAAACTTGTTTAATTTGACAAAAATGGTTTTTTGATCTCTTCACACAAAATTATTGATTACTCAAATATGTTTAAACCTATTTTAAATATCCAAAGTTTTTAGAAACGGGAGAGCTTAGCCTTTCAAACGGTATACATAAAGATTTTGTACAAACTTATATGTTATGAGATTGAGGGGGAAAACTTGGAAAATGTTATTTTTTTCTTATTTTTTGAAGTTTGGCCATTCATAATTGCAAAATTTAAATAAAAAATATGAAATAAGTGGATACATTCTGAAAGTGCATTCTCTTGTCAAAAGTTTGACACTTCGTTTGATAAAATTGTACAAAAATTACCGTAGTTATTATTTTAAGGGTATAACAGCTTAGTCATAATATTTATATATGCCTTCTCATCAAATGAAGTCTCATTTTAAAATTTTCAAAATTTTTGATGGATCTTAAGTGTTTATTGAAAATTATGTCCTTTTTCCGTTGGGCCAACCACCGGAAGTTGGCTAATGTTTGCGCAAAGCGAAATAATAATATTTGCGAAAAAAGGAAATATTAGACTACTGTTGACAGTCGTTCAAACGTGGAAAGAGCAAATTCTCAGGTAATCAATCAAGATCCACCAAAAATTTTGAACATTTTTGAACTGAAAGTCCATTTGATAAAATGACATATACAAAAAATATAACATGACTGTTATACTATTTAGGTTAGAGAAACGTGCACCTGTCAGTCAAGACAAGTACAGTACCCGGAGGTTGGAATTACTATTTGAATAATATCAATTTTGGTCCAATTTCATCAAACAAAGTGTCAATATCTTCTCAATAAAATGCACTTTCTGAATGTGGTCACTTACTTCATACTTTTTATTTAAAATTTGCAATTAAGAATGACCAAACTTGAAAAAATTAGAATAAAATAGTATTTTCCAAGTCTACCCCATCAAAACTCATAACATATAAGTTTGAATAGAATGTTTATGTATACCGTTTTAAAAGCTAATCTCTCCGCTTTCTAAAAAACTTTGGATTTTTAAAAAAGGTTCAAACATATTTGGGTAATCAATAATTCTGTGTAAAAAGATAAAAAATTCCGTTTTTGTCAAATAAAACAAGTTTGGATGGTTCAAGAAATATAAGAAAAATAATTTTGAGTTCTGTTCAACAAAACTCACAACATACACTATGTCATTAGCTGGGTGTATTTTGACTGTCGCACCGTGTTATTATTAGCTTCGATAGACAAGCAAAGCAGCGTTATTTGTAGTAACCCATAAATATAATTTCTGATTAGTTTTAATACTCAAATTTTCTCACAACAACAAAAAAAAAATGGAAAACATTTGATACGTAGTAGTGTTAGTTCA
The DNA here is from genome assembly GCA_958299815.1 of Sarcophaga carnaria. Lineage (NCBI taxonomy): Eukaryota > Metazoa > Arthropoda > Insecta > Diptera > Sarcophagidae > Sarcophaga > Sarcophaga carnaria. The sequence continues at coordinate 69,494,610 of OY283149.1, read as the reverse complement.
ATTACTGTCATATCTCATTATCTCTGGTCTGTTACACTATGTTGAGAAAAGGAAAATTATTTGTAAATCACATACATACGAGTATATACAAAATTACATACATAATTCGTCATTATAACCGGTCAGTCAGGATTACGACATTGTTCTGTGTGTGTTATTTTATAGATGAGTGGCTGAACTTACAGTTTTAAGTCCTATCCGAACGACAAATTTTTGAGAAACTTATCATGGCAGTTGTATCTACTCTCAGAGTTTTTGCCAGAAATCTGCTGAGAGAAAGTTGCTGAAAAAATATTTTTTCATATTTCGTTTTGATGTCTAACCTGGTGTTTGAACTCTGGCCTCATGTCTAATAAGCTAACAAACTACCTACTAGACTACGACAACTTATTATTGTTATTAAAGTTTTATATTCAGAAAACTACCCAAGTAGTCGCGATAATGTTATGCGAACAATATCGTTTTAAATTACTTGATTTGTTATCAGATAATTTTCCTTATCAAACTGGTAATTTAAAAAATAAAAACGAAAATATAAAATAAAACGATTATTATTGTGCAATTTCTCCTGGAATATTAATGATTTTTGTTTTCCAATTAAAGTTGAATTCTTAAATACTTGTTTCCAGTCATTCCTTAATAATAAAAACATTCAAACAAAATAAATTAATCAAAATAAATTAAAATGTATAAATATTTACGCTTCACACAAAGAGGATTATATCTACGATAGATAGATAGATACGATCTAAAAACAATGAGGGATATTTGTACTTAATGGTCTGCGGTTACTTGTTTTTCGAATTAAAATTCACAGGAAGCGTTTATTTATTATTAAAAAAATTTATTTCTGCTGTCTTGTTTTTAATAAATTAATTCCACTACTACTGCTAACTACTAACTACTTTACTAACTACTGTAAAACAAGAACAGAGCAAACAAACTAATGAAGCTAAATTTAATTCATTTCAATTCCTATGAAATTTGAATATTGTGAATAGTCAAATCACATTCTTTTATATGTTATTGTCTATCTATAGGTCCCATATTATCTTGTATTCTGGCACACAAAAAAGGTCAAAAACAAAAAACAAAAACGACTAAAGTAGTCGCCGTGATTTAGTAGGCAGCGTGTTGGCTTATTAGACGTGAGGCCTCGGTTCAAACCCCAGTTCAGACATCAAAACGAAATATGAAAAACATATTTTTTAGTCGACTTCCTTTCAGCAGCTTTCTGGCAAAAACTCTGAGAGCCAATACAACTGCCATGATAAGTTTCTCAAAAATTTGTCTTTCGCAGACGATTTAAAACTGTAAGTCCTGTTTGGCTATCCACTACGTTATTGTTCCAAAGTTTAAATACGTCAGAGTATGCGCTAGAAATACTACAATACCTACTTACTTAATTAAGTAATTGGTGACTGGAACCCTTCAGTCAGGATTATGACCTAGCTTCTCACACCACATACATATGTATGTTGTGTGTGTTCTGAACCACAGATTTTTTAAGAAAATGTTCATGACAATTTAATTTATTTTTAAATTCGCGGCAGCTTTAAGCCATACATACATATGTATGTAAGTAATTGAACATATACGTTTGTGAGTAACAATTATAAACCTTGTGTGATTAATTTTGACAGACCCAAAGATAAACATGTGATCTTTGACATAAAAACACATGCAAAAACGCTACTTACTAGACTACGCAACTTTACATTACACCACTTGCTTTTTCTGAATTAATTTCGTTGTTTCTTTTTTTAATTTTAGCACTACATTTTTCACACAACAACCGATGAGAAGAAAATGTGGCTTAAATGTTTGGAACAAAAAATGATGCATTGGTTACATAGCTCTGTGCACGTAATCCTGACTGAAGGGTTGTAATGGGTTGTAATGTAATGTATATATGTATGTATATATATATGTATATGTATTATGTATTTATTCTTAAAATGCCACCAGGAATTTTTTTTATCTCAAAAATATTTTGAACATCTGACATCTGCATTTTTGAGTTCTACTCAACTAACAGAACAACTTAGACTAGGTAGATACTCGGTTGTATTTAATTTTTTGTATTTTGTCACATAGTGTTATTATTGTATATAACTATTTAATTAAATTTAATTTAAATTTTACTTCAATATATTTTTTTAATTGAAATATTTCAAAACACAGTAAGTCTCGCTAAATGGTTAAATCAATTTATAATAAAAATCACAAGATTTAATTTAATAAATTTGTTGGATCACCGCCAATTAATTTAAAAACTAATTATTGCCTCATTAGACATCATTATTTGAGCAGTAGCTATAAAATTCAGTTCGCATAATAACCTTTTTGTTACGGTTTTGAAAAATTCCAAAGCTGTTAAATGAAAATTCATAAAAATGCGAATAAATAAACCGTTATTCCATTTTATGTGCACATTTATGAGGTCATTACCTTAATGCGTAATCCCCTAAACAATTAAGTTAAATGAAAATTGTATACAATGTTTTACTTTACGTAGCCCATAAATATGCATGTACTTGAATATGTTGCAGTTATAATAAAATGGACAATGAACAGGAAAAATACACAATATTTTCATATACAAAATATGTATTCACATGAATTATTTTAAAACTTAAAAATAATGTTTCGATTCGTGAAATAATTTGTATATACATACATACACGTATATATGTGCGTAATTTACAAAAGATATACACATGTGTTGTTTTCCTGTTAATCCAAAAAGGCTTGAATAGGAAAATGATCATTATTACTGTCAGGACTTCAAAATTATTCAGTGAATTGGATATAAATAGACGCGCACACAAAAAAACCTGCTATAGTTAGTAAATGAGAAAATTTTGCGCTGATTTATCAATTCACACGGTCTATTCAATATTGCCAAATAATACGGGTGTTGAACTATAGTAATTTAATTTGCTTTGAAATCTGAAAGCTAATAGTAATTTCAAGGATTCACACAATTACTGTATGTATTAAAGTAATTAAGCTGTTTAGTAGTGAATTAGCTTCATATAAGACATTAAAAACAATTTTTTTTTATTTGTTTTCAATTTCAAATTTTACTTCACTTTTACTGAATACGTAATTTCTAAAACGTGAACAAATTATCCCTTAACCGAAATATTATCATCTGTAATATCAACGTATTCACCGTAGTCTAATAGGTAGTGTGTTGGCTTATTAGACGTAAAGCCAGGGTTCGAGCCCCAGGCCAGATTTTTGGCGAAAACTCTGGGAGTAAATAAAATTGCCATGAAGAGTTTCCCAAAAATCTGTCATTCGGAGTCGACTTTAAACTGTAGGTCCCATCACTCATGCATAAAATTAACGCACACAACATCAGTGGTGTGGGATGCTAGGTCGTAATCCTGACTGAAGAGTTGTAATGACCAATTATGTATGTAACTGAACTCCAATTGAGTTAACAGTTGACAGAAATTGTACCAATTGGTACAATCACTTGTAACTGAAAAAAAAAACAAGCAAAACAACTAAAAATTGTTTATTTTGATTCTGGTTAACTGGAGTTCGGTTGCGATCAACAATTTAAGTAGCGCCAATGTGTGCATGCAATTATAAATTAATAGATCAGCTGCAACAACTTTAAAGCAAATTTAATTAATACTTTCTAATCAAAGCTTGGTGTTAAGTTCAGTGGGCGACAATAGTTTATCATTACAATTCCAAATATATATGTAAAATTTTAGACCAATAGAAGAAATATTTCCAATAACACAGCAGCTAGTCAAAAATCACATGATGATAGTGGCTTGGTAACTTCCTCCACTTGAGTAGGAAAGAGTATCATGGACAGAGTGGAAATGGGGACATCAAACCACTTGCGTTTGATTCTCATTTTGCAAAAAAGTGAATGCTTACTAGAGCCAACCTAAATAATTAAAAAATTGACTAGATTTGCCCGTACTACATTCTTTAGGCTCATGAAATAGGTGAGCAACAATTTGCGTCGTAGAAAAGGTAATTGGTCATTACAATCCTTCAGTCCGGATTACGACCTAGCTTCTCACATGACTTATGTTGTGTGCGTTAATTTTATACATGAGTGGCGGGACCTACAGTTTAAAGTCGACTCAGAACGACAGATTTTTGAGAAACTTTTCAAGACAATTTTGTTCACTTTTAGAGTTTTTGCCAGAAATCTGCTGAAAGGAAGTCACTGAAGAAATATTTTTTCATATTTTCGTTTTGATGTCTGACCTGGGGTTTGAACCGTGGCCTTACGTCTAATAAGCCAACACACTACCTATTAGGCTACGGCGCTCGTCTTTGCACTAGACACAATAGTGAAACATACTACTTCGAAATAAGTGCTAATGTATGTCTGATGAGGAAAAAATTTTAAAATATATCGTCACAGTTTTCAATGAATAATAGAAAGTAAAGATTGCGTTCAATCAAATTCAATTCAATCAAATACGAAAGAAGAACACACTTATTACGAGAACTAAACTTACAGTGGCAGTTTTGTTTTATTTTTTTTATCAAGTAAAATACTTTGTTTATGGTGTAACACATACACAAAAATTTTCTCTTAACCACTGTGAATAAAGTTGTAAACCAATGTCGCCACTTCCGTTGTTTGTCTTATCATACGGAAGACATAGCATATCTGACGGTGTTCTATGCTTGAAATGCTGTGATGTATCAATGTGTACCATAAGTTCTAGCAAACGTTTTCCCTGTTTTATTCTATAAAAAAAACTGCAGAAATTTTATTAAAGTCCTTAGTTTTCCTTTACAAAAAAGTTTTTTTTTCTTCTAATTTTATGCATTCTATTCAAACTGTTGTGCTTATACTCTTATATTAAAACTATTTTCAATGGAATTGTGTGAAACTAGGCGTAAGAGTTATGCATAATTTGTACTTTGATACTCAGTTGATTGTATATAATCTTGGGAAATGTATTTTACTTTACTAGTTAGATGTTTATTATTGGCAGGAAATTCATTATGAATTCCATAAAACTTTTAAACTCGTTAAGGTAGGTAGGTATTCAGTTGATTGGCTTAAACTTTTCTAAGTTTTTATGGCATTTACCAAAAATCTTAGTAAGAAGAAGTTTGTATAAATTTAAGCGAATTTAAATAACAAAATTATTTATATGAATACTATTTTAAAAACAGAAAATTTGATTTCAATTGCAGAAGGTATGCATTTATTTCGACATATTTTTACAAAAGCTATTTTTTTTATATTTTAATGTTAAATGCAGTGAAATCGGAAAGAATAACATGAGAGCTCGTGTAGATTTTAAAGAACACTTTCAAACAGCGTTGCCAGTAATTTTTTTTTAAAACTTTTTATTTCTGTGAAAAATTTTTTTTTTACAAAAAACTGTCGGTTGGATTCGACTTTGAACTGTAGGTGCCGCCAGTTATGAACAAAATTAACACACACAACACAAATGGTGTGAGAAGCTAGGTCGTAATCTTGACTAAAGGGTTGAATGACCAATTAAGTAAGTATGTTTTCCCTACAAACAGACGAACAGACACTGCACATTTATCTTGATTTAATGAGAAACAATTACGCTAAATTTTATATTATTTTAATCAAGTTTATGTGAATGGAAGATCCGCACTAACTAAGTAAACAAATCCGAGCTCAAGAATAACCCAAACGGAAATGTTTCAAAAGTTAATTCTTCGATTAGTTTGACAACGGATTCAAACTGTCTTGGCATTTTCGTTCAGTAAGATTTGACAAATCATCATCAACCGACTAACAGTGCTTGTAAAATATGAATATGCTTTGAACATCTGCAGTTCATAGAACAATTCGTCCAGTGAGTAAGCAATGCGTGAATTCTCTCGATTCAAAGCTATTAACAAACCAAAGAAGGATGCTTTTTCGCCTACGTACTTATCAAATACAGCTCATAAAAGAATTAAACTTAAACGAACATTGCTTGCGTCGCATTTTTGTTGATTAAGCTGATTTGAAACTGGCCGAAGATGATTATATATTTTGATGAAAGAATTGTTTTCAGTGATGAAGCATCAATATCAGCCCTTATTCCTTTTGAAGTAAGTAATAAGCTACCGTTACGATGAATGGCAAATACCATAGAACCGTAGTAACTGAAGTCTTGTTTCCAAAAATTAATAGGCTAAACATCTATGATATTTGTTTCGAACCCGACGACGCAACCTGCCATGTTAAACGCGTAGTTTAGCAATCGATTTATTGAATAATAAATCTGGTGATGTCTTTCTTACCGAAAGTCGTCCTATTCTCTGGCGTCATCGGTGGTGCGAGTTAACGTTTCTCGATTATTTTGTATAGGCTTTGTTGAGTTATTGGTTTATGCCGGAAAACCAGTAATACAAGAAGTTTTGTAGCCAATATTCAAATCACAATTGACGGCATTTGGCGAAATATATTTTAAAATATAATCATAAATAGGACTATAATTTTAACATAAAAAAATCATACCATCGTTGTTCTTGTACTTTTTGTATAAGAAATATTGACATGGAAATAATTTATTTCCTGTGTGGACAATTTCTGAACTAACATGCTCGTCTACGTTATTTTATATGATTTCATAGGTTTTTTTACAAAAGTTTTTCATTTATAATTTGTTATTGTTGTAGCGTTTTTTTCTGTTGTGGAGTATAAAAACATTTTTATTTTATGGTCATAATTATTACAGTAACAGTACGGCACAGTAGCAAATAAGTACATGGTATACATAAACAAGAGGTGCCTCTCATATACTCATATCATTATAAATCGCATATATGTATGTAGCAGTTTTTGTACGCTTACACAAAACCACGGCTTGGTTCAACATACTTTCTTAGGACAACTCTTACCTACTCCACACATGGGCCACCTTTGTGTGATTTGCTACAATATACTCTCGAGACATTGTATTTGTAAGTGTGTGTATATATTGAATATTATTTGCCACAGTAGATGTGAGAATTCTAATGTTAAGCAGCCTTACTTGTGGCAGCGAATGAGCGTGCCTGACACACTCCCGTTTTCCTATATTTCATTGCTACTGGAATTTTTTAACTGTTTGTTGCCGTATTTCATTGTGTTATACAGAATATGTAAATATGCCTTTGGGGTGATAGGATTTCAGGTGATTATGCCATACTGACAAGTCCCCTAAGGACTTTTAAATTATCAAAGAAGCACATTTTTCATCGTTTGACTGACCTATTGTCTCACATTATGTAAAGCATATTTATGAATTTTTTTATTTAAGTAATTTTTTGTATAATTATTTTGGTAAACGGTATTGTTAAGTTAAACATTTCCAAGCCATTGTTTACTATAGTCGATTGGCTACCATTTGTCGAAACAACAGGCTGTGTACGCAGCAATGAGGGTAAATACCATAAGAGTATAAAAGTACAGACACTATGGCCATGCCAAAATCTTTCGTATGGTTGGTCGTAATGTACCTATCGACTACATAATGCCTGATCCTAGTTTTGCTACGTAGATCCCGATTGCATCCTTCTATGATAATGGTTTACACCTTCCAGGAAACGCCACTCACGTTTTCACTGACATAGCCACATCGCACAACAAAGTAGGATGTGTAATCTTTCGAAAACAATTGTGCTACCAGATTATTATTGAACTTTTCGAGCTGAATTAATGGCTATTATGCTAGCCGATATGCGAAGTCGGTATCGGAGTGATGTACAAATATTTATCGGCATTAAAGTGGCCATTCGATCCCCAGAATGTACGCCACATCTAAAATTATTCAAGAATGTTGGATGTCTCAGGAGAAGATAGCGAGGTATTTGACACTGCCCTGAATTTATTGTTTGCAATATTTTGGTCTCTTCTATATACAGTGGACAGCAAAAGTCTAGGTACTCCAATGTGTGTAAGCAATTTCAATTTTAATTTCACTTTAAGCAATAAATTGTAAAAATAAATGATGTTTAAAACATTTCTTTTATTTATTTATTTCTCTTTTATTATAACACAAAAAAAATATAAGAAAAACTTTCTGGTAGCACCATATTTTTCCACCGCAAAAATTGAGGTACCCCCAGGAAGGACTCAGAGTACATTTTACATTCAAATGGCCAATATACTAAAATGTTATACGCAATTTATAATAGGATATTCCTTAAGGTCAGGCACTCTATTTAACCCCCTTGGCATTGAATGTACCAATTTTTTCTTGTGTTTTGTGTTAATATTTGCCGCTATGCACTCATAAGCAAGTTTTTCAGTTGACTATTGTAACCGTTCTTCTGAATTATCTCCTGAATACTCCCTTGGATATGTGACACTAAGCGAATGTCGTTTATGTAGATGTCATTTAGCAAAATATGATTTTGGATAAATTTGTATAAATTGTACCAAAAAGCTGTAGTAAGTTCTTTTGGTCCATTGCCTTAACTAAAACAAAATCTTTGATTTGAGATTAGATTCATTTTATTTAAAAATCAATTTAAAATAAAACTGTGTTATCAAAAGATTTAATTTTTTTGGGAAAGTTTATTAAATTGATACAATATTGACAGCCATTGAAAAGGTTTAATTTTCTCGAAAAGTAGTATAAAAAATAATTTTAAAGATTTGCTGAATTGTTAGTCGACAAGAAAAAATATAGGAATTTCCGAATTAAATTAACTTTTCATATACAATGGTAAGTTTAATAATAATTTTTGAACAGTGATTTCATACACTGTACATCATTTATATTTGTTTGAACTGAAGAAAAGAACGCAAATGTCAAATATTTTACATCGAAAATCATAAATACATAGATTATTGTTGCATTTGGATTAGTTGTGCATTCAGTTACACATATAACAATACGTATTTTATATTTGTGCATTTGTATATAATTTGATCTAAATCAACGTATATGTATTCATTGCATGATAGAAAATGTTTGACGAAAAACATATTTTTTTATTGAAATTATTTATTTATGCGTTTTTAAAATATTTTTTTAATTCAATTTTTCAAAAAATTCTCTTTCTTTAACGGAAGCTTTTCTAAGCTTTATGAAGCTTTTCTAAATAATAATGGAATTTGAAACTAAATGGCAAAAACTATATCGGATTTAATTTCCGTTTCTTTTTTGTCAGCAGTTTTCAATGGTACTTTACCATGACAAGAACAAATTATGATTTTTATGAATAGATGTTTGAAAAATAAATTAAAAAGTATTCCTTTTTTTTATAATTTGCAGTTTTAATATGATTTCAGTGTTTCTTTATGCATTTGGATTTATATTTGATTAAAAATACAAATATTTATAACACAACCATTGAAACTGAAAAATAATTTCTTTTTTATTTTAAATATAGTTGCTACTATAAGCTGATATAAAACGTATAACACCGCCTACGTAGGATTCTGTTATTATTTCTTTTTTTTGCTTCTAATCATTTATGTACTGTTTCTATAAAAAGAGAAATTTATAAAATATTTGATTGAAGTCAATGGGCTAAGCACTGTATATTTTCCATACGTTATCGATTTTATAACAGTATTAGAATGTGCTCATATGTCGATCCTTACATTCAAACAGGAATAAAATAACTTTTGCTTTCATTTTTTTTTTTTGTTGCTAACTTTAATGGAACTTTTTTTTAATTGTTTGTTGTTCTACTGTTTGTTCTGTTACGGAATAATAAATTTGTTGTACAATAAAAAACCTAAAATAAAACTGAATATCAAATTTACATTGAAACAAACTAGAAAGAGTTGGTTTTCAGAAGACAAATTACACTATGCGACAAAGTAATAAAAAACGAAATACACCCAGCTAATGACATAGTGTAAGTTGTGAGTTTTGTTGAGTAGAACTCGAAATATTTTTTTATATTTCTAGAACATTCCAAACTTCTTTTATTTGACAAAAACTGTTTTTTTGGACAATACGCACAAATTTATTGATTACACAAACATTTCTGAATCGATGTCCAAAATTTAAATCTTATTAGAAAGTGGAGGGATGGGCCTTCAAAACGATATACATACATACATAATTCGTAATTACAACACTTCAGTCAGGATTACGACCTAGTTTCTCACACCACTTATGTTGTGTGCGTTAATTTTATACATGAGTGGTGGGACCTACAGTTTAAAGTCGACTCCGAACGACAGATTTTTGAGAAACTTTTCATGGCAATTTTATTTACTCTCAGAATTTTTGCCAGAAATCTGCTGAGAGGAAGTCGCCGAATAAATAATTTTTTATTTTGTTTTGATGTCTGGCCTGTCGAACCCTCGCTTTACGTCTAATAAGCCAACACACTACCTACTAGACTACGACGACTTAAGTAAATAAAGTCGCAAACGTGAAATTGACACATTTGATGACAAATAATCAAGATCCAGCAAAACTTTTGAAAATTTCTGAACTGGAAGTTCATTCGACAGAATGACAGGTATAAAAATTATAACACGACTGTTATACTATTTAAATAATAACTAAGGTAATTTTTGTCCAATTTTATCAAACGAAATGCCAATCTCTTCACAAGATAATGCACTTTCAGAATGTTGTCACTTATCTTACATTTTTCTTTTTATTAAATTTTGCAATTAAGAATAGCTAAACTTGAAAAAATGAGAAAAAAAATCATATTTTCCAAGTTTACCCGACTAAAACTCATAACATGTAAGTTTGAACCATATGTTTATGTATACCATTTTAAAGGCTTATTTGTCCCCTTTTCAAAGACTTTAGATTTTAAAAAGAAATTTTAAAAATATTTGGGTAATTAATAATTTTATGTGAAAAAATTAAAAAATTACAGTTTTTGTTAAATAAAACAATTTTGGAAGGTTCGAGAAATATAAAAAAAAAATACTTTTGAGTCTACTTAACAAAACTCACAACCTACACTATGTCATTAGCTGGCTGTATTTTGACTGTCGCATCGTGTTATCTTTTGTTTAGTTATATTTTTTTAACTTATTATTTTTTATATTTTAAATCGAGTGCAAAATCATTCAGTAATTGCTTAAGGTAAACCAAAGTGTATCTTTAAACCTAAGCCAAAAGTTGATAAATACTAAAGCTTGAATTAGAAATAAAATCTCCTTCATTTAATCTTTATGGCCCTAATAAGGACCTTTGATGTTAAATAGAATTATAAAAAGTTTGTAGGGGGAAACAGCAATTCGGAGATGGTGAATTTGGTGACAGCTGTTTTCCAATTCAGAGGGCAACAGTGTACGCCCAGAACTTTAATTTGTTGTTTATAAGGATCCAATTAATATGAACAGTATAGGTCAGTTCAGTGCTTCTCACATTCGATTATTGCAGTGTGCTCCAGACGAAGGTCACGTTCATATTGAAGGCTACGTAATGCTTATTGGGCGCCTTTTTTATAATTTCCAGATTTATTTGGACATCCAAGCCTCAATTAAGTTTCTAATTGATTTTATATCGACGATAGATAGATAGAGATCTCTTACGAAAATTTCGGATCACTCAAAAGAAATTCTTTCATGAAACAGAATTATCGTCGAAATTGCATGGCTTATGGCTAAAGGCAAAATTTAAAAAATGCTACCTGGCAAAGGTGTTCCAACTGCCTCAGTTAAATTTTATATTGAATCCCAACATCTATTTATTCACACGCCTGCCTGTACGTATGTATATGTATACATACATAATTGGCCATTTCAACCCAGGATTACGGCCTAGCTCCTCACATCACTCATGTTATATGTGTTAATTTTATATATGAGTGGCCGGACCCACAGTTTAAAGTCGACTCCGAACGACAAATTTTTAAGAAACTTTTCATTTGAATTAATTTTAATTAATTGCTTTGAACCAAGGCCTCATGTCTAAAAACCGACACACTACCTACTAGACTACGGCTACTTTTGTTTATTTATCAATTGAGAAAGTTGTCAATTACAGTTAAGTAGATTAGCAAAACTGAAGGTAAACGTGATGAAATTTGACAATTATAATTATATATAATATATACATATAATTTGACATTCCTTAAACGGTTTCTGCACGTTGCAAGTTTACTTTGAGAAACATTTAATATTTTGCTGGTGAGAATACAAACATTTTTAAACGCCGCACGAGTACAGCAAAAGAGTATACTCACTCATTTGTGCATGCATTATAACTTTCTTCGTGTTGATGTAGAAATTGGTCTTGTCGCAGTTGTTGATTTGAGTTGACACGAAAGCAGACGAAAAATACATGAAAATAGAGAAACGAAATTCAATTTAGAAAATGTCATTCAAAATTAACTCTAATACATGAGCAAATTAACTAAGAAATGAATGACTGAGTGAAGTAACCATAAGAAAATACCAAAAATTTTCTTTAATGAAGAATTTTATAGGCACTTACTAATTTTAATTTAAATGAATGGGTGATATCATCAAAATTTCTATTCGTTTAAAAGGCCTATTGAGGCAATTGTTATGGAACATAACATAGTTCTACAATACCCACCACGACTTCTCTGGAAGGTCCGCATCCGAAGTGTTCAATTTCCCATGACTCTAGTCGTAAATCAGGCTGAATTTGATCGATGGCATAAATCGGAAAAGGTTTAACAAGGTCAAATCGCAAGATTTCAGTTCATTCGTTCGGCTAGTTTTCATCACAACAATGCCTTTAAATCATAACATAACATAATTGGCCATTACAACCCTTTACTCAGGATTACGACCTAGCTCCTCACATCACTTATGTTGTGTGCCTTAATTGCATACATGTGTGGCGGAACCGATAGTGTTAAGTAGACTCCGAACGACAGTTTCTTGAGAAACTTTTGGTGGCAATTTAATATACGCTCAGAGTTCTTGTCAGAAATCTACTGAGAGGAAAGAAATATTTGTTCATATATCGTTTTGATATCTGACCTTGGTTTTGAACCGTGGCCTTACGTCTTTTAAGCCAACACACTAACTACTAGACTACGGCAACTTCACGACTTTCAAACGGCAGTATGCTCATATAGATTTTAGACACTGAAATGCATTTCCTTAAGATATGTTCTTCAAACAAAAACGTCTTAAATTAATATATAAACGATGTACAAGAACTTATTGAATTGATGTGACAAAAAAAAATTGTCTTTGAATTGCGGTTTACCAAGGGGTGAGCGGGCAAATAATTAAAAATAAAATATTTAGCGAGAATTGGGGGTATTTAAAAAAATAAAAATATTACTGTGCCAAGGGTGATCTGCATTGCTTACAACAGCAAAAAAACAGGTATGTTAAGTATAAAATTGAATGTACCAGTATTTTTTCTGTGTTCTTCATTGGTATTTGCCGCCATTCACTTATGACCAAATTTTTCTATTGACTTTTGTTTGGGGATTAGCGACAACGCATCTTCCAAACGATCTCCTAAACAGAAATTTAGGCAATCAAATATAAGATACAGTTTGAGACTTTGCAAACTAAGTCTTTAGCTTTTATTGATGCTGCGCGGTTCTGACAACTAGAAAATTTAACAAAAGTCTGAAGATATGTTATTCCACTTAGTGGATTTATACCGAGGTCTTTAATGGGACTTATGCAGTTTATGGTTAAAGAACGGCCATTATAACCAAATTTAAATGTGTTCCACGAATAAAATCTATTCAAAAATAACAAATAAATAAAAGGAAAAGTACCGAGTCTTAAATTTCTAAATGTTCCTGGTCGATTTTTAATAAATTATGGTAAGTATTTACTTACATTATGCTCATAATTAATATACAATATTCATAATGACAAGTATGTAACGTATGAGTGATATTTAATTCCTTTAGTTTCATAAAAGACATGATAAAAAAATCATTGCATACTTTACAGCGTAATTATTCAAGTACAAGTAATATGATGCGTATATCAAGCCTGTGGGACCTTTTGTATTGATTGGTGTAAGATATGTGAAAGTTTTCTTTATTTTCTTATGGTTTTGTGAAAAACAGATTTCTGGCAAATACTCTGAGAGCTAATGCAACTGTCATGAATAGTTTATCAAAAATCTGTCATTCGGGGTCGACTTTAAACTATAGGTCCCGCCAGTTATGTATAAAATTAACGCACACAATATAAGTGGTGTGAAAAGCTAAGCCGTAATCCAGACTGAAGGATTGTAATGGCCAATTATTTATGATGTATATATTGGAGTACATGGATCTTCGATATGCACTGTAAAATTGTCTCTGCAGAAAAACTGTTGGCAGTTAAAAATTCTGTTTTTGTATGAATTTTAATAAAAGTTTAATTTCTTATAATTTATTACGGTACGTTGCTTTAAAATCTCTCCATAACTTCATTTGTAATACATTACGTATTTTATATTTTGATATTTGCTGTAATATTTGCATATATATACAATACCTCTAACATCCATAGCTGACAGATAAACAAAGCGCCAAATCGTTAAATATTAGAAGAAAAAAGTCGTCAATATCATCAAAGACATTCATGGAAATGGTAAAAAATCGTTAGAAAAAATAATTATGAAAATTAAAAGTAAAAAAAAGTTGTGGGGAAACCTATAAATTTAATTCAATGTACATACTTTAATTCAAAAATAATAGTGTTTTATACAATATGTTTGTATATTAAAAACAAATACATAGGGAAATATTTGAATCAAATCAGACAAGTTGTTGCACTTCCTCTCAACAGATTTCTGGCAAAAGCTCTGAGAATAAATAAAATTGCTATGAAAAGTTTCTCAAAAATCTGTCGTTCGCAGTTGGCTTTAAACTGTAGGTCCCACTAGTAATGCATAAAATTAACACACGCAACAGAAGTGGTGTAATAAGCTGGTTCGTAATCCTGACTGAGGGGTTGTAATAATGACCAATTATGTATGTATGTATGTAACGATGTTTACATTTATAGAGATTTCGAGAGGGCGAAATCATGAACATTCGTCTTCAAGGACATTCATCAGACTGTTTACTCTGACATATAAAATGCAAAGACTGTGTTAGTGAAGTTCAGTCAGTCTTGTGTAAAGACGCGGAAGATTTCAGTACAATAATTGTCTTGTAATTGTTATTGTTTATTCAAAGGGTATAAACAGAAGAATAACAAAAAAAAAATCCAATTATTGTTGTTGGACCAATTATGTATGTATAATATTGTTTCTAAGGAATTTAGTTTAATTTAAATTAACTTGATTTAATACTCTCTACATTAGCGGAAGAATGTGAAATACTATCATTTTGTAATAAATTTATCCAAAGCTGGAAATTAAAAGCTACCATCCCTCATTTCTAATTTTTTTTTTGTTTAAATGGAGAACTTTTTTATATAATTTTCAGAAAAAAATTGTTTAAGGTTGAAACAGTCTATCCCAGGTGTTTACTGACACATAAGCGCAGCAATAATATTACATCATTTAAATCTATTGATGGTGTAAATATTAGAGAGTCAGAAGTCATTGACTTCACTGGAACCGACATGTTTTTCAGTGCCTTAGCTTCTTAAGAGGGTGCAAGAAATACTTTACTTCATATAATCTCCTTAGTATTTACAGCACTTATATTCGAAAGAGAATGTAATATAACTCTCATGTATATGCCGGTGCCTCAACGTCTATTTTGAGACTTCTCGACCTATCCAACTCTATTGATTCATTGGAGCATCTTTGCAATGTGGCTTGTGTTTCACTGTTCTATCGCTACTGCAAATATACAAAATAAGGGGACTTATTCCCTACAATCATGTAATACTACGTAAGACTCGTCTTTCTCGGCGAGCACATCCGTATGTGGTCGATTGTCTAGTGAATCGCCCACAGCATTACAGACAAAATTCTTTCTTAAGTCGAACTATTCCTATGTGGAACTCCCTTCGTGCAGAGGTTGTAATTTTTTGGCTTTTAAGGGAGGAAAAAAGGCATCAAATACAAAAAAATCATCACAGGTGTTCGCAAATAACTTCAAAATAAATTTGCAATAGTAAGAACACAAACCTTAAAGTGACTTTTAACGTACTAAAGTAAAGATTTTTAATGTAAATTTTTCATATCCAAAAATCATCAAAATAAGGGCATAAATCGTCATATCGTCAATATAATATTTTTGGAGCCCAAAATCGTCAAAATGACGATAAATTATCAAATCTGGTAGCTATGCATAGGAGCATATGCCGAGTTAAGAATTTGATAACAATTTGTATTGCCAACCCTGGCTTCTTAAATATTTGATATGGCTATTATCGAAGTGTCCTTTAATTCCACGATGTATTTTTCATTGAGTTACTCATAAATACCCACTTATATTTGAGCTTTTAGAGTTTTATACCGTAGTCCTGTAGATACTTGATCTAGGAGCAGAAGTAGTTGGTTGCTTAAACTTTTCTGTTAAGTCTGCGACTTTGGTCATTGGTCCAGTTTGATTAACAGATATAAGTTGGCCCTGATATAATCTAAAATAAATTATAATTAAACTTCGTATATTTTTTTGTAGTAATAAATGACGTTGTGTTTGGACTTTTCATTTTCATTATTTCTATAAATATTTATACCTTCAAGCATTTACTCATATCTTCAATCACTTCGCAGTGCAACAACATATCAATATTGAAGTTTCAAAACTGATGATTAAGCAAATGAACTGAAATTCGCTTTATGGTTTTGTTCAAAATGATATTTTGTAATTTCGCCTGAGCTTGCACGATATCATTTTAAAAATACAAGCAAAAATACAACACGTATTTTGTATTTGTATTACAATAAAAGTAACAACATAAATTTTGTACACAATTATTCGTATATTCAATTTTAATTTCAATTAACGTTATAACTGGTAAAAATGTGTAGCGAAGACAGACAGAATGTGCAGATGCGTATATCCTGAACAACATTTGCTATTTTCTATTTTTGATTTTTTGCTTTTGTGTGGTTTTATGCAATTTTTTAATTATTTTATTTGGGTTTTCAGTTATTTTTGCTGAACTCATATTTTAAACGTTTTTAAAAGGGTAAAAACGTAACAATATGAAATATTATAACTGTTTTAAATTTTATGTAAAAAGAATAGACACCTTTTATTCCATTTAAATTATTGCCACCCTTTTCTATTCAAAACATCATTGCACAAAGTTTCCCTAGAGTCTGTTATTTATTTTTACTACTATTTGTAGCTCATTGTTTTCGCTTGTTTTTACGATTTATATAAAAAGCCTTTACGAAATGACAATGACGGATACCACAGACTCATCGCCTTTTCAGCAAGAGATAGTAGAAATAGAAATGAAACAGTTTTTTTCTTATGACACATTCTTCAGGGAATCGTTGTAAAACTGAAAAAAAAATAACCAAGGATTCTGAGAAAGGGAGAGAAGTTAAATACAAGGGAATACAAGAATTCTTATGAAAAATACATCTAAAATAGAGGTGCAGAAAGTTAAAAGCTACCCTGCATCTACTGAAGTATTGAAAGAACCACGCAATTAAAGAAAAAGTTAAAAGCTACCATGCTGAAGACTGACTATGTTGCCGCTTTCTGTTTTCCTTTTAAATTCAATATGGAGATATATTAAACACAATTTAAATATCCTTTTAAATGCATAGTTGTCTAAAATTTACTTATAAATGCAGATTAGCAAAAACAAAAACAGCCAGAAAAAAGCAATCAAACTTCTTTCTTTATACAGTATTCAGATGTGCACCTCTTTTGTGTAAATCGCAATAAACGCCATTATTGAGCTCAATATTTCATATAAAATTTCAATTAATTATTGTTCAATAAATATGCAAATTCTTACAATATTGAGTAAAACTTAAAATGAAGCACTCTCATCATAAGTGTGTTTAGTGAGCATATCACAATTACTCGAACACTTTCTATTGATATTTGACGACAAATCAAATGTCAGCAACGACAAACACAAAAAAAACAATGTTGTTGAAACAACCTGTTTTGTTTACCAGCTGTCAAATGAATATTGAATAAGCAGCTGAACTGCGTATTATTATGTCTGAACACTTAAAATATTGTACTCAATAAACAGAATATTGACTCAATAAAACTGTATATCTGAACATAGCATTACAGAGATTGAAATGAATTCATTGCTCAATTTTGAAGATAAATTCTTCATCCACTAGTCCGCAGAAGTTATTAGGTTTTGGGCACACAATGCTTAGGTTATGTCGCCAAGGCAGGTAAGAAGTACGCTGAGACCAGAAAGGTCCATTGTAGGTACCTTCAGTATCACACGATAAAGCCAAAAAAAAAAAATAGAGAAACAAGAAGAAAAAGGGGGAAAAATTGAGGAAGAAATGAAAGAAACAAATTTTTAAAAAAATTAAGAAGAGATAAGTGACGGAAATAAAAAAGAAAACTAAGTGTGTCTCAATAGGAATGCTGTTTTTCGTGGTTAAATAAAAAAATAAATTTTTTAGAGAAAATTGTTCATTTTTTATTGGAAGGCATGTTCCGATTAAGTATTGCTCTCATGACAGGTCATTACATTTTTCGTGAAATGTACACCGATTACAACGACGACGTGATGTACATCGCATGATGTTAAATCGTATAAACTTGGAGGCTAGTTGCTAATTTGTTCTTGAAAACGTTGCTGTAATAAATGGATTGACAGATTACGCCATATTGCTGATATCACATCTCGTCTAGAATGCTGTTAACAGTGACCCAATCTTCAAAAAAGTCTCAGCCTCGTCGTCTGACCAAAATCAGCACCAAATATTGCATGAGAATTTTCTGAGCAATATTTCGACAATTTTTTGTATTCAGTAAGCTTTCATATGGAAATGTGCTTCATAGGTGTTCTATCGAAAAATGTTCATTGCTGAGGTTTCTAAAGATCTGCTGGTGAATTTTGCGAGCAAGAAGGCTGAGAGCTTTACTTAAAATTTGATGAGTAGAAATTTTAAGTTGGTGAGAACGATGCCAAATTGAATTTTTAAGGATTTTGCGCACTCTGGTTTACAACAATGTGTTCAGTGTTTGTTATGTCGCCGTAGTCTAGTATGTAGTCTGTTGTCTTATTAGACGTAAGGCCTCGGTTCAAACCCCAGGTCAGACATCATAATATGTCTCCGGATTACTTAGATATTGAATACAAATTTTATATTTGTCCACGTGCCATGTACTATTCTCGTGCGGAATATCAATTCGGACACGTTTTCGTGTTTCGTTCCTACGAACAAGGAAGAAACACAGGCTTTCAGCAAAATTTTCGTAAGTACGTTCCTATGTGTTCCGTAAAGTTTTCGAGAATATCGTAAATCTGTTTTGAGAAATAAATTTTCTTAAAAACAAAACTTACATTGTGACTATACTTTGTGAAGTTAATTTTGGCAATAAAAATAAAACAATGGCATGAAAAAGCATAGAATAGTACAGAACAGACCTTTTTTCCTGAATGTGGAATAAAAAATATTTTTTTTATCTCAATAGAGATTCGATAAGAGTTAAGGAATCTCACAGGATAGCTTAACGAAACAAGGGAAATCTTTTTAGAATAGGTAAAAAACCTTCAATGTTATCCCAGTTTTAGGACACAAATTTGAAAAAAAATTAAGGAATAGAATAGAAAAAAACAGAAAAGAAGGAATGAAATATTTCGAAAAGTGTTGGCTTACGATTAGATAAGTACGCCTGTAATAATACATTTTATTGAAAAACAATTCTGCGAAAATGCCTAAATATACGTAAAAATTGCACTCATACTATATTAACACACGTAAAGGTTACACATACGGTGGGCAGTAAAAGTCTGGGTATCCCAATATATTTTAGCAATTTCATGAGTTTTAAGCAATAATATGTAAAAATAATTGATGTTTCTTTATATTTATTTTATTAATTTATTTGTATTTTATTATAAAACAAAAAAATTAAAATGTTTTTCACAAACCAAAAGAAAAATAAGGAAAATTTTCGGATGACTCTATATTTTTGCTTCACGAAAGTGTAGTTACAAAAGAACAACTCACAATAAATTCAAAATACAAAGGACCAATATATTAAAATGTTATCCCTTAAGGTCAAGCACCCCATATAACCTATTTGGCATTGAATATTCATACCATTTTGTTTAGCGTTTTCTTTTTATATTTGCCATCAAGCAAGATTTTCAGTTGACTTTTGTTTAAGGTTTAGCTACTACGTAACCGTTCTTCCAGTTAATGTCCTATATATTCACTGAGAGTCATATCAGGAATTTGTACAAGAGTATTAAGCCCGTGGGAACTTTATGGCAGTATGATTGGGTTCATTGACTTGTTGGAAGTAATAACAACTTTAAATAAATTTTTTCTTTAGAATGTATAAATACTCTCTCTTATTCATGATTTCCTTAACAAATTCCAAAGTGCCCCTACCTAGTCCTGGCATTCTACATCCCCATAGCATTGTACTACCACCTACCATCATACCGATTCTTGAGATCGAGCTCTTCATTTATTTTTTATGAATACAAAACATACGTTTGTTCAAGTATGTGTGCTTACATATGTCCACAAATGTTCATGAATTTCTACAAATATTTATATTATGAATGAATGCTCAAAAGACAATTGTGTGTGTATGTACGAATAAATGAACGAATAATTTCCATAAAGTCTTGGCTGAGTATTCTCGGTGTCAATGAATTCTTCTCTTAAAACAAAACTATACGCTGAATACACACATGCATATTGAGTGTTCAACAGCAACCCATAGAAGATAGACTAGGTCAGGGTCACACATAGCAAACGGCAGCAAAAACTTCTTGTGATTTCTATTCCATTGTGCTAGCCTTTTGCAACAATTGTATTGTTGAACATATGCTTATTAGTTATCCTTGAGTGTTTTTCAAAATAACATATAAATATTTCGTACCGTTTGAATCTGTGCTATGATGTTGCTGAACCATTATTTCTGTAATATAATATAACAATAATTCACTCAAAATCTTGGATAACTCATTCGGATCACTACCATAAAGGAATAAAAAAAATGATATGATATTCGCCACTTCAAATATGGACAAGAAAGCGGACTCACAATTGGTCTTGAAACATAAATTTGTTTTTCTACAAAACATCGATGGGACTTAATACATATTGTTATGAAAATGGAAACAGTATACCATCGTTTAACATTAAAATAATAAAGAAAAAGCTACACAAACAAATTCAACGAACTTGTTACAAGTAAACCAACAACATTAGTATGAAGGACAAGGGGATAGACAAGTAAGCGAGAACGCAACAGCAAGCAATGTGCACAAAATATACAAACAACAAAGAAGTCACGGAAAGTTCTCGAGAAGGCGAAACCCCGAACGTTCGACTTCAAGAACCTTCATCAGACTGATTTCGTGGGCATATAAAGAGGCAAGACAAAGCAGTCAACGCGCAGTAGTAAGAATTCAGTCAGTCTTGTGTGAAGACTTGGAATAAAATGGAAAACTGGGCAAATCGCAACGCTGATTTTAAGTAAAGAAGAATAGCGAACAAGCAATTATTATTATTGTATTCGTCAATTTGTAAACGGTGGCACACAGAAGCAGTGCTAACAATAAAGAGTTTAATTGAAACTAAACACATATTTATTTTTATTATGTTTGCAATCAACGAACTCATACTTTAAACGTTTTTTTTTTCAAAGGTAATAACGTAGCAATATCTAATTTTTGTATTATTGAAGCAAAAACATTAAAATGTCTTTATTTTCGGTTTGTAAATGCCAGTGTACATTTTTGTTTTAAATATTTACCACAAAGAGACAATGTTTAACATAATTTGATGGCATTATCATTTTAAGTGTTTTAGACAAACAAGTAAATCGTAACACAGGGACGAGAAATATTTTATTTCCACTTTTATTGCTATTTTATTTTAATATTTATTTAAAACAGATGCTAGAAATAGAGACAAAAAACAGCGAAACTTAAATCTCCTCCCACAACTATAAATTTTATTCAATATTCTCTTGCTGGGTGTATTAGACAGGGAATAATAAATTCCTAGTAAATATTGAATAAAATATCTGAGTAGGATACCAATTTTGTAAAAATTTAAACATGAAAAGAGTAAAAATAACAAATGTACAGCATTTAAAATCCATTTTGACGCGTTGCGTGTGAAAAGAACAGTCGTGGTTTGAAGATAGCCGTTGTAAAGATCTGCGTTGTAAGTAGCGTTGCCATTATTTTTTTTTTAAACTTTTTATTCCTGGGAAAAAAACTTGATTTCTACAAAAGTATAAACATTTTTAAAGGAAACACAGGAGGCTGGTCACCTCTATTGGTGTTTCTTTAAAAATTTAAATATTTCGTGTTATTGATGCATTTATTGGTCCATTGTGATCCTTTAAATAGTAAAAAAGGAAAGAGGAAAAGAAGCTACAGAAGAGAAAGGAAACTGTTTTGATCCCCACAAATTTTTGTCTCTTTTCAAGCACAAGTCTTTACGGCAAGTGGCTATATTAACTCTTCTTCTTTCTCTTTTTTGACGTTTTTTTCAGTTTTTTCTGATTCTAATACTCAGTCTAGAGTTTAACACACGCAAGTCTTTATTACTAGCTGAACGAAGAAAATTGAAAAGTATAAATACGTGCAGAGTGTAAAAGAAAATTGTTCACACATTACTATACACAACAGGTGGTAAGTGTATGCCAGTTAAGCAAAATTTATTTAAATTTATTTTATTTTGTTTTGTGTATGCGAAAAATACCATATAACGACCAGTAACAGGAACTGTATTGAAGAAAGTATAAGAGTTGTGTGTAGTCTATACTTTTATATGTAATTGAATGTGCCTAAATACGGTATGTATATGATTTTGGTTTTACCCGAAAGTATTTTATTATTGGCTAGATATTCAACAGCAATCGTTATAAAATTTTGAAGTATGGAGTCTGGCGCCAACCATGCTTTATGGTGTACATGTTTGGCGAACAGTGTGCTAAGACTAATATCACTGCCGACCTTTAGGGCGCAGACAGTCAGCTGGTATGATCACCAGTTGGCCCTGTTGCACTGCAATCATGGCAGTATTTGATATATTAAATTGGCTCCCCACTGACCTTCTATTAGGGCAGAAGCCTGAATTCGTAGCAGTAAAACTCTATGTTAAATCCTGCCCCAATCCGGACTATGAGCATGCTGCCATTCTGGGAAGAATAGGAGGTTCTCAATGGGGCCCTTGAGCTTTACACTGATGGCTCAAGGATGAGTGACAGGGTGGGCTGTGGTGGTATGGTTATTAAGATTTCTGATATTAAACTTTTTTTTATAAACTGCTGACCATTGCAGTGTTGATTTACTTGGACTTCCCTAATGAACGTAGTTACAACGTCCGGTCCTTGTCTATATAACCGATGATTTCTCAGACAAATTTCGGATTATTCAAACTAAGTGTTGAATGGGGCCCAAGATATAGGAATGTCGTAGGTAATAGCATTGCTGATGAGTTGGCCAAAACCGGTATGGAGCTCGCAATCTCCAACATGTTACAGATCATACCGTAGGTATTCAGATTGTATTAGTTAGTTATCGCGAAACCCAGAACGTTCGATTTCAAAAACCCTCATCGGACTCATTACGTGAGCATATAAAAAGGCAAGACAAAGCAGGCAACGAGTAGTAAGAATTCAGTGAGTCTTGTGTGAAGACACTTTGGGTGTGAAGAGAACAGTCGTTGTTTAAAGATCGCCGTTGAAAAGATCTGCGTTGTAAGCAAAGAAGAATAAGCAATTATTGTTTTTGTAGCTCCAAGTTGTAAACGGTGGCACACAAAAGTAGTGCGAACAGTAAAGAATTTATCTAAAATAAACACAAATTTATTTTTATTTTCTTTGCAATCAACGAAATCATATTGTAAACGTTTTAAAAACAACAATATAATGCTGCTGCAATAGCAGTCGGGTTGGCTTTAATAATGGAAATGATTCTGCTATCACAAATAAATGCTGAAATAATTAGGCCTTTTTCTCCAAGGAGGGAGTTTATCACACCATTTATGATGTGTGCGTTAATTTTATACATGAATGTCGGGACCTGCATTTAAAGTCGACTCCGAACGACAGATTTTTGAGAAACTTTTCATGGCAATTTTATTTGCTCCCAGAATTTTTGCCAGAAATCTGCTGAGACGAAGTCGTCGAAGAAATATTTTATTCATATTTCCGTTTGATGTCTGGCTTGGGTTCAATAAGCCTGCGTCTAATAAGCCAACACACTACCTACTAGCGACCTTAAACCTATATTACAAAGTCAAAATTAAAGCAATCAGAATTAAGAGAGGGTTAAAATATAACTTTCGTTAAGGAAAAACATTTTTCATGATTTTGTTTTTTTTAACAAAGCTATTCAACTAAGCACGTAACTGTTCTACTGTTGCAGGGTGACTGCTAGTATTTGTAGTTAAGTTATTGTATACGTATAAGTGCAGCACTGAGTTCCGGCGTAAAATAGAAAACAAAATACAGAAACAAGTTGTACGTATACTCATTGCCTATAATGCTAAAAGGAATAGACTATAGCTGTTGGATGAAGAATTTAGTGGCGCTATCCGAAGTCGCCGTAGTCTAGTAGGCTTATTCTAAAGGAGTGAAATCTCTGAGAATAAATAAAAATTATCATGAAAACTTTTTAAATTTGTCGTTTGGAGTTCATGTTAAACTGCCACCCGCCTAATGCAGACATACATAATTGGCCATTACAACACTTTATTTAGGATTAAGGCCTTGCTTCTCACACCACTCATGTTATGTGTGTTAATTTTATACATGAGTGGCGGGACCTACAGTTTAAAGTCGACTCCGAACAACAGATTTTTGAGAAACTTTTCATGGCAATTTTATTTACTCTTAGAGTTTTTGCTAGAAAATCTACGAAGAATTCGCCGGGAGAAATATTTTTTTATATTTTCGTTTTGATGTCTGACCTGTGGTTTGAACCTTAGCCTTACTTCTACTAAGCCAACACACTATAGTGCCCGCCACTCACAACATGGGTGATGCGAGCAGTAAGATCATAACACTGTATAAAGGATTGTAATAGTCAATTAAATGTCCAAATAAGAATACGCCCGTTTTCAAAGCTCGATGTAATATTTTTACATTTTTTTCTATTTTACAGCTGTTTTACGGAAACTAAACCCTATGCACGTGATTATTTTCTCTATTCAAAGAAAACTTAAAACGATGAGTAAATATGCATTTGTAAACAGAATAGTTTTTCATTTAAAAGCTAAAGGGGCGATTTTGTAAGAAGTTGCTAAAATTTTTGTTTACTTTATAGGACAACTCTGCTAACCACCATTGTTTTTTATACTCCTCTATATTTTTAATTTCTTTATGCACTTTAAGTCCACTCCACTGTTGACTGTTACAAGCAGCTGAAGATGCTGTTTCGGTAACAAATTCTAATGGTTATGACTTGTTAACGTTGCCAATAATAATAACTGCTAAGGTAATTCAAATACTTACATACAGTTGAAAGAACTTAAAGCTGTTGTTGTTCATATTCATGTTAGTACATTTGAGGTCATAACATTACGTTTTTGTACGTGTTCTAACACATATTTAGGTTGAACTAAATATATGCATTCCTTTACTGTTTATTTGAATGGAGATGTTATTTGATGTTTATTTTTGAGTTTACGCTGAGTATTAGAACAAATAAAATTTTGATACATGTGACATATATTTTTTATACACTTTCTTTTACATTTGTTGTATACGTACATATTAATTTGTTTTAATTTATTTTTTATACTGCTAGCCTATTATTCTTATTTATTTCTTAGCACTGTTTTAACTGCTCTTAATTGCATATTCCATCTATATTTTTGAAGTCGCCGTAGTTTAGTAGGTAGTGTGTTGGCTTATTAGACGAAAGGCAAATCAGACATCTAAACGAAATATGAAAAAAAAATATATTTTTTCGGCGACTTCCTCTCAGCAGATTTTATAACAGTAGATCGAACTTTATATCAAAAATGATACATTTCAATTTTTCACACTATAAAGCTTTAATTCGGAAAAAGTTAGATGCCTAATATTTTTTTAATTTGTTAGTATTGTTATCGCCATTATTTTAAACCAAATAAAAAAAGAATATTTAATACAGGACTTAAAAAATTCAAAAACTTCATAATTCTGGCTTATGTATCATTTTTTTTACATACGACTTTCCTAGGAATTCTTGGATGTTGTGCATGTAATTTTTTTAAAGTTTTCAAAGATTTTGTGAAGTTTTATCGAAAATAATACATTATTTATGGTATTTGAGAAGGTATTGATAGTTAAGTGTTGGATGAAAGTGAAAAGGTTGAATTTTCTGTTCTTGATATTGATTGAAGTAGACGTAGTCTAGTATGGAGCGTTCAAACCTCAGGCCAGACATTTCAAATTTACAACTAAAGGTTGTAATGTCCAAATATGCATGTGTGTACGTAATATTCCTGCTGCTGAACACTCCGAAAAAAGAAGAAAAACTCGTCTTATGAACTCACGAAAGTACTGGCAGCAACAACCATGACAATAGGATTTTTATCGCCAAAGATAGTGCTATTTGAACAGAAAACCGTATGCCCTTAGTAGTTTTGGAACAGAAAATATTAATAATTTTAACGCAGATTGCTGGCAGCTGTTTCTTGAAATGTTGTAGAGTCTTTCTTACTGCACTTCTCATATTTATATCACGTGACAGACACACATTAGAAAAAAGTGATTCGTCATATGTTTTACTTCATAGATGTTACAGATGATAATATATCGGTCAACTACGTACGTATGAGATGACAAATCATTCGATCATGTGCTATTCGGAAATGATGATAAATTTGCACTGATTAGGGCTTTTCGAAAAATGACCTGAAATTATTGAAATTCCCAATAATTTTGTCAAGGTATATGAGTAACTAATTGAATTTTATGGTCGTTATAAATTGCATGGTCCACCGAAATCGAATTGGCAGTTTTAGATTCAAGGACATGCTACGTGAGTAGCAATTATTTACAGCCGTATTTGGGGAACGGGAAACCAGCGAGAAATCAAAGAGAGAGCGTTGTTATTGACATAATCAATATTTATTGCAATGGGAAACTTTGTACCTCACATGACGTTGTCAACAAATTTTTCTAACGAAATATAACAATGGTTTGTACTAGCAGTCCTCTGCCAGCCCTCAATTGGTAGCGTTACTGATGCGAGTGACAATAACGTGCCCCATCTAAACAATTGGAAACTTATAAATCGCCACAAAGCAAGGGTGATAGATGTCAAATTAATACCATTTGGAAACAAATAAAACCAAGCTCACATGAAGTGTTTGATTTTTACCCAAAAAACATATAATTGATATTAAAATGTAATAATATAAAATAGTTTTATTAAAATGAATTAAAATAAATACAAATATTAAAACTTTTTAACAAAATCTATCAATAATTGCGAAAATTCTATGAAATACAAGTATGTATCAAAAGTGACACATAAGCTAGAATTTTGAAGTTTTTAAGGGTCGATCTACGGTTAAATACGAAAGAAATGTATTCATGCCCCATTAACATTCCATTTTATTGCCGCTTTATGCAAAACTTCAAGTTTTCTTTTCTTCTCTGTTACTTTTTTATCCTTACATTAAAAAATCCCTTTTTTCATTCCCTTAATGACACGAAATCACTTGAAGTTTAGTTGTAGATTTTCTGTGTTAAATTATTACTTTTAGTAGAAATCTTTTGAAATGCATTTTTAATATTAAAAAATTTAATTTATTTTTTTTTTTTAAATTTAAAATTGATTTTTCATTGCATTTCAATAATTTAAAGTTGCCATTTAGATTTTAACATTCAATTTAAATATTTTATTTTTATTATAAATGTTGTTTTTGTATATCTGTATAGAAATACTGAGCAGTTGTAGGCGGATAACAAATAAACGGGTGACTTTACACAACCGACTTTTTGAACATTAAAAATTGTACTACTGATGCTGCAACTTTCACGGCTGTCAATGAGATAAATTTACTAGAAAAAAAGAAAAAAATAAACATTGTCTGCACACACTCGTATATTGTATATTGTTCTATTTTGTTGTTCTTTTTATTTGTTGTAAATATAGTAGCACACACACGGAGATTGAATTTTTGCTTTTGTAGTATTTGTAAAACAGCTCCACACTTGCTCTACAAACTACATATATACACTTCCTTTTGTATACAAAAACCCGGCTAGACATTTTGAAATTATAAAACGCAAAAGACATTTAAAGAGCAAAATTCTCTTTTCATTTTCAAATAGAATAGCATGGTTATGAACGGTAACATTGCAAGAGAAAATTGCCCAAAACAACATAGCACTGTAGAGTATGAAAGCAACGCACAGAGACAGTAATTTCTGCTACTACAGGAATTACTCTGTTAATACACCTCTTAACGTATTGCCACAGCTACTCTGTTTTCTTTAGTAAGTTATTTCAATACTATTGTGGGCTTATTTATAACTTAATAATTAAGTTTTTCTTTTCTTAATGTTCATTACAATACCGCTTTTAAGATTTTTATTATTCTTTCTTAAATTTTCTTTGGTTAAAAAATATTTGAAAAATAACTTTAATTAAAAGAGAACTACGTGCACTGTTGGTGTACTAAACCTCTGACGTATACTTTTTTTGGAATTGAAATATTCATTAAGTACACGCAGCCTCATAAAGTAAATTCAAAGTATGAGTGTAATTTAATTTAATAGCATGGAATCATTTTACTATTCCAGCGACAGTTGTTATTGCTCTAATTGAAGCAGTTAGAGATCATGGTCCATAATCTACTAAATGAAATGGATGGTCTGAGTGTGTTGACATTAATTTATTTCTCTAGAATAAAGGGAAAGAAAGAATAGCAAATAAATATGATTGAATTATAATAACAATAATTGAGTAATAACACGGCTAATGACACCCAGCTAATGACATAGTGTAAGTTGTGAGTTTTCTTGAGTAGAACTCAAAAATATTTTTTTTATATTTCTCGAACCCTCCAAACTTGTTTTATTTGACAAAAATGGTATTTTGATATTTTCACACAAAAATATTTTTTTACCCAAATATTTTTTAATCTATTTTCAAAACACAAAGTTTTTTGAAACGGGAACAGCTGAGCTCTTAAAATGGTATACACAAACGTATGATTCAAACTTACATGTTATGAGTTAATTATCAATCCATGCACAATTCTTGTTGAGAACTGTAAAACACCTAATACAGCAGGTTTGTAAATTTTACTAAGAACCGGCAAAAAAAATAAAAGGAAAAAAAAATCAAAGAAATAAAAACTTATAAAAAATTTCAAATATGTTTCAAATATATAAAAAAAAAATTAAGAAACCAAACTTAAAAACAAAACACATTTAATAAATGAGCCGTTTATTTTGAAAGTGGCATAAGTCACTTTGTTTTTAAGTCGAGATATTTAAGGGTTTGCGTTTTAACACATTTAAAAATATGGACGCTATCTTTCGGTAAGATTTTTTTGTATTAGTTATCTCATGATACTGATATTTTTCTTAGTATAAATAATTTCGTATAAAAATTAAAAAATCACCACTTTCCATTAAGGTAAAGTGACTTAAGCCACTTTCAAAATAAATAGTTTAGAAAAATGACTAACACTTATCAATTAAATCCGACGTATTTTACTGAAGTGATGTTTTGAAAGGGCAGTGATTTACTAAAATTGCTAAATATATTACACATGTGTATAATAATAATAATTCTTACCATCAACATATTTAATATAAAGGTTTGATTTAAGTATTTTTTATTTAAGATATCTTAAAATACAAAAAAAAATTACTTCATTTTGAAACTTATATAAATATAAGTAATTTATAGGAAAATACACCAGTTAAATTTAATTTTCGCCATCAATATTGTGTTTTGTTTTAAATTTTTAAAATAACTGTGGTATATTGAGGGTATATAATTAATCAAGTCCATCATGACTTTATATTTTGTTGAAAGATGAGGTCCAGCATATAACGGATCCATCTCTATTTGTGAATAACGCCTAGGTCTTCCTCTTTTTGGTGACAAATCCAAAGTTAGAAATTCATCTTCTTCATCTAAAATTAGTTTATAAAACATTTTATAAGGAACATCATGGTAAAATCGCACCCATTGAAACCGATTTTTCCAATGATTGTGCTGGAATAAAATCTTTTTTCTCCATGTTGTGTACTGTGAAGGATTTTTTTCGGCAGGCTGCTCTCACGCTATAGTAATCATTTGGGAGTTACTATTTCTTTTACACTAAGCCCTTCTTGTGTACAGCGACTTACGTCACTTTCAAACTAAACATGTTGGTTATACCGTTAATTACCAATATTTCTCTCACAGAAATTCTCAATAGTTCTCAACTTATTGTTGTGCGTAAATATAAGTGTTGAATGAGAACACTTAATTTCCACAGGATTTTTAGGAATTATTTCGAAAAATGATTTCCTACAATAAAACAAAAGAGATTAACTATCATATAAGAATAAACATGTGGGAATGTTTATAAGACAAAATATTAGGGAATGTTTTTTAACGCATTGAAAGGCACTATACGCTTAAAAATAAAAATTAATTACGCTGGACTAACGACACGGTGTTAATTGTAGAACTCAAAAATATTTTTTTATATTTTTTGAATCAAATGTATGTAAACTAACTTAAAGATGTTGTTGTTAATATTTCTTGAATCGACCAAACTTGTTTTATTTGAAAATAAAATTGAGATCTTTAAAACCGATATACAGTGAACAGCAAAAGTCTAGGTATCACAATATATTGTTACGCAAATGGAAATGGTGTTACGTCGTTTAACATTAAAATGATAAACAAAAGCTGCAAAAACAAAAACTATGGACTTGTTTACATGATCAACAAATAAACAAAAATATAGCAACAATACCAGTATAAAAAGAGGGGATAAACAAGTAAACAAACAGGCAACAACAACACTGCAAGGACAAACGTAAACATAATACACAAACAACAATAACGGAAACAACATGTTTACATTTGTAGAGATTTCGCGAAGTCATTCTCCTTCAAGGGCATTCATCAGACTGTTTACCCTGCCATATAATAGGTAAGACAAAGCATGCAACGGGATCAGTAAAAATTCAGTCAGTCTTGTGCGAAGACGCGTTGCATGTGAAAAGAATAATCGTGTTTTGAAGATCTCTGTTGTAAAGATCTAACAAACAGTTGTTAGTGTTTACACAGAAGAGTGTTGAGAAGAATAACAAAACAAAGCAAATTGTTGTTATTTAAATCCAGTTGCGAACAGTGGGACACGGAATTGTGAGAACAATAAAGAATTTATTTAAAACTAAACACAAATTTATTTTCATTTTATTTAAAATCTACGAACTCATATTTTAAACGATTTTAGAAAGTTAAATATTTTTACGTATTATTGAAATCTTATGAATTTTAAGCAATAAGATCCTGGACTCCATAGACATTCGGAAATTTCTGAGCCATGGACATTTTTACATTACTTTTTCACTGTTTCGTATGTCATCCTAACGAACTGTTACTTTCGTTATTTAATAATATGTAAAAATAATTGATCTTTTTCATATTTATTTTGTTAATTTATTTATATTTTATTACATACAATCCAATTATGTATGTATTTACAACCCTTCAGTCAGAATTACGACCTAGTTTCTCACACCATTTATATTGTGTGTGATAATTTTATACATGAGTGGCGGGACTTACAGTTTAAAGTCGACTCCGAACGACAGATTTTTGAGAAACTTTATTTTTTCATGGCAATTTTATTTACTCTTTGAGAGGAAGTCACCGAAGAAATATTTTTTGTATTTTGTTTTGATGTCTGGCCAGAGGTTTGAACCCTAGCTTTACGTCTAATAAGCCAACACACTACCTACTATGTATTTATTATACGACGAAAAAGCAGAACTTTATGGAAGAGTAATAAGCCTGTGATGTCTTAGTAAACAAATCACATCTTCACGTTAACAGCAGTGTGATTGGGTTCATTGACTTTTTGGAAGTAATAACCATTAGGAATTCAGAATAATTCCTCATAACATTCTCTCTTATTCATTATTTCTTCAATAAATTCCTAACTGCCCACACCTGATGCCGACGCACATGTCCACAGCTCTCTACTCCCGAGGCTATGCTTAACTATTTCATGCAAGTGGTTTGTATTCAGCTCCTTATTTTTCTTCGTTCATAATAAAGCATGTCAAATTAGTTTTGGTATCATTTGTTTTCCTCAGACGGGTGAATATATATGATTTTTTCATGTACAATTTAACTGCGATGTCAAATTTATAACTTATTATAAAATAAATAGATTTATTAAATAAAAAAAAATGTTTTATTTAAACAAAGAAATGTCTTGTAAGTCTCTAGGGTTATAGGGTTAAAACGCTACAATATAATTCTAAGGCATATTACCAATAATGACTTAAATAATGGCAATTTAAACGAAATTTAATAATTTCGTTACTAAAACAACCTGAGATCTATTGAACAAACGCACAGATAACTGCATACCGTAAGAAAATCATTCCAGGAAATTTTGCTCTTAACATTTTTCAAGTACACTAGAAACCCGACTTGGGTCGATCCGATTTGCATCGTTTCGATTTGCGACCCTTTTAAAAAATTGACAAAACTCAGCTTGCGTTGTTGCAATTTCAACTTGCATCGATTAAATTTATCTGTAGAAGCCGAATTTGAAGGAATGGAGGAGGATGACATTAATAAACTTTTATTGTCTCACGATGAGGAGCTTGATAATGAAAAATTATTGTCCATTAATATGCAGCATGCTTTAGAAGATGATGTTATGATAAGTGATAATACATCAGAGGAAAAAAAAATAACAAACACCAATACTTCCAACGCTATGCAATTAATTTCCCATGCATTGGATATATTTTCTGTAAACGATCCTGACGAAAATCGAAGCGCGGGCATAGCAGCATCTGTTGATGAAGCCATTAGTTGTTAAAAGGAAATATATCAGCAACAATTCTCTAAAAATTCAACAAACCTTAGACAGTTTTGCTAACAAGACCATCTAATCAAATGGATAAAGTATTGTTGATTTGAATTTATTATCTGAAGACAAAACAAAACACGATTTAAACTAATTTTTTTTTATAAATGAATTTTATTGATTTTTAATTTAATGTTTTGTTGTGTCCTTATTATAATAATTAAAAAGCATTTACTGAACTAAATAAAATAATAAAAAATGTTTCCATACTTCTTTTTTATTCGAAATATTAAGTTTTTTGCTTCATTCCGGTCCCATTAACAACGCAAATCGGGGCTCTGGTGAATTCGAAAAGATTTTGGACGAAGACTTAATACCAGTGAAGCTACATATAATAATCGGAAAACATTCTTGAAGAACACACAGAAATTGTTTTTTGAGATATTAAAAAGGACATGTTAAATGCTTTTTAATTAACTTTTAATTTTTGGGTCGGCGTTTACTTACCACCGGAATATGCAGCAAACTATGCGTTTAGTATCCAGACGTATAATACATACATAATTGGTCATTACAACCCTTCAGTCAGGATTACGACCTAGTTTCTCACTTATGTTGTGTTTGTTAATTTTATCATGAGTGGTGGAACCCACAATTTAAAGTCGACTCCGAACTGCAGATTTTTGAGAAACTTTTCATGGCAATTTTATTTACTCTCAGAGTTTTTGCCAGAAATCTGCTGGGAGGAAGTCGCCGAAGAAATACTTTTTGTATTTTGTTTTGATGTCTGGCCTGGGGCTCGAACCCTGGCTTTACGTCTAATAATCCAACACACGGCGACTACTATAATAAATGCTTGAAATTTAACATTTCTTTTGAAATAAATTCTCTCTTACGTGAACACAGAGACTACAAAAACGCGACAACTACAACTAAGATAGAATAATGAAAAATGAGAGAAAAACGTAACAAATACTGTATGAATGTGTGTGGCTTCTAAATTTATATGCTCAGTACTGCTAAACAATAACATCATCAACTCAAGCCGGCATAAAATATTCATACGACTACTGAAAGTGTAATAAATTGAGGTGACCGCTGAACAAAATCGAACTGCAATGAACATTTGTGGCTGTGACTATGTCTAGCATTAAAAGTAATACATTGCGTGCCACAATTAATCTAGGGATCTGTCGCGAATGCCTTTTGAGTAATCCTAGCAGTGCAGAGTGTTTGTAGAAGCATATTATTTTTGTTTATGTTTCACATCACTTTTAGTCTTTTGATTTGTGCAAAATGTTTATCAAAATATTTCTGACCCATGTAAGTTTTTTATTTGAGAGAAAACAAATTCCACAAGGCTCGAACAAATGTTTTAGTCTTCCTATGAATGTTGGAAAATACTGTTTATCGCAAGCCGCAATTAAGTTAAGTTTAAAATGTTAAAAATATTATAAGTAATGTCAGCAATTATAGAAATAAAATTTTGTTGAATTAAATTGTTCGTTTTATGACATCTCAATGATATACGAGTATATCAGCATTTTCTTCACCAACTAAAATTTTTTATTTATTTATAATTATAATAATAATATACGTAAATATATATAAAGATGTATGATTGGTATTATAAAATATTATTTTTTTACAAATGCAAGTATGAACCGTGAGGCTATTGTCTGGGCATACAGAACAAAACTGAAAGCAGCTCATATGGAGTAGGAGAGGACACAAAGACTAGAGTATAACAGAGCAAATGAAAACATGTTTCCTAGCAGCTTTCGAAGCTCTGTTGGATTTCAGTCCGCCGCTCACAGTAGTAAAGTAATGATGTGATACAAGAGAGGTCAAACTTTCAAAACGCTCCGATCTCTAATCGCATGTTCATTGCTTAAAACTTTTTGAGGCCACAAGAGATGTTAAAAATCGTCAACTGTGTGGGTCGTCCAGGCACAGTTCGAATGCCTCAAGTCATTAAAGCTCTCAAATCGAGAATTCAGCGAAATCCGTTTCGAAACGAAGAATTACGGGTCGGTTTGTGAATGCCTCGCAAGATCCCATGAGTCAAATTATTAGACTCGAGACTTTCAAACATACCTGTTAAATTTCGATTACGATTAGTAATCAATTACATTACTTTTTAAAAAGAATCGTAATGATTATATAATTCTATGAAAAATTTTTTCGAATTACTAATTGATTACGATTACCCAAGAATCAAAAAATAATCAGGATTACTGGCGATTAGTCTAATAATCAAAAAGAATCAAAAGTAGTCTAAAAAATAATCAAATTGTTTTAAATAATTCTTTTTGATTATTTTCAAATATTCAAAAGTAATCCAAAAGTAATCAAAATTTTTTTAATAATTCTTTTTGGTTATTTTCAAATATTCAAAAAGAATTCAAAGTAATTATTGAAAATAAATTGATTACTTTTGGATTACTTTTGATTCTTTTTGATTATTAGACTAATCGCCAGTAATCCTGCTTCTTTTTTGTTTATTTTGTAATCGTAATCAATTATTAACTATTTTAACCAAAAATAATCGTAATTGTAATCATTATTTCACCATTAAAAAAAATTAATCAAATTACTAATCATTACGATTACTAATCATTACTTAACAGGTATGCTTTCAAATAACCTGCGGGAAATAAAATATGAAATGGAACAAAATTTTTAACGTAGAGAAAAGACTAACAGAATGCACGTTCTAAGAATTCATCTGAACCGATTCCTCTGGTCGAAAAGGAGGGCTGCTTTTACTTGCTTTTCTGTAAACTAACGATCGACTATAGTTTTTAAAGCCGTCATAAAACTACGTATCGTTTAATTTTTCAAAAGCAGCTATCGGCTTCACCAAAATATTTTACCCTAGCTTGCAAAGCTAAAGCTTTGAAAGAATTGATCTTCTATAAAAAATATATCTCTGGCGGTCCTGATTTGAACAAATTGTGAACAGTTTACGAAGACATTATATTCCCCAACATATACATATAATCTTAAGACAGCATTGATTCATGCCGTGGTCAATTGCTATAATAGATGATTTAGTTATCCGACTTAATTTGAATGTCGATTCTGCACGTTCTCACGGCTGTCAGTAAAGTGTTAAGGTTGATGTTCCACAGCAAAGGAATCTTTGGAACTATTTGTGGCGCTTAACATATCCTCTTGAGACCCTATGTTACGTACATTTTTAAAGAGTACTGTCAACTTGGAGTCAATATTGTGTTTTTTTTTTTGCTTCTATATTAGTTTCCATAGATACCAACTATAAAAATATATGGGGCCATCTCGGGTCTTAAGAGACTACGGCGACAACAGTAATATTATCGAAAGTACCCTCTATATCGATCATTAATAGGGTATAAATATGAATAAAATAAAACTGTCTGTTATAATGGCTATAAAATCAAAAAATATGTACGCATTGGGATAGATTAAATAATATTTTTTTATAAATCATTGTTTATGAACCACACAAGGGGACAATTAAAAAACCAAAGTCAGACAATACGCTAGTACTGCAAAAAAGTTTATCCGACAAACCTGTACTATAATGCTAAACTGACAATGAATTGAAGTAAAAAAGAAATACATACATACATACATAATTGGCCATTACAACTCTTCAGTCAGGATTACGGACTAGCTTCTCACACCACTCATATTATGTGCGTTAAGTTTTATACGTGAGTGGTGGGACCTACAGTTTAACGTCGACTCAGAACGACAGATTTTTGAGAAACTTTTTAATGGCAGGTTTATTTGCTCTCAGAGTTTTTGCCAGAAATCTGCTGAGAGAAAGTCGCCAAAGAAATATTTTTTTTCACCTTCGTTTTGATGTCTGACCTGCAATACGAATCCGGTCTTTACGTCTAATAAGCGAACACACTACCTACTAGACTACGAAATAACAATATACCAAAGCAAATCATTACAGTTTTTTTTCATACATATCTTAACAATTAATGGAATATCCTTTATTTTGCAACCTACCACCTAACACGTGAGGAATTGGAGCTATTAATTTACTAACTTCGCTTTATAAAATGTTTTCCTATGCCAATGGCAAATTTAATAAATGCAGTGATTGGCCTTAAATTTACTTTGCGTTCTTCTTGGGAGTTTTTTTTTAATTTTTCAGTGCAAAAAAATGGAGTCAGCCGAAACGATTCCCTTTTTTCACTTGGTTTGTGAAAAACATTAAAAACATTTTTATTTCATAATAAAATAGAAAGAAATTAATAAAATAAATACAAAAAACATCAATTATTTTTACACATTATTAAATAACGAAAGTAACAGTTCGTTAGGAT
Organism: Sarcophaga carnaria; assembly: GCA_958299815.1. NCBI lineage: Eukaryota > Metazoa > Arthropoda > Insecta > Diptera > Sarcophagidae > Sarcophaga > Sarcophaga carnaria. Next base: position 69,457,301 of record OY283149.1, on the reverse strand, counting down.
GACATACGGAACAGCGAAAAAGTAATGTAAAAATGTCCATGGCTGAGAAATTTCCGAATGTCTATAGAGTCCAGGATCAGAAAGATCTTAGCGATCGAAAATACCGTGAAAGTGTTACTTCTCTTAAAGAATTTTAAAAAGTACAAGTTGCAATTCAACGAAGCATTTCTTATCGTACAAAATCCAAAATTTCATAACTCAAGTTCAGAATATAGACGAAAAGGTGAATATAAATGAATGCTAACGTAAAAAGTTGACAGTCTATTTGCCCTTATTACAACTAAAATGTTTGGCTTATATTCCTTAAAAACAACATCACCTACTTCCATGATTATGTGTTGGGTATTATACTACAAAGACAAAATTTATGTCACTTAAGTATACGATTACAAAGAAAAGCAAAAGAATAGAGAAACATTTTAACAATCAACAGAATCCTACATAGCCATCTAGTATTTTATACAAATCCATTTAAGCCAAAAAGGTAAATTGCTGTGGATATAAATGTACCTCCTCTCAATATTTGTTCATACTGTATAATGTTGTACATACATTCAATATAAGGAACATTATAAAGGAATTACGTTTTGATACAATGTTTTTTTGTCCTTTTTTATTGCTATTTAGTCTTTAAGGTGAAATCAGTTTGTCAAATTAAAGCAAAAATAAAGGTTTAAAGATGTATTCAAAATATAATAAATAAATAAAGGTATATGTTAGGTTGGTTACGTACGTACATAGGTGAAAAATACACCTACACCTACAGACCGGAAAAGGTTTAATAAATGCAAAAGGCTTGGAGAGTAATGAAAAAAAGATGTTTTCCGAAATATTTTTAGTTCTCACCATTCAAGACACTTGAAATGGCAAATCATACTCTTTACCTCTATCTTGAGTAAAAGGAAATGTATGCAAAAAGTTCGGGAATATGAACTACTTTTCAAATTTAGTGTCATTTTTTGTTGTATAAGTAGCTGCTGTCCCATATAGTAGGTTTAGTCTGATTACACGGTGCGACAGTCAAAATACACCCAGCTAATGACATAGTGTAGGTTGTGAGTTTTGTTGAGTAGAATTCAAAAATATTTTTTTTATATTTTTTGAACCCTCCAAACTTGATTTATTTGGCAAACACTGTTTTTTTATTTTTGGACTTTACACACAAATTTATTGATTGCACAAACATTTCTGAACCGATGTCCAAAATTGAAAACTTATTAGAAAGGAGAGGGATAGGCCTTTAATACGATATACATGTATATTATTTGACTTTCCATTTTGGTAACAATATATTAGATCTGTTCATCTTTGATCTGAAAAACATACCAATTGGCTAGTAAAATAATATATTAAAAAATCGGCAGTTTAACAGAGAAAGTTCCCATATTTATTGTGAAAAGAGATTTAGAATTGTGACTAATCATAGTCGTCTCTAAAAGGCAGATATTCATCGAACGAGTTTTTTTTTTTTTGGAACATAATAGTGCAAATGCAAAACATAGACGTTTCGCTCTCTGCATCCGTCTTTGTATTGAGAATGTCCAATTATGAGGAACAACCTCTCTTTATCACTTAGAATAAATTTAGAAATGACAAAATAAAAAGCATCTGCACTATTGTACATTATAAACTCATATTTACATAAGATTAGTCAAAGCTAAAATTGAAAAATATTGTAAGAAATATGTTATAAAGCTTCTATTCCACCAGGTCTAAATAACATTCTTTCATTAAGCCTTTACAGATAAAAATCGCCAGTAGCTCTTAAATCAAATCGTTTCGATGCCTTATGTGAACATTCATATTAAACATTTCTTTTTGTCGTTAACATGTGTTTTAATTGGAGGAAAAGACTATATGTACGTATCGGGTCTTTGATTATGCGCTTCCTAAATTTAAATTCTAACAAAATTAATTAGACGTGTGAGATATCATCGAAATTTAAGAAATCATTCTTAATTAATGCTGAATAAATCAGTTTTTAATTAACTTTCCTTTTATCAGAAATTTAAATACGTTGAATTTTTAATAAAAGGGACAATGAAAGACGAGAACGACTTTATGCACTTACAATGGTTTTTATATTTTCATATTTAATTTTTAAATAATTATTATTCCATCGTTAAACAACGCGCGTAATTATTCTTGCTCGTTTAACTGAAATTAAAACCAATGCAAATGAAAATTTATATATTGTAATTTATATTTGTAAACGTGTGCATTTTTCCAAACACACTATCGAACAAATACATTAATAACTTATGAAGGAGCATTAATATTTTTTTTAACTTAATAACCAGGCAACCAACAATCCTGTCTTCATGTGCTGTGCAGAGAAAAAATCATTATTTAAGGCCATGTATGAATACAAATGTTGCCATATTTGTATAACTAGAACAAGTATTTATATTTATAGCTCTCATCGTATTTACTTGTCATTCCTTATGTTTAATGTTTGGATCGTATTCCAAAATTGCCGAAAAACTAACTAGTTTAAATAAAATTGTAGTATTTAAAAAATTATTAATTATATCGGAGGCATAATTCGATTGTTTGTGCAAAAATTTAATGACTTTTGTGAAAAATTATTTATAAAAGCTATGCCAATAAATACGAGTGACTCAAAAGTAGCAGAAGATAAACGTAGTCTCGTAGTAAAGCCGCAACTGTAACAATACAAACGCATTTTCGTTATGATAGTCTAGGGTATTGAAACAATCCAAGAAACTTAAAAGAGAAGCATAAGAAATATTAAAAAATACGTTGACCTTACATACATACATAATTGGCCACTACAACCCTTCAGTCAGGATTACGTTGACCTTAATGAACATAAAATATCAATATTCGCATACAACATATTCATAGTCAACTTATTTATAATCTGAAGTATACATACATAAATACTATAAAAAATGTACTATTATCTTAATGAAGCAATCATATTGAATGAATAATACAGGGTGTAAAAAACTCAAAATAAATTCGTTATCAAAAAATGTTTGTATAAAATTAAAATAAAATTCTAAACATTAAAATAAAGGTTGCAATCTTTACATAAATATATTTCTTTAGAGCCATGTTTATTTAACAAAAATATAATTTTAAGTCATTCATTACAGAAAAAACAAAAAATGATCCAAAAACTAAGATAAAACAGTTTTTAACGAAATTCTATAAATATAATACAAGGTGGGCCATCTATCGGTTTAAATTTGAACCATCGGTTATTTCGAATCTGGCAATACTTATGTCATTATATTCTGTTAAAAAATTCTATATATTATCTCCGCTGAACGTAATGAGTCGATTTACGCTTGAGCAAGGTTGGGATTTATGGAGTTAACTAGAAACTGTACGATGATGTTAATTTTGCCAAAAAAAATCATTCGTTGTTATGGATACATATGTACATAATTATAACCCTTCAGTCAGGATTATGGAACTAGTTTCTCACACCACCTATGTTGTGTGTATTAATTTTATACATGAGTGACCGGACCTACAGTTTAAAGTCGACTCCGAACGACATATTTTTTTGAGAGATTTTGCATGACAATTTTATTTATCTCAGAGTTTCTACCAGAAATCCACTGAGAGGAAGTCACCGAAAAAATATTTTTTTTATATTTTCAACTTGACGTCTGACCTGTGGTTTGAACAGTGACCTTAAATGGAACCTTAAATGGATATAAGTTAAAATAAATTCAATATTTACGCATACCGTGAGTGTTATACAATGTTCAGGCATGAATTTTAGTTAAGTCAATATTCGTTTCATTGAAAAAAATTATTTTAAATGTTGAGGCATACGCAAATCAGCTTACTCAATAATCATTTGACAGCTGGAAAACAACAACAAATTTTTATATTCTTTTTTTATAACAATTCATAAATTTAACACTAAACCTACTGTGACGGGAAAATTTACTCATATAAGGTTTTTTATCAGAATTTCTTGTATATAACATTATAACATCGGTATTTGCCTTTATGACTTCTATTAAAAATACATTGAATATATTTTTGAAGATTTACTCCTATCTTGTATATTTTTTTTTACTGAGCAACGCATGTAATCTACCCTAACTACTGCGGGAAGTTATTTGCCCTGAGCACAGTTTCTGTATATTGATTTGGATATTTTGTGACATAAAACCACTGTTTTGGACATTTTTGTCATTGCCTGGTATGATTCGGTATATTAAGGTATATTGTTTGTTTTCTGGCAAATGGATATTCACTCTACTCCAAGCGAGTATTACAGTAAAAATTTCTAGTAGTATTTTGTTAATAAAAATTCTTATTCCAATGTTTTGTTATAGTCCTTAACCCCAGAATTTTGAAACCTTCAAAATATTTTAAATCATTAGAAATTTTAAATAATATGTAATAGAAAGAGAATGGAATAGGAATAGAAATACAAGAAGTCGCGGTAGATTTAGTGTTAATATAAATAAACTTACCTTCCACCTCACTCGCCATTTTTATTTGACGCATAAGTTGTAACGTTCTCACTGAACATACTTATGACAGCGCTGCATTTTAATTTTTACTCAATATTATAACAATTTACGTATTTTTTGCGCAATTATTAATTGAAACTTTATATGAAATATTGAGCTCAATAATGACATTTATTACGATTTACGCAATAGAGGTGCATATCTGAACACCGTATTAATCTTATCAACAATATTTTATAAATGCACATATTCTTTATTGGACTATTCACAACTTGGTGTAAACAACAAAAATTGCTTTGTTTGGTTATTGCTCTTTGTAAACAATAACAATTACTAGTCAATTTGTTCGATAGATCTTAATAAAGAAGAGTTCAAACGCGGATTACTTTCTTCAAACACCGCGTCTTCGCACAAGACTGACTGAATTTTACTGAATCCGTTGCCTGCTTTGTCTTACCTTTTATATCGCAATGTAAACAGTCTTATCAATGATCTTGAAGAAGAATGACTTTGCCTTCTCGATATCTCTATTAATGTAAACATTACCGAACTTTACCCTGCGGTATAAAAGGCAAGACAAAGCAGTCAACATGATCAGTAAGAATTCAGTTACCCGTTTTCTAGGAGCTGGCTTTTGTGTATCACCGCTTGCAGATGGTACACTATTTGATGACGATACTTGTAGTTAAGTCAATAGCTCTGCCGCAAAAGCATTTTTAGGTTTGACTGTCCTTTTCAACATGTTTTCTTCTAATGGGCACATATGTAGCTAGCTGACGTAAAAACTCAGGTCTTCTGCGATTTGAATCATTTGCAGCCCACGAAGAATCAATTTCTGAATATGAAATAAATGCATTCAATGAGGATATATCAACTATATTTGAAAGCACAACGTTTGGCCATCTATTTGTTTTTCTTTTAGTGCTGTAGTAGCTAATCATATGATCAGCAGTATCAACGCCTCCTAAGATAAAGGAAATTATTTTTACTGAAACGACAAATAATGATAAAATAAAACAAACCTTAAGTAGAGTTATAATAAGAAATGATTGCAGGTTTCTTCTTATGATTACTGAAATCGATTTCATCTGTTTTGTGTATGGTGCTCATAAATATAGTACCATTATTTGTATGGCCGGTATACATAGAGGAACTTTTTTGAACATAAGCAATTTCGTTGGGATAAAACTTTTGGTTTTCGATTCGAACTGTTCCCACATATGTATATCAGTTTGCTTTGTAAAAGTTTTTTCCCCTACTCAAAAGATGAATAAAAGCTATTAGCTTATATTTTGCCCTTTCAATTCTTCTGTAACCTCCAACACGACACGCCCCCCTTAATTTTTTTCAGGCTTATCATATTTTGGTTTCCCAAGGTACGGTTGTATTTTCCATATGTATCATGATTTGGAGTCCAAAGCTAACCAAAATTTAAGCCCAAATTTGGCTGGCTTTGCAGGCATATACTGCCTAAAGGAACATCGTCCCCTAAAACCCATTAGCTCCTCATCAATAGTGACATTTTCAAGACAGTTATAAAACATCGAAAGAAGTGCTTCCCAATTGTCACATACTAACGAGTTAGAGCAAACTTGTCACTACTTTTTTGTTGTCTTCTGTTGATAACATCATCAAATCGGGAGCACTTGTTATGATGTGAAAATTATACGCGCTCATAATAGACATAATACACACGTACCCAAGTAAAACTTATACTCTTGGTATACATATCTGTATAGAAATGGAGAATCCCAGAACTTTTGTAACAATTTAAATTATTTAAAATGTTTGGTCAAAAGAGTTTTATATCGAATTATTTATGAAATACGCAAAGTGGACCAAAATGGTCCTTTACCTAAGATTCGAAAGTTTTTTTTAACCTAACAGCAGGGTTAAACAAATTTTGAAAAAATATTTCATCTCTGTTTGTTATTAGAAAAAGGTCTTATAGATGGGTGTGCTAATTATAAGACCACCAATGTATGCCAAAACTCAAAGTTGAATCTGAAGAACTTTATTCTTAATCGGGAAGCCTTTGTAAGCTAAGTAAGTACAAGTGTTATATGTTAGATAGGAATAATATAATTCTTGCTATTATTTTAATATTTACTGCATGCAATGGAGAAATACAACGAATAATTATATCTTTGTGAAATTAAGTTAAAGCACCTTTTATATAATTATAAATAAATGGGTTTTTGGGGCATTTATTAATATTTTTTTTTTTTTTGCTAAAGATAAACGCAGTTTTCTTTTATGTAGTAAAGTAAGATGGAAGGTGGCGAAAACAATTAAGAATATTGATTTTTATTGCTCTTAAACCTATTAAAGTAATTTGAAGAGCAGAGGGTGACAGGCGATTGCATGTATTGTGGTACAATCTAATGCGTTTGTTTATGGGTTCTTGAAAGTATAAATGATTTAAAAGCTTTCAATATGGTGTCGCACAGTTTTATTATTGGTTGTGGTTTTTATGTCGTCATTAAATTAATGTGTAATTTATATGGAGAGTGAATAACAGTGATTTGTTTTGGTGTTTTGAGAAATAAATAAAATTGCTTTTTATTTATTTACGTACTACAATGCAATTATACAATATTTTTATACAACAGTTATTAGGAGCTAAGTAACTAAGATCTTATGCTGTGTATTGTGTAACAGATCGAGTCTTTGGTGGGAATCGAACCCATTACCCTCAATGAAAAATTCTCAAAAAAAAATGACACAAAAAATAATTGTTCTAAAAGAACGATTTTTTGTAATTTGAATCGGCTGGTAGATGATCTGTGCGACATAGCTAAAACTCTTCGTTGCAGTTAAAAAATTGAAAAGCAACCGTGGAATATGGTAGTTAACTGCTTTAGTTTAAGGAAGTAAAAGAAGATTTTAAAAATGACAATAAATTTGGCATTACAATACTATTTTCGATGCCTTCATGAGAATAAATCACACTTATGCTGCGTGTGTTAATTTTATACATGAGTAGATGAACCTACAGTTTAACGTCGACTCCGAACAACAGATTTTTGAGAAACCTTTTATGGCATTTTTATTTACTCTCATAGTTTTTGCCAGAAATCTGCTGAGAGGAAGTCTCCGAAGAAATACTTTTTGTATTTTGTTTTGATATCTGGCCTGGAGCTCGAACCCTGGCTTTACGTTTAATAAGCCAACACAACAACTACTTACTAGACTACGGCGACTTCTTTATATATGATACACAATTCGTTACAAGTGTCATCATCTCCACAGCTGATCGAGCATAAAGTTTTTTACATTAAAAATTTTGTTTGACGTTAAGAGACTACGTAACCGATCTTCCAAATTTATGAGGCCAAATTTGATAGTCTGAAATCTGTAAATTATTCCTTACAAACTTATACAACCTGTTCATATGGTCGGTTCTGAATCCTACTATCAACAAAAAGAGAAATTAAAGGAAAAAAGTTAATTAAAGGGAAAATTTATCATGAAAATGCTAAAACTTGACTGCAAAGTTTTGCTGCACACTCAGACTACCATTTATTTTGGTATTTGCCGAGCTCTCCTTATGATGATAAATTTTTCGCTTATTAAAACCAGAAGTCCTATATTATTAACCAAGCGCTTAAGCCCGATCTGTTATCGATTGAAATATGTTTGGTCTGATAAATGTGTTTAAATTTTTGAAAAAATTATAACCGAACACTCAATATTCATATTCGAATTAAAAGTTACGTTTGAAAATTTTACACAATGTTTTGGTTACCCTTTTTCATTCAATTTAATTAATTTCAGGCCAATTAACTCAACATTTGCCGAAGTCACATTTGAAATTTTAATTTACTTTATGAGACACATGCATAAGTAGCGAATGATGTTACAAACATGGAAGGGATTGTTAAGATACTAACAGTATGCTTAACGAATGTTTCAATTACAAATAAAGTATTCGCATGAAGGCCAGTTGCCGTTGCCAGAGAGCAGAACATAATCTTATATATAAAAATTAATGTGTGTTTATTTGTTTGTGGATTTGTTTGTTTGTTTGAAGTCTATAGACGGCTAAACGGCTGGACCGATTTTCTTGAAATTTGAACAGTACCTTCCTGTATGTCTGGAAGGAGTTATAGGCTACCTTTTATTTTAAAATTTCAAGTAGGCGAGGTGCCACGTCCACATACCCAATAAGTATTTAATGTCTCATACCTCATAAATTGCAACAGCTAGAGTCCTCAAGTTTTAATGGATTTTTTTTTTTTTTTTTTTTTTTTTTTTCTTCGTGTATTATTTATTGAATCTTTCCTTTCAGAATTTACAATAAGTATTCAAATCTTAACCTAAAATACAATAATAAAAGTTGTTATTGCCACTGCAACGTACAACTAAAAGTGAACATCAAAAGTAAATTTATCTGATCAGATCATTTGTTTGAACCCTTTTGAGACGTCTGTGACCCTCGAATACAAGTAAGTCTCTTACAAGACGGTTGGGATATTCTGTAATCCTAGAGATGTAATTGACACTTGCTATTTTTATTTCCTCTCGAACTAAGGGCACCTTCAGATCTTTGTGTATGTTACTGTTTCTCATATACCAAGGAGCACCTGTTATTATTCTAAGAAGCCTAGATTGCCGCCTTTGAAGCATCTCTACATTGGATGGTGAGGCTATTCCCCACAGTTGGATACCATAAAGCCAAATAGGTTTCAATACTGACTCATACAAAAGCAGTTTTAGTTCTAGATCAAGGGTTGACTTAGGTCCAATAAGCCAGTAAAGCTGTGCTGTTCTGAGTTTGATCTGGGTAATTTTGGCAGCTATATGGTGAGCCCAGGTAAGGCGACGGTCGAGATGGATGCCCAGATATTTTACACTACTATGTTCTGGTACTGTCACACCATTAATTTTGATGGGCGGACAATTTCCCTTTCTCAGTGTAAACGTGATGTGCATGCATTTTGAAACATTGACTTTTATCTTCCATTTCAGCATCCAACTTTCCAAATCACTAACATGAGATTGAAGTCTTTGTGACGCAACTGTAGAATCTCTATGAATACTTAAAAACGCCGTATCATCCGCAAAAGTAGACGTGTGAGTCACTAAACTTGTAGGCATATCTGCAGTGAACAATAAGTAAAGGAACGGCCCTAGAATACTTCCTTGTGGTACGCCAGCAGATATCTTTCTGCGGGAAGAGGTGACATCTTTTGATTTTATTTGGAAATATCTATCCCATAAGTAACTTTTTAGCAATTTATGCACATTCTTTGGTAAAAACTGTGTGATCTTAAAAAGAAGTCCTTCGTGCCAGACCTTATCGAAGGCTTGAGATATATCAATAAATAGCGCAGAGCAATACTGCTTGTTCTCAAAAGCACGTCTAATTAAATTGGTAATTCTGTGCACTTGCTGAATCGTGCTATGTTTTCGCCTAAAACCAAACTGATGGTCGGGAACTATGGCGTTGGCATCAATATGCGGTATTAAACTATTAAGCAGCATTTTTTCGAACATCTTAGAAAGTATTGGGAGTAAACTTATTGGACGATATGATGATACTTGCGTTATGTCCTTGCCTGGTTTAGGTATCATCACTAAATCAGATAATTTCCAAGATGCAGGAAAGTAGCCTATTCGCAACATAGAGTTAAAGATGAACAATATAAAACGCACGGCCGATGTAGGCAAATTTTTAATCATTGTCGCAGTTATTTTGTCACAACCAGGTGATTTGTTCGGCTTTAGGCTCTGGAAGACGGCAATCACTGCAGACAGCCGGAACTTGATCGGCCTACTAACCACATCGTCGATTGTAACTGGGGCAATACTAGAAACAGAATTGTTTGGTGTAAAAACATTCTCTAAGTAGTTGGCAAAAGCGTCCACTTTCTGTTCTGCGCTTTTTGCCCAATCACCGTGCTGTAGTCGTAAAGGGGATTCATGCAAAGTAGGTCTCCTCATTTTCCTTACTGCCTTCCATAAACTGTACTCTGAGTCTTTCGTTGCGTCCAAATTTTGCAAGTATTTTTGCAGGTTCGACTCTTTGTGCTTCTGCAAAGCGTCACGCAGAAGTCTTTGGCAGTGATTAAGTTGACACTTTAGACCTGGAGAACGATATTCTTGCCATTGGCGTCTTAAATTCCTTTTTTGGCGTAACAGTGCTTCTATGTTATTAGAGCAGGGAAATTTTCGTTTTCTTACCAAAGGGGTAGAGGATGTAGATACCCTAGCAGCTTCAGTTAAGATGTTAGCAAACTGGCGGACGCCGGATTCAATTTCCTGTTCACACTTCAAAGAGATATTTGATGGCAGGTGCGAGCTTACGAACATTTTGTATTTCCGCCAATTTGTCCTCGTCTGAAGATAATTTTGCTCCAGTAGGTTTGTATCAGGCACAAATGTTAGCATGGTTGGTGAGTGATCAGAAGACAGATCCAATGACGGGTGCATACGAAGTTTTTATGGATGACTTTGACGTATATATGAACAAAATGGGAGGATTGGCTATAGTAGACATATCACCTCCCATAGTCTATGTATACAAAAATGAATGCTTGTTTGTATGTACCTTATAGAATCGTAAACTATGCATTTGATCTTTAGCAAAGTTGTTGCGCATTAGCCGACAAAGGTTTCTAAATTAGTATGACCAATTTCCGACAGGTGGCGCCACTGAAAATTACTTAAAATGAATTAAATCGTAAACTGTGCATTCTTTAACAAAGTTATTGCGCATGAGTCGACGGAGGTTGGTGCAATTAATTTCCGATGGATGGCGTCACTGAAAATTATTCAAAATGAATGACAAGCAATTGGTCGACCTACACCTCAAGCACGGAAGAAAAGAGCATTATGAGCATCAGAATCAGACGAGCAACGAGCATTGAGACTGGAAAATCTTCGATTATATGCCGCTGAGACCCATTCGCTTCAACCACATGAACAACGAGAAGTGAGATTAGAAATTGATTGAATGCGTACTACTCGGGCCCGTTCATCTCAATCATGGAACAACATCAATAAACAAATCAATAAAATGATTCAAAATTAATTGAACATTTGTGTAATGTCTTTCGTTCAAATTTATTTTAGTTGGTGGCGCAGCAACACGCGCAGTGTACAGCTTGTAAGAAATAAAACAACCAAACAAATTCTATTTAAAATTAAACTAGAATGATTGAAAAGCAATCTCCGAATCTCTATTTGAAAAATTGTTTTTATTTAAATTATACGGGTATATAAACCCAAGAAACTAATAAAGAATAAACAATTTCTTATGCGAAAAGGTAAAAAAAAACAGTTCAGAGGGTTCGAGAAATATAAAAAAATACTTTTGAGTTCTACTTAACTAAATTAGACTATGTAGATAGCCGGGTGGTGTGTTTTGGAAGCCTGGTAGCCTCACATTTGAAAGTAGACGTTGGCGATACCAGAAGCCAGACACTTTTGAATTTAAAACAGCAATTGAATGTAAAATGATTTATTCAAGGACAACTTCTCCTCATCCTCCATTAATTAAAGATGATTGTTTCTCTAAATATTCCCGGCCTACTATTATGATGATAAGATAAATGACAGAAATGAGATGTGTTAGCAATTCTACGCTCAAGTAGAAACGTCCTGACAATGACCTGAGCGCTTTATTGTCACGTAATGAGAGAGGATAAGCACAGCGCCTGAAATGACAATCGATGAGCTTAGTGTCTGATAATAAAAAAAAATTGAGTGCTTCAAACCTAAAGAAAAACTAAATAAGTATGTAGCACTACATAATATACGATCTCAACGCAAAGTGCAGAATTATAAAATTGTAAAATATATCGATTACAAACGACTTTAGAATCGCATGCTATATTTGACAAGGGGCTAATATTAAAGAGTCCAAATAAAAGAGCACCTGGCTGAATTCATTGACTTGAGAAAAAAAGGCTGATTATAAATGTACTGAAAAAGCAACTGTCAGGTACTTGCGCTATCTCTTTCACAATGAAATTAATCATTATAAACATGAAACAGACAGATGGTTAGCTATCTTTCTTATCCCCTATGTAGAATTCATTAAGAAGGTATTCTATATTCTTAACGACCATGTTATAAAATGCTTATCGCGTTTGTACAGGCGGGCAATTGGATTCGAGATGACAATCGATCGCATATTTCAAAGACAATTAAAAGCAATAAAAGCTAAAGAGAAAAACGGCTAAAAATATAATCACACACAAAGATAAATTAAGACTTCAGTTATCTGTGGAATTATTGTATTGAAGTGCAGAATCATGCAACTATAGCAACAAAAGATGCCTCAACAAACTGCATTCTTTGAAATTTTCTCAGAAGTAATAAATACATATTTTTGTTATAAGTATAGATTTTTAGTGATGAAACAGAATACTTCTACAACTTCAAGCAAAAACGGTGTCGAACAAAGATGGTCCATTATGAAGTCGACAGCCGTAACTTCGAATACTGTCAATTACGTTTAAATATACATTGTTTAAGATTGAGGTTTTATTTTACTTTATTAATTTTATTTATTATTTTAATTTTATTTATTATTTTAATTTTATTATTTAAAAATACTTATTATTATAAATTTAACTTTAAATGATTTAACTTTCAATGAATATAAATTAGCAGCAAGGCAGTATGACTATAAATTACTGATCTAGCTATACAATTAGCAGCAAGGCAGTGATGTTCTAGCTTTCACGATCAGAATTATAATAATTTGTTACAAAATTTAGGCAAACCAAAATAATTCTGTTTTCTTACAAAATTGTAACAAATAATAAAAAAGGGTTCTTTACAATAACAAGGATATGTATAAAAACCGGTTAGCTTAGTAGCAGGTAGAAAATCGCGTGACAAAGCTTATACATGTATGTGTGTATGTATGTGCAAAATAGAAAATAGCAAAGAAAGAAGATAGATGATAGATAAATTATAGCAAGTACAGTGGTACATTAAGAATATTATTAGAAATGTGCTACATTATAAAAAATACGTTTAACTAAATAATTATTAATTTGTTGTTCTCCAACATTCTCCCCCCCTAAGCACGATAGTGTTTAACTTAAGGGAGTATTATTTTCACCAAGAGTATCTAAATTAGATAGAAAGGCTATTTTAGAAATAGGACGTTTAAAAAGTCTTCCATTCGATAACAGCGTCACTACTCTCACGAATCCATCACTACCAGGGTGTACTGCTTTAACTCGAGCCAAAGGCCATTGTCCGGGTGGACAACGTTCATCAAACATAATCACCAAGTCACCTACTTTAGCATTTCTCGAGACCTTTAGCCATTTAGGTCTAGCCTGTAACCGACAAAGCCATTCGCGAGACCAGCGGCGCCAAAAATGTTGCTTTAATTTCTCGACGACTTTCCATCTGGATAAGCGATCGATGTTGATTTGAAGTATATCTTCTTCTGGTACACAAACAGATGGTTCGCCAATTAAAAAATGTGCCGGTGTAAGAGCGTTAACATCAGAAGGATCGTTGTTCAGAGGGCACAATGGTCTAGAGTTCAGGCAACTCTCGATTTGAGTAAGAAGCGTTGTAAGCTCTTCAAATGTAAGAATACGATTATGCATAACCCTGCGTAAATGGTGTTTCGTAGACTTAACTCCTGCCTCCCACAGTCCTCCAAAATTAGGTGATGCTGGTGGTATGAAGTGCCACGTAACTCCATCAGAGGCCAGAAGTTCAGCGAGCTCTTTAGGTAAAGAAGATTTGTTTTTGTAAAGAACTTCCAGTTCTTTCTGAGCACCAACAAAATTCGTACCGCAATCAGAATACAGGTCGGTACAACTTCCACGTCTGGATATAAAGCGTCGAAATGCAGCTAGGAATGAGTCTGTAGATAAACTGGTCACAGCTTCCAGATGTATAGCCTTCGTTACCATACAAATAAATAAACAAATATAACCTTTTGTGGTGACCGAATTCCGTGCAGTTGATTGTTTTATAATAATTGGTCCTGCATAGTCCACGCCGCTATGCTTGAAAGGTCGTGCTGGCTTAAGACGAACACTTGGTAAACTACCCATAACTTGTTGTGCTGCCTTTGCGCTGTATTTAAAACAATCAATACACTGCCGTAACACCTTTTTCGCTATATTTCTAGCTGACAAAATGAAATATTCTCGTGAAACAAAGGAATGCATTTCAATTAAGCCGCCGTGTAACGTTCTTTTATGTGCATCTAAAAATATAAGATTAGTTATAGGATTTCTTTTCGAGAGTAAAATTGGATGCTTAGAGAAGTAATTTAAATCTGAGTTTTGAATTCTACCGCCAACTCGAATAATTTCTGAAGAATCGAGAAAAGGGCACAGTTTAGCAACTGTCCTATTAGTACTAATATGACCGTGTTCTCTGAGCTGAAGTATTTCGTTCGGAAAATCAACCTGTTGTGAAACTCTGATAAGTTTCATACGGGCGTAATTAAGCTCGTTACTGGTAAGAAAACCTATCATCTTACTACTACCTGTCATTTGTGATTCTGTTTTGTATAATGAATTTTTAGTAAACCGAAATATGTACGCAGTTACGCGTATTAGCTTGCTAAGAGAGGAAAATCGTGTTAGAATTTCGGGGTATTCTAGTTCCGTAATAGTTGAATGTACATTTACACATGCACGTGTTTCTGGTAAATCAGAATTTTCAAATTTTAAAATTGGTTGTTTTGGCCATTTTTCTGGTATCTCACACAACCATTTAGGGCCATTCCACCATAGCTTATGGTTAACGAGTTCCGTTGCTGAAATTCCACGAGATGCACAATCGGCTGGGTTATCTCGTGTTGAAATGTAGCGCCATTGATTATTCGTTGATCTTCTCTGTATTTCTGCTACTCTGTTTCCAACATAAACTGGCCATCTAGATGACTGGCCTCTAATCCATGAAAGTACTGTTGTGCTATCAGTCCAATAAAAAATGTTTGTAATTTCGCTATCAAGTGAAGAGGTTATTTTGCTAACAAGCTTGACTAATAATGTTGCTCCACAGAGTTCCATTCGAGGTATAGTTAGTCGTTTTAGTGGTCCTACTTTAGTTTTCGCTTGTAGTAAGTTTACCTTCACAATAGAATTATTCAAAATGACTTTAGCATAAACAGCAGCAGCAAACGCAAACTTAGAAGAATCACAAAATCCGTGAATTTCAACTTTTCTAGTTGCTGAAAGTCCGATCCATCTAGGAATGTTTTTTTTTCCAGTTCCTTTAAACTGTGTCTATATTCGATCCACCTTGTATTTAAATCTTCTGGAACAAAATCATTCCATTCGATTCCCAACAACCATAAGTTCTGAAATTCTATCTTTGCTAGAATAGTTGTAGGCGAAAGCCAACCAAGAGGGTCATATAGCTTCGCTGCATCTGATAAAAGACTTCGCTTAGTGACCTTCTCGTCACTATTTTCAAATTTCATTTTAAAAGAAAAGAAATCATCTTTTATATTCCATTCAAGACCAAGAGCCTTTATAAAATTATCATTTTCAATTTCAAAAACTTTAGAATCTGCCCGAAGTTCAGGCAGAATAGATTCCATGAGATCCATAGAGTTAGAGGACCATTTACGTAGATTGAATTTACCTTTACTTAATAACTTGCACAACTCCGAATGAAGCTTTAGAGCTTGAGTCAAATCATCAGCTCCAGAAATCAAGTCGTCTACGTAAGTGTCAGTAATGAGTACCTTACAGGCTAATGGAAACTGTTCTTTCTCATCCAGCGCTAATTGTCGAAGTACTCTTATTGATAAAAATGGAGCTGGTTTAGTACCGTAGGTTACGGTTGTAAGATTGTATATGTTAATATCATTAGAATCAGAATCTCGCCACAATATCCGTTGATATATTTGGTGCTCACTAGCTACGTTGATTTGGCGAAACATTTTCTCTATGTCCGCTGTGAATCCAATACGATAACGTCTCCATCGTGTTATAATAGTAGGAAGATCATTTTGCAGAGCGGGTCCTGCAGACAGTTCCTCATTTAAAGAGGGTTGAAATGTTCTTCTAGAACTACCGTCAAAAACGACTCTCAACTTTGTCGTTGTGCTACTATCTCGTAGTACACCGTGGTGCGGCAAGAAATAACTATTTTCAACTAAATTCTGAGGGTATCTACCCTGTTTGACCATGTGACCAAGTTCTTCGTATTCCTTTATGAAGTCTTCATAGAGCTTACCAAACATCGGATTCCTTTTACATTTTGCTTCAACATTCTTCAACCGAGAAAGCGCGTTATAATCAGTATGATTAAAGATTGGCAAAGGACATCCTTTTAAAGCAGCTTTAAAGGGTAAATGAACTGTGTAACGACCAGTATTGTCACGAGTAGTGGTCTTTTGGAAATACTTCTCACAAAGTTCTTCTTCTTCTGTAAGAAGTCTCTTTTCTATTATTTCCTCTTGCTCCCAAAATGCACGAAGTTGCTTATCCAAAGCACACACGTTCACATTTATATTATTTTTCGGAAAAGAGACCTGTGATGTAGGCCCAGAAACTACCCAACCAAAATGAGTAAGTTGTAAGAATAAGCAATTATTAAATTTTCTTTGCTGAGGTAAAATTATATTACTGTAGACATCTCCTCCCAAGAGTAAGTCGATTGAACCGCGTTCAGTAAAATTTGGATCAGCCAGATTAAGTTTCTTTAAACTTGACAACATTTTCGAATCTATTGGATGCGGCTGATAAGCTGTAATTTTAGGTAAAACAAAAGTCTGACAGACCATCCCAAAATTAGGCTCGAAATTTGAAGACAGCCTAATTTGAACTAGTTTTGTGGCAGTGTAATCCTTTCCACAAACACCGCTTATTTGAGCATGAGTCTTAATACCTTTTAGTTTTAGAGTTTCAGCAGCATTTTGAGTAATAAATGAAGCTTGAGCGCATTGATCAAGAATTGCTCTTAAATTAAAAAGACCGCTGGGTGTTTTGACTACTACACGCACTGTAGCTAAGAGTACTTGAGGCTGATCTTTTAGAATATTGCAGTTGCAAACTAAGTTTTCAATGACCTTATCAGATGACTTATTATCAGCTCTATTAACTTTTCCATATTCCTTATGTACAGTGGTGTGGTGCTTCTGCTGGCAAATTTGACAATTTGATTTTAAATGACAGTTGACGCTAAAGTGTCCGATATTTAAGCAATTTCTACAAATTCTCTTTTCGCTTAAAAAGTTGCGCTTATTGTCAGAGGACATAGCTGCGAATTTAAAGCATTTAAATAACGGGTGTCGCTTATCACAACATGGGCAATTTGTATTGTTATTAGTTACAGTCACATGAACATTACGTTTAGAAACCTTTTTGTTTGTTGCTTGATATAAACTTCTAGATTTAGTGCTCTGATACGAAGAATGAGAATCATTAATTGTTTCTAAAGTTCTGAAGGATGTTTCCAAAAATTCAAAAAGCGTAGTAATGGACGCAACTTCAGTAGAAGCTTTTAAAGATTGCTCCCATTCCTTACCAGTTTGCTGATCTAGTTTATTAACGGACATATAGATTAGAATAGCATCCCAACCATTAGAATTGACTCCTAATGTGCGCAACAAAGCAAGACTATTAAACGTCGTATCTAAGAGAATCTGAATGCTTTCAGCTGAGCCATTACAAGAAGGTATTGAAAACAACTTTTTCATTACCATGTCGACAATTTTTCTTTTGTTGTGATAACGATTGTTTAAGGCATTCCAAGCCAAGCTATAACTAGCGTCTGAAGCAGGGTATTCATTCACAATATCTAAAGGAATACCTAAACACGAACTTTTCAAAAAATAATACTTTTGAACATTACTTAACGCCTGATTATTATGAACTAACGACACAAACATATCTTTGTAAGAAATCCAAGAGACATAGTCTCCAGAAAATACCGGTAGATCTATTTTAGGCAAACGAGCTTCAACTGATATAGTTTCGTTTCTATTATGTGTTGAGTTTGCAAACGTACTTGAATGGATAGTTGATACATGAGGATTAACAGGTTCATTTACTATATCAACTAACTGACCCTTTAACAATAAAAATTCGTTCTGAAAATTATAATATACGTCCTCAGAGAAGTAAGGTACGTCACTCATATTAAACGAATTTTCGCGAACAATTTCCAAAATCTGTTTATGAATATCTTTAAACTGAATGTAAGAAGACTCGATTTCTTCCAAGACACATTGAGCATAACCACGAGTAACATTAGTTTTATACTGGTATGCTTCTGTAGTACGTTGCAAATTTCTTAACAACAACCGTTGTTCGTCGATTAATTTCGTTAAATTTTCCATTTTAATTGCTTTTCACTTAATACTTTTAAAAAACACACTTTTTAGATAAATTTCATCAATACATACGGTTTGGATCACAAAGTAAGGCAGTAGTAACGCAGGTTAACTTAACGTAATTCAAACCCAAGTATAGAAAACAAGTATCCAGCAGATTTCTTCCAATTAGCAGTTCCAAGCCAGAGATACAGTAGGCGATGTATGTTGTCCAAGACCTCAGTGTAGGCAATAGCAAGATTCCACAGTAGGCAAAACTTAATTATAGGCAATCTTCCAGAATAGGCAATATTTCACAATATTTCCCGGGTTTCGGCACCAATGTTTAAGATTGAGGTTTTATTTTACTTTATTAATTTTATTTATTATTTTAATTTTA
The DNA here is from genome assembly GCA_958299815.1 of Sarcophaga carnaria. Taxonomy (NCBI): domain Eukaryota; kingdom Metazoa; phylum Arthropoda; class Insecta; order Diptera; family Sarcophagidae; genus Sarcophaga; species Sarcophaga carnaria. The sequence goes on along the minus strand of OY283149.1, from coordinate 69,438,175 downwards.
TTTATTATTTTAATTTTATTATTTAAAAATACTTATTATTATAAATTTAACTTTAAATGATTTAACTTTCAATGAATATAAATTAGCAGCAAGGCAGTATGACTATAAATTACTGATCTAGCTATACAATTAGCAGCAAGGCAGTGATGTTCTAGCTTTCACGATCAGAATTATAATAATTTGTTACAAAATTTAGGCAAACCAAAATAATTCTGTTTTCTTACAAAATTGTAACAAATAATAAAAAAGGGTTCTTTACAATAACAAGGATATGTATAAAAACCGGTTAGCTTAGTAGCAGGTAGAAAATCGCGTGACAAAGCTTATACATGTATGTGTGTATGTATGTGCAAAATAGAAAATAGCAAAGAAAGAAGATAGATGATAGATAAATTATAGCAAGTACAGTGGTACATTAAGAATATTATTAGAAATGTGCTACATTATAAAAAATACGTTTAACTAAATAATTATTAATTTGTTGTTCTCCAACATACATATATACGTTAATTGCCTTCTCTGCTTTTATGTTTGTTTTATTTTTTTGTTTTTATTTTTTACACACCTTAAGAAAAACATACGTTTTTTGTTTACAAAATGCATAAAATTCAGTGAAAGTACACCAACACCATGTACAGATTGTGGGAGCACAATTGAGAGAGTAAGAAAAAACGCTGTCAAAATAAAATGGATTCTATTTCACGACTGCTTTTGCCCAATTCCGTTTGATCACTTATACGTGTTAAAAATTGAAAAGATGGTTAAAAAATTTAAATTGTAGATCTAGATAATTAATATTGTTACATTTTTACCTTTTAAAAATATTTAAAATATAAGCTTGTATGTTGCAAATAAAATAAAAGTAAATTGGTGTTTAGTACTAATTAAAATTCTGTATTATTCGCACAATTCTGTGTGCCACTGTTGACAACCGCGTCTTCACACAAGACTGACTGAACTTTTCTAACTAACTCGCACGCTTTGCTTTGCATTTTATATGGCAGAGTAAACAGCTTGATGAATGTTCTAGAAGGCAAATGTTCGTGGCTTCGCCTTTTCGTGATCTCTATAAATGTAAACATCGTTGTTTCATTATTGTAGTTTGTGTATTTTGTTTACATTTACTCTGGTAGTGTATGTTGTTGTATTTTTGTTTACTTGTTTATCATTTTTTATGCTGGTGTTTGTTGTTATATTAGGCAGTGCGATAATTTGTAAACAAGTTTATTTATTTAAGTTTATGTAGCTTATGCTTAAAGCAAAATACCAGTATCTAGATTTTTCATTTTCGTAGCAATATTTCACACTAAATCCTAAAGTATACCAAATAATTGTGCAACTAACTGTAAATAATACACTTATGGTTCTATTTTATTATTAACTAAAGTAAAAATGTCATGAAGAGTTAAAATTAAACCTCATGGCAAAGAGAAATGCCTTGTTATCAGGATCGCGGCGACCAATACGCGGATATTCTATTCCACAGCTAATCGGAATATGTCTTCTTTACAATCCAATAAAAAAATTCACAACCATTTTACACGTTATGTGTTTTTATTTTAAATGAAAAACTGCATTCTTACTGAGACATTACTTAAATTTAATATATTTAAGATAAGTTTAATAGTAGACCAGATGCTTTAAATATTTTAAGAAGAACTCGGAATAATAAAAATGTAAACGAAAATACTTAATTAAACAAATTGCGAATTTTTATAGAATTTTTTTTTAAATATTTTCATGTCGAAGACATTAACATTCATTTTATGCCAAAAAGCCAGATATTTTGAGCTTATATTAACACACACCTACATTTATATTATCATGTACTTAAATGGTACAAATTAATTAAATTTTAGAAAATTTCGTCATTTAAATTGTCAGTGATCTTAACGACAATTTACACATCCTCACACAATACATACAATAAAAACATCTACAGCCTCACAAGTTCTCATCTACTATGTAGATACACAAATTCAAGCAAACAAGAATTGTTATAAATTTATTATTAAAAGGAAAGGACTTCACGGAATCTCAGACTTAAAATACAGAAAATGTGAGAAGCCATAAACCCTGCAGTTGACAACGCTAATAAAAGCAACAAGAAGCAACGAAATAATTTTTTATCTAAAAAATATTACAACATTACATACAATGATGTGAAAAATATTGGTGACACACACCAAGTGACAATCCTCAGTCTGCTTTTAACACAGTAAAGCGTGATGGTGGTAGTGTTTTGGGTTCATTTTCTTTCTATTGCCTTCGGTCATAATATCGTGTAAAAGGTGTTTTAAAACGAATTATGTTTAATTCTTCAAGATTTCATACTACGTTATGTCGAATAAAAAGTATGCCACTTCGATTCGTGTTCCGACAGGATAATGACCACAAAGTGCACTAACAAATGGTTCGAAGAAAATAATTTCAACGTAATATACTGGCCCACACTCGCTTCAGATCCAAATCCGCTCGAAAACTTATAGGATATAGTAAAACAACAATCGAATGAAAATGAAATGGTATTGATTTAGGCTGCATAGTATGATATGATACCTGCTTCGATACGCCAAAATTCTGTTGCCCATGTGCTTATATTGTGTTCACCACACCCTACTCTTATATTATTATTTGGGCAATTCACACAAGCCCTTGTATCGTTGTATTGAGTGTATTGTTGGACGAATATACAGCAGTGTATGCTCCTTATAATTTTCATATAAAAATCCAAAATCATTTAATTTTTTCCGTCATATTTTTCATTTTATTGCTTCAAAATCAAATTACAAATACTGGTATTCTTCTTCTTATCGCTTTTTAACGTTTGGAATACGAAATACACTATACAACATAGCATTGAGCGTTCACAAACGAAAAGTGTATCCAACACAACATACATGATACAAATTCCATTATTTTATATCTATTTTAAAAACAACATGAGGTGTCCTTATATTGTTTCAATTAATTTAATTAATATGTTTCAATTAATTTAATATAATAATGAAAATAATTATTTAACAGAATCGGAATGAAATTTGTTTCTGTGATATACATATAAGGTGACAATAAATGTAATTACTTATCAACAATTTTACTTACATCTCATCAAAACTCTAAGCGTTACATTGGTGTTCTTATTACTTTTCACATCAGTGATTAATATATGCGTGGCCTTGTAAATTTAATAAGTATCTAATATTAAACCCTTTTTTGAGAAATTTTTCGTGGCAATTTTATTTACTATCAGAGTTTTTGCCAGAAATCTGCTGAGAGGAAGTCGTCGAAGAAATATATTGTCATATTTCGTTTAATTGGAGATGCCTGACCTGGGGTTTGAACCGAGGCCTCGCGTCTAATAAACCAACACACTACCTCCTAGACCACGGTGATCACCACTCATGTATAAAAATTAACGCACACAACATAAGTGGTGTGAGAAACTAGGTCGTAATCCTGACTAAAGGGTTGTAATGACCAATTATGTATGTATGTAATCTTAAACAAGAAGTCGCCGTAGTCTAGTAGGTAGTGTGTTGGCTTATTAGACGTAAAGCCCGGATTCGTATTCCAGCCCAGACATAAAAAATTAAAAAAATTAAAAAATATTTCTTCGGCGACTTCGTCTCAGCAGATTTCTGGCAAAAAGGCCGTAATCCCTAGTCTAGTCGGTATTATGATGGTTTATTATATATGAGGCCATTGTTTAAAGCCAATGTCAGACAACTCGACCAAATCGAAATCAGCAGATTTCCGATAAAAACTCTGAGATTAAATAAAATTGCCATCGAATTTAAACTGTGGGTCGCACCATTTATGTATAAAATTAGCACATGCAACATAAGTGTTGTGAGAAGCTAGGTCTTAATCCTGACTGAAGGGTTGTAATGACTAATTATGGTATGTAGGTACAGTTCCTATCAGTTTTAACCTTTTTTTTTATTGGGTCTACAGCAGGGCCTATGGAACTTTTACAGTCGATAACTGCCATCTTGCTGAAGCTACACCTGCATAATTGGTTTTCCATTATTCCAATCACCATTGACGGATTTGGAAATCACAAACACTTGCGAATAATAAAATTGTTTTAATACAATTGATACAATATAACGACAAGGCACATTTCTGAATGAATGGGTACTTGAACAAACAAAATTTTAGAATTTGGGACGATACCAACCATCCACATCAGATCCAAGAGAGTCCAATGTATCTCGATAAAGTCACAGTTTGCTGCACTATTACTAATTTTTTTGGCCTGAATTGGGTGATCTGGATACCAACAATTGAACATTTCAGATGCGCTCCACCTGAAGTAGCCATGACAGATATTCGAGCGTTGTTCTATTCGATATATAAATGCATCATTAGCCTTTAAAACGAATAAAAAATTATGATATCTCACACAAACTTTGTTTTAATTAAATTTAAACATAGTATTTGCTGAAGAGTACACACTTTTTTCTTTATTTGTATTCAATGCCTTTTTTAAATCTGTGACCAGATAACACATAAATGTATATTCGAAAAAAAACGGACAGTATCAGGCAGGGGCTGCATATTTTATGGAAAACCACATTTTCATTTTTAAACTTGTAAACTAAGACCTCATGTTTTGATACCCTTAGCGATGCGACAAACAACAACCTCACACAACGCATAAGCAACTGTTTGCTTCAGGGTATAGTGGAAAACCGTAAAAGGACTGTCTTTTACACTCATTTATTCATGCGATTTTTTTATTTTTCATAACCATGAGAAGGAGACTTCGGGGTACCATGGGTGGTGAGGGACATTGTGTAAAAATCTATGCAGTGTTGAAGGAAAACTTTCCAGCAACTTCTCAATTTCTCCACAACATTGCAGGCCCTCAAAACCCAAGCGAATAAGTTAATCTGCGTGGGTGTATAACATAAGCGAACAAAATTAAAAAAGTTTTAATTTATTTTTGGTTACTCCGGTTTTTTTATAATTGTTGCTACAAACTGTTGTTTTTCTTTTTGATGTTGTAAAATACAACAAATAACGAGTTCTATGATTGGAATATGTGGTACATAAAGGACATTATTTGGTAAAGTAGGATAAAAGAAGACGCCGTAGTCTAGTAGGCAGTTCAAACTCAAGGTCAGACATCTCCAACGAAAAGGAAAATTAAAAAAAATTCTTCGGCGACTTCCTCTCAGCAGAAGAACAGTTTCTCAAAAATCTTTAAACTGTAGATCCCGCCACTCATGTATAAAATTAACTCACACAACACAAGTGGTGTGAGAAACTAGGTCGCAAACCTAACTGAAGGGTTGTAATGACCAATTATGTGTGTATGTGGGCTAGACGAAATGGACAACACTATGTTTGTAACTAAACTAAAATTTGTAAGTGTGAAAATCCATAACTTCAATCCCTGGGTAATTAGCAAGGACTGACAAAGGGGACGAGCCATTTATTATACAGAAATAGATGGCGTGATTAGTTTTATTTTTTAACTTATTTGGTATTTAAGACTAACATCCAAAATATGTTTGAAGACAATAAATTACTCGTTCCAGATTCGAGTGTTTTACACTATCAGTAATCGTGCTTCAAACAGTTTACAAAATAAAAGAAATTGGTTGCCACTTAAACTAAAACCGAGAGATGTTACGAAGTGATTTTGCAAGTCTGGAAAGCTGGAATCTGTAATTGCTTTAAAAACAAATCATTGACTTTTATTGAATATCACTGGGGACAGCAAGTGGACCACCCCGAATCTAAATAAATAATATGTGAAGCGCTGACAACGATATACAGCCAAGCAGAATATTAACATTGCATTAAGGTGATATTCTGTATTTTGTGGGATGTGACCCATTATGAGCCGCTAAAAATTGGCCACACTATTGCTCTCGAACTACACAGGCAATAATTAAGTAATTCGAAAAGGAAATTGGCCTAAAAATTTCTTGAATATGTAACTAGCAAAAGAGCGTATTTGATGACTACGCTTGTTTTTTTTTAATTTTATGGCGCCCATGGTGTAATTAGTCATTCACTACAAAATTGTTATTACGTTTTTCCCCTTTTTTAAAAACGTTTAAAATATGGGCTCGTAGATTGCAAATAAAAATAAAAATGAATTTGTGTTTAGTTTTAATTAAATTCTTCAGAATTCTGTGTGCCATTGTTCACATTTTTATGTATACAACAGCAATTGCTTTGTTCGTTATTCCTCTGTTTACACCCTTTGCATAAACAATAACAATTACTAGACAATTGTTCGACTGATATTTGTAACAGAGATCTTCAAACACATCGCTTCTTCACACAAGTGTGACTGAACTTTCACTACCTCCGTCGCCAGCTTTGCGTTGCCTGTTATATGGCAAAGTAATTAGTCTGATTAATGTTCTTGAAGGCGAATGTTCGTGGCTTCGCCTTCTCGAGACCTCTATAAATGTAAACATCGTTGTTTCATTATTGTTGTTTGTATATTTTGTTTACATTTATTCTTGTAGTGTTTGTTGTTGCATTTTTGTTTACTTTTTTATCATTTTTTATGCTGGTATTTGTTGTTATATTACGCAGGCGATAATTTGTAAATAAGTTCATTGTTTTTGTTTTTGTAGCTTTTGTTGTTTAAATGTTAAACGAGGTAAATACAAAACACCAGTATATAGATTTTTTCCATATTTGTATCAATATATTATGTTGTTGTAGTAAAACGATTGTTCTGTGCAAAATATGAAAGTTAAGCTGCTACTATAATTATAAGAATCAGTTAAACAATCTTGAAATATACGTCATTAACTTTATCCTATGGATACAATTATGTTCCTTTTTTCAATCAGAAAATTTTAACTCAATAAACTATTAATTTGTGATCATCAAAAAAATAAATAATAAATTCAAAATTATAAAAGTGGAATAAACAACTTCCTATCGGTTATTATTGAATTATGCTACTTTCTTTCCATTTTTTACGAAATTATTTAGCTTTTTTTGGGGAATATTTATTTTTATGGGAATATGACAACGGAAGCTTTGAACGGACGTACATAGTTTTTTATTTGTTAACAATTCTAGCGTTTTGTATTTTCTTTCTTCTTTGTATTTCCTTTCTTTGTGCAACCGGAAAAAAATATTTATTTTTGGAAACATAACGATTTGTAAAGTTTTTGAAGTTAAAGAGTATTTTCCGATTTCTTTATTTCTGTTGATGAAAACTTGTAGACTAAAAACAAGAATGTGTTGGCTGCAGCACATTGTAGATCTAGTAGACTAGAATCCAAATGCATCAATTATGATTCTTTAAATAGAACTTTAGTTTCTGTTGTTTTCCAAATAAATGGTATTTGGTTTCAAAAACGTATCGCGTTGATGCATCAAACTTATTAATTCTTTATTCTTCTAGTTATTATACCAAACCTGCAAGCAGAAACACTAATCAACACATTAATCAATAAATTACGGCAATGAATTATTAATCTCACAATACATAGTAATTTGCGAGCGAAATTTGATATTTGATTGAATCTAGAAAGGCCGCACACATAGCTTAGTCTGCTGTTAAGTTGTGTGCTAACAACCTTATAATTTAGCAATTAGTTCACACCAATTAAGCATAACTAGGAATGTGTACATAACATAACATAATTAGCCATTACAACCCTTCAGTCAGAATTACGGCGTAGCTTCTCACACCACTAATGTTGTGTGTGTTAACATTATACATGACTGGCGGGACCTACAATTTAAAGTCGACTCCGAACGTCAGATTTTTGAGAATATTTTCATGGCAATTTTATTTAATCTCAGAGTTTCTGCCAGAAATCTGCTGAGAGTAAGTCGCCGAAGAAATATCTTTTTATATTTCGTTTTGGTGTTTGGTGACTTCAGGAATGTGTACAGTGATTTGAAAAATAATAAGAAAATAAATGCAACATTTATAGATTTAATGAGAAAGTAAGTAAAATGAGATAATTGCTAATAAGCAACTGCACTTATTCGCGAGCATTGCTTGGAGTTGACGTACTTGTTGCTCTGAGAACAAAGTTCGCTGTTACGAGATCATGAGCTTATTTACGATACAAACGAAGGACGTAAGAGAAAACAGATTACGTCTGCGATAACATCTTTCACATTGAGATGCCAGACGATACACATCTTGTTGGATATGCCGGTGACGTTGCGGCCATAATTGTGGCTCGAAATTTCGAGGAGGCTAGAAGAAAGGCCAACCAGGTGATAATAAGAACAAAGTCGTGGCTCGAGGACAGAGGACTCAAACTCGCAACGTAGAAAATTGAGTTGATACTTCTTACGAGGAAGCGTATACCGCTGGAAATTGACATTGCGATATGCGACACCACTTTGACGACGAAGAAAGTAGTCAACTATCTTGGCATTCGACTGGACACTAAACTGACGTTCTGGGCTCAGATCCAAGAAGCTACAACCACAGCCTCCTTACTTAGTAAGCTTATGACCAATATTGGAGGTCCTGTACATAGCAGACGCAGATTTATGATGGCAATTCTGCTTTACGGCAGTGAGATCTGGCCAGAAGCATTAAAGGCCGACTGTAGAATGAAAATTTTTTCATAGTTACAACGAACCGCTGCACTTAGGGTGGCATCAGCATATAGGACTGTGTCCAAGTTAGCAGTACTAGAAATCAGTGGTGTAATACCTATAGGTGTACAGGTAAGCGAGCGGAAGAGGATGTGGGAGACCAAAAACGTGCACGGAAAGACTGTAAATGTCTACGACGCCAGAAAGCGAACCATACAATACTGGCAAGAGAAATGGAACACTGAAACAAGTGGTAGATGGACGGCAAAACTTCTCCCAGATATTACCCGCTGGGTTGAGAGGAAATTTGGTGAGGTTAATTACTATTTAACACAACTCTTATCCGGACACTGTTATTTTTGTAAATATCTGTACTTTTATGATGACGCATCGATTAATGATGCGGAACACACTTTCATTCATTGTGAGAGATAGAGTTTAGAAAGAATGAATCTTGAGGCCAAAGTCGGCGTCTGTACTGTCGAAAACTTCTGCGATATACTTCTGAACGGTGAAGAATATTGGAATAAAGTCCAAAAGCACATCTGTCATGGCAGTGGTATACTGTTGATACAAACATTTTGGTTTGTTTTATTTTTTTATATTCGCTAAGGATCAGCAAAGAATTGTAGCTAGGCGCACGAGGCCTTAAACGAACTCTGACAACAGTGGCCAAATTGAAGAATATTTAAAAAAGAAGTCAATAGTTTCTATATATTTTTCTATTTAGTTTTTATTATTGTGTTCATTAAATGTGCAAACGGACGTTTACACTTTTCTTACCAAAGTTACACATATTTCATCTGTTTTAACATTTTCTGAACCAAACAATTTCTCCACGAATTTTTTTGTTCTGTTTATTTTTGTTGTTCAGTAAATCAATACGATAACAAAGTAATTTTTATTTAGATTGAGAAAGAAAAGAAAAAAACAGAGCCTTGAAATAGAGGCATATATTTAGTTGATGGCATATTAAATAACAGAAAAGATTTATTAAAAAAACTAAAGCGATAAAATAAAAAATATTAAATTTTTTATTATTTCATAAAATTTCGAACAATTTAATAACTATAAATGTTCTGTTCGATTTTACTCACACTCTTCGCATGTATACTCAATCAATTGAATTTAACCTCTGGTTGCTTCTCACTGGTTGACGTTTACTAAAGCAATGAATGTAATTGCTTGCCAATACTTATCCTTATAAAGAACCAAATGTAAACATTTCACCTTTTCTGTGGTGTTTTAAGTACAATTAATTTAATCGTAATTAATTGCGTTTTGTCACAGACGTTGTCATTACTTTTGTTACTATTAAATGCTCTTTAAAACCAAAAAGAATGTTGAGTTGCTATGTGTACATTAAATTTCTGCAAATATCTTAAATTAAGGTTTCCATTTTTCCTAAATTTGTTGTTAGACAAATTTAATGATGCGTTTAAACTGCGAGAGTGTAGAAAAGTATTTTTTTTTTTCAAAAAAATCATAAAATACGATAGCCAAATACAATTTGGCAATTAATTTAATAAAATCTTAATTTAAGTTGAATTTGCAGCCATTTCAATGGACATAGCTTGCTTGTCTCGCTGTATCACCCATATTTCAAATTCCATTTTAGAATTAAAAGTCTTTGATGACATCTCTGAGTCATTCTAAGAGATTTATAAAAGTTTACATTTTATTGAAATCGGACACGTACTTTAAACAAACTCTGAGAGCTCAAGAATTCTTCTTCTTCGGTTTGCAAGCGCCGGACACTTGTGCTCTGTGTACAGAACAGATGTTCTGTAGTCTCCTCTTCTCCATCATCATTATAGATTCTGCAAAATCTCTCTCTGTCTTATGGTATGTTCCCTTTGGATATGTTCCCATTGTAACTATGGGGTTACAACATGGTTAGGTTTAACTTAAATTTTGTTCTGTATATATTCACGTCGGATCAGATCTGCCTTATCCCTTTTTTGTGCGAATAAATGAAGATTGACTGATGAAGTCGCCGTAGTGTAGTAGGTAGTGTGTTGGCTTACTAGACGTAAGGCCACGTTTCAAACCCAGTCAGACATCAAAACGAAAATATGAAAAAAATATTTCTTCTTATGTGTGTATTTAAAGAAAAACAAATTATTTTAATACACATATTGCTATCATAAAGAGGAGCTAGAGTGCTAAGAATGGCCTCAATCTATCAATGTATCTGTAAAATGTCTAACCCAAGCCCAAACCCAGGGCAATGGCAAACTTCAGAATGCTGTGAGTTATCAGTAAAGAGAATTCTTTGCCTAGCAAGTGAAATGCACCAAGGTATGTACTTTAATGATGCACTGTCATTATAACTAAGTCTACTTTGAGGGATCTACAGTGCCCTATACAAAGATTAGTCACTAACCTCAGCAAACATGCCTTTTTTAGTTTCATTGAGTTCATCTGAAACATTTGAACATTGTTAAAGAGAAAAAGAAAGAGATTCAGACGAAAGCTTAAAAAGATCTGAAATAATTATAAGAGGTGCCTTATTAGAAACAGAAAGTGGAACTTAGGACTCGTATACTGTTTGCAATCGACCAGTGTATGAATCCTCGCTACTTTCTAAAAATCTGTTCCCTAACTTCGTCGAATTGCTCATCTCACGGCATTTCAATTACACATGGACAAAGCATAACATTTAGTTTATAGTCAATAAAATGAAAAATATTTTCATTATACTTGCTCCGTCATGCATATATGTTTACTGTAAATTTTTGCTCTAATAGCTCAATATAGAGCTCTGTAGGCCTCTATCCATTTACTCGAACGTAGCCTATCCCGAAATAAGACTTTTGTGCATAGAAATTAATATTGAAGTATCGACCGTAGTGATGTCCATTTATCAAAACATCAGCAGGAATATATTTCTCCCACCAAATATGGCCGTTTCTTTGAAAAATCTTTTAAGAGAAATTTCAGCCGCCAAAGGACATCAAAGTCCTTATCAGAATATATTTCGAATCAATCAATTTAAATGTTCATTACTGTACGGATAGTTTTTGAAGTTATCATTTTGATTTTTAATTAAATAATTTTGATAATTAATTTTTCTTTTTTCTTTTATCATTTTCTATATCGAATACAACAAAATATAACACTTTAAATTCCTTCACAGGATTGCATACAGTGCTCAACATTTTTGCTGTGTTTCAATTAGTCAAGTAAGCAAACCTGAACACACAAAAGATAATTTGTTTAATCCAATTAAACTCCATGTGAAAAAAATTTATTTTTAAGACATGTTGTTATTGTACGTGGGAAGAACATTTTAATCAGAATAGGACATGAATTCAGCAGACATTCGAAAATTTAGAAGAATTTTTTAATTTTATAATGGAAATTCTGGCGATAATTTTCAAAATGACGTCGTGTATTGTCGATATGGATTTTAACCGCTTGACAGAGTATATCGAAATTACGCAGACCTTCAATGTATGCTTTAGAATACAAATCGTCTGTGAGAACGATAATAGGGAAACGCTTAATTGATATGAAGTCCTATGTGCCATTATTACTGCCTATAATATCAAAATTAAACCAAATGGTTCTTTTGTACCTTATTAATCTTACTATCGGCAACGATGACAATGTACTTAAATTTCAAATTGAATTCTGGACTACAAACTCTACGATTAGGACACAAATTAATGTCCTTACGAACTTATATTAAAAAATCTCTTCTTAAGTATTTCTAGCATTTGACAAGGTTTGCCAAATTCTACTAAATTCTTAATTAAAACGTCGACTTGACAAGTACAGTACTCGGAGGTCAAGTTGACACATTATACTTCGATTAGATTAGAGGACGTGTGAGTCGGCACTTTCATGTTAAACAATAAAATAGAACCCAGACAAAACCCTTTAGTCAGAATTACAACCTAGCTTTTCATACCACTTACGTTGTGTGCGTTCATTTTTTACATGAGTGGAGGGACCTACAGTTTAAAGTCGACTTCGAACGGCAGATTTTTGAGAAACTTTCCATAGCAATTTTATTCACTTGCAGAGTTTTTGCTAAAATTGTGTTGAGAGGAAGTCGCCTGCATGGTTGTAATGAGCAATTATGTGTGCGTATGATACGCAGTGGTTCCCGCTTATTTCAATTATTTTTATTCTTGGTCATGTTGTAGAAAGAGTTATTAATTTTTTTTTAATATGTCGCTTCGTTCCGAAATTATATTTAATTTTTGGTTAAAATAAGCTAGGAGCCACAGCATATTTGTCGCGAATTTATTACTTATCTGAATACTCAAGAAGAAAAGATTATGAATCTCGTTCCTGTTGAGTTATTATACTTCTAATGTTCGTAAAAACTGCCAATACATGAACAACTCTCATGGGAAGATATCGTTGCAGTATACAATCAAGCTGCTGAAGAATCATTGGGTATAGTGCGGCCATAGTGGAAAACATGGATATCAGACAACACCTGGCTTCTGATTTCTCAGAGAAAGGAGCTCAAACTGCAGCTTATAAATAATAACACAGAATCTACCAACAGCTGGCAAATCGGATAAAGAAAGCTGCAAGAAGAGAAAAAAAGTTCCTGTAACGGCTAGCAAGCACAGCAGAAGAAGCAGCTAGTCAAAATAACGTGAGAAAGTTACATCAGACGATTAACTGCCTGACCATCGGAAATGTAACAGTAGCCAAGGCATCATTGTAAAGTTACCAAAAGAGCGGCGACTTGAAAGACTGCAACAACTGCTTAACACCATACACAAAATTTTAGCAATAATAACATAGGGAAGGCTTTGAGATAAAATTGAAGACCAATTGCGAGACGAACAGGCACAGGCAAAGAGAAGAGGTATAACATGGAGTCTCTCATGCCAACTTGAGGATTTGGATTATTTGCAGATGATATTTGTCTACTCTCGCACAAGGTATCCAACATTCAGTCAAAACTCGAACACCTGGAAAGATTGGCTTGCAACGTTGGACTTGAGATAAATATCAAAAAACCAAAGCCATGAGATTTAACAATACTAGCACAGAAAAAATCATGCTACAGAGCTAAATAGTTGGTTACGTCGATAGCTTCTGCTATCTAGGCAGTACTATGACAACAAATGGCGGCGCCGAAACAGTCGTAAATATCAGACTCAATAGAGCGAGAGCAGCATTCGCGCGACTGCACTCCGTATGGAGAAGCTCATATATACCAAGCTAAGAAACTTCAACGCTTGTCTAAAGTCAACGTTACTATATAGTAGCGAAACTTGGCTTATATCTAACACCATCACGCAAAAACTTTAGGTATTCATCAATAAATGCCTAAGAATTATATGTAGAATATTCTGGCCCAACACCATCAGCAACGCAGATCTTTGGACTCTCACAGAAGAGGAACCCATACAGAAGTAGATCAAAAAGAAAAAATGGGGATGGATCGGCCATATATTGAGAAAGAAGCCGGACAGTACTACAAGAATGGCGCAAGAATGGAAACCCCAGGGCTCAAGAAACCATGGCAGACCAAAAAACACTTGTAGACGCACGGTCCTACAAGAACTAAGGCTTAATGACTTGACATAGGAAGGCACTGAGATGATTTGTGGAAGCCATATGCTCCCTAGAGGGGTTATGGAAGAAAAAAAAAAGTTCGTGACTTACTATTAACATCAATTTGGATGTTTCATATGTATGTTCCATATATTTTTTAATAAAATTTCGACTACTATATTAAATTTATATTTAATTTTCAATTTTATATTTAACTTTTAAATCAATTTAAAAAAAATTGTTTCCAATTTAATGGCACAATTTATAACAACTCCATTAAAAAACAAAATATATGTCGCAAATTGACTCATTGATATGTTTGCCAAAATTTGGTGCAGGGCGGGCATACTACCTTAACTTTTAAAAGCAAAAGAAAATTTTTAAATTATCCTGCTGTGCAAAGATCATAAATAATCATGAGCAATTACTTAATTATCATATAAAATACAGAATTTAGTAGGACTTCGAAACAGTCGGAAATATTTGGTGGAATCTACAATACAATTCCACCAAACTAGTTATATAAAAAACAAAATCTGTAATAAATTTATTTGCACTGTTCTTGAGAAACGAGAACCATGCACACAAAACATACATATTTATACACATACTTGTATCTCGTTGGTCTCATGTAGAAAGGCCCTAACTCACACTTTTTTCGAATTTGATTTTTTTTGGGATTCCAATGCATTTAACACAAATACACATTGGAAGCACAAAAAAATTAGTTTAAAAAAAAATTTTAGTTAGGGCCTTTCTACATGAGATCAAAGATATGAGAATTATTTGGGAAAGCAAAACGGTAACATAAATAAATATTTCGTATTTTTTTTAATGTTTCTCATAAACTCTGCATATGCAAACAGTATCATATATTCAAAAGTGGATAAAAAGGATAAAATAAACAACAATTTTTTCCCACAGTTTAAAATCGAAATTAAAAAGTAGCCAAATGACTAAATCATCAGATATGAAATCAGCATAGAAATATCATCGTACTTAATGTATATGAAATGACATTATCATGATCTTAGCAGAAAAATTTAAATAAATTTAACCGTAGATCGAGCTTTGTATCAAAAATGATACATTTAAATTTTTGAGACAATATAATTTAAATTTAGAATAAGTTAGATATCTGATATTTTTTTAATTCGTTAGCCATTATTTTAAACCAAATAAAAAGATAAGCAAATTTCAAACAGGACTTAAAAAATTCAAAAACTTCATAGTTATCGCTAAAGTACCATTTTTGATACATACGATTTTCCTACAGATTCTATACGTATATGCAATTTTTTAAGTTTTCAAAGATTTTGTGAAGTTTTATCGTAAATAATACATTATTTATCGTATTTGAGAAGAAATTGAAAGTTAACTGTTGGATATATTGTGAATATTGATTGAAGTAGTCGTAGTCTAGTATGAAACCTGTTAGATTATTAGACGTCAGACTAAGGTTCAAACCTCAGATCAGACATTTCCAATTTATAATGATCTTTGTAATGATCGATTATGTATGTATGTATGTAATATTCCTGCTGCTGAAGACTCAGAAGAAGAAGAAAACAGAATCTTGTCTTATGAACTGACGAAAGTATTGGCAGCAACAAACATAACAATAGGATGTTTAACGCCAAAGATGGTACTACTTGGAACAGCAGATCGTATGCCTTTAGTAGTTTGGGATGAGAATATATTACCAATCTTCACGCAGATTGCTAGCACCTGTCTCTGGACATGTTGAAGAGTCTTTCTTACTGCTATTCACATATTTATCTCACATGACGACAAACATTAGAAAAAAAGTGATTCATCTTTTGTTTTATTTCATAGATATAACTACGTAAGTATGAGTTTTTCTTACTACTCTTCTCGTATTTATCTTCCGTGACAGACAAACATTAAAAAAAAAGTGTTTCGTCCTATGTTTTATTTCATAGATATTAAAGATGACAGTATTTCGGTCAAATATGTACGTATGAGATAACAGAATCATACGCTTTGATAATGTGCTACTCGAAAATGATGATTAATTTACACCTAGTATGCCTTTTCGAAAAATGAGCTGAAATTATTGAAATTCAAAATAATTTTGTCACTGTGGATTTGTAAATGATTGCATTTTATGGTCGTTATAAATTTCGTGATCAACCGAAATCGAATTTGCAGTTTTAGACTCAAGTACATGCTACGTGCGTCGCAACAAGTTACAGCCGTATTTGGGGAAACCCGTAGCCGAGAGAGAAACAAAAGGGAGATCAATGTTATTGATATAATCGTTGTTCTATTGCAACGGGAAACTTTTTTACTTCACATGACGGTGACAACAAATTTTCCTAACGAAATATAACAATCAATTGTACAATCAGGCTTCAGCCCAGCCCTCAATTGAGAGTCTTATTGATGCGAGTGACAATAAGCTGCCTCATATAAACAATTGAAAACTTAAAAATCCCCACAAAACAAGGGTGCTAGATATCAAATTCTTACCAGTTAGAAAAAAAATAAAACCAAGCTGAGATGAAGTGTTCGATTTTTACGTAAAAAAACCATACTGCAATGTTGCAATGGTACATCATGTCAAAAATTTTGGCGTAAATGTCATAATGGTGATAATAAAAAGTAATAATATAAAATAAATAAAAATATTTAAATTTTTCGACAAAATCTATCCATAATTGTGAAAATTCTATGTTACTGTAAGTATGTATCAAAAGTGATACATAAGCTAGAATTATGAAGTTTTTTAAGACATTAAATCTATCAGTATCATAATTTCCGCCTGTAATAATTGCAATTAAATTCTGGGATATTAATTTTCATGTATGTAACAATAAATATAAATAAAAAAATTATTGTTCGTCTCTTTTAGCCTTTGCAGCAATTCCACACGCCTGCACAGGCCCACAAAAGTTAACAAATTTTAGAAATTTTTTAACCAAGACCGTCTTAAAGTCGAGGAAAGTTGTCAGACAATTATAAAGATTTTCAACGAGAACGGATTGGTTAAAAAATTTCTGAAATTTGACAATTATAAAGATTTTCAACGAGAACGGATTGGTTAAAAAATTTCTGAAATTTGTTAACCGTAGGTATACTTTTGTGGCTGAGTGTATATTGTTATACTGCGAAATGATTGAAGACATGAGTAAATGTGTAAATAATTGGCCATTACAACCCTTCAGTCAGGATTACGGCCTAGTTTCTCACACCACTCATATTGTGTGAGTTAATTTTATACATGAGTGGCGGGACCTACAGTTCGAACCCGAACGACAGTTTTTTGAGCAACTATTCATGGCAATTTTATTTGCTCACAGAGTTTTTGCCAGAAATCTGCTGAGAGGAAGTCGCCGAAGAAATATTTTTCCATATTTCGTTTTGATGTCTGACCTCGAGTTTGAACCGTGGTCTTGCGGCTAATAAGCTAACACACTACCTGCTACACTACGGCGACTCCAATATATGTATGCAAATTTATGAATTTTAAGTAATAATTTGTAAAAATAATTAATGTTTTTTTATATTTATGTTATAAATTTATTTCCATTTTATAATAAAACAAAATAATTTTTAATGTTTTTCACAAAACCATAAGAAAATAAGTAAAATTTTCTGGTGACCCCATCGCACTGCTATTAATCTAAATATGTGATTTGCCTACAAAAGATTACACAGGCTTGATGCTGTTCCCCAAAGTCCCGATGTGATTCCCTTCGAAAAATTTTAAACTTTAAAAATTCCACTACAATCGTTAATTCCAAATTAATGGTATACTTTATATTTCATTCAATTTAGAATATATGGCTTATACGCATCATATTACTTCTACTTCAATAATTACGCTGTAAAGTATGCAATAAAAAATTTTGATCAGGTCGTGTATGAAACTAATGGAATTAAATATCACTCATATGTCACCTACTTGTAATTATGAATTTTACATATTAATTATGAGCATAATGTGAGTGAATACTTACCATAATTTTATTAAAAATCGATCAGGTACATTTAGAAATTTATGACTTGGTACTTTTTCTTTTTGTTTATGTTACTTATTGCATGGTTTTAAATCGTGGGACACATTTAAATTTGCTTATAATGGCCATTGCTTTAACCAAAAACTACATAAGTTCCATCGAAGACCTCGGTATAAATCCAGTCTAAACTTAGTAAAGCAATTGAAGGAAGATATAAAATGTGAGTGGAATAACATATCTTCAGACTTTTGTTAAATTTTCTAGTTGTCTATAAATAAATTTGTGTTTAGTTTTAAATAAATAATTTATTGTTCCTACAATTCTGTGTGCTTTATTCGTTATTCTCTTTTCTCTCTTTTGCGTAAAAAGTAACAATTGTTCGTTAGATCTTTACAACGGAGATCTTCAAGCCACGATTATTCTCTTCACACGCAACATGTCTTCACACGAGACTGATTGAATTCTTACTATTCGTTGGCTGCTTTGCCTTTTTGTATGCCCTAGTCTGATGAAGGTTCTTGAAGTCTAAAGTTCGTGGCTTCGCTTTCTCGAGAACTCTATCGCGACTTCATTGTTGTTTGTTTATTTTGTTCACATTGCTTGTTGTTGCGTTCTCGCTTGTCTATCCCCTTTTCTTTCATACTGATGTTGTTCGTTTACTTGTAATAAGTTCGTTGTACTTGTTTGAGTAGCTTTTGTTCATTTTAATGTTAAATGATGTTACGCCGTTTCCATTTTCATAATAATATTTTTGTTCGGAAATTTAACACCAATTCTTATAATGAAACTACTTTCTACGTTATTTGTATTCGCATTTACATTTCAATTTAAGTTTTTATTTAAATGCAACTCAAAGAGAATATTCTATTATGTTTTGATTTTTTATTTTAGTTATTTTTACTTTTTAAATCAATTAAATTGAAAAGCAAAAAAAAATAAATTAAAATCTCAATTATTTAAAAACAATTCAAAGAAATTTAATTCGTGTGTTCATTGTAATAGTAGATGCAAACAAATTTTAATTAAATTACGAATTTAGGCAAATACTTAACAAAGGGCATAATAGCGAAGTTAAATACACAAAACATTTAATTCAATTATTTTTAATACAATATGTTACAAAAACCAATTGCGGAAACGAATTGTCAATGAAGACAATTAATTTTTTTTCACCAATTTAGAAACCAGAAATTGTGCTAAAATAATGCGGCTAATATTAAAAATTATATACAACCGAGTAACTACATTGTACATTTGGTTGAGTAGAATTTAAAAATACTTTATTTATATTTCTCGAAACCTCCAAACTTCTTTTATTTGAAAAAAAAAAAATTAAATTTTAAGCGGGGAAATTTGAACATTCATATTCTGCAATTCTTATCGACATATCAGTCAACACGTTAATATATAAAGAAGACCTGCTAAGTTTGCCTTCGGAAACGACTTTAGGTTGCTTGGAGATTTAGAATTTGATGTCAAACCTGCACCAGCAAATGATGACAGGCCTAATTATGTCAACGCACAGACTGGTTGTAATCTTTCTGCCTAGTGCCAGTACGCTGTCACTGTTTGTTTACTCCTGGAACCAATATATCTGAGGGTATCAATCACAAGAAGAAATATTTGCGGATGAACTTAAGAAGCTCATATGACAAGTATTGAAGACCAGGTAGAGCGAATCAATGGGGATAGCATCCCATTTCCATACCTCCTTTGAAGAGATGAAATATATTTATGACTGGTCATTGCGGCCTCAAAAATTAAAAGACAAAAAGTGTGGTTTCGGTCACCAATATCCCGCTAAAATCCGTTTTTTTTATTCTAACTACTAGTATGACTTGAAAGCACAGCAGAGGCCGGGATATAACTTCGCAAATTGGGACCATGAAGGATGAGTCAGTGGAGATCAACTAACTTTATGGCTTGTTAAGTCAAGTTTTTTCGTAATTATTGCCACAACTTTCACTAATAATTTAATAAAATTTACCCATTTTTGAATAAAATATCCTCTGCTACAAAAACAACAAAAAATTAAATACACCCCAGTAACAACATAGTCTAAGTTGTACATTTAGTTGAGTAGAACTCAATAAGACTTTTTTATATTGTTTATCGAAAAATGTGCCGTTTTCAGGTTTGAGCGACTACCGGATGTTGGCTAATATTTCCGTTTTTTGTACATATTATTATTTCGTTTTGCGCATATATTAGCCGACATCTAGTAGTCGCTCAAAGGTGAAAGTTCATTTGAAAAAAACTCAAAAAAAGGAAAAAAAAAATATTCGTGTATATCGTTTTAAAGGTTTATCTCTCCCTCTATCTATCTGTCGCACCTTGTTATTATAGTTTTGTTTGGTAAACTATAAACTAGATGTGGCTCCAAAAGCTTAAACTTAAGTCACAAAATTAGGCAACATATTTTGGCTGCACCGACGATCTAGTTGATAGTGTGTAGAACTTCAATTGCCGCGGCTGTGGGTTCGATTCCTACCAGAAACTCTTGGCCAATTCACACGACTTTGTATCGTGTATGTTGTATTGAATACACTTTTGGTTTGTAAGCGCTCAATGTATTGTTTATTTCGTATTCTAAACGTCAAAAAACTATAATAAGAAGAAAACCAGAATTCACGAGTTGATATTCAAGTAACAAACTGAAAAATATTACGGAAAAACGTAAATTAAATAATTACACAGTGCGACAGTGAAAATACACCCGAGTAACTACATAGTCCAAGTTATTCACTAGGCTAAGTAGAACTCAAAAATATTTTTTATATTTCTTGAATCCTCCAAACTTGTTTTATTTGTCTTTTCACACAAAATTATTGATTACCCAAATATATTTGAATCTCTTTTAAAAATCCACAGTTTTTTAGAAGGGGAGAGATTAGTCTGTAAAACGGTACACATAAACATTTTGTTCAAACTTATATGTTTTGAGTTTTGATGGGGTAAACTTGGAAAATATTATTTTTTTTTCTTATTTTTTCAAGTTTAGCCATTCTTTATTGCAAAATTTAATTAAACAATATAAAATAAGTGATATCATTCTGAAGTGCAGTACCTTGTGAAGAGATTGACACTTTGGTTATATATCGGACAAAAATTTCTGTAGTTATAATTTAAGTAATATAACAGTCTTCTTATATTTTTTATATATGTAATCTTATCAAATGAACTTTCAGTTCATAAATTTTCAAAAGTTTTGATGTTTTTGTGTTTTTTGGAAATATTATTGTTTCCCTTTGCGCAAACATTGCCCAACTTCTGGTGGTCGCTCAAACGTGAAATTCACACATTTTGCGATAAACAATCAAGATGCGTCAAAAATTCTGAATATTTTAAAATTTTTTTTTTGACTGACAAACTTGAAAAAAATTAAAAAATTCAAATTTATCAAGTTTACCTCATCAAACCCAATAGCATATTAAGTCAAATAATATATATGTGTACATTGTTTGAAAGGTCCATCTCTCTCCTTTCTAATAAGGTTTAAACTTTGGACATGAGTTCAAAAATGTTTGTGTAATCAATAAATTTGTCCGTAAAGTCCAAAAAACAGTTTTTGTCAAATAAAACAAGTTTGGAGGGTTCGAGAAAAATAAAAAAAATTATTTTTGAGTTCTACTCAACTAACTGAATAACTTAGACTATGTAGTTACTCGGTTGTATTGTCACTGTCGCACCGTGTTATCTCTGCGAACAATTATAATTTTTAAATGTTAATTATTGACTCAAGTTACATAGAAAATATTTTGTGTTTTTATCCTTCTTCGTGATTACTGGCATTTACATGAACTGATAGCATGAAACCAATACAACTTCCAAAAACATATGAAAAATGTGTGTATAAGTGTATCGGATTTTTATATGGAACTTATCAACAGCAAGCATACACTGTTGTATATTCGTCCAACAACACAATGAATACAACGATACAAGATGTTATGTGAATTGTCCATTTGTTTTTGATTGTGTGATTGTTTGTATAATATTATATACACTCAGCCATAAAAGTATACATACGTTTAACAAATTTCAGAAATTTTTTAACCAATCTATTTTCGTTGAAAATCTCTGACAACTTTCCTCGATTTTAAGACAGTCTTTTGCATTGGCTCAGAAATTTGTGAAATTTGTTAATCGTATGTATACTTTTGTGACCCTGTGTATGATTAACAACTACCATAGAAAAAAGAAAGTGAGAATTATAACAAAGTTATGCTCGATAAAAATAAATGTGACGAAGGTATATACTACATTGGTCATTACAAAAAGAAAAAATTATCGTACATTAACCCTTTTTCCTTTCTCCAATTACTATATTTCCTGCATTCTAACACAATCTACAGAATTTATAGGGGGAGTGTTTGCTTTATAAAAAAGTAAAGAGTAAAAGTTGCATATAAGGTATTAAGTAGAACTTTTTTTCTTATAATTATTGATGAAATAAAGAAATATTGTACATACATACATAATTATGTAGTACTAAAATAGATACTATACTGCAAAAATATCTCTGATAGCCGTTGTGTAAGATTGTAATGCTTTTACGATTTTATGGTTTCAAACAATCAATATTAATTACGTCTAGAGTTAACGATGCTTTACAGCATGCTATAGTTGGACTATATGGCCAGCAGTAAATTTATTTCTTTATTACATTTTATTTATTGCCAAACATTTTTTACCATTTTTCACTTAAAGTAGCCAACAGAATATTTTTTGTCATTTACTTTATTTTAGTTTCAGTCAGTTGCCGCCTCAAGAGGCAACCTTGAAGTTCCTCTCATCCTGTTGAAAGCTAAATAATGCTTGAAAATCTTTGTCGTTTTATCTCTTTATTATGCTTTGCCAAAACAGTATATTTTTTGCCGACTTTAACATAAAAAGTATGCCTGTCATCAACTGGTGAGTGAACTTGACCTAGAAAATATTTTTTCTTCACACCATTTTTCTTTTTCTTTTTGGTTGCAATAATGTTTTCCGAAAATACGACAGAACAAAAAAAACATTGTAAGATTATATGTAAAATTTAGGGGTTAGAAAATTATAACATAATAAACAACTAATAATGAAATAACTTAGTGTGCTAGAGTCTCGTACGGGTTGTGTTGATTAAAGACAGAAATTTTAATACAGAAATATAAATTTTTTAATTTCTAATTTAGAAAGCCCTTGACATGAGCGAGAAAAAAATTATACTATAAAACATACATACATACATAATTGGTCATTACAACCCTTCAGTCTGGATTACGGCCTAGTTTCTCACACCACTTATGTTGTGTGCGTTAATTTTATACATGAGTGGCGGGACGTACACATAAATACTGATACCATAAAATACTGATACAATATTGTCAATTAGTGTGGGACATCCGATTTAATTATTAATATTAATTTTTTAGGCTTCTACGAAATATAAATTTATACCATTAAGTTCTACAGAGTTTAAAACACAAGATACTTTGAAATTCCAAGTACAGGGAATATTGCGGACGAATAAAAACTTCCCACTCATCTTCTCTCAATTACTGCTGATCCTGGTTCCGTTTTTGTGCATCCAACTTTGTTAAAATGTTTCATATCTGTTTGGTCATCCAACATCCACGTTGCTTATGTGCCAGTCTTTCTCAATATTTTTTTTCCTATTTTCATAAAATTTGTTAGTAATTGGTTGACCAGAGCGAGGGCTATCTTTAACATAAAAATTATTAGATCAACAACAAGAAAACCATTTTACAGGTGCTGTTCAAGTGACAATTCCTCTTTCAGTAGTCTACGCACATTCTTACCTAATTTTGCAATAAAAATAAAATATCGACTCATTTTAAAGGAAGATAACTATCTTCTAAAAATTAATACTTTAAGGGCCATTATTACAACGTGCCGTTAATTAAATGGAGGATTTTAACCGGCAGATAAATTGTTTTTCGTTATTATGAGTACCCAATAAGATAGAAGTGATCGTTAAGCTAAAGGGAGGATCAGCCCACCTAACGACAAGTTGTAATAACGGCCCTAAATCGTATTTCCTTTAGCAGGATATATGTTGCCTGGTGCAATGATTACATATTAGAGCAGTTTACCAACAATTTGTAACCAAACATCGAATATAAAAACATGAGAACATTTTTTTTTGTTTATCTTTAACACGTGAAAGTGGACCCAATTCCTTATCACTCAAGAAACCTTAAGCTATCAATAATCTAGCTCAAAGTTTCAAATTTTAGACTCTATATCCTTAACATTACCAATTTATAAAAGTAGGGTTTACACATCCTCTTTATTCGGCCTCGTTAGCACAATATTGTGGGCGAGTGTGTTGGCATCATATGTAGGCAGTTTGGAATTTATTGAGGAAATAATAAATCAAGGAGAGTATTTAAACATTCTAAAGAACAAATTCACCAAAATTTCTAATGGATTAAGAATTCGAATTAGGGATAAAATAAGATTTGCTAGATCACTTAGAGGTAAAAGGATCATAATTCCCCTACATCGTTACCTTGTATCTGAATGGCATTTTATATTCACGCTGCACGGCTTTGGAATTGTCTTCCACATTCTCAGCAACTTAATAGCAACGCAATTAGTTTTAGGAAATTTTTATTTTATTATTTTGCACCGTAGTAGATTACAATTTTTATAATTTATGCATAATATATTACTATTGTTATTATGAACGTAATCATATTGCTACTAATATGAAGATGTTATTTGCCTTCCAAAGTCTCTACAAAAGTAATATTCTTGCACAAATGTCTGATATGACTCCAAGAAAATATTTAGGGGATCATTTGTTAGAATGAGTCGTTGTTAAATCTGAAACAATAAACTGCTCATGAGTACATGGCGGCAAATATTAAAAAAAATATTGGGTATAACATTTCATATAAAGGGCCTTTGAATTTTAAATTTACTTTGAGTTCTTCTTGGGAGTACATACACTTTTGCGGTGCAAAAATATAGAGTCACCATAAAGTTTCACATATTATTCTCTTGCTTTGTGAAAAACATTAAACAATTTTTTCTTTTATAATAAAACAGAAATAAATAAATAAAACAGATATAAAATATTGTTACTAAAATGGAAACATCGTTTAACATTAACATGATTAACAAAAGCTACACTAACAAATGCAACGAACTTGTTACAAGTAAACCAACAACATCAATATGAAGGAAAAGGGGATAGTAAGCAAGAACGCAACATCAAGCAATGTGAATAAAATACACAAACAACAATGAAGCCGCACGAAGACACGAACATTCTACTTTTTTACTGTTTACGTGGGCATATAAAGACGCAAGACAAAGCAGTTAAGGAGTAGTAATTATTCAGTTAGTCTTGTGTGAAGACGCGTTGCTTGTAAAGAATATAGAATAGAATATATAAAACATAATGGGGTACCTAGATTTTTGCTGTCCACTGTATTTGTAACATCAAATAACAGCATACATTTACTTGAGAAAATATTGTCGCGCTTTTATGTGCTGTTTAATATTCCATGGAATTCTTTACCTTTTCATCGCGGTTAGTGCGTTGGAAACCTGGGACGAAAGATTTTTTGACACCCAGAATTTATTTATAAATATAACTAGAACTACAAGAACAGTGGAGAGATTCTTACCAGGAGTTACATACGTATGGCGTAATAACTATAAGCGGTTTTACAACAGGATATTATACGTGCCAAGTGACCTATACTTTTGAGTACGAATTTTTTTCCTTTACCTTATGCCATTTTTTTAGTTTTTTACTATTTTTTTATTCAATTAGAAACCCAAAAAAAGAAATGTTTTTTTTCGTAGTAATACTCTTCTGTTTTATAAACATAATAAAGCAATACATATACTTATCGCTTACAACATAGTTGGGTAATTCACACGACTTTATATCATATATGTTTGTGAACGCTCAATGTTATGTTGTATTGTGTATTTCGTATTCCAAATTTGAAAAATCGAGGAGAAGAAGAATACCAATATTCATAATTTGATTTTGAAGTAACAAAATGAAAAATATTGCGGAAAAAAGTAAATTAATTAATTATCTCTGCGAACAATATTAATTTTGAAATGTTAATTGTTCACTCAAGTTACATAGAAAATATTTTGTAACTGATAGCACGAAACCAATACAACTTTTAAAAATATATGAAAAAAGTGTATAAGTGTATCTGATTTTTATATGAAAATTATCAACAATAAGCATACACTGTTATATATTCGTCCAACAATACACTCAATACAACGATACAAAAGCCCAAGTGTATATGTTAATTTCCTTAACCCATTAACGCCGAATGGGTAGAAAAATACCCAAAAACGAGAGCCCAAACGCTTCTTTAAGAACGAATAAAGAAGACATAGAACGGTTTAAAAAAATTAGAAAGGCATGATATTCACATATTTTGGACGACAGCAAAAAGGTCAAAGATCACAAATTTTTCAAAATCAAAATTTCGTGCAAAGAACTTCTGCAGAATATGTATGGATGATGTTCTCAGAAAAACATTGAGATGCCATGTAATATTATTGTCTTCTACCCGATAAAAATACTTTTACCTGAATTGGTCTACTTGCCTAAGCTGCAGGTGCGATTAAATGACATGGGTATAAAAATTCCCACTTAGGCATTGGTATGAAATCTTAAAAAAACAATTCATTTTATTTTAAAAATTAATTTCAAATAGAAATTTCAAATCATTTATTTTTCTATTTTTTTCTATATTTTTATGAGTTCCAGCATGAAATTGTGCAAAACAATCCCTTGGATTCAAACCGCATTTTGTACAACCGTACTCTGTATTCCCACCACATTGCGCACAGCGACAGCGTTTTCCAATTTTATCAACCATGTGGTCAAATTTGTCAGTGCGTTTTGCTATTTGCTGCGCATTTGTGACAACTTTTCCATCACAGCGCCGATTTTCTCGAATTTTAACCAACGCTTCAACAACGCTTACCCGAAAATCGAGTTGGCTCATAGGTGACCAACCCTCACATTCTCTGCACGATCAGTGTAGTTTCCACGTGTTTACCATCGCGGCGCCAATAGCGTTAGTGAATAATGGCCAATAACACTTTTTTCCGCGCACTGGAAAAACTCAAATAACTCGACACTCGATGCCATTATCGAATAAGTCAACTCCAACCATTCGTTGATTATATGCATATATGATGTATGATTGTTCAACGACAGCCATCTTGCGATGTTTACGGTCATATCATTTGGTTTTGCACATCGGCTCTACACAGTACCTGTTGTAAAATAACCTTTTCGAGATAATGTACATAATAAATTATGGCTTGTAAAAAAGTTGTCAAATGTAACATTATATTGGCTTCGATCTGCAATATTTTCTAATAGTCGTAGTACCACGTTTTCTACAAGGCCGTAGTCAGCATTATTATTAGCAGAAGCGCCAGCATATGGGATAAAGGAATAACAATGTCCTGTCACAGTATTTATAGCCAAATTGTATTGAATTTTTTATTCAGTGCAGTGTTTAATGGAGTAATCTTGTCAAATTTATCATTCTTGTCAAGATTATTATTGTCACAAACGTGTATATTTTGTTTTATGCGTTCAAATCTGTCTCTACTCATAGCATCTTTAACAAACTGACTTCCTAACGTAGCTTGATTTGACCAGTAAGATCTCATAGTTGGCAGAGTATCATATCCCGTAACGTACAATATTCCTAAAAATGATTTTATTTCAGTATCGGTAGTGATGAAACCAGGAACGTTTTTTTTTTTTGTCCTGTATATGCATTAGTTTTTTCGACTATAATGGACATTACTTCTTCATCGAAAAAGCGTTCCCATAATTATAAAGGTGAAAAAGAGCTTATCAAAGTAAGAAAAGCTCTTAAAATTTTAATACCATAACATTAACTCTCAAAAATAGTTTAACTATGCTCTGTAGCAGCCATATAATAGGGAGAAAAATTTTTATTTCAGAACACACTTCTGCCGAAGTGGGTAGAAAAATACCCATGCCCTACAGAGGCCCCCACGACACCTAAAAAATATAAAAATATTCATATGAATATAAATACTCCAAAGACTATTTATGCCAAATTTCACTGAAATCGGACCACGGATTCTGGGGTCAGGCGTTAATGGGTTAAACCCTATTATTCTTTCATGCGATTTTATTATTTTAGTATACCGTACACACATGTGCAGGAGTAAGCCTGTGTACGTATGTGACCAGGCAAGTTATTATCTGAAAACTAAACCAGATATTGTTATAAAGTTAATTATGGTTTGTAGGAAATTCTCATTAATCTCGTTTTAAAATTTTCCTCCATATAAGCAAGGAATAAAGCCCCGGATATCAAAACGTCCACGGAGTGTAATGGAACGTACGTTCGTTTTTAGCATATAAAGAGTAATGTAAACGCAGAAAATACATCACTTTCATTGCTTTTCGCGTTTTAAAAACGAACATATGTTTTGTTCCTTTCCGTGGACATTTGGCTAACCGGGACTTAATTCAAAACAAAGGAATACTAACCTGCAGCAGTAATGCGAAAATCAACGTTACAGAATATGTTGAATGTTTATCGTGACCACAGCTATCTTACTATAAATTGAACGAAAGCTTACAAATAAACAATAACACAAACGCAAGGTGGAGTTACACCAATCGATTGATTCCCCTACATTATAATTAGTCTTTCTGTTGGAGCTAAATCCCATTGTATCCTTGTATTATCAAACTTACACATTACATTGCATGCATTACAAATAACTAATTTAACTTAATAAAATAAAAAAATAATTTCAAATATTGTTGCACGTTACAGTTCACAGAAACCAAATTGACTAAAGAAACAAACTTTTACATACCACTGCACAGTCGACCAAAAGCCCAATCTAGCGCGCAAGAGAGTTTAATTCGACTTTGAAAGCACTTAGAAATCTGAAATTTGGAATTTGACTAGAAAATGATGTGAGCTGTGAAATGTGGTTGACATCTAAAGGGGCGTGGCACTAATTAAAATGAAATAGGGAAAAACCAAACAATTTTGAACAAAAAATCGGGTTTTGATCATAAATATTGATAAGATATTGATGAAATTTGGTACACACATTCTTTGTATAAATACAAAATTCAAAGTTCTCCTAAATTTCCAAATTCATTACGGTTAAGATTTTATCGAGGTTAAAGTTAATATTTTTTAACTTATTATTTTACCTCTTTGAAAAAGTACATTTATTTAAATAAAAAAATTAACATTTCATTTAGTTTAAAAAAGGATTTATTTAGAAAAAATACATATAAAAACATAATAAAAATAAAATACTTTTCATTTCTTCGTCCAAAGAGTTAACTAAATCGAGCTGATGAGCTAAAAAAATTGTTTTTTTATTTTGTTTGCTCTCGTTGGAGAGGCAGCCAATCCTTGCAACATTTTTGCAGCATATCTTTTTCCAAATTTATATAAACCGACTTTTGCTGCAAGAACCAATTCATCACACGATTTAGAATTAACAAGAGGAGAAACATCAAAAATTTGCGCCCTCTTACTTTTTTAAAATAATCCTTTTTCGGTCCAGATGTTCCAGGAACTTCAGAATTAGTTAGTAAAACTATGTCACTATTTAACCAGTTTACATATTTAGATTCGAATTTTTGCCTAGTTCTATTCACACTTTTCCATTTCTCGGAAAGATCATGGACAAATTTATATACAACTTGCTTCGCCTTATAATAATCAACACTTTTGTGTTACTTGCTTAACCCGATTTTTTCCATTAAATATTCAATAACGGTATCACATTTATTTTTATTGCCATGACTGTTTACCCAAATATTAAATAATTCGCGTCTTAATATGGACATTTCAACTAATAACAAAGAAAGGGGCAAAAAGTGGCAGCCAATTTTTCTATTATTTTAAAGCTTAATAGAACATTCTTTCGAATATATATAAAATATCGACAGAAGTAAGCGGGAGTAGTAATTAAAAACTTTAATAAAATTCAAAATTTTTAAAAAATAACTTCAAAAGAGGCTTACGTTTGATCGCAATTTTCTGGCGAACCATGACACAAACATACTATATATATACACCGTTATTTAAGCATACCTTAGAGTTAAAAAATAATAAATTTATTTATTAATTACCTTTTCACAATTATAAGAAAAAAGACTTGAAACAATCAACACATCTCGTCGGAATTTAGAGAAGTTTTTATTTCAAATTATTGCTTATGTTTGAAAGCATACAGCGTTGTTAATTTGGTAGTAAACAAAAAATAATAATTACCGTTAAGATCACTGGGAACATGACAAGTATAAAGGTGACAACAATTTTAATTTTAAAACATAAAATTTCTCGACCAATTTCGCGCTAGATTGGGCATTTGGTCCACTGTGCACTGTGTGTATGTTGCCAAGCTGCAAAAGTTTATTAGAAAAAAATCTGTTCATTGCTGCATTAAAACCAGTGTGGTTGATTAGTGATATTTCATAGTTCACTAGCTCATGAGATAAAAAGTGTTAAATTGTTTTCCTATCTGTTTCACATTTTTTTTAGAATTTCTTATGGACGGTAATTGGCAGAAGAATATAAAAAAAATATATTGGCAACTATGTTTACGTTACAAACGCTCAGTTTTGCTGAAGAGTAGTAAGCAGAAGAATTTTTTAAGTTGAGAATTCTTTAGTTGAGGTCATTACAAAACAATGTTGAATACAGGATTCTATAAAATTCTTCAAACATTTATACGGTATAGTATAGATTACCACTCAGCTTGAATTATAAGCAAATAATTCTTGGTTTATTTGAAGTTATAAGAATGCTTTAAAGGTTATTTATTTGACGTCATGTAATTTTAAATAGAATTTTATATTTTATTTATGTTTTTGATTTCAAAATAAAATTTAAGGATTCATAAAATTAATTTTGTACGTGAATTTAAGACATTTTGGCATAGGAAGTAGTCACAGCTTTTCTGAAATAAAAGTTAATTTCGCTACAAATAGCAGCCGATTGCGATACAACATAAAGCGAAGACCAGAGACTGACAAGTCCTGATTGTCCAGTCACGATATTTATAAATATATAATTGGTCACTACAACCCTTCAGTAAGGATTACGACCTAGCTTCTCACACCACTTATGTTGTGTGCGTCAATTTTATACATGGGTGGCGAGTAATCTTATTTACTCTCAGAGTTTTTGCCAGAAATCTGCTGAGAGGCAATCGCCGAAGAAATATTTTTTCGTATTTTCGTTTTGATGTCTGACCTGGGATTTGAACCGTGGCCTAACATCCAATAAGTCGGCACTCTACCTACTAGACTATGGCGACTAGTCACAATATTCACCGTTAATAAGAAACCATTCCTCCCTCCCTTGGGATCAGCTTAAAAGTGTAATTAATTTAGTAATCGATTTAGTGTCAAGTATTGTCATTTAGAGAGCTGCCTTACTACACTACTATTCATACTAGAAATTCCGGATGGGAAATCCCGAGTCCTAATATTCTAGAATTTTCATGATTTTGCAATGGCAAATATCGAGACGTTTTGAAATTTGTCCCGAAATTTTCTGGATTATAAATTCATATGTAATGTATAAAGTTAAAAATTAAGTCTACGGCATTATCTTTTATTTAGTACCACGTTAAATAACATCCATCCAGTTTTGCAAGGGTATCTTGAAATAATTAAGTGAGTATTCTATGAATAAAATGATTAAAACATGGATAAGATGCCTGCAATACAAGTTAAGAATATAGGATGTATAGTTCAACATGATTAATTATATACGATATTGCATATAACGCATGTTTAAGCACGTATGCATAACGTACGAAATGCGTATTTTGGCGTACACGTATGGCTTGTTTTGCAATAAAACGAAATATTTATTTTCGTACCGTTTACCAGTAATAACAGGCTATAAATAAATGAAGAATATATCTCTTGTTATTTTATAATCCGCATTTAATGAGGAATCTAAGGATCAGTTCAGGTCTGTTTAATTCAGGGCCATATCGGTAGTCGCCGTAGTCTAGAGTAGTAGATAGAAGAGACGAGTGTTCAAAAAGATGAGTATAATCGAATCATACTCATATTTTCTGATACTTATACGCATTCATACTTATTTACTCATATTCAAAGTTTCAAGTACTCATCATACTCATACTTAACAACACGTTGATTGATTGTTATTGATTTCGACTCTCCATGACTCAACATTTACAAGATTCACAAAATAAATATAATTAGCGCACGAACACTATAGTACTCACTAGAAGGTTGTGTGTTTGCTTTGCTTGCTGTCTTTGCCTTTTTCTTTTTTCTTTCTTTTGTAAATGCAACAACAACTAAGACTGTAAATTTTGATGAATGATTCGAGTCACTCGAATCATTTATGAGTATTTATAAGTATTTTTCTAAATATATGAATTTGAATGAGTAGGCTTATAAATCAAACATATTTCGAATGATATGAATTTAATGTCAGCGTTGTTCTCATACTAATTTTACTCATACTCATTTTACTCATAATTATAAATCAACGTTATAGTGAGTACGAATGAATCAGAGTAGTTAAATTGCAATATTGTTGACTCACTTATATTCAAAATTTCGTGAGTGCTTATAAGTAGCGAAAAAAAGATTCATTGCTGATCTCTGGTAGATAGTGTGTTCAACTTACTTACTTACGACTTATTTTCAGAGTTTTTGCCAGAAAAAGTTATTTACACTGAGAGTAAAATAAAACTGTCATGAAAAGTTACTCAAAAATCTGTCGTTCGGAGTCGACTTTAAACTGTAGGTCCCGCCACTCATGTATAAAACACACACAACATGAGTGGTGTTAGAAGCTAGGCCATAGTGCTGACTGAAGGGTTGTAATGGCTTTTCAGAAATCTATTTGCGCACCAGAGAAAGGTTCTGGCTCCAACAGTGGGCATGTGGAAGCTACCTGCACAAGCCGAGAATTCATATATTCCAGGGACCTATTTTTCTATCCAGATGAATCAGCTCCTGAGGAGTTAGACATACTAGCAATAGGAAATCGCTTATTCAAGACCAATTCTGCATGATTATTGCCCATTGTTTTAGCTCAAAATGAACTACAATAGTCTGCAACAACTGACTTATATGTATTCAAGTTAAGCAAAATAAAAGGACGTTTGTAGTGTTATTGCGTAAGTTACCCATAATCTGTATCGCAACTGATCTCCCCACTTTATAAAGGAATTTTGTACAGAAATTTTGATTGAGGGCAATCCACTAGAATACCATACGTTAGAGAAGATTATGATTGATAACTGTGGAAAAGAATGATGGATGATATGGATGGATACGTGAACTAAAAAAAAATTGTCGAAGGTACCAAAGAGAGAGAGGATACCAATCCATATGAAATCCAAGAGCGTCCACTTCATTCCGAAAATGTCACCGTTTAGTATGAACGTTAGGCTGGCAGCATAATTGGTCCATATTTTTATTGATATTGACGTTGGTTAGACCATAAAAGCCGACAAATATCTATGGTCAGATACATACCAACAACATACTATTTCAACAAGACGGCACTACGTGCATTACATAGCCATCTAAAGTGGAAGTAATGTGAACTGTTTTATTTAGATTAAAATATAGGAAGGTTTTATTGCTTTAGTACGGACGCAAATATTTTCCGACGAAACTAAATCATGGTAACTATTTACGTAAATTTAATGAAATTTTTAAAGCGTTCAAAAATTACTTATTCATACATTACATAATCAGAATAATAATACAATATTCCTATTTATGAGGTTTAACACTATTTCTACCAAAGGTGTCAAAAGACACCTTTTAATATTTTAACTTGAAATTTATTTCAAAGTTTAATGATTTTTTCTCAGTTAATGTTTTGCCTTTTCGTATAATAATTGTTAAATTTATTTAGCGTTATCATTTTCCTCCAGCTCATCCTGGATCAGTATAAGCGTACATGATATACCTATTTCTACCATGAGGTGTTTTTTGACACTTCTATTTTTCTTACAGCAAGAAATAAATTTTTTTGAAAGAAACTACACATACAGAGGCTCAATCGCATAATGGGACAAGCATTAGTCTGGTATATATGTGCTTAAAACTTAAAAAGAAAATATTAAATATATGTTTTTTTTTGCTTTTATTTACACTCTACATTACAGCCTTTTAGATTAATAAAAAAATAACAACATTTTTCATGATAACTGTAATTTTTTAAAGAAAAAGAAAATTAACTCAATTTTTTGCGCTCAACGTATAATCGGACAAGAAAGAGCACCATTGTTAAAAATGACGAAAGAGAACAATTAATACTTTGTGGCATATCCTTTGTTCTCAAGAACGGCCTGTAAACGTTTTGAAATTGATTTTATCAAATTGTAGCATACCTCAAATGCAATGGAGTTAAACGCATCCAGTAAAGCCGCCTTAAGCTGACTCAAAGTTTTAAATTGTTGTTGGATACTCTACTAGCTAATTCTTCCCAAAGATGTTCAATTACGTTGAGATCTGGGCTCTGTGCAGGGGTTTATATTAGTTTGGTGCAATTATGGATCAACCAAAGCTTTGCCACACCCGAAGTGTGCTTGGGATCATTGTTCTGGTAAAAAGCAAAACACATACATATCAGACTGTCCGATTATGCGCTGCAGCCACTGTACATAAATTTGGACTGAACTATAATTTGTTTTTGTTTTTTTCCACTTCGTATTATTATGCCAAGATATGGAAATTCTGTGTAATTGGAAATGCTGCGAAATGCCATGCCGTGGAAATTCTGTAAAATTGTGAAATTCTTCTGTTCAGCAAGTTTTCGAAAATGCTAGAAATTTTCGGAACACTGAATTCCCCGTTATAATTTTTATATACGATTGTTTTTTGGGAAAAATAGTAATGTTTTAATAATTATTTCCATAATTATTTGCATCCAACCGCAAAGGTTTCAAAAGACACCTTTTGGTAGAAATAGGTATACACAAAATCATGGTAGAAATAGTGTTAATAATAAAACTGACGCCTTTTATGAAACATCACATTTATAAACACAATTGCCTGATGCATGAGAACCCCGATATACTTACTATACATATGAATGTACAAATTAATGTATGTCCGTATAATTGTAAGATTAATGGTTATTAATCACTTTAAGAGGATATTATAAATTATGTATGCATGTTATTATGATATCGTGATTAATTACCGAATATCTGATATTTGCAATTTGGAGTCATATTAATTTATGAGTGCCCAATTAAGGAATAATCGCATACCACCACCATCGGCCAACAAAACAATAAAAATACCACTGATTTGTGTATTGGCTTAATGAAACAGAACTGTCTTCTTCTTAACAAAAGCTTTTTCATTCAATATGCCCACAGCGCTGTAAAATTTGTGCAAATGACTTCGAAGGTTAGGTTTAACTCTTGCACATAACTGTAGTAATTTACCGATTTTAATCAACAACTGTCAGATTCATCTGTGTGATTCAACATATACCAAACTATCATCATTACAAAAGTTATAGCGGGGCTAAATGTTGTTTCTTCTTGTGAAAATTTAGGTTTAAACAATACAACGATCATAAACTTTATTCAAACTTTAAAATACTGTTCACGAAAGAAAGGATGTTTACGTACAGGCATTAAGGCAGGAGACCTACATGTACGCTTGATTGCAAAAGATATAACACGTCATTAAATATTTTTTACAGCATACACAGAGAAAACTGAACCTAATAAATAAATAGTAAATTAGAACAAATTTTATAAGATTTCTCTATGGTTTTTTTTTCAAGAAGAGATTCTTATTATTTTTATAAGGAAAACCTTTTTGAAAAAATCAAGAAGAAAACTTAGGGATTTTACTAGATAGTCTTCTTGATTTTTGTAAAAAGGTTTTTTCCTTAATTTTATTAGACTTTCTTTTTGTTTTTTTTTTTCAAAAAGATTTTCTTCTTAATTTTATGAGACTATCCCTTTATTTTTATAAATAACACTTCTTGATTTTGCTTGATATTATTATATATTTGTTATTGATATATTTACTTAGAAACTAATTTAATATTTGATTTATTAATAATGATTTTGCACGAACAATATTTCTTCTCCATTCCCTTAGTCCTGCTTTGAATTTAATCAACTCCCCAGTATATGTTTGGTCCACCTTCTTGAATACATTTTCAACGTCTTCGAAGAATGTTGCACGTTTCATCACGGAGCTCCTAGGATTTAAAAATTGGGACAATATCTACATTTTCTGTTAAACTCCTTTTATCGGTAGTAGTGTGTTTATGGGGTTTCTAGGTCACTTACTTCATACAAAATTTGGTGCATGCCTGCTTCTTCTTGTTCCTTTTATTTGTATTGCTTTTCAAACGAATGACTGGACGGACAGAATGAGTGTGTGCACGTTTCCTCATCTACATCCCAGAGTATAGAAAGACTGTGAAAATGTATATACGTATGTACGAATGTTTGGACGGACAGAATGAGTGTGTGCGTAACATGTAATGTGGATCTACACCTATATAGTTGTTGTGTGTTTTTTATTTTTTTTTTTGTATATTTAATTAGAAGGATCTTTAATTTTAAATGTGATAAGAAAGAGTAGGTTGGTTGTGCGGTTATTTTTTTATTTTTTGTGTGATTTAATTTGAAGGATCTGTAATTTTAAGATGATAACAAATTCTTGGCACGTATTATCATACTCAATGTTGAAAAAATAGAAAAGGGATCTACACCTGTATAGTTGTTGTGTGTTTTTTATTTATTTTTTTGTATATTTAATTAGAAGGATCTTTAATTTTAAATGTGATAAGAAAGAGATGAACACCTGTGTAAAATTTTTTATTTTTTGGGATAATAAATAACATCGTATACCTAAGTAGAAACATGAGTGTACATGTTCATTGTATTTATATTGCTTTTCGAATGATTGGACGGACAGAATGAATGTGTGCATGTTCTTTTGAGATAATATATGTGAAGAAATAGAAATATAGTTGTACGTGGTGTTGTTGTTGTTGTTGTGTTATAAGGATTTTTAAATTGATAAGAAAGGAATGTATAGTTGTGCCTGTTTTTTTTTCACGCATAAGTAGAATATCTGTTTTCTATATAATTGAATTTACTGATTGATTTACAACATCCCAGAGTATAAATAGACTTGTTTTAAGGATTTAGATTTTATTTAGTTTTTCGCTGTTTTAAATAAATGAAATTATAAAATAATGAGATTAATTAAAACAAATTAGGTTTTATTTTATTAGATTTTTTTTTTTATTCTTAGGTATGTATATTTTATTTTTAGATTTTGTTATTTTGTACAATACAATACATATATCTATTGAATATAATAATAAAAGTTAAACATTCGTTTATACATATTAAATAACTTAAGTGTTAACAAATATTGTGTATAGAATGTTTGACATCTGCAAATGTCAAAAGATTCTGAGTAAATTTTTTCACAGTTAGATCTATGTATAATATTATTAACACATATAAATGGATTACTTATTTTACTAATGTTGCATATTCTTAGTTCATTTATAAGTTTCATAAATAAATCTATATGATCTTTATCAATCTGATTACTATGTTTTATTAATAGTTCCTCCAATTCAGCTGATGTAACCATTTTTACCCTTCTTTAAAAAGTCAATAGTAGGTTGCGTAAGTGCGGGACGATGTACTCTGAACAAAGAGTAATAATTAACTAAACAAAGATTTCAGATGTGGTTAAGTTTTTTTTTTGTCATTTATTATATCATTTCTTCGTTTGAATTTATTGAAAATTACAATTTATTGAAAACACAGTTTTTACATTTAGTAAGATTATAAAAATTAATTATATTTTTAGCTTCAATTTCAGCTTGATATAGTCTATATTTATAAAATATACAGGGGCAGGTGTCAGGACCGCATGTACTGTTTTCATTCGACCATTCGCAATCCTCGAAATGTTCACCATGTCTATTTCTTATTCTTTTCAGGTTGTCTACATACTCCAGTTGTGTTTGTATGTTGATGAGTTTAGTTTTATCTACGTCAGAAATTATGTGTGAGAATGATTTTAAGAAGTTGTATATTTCCTTTAAAATCATTGTATGTTAATCTACTGCTATTGTATGCTCATGTGCAGAATATGTGAATAATCTTTAATATTTATATGATTTCAGATCTGTTAATGGACGCTTAGGTAGGTTATCTAATAGTTTTTTGTAGGTGGACTATAGTAGAGACCATATCCAGTTTTATATGGTTTGAGGTACAACCCTTTACCCATTGCAATTGATTCCATATATCTATTATGACGGTTAGCTTCAGCCAATTGTTCTTTTCCATTTTTGATAGCATTTACTGCTTTAACAATAGCGGATCCTCCACTTACCAAACCACAAAGCGCTGACAATGCTGTTAGTACGGGAATAAGTGGAAGAAATCCTCCAATTTTCGGTACAGGTATAACTCTCGGTATTATAATGTCTGCTCGCTTTTTCCCTTTAAAATTTGAATGAATAGCCTTTTGAGCTATTTTAACAGCATCATTTATATCAAGGGGTTTCTGTTCTTTCAATTGTTTTAAAGTTTTTCTCACAGTAGCTGTGAATAATTTCTTATTACAGTTATTCATTTTTCCTTTTCTCATTCTTTTTGAATTTTTTCTTTTCTTATGTGTCTGCTCCTTCAAACCTAATCCAAATTTCACTTTAGCTTTCATAGCGTTTGTCACAAACCACGCGTTAGCACGTTCTTTAAGATCACTATCTTTAGATTTAACTCGTTGCCAGGCTTTTTCAGCTAATATTTGATCTGCTTGATGTCTTGTGTCTATATCTTTTGATTGTGAATATGCAATATCGTGCTCTCTACAAGCTGTGTCTAATAAATTTATACCCTTATCTCCTCTTGCTAAACGTTTTTCAAGTTTTGTACCAGGTCCACAAAACTGATAACCAGGTAGATGTAATTCAACAGGTACTTTATTTATTAAGTTGTTTACAAATCCTCTTCTCATCTTACACTGGCTGAGGTTTTGTTTTGACCCTAGATTATAACAATTTTTTTTGTCGTTACTTTTATACCTCTTCGCAAAAATAGCTGAAATCAAGACGATCTCCTATATATACAGCAATTTATATGATTTCAGTATGTTAATTTTTTGATATTGATTTTGATCTGCTTTGTATCTGATCACGATCTACTTTACATCTGATCACGATCTGCTTTGTATCTGATTATGATCTGCTTTGTATCTGATTACGATCTGCTTTATATCTGATCACGAACTGCTTGCTATCTGGTCACGATCTGATTTATACCTGATCACGATCTGCTTGATGGCTTGTGTCTATATCCATTGATTTTGAGTACGCTATATCGTGCTTTCTACAATCTGCATCCAATAAATTATTCCTTTATTTCCTTTATTCTTGCTATTCGTTTTGAAGTTTTGTATCAGGTCCACAAAACTGATAACCAGGTGGATGTAATTCAACATATAATTTGTTTATTAAGTTGTCTACAAATCTTCTTCCAATCTTACACTGATTAGGTGTTTTTCTTTTGACTGTAGTTTATAACCATTTTTTTTTCATTACTTTCATACCTCTTCGCATGAAACACTACACCAGCTATACTAGCAAGCTGTACTAGCTATACTAGCAAGCTATACAATCTGTACTAGATATACTAGCAAGCTGTACCAGCTTTAGCAAGCTGTACCAGCTATACCAGCTATATCAGCTATATCAGCTATATCAGCTATACCAGCTATACCTGCTATACAGTCTGTACTAGCTATACTAGCAAGCTGTACTAGCTATACTAGCAAGCTATACAATCTGTACTAGCTATACTAGCAAGCTGTAGTAGCTATACAATCCTTACTAACTATACTAGCAAGCTGTACCAGCTATACCAGCTATATCAGCTATACCAGCTATACCTGCTATACCTGCTATACCAGCTATACCTGCTATACCAGCTATACCAGCTATATCAGCAATACCTGGTATACCAGCTATACCTGCTATACCAGCTATACCAGCTATATCAGCTATACCTGCTATACCAGCTATACCTGCTATACCAGCTATACCAGCTATACCTGCTATACCAGCTATACCAGCTATACCTGCTATACCAGCTATACCAGCTATACCAGCTATATCAGCTATACCAGCTATACCAGCTATACCTGCTATACCAGCTATACCAGCTATACCAGCTATACCAGCTATATCAGCTATATCAGCTATACCAGCTATACCAGCTATACCAGCTATACCTGCTAAACCAGCTATACCAGCTATACCAGCTATACCTGCTAAACCAGCTATACCTGCTATACCAGCTATACCTGCTATACCAGCTATACCTGCTATATCAGCTGTACTAGCTATACCTGCTATACCAGCTATACCAGCGATAGCAAGCTGTACCAGCTATAGCAGGTATAGCAAGCTGTACCAGCTATAGCAGGTATAGCTGGTATAGCTGGTATAGCAGGTATAGCAGGTATAGCTGGTATAGCAGGTATAGCAGGTATAGCAGGTATAGCAGGTATAGCTGGTATAGCAGGTATAGCAGGTATAGCTGGTATAGCAGGTATAGCAGGTATAGCTGGTATAGCTGGTATAGCAGGTATATAGCTAGTATAGCTGATATAGCTGGTATAGCAGATATAGCTGGTATAGCAGGTATAGCTGGTATAGCAGGTATAGCTGGTTTAGCAGGTATAGCTGGTATAGCTAGTATAGCTGGTATAGCAGGTATAGCTGATATAGCTGGTATAGCTGGTATAGCTGGTATAGCTGGTATAGCTGGTATAGCTGGTATAGCTGATATAGCTGATATAGCTGGTATAGCTGGTATAGCTGGTATAGCTGGTATAGCAGGTATAGCTGGTATAGCTGGTCTAGCTGATATAGCTGGTATAGCTGGTATAGCTGTTATAGCTGGTATAGCAGGTATAGCTGGTATAGCTGGTATAGCTGATATAGCTGGTATAGCTGGTATAGCTGGTATAGCTGGTATAGCAGGTATAGCTGGTATAGCAGGTATAGCTGGTATAGCTGGTATAGCAGGTATAGCTGGTATAGCAGGTATAGCTGATATAGCTGGTATAGCTGGTATAGCAGGTATAGCTGGTATAGCAGGTATAGCTGATATAGCTGGTATAGCTGGTATAGCAGGTATAGCTGGTATAGCAGGTATAGCAGGTATAGCTGGTATAGCTGATATAGCTGGTATAGCTGGTACAGCTTGCTAGAATAGTTAGTAAAGATTGTATAGCTACTACAGCTTGCTAGTATAGCTAGTACAGATTGTATAGCTTGCTAGTATAGCTAGTACAGACTGTATAGCAGGTATAGCTGGTATAGCTGATATAGCTGATATAGCTGGTATAGCTGGTACAGCTTGCTAAAGCTGGTACAGCTTGCTAGTATAGCTAGTACAGATTGTATAGCTTGCTAGTATAGCTAGTACAGCTTGCTAGTATAGCTGGTGTAGTGTTTCATGCGAAGAGGTATGAAAGTAATGAAAAAAAAATGGTTATAAACTACAGTCAAAAGAAAAACACCTAATCAGTGTAAGATTGGAAGAAGATTTGTAGACAACTTAATAAACAAATTATATGTTGAATTACATCCACCTGGTTATCAGTTTTGTGGACCTGATACAAAACTTCAAAACGAATAGCAAGAATAAAGGAAATAAAGGAATAATTTATTGGATGCAGATTGTAGAAAGCACGATATAGCGTACTCAAAATCAATGGATATAGACACAAGCCATCAAGCAGATCGTGATCAGGTATAAATCAGATCGTGACCAGATAGCAAGCAGTTCGTGATCAGATATAAAGCAGATCGTAATCAGATACAAAGCAGATCATAATCAGATACAAAGCAGATCGTGATCAGATGTAAAGTAGATCGTGATCAGATACAAAGCAGATCAAAATCAATATCAAAAAATTAACATACTGAAATCATATAAATTGCTGTATATATAGGAGATCGTCTTGATTTCAGCTATTTTTGCGAAGAGGTATAAAAGTAACGACAAAAAAAATTGTTATAATCTAGGGTCAAAACAAAACCTCAGCCAGTGTAAGATGAGAAGAGGATTTGTAAACAACTTAATAAATAAAGTACCTGTTGAATTACATCTACCTGGTTATCAGTTTTGTGGACCTGGTACAAAACTTGAAAAACGTTTAGCAAGAGGAGATAAGGGTATAAATTTATTAGACACAGCTTGTAGAGAGCACGATATTGCATATTCACAATCAAAAGATATAGACACAAGACATCAAGCAGATCAAATATTAGCTGAAAAAGCCTGGCAACGAGTTAAATCTAAAGATAGTGATCTTAAAGAACGTGCTAACGCGTGGTTTGTGACAAACGC
Source organism: Sarcophaga carnaria (assembly GCA_958299815.1). Taxonomy (NCBI): domain Eukaryota; kingdom Metazoa; phylum Arthropoda; class Insecta; order Diptera; family Sarcophagidae; genus Sarcophaga; species Sarcophaga carnaria. Next base: position 69,395,654 of record OY283149.1, on the reverse strand, counting down.
TATGAAAGCTAAAGTGAAATTTGGATTAGGTTTGAAGGAGCAGACACATAAGAAAAGAAAAAATTCAAAAAGAATGAGAAAAGGAAAAATGAATAACTGTAATAAGAAATTATTCACAGCTACTGTGAGAAAAACTTTAAAACAATTGAAAGAACAGAAACCCCTTGATATAAATGATGCTGTTAAAATAGCTCAAAAGGCTATTCATTCAAATTTTAAAGGGAAAAAGCGAGCAGACATTATAATACCGAGAGTTATACCTGTACCGAAAATTGGAGGATTTCTTCCACTTATTCCCGTACTAACAGCATTGTCAGCGCTTTGTGGTTTGGTAAGTGGAGGATCCGCTATTGTTAAAGCAGTAAATGCTATCAAAAATGGAAAAGAACAATTGGCTGAAGCTAACCGTCATAATAGATATATGGAATCAATTGCAATGGGTAAAGGGTTGTACCTCAAACCATATAAAACTGGATATGGTCTCTACTATAGTCCACCTACAAAAAACTATTAGATAACCTACCTAAGCGTCCATTAACAGATCTGAAATCATATAAATATTAAAGATTATTCACATATTCTGCACATGAGCATACAATAGCAGTAGATTAACATACAATGATTTTAAAGGAAATATACAACTTTTTAAAATCATTCTCACACATAATTTCTGACGTAGATAAAACTAAACTCATCAACATACAAACACAACTGGAGTATGTAGACAACCTGAAAAGAATAAGAAATAGACATGGTGAACATTTCGAGGATTGCGAATGGTCGAATGAAAACAGTACATGCGGTCCTGACACCTGCCCCTGTATATTTTATAAATATAGACTATATCAAGCTGAAATTGAAGCTAAAAATATAATTAATTTTTATAATCTTACTAAATGTAAAAACTGTGTTTTCAATAAATTGTAATTTTCAATAAATTCAAACGAAGAAATGATATAATAAATGACAAAAAAAAAAACTTAACCACATCTGAAATCTTTGTTTAGTTAATTATTACTCTTTGTTCAGAGTACATCGTCCCGCACTTACGCAACCTACTATTGACTTTTTAAAGAAGGGTAAAAATGGTTACATCAGCTGAATTGGAGGAACTATTAATAAAACATAGTAATCAGATTGATAAAGATCATATAGATTTATTTATGAAACTTATAAATGAACTAAGAATATGCAACATTAGTAAAATAAGTAATCCATTTATATGTGTTAATAATATTATACATAGATCTAACTGTGAAAAAATTTACTCAGAATCTTTTGACATTTGCAGATGTCAAACATTCTATACACAATATTTGTTAACACTTAAGTTATTTAATATGTATAAACGAATCTTTAACTATTATTATTATATTCAATAGATATATGTATTGTATTGTACAAAATAACAAAATCTAAAAATAAAATATACATACCTAAGAATAAAAAAAAAATCTAATAAAATAAAACCTAATTTGTTTTAATTAATCTCATTATTTTATAATTTCATTTATTTAAAACAGCGAAAAACTAAATAAAATCTAAATCTTTAAAACAAGTCTATTTATACTCTGGGATGTTGTAAATCAATCAGTAAATTCAATTATATAGAAAACAGATATTCTACTTATGCGTGAAAAAAAAAACAGGCACAACTATACATTCCTTTCTTATCAATTTAAAAATCCTTATAACACAACAACAACAACAACACCACGTACAACTATATTTCTATTTCTTCACATATATTATCTCAAAAGAACATGCACACATTCATTCTGTCCGTCCAATCATTCGAAAAGCAATATAAATACAATGAACATGTACACTCATGTTTCTACTTAGGTATACGATGTTATTTATTATCCCAAAAAATAAAAATTTTACACAGGTGTTCATCTCTTTCTTATCACATTTAAAATTAAAGATCCTTCTATTTAAATATACAAAAAAAAAAAATAAAAAACACACAACAACTATACAGGTGTAGATCCCTTTTCTATTTTTTCAACATTGAGTATGATAATACGTGCCAAGAATTTGTTATCATCTTAAAATTACAGATCCTTCAAATTAAATCACACAAAAAATAAAAAAATAACCGCACAACCAACCTACTCTTTCTTATCACATTTAAAATTAAAGATCCTTCTAATTAAATATACAAAAAAAAAAATAAAAAACACACAACAACTATATAGGTGTAGATCCACATTACATGTTACACACACACTCATTCTGTCCGTCCAAACATTCGTACATACGTATATACATTTTCACAGTCTTTCTATACTCTGGGATGTAGATGAGGAAACGTGCACACACTCATTCTGTCCGTCCAGTCATTCGTTTGAAAAGCAATACAAATAAAAGGAACAAGAAGAAGCAGGCATGCACCAAATTTTGTATGGAGTAGAAACTAGAAACCCCATAAACACACTACTATCGGTCGGTACTCAAAATTATATATGTTTTTTGTTAAACTTTTTTTTTTCAAATTAAAACAATTCAATTTTTTTATTTAAGTTTACTTCGTTTTTTTAAGGAGGAATATTTTTATTACTTTTTTACACTTCTTTACTTGCCACTTGTTCACTTTTTTAACAAGCCAGCTAATATAATCAAGAAGATATTCTTATTAAAATATTAATAAGATAATTTACACATGATAAAATAGAAACCTAATGAAATCAATAAGGAATACTCCTTAAAAAAATTATTAAGTAGCCTAATGAAATCTATAAGAAAAACCTTTTTGAACAAATTGATTAGGTAGCCCAATGAAATTAATAAGAAATTCTTGTTTTATACAATTTAGAAGAAAACATAATAGAATCAATAAGCTTTTCTCTATGGATTGTATTTTTTGTGGCAAAAATGACGGAATTTGAGTAAAAAAATGGTAAATAACAAGTTTTCTTCTTAAATGTATGTGTTTTACGTCTTGAAAAAATTAAAAAGATTTATCACATAAAAATAATAAGAAATTTCTACGAAAAAATCTTCGTTTCTTTCTGCGGTAATACCCCTCACTCCAAAAACGTTTCGTAGAGAAAATCTTCTTGATTTTATTAGGCAGTTTTCCCTCTGTGTACCTTCACATTCTCCGTTATCGTTTTAATTGTTTTTTTTAATTTCGACACATTGACAGATTCTTGTTTTCGGTTTTGCTTTTTTTATACTATAGCCGTCAGTAATTGTTTTTAGCAATGTTAACTTCAGTGAATTGGCTAAATTAGAATTTTGTTTGGGGTTGTTGCCTTTTTCGGTTCCTTTTAAACTTTGCAAAAAAATGAAAAGACTGGAAATTCATTCACAGTCATATTATATAAACATGATGGTGTAAAACTCCAAAAGAATTATTTTCTGGTTATTTAATTAAATTTGTTTTTGAAGTTTTTCAGAATTTTAATTTTAGTCCTTTTTACCTATGTGCTCTTATTATATTATTTTGCCTACGAAATACTTACTGGCTGCTATAGTAAAACTTTTTAATAAATAATATAACATGGCAGCACGAAACAATTTCTACAATAATATTTTCGATTAATATCTTACATATATGGTATAAGATTTGCGGATAATTCCAGGATCGTCAGAGAATGTCGCCGCTGCCTCAATCTCCTTTCCGGGCGCTTCGGCGTCACACTTGTCTGGGTCCATTGACATTGCGATATTCCGGGAAATTGCAGGGCCGACGAGCTGGCCAGCCCTGGCGCACTATTTCCGGAATTTTCCTCAATCAACTTGGGAATGCCAGTTACCTCGTTCAAACTGGCCATTGCGCGGAAATTCTCCCGGGATGCCAACCGGTCCTGGATCAATTAAGAGTCCTGCTCCATCGCTAGGCTCACTTGGCCCACAATGGATAGGAGGCGTACCAACCAGCTACTTGGACTTGGCCGTAATATCATCTCGATCACAGTGGCTATCCTTGCAGGCCATTTATTTTACATATTTAGTGGCAAAATCAATCTCCAAAAAAAGAGGAGTGACCAGAGGGGACGACGCGCCAACGAGACAGGGCATTGAGTCTTGTCGCAGTGAACTTAATCACCTGCTTAGCAAGGAGTTCAGTAGGAAGCCAGTTAAGCATTGCAAACAAGGCTTTTGCGGGGGTGGTGCGTAGAGCACCAATGATGCAAATAGCTGCGGACCTTCTGATTCCGTCCAGGAGTCTGACATTGTGCAGCTTGTCCAGAGCAGTCCACCAGAAGGCAACACCGCATAGGAGGCTGGGTTCGATAACTGCAGAATAGATCCAGTGCATGACCCTTGGGCTGAGAACCCATCTGGATCCAACTGCCCTGCTGCAGCAGTAGGCAGCACAGGTCGCCTTTCGCGCCCTAGCAGCCAGATTCGCCCTCCATTTGGGTTTGGGATCGAGGATCAGGCCCAGATACTTAACCTCGGAACTCAGTGCCAAGTTTAGCTTATCAGACAGCGTCTGTGGACAAATTGCCGACACAGCAATGGCAATATCGTTAGCGTAGGCTATGGCGTTATTACCAGAGGATTCAAGTCTTCTGAGGAGTGAGTTGACTGCGATATTCCAGAGCAGTGGAGATAGAACACTTATGTATATGATTTATATAAAAATATGTAATGTTAAGCAATCTATTTTTAAATTCAAATTTAATTTCATGGTGTAAAGACTTTATTCTGTTTTCTACAAACAAGTTTGAAAATACTCTATTAAATTACATTTTTTGGATAATTTTTCAGTCAGTGTAATATTTATTGCATATTGTTTATCTGCTTGAGTAATTATTTCCTTTCAACCGCATATTAAAATAATAAATTTGTTTTCCAAATAACAAATTTTTTCGACACTAATTTTCGCGACCAAAATAAAAACAATTTGTTGAAAAAACCAGCTATCAAATGAGTATTGAATAATCTGAACTGCGTATATTATGCCTGAACACTTAAAATATTGTACTCAATTAACCGAATATTGACTCAATAAAAGTGCATATCTGAACATAATATTAAAATACAAACTCCATTCCATTAATCTCCATGAGAAATTCTTAAATTGTTACCTACCTCCTGTAAACTTTTGGCGTCTTTACGTATTTATTTTGTATCAGCTATAGCGAAATCCAGATATTATAATTAACTTTTTAGTTACTGATTGCATCAATTTTCATCACCTTTTCTTACTTCGTAAATGTTGCCAATAGTCGTTAACGCACTGGGATACCAAAAAAACTAATTTTATGATTGATTTTTTACATACATATATAAATTTATTTATACTAACTGCATGTCAATGTCCTTTGCTTCTTATAGAAGTGAAAAGAGAAAATAAAAATGTCACAGCCACATTGATTGAACAGATTTAGAAATTTATTTTGTTTTTATCAACATCAAACACTTCAAATATATTTGCTTGCAAGGGACAATCAATCTACAATCACTCAATATGAGTATGAGAGTGTCCCTACTATTTGCAAATTAATTTATTGTAGACTTTTTTCTAATAATGATGTCCATAAATAATCAGAAAAACGTTTGAGAAGTAACACGTAAAAACATCACTGAAGAAACGAAATTGGCTTTATTGATTAAATATTGATATTAATGTAAAGAATATGTATGAGTAGCCATGGCAATGTCATATTTAAGGTAATGTTAAATAGCAAACGACTTGAATATTTGTAGATTTGATACTACGCTGGAATAAAATATCTGTAGTAAAATTAAAAAGAGATCGGCCAACAATTAATTTTATGGAAATGAAATAATATACAATTTTTAAAAACTGCAATAAATTTGCAAACGGGAAAGAAATGTATATTGTTACGTTATTACCTTTTTAAAAAACGTTTAAAATTTGAGTTCGTTGATTGCAAGCAAAATAAAAATAAATTTTTTGTTTAGTTTTAAATAAATTCTTTATTGCTCGCACAATTTTATGTGACACTGTTCACAACTTGATGTTACAACAACAATTTGCTTAGTTCGTATTCTTCTTTACACTTCTGCTTGCGTAAGCATTACAACTCTTAACAGGTACGCAGTGTGAAGTTATCTTCTTGAAATTAGACATTGACTAAGTCCAACTCGTCAAGCTTTTGTTATAAAGACAACTCAGCAATCTCTCAAAAATAGAATACAGGGAAGAATACAACGTAGCAGCAAGCAAAGGTTCTGCAGCGTAGCATTTAGGTTAATTTCTATTGTTGTTCGTAACAAAGATGGAATTAATGCTCAAAGTGAGAGAATTTCTGTTGGAGATGAGGGAGATTAGCAAGGCAAATTCATAGAAGGTAGCATTATTTCTACAACAAATACAACAATGCAAAAACAACAGGCATTTTGTTTTTGTGAAAGTGTGTTGAAGAAAAGTACTGCCCTAATACAATTCAAATGCGTACAACACAGTATTCAAAGTTATTGATATACTTTATTTCGTTTGTTAAAATATAGTAGACATTGAATATTCCGTTTTTAATTTTATTACACAAAGAACCCTCTGTTCTATTACTTCATAATTTTTCGTAGTATACATACATAAGTTGTTGAATTAATAAAAACTTATATATTAGAAAAACGACTTCGAGTTTTCACTTTTACCGGAAGATCATAGATTCTGAATTTCACGCTATATCTCTTGGAACACAGATCCTAACAAAGGTTATGGGCCCAGAAATTCAGATATCTACTTAAAGTTTCATTCTGCCAGTAATTGATCGGAAAAGTGTGGTTACATCTCGTTGGAATCGTTTTTGGTTTTTACTACATTAAGAAGTCGGAAAAAGGTGTAATGGCAGGTCACGTTGCAAATATTGATAAACTTAATGGGGAAAACTACGCAACATGGTGCATACAAATGAAGAGCTTGCTAATAACGTTGGACTTGTATCACACAGTCTTAGGACAACCACCAGAAGGTGAAAACGAGGCCAAATGGCTTGTAGATGACAGCAAAGTTTTAGCTGCAATAACGCTAAGTGTTAAAACAACTGAATTAATTCATATAAAGAATTGTACTTCTTCAAAAGCTGCCTGGGATCTTTTGAGTTCACTTTACCAAGCGAACACCGCATCTAGAAAGGTAAATTTATTTAAAAAATTGGTACATTTTGAATTAAATGCAAGCGAAAAATTTTCTCCACAAATCAATGAATTTTGTTGTACGGTCGATGATTTGAAGGAAATTGGGATCACGTTAAATGACGATCTGCTGTCAATTTTATTATTATGTGGTCTTCCCGATGAATTGTAATCTTTTGTAGTTGCTATAGAAAGCAGAGATAGCTTGCCAAAGTATGAAAATTTAATTTCCAAAATATTAGAAGAAGAAATGCGCCAAGGTAGCAAAAATAATTTAACAAATGAAACTGTTTTTGCGGCGAATTCGCGAAATGATTTTAAAAGGAATAAGAAAAATATTCCTAAAAATAGCATTAACAGAAATGCAAATAATAATAATCATATGCAATTTAAAGTAAATGAAAACAAAAATCTAAGCTGTAATGTATATAATAACAGCAACATTAAATGTTACCGATGTGGTAAAAAGGGACATATACGATCTCAGTGTAAAAGTCATGACCGAAAAGATGACTTAGCTTGTTCAGTAATAGATAACAATATCGACTTAAGAGAGTTGTGGATATTGGACAGCGGAGCGACATCGCATATGTGCAGAATCAAAGAGTGTTTTGTGAAGTTAACGGAATCAAAGCAAAAAATTATTTTAGCATCTGGTGAGAGTATTTATGCTCAAGGAATTGGTGATGTTAAAATTAAAACAAAGTTCTGCAGGCTGACATTAAGAAATGTATGGTATGTACCTGAATTGCATTCTAATTTCTTGTCAATAAATAAAATAGTTAAATCTGGTCATATTGTTCAATTCGCCAAGAATAAAGCTGTGATGAGGAGCAGAAGAAATGAAATTATCTTTACAGCCAATCTAGTAAACGATATGTTTCTTGTCAACTTTGAAAAATTTGAAAATTGTGAAAAACTGAATGGGGCTATTGATGAAAATATTGTGAGAAGATGGCATCAGCGATTTGGTCACATAAATGTAAACGACCTAAACAAGTTAAATTCAAAGAACATGGTTAGAGGTATGAATGTTAAAATGCCAAAGAGTATTGAATGTTTTACATGTGCTGTGAACAAAATTTCTGCTACACCATATAAAACTTATGCAGATATTCAGACTAAAAGTGTTTTAGAATTGGTACACACAGATTTATGTGGGCCAATTGGTGTTAAATCTGTTGGTGGGTCATCTTATTTTATAACTTTCATCGATGACTATTCTCGTTATATAACTACGTATTTTTTGAAGAATAAAAGTGAAGCTTTTGATGCATTCCTTAATTTTTCCGTGCTCGCGGAGAAACAGACAGGTCGCCAAATAAAAACGCTACGCAGCGATAATGGGAAAGAGTTTATTAATTCTAAATTCAAGCAGCATTTTGCTAAAAAAGGTATTGTGCATCAAACAACAGTTGGTTATTCTCCTCAACAGAATGGTGTTTCGGAAAGGGCGAATAGAACGCTTGTTGAAATGGCGAGATGCTTGTTGGAGTCGTCTGGATTACCACAAAAATTGTGGGGCGAAGCCATTAATACAGCGACTTATCTGAAGAATCGAGCTCCGACAAAAGTTCTCGACGATGTTACACCTTGTGAAATATGGTATGGTAGAAAACCTTCGGTGTCATATTTAAAAACGTTTGGTTGCAATGCAGTGGTTTTGAAAAAGGGTCCAAAGCCTAAGGGTGGCAAATTTTTACCAAAAGGCGAAAAATTAAAATTTGTTGGTTATCAACTACATACAAAAGGATATCGCTTGTACAATCCTGGTACCAGACAAATTATTATTGCTCGTGATGTAATATTTTTTGAGCAATCATTCGAAAATATCACTAGTATTTGCGATGAAAATGAACTTTTTTATACAGATCTTTTTAAAATAAATAACAATGATGCTGAGGAAGTAGAAGACGCTGGTAATAAGGAAGTTGGTGACATTAGCGAACCTGAATATATGAGTGTTGAAACTAGTGAAGCTGAAAGAGCGGAAACACCTGTTGGTAATAAAAAGCGAAAACGTGGTAGACCTAAATTTGTTAAAGGTGGTGGTAAAGGGAGACCTAGGAAAATATATTGCATGGAAAATGATACCGAAATGTTAAACTCGGTTATAGAAAATCCAAAAACAGTAGCTGAGGCATTGAATTCCGAAAATTCCATAAAGTGGAAAGAGGCTATGCAGGCAGAATATAATTCATTGATCAAAAATAAAACCTGGAATCTCGTGGATAAGCCAAGTAAAGTAAATGTGATCGGGTGTAAATGGGTTTTCACTTTAAAACGTAAACCTGATGGCTCTATTGAAAAATATAAGGCGAGGCTAGTGGCTCATGGCTGTTCGCAGAAGTATAATATCGATTATCAGGAAACTTTTGCACCGGTTGTACGGCATTCTACTATTAGATTGCTTCTAGCTCTTTCTGCTAAACATAAGTTATTAGTAAATCATATCGATATTGTAGCAGCCTACCTAAATGGTGACTTAGAAGACGATGTGTACATGGTTCAACCTAAAATGTTTGAGGACAGTAATTCCCCAAACAAAGTCTGTAAATTAAACAAAGCATTATACGGCTTAAAACAAGCCGGTCGTGAATGGAACAAGAAGGCAAAATATTTCTTATTACAAATGGGTTTCACTAGGTGCAAATCAGATACTAGTGTTTATATGCAGAGAAATGGAAAGAATATTTGCCTTATAGCATTATATGTCGACGATATGCTAATAGCTTGTACCAGTGAAGAAGAAATGAAAAATGTTATTTTAAATTTAAATAAACATGTTGAAGCTACTGATCGTGGTCCAATATCGTTCTATTTGGGCATGGAAATTTTTCGTGATGGGTTGCGGGGCGATATTACTTTACATCAAGAAAAATACACTAAAGAAATTCTTGATCGTTGGGGTATGGCAAATTGTAAACCAGCTGCTACTCCGTGGTTAAGTGGAACAGTTTTGAAAAAATGTAATGCACAGTGTGCAAATTTAGATGTGAAAAATTATCAAAGTCTAATTGGTGCACTGATGTATCTTGCGGTGATATCTAGACCTGATCTAATGCACGTCGTGTCGAGGTTATCTCAATTTAATTCGCATCCACATGAAGAGCATTTTCAAGCCGCTAAACATGTTCTCAGATATTTAAAAAATAATAGTATGGGTAAAATTAATTATTCTAACAATTTGGAAAATTTTGAATGTTTCACAGACTCAGATTGGGGAGGTGATTCTAATGACCGCAGGTCTTATTCTGGGCATGTGGTGTTTATGGCTGGTGGCCCTATTGCATGGGAATCTCGCAAGCAATCTGTTGTGGCTTTAAGTACAATGGAGGCAGAATATATTGCTTTATGCCAAGGGACTAAAGAAGTTGTATTCCATCGTAGTCTGCTTACTGAGTTGGGTTTCAACGAATATGTTGTCAGTCCTACATCTATATTATGTGATAACCAGGGTGCAGTCTTTATGGTAAAAAATCAAACTGTCCAAAAGAGGGACAAACACATTGATATACGTTATCACTATATTCGAGAAAAGTTTGAGGAGAGCGCTATTGAAATACAGTATGTTACTTCTGAAGACAACGCTGCGGATATACTTACAAAATGTTTAACTAAACAAAGGCATATACATTGTTGTAATTTATTAAAAATTAAAATGTAATTCTTAAAAGAACGCATTTGATGTGAGGCGGAGATTGTTGAAGAAAAGTACTGCCCTAATACAATTCAAATGCGTACAACACAGTATTCAAAGTTATTGATATACTTTATTTCGTTTGTTAAAATATAGTAGACATTGAATATTCCGCTTTAATTTTATTACACAAAGAACCCTCTGTTCTATTACTTCATAATTTTTCGTAGTATACATACATAAGTTGTTGAATTAATAAAAACTTATATATTAGAAAAACAACTTCGAGTTTTCACTTTTACCGGAAGATCATAGATTCTGAATTTCACGCTATATCTCTTGGAACACAGATCCTAACAAAGTGCATTTGAAGTGTCAAACAAATTAACCCTGAAACCTCCATAGGAAATTAAAGCAATTAAAAAAAACCAAATAAATTTTATATATTGGAAATTTTTATGACTTTTATGTCATGCTTAATTACACAATAGAGCTGCACCTGTAAATTAAAAAAAAAATATCAGCTGCAAACGTTATTTCTTATTTATTATTGTACCAATTAAAATTTGTACCTAATTTATATTTATTCTATGACTGAATTTTGAAATTGAATACTTATTTAAACTATTATCTCTTGAATTATATTGTGAGTTATTTTGAATTAACTTTAGTAGAAAATTGAAATCAAAAGTTGTACTTAAAATTCACTTGCTTCCACAGCTCTCAACCAAATTGACAGACTCAAAAAAGAAAATAAGAAATATATACTAATACTTCTTTATTTCTTTCTCTTTTCTTAATCCCAATTATAATTACGTTTGAGTAATTATAATAACAAATTTTCTACAGAAGATTGGCCTAATTTGTTTTAATCCCTATATCCCAATCTTCTGAAAGAGAATTTATTTTGAAAATATCACACAAGTTATTTCAATCATAGTTTAGGCACCTAGTTGGAGACATGGAAATTTTTTTTTTGGTAATTCATCACTTTCATATAAATATCTATAAATATAGTAAATCTAGGTTGTAGTTTAAAAGATATATGTATTTAGTGTTAAAGGCTTAAATATTGTTAATCATCTTGCAAAATTTTTAATATAATTGGCTTTAAAATAGTAATCCTAAAGAATTTCTAGAGTGCGTATCGTTAGAGATACATGCGGTACATGTGAGGGTTTATGACTAATATAAATTCTAAATTGAATATCGAAACAAAATACACAAAAAAAACATTTTTTTGACAGTCCAAATCTCCTCAGCTGTTGCGATAAGGCTACATTCTATGAATTTGCCTTGGAGATTAGTGCTATCAATACAAAAACATACATAATTTTTATTTGTTTTGTTTTTGTTTGCATGTAGCTTACATCAGACTGCAAAATTGTTGTGCTTGCTGCGTTGCGCTTAGGCTAAAAAACTATTCATATCTTCTGTCTTCATTTTCATCGTGTTTTCGATCTTAAAGATTTATGATTTTGCCGGCCTACAAGCCTCACAGAATAATGCATAGTTCTTGAACTTCTACTGGTTATTTCTCACACCAAATTCGATTTGTTGAGCTACATTGTTTAAATTAATTTCGTGATACAAAGCCTATTTTTTATGCAGATCGAATTTTGATACAAATTTAATACATTTTAATATGGTGTACCTTACTGAGTATTTTTATTACAGCCACATGTCAAGTATCATTTTTTTTGTTCATTTATTTATATATCAATTATAATACAATTACAAATTATATTTAATTATACACAAGCTGAGTAACTAGGACCATATGCTCCCTGTAGTGTCACATACCAGTGTATCGAATCCACGACCCTCACGCTAATAGTCTAGCACACTACCAACTAGACTACCAGGGCACCAAGTATCATTTTTATACTGAAAAAGAAAATTATGAAAAACCATATACAACAACAACAAATTAAACCAAAGATTTTAGTAAAATCCTAAATATAAATTTTCCTCATCTAACAACATAACCTTGTGGGTCAAAAAGCATGTGCTACCCTTAAAAAATAGGATTATGACTACTAGCCTATTCAACTGATGGTATTATTATGTATGGTTGAAGACAAATAAATTTGAAATTAATCAGGAATTTAAATTTAAAATAGAAATTAAAAATAATTTTTTTCCTCAATGAGTCATAAAAATTTACAAGGAATTATTATTAACGGAACGTAGCTTAATATTATGTTCAGATAAAATCGCAATTAACGGCATTATTGATCTGAATATTTCATATAAAATGTCAATTAATTATTGTTCAATAAATTCATAAATTGTTATGATATTGATTAAAACTTGAAATACAGCACTGTCATAAGTACGTTCAGTGAGCATATTACTATTTTCCGAACACTTTCTATTGATATTTGACAACGCAAATGTCAACAACAACAAAAAATTGAAGGTCAGCAGGAGGGATGAGAAAATATTTTCAAATTATGTCATATGAAAAAGAATTTTAATAACATCACAGACTTGATGACGTATTTAATTTTTAGCCCTTTCGATCCCAATGTTGTTTGAAGATAATTTCTAATTTATTTCGAAAAGTTATTTATAATACCCTGAACTGAGATATTACTGGGAATCCAGTTCCTGCTTTGAAGAAAGCAGCTGACCTTCTAGGTCTTGACTGATAATCTATAACAGTTCTCGCAATTTTATCTTCGGGTTTATGCAGAATATATTAACTGACCGGTATATTTTGAAAATACGACGTATCCAGCAGTTAACAAATAAAGACCTTTAAGTTTAATTTTCCTCTAACAGTGCCATAAGCAAAAGCTTTCTTTCTGCAAGCTATGCAATATTATAAAATTTTTCTCTCTTATCCTTCTGAGAGAAGCCACTTTGGAGTCAGAAATATTCCATACTAATATTCCCTACAACCGCGTTTCGGTTAATCATTAGTAAGATCTTTTCCAATGTTAAATTGTTTTCCATTTTTTCTCAAATTTTGTTCACACTAATTTTCGCGATTAAATTAAAAGCAATGTTGTTGAAGCAATCAGCTGTTTTGTTTACAGCTGTCAAACAAATTTTGCGTATATATCTGAACACTAAAAATATTGTTATCAATAAACCGAATATTAATTCAATATGTCTGAATATAGTTGGCCAATTCATAAGACTTTGAATTGTCTATGTTGTATTGAATCCACTTTTTGTTTTTGAACGCTCAATTGTATGCTGTATTGTGTATTTCGTATTCCAAACGTCAAAAAAACGATAAGAAGAAAAAGACTATTTGATTTTCAAGTAACAAAATGAAAAATATTACGGAAAAAAGTTAATTAATTAATTACCTCTGCAAACAATTATAATTTTGAAATGTTAATTGTTACCTCAACTTACATAAAAAATATTTTGTATTTTTATTCTTCTTCTGGATTACTGGCATTTACATAAACTGATAGCACGAAACCAATACAACTTTTAAAAACATATGAAAAAATGTGTATAAGTGTATCGGATATTTATATAAAAATGATCATGATAAGCTTACACGGTTGTATATTCGTTCAATAATACAATGAACGATACAAAGGCTTGTGTGAGTTGCCTAAGTATAAGAAACTAGCAGTGAATCTAGTGCCATTTAGTTGATTACGTGAACGGAAAGAGAAAAATTAATAGCTTTGACAATACCTTCGTACTTTCATTCTTTCGTTCGTTTTCATCCTTTAAGTAACGAAATAGAATATAAAAGAGGTTAAACACAGAAAAAAAGAACTAAACCCAGTGAAGATAACCGAAATAATGTGCGTTTTTGAGAGAAAAACTGGAAAGGAAAGGGAAATAAAAAAAAAGAGTTTATTAATTTATTTTGTTAAAATTTCCATTAATTTTACAAATTTCTTGGTCATTGAACTTAAATACCCTTTCCTCAATTCTTTAATTTAATATTTGGAGAGCATTTTGTAAGATCTGGAACGGAAGAAATTGATTTGGGATAAATGTTAATTAGTGTATATTACCTTTTTTAGTATAAAAGGAAAGACCTTTTTTCAGGAAGTATATCGTATCGAAGGTAAGGTTTGTGGCTTTCTGCAAAGAGAAATAATATTTAAGTATAAGCGGCTTTGTCTCACTTCACTACAACATATTTTCTTGTATTATCTGTATATACTAATAACAGGCGTTTAAGGCCGCAGTTGACTACATACATACATATATAATTGGCCATTACACCCTTCAGCTTCTCACACGACTCATGTTGTGTGTGTTAATTGTATACATGAGTGGCGGGATCTACAGTTTAAAGTCGACTCCGAACGACATGGCAAGTTTACTTTCAAGTTTTTGACACTATTTTGCTGAGAGGAACTCGGCGAAGAAATATTTCTTCAGATTTCGTTTTGATGTCTGACCTAGGGTGTGAACCGTGTTCTTACGTCTAATAAGCCAACACACTACCTACTAGACTACGGTGACTTCACTGCCGGCGACTGATAACACTACATTACATGAGAAACCTCATGGAGCACATAAATACTTACAGGTTTACATCCTACAGCTGGAAAAGTAGTTTAGCATACATGTAGAAGATAAAACAAAATGAGAGAAAAGTTTTCAAATAATGTCTATGACGTGTATATTCTTATTCTCCGAATATTTGAACCACTCTAAAAACCCTAGAGAACTTCTGTCCACCTGAATATGGTCAGCATTATATGCAATAGCAAGACATGTGAAGTCTGTGACTTACAATTTATTTCTATTTGACTCGATTTCCGTGGAGATTGTTTGCTTTAATAAAATATCAATGATGAGATAGTCAATCGAACTAAGACTTTTAATGCCAAGAAAAACTTTCTGCTTTGCCTGGATTGCCAGATTTCACCACAATACAATGTAACTAAAGTGATAAATTGATATATTAATTATATTATAACTGAAGTTCATTGCATTTGAATATCTTTTTCATTTTCTTTATTACTAAATTTGTTTCTACCTTAAGATGCAGAGCTCATTTTCGTATAACCCAAAATATATGTATGTTTGGTAAATGGTTACCATCAACTTGTCTTACCATTGTACTTTAAGATTAATTAATTAAATTTTCAAAGTTCTACATTTCCATTTGCTACAGTCTTGAGATTTTTGTTTTCTGTGGAATAAAGGCATAGTTTTTCATTTACTGTTCTGGTTGACAGATTTTTTTTCAATTATTCATCAACGGTTCTGTGGTTTAGTAAATATTAATTGTTTAGGCTAGTATTGGCGGCCGTAGTCTAGTAGATATATGCTAGGTCAGAAATCTCCAAAATATGAAAAATAACATTTCTCGGTTACTTCCTCTCAACAGATTTTTGGTAAAACACTGAGAGTAAAGTATTAATAAAGCTCCAGAAACTGTTTTACTTTTCAAATTCTGCCGGTAGTCTAATTTATTATTATCTAATAAACAGATTTCAAAAAGTTTATTTAAATGGCAACATTTCAGATCCGCTTAATATTAGTAGAGGTACTCCCCAGGGGCCAATACTGGGACCTCTATTGTTTTGTATATAAATACCACATGTTTTGGTTGACTGTAATATTCGTGCGTATGCTGATGATGTGCAGCTTTATACTAGTACTTGTAAGGAGAAAATTAATTCTTGTTTGGATTCTCGTGATTTAGTAAAAATTCAGAGCTGGGTTTCAGCTAACGAGCTATGTATCAATCATTCAAAGTCGAAATGTATTATACTTTGGAAATCATTTGCCATACACGAATTGTGTATCAAGGGAAATAAAATTGATTTTGTCGAGTCTGCTACCAATCTGGGTATTGCCTTTAATGGCAGATTTCGTCGTCCAATCATATCAGTATCATTGGTTTATAAAATTAACAAATACAACATGCGTGGCGTTGGAAGCTAGGTCGTAATTTTGACTGTAGGATTGTAATGACCAATCATGTATGTATTTAAGAAATCTGTGAATTTTATGTTTTAACCTTTATGTCAACAGATAAAAAATTATACTTACGTCAACAGAACCATACCCGGGTATGTTCATACATTTTATATGGAATTTCTTTTGTTACTAAACTTATTTTTGTGTTGATTTGGTTTTACTTACTTGTTGGGCGGTGTAACGCACTCTGGTTATGTACCAGTATGGAAAACGTCCTCACATCCCTTATATCGAGCTCCCATAAGCGTGCGGCGTTTTTGGGATATAAGCCGCTTTATACTTTTCGATAACGGAAACACACGTCAATAGCGTAAAAAACCGACAAAGCTGCAGCCATAACGGACTTATTTTTAATACTGAATGATAATCTACGCAGCAATTACATAGCAGGTCCAAACGTGGTACCGGGTTTACCCAATACATAGCATCGGAACCCGCCCATTACGGAATTAAAGTATGGTGGGTATGTGACTCCGTCTCATCCTATCCAATGAAGGGACAAATTTATACTGGATTGCTGGCATCCGAGAAAAAACGTAGGCAAGAGGGTAGTGGAGGACTTGTTCGTCAATCATTTTCGTGGAAGTGGACGGAATATTGTTTGTAATAATTTTTTCACAACATATAACGTAGCGAAAAGTTTAATGATGGACAGCAGTTTATCAATGTTATGTACAGTGAACAGAAGACAAGTGTTTGTACCACTATATTTCACTTTATCTAGAGGACGGGAAGTAGAGTTAACTACATTTTCAGCAACAATATTATTTTCTAGATCTTAGATTACAACAAATATAATATGGTTAGAATATTGAACAAGGCAACGAACAAATAGATGGCCCTTGGCTTTATTCTACAATATACTAGACCTCGTTGCCCAATGTTGAAAGCTTCCACAAGCCGCAGTAGAATGGTCCTACACAGCCTCAGCGAACAACTGGTGAAGCCGGAAAGAGAAAACAGAGATAAAAATAAACGTGTTATAAAAATATTTTTAGCACGCAATGCTATTGAAGTCATATGTGGGGAATCTTTGAGCGTAAGAGGTGCTGCAGATAAAAGCGTGGAAGAACCTCACAGCACTGGTAGAATGAAAGTAAAAGGTAATTGCCATTTATGAACAAAACGTCGGCCAACCAGCAAATCCTGCACGTTATGCAACAAGCCCGTCTGTGCCGCTCATTCAAGTTATATGCCGCAATGTAACAAATGCATTTAAGAAAAATTAGTATTTAATATTTTTTATCTCTTCCTATATTTGATTGAATTGTAATCTTAGTATTAGAACTTGTAAATTAAATTCCATAAACATCAAATATCAAAATATTTTCATCTGTTTCATTATACATACCCAGGTATGCAACTGTTGACGTAAGGGATAGAAATCAAAAAATGGCCACATCTTTGGCCCCCATCCGCCATTTTTACTCAAGTCTAGAAATAAGGTAGAAAACACTACTAGTGAGGATATCAGGAAATTTCAGGTTAATACAATTATTACTTCCTGAGATACGGCGATTTAAAAACACAAAACATACCCGGGTATGTATCTGTTGACATAAGGGTTAAATATGGTTTTTGTATCAATTTTGAAGTTTTAAATGAAAAAATTTTTTCATTATTATACTAAAAGAAACTCTGAAGCTTTTATGTTAATTTAAAAAGAAGATTTTTTAAAAGGTATTATAATACTTATAATCCTGACTGAACTGTTGTAACGACCAATTATGTATGTATGTATGTAAATACAATATTTGAAAGAAAGTAATTCATTATAGGTATTACGAAATAAGTTCAGTCTTCAAATTGTAAGTTAAGAAACACAGATAATGTGCCCATAAAAACAGTTAATGTGCACAATACCAAATCCTTTCCTTCCGAAAATGGAATTGAATTGATAATTTGTTTTGTTAATTAAGCATATCGCAAGACACTGTTGGCACATGAATGATAACAAAATATACCATAACATGATGATAACGAGATGTAATTATTATACTTTTTGCAAGTCTGAAAAATTGTCGCATTTCGTGTAATTCGAATTATAATACATACATACATACACACATACATACATAATTGGTTATTACAACCCTTCAGTCAGGATTGCGACCTAGTTTCTCAGACCACTGTTTTTTTTTCTCAGAGTTTTTGCCAGAAATCTGCTGAGAGGAAGTCGCCGAAGAAATACTTTTTGAAACTGGATCTCAACATTTCTCTCCGTGTGCCGGACTACTGCAGCGTGTTTCAGACGGAGGTGACGGCAATTTACCGGGCCGCTGAATGGGTTCTCGTCAACGGTGCTCCTTTCACTAGCGTCTCGGTTTTTTATGATAGTCAGGCCGCGTTAAGATCTTTATCGGGTTTCGTGAATAACTCTAGGATCGTTAGGGAATATCGCCGCTGTCTCGACCTTTTTCTGGGCGCTTCACCAGTGTCTCACTGGTACGGATCCCCGGGCACAGTAACATTCCGGGAAACTGTAGGGCTCGCCAGAGCTGGTGCGCTCCTTCCAGAATCCTCTTCAGTTGAATTGGGTATGCCGCTTGCCTCGGACAAGTTGGACATTGCGCGGAAATTATTTCGGGATGCCAACCTATCCTGGGTCAATGAGGAGTCCTACTCAACCGTTAGACTCACCTGGCCCTTGGTCTTGGTCGTGACGTCTCTCATCCACAGTGACCATGCTTACAGATCACTGCGTTATGGGTAGATACACGGCAAGAATGAGGCTCCCATTTAACGACTTCTGCCATGGATGCAGATCTTCTGAGGAAGGGAGACTGTTATCCACTTTCTTTGTCAGTGCCCGTCTCTTGCTAGGTGTATATAGGTTATTTGGCTCACCATTTCTTGTCAGCTAGACGGAGCTATCATCTATTGATATCAAGGATATAGCTTCGTTCATCAAACTTTCTGGCTGGTTTTCCAGGATAGTCGTGCTTTTGATGTGCAGCCCTTGCGTTGAACAACTTCTTCCTCTTCCTTGATTTTGGTAGAACTTGGCCAGTACAGGGACTGTGTTCACCCGTGGCGTCACAACGGGCCACTATGCGTGCTCAAGTGAGCTTTGTGATATCAGAACTACCACTCCGACCTAAACCTAATACATTTTGTATTTTGTTTTTATCTCTGGCCCGGGGTTTGAACCCTGCCTTTACGTCTAATAAGCCAACACACTACTTACTAGACTACGGCGACTTCATACATACATAATTGCACAAAGCTCCCGTATTATTTCCTTTACATATAATAGCTGCTGCGCAGAAATTCTTTTAAGGTGGATTTATATGGTCACACAAGTCGTACGACAAGTAAAAATTGTAAGTCGTGATTCTGACTAAAGGGTGGATGTAACCAACTCAGTAAGTCACGATTTAGCCTAACTTTCTATTCCGAGATTCCACATTTAGGCTGCTACTCAATATTACCCTTTAAGTTTATTTATTTATCATTTTATAAATAGAGCACGTTGTCATTTTTACTCAAAGTATATTTTTAATATTAAAATTTAATTTAATTTAAATCTTTAAATTTTTCGTCTTTTTTCCTGTACCAGCATCTCATTACAGACCTACACCCTCAATAACCAATTACTAAGAGATTCGTTGAAAAGTAAAAAAAGAAACAAGTGGAAATTTGGAAAAAGTTCAACAATTTCGTTTTTGTCCAATTGTTTGTTTATCTTTTGGTGACGAATACATACCAATTAAATATTCATGTGTGATGTGACATTGATGCTCGTATTGTTCGTTTAAAGCGATTAAAAATGCGGGACACCAAAATAACATATTGATAATTAAAAGTGAATGTGAAATTCATTCAAATTAAATCTCATTGACTTTAATATGTCGTCGTCACAATAGCGCTGAAATAAAATTGATAAATTGATCGGGTAAACATTTGCTAACTAGTATATGCCAGAAATGACATATTTTTCTGTACGAATGCATACGTGAGCAAACATAATTGTCGAATTTGGAACGATAAAAATTCACATGAGTACAAGAGCCGGAAAAGCCACTGTCTGGTGTTGATTTTGGGGCTGGAAGCTTCATCCTTCCATATTGCTTTGAGAACGACGTTGGTCAGGTTATTATGATTAACGGCGAGGACTATGGGTCGACGCTTATGAACTTCTTTTGGACTGAATTGGATGATATGGGACATACGACATGTGATTTCAAAAGGAAGGCTCTACGAGCCAGTTAGTTCATGCCACATTTAATATTTTTCAGAACAGCGATTAAACCCGTTAGACTTTTTGATGGGTTTTCTTATGTTCCTATGCGATTAATGAAAAATCCTATACATGTCGTACCTCGCACAAGAGTTTACGAGATACAAATAGCGGGACTAACCGACTTATACGTACGTTGTTCAAATCTGTTCAAAGGTTTTAGGTTTATTGTTAATATAAATATAAATAAAATTCAAAAGGTCTTTTTTAATTAAAATATATGCCACGTAAGAACATTAATTTACTTGTGAAATATACACGTGCATTTCAATAAATATTTGGGAAATTCACACAAGTCCTTGTGTTGTATTCATTGTATTGTTGGGCGAATATACAATAGTGTATGCTTGTTGTTGATAAGTTTCATATAAAATCCGATAAACTTATACCGACTTTTTTCATATGTTTTTAGAAGTTGTATTGGTTTCGTGCTATCAGTTCATGTAAATGCCGGTAATCAAGAAGAAGAATAAAAACAAAAAATATGTTCTATGTAAATTGGGTTAATAATTAACATTTCAAACTTATAATTGTTCGCACAGATGATTAATTAATTTATTTTTTTCCGTAATATTTTTCATTTTGTTGCTTTGAAAAACAAAATATGAATACTGGTCTTCTTCTTCTTCTTATTGTTTTTTGACATTTGGAATACGAAATACACAATACAGCATAGCATTGAGAGTTCACAAATAAAAAGTATATTCAATACAGCATATACGATACAAAGTCGTGTGAATTGGCGAATTGTATTTATGACCCTAAAGTTTACCCATTTGTTTGGTTTTTGTAACCCTTTCACACAGCGACAAATACTATGCAGATGGCTACTGTGGTTATCAGTATATATGTGTGTAGATACATTCAAACTTACATACATATATTCTTTTGTATGTATAATTGAAAAAATTTGATAAAAGTTTCCATAGAATATGAAACAAACAAAAAAATATATGTGAACTGCAAAAAAAAGGGCAGGGACACAATAACAAAATATAAAAGTTTCTGTTGGGTTATTGTTTTTTAATATTTTCACTTTTATGGATTTCAATATTGTGTTGAAATTAATTTTGTAAGCTTTTTTTACAGTTTTTGTTTACCAAATAACATGGTCTTTTTATAGTTTCATTTGGAAACGCTTCATTTTTTTATTTAAAAATTTTTTTACTAAATGGAATTGGGGTTAAAAAGGATTGATCGTAAAATCTTTGTTTTTTATATTTTTTTAATCCTACGGCTTTTACTTTAAACGTTTTTATTTCTGCTTCCATCAACGTATATATTTTTAACATCACAGAAAGCAGTTATAACTTACTTTCTTACTTAATTGGCCATTAACAACCATATTAACTGATTTCGGGCTGCCTTAACACATCCTTCCAGGCGCTTTTGCTTCTTGCGCGCCTACGCCAATTGGTCACATTAATCGATGAAATGGTTTCCTCGATTTGGTCCTTCCAACGCAGACAAGGTCGTCTTCTTCGCCGATTTCCGCAGATCCCCGCATCAAGTACCCATCTCGCTGGAGCATTCTCCTCCATTCGAACGACATGGCTGAGCCAGCGCACACGCTGGATGTTTATACGCTGCGCAACGTCTATTTCGTTGAAGAGCTCATACAGCTCACTGTTGGATCGTATGGGGAAATCATTTCTAACTTGCAATGGACCGAAGATTTTACGTAGGACTTTTCTCTAGAATACTTTCAAGGCTGCTGCATCAGTGCTTAATAGGGTCCAAGCAGTTATAAACTCGTCTGTAATGGAAGCCGTTTGTCGAAAAATTATGATGATGTTGGTTGCATAACAAGAATCACATTGAAGACAAATGTGTAAGTACAACAATATACTATACTGTACTATACTGTCCATGTTTTAGTTTGGCTACAATTATAATTCTGGACCCCATAACTGTCCTGAAAGACGAACACGGAGAAAAGCATGAAGAAGACGATGAATGCCCTGAACGTCTGTATAAAGACGTTTGGCAGTAGATGAGACCTGTAGATTCATACCATCCACCGAATGTACATAGCGATTTTATGGCCTATACTCTCCTACGTCGGAGGAGGCTATACAAAACAGGATATATATCGCTATGCTAAACAAGGTGCAGAGGTTGGAATGATTGGACATAGCGGGTGCTCTGAAAGTTATCTTGTCTCTTCAAACATTGGACATAAAAGGCGTTGGTTATATTCGCCATTCGTAGTATGTCAGTTTTTCGTCTGAGAATTTTGCTGCAAAGTGAAATTCTGAGTCAGAAATCTATCCAAAAACTTCCTCTCCTTTCCACAATTCGTTCGTAACACTTCCATATAGCATAAAATGGTCCCTCTTTTGAAAGAGTATGTAGCTTCCAGAGTAATCCATTTATTTTATTACCCATTGCGAAGCATTTACAAAAATCGGTCACTACATTCTTATGGCCTCAAAATTTCGTATGTTATGTTAGACTTGCCTAATATTTGTTTTAGTCTCCAAAGCATTGGTCTGCACTATAGTATGCAGCGGACTAAAAGTATAAAACTTAAGTAAAAAACAAACAAAAGCAACCTAAGACATCTAACTCATAATGAAAATAATAAATTTTTGTTTCAAGAAGTTCTGGGTGCCGAGATGTATAAAATACCATTGAATGAATGATTTTTTTGAATTATTTTTTGAAATATTTTTATGGCGATGGTTAAACGTTTGTTATAATAAGCCAAAGGAAATAATCCGTTTTTCTCTGGTATTTAATCAGGAAACAGAATTTAAAACGAAAGTATATGATTATACTATAGAACAATTCTGCACAGACAGGTGTTTGCTTACTTCTTTAAACAGGAACTTAATTTCTTATTTTGATAGAGAAAGATGAATTTTACATTGTGACACAAAAAATAATACATACCCAATACAATTGGACGTTACAGCCCTTCAATCAGGGCTACAACTTAGATTCTCTCACCACTTATGTTACGTGTGTTAATTTTATACATGAGTGGCGGGACCTACAGTTTAAAGGCGATTCCGAACGACAGATTTTTGTGAAACTTTTTCATGGCAATTTTATTTAACCTCAGATTTTTTGCAAAAAATCAGTTGAGATTAAATCACTAAAGAAATATTTGTTTATATTGTTACGAAAATGAAAACATCGTTTAACATTAACGATAAACAAAAGCTACACTAACAAATGCAACGAACTGGGTTGCATATACCAACAACAACAGTGTGAAAGAAAAGGAGACAGACAAGTAAGAAACAATGCAACAACAAACAAGGTGAACAAAATACACAAACGACAATGCAGTTGCGATAGAACTCTCGAGAAAGCGAAAACAAGAACCTTCTACTTCAAGAACGTTCATCAGACTGATTTTGTGGACATATAAAAAGGCAAGACAAAGCAGACAACGAGTAGTATGTAGTAAGAATGCAGTCAGCTTGTGTGAAGACGCGTTGCGTGCGAAGAAAACAGTCGGAGTTTGAAGATCTCCGCTATATAGATCTCATGTACAAGTGTCGTTGCTTACGAAAAGGTTGTGAGCACAGAATAATAATAACAAGAAATTATTGTTGGATACATCACGTTGTATATGGTGACACATGAAAGTAGTGCGAACAATAAAGGATTTAATTGAAACTAAAAGCATATCAGTTTTTATTTTGTTTGCAATCAACGAACTCATATTCTAAACGTTTTTAAAAAGGTAAAAACGTAACAATATTTTGTTTGTTGAAGATGTCTGACCTGTGGTTTGAACCAAGGCCTTATGTCTAAGAAGTCAACAGACTACCTACGAGAATACGGCGACTTCATGAGTCGCTGTAACTTCTACCTTAAGAATCTACTTTGAGTTCCTGACCAACCTTAATTTTATAGTCATATTGCAATGATTTTAAGCGATTAATATATACGTTAACATACGGGAATCTTACTGTCCATAATTGATCCAATTTATAAAATTTATTTGACCGAATTATTTGAATGACTAATGTTCCTTTGTAAAGCACTTTGTTATTAGTAATCAGAAGAAATATCCCAAGAAAATAGTAAAGAGTATAATTTTCTATTTCTAATGTCTTAAATGCTTAGGTGAATTTTTCACATACCTACGTAACCTATACCTTAATTTATTTATTATATTTTGAATACATCGTTAAACCTTTATTTTTACCTAAATTTGACAATTTGATTTCATCTTTAAGACTAAACAATAGAAAATAAAGGAAAAAGAATACCTTGTATTAAAACGTAATTCCTTATGTAATGTTCCTTATCTTAAATGTACAACATTACATAGTATATACAAATATTGAGAGCAGATAAATTTGTATCCACGGCAATTTATCTTTTTGGCTTAAATGGATTTGTATAAAATACTAGATTGCTTTGCAGGATTCTGTTGATTCCTAAGATGTTTCTCTATTCTTTTGCTTTTCTTGTAATCATATAAATTTTGTCTTTGTAGTATAACACACATAATCACAAGTATGTATGAATGTGCATAGGAAGTAACATAAATAAATCCAGCTATCAATACAACAATCAATAATCTTTAGAAGTATTGAACACCATTTAAGTGTTTCCAGCATGACCACAATATATCACACATAAACACTGTCGCAGCAGACAAAAGATATTTTTACAGCTGATATCTTAATAAAAAGGAAATGTTGAAAACATCTTTGAACACCGATAAAAAGAGCTTTTCTTACTTCAATGGAGTCATTTGATATTGTTTATAAGCCAGTCATTGTAGAGGTAATTTAATATGGGCAAATATACTGTCAACTGTTTACGTTGGTATTCATTCATATTTACCTTTTCGTTTATATTCTAAACTGGAGTTATAGAATTGCGTATATTTTTACGATAAGAAAAGCTTCGTCGAACTATAATCTCATTCCATAAAATAATCAAAAACATAAATTTCAAACAAACAATTGCAAACAAAACGCTTATGTTCCGACTTCAATTCCTATTTTGTATAACACTATGCGACAAAATTAAATACGCGAGTAATTACAAAATTTCAGTTGTTCAGTTTGTTAAGTAGAACTCAGAAATACTTTTTTATTTTTCTCCTATCCTCCAAACCTGTTTTATTTGACAAAAACGGTTTTTTGATCTTTTCATACAAAATTATTGATTACCCAAATATATGTTTATATATATTTTAAAAATCCACAGTTTTTTAGAAAGGGGAGAGATTAGCCTTTCATACACAACAACAAACATTTTGTTTAAACTTATGTGTTATGAGTTTTGAGGGAGTAAACTTGGAAAATATCATATTTTTCTTATTTTTTCAAGTTTTCAAAATTTAATTAATTCTGAAAGTGCATTATATTGTAAAGAGATTTACACTTTGTTTGATAAAATTGGTCACAAATTACCGTAGTTATTATTTAAAGAGTATAACAGCTTAGTCATATTTTTATTTTAAAAAAGAAAAAAATCTGGTATCGATTACTTGGTTACATTTTTAAAAAAGTTGTAAGCATTTAGCCTAACTTTCGTAACTTTGAAAACCTCATGTTTGCAAAGCATTTTCAGTCAGGACCTCCTATCCTACATCTTTCAAATTGGCTGTCGTTTATTCATCGTATTTTCCAAAGCACACATAACGTTTCTTTTCTGAATAGACTTTGGACCAGTTGGCTACTGACCCTAATTTGCAGCGACAAATTATGTTAAGCTATAAGGCACACTCCGGGATGCATGGCACTTGTCATATTAGGAACGATACTAATGCATATGAGATGCAAGAGCATTTTGAAAAAGTCACTGCTTTGTGTGGATTTTAGGCTCTTTCGGGCATTATCTGTCCTTATTTATTTCAGAACAATGCTGGCTAGGTCTTCACTATAATACAATGAATACCAAGATTACCAAAGATCAATAGATCTTTCAAGCGAGTATGAAATTTAGATGATATCTCACACACACTTTGTTTTATTTAAAGATAGGAAACGCCATCCTAGCAGGTTTTTCATCTGCTGATTTTTTTTTAACCCAGATATGCCCAATGACCTATATATAGTACCCAAGTACATTCTTGCTTACATGATACGTCACCTTTATCAAAGTACCGTTTTTTTGTTGACATACCCAGTACTCATCAATGCCTCGTGGGAAATTATGTGATCGCATTATTTAGTTATTGAATTATTGAATATTATATAGAGTATCACTATCACTCTTTTTCTTTTTCATTATGACTGAATATGAGGACACGTTTATACGGTAAGTAAAATTTTGTACATTTACAAGTAAGTAATTTCACAGGAAAAATAAACAAGATTTGGAGCCTGCCATCAAAAAACCTTAAATAGATGCCGAAAATGTGACATAGGACATGTAAAATTTTTTGTGTCGTATCACACCCAATAAGTCATGTACCAATGTCCTTCTAAAGCCACTTTTTTGCAATAAATCTTTAAAAACTTTGTTGTTCGTTTTACTTTTAAAATTATCATGATCAAGCAATGGGCATACCTGGGTAAATATCAACCAGCATCTTACATACATACATACATACATAATTGGTCATGACAACCATTTAGTAGGTTTAAGACCTATTTTCTCACACCACTAATGCTGCGTGTGTTAATTTTATACATGAGTAGCGAGACTTCCAGTTTAAAGTCGTCTTCAAACGACAGATTTTTAAGAAATTTTTTCATGCCAAAGTGTTTGCTAGAAATCTGCTGAGATCATGTCGCCGAAGACATAGATACTCTTAAAAATGTAACAAATGCTCAGACTAGCATTTTTCGCTCTTCAAAAAATGAATTGCATAAGAAAAATATGAAATTCTTCGTAATTTTTACTAATTTTGTTACGTATTCAAAGTCTTCTTCTTCTTTAATCTATTTCAAGCCATTTAACATCCCTACAGGGACATCTGCCATGTTGCTTAACTTAAATTTAAAGTTAAAAAAACACATACGAATAGAAAAAATTTCTGTAATTCAAATCTTTTAAGTGAAAATCAGCAAATAAAACGTTTTGCTTTTATACTTCAGTTTCTTATCTTATGAATGTTTGTTTTTAACAGAGAAATTCAAACACAAAAATTTAGCGTCGTCATATGCGATAATATTCTTCGTGGCATTAAAGCAGGGGTTAGCAAAAATTTTTTGTTTGTGTATTAGTGAGTAAGAGAGAGAAAATATGTTGAGAGAATTTATTTATTTACAGCCATAGAAAAGTGTTAGTAATATACGCTATTTTGATTTTCATTTAATCAACATACCTATGTAAAGCTATCCATCTTTGGCTTAATAATTTTAGATAAATAAAAATGAAATAAAAAATCAATTTTTTTTAAAAGAACATCTTTGGCTTAAAAATTAGGCCATGTTTTTAGACAAATAAAAAGTACAAAATCCCATTTTTTTATTAAAAGAAAAAAGCAAGCATTCCAAAGCATTTAAAAAAATTATACTATGTGACAAAACAAAAAAATATGAAATACGTCAAGCTAATGACATAGAACATTTTTAACATAAAATATTTTTTAAGTGTTATTCTGAAATAAAATGATAAAGCATCCACCCATACATGTGTTCTTGTCGCAGTATGATCGACAACTAAATCAAAGAACAGAAGAATGCGTGTAAGTTCTCTTTGCAGAATTGTGCTATGAAAGGGTAATCCCTGCATTAAAGTCACTGCTTACTTGTGCACACAGAATGAACTGTACAATGAAGTGTAGCCATTTAATGGGTTACATTAACCAAGAAGAGAGGGGATAATAACGAGTAAGAAAAGATATTTTATTTGAAAATACGCACCCACAAGTTTGTAACATGTCATATGCGTTCGTATGTATTTTTCAGTGGCGAAATACAAAGTGCTCTTTCAGTTTACGCAAAATATTTGGGCAATTCACACAAGTCCTTGTATCGTTCTTTGGCGTGTATTGTTGAACGAAAACACAACAGTGTATGCTTGTTGTTGATAATTTTCATATAAAAATACGATACACTTATACACATTTTTTCATATGAAAATTGTATTGTTTTCGTGCTATCAGTTTATGTAAATGCCAGTCATCAAGAAGAAGAATAAATATACAAAATATTTTCTGTGTAACTTGAGTCAATAATTCACATTTCAAAATTATATTGATCAAAATATATTGATAAAGATGATTAATTAATTTACTGTTTTCCGTATTATTTTTAATTTTGTTGCTTGAAAATCAATGTATGTATGTTGTTGCTATATTTTTGCTTATTCGTTGATCATGTGAACAAGTCCATTGTTTTGTTTTTTAGCTTTTATTTATCATTTTAATAACACCATTTTCGTAACAATATGTTGATTACATGTTGTATAGTTAGCGGACCTCACCAAGAGTGCTTTGAGATTACATTGGTAGTGAACTTAAAAAACTTAAACTGTTTTCAATTAAACAAATTTGTACGTCTCAGATGATACATTTCTTCTCTGGTACGGGTTTTGTGTACGAAATAGGCATTTATTCATATTTACCAATAAGATTATCGAACTCTGGTAAATTATAAAAAATTTTTAAAAACATATATGATCGCACTAAACTTCATAATAATGAATAAGATTTATTAGATTTAAACGTGAAAAAAGTGCACTTCTGTACGAGTATTTCTTGTCTTTACATATCCGTCTGTCAAACATAAACGTTCGTTTATCGCTTCTATGAATCTTATGTAAAAATGTCTGTTCGTAGGAATAACAAGTACTTCCGAAAGGAAGAATGATTTGAATAAAGTGAGACTATGATATATAAGTTAGCATGTATATATGCACGTAGCTGTGTGTGTATGTGATTTTTTGCTTTCATTAATAGAGAAAATTACCAATTACAGTTAAGTAGACTAACAACAGATGTGATGAAACTTGACACTCATAATGAATATCTTGAATCACTGCAATATATATGACAATCAAATGTAAGTGCCAGTTCGTCGCCTTTTCGACACATTCACAATGCTTTGCTCGAGTTGTTCCATAATTTGTTATTACCGCAGTTGGTTTGCTGATTTATGTTGACACTCTATTTGAGGGAAAACATATCTAAACAATGAAATAAAATTCAAGTCAGTGTATTGAACTCAAACCAAATCCTTAAAAAAACAATAAATAAATGTTACAATGATGTAAGTAATGAATCACCAAATTTATTGTTCCGAAAATGGAATCGTTTAACATTAAAATGAGCAAAAGGTACACAAAAAAATACAACGAACTTGTTACAAGTAAACCAACAACATCAGTCAGAAAGAAGAGGGGATAGATAAGTAAGTGAGAACGTAACAACAAGCAATGTGAACAAAATACATAAACAACAATGAAGTCGCGATAGAGTTCTCGAGAAGGCGAAACCCCGAATGTTCGACTTTAAGAACCTTCATCAGACTGATTACGTGGGCATATTAAAGGCAAGATAAAGCAGGCAACAGTAGTAAGATTTCAGTCAGTCTTGTTTGAAAATCGCCGTTAAAAAGATCTGCGTTGTAAGCAAAGATTAATAGCGAACAAGCAATTATTGTTGTATTCGTCAAGTTGTAAACAGTGGTACACAAAAGTAGTGCGAACAATAAAGAGTTTGTCTAAAACTAAACACATATTTGTTTTTATTTTGTTTGCAAACAAGGAACTCATATTTTAAATGTTTTTAAAAAGGTAAAAATGTAACAGTATGATGAATGTTTGAATTGATTGCAGACAAATTAGCTCATAATCTAAGTAAGGAAGTAAGAGATTTTGTTCATTTTTTAAGAGAGTGGAGAATAGTCTTGTTCGATTTCTACCTTTAATAGATAATGGCCGTTCATTTGCTCTCCCAGTTAACAAGACTTATAACTGAAATATTCGCAAATAATTGCAATCTGTTGGAAAGCAATCTGTTCGAATTTAAAAGGGTATCAGCAACTATACCTAGAATATTCTTTCAAGAATGCTTACGGATCCCAACATAAGCAAGTCTTCTAAGCCGTATGGTATTTTAGCACTATTCAACAATTACTCATTCATTAGCTATTCTTTTGAGTGTATAATATCGTGCCGGTATTTTCTTATTTTACTAAAAAGTTATTAAACTAACGCTGATACCCAAAAATTGAACTACCGACCAATAGTTACGGGACGTATGATAAACCTTAAGCTTGTGACTTATTTAGAGTGCAACAACCTGATTAGTGATAAACAGTAGGGTTTCTGTAAAAAAGTGGGCATACATATATGGGAAATGAGTCACAATAGAATGTAAAAACAAACAAGTGCAATTGTGTTGGTCCAATTATAATAAACCAGAAAAATATCACTGGACAATTTTAAGTTATAAAAAAGTAATCATACTCAAAGGGAGAGTTTAGAAAGAGATATACAAGTGTAAGCAAATACTAATGAAAGTAATTTATTAATATCAAGTGTTAGTGTCAACTGTCTGCTTTATTGTAGAAGAACAAGGGTAAAATTCACTAATAATAGAAAAAAAGAAGAGATTAGGAAGGAAGTTGAACTAAAGTTAGACTCTTGCTTTTAAAGAACAAGTACCATACATACATACATACACATATATAGTATACGTGGTGGCCTTATAATTACAAACGATGTTTAAAAAATAAAATAGAAGCTCAACTTTTTTTATAACCTACGCTGTAATTTATAAGTACCGTTATTCCACGTGTATACCACCATCATTGTTGTCAATGCAAAACAAGTGGAGTTTTAAGTTTTGTTATTAAAAAAAAATTATTTCCCAAGTAGTTTCTTTTGGCTGGCCACGTAATTAGAAACGTTCAGTTTACTTTTAATTTCTGAATTTATTTTGTTTTGTTATTAGTAATAAAGTGAGTATAATTTAAAGAGCAATAAGTCACCTTGTAATAATTTTGTTGCGTTTTAGTTTTAAAATGGAAAAAAATAAGTCTTGTACTCCAAAACTTCGAGGGTTAATTGTGCGTTGTGACCAGGAGGAAAGACTTTCAATTTCACAAAGATTTCCCTGCTCCAAAAAAATGGTATTTGGAGCAATTCATTTGTACAATAAAACGAAAAAGTTTGAAACCTCAGCCAGGAAGGCTAGAGCCAGAAAAACCACTCCAGCAGAATACAGAATTATTTGTAGGGCCAGTAAGAGAAACTCTTTCCTGCCTTCTCGTAGAATAAAGGCTGAAATTGGGTAAAATATAACTTCAGAGATATCCACACGTACAATAAGGAGGCGTTTACAGGAGTTGGGACTTCGTGGCTGCATTGCGCATAGAAACGCGGTTACAGTTTGCAAGGGATTTGCTTAATAAAGATCCGCGTTTCTGAAACAGTGTTCTTTGAAGTGACGAATCCAATTTTAATATATTCCAAACTGATGCAAAAACTTATGTAAAACTTAACAAAGCCTTTGATCTCACGTGCACAATGAAAGCTGTAAAAAGCGGTGGCGGCTCTATTATGGATTTTTCATAGCGTGCTGTGGGTCCAATTGTAAGAATTGAAGGAATAATGGACCAATATCAATATAAAAGCATTTTGGAAAATGTAATGGAAGCGTATTCCTTTGAGAGTATTCCCTTCAATTACATTTGTTAGCATCACAATGGAAGGTTAGTGAAGTGCTGGCTTTCGGGTCAAAGTATTGATGTTCTAGACTGGTCACCGTAAAGTCCTGATCTCAACCCAATTGAAAATTTATGAGCAATTATTAAAAGAGATCTTAAGAACAAAAACCATCGAAATAACGATAAATTGTTTCAACTGGTGCAACAAAGCTGGCAAAATATATCAGTACAAACATGCCAATGTTTGATACAAAGTTTGCCGAAAAGACTTGAAGATTTTGTTCAAAACAAGGGCTATCCGACAAAATATTAATGAATATACCCATTAAATATGAATATATTAAGATATTTTTAAGCTATTTGTAAGAGCAACAAACATACAAACAAAAATACATGTCGCTAAGTCGTTTCTAATTATAAGGCCACCACTACAGTATAACTTGCTATATTTGATGGGTTAAAGAAGTACGAATATGGAATTTATCTTCGTAAATTTTGTTCCACTTGATCTACTCCTTACACATTCCAATACGACTATAACAAGCTGAGTGTAAAAAACACTCAGACACACATATGTATTCTTTGGAAATCAGAAGAAAAGGTGAAAGCTAATGTTATTAACTTAAATAAACTTTTCAAATTTAATTCAATAAAACTCACTCTTCATAAAAGTCAAACTTAGCTTAGATAAAATTTTCAATATTTTTTTCAGAGTGCCAAAAAATTGCCTGAATTGAAATTTAAAAAGTTGAAGCCTATTTTAATTTCCAAAATTTAAACGATCAAAACATTACCCGTCAGTAAATTTGATTCTCGACTCTTTAGTTCGTGGACAGTAGAATTATTTTACTTATTTGCAAAAAGTGGTCAATGAGAAACCCTTAATTTTTTATAAATCTAATACTATCTTCAGGCATGAATTTTAATTGAGTCAATATTCTTTTAATTGACAATATTATTTAAAGTGTTCAGGCATACGCAAATCATCTTATTCAATAATCATTTGACAGCTGGAAAACAACAATATTTTTTTTATTTTTTTTACAACAATTCGTAAATTTAACACTAAGCCCACCACCGCAACGGGAAAAATTACTCATTTAAGATTTTGTGTTTATCAGAATTTCTTGTATATAAAATTATAACTCCGCTATTTGCCTTTATGACTTATATTAAAAAATACATCGAATATATTTTTTAAGATTTATTCCTATCTTGTATTATTTTTTTTACTAAGGAATGCATGTAATCTGTCCTAACTACTGCGGGAAATTATTTGCCCTGAGCACAGGTTCTGTATCTTGATTTGAATATTTTGTAATATAAACCACTGTTTTGAACATTGAGGTATATTGTTTATTTTCTAGCAGATGGATATTCACTCTACTCCAAGCGAGTATTACAATAACAATTTATTGTGCTATTTTGTTCACAAAAATTCTTATTTCATTGTTTTGTTATAGTCCTTATCAAAAACTTTCAAAATATTGTAATCATTAGAAATTTTTAATAATATATAGTAGAAAGAGAACGGAATAGGAATAGAAATACAAGTATCGATAGATTTAGTGTTAAAATAAATAAACCTAGCTGCCACCTCACTCGCCAGTTTTCAAGTATCAACAAAATTTGTTCGCCTAAGTTGTAATGTTCTCACTGAACATACTTGTAACAGTGCTGCATTTTAAGTATTACTCAATATTATAACAATTTGCGTATTTATTGCGCAATTATTAATTGAAACTTTAAATGAAATATTCAACTCAATAATGGAGTTTATTGCGATTTACGCAATAAAGGTGCATTTCTGAACACCGTATAAGTTTGATTCAGAGTGAAATTAATGTAAACACATATTCTATCTACACTTTACATAATTTTAAATTATTAAATAAAAAACGTTATTACGATTAAGTTAAATTAAACTTTCTTTGAGCTAACAAATATTAAGAGGAATATTACAATATTTGTTTGCTTATCATGCATGTTGAAAAATTTTTTAAAATGAAGTCATTTGTATAAAAACTGCAATTCGAAAATAGTTTTAAAATTCACTTCAATCATAGGTTATTAATTGTTTTTAGCATAAAACCTACATTTATACCAAATGTAAAGCATTCATTCTTTTGTTTTCAAAAGCTTTAGTAGTATGACATATACAAGTCATTTGGAAACTTGAACCCATTAAAATACCGATACAAATCTTTTTTGACAACTGATGTATAAATACATCTTTGCGAAGGTTTTCTAATAAGAAAGGAAAAAATAAACTTAAATACAGTCGAAGCAAATAATAGCAAACAAGCAATATTTTCTCAGCGAAGAATCCTCAATCTTACGTTTCTTTCCTTTTTCTTGGAGTGAATTCTGTTTTTTCTTGCAGTACATTTCAATGCTTTGTTATACTACATCTCTATTCCGTTTACAACCATACCATGTTTTGCGTCGTTTTTTCGATGTTGGGTCGCTGCTGAATTAGTACTATTTTTTCGAATTTATAAGTTTTTTTTTTTGTAATTTCCTTTTTTTTTTTTTTAAATGGCACAACTTTTGTTTTCTAAATATTTACTTTGTTAAATTTTCTTTTTAAAAAGTAATATTTTCGTAACCCTGGAATCTATCTCTGATCTTTACATGGTTTGCTATAGAAAATCAGAACTCAGTTTGCGTCTTTTCAATTTGCGTCGTGTTTTTTTGGAACGTAACCACGACGCAAAGTGAGGTATGGATGTATCGCCATAAAAAATTTAAAAATTGTTAACATCTACGGATTTATTTTGGCGTGAATTATTTGCTTTGCTGTGCCAATGCTTCCCGTAGACATACTGTCACGTATTGAACGATTTCTTTATTTACCTTATAAAACCTTCCGTTTAATCAGCGCATATTTGTATTCTTCTGCTGAATTGCAATTTGATTTTGCAAAATTTTTCACTCCAAGTTGATGCACAAGTAAATGTAAAGAAAGTTTTATTTTTTGAGGAAAATTTTTTGGAATTTTCATTCAATCTATTGGGTTGTTGCGAAAGTAATTTCGTTTTTTTTTGTGAAAACAGTTTTCGTATAATTAACAAATACTTTATTAAATTGTATTTAATTTGATAAAATTAACCTCAAACCCATCTCACGTGTTGCTATTCGTCGGTTCGCAGCAACTAATGCCTTTATGGCGTTTTTATCAGCTTCATCTTCGACATTAAAATTGTCGGATCGAAACTTAGCGAACCAGCTCTGGCACTGGCTCCTGTCAACACACCTTCACCATACACATCGTTCAATTTCTTTCTGGTTTGAACAGCATTTTTACCCTTTCTGTAGTAAAACAGTAAGATACGAGTATGTCGAAAATGCTGCTTATTGCTTACAATATTAAAAAGGGCACCAACCAAAAACTTCTGCGTAGAATTAATTGGAATTTTTCACACTGAAGCCTTACTATATGAGCTCTCAAAGCATATAATAATATATACGGGTTAAGTGTGTTGGTGCAAAAAAAAACAAATATTCCTCTGTCGGGAAAAACGAAAATACTTTCCGAACAACCCAATAATAAGGCATTTTAAGTTTTTATGAATTGGTCTCAGATAGAATACATATTTATGCCAACACCTCTGTAACCATTGAAAGATTTATTATAAAGGTTCTTCCACTACAAGGCTGAAAATCTTTCAATTTTCTTGCATTTTGTAAATGGAAAAAGCTCTAAGTAGTTTAAAAATTGTAATTAATATAATATATTTAAAAATTACAATGAGTGAGGTGGAAATCCGTTATCATGCCTATGATCAACAATATACCATGTAACCGCATGATCCCCTACAACTTTGTTACAATAATCGAACACATTTAAATAGAAACAGTTAGAAAAACGTTTATATTTAATTGAATTTAGAATGCATTGTTGGTCCGAAAATTATGGCCGTCAATCGTTTGTAATTTTATTTTTGCCAATTACAGTATCACACCTTTTATCCGAATGTCGATTGCATAATTAAAGGTTAGAAATATTTTGCAGGCATTTAGTGTTACTGCCAGAGATTTAAAGTCAAACTCTTATCTGGCGACTAGTTTATAAGAAACAGCCGCCCTGTCAACACTGACAGCTTTGGCCAAAAAATATGAATTGTGTCTCATCAGAATTTACTTTTATTGTAAAATATTAGTTAATTATTACCAAAGGGTTGGATATTAAAGTTGAACATTTACTTCAAGAGTCGTTAATAATACGAATTTTACTAATTAATTGGTAAAATTTATAAATGAATCTGCAGTAACTATTTTCGTATAGTTTAGGGCAAAATTCAGAAAATAATTTTTACTTGATTCGTATAGATTCACATTTGCGTTCATGTTGCGGATATATAAACTTTCAAACTTAATATTTTGAAGGAAACACAATTTATTGCCATTTAAAACCAGTCAATTTTTAAAATCAATCAAATAACATACATAAATATTTTTTTGTGGTCAACAGATTGAGTTACCTGTTTGGCGTTTAATGATATTAAAAATGCATCTCTGCCAATGTTTCTTCCATATGGCTTTAACGATTTTCTTCAAACTACACATCTCCATTCACTTGTTTGTAAAATATTGCAATCATTAAAGACATCTTGAAGGTTTCTTTGCTTTTCTTTCGTTATTTCTTCCTTCTCGTCTTTTGATCTACGTTTGGTAATTTATTATTTTCTTATTTCTTTCATTATTTCTTTTCATTATAGTCGTAATAGATGTGAGCCATTTTATCTCTTCCCTGTCTTCAAGTATTCTTGTTGTTTATGGCATTTCAATGGCATTCTATAGCTCAAAACCTAATAGAGATGGTATGTGGGAATTCCGTAACATACTTGTACATTTTAAGCCATTGGTTGCGTTTTCCAAAAAGCAAAAAAAAATTAAACCAGTTATTGTTAATTCATGTTTTTAATTTTAATTTTTATACATGCATACATAAACACATAATTGGTCATTACAACCTTTCAGTCAGGATTATTATTATGAGTGGCAGGACCTACAGTTTAATGTCGACTCCGAACGACAGATGTTTGAGAAACTTTGCATGGTGATTTTATTTACACTCAGAGTTTTTGCCACAAATCTGCTGAGAGGAAGTCGTCGCAGAAATATTTCAAATATTTCATATTTCGTTTAGTTGAAGATGTCTGACCTGGGGTTTGAACCGAGGCCTTATGTCTAATAAGCCAACACACTACCTACTAGACTACGGCGACTAATTTTAATTTTTAATTTATATATGTTTGCTTATTGTTGGGAAAAAGCGTAGTGAAAATTATAACAAATTTTGTTTAAAGTTTATGACTTAATCTCAATCACATTTCTATGGCAACTTCTTGTCAGAAAATCGATGGCATTATTGACGAAATATTGGAATAGTTTGATTTCATAAGATTTCTTTACCTGGTGAATATTTTACCAACTAAACAATACGGAAATAAGGGTTAATAAGTGAAGCCTTAATAACACTCAAATTATAAGTCAGCAGTTTTAAACTATTGTTCTTCCAATGGTCTATAATTTTCGCGCAATTCATTAAAGCTGTGCAGTTAGACCGATTGCATATAATTGGACACTAGGTATAAGATTATTTCTAAGCCGATTTTGTCGCTTCAATAGGTAATAGGTAAAGGTACTATGAAGGCACTATGTAGGAACCGTAGATCGAGCTTTGTATCAAAAATGATACATTTGAATTTTTGAGACGATATAACTTTAATTGAGAAAAAGTTAGATGCCTGATATTTTTTAATTCCTTAGAATTAAAGTGGAAGTAGTCTTAGCCTAGTATGTAGCATGTTAAATTATTAGACCTCAGATCAAGGTTCAAACCTTAGGTCAGACATTTCCAATTTACAGCGAAGGTTGTAATTATCGATATTGTATGTATGTATGTAATTTTCATGCTGCTGAAGAGAAATGGAATTCTGGAATTAATAAACATATTTGAGAAGTATTATGTAGAATTTACAGAATTCAAAGGAGCCTATATTTAAAAATAAAACAATTTTTTTTTATCAAAACCACAGTATAATTGAAAGAGTTTTGGTTTTTTCACTCGTCGTAGTACATGTAGGTTACATTCATATAATTTTTTATTTTCTTGGGATAGGCACTATTTTTGATGTTTTAAAGTCTATTATGTTAAGCCAAATGCATTTGACTGGCCCTTGCTTTTTTTTGTTATTACCATAGTTTTGTTAAAAACTTATTTTGGAACAGACGGTTTGTAGAAATGTGGTTAACACTTTTATTAATACACTTGATGTAGATTAAACGAAGTACGTAACTAATTTTGCCCAAACTCATAACTATTTTGGGTACATTTTGCTGAGATTCCATTTGAGTTTTAATATCGCGTAACATTTGATGTAAATTTTCTTTTCTTAGACATGATTTGATTTAAAAATCTGCAAAAATAAATGATTTTTAGGAAATGCTATCCTGACGATGACAAGACCAAACAATATTGTTACAAAATGAATGTACACCGTCATCGTTTAACATTAAAATGAGCAAAAGCTACACAAACATATACAACGAACTAGTTACAAGTGAAAAACAAACGGATGGACAAGTAAGCGAGAACGCAACAACAAGCAATGTGAACAAAACACACAAACAACAATGGAGTCGCGACAGAGTTCTCTAGAAGGTGAAACCTCGAACGTTCGACTTCAAGAATCTTCAACAGACTGATTACGTGGGCCTATAAAAAGGCAACACAAAGCAGGCAACGAGTAGTGAGAATTCAGTCAGATCGCCGTTCTAAAGATTTACCGAATAGTTGTTAGTGCATACGCCAACTGAAGTGTAAACAAATTGTTGTTGTTTCATCAAGTTCTGAACAGTGGCACATAAAATAGTGCGAACAATAAAGAGTTTAATTGAAATTAAACACAGATTTATTTTTATATTACTTGCAATCAAAGAACTCAAATTCTAAAGGTTTTTACAAAGGTAAAAACGTAACAATATTCTAGCTGGAAGTTTTGTGTAACATTTAATTACAGTTTAGAATTTGTTAAGAACTGATGCGCAACAGAGCTTGTCTTATATTTTTATATATGTATGTATGGTTAAATATACCGGAATAAGTTTGTAATAAAATTAGCCTTATTATGCTGGTGTAAAATTAATCTTATTCTTCTTAACATTCTTACTGCCTTTATTATTTCACTTTACTCTGTGCTATACTGTGTTTGTTATATGGAAAGAATTTTATCCTTTTATCCAAACTTTGTCAACGATGTATAATACTGAGAATATTAATTACCAGCCATATTTTATTAAAACTAAAACACAAAAACAAGAACATTTTGTTTTTATTCATGATTAAATTTATAAAGAATAAAAGCAACGTCAACTATAAGAAAAAGGATAATGTTGGTTCTAAATCTACCCTTATTTCATTCTTATTTTCCTTGAATTTTTTTTGGGTTTTTTAATACAATTTCAAAAGGAGTTAAACCCACAATGGTATTATGAGAAGATATATTCTGAGTGGTAGTTAATATTTTTTGTTGACTTCAGTTACTCCATTCAAAAATTATAAAGCTGTTCTATCTTCGATCACTCTCTTTTATTATATTAAAAAAATATTATAAATAATAATTACAAGATAAATGTAACACTTCTGGTTTGACCAAATATAAAGAAAGAATTCGATAACGAAGTATTGATTGCTTTTTATCAGGACAATGATCCAATGATCGGGTGTCGAAAAGCTTTGATTGATCCATAAATGCCCCAAACTTATCGAAACCTCTGCACAGAGCACAGATCTCAACG
Source organism: Sarcophaga carnaria (assembly GCA_958299815.1). Lineage (NCBI taxonomy): Eukaryota > Metazoa > Arthropoda > Insecta > Diptera > Sarcophagidae > Sarcophaga > Sarcophaga carnaria. The sequence goes on along the minus strand of OY283149.1, from coordinate 69,355,444 downwards.
TAATTGAACATCTTTGGGAAGAATTAGCTAGAAGAGTATACCAACAACAATTTAAAAATTTGAATCAGCTTAAGGCGACTTTACTGGAAGCGTGGAACTCCTTAGAACCTGAGGTATGCTACAATTTGGTAAAATCAATTCCAAAACGTTTACAGGCCGTTCTTGAGAACAGAGGATATGCCACAAATTATTAATTGTTCTCTTTCGTCATTTTTAGCAATGGTACTCTTCTTTGTCCGATTATGCGATGGAGCCACTGTATATATTATTTGACTTAATATGCTATGGGGTTTGATGCGGTAAACTTGACAAATGCAAAGTTTTTTATATTTTCTCAAGTTTGTTCGTTCATAGTAGCAAACTTCAATGAAAAAATATGAAATAAGTGATGACATTCTGAAAATGTATTATCTTGTAAAGAGATTGGCACTTCGTTTGATCAAATTGGACAAAAATTATAATAGTTATTATTTAGTGTTTTGTCGAATAGTTTCAACCGTTCCCATAATAGGCTCCTAAGATACGCAAGCGTAAAGGTTTATTCCGGAGTAGTTGGCAGATAGTCGCCGTAGCCTAGTAGGTAGTGTGTTGTTTCAAAGCCCAGGTCAGACATCTCCAACAAAACGAAATATGAAAAAAATTTTCTTCGCCGACTTCCTCTCAGCAGATTTCTGGCAAAAACTCTGGGAGTAAATAAAATTGGCATGAAAATTTTCTGTCTTTCGGAGTCGACTTCAAACTATTGGTCCCGCCACTCATGCATAAAATCAATATAAGTAGTGAGAAATGCCAAGTCGTAATCCTGACTAAAGGGTTATAATGACCAATTATATAAGAATGTATAAAGGCGGCATTTATCGTCTGGTCTCCCTTTTTTACGACAGGGCAGAGAATACTGAAGCTCCAGCCATTGGGCACAATTTTTTATAGTCATATTTTAATGCACCCTACCAGCTCATTACCTCCGGTCTTAAGCAATTCAGCGGACAGGCTATCAGGGCCAGTAGTTTTATTGTTCCTATGGCGCATAATCGCGTCTTTGACGTTTTCATTGCTAAGCAGTGGTATCTTAACGATATCATCATCGATTGGGTTTGATTCCTAATATCTATTCTCGCGTCGGAAAGGGTGTTTCTTTCCTGTTCTCCTCTCTCTGTATTCACCGACAATATTTCGCGAAGCTGCTGACTACTACGTTTCTATAGTGGATCTGCTAATTATTAAAGTTTAAATAAATATGTTTCAATTAGAATTTTATATGATATGTGTGTATTTTGGAAGAACTACAATTTTTTTCCTTAAATTAAAATTAACGTCACCTATAAGTTATACTAAAAACGTGAAAAAGCGTGAGAGAATTAACTCTGTGTTTCAAAATAATTTCATTTTAACCTTCTAATTTCACATTTAAAACACTGTGCAAAGAAATGATTAAATGAGTAATGATAAATGATTAATGACTTAATAAATTTCTGTATATTTTTTTTTTATAATATTCCAGCAAAAAATTCCGTTGCTTATGGAATACTGAATCTATATTTTGTATTTGTCCACGTGCCACACTCTATTCTAGTCATGGGCGTTTTAGATTTTAGTTTTTTCGTACAGGCAAACATAGCTTTTAAGGAACTGTCATAAGTACGTTTGTACGTTTTCTACAATGCATCCGAGAAAATCTAAGGTGTGTTTGTGAGAGCAAGCTTTAAAAGAAAAATCTTATTGCAACTATTTTGTTGTAAAGTTAATTTTGACAATAAAAATAAAACAAAAGCTTGGAAGAGAATATATCATTGTGGTATGGAATACAGCTCTTTTTTTACAATTGTAATAAGGAATATTTCAATTGAGATTAGCTGAAGGATATGTAATCTAGCAGCCGAAATAGAAGAGAAACAGAATAGAAAAGCAAAAACGAATGTTTCGATGGAACGAATGTATGTGTAAGTTTACGGTGAGATAAATACGCTTGGAATAAGTTGCTTCGTTGTAAAACAATTCTACATAAAATTATGAAAAAATTAAAGACACTTCAAATTTCAAGAAATTTTGTTACTTGGTTTTGTGATTTTGTATTTACTTTTTAGTTGTCTAAACAAAAAATCAGCTGTTTCCTTGTGTTTTCGAAAAGGCAAATCACACCGAAAAGTTAAAAAATTTGTGGTTTTCAGAACACTCTTAAACCACAATTGTGATTTCAAAAGCACAAGTGATTTAAAATCTTGTCCTTTTCAGAACTACCTATATATATACAGTGGACAGCAAAAGTCTTAGTACGGCAATATATTTTGACAAAAAAAGTCCCCACAGGCTTAATACTCTTGCACAAAGTCCCGATACGACTTCAAGAGAGTATTTATTTAGGAGATCATTTGAAAGAACGGTTACGTAATCGCAAACAAAAGTCAACCGTGATATTCTACTAAATACAAGTGATAAAATTTTTATATATTCGGCCTTTGAATTTTAAATTTACTCAGGTTTCTCCTTGGGGATAACTATGGAGTCATCTGAAACTTTAACTAATTTTTGTCTTGTTTTATAATAAAACAGAAATAAATTAATAAAATAAATATATAAACTATATTTTTATTCAAACTTTTGGTTAAAATTCATGAAATTGCTACAAAATATTGCCGCACCTTTTGTCTGTCTGTCCACTGTATGTACTTCATTTTAAAGGTATAGTCCCCTATAAATAAATAAAAGGATTACATTTATCGTTTAATTAAATTCATCAAAATGTAGTTTATTATCAATTCAACATATGGTATGAGAAATTGTTAAAAGACTTTTTAGAAATAAAAGTCTTTCAAATATGTTCTTTAAATTTTATTTTATTTTATATGATAACTCTGCCTCCCATTTCTTTTTTGCAAGCGTTTTATGTTGATGACATTCTCAAAATGCATAATCTTGTGAGATTAATTAATAATAATAATAAGATTTACACTTCGTTTGATCAAATGCGACAAAAATTACCGTATTTATTATTTAGATAGTACAACAGTCATGTGATATTTTATATATATATGTCATCTTATCTTATCAGTTCAAAAATTTTCAAAAGTTTTAACGGATCTTGATTGGTTATCGCAAAATGTGTCAATTTCACGTTTGCACGACTACCAGAAGTCGGCTAATATTTGGGTTTTTTGCAAATATTATTATTTCGCTTTGCCTAAACATTGTTCAAGTTCTGGTGGTCGCTTTAACGTTAAATTGTCACATTTTCCCATGAAAAATCAAGATCCCTTAAAAATTCTGAAAATGTTTGAATTAATAGTTCATTTGAAACAATATATATATTTAAAATATAACTCGACTGTTAGACTCTTTGAATAATAACTACGGAAATTTTTGTCCGATTTGATCAAACGAAAGTGTCAATCTCTTTACAAGATAACACACTTTCAGAATATTATCACTTATTACATATTTTTTAATTATATTTAGTTTGCTACTATGAACGGACTTGAACTTGAAAACATATGAAAAAAATTCGCATTTGTCAAGTTTACCTCATCAAACCCCATAGCATATTAAGCCAAATAATGCATATATATATGTATATCGTTTTAAAGGCTTATCTCCTTTCTAATATGATTTAAATTTTGGACATCGGGTCAGAAATGTTTGTGTAATCAATAATTTCGTGCGTAAGGTCCAATAAAACAGTTTTTGTCAAATAAAATAAGTTTGAAGGGTTCGAGAAAAATAAAAAAAGTATTTTTGAATTCTACTCAACTAATTAAACAACTTAGACTGGGTAGTTACTCGGATGTATTTAATTTTTTGCATTTTGCCGCATAGTGTTATTTGTTATAATTTTAAGATTTCTAATGTATTTTGTTGAAATTATATGGACAAATATTATTGCTCATAGCAAGCCTGTATACTTATCTATACACTTTGGTTTTAACATCAATACTTCTTTGATATAATTGTCAAAAGCATAATATGTGTATATATTAATAATTACAATAAACTCTCTCTTCTAATTTTACTTTTGAACCATACAGACGTGTTTTATTTACGCTGCGCACATTTTCATATTTTAATAGGTTATGGGCCTATAAGTCACGAAATATTTGTTTAAATAACTAAAAAAATTGATTTATAATTGTGCTGAATTGGTTTGAAGTAAAAAGTTCCGTGGATCTTTGAAATATTGTTGGTTTTTTTTTATCCCTGGTATTTCTTTATTTGTAAAGAAAAAATGGCGTCATCATCTCCCATGTTCCCGTTCGAGAAATTGCGTGGACGTGAAAATTTCGACGTTTGGAAGCGGCATGCAAAATCTTATTTAATAATTAAACATTGCTGGAAGCCGATAGAAACACCTCTTTCGAATGAACCTAAGGAAACAGATGTGGAAGCGGATGAGCGTGCGCTTGCGGAACTCACACTGATGATAGAGCCTAGTAATTTTGCGCATATAGCAACTGCAACTTCGTCACATGAAGCATGGAATGCGTTGTTAGCAGCCTATGATAACAAAGGATTAACGCGTAAAGTTGAGTTGTTAAAACAATTAGTCCAAATAAAGCTATCGGATTGTGAGTCTATGCCCGACTATGTAAATCGGCTTGTAATGACGTCACTAAAGGTGAAGAGCGCTGGTTTGAATATTGACGATGAACTGACAGCGTCGTTAATGCTGGCTGGCTTGCCTGATGAATTCCGAGCTTTGGTGTTGGCTGTGGAGAATTCGGCTAGTAATTTAGCCGTCGATGCAGTCAAAACTTTGCTACTTCAAGATGCAAAATTTGACACGAAAAATGAAAGTAATGCGTTGTATTCAAAAGAGAAATCCTCAAGAATAGGTAATAAAAAATTTCGTTGCCACGCCTGTAAAGAAGTTGGACATTATAGCAAATTTTGCCCCAACAAGAAGAAGACAGAAAAAACTAACACCAAAAATAATTATAAAAAGGATTTCAATGCATTGTATGCCTCGTTGCTAGTAAATGAAAATGATAGTGTTACCGACTGGTATGTTGATTCGGGGGCGACATCTCACATGACAAATAAATCAAACATTTTATTTAATAAAAAGGAAGTTGTAAATAAAGACGTGGTTGTCGCAAATAATACTAAAATTTCAGTTAATTGTATCGGCGATGTAAAAATGTCATTGTCTAACAAGAAAAATATCAATACAATTGTAAGAAATGTGGAGTATGTGCCGGAAATTTGTGCAAATCTCCTTTCTGTGCGTCAGATGACAAAAAACGGAAATAAGGTGATTTTTGAAAAAGATCACTGCAAGATTTTTAATAAGAGAAATCAAATTGTGGCAAGCGCTAATGTAGTAAACGATTTATATCGTCTGAACTGCAATTCAACAGAAACGGCTAGACCTGAGGAACGTGTAATGTCTGCAATAGACTATGAAATTTGGCATCGTAGACTTGGTCATATATCCCATGAAAATTTATGCGCTGTTAAAAATGTCTGCAATGGTATATACTTCTCTGGATTGAAGAAAAATAATTGCGTGATTTGTGTTAAAGGCAAACAAAGAAGATCGCCATTTAAAGAAGTTGGTAAGCGCGCAGGAAACGTTCTTGATTTGATACACTCAGATGTCATGGGTCCAATAAATGTTAGTTCGTTTTCGGGATCACGATATATATTGACATTTGTTGACGATTACTCACATAAAGTATTTGCTGTGCCAATAAGACAAAAATCTGAAGTTCTGAGTGAGTTTAAAAAGTTCAAAGAATTTGCTGAAAAACAATGTGGACGTAAAATTAAAGTACTGCGTTCTGACAATGGAACTGAATATGTAAATAATCGTTTTAAGGAGTTTATTGAAAAAAATGGTATTTTACATCAAAAAACTTGTCCATACACACCAGAACAAAACGGTGTTGCAGAACGTATGAATCGCACAATTGCTGACAGAGTACGCTGCATGTTAATTGATTCAGGACTTCACGAAAAATTTTGGGCAGAAGCGGTAGTAACTGCAGCATACTTATTAAATCGTATGCCAGTACGAAACAACAAACGCTGTCCTGAGGAGATTTGGTCGAACAAGAAACCAAACCTGAAACATATTCGAATTTTTGGTAGTAAGGCAATGGTACATGTGCCAAAAGAAAAGCGCTCGAAATTTGCGCCAAAGTCAATAGAATGCATATTTGTTGGCTATTGTAACCAAGCAAAAGGCTATAGACTCTTTAACCCTGAGACGAAGAAAATAAGACAAGGTAATCTATAAAAAAGAAACAAAATTAAATTTTCCTTCGTTTGTTATAGATGTTTCTGAAAACGATGAAATTGAAAGTAGCAGCATAGACAATTCTAAGGGGGCAGTGACTGAAGAATTGCCAATTACTCCTACAGAAAATATTTTTGATGCTGACTCTAATCTCAACGAAGCACAAGAGTTTGTTGATGCAACAAGTTTATCCGAAGAAGAAAAAGATCGTACACATTCAGCTGAAGAAGATGCCCCGCCAGTTGAACGCAAAATACGGCGATCAGAGAGAATTTTGAATAAATTAAAGTCGTCTTATAATTTTTGCGCCGTTGAATTTGTATCCAATGATCCATCTACAGTCAAAGAAGCACTTTCATCCCCACATGCAGAATTGTGGCAAAATGCAATGAAAGAAGAGTATGATTCGCTTATACTGAACAAGACTTGGACATTGTCAAAATTACCTTAAAAGAAAAAAGCCATACCTTCGAAGTGGGTATTCAAAACTAAGGTAAATGGCGCTGGTGAAATAGTTCGGTATAAGGCTCGTCTTGTAGCTAAGGGATTTAATCAACAGAAGGGTATCGACTATAACGAAACCTACGCGCCAGTAGTAAGATATACATCAATTCGTTTCTTATTCGCTCTTGCTGCAAAGTATAATTTATTTGTACATCAAATGGATGCAGTAACAGCATTCCTCAACGCTAAGTTGGAAGAAGAAATCTACATGACGCAACCAATTGGCTTTGACGACGGATCTGGTTTAGTTTGCAAGCTAAATAAGTCGCTTTATGGCTTAAAACAATCGAGTCGTGCATGGAACGAGGAACTGAACAAAGTCCTGTTAAGTTATGGTCTGAAACGAAGCGATGTAGACCAGTGTATATATTATCACAAAGATAGAGATAAAATTCTCATTTTGGCAATATATGTTGATGACGTTTTAATATTTGCAAGCGAAATGAAGGTAATCAACAATGTTAAAAAGGCGTTATCCACAAAGTTTAAGATGAAGGATTTGGGGGAGGCCACATCAGTTTTAGGTATGCGCATTACAACTGATAAAACGGCAAAAACTATAAAAATTGATCAGAGCCAATACATTACTGATGTCTTAACACGTTTTGGCATGGATCAATGTAATGCAACTGCGACGCCAATTGATTTGAATCAAAAATTAACGGAAGAAATGTGTCCAGATAACGATGATGAAATGCAGCAGATGAAGGATGTTCCTTACATGGAAGCTGTTGGCTGTTTATTATTCGCTGCACAGATTACCAGGCCAGACATTTGCTGTGCTGTAAATATGTTAAGCAGATTTTCCCAAAACCCTGGTAAAGCTCATTGGAATGGCGTTAAACGAGTTATGAGATATTTAAAAGGCACTATTGATAAAGGTTTGATTTACAACGACAAATCAAGTGAAATCATTGGTTTTTGTGACGCTGACTGGGCCAGTGATATTGATAGCAGACGTTCTACAACAGGCTACGTTTTCATTCATCAAGGAGCAGCAATCTCGTGGGCAACACGACGTCAGCGTACAATCGCACTATCAACTACTGAAGCTGAATTTATGTCCTTAGTTGCAGCAGTTCAAGAATCCATTTGGTTGAACCGACTCCAAAAGGAATTGATTGGTAACGTTAACAAGTCTATGGTAATTTATTGCGATAATAGGAGCGCTATACAAATTGCAACGAACAATTCATTTTCATCTCGCACAAAACATGTGGACATAAAAGCAAAATTTATATCTGAAGCCATTAAAAATGATAAAATAGTTTTAAAATATATTATATATAATAATATAAAATATATATATATATATATATATATATATAACTAATAATATGTTGGCTGATATATTGACAAAAGGTGTGGTTGCTATTAAACAAACAAAATTTTTATCCGATCTTGGAATTAAGTAAAAACATATATGAAGTCTTAATATCCCAGATCTAAATTTGCATGATAGAATATTATTTTATGTAAACAAAGAGTAAATATAATTATACAGAATACTTGTCCAGGGGGAATGTTGAAATTATATGGACAAATATTATTGCTCATAGCAAGCCTGTATACTTATCTATACATTTTGGTTTTAACATCAATACTTCTTTGATATAATTGTCAAAAGCATAATATGTGTATATATTAATAGTTACAATAAACTCTCTCTTCTAATTTTACTTTTGAACCATACAGACGTGTTTTATTTACGCTGCGCACATTTTCATATTTTAATATATTTGAACAAACATATGAAACTGTTATGATTGCAGCATACTTTTTCATCTTTTCTTATTACATTGTTATTGTTGTTGTTATTTTATGTTATTTTTCTTTTTTAGCACCGACAGGCTTGTTATTAAGTTTTCATTTTTACATTAATTCCACTAGTATGTTTAACCCACCCATATTAAAAAAAACTAATTTTTCACGCTCCATTTGCTAAAATGTGTTTCTTTTATTGCCATTTTATGGAAAACACAAAATTTTTCATTTTTTGTGATATCTTTTTAAATTTACACTTTTATTCGTCCAAATTACTTGCCTCTTTATAAAAAAAATAGTTTTTCAATGCTAAATTCTTATTTTTTTTAATTTTTAATAGCCACGTTTTTAAAAAACATCTTCAATATGAAATTTTTTTTTTTTTATAAATTTCATTTTTTTTTTAAATTTAAATTTGTTTTACTTTTCACTGCAAATGTTTTCATATTTTTATATCAGGCTCTTTTTGTTTCTGTACTCCCGTAAATAATGAGCTCCTTCTTTACATTCAAACTGAACAGCATTGGTTTGCAAACAAAAAAAGGCCGAGTGACTTCACACTGCCGCTTTGTTGAGCATAAAAAGTTTTACTAGTGTAGCTGCTACTTATACGTACCGTCAGTCAATTGTTGCCTTTGTATTATATTTGCAAAACAGCTCTTAATGGTTACAAAGCTCATAGCTCTCTCAGCAAAGTAAAGCACACTCGCTTCCTTTTGTAAACAGAAGTAACAGCACAGGTTACGTTTTGCAGAAATCAAAGGTTATTGATGTAGCAAAATCTATCTTTTCTATTTCAAACATAATTGCATAGCAATGATTAATAACATCGAAAGAGAGAATTGTCAAAACAATAACACTAAACAGAATTTAACAAATGCAACAGAGAGTAAGTTTTCTTGCCTTTCTTACATTTCTCTTTTGAAGTGACTCTTATAATCTCAGTAACCACAGCCACTCTAATCTATGTGGCAAGTCATTTCAATACAAATCGTGGGCTTGTTTATACGTTTTTTTTTCTATTTTTTATTGCTGTAGGCCATTACAACAACAAATTAAGAGGTTTTGTTTATTATTTTTAGAATTTTCTTTGATTTAAAACTTTAATTGGAAGTGTGTTTTTATAATCTGTTTAATTGCACGTTTCACTTACGGGTACATACATATGTATGTATGTACATATTTGTAACTGGCCCACATTCCTATACTTTATTTGTAATTGAAATATTTATTAAGTATTAGCTAAAACCCGGTGTGCTTCACTGCTCTTATCGATATGAAATATAAATATTCAAAATATAATATCAGAGAATAAGAAATAATTATTATGTAACATTGTAAATATCAGTAACAAAATAAATATTTTAAAATCCAGAATTCTTATTTTATTATACATAAAAAAATGTATATCAATACATTTTAAATATTTATATTTAATATCGATAGGAGTAGCGGAGCACACCGCGTTGTAGCTAGGCAGCTCTAGATGTAGATGCTGGTAGTCTCTCTCCTTCTAGGCGTACATCGTGTTGATCCGGCGTCTATCAGGTCTTGATCTTGATGATTGGGATCGTTTTCTTCTAAGACGTGCATCACGTTGATCAGGTGTCTCAGCTCCTCTCAGCAGCTTTCTGGTAAAAACTCTGAGAGTAAATAAAATTGCAGTGAAAAGTTTCTCAAAAATCTGTCGTTCGGAGTCGACTTTAAACTGTAGGTCCCACCGTTCATGTATAAAATGAACACACACAACATTAGTGGTGTGAGAAGCTAGCACGTTGTACAATGGGTCAAGTCGACCTCCGGGTACTGTGCTTATCTTAATTGAAAAGTACACGTCCTCTAACCTAACCTAACCTAACGAACAAAATTCTCGAACTTGCAACGATACCAATCTACATCAGATCTAGGAGCATCCAATGCAAAAGTCGAAAAAGTCGGAAAGTCACTGTTTAATATGGATTTGAGGCTATAGGTCGATGATTACGATCTTCTTTTGGCGAGAATTGGATTATTAGAGCACCAATAATATGTAGTGTCAGCAGACGGTTAGATTCGAGGATATGGTCGCTTTAGGAGAAGATGATATGAACTGATCAACGGGTTTGTGTAAATCGCATGTGTATGCGAATAAGCCAAAGAGCATAGTGGTCCCCAGAGCCAACAGAACCCATGCCATTGGTCAAATTCAGACTGATTTATTCGCTAAACTCTAACAGAGTTATGTAAAATTAGACATTTCGATATAATCCATGGAGGACATTTAAGAGGTGTTACGCATATAATAACATCATAAAGTCTTTCAAACGAATTAGAAATTTCATTGATGGATCACTTATATTTGTTTTATATAAATTTAAAGAAAGAAAGCTCTTAATGAAACACCCTTTATACGGACAAAGTGCAGTCGTGTAATAAAATTTGAAACATCAACACATTTTGTTTTCAATGACTTAAGCTTTTGTTACAAATCATATGGTAGACGAAAGTACTCATTCTGTTTAAATTAAATTAATGTGCAGTGAGGTGAAGTTCATGTGCCAGATATTTAATTGTGATAAAAGAAAATAGCTTTATGTGCATAAAATATGTCACCTATAATAAGACCAGTTTCTGAAATTCTTGACGTGTTGTTTAAGTTTTTTGTAATGAAAACATTGCTTAGGGTTTTTGCAACTTATATCCATACAGTTGTACAGTGCCAGACATATTGACTGACTGCTATGATGGAATTGTATCTAAGCATTAATACATCGTCTTTCTTAGGTATATTAATAATCATTTGTTTATCAGTGCTGCTCATATTAGATTGCGTTTAATTTAGTTGAATGCATTTTTAAATGCAATAGAATGTCGAAATCATGCTTGGGCACCATGCAGCCTATTTCAAAAAAAGTCTCTAGCATTTTCACATGTGTATATGCACTTCGGAATGTGTACTCTATGGCTGCATTTTAAAACAGGTTCATAATATGATTAATAAATAATACTACCTAACCACTTCTAAGTCATACACCACACATTTTTGTTTGATATGCCGATATTTAAAGCTCCATATTTTGGATAATAAGGAAGGAATCATAAACTTTTTATGGAAGTAGCAAAAAAAAACTGTCATCTTCAAGTGACTCTATATGAAATGGTGCTCTAATACACCCGACTATAGATAAAAAACTACGCACCTTTAGTTTTTTATCTTATCTTCTTATCTTTAGAAACGAAACGAAGTAAGTTTTTAAATTTTCGGTTTGGAAAATTTGGGTCCCTTTGGTCGTTAAGGGGATTAAACTATAATTATCGAAAGTTATACTAAGGTTTAAGTCCTATGTATTTCAGAAAAAATTGCTTCGGTTGTGAATTGGTCAATTCACACCAGTCATTGTATCGCTGTATTTATTGTATTGTTGGACAACAGTGTATGCTTGTTGTTGATAATTTTCATATAAAAATCCGATACACTTATACACATGTTTTTCATATGTTTTTAAAAGTTGTATTGGTTTCGTGCTATCAAATTGTGTGCATGATAAAAATGTGTATGTTTTCATATATTTTTAATAAGTTGTGTGGGTTTCGTGCTATCAAATTGTTTAAATGCCAAAAATTATGAAGAAGAATACGAGATACACAATACAACTTAATGTTGTGCGTTCACAAACAAAAAGTGTATTCAGTACAACATACACGATACAAACTCGTGTGAATTGGTCAAATATATTTCAAATACAAATTATCTTCAACTGACTCTCTTAAATAAGTTTCTAATTGCAAATTTATAATTATAATACAATAACAGTTTGCCAAGTGTGATAAAAGTAATATATTAAAAATTTAGTAACTAAGCAGTGCGATTATCAACATTTAATCATTGTTACGTTAAAATTCCGTAAATTTAAAAGAGACGCTATTTTAGTCACATGTCTTTAAAACTTTCGCAGTTCATTTCACTGATACTACAGAACCTAATGATTTATATCTTTTCCTAGATAGTTTATCGAATTTTATAAAGGGTGTGTGTGTGTTTGTGTGTGTATACCGGTCCATTGCTTCCATTTTATAAATATGCTGGTCTAAATAATACAACACAGTTCTGTATTATTGACAATGTTGAAACTTGAAAGTGATTTAAACCGCAAAAAAAAAACAAATCAAACCAATTTATGTTGCACTTAGTTTTGTTTGATTGCCCTGCATTTGCAGCTACATTCATTTATAAATGCAACATTAAATGGTTTTGGTTCAAACGTTTATCTCCGAATGAAATCATACTTTGTGTCTGCTTTTCATGTGTAAATGGAATAATTGGTCATTCAAATTAAGTGAACATTACATTTCGAAAGAGTTCATTGTATTTCCACATTCACCAAAATTCAGGGAATGGCTGCTGCTAATAGATTGGAGTAGACTTTGAATTTAAATGTTTTTACATTTCAAGGAACAGAAAAGAGAATCAGATATGGTCTACAGCATTTGAAACACAAATTATCGGTTGATTTAGTTTCCAAACGGATTATATTAGGACCACAATTTTTGTCCCAATTAAGTCTCTTGTTTCGTTGGATGCCAATACTGTTTTAGTATTGATCGATCATTGCACTGAGCAAACGATGCTTCAACAAAACAATAGAATTGCTCTCGTAGGCGTTGAAGTCGACGTAATCTAGCAGGTAGTGTGTTGGCTTATTAGACGTTAAGCCAGGGTTCGAGCCAAAGGACAGGCATCAAAACTAAATATAAAAAGTATTTCTGCGGCGACTTCCTCTCAGCAGATTTCTGGAAAAAACTCTGAGAGTAAATAAAATTGCCATGAAAAGTTTCTCAAAAATTCTGTCTTTAAACTGTAGGTCTCGCAACTCATGTATAAAAAAATTAACACACAACATAAGTGGTGCAAGGAACTAGGTCGTAATCCTGACTGAAGGGTTGTAATGACGAATTATATATGTATGTAATGTATAGATAAATTCGTGTATATATAAGGTGTTATAGAGGATAATATTTCCATATGAAAATATATGATTTGACTTAAGTGGGGAACAGAAGAGTCGCTGTAGAGTAGCACTGCAAGCTGAAACGGCACTTTAAATTGCCAGAGTACCTAGTTGTAGCAATAGGTGGAACATAATACGGTGTTCAGATATGCACCTTTATTTAATCGCAATAAACGCCATTATTGAGCTCAATATTTCATATAAAGTTTCAATTAATTATTGCGCAATAAATACGCAAATTGTTATAATATTTATAATATTGAGTCAAACTTCATTGCTTCTGCAAAATTTGTTATAATTCTTTCATAAAAATACAAACACAAAAATAAAGAAATAAAAACAGAATGAAGTAGTTTTAAGTTTAGTTTTTTAATTAAGAACCTTAGAAAAGAAATAAAAAGTTTTGATTTTAAAATACACCCGAATATTTTGAAGATTGGAAATTGTTGGACATACACTAACTTAAAATAATTAAAAATACTAGTACACACTCATTACTATTGAAACTGCTATGATATCAAAAACTGGTCTTGCTTGTACTTTACAAGTCATCATGATTTGTGAAAATGCTAATATTAGATGTCATAAATAAAGGATGAAGTGCAGGAAAGCAATTGTTATTCAACATAAAATGGAAAACGTATGTTATTCAAGGCATTTAAGTTGTAAACGAATCCTTTGTACCAGAATAGAAAGGAGACAAAATTGAAGTGACTTCTGTCAGGTTAATAAATACATACAAAATGTAAATTAAGTCAAAACAAGTTAACAGTCATCAGTAAAAGTCAATTCCTTAAAAATAACAAAAATATGTCATTTTATATACTCATCTCTTTTAAATACAATTTTTATTTTTTTTTTTAATAATTTCATAGCATTTATTTTTTTTAAATGATTTTTAGCTTTTGAGCGCCTATGGTATGAGGCATTAATAGTCCGTTCGATTGATCAGAATTTTTCTATAAAAAGTAATTCAAAGGCACTAAATCGCATCAACAAGTTGTAACAAAGTTGAGTTTGCAATAAATCGATTGTTAACCGCGCTGCATGACAAGTAAGCATCAAATTTTGAAATTAAAAATGAAGCTTGGATCGATAACACTTGCTATATAGCTTGCTCGTTACAAAAACAGAAATAGAGACTGACAATGCCGGCACATGAAAGAGTCAAAAACGTTTCATGGGCGAGTATCTGGAAAAATCTTTCGTCCAGACGGTTGGTATTAAATGTATACAATATCGATACCAAGAGAAAATGACGGTGTTGAATTCACTAGATTGAAGTCGAAAGGTAATATCCTTTCCTTTGTTTAAAATAACAAAGTTAGAAGAATCCATGCCATTAATTGTACTTTCAGTGTGGTATTCCCTGTACATATTGCTACGTTTTTACCTTTTTAACCATTTGAGTGCTATGGGTTTGGGGTAAATTAATTGAAAATTGCTATGAGAAATTGAGAAAAAATATTTTTTTATTCATAATAGTCGCAGCAGTCCTCACTAACTCAACGCCAAACTCTGACTAACGCAATCGTCGCTAAATCGACGAACCGCGATTTTGGCGCATTACCTATTCGTCACTATAGCGACGATTCCCACTCACACGGATAAAAACGTTTACCTTTTTAAAAACGATCGTTGACTGCAAACAAAATAAATTTGTGTTTAGTTTCAATTAAACTCTTCATTGTTCGTACTACTTTTGTGTGCCACCGTATACAACTTGACGAATACAACAATAATTGTTTGTTCGCTATTTTTCTTTGCTTACAACGCAGATCTTTTCAGCGGAGATCTTCAAACCACGACTGTTCTCTTCACACTCAACGCGTCTTCACATAAGGCTCACTGAATTCTACTGCTCGTTGCCTGCTTTGTCTTGCCTTTTTATATGCCCACGTAAACCATCCGATGAAGGTTCTTGAAGTCGAACGTTCGGCGTTTCGCCTTCTTGAGAACTCTATCGCGACTTTATTGTTGTTTATATATCTTGTTCACATTGCTTTTTGTTGCGTTCTCGCTTACGTGTCTATCCCCTTTTCTGTCATACTGATGTTGTTGGTTCACTTGAAACAAATTCGTTGTATTTAGTTGTGTAGCTTTTGCTCATTTTAATGTTAAACGATATACACCGTTTTCATTTTCGTAACAATATAAAAGGAGACATATGTAACATTTGACGCATATGATATCACTTATAGAGACGCGGGCCTTCTCCACACAATGGTTGCATGACACGTTAACATTGATGGTATGAATAAAGCCGAAGTTGTTCCAAAAATAAAATTCTACTGAATTTCACGGGATTCCACCAAAATCTGTATATAACCAAGGAAAACAAAACTCTTACTCTCTCAGTTGATTATTACAACACTTTAGTCAGAATTACGACCTAGCTTCTCACACTATCCAGGATGTGGGTGTGTTTATTTTACCCATGAGTACCGTGACCTACAGTTTAAAGTCGACCCCGAACGACAGATTCTGGCATACTTTTTATAGCAACTTTATTTGTCTCGTTTTGTTAGAGATGCCTGGGCTGGGGTTTGTACCACGGCCACTTGTCTGATATATTATTTGTCTGATATTATGATATATTATGTAATTTGCCGATTACAATGCCGATATTGAAAACCATTCGAAGGTATATAACTTCATTAAAAATGCATCTGTTTTTATAAATTTTCTGTAATTTCTAAAATAATGAGCCATTTGCACAAATTCAGGTGGATGGTAATCGAAATGAAGGCGTTGCTGCTTATACAACATATACGTATATATATATAAAATATTTTAAAGTGAAATATGCTATGTATGCATTACATTACATACTTATATACAGTGGAAAGCAAAAGTCTTAGTACGACAATATATTTTGACAAAAAATGGTTCCCACATTACTCATGGTTCTCCTTAGGGGTACCTATGGAGTCATCCGAAACTTTTCCTAATTTTTCTCTTGTTTTATGAAAAAAATTAAAAAAAATGTTTGTTTTATAATAAAACAGAAATAAATTAATAAAATAAATATATAAACTATTAACTTGTCTACAAACTTTTGGCTAAAATTCATGAAATTGCTACAAAACATTGCCGCACTAAGACTTTTGCTGTCCACTGTATATGTGCATATGTACAGTATTTTTTTTTTTTAATTTTTAATGTAATGTCTGCGCTTACATGTCGTATAATTGTTCATGGCTGTTTGTTTCTACATTTATTAATTAAAAAATATGTATTAAAGGAATATCAGCTTCATAATGTAAACCAATAAACCAAGATTACGTTACCCGAAAATGAAATCATCGAAATGTATACAATTTTTTATTTGAGATTTTGATAACAAAAAAAATAAAAAAAATTTTCGTGAATCGAGTCATAATTTATGTTAGGAGATATTTTTAATAAAACTCTGAACAACGAACATTAATTGAATATTAAACTTAAGATGGACGGGTGCCCTGGTAGTCTAGTGGGTTCGATTCCCACTAGAGACTCTGGTTTGTGACACTACACCAAGCATATGGTCAAAGTTATCCAGCACGTATATAATTAAAATATAATTTGTAATTGTATTGTAATTAATAAATAAATAAACTGAGGACGACTTTAGACTGATTTAGTTTTCAGATGGCGACATCTGTTATACTATTATATAGAGCTTATATTCGGAAAGAGTAATCCATTTTTCTGTTTCAAACATAATGGTAAATAAAACAGACAGGGTTCTGATGAAATTTCATTTTCGAAATTGTATGGAATCGTGATACCTTCAGCCACATTTTGCTCATGAAGTAAGTTTTCCATTGTCACTCGTTAATTCTCCGAACTTTTTAATTGCTGACATAAGATTATTATTCTCTGCTCACACCATTTGCTTAAGCAACAACATGTGTACGTCACATCTATATAGCGGAGATCTTCAATCCACGACTGTATACTTCGCACGTAACGCGTCTTCACGCAAGACTGATTGAATTCTTACTACTGGTTGTCTGCTTTCTCTTGCCTTTTTATATACCCACGTAAACAGTCTGATGAACGTTCTTGAAGCAGATGGTGGCTTCCTTCCAAAATGTTAGTTGCTTCGTATTTGAACTAAGTATCGTGTTTCATAATGCCGCTGTACAAAATATATACAATGTATTCTATTTCAAAACGTCGTCAATGTGTATTTTTAACGCAGTCAAATAGCAATCAGGCATCGGATTATAGTTGATGCATTGTTTGGTTACTTTGCATATCTACATTGTTTATATACAGTAGTAGAACTGCATACAAACTTTGTATTGATACATTTTGAAAGGCAGCCAGTTCTGGTTTTCGCCTTTTCGAGAATTCTATCGCGACTGCATTGTTGTTTGTGTATTTTGTTCACGTTGTTTATTGTTACGTTCGCTTATGTTGCTTTTCGTTATCTATCCCCTTCTTTTTCTTACTCATAGTCTTTGTTTTTGTAGCTTTTGCTTATTGTTTTAATGTGAAATGTTTCATTTTCGTAACAATATTGTATTTTTTTATCTGCAATTTACTCCATGACGACAACATATTTATTATTTTTTTATCAGCGCATGAGTGCATTTTTACAATAACGAGGCAACTGAGATAATGCTTGTCAATCGCAAATTGAGACGATTAAATGAAGAGACAACAAGTCATGAAAATGACAGAATTGTTGATTTTCATCAATCAATGCCGACGTAATAAAGCGACATAAATTCAGAAGACATTGATGAATTTATTTGATCGTCTCTAGGCACCTTAAGTTAGACTTTGTCTGTGAACAAATCTAAATCCATAATGATCCAGAAAGTACATCCAACGATTGAAAAAACTTGGTATTAACAAATTTAAAATATTTGCCACATTTTCTATAACAAATTTTTAGCTGAGCGTGCATTGCGATGATGCAGAGGCTTGACAACATCTGTATTGCCAATTCCGTAATTTGTAGTAAGTAAAAGTAAGTAACTAAGCTCATTGACCCAGGACTCAGCGGAAGGAAACTCTATTTTTCCTAACTAGTCGAATCATCTTCCTCAGACAAACCCATACAGTCGTGGATTTAAGTTCATAGGAGTCTAGTATTTTGTGGGCAGCCTGACAGTCAAATAGTATTGATATGTACCGTCCTTATATGTCGAAGACGCCGTGGTCTAGTAGGTAGTGTGTTGGCTTATTAGACGTGAGGCATCGGTTCAAACCCCAAATCAGACATCTACAACTGAACGAAATATGAAAAAATATTTCTTTGGCGACTTCCTCTCAGGAGATTTCTGGCAAAATCTCTGATAGTAAATAAAATTGTCATAAAAAGTTTATCAAAAATCTATCGTTCGGAGTCAACTTTAAACTGTAGTTCCCGCCACTCATGTATAAAACTTAAAACACACAAAATAAGTGGTGTGAGAAACTAGGTCGTAATCCTGACTAAAGGGTTGTAATGATCATTTATGTATGTAAGTACAAATAAGAAAGCATGTTACTTCGGTTGTCATTATTAGCAAATGGTAAACATTTCATTTAATAAATGAAACTTATAAAACCGGCGATTTGGAAACCCCTATATGGATAACACGATATATTTTTATTGAGCCTCATTCGCTTTTACACATACTAGCTGCACATTCAGGAATACGCAAACGGAATATTTATATACATTACACAAGCAAATGCAATTCATTTATGCAATTTTTAATAAGGCTAATCAATTATTTACACACATATATTAAGAAACAAATAATTTAAAATGTATAATTTTAATTTAAAACAAATTCAATTTCATGATGTTTGTTTAAATTTGAATATAAATCCAATTTTCTTATTCTTCTTCTTCCATAAGTACGTGTTACATATTCAATGCTAAATTAATTAATTATTAAATTAAATTTATTCCATTTGAAATCAACTTAAATATGTACATCCAATAAAAACTTACTAAATTGATTCACGTTTCAGCTTAATAATTAATTTCATTTCTCTTTTGGGGAGATTTGATTACCATAAAATTGTTTTTATTAAGTTTGATTTTTGCTTATAAGTCTTAGATACAAAACCTTTTTATTTCATTTTATATAAAAAAAAAACTCCAAAACAACTCCAAATGGTAGCTAAAAATTCATTTATTCCTACAACAATGGGCATTTAGATTGAATTTTTCGAAATTTGTTTTTAATAACAGATATGATTCCATAGCTGCCAGATTAGACGATTTATCGTAATTTTGACGATTTTGTGC
This sequence comes from Sarcophaga carnaria, assembly GCA_958299815.1. Taxonomy (NCBI): domain Eukaryota; kingdom Metazoa; phylum Arthropoda; class Insecta; order Diptera; family Sarcophagidae; genus Sarcophaga; species Sarcophaga carnaria. Next base: position 69,335,721 of record OY283149.1, on the reverse strand, counting down.
TCCAAAAATATCATATTGACGATTTGACGAATTATGCCCTTATTTTGACGATTTTTAGAAATTCATAATTTACATCATATTCTTTACTTTAGTACATTAATATCCACTTTAAGCTTTGCATTTGCTTTGCAATTGTTACTTTTACTAAATAACAAATTTAAGTTAGTAATAATGAGGTGTAATGTATAATATTTTTTTTAAATTATTTACGAACACCTGTGATGATACTACATAAAATGCTAAATAACCTAAATAAATAAATGCTCCAAATTAAATAGTAAAAGAAACTTAATAATAAATGATAAAATCTTTAAAGAAAAATGGTAAGTTTTTAAATATCTACAAATACCCTAAAATTACCCAACAATTAATAGCAATGCCAAGAATTTTGAGCATAATTTACCATTCGCCGTTGTAGACAATTTTTAAAGATTCAAATATAACTGCTAATATTACCATAATATAATAATAATAATATCTAATATTACCAAATAATAACTTCTAATATTACCAAAGGCAAGTGGCATTATTTTTTTCGTACGACCAACACTAATGGTATGGCCCCTATACATGCAGTGCTTTGTGTTGGAACTAGGAAAATATGTTATAGAATGTATAGAAAGGAGGAAAGAGGGAGTAGTGTTTGTACCATAAACCAGGAAATGACAGGAAAGACACCTGCAGGAAGGGAGTTCCACATACAAATAGTCCGACTAAAAAACAAATTTTGTCTGTAATGCAGTGTGCGATCCACTGGCCAGTCGAACACGAACGTTGGTGCTTGCCGAGAAAGACGAGTGTTACATGATTCTCAGGAACAAGTCTCCTTCTTCTTCTCGGTCGAGAAAAACCAATTGTAATAGAGATAGAACAGTGAATCACAAATCACAATTAATCGATACTCTAATGAATCAATGGAGTTGGATATCCTACCATCAACAACGAGAACCTTCGCCCTCTCCTGTACCCGGTCACGAAGTCTCAAAATAGACTTTGAGGCACCGGCCCATACATGAGAGTTGTATTCCATACTCAGTCAGGTATAAGTGATGTAATAGGAAGAAGCTCAGATAAAGCGAAATATTTCTTGCACCGTCTTAAATGGATGTCCAGCGCACGTTTACTCACTGCAGGCTTTTGTTATCAATTAAATTTGTTGATAAAAAGAGCGAAATTTGGCCAAACATAAAAGAATTATATGATAAAGAGTAAATGAGCTTCGTCGATTCGACGAAAAGTAACCTTTAAGGGTTAAATTGTTCGTCGATTTAACGAAGAGTAACCTTAATGTACAAAAATGAAGAGTAACCATCCAGGGTTAAGAAGTCAATGTACTAAAAATGTGTTAATTTTAGCGAACAACACACTGAATTTTCATGCCCATACCGTCCAGATCTTCTGACGCCCTAATATTTACACCACACATAGATATAGATGATACAGTATGATATGATGCCGCGCTTATGTGTCAATAAACAACAATGGGAGAGATTGTTTAAACTTAAAAAAAATTCCCAATAGTTACATAAAATTTCTCGATTTTTGGAAAAAATCTATACAGTATAGATGATACCATTTGGTCTCTTAAATAATTTTTAATTTTTTACTTGGTTAATCGCAATTGGAGTGAACTCTCCACCAAAGATTAATTGAGCAAATTTTGAAAAGCTTGTTTCTTATGCAGTTATTGGGAAGGCATTACTGGCGTTAAAGTGTGTTAAAATCTAATACATACCAAAAAGTAAAGCCACCAGCATGCAATCAAATGTAAAAAAAAAATAAATTATTTTGTAGATCTTCCACAATATAAAGTACATGTATGTAGCTACAGAAATAATAATTAAACAAATTAATTAACAATAAATAATTAAACAAAAATTATTGGATTTATTACCATACTGACGATTTTCTTTATGTTCTTTGCTTGAATCTTATCATGGACGGTTTTGTTTCATTAACTTTCATTATTCTCAACATGATCTACACCGCCAGTATGTTTGTTACATTAGATCGGTTATTATAGGTTTTGTATTTTTTCGAATGCAAAATACTGCACTAAAAGGTGAATATGAAGGCAACAATTTGCTTATTTTCCATAAAATCTTTGATATGTGTCTGTCGATTTTTCTTCTTTTTTGTTCAGTAAAGAAAACTCAAGGACTTTGCAGCCAGGTATGCAGGTAATAAATCAGCGTTTTGTTGTGAAAACAAACAGTAATTTTTAATATTAAGTTAAAAAATAATTGTAAGTATTGGTCATTGCTGGCTACACATTTTTTCCATCTTTCATGCAATTTGGGGGTTTCAAGTCAATGAAACTGTTAGTCTTCTGAAACAAACACATTATTCACCCAATTTTCAACTTCCTTGTACAAATCAAAGGACTATTCAGGTAATACGTGTTCTATCAATAAAAACAAATAGTATTGAATAGAAAAGGCGAGTGGGGCAGCAACTCCCAGCCTAATGTTTTGATTGGATCCTGAACCGGTTTTATTGGGTTGTTCGGAAAGTAATTTCGTTTTTTTTTTGTGAAAATGAAAGACAGTTTTCGTATAATATCTATCAAGTGGTCATAAGCTGTTGAATTTGATAAATTTAACCTCAATCATACCTCACGTGTTGTAATTCGGCGATTCACATCAACTAATGCTTTTTTGCGTCAAAATTGTCTGATCGAAATTTAGCGAAACAGTTCTGGGACTGGCGTACTGTCAACACAACTTCTCCATATACATCGGCTAATTTCTTTTTGGCTTGAACAGCACTTTTACCCTCTCTGTAGTAAAAGAGTAAGATATGTCGAAAATGCCGCTTATCGCTCTCCATATTTAAAAGGACACCAACCCAAAACTACTGTTTAGAATTAATTGGAATTTTTCACACTCAAGCCTTCCTATATGAGCTCACAAAGCATATAAAAATTATAATGCTTAAGTGTGAAATTGGGAGCAAAAAAAAAAAAAACAATTAAAACGAAATTACTTTTCGATCAACCCAATACTTTGTATGCAATTCGCAAAATTGTGTTGCTGTGTCTTGCGGCTCATTTTTGATGTTTTTCCATGCATGGTTCAGATTCAGCATTTGTTGTCGATAACGCTATGTATTAACAGTTTAACACGCATATCAATTTAGTTTTACAACGGAAGTTGATGATTGTCTCCGATTACCCCATGAATTTTTCTGTTTAGGATTCTGAAAATAAATACATTTTTCTTTATAAGTAAAAATTCAATACAACACCAATCTTCTGTCGTGTCTCTAAAGGAAAATTTCATAAATGATTTTTCGATTTAACATCTGTTTGTATTTAATTCTTTTGGTACACATTTTCTAGACTTTCAAATAGCTTTTAAACGGTGAGCAATTGTCTTACTCATCCAACATTGTTTGCAATTTGGTGTCTTCAAAAAGTGTGGTACATCACGAGCTCCTAAAGCCTGGTGAAACCGTTGATACAGATCGCTCCCGCCAACAAATGATCATAAAACAATCAGAATGGCCCACAAGATACTGCAAGCAAATTTTGCAACATGGTAATGCGCCTGTAAAAAAACACTCAATTTTTTTTGGATTTTTGGTAAAAATTTTTTGTTTTGTTACATGTGGGCAATTTAAACGACTTGGTTCGTGTATGTTGTATTGAATCCACTTTTTGTTTGTGAACGCTCAATGCTGTGCTGTCTTGTGTATTTTGTATTCCAAACGTCAAAAAACAATAACAAGCAGAAGATCAGTATTCATAATTTAATTTTCAAGCAACAAAATGAAAAATATTGCGGAAAAAATAAATTAATTAATCATCTCTGCGAACAATCAAAATTATGAAACGTTAATTGTTGACTCAAATTATATAGAAAATACTTGGTATTTTTATTCTTCCTCTTATTTACTCGCATTTACTTAATCTGACAAAACGAAACCAATACAACTTTTAAAAACATATGAAAAAAATGTGTATAAATGTATCGGATTTTTATATGAAAATTATCAACAACAAGCATATATTGTGGTATATATTCGTAAAACAATACAATTAATACAATAATACAAGGGCTTGTGTGAATTGCCCAATAATTTTTTTACAAATAAAGCACTAACACGTTCGCACAGTAAAGGACACTGTCCTTTGGCTCAATGTTATTTTAAATTTCTTTAATAAAATGTCTTAAGCCATTTTTATTTCTTTTTTTAATTTCTGCTTTTTGTTGCACGTAACTGCCTTGAATTTTCATTGCTCTTACAGTTTAGAATATTTTTTCCCCTCTGATAAATGGTGTATGCCTTAACGAGAGGATAAAGTAATGTTTTTTGATTCTGTTAGGTTTGTTACCGGCTTTTGATTTTCATTTTTTTTCACTCTTTGTGGTTTTCTGCAACAAGTTCTGCCAATAAAAATTTAAGCTCTCCTCATATGTTATCGTATTGTACAGAATTTATTAAGAGAATTTGTTTTCTAAAGACGTCGATTTTCAAATGAAGGAAGAAAATTTAAAAAAATATAATTTTCTCCACTATTTTATTTAAATATTAAAATAAAATTTAATTTTATTTTAAAATTGTTCTCGTTTAAGTCCTGCTTAGCCAAAAGTAGAAGTCATAAAAACGGAACGTATGTAAACATGCGTATGATTTTATAGTTATAAAAGCTTTAAAAACGTAACATCTGGATTAATCAAAGAAGGATTCTAACATACTTTCCCCGTACAGTACAGTCACTAAATCTCTGGAGCGCCACATCATCTTCTAAATTCAGAAACAACTTTCATCTTTATTATGTTTTTAGCACTGAGCAACACGCCTTAACATTGCATGGAACCTTATTCACCTATGGATAAAAGTCTAAAGCAGAACATAAACAAGAGTACTCGAAAAGTAAGAAACCTTTGCAGGACTAGGAAATGCACGGCTTCCTTGCAACATCCGAACACATATAAAAATAAGACACTTGAACTCATACATGGAAAGTATACTTTCATTCATTGTATGTACTTGATTTCAAGTCTATTGCGTGTACAAACATTCCCTGTCAATTTAGCAATGTCTGCAAACTCCATAAAACGTTTTCTGTCACAACATATTTTTTGCAAAAAAATTCCTAAAAAATTTCAACGCTCTTTAACTGCCTTTTTTCATGCGTATGGGCAATAAAGGCTTTAAAAACTCTCCCTTTGTAAGAGATTCTGTTTCATACTTTGTGCACTTTTTCTCTTCAAGGCAAATGTCTACAAAATTTTAAATAAACAAAAATATAGCATTTATGTCCTTTTGTTAGTTGTTTATTATGTCTTAAAAACAAAAAATAAATAAATTGCAGTGGAACGTGTCACATGACCTTGAATATACGGTAATGGTTGATAGAATAGAACCAAAGAAATATTTCTATTCTATTATTATTAATGAGAAAAGGACCCATAGTACTACGATCATACGATTTATTGTACTCCCCTCAGTAGGGCTATATTTGGTATCCCTTTAATGTCTCATCCTGGTAAAATTGACGATGTTGCTCGGTTACAACAAGTACAATACCCTGTCCCGCACCTGTTATGTTCCCAGGTATATTCTCCTGGGATATATACGTTTTTCACAGGCTCTAATAAGATTCATTCTCATCATCACAAGATCTACATGTTGTGTTAAATACTATGCCCATTCTATAAAAGTGTACTTTGAGTGTACAGTGCCTCTGACAAGAACCGATTTTCAACCTATTTCGTCCGTGAAAATTCTTTGCCTGTTTTTTTATTTCCTTTCGGTCATTTCCAATCATCTGCCAGAAACATTCTGGTTTCCTCATTGGCATGGAAGCTATCCTCCTAGCAAGCTCATTTCCCGCCTGATTTATTCAAATTAGTTCATAACCTGCCACCCAGCAACTATCTGATTCAGCTTTCACAGACAATCCCATACTAACTTCGATTTAACCTCATGGGTCGGGCAGTCGAGTGGATAATGGTCTGACTTCGGTATATCTTACCACCATTTTTTGTTTGTTGTTTGGTGTCATCCGTTGTTATACTCCACATCTTATGCAATTATACATAAACGACAAGATGTTAATACGTCATTGTGCTCATATAACCCACTTTTGGATTTTACGCCACTTTTGCATTTTTCCAGGCTGTTGGTATATATCCACTAACCAAACCGCCTATACTTATTGGGTATATCAATTGCTCCCCTGTATCCTATTGTAGTCGATCAGAAAGTTTCTTTTAATAGAAAAGTACTCAACTTTCTGGACAATTCCTCTTTCTAATGGACATCAAGAGCCACCCTTCTTCTTCAGGGCAATTTCATATGATATGATTACCACAAGGGCTTTAGATACTCTTGCTATAACCAGCAGATATCATACATCCTAATAGAACCTATCGCCTAACCTGTTGATGTAAACCTTATTGATGATACATACATAACATAATTAGTCATTACAATGTTTCGGTCAGGATTACGGCTTCTCAACACCACTCATGTTGTGTGTTAATTTACCACATGAGTGGCGGGACCAACAGTTTAAAATCGACTCCGAACGACAGATTTTTGAGAAGCTCTTCATGGCAATTTTTATTTACTTTCAGAATTTTTGCCAGAAATCTCCTGAGAGACAGTTGCCGAAGAAATGCTTTTTTCATAATTTCGTTTTGATGTCTGACTTGTCTAACTATCGTTTAATTTAAGCTTAATTAAAATTATTTTTTTTTTCATATAAATCATACCCATAAATGTTCTTCCACAAATCAACTGCTTATTACGGACAATGCGTATGAGTGTGGAGTACATTGCATTAAATTCAAATCTATCATACGTCGTCGAGAAATCAAATGTTTATAATTGAATTTCGTCAAATAATGGAATTATAATTAAAAATAAAAAAATTAAGAAAAATTCATTAACATAACTGAAGACTGTAAAGTCTATGCAAAGTTTTTAATATGCATTAATTTGACCGTAGAGCGAGTCTTAAAAACTTAATAATTCTAGCTTATGTATCACTTTTGATACATACTTGTATTTCATAGAATTTTCGCAATTATTGATAAAATTTGTTAAAACATTTAAATATTTTTATTTATTTTAATTCATTTCAATAAACTATTTTATATTATTACATTTTATTATCACTTTTCTGAAATTTACTCCAAACTTTTTCACATGATATACATTGCTGCATAGTTTCTTACATAAAAATAAACCACTTCATGTCAGTTTGGATTAATTTTTTTCTAAATGGTGTTAATTTGACATCTAGCACCCTTGCTTTGTGGCGATTTTTAAGTTTCTAATTTTTTAGATTTGGGCTCTTTTGTCACTCGCATCAGCAAGACTCTCAATTGAGTAATGGCTGAAGCCTGATTGTACAAACCATTTTTATATTTCGTTACAAAAATTTGTTGTCAACGTCATGTGAGTTAAAAAAGTTTCCTGTTGCAATAGAACATCGATTATATCAATAGCAATGGCCTCTCTTTGATTCCTCTCTGGTTGCCCGAATACAGGTTTCCATAAATACGGCTGTAACGAGTTGTTACGCACGTAGCATGTACTTGAACTTAAAAACACCAATTCGATTTCGGTTATAACGACCATAAAATTCAATTAGTTGCTCATCTACTACGACAAAATTATTGGAATTATTAAAAGCTGAAAGTGTTTCAGCCCATTTTTCGAAAAGGCGTAGAAGTTGTAAATTTATCATCATTTCCGAGTAGAACATTATCAAACCGTATGATTCTGTTATCCCATACGTACGTAGTTAACCGAAATATTATCCTTCTGTTATATCTATGAAATAAAACATAGGACGAAACACTTTCTTCTAATGTTTGTCTTTGACATGAGATAAATATGAGAAGCGCAGTAAGAAAGGCACTAAAACATTCCAAGAAAAATCTGCTAGCAATCTGCTCCTACATTGACAATATTTTCTCTTCGTAAAGTACTATGTATAGGCATACGGTTCTCTGTAGTACCAAGTAGTACCATCTTTGGCGATAAACATCCAATTGTCATGTTTTTGGTTGTCAATACTTTCGTCAGTTCATAAGACTAGAGTCTGTTTTCTTCTTCTTCAGTGTCTTCAGCAGCACGAATATTACATATATACAAACATATATAATTGGTAAACAACATGTTTAGCGATATAAAAGGCAATACAAAGCAGACAACGTATCAGAAACAATTCAGTCAGTCTTGTGTGAAGACTCATTGCGTGAAAGAGAATAATCGTGGTTTGAAGATCTCCGTTGTAAGGAACAATTGTCAGTGTGTACACGGAATAGCGTAAAGAAGAATAACAAATAAAGCAAGTTGTTGTTATTCAAATCAAGTTGTGAAAAGTGGCACACAGAATTGTGCTGACAAAAAAGGATTTATTTAAAACTAAACACAAATTTATTTTTATTTTTATTTGCAATCTACGAACTCATATTTTAAACGTTTTTAAAACGTTTTTTATTAAAAAAAGAAAATATATTTTCTTTCAATAAATTCTGATATTGAATTCGCAATTGTACGACTGTAGCCGATTTAAGATTAAACTATCGCAAAGATTCCTCATCTGACTATCTCACTATGCATGTCTATGTGAACATCTGGATGAAGTTCTTTGACAGTTGTAGGAGCTAGTAGTAGCATCAATTCAATCTTCGTTATAAATAGTTTGTAGAAAATTGAAAAAGACACAAGTCGTCGATTTAAAAAATAAATTTCTTTTTTTTACACCATGGTCTCCATAGCTGTTAGCAATTGTTCCTAATTTTCATTTAATAATTGTCTTCAGCGACGAGTCCCATTTCAGGACGAATGGGTATGTGAACGAACAAAATTGTCGAATTTGAGACGATACACATCCACATGAAATTCAAGAGAGTCCAACAAATTTTGGAGATTTGGAGCTGACGGCGCCACAGGGCTATATTACTTTGAGATCTTTGCTCTGCAGATAGGTGATTACCAGTTTCAGCTGGACGTCAACACAGCTCATGCTGCATTAGATATTTTGCATGAGTGTTTTAAATGCATGGAGGTGATGTGAACTAGCCGAACCAGTAAACTGAAATCTTTTTCGATCTATGCCACCAATCAAGCCTAATTTACGACTAGAGTCATGGTAAATTGAATACTTCGTATGCGCCCCACCCAGAGAAGACGTGGTGGTCATTCTTGAACTATGTTATATTCCATAACAATTGCCGCAATAGGCCGTTTAAACGAATAAAAAATTTCGATGATACCTCACATACACTTTGTTTCATTTAAATTATAAATAGCAAGTGCCTATAGAGTTCTTCATTAAAGAAAATTTTTAGTATTTTCTTATGGTTACATCACTCAGTCTTTTAGTCCTTAGTTTATTTGCTCATGTATTCCTCACATTTTAGAGTTAATTTTGAATGGCATTTTCTAAATTGAATTACGTTTCTCTATTTTCATATATTTTTCGTCCGCTTTTGTGTCAACTCAAATCAACAACTGCAACAACACCAATTTCTACATCAACGAACAAAGAGAGTTATAATGGATGTTCAAATGGTCGGCGAACGGACATTTATTGCCTTTTGTCGTCACACATATAAGGGTGATGCAAGATATGTGTTGAAGTTTGAGGAAACAAACGATTGGAAACTTTTTAATTCAATTCGCTTATACGCCTTTTTCACCTTTAAACTGTGGGCGAGAAGGAAAAACGAGCGATGTTGCACTCTCAAAGTCATTGTTCTTCGTGCGGCAAAGAAACTGTATGTTGTCAATGCAAATGTTCAATGTGCAGAAAGCGTCTAACGAACATGGCTTCTTTACAATTGCCAAATTTCAACACGTTTATAGAAATAATGAAAATGAAAAGTTCAAACACAACGTTATTTATTTATTTATTTTTTTATTATTATTGAATCTTTCCTAAAGAAATTTACAATAGTTTTCAAATCTTAAATCTAGTTTTGAAGGTTAATAGTTAGCACCAGCGTGTTAACTATATATTGTATTCAAATCTTATAATAATACTACATTAAAAATTGAATTGTAGGAATGTTGAGATCTCTATGTATATTGTCGTTATGAATATACCATGGAGCGCAGGCAATTTGTCGTAAAACCTTGGACTGTCTTCTTTGTAATTTCAAAACGTTAGACGCGCATTTGTATAAAAGAACCTTGTAATCAAGGTCTAGTGTTGAATTAGGACCAATAATCCAGTGCATTTGAGCGGATTTCAGCTTAATGGCCGCTAATTTGACCTCGATGTGGCGGGACCATGTTAGATGCCGGTCTAAGTGGACTCCCAGGTATTTGATCTGATTTTGAACAGGGACAATATTTTTTATTTTTATTTGTGGGCAGTCTTGTCTGAGTGTGAAGGACACTTGGATGGATTCACCTTTATTCTCCACTTTTCATCCCATTTTTCCAAATCGTATATGTGCGACTGCAGTTGTGTTGAAACTACCTTAGGATCCTTGTTGAAGCTTATAAATGCGGTGTCGTCTGCATATGTTGATGTGTATGTGTTAAGATTTGTGGGCATGTCTGATGTATACATTAAATATAGAATAGGGCCTAGTATGCTTCCCTGGGGGACACCGGCAGAGATCTTTTTTGTTGTAGAGAGTTCGTCCTTTAATGTGACCTTAAAAGTTATATCAGTTAAATAGCTTTTAAGAAGTTTGCGTGCGTTATTTATTACTACTACAAAAAATTTTAATTTACTACAAAAAAATTTAATTATAATTTATTTTAGATTACATCAGGGCCAACTTCAATCAAACTGGACCAATGACCAATGGCGCAATGGATTCAGGATTTGTTTCTGGTTTATTTTCATAAGCCCGTGATTTAATAGAACTGTTTAAGCAACCAACTACTTCTTCTCCTACATGAAGTATCTATAGGACTGTGGTATAAAACTCTAAAAACTCCATTAGAAATAGGTATTCATGAGTAACCCAATGAAATATGGCCATATCGTGGAATTAAAGGGCACTTCGATAATAGCCCTATCAAGTATTTAAGAAGCGAGGGTTGGCAACACATATTGTTATCAAATTCTTAACTCGCCTTATGCTCCTATCATAGCAGTCCTATGGACTTTAGAGGAATTGATTATATATGTAAATATTACAGCAACTATCAAAATATAAACAACGTAATGTATTACAAATGCAGTTATGGAGAGATTTTAAAGCAGCTACGTACCGTAAAAAATTATAAGAAATTTAGGTTTTAATTAAAATTCATTCATAAAACCGTAATGTATTACCTATGGTAGTAGTCTAGTCGTAGTGTGTTGGATTATTAGATGTAAAGCCAGGGCTAGAACCCCAGGCCAGACATCAAAACAAAATACATACATTTCTGGCAAAAACTATGAGAGTAAATAAAAATTGCCATGAAAAGTTTCTCAAAAATCTGTCGTTCGGAGTCGACTTTAAACTGTAGGTCCCACCACTCGTGTATAAAATTAACACACACAACATAAGTGGTGTGAGAAACTAGGTCCATAATCCTGATGGATTGTAATGACCAATTATGTTATGTATGGACCAAAAAGTCAGAATTCTTAACTGCTAACAGTTTTGCTACAGGGATAATTATACAGTGCATATCAAAGGTCCATGTACTTTAATATATATGAATTTTAAGTAATAATTTGTAAGATTAATTAATGTTTTTTATATTTATTTTATAAATTTATTTCTATTTTATATAAAACAAAATAATTTTTATTATTTTTTACAAACCATAAGAAAATAATGAAAACTTTCTGGTGACTCCATATTTTGCACCCCAAGAAGTCAATACACCCAATCATACTGCTACGAATCTAAAGATGTGATTTGCCTACAAAAGGTGTAACAGGCTTGATACTGGTACACAAAGTCCCGATATGATTCCATTCGGAATAACCGATGGTACAAAATTTAAAAATTTTAAATTTTAAAAATTCCACTAAAATTATTAATTCCCTATTAACGGTAACTTTATATTTAATTGAATTTGAAATATAATACTCATACCCATCATTTTACTTGTGCATGAATAATTACGCTGTAAAGTATGCAGTGAAATTTCTTTTACCATGTCGTATATGAAACTAAAGGAATTAAATATCACTCATACGTTACGTATTTGTAATTATGAATTTTACACATTTACAAATTGTAATAACACAAAACACACATCTCTAATATTTAAGTCAGCCGATTCATTTTATGGTTTATTAAAAAAAAAAAGTTTTTTATCATCAGCCTTTCGAAATCAGCGATGTATTGATCCATGTGCAGGAATATGTGGCCCTTTTGCGGTTTGCAATGTTGTAAACCATAGTCCGTTCTGTACTTGTATTCAAGACTATACATTAAATCCATTTGTTCAGTGCCAAAGAATGAGTAAGTTTGATAGGATTAGAACTGCTGCGAAAACTTAACTATTAATAAGATTTTTAATGTCTGTAGTTGAACCTCAAAAGGATGTTGTTGCTTCGAATCCTCGTCAACCTTCACCGTGTGTTCCGAATAGCATCTGTAAAGATATAGGGACAACACCTTCATGTACTTGCTTACCAGAGTATACAGGGCAACTACCTAATTGCCGCTCTGAATGCGTTACAAACTCTGAATGTCCCACGCAACAAACTTGTATTAATCAGAAATGTAGGGACCCCTCTTCAGGACTTTGTGGCCAAAGTGCAGTTTGTCGTCCAACACTCCAATATGTTATTGTGAGTCTGGCTATACTGGTAATCCATTTGCGCTATGCTCTCCCATACAACAAAATCCACCAGAAGTGTTCGACCCTTGCAATCCATCGCCTTGTGGACCCTATGCTTAATGTCGCCAACAAAATGGCGTTGCATCTTGTCAATGTTTGGCAATCCTTATGAAGGTTGTCGACCGGAATGTTTGATTCCGACTGCCCGTCAGATGTAAAAACCTAGTACCTATGGGCAGAATGCAGAATGTTTTGTTAGAAATCATTTGGCGACGTGTAACTGTATTTATGGATATCAAGGCGATCCATACCGCTATTGGGCTAAGGAAGAATAACGTATAGCAATAACAATTCACCATAAGAGTTAGTTTTTTAACGCTTGTCGTTACCAAAAATGACGTCGACAAAATCCGAGTCGACACAACACAATATCGACTGAGTATTGACTTACAGAATATCAAATGTGTGTCGACAGTCATCGATAACTGTCAATAACGACAAACTGTCAATACTAAGTGACGTCATCTTGCGTCGACGACGACAACCAGAATAAGGGTGATTAATTATGAGCATAATGCATTCACTCCAATTATTGATTAAAAATCGACCCGGTACATTTAGAAATTTATGACTTGGTACTTTTCCTTTATGTTTATGTTACTTATTGAATGGTTTTATTTCGTGGAAGACATTTAAATTGGATAATAATGGCCATTGCTTAAACCAAAAACTACATAAGTTCCATTGAAGACTTCGGTATAAATCCACTCTAAAATTAGTAAAGTAATTGAATGAAGGTATAAGATGTGAGTGGAATAACATAGTATCTCCAGACTTTTGTTATATTTTCTAGTTGTCAGAACCCCGCAGCATCATTAAAAGCTAAAGACTTAGTTCGCAAGGTCTCAAATTATCTTATATTTGACTGCATAAATTTCTGTTTAGGAGATTGTTTGGTAGAACAGTTGGGTTGTCGCTAGTCCTCAAACGAAAGCCAATAGAAAAACATTTCCATTTTCGTAACAATATACATATTTGCATTGTACATCCAGCAATCCAACACTTCATATAAACCTTTATGACCTGTGAGTATACTTACTTACTTTAAGCAAACACCGAAAAATAATATTTCTGTGTGTATTTGTTTACGAATATTGTGTGAATTGTAAAATCAAGTAAATAAACATTAGAATATCATAAAATTTTATTAAAATATTTAAACCGCATTCATTGATAAATATTGCGAGTATTTGGAAAACAAACAAAAAATTTAAATATTTCTTAGTAAAAGGGCTAATACGTCTGAAGGTGGCGAACAATAACTTACTACGGCTACATCACCGTTATTGTGAACACTCAACTGAGTACAATTTCAGCATTGTGTCAACAGTTTTGTGAACTGAATATTGTTTTCATAACTAAAGCTAAGTAGTATGTTTATGGGGTTTCTCGACCAATCCCTCCATACGAATTTGGGATCATGCCTACGCTACAGTCGGTAGTTTAAGTTAGTTGATAGGTTTGTAACATGTAGATTGGACGGACAGAATGAGTATGTGTGTGTATGTCTGTGTCATTTTTAAAGTGTGTAGGTTCGTCTCGAGTCTGAGTTCATGATGCCGATGATCCGCGAGTGTGTGATTTAGGGTACCGTAAACTCATGTTGTTGACTTGTGCAATGTTATGCTTTTGTTTATTTTATTTTTTAATGTAAACAAATTTTAAAACGCTTGACTCATATTACAGTTTTTAATGTAAACAAATTTTAAAACGCTGACTCAAGAAATATGCAGCTGTGTGCACGTCTACATCGTATATCCAAATAGAAACATGATTATGCATGTGCATTTTATTTGTGTTAATATGAGTATATATGAGTGTGTGCACGTACATAAGATCAAAAAGAACATTTTTTAAAGTAAACAAATACAAAATTTTGGGATCTGGTTATGTTTAATTAATTTTTTTTTATGATTCAATGCGATATATTTCCGTTATGTGTGGTCCTTTTTTTTTAATGTAAACAAATTTTAAAACGCTGACAATGTGGGATAACGACATATTGTTGCTGTAAACAATAGCAACACTTTGTTATAAATAAAAGCAGCGTGACTCCTTATCATTTCTTACTCTTAAGGATAAGATCAATAAGAATATTTATTAATGTAAACAAATTTTAAAACGCTTGTCTCATATTACAGTTTTTAATGTAAACAAATACAAAATTTTGAGATGTGGTTGTGTTTAATTAATTTTTTTTTTGTATGATTCAATGCGATATATTTCCGTTATGTGTGGTCCTTTTTTTTTAATGTAAACAAATTTTAAAACGCTGACTCAAGAATTATGCAGCTGTGTGTACGTTTACATCGTATACCTAAATAGAAACATGATTGTGCATGTTCATTTTATTTGTGTTTATATGAGTATATATGACTGTGTGCATGTTTCCTCATCTACATCCCAGAGTATAAATTGTGAGAATTTTTTATGATTTTTAATTATTATACAACTGTATATTTAATATAAATAGGGATTCTAAATGGAACTTTTCAATAGTCGTATTTTGAAAATAATAGTGAAAACATACAAAGCAGTTCCTCTAGAAACGTGAAAAAGGAAAAAAAAACTAAAAAATGAACACAGTGTCTGGTCTTAATAAACTCAGTTTGAAGCAGTACGAGAAGGAAGCAATATGTTTAAAGGATATACCTATAGATGACATCAATCCAATCATTAAATGTAATAGAGTGAATACTAAATTCGGGGAAAGGATAATGCTCGAGTTAGAAAAAAATGTGGTCTTTCTCCCTCAAAAATATTTAAGGATGACAGGAGATCAAATTGAAAACCTCTGTAAAGGCAATTTTTATTTTAAAAAAATTAAACAAGGAATTACTAATTATACTTTACAATTTGGAATGTATGAAATTTAAATAAAGAATACAAATAGAAAAATAAAACTCTAAAGCAATATTTGTTATTATTCCAGTTTTATTAGGGGTATGACAACATCTATAAAACAAGAACCGCAACAGCAAAATAGATTTATAATTGTTGATGTGCAAGGAATTTTCATTGGTAATAAATTTCATGCAAAAGAAGTCTGCGTTTCAATATCAGATTTTGAAATCCGAACGTTTCTCATTTCAACGTTGGAAAAACATTCAGAACTAACTAATAAGGATATTAAGGTCAATAATTGGCTATTTAACAATTTTCATGGCATACATTGGAATAAAGGTTATTCTGCACTACAAGATGTGATAGATTACTTAACAACTACTTTGAAAAAAAGGGAACAACTATACTCTGTCATATATGTTAAAGGAAATGAAAAAATGAAGTGGTTAATAGATCTTCTTAAAGGAGAAATAGAAATATGTGTAATTAATTTAAATGAACTGAACTGTCCTAATATAAGAACTTTATATAAATCTCATACTAATCTAAATACTTGTGAAAATCATTATAATTGTAATCGAATTTGTGCTAGAAAAAATACCATTTTATTTAGAAATTTCGTAAAGTTAATTCTTAATAAAGAAAACTCTATTCCAAACATTTGAAAACATTAACTACAAACCATTTTAAAAATATGTTAATATCGTTTAGTTAATCATTACTCTCTGTTCAGAGTACATCGTCCCGCACTAACACGACCTGCTATTGACTTTTTAAAGAAGGGGAAAAAATGGTGACATCAGCTGAGTTAGAGGATATATTATATAGACATAGTAATCAAATTGATAAACAACATGTTGATTTATTTTTAAATATTATTAATGAACTAAGGCTATACAATATTAGTAAAATAAGTTATCCATTTTTATGTATTAATAATGTCATACATTTGTATTATTGTGAAAAAATTTACTCAGAATCTTTTGACATTTGTCGATGTCAAACATTTTATGAAAAATATATGATAACGCAAAAACTTTTCAATCTGTATAAACGAATATTTAACTATTATTATGTTCCATAGATATATGTATTGTATTGTACAAAATAACAAAGAAAAAAAACTGAAATAAAATACACATAAGAAAAAAAAAAACTATTTTGTTTTAATTAATCTCTTTATTATAGCGATGGGGTGATTATTTTTAAAAATAAGAATTCAGATGTGGTTAAGTTTTTTTTCTTCATTTATTATATAATTTCTTCGTTCGAATTTATTGAAAATTACAATTTATTGAAAACACAATTTTTACATTTAGTAAGATTATAAAAATTAATTATATTTTTAACTTCATTTTCAGCTTGATATAGTCTATGTTTATAAAAAGTACAGGGGCATGTGTCAGGACCACATGTGCTGTTTTCATTCGACCATTCGCAATCCTCGAAATGTTCACCATGCCTATTTTTTATTCTTTTCAGGTTGTCTACATACTCCAGTTGTGTTTGTATGTTGATCAGTTTAGTTTTATCTGCATCAGAAATTATGTGTGAGAATGATTTTAAAAAGTTGTATATATCCTTTAAAATCATTTTATGTTGATGGTTTTATTATTTATATGATTTAAAATCGCTCGTAAAAAAAAACTCCTCTCGTCTTTAGGGTTATTTATTTCAGCACCGGTGTCTATATCCCTCTCGTGTTCGGGATCGTACTGAAAACAGTAGATGTTAAGGTTGATATTTATATTTTAATCTCTTCTGTACGATAAGATGGACACACAGTAATGTTAGACAATAAACCAAATTTACTCTTTATATACCTACGCAAATTTTAAAATTTCGTAATATTGTGAAATTAAAAGAATATTTTTTATTTTTTTTTTTATATCTTTTTTATTTATATAACATATAAAATATTCAGAGTTACATATACATTTACAATATTTTCTTTACTTCATTTGTAAGAGGTACATATTCAAACATTCTATCATGTATAATTAAACAATATGCAGACGTGTTAAGTGGTATGTTTTGTTGTGTCTTCAATTCGATTCGTATATCAATAGGTCCAGTTTTTACGGCTTCATTTTGATGTGTTACATCTAGAACAATTATTGGTGCAATTGTCTTAAAACTATCTCGTTTTAGTAAGGGTTGCGAGGGGCGTGAATAATAACTTTCTTGAAATTTTGAATACATATGATAT
This sequence comes from Sarcophaga carnaria, assembly GCA_958299815.1. Classification (NCBI taxonomy): domain Eukaryota; kingdom Metazoa; phylum Arthropoda; class Insecta; order Diptera; family Sarcophagidae; genus Sarcophaga; species Sarcophaga carnaria. Next base: position 69,317,894 of record OY283149.1, on the reverse strand, counting down.
AGTAGAGCGAACCGATTTCTATCAAATTTAAGATTTAAATCATCGTAGGGATACGACTCTGAGTTGAGATGAACTTTAACGTCGGTTAGATCACAATGTATAAATTTGTTAGAGCTATTTCGAAATGCTATTAACAGAAATCGAGGTCTTTCATTTTCATGAGCAAGCTTAACATTCCATAATATTGTATTGCTTTCGGGAAGAGAGGGGTAATAATACACATCCCAACTTCTAAACGATATGTTCAAAGGTCGACGACTGTTGATAGTTTTATACATTTCCAGTTTATAGGCATCAGCAAGTTGAACATGTGGTACTTTCCATGTTATATTTAAAATCGATAGTTTACATTTTTCACTTGATATATTTGATTTAAAGACTTGAGTATCATCTTTAGATCGGAGAAGAATTAATTCGTGTTTGGAATTAACTATTATCTTATTGTAATCTTCTGCAAATCCGAGTAACATTTTTAATGGAACACAAAAATTAAAACCTCCAGTAATGAGCGAAAGATCAGATTCATTGATTGGTGACCATCCTGCATTTACTAATGCATCACTTTCGAATTGATTTAATGAAATATAGTTCTTAATATCCGTTGTTATACCCACATGACGTGTACGATCAATTTCTACACCATTTATCTCATAACGAATTTCATCGAACAGATAGGACATACAGTTGTTTAAGAGTTTTAATGATGGAGAGACTGTAGAATCGTCTTTTGTTGCAAATCCTTCTATGTATAGAAAACTTTCACTTGGTAGAACTAACAAATCTTGGTTTTGAATTGATATACGAATTTCATCGTTATTCTTAAATGATTGTAGATATGATGTATAACTATGATATTCTTTCTTGATGATTGAATTATCAAAATTTGGTTGTTGTAGTATGTTAATTATACTCATTTTTGTTTTAGTTTGAAACCAAGTTGTTTTAGAAATTCACGATTATGTCTACTGAGATTCTGTGTCCTCTGTTTTTGTGTATTTTTTTTTATTTGTGATAATTTTTTAAAATCTTCAGATCTTGTTGCTGTTTTTATTGCTGGAGATGGGTGTAACGTTTTTGATTGCGATACTGATAATAAATTGTTGTTGTTGTTGTAGGAATTGTTTTTACTATTAAAATTAATCATTCCTTCAGAGGTTTCAAATGTAATCTAATAGATATTTTTTCTCCGCGAAAATTAATAAGGTTTCCGTCCTGATCGGCTACTTTTAGAACAATGGTGTTGATTGATCTAGCATTAACTGGTAAATAAATGACGTTTGCTGGTGCTTCTGTTATTTTATAGCCAGGACTCACGTTAAGCGAAAATTGATGTAGAGTGTGAGCAGAAACGTTATTTATATAGGATCCGCTGACAATATTACACTCAATTAAAATAGTGTTTATTTTTGTAATATCTATTGTTTTGTCTGATTTATGCTCTTCACCAGGCTTTAGAACTCTCTTACTAAATCCAAGTAGTGTTCCAATTGATCTCTCTTTATCGAAAAATATCGTATCAATTGAGCTCTCTATGTAGGTTTGTAGTGTGTTATAATTTGATTGAACATTAAGTTTTCCTTTTACATTCAACTTTTTATATTTTCTAAATAGAAAATCAGCTAAGTCTGAAAATTCATATGATCCCACAGGAATTTCTATAATATGGTTACCAATATGAAACAAATTGTTATCATAATCAATATTCGGAATTGAGTGATATGTATCAAAACTTATTAGACCGCAAACATAATTTGATTCAAGCACAATGGGTGGAAAATAGTCAGCAACTAGTTTTGATGTATTTCCGTTCAGAGTTAATGTTATGGACATCTTAACGTATACCTTGAGAATGAATAATTTTCAAATATTACAGTGTTTTTATAATGATATTGATGACGCTGCTGAAGTATTATTTGAATTTATCCAAGAATTGTGATTTGATGAAAATCCCAACCATTTAACATACAACATATTTCCTCTCCTCTTTAATACTTTTTCAACTAAATATGTTTGAGTGTATTTTGTTTTCAAAAGTTCATATTCATAAAATCCACCTTTAATTTCACTACCACGATAGTCTTCTAAAATGTAAGTATTGGGATTTGTATTCCTTATATTTTTGATTTTGAAGATTTCTGTAGTCCAATTTGGTGTATATCCTTTTTCAAATACATGTTTATATTTGCTTATACGAACATGATCACCAATTTTAAACTTAGGTCTCCTAAAAACCTTTAAGTTATTGTAGACGGTATCCAAAAGAGTTTTTTCATTGAAAGAGTTCACTTCATTTGGTGTCATTTTAATTGTTCTATGAAGTGTATTATTATATTTATCTATTAGTTCTTGATATATGTTTATCCATTTGTAAGTTCCTTGAAAGCTAAACTCTTTCCACATCATCCCTTTCAATGTTCTATTAAATCGTTCAACTATTGATGCTTTCAAAGAACTATATGTTGAATAGTGATTAATTTTATGAGATTGCATTAAATGTTGGAATTGATTATTAAAGAACTCTCTACCATCATCGGTTTGCAGGTTTTTCGGTTTTCGCTTTGCTGTATCGAATACACTTTTCATAGCAGCCGTTACGTTCTGTGCACCTTTATTTTTAACAGCAACAGCCCAGGCTTTTTTTGAAAAAGTATCTATAACTGTTAGAAGATAACGATATCCATTATTATATGTTTCATAGCTTCCCATTTCTACTAGATCAGCTTGCCATAAATCATCAATTCCCTTCACTACAACTCGTCTTCTTTTGAAATTTTTTCTAGCTTGTTTGTGTAATTCTTCTACTATTTGTCTTTTGTCTGCATTCAAATCCATATTATTTATATGTGTATGTATGTGTGTGTGTGTGTGTGTAAGTATATTTTATTCGATTTTTAGTTTTTCCTTTCAGTGAATGTTTTGAATAGATATTCTTCAATATGATTTAACCTTTGATTATAGATATTAATTCTCTTTAAAACTTCAATTTCAATTTTCTTGAAAGCTTCGTTAAACACTTTCATTTCACTTTCAATTTTATTGAATTTCTCTGTAATTTTATTTCTGTATTCAATATTTCCATTATAGTTTTCCTGCTTAGAATCTATTATTGCCTTCTCAACATAGTTATCAAGAGCTTTTTCAAGTTTCTCCATATAGTCTTTTATTTTCTCAATTTTTACAGATTGTTCGCTAATTTTATTTTTAACATCATTACTCATTATTTCTTGATTGTGTATAATTGAAGTATTAACATTATCTTCGAATACTTTCATTTCATTGTCATGCTTTAGATAAACATTTTCAATCTCACTTTTTAAATTGTTTATTTGATCAACTAGATCATCATATATTTGTGTTATATATTTTTTGATTACAATATTTTTGTTTTTATAATTATATTTATTAAAACTTTCTCCAAATTTATTAATATAAGACATCTCTTTCACTCTTCTAATAAATTATGTTAGATTCTTTAAGTTCTTCGATAATAGAGATTATTTCGTTTTGATGATTGTTGTGACCAGCACCTTCCGATGAGAGAAGTAAACGTAGTCTGTCAACTAATTCATTAGGATCATCCCAATATATATAGTTTAATTTCCGATTATCTAGTGATTTTAGCAATAATCCACTGCCTTTTGTTGAAATTTTTGTTGTTGTTTTGAATAAATGTTTAATTATTCGTCTATATTTGAAGGCTCGTGTTCCTTTCACTTGTTCCTTAGATTCATAACGACGTCTATGTGCATCGGTATGAATTAAAATCTCTTTATATTTCTTTAAATCATTTTTAGTATAATGGAGAGGTTTTGTATGAAATACTAGTTCAAATAATCCAGGTGTCATTTTCAATTTCATATTTCCTATCCGCATAGTATTATCTCTATTAAATATTAATTTTTCCTTGCCATATCTCCAATTTCCGTCTTCATCTTGATTAAGACCATAAATTTTATCCAATTGCTTATTATTAATAAGTAATTGAATATTTTCAAATAATGGAGAGTTTTTCGTTAGCTTTAAACTTTGTTTTCTTTTCAATTTTTTGATATATGTACTTGACACAGGTCTATTAGGGTTATAGTTTTGTTCATCATCATTATCATCAGTTGACCTATTTCCATATTGAAAATCGTCACTAACACCATTTACATTATAATAATCATCATCATCATCAATAGTGTTGTCTACATCCTTATGCTTATGTTCAAGTTTTGCGATGATTTTATTATCACCATTTACATCATCATTATCATCCTCGCCACCAAAAGTGTTGTCTATATACATATCCTTATGTTTATCTTCAAGTTTTCCGATGATTTTTTTAAGTGGTTTTGTTATTGGTTGAAAGGTATCTTCTAATAAATTAACTCTATCTATTTGATTCAGTTTAATATTTTTTAACTTTTCCTTTAGAACAGCTCTTGTCTTCACAAGATCTTCTAACATTTTATTATGGTCATTTTTAGACATTATAATAATTTTTTTATTTGATTTAATCTGGTTATGATCTGCTTGCTATCTGCTCACGATCTGCTTTATATCTGGTTGCGATCTGCTTGCTATCTGGTAATGATCTGCTTGCTATCTGCTCACGAACTGCTTTATATCTGGTTACGATCTGCTTTATATCTGGTTACGATCTGCTTGCTATCTAATATCAAATAACATATCATAGTTGTATGAAACTATCAAATCCTTTTCGATAACGTCCTTTATTTATTAAATCATCCTTGCTTACAACAAGAAATCCATATTTATCTTTCCAACACTCACTGCAAAGGTCAACAAATTGTTTAAAAGTCATATCGCCAATAACATGATCATTATATATATGTTTTAAATTCATTTCATCCTGCTTAAATATTATAATCATATTTGCATTATCACGTATTAGATGTTTTGGAATTTTAGTATATGTTTGACACAGGTAAAAGCAATCAATAAATTTATGTCTTCCCATACAGAAGTAGTCTCTTATACTATTTTGTTTCTCACAAATAACATCATCGAATATTATTATAGAATGTGGATAAGCTTTTGCTGGACTTAGAACTTCTTCATTTTCCGAAAACGTAAATAGATTAATTTCTTTTATCGGTTTAATTAATTTTCTTAGATAGTAATATTTTGGTTGATATAATGATTTCGAGTATAAATAGATGTTTTTAAATCTCAATCCGTTAGGACTTTCAATTAGACTTATCATCACATTAGTTTTACCACAATTCGATGGTCCCACTATCAATGCACGAATCGAATTCGGTAATAATGTATTGTGTACAACTGTTTTATCTCTTGATTGAGATGATTCATCAATATTTCTTATAATAATTTGTTTTGTTTGTTTAACTAGCTTCATGTTGACTGACATACTGAAACAGTGATCGTATAAATTGATGTATATATAGGAAATCGTCTTGATTTCAGATATTTTTTGCTAGAGGTATAAAACTAACGAAAAAAGGGTTATAATCTACAGTCAAAACAAAAACCCAGTCAGTGTAAGATGAGAAGAGGACTTGTAAACAACTTAATAAATAAATTACCTGTTGAATTACATTTGCCTGGTTATCAGTTTTGTGGACCTGGTACAAAACTTGAAAAACGTTTAGCAAGAGGAGATAAGGGTATAAATTTGTTAGACGCAGCTTGTAGAGAGCACGATATTGCATATTCACAATCAAAAGATATAGACACAAGACATCAAGCAGATCAAATATTAGCTGAAAAAGCCTGGCAACGAGTTAAATCTAAAGATAGTGATATTAAAGAACGTGCTAACGCGTGGTTTGTGACAAACGCTATGAAAGCTAAAGTGAAATTTGGATTAGGTATGAAGGAGCAGAGGCATAAGAAAAGAAAGAATTCAAAAAGAACGAGAAAAGGAAATATGAATAAATGTAATAAGAAATTATTCACTGCTACTGTGAGAAAAACTTTGAAACAATTGAAAGAACAGAAACCCCTTGATATAAATGATGCTGTTAAAATAGCACAAAAGACTATTCATTCAAATTTTAAAGGGAAAAAGCGAGCAGACATTATAATACCGAGAGTTATACCTGTACCGAAAATTGGAGGATTTCTTCCACTTATTCCCGTACTAGCGGCATTGTCGGCGCTTGGTGGTTTAGCAAGTGGAGGATCCGCTATTGCCAAAGCAGTAAATTCTATCAAAAATGGAAAAGAACAATTGGCGGAAGCTAACCGTCACAATAGATATATGGAATCAATTGCAATGGGCAAAGGGTTGTACCTCAAACCATATAAAACTGGATATGGTCTCTACTATAGTCCAGCTCCAAAAAACTACTAGATAACCTACCCAATCGTTCGCTAACAGATTTGGATTTGAATAAATATGGAAAACATCTTAAATACTTTAGAGGTGTTTTCATGCGTGATTCTTTACCTAAAAAACCACTCAAACAAGAATGCGGCATTGTTAATTTAGATGATTCAAAAGGTATGGGAACACATTGGGTAGCATATTATAAAAACCACAACTATAAAGAATATTTTGATAGCTTTGGAGACTTACAACCACCACTTGAGATTGTCAACTACTTAAAATTTCCCATTGAATATAATTATGAACGAAAACAAAAATTTAATACATTTAATTGTGGGCATTTGTGTTTAAAATTTTTATTCAATAAATATAAATTGAAATGAAATAAAAAAAAATTGTTTTATTTATATACATATAATATATTCTTTATTTATTAATTCATATTATTTATACATTACATTTCTTATGAACTACTTAATCTATATATTTAAATTTAAAAACATTTCATCATCATCGTCTTTCATAAATTCTCCATATGAATTTAAATTTAAAAACATTTGATCATTATCGTCTTGCATAAATTCTCTATATGAATTTAAATTTGATGATGATGATGTTGATGGAGAATTTATTTTATAATGTCCCCAGGCGTAAGTGTCAACATTATTTTCACATATAAATCTCTTATCGTCTAAATAACTTAAAGTTAATTTACTTATATATTGTGTGTATACTTGATGAATCTTAGATCTAAACACATACATAGAATCATGATACAGCTTTTTCTCTAGTAGACATTTTCTAAAATCATTAATACTTAGCCTAGATGTTACACTATTTTTAACGCCTTTAATTTTTTTAATTTCTTTGTCTACTCTATCTATTTTAACGGAATACATTTTAGCTCGTAAACCAATGAATTCCCTAATAACTTTTCCATTACATTCATCTTTCATCATACCCAATACTTTTTTATTCATCAAGGGGAAATTATATGGATTGTCTTTTGAATAAGCAGATGTATCGAAATGTGTTGGAATATCATTTCTAATATCATCATACATATCATTTGTTTTCACATCATATATAAATGAATCGGTATCCATATAACAGAGATTAATATTATCAAGATATTTTGTCTTCATATAATCGTAATGAAAATTATACATTTTCCATTTTGATAATTCTAGAACTGAAAAGCCAATATAAATGGGTTTATTATATTCCGTTTTCACTCTACTCATTTCAACGGCAACCATTTCTTCAGTAATTTCAATACAACTATGAAAATTTGGTTTCGCAATTAGTGATCTGGCTCCTAATCGTTTTCTTCTATTTTCCCATCCCATTACTATTTTGATGTCTTTTCTCTTATCCACATTTTCCATAGTCTTACCATAGACTGCATTATTGAGTAATTTGAAAAAGTTTTGTTCAAATGTGTTTTTAGCCAATGTTCTATGATGGTTATTTACATCAATATATTTTTTTAACCAATTCGATTGATTAAATTGCAGAATTCTATGAATTTTCTTCAAAATTAAACCATGTTGAATGCATTGCTGAAGATTGCGGTAATGTATTATGTAATTCTTTTTGTCATTTAAGTCTGTTATTAATTTTCTATGTTTCATATTCTCAATTTTCTTATTTTCAGCACAGAATGGAAAATCACTATGGTGATCGTGCAATACAGTTGGATATTCCAAATCCACTTCTAAAATATAACCAAATTCTGAATCTTCTTCTATAGTAGTTACATTGAAGTCGTTACAGTTGTCAAGCCATTTAAAATTTTTATAGGGGAGATATTGAGACATTGCATAACCATATAAATTATTTACATCTAAATACATTAGATAATTTGATTCTTTTGTTGAATCATAGTCACTAACGTATTTATTATTAGCGGTCACATGTCGCTTACTGCATTGAACAATACCTCCCCTAATACCCTTCATAACGAAATTGTACATATTGATATCTGTCAATAATTCCAACTCAATTTCAGTTGTTTTCAACATTGCATCCCAGGATAAACCTGGTGTAGTATAATATTGACAGGGGTCTAAATTGTAAATGTTTTTGCAAACCTTGCGGAAATTTTCAAATACATCACAAAGCAATAGGACATCAACTTTTAAATATAATAGAAGATAATCTAAAAGTTTCTTACATTTGAATGTATTCCAAACTTTTTCAGCGTGTTCATAATCATCTACGCTACACGACTCATTAGTAAGTTTATTAAAGAAACATGATCGGGGTGGTAGTCCTGTTTCTTCAAGACGGTTGACTGAATCTAGATAGTCATATGGAAAGACACATTTACGTTTCATTAAACTAAATTCATTGGGAGTTTGATATCTGATAAATATCCTGCTAGTTTTTCCAAACTTGATGGCATAAACCGACAAGAATCTAGAAAACGTAGTTCTATAGTATTTTTTTCATCTACATTAATCTTTTTCGATATAGATACATATAGTTCTTTGTTTAAGGGAATTACATTTATATCACCTTCAATAGAAGAAAGTTCTCTTACGAACAAATGACAATCATATGATGAAAGATTATGAAAGAATATAGGAATAAAATTTGCTATTTGATACTCTAAATTACAATTGTTATGGGCCGGTCCTCTATATTCACCTGTTAAGTGACAATGATCGGCTACTCGATCTACAGGAGATAAAATTTTTTTACAAATGTGGCAAATTGTATCCTCTTTCTGTCTAATCTGTTGAGAAGGTGTTAAGGTATTCATTGGTTTTACGATACTTAAATAATTCACATATAAATCTTTACAATCTTTAACTAAATTTACGAAGAAATGTTTTGGTGCATCATCACCACTGTATATGTTAAATTTATCTAAACTACTGTTAAATGAACATTTGATGTAATAACTATAAGCAAATGGAATATGTTTTTGTATTGAATTAACATTAGCTGAATTTTGAATATTAATTGTCTCTAGAATACACTCAAAATCAGCGTAGACTACAAAAGGTACATCCATTTGCTTTTTGAAATTTTTAAAACTTACGATATTATTATCTATAGAGGGTAGTCTGGTTACAATTTTGTTACACTCATCTTTGTGTTTGATCAGCGCCGTTTCACTATGAAAATGTATTAAACATGTATTACATACATGTATCTTACATTTATGTTTTGTTTGTTGACTTTTTATTAATCTGTAATTAAATTGAAAGTGAAACAATTTTATATTAATATCATCTTTTTTTTAACATAAAATTATTATTGATTTACCTTGAAATATTTTTAATCCATACGTAATGGAACCTCTCACCATCTTCTAGTAATAACAAATTAATGTGCTTAGCCTTTTCATTTATACTGGAATAGTAGGGTCCGACTATATCATTGTTATCATTCAACCCAAACACGTTCACGCTAATGTCGGGATTTTTCATTTCAAAATCTTTAATTTTATTCGTTGGTAGCGGAAAAGTCAAATATTCAAAATTTAAAGCAATACCATTTTCCAACGTGATAATATCATCACTAATGTTATTAATTTTATATGATGTGGTTCTGTTAGAATGGATATTAATAGGATACAATGCTGATATTATTGCCCACTTGAAACAATACTCATCGTTATTTTGAACATTGATGCATGCATGTTTCTTTTGTATTGGTGTTGGTAGAGGGATATACTGCGAACCTTTTAGACACTGATATTTATTTATATTAATTTCTATCCGTAATATTTTTATTAATGTCCATCCGCTATCACGTTCCTGGAATTCACTCATTTTTTTAACAATAACATCGCATTGTGTTTTGTAAATATTGAGGAGATCTTCTGCAGTTGATGATGAGAGATTAATTATAACCATTTTAGTTTGATGTGATTTCACTTCGATGTAACATAAATCCTCCTCTTCTTTTACCAGCATGTATTCACAAAAAATCTCCAGATTGAATTTTATATTATCATGTTTCTGAATCACATCACTTAACAGCTTAACCACTTTGAATTTAATTCCCGATAAAAAAGTTCTCAGGTATTAAATTCGTTTCCACATTATTTTCAATCAAATATGTAATGATGCGATTATTAAACACTGATCTAACGCATTTAACTTCATCGTCATCAATATCAACACCATTAACATCATTCAGGATTTTATTAGCACAATTAAGTTTGTGAGCATTTGTTCTAATATGTTGATGCCAATTTGTCTTTGGAATATGTTGATTACAGTCCGTACAATTAACAGCCTTAAAAGTTTCTCCTCCATCGCCTATCTTTGAATGTTGTAAGATGTGTTGTTGATAATTCAGTTGGTTTGAGAAATACTTATTGCAAGGTATACATTTAAATGATGTGGATGGTCCATCATGATACAATCTATGATGTCTTCTTAAATTTGTATTCAGAGTGAATACTTTTTTACAAACTTCACAAATAAATCCAGACATTTTTTCTTTTTAAATTTTGCACTTGAAAATATAACTTGCTACCAATTTCTAACACAAGAATGACTTCTAAATCCTGATAACAAGTCAATTTATACTCTGGGATGTAGATGAGGAAACATGCACACAGTCATATATACTCATATAAACACAAATAAAATGAACATGCACAATCATGTTTCTATTTAGGTATACGATGTAAACGTACACACAGCTGCATAATTCTTGAGTCAGCGTTTTAAAATTTGTTTACAGTAAAAAAAAAAAAATATTCTTATTGATCGTATGCTTAAGAATAAGACATCATAAGGAGTCGTGCGGTTATTATTTACAGCAACAATATGTCGTTATCCGACATTTGTCTACAAGAAAAGGACCACACATAACGGAAATATATCGCATTGAATCATACAAAAAAATTAATTAAACACAACCACATCCCAAAATTTTGTATTTGTTTACATTAAAAACTGTAATATGAGACAAGCGTTTTAAAATTTGTTTACATTAATAAATATTCTTATTGATCTTATCCTTAAGAGTAAGAAATGATAAGGAGTCACGCTGCTTTTATTTATAACAAAGTGTTGCTATTGTTTACAGCAACAATATGTCGTTATCCCACATTTGTCCACAAGAAAAGGACCACACATAACGGAAATATATCGCATTGAATCATAAAAAAAATTAATTAAACATAACCAGATCCCAAAATTTTGTATTTGTTTACTTTAAAAAATGTTCTTTTTGATCTTATGTACGTGCACACACTCATATATACTCATATTAACACAAATAAAATGCACATGCATAATCATGTTTCTATTTGGATATACGATGTAGACGTGCACACAGCTGCATATTTCTTGAGTCAGCGTTTTAAAATTTGTTTACATTAAAAACTGTAATATGAGTCAAGCGTTTTAAAATTTGTTTACATTAAAAAATAAAATAAACAAAAGCATAACATTGCACAAGTCAACAACATGAGTTTACGGTACCCTAAATCACACACTCGCGGATCATCGGCATCATGAACTCAGACTCGAGACGAACCTACACACTTTAAAAATGACACACACATACACACACATACTCATTCTGTCCGTCCAATCTACATGTTACAAACCTATCAACTAACTTAAACTACCGACTGTAGCGTAGGCATGATCCCAAATTCGTATGGAGGGATTGGTCGAGAAACCCCATAAACATACTACTAAGCTAGGCTCATGAAATAAATTTATGCAGGCTTTTTCATGAATACAAGTAAATACGTTTTACAAAAAAAAAAAATAATAATAATAATAATAATAAGAAAATTGTAATACCGTGCGTAAGTACTTGAAATATCTACTTCTCTATTTTGTTGTATAAATTATGTTAGTGTTCGAAAAAGTTTGGACAGAAAATTTACCAAAAATTAAGCTTCCGGTACTGATATGTGTAATTAGCTTTATTAAACCAAGTGTATGTCAGTTTGGAATTTTTAAAATAAAAATTTGCATTGATCTTTGATTCTATAATATTTTAATTGACAATACATGTGTATAAAATTTTCATAAGTGCGCTTTGAGGTGTTTTTATGGGTACAACCTTAATATAGTGCTTTTCAAATTCTGGTAACATGGAGTGCTGAATATCTTTGTAAGCAATACAGCTCAGCCTCGGCACAGTAATTTTTTTTATTTTTTAACCGTAGATCGAGCCTTAAAAAAATTTCATAATTCTAGCTTATGTATCTCTTTTGATACATACTTGTAGTACATAGAATTGTCACGATTATTGATAGATTTTGTTAACAAATTTTTAATATTTTTATTTATTTTAATTCATTTTAATGAAATTATTTCATATTCTTACATTTTATTACCACTTTTATGAAGTTTACTCCAAAATTTTTCACATGATGTACATTGCTGCATAGTTTTTTACGTAAAAGTTAAACATTTCATGTCAGTTGAGTTTTATTTCTTTCTTAATGGTAATAATTTGTTTTTCCAATTGCATTGATGTGATGGGGCCGCTTATTGTCACTCGCTTCAGTAAGACTCCCAAATGGGGGCTGGCTGAAACCTGATGGTGCAAACCATTGTCATATTTCGTTAGAAAAATTTGTTGTCAACGTCATGTGAGGTAAAAAAAATTCCTCTTTGCAACAGAACATGAATTATATCAATACCAATGTTCTCTCTTTGATTCCTCTCTGGTTGCCCGAATACAGGTTTCCCTAAATCCGGTTGTAACGAGTTGTTACGAACGTAACATGTACTTGAACCGAAAAATGCCAATTCGATTTCGGTTGACCACGAATTTTATGACGACCATAAAATTCAATTAGTTACTCAAATACTACGACAAAATTATTGGGATTATTAAAAGCTGAAAGACTTTCCGTTCATTTTTCGAAAAGGCGTAATAGGTGTAAATTTAGCATAATTTCCGAGTAGGGTATTATCTCATATGTACGTAGTTAACAGAAATATTATCCTTCTGTAATATCTATGAAATAAAACATGGGACGAAACAATTTTTTTCTAATGTTTGTCTGTCACGTGAGATATACATGAGAAGAGCCGTCAGAAAGACTCTACAATATTCCAAGAAACATCTGCTAGCAATCTGCTCGTAAACTGATAATATTTTCTCTTCCCGAACTATTAAAGGCATACGGTTCTATGTTCCAAGTAGTACCATCTATGGCGATAGATAACCAATTGTCATGTTTTTGGTTGTCAATACTTGCGTATTTCATAAGAGGAGCTTCTGTTTTCTTCTTCTTCAGAGTCTTCAGCAGCAGGAATATTACATAACGATGGCTTAATATAAAAAAGGCCTAACTCGATTTTTGGTTACTTTACAGGCGAAGGAAAAAACTTAATAAAATCGTAAAATTTTAGATACAACAAAAATTTTAATACAATTTGTAATAAGAAACAGCAACACATTTAATCTCTCATTTAAAAATTTTTTATTTTTTTGTGCATCTGATATTTATCTACCAGAATAAACAAAAACCTTTTTTTTTAAATTGAGTTAGGCCTTTTTTATATTAAGCCATCGATATATATATACATACATACATAATTTGTCGTTTCAACCTTTGGTTATATATTGGAAATGTCTGACCTGAGGTTTGAACCTTGATCTGAAGTGCAATAACCGAACACGCTACATACTACGCTACGATTACTTCAATCAATATCAAGAACAGATAACTGAACCTGATTATGTTCATTCCATACTTAACTATCAACTCCTTCTCAAATACCATAAATAATGTATTATTTACGATAAAACTTTATAAGATCTTTCAAAACTTAAAAAAATCTTTGAAAACTTAAAAAAGCACAACACCAAAGGATCACTGAAGTTTTTGAATTTTTTAAGTCCTGGTTGAAATTTTGTTTTTTTATTTGGTTTAAAATAATGGCAATAACAATACTAACGAATTAAAAAATATATCAGGCATCTAACTTGTCCTGAACTAAAGTTGTATTGTCTCAAAAGTTTAAATGTATCATTTTTGATACAAAGCTGGATCTACGATATATTTAGAAATTGGAATAACAAATATCAAGTCAGTTTTTTTGCTAGCTCTACTTACGTGCACACTGTTGCATTTCATGCTTTCCCTTATTCTCCCGTACACCCAATTACAGGAAGTTTTAATTAATTTACTACCACAACCGAATGTTTCTGTTGCTGACTTGTTGTTCACTTACAGTTATTATAGGCAAATGCTCAGTCTATGCGAGAACTGAAAATGTATGGAAATTAAAGAGTTTTTTACCTTGGCAAGTAGTTTTAATGTGATTACTATTACGTGGATTTTATTTCTCAAAATACGAGCTGGGAAAGGGGTTTCTTCTGGTTTTGAGTTCTTTTAGAATTTAATTAGTTTTGGTTTTCAGTCTGTTTACAATTTAAAATTTTTCCTTAAAGACCCATTTTGCGATTATTTACGTTTAGAGATTCAGAAACAGTGAAACATTTACAAAAAAAATGATATGCATTATTAATTAACAATTAATTATTCCTTACTTTTTATTATTTCTTGCTTTCTTTAAAAAAAATTATTAAGCTATTTATTAATTAATAATAATGTTAACAAAATGGAAACGGTGTACATCGTTTAACATTAAAATGAACAAAAGCTACACAAGCAAATACAACGAAATTGTTACAAGTAAACCAATAAGATCAGTATAAAAGAAAAGGGGATAGACAAGTAAGCGAAAATGCAACAACAAGCAATGCGAACAAAATACACAAACAACAATGAAGTCGCGATAGAGTTCTCAAGAAGGCGAAATCCCGAACGTTCGACTTCAAGAACCTTCATCAGACTGATTGTGTGGGCTTATAAAAAGGTAAGACGAAGCAGACAAAGAGTAAAGAGATATGCGTTGCATGTGAAGATAGCAGTCGTGGTTTGAAGATCGCCGTTGAAAAGATCAGTGTTGTAATCAAAGAAGAATAGCGAACAAGCAATTATTGTTGTATTCGTAAAGTTGTAAACGGTGGCACACAAAAGTAGTGCGAACAATAAAGAGTTTAATTGAAACTAAACACATACATGGGTGTATTTAATTTTTTTTTATTTTGTCGCATAGTGTAATTTTTGATAGAAACAGTTTCTTTGAATGAGGATTCTTGGGAAATGCTATGATAGATTTGTGATAAAAATTTCATTCGATATTATTTGTTTTTAAATAATTAACTCTTTTGTTTTTAAATAATTAACTCTTTTCTACAGTATATTTGGTTTGCAAATAAGCATCATACATCAAAAATACATAAGTCAGCAGGTAGAAACACTACAAGCTTTATAACTGGGATGGGAAACTGTGTATAGAAAAAAATTTAAACTCACTGGTTGTTTAACAACTTGTAGCAATTTGGTAAGAAAAAAACTATCAGTAGTATTAAAATTAAATATTTTATTTGTTAAAAACTAAAAGAAGAATAAAAATTTACCAACATTTTGTAGAACGCTTCCTGAAAATACAAAATATACTGCTGTTGTTATGTTAGCCATCAAGAAACGAAAAATTTTCGTATGTGGGGGATTGTACTCCATACAGTAAAGTTTCAATGGGGAAAGACTATATAAAATCTGTTAAATTGTTAGAAAACTAAAGAAGAAAATATTTTTAGTTATTTATTATTCTATAAATATGAATGTAAAGAATACTATAGAAACCGTTATACTTAATTTTGATTCTCCTAAAAAGTATATAATTTTGCTTAAGAGTATCATTTTTGTTATAATCATTTACATTCAACTAACTACACTGTGCAACCGTGAAAATTGTGTATTTAGTTGAGCAGAAATCAAAAATATTTTGCGTATTTCTTGATAAGCTGGTAATAAAGGTAAGGATACATTATTAATACGATGTTTACAAAAGAATTACATTTTGTTTGACAAGTAATTTTTTTAAATTACCAGAAAAATGTAAATTTGACCAAATTAAACCTGGTGTTATAAAATAGCTCTTAAATGTAGTCTGATGAAAAAAATAACATTTTAAAATTAAAGTTTTAAGTTAATAAAAACAATTGTTAAAGGCCATAACAAAGTTTTTATCCAACATGAACAATTTAACTATTTTATTAATTTTTTACTTCAGTTGCATTTTAGATTCTTGTGAATGAGTTGATAAAAAGCGAATTTCACATCTCATAACATTCACATTTCTCGGCATCCTAAACTTGAAATGCTTATGCTTATCAAAGTGTAAAATTGCTGCAATTCATATGAATGAAATGAAATAACAGCGTGAATCTCTATTTAGTCGACATGAATCATAAAACAATGAACTTAAATTACTTCAGACGATTTTCGTTGTCAGTTTACGAATGACGG
The DNA here is from genome assembly GCA_958299815.1 of Sarcophaga carnaria. Taxonomy (NCBI): domain Eukaryota; kingdom Metazoa; phylum Arthropoda; class Insecta; order Diptera; family Sarcophagidae; genus Sarcophaga; species Sarcophaga carnaria. The sequence goes on along the minus strand of OY283149.1, from coordinate 69,301,275 downwards.
CAGCAAGCGTACTACAATAAAAGGAAGAATGATGACAAATTAGTCATAATTTTAGACAAGATAGCTTCAAATTATTATTATATTATATGATGATTAAGTTGGTTAAAGATGCCAAACATCTGTTAATGATATGGTGAGATATTCTTACTTAATTGAACATTAAAACCCTTCTGTCAGGCCTACAATCTAGTTTCTCCACCACTCAAGTTGTGTGTAATAATTTTATCAATAAGTGGCGGGACCGTACGACTGATTTTTGAGAAACTTTTCATGATAATTTTATTTGCTCTCAAACTTTTTTGCAAAAAATCTGCTGAAAGTCGCCGAAGAAATATTGTCTTCATATTTCGTTCTGTTAGAAATGTCTGACCTAGAGTTTAAACCGTGGGCTGACGTATAATAAGTCAGCAAACTACCTACTAGAATAAGTCAACCTCGATTGGTGTTCCTTTCTTGTCGTTAAAAACTGAGGTGAAACGAGCGCGATCAAAGTTGGCGCAAATCTGATGGCATTTATTTCAAGTATGCACAGTGATTAGAAACATTGTAGATCTTTGCCTCACTCGCTATAGGGCCACCAACTCCTAGAAGGACAACGAGACTTTCACTCACTCTGTCATCATTTAGCGTTGTCTCTATAACAGATCAGTTACTGATGGCGATTTTGAAAATAAATACAGAAACACTGTAATTTCCGCCAGTGATTTTTAGGTAACGAACATATCCAATAAATTGAGTCGTATATAGCAGTTTATTAATAAAAAAAGTTATTATTTTCCTTAAATTTATATTCAACAAATCTCTTTTGTAAATTTAAAAACAGATTTAAAATATTTTCTTTTCGTATTGACAGATTAATTGAAATTTCACTGCGTAATGAAATTGTAATTACTCGTTCGCAGTTAATAAAATGGAATCTTTTGATAAATTTCCGTAAATAAACTGGCATTAATTTTTTTCCTTTCATTAAATTTAAATTGAAAGAGTTATCAAGAGATGCACAATAAATAAAGAAGAGAAAATATTTTTTAAAACTTATTCAACTGCAATGCCAAAGATTTAAAGCCGAATCAGAGCAATTAATTTTAAATTAAATGGTAAGAACTGATTGAATGTGGCTTTAAATGTGAATTTCATACATGGGCATGAAGGATTTTCATGTAAAAGTCTTTAAATACATGCATAATAATGGATATTCATTATGCTGATTTCAATCCGACTTTACTCTTTAATATCGAATATGTAATCTCATTACATTACAGTTACTCAGGGTACACTATGTGAACTATGGGAGGAAATTGTATACGATGATATTAAGGTGTCTACAGAAGAATCGCTAGAGTTTCGTTGTGGATACTCAAATTTGGATAAAACTGAACATATTTACCGTTCATGGTTTCTTATTTAAGGCACACATAGTACTATGTTTAGGCATGAATTTTACTTGCGTCCAATATTCATTTAATTGACAAAATTATTTTAAGTGTTCAGGCATAAGCAAATCACCTTATTCAATAATCATTTGACAGCTGAAAAACAACAACATTTTTTATTTTTATTTTATAAATTTAACACTAAACCTACCGTGACTCATTTAAGATTTCTTTTTATCAGAATTTCTTGAATATAACATTATAACACCGCTATTTGCCTTTACGACTTCTATTAAAAAATACATCGAATATATTTTTGAAGACTTAATCCTATCTTGTATTTTTTATACCGAGGAATGCATGTAATCTGCTATGACTACTGCGGGAAGTTATTTGCCCTGAGCACAGTTTCTGTATCTTGATGATTGCCTGATATGATTCGGTATATTGAGGTAGTTTGTTTGTTTTCTGGCAGATGGATATTCACTCTACTCCAAGCGAGTATTACAGTAAAAATTTCTAGTGCTTTTTTGTTAATAAAAATTCTTATTTCATTGTTTTGTTATAATCCTTGTCCCCAAAATTTTGAAACATTCAAAATATTTTAAATCATTAGAAATTTTAAATAATATATAGTTAAAAGAGAATGGAATAGGAAAAGAAATACAAAAAGTATCGGTAGATTTAGTGTTTAATATAAATAAACTTACTTTCCACCTCACTCGCCATTTTTATTTGACAAAACTTTTTTCGCATAAGTTTTAACGTTCTTACAGACTTATGACAGTGCTGCATTTTAAGTTTTACACAATATTATAACAATTTGCGTATTTATTGCGCAATTATTAATTGAAACTTTATATGAAATATTGAGCTCAATAAATGCGCTTATTGCGATTTCCGCAATAAACTTGCATATCTGAACACCATATAAGTTTTACAACTTTGATAGAATTTATAAAAGTAAATCTTTACGAAGTCGTACTTACTTTGCCTTGGTAAGAAGGTTATAGTGTTCAACAAAACGTGTAAATAATAAAATTCCTTCATTAAATTTGGTGTTCTCTTCGGGCAACGTATCATCATCATCAGCACTGTTGAGGCCCATTTCTGGATGATTGGCTACATAGACAAACAACGGAATGGAGACGATACCCAAAACTTTTTCTTTTTGGCCTGAATTGAATAGTCGGATACAACCGACAAGTAGTTTCGACAGGACGGGGTTATGTGCTAACCAGCTTTTACTACATTGGGTATTCCTTACAAGTGATTTGAAGGCGTGGTCATCTCAGGTGGAAGTGATGTGATGTGACTATTGACATCGAGTATTTCTACGACGTTAGACTTGTTTCCGTGTAGTTTTCATTAGTCGCAGATGAGTCACGCTCTAAGCCATCGGTCAAATTCAGTCGAAATTATTTGCCAGACTCATCGAAATGTTTACATTTCGAATGCCCTCTATCCAAAGAAGTCGTAGAGGATATTTGAACGGTGTTATATTCCACACAAAATGTCATTCATAACTCCTTTAAATGAGTGAAAAATTCCGATGATGTCTTACACACATTTTTTAGTTAAATTTAAAGATAGAAAGTTCTTAAAAAAGGCCCGGTACAATAAAAACAAACAAAATCACTCGGATCGAATGGAGTATGAGCTCGGTGACGAAAGAGGCACAGCTTCTGAAACAAGAAGTCTACCGTTGGTAATGCGAAAAGAAAAAGCTGGCCAACAACTGAAGATGGGTTCAAGAGCATTAACAGGAAAGTAACCCGAAAAGACAATTGGCTCGTTGACTCAACTCGACTCAAACGTTCAGCTTTGAAATATTGCGTCAAAGGGTAGGAATGAAGTCCATTGCAGTCTAAGTTTTAATTAAAGGAAGGGTGCCATCGCCTGGTGTAATAGTAAATCCACGGAGCAAACAACAGATATCTAGATATATGGGAAAGGGATTAACCTGATCACCATATCCTGTTGGTTCATGAAACACCTCAGGAGTGTTGAGAAAATCTCTGCGAGCAGATCTTCGAAGAGAATACTCATCAGTCTACTTAACACCCTCAGAGCACTCTGAACTAGAAGAGGTAATCATCTCTGAAGTGACGCTCCAAGTTTCCATCTTTGGATGGATTTATTCAGTTATAGAAACAGCAACAAGTGACAAAGATTTTCTTAAATATATTGTTACGTTTTTACCCTTTTAAAAACGTTTCGTAGATTGCAAATAAAAAAAATTTGTGCTTAGTTTTAAATAAATCCTTTATTGTTCGCACAATTCCGTGTGCCACTTGATTTAAACAACAACAATTTGGTTTATTTGTTATTCTTCTTTACACTCTTCCGCGTACACACTAACAATTGTTCATTAGATCTTTACAATGGAATCTTCAAACCAGGATTATTCTCTTCACATGCAACTCGTCTTCACACAAGGCTGGCTGAATACTTTCCGATTCCGTTGCCTTCTTTGTCTTGCCCATTATAGCGCTGGGTAAACAGTCTGATGAATGCTCTTGAAGGAGAATGACTTTCCCTTCGTGAAATCTCTATAAACGTAAACATGTTTACGTTATTGTTGTTTGTGTATTTGGTTAACGTTTTTCCTTGCAGTGTTGTTGTCGCCTGTTTGTTTAATTGTTTATCCTTTTTTGTATACTGTTGTTGTTGCTATATATTTGTTTATTTGATCATGTAAACAATTCCATTGTTTTTGTAGCGTTTGTTTATTATTTTAATTTTAAACGTAACAATATGTTACCTGGATTGAACCATTGTAAACACCAGGACAAAGAAACTCAAGTCATTAGAGTGACTTTGGCAACAAAAACAGTAAAAGTACCGGACTTGCTATTGTCAATTGTTTACACAAGTAAATATCTACGATAGTTTACCTCTGGAAAATGGCATAAGCAAAGGTGTGTGTGTTTATATATAAATATTTACCAAAAATTTACCACCTATACCAAATATAACACCGGAAACATGTTTACGAAATCTTGCATCCAATAACACTTTGCAGCCTAAGTAAGCAAACAATATTCACCCGTCTGTCTTTAAGTGAATACGTTTAACGAACGTTTAAGAGAACGAAACAGTATTTCTGTATGAGATTCAATAAAATAAATAATAAATATTTATAAACAAACTCCATCTCCCATGTGCTACTCAAATAGACCTAACCTAACCCCATATGAATATGGATTTCTGTGTACGTTCAATATAATTGAAATCAAATTAAAACAAAAATACAATTATAATGAATATGTTGATAGAAGATATTTAAGCAATAACCGATAAGAAGACAATAAGCACGTTTACGTATGTATACATGTTTATAATTTGGGCAATTCACACAAGCCCTTGTATCATTGTATTGAGTGTATTGTTGGAAAATACAATAGTGTATGCTTGTTGTTGATAGGTTAGGTTATGTCGGAGTGGTGGCTCTGATATCACAAAGCTCACTTGAGCACGCATAGCGGCCCGTTGTTATGCCACGAGTGAACGCAGTCCCTGTACTGACCAAGTTCCACCAAAATCAGAAAAGAAGAAGAAGTTGGTCAGCGCAAGGGCTGCATATCAAAAGTACGACTACCCTACACTGGAAAACCAGCCAGAAAGTTTTATGAACGAAGCTGTAGCCTTGATATCAATAGATGATAGCTCCGTCAAGATGACAAGAAATGGAGAGCCAAATAACCTATATCTACACCTCGCAAGAGATGGGCATTGACAAAGAAAGTGGATAACAGTCTCGTCCTCCTCATCCGATCTGCATCCAAGGCAGAAGTCCTTAAATGGGAGCCTCATTCTCTCCGCGTGTCTACCCATAACGCAATGACCTGTAAGCAAGGCCAATGTGGTTCAGATGACGTCACGACCAAGTCCAAGTAATTGGTTGGTACGCCTTCTATACCCTCCCTCCTCGTTGACCCAGGATAGGTTGGCGTCCCGAAAGAATTTCGGCGCAATATCCATCTTGACCGAGGCAAGTGGCATATCCAATTCAATTGAAGAAGATTCCGAAAGGAGCGCACCAGCTCTGGCGAACTCGTCGGCCCTACAGTTTCCCGAAATGTTACTGTGCCCGGGGGCCCACACCAGTGAGATACAGGTGAAGTGCCCAGAAAGAAGGTGGAGACTGCGGCGACATTCCCAAACGATCCTAGAGTTATTCACGAAACCCGATAGAGATCTTATCGCGGCCTGACTATCAGAAAAGAGCGAGACGCGAGTGAAAGGAGCACCGTTGATGAGGATGCATTGAGCGGCCCGGTAAATTGCCGTCACCTCCGCCTGAAACACGCTGCAGCAGTCCGGCAGGCGGAGAGAAATGTTCAGGTACAGTTTGCCAGAGTAGACACCGCTTCCAACCCCATTATCGAGTTTAGAGCCGTCGGTATATATATCCAGGACTTCCGAGGGGACAAACGTGTTAGGATTCCAGTCGTCCGTACTCGGAATCAGAAAGTAGAAACCCCTATCGAGACAATATTTAGCAGGGAGATAGTCGATGTTCACGGGGGCCACTGGATCATCCTCCAGAATGGTGGAGTGACCAGAAGTACAATGTGCCAACGAGACAGGGCATTAAATCTAGTTGCAGCAAACTTAGCCGCCTGCTTAGCGAGAAGCACAGTAGGAAGCCAGTTGAGCAATGCGAACAAGGCTTTCGTGGGGGTGGTGCGCAGAACGCCAGTTATATAAATGGCCGCAGACCTTCTGACCTTGTCAAGAAGTCTGACGTTGTGTTGTCTGTCCAGAGCAGTTCACCAGAAAGCAACACCATATAAGAGGTTGGGTTCGATGACCGTAAGCTAATCTCTTCCCTTTCTAAAAAAAACTTTGGATTTTGAAAATAGGTTCAAAAATATTTGGGTAATCAATAATTTTGTATGAAAAGATCAAAAAACCGTTTTTGTCAAATAAAACAAGTTTGGAGGGTTCGAGAAAAATAAAAAAAATTTTTTTAAGTTTTGTTTTACAAGATATTGTAATGGAAACGTCAAAATATTAAGTCAGTTGCTTTAGTGTATGTGCCACCAGTGTTGAATTCAATTTACTGTTGAATTTTCATTTAACTTCCTCGTCTATCAATACTCCAATAATATTCAATGACTGTTTTACTATTTATTCTAACATTTTACAACTCATTTTGCATCCCAAAAGGCAGTTGTAATCTTTATCAACTTTTCAAATTTTTTGAATGAAGCTATTTATAAAGAATAAAAAAGTTTTTATTTTAATGTGCTAAAAAAGATGAAATTTTGAAAGAAAAATTTTAACTTCATAATTGGACTTCTGTATCAATATAAATTTTTCTATTCCCTCAAGGACTAATCCCTATACTACTTCATTTATTTTCTCCTTTTCCATTTATGTCCTATTATATCTGAACAAAGAAAACAGTTTACTAATACAACCAATAATTCAAATGTGGAAACCATTTAATCAAACGTTTGACAAATTTTCTTTATGTGAACCGAAATACACAATATGAGTTTAAATAGAAAAATTTAACAGAGAAAGAGGACGAAAATATACTTAAAGGAAAATTGATACAGAAGCAAACAAAATTATCGGTGTTTAGTGTACACACTTATAAGCAATAAAAATTAAACTTAAATTGTTGGTATAAGCATATTTCAATCGTTTTTTGTTAAAATTTTAAAATGCAATTTCTTAACCCTTAATCCTATTGACATTAGCCTGTGAGGCTCATTTTGACGATAAAATCAATGCAACACGACATATCGACGCCTCCGTTCTATAACATTCTAAGTCGAAAAAGTGTGTTTTGAGTTATGAGCTCTCAAAGTTTTCACGCGACATACGACTATATGTGTAGTTTAACCTTTATGTCAACAGATAAAAAATTATACTTACGTCAACAGAAGCATACCCGGGTATGCTCATACATTTTATATGGAATTTCTTTTGTTGCTAAGATTATTTTTGTATTGATTTGGTTTTACTTACTTGTTGGGTGGTGTAACGCACTCTGGTTACGTACATACTAAAGACTTATGGAAAACGACCTCACATCCCTTATATCGAGCTCCCATGAGCGTGCGGCGTTTTTGGGCTATAAGCCGCTTTATACTTTTCGACAACGGAAACACACGTCAACAGCGCAAAAAACCGACAAAGCTGCAGTCATAACGGACTTATTATTAATACTGAATGATGATCTACGCAGCAATTACGTAGCAGGTCCAAACGTGGTACCGGGTTTACCCAATACATACCTTCGAAACCCGCCAATTACGGAATTAAAGTATGGAGGGTATGTGACTCCATGTCATCCTATCCAATGAAGGACAAATTTATACTGGATTGGTGGCATCCGGGAAAAAAAAGTGGACAAGAGGGTAGTGGAGGACTTGTTCGTCAATCATTTTCGTGGAAGTGGACGGAATATTGTTTGTGATAATTTCTTCACAACATATAACGTAGCGAAAAGTTTAATGATGGACAACAGTTTATCAGTGTTAGGTACAGTGAACAGAAGACTAGTGTTTGTACTACTATATTTCACTTTATCTAAAGGACGGGAAGTAGAGCTAACTAAATTTTTAGTAACAATATTACCTTGTGCTCTCACATCCAAAAAAAAAAAAATAAAGTCGGATATACTTCTTGCCTTATTCATACGAAGTGCAAGGTTCAAAGAAAAAGCCACTCTAGATCTTAGATTACAACAAATATAAAGGTGACGTCGATAATATGGATAGAATATTGAACAAGTCGACGAACAAATAGATGACCCTTGGCTTTATTCTACAATATACTAGACCTCGTTGCCCATAATTAACGTTGAGAATAACCCAATGTTGAAATGTTCCACAAGCCGCCGTAGAATGTTCCTACACAGCCTCAGCGAACAACTGGTGAAGCCGAAAAGAGAAAACAAAGATAAAAATAAACACGTTACAAAAATATTTTCAACACGCAATGCTATTGAAGGCATATGTGGAGGAACCCTACAGCACTGGTAGAATGAAAGTAAAAGGTAATTGCCACTTATGTACAAAACGTCGACCAACCAGCAAATCCTGCACGTTATGCAACAAGCCCGTGTGTGCCGCTCATTCAGTTATATGCCGCAACGTAATAAATGCATTTAAGAAGAATTAGCATTTAATATTTTTGAATGTCTTCCTATATTTGATTGAATTTTAATCTTATTATTAAGAACTTCTAAATTAAATACAATAAACATCAAATATCGAAATATTTTCATATATTTCATTATACATACCCAGGTATGTAACTGTTGACGTAAGGGATAGGAATAAAAAATGGCCACGTCTTTAACCCCATCCGCCATTTTTACTCCAGTCTAGGAATAAGGTAGTGAGGATATCAGGAAATTTCAGGTTAATGCAGTTATAACTTCCTGAGATACGGCGATTTAAAAACACAAAACATACCGGGATATGTATCTGTTGACATAAGGGTTAAGTAGGTTTTTCCCTATAACTTCCGAACGGATCGTCGCATCTTAACCAAATTTTGACAGTATTTAAGTTAGAGAACGTAGAATTTAGAAAATTCAAGAACATTAAAAACGTGTACTTAGAACGTTATAGAATGGAGGCGTCGATATGTATGTATATTTAACATACTGCAAACAAATTTCATGACTTATTTTATATATATATGTCTTTGAAAATTATATAATATATATAATAAATATATAAAATAAATGGTTTTAAAATTCATAAAAAAATAGAAAAGAAAAAATAGAAATAGAGACCATAATATAAAATAGTAATGTTAACTACTGACATGAGCTTCAGAGGCTCACATAAAATAGTTCATATTATTTTTAAGTTTTTGAATGACTGAATAAATCTTTCTTCATGTCTTTGTAATACGGTGTTCAGATATGCACCTTTATTGCGTAAATCGCAGTAAATGCCATTATTGAGCTCAATATTTCATATAAAGTTTCAATTAAAAGTTACACAATAAATACGCAAATTGTTATAATATTGACTGAAACTTAAAATGCAGCACTGTCATAAGTACTTATGTTCAGTGAGAACGTTACAACTTATGCGAACAAATTTTGTTGAAATATGAAAATAAAAATATCAACAACGTCAAATAAAAATGGCGAGTAAGGTGGAATGTAAGTTTATTTATATTAACACTAAGTCTACCGATACTTCTTGTATTTCTATTCCTATTCCATTCTCTTTTTATTATATATTATTTAAAATTTCTAATGATTTAAAATATTTTGAATGCTTCAAAATTTTGGGGACAAGGACTATAACAAAACAATGAAGTAAGAATTTTTATTAACAAAATAGCACTAGAAATTTTTACTGTAATACTTGCTTGAAGTAGAGTGAATATCCAGAAAATAAACAATATACCTCAATATACCGAATCATACCAGGCAATACCAGGCAAATATAATTTGCGTATGCCTGAACACTTAAAATAATTTTGTCAATTAAACGAATATTGGACGCAATTAAAATTCATGCCTGAACATAGTATAATAAGTCATCTTCTATTTATTAAAATGTTTATCTTTTATATACAAAGTAATCTCCCATATACAAAAGCTGATTTTTTTGTTCAGGAAGAATTTTGAGCGAATTTTCATCATTCCCCGTAGCCCTAAGAATTCTAAGTTAAAGCGTTCGCTTCGTCAATCGTCTTCTGAAACGTCCATATGAGACACAGAAATACATCGTCGTCAATGAAATACAATTTGTAAAAAAGTTTGTAATTATAACTGTAAATATGTAGATATACTTAAATAATATATATACTTGAGTATAAAAAATGTTATTGATTTCACTGGAAACCAATAACTTATGTGAATTTCGTAAATAATTATCTCATTTGCTTAATGTTCTAGAATAGATTGCAAATAAAAGATTTGAAAAAAAAAAAATAATTTTTATTTAAGAACATGATTGCCTTAAGAACAATCAGCCCATAAGTCGAATACTTTCTCTAAATCCCTTTCTTGACCAGGATGGACTACTACGCCTAGGTGACAGACTCAATAATTCCGGATTAAGTTTCAACGAGCAGCACCCTATCATAATTCCTGAAAAATCGCCACTAGCTAAACTTTTAATTGGATATACCCGTCAAATTTTACTTCGTGTAATGTTAAGAGCCGTTCGACAGGGTTTTTATATACCGCGGTAGAAAAATCTTATTAGGCAGTGTATCAGAAACTGTAAAATCTGCACCGTTTACAAGCACAAAGTACAGGATCAAATAATGGGTGCGCTACCCCGTGAAAGGGTTACATTTTCGTTATCACTCTCTTACACCATACACTTACATCCATTCACACTAAAAGCCTCCAATTTGTGGAACGCAAAACTTTTAAAAGGATACGCAACAGTTTTCATTTGTTTCTCTACACGAGCAGTTCACCTCGAAGTCTGCTCGGAATTATCCACAGATGCGTTGAGCTGTGTTCAACATATTTTTCTTAGTGTAGTAGTAGTTAACATTGTGAGTAATTTCTAATTTGTTATACAAATGTCTCTTCCTTTTTTCTTTATTATATATTTTGTGCATTTCCATTTGATATTGGTTTTCTTAAAACCTGTTGAATTAATTTTAGTTGTTAAGAAACCGCCAAGAAGGCAATATACTTTAAGTAAACCAACTGTCTGTCTTTTCAATTTATTCTTCCAGAATATATATACCCCATTCATCAACTCATTTTTCTAGACCCTAGAAGTTTAGTTGACTCCTAGAGCCCACAAATGTATAATGATTGGACGGTCATAAATGTCTCAAAAGCCATGCTGGTCAAATACAGTCCTTTACAATATTTATGGCCTTTATAATTTATATTTTTTAAACTCGATCTTTAATATAGGCTTTTCTATTTACGTCCAGTCTCGGATTGTTGTGTCAACAATGAAAACTGAGGTGGAAAAATAATAATACTCACCAATATATTTGGAGAAACTCTGCTTTTTTACACATAGATGAAAGACAAAGGCAATATTGTACACTTGATTGCAACAGCTCGATAGTATATTAAAATCTGGGTTGGTCATCAGTTAAACTAAAGGTAGAAATATTTTTTGCAAATACTTTAAAAATATTATATTTGTATAGGTGGTGCAAATCCCTTGAGTTGCAACATTTCGCAACACTATGGCTCTTACGAGTTAAATAATTGTTACAAATGCAAACAATAAAGAAAAAAGTTTTCATTTACAATGTTAAAAGTAAAATTTACTTAATATGCCACATATCATATTTATTTCTTATCTATACCATCATACATTACCGATTAAATAGGCTAACAACAGTTTGCAGTACTCTAGACTGCTGCTTATGTCTATAAACAATGTTAAGTACCTATCGTTACCATAAATGTAAAATAGCACAAACCATCCAAATCTTTTAAGATACTGTACCTTCTATTTATTTTCATGCGGCATTGTATTTCTATGTAGATATGTATATAATACATCATATGATATTCATTAATTCGGTTTTAATAAGACTAATAAATTGCATATGAATTATGTATGGAATACCACATGAATGCATATACAGGTAAACGGAATCATAAATTTCAAGACAAAAGACATAATATACATAATTGGTCATTACAACCCTTCAGTCAGGATTACGACCTAGTTTCTCACACCACTTATGTTGTGTGTGTTAATTTTATACATGAGTGGCGGGACCTACAGTTTAAAGTCGACTCCGAACGACAGATTTTTGAGAAACTTTTCATGGCAATTTTATTTACTCTCAGAGTTTTTGCCAGAAATCTGCTGAGAGGAAGTCACCGAAGAAATACTTTTTGTATTTTATTTGATGTCTGGCCTGGGGCTCGAACCCTGGCTTTTTCGTCTAATAAGCCAACACACTACCTACTAGACCACGGCGACTTGCTAAGACAAAAGACAAATTTATTTAAAATGTGTGTGTATTTGCTTAATATTGCCATAAATAAATAAAATTAATTTAAAGAAATTATTTGATGTTCTTTGAAACAAAGAAAATTACATCAAAAACGTTCAATTCATTGTAAACTTTTAAATAGTTTAACTTCAAAAGAAAATAAGAATAATAAAATAATCCAAGAACTGTGATAATTCTTACTTACTTACTTAATTGGCCATTAACAGCCCGATTAACGGCTTTCGGCATGTCGCAACGCATCCTTCCAGGCGCTTCTGCTTCTTGCGCGCCTACGCCAGTTGGTCACATCAATCGATGACAGGGCTTCCTCGATTTGGTCTTTCCAACGGATACAAGGTCGTCCTCTTCGCCGATTTCCACAGACCCCCGAATGAAATACACATCTCGCCAGAACATCCTCCTCCATTCGAACGACATGGCCGAGCCAGCGCACCCGCTGGATGGTAATACGCTGCACAACGTCCATGTCGTTGAGGCGCTCATACAGCTCACTGTTGGATCGGATGCGGAAATCATTGCCAACTCGCACTGGACCCAAGATCTTACGTAGGACTTTTCTCTCGAACACACTCAAGGCTGCTGCATCAGTGCTTAATAGGGTCCATGCCTCTTCGACATAAAGAAGCAAGGGTAGGATGAGCGTCTTGTAGAGTGTCAGTTTTGTCGTACGAGAGAGGTCTCTGATACTCAATTGCCTATTGAGACCATAGTAGCACCTGTTGGCAAGAGTTATCCTGCGCTTGATCTCCAGAGTGACATCTTTTTTGGTGGTAACGGCGGAGCCAAGACTTTGACTGTCTCGAAAGTATAGTTATTTGCCGTGATCTAAAGGCAGCAGTAACATCTCGCTTGGTACGCCCTATGATGTCAATGAGCCAATTCACACCAGAACATTTGTGCTGACGTAAAATGATAGTTTATAGGCAAGAGGGGTGAAGAGAGTGATTTTTCGGTGGCGTAAAGTTTCCACCAGCTACAACCCCGCATCAATAGCACAAAACTAATACATACACATTTTTAAAAATCAGGGTTGTCAATTTTTTTTCAACAGAGTTGACTTAGTCGTTAGTTGCATTTGAATCAATGTTCATGATCACAGAGAAAGGGGGATGGTCGCATAAAATCATTTCGCTTTTGGATTTTTTTCTTTATTTTGAAATCATTACACGTCTTTGTTGTTTTTCCATTTACAGATTTCTCTTTCTTATTACCTTTGCTATACATTGTGTTGTCATTTAGACATTCCATTAAAATATTTGTGAATGAATAAAAAGATTTTTGTAAATAATTAGCTTAAATAATCTGCACGTAATTTATAAGCAAAATAGTAAAACAAAAATAAATGAATTGAAAATAAATTTTAATCGAAAATTTGTGAAATTTCGCATAGAATAAATTTAAAATTATTCCTTTATTTGTTGTGTACTACAAATACATTTCGGTGTTGTGTACACTTAAAAACCCAAACAGCAAATGAATGCAAAAACACTAATACATACAAAACTCTGTATACGTATACATTTGTTTCCAAAAGTATATACACCCCGTGTAAATTGAAAAGAACAAAAATTGTGCGACTAAAAAATGTGCTAGTGTGAATTGGCACAATATCGTCAGCGTACGCAAGCAACTGGACACTTTTTTGAAAAATAGTGGCATTGCGATGCACACCCGCCTTTCGCAGAACACTCTCCATGACGAAGTTGAAGAGGTCGCACGATAAGGGATCACCTTTTCTGAAACCTCGCACGGTATCAAAAGGTTCGGAGAGATGCATTCCTACATTGACGGAGCTGCAGGAATTACTCAACGTCATGCTACATAGCCTTATCAGCTTCGCAGGTATACCGAGCGCAGAAATTACGGCAAAAACACGAACTGTGATAATATTTAGATTTATTTGCATGTTTTCAACAAATTGTTAGGCAGTGATGGGTTATTCCACTCTATGAAATTCTATGTTAGTCTACGCTAGGATGAAAACAAAAATTTCTGATAGTATTTCAATAATATCGTATGAACTAAATTAGAAATTCTATTTGGTGAAAGCCTCAGAACTCGCAATTCAATCAACACAAAGACATATGCGTACCAAAAAGAATGTGACTGCTGTATCAGTAAGCTTTTATGAAGACGACGAAGGGTCTATTAGTCATCATCCCCAACTTGTTAGAATTTGTCCTTCGACTATGTGAACAATTTTATATAATGGTTTTGCTTTCGTGCCTATAAGATACTGTTCGTACAGGAATTTAGTAAAACGCGATGACGTATTAGAAATTTAAAAGATACATTAAAATATTATAGCAAACTCTATATTAATAACGGTATTATCTGTTTATTATTTATTTATTTATTTACTACCGTCATCGCTACAATATTTCTAAGAGAAAAATTTAAACGTCTAATATTTTGGACAAAAAATCCAAAAGGGTTAATTATTATGAGCTGAGTAATACGGTGTTCAGATATGAACCTTTATTGCGTAAATCGCAATAAACGCCATTATTGAGCTCAGTATTTCATATAAAATTTCAATTAATAATTGCACAATAAATACGCAAATTGTTATAATATTGAGTGAAACTTAAAATGCAGCATTGTCATAAGTACTTATGTTCAGTGAGAACGTTACAACTTATGCGAACAAATTTTGTTGATATTTGAAAATAAAAATATCAACAACGTCAAATAAAAACGGCGAGTAAGGTGAAAGGTAAGTTTATTTATATTAACATTAAATCTACTGATACTTCTTGTATTTCTATTCCTATTCCATTCTCTTTTTACTATATATTATTTAAAATTTCTGATGATTTAAAATATTTTGAATTCTTCAAAATTTTGGGGACAAGGACTATAACAAAACAATGAAATACGTTTTTTTATTAACAAAAACACACTAGAAATTTTTACTGTAATACTTGCTTGGAGTAGACTGAATGTCATTTTGCCAGAACACAAACAATATGCCTCAATATGCCAGGCAATGCCAAAAATGTTCAAAACATTACAAAATATGCGAATCAAGATACAGAACCTGTGCTCACGGCAAATAACTTGCGGTAGTAGTTAGGGCAAGTTTCATGCACTCTTCAGTAAAAAAGTACAAGATAGTAGTAAATCTTCAAAAATATATTCGATGTATTTTTTAATAGAAGTCAAGAAATTTTGATAAAAAAAACTTAAATGAATAATTTTTCCCGTCACAATGGTTTTAGTGTTAAATTTATGAATTGTTATAAAAAAAAAAAAATTTGTTGTTTTCCAGCTGTCAAATTATTGAATAAGCTGATTTCCGTATGCCTGAACACTTAAAATAATTTTGTCAATTAAACGAATATTGACTTAATTAAAATTCATGCCTGATGTAAGAAATAAAGAACTAGTTGTCGAGTTCAGTGATCAAAGTACGATGATCTTCTCTTTATTTAAATTTGGTCTTATATACTAATACATTTTCTAATGCTATGAGTGACTTTCTAAACTCACTCAATAACTTAAACTCTACTCAAAATAATTAAAATTAAATACACTCAATGTAATTTTAGATGGCACATGTTCCGCATTCCCATCACTTAGGTCAGTTTACAATAGTGACACACTTCAGAAACTGGAAGTATTACTACACAAACAACACACACAAATGTAAACAAATATGCGGTTGGTTCAAAGTAACACTTTGTAATAATTTTGGTGTAACGCAGTACACTGTATGCATGCACCTGAACTAAATCGGAGTATGCATTTGTACTCTACAATATGCATACACTACACTGAACATAATATAAATTAAACTTTACGCTCGGTGTAGTGCAACAGACTAGAGCCCCTATTAGTTATCAGAGACACTACCCACTAGACTACCAGAGCATCCTATTGTTTATAAATTTATAAAGTTTCATTTCGACAATATCCTTTTTCCGTCTTGTATTACTAATATAACTTCTGCAGTTCGGAATCTAAAGAGGCACCCTGTTCAAATTTCGCACGGAGTATCCGAAAAACTCAATTAGCCAAAATAAAAATCTCGAATAAGAATGTGCAGTAAGATAAAACATAATAAAAAAACATAAAAAAACGGAAAAACCAAAGATAATGTTATGACTAGATATTAACCAGCGTAATGAATTGCTCATTTTCGTTGTTATAATTTTGATTTTTGCTGATCGAAACTTAACTAAAAAGTAGAGGAAGTCATAAAAACAAACTGAATATTCTTCATCAACCGGTAAGCAAACATTCGTATTAAACTGGATATATAAAGATAGTTAAAGTTTTCAGTGAGAAAAATAATATCGTAGAATATGGCAAAAGAAGGAGTGCCAACCTTTCTAAAAGAATTTTTTCTAATTCCTGTTATCAGCATAATAGAAAGGAGTAATCCAAGGGTCAGAATTTATTAACCGACAAGGTTTTGTGTTTCAGTGGAGGAAGCTCCATTCACCATATAGGAAGCATCTAACATTCTCAAATTATCAATTGTTTCGGTCTCTGAAGAAATCAGTCAGTGATGAAAATTTAAATTCCGCAAAGGCATGCAAAACAAAATTGCATCAGTTTTCCTTAAATCTCTGCACCAGAGATCAGCAATGAATCGTTTTTTCGCTACTCATATGTAAGTACTCATGAAATTTCGAGTATGAGTGAGTCAACAGTACTGAAATTTAACTACTCTGATTCATTCGTATTCCCTACAACGTTGATTTATAAGTACAGGTTGCAATGAGCATGAGTACAACGTTGACATCATACTCATAACATTCGAAATATGTTTGATTCATAAGCCTGCTCATTCAGATTCATAAATTTAGAAAAATACTTATAATACTCATAAATGATTCGAGTGACTCGAATTATTCATCAAAATTTATAGTCTCAGTTGTTAATGCATTTACAAAAAAGGAGGAAAGAAAAAGACAGCAAGCAAAGCAAACACAACGCCTTCTAGTAAGTATTGTTGTGTTCGTATGCGAATCATACTTATTTTGTGATTCTTGTAAATGGTGATTCAGGGAGAGTCGAAATCAATAACATCATGCGTATTGTACGATGAGTACTTCAAACTTTGATTATGAGTATTATCAGTATGATATTAAAATAAGTATGAAGCCGTATAAGTATCAGAAATCAGTATGATTCTAATCTTCTCATCTTTTTGAATCTCATTCCTGATCTCTGCTCTACATATCCAAACACATATAATGGCTTTACTGCCAAAAATCACAAAATTTTAAAATTTTTACCGAACAATCAGTGTTCTTATTTTGAATTAATTTCGGAATTTAACACAATCTCTTTTTTTACAGAGGTGTGTGAAGAGTTTTCTTTTTCATTTATTTTAATGAAATAAGATTAATTTACGGCAGTAGCATTCAGCATTTAGTCAAAGAAGTTGTAAACTTCGCTGTAAACAACGAAGAAAATGGGACGAGACTAGCTTGATCAATATTCCAATTACAAATAAAGTATACCCCCGTAGGCCAGTTGCAGTTACAGGGGCTGCTTCTTGCAGCATCATAAAAGGAGATAAGAAATGAGAATTCTAGTAAAAAAAAAAAAATAGGAAAGGAACAAAAAAAAATTTTAAAAAAGGTGGATTCACCTATAGAAAATTAATGAAAACTATATTTTTAATGTAAGAGAAAATTTTAAAAATCAAAAAAGTTTTGTTGAATGGCCACTGTTCGATGTTTCTAACTTAAT
Source organism: Sarcophaga carnaria (assembly GCA_958299815.1). Taxonomy (NCBI): domain Eukaryota; kingdom Metazoa; phylum Arthropoda; class Insecta; order Diptera; family Sarcophagidae; genus Sarcophaga; species Sarcophaga carnaria. The sequence goes on along the minus strand of OY283149.1, from coordinate 69,283,252 downwards.
GGTATGAAGTGCCTAGAATAACGGTTAAAAAAACAAAAAAGTGAGCTTAATCGCTGGGTGTTCAAAAATGGTTGGTTAGAAATTTCACATTTCGATGGATAATATTTTGATACTATTCCACCACTACAAAACATCTGAGATTTTCGAACCCAAAAGTCAATTATTTATATTCTGACTATCTGTATGAAATTTCAATTTATGTCATTAAATTCTTGCAAAGATCCAAACGAATAATAACCATAGTGAAAACGTGAAAACTTTCAGTTTCAGCTGGGTGATGACAGATGTGTATGGGCTGGCGTTATTATAATGAACAACACCGCTTTAATTAAATCGCTTTAGTGCCAATATTGGCTTTGCTAACTCTTATTGGTTTACTTCACTCATTTTCGCACATTACCGCACTTTTCATTCTCCCAAATTATTTGCGTCGATTTCATATATTAGTAGTGAATCGCAAAGGAAATTTCAATCCAATTAATTTCTTTCTGCTAATTTATGTATATTTTTTCTGAACTTACGGTGGGAATCTTCGAATGTTTCATAATAAGAGTCCACAGTGCTCCTTCGCTGGTACATCTGTACATGGACCATAACGGTTATAAGTGATATTAAGGATTATAAATAATTAAGTTATTTTGTTAAGAAAACTTTAAAGGTAGAAGTCGCCGTAGTCTAGTAGGTAGTCTGTTGGCTTATTAGACGTAAGGCCCGGGTTCAAACTAATAAGCTGAGCAAAAGTTACGAATAGCCTCTACGTATGAATACCAATTTCGAAAAGTTCAACGAGTTACACTATAAGTTAACAAGTTAAGAAGTGCCTACACTTACTCATACCTGAGAAGTTGTTAGATACCTTAAGTGTAAGTTTTTCTCTAAAAATTTAACAGTCTAACATGTTCTCACTCCGTATATGCTGACATGTGCTGAATTTCATTTATTTTCAGTGTGGTAACTTCGAGAACTTATTGTAGACTTGTTTTTTTTTTTATTTCTATAATTTGTGGTCCTTTGTCACCATTCTTCCAATTTAATTTTTGTTTTTGTTATTGTAAATCTTTATTATCCTCAGTTTTTCTATATTTATTGTTGATGGTTTGTCTTCTATTTATTGCAGAATAAATACTTTACCTTAATCCTTAAAGAGTCATTGCATGATAGGAATCAACTTAGCTTTCCCCAAATGGCACCTACATACATATGTGTGGTATAAGGACACTGAAAAGAGGCATTAGGTGATTAGGTAAATAATCTAAAGGCATTTCATGCCTTACAACAGCAATGAATGCCAAAATATTTTGCTGTTTCACTTTTTAGGTTTTATTGACTGTTTGACAGTTTATGTGGACATGTTTTATTACTTGTTGTATTGCCAGCAATAACTTTTTTTACCCACTGTTGGTATGCTAAATACCAGTTGTCATAAAGGAAAGCAAAAAAGCTTTGCTACGTGAAAGGTATTAAAGAGGACTTTGAGTGTGTATAAAAATCGCTTATGTTTTGTTCTATTCGACCACAAAACATAAGCTACTTAAAAACTTAAGTTCGTATTTACATCAGCGGTGCTCAAACACATACTATCATAGTTTTGGTTGTGTTGGTAAAGCAGCGGAGAACAAAATTCAACTTAATTTTTGAGAATCGTACACTGGGAAAATAAAAAAAAAAAAATAAAAAAATTGGTTTATTGTGTTGCGTGTATGTTATTACATAATGAACTTATGTATGTATGTATGTATATATGTATTGATGAATATATTGATGTATGTATGTGTGTATGTATGTCTGTATTTATGAATATATTGATGTTTGTGTGTATGTATGTATGTATTGATGAATATATTGATGTATGTATGTATGTATGTATGTATGCATATAAAAAAGAATTACGACAAAAAGTGTAACAACACACAATACATTGTGCATTACCATCCATATTCTCTATAAAAAAGAAACCATATTCCCAATTTTCATCAAACATATTGCTGCGTGTATTTGCAAAAAACAAAAAATCATTCAGAAAAGTTGCGTAGCGAGATCTTGCTTCATCAAGTGCTAAACATCAACTGAATTGATTTTGTTCTCTGAGTTCAACACAAAACAACAAACAAAGCAACAAACACACGATCATTATCAGAAACCACACAAGTAAGCTTATAGTGTAGGTGTATCAACGCAGCGTCAGCAGAATTTTATTTGCCTATCACATGTGATAGGAAATTTAGATTTTGAGCGTCATTAATTTACATACATACATATAAACAACAAATCATGTAGATTTGTATGTTTATCGTGCTGACTACATTCAAATTCATATGCTCTTCTTTATCTTCCCTAGCTCTAACATTTTTGTAAATAAAACCTAATTACATAAGCAGTTAATGGACTGTTTGTAAATCTAATAGTGATGGTCTAAAATTCCTGTGGAAGAAAACGGGAGGAGGCTATAAGATGGAGTTGGAAATTTAATATCGAGACTTATGGATGCAGATTCCATTGGCAAAGCAGTCTGAAACCTTTGACTACATAAAAAATGCTGAAGAAATTTCTTGAAGAAATTGAATAGAATAAGAAAAGAGCTGAGGCGGCAAGGACCAGAGTAAATTCCAGTCTTAAGTAGTAACGATATATGTAAGTGCGAAGAAAAATAGATTATCCTTATTACAAAAGCGAATTGATACCTCTTTTATGCCTCGATATGAAAAACATAGGGGATGACACTGTAAAACTTTGTATAGATCTGATACAGATATGATCATACATCATTACAATCTTCAGTTAGGATTACGATCTAGCTTCTGATGCCACTTAAGTCGTGTACGTTGATGTTATACATGAGTGGCGGGACCTACAGTTCAAAATTGATGAGGTTTTGAGAAACTTTTTATTTACTCTTAGAGTTTCTGCCAGAAGACTGCTGAGAGAGGAAGTCGCCGAGGAAATTTTTTTTTCATATTTTGTTTCGTTGGAGATGTCTGAGGTTTGAACCATGGTTTCACGTATAATAAGCCAACTCACTACCTACTAGATTACGGCGACTTCAAAACATTTATGTAAGCTTTGTAATCGCAAGAGAAATGTATATATTCATGCTTACATTAAAATGTTAATAAATTTTTTATTTTTTTTACTTTTTTTTATTAATGAATGCGAATTTTATTTTATAAAACTGAATTTATAACTTTTTTAAATTCTTTTTAAAAAATACCATACAGTACGTTTAAGCTATTTGAAATTCGATTTACACTGTTTCGATGATTTCGATTTGTTGATCATGTGAACAAGTCCATTGTTTTTGTAACTTTTGCTTATCATTTAAATGTTAAACGATGTAACACCATTTCTATTTTCGAAACAGTATATTGTACTGAAATTATTAGAATAATTAATAGAGAAATAAAATTTTGCCATTTAAGCTACATATCAAATATATCAAATCAAACGAAAGCAAATAAATTGTCAGTTAGAGTCCTGTTAAGTTATTTAATTTTTTTTTGGATTTAAAGCCTTATTTTAAACCTGTGAACCAGTTGACACATAAAAACATAATTTAAAAAGAGAACTATACAATAACCATCAATCCTTGTGACCCATATTCGCATGGTTGGATCTTTTAAGCAAAACAACATTTAGGTTTTAAACTTTTAAACGAAGTTCTCATATTTTTATACCCTAAGCAGTGCTGCAAACAACCACCAGTTTGATTAAAAATTGTATCTTCGCTTTTGTTGTCTTTTCTATAGGCATTTATGTATGCGTTTATTTATCATAAACAAGACAAGTGTATAACAAGTGTATAACATGAGTATTTACATCACACACACACACACGAAAGAAAAGTTTTAATTAATTTTTGGTTACTGTGGTGTGGTTGTATTGGTACAAACTGATTTAGGACCATTATTACAACTTTCCGTTAAAGTTGGGTTTAGTGGAAGGTAATTTTAGCAAAAGTGAACTTTAAAGTCACCTTTAACTTATTTTCGTTATTACAACTTAGAGATAAAATAAAGTTAACTTTTTCAAAAATATGGCAGTGCCTTCGTTTTTTGTTGTATATGCTCATTTTGTTTATATTTGATGTTGCATATTGAAAATAGTATGTAATATGATAAGTTCAAACATAAACTTAACTTTAAAAGTAACCCGTTGGATGATCTTCCCTTTAGCTTAACGCTCAGTTCTACCTTATTGTCCACTTATAATAATGAAAAACAATTTATCTGCCCGTTAAAATCCTCCCTTTAGTTAATAATGGCCCTTAATGTTGTTTTTCTATTAATTCTTGTAAAGTCCAAGCATGTATAAGTGCTGAAAAATGGGCTCCTGTTAAAAATGTACAAATGAAAGTAACTATTTTCTTCATATTGTACATAAAAATGAAAAAAAGTTTTAAGTCACTGTTTTGTTTCAAAGAGTTGTTAATTTTATTTTTTTTAACAATTATTTAAAATTATATAAAAAAATCTTTTAAAAATTGAAATGTATGTATGTATGTATGTACTATATACATAATAAAAATATTTTTTTAACAGTTCCATTACATTTTTCCATTTTTTTGATTATTTAACGCGTTTTTACAGTGCGTTTTGATTATATTGAGTTACTAAAATTATTACTTAGCGCTTTTTAACGTCATTTGAGTAGTAGGACTGCTCCTTTTGATCATAAAAAATTGGCAACACTGGACGTCTGGCTTTAACATCTTGTATAATTTAATAAAAAGCAGCATACCCGATGTGTGTAGACTTTTTCTCTGACTGCATATATTTACATGCTTGCAAATATTTTCTATCAACCTAATATAAAATCAAAACAAAAGAAAAATAAACAAACTTTTAATTAATTTGTGTACATTGTGGTACAGTGGTATGGTTGCTTTTCTTCTTTTCTTTTTTGTAAAACAAAGACAACAAAATGGCCTGAGTGGAGCTTGAGACACACTAAAAATGATTTTTTTTTTGATTTCATAAAGGCTAAAAGTTATGGTTTATATAAGTTAATGTGCATACATATGTCTGTTAGCAAATTATCTTAAATTAAAAAATTATTTATCAATGGCAAAATTTATAAACAAAGAATATTATCTACAATATAACCGAAAAACGATGACGCTACCAAATTCAAAAACTGTCGGGTGATTGAGGGTAATATCATTTGTACTACACACAAAGACATAGTTAGGATCCTGCATGCAAGCCTCGATTCATCCCTGTGTTGAAATAGGATAAAAGATGGCATGTTTCCAACCTCTGTTATTCCATTTGCCCATTCCATCCATCAATAACTCATACCATAGCTATTAATTTTGAGGTTATTTGAGTCGACTCCGAAAACAGATTTTTGAGAAACTTTTTCATGGCAATTTTATTTACTCTCAGAGCTTTTGCCAGAAATCTGCTGAGAGGAAGTCGCCGAAGAAATTTTTTTTTTTCATGTTTCGTTTTGGTGTCTGACCTCTGATACGAACCCGGGCTTTACGTCTAATAAGCCAACACACTACCAACTAGACTACGGCGACATCACAAATGCCAGTGTGCAAAACATATTACACCGCTGTAGCATTCTTCCACCATTCAACACGTCTGCACCTCTAGTAGAGGCAAAGCCTTTATTGCTTGTGACGATGGATTTTTTCACACCCAGAATTTATTGACAGATTATTTCTAACAAAAGGTGATTTTGATTAAATACACAGTTTCGTTCACGGAAAGTACGTTCATTTGTAGCATGTGAAAGGAAATGAGAATGATTACCTAACCGTAACGAAATTTCGGTAGGCATTTGCAAGATTTTCATATGCTATAAATGAACGTACATTCCGTTACGCTGCGTGAACTTTCAACTAATTTAGCCTTCAATGTTTATGCTTATTTCCTCTGATCCTTTTATTCGATTACGTGATTTTCCTTTTAGCATAACATGCATGTATCAGAATATGTAAGTATGTGACCAGTTATTTCATTGTGTGAACCAGACACCATTTGTGTATATGTATGTACATATGTACTTGTTGTCAAGTTAATTGTCAGTAGTTAATTGTAGTCAATTTTTTTTTTTTTTTTTTTTTTTTTTTTTTTTTTTTTTTGTTGCAAAAATCTCATTATTCGAGTTCAAAAATTTCCTGGACAAAAGAAACTCGAAACAATGGAATACTAATCTGCAGCAACGGTGAAAAAAACAACGAAACAGAATAAATGTTCATTACGAAGAGCAAATCGGATAGTTTCCATACACGGACTTCCCGTAAGTCCGTATTTTAGGAATACGTTTTTTGCATTAGTATGTAAAAAAATTGCCCATTTTTTGATTCAGATATTGATGCTTGCCTGGTCGTTACAAACAGCTCTAAAAATGCAATACACAAAGCATTTTTAAATATTGTACCAGGTAGTTCATAGAAACCAAAGCGACTTAATTAAAAATCATACACTTGTGTTGTTACCAAAAGGGGATTTACATGGTCACACAAGTCTTACGACATGTCAAATTCTTGTGTAGAAGAAAGCGATTAGTATCATGTAATCCCAATATGTAATGAGAACGTACGATGCTGGAAAAAAATGTGGAAAATATGGAAAATGGTTGTTTTAATTCTACTTTGTTTTGGTATTTTACTAATCCAGTAAACGGAAAAAACCCTGTCTTAGGGCCATTAACTAAAAGGAAGATTTTAACGGGCAGATAAATTGTTTTTCATTATTATGAGTACCCAATAAGATAGAAGTGAGCGTTAAGCTAAAGGGAGGATCATCCTGCCGGTAGATTTTAAATTTAAGTTTATATTTGAAATTGCCATATTATATATTATTTTAATATGGCAACTTCAAATTTAAACAAAATAAGCATATACAACAAAAAAAAAAACGAAGCCCGTCATTGCCACTGCGTTGCTTCGGCACTGCCATATTTTTGAAAACAGTTAACATTATTTTATCTGTATGTTGTAATAACGAAAATAAGTTAAAGGTAACTTTACAGTACCATTTAGCTAAAGGTACCTTTAACTAAACCCAAGTTTAACGGCAAAAATTGCCCTTAAGGTGTTTACTCTCATTCTCTGATTTTACATCCGTAAACTCTTATCGTGTAAAATACCCTCTATCTACAAATGGTTGTAAAAAAATATGTACACTGCTGCGGTAGAAAATGTGTGGTTAATTACAGGTTTTTTAAGGTAAGCAGCTCATGAAATTAAAACAGTTAATTTGTTTACCAGTCAATCTCACTTTTTTTACAATTTTTATAGAAAATCATTGGCAGAAGATAATGGAAATTTTTTTGGCGCTACGCAGAACAGTAGTAAGCAACAAAATTTTTGAAATTAAAAATTTAATTAAGAAATACATACACAATTCGCTTAAAATAATGGCTAAACGCTCTTAAGCCCAGCAAAATTTGTATGAAGATTTTTGTTGCGGCAGCAATATATGCCGATTTCGAACAATAATAAAGAAAATGTTTCTATTTAATTTGGCGTGTTTTATTATCTAAAAATAATATTCCAAGTAGAATAAAATTTATTTTTTAAAAGAAGAGCAATTATCAAACAAATGCTTTAACCGCCTAGTTAAAGAAACCAAGCGATTATCAATTCAAAAACTTGCACCGATTACTCACAGGGTAGGTACAAAAACATACATTAACAAAAAACAACTCTGATTCTTAAAGGCTAATTAATCCACAACATCCTGGCCCCCGTGAGTCGAGAAGGGAGACTCACCACCAACATCGAGAACTGCTAACTTTGATGCCGGTCGCTTTAACTTTCCAACTGTTGTTCTCACCATCGCCGAACGAACTTGCCCATCTGCTGCCGGACAAACTTCCTCCACCACGCCACGTTTCCATTGCCCACGCGTTTCGTTGTCGTCGCAAATTATCACTACGTCTCCCACCTTTATAGGCTCTACCGGCCGATACCATTTCGTTCTCCGGGTAAGCTCCGGGAGATACTCCCGTACCCATCTCTTTCAGAAAGTCTGTTTCAACTGTTGCAATATTTGCCACTGCTTCGTAAGGCATTTCCCTCAGGTACACCAGGCGTTTGCAGAATATTTGGACACCCAAGCAAAAAATGATTGGGTGTTAACGGATCCGAGTCAGAGCTCTCAATTGGGAGGTGCGTTAGAGGTCTCGAATTTATTAGATTTTCAGCCTCTATCAACAGACTGTAAAATGTTTCCATGAGGAGACCTTTCCTTTAAGGTAAATTATAGTACATTCTTCACCGAACGCACCATGCGTTCCCATGCACCGCCAGCTGATGGATATGCCGGAGCGTTAAAGAGCCATTCAATTCCACGTTGTGCGCATTCATTGAACACCTTTACACCGTCGAAAACTATGTCCTCTGCTGGCTCCTAGGAAATTGGTACCTCTATCACTCCTTATACGTATAGGTAACCCTCGTTGATTAATGAAATTTCTGATACATAATATTACCGCATCAGTCGACAAATGTCTTGAAATTTCCAAATGAATCGCCCGTGTCGTCAGACAGGTGAAGATAGCCACCCATCTTTTTTCCTGTCGTCGGCCAATAGAGATAGTAAATGGGCCAATATAATCTATTCCCGTGTAGGAAAATGATCGTACATATGGGGTAAGCATATCCTCTGGATGTTGTCCCAGTAGGGCGGGTTTTGGCACGGCTGACTTGTTCTTGCAGACTTGGCAGTTTCGATTTGCTGACCTTACTAACTGTCTCAAGCATGGTATCCGATATTTTAACTTTATAGCTGCGCAAATGAATTCTTGATTTTGGCGTTTGAAATCTTCGTGAACCTGCTTAACGATAAGTTTGGTCAGCTTGTGTTCTTTCGGCAATATAATAGGTTGTCTTGTAGCGTAGTCAATACACATAGCCTTATTGATGCGGCCAGACAAGCATATTAAACCGTCTTGCCGAATGAATGGGTTAAGATTATAAATTGGGCTCGACTTGAGTACAGGTTTATTTTCCCCTAATCTTCTATATTTATCGAAAAGAAGGTCACGCTGGGTAAGCTTACACAAATAATTAGTCGATTCAACAAGCTCCTTTACACTTAATTGTGAACCGTATATTTCCGCGGTATTCCGCTGTCCTTGGCCGCCTGATTTAAATGCTCCTACCGCACGTTGAATCCAACACATTACCCTGACTAGTTTTTTTAAGTTTGAGTATCTGTCAAACGAAATAAACGGCTCTTCGGTAACGGCAAATACAAATTTTGATCTTCTTTCCGCTTGACAGTCATATTCATTTATGTCGTTTGGAAGTTCTGGCCAATTCCTTCCATCATCCTTCAAAAACGTTGGACCGCTGAGCCATCGAGATATGTCTTGCTTCATCAGTAAAATTTTGTGGCCTTGTGGCGTCATCTGCAGGGTTCAGGGCACCAGGTACCCACCTCCATTGTTCCACCTTTGACGATTCAAGAATTTCAGCTATTCGATGCGCCACAAACTGTTTATAGCTCCTGCTGTCGGATTGGATCCATTTTATAACCGTTTTCGAGTCCGACCAAAATATTATGTTTCCTGCCATTATTTTATGAAATACGGTAATCGACTCCTTTAATATTATGTCAAGCACTGCGGCCTGTAATTCAAGGTGCTGTATGGACAGGGGCTTTAAGGGTGCGCATCTGGATTTGACGGCAATAAAAACAACGTTAACCTTATTGTTGCAGTATATTCTCCTGTAGGCTACTGTCGCAAATGCCACCTCACTTGCATCTACGAAGATATGTGAGTCAATCACTGCTTCTTGACGAAAAAAATATCGTCCACAGCATCTGGGAATTTTTATTACTTCTATGTGCTGCAGGGTTTTATACCATTCGTACCATTCCGCATAAATGTCATCCGGAGCAGGGAATTTCCATTCAACGTTACAGCGCCACAATTCTGGAAGCAATATCTTTGATTTAATGACTATATTTGCTAGAAAGCCGAATGGGTCAAAGATTGACTTTTTGAGGCTTAACATTTCGCACTTAGTTGGCTTTTGATCCCCATTTAATACCGCCTCTGGAACTCGGATGAACTTTAACGCGAAACAAAAAACATCATCAGAGGGCCTCCAATGCATTCCTAAGATTTTTTCAGTACTAGCTTCGCCAACGCCCAAATTCGCCAATGGTAAGCCGTCATTTATTTGCTCGTTTTCACCCATTGCAGCTAAAAACTCCGCTGAATTTGACACAAAACCTCGTAATTCGAAGCCGGCTTCATTATGAATGTTAACTACATCCCTCGCAACACTTATAGCTTCCCTCACACTGTCAAAACAGTCAACATAATCGTCAACGTAGTGGTTTTTGACAATTGCCCGAAACGCCTCTGGATGACTACTTTTATATATCTCAACGTTGATATTTTTTACAAACTGAGCAGAGCATGGAGAGCTGGCCGAACCAAATATCATAACTCGCATCACGTACTTTGCAGGAGGCTCTTTAGACTTTCCATCTCGCCATAGAAACCGCTGTCGCGATGAAACATCTCTTTAATGTCAGCGCAAACACCTATCTCCCTTTGGCGAAAATTAAACAATATTGCCAGAAACGACTTAGGTTGGTACCTACTGGGACCTTTAAGCAGCCTCGAGTTAAAGGATTTACCATCTACGCTCGCGGCGGCATCAAAAACTAGACGTCTCTTGTTTTCTTTGTTGATGTTTGTAACAAAAAGTGTGGCAAATACCAGGTAAGGCTATTTTTAACAGCGGCTTCATTTGTGGCAACTTTCGGGCATACGATTTAGAAATGTAATCTTTTATTTTTTCCTTGTACCACATAGCAAAATCCATATCTTTGTTCGTTTTAGTCTCCATATTGCAAAGACGTTTTATAGCCATTGAATAGCTATCCTTCCTATCAAAATAATCGGTTTTCCCGTTTCAATTTCAATAACAATCTTTCTTTTCCGTTGTACTGTACAGAATCTCCTCTGCGCGCTTGTCTTCTTTCGATGTTACCGGTTCTAATGTTTTTACTCCTAAATTTTCAAGAGTGAAATACTCCATTACTTGTTCCTGTATATCACTTAATATGTCGAAATCAATTTTACAGATCGTTACTCCATTAGAATATTCATTCGATCCGAACAGGATGTTGCCCAAACTAGTCTGATGAACTGAAAAACATCCATTCAGATTAAATATTATAATTGGGCGCACAAGTCTTATGTGGGGAAGACCAATGAGTAGTTTGGGCTGATCGTCAAAATATTCATCAATAATAATTTCATCTAAAATCGGAAAACTTTTCCTAAATTTTGCCTGCAGTAAATTTTGCCTCGGTAGTCTCAAATTCATTGTCATTTTCGCCAACGGCACGAATTTCCAAATTTACTTTCCTTGATATTTCGTCAGTTGTCTTGCCGCCTATCCACCCTAGACGTAACTTGTTCGAGGTACCGTTTAATCCTATTTTATTTGCTATATTTTCCTTCAATAGAGTAATTTTCGATCTCTCATCAATAAAGGCCAAAACTTTCAATGAACTTTTCGTAATGTAAATTGTATTATCTTTGCTTTGGTTGTCATTTATACGTTTATGTTTGTTAATATTCTCACATTTGTATCTGTTGTCAACTTCACGTTCATTTGATGTTTTGTCTTCATGTAACAATTTATTATGGTATTTTTAATACATTTTGATACTCCACACTGGCGTCTACTCTTACAATCAGTTGTGTTATGACCGGCACAGAATATACACAGAATTGAAACCTTTGACGTTTAAAAACGCTCAAAGCAGCACTTTAACCTACCTCGTAGAGGGAGAAAATAAATATTTTAATGTTTTGCGAATCAAATGTGATAGAAGCAACAGATATACAGAATGAAAACTGGCGGTTAAAGTAGAAACATTAAATGTAAATAAAGATTTATTTTGTGTTAAAAAAGGGATAATTTGGAATATTTTTTAATTTCTTCAATGAAAAGTTTAAAGATTCTTAAATAATTAAATATTAATCGAAATGTGTGTGATTTTCGGTCACAATGAATATAGTTTCTTGTGCAAGCGGTAATTAAGAAGCTAAATATTACAAGATCAAAATAAGACGTACTGCTCATAAAAAAATTTTCTTGCTGAAAGTTGCCAATATTTTTTAATTTCTTGAAAGAAAAAGTTAAAGTTGTTATTGTTATTAGTTGTTTTTATTATTTATTAATAGTTTTAGACAAAAATTAAATTTTTTATTAACTCTCGCCAATATAAAAAACCACCCCGAAAACTAAAAAAAACATAAATAAACAAAACAGAGTTACAATCAGAGAGAGACAGAAATACTTTTTGGTAATATTTGCTGTCTCTTTCTCCATGGAAAGTTAAACGTCAAACTCTTGTTTCTATTCTGTGATGACCGGCACGATTTGTTGTGCTTTTCTTAAATTTGCCGCACTGATAAAACGGATGACCGTTGGTACATTGGACATTTGAGAGGCTTGTCGTTGTCTGGTATGATGGTAAATGACGGATTCATCCTTGCCCTCTTAATAGGCGTAGCATCAGTTTTATCCGAATCGGCCTCAACAGAAAGGTAAATGTACATGGCAACTTCCTGCAGCCAACAACTAAAATCCTGCACAGTGGGATTAGGACCAAGATGTGTCATATAATGTTTCGTCCATTCTTCGCATTTCTGCAGCGGCAATTTGCTAACCAGTTAATCCAGAAGTGTAGGTAGAAGTGCGTTAGCATTGATTAAAAATACACTTAGATTTGACACCATGGTACTGAAATTTACTAATTCGTACATTTTTCTCGCAGATATTGGCGGAAATGCTCTAACCTTTGCGATCTGGCTTCTTATCAAAACTTGGGGGCGGCCATAATGAAATTCTAGGGTACTTACTACCTGACTAACACTATCTGGGTGGACTAAAAATGCCTCCACTTTAGACCTAGCATCCCCTGTAAAAGATTTCTGCAGTCTAATTAAGTTCTCCAAGTTTGAGTAATTATAGTTTGCCGTTGTTTCCCTGTACGCGACGATAAACATCGGCCATTGCTCAGGAAGGCCCGAAAACTGAGTCAAATCATAAAGTTTACGGAGTGGACGGAAATCATTCGTAGCTTGTGATACGGGCATGTTGAAAAAAGAAGCAGATGAATATATATTGGTAGATGCGTAGAGGTATGTGCGGTTGGGTCGATGTACGTATCTGGCCTGGACGTTCTCGAATAAAATGAAGCGGTGCTGGTAAAGAATTTGACGGTATCGCCGTTTGTGCAAATGGTGGCGAAATATTTTAAAAGGCAGAAGTTGTTAGCATGGGAGACCGTGAAATGTGCGGCGAAGGAGTCATTGTGGGAACAAATGTTTGGGGTAAGTAATTCATTCTCGGTATAATCGACTGCGGCGTGGTATATAGCGTATGAAATTGAAAATTTGTTGAATACACTAATACCCCGGTTTGCGTCGCTAATAGGGCCTGAAGAAACGCGACGCAAACCGAAACGACGCAAAACGAAGCACGATTTTCCATACATTTGTATTAATTTTCATTTAATTGGTTCCGAGATTCATAATTTTAGCTGAAAAAATAGATTTTTCAATAAAAAATATTTAATTTTTTTTTTAAATACATACAATACCTACAACTTGCAGCCATCAGAAGACATAAATACATGTATATATGTATTTACATTAGACTTAAACGGGAAATCCCCTTTTTCTGTTTTAGCTTTGTACAAACATTTTCATATTAACGACGCAAACTGAAACAAAAACGACGCAACTTCGAAGTCACAGAAATTTTAAAAAGACAACTTCGAATTTGCACTAGACTTAAACGGGAAATCCCCTTTTTCTGTTTTAACTTTGTACAAACATTTTCGTTTTAACGACGCAAATCGAAGCACTAAGGACGCAACTTCGAAACATGCGACGCAAACTGAAACAAAAACGACGCAACTTTGAAATCACAGACATTTTAAAAAGACGCAACTTCGAAGCAGGCGCAGAACGAGGCGACGCAAACCGGGGTATTAGTGTACTCACTTGTACTTACTCTTGGCTGTAGCGTGGATCCTGCTGGTGCTATTTTCATACCTGTTATTGAATAGGCATTGTCATTTGCTGTGGCGGATGGTGCAGCTGCTGATGGTGTTGGTGTTCACAGGGTATTTACAAAAACATACATTAACAATAAAACAGCTCTGATTCTTAAAGGCTAATTAATCCACAACAATTCTATTTATCTAGAATGAGATATTAAAATATAATTCTTGCTCTATGTTATAAGTTCTCTTCAGTTCAGTTCTTTTATATGATGTTATCTTTTATAAGATATGATACATCTTTTATAAGACACAAAAGTACTACTTTACTGAAATCAACGCCTTTTTGATCATATAAAACGGCCCATTGCTGTACTATATGAAGCTATGCTTTCGAGCTGTTATTATTATCTTCCATTAGAATTAAACTGAGAGATAGCCCGAAAGTCTAATAATCATCGTTTTGATGAGAAACCACTTTATTGACTCGGATAGCCAGACTGTGGTTAAGAACCTAACGACATAGTCTATCCCTGTTCATGGATTCCGAGAGTTTCTCAGTCAAACTTCGGATCATATCCGGATATTGTTGAAAATTCGATGCCTCTGTTCTATAACATTCTAAGTCGAAAAAGTGTGTTTTGAGTTATGAGCTCTCAAAGTTTTCACGCGATATACGACCATATGTGTATTCTAAGAAGATTTTTCCCTATAACTTCGGAACGGATCGGCGCATCTTAAACAAATTTTGACAGTATTTAAGTTAGAGAACACAAGAACATTAAAAACGTTCTAAGTACACTGAGAACGTTATAGAATGGAGGCGTCGAATTGTATTATTGATGAGCTGGCGAGAGCCGGTACTGAGCTCGCACTCTCGGACATGTTACAGGGCCTTATTTAATTTGGATATTATCCACACTTATTGTAGGGAAGCTCAATTCCGGTAGCAGCATACGTAGAATACTGTTAGACTCTGTTGGACACGTATGGAGAAGAAGATGACCGACTCAATTCTGTGTTTCAATTGCATGGTCATCTATTGTCCAACAACGATTTTTTCAGTCCACTGTCCTTTGGGTAGGCATGCCGAAAGACTCGACATTCATCTGCTAGAGCTGCAGGTTTCCAATTCCAATTTACTGGCGTGATGTTCTTCATATCCTGTATGAGAAAAATTACTGACAGAAAGGTATAAACTTATACCTCACCATCTGTGAAAGGACATTATATGTATTTTAAAAATTAACGTTTAACCACACAGCCCTGCATGAGCTCCAGTCGTTTCCGAAGGCATTTTGCGCGCTGATTGCGAATCTCGGTTCAAAAATTTTCCATCACGTCAGGTTTTCGAGACGCTAAAATAGCGTTTTTGGCCACCTTTAAAAAATTGTAGAGCTAAACAATGACGTCCTAGAATCATCGCTATTGTGAGAAATTGACAACTGATCTTTGCTCTTTAAAATTAGCCCAAAGCCAAATTGTTTGCATGCACCCTTAAAGTAGGGGGTGGGTTTATGTCAAGGGGTGCAAGAGAAAAAGACACACATTACTGATGTCCTTAAAAATTAATCAGATTTACTTGAAAATTGTTACTCGGGGGTTTTTTTGTGGTCGCTGATTACAGATCTTCATTCAGATTTAAAAAATTCAAAATGGCGGATCCAATATTGCGGTCGAGGTTTCTAAAAATTAATCAGATTTACTTGACCGCCATATTGGATCCGCGATTTTTAATTTTTGAAATCTGAAACACCTGGAGCCATCTTATTTGGACAAAAATTTGCAGGGCTGTGTATTTTGTGACTTAAAAACAGTGTTTGAAAAAGAAATCATTTTTATAATTTGAGGCACCATTGTGTTATTATTGTTTTAATTGTTATATTTAATTTTTAATTACGACTCATGCATTTATTTTGCTTCTGTTGTTTTTATCGTATGCTGGTCGGCGTTAGAAACTCTTATTAATATTATTAATGCTATTGTTCCTTTCTCTCGGTTAAATGTTAGCGATGAGTAGGCTAAATGTAGAATCGATATTTTGCCGTTTTTCGATTATTTTTAAACTTTGTGAACGAGTACAAGCCTGAAAATAAGATTAGTAGCCACTTTATGTAAACATGATGCAGCAAAATACCACAAAAAATATTTCTTTTTTGTTTTCTTTTTTCTTATTCTTTTTACAAATTCAACGTTAGCTTTTTGATTTATTTTCTCTTTTTTCATTATATTGTTTACTAAGTACTGGCTGGTATTGAAAAATTTCATTTCAAAAACATGGCATAACGAGACAATCACCACAATATTTTTATCGATTAACAAAAGCAAAAAAAAAATTACTCGCAATTACAAACGCTGCTGCCTTCTTCATTTTAAAAATAATTTGCTATATTGATATGTGGCTGAAGGTTTCCAGAAGGAAATTATTGACTTTGAAATTGAATTCTAACGACAGGTTGACTGAAAAGCTTTTAGTTTTCTAGTCTTTTTCTTCTTTACATACCTGTTAAATTGCGATTATGTATTAATTTTAATATCCTTCAGACATACCTACATAGTTGGTCTTTATAATCCTTCAGTACGGATTACGTCTTTGCTTCTCACACCATTTACATATGTTGTGTTGGGGAAACGTGCAACCAACTCTGAACTTTAACTATTTGCCAGAAATCTAATGGCAAATTACAAATAAATTAAACAAAAGTTACACTGCAGCTAATCATATTATTTCATAGTTTCCTTATAGTTTTTTAAGTAATACCAGTTGTCACATTGGTTGGTAGTCGCAAAATTTCGATTTCCGATTACATAATGGATTACATTATAAGTCAATGCTGACAAGCAATAGGAAAGTAACACTGCGCAAGTTCTAATCATACACATAAATTGCCAACAGCGTGCGTGACCAATTAACGAGTCTTGCCTTTAAAAAATATTTCATTAATATTAATTTACGACATAAACTGAGTTTAATAAGATTATATGATGAGCAACAGTTTGTCAGAAATACATACCAAGTGACACATCACATAAAAACAATTGTCGATTTAATCAAACATTTTCATTAATCACTCGTGTCATTCTACTTAATTGCTATCATAAAGACTGACAGCTTAATAGAAATCTTATGGCTATGTTCAGTGTTCATAATGAAAAGAAGCTTTTAATGGATTTACGTAAATTTATTCGCATTAAAATTGTTTTATTTTTTTTACTACGTTGATTGCTTTCCTTAAGAATAAATTAAGTACTCATAACTTAAAGATGTGAACAACATTAAAGGCCATAAATGGTCTAAAACAGAGGTCAGCAATCAATCGTTTTTTCGCTACTCATAAATACTCATGAAATTTCGAGTATGAGTGAGTCAACAGTATTGAAATGCAACTACTCTGATTCATTCGTACTCACTACAACATTGATTTATAAGTACAGGTTGCAATGAGTATGAGTACAACGTTGACATCAAACTCATAACTCATAACGAAATATGTTTGATTCATACGCCTACACAATCAGATTCATAAATTTAGATAAATACTTATAATGCTCATAAATGATTTGAACCATGCATCAAAATTTACAGCCTTAGTTGTTGTTGCATTTACAAGAAAAGAAGAAAGAGAAAGACAAAGACAGCAAGCAAAGCAAACATACAAGCTTCTAGTGAGTATTGTAGTGTTCGTACTCGAATCATACTTATTTTGTGATTCTTGTAAATGTTGAGTTATGGAGAGTTGAAATCAACAACATCATGCGTATTGTTAAGTATGAGTACATGAGTACGATGAGTACTTCAAACTTTGAATATGAGTAGTATGAGTATGATATTAAAATAAGTATGAATGCGTATAAGTATCAGAAATTATGAGTATGGTTCGAATCCACTCACCTTTTTGAATACTCATTGCTGATCTCTGACATTATGTCATTAAATGACATAAAATTTAAAAATTCTTTGGACAATTAAATGTATTCAAACAAACCAAGTTAATCCGACTTTCGTTAGCCTCTACTGATTCTACTGGGCTTGTTATACCAATTTTGCTTAAAGTGATGGTAGGATTTCAATGAAATCTTCCTACAGTTGCTACAAAGCCAGAGATGAAAATACAATTTCTTGCATCTCCAAACAAGCGGTGAAATATTTGTTCTTCCTTACCTTGAGCCTGGGGTTAGTTTTGTTTTCACCAAAGCTATTAAACAGTTTCCTTTTCTAGTATACTACCCATATTGGGAAGCTGATATCGAAATTTTCGAAAATATTTCTTTTTTTATAAAGTGGTTTTGTTTTCAAAAATGAAACACTACGAACTTTTATCGTAATTTAGTATTGTTTTGTAAACAAAATGTACAGATTTTTTGGGCCAAAAGTATTTTCAAGTTTGTCTTTAGTATTTTGGATTTTGTACATGGAGTGTTTCATACGACATTCAGCTTCGATTTCTGTAGTTTAGAAACCAAATTTTAAACTCCAATTCTTGCCTTTTTATCCTAATTTTTTCTTCTAAGTGAATTTTATTAATTAATTTAGTTCCAAAAATTTTATCCAAAAATTTATATAATTTTATAATCTGTTTTTTAGCGAAATTATTTTAAATTCGCTGTGGCCATCGCTCTACTCTAAGGGGGGAGGAGTTATGTTATCACAGCAACCCCCACCAAAACCCAGGAGAACCATCTAGACAGCAACAATTAAAGCAACAACAATTAGCCTAATATTTGTTTTGTTCTTTTTATTGTAATATTTTATTTATAATTAAAACAACAACAAAACTTTATTTTATTTTATTCTTTTTGACACACTTTTAATAATAATTTAAGTTGAAGTTTAAAAAGGTAAATCAGCAAAATACAAACACTTCTTTTATTCATTTTATTGTATTCTTTTTCTTTATAATCAAAACAACAACAAAACTATTATTTTATTTTAATGTGACTGACACACTTTAAATAATAATTTAAGTAGAATTTCAAATAGGTAAATCAGCAAAATTAAACATGTTATAAATTTGTATAAATTCATACTTACTTACTTCCTGTCCACAAACATTGTAATATTCTTTTTTTTTTTTACACTTTAAAATTAAAACTAAATTACGTATGCATTTTTTCCCCCTTTTATTTGACTCATCAATAATTTTCGTCTTAAGTTAATTAAGAAATAAAGTTCACTGTTGTTACAAGTGTCAAAGAAATAACAAGTGTTGTAATTTAACTCCCGTGTCGTCAGACAGGTGAAGATAGCCACCCATCTTTTTTCTTGTCGTCGGCCAATAGAGATAGTAAATGGGCCAATATAATCTATTCCCGTGTAGGAAAATGGTCGTACATATGGGGTAAGCATATCCTCTGGATGTTGTCCCAGTAGGGCGGGTTTTGGCACGGCTGACTTGTTCTTGCAGACTTGGCAGTTTCGATTTGCTGACCTTACTAACTGTCTCAAGCATGGTATCCGATATTTTAACTTTATAGCTGCGCAAATGAATTCTTGATTTTGGTGTTTGAAATCTTCGTGAACCTGCTTAACGATAAGTTTGGTCAGCTTTTGTTCTTTCGGCAATATAATAGGTTGTCTTGTAGCGTAGTCAATACACATAGCCTTATTGATGCGGCCAGACAAGCATATTAAACCGTCTTGCCGAATGAATGGGTTAAGATTATAAATTGGGCTCGACTTGAGTACAGGTTTATTTTCCCCTAATCTTCTATATTTATCGAAAAGAAGGTCACGCTGGGTAAGCTTACACAAATAATTAGTCGATTCAACAAGCTCCTTAACACTTAATTGTGAACCGTATATTTCCGCGGTATTCCGCTGTCCTTGGCCGCCTGATTTAAATGCTCTTACCGCACGTTGAATCCAACACATTACCCTGACTAGTTTTTTTAAGTTTGAGTGTCTGTCAAACGAAATAAACGGCTCTTCGGTAACGGCAAATACAAATTTTGATCTTCTTTCCGCTTGACAGTCATATTCATTTATGTCGTTTGGAAGTTCTGGCCAATTCCTTCCATCATCCTTCAAAAACGTTGGACCGCTGAGCCATCGAGATATGTCTTGCTTCATCAGTAAAATTTGTCGCCTTGTGGCGTCATCTGCAGGGTTCAGGGCACCAGGTACCCACCTCCATTGTTCCACCTTTGACGATTCAAGAATTTCAGCTATTTGATTCGCCACAAACTGTTTATAGCTCCTGCTGTCGGATTGGATCCATTTTATAACCGTTTTCGAGTCCGACCAAAATATTATGTTTCCTGCCATTATTTTATGAAATACGGTAATCGACTCCTTTAATATTATGTCAAGCACTGCGGCCTGTAATTCAAGGTGCTGTATGGACAGGGGCTTTAAGGGTGCGCATCTGGATTTGACGGCAATAAAAACAACGTTAACCTACTACTACTGTCGCAAATGCCACCTCACTTGCATCTACGAAGATATGTGAGTCAATCACTGCTTCTTGACGAAAAAAATATCGTCCACAGCATCTGGGAATTTTTATTACTTCTATGTGCTGCAGGCTTTTATACCATTCATACCATTCCGCATAAATGTCATCCGGAGCAGGGAATTTCCATTCAACGTTACAGCGCCACAATTCTTGAAGCAATATCTTTGATTTAATGACTATATTTGCTAGAAAGCCGAATGGGTCAAAGATTGACATTTTGAGGCTTAACATTTCGCACTTAGTTGGCTTTTGATCCCCATTTAATACCGCCTCTGGAACTCGGATGAACTTTAACGCGAAACAAAAAACATCATCAGAGGGCCTCCAATGCATTCCTAAGATTTTTTCAGTACTAGCTTCGCCAACGCCCAAATTCGCCAATGGTAAGCCGTAATTTATTTGCTCGTTTTCACCCATTGCAGCTAAAAACTCCGCTGAATTTGACACAAAACCTCGTAATTCGAAGCCGGCTTCATTATGAATGTTAACTACATCCCTGGCAACACTTATAGCTTCCCTCACACTGTCAAAACAGTCAACATAATCGTCAACGTAGTGGTTTTTGACAATTGCCCGAAACGCCTCTGGATGACTACTTTTATATATCTCAACGTTGATATTTTTACAAACTGAGCAGAGCATGGAGAGCTGGCCGAACCAAATATCATAACTCGCATCACGTACTTTGCAGGAGGCTCTTTAGACTTTCCATCTCGCCATAGAAACCGCTGTCTCTTTAATGTCAGCGCAAACACCTATCTCCCTTTGGCGAAATTTAAACAATATTGCCAGAAACGACTTAGGTTGGTACCTACTGGGACCTTTAAGCAGCCTCGAGTTAAAGGATTTACCATCTACGCTCGCGGCGGCATCAAAAACTAGACGTCTCTTGTTTTCTTTGTTGATGTTTTTAACAAAAAGTGTGGCAAATACCAGGTAAGGCTATTTTTAACAGCGGCTTCCTTTGGTGACAACTTTCGGGCATACGATTTAGAAATGTAATCTTTTATTTTTTTCTTGTACCACATAGCAAAATCCATATCTTTGTTCGTTTTAGTCTCCATATTGCAAAGACGTTTTATAGCCATTGAATAGCTATCCTTCCTATCAAAATAATCGGTTTTCCATAAAAGGCCCGTTTCAATTTCAATAACAATCTTTCTTTTTCGTTGTACTGTACAGAATCTCCTCTGCGCGCTTGTCTTCTTTCGATGTTACCGGTTCTAATGTTTTTACTCCTAAATTTTCAAGAGTGAAATACTCCATTACTTGTTCCTGTATATCACTTAATATGTCGAAATCAATTTTACAGATCGTTACTCCATTAGAATATTCATTCGATCCGAACAGGATGTTGCCCAAACTAGTCTGATGAACTGAAAAACATCCATTCAGATTAAATATTATAATTGGTCGCACAAGT
Organism: Sarcophaga carnaria; assembly: GCA_958299815.1. Lineage (NCBI taxonomy): Eukaryota > Metazoa > Arthropoda > Insecta > Diptera > Sarcophagidae > Sarcophaga > Sarcophaga carnaria. The sequence continues at coordinate 69,261,374 of OY283149.1, read as the reverse complement.
CTCATGTGGGGAAGACCAATGAGTAGTTTGGGCTGATCGTCAAAATATTCATCAATAATAATTTCATCTAAAATCGGAAAACTTTTCCTAAATTTTGCCTGCAGTAAATTTTGCCTCGGTAGTCTCAAATTCATTGTCATTTTCGCCAACGGCACGAATTTCCAAATTTACTTTCCTTGATATTTCGTCAGTTGTCTTGCCGCCTATCCACCCTAGACGTAACTTGTTCGAGGTACCGTTTAATCCTATTTTATTTGCTATATTTTCCTTCAATAGAGTAATTTTCGATCTCTCATCAATAAAGGCCAAAACTTTCAATGAACTTTTCGGGGCCTTCAGTTCAACTGGCAGATACTTAAACAGGGTTTCCTTATTTAAAGAATTATCAACTATCGTATTCACCGAGCTCAAGGCGAATTCATTACGAGGTGGGTTTTGTTTACCAGCTGATGTAAGTAACAATGTCAAAAAAAATGTTTGTTTTTTGTGTATTTTGTTTCGATATTCAATTTCGTATTCATATTAGTCATAAACCCTCATATGTACCGCATGTATCCTTAACGATACGCACTCTGGAAATTCTTTAGGATTACTATTTTAAAGCCAATTATATATTAGAATTAAGTCGCCGTAGTAGGTAGTGTGTTGGCTTATTAGACGAAAAGCCAGGGTTCGAGCCCCAGGCCAGACATCAAATTGAAACACAAAAAGTATTTCTTCGGCGACTTCCTCTCAGCAGATTTCTGGCAAAAACTCTGAGAGTAAATAAAATTGCCATGAAAAGTTTCTCAAAAATCTGTCGTTCGGAGTCGACTTTAAACTGTAGGTCCCGCCACTCGTGAATAAAATTAACACGCACAACATAAGTGGTGTGAGGAACTAGATCATAATCCTGACTGAAGAGTATGTATATATTAAAATTGTTGCAAGATGATTAACAATATTTAAGCCTTTAACACTAAATACATATATTTATAGTTATTTAGGTAAGAGTGATGAATTACCAAAAAAAAAAAAAAAATTCATGTCTCCAACTAGGTGCCTAAATTATGACTAAAATAACTTGTGTGTTATTTTTAAAACAAATTCTCTTTCTGAAGATTGGGATATAGGGATTAAAACAAATTGGACCAATCTTCTGTTGAAAATTTGTTATTATAAGAAATAACGTTTGCAGCTGATATTTTTTTTACAGGTTACTGCAGCACCTTATGTAATGTAATAATAAAATTCATAAGAATTTTCAATATATAAAATTTATTTAGTTTTTTTAATTGCTTTAACTAATTTCCTATGGAGGTTTGAGGGTTAATTTTTTTGACAAGATGTGTACATTTTTACAAAAACAAAATCCCTGTTGTTTTTGTATTGTTGTACTTATTGTAATACTATTCCCACCTCGTAATGAATTCGCCTTGACCGAGCTCTTATCATCTCCCATTTCAGTAATGTAAATTGTATTATCTTTGCTTTGGTTGTCATTTATACGTTTATGTTTGTTAATATTCTCACATTTGTATCTGTTGTCAACTTCACGTTCATTTGATGTTTTGTCTTCATGTAACAATTTATTATGGTATTTTTAATACATTTTGATACTCCACACTGGCGTCTACTCTTACAATCAGTTGTGTTATGACCGGCACAGAATATACACAGAATTGAAACCTTTGACGTTTAAAAACGCTCAAAGCAGCACTTTAACCTACCTCGTAGAGGGAGAAAATAAATATTTTAATGTTTTGCGAATCAAATGTGATAGAAGCAACAGATATACAGAATGAAAACTGGCGGTTAAAGTAGAAACATTAAATGTAAATAAAGATTTATTTTGTGTTAAAAAAGGGATAATTTGGAATATTTTTTAATTTCTTCAATGAAAAGTTTAAAGATTCTTAAATAATTAAATATTAATCGAAATGTGTGTGATTTTCGGTCACAATGAATATAGTTTCTTGTGCAAGCGGTAATTAAGAAGCTAAATATTACAAGATCAAAATAAGACGTACTGCTCATAAAAAAATTTTCTTGCTGAAAGTTGCCAATATTTTTTAATTTATTGAAAGAAAAAGTTAAAGTTGTTATTGTTATTAGTTGTTTTTATTATTTATTAATAGTTTTAGACAAAAATTAAATTTTTTATTAACTCTCGCCAATATAAAAAACCACCCCGAAAACTAAAAAAAACATAAATAAACAAAACAGAGTTACAATCAGAGAGAGACAGAAATACTTTTTGGTAATATTTGCTGTCTCTTTCTCCATGGAAAGTTAAACGTGAAACTCTTGTTTCTATTCTGTGATGACCGGCACGAAGGCAAACAAAGCAAATGCGATTACTTTTTACAAAGGTCCACCTCTGATTTGTTGTGCTTTTCTTAAATTTGCCGCACTGATAAAACGGATGACCGTTGGCACATTGGACATTTGAGAGGCTTGTCGTTTTCTGGTATGATGGTAAATGACGGATTCATCCTTACCCTCTTAATAGGCGTAGCATCAGTTTTATCCGAATCGGCTTCAACAGAAAGGTAAATGTACATGGCAACTTCCTGCAGCCAACAACTAAAATCCTGCACAGTGGGATTAGGACCAAGATGTGTCATATAATGTTTCGTCCATTCTTCGCATTTCTGCAGCGGTAATTTGCTAACCAGTTAATCCAGAAGTGTAGGTAGAAGTGCGTTAGCATTAATTAAAAATACACTTAGATTTGACACCATGGTACTGAAATTTACTAATTCGTACATTTTTCTCGCAGATATTGGCGGAAATGCTCTAACCTTTGCGATCTGGCTTCTTATCAAAACTTGGGGGCGGCCATAATGAAATTCTAGGGTACTTACTACCTGACTAACACTATCTGGGTGGACTAAAAATGCCTCCACTTTAGACCTAGCATCCCCTGTAAAAGATTTCTGCAGTCTAATTAAGTTCTCCAAGTTTGAGTAATTATAGTTTGCCGTTGTTTCCCTGTACGCGACGATAAAAATCGGCCATTGCTCAGGAAGGCCCGAAAACTGAGTCAAATCATAAAGTTTACGGAGTGGACGGAAATCATTCGTGGCTCGTGTGGCATGTTGAAAAAAGAAGCAGATGAATATATATTGGTAGATGCGTAGAGGTATGTGCGGTTGGGTCGATGTACGTATCTGGCCTGGACGTTCTCGAATAAAATGAAGCGGTGCTGGTAAAGAATTTGACGGTATCGCCGTTTGTGCAAATGGTGGCGAAATATTTTAAAAGGCAGAAGTTGTTAGCATGGGAGACCGTGAAATGTGCGGCGAAGGAGTCATTGTGGGAACAAATGTTTGGGGTAAGTAATTCATTCTCGGTATAATCGACTGCGGCGTGGTATATGGCGTATGAAATTGAAAATTTGTTGAATACACTAATACCCCGGTTTGCGTCGCAAATAGGGCCTGAAGAAACGCGATGCAAACCGAAACGACGCAAAACGAAGCACGATTTTCCATACATTTGTATTAATTTTCATTTAATTGGTTCCGAGATTCATAATTTTAGCTGAAAATATAGATTTTTCAATAAAAAATATTTAATTTTTTTTAAATACATACAATACCTACAACTTGCAGCCATCAGACGACATAAATACATGTATATATGTATTTACATTAGACTTAAACGGGAAATCCCCTTTTTCTGTTTTAGCTTTGTACAAACATTTTCATATTAACGACGCAAACTGAAACAAAAACGACGCAACTTCGAAGTCACAGAAATTTTAAAAAGACAACTTCGAATTTGCATTAGACTTAAACGGGAAATCCCCTTTTTCTGTTTTAGCTTTGTACAAACATTTTCGTTTTAACGACGCAAATCGAAGCACTAAGGACGCAACTTCGAAACATGCGACGCAAACTGAAACAAAAACGACGCAACTTTGAAATCACAGAAATTTTAAAAAGACGCAACTTCGAAGCAGGCGCAGAACGAGGCGACGCAAACCGGGGTATTAGTGTACTCACTTGTACTTACTCTTGGCTGTAGCGTGGATCCTGCTGGTGCTATTTTCATACCTGTTATTGAATAGGCATTGTCATTTGCTGTGGCGGATGGTGCAGCTGCTGATGGTGTTGGTGTTCACAGGGTATTTACAAAAACATACATTAACAATAAAACAGCTCTGATTCTTAAAGGCTAATTAATCCACAACAATTCTATTTATCTAGAATGAGATATTAAAATATAATTCTTGCTCTATGTTATAAGTTCTCTTCAGTTCAGTTCTTTTATATGATGTTATCTTTTATAAGATATGATACATCTTTTATAAGACACAAAAGTACTACTTTACTGAAATCAACGCCTTTTTGATCATATAAAACGGCCCATTGCTGTACTATATGAAGCTATGCTTTCGAGCTGTTATTATTATCTTCCATTAGAATTAAACTGAGAGATAGCCCGAAAGTCTAATAAACATCGTTTTGATGAGAAACCACTTTATTGACTCGGATAGCCAGACTGTGGTTAAGAACCTAACGACATAGTCTATCCCTGTTCATGGATTCCGAGAGTTTCTCAGTCAAACTTCGGATCATATCCGGATATTGTTGAAAATTCGATGCCTCTGTTCTATAACATTCTAAGTCGAAAAAGTGTGTTTTGAGTTATGAGCTCTCAAAGTTTTCACGCGATATACGACCATATGTGTATTCTAAGAAGATTTTTCCCTATAACTTCGGAACGGATCGGCGCATCTTAACCAAATTTTGACAGTATTTAAGTTAGAGAACACAAGAACATTAAAAACGTTCTAAGTACACTGAGAACGTTATAGAATGGAGGCGTCGAATTGTATTGTTGATGAGCTGGCGAGAGCCGGTACTGAGCTCGCACTCTCGGACATGTTACAGGGCCTTATTTAATTTGGATATTATCCACACTTATTGTAGGGAAGCTCAATTCCGGTAGCAGCATACGTAGAATACTGTTAGACTCTGTTGGACACGTATGGAGAAGAAGATGACCGACTCAATTCTGTGTTTCAATTGCATGGTCATCTATTGTCCAACAACGATTTTTTCAGTCCACTGTCCTTTGGGTAGGCATGCCGAAAGTCTCGACATTCATCTGCTAGAGCTGCAGGTTTCCAATTCCAATTTACTGGCGTGATGTTCTTCATATCCTGTATGAGAAAAATTACTGACAGAAAGGTATAAACTTATACCTCACCATCTGTGAAAGGACATTATATGTATTTTAAAAATTAACGTTTAACCACACAGCCCTGCATGAGCTCCAGTCGTTTCCGAAGGCATTTTGCGCGCTGATTACGAATCTCGGTTCAAAAATTTTCCATCACGTCAGGTTTTCGAGACGCTAAAATAGCGTTTTTGGCCACCTTTGAAAAATTGTAGAGCTAAACAATGACGTCCTAGAATCATCGCTATTGTGAGAAATTGACAACTGATCTTTGCTCTTTAAAATTAGCCCAAAGCCAAATTGTTTGCATGCACCCTTAAAGTAGGGGGTGGGTTTATGTCAAGGGGTGCAAGAGAAAAAGACACACATTACTGATGTCCTTAAAAATTAATCAGATTTACTTGAAAATTGTTACTCGGGGGTTTTTTTGTGGTCGCTGATTACAGATCTTCATTCAGATTTAAAAAATTCAAAATGGCGGATCCAATATTGCGGTCGAGGTTTCTAAAAATTAATCAGATTTACTTGACCGCCATATTGGATCCGCGATTTTTAATTTTTGAAATCTGAAACACCTGGAGCCATCTTATTTGGACAAAAATTTGCAGGGCTGTGTATTTTGTGACTTAAAAACAGTGTTTGAAAAAGAAATCATTTTTATAATTTGAGGCACCATTGTGTTATTATTGTTTTAATTGTTATATTTAATTTTTAATTACGACTCATGCATTTATTTTGCTTCTGTTGTTTTTATCGTATGCTGGTCGGCGTTAGAAACTCTTATTAATATTATTAATGCTATTGTTCCTTTCTCTCGGTTAAATGTTAGCGATGAGTAGGCTAAATGTAGAATCGATATTTTGCCGTTTTTCGATTATTTTTAAACTTTGTGAACGAGTACAAGCCTGAAAATAAGATTAGTAGCCACTTTATGTAAACATGATGCAGCAAAATACCACAAAAAATATTTCTTTTTTGTTTTCTTTTTTCTTATTCTTTTTACAAATTCAACGTTAGCTTTTTGATTTATTTTCTCTTTTTTCATTATATTGTTTACTAAGTACTGGCTGGTATTGAAAAATTTCATTTCAAAAACATGGCATAACGAGACAATCACCACAATATTTTTATCGATTAACAAAAGCAAAAAAAAAATTACTCGCAATTACAAACGCTGCTGCCTTCTTCATTTTAAAAATAATTTGCTATATTGATATGTGGCTGAAGGTTTCCAGAAGGAAATTATTGACTTTGAAATTGAATTCTAACGACAGGTTGACTGAAAAGCTTTTAGTTTTCTAGTCTTTTTCTTCTTTACATACCTGTTAAATTGCGATTATGTATTAATTTTAATATCCTTCAGACATACCTACATAGTTGGTCTTTATAATCCTTCAGTACGGATTACGTCTTTGCTTCTCACACCATTTACATATGTTGTGTTGGGGAAACGTGCAACCAACTCTGAACTTTAACTATTTGCCAGAAATCTAATGGCAAATTACAAATAAATTAAACAAAAGTTACACTGCAGCTAATCATATTATTTCATAGTTTCCTTATAGTTTTTTAAGTAATACCAGTTGTCACATTGGTTGGTAGTCGCAAAATTTCGATTTCCGATTACATAATGGATTACATTATAAGTCAATGCTGACAAGCAATAGGAAAGTAACACTGCGCAAGTTCTAATCATACACATAAATTGCCAACAGCGTGCGTGACCAATTAACGAGTCTTGCCTTTAAAAAATATTTCATTAATATTAATTTACGACATAAACTGAGTTTAATAAGATTATATGATGAGCAACAGTTTGTCAGAAATACATACCAAGTGACACATCACATAAAAACAATTGTCGATTTAATCAAACATTTTCATTAATCACTCGTGTCATTCTACTTAATTGCTATCATAAAGACTGACAGCTTAATAGAAATCTTATGGCTATGTTCAGTGTTCATAATGAAAAGAAGCTTTTAATGGATTTACGTAAATTTATTCGCATTAAAATTGTTTTATTTTTTTTACTACGTTGATTGCTTTCCTTAAGAATAAATTAAGTACTCATAACTTAAAGATGTGAACAACATTAAAGGCCATAAATGGTCTAAAACAGAGGTCAGCAATCAATCGTTTTTTCGCTACTCATAAATACTCATGAAATTTCGAGTATGAGTGAGTCAACAGTATTGAAATGCAACTACTCTGATTCATTCGTACTCACTACAACATTGATTTATAAGTACAGGTTGCAATGAGTATGAGTACAACGTTGACATCAAACTCATAACTCATAACGAAATATGTTTGATTCATACGCCTACACAATCAGATTCATAAATTTAGATAAATACTTATAATGCTCATAAATGATTTGAACCATGCATCAAAATTTACAGCCTTAGTTGTTGTTGCATTTACAAGAAAAGAAGAAAGAGAAAGACAAAGACAGCAAGCAAAGCAAACATACAAGCTTCTAGTGAGTATTGTAGTGTTCGTACTCGAATCATACTTATTTTGTGATTCTTGTAAATGTTGAGTTATGGAGAGTTGAAATCAACAACATCATGCGTATTGTTAAGTATGAGTACATGAGTACGATGAGTACTTCAAACTTTGAATATGAGTAGTATGAGTATGATATTAAAATAAGTATGAATGCGTATAAGTATCAGAAATTATGAGTATGGTTCGAATCCACTCACCTTTTTGAATACTCATTGCTGATCTCTGACATTATGTCATTAAATGACATAAAATTTAAAAATTCTTTGGACAATTAAATGTATTCAAACAAACCAAGTTAATCCGACTTTCGTTAGCCTCTACTGATTCTACTGGGCTTGTTATACCAATTTTGCTTAAAGTGATGGTAGGATTTCAATGAAATCTTCCTACAGTTGCTACAAAGCCAGAGATGAAAATACAATTTCTTGCATCTCCAAACAAGCGGTGAAATATTTGTTCTTCCTTACCTTGAGCCTGGGGTTAGTTTTGTTTTCACCAAAGCTATTAAACAGTTTCCTTTTCTAGTATACTACCCATATTGGGAAGCTGATATCGAAATTTTCGAAAATATTTCTTTTTTTATAAAGTGGTTTTGTTTTCAAAAATGAAACACTACGAACTTTTATCGTAATTTAGTATTGTTTTGTAAACAAAATGTACAGATTTTTTGGGCCAAAAGTATTTTCAAGTTTGTCTTTAGTATTTTGGATTTTGTACATGGAGTGTTTCATACGACATTCAGCTTCGATTTCTGTAGTTTAGAAACCAAATTTTAAACTCCAATTCTTGCCTTTTTATCCTAATTTTTTCTTCTAAGTGAATTTTATTAATTAATTTAGTTCCAAAAATTTTATCCAAAAATTTATATAATTTTATAATCTGTTTTTTAGCGAAATTATTTTAAATTCGCTGTGGCCATCGCTCTACTCTAAGGGGGGAGGAGTTATGTTATCACAGCAACCCCCACCAAAACCCAGGAGAACCATCTAGACAGCAACAATTAAAGCAACAACAATTAGCCTAATATTTGTTTTGTTCTTTTTATTGTAATATTTTATTTATAATTAAAACAACAACAAAACTTTATTTTATTTTATTCTTTTTGACACACTTTTAATAATAATTTAAGTTGAAGTTTAAAAAGGTAAATCAGCAAAATACAAACACTTCTTTTATTCATTTTATTGTATTCTTTTTCTTTATAATCAAAACAACAACAAAACTATTATTTTATTTTAATGTGACTGACACACTTTAAATAATAATTTAAGTAGAATTTCAAATAGGTAAATCAGCAAAATTAAACATGTTATAAATTTGTATAAATTCATACTTACTTACTTCCTGTCCACAAACATTGTAATATTCTTTTTTTTTTTTACACTTTAAAATTAAAACTAAATTACGTATGCATTTTTTCCCCCTTTTATTTGACTCATCAATAATTTTCGTCTTAAGTTAATTAAGAAATAAAGTTCACTGTTGTTACAAGTGTCAAAGAAATAACAAGTGTTGTAATTTAACTCCCGTGTCGTCAGACAGGTGAAGATAGCCACCCATCTTTTTTCTTGTCGTCGGCCAATAGAGATAGTAAATGGGCCAATATAATCTATTCCCGTGTAGGAAAATGGTCGTACATATGGGGTAAGCATATCCTCTGGATGTTGTCCCAGTAGGGCGGGTTTTGGCACGGCTGACTTGTTCTTGCAGACTTGGCAGTTTCGATTTGCTGACCTTACTAACTGTCTCAAGCATGGTATCCGATATTTTAACTTTATAGCTGCGCAAATGAATTCTTGATTTTGGTGTTTGAAATCTTCGTGAACCTGCTTAACGATAAGTTTGGTCAGCTTTTGTTCTTTCGGCAATATAATAGGTTGTCTTGTAGCGTAGTCAATACACATAGCCTTATTGATGCGGCCAGACAAGCATATTAAACCGTCTTGCCGAATGAATGGGTTAAGATTATAAATTGGGCTCGACTTGAGTACAGGTTTATTTTCCCCTAATCTTCTATATTTATCGAAAAGAAGGTCACGCTGGGTAAGCTTACACAAATAATTAGTCGATTCAACAAGCTCCTTAACACTTAATTGTGAACCGTATATTTCCGCGGTATTCCGCTGTCCTTGGCCGCCTGATTTAAATGCTCTTACCGCACGTTGAATCCAACACATTACCCTGACTAGTTTTTTTAAGTTTGAGTGTCTGTCAAACGAAATAAACGGCTCTTCGGTAACGGCAAATACAAATTTTGATCTTCTTTCCGCTTGACAGTCATATTCATTTATGTCGTTTGGAAGTTCTGGCCAATTCCTTCCATCATCCTTCAAAAACGTTGGACCGCTGAGCCATCGAGATATGTCTTGCTTCATCAGTAAAATTTGTCGCCTTGTGGCGTCATCTGCAGGGTTCAGGGCACCAGGTACCCACCTCCATTGTTCCACCTTTGACGATTCAAGAATTTCAGCTATTTGATTCGCCACAAACTGTTTATAGCTCCTGCTGTCGGATTGGATCCATTTTATAACCGTTTTCGAGTCCGACCAAAATATTATGTTTCCTGCCATTATTTTATGAAATACGGTAATCGACTCCTTTAATATTATGTCAAGCACTGCGGCCTGTAATTCAAGGTGCTGTATGGACAGGGGCTTTAAGGGTGCGCATCTGGATTTGACGGCAATAAAAACAACGTTAACCTACTACTACTGTCGCAAATGCCACCTCACTTGCATCTACGAAGATATGTGAGTCAATCACTGCTTCTTGACGAAAAAAATATCGTCCACAGCATCTGGGAATTTTTATTACTTCTATGTGCTGCAGGCTTTTATACCATTCATACCATTCCGCATAAATGTCATCCGGAGCAGGGAATTTCCATTCAACGTTACAGCGCCACAATTCTTGAAGCAATATCTTTGATTTAATGACTATATTTGCTAGAAAGCCGAATGGGTCAAAGATTGACATTTTGAGGCTTAACATTTCGCACTTAGTTGGCTTTTGATCCCCATTTAATACCGCCTCTGGAACTCGGATGAACTTTAACGCGAAACAAAAAACATCATCAGAGGGCCTCCAATGCATTCCTAAGATTTTTTCAGTACTAGCTTCGCCAACGCCCAAATTCGCCAATGGTAAGCCGTAATTTATTTGCTCGTTTTCACCCATTGCAGCTAAAAACTCCGCTGAATTTGACACAAAACCTCGTAATTCGAAGCCGGCTTCATTATGAATGTTAACTACATCCCTGGCAACACTTATAGCTTCCCTCACACTGTCAAAACAGTCAACATAATCGTCAACGTAGTGGTTTTTGACAATTGCCCGAAACGCCTCTGGATGACTACTTTTATATATCTCAACGTTGATATTTTTACAAACTGAGCAGAGCATGGAGAGCTGGCCGAACCAAATATCATAACTCGCATCACGTACTTTGCAGGAGGCTCTTTAGACTTTCCATCTCGCCATAGAAACCGCTGTCTCTTTAATGTCAGCGCAAACACCTATCTCCCTTTGGCGAAATTTAAACAATATTGCCAGAAACGACTTAGGTTGGTACCTACTGGGACCTTTAAGCAGCCTCGAGTTAAAGGATTTACCATCTACGCTCGCGGCGGCATCAAAAACTAGACGTCTCTTGTTTTCTTTGTTGATGTTTTTAACAAAAAGTGTGGCAAATACCAGGTAAGGCTATTTTTAACAGCGGCTTCCTTTGGTGACAACTTTCGGGCATACGATTTAGAAATGTAATCTTTTATTTTTTTCTTGTACCACATAGCAAAATCCATATCTTTGTTCGTTTTAGTCTCCATATTGCAAAGACGTTTTATAGCCATTGAATAGCTATCCTTCCTATCAAAATAATCGGTTTTCCATAAAAGGCCCGTTTCAATTTCAATAACAATCTTTCTTTTTCGTTGTACTGTACAGAATCTCCTCTGCGCGCTTGTCTTCTTTCGATGTTACCGGTTCTAATGTTTTTACTCCTAAATTTTCAAGAGTGAAATACTCCATTACTTGTTCCTGTATATCACTTAATATGTCGAAATCAATTTTACAGATCGTTACTCCATTAGAATATTCATTCGATCCGAACAGGATGTTGCCCAAACTAGTCTGATGAACTGAAAAACATCCATTCAGATTAAATATTATAATTGGTCGCACAAGTCTCATGTGGGGAAGACCAATGAGTAGTTTGGGCTGATCGTCAAAATATTCATCAATAATAATTTCATCTAAAATCGGAAAACTTTTCCTAAATTTTGCCTGCAGTAAATTTTGCCTCGGTAGTCTCAAATTCATTGTCATTTTCGCCAACGGCACGAATTTCCAAATTTACTTTCCTTGATATTTCGTCAGTTGTCTTGCCGCCTATCCACCCTAGACGTAACTTGTTCGAGGTACCGTTTAATCCTATTTTATTTGCTATATTTTCCTTCAATAGAGTAATTTTCGATCTCTCATCAATAAAGGCCAAAACTTTCAATGAACTTTTCGGGGCCTTCAGTTCAACTGGCAGATACTTAAACAGGGTTTCCTTATTTAAAGAATTATCAACTATCGTATTCACCGAGCTCAAGGCGAATTCATTACGAGGTGGGTTTTGTTTACCAGCTGATGTAAGTAACAATGTCAAAAAAAATGTTTGTTTTTTGTGTATTTTGTTTCGATATTCAATTTCGTATTCATATTAGTCATAAACCCTCATATGTACCGCATGTATCCTTAACGATACGCACTCTGGAAATTCTTTAGGATTACTATTTTAAAGCCAATTATATATTAGAATTAAGTCGCCGTAGTAGGTAGTGTGTTGGCTTATTAGACGAAAAGCCAGGGTTCGAGCCCCAGGCCAGACATCAAATTGAAACACAAAAAGTATTTCTTCGGCGACTTCCTCTCAGCAGATTTCTGGCAAAAACTCTGAGAGTAAATAAAATTGCCATGAAAAGTTTCTCAAAAATCTGTCGTTCGGAGTCGACTTTAAACTGTAGGTCCCGCCACTCGTGAATAAAATTAACACGCACAACATAAGTGGTGTGAGGAACTAGATCATAATCCTGACTGAAGAGTATGTATATATTAAAATTGTTGCAAGATGATTAACAATATTTAAGCCTTTAACACTAAATACATATATTTATAGTTATTTAGGTAAGAGTGATGAATTACCAAAAAAAAAAAAAAAATTCATGTCTCCAACTAGGTGCCTAAATTATGACTAAAATAACTTGTGTGTTATTTTTAAAACAAATTCTCTTTCTGAAGATTGGGATATAGGGATTAAAACAAATTGGACCAATCTTCTGTTGAAAATTTGTTATTATAAGAAATAACGTTTGCAGCTGATATTTTTTTTACAGGTTACTGCAGCACCTTATGTAATGTAATAATAAAATTCATAAGAATTTTCAATATATAAAATTTATTTAGTTTTTTTTAATTGCTTTAACTAATTTCCTATGGAGGTTTGAGGGTTAATTTTTTTGACAAGATGTGTACATTTTTACAAAAACAAAATCCCTGTTGTTTTTGTATTGTTGTACTTATTGTAATACTATTCCCACCTCGTAATGAATTCGCCTTGACCGAGCTCTTATCATCTCCCATTTCAGTAATGTAAATTGTATTATCTTTGCTTTGGTTGTCATTTATACGTTTATGTTTGTTAATATTCTCACATTTGTATCTGTTGTCAACTTCACGTTCATTTGATGTTTTGTCTTCATGTAACAATTTATTATGGTATTTTTAATACATTTTGATACTCCACACTGGCGTCTACTCTTACAATCAGTTGTGTTATGACCGGCACAGAATATACACAGAATTGAAACCTTTGACGTTTAAAAACGCTCAAAGCAGCACTTTAACCTACCTCGTAGAGGGAGAAAATAAATATTTTAATGTTTTGCGAATCAAATGTGATAGAAGCAACAGATATACAGAATGAAAACTGGCGGTTAAAGTAGAAACATTAAATGTAAATAAAGATTTATTTTGTGTTAAAAAAGGGATAATTTGGAATATTTTTTAATTTCTTCAATGAAAAGTTTAAAGATTCTTAAATAATTAAATATTAATCGAAATGTGTGTGATTTTCGGTCACAATGAATATAGTTTCTTGTGCAAGCGGTAATTAAGAAGCTAAATATTACAAGATCAAAATAAGACGTACTGCTCATAAAAAAATTTTCTTGCTGAAAGTTGCCAATATTTTTTAATTTATTGAAAGAAAAAGTTAAAGTTGTTATTGTTATTAGTTGTTTTTATTATTTATTAATAGTTTTAGACAAAAATTAAATTTTTTATTAACTCTCGCCAATATAAAAAACCACCCCGAAAACTAAAAAAAACATAAATAAACAAAACAGAGTTACAATCAGAGAGAGACAGAAATACTTTTTGGTAATATTTGCTGTCTCTTTCTCCATGGAAAGTTAAACGTGAAACTCTTGTTTCTATTCTGTGATGACCGGCACGAAGGCAAACAAAGCAAATGCGATTACTTTTTACAAAGGTCCACCTCTGATTTGTTGTGCTTTTCTTAAATTTGCCGCACTGATAAAACGGATGACCGTTGGCACATTGGACATTTGAGAGGCTTGTCGTTTTCTGGTATGATGGTAAATGACGGATTCATCCTTACCCTCTTAATAGGCGTAGCATCAGTTTTATCCGAATCGGCTTCAACAGAAAGGTAAATGTACATGGCAACTTCCTGCAGCCAACAACTAAAATCCTGCACAGTGGGATTAGGACCAAGATGTGTCATATAATGTTTCGTCCATTCTTCGCATTTCTGCAGCGGTAATTTGCTAACCAGTTAATCCAGAAGTGTAGGTAGAAGTGCGTTAGCATTAATTAAAAATACACTTAGATTTGACACCATGGTACTGAAATTTACTAATTCGTACATTTTTCTCGCAGATATTGGCGGAAATGCTCTAACCTTTGCGATCTGGCTTCTTATCAAAACTTGGGGGCGGCCATAATGAAATTCTAGGGTACTTACTACCTGACTAACACTATCTGGGTGGACTAAAAATGCCTCCACTTTAGACCTAGCATCCCCTGTAAAAGATTTCTGCAGTCTAATTAAGTTCTCCAAGTTTGAGTAATTATAGTTTGCCGTTGTTTCCCTGTACGCGACGATAAAAATCGGCCATTGCTCAGGAAGGCCCGAAAACTGAGTCAAATCATAAAGTTTACGGAGTGGACGGAAATCATTCGTGGCTCGTGTGGCATGTTGAAAAAAGAAGCAGATGAATATATATTGGTAGATGCGTAGAGGTATGTGCGGTTGGGTCGATGTACGTATCTGGCCTGGACGTTCTCGAATAAAATGAAGCGGTGCTGGTAAAGAATTTGACGGTATCGCCGTTTGTGCAAATGGTGGCGAAATATTTTAAAAGGCAGAAGTTGTTAGCATGGGAGACCGTGAAATGTGCGGCGAAGGAGTCATTGTGGGAACAAATGTTTGGGGTAAGTAATTCATTCTCGGTATAATCGACTGCGGCGTGGTATATGGCGTATGAAATTGAAAATTTGTTGAATACACTAATACCCCGGTTTGCGTCGCAAATAGGGCCTGAAGAAACGCGATGCAAACCGAAACGACGCAAAACGAAGCACGATTTTCCATACATTTGTATTAATTTTCATTTAATTGGTTCCGAGATTCATAATTTTAGCTGAAAATATAGATTTTTCAATAAAAAATATTTAATTTTTTTTAAATACATACAATACCTACAACTTGCAGCCATCAGACGACATAAATACATGTATATATGTATTTACATTAGACTTAAACGGGAAATCCCCTTTTTCTGTTTTAGCTTTGTACAAACATTTTCATATTAACGACGCAAACTGAAACAAAAACGACGCAACTTCGAAGTCACAGAAATTTTAAAAAGACAACTTCGAATTTGCATTAGACTTAAACGGGAAATCCCCTTTTTCTGTTTTAGCTTTGTACAAACATTTTCGTTTTAACGACGCAAATCGAAGCACTAAGGACGCAACTTCGAAACATGCGACGCAAACTGAAACAAAAACGACGCAACTTTGAAATCACAGAAATTTTAAAAAGACGCAACTTCGAAGCAGGCGCAGAACGAGGCGACGCAAACCGGGGTATTAGTGTACTCACTTGTACTTACTCTTGGCTGTAGCGTGGATCCTGCTGGTGCTATTTTCATACCTGTTATTGAATAGGCATTGTCATTTGCTGTGGCGGATGGTGCAGCTGCTGATGGTGTTGGTGTTCACAGGGTATTTACAAAAACATACATTAACAATAAAACAGCTCTGATTCTTAAAGGCTAATTAATCCACAACAATTCTATTTATCTAGAATGAGATATTAAAATATAATTCTTGCTCTATGTTATAAGTTCTCTTCAGTTCAGTTCTTTTATATGATGTTATCTTTTATAAGATATGATACATCTTTTATAAGACACAAAAGTACTACTTTACTGAAATCAACGCCTTTTTGATCATATAAAACGGCCCATTGCTGTACTATATGAAGCTATGCTTTCGAGCTGTTATTATTATCTTCCATTAGAATTAAACTGAGAGATAGCCCGAAAGTCTAATAAACATCGTTTTGATGAGAAACCACTTTATTGACTCGGATAGCCAGACTGTGGTTAAGAACCTAACGACATAGTCTATCCCTGTTCATGGATTCCGAGAGTTTCTCAGTCAAACTTCGGATCATATCCGGATATTGTTGAAAATTCGATGCCTCTGTTCTATAACATTCTAAGTCGAAAAAGTGTGTTTTGAGTTATGAGCTCTCAAAGTTTTCACGCGATATACGACCATATGTGTATTCTAAGAAGATTTTTCCCTATAACTTCGGAACGGATCGGCGCATCTTAACCAAATTTTGACAGTATTTAAGTTAGAGAACACAAGAACATTAAAAACGTTCTAAGTACACTGAGAACGTTATAGAATGGAGGCGTCGAATTGTATTGTTGATGAGCTGGCGAGAGCCGGTACTGAGCTCGCACTCTCGGACATGTTACAGGGCCTTATTTAATTTGGATATTATCCACACTTATTGTAGGGAAGCTCAATTCCGGTAGCAGCATACGTAGAATACTGTTAGACTCTGTTGGACACGTATGGAGAAGAAGATGACCGACTCAATTCTGTGTTTCAATTGCATGGTCATCTATTGTCCAACAACGATTTTTTCAGTCCACTGTCCTTTGGGTAGGCATGCCGAAAGTCTCGACATTCATCTGCTAGAGCTGCAGGTTTCCAATTCCAATTTACTGGCGTGATGTTCTTCATATCCTGTATGAGAAAAATTACTGACAGAAAGGTATAAACTTATACCTCACCATCTGTGAAAGGACATTATATGTATTTTAAAAATTAACGTTTAACCACACAGCCCTGCATGAGCTCCAGTCGTTTCCGAAGGCATTTTGCGCGCTGATTACGAATCTCGGTTCAAAAATTTTCCATCACGTCAGGTTTTCGAGACGCTAAAATAGCGTTTTTGGCCACCTTTGAAAAATTGTAGAGCTAAACAATGACGTCCTAGAATCATCGCTATTGTGAGAAATTGACAACTGATCTTTGCTCTTTAAAATTAGCCCAAAGCCAAATTGTTTGCATGCACCCTTAAAGTAGGGGGTGGGTTTATGTCAAGGGGTGCAAGAGAAAAAGACACACATTACTGATGTCCTTAAAAATTAATCAGATTTACTTGAAAATTGTTACTCGGGGGTTTTTTTGTGGTCGCTGATTACAGATCTTCATTCAGATTTAAAAAATTCAAAATGGCGGATCCAATATTGCGGTCGAGGTTTCTAAAAATTAATCAGATTTACTTGACCGCCATATTGGATCCGCGATTTTTAATTTTTGAAATCTGAAACACCTGGAGCCATCTTATTTGGACAAAAATTTGCAGGGCTGTGTATTTTGTGACTTAAAAACAGTGTTTGAAAAAGAAATCATTTTTATAATTTGAGGCACCATTGTGTTATTATTGTTTTAATTGTTATATTTAATTTTTAATTAC
Source organism: Sarcophaga carnaria (assembly GCA_958299815.1). NCBI lineage: Eukaryota > Metazoa > Arthropoda > Insecta > Diptera > Sarcophagidae > Sarcophaga > Sarcophaga carnaria. The sequence continues at coordinate 69,243,619 of OY283149.1, read as the reverse complement.
GACTCATGCATTTATTTTGCTTCTGTTGTTTTTATCGTATGCTGGTCGGCGTTAGAAACTCTTATTAATATTATTAATGCTATTGTTCCTTTCTCTCGGTTAAATGTTAGCGATGAGTAGGCTAAATGTAGAATCGATATTTTGCCGTTTTTCGATTATTTTTAAACTTTGTGAACGAGTACAAGCCTGAAAATAAGATTAGTAGCCACTTTATGTAAACATGATGCAGCAAAATACCACAAAAAATATTTCTTTTTTGTTTTCTTTTTTCTTATTTTTTTTTACAAATTCAACGTTAGCTTTTTGATTTATTTTCTCTTTTTTCATTATATTGTTTACTAAGTACTGGCTGGTATTGAAAAATTTCATTTCAAGAACATGGCATAACGAGACAATCACCACAATATTTTTATCGATTAATAAAAGCAAAAAAAAAATTACTCGCAATTACAAACGCTGCTGCCTTCTTCATTTTAAAAATAATTTGCTATATTGATATGTGGCTGAAGGTTTCCAGAAGGAAATTATTGACTTTGAAATTGAATTCTAACGACAGGTTGACTGAAAAGCTTTTAGTTTTCTAGTCTTTTTCTTCTTTACATACCTGTTAAATTGCGATTATGTATTAATTTTAATATCCTTCAGACATACCTACCTATTATGTATTAATTTTAATATCCTTCAGACATACCTACATAGTTGGTCTTTATAACCCTTCAGTACGGATTACGTCTTTGCTTCTCACACCATTTACATATGTTGTGTTGGGGAAACGTGCAACCAACTCTGAACTTTAACTATTTGCCAGAAATCTAATGGCAAATTACAAATAAATTAAACAAAAGTTACACTGCAGCTAATCATATTATTTCATAGTTTCCTTATAGTTTTTTAAGTAATACCAGTTGTCACATTGGTTGGTAGTCGCAAAATTTCGATTTCCGATTACATAATGGATTACATTATAAGTCAATGCTGACAAGCAATAGGAAAGTAACACTGCGCAAGTTCTAATCATACACATAAATTGCCAACAGCGTGCGTGACCAATTAACGAGTCTTGCCTCTAAAAAATATTTCATTAATATTAATTTACGACATAAACTGAGTTTAATAAGATTATATGATGAGCAACAGTTTGTCAGAAATACATACCAAGTGACACATCACATAAAAACAATTGTCGATTTAATCAAACATTTTCATTAATCTCTCGTGTCATTCTACTTAATTGCTATCATAAAGACTGACAGCTTAATAGAAATCTTATGGCTATGTGTTCATAATGAAAAGAAGCTTTTAATGGATTTACGTAAATTTATTCGCATTAAAATTGTTTTATTTTTTTTACTACGTTGATTGCTTTCCTTAAGAATAAATTAAGTACTCATAACTTAAAGATGTGAACAACATTAAAGGCCATAAATGGTCTAAAACAGAGGTCAGCAATCAATCGTTTTTTCGCTACTCATAAATACTCATGAAATTTCGAGTATGAGTGAGTCAACAGTATTGAAATGCAACTACTCTGATTCATTCGTACTCACTACAACATTGATTTATAAGTACAGGTTGCAATGAGTATGAGTACAACGTTGACATCAAACTCATAACTCATAACGAAATATGTTTGATTCATACGCCTACTCAATCAGATTCATAAATTTAGATAAATACTTATAATGCTCATAAATGATTTGAACCATGCATCAAAATTTACAGCCTTAGTTGTTGTTGCATTTACAAGAAAAGAAGAAAGAGAAAGACAAAGACAGCAAGCAAAGCAAACATACAAGCTTCTAGTGAGTATTGTAGTGTTCGTACTCGAATCATACTTATTTTGTGATTCTTGTAAATGTTGAGTTATGGAGAGTTGAAATCAACAACATCATGCGTATTGTTAAGTATGAGTACATGAGTACAATGAGTACTTCAAACTTTGAATATGAGTAGTATGAGTATGATATTAAAATAAGTATGAATGCGTATAAGTATCAGAAATTATGAGTATGGTTCGAATCCACTCACCTTTTTGAATACTCATTGCTGATCTCTGACATTATATCATTAAATGACATAAAATTTAAAAATTCTTTGGACAATTAAATGTATTCAAACAAACCAAGTTAATCCGACTTTCGTTAGCCTCTACTGATTCTACTGGGCTTGTTATACCAATTTTGCTTAAAGTGATGGTAGGATTTCAATGAAATCTTCCTACAGTTGCTACAAAGCCAGAGATGAAAATACAATTTCTTGCATCTCCAAACAAGCGGTGAAATATTTGTTCTTCCTTACCTTGAGCCTGGGGTTAGTTTTGTTTTCACCAAAGCTATTAAACAGTTTCCTTTTCTAGTATACTACCCATATTGGGAAGCTGATATCGAAATTTTCGAAAATATTTCTTTTTTTATAAAGTGGTTTTGTTTTCAAAAATGAAACACTAAGAACTTTTATCGTAATTTAGTATTGTTTTGTAAACAAAATGTACAGATTTTTTGGGCCAAAAGTATTTTCAAGTTTGTCTTTAGTATTTTGGATTTTGTACATGGAGTGTTTCATACGACATTCAGCTTCGATTTCTGTAGTTTAGAAACCAAATTTTAAACTCCAATTCTTGCCTTTTTATCCTAATTTTTTCTTCTAAGTGAATTTTATTAATTAATTTAGTTCCAAAAATTTTATCCAAAAATTTATATAATTTTATAATCTGTTTTTTAGCGAAATTATTTTATGGAAACAACTGAAACTTTTTACTCACTGAATCGTTTATATTTCAAATGGTAAATACCTTATACACATACATACATACATACATACATAATTAGTTATTGCAACCCTTCAGTCAGGACATACAGTTAAAAATTGACTTCGGCTGACAGATTTTTTGAGAAACTTTTCATTTTCATTTAAATATTCTTCTTCAAAGGCATACATATAATAAAATTATCCTATTCAATGGGCTACATCAACTACAGCAGCATGTAATACAAAATACATCACAGACACACCAACAACAACTTCATAGCGTTGATTATTGAAAAACTATCAAGTTAAATTAAAGTCCCTGATGAAAAAAGTTTTTAAAACAGTGTTTACCATTTCATAGCACAATTGTGCAGAGAAAATTCACACATATTGCTTACGCTCTTTATTTAGTTGTCGATCAGACTGCGACAAGCACACTCAAAAAATATTTTATGTTAAAAAATTTTTGTTTTAAAATTCAATGTTTTATATGTTCTTAAAACACAATTTGACTGTTTTAATAACACGGTGTGACAGTCAAAATACACCCAGCTTTGAGTTGTGAGTTTTGTTGAGTAGAACTCAAAAACATTTTTTTTATATTTCTCGAACCCTCCAAACTTCTTCTATTTGTCAAGAACTGTATTTTTAATCTTTTCACACAAATTTATTGATTACACAAATATTTTTTAACCTATTTTTAAAATTCGAAGTTTTTTGAAAAGGGGAGAGATGAGTCTTTAAAATGGTATACAATAAACATATTGTTCAAACTTGTTATGAGTTCTGATCGCTTAAAATTGGAGAATATGATTTTTTAAAGTTTAGCTATTCTTAATTGCAAAATTTAATTAAAAATATGAAATAAATGGTGACACTCTGAAAATGCATTATTTTGTGAAGAGATTGACACTTCGTTTGATCAAATCGGACAAAAATTAAAGTAGTTATTATTTATATATATGACTCCTATCAAAAGAACTTTCAGTACAAAAATTTTCAAAATCTTGATTGTTTATCGCAAAATGTGTCAATTTACGTTTGCACGACTACCAGAAGTCGGGTAATATTTGTGTTGTTTGCAAATATTATTATATTTCTTTGCGCAACCATTGGCCAACTTCTGGTGGTCGCACAAACATGAAATTGGCAAATTTTGCGATAAACAATCAAGATCTATCAAAAACTCTGAAAATTTTTTAACTAAAAGTTCATTTAAAAAAATATACTCTATATGAAAAATATAACTCGACTGTAAGACACTTTAAATAATAACTACGGTAAGTTTTGTCCGATTTGATCCAACGAAGTGTCAATGGAGTTGTCAATCTCTTCACAATATAATGCAATTTAAGAATTTATTTTATATTTTTGAATTAAAGTTTGCTAATATGAACAGACAAACTTGAAAAAATATTAAAAAAAGTTCGCATTTGTTAAGTTTACTTCATCAAACTTCATAGAATATTAAGTCAAAGAATATACATGTATGTATGTTTCCTTTTAAAGACCCATACCTTTCCTTCCTAATAAAGTTTAAACTTTTGACATCGGTTCAGAAATGTTTGTGTAATTAATAAATTTGTGCGTAAAATCCAAGAAAACCGTTTTTGCCAAATAATACAAGTTTGGAGGTTTCAAGAAATATAAAAAAAATATTTTTGAGTTCTCCTCAACAAAACTCATAACCTACACTGTGTCATTAGCTGGGTGTATTTATTTTTTTTATTTTGTCGCATAGTGTAATCAAGTAAATAATTTAAATGATATGGAAAGAGAACAATTTTTTATAGATATAGAGCAATATTATGGAAAAATTAAAAGGTTGGTTATTAGAAAGAGTGGAAATTTATAAACCAAAACTAGATCCCAGCAAATATCTAAAAAACATTCCCTAATTATTCAGTCAGAGATGTATAACTTTAGGTATGTTGATGAAATAAAAATCAAAATACGATGTATTGCAACCAAACAATTTTTGGTAATCCCTGTTTTAAAACATCTTTGGCCAATGACATCAAAGTAAAATACTTCATTTGGTAACATATTGCTTAACTTAAACGCTCTCTTAGAAAAATTAAATAAGTTTCTGTCACTCTGATGTTGAACAAGTTTTACTATTTTCTTTCCTTTTACTTTTTATGATAAATGATAAACCATGAAAATGTTTACTATATTTGTTCTTCCTTTCCGGGGAAAACTAAATCAAGACTATAAGGTATATTGCATGTACAAAAAAATTACTTTCATTACCAAAATGTCTTTCAAAAAAATTTCTATGCAAGAGCTTGCTTAGTTTTATAATATTTGTACTATTTATGTGCGATAAGGAACTGAACATATTTTTAGCATCTGGAGCTAAATTCTAAAGTGTATTTTGTAAAAAGGAAAAATTATTTAAATAACAGTTTTGTTTTGTTGTGAAAATCATTGTGTTTGATTTCATTCCAACTGCGTTGTTGTCTTTATTAGTTATGAAACATAATTGAGGAGGTCCATAACAAAACGCAATAATTACATTTTTCAAGTTTTTTGATTTTTTTATTGAATCCCATTCTATACATTGAAATCTATACTGCCTTTATTATAAAGTATTCCAAAACTCAATAATTACACTGTAATTCAATATCAAATATAATGGTTCAGAGCAAAATGCAATAATTACACATCTTTGCCATAAATCGCTACAAGAAATTTTAAAAAATGTATCAGCTATCTTAAACGAGGCAAAAGACCCCCGAAGACGCTTGATAATATTCCTCTTGGTGTTGCAATTAGTTTTGAAAAGAAAGCAGATGTTTTAAAACTACTGGAAAAACATTATGGCCAAGGGTGGTCACAAATTTCGGAGTTAGAGTATTATGCACATATATTTTCAAATCAGCAAGGAAATAGCGGCAATGGTGAAGTCGATTCAACTGTATGTGACTGTTTGGAGGACGACGTTGAAATGAAAGTATAACATAATAATTTTTGTATTTTCTTAATAAATTCTATGAATCTGGATTACATAAATTTAATTTAATAAACGTGTTTAACATAAAAAAGTGTTTTAATTTTTCTACAAGTAGTTGCAATTTAAATCACAATGACATAATACAAGTCTATTCAAAGCAAAAAGGAATAATTCCAACCCTGGTTCAGATCAAAACTCAATATTTTCATACAGTTCAAAGCAAAATGAAATAAATACTATGATTCGGACCAAAACGCAATAATTCCAAATTTGTTATCTAAATAACTTTAAAACAAACTGTCAGATAAAATAATTAATTTGTGATTAATATTGTTTTTTGTAGACAATAACACCTCAGAAATTGTTTTTCAAAAAAATGTTGTGCTACTTACTTAAATTACAATTTTTTATTTATCCAAAAAAATGTTATGGTGTAATTATTGCGTTTTGTTATGGACCTCCTCAATTGAAGGATCATTATGTTACATTTTTTACATTTTTGTAAGATTTAAATATTCACCAAAATATTGCAATAATGGCAGTTCCAAACAGACAAATAATACCTCATCATTATCAATTTAAATATATGGTATAAAACACAATAAAAATACTGTTTTTTGTACAATACATTATTCCGTACTCAATAAATGATGACTGCATACCGCTTACTTTATGAATAGGTATTATATTTTTACGTTTTTACCTTTTTAAAAACGTTTAAAATATGAGTTCGTTGATTACAAACAAAATAAAAAATATGTGTGTAGTTTCAATTAAATTCTTTATTGTTTACACTACTTTTGTGTGCCACGGTTTACAACTTGACTTACACAACAATAATTGCTTGTTCGCTATTCTTCTTTGCTTACAGCGCAGATCTTTACAGCGGAAATCTTCAAATCAAGACTGTTTTCTTCACACACAACGCGTCTTTACACAAGACTAACTGAATTCTTACTACTCGTTACCTGCTTTGTCTTGCCTTTTTATATGTCTACGTAAACAATCTGATGAAGGTTCTTGAAGGCGAACGCCTTCGCGAGAGCTCCATACCTACTTCATTGTTGTTTGTGTATTTTGTTCACATTGCTTGTTGTTGCGCTCTCGCTTACTTGTCTATCCCCTTTTCTTTCATACTGATGTTGTTGGTTTACTTGTAACAAGTTCGTTGTTTGTATAACTTTTGCTCATTTTGATGTTACACCGTTTCCATTTTCGTATTAATATTTTTGTTCTGCAATTGCTTCCTTAAAAAGAGATGAACATTTTAGTGAATTGTGCTTTAAGTAATAAAACAGCAATTACAAATAATGATTGCTAATTTGAACATTTCCGCCAAATTGAAGTTAGTTTATTTAAATTAAATATTTATTTCATATATTTTATTGATTTAATTATACAATCATACATACATACATACATAATTGGTCATTACAACCCTTCAGTCAGGATTACGACCTAGTTTCTCACACCACTTATGTTGTGTGTGTTAATTTTATACATGAGTGGCGGGACCTACAGTTTAAAGTCGACTCCGAACGACAGATTTTTGAGAAACTTTTCATGGCAATTTTATTTACTCTCAGAGTTTTTGCCAGAAATCTGCTGAGAGGAAAGGAAGTCGCCGAAAAAATACTTTTTGTATTTTATTTTGATGTCTGGCCTGGGGCTCGAACCCTGGCTTTTCGTCTAATAAGCCAACACACTACCTACTAGACCACTTATACAATCATGGTATTTAAATTTACAACTTGTCAATGAAACAACAACAAAGATTTCATTAATTTAATTTTAATAATTGCCTAAATATGATAGATTAAATGCGGCTTTTTTGCCACTCTCTGTGGGGACTTACATTAAACCAATCATACTGTCTCTCTGTAATGGAAATGAGGTGTAGTAATTACAGTGTAATATGTATTACTATTGTCTAATTATAAAACAAATAACCAAAATAAATACATCATATAAATTTCAAAAATTTAATTTCCTTACCATATGGCTACATCACCTGTCAGATTAGTTGTCACTTACTCAATCTGTTTTGCAAATCAACATGGTCGGATATACAGATGAGACCTATTTCTAAATGAATGAGTGCGTGAAGAAATAAAATCGTTGATCTTGGAACGATATCAATCCATATGCGATCTCAACCGGAAAAAGTAACTGTTTTATATGGATTTTGGGCTGGACTTTTCCTTGTAGTGCAATAAGTCGCCACAGTGATTCTCAAAGCCAACAAAGTTCAGTCTGATTTATGGACATTTCAGATGCGCTCCACCCAGAGAAACCTAACGAGAATGAATTGCTCTCTGAGCATTTGCTACAGAACTGCTTTAATATGGTACAGGAAAATTATTTAATACTGATACAAATACTTCTTATTTCTGATTTTTATTACCAAAAAACATTACAGCGATAATTTGGCGCCAAATATAAGTATTAACCGTGTAGGAATAACATGCCGTGGCAGTCCATATAGGTCTACTAGTTTTAAAGTATTTTCTAAATGTCGATTGGGGAGACCTAACGTTGACTGGAAGAAAAGTGCAGTTTCCATACAAAATCCCACTTTTTCCAAAATTTTCTAAGAAAAGAGTGTCCTACAATAGTCTAATAATGGGTAATATTTATGTATATACCAGAGATAATAAATAAAATGAGTGGTGTGAGTAGCTAGGTTGATTACTGACTAAAGAGTGGTAATGACCAATTAAGTAAGTTAGGTACCAGATTTCTAGTGTCTTAGATTAATCCTCAGGATTAATTTGTATCACAAATATCCTCAAGGAAAAAGCTGACATCTAAATTAGTTTGTTAAAATAATTACATATCTTTATAAACACAACTGCAACGTAATTGTTTAAAACCCACCATAATCCTCACCATAACTACAATAGATGGGCTTAGTTACGCAGTTTAGTTTTCTTTGTTTGTTTTTGCAATCCTTCAGTCAGAATTACGAGCTAACTTCTCATCTGTGTCTTCCTACTGAAAACTGAATTTAACATTTTGACAGTTTGGTTACATACATTTTAATTTATATTACCAACACAGCGAACGTCTTTTACTTTTATTTGATTGCAAGATTTGTCATTTATGTACGGGAAAGGGAACAATAAATTTAGTTTACAACTGTAAGGATATTTGTGTGACTGCATGCGCATGATGAGGGATATTCTGAACAACTATTATTTAAAATGGTGATTTTATGCGAATGCTATATATAAACCTAAATTTTGAATACGTCGAAGTGTGTGTTGTCACCGTGGCATTGTGTCGCCATAGTTATATATGAAATTAGTTGAGGAATTTCCACTGTGACACATTGCATTGTAATAGTACTGCCAACTTAAAACTCGATGCAGAACCACATTAGACAAGCATTTTAACGTGTATAGCGATGCATGAATCGTAGTATTGAATGCCAGTGTGACTGACGTTTGCGGTTAATTTATATTTACGAGTGCGATAGATTTGCGAATTGTTGATGGAAGTGCAATTGAAATCGACAAACCACTTAAACGTTACATCAAGTAATTGTAGGCAATATAAAAAAGGGATTCTATGTATATATGTGTTGAATTGTTTATGCAGCTCATTATTAAAGTAATATTCTTAGCTTTTTTTTCTGCAAACTTTTTATAATTATCAAATTCTTGTTCCTCATCCTTCTGAGAGAAGCCACTTTGGAATCAAAAGTTGCTCCTACTAACCGCATCAGCTCAGCGTTCCTGTTACACACTAGTAGTAAGGCCTTTTCCAACGTTAAGTTGTTTTCCATTTTTTCAAAAATAATTTTTTAACTAACTTTCACGATTAAATTAAAAGCAATGTTGTTGAAACAATCAGCTGTTTTGCTTACCAGCTGTCAAAAAATATTGATAATACTCTCTGTCTGAACACATAAAATATTGTTCACAAATAAACGAATATTGACTTAATAAAAATGCCTGTCTGAACACGGTATAAAATACACAAATATTTGCTAAATTTTGACGATATACACATCTGTAAATTGCTGTGATCCGACAGTATTTGGTGTTAGTATTACGAAAATCAAAATTGTGTTACATCGTTTAACATTAATATTATAAACAAAAGCTACAAAAAACAACAAATAAACAAAAATATAAATATATCAATATAAAAAAGGGGATAAACAAGTAAACAAACAGGCAACAACAACACTGCAAGGAGAAACGTAAACAAAATACACAAACAACAATAACGTAAACAACATGTTTACATTTACAGAGATTTCGCGAAGGCGAAGGCATTCTCCTTCAAGAGCATTCATCAGGCTGTTTACCCAGCGATATAAAAGGCAAGACAAAGCAGGCAACGTGAACACGCATTGCATGTGGAGAGAATAATCGTGGTTTGAAGATCTCCGTTAAAAAGATATATTGAACAATTGTTATGCCCTGGTTACCCAAGCGTAAGAAACGTAAAATCGCAACGTACGTAGCCTTAAAAACGTTTGTGTAGTTATCGAAACGTTAAAAACGGGACATATGTCAAAGAAGAATGTAAATAAAAACGAAGCAGAACACAAAGCAACACACAAACGAACACAACACAATGCAAAGAAATTGGTATACACACTCATCATCAGTGTTGCCGTTTTTTGTTCAATGTGTAGATTTTTCCGGATTTGGTTATTATTTTTCTTATAAATATAGCTTTTGTTTTGTTTGTTAAAATTAATTAATTAGTAAGACTATAATTTTATTTTGTTATTTTTTGTTTCTTTTTTTCTCAATTATAATTTAAATTTGAATAAAAAAAATAAAAAAAACTGCGAATTTAATTTTGGTCATATTTTTCTTTATTTGGTGATTTTTTCACAAATATTGGTTAGAATATTTTTTCACGTAAAAACGTGAGAGAGTTCTGTTTTATACAGATCGTTCCGTTTTGCTAACAAGAGAGAACGTTTCGGTAATCGTTTACATTGTTATCCATATGCTAAAAAGAGAACGTTCGCTACGGTACGTTACGTTACGTGTGGGTAACTATAGTATTACTGTTTACGCAAAAGAGTGAAAAGAAGAATAACCAAGAAAACAATTGTTGTTTTTCTACATCAAGTTGTGAACAGTGGCACACAGAATTGTACGAACAATTAAGGATTTATTTACTAAACACAAATTTATTTTTACTTTTTATTTACAATCTACAACTTTAACCGTTTTTAAAGAGTATTAAACGTAGCAGTATATTTATTATTTAATTGGTAATAGTTTTTCTGTCCATTTGTCTGTTTCGGATTTATTCCAATTCCCCTATCATTTTCTTAATTTTCACCGTCGCACAGTGGGGTTTTTGATACCAAAAATGGGAATTAATTGCAATATTAAATTTACGAAAACTGAATAAATTTTTGTAGTCGGTAAAAGTATACAACATTCCATATCACTGGTGCAAAAATTTTGTTTTTGACAACAAACGTTATGTCACAATATAATTTTAAAGTCTTAATTATTTGTAGTTTTCCTCGCGTGAAATATAAATTTAAATTTTTGGCGTCTTAAAAATTACTTTTGGGGGTTTTCTAAAGTGATAATTAAAAATATTTTAATGGAACCTCAGGTTAGTTAGATTAATTTATGTTTTTGGTTTTTATGTGCAATTTGTGTTATTATTTTTAATTAATTTTCATGCGTAAGCCTATAAATTAGGGGATTTCGGGAAATATGTCGATTAATAGTTGTGAATAAAGCCAATTTAAGAAAAAAATCTTTTGTTTTCTAAAAATATAAACGCTTTTGAAAATATTTATGAAAAATTTGTCTGCACTTTTTTGCACATTTTAAAATAAAATCTAATTATATTGTTGCACCTACATATAAAAAATTTAAACAAAAATAAAATAAAAAAATTAAAAAACCTTAAAGAGTGTAATTTCTTATGGAGAAAAACGCTTGAAAGTCAATAATAAGTTGGTCCTATCCATGATTGATGGAAAAATATGTAATACACTCACAGAAACTACTAGTACACAAAAACGCTTTTTATATGGTGCTACTTCCAAAGAATTTAATAATATTGACAAAATCTGGAGATCGGTTTGCCGATTCTGCATGGATGGATCAGTTTTTTTGAATGGCATTTGGCATATAAGATTCCTATAAAGAAACGGCAAGTTATATTGGATATCGAAAAACAAGTTGTTTCAAAAAATAAAGTACGTATTCAAGAGGAGTTCAAAAGTAAAACTGGTCTTATTATTGACCATCCGAAACCTGACTTTAAAAATTCGAGTGACAGCGTCACAGCTCGGCGCTTCTTTCAAAATACGGACATTTCAGCTCAAATTACAAAATTTGATGCAAAATTGATAAAACAACTGCGTTCAATTATGGTTACCGTTTTTAGTGGATTTCAAATAAAAACTAATGCCTTTCGAGATTTCGCTCTTGATAACGCAAGGTATTTTTTACAACTGTATCCTTGGTATTCTATGTCCCCAACTATTCATAAATGTTTAATACATGGACCAGAAATAATAAACCATACTTTACTACCAATTGGACAGCTGACGGAAGAAGCACAAGAAGCTCGAAACAAAGATTTCAAAAATTTTAGGGAGCATTTTTCGCGAAAATGTCCTGGAGAAAAATCAAGTGAAGACATATTTAAAAGACTATTAGATACTTCAGATCCAGTAATATCAAATATGAGAAAATTGAAAGAGAAAAAACCCATAATTTTTCTATGGAAGCAATTCAATTGATAAGATTTGAATCAAATGACGATGGTGCAGAAGATGCCAATAATAATGATACCTACACTAATTATAGTGATAATGATGATAATAATAATGGATGATGATGATTATAAAGAATCGGATAAGGCATAGAAATGTGAGAATAAATATTATTCTTTTTATTTTTTTGGAAATATTGCAGTTTTTTTTTAAATAGACTAATGGGAATTAAAATTTGTACTAAATAATATTAAAAAATGTATTAGTTTTACTTCTTAAAGTGCATTTAACTGAAAAAAGTTAATATTATAAACAGGGAAAGTTACCTTGAATTAATTCCCACTTTTGGTATGAAAAACCCCACTGTGCGTCGTTACAAATTCAGTTTTTTGCGAAACAGTTTAATATACTGACGGCACTCTTAATGCGTACATATGTTCTTTGTATAACCAATGGAATATTTTGTCTATTTTGCAACATACCTTGCTGCCGTACAGTGTTCGTGGACTTCATTAATAACTTTTACTTTAACTTTATTTATCTTTTAATTACAATGCAATTACAAATTGTATCTAATTATTATCAGCCTTATGCTTAATGTAGTGCAACAGACCTGATCCTCTGGTGGGAATCGAACCCACGATCCCCACGCCAATAGTCTAGCACACTACCGACTATATTACCAGGGCACCCAGCCATAATTATTGACACTTATCATTATATATGAAATATAAACTTATTTAAAGCTGTTTTAAATTATAGAAGCAAAGCGGCAGAACACTAATTTTTATAAAAGTATAGCATTTGCAAGTCTTAGGGCCATTATTACAACTTGCCGTAACTAAAGGGACGATTTTAACGGGCAGAAATTGTTTTCCATTATTATAAGTAGGCAATAAGGTAGGAGTGCACGTTAAGCTAACTTTTAAAGTTAAGTTCTCTTTGAGCTTGCCATATTATATATTATTTTCAGTACGGCAACTTCAAATATATACAAAGTGAGCAAATACAATACCATACAATGCCACTGCGTTTAAATAAAACTTGTTTAATTTGAGCAGTGTTATCGACATTGCTCCAGCACTGCCATATTTTTGAAAAAGTTAACTTTATTTTGTCTGTCAATAACGTCTGTTGTAATAACGAAAATAAGTTAAAGGTGATTTTAAACTTCACTTTAGCTAAAGGTACCTTTAACTAAATCCAAGTTTAAAGGCAAGCTGTAATAATGACCCTTACAGTTTTACGAATAAAATGTTCTTATATATTACATAATTCGACACATATGTAGACTGTCTTTCATGCGTACTATATTTCACTATTTAACAATAATTTAATTGTGTAGAGTAAATTTTATTTTTCACTTTATGTAACCTGTTTAAAGAGCCTATGTTTCCAGACACAATTTTATTGTGGAATAATTACAAGGATACCTATTCTTCCATTCTGTTTTATATTATGCCATCAATTGTATTATATTAATCATATTCCATTGAGCTGATGTTCAAACCATCTTTTTCAGATATAGGTAGGTTTTTTTCGACTATCTTAAATTTATCAATCAATCACCATCATGGATACACTATTTTGAGGTTGCTTGAAAATATAGTCGATGCAATCCTGTAGGTAATTCGCTCGATTGGTGCCAAAGGGCTATAATGAAAGATTTATCAGCAACACCGATAAATAAATGTTTACAGTGAATATATGTCATTTCCAAGTTTCAGAACCGTATAAAAGTGTAGACGGGTGCCTTGGTAGTCTAATGGGTAGTGTGCTAGACTATTAATGTGAAGGTCGTGTGTGTAGGAATCGATACTCTGGTCTTTGACACTACACCGAGCATATGTATGTTCAAAGTAATTCAGCTCGTATATAATTGGAAAATAATTTGTAATTGTGTTGTAATTAATAAATAAATAAATAAAAGTGTGGACTTTACATTGGAGATAAAATATCTGAGCTTTGCAGATCATAATATCGTTTCGTAGGTCGACAGTTCTGGATATGATGGTGCCGAGATAGGTAACAAAATCATCGAGTTCAACATTTGTTACCATAGAAGAGCCGATTTTAGTAAGTATAACCATTGTTTTCCTCATCTTAGTTTACAGACGACACGATATATTTGATTCAATTTGGCAGACATGTAACAGCAAGATTTAGGTGCAGCTGTAATTTTGTTTCTTTACGAACTTGTTCAAATAATTAAAAAAGATAACGACTTCATTTCTAGTACTAATTGGACATAGGAAACTTTAAAGGAACAAAAAAATTCGACAAGTAGTTGTTGCAGATAGCTGTGCTTATCTTAATGTCTGCAAATTTTTGTAAGTGTATGTGGTACTTTCAATACAAAGAAGGGGTTGTCAACAATGCAATAAGTTTGTCTGTCGTTGCTACTGGATTTATTGCCAACTAGAAAATTTTTAGATTGCGGTGAGAAATTTAATATTGTCCTTATGAACAATTCTGTCGTCTATTCTAAGTGTTGTTCCTAAGTCTTGCTGAACTATTTTCTCATTAAAGACTTTGCTAAATTTGTTACCTAAACGGTTATTTATCCTTACATAGACCTTATCGCCTGGCCTATATGTTCGCGTGATTGCATTCTTATTATGGTAGTGTAAGTCGGCTTTCTGTTTAGCTACAATTCTTGAGTGGATCGTTACTCTTAAGTCGTCTGGTATAGCCTGAACTATATCGACTGGTCTCATACCAACAGTGAAGTGAATTGTTCTATTATATTTCGATGTGGCAAGGAGAATAAGTTCCAGTGGATCAGTTGAGATGTCATCTAATCGAAGACATCTGGCGATTTCCGTTAACGTACTGTGGAAACGTTCAACTTGCCCATTGGATGTGCTGTGAAGTGGTGGAATTGTATAGATGTCAGCACCAAAGTTATTTTATACAAGTGTTTTAACTGTCTCGGAATTAAAAGACTTTTCGTTATCACATACTATCATCTTTGTGTTTCCAAAAATATTTAAGACTTCCAGAAGTGCTGATTTTACATCAATGATAGCCCTTGAAGCATTTGGCCTAACAACAGCAAATTTCGAAAATTTATCTAAGCAGGTAAGCAAGAAAAGTTTGTTTGTATTGTAAATATCAATGTGAAGTACTTCCCCTATACAAGATGGTATTGAAGTTTCAGCTATTTGCTGTTTTCGTGGGTGCCTGGAGTATTTTCCTTCTTGACATGTTCTACAAGTGGCTATGATATGTTTTAATTGCTTTCTCATATTGGGAAAATAATAATCTTTAAGAATTTGGCTAACATTTTCTCTAAGGGATCGATGAGCTCTATTGTGTTCACTGTTAAGTATTTCCAATTGATCACTCGGGTTAAAAACATCGGTAACGAATTTTTTGGCATAGCGGAATTTAACTGAAGGGTAATTGGATATTAGAAAATGTTGTATTTGTGCTAAACAATGTAAGTCGCAATGTATTGCATTTACAACGCGGGGGTTTATTGAGGTATGAATCAATTCTAGAAGTTCTTCAGCATTTCTATATGAAATCCGATATCGGATACGATCCCTAAATATTATTTTTGTTTCCTTCTTCAGAAAATTTTCTCGGACAAGGATAATTTGGTTTTTGAAGCAATTAATGGGGTTTTCAACGGAGGGTATAACTTCGGTGGATGAAATCTCACTAGCGCAGGCCTGAATGGAATCCAATGATGTTGAGTCTGTTGCCATATTCAAAAATTGCCGAGATAAAGCGTCTGCAACTATGTTATCCCTGCCTGGCTTGTAAAAGAATGTTGGAGCATACTCCTCTATAAATGCTTTCCAACGCTTTATTTTCGAATTCGGGTTCCTGTCGGAAACTGAAAAAGTCAATGGCTGATGATCCGTAAATATGTTTAGGTTTTTTACACCATAGAGATAATGCCTAAGTGACTTAAGTGTCCACACGATGGCCAACAATTCCCTTTCATTGGTAGCGTAATTCTCCTCTGCTGGAGATAAGGTCCTTGAAATTATGGTAATTGGACGTCCGCCTTGTGAAGCACTGCACCAATTGCGTGGGAGGATGCGTCCGTCGTAAGATCAAACGGCCTTTCGAAGTTTGGGTATAGAAGCAAAACGTCCTCAGACGCAAGCAATTTCTTCAACTTTTCGAAGGCGATCAGAGCTTCGTTATCCAATTCAATCCTAACTAACTTGGATTGACGAGCGCCTACATGCCCATTCTCCCCTCGTAAGTACTTAGTTAATGGCTTTGCAATAGAAGCGTAATCTTTTACGAAACGCCTATAATAACCTGCGAGCCCCAAGAATGACCTAAGGCCTCTCAAAGTAGAGGGAGTTTCATAGTTAACTATAGCCTTAATCTTACTTGGACACGTTTTAATGCCCTTAGTAGATACGACAAAGCCGAGGTATTCTACGGAAGTTTGAAAAAACTTGGACTTTTCCAACGGCACGCGCATATTATCATTGAGAAGTTTCTTCAAAATTTTGTCAATATCATTCATATGGCTCCGCTCAGAGTCGGAGAATATAATGATGTCATCAATATAGACGTGACAACACTTTCCTATATCCTCCCGCAAAATGTCATCGATAGCGCGTTGAAAAATGCTTGGTGCATTTTTTGGCCCAAACAGCAAGCGACAAAAACTCGTACTTGCCATTATTCACGCTGAAAGCTGTTTTTTCCCTATCACGCTCAACCAAGTTGATTTGGTGAAAACCACTTTCTAATCTAGGGTTGTGAAAAACTTAGCTTTCCCGAGATTTGCCATAATGACAGAGGGATCAGGGATAGGATATTTATCGCATATAGTCTTTCAGTTCAATTTCGTAAAATCGAATACAAGACGTTTATTAGGTCTGCCACATTCGTCGAGTCCCTTTTTGTCCACTACCCAAATAGGGCTATTATAGGGAGAACGTGATGGTCGTATTATGCCATCTCTTAAAAGTTGTTCTACTTCCTTCCTTCCCAAAGTCGATCATTGAGATTGGGTATGACTGGTACCTGGAATAAATGGGTTCCTCGTCTCTCGTCCTAATTGTAGCGGAGATATTGGTATTATATGGTAGGGCTTCATTTGGTTTCGCGAATACTTCTGTATTTTCTTGGATCAGATCGTACAACTCACCCTCAATATTCCCTGGAATTCCTTCTAGTACTAAGTTATTGATTACATCTAAATTCAAATACTTCAGCCTTTCATATCCCCCTTCGAAAAACATAACATTATTACCCGTATCTATTACACCATTTATTCCCTTAATGAAGTCAAAAACCTAGTATACCATCGAATAATGGCAAATTTTCCAGTAGATAAAAAGTTTCGGTCCTGTTAAATACGTTCACTAAAGTCGTCTGATCGATTCTACTAGCGCCATGAACAGACCTGACAAAGAAAGGCCTAGAAAGTTTTTTTATACCCTTTAGATTCCGCGAATTTTTTATATAGCTTTTCGTAGATCCAGTGTCAACTAAAAGCTTAACAGTACTGTCCCCTTTTCTACTCTGGAAGCAGGGGAGAATTGACTTTCCCCTAAAAAATTAATCTCGTAATCGTAACCGCCGCTTGACGCCAAGAGACTTACCTAAAGGATTCACCTCTAAACTCAGGGACAGACTTCACTATATCAAGTGACTCGTCGCAATCCACTCCCTCAACGATTTCGATATCTCTGTACTCTTACACAGCAGATGGGGGTTGAAGTGCGTCGATTTTCCTATTCAATTGGTCAATGACACCCTGAAATTCTTTTCGGGTTTCTTCGGTTGCCTGCCTAACGGCTGCATTGAGAACTGCACTTAGAGATGCCTCATCCATAGTTTTCTGTGTTGTATTTCTATCACTAATAGTAAAGTCTCGAAGTAGTCTTAAGGTTTCGTCGACGTCGTCAATTATTTCCTCAATAGAATTCATGAAACGCGTTATTCTCGTATAATAATAAAAAAAATATGTATATCGTTTTCAATCGTTAAAAGAAAATCACACCCGAAAATGAAAACGTGATTTTTTATAAATATTGGAATATTTTTCGTCCAAAATGTGTTATGTGACCATTATGCATAAATATAATTCACTATCATCAACAATAATGTCTTTAAGGACCTAAATGATTTTTTGTGAAGAAATTTTGTAAAATTTAATTATAATTCTCCATTTTCGTTTCGCCTTTATTTTGCACATTTTTGAAAATGTTAAACATCTGGGTTTTTACATGAAATATGATAATGTCCTCAACGTGAAAACAGTTTAGACAAAAAGTTTATACATTGTAGTACGTTAGCTAAAGCATGTGAGAATTCATTTATAAATTTCAGTTACATTTTTTAAATCTAAATTGTCGTAGAAAAGATACAGACGTTAAGTGTTCGTTAATGCAATAATAAATAAATTTATCTGGTAAAAGTGAAATAAAATTTTAATTAAAAAGAATAACAGACTCAAATAAAACAAATGCATTTATAACATTGTAAGCCAGAAAATACTCAACCAACAATCAAAAGCTCTTCTCGATGAGCTACATACGATGAGTCAAGGATAAGTTTGCTTTTCGATCTAAACGTGGTGATGTTTGAAAAGGAATTAAAAAATGTTTTAGCTATTTTTACTGACAGCTTCCGGTCATTCGATAGCCTTTGTGATAAAGCGCTGCTCATTAATTAATTTGAATGTGACTTATTCCCAACAATATTTGTAACTTCCTAAAAGTATATTGAAAATATGATACAATGAGTAAGTTTCTGCAACAAGAAACCTTTATACGTACGTGTCTTAAGGCACTAAACTAAATACTTAACTACACAGACTCTACTCCAATGTAGATTTAAAAGCAGATTTAAAATCGTACCCAGCTACAGCAATAAGTAAATAAAGTGGGGATTGAATGTAAATCAACCGAAGAGTGTTCATGCAACGTTTTTGTTCAGGAGACAAATCTATCACTAAAAACACGAGAGCATAACATAACAGTCCCGTCAAATATCTTGAATTCGACCTAGACACGCGACCTACATGGTCGCTATATGGTTGCTATATTCAGGCTAAGTTAATTGCAATTAAGCTGCAAACAGCTCAAATGCAGTGTTTCCAACTCAACACAGGATAGATAACTTCTAAAATTTTTTTCTGCAAAAGCGTCTAGATATTACTTAAAAATGAGACTATGCAGTCTAAGCTGCTTAGCATATTTCTTTGCAGATTGCAGCAAAACTCCTCCCAGTTGCACCCAATCTATAGAAATTCTCCGTTTCGGACGTACCACTGATACAGTTTTAATCGGCGAAAAATCCAAAATTGTTTACTGACTAGTAAAGCATGAATTCATTGAAAAGACCTTAACCTTTCCTTAAATGTTTCATCAAACTTTTCTCTTTTAAATCTTTCGTCTTCATAATTCAAAAAAATTTTAGCAGTTTTAAAACAAGCTAAGTTTGCAAAGGTGTTAACCGCAAACATCAGTCAGACTTTGAGGAATAAGTTACTGCGGATACCCACATCAATAGACTTTTTAATAACAGTTTGTAGCAGAGTTTCCTATCAGTTTTCATAGTTGTATGAAGTTTTTATTTCTATTAGTTTTCAGCATGCCTTATCTTTTCTTCTTCGTTTTATTATTATTATTTTTTTCTTTATTAATAGCCTCTAAGAGTCGTCGTAGTCTTTTAGGTAGAGTGTTGGCTTATTAGTCGCAAGGCCACGGTTCAAACCCCAGGTCAGACATCAAAACGAAAATATAAAAAAGTATTTCTTCGGCGACTTCCTCTCAGCAGATTTCTGGCAAAAAACTTGAGAATAAATAAAAAAACTGCCAATAAAAGTTTCTCAAAAATCTGTTGTTCGGAATCGACTTTAAACTGTAAACTCCGCCACTCATGTATAAAATTAATACACACAACATGGGTGGTGTGAGAAGCTAGCCTGTAATTCTGACTGAAGGGTTATATTGGCCAATTATGTATGTATGTAATAGCCTCTAACCCTAAGAATTGAAAAATTTAATTCTGTTGTATTTCTATTCCTCTTCTTTTGTTTTCCCTGCGGTATTATTGTTACGGCATTTTGCGTTTTTTTACAACTGACAAAATTTGAGCTGAGGAGATGGTAATCCTGCTTTTCAATAATGACGGCTTAAGACAATTATGTTTGTAAGGACAATTAAAACGCTTATACTATGTTCAGATATGCACTTTTATGGAGTTAATATTCGGTTAATTGAGCACAATATTTTAAGTGCTCAGGCATAATAATATACGCAGTTCAGCTGCTTATTCATTATGCACTTGACAGCTGGTAAACAAAAGAGCTGGATGTTTCAACAAAATTGTTTTTATTTTGTTTTTTTTTTTTTTTTGTTTGTCGTTGTTGACATTTGAGTTGTCAAATATCAACAAAAATATCTCGGTTAATTGTAATATGCTCACTAGACACACTTAAGAGAGTGCTGCATTTTAAGATTTACGCAATAATTAACTGAAACTTTATATGAAATATTGAACTCAATAATGGCGCTTATTGCGATTTACGCAATAAAGGTGGATATCTGACCACCGTATTACATAGTCAATGTACAATAACTGCAATAAACAGAAATAAAACAACAATGCAAGTGAAGTTAACGATACTATTTCTTTTTGACTTTAGAAATTTATTTCTGATTAGCTTAAGAGAAGAACTTTATATATAGCGAACTTCTTTAATACATACATAATTGGTCATTACAACCCTTTAGTAAAGATTACGATTACATGAGTGGCGGCGCCTACAGTTTAAAGCCGACTCCGAACGACAGATTTTTGAAAACTTTTCATGGCAGTTTTTATTTATTTCTTCTTTAATATGTTTACTTTAATGGCACGAACTAAAGCAACTGACTGAATATTTTTACATTTCCATACCAATATTTTGAAAAGCAATCCTTTAGGGTCCTATTAATGTGGGATAAGGCAGTATTTAACGGACATACCAGTACAACACTGACATACGAAAGAGGACAACGCAGACGTACTAAATAATGCAACTCAGACGGACAAGTAGAAAAAGAGAGAAGTGGAAGTTGAAAGAAGTTGTTAAAAAGGGAGAGACATTTTTTCTTGAGGTTTTTCTAAGGTGTTCGGAGCTAGAGCGAAGTTGTTTTAAAAAAGTTGAAAAGAGGACAATTATAAGTAAAGTTGTGCGCTGAAGTTTTAAATTATTAAAGTTGTTTAAATAAAAGTTTTTTTTTGTGCAAATGTCAAGACTAAAAGTTACTTAAAATTGAAATATTAAAAGTTGTTAAAAGTTGAAATATTAAAACTATTATCCGGACAGTCAAACCCACATTGGATTAAACTTATATATTTTTTGTATTTTAAACTTATTATTATTATATTATAATTAATTAATAAACTAAAATTGATAATATAAAATAACGCACTCGTCTACTATTATATTATCCCTACATTAATGTAAATAAAAAAAATTCTAGTTCGAAGAAAATATGAAATAAATTTAAATGTTTTACATTTAAATGGCAAAAACTAAAGCAACTCATTTAAACTATATTTCAATTTTTTTACATACATTACAGAATATCCTTTATTTTGCAAACCAGTAACTCATTTGTGAGGCATTTGAGGTATTCAGCTATCAATTTCTCTTTCTAAAATGTTTTTCATTCTTTTTTTATTTGGAGGGAAAATTTTCGTTTATCAGGACCCAGAACCCGTTTTATTTTTCTACCCAACCACAGCCCCACAGATTTTATCCGAGATTTAATATGCGAATATGTTGTATAAAATATTTTGAATCCAGGACTTAACAGTCTTCAATATATGATTTATATACAGTGCGCGCCATAAGTGAGTCAACACTTTTGTTCTTAAGTATAAAACAATTTTGTCCCTAAGCATAAAAAAGTTCCTTTATCATGAATTGTTGTTTTTGTTTTAACATTTCATAAGTAATAAATAAACGTTTTTATTTTTGGAAATTTATTCGACTATTCTCATTTACTTTTCTCGCTATCCTAAAAAATTTTTATTTCAGTGGTGTTTACTCCTGGCGCTCAGTGTATATATACATACATACATACATACAAGTATATATGATTTGCCAACACAGTTAGGCAGTTTGGAATTCCACAAATTCCCTATATGACTCCAAGACAGTAGTTTGAAGATTATTTGCAACAACGGTTACGCAGTCGCTAAACTTCAAACAAACGTCAACTGAAACAGTTGTTCATGAGTAAATGGCGGCAAATATCAACAGGAAACACAAGAATAAACAGGTACATTGCATGCCAAATACGTTCGACCTTAAGGGATATCATATTAAATTTTCACGCATTGAGCCTTTAAGTTCTTTTTGCAGCACCAACACTTTAGCGGTGCAAAAATATGGAATCACCAGAAAGTTTCCCCACATATTTTTGTCAAAAACTCTGAGAGTAAAACAAAATTGCAATGAAAAGTTTCTCAAAAAAAAACACATCTTATCGTTCAGAGTGGACTTTAAACTGTAGGTACCGCCACTTATGAATAAAATTAACACACACGACATAAGTGGTGTGAGTAAATAGATTGTAAGCCCGATTGAAGTGTTGTAATGTTCAATTCAGTAAGGTAAGTAAGGAAAACATTAGAATATCTCACGATATCATTAACAGATATTTAGTACTTTTAACCATCTTAATTATCATCCAAGGCTTTTACAGCTGCTTGGCTATCAGTAAGGAGTCGAATAGGCGTATAGATTGTATAAACTTCTAAAGTCTTAAATAATCCGAAGCTAATATTCTTATTTATTTCCAACTAAAGATTTCCAGTAAATTGGATTATTTTGAAACCCATTTTTATGAGATACAAGCATTGAATTAAAGCAGCATGCACATGCATGATCACGTGTTTAAATTCTTTTATATTACTGGTTTAAATCAGAAAAAGAAGAAAAAAACACACATAAAGCAGATAAATAAAGACATGCACAACTTAACATTCTATCTCTTTGAAGCTATCTTGTCTAAAATTATGACTAATTTGTCAACATTCTTCTTTTTATTGTAGTACACCTGCTGCCGTCATTCGCAAACTGACATCGAAAATCGCCTGAAGTAATTTAAGTTCATTGTTTTATGATTCATGTCGACTAAATAGAGATTCACGCCGTTATATCATTTCATTCATATGAATTGCAGCGATTTAACACTTTGATAAGCATAAGCACATCAAGCTTAGGATGCCGAGAAATGTGAATGTTAAGAGATGTAAATTCGCTCTTTTCAACGCATTCACAAGAATTACAATGCAACTGAAATAAAAAGTTACTAAAATAGTTAAATTGTTCATGTCGGATAAAAACTTTGGTATGTCCTTTAACAATTGTTTTTATTAACTTAAAACTTTAATTTTAAAATGTATTTAATTTATCAGCCCAATTTTCAAAGAAGGCGTTCTATAATACCAGGCTTAATTTGGCCAAATTCATATGTTTCTTATAATTTAAAAAAAATCACTTGTCAAACAAAATGTAATTCTTTTGAAAACATCGTATTATTAATGGATCCTTACCTTTATTACCAGCTTATCAAGAAAGACGCAAAATATTATTGACTTCTGCTCAACTAAATGCACAATTTTCACGGTTGCACTGTATAGTTAGTTGAATGTAAATGATTGTAACAAAAATTATACTTCCAAGCAAAATTATATACTTTTTAGGAGAATCAAAATTAAGTATCGGGTCCGCAATCTAACGTTTTTTTTTCAACTAGTGCTTATTTCATAAATGGTAACACTTAGCTCCTGTCTGATTTGACAGATAATTAGTTTTATCCTTCCGCTGAACGAATATGGTTGTGTATACGCCTGAACAACGCTGGGAAATATTGCGACATTACTTTGAAAATTATGGTAATGTTGCAGAATGTGTGCGAAAATTGCGTACGGCTTTTGGAAGCAGAGAAGCACCGTCACCTCCGTATGTTCATTATCTTGTGAAAAAAGTGAAAGAAACTGGTATCCTCATCGATAAACCAAAGCGTGAAAAGCCAAAACAGTGCGTGCACCCAAGAATAGTGCTGCTGTGTCAGAAAGTGTGCGTCAAGCGCCATCAACATCAATTCACCGTCGTTCTCAATAATTGAACATTTCGGAGACATCATTGAGACGAATTTTGCATAAAGACCTTGGTATGACGTCATACAAAGTCCAATTGGTTCAGGAGTTGAAGCCAATTGACCATCCAATGCGTTTTCGTTTCGCTAAGTGGGCCTGCGATCGACTAACAGAAGATGTCGATTTTGGCAAAAAAAATCATCTTTTCAGATGAAGCTCATTTTGATCTTGGCGAGTATGTAAACAAGCAAAATTGTCGTATTTGGAGCACAGAAAACCTGCACGCATACATTGAAAAGCTGACGCACCCAAAACTGTTTGGTGCGGATTTTGGCCCAGAGGCATAATTGGGCCATTTTTCTCCGAAAATGAGCAAGGAGTACCCGTTACAGTCAATGGCGATCGTTATCGGGCCATGTTGAACGAATTTTTGTTCACAAAAATTTAAGAGGAGGATATTGGCAACATTTGGTTTCAACAGGACGGCGGTACGTGCCACACAGCCGAAGCTACACTCGATGTTTTGCGCCCTGTTTTTGAAGATCGCATTATCATCCGCAGAGCTGATGTCGTTTAGCCACCTCGGAACTGCGATTTGACACCGTTGGACTATTATTTGTCGGGTGCCGTCAAAGATAAGTGTCACGCAGACAAGCTAGAGACAATTGACGCTTTAAAGGACAATATTCGTGCAGCCATTGGTGAAATACAGCTGCACACAATCGATAATGTGCTTAAAAATTGGACCGATCGTGTAGGCTACTGCATGGCCAGCCAAGGCAGCCATTTGAATGAAATCATTTTCCATTATTAACCGGAAGGATTGTACTTTCAAATAAAAAAAGAAATTTGGAAAATATTCAGTAGTTTTTTTTAAAGCATTTTCAAAAAAAAAAAGTTATTTGGCGGACATTTTATAACGGTTTCTGTAGTATTCTTTACATTCGTATTAATATAATAATGAATAAATAAAAACATTTTCTTCTTTAGTTTTCTAACAATTTAACAGATTTTAAATAGTCATTCCCTCAGTCCCCATTAGAATTTTACTGTATACGTATATAATCCCCTACAGATGAAAACTTTTCGTTTCTTGATGGTTAACATAACAACAGCAGTATATTTTATATTTTCCTGCAGCGTTCCACAAAATGTTGGTAAACTTTTTTCTTTTTGTAGCATTTAACAACAAAAATATTTAATTTTAATATTATTTGGTATTAATTTTTTTTCTTACTAAATTACTACAAGTTGTTAACCAAGCAGTGAGTATAAAAATATTTGTTTTCTATACACAGTTTCCTGTCTATTAATTTTTGGAGAATTATTTCTTTAGTATGTTCAAATACTCTCTCCTAATAATTATTCCCTCAATAAATACTAAACTGTCCACTCCTGGTGCCAACACAAATTTAAAAAGTCAATGATGCTAATGCTAATGTGAAGATGTTATTTGGTTTCCAAAGTCCCCACAGGCTAAATATTCTTGTACAAAGTCCCCAAGACCCCAAGATAGTACTTAGGAGATAATTTGAAAGAATGGTTACGTAGGCTCACACAAAAGTCAACTCAATAATTTGCTCATGAGTGAATGGCGACAAATATCAACAGAAAACACAAGAAAAACTGATACATTGAATGACAAATACGTTAAATGGAGTGCTTGATTTTAATACGTTGTTCAGATATCGTAAATCGCAATAAACGTCATTATTGAGCTCAATTCACAATAAATTCGCAAATTGTTATAATATTGAATAAAACTTAAAATGCAGCACTGTCATAAGTGTGTTTAGTGAACATATTACAATGATTTTAAATTTGACAACTCAAATGTCAACAACAACAAAAAAAAAAACATAATAAAAACAACAAAACAAAATAAAAACAATGTTGTTGAAACAACCAGCTGTTTTGTTTACCAGCTGTCAAATGAATATAGAATAAGCACCTGAACTGCATATATTATTATGCCTGAACACTTAAAATATTATGCTAATATTGTTAACTAAATATTGATTCAATAAAAGTTCATATCTGAACATAGTATGAGGGTTGTCCTGCCAAATATTGGGTATAATATCTTAAATTTGAATTTTAAATTAACATAGAATTCTCTTTGGGGTATTAATCATATAAATTTCCAGATTTTTCCTGGTTTGTGAAAAACATTAAACATTTTTTGTTTATAATAAAAGAGAAATAAATAAATAAAATATATAAATATGGATATATAAACTATCAATTATTTTTACAAATTATTGCTTAAAACTATATTGTTTTACTAAAACTTTTGCAGTCCACTGGACTTTTGTACAGGTAGCGACCCATAGTTCCACTAATTTAATACAGATGTCCGATTCTATTGAGTGTAAAATACACACACTCCATTTCGTTTCCATCGTTCCACCGGAAAACAATATTTCTATCCATTCTCCAACACTGCAGTCTAAATGTTTTTTAGCGAATTCTGTTCTCGCTTTAAGATTCTTACATAATATATATAATTGGTAATTACAACACTTCAGTAAGTATTACGACCTAGTTTCTCACACCACTTATGTTGTGTGTGTTAATTTTATACACGAGTGGCGGGACCTACAGTTTAAAGTTGAGTCCGAACGATTTTTGAGAAACTTTTCATGGCAATTTTATTTACTCTCAGAGTATTTGCCAGAAATTTGCTGAGAAGAAGTGGCCGAAGAAATACTTTTTGTATTTTGTTTTGATGTCTGGCCTGGGGTTTGAATCCTGGCTTTACGTTTAATAAGACAACACTCTACCTACTAGACTACGTCGACTTTAAGATTCTTACTTGATATAAAAGTTTTTTTTTTGCAACTTTACTGGAGCGCAGTTCTGCTATTAATATTCTGTCTGTCTTCCACTTTTCCTTTTAAATCTAATTTGTTAGCAATACTTATAGAATTATCTCCTTGAAAGCTGATGTTTTACGAGACCTTGTGACAAGTTGCAACTAAACTACTTGGTAAGAAATTTTTAATAAGATGAATCTCAATGTTGAATCTCAATACCTAGTAAATATAACTCGTTGTTTACGCGTTTTTTATTTTTTGTTTTTATATTGGATAATAATTTTAAAAATACATTTTGTTGTGCATAGAACATATAAAAGTTTTCATTACTTACAGTACGTATAAGCAATGAAGTGTTATTGAAAAATATTCTCTAACAAAAATTTGAATAACATGAAGACTTCAAAATTATAAGTAACAAAGTCCAAACATAAGTAGCAGTGGACTACAATACATGTTTAAGAAGTTTCTTGTGTGCCTGACAGTACATCAATAAAGCTAGATTGCGTATTCCTGAATTTAACGCACTGTTTTCTGTCTACTAAATACGAATTAATCAAATTCAATAAAGATGAACTAAAACCAAGTTGATTAAGCTTATGAACGAGTAAGTTATGATTTACTTTATCAAATGCCTTACTGAAATCGATATAAATGACGTCAGTTTGTTTGCCTACAATAAATCCATCATTTACCAAAGTTGTAAATTCAAGAAGATTTGTGATTGTTGATAGAGACTTACAGAATCCATGCTGGGAAGCAGATAAAATAGACGATGCTTGAAATGACAGTGTATCACATAGGAGTTTTTCAAACAATTTCGGTATAATATTGAGTTTAGCAATTCCTCTATAATTTAAAATATCAGCTTTAGATCCTGATTTAAACAGTGGAATGATAAATGATTGTTTCCAAAAGGAGGGAAAACAGCCCAATTTAAGCGATTTATTGAATAAGTAGGTTAATGGAGTACTCAATAATTGAAAATGGTGTTTTAACCGTGATTAGAATGTGGTAAAACTTTTGGCACACATGCTAAGAAACAATTGTGAAGTAGTTGATAAAATTTCATAATGCACTGGTCCAAATCATTGCCATAGCCAGATAATTCATTTAACCAATCGATTTCAGATAGTTGAAGATGCAGTTTATTGTGGTTAGTTAAATTGAAACAAAATGTTTTCTGTTTTTGAGTTAAATTATTTGTTTGAAGGAAAGGATGATGGAAGAAGTTTATTTCAAGCGTCGGATGATATTTGTCTTCGGGATTGGAGATAGGCGTATGACGAATAACTGAGAAGGCCGATGAATCACTAACAAGCACAAGATCCAATATTTTATCAAAATCATTTGGAATGGAATTAATTTGAAAAAGACAGTCTCAAGTAAACAGTTAATTATATTTGCCGAGGAATCCGAAGAACCAGTGGGGATTAAATAGTTTGAGTCTGGAACAGTCTGAAGCCACGCCACAGTTTGGCGTCATGATCATCTTGTCTTTACAACCATTAGACATCTTCATGGCTACTAGAATTGCACTGAGGCTTAAGTTCTGAGATATGTATGTTTGGGCCATGTAAGGTAGTACACTCTGCAATATAGCATAAAGTAGAACCGAATCACATGGGTTTTAGATGTATCCACATGGTACGAGAGACGAACATACAAAACTTACACCCCTACACGGGAGAAGTTGTCATCGGTGACGGTGATATAAGGATCTTCACAGATGGCACATAAATGGAATGCGGAATTGGATCTGGTATGTATTCTGATAAACTGGCACTGAATGGATCATGCAGATTACCTACTCAGGCCAACGTATTTCAGGAAGCCAGAAACTTACATCCTACAATCAAAGAGCTGCGATCCCACCTCATCAAATTAAAAGGCGTATGGAGTTACATAGATTCTTCGCCGTAGTCTAGTAGGTAGTGTGTTGGCTTATTAGACGTAAAGCCGTAGTTCGAGCCTCAGGCCAGACAAAATTGCAAAAAGTATTTCTTCGGCGACTTCCTCTCAGCAGATTTCTGGCAAAAACTCTGAAAGTAAATAAAATTGCCATGAAAAGTTTCTTAAAAATCTTTCGTTCGGAGTCGACTTTAAACTGTGGGTCCCCCCACTCATGTAAAAATTAACACACACAACATAAGTGGTGTGAAAAACTAGGACGTTGTACAATGGGTCAATTCGACCTCCGAGTACTGTACTTGTTTTAATTGACAAGTACACGTCCTCTAACCTAACCTAACCTACATAGACTCTTTAAAAGAAGAGTTGGAGAGATTTAAGTTATGGAAAAATTCTTGGAATATTCATAAAAATCGATAACCGTTTTCATTACTTTTAAACGCTTTTGATACAGTAGCATTAGGGTTTTATTTAATCACAAGTCTTCTGATTTTCGAATGTAATGTACAAACGATTTAAAACGAAATAAACGACGGCATTCGCAAACGGCATTACAAACAAAGGATAAAAGCGGTCGTATTCCAGTAATAGGAAATTGTTACGTCCTGCATATGAATCAGATCATAATTATTTTAATATTTAAATTTAAAGTCGCAGTTTTTATATAGTGTTACGTTTTTACCCTTTTAAAAACGTTTAGAATATGAGTTCGTAGATTGAAAATAAAATCAAAATAAATATTTGTTTAGTTTTAGATAAATTCTCTATTGTTCGTACAATTCCGTGTGCCACTGTTCACAACTTGATGTAAACAACAACAATTTGCATTGTTTGTTATTCTTCTTTACACTCTTCTGCGTAAACACTAACAATCGTTAGATCTTTACAACGGAGATCTTCAAACCACGATTATTCTTTTCACACGCAACGCATCTTCACATAAGACAGAATGAATTTTCACTGATCCCGTTGCCTGTTTTGTCTTGCTTTTTATATCGCAGGGTTAACAGTCTGATGAATTCTCTTGAAGGAAAATGACTTTAGTTTCGCGAAATCTCTATAAATGTTAAATCTCATTTTAATGTTAAACGATGTAACACCGTTTTCATTCGCCAGCAACTCATTCCAAATCAAATTTCAATAAAAACCTCCTTAAAAAAAACACCATGAATTTATTTATTATAAAGAAAATGTGGGAAACGTACTGTTTTTCCGTTTCCCCTCAATTCTTTGTTTAACTTTTGGCCACGAATACTGGCCAATTAAATATTCAAATGTGATGTGAAAATGAGTTGATAGATTGTTCGCACACAGAGAATAAAAAAAAAACTGAAAAAAAATGAATTCAAATGGAATTTCACTTAAAAGCGCAATATGGCTTCCGCACAGCATTGTTTGAATTTCAATTTTCATTATAAAGTAAAACTGATAAATTGACTGGGGTTAAATATTTGCTAAAGAGCGTTTATGCGAGGTAATAACGTTAGTGAAATGAAATGTTTAAAATACTTATACTAGAGCACCCATGAACTTTTA
The DNA here is from genome assembly GCA_958299815.1 of Sarcophaga carnaria. NCBI lineage: Eukaryota > Metazoa > Arthropoda > Insecta > Diptera > Sarcophagidae > Sarcophaga > Sarcophaga carnaria. Next base: position 69,212,850 of record OY283149.1, on the reverse strand, counting down.
AATTGTTGATAAACATATGAGTTTATGGTCTGATGGATTGAAAATCTTTATATTTGGCTGATATTTTTCATCGATTTTAAGACGAACTTTTGCATTGGTTAAATAATTTCTGAAACTTGTTAACTTTTATGGGCTTGTGCAGGCCTGTGCAGGGCCATAAAAGTATACATACGATTAACAAATTTCACAAATTTCTGAATCAATGCAAAAGACCGTCTTAAAATCGAGGAAACTATAAATATTTTCAACGAAAACGGATTGGTTAAAAAATTTCTGAAATCTATTAACCGTATGTATACTTTAGTAACTGTGTGTACTTTAATTTTTTATGTAAATTCGAACTGGGCTGCCACATAATATGTATAATAAAATACAGAGCGGTTGTTTAGTACTGTTTGTTTATTTATTTGTTTTAATTTACAAATTCTTTCTAACACAATAAAAAATTTGATCACACTCAAGCCAAGAAAACAAATGAATTGCAATCATCTACTACTGTGCTGCCTAAGTGTAAAACTAGCACGCATCGTTTACAAAATATTTCATATGGTAACCAGGTACTTACAGACCAGATGTTCGAAGTGGGTGAATCGTTTTGGAACAAACTCTCAAAAAGCTGAACTTGTTTTGGAGCTAGTTTTTTATTCCGAAACAATGGTGGATCCAGCTTAAGTGGTTTGAGAAGCTATGTCGAATCTGAAAAGTTGTAGTGATGTAGTGTGTTGGTCACACTTATGCACTGTTGTGTATTGGTTACGTTTTTGCTACCTAAAAATTCATTTTGATACATTCCTCAATAATATAAACAAAACTGTTAATGACCAACGTCACGAGGTATCAAATTGCATTATAAAAATTTTTAGTACGTAATAATTGTAAAGTAGCATACTGCTGACCATGCACAGTCTAAGTTAAGTAAAAACTAAATTAGGTTATAAGTATTAATATATAAAGAAATTAGACTTAAGAAATTTATATAAATGGTTTAAGTTGGTTGATAAGATTAGAATAAAAATGATAATCAAAACGGCTCTTTAGCTGAAAAAGATTCAATTTTTATTTCTCACACAAACTGCGGCTTATTAGCCATAACCAAGCGGCGTGCTCGCCCTAATAATAAGCAAACCAGGACAGACAAATAACTGACCGACAATCAATACACAAACATTACATTCATTACATGGCGATCCTGCCATATTATTGTTACTTTCATTACAGTGACCAATTATGTATGTATGTATGTATGTAATAGAAACCAAGGTAAGCATTTCACAATTTCGATTATGGAAATTTGTAGCACCACACTGTGGCTCTACCTTTTTTGTAACACAATATATTATTTACAGCAAACTTGAAAATTTTCAGATGGAAACCTTTATTTCGCTAATTTGTAGCATATTTCGAGTAGTACAACGCTGTCATTTTCACTGCAGTTAGAATGGAGTTGCTTTGATTATTTTTTTTTTATTGTTCCATTTACGAAAAGGTTTAAATTTTGGGCGTTCATACACCGCATGAATAGAGTTTTTTCAGTTGTTGAAAGCTATACAGTTTGAAACGATTTTCGTTGTTTTGGTCCATAACATCTAGCTTACTTATTTCGGAATTTCTCGTTGTATAATTTTTACTTAGTGTTCTGAGTTTTTGTAAAACTTAAATAATTACATAATTTTGACGTAGTAGAAACCAAATACTAAAGAAGTAAATATTACACACTTCCATACAAAATTTCGTTATTACAATGCAGTAAGGATTTCCACTTCGCTTCTTTCACCACTTATGATGTGTGCGTTAATTGTATACATGAGCAGGGCCTACAGGTTAAAGTTCACTCCGTTTCACGGTAATTTTATTGTACAGCAAGGATTGCCATTTCATAGCACATTTGTGCAGAGAGAATTCACACACATTGCTTATGCTCTTTTATTTAGTTGTCGATCAGACTGCGACAAGCACACATGTCAGCGGATGTTATAATATTTCTTTTTAGGTTTGCACTCAAAAAATATATTATGTTAAAAAATCCTTTTTTAGAGTTCTGTCTTATGTGTTCTTAAAGCACATTTTGATTGTTTTAATAGCCAACTAAATAGTTTAGTTGATATGGAAAGAGAAAGCTTTTTTATAGACATAAAGCAATATTTTGGAAAAATTTAAAGGTTGGTTATTAGTAGGAGAGAAAATTTGATACCCAACATTAGATCCCAGCAAATATCTAAAACACTTTCTATAATTATTAAGTCAAAGATGTATAACTTTATTTATGGTGATGAAATGAAAATCAAGATAAGGTATATCACTAACATTTTTCTATGACTGTGAACTCTCAACTTATTTTCTCTCTCTTACTCAGTAATACACAACCAAAAAAATTAACCAAACCCCTGTTGTACAGTCAGAGTTTTTGCCAGAAATCTACTGAGAGGAAGTCGTCGAAGAAATATTTTTCTAATTGCGTTCTATTGGAGAAGTTTGACCCTGGGGTTTGACCCGAAGCCTTAGTCTAATAAGCCAACACACCACCTACTGGACGACGATGACTTCGAGAACTAAATATTTCTACTTTTTTTTATTAATTGATTCCAAGAAAAATTCCATAATTGTTCACTATTTAGGGCCTTTAAACTTTGCTCACTTTATAGAAGATTCACAGAATATTCATTTTCATTTATTTTTATTTAGTGAGGTACAAACATTTTTATTTTTCTTTTCTTTTTTTTTTTTTTTTAAATTGCTGAAATATGGTTACAACATTTTTTAAGGAGACGTTTTTTGTTCACACATTTTTGAAATTGTTAGTCTCTGTAAAATAAAAATATGGTTGCACTGATGTAAAAAATTTTTATTTTACATACATTATTACATCATATACAATACATAACATACATATGTACATATGTGGACATATGTACGTACTTATGTATGTATGTATACATGCATCGTGCGAACGTGAACATTTTCGTTTCTGTTTGTAATTGTATAAAATGCAGAAAGCATACGTATGTAAATATGAGGTGATGAAAAATAGGGACAGATTTTGTTTTAAAATTTTTTCGATTCAAAAAAATTCTCACGCAAACAACTTTCTCTGTTTCTCTCTGTATGGTTACTATATTCACCAGTATTTTTGAATTAAACTTCACTGCATATTGCTGTTAAAGTGTTATCTATTGTTACAATAAATTCAATCTTGGTACTTATTCAATTTTCTATTTGCTTGTGTTGTAAAAATAAAACATCAAATGTATACAGTTTTCATTTATAAGTTTATTTATTACTTTTATTTATTACATTCGTTAGCCACTGTACGTTTATCTTTTATATACGAACAAACCATTTGAAATACTGCACTTGCATATGCATATACTTACTAGCACATTCATTAGCAATACTATTGAAAATCCATATTTTTTATTTGTTGATGTTTAAAAGTGCACTGGGAAGGGGATACGTATCAGAGATCAGCAATGAATCGCTTTTTCGCTCCTCATAAGTACTCGTGAAATTTTGAGTATGAGTGAGCCAACAGTATTGAAATTCAATTACTCTTATTCATTCGCACTCACTACAACATTAATTTATAAGTACAGATTGCAATAAGTATGAGTACAACGTTGCCTTCAAACTCATAACATTCGAAATATGTTTGATTCATACGCCTACTCATTCAGATTCATAAATTTAGAAAAATACTTATAAATACTCATAAATAATTCGAGTAATTCGAATCATTCATTAAAATTTACAGTCTTAGTTGTTGCTACATTTACAAAAAAGAAGAAAGACAAAGACAAAAACAAAAATAGCAAGCAAACCAAACACACAACCTTCTAGTGAGTATTCTAGTGTTCGTACGCGAATAATACTTATTTTGTGATTCTTGTAAATATTGAGTAAAGGAAAGTCGAAATCAACAACATCATGCGTATTGTCAAGTATGTATGAGTACGATGAGTACTTCAAACTTTGAATATGAGTAGTATGAGTATGATATTAAAATAAGTATAAGTGCGTATAAGTATCAGGCATTATGAGTATGATTCTAATCTACTCATCTTTTTGAATACTCATTGCCTTTATAAGGTGCTCTCGAATTTTCTACTATACCGATCCCAAAAATTATGATATCTAAATAATAAATACGATATGAAGTGAAGTCGCCGTGGTCTACTAGGTGGTGTATTGGCTTCTAAGACGTGGGGCCTCGGTTCAAACCCCAGGTCAGGCCTCTCCAACTGAACCAAATATGAAAAAATATTTTTTCAGCGACTTCCTCTCAGGAGATTTCTGCCAATAACTCTAAAGGAGTCGACTTTAAACTGTAGGTCCCGCCACTGATGTGTAAAAAAATTAACGCACACAACATGCATAAGTGGCCTGAGAAACTAGGTCGTAATCCTGACTAAATGGTTCTAATAACCAATTATATATGTATGTATGTATATGTTGTTACTGACATTCCAACGAAACAAGATTTATGACATTGTGTTCAAAAAATGAGATCTGAATGCTGTCTTTTATGCAAAATGTGGAATATTAATTTGTGAAAAAACAAAAATTCCGAACTGAGTAAGAAAAACTAGAATATTTTAAATATGCTGTGAATTATTATTAGTTTTTGTGTTTTATTATTTGTGAAAAAATATAATGACTAAATTGATGTAAAAAATTATTGCAAAATGTAAAACCACGCGCGTAATACGACTTTCAATGTAACGTCCCCTAAAAGGGACACTGCGCTCGTAGTGCAATTGTTAAACGAACGATTTCTTTTCACACTTTTCTAAATATTGTTTGAACTGGAAGACCTTAACGACAATGAGCTTCATGGCGTTCCAATTTAGACAATTCCTCCGATACTGATCAAGATAGCGATAAACGTGATAATGAGCACGAAGAAAATCGTATGTGCTGTTTCTGTAAGACTAGCTGTTTCAAACGTCTGAATTCTCTTGTCTTACAGAAATAGCACATTAATCATTTCGGCTTAAAATTAATATCTACAGCATGTGAAGTAATACAGGATGGTGATAATTGGGATGCCAGTGACTGGACATTAAATTTAACGGATGGTTTTATGATCCAGGTTGTAATATACAATGTGGGAAAAATTACATAGTCCACTATCAAAGGATTTGGTGTAGTTGATGATGAAGTGCTTGATCACCTTTTAAAACCTAAACAAAACCTAATGTTCCACGTAATAAAGGATTCAACAATTTATAGGACAGAACTCGTTATATATATTTCACTTGTTTTATGTCCGTTAAATTATTGCGACACCCATGTATCATCGATCGAAATATGTAGTTCAGAAATAATACGTGAAGGGCGAACAAAAAAATTTATGTATGAGTATGTATTTTTTTTTTGTAACAGCAAACTTGAAGTCGCCGTAGTCTAGTAGGTAGCGTGTTGGCTTATTAGACGTAAAGCCAGGGTTCGAGCCCCAGGCCAGACATCAAAACAAAATACAAAAAGTATTTCATCGGCGACTTCCTCTCAGCAGATTTCTGGCAAAATCTCTGAGAGTAAATAAAATTGCTATGAAAAGTTTCTCAAAAATCTGTCGTTCGGAGTCGACTTTAAACTGTAGGTCCCGCCACTCATGTATAAATTTAACACACACAACATAAGTCGTGTGAGAAACTAGGTCGTAATACTGACTGAAGGGTTGTAATGACCAATTATGTATATGTGTATATAAGGCAGCCTTCGATAGCCCCAAAAGGGATTGTGTTTTTCGCCGCAATGTGTGAGTCCGATATACCTGCGAAGCTGATAAGGCTATGCAGAATGACGTTGAGCAATTCCTGCAGCTCCGTCAAGGTAGGAAAGGACCTCTCCGAATCTTTTGGTACCGTGCGAGATTTCAGACAAGGCGACCCCTTATCATGCGACATCTTCAGCTTCGTCATGGAGAGTATTCTGTAAAAGGCGGGAGTGCATCGCAATGGCGCTATTTTTCAAAAAAGCGTCCAGTTGCTTTTGTGTACATTGACGACATTGACATCATAGGTCGTACGAAGCGAGATGTTACTGCTGCCTTTAGTGCTATTGAACGGGAGTCTACAAAGATGGGTCTGGCAGTACATGAGGGCAAAACGAAGTATATGTTATCTACAAGTAGAGATGTGCGGCATATTGGATCTCAGATTACGGCCAATAACTATACTTTCGATATTGTAAAGAAATTTTTTACCTTGGCTCTGCCGTTACCCACAAAAATGATGTTAGTCTGGAGATCGAGCGTAGGATCACTCTTGCTAACAGGTGCTACTATGGTCTCAATAGGCAATTGAGTAGCAGAGACCTCTCCTACGAAAAACCTAAAAGTATACAAGACGCTCATCCTCCCTGTGCTCCCTTATGGCGCAGAGACATGGACTCCATTAAGCACTGATGCAGCAGTCTTGAAAGTGTTCGCGAGAAAAGTCCTACGTAAGATCTTCGGTTCAGTGCGAGTTGGCGATGACTTCCACATTTGATCCAACACTACTACATAGATGGCTGGCTCAGCCATGTCGTTCGAATGGAAGAGAATGCTCCTGCGAAACGGATATTTGCTACGCGGAAGGCGGCGAAGAGGACGATCTTGGCGCTCAAGAAGCAGAAGCGCCTGGAAAGATGTGTTAAGGCAGGCTGGAATCCGTTAATCGGCTTGTTAATGGCCAATTAGGTAAGAAAGTAAGTAATTGAATATGCTTCAGTAAGAATATGTAAACTTTTTCACAAATGTGCTTATTTGAATGTTTGCAACACTTAATTCAAAATTCATTCTGATATACTTTAAATCCTTCTTCAGGGATACATTAAAAATTTTTTATATGAATTTTTGCGTCAGTTTCATGCCTTACTCCATTATGCAATCTACTATAATACCAACTAAAATTTGATTAAATTCACTGAGAGCACGTTATCGCAAGAAAATATTGGAAATTTTATGTAAAGATGTTACATTATCCTACTCAAACACTCCATTCATCCGCTTCATACAATTTCCGGTCTATATCGTTATATCGTCATCGTTATCAGCTTAGATTTATTTTGTTTTTTCTATTTTACACGAGTATGAACAAAAGATATGGGAAAAATTCTATATTATTTGAATGAATGAACAACAAAATTTTATTCATTTTTATTCATTTGGTTTTTGATTTGTGTTTAAACTTTTGAACATTATTTTTTTGTTGAATTAAGTTATCGACTATCAGAGGGCCATTTATAGCCTTCAGAAAGGCATATGACAAGAGCATTTAAACTCTACAGATATTTATATAGACATACTCATTACAATGCTTCAGTCAGGGTAAGTTTCCCAGAAACCATATGTTGCGGTTGTTAATTTTATACATGAGACTCTCAGAGTTTTCGTCAGAAATCTGTCTAACGTGAGGCTTGAACTGTAACCTCTCGTCTTATAAACCAACAGTCTTATAAACCAGTGCCCTGACAGCACCCTTTTTATCAGAAACTGTGTTAATATTTCTCTCTTAGATATTATCCTCCTAAATATGTATATATCAATGCCCGCCTACCACATACTTAGCCGGGAGGACACGGCAATGGTTCGCTATCCTTATAGAGTACACTATACACACAAATTCTCTATACTCCACTACACTCCACCAATAAATGTAACGAGAATAGACAAATAAATGTATTTAAAAGTTCCTCCTTTAACTTAATTGCAAAGTTAACAAAAATAAAAGCTAAAATCGATTTCCGGTCAGCAAATTGTTTTCTTTAGCAACAATAACTAGTAAATAAAATAAAAAAATAATTATTTAAAGAATGTGGCTGTATGTATACATAACTCTTAGAGGCACACTAAAATTTTATTTTGAAAATAGAAATTTTTATGGCATTCTTTCCGGCCATCCATATTCGTTATGTTTGCTTAAATTGGTCTTTTCCTTATCTTTTCTTTTTCTTTGAGTCTTTATGGCTACAAAATCATATTCCTCATGAGCATATACTATAAAGTTAATTTATTATAATGAAAAATTTCACACAGTCATATCGTAAAGGACTTTTGTCCTTTGACCATAACTTTTTATTGCATTACACACTACATACTTTCATACTTTTTTATCGAAATTTTCTTGTCCTTTGCCTTATTATTTTTGATTTATTGTGTTTTCTCTTTCACATTGTTTTTATTTATTAATTACACGATGCTACAGTCAAAATACACCCATAGTGTATGTTATGAGTTTTGTCGAGTAGAACTCAACAATTTTTTTTTTATTCCTTGCACCCTCCAAACTTGTTTTCATTTTGAACATTACGCACAAATTTCTTCATTACACAAACATTTCTGAACTAATGTCATAAATTTAAACTTTTTTAGAAAGGAGAGGGATGGGACTTTTAAACGATATACTTACATATACATGTGTATTATTCGACTTAATATTCTATGGGGTTTGATGATGTAAACCTGGCAGATTCGAATTTTTTCATATTTTTTCAAATTTGTGCATTCATAATAGCAAACTTTAATTAAAAAATATAAAATAAGTGGTAATATTCTAAAGGTACATTCTCTTGTGAGGCGATTGACAGATGATTTGATAAATTCGAACAAAAATTATCGTAGTTATTATTTAAAGAGTATAACCGTCGTGCTAAATTATTCATATATATATTTCTTTTTTTTTTCAAATCAACTTTCAGTTCAAAAATCTTTTTGGTGGATCTTAATTGTTTATTTGAAAATGTGTCAGTTTCATAATTGAGGACCACCAGATGTTGACCAATATTTGCGCAAAGCGAAATAATAATATTTGCAAAAAACAAAAATATTAGCCGATTTCTGGTAGTCGTGCAAACGTGTAATTACACATTTTGCACTAAACAATGAAGATCCGTCAAAAATTCTGACAATTTTTGAACTAAAAGTTCATCTGGTATATAAAAAATATGACGCAGCTGTTATACTCTTTAAATAATAATTATTGTAAGTTTTGTCCAATTTTATAAAACAAAGTCTCAATATCTTCATAAGAGAATGAACACTAAGAATATCGCCAGTTGTTTTATAGTTTTTAAATAAACTTTCCAATTAGGAATGGCCAAACTTGGAAAAATAAGAAAAAAATAATATTATCCAAGTTTAATAAAAAAAATATTTTTGAATTCTACTCAACCTAGTGAATAACTTGGACTATGTATGTATATGTATTTTCACTGTCGAACCGTGTTATTATAAGCACAATTTGAGCTTTTAAAACAATATTATTTTATTAAAACCTGTTAATAATTTTTTTTTAAATATTATGAAACTTTCTCAGCCTGCTTTGTGTACGACCTAATATGTTCTGAGTTCAAATCGAGTAAAATTATAAATTTTGTCTTTTTTTCAGAAAGTTTTCGGTTAATTGTAATATGTTCACTTAACACAAGTATGACAGCGCTGCATTTTAAGTTTTACTCAATATTATAACAATTTGCGTATAACAAATTGCGCAATTATTAATTGAAACTTTATATGAAATATATGAATAATGGCGTTTGTTACGATTTACACAATGAATGTGCATTTCTTAACACCGTATTACGTTATCGCAATCCTAAATATAATTTAACCCAAAAATATTTTTCATTTCGGCGCTAATTAGGATAAATTATGAGGCGCCGGTAAATAGTAACTGAGACCTTTCCTTAATAGTTACAAAAACATTTTACCACATTTTTTATTACAATTAAGACTTTTTTGACTTTAATAATCTCTTTAAATACTTCTTTTAATTTTGAACAAACTTGCAAACGAAAGAAATAAAAATGATGCACAATTTTATCCATATATAAGACAATAAGTCGCCGTGGTCTAGTCGGTAGTGTGTTGGCTTAGACGTGAGGCCTCGGTTCGAACCCCAGGTCAGGCATCTCCAACTAAATGAAATATGAAAAATATTTCGTTGGCAACTTCATCTCAGCAGATTTCTGGCAAAAGCTCTGAGAGTAAATAAAATTGCCATGCAAAGTTTCTCAAAAATCTGTCGTTCGGTGTCGACTTCAAACTGTAAGTCCCACCATTCATGTAAAAAAAAATTAACGCACACAACTTAAGTGGTGTGAGAAACTAGGTCGTAATTCTGACTAAAGGGTTGTAATGACCAATTATGTATGTAATTCGCTCATCCTTTTGTGTTTTAAAAAATTTTTAAAACCAAAATTAAAGTACCTTCGTTTCCGTCCATTATCCGCTATTCCGTTGATTATCACATTATTATTATTCCCCTTTTCTTTCATTATTTTCTGTTCAGCATAATTCTTTAGAAAAGTTTAACGAGTTTTTCAATGTATTTATTACCGAAAATAAGAACGCATAAGAAAAATAGCAAAATAGCGGCGTTTATTTTTATATGCAGAAGGTAAATTTCAAATCAATTTAACTAAGAATTATATCGAAACCTCAAAAATAACAAAAATGTACTTGAGCAATAAAGGCTAAAATTGTTTTCTGAAACAACTTCAAAAATTAATGGATTATAGTATTCCCCAATAACAAAAGTACCCTTGAAAAATGTAAAATAATGTACTCTTATTGTCAAGACTTGGTTTGTATATTTAAGTATTGAAAGCTTTTAAAGCATAATAATAAGTAGGTTAGATTAGATAAGCAGATAGCTTGCCGTTCACAGACAAGTTCATTCGGTGGCCCATATGGCCAATTGTGCTACCTAGCGTAAAGTATGCCCCCTTGTCATGATTCGTTAATAGTTGGTCATAACCACCCCGATCTTCGGATGAAACCGGCTTGATCCCTTGGCGGCACATTTGCCCGGATCTCCAAACGTTCTATCACATGAAAACCGATGACATCTGTCCTAAAGTGCAAGGCACTCACATGAAAGGCAACGATTCTGTTTCTTCCACATACTGGCAGCTTGTGCATTAATTCTGGTGGGGCAGCTAAACTGCCAATAGCGGAGTGTTCAATTAGAATTATTGTTAGTATGCAACCCGTATAAATCGCTGTAGTCTAGTAGGTTGTGTGTTGTCTTATTAAACGTTGGGCCACGGTTCAAACTCCAGGTCAGACCAAAACGAAAATATGAAAAAAATATTTCTGACAAAAACTCTAAGAGCAAATAAAATTGCAAAAGTTTCTCAAAAATCTGTCGTTCGGTGTCGAAGTTAAACTGTAGGTCCCGCCACTCATGTATAAAATGAAAACACACAACGTAAGTGGTTGTCTTTCATACTGATGTTGTTGGTTTACTTGTAACAAGTTCGTTGTATTTGTTGGTGTAGCTTTTGATCGTTTTAATGTTAAACGATGTACACCGTTTCCATTTTCGTAACAACATTTTAATGAACCCACATTCAGGTATAAAATATTTCGTTTTTGGAATAATTTCTAAACGAACATTGTTAAGAAACCCATATATAGAGAAGTATGAAAACTGTTACTCATTTAATTTATAACGTTCATACAAAATATTCTGTTACAGAGAAATACGATCAGTTCGTTCTTTCTTTTATTATTTTATTCTACAATAAGTAACCCAGTACCGTACATCAGGTGTACACCAGAGTTCAGCAATGAATCGTTTTTTCGCTACTCATATGTAAGTACTCATGAAATTTCGAGTATGAGTGAGTCAACAGTATTGAAATTTAACTACTCTGATTCATTCGTACTCACTACAACATTGATTTATAAGTATAAGTACAATGAGCATGAGTACAACGTTGACATCAAACTCATAACATTCGAAATATGTTTGATTCATACGCCCACTCATTCAGATTCATAAATTTAGAAAAATACTTATAATACTCATAAATGATTCAAGTGACTCGAATCATTCATCGAAATTTACAGTCTTAGTTGTTGTTGCATTTACGAAAAGCAGAAGAAAGACAAAGACAAAGACAGGAAGCAAAGACACAAGCGTCTAGTGAGTATTGTAGTATTCGTACGCGAATCATACTTATTTTGTGATTCTTGTAAATGTTGAGTAAAGGAGAGTCGAAATCAACAACATCATGCGTATTGTTAAGTTTGAATACTATGAGTACTTCAAACTTTGAATATGAGTAGTATGTGTATGATATTAAAATAAGTATGAATGCGCAGATCTATCAGAAATTATTTGTATCATTCGAATCTACTCATCTTTTTGAGTACTCATTGCTGATCTCTGGTGTACACTTAATGAATATTTCAATTAAAATAAAGTATCCGCATAGGATATAGTCACAACATTACGCGGTAGTGGTGGACGTTATACAGTGCTTGACAAAACAATGAGTACTTTTTCAAAAATTCATTAATGCGTTCTAATCGGACGAAAATTTAAAAATCCTCTCAAGAAATTGATAAATTTTTGTGAAGTTTATAAATACACACTGTTATTAACATTTAATTCAGAAATTTAAAACAAAAAAGTACTGAAACAGTTCACTTTTTCTGTGTTAACAAATCAATGGAAACTTTAATTATTCTGCACGAAAATGGCAGTATCAAAAGTACTATTACTATTGAATTTATTAATTCCTAATTGTGGCGGAGGTTTGACTGCAATATATGGATTGTACAATTAACAGTTTCTGAATGACACTCATGGAATGTTTAATTTTTAATTTTGAAATAAAATTGGATATGAAATTTTACTTGGAGATACCATGAAGATCAGTCACACAAATTTCTTTAAAATAAAATACATACAATTTACACGTAATTGTTTATCTTCGATTGGTTTCATAAAATCAAGACTTATAGTATCAAGGTAGCAGCTGTGGTATGTTTGGCTTTAAACTTTGTTTAAAGTTTTTTCTACTTTTATTGTATGTTCTTGATTTTAGTTCACAGTATAATTTAAAATTCATATAAACTCACATGTTGCTCTCTTTGACTACACCACATTTAATTTTGAAGATTCGAATGAGAAAAATGCTTCTGAAAAATGTTTGCTTCAATGCGTCAGAACGGTTACACTATATGACAAAATACAAAAAATTAAATACACCCGAGTTACCACCTAGTCTAAGTTGTCCAGTTAGTTGAGTAGAACTCAAATTTTTTTTTATAATTTTTGCATCCTCCAAACTTGTTTTATTTGACAAAATCTGTTTTTTTGAACGTTAAGCTCAAATTCATTGATTACCCAAACATTTCTCAACCTATGTCCAAACTTAAAAGGAGAGGTATGGGCCTTTAAAACAATATACACACATATATGTATTATTCGACTTAAAATTCTATGGGGTTTGATGATGTAAACTTGGCAGATGCGAATTTTTTTCATATTTTTTCAAATTTGTGCATTCATAATAGCAAACTTTAATTAAAAAATATAAAATAAGTGGTAATATTCTTAAAGTACATTCTCTGTGAAGAGATTGACAGACGATTTGATAAATTCGAACAAAAATTATCGTAGTTATTATTTAAAGAGTATAACCGTCGTGTTAAATTTTGCATATATATATTTTTTTTTCAAATCAACTTTCAGTTCAAAAATCTTTTTGGTTGATCTTAGTTGATTATTTGAAAATGTGTCAGTTTCATAATTGAGGGACCACCGTTGTTGGCCAATGTTTACGGTTTCTGGTAGTCGGTCAAACGTAAAATTGACACATTTTGCGGTAAACAATCAAGATCCATCAAAGTATTTGAAAATTTTTGAACTGAAAGTTCATTTGCTAAGATAACATATATAAAAAATATGACTCACCTGTTACACTCTTTAAATTTTAACTACTGTAATTATTTGTCCAAATTTATCAAACAAAGTGTCAATCTCTTCACAAGATAATGCAGTTTCAGAATGTCAGCACTTATTTTATATTTTTTAATTAAATTTTTGCAATTAAGAATGTTCAAACTTGAAAAAATAAAAAGAGAATTATATTTTTCAAGTTTACCCGATCAAAACTCATAACATGTAAATTTGAATCATATGTTTGTGTATACCGTTTTTAAGGCTAATCTCTCCCCTTTCTAAACAACTTTGTATTTTTAAAATAGGTTCAAACATATTTGGGTAATCAATAACTTTGTGTGAAAAGAACAAAAACACCGTTTTTGTCAAATAAAATAAGTTTGGGGGGTTCGAGAAAAATAATAAAAATAAAACATTTTTGAGTTCTACTCAACAAAACTCACAACCTACACTTTATTGTTAGCTGGGTGTATTTTGACTGTCGCACTGTGTTATCAATGTATACCTGTAAAGTGAATATATTATTCTGAAATTGAAATCCAATTTTGTGTTATTCACATAATATTCATTTCAATCCACTTTGTTATTTAAATTTCTTCTTCTTTCCAGTAAATGCCAGTTCCCCATAAAAACTTTGAAATAGTTTAAGGCAATCAACGGAATACCTTAACACGATAAAAGTTTTATAGAATTCATATTGAATTTCTTGCCAATAATAAACATCTAACTCGCAAAGTGAAATATATTTTCCCAGAATATATGCAATCAACGGAGTCTCAAACTACAAACTATGCACAACTCTTACGCTTATATAGTAGTATAGTCTTACGCTTTAGTAAATAAACACAACCGTTTGAACAGAAAGAATAAAATTAGAAAAGAAATTGTTGTAAAGGAAAACTAAGGATCTTAACACAATTTCTTCTTTACAGTTGTTTTTGTAAAATAAAATAGAGGCAGAGAACACCTGTGCCAGGACATGGTACACATTGACACATCACAACAGCTCGTGTACACAAAAACTTTGTCTTCCATACAATAACACGAATAACCAAAGTGGCGATATTAATGCTCAACTTTATTCACACTTGTGAATTGAAACTGTTTTAAACTTTTGCGTTCGTTTTTTTTTTTAATATTCTTAGTAATATGCACGTATATCCCTCTCTGACGCTGTCGAACTTGACATGGATGGATGGTCATAGGGAAAGATGAAAGTCAGATGGGTTGATGTCAACTCTTACACAGCGTCCAATTTCTCCGGTCTTTTCTTTCAATGGAAGTCTTTGATTTTTAGAACATTGTGGGTGTATAGCTGAATGTATAGGTAACTCATATTATAACGATTAAAGGAGTTGTTAACATAAGGAAAATTAGAAACCTGTACAAAATATTATATGTTGTGACTATTCTTTTTTACAAGGCGCTTTGATGCAAAAGGAGAATGGCTTATTAGACGTAATGCCACGATTCAAAGCCCACGTCAGATATCAAAACGAAAATATGAAAAATATTTCTTCGGCGACTTCCTCTCAGCAGATTTTTGGCAAAAACTCTGAGAGTAAATAAAATTGTCATGAAAAAGTTTCTCAAAAATCTGTCGTTCGGAGTCGACTTTAAACTGTAGTTCCACCACTCATGTATAAAATTAAAACACAACATGAGGGTTGTAATGACCAATTATGTACGTATGAATGGTGTCGTTATAGTCTAATACGCAGTTTGTTGGCTTAATAGACGTAAGGCCGCGGTTTAAACTCCTGGTCAGACGTCTCCAACAAAACGAAATATGACAAAATATTTCTTCAGCGACTTCCTTCAGCGGATTTCTGGCTAAAACTCTGAGAATAAATAAAGTTATCATGAAAAGTATATCAAAAATCTGTCCTTCGGAGTTAAAAGATACCTTGCGAGGTTTCATACAAGACGACCCGTTATCATGCGACCTCTTCAACTTCGTCGTGGAAAGTGTTTTATGAAAGTGTCCAGTTGCTTACTTACGCTGACGACACTGACATCATAGGGCGTAGCAAGCGAGATGTTACTGCTGCCTTTAGTGAACGAGAGTCTACTAAGATGGGTATGGCAGCAAATGAGGGTAAAACAAAGTATATGTTATCGACAAGTAGAGGCGTGCGGCGTACTGATTTACAGATTACCGTCGACACAGTCAAGGAATTTATTTATCTTGGCTCCGCCGTTACCACCAAAAACGATGTCAGCATGGAGATCAAGCGAGGATCACTCTTGCCAACAGGTGCTACTATGGTCTCAATAGGCAATTGAGGAGCAGAGTCCACTCTCGTACGACAAAACTAATACTCCACAAGACGCTCATCCTACTCGTGCTTCTTTATGTCGCAGAGGCATGGCCCCTATTAAGCAGAGGTGCAGCAGCCTTGAGAGTGTTCGAGAAAAAAGCACTGCGAAAGAACTTCGGTCCAGTGCGAGTTGGCGATGATTTCAGCATCCGATCTAATAGTGAGCTGTATGAGCTCCTCAACGACATAAGCGTTGTGCAGTGTATTAACATCCGGCGGTTGCGCTGGTTCGGCCATGTAGTTCGAATTGATGAGAATGTTCCGGCGAGATGGGTATTTGAGAGTATAATATTAAAATAAGTATGAATGCGTATAAGGATCAGAAATTATGAGTATGATTCGATTTTACTCATGTTTTTGAATACTCATTGATGATGTCTGGTTCGTATATGCTACGTAAAATGATAAGACTACTACTACGACTATACTACTACAAGCTTCTAGTGAGTATTGTAGTATTCGTACGCGAATCATACTTATTTTGTGATTCTTGTAAATGTTGAGTAAAGGAGAGTCGAAATCAACAACATCATGCGTATTGTTAAGTATGAATACTATGAGTACTTCAAACTTTGAATATGAGTAGTATGTGTATGATATTAAAATAAGTATGAATGCGCAGATCTATCAGAAATTATTTGTATCATTCGAATCTACTCATCTTTTTGAGTACTCATTGCTGATCTCTGGTGTACACTTAATGAATATTTCAATTAAAATAAAGTATCCGCATAGGATATAGTCACAACATTACGCGGTAGTGGTGGACGTTATACAGTGCTTGACAAAACAATGAGTACTTTTTCAAGAATTCATTAATGCGTTCTAATCGGACGAAAATTTAAAAATCCTCTCAAGAAATTGATAAATTTTTGTGAAGTTTATAAATACACACTGTTATTAACATTTAATTCAGAAATTTAAAACAAAAAAGTACTGAAACAGTTCACTTTTTCTGTGTTAACAAATCAATGGAAACTTTAATTATTCTGCACGAAAATGGCAGTATCAAAAGTACTATTACTATTGAATTTATTAATTCCTAATTGTGGCGGAGGTTTGACTGCAATATATGGATTGTACAATTAACAGTTTCTGAATGACACTCATGGAATGTTTAATTTTTAATTTTGAAATAAAATTGGATATGAAATTTTACTTGGAGATACCATGAAGATCAGTCACACAAATTTCTTTAAAATAAAATACATACAATTTACACGTAATTGTTTATCTTCGATTGGTTTCATAAAATCAAGACTTATAGTATCAAGGTAGCAGCTGTGGTATGTTTGGCTTTAAACTTTGTTTAAAGTTTTTTCTACTTTTATTGTATGTTCTTGATTTTAGTTCACAGTATAATTTAAAATTCATATAAACTCACATGTTGCTCTCTTTGTCTACACCACATTTAATTTTGAAGATTCGAATGAGAAAAATGCTTCTGAAAAATGTTTGCTTCAATGCGTCAGAACGGTTACACTATATGACAAAATACAAAAAATTAAATACACCCGAGTTACCACCTAGTCTAAGTTGTCCAGTTAGTTGAGTAGAACTCAAATTTTTTTTTATAATTTTTGCATCCTCCAAACTTGTTTTATTTGACAAAATCTGTTTTTTTGAACGTTAAGCTCAAATTCATTGATTACCCAATTTCTCAACCTATGTCCAAACTTAAAAAGGAGAGGTATGGGCCTTTAAAACAATATACACACATATATGTATTATTCGACTTAAAATTCTATGGGGTTTGATGATGTAAACTTGGCAGATGCGAATTTTTTTCATATTTTTTCAAATTTGTGCATTCATAATAGCAAACTTTAATTAAAAAATATAAAATAAGTGGTAATATTCTTAAAGTACATTCTCTGTGAAGAGATTGACAGACGATTTGATAAATTCGAACAAAAATTATCGTAGTTATTATTTAAAGAGTATAACCGTCGTGTTAAATTTTGCATATATATATTTTTTTTTTCAAATCAACTTTCAGTTCAAAAATCTTTTTGGTGGATCTTAGTTGATTATTTGAAAATGTGTCAGTTTCATAATTGAGGGACCACCGTTGTTGGCCAATGTTTACGATTTCTGGTAGTCGGTCAAACGTAAAATTGACACATTTTGCGGTAAACAATCAAGATCCATCAAAGTATTTGAAATTTTTGAACTGAAAGTTCATTTGCTAAGATAACATATATAAAAAATATGACTCACCTGTTACACTCTTTAAATTTTAACTACTGTAATTATTTGTCCAAATTTATCAAACAAAGTGTCAATCTCTTCACAAGATAATGCAGTTTCAGAATGTCAGCACTTATTTTATATTTTTTAATTAAATTTTTGCAATTAAGAATGTTCAAACTTGAAAAAATAAAAAGAGAATTATATTTTTCAAGTTTACCCGATCAAAACTCATAACATGTAAATTTGAATCATATGTTTGTGTATACCGTTTTTAAGGCTAATCTCTCCCCTTTCTAAACAACTTTGTATTTTTAAAATAGGTTCAAACATATTTGGGTAATCAATAACTTTGTGTGAAAAGAACAAAAACACCGTTTTTGTCAAATAAAATAAGTTTGGGGGGTTCGAGAAAAATAATAAAAATAAAACATTTTTGAGTTCTACTCAACAAAACTCACAACCTACACTTTATTGTTAGCTGGGTGTATTTTGACTGTCGCACTGTGTTATCAATGTATACCTGTAAAGTGAATATATTATTCTGAAATTGAAATCCAATTTTGTGTTATTCACATAATATTCATTTCAATCCACTTTGTTATTTAAATTTCTTCTTCTTTCCAGTAAATGCCAGTTCCCCATAAAAACTTTGAAATAGTTTAAGGCAATCAACGGAATACCTTAACACGATAAAAGTTTTATAGAATTCATATTGAATTTCTTGCCAATAATAAACATCTAACTCGCAAAGTGAAATATATTTTCCCAGAATATATGCAATCAACGGAGTCTCAAACTACAAACTATGCACAACTCTTACGCTTATATAGTAGTATAGTCTTACGCTTTAGTAAATAAACACAACCGTTTGAACAGAAAGAATAAAATTAGAAAAGAAATTGTTGTAAAGGAAAACTAAGGATCTCAACACAATTTCTTCTTTACAGTTGTTTTTGTAAAATAAAATAGAGGCAGAGAACACCTGTGCCAGGACATGGTACACATTGACACATCACAACAGCTCGTGTACACAAAAACTTTGTCTTCCATACAATAACACAAATAACCAAAGTGGCGATATTAATGCTCAACTTTATTCACACTTGTGAATTGAAACTGTTTTAAACTTTTGCGTTCGTTTTTTTTTTTTAATATTCTTAGTAATATGCACGTATATCCCTCTCTGACGCTGTCGAACTTGACATGGATGGATGGTCATAGGGAAAGATGAAAGTCAGATGGGTTGATGTCAACTCTTACACAGCGTCCAATTTCTCCGGTCTTTTCTTTCAATGGAAGTCTTTGATTTTTAGAACATTGTGGGTGTATAGCTGAATGTATAGGTAACTCATATTATAACGATTAAAGGAGTTGTTAACATAAGGAAAATTAGAAACCGGTACAAAATATTATATGTTGTGACTATTCTTTTTTACAAGGCGCTTTGATGCAAAAGGAGAATGGCTTATTAGACGTAATGCCACGATTCAAAGCCCACGTCAGATATCAAAACGAAAATATGAAAAATATTTCTTCGGCGACTTCCTCTCAGCAGATTTCTGGCAAAAACTCTGAGAGGAAATAAAATTGTCATGAAAAAGTTTCTCAAAAATCTGTCGTTCGGAGTCGACTTTAAACTGTAGTTCCCACCACTCATGTATAAAATTAAAACACAACATGAGTGGGGTGAGAAGCTAGGCCGTAATCCTAACTGAAGGGTTGTAATGACCAATTATGGACGTATGAATGGTGTCGTTATAGTCTAATACGCAGTTTGTTGGCTTAATAGACGTAACGCCGCGGTTTAAACTCCTGGTCAGACGTCTCCAACAAAACGAAATATGACAAAATATTTCTTCAGCGACTTCCTTCAGCGGATTTCTGGCTAAAACTCTGAGAATAAATAAAGTTATCATGAAAAGTATATCAAAAATCTGTCCTTCGGAGTTAAAAGATACCTTGCGAGGTTTCATACAAGACGACCCGTTATCATGCGACCTCTTCAACTTCGTCGTGGAAAGTGTTTTATGAAAGTGTCCAGTTGCTTACTTACGCTGACGACACTGACATCATAGGGCGTAGCAAGCGAGATGTTACTGCTGCCTTTAGTGAACGAGAGTCTACTAAGATGGGTATGGCAGCAAATGAGGGTAAAACAAAGTATATGTTATCGACAAGTAGAGGCGTGCGGCGTACTGATTTACAGATTACCGTCGACACAGTCAAGGAATTTATTTATCTTGGCTCCGCCGTTACCACCAAAAACGATGTCAGCCTGGAGATCAAGCGAGGATCACTCTTGCCAACAGGTGCTACTATGGTCTCAATAGGCAATTGAGGAGCAGAGTGCACTCTCGTACGACAAAACTAATACTCCACAAGACGCTCATCCTACTCGTGCTTCTTTATGTCGCAGAGGCATGGCCCCTATTAAGCAGAGGTGCAGCAGCCTTGAGAGTGTTCGAGAAAAAAGCACTGCGAAAGATCTTCGGTCCAGTGCGAGTTGGCGATGATTTCAGCATCCGATCTAATAGTGAGCTGTATGAGCTCCTCAACGACATAAGCGTTGTGCAGTGTATTCACATCCGGCGGTTGCGCTGGTTCGGCCATGTAGTTCGAATTGAGGAGAATGTTCCGGCGAGATGGGTATTTGAGAGTATAATATTAAAATAAGTATGAATGCGTATAAGGATCAGAAATTATGAGTATGATTCGATTTTACTCATGTTTTTGAATACTCATTGATGATGTCTGGTTCGTATATGCTACGTAAAATGATAAGACTACTACAGGTATTTTATACATTGTTATCCTTTTGAAAACTGAAAACAGAAAGAAATAAATTTTCGCATGTTATTTGCAAAAACTTCGATATTTATCCTGGATTTGTACCGACATGAGACATAACAAAACAATACTATGCAAACAGTTTTTTCTTTAATTCTGTTCATGTATGTATGTACATATGCCACATAAAAAATATAAAATATTTTAAGGCCTAAACAACTGGTACAACCTCTCTGGCGCTTCAGTCTCCTTACACAAAGGTAAACATTTACGTGTCTGCCAGTAGTACAATTCTACCATTCAACAATTTTAGAGCCATTATTACATCTTGCCGTTAAAGTTGGATTTAGTTAAAGGTAACTTTAGCTAAAGTGAGCTTTAAAGTCACCTTTAACTTTTTTTCGTTATTACAGCAACTTCAAATATAAACAAAATCAGCAAATATAACAAAAAAAAAGAAGCCCGTCGTTGAAACTGTGTTGAAAAAAGCTTGTTTAAGTGAGCAGGTTTATCGACATTGCTCCGACACTGCCATTAATTTGAAAAAGATAACTTTATTTTATCTGTAAGTTTAATAACCAAAATATGTTAAAGGTAACTTTACAGTTCCCTTTAGCTAAATTTACCTTTAACTAAAACCAAATTTAATGGCAAATTGTAATAATGGCCCTAAATATTTTTACATTATACGTGTATTGTTGTGTTCACATAAGCAACAAAAATATTAAATGAATCCCCAGAGGCATTTGCAAACAAATGAAAATAAATAAAAACAATAAATAAAAGTATGACTGATAATGCATTTGTTTACAATTTCATTTTTTAAAACAAAAATTAAAACATATATAAATTTCAAAAGGAAATAAAATTAAATTTATGTCAACAATAAATAACATTTTCATAAATTCATGCAGTTCAATTCAATACAAATAACTTAAGCACTATTAATCCTGGAAGGTTACTCTTAATTTTTTGTATATTAAGGTTACTCTTCGTTGTATCGACGAACAAATTTTAACCCACCCAGGGTTAAAGACTTACAGGCAAACACTCGACAAAACAAGTGGAAAAATATCAATAAGTATGTTTGTAACAGAATGCCAAATGCTGTACTCTTGTATTGCACATATCCGTATGTATATTGATTAAATATCATACTCGTATACAGACAAACAAAGTAATTACCATATGAAAGGTAGTAATTTATTTACAATAAATATCATTTAGGAAATACATATACATTCACTCAAACAATTGTACGTCTAGCATGCAGGCGGAAACTATTTGCACAATATTTCAAAAACTGCATACATACTTACCAAGTTGGGATTAAATAAAATTTGTTAAAAAAGTTACGAAATAAATGTAATTTGCATAAAAAAATCAAAAAATTCAAAATACCATGGATATTTAAATGCAAATGTCACTTGGCGCCAAATTACAAAAATGGCCTGATTACAGAAAAGGCCAGCTTCTATCCTCCTGCAACAATTGTATCATTTGTTTATTACTTTTTCTGTGGTGTCAATTTTTGGTTTTCCCAAATAATTCATAAATCCTGTTCCGAAAATGGAAACGGTGTAACATCGTTTAACATTAAAATGAGGAAAAGCAAAACAAACAAATAGAACGAACTTATTACAAGTAAACCAACAACATCAGTATGAACGAAAAGGGGATAGACAAGTAAACGAGAACGCAACAACAAGCAATGTGAACAAAATACTTAAACAACAATGAAGTCGCGATAGAGTTCTCGAGGAAGCGAAACCCCGATCGTTCGACTTCAAGAACCTTCATCAGACTGATTATGTGGGCATATAAAAAGGCAAGACAAAGCAGGCAACGAGTAATAAGAATTCAGTCAGTCTTGTGTGAAGACGCGTTGGATGTGAAGAGAATAATCGTGGTTTGAAAAACTATATTGTAAAGATCTAACGAACAATTGTTAGTGTATATACTCCGCATTTTATCAACTTTGCATTTAAAAAAAATATTTGGAATTCTCATAACATTATCTTGCTCTTTTAGGGAACACCATCTTTGCAAATCCTACTGGCGCATACGAATCGCGATTTATAGCTAATGTGTAAATACCGTTATCCTTACAATGGACTTGCTATGTTCATCGAACCTACATATATTAAAATTCTGTCTTTTAATCATCTTCTTTACATTTGTTTAGCACAATTGTTACCTAAATCATTTAGCACATCACAACTTTCAAAAAAGTCATGACAATAGCCTTTGTGATTGTCGTTTTGACCACTCTGGTACCCAATGGCTCAGAAACAGCGTTAGTTATTCTGCTACAGTTAATATTAATAGCTTGCTGCAGCCTAATTTCGATGTATTAGTTGCCACTAAGAAACGTCAGCTGATGTGTGCTTGTCATCATTCCAACAAAAATGGTACAACACTGTTCGTGTTCCTATATATCTTCATAAAAATCCATTTGTGTTATTCGTTATGGTTCAAATTTGATCAAATAAATGAGTTTCTGATTTTACTCTTCACACAAAACATTCAATTACAGTTTATCAAAGCCAACCACCACGTGTGTATTTTTCAGAGATCAGCAATAAATCCTTTTTTCACTACTCATAAGAACTAAGTGAGTCAGCAGTGTTGAAATTAAACTACTCTGATTCATTCGTACTCAGTACAATGTTGATTAAATAAGTATGAGTAGAATGAGTATTAGTACAACGTTGACATATAACTCATAGCATTCGAAATATGTTTGATTCATATGCCTACTCAATCAGATTCATAAATATTAGAAAAATGCTTATAATACATATAAATGAATAATGACTCTTAGAATACATTTAATCACAATCCTACAAACTTCTTCAGTAGTTCCTTAAGAAGGGTGAAGTTTGTTTAGGAAGAAATATTGAAATATGTTATATCAACTCATTAACTATTAAAATTACAAATAGAAATTGCATGACATAAATTCTTAAATTAAGTCTTTGTGAATATAAATGTGTTTATATGATTGAAATATGTTATATCAACTCATTAAATATTAAAATTACAAATAGAAATTGCATGACATAAATTCTTAAATTAAGTCTTTGTGAATATAAATGTGTTTATATGATTTTTTTATAATAAAAGATTTGCTATATAAATAAGTTTCCTAACACGGTTTCAGAAATTTGACGAGATCCCTCTTACTCTACTCGTACTTGTATGACCCCTTTCGGTAATTATTTTGACCTTTATAACTAATTTTTTTTACGTCTTTCTTTAGTAAAGCGAGCAGTACAGATACCATACAGCAGACTGCTGCATAATTCAAGTTTTTCGGGACAATAGAACATATTGGAACAAACTCCCAATTTTCTTGCATAATTTGCGACTAGAAGCGCTAAATATATTGATTAATAGATGAGAGATCCTCAAAGAGAATAGCTCTATGATTAGTACTGGCATTAGGGTAGCCAGATTCCGATTCGCAAAAAGCTGGATATTGGGTTTGAAAAAGCTGAACAAAACAAAAAAAGCTGGACATAAAAAAATACTGAGAAAATGTTAATTTTGGTTTTGTGTAAATAATATTTATTAAAATATTCATTGCTATCAACATATGTATATACATTAGAGCGACTCAAGTTATATGGAAGCGAAATTCGTGCAAAGTGTACCCCCTCAAAATGAACCTTGGACTTTTTTAAGATGACATTTAAAATATTTCGGCTCCAGCTTTGACCTCTCTGGATCATTTTGAAAAAGGGCCTATTTTTGTATGTTTTTTCAATTGGAGAATCTAAAAATCTAAATTTACATACAAAGATGATGTACTTGGCAAAAGAAAAAATTTGATACCCATATTGCCTATTTAAAACGAAGGGTTACCCCCCCATTGCATTTTTGTCAAATCGCGAATTAGAGCGAATTTCAAAAAAAGCTGGGACCCGTATTTAGTTAAATCGACTAAAGATTAAAATATGTTAATTTGGCATTTTTATTACAAACAACCCCGAACACAAAATTCAAAAACTGTTCTTTTTTACAGAATATCCTTAAAAAAGGACATGGGTGATCGTCCTTAGACAAATTGTGTCTATAGTTGAACGCGCCTTAAAAAACCGTTCTTATGATACCCATATTGTATATGTTGGTAAGGAACAGATTCTCAAATTGACAAAACATGCAAAAATAGACTCTTTTTCGAAAAGGTCCAGCTCACGAGAGGTCAAAGCTGCAGCCGAAATATTTTAAATGTGATCTTAAAATAGTCCAAGGTTCATTTTGAGGGGGGTACATCGAGCACTTTTTTGTTGAGTAATCCTAATATACATACGTATTATTATTTAAAAATATTACAATTAAATAAATTCATTGCATTCTTTTAAATTTATTTAACTAAACTTAAATTTTTTCGGTTCAGTCCGTCACATATAATTTGCATATGCATATATATATGTATGTAAGAATTAAAATTAAATACTAAAAACAAAAAAAAAATCAAAAAATAAACAAAACAATAAAAAATAACAATTCAGTCTAGTTTGATTTTGTTTATACTAGTTTGCACTTTTGTAAAACAATGTGTAATAAACTATTGATTTGACTAAGATAACATGAAAATTATTGCTCAAGTTATTGCAGTGCACTAAAAAAATTTATATTTAGCTGGACAAATTAAATATTAGCTTGAAACTGGACAAGCATCAAAAAAGCTGGACAATCCAGCCAAGTCCAGCCATGCTGGCAACCCTAACTGGCATACACTCTGATCATATAGGTCTTTATAGGAAAATTTTATCTATAAACGTCGCACGAAATAAATATAATAATTCAAGATTTTCTACCAATAACCTTCCCTTTAATCCATTTAATTTTTAATTTAATTACTAATGCCTCATACATACATACATACATAACATACAAAATTGGTCATTACAACACTTTAGTCAGGATAACGACTTAGTTTCTGACACCACTCATGACGTGTGCGTTAATTTGTATACATGCGTGGCGGGGCCTAGAGTTTAAAATCGACTCCGAACGAAAAATTTTTGAGAGACTTTTCATGGCAATTTTATTTACTCTCAGAGTTTTTGCTAGAAATCTGCTGAGAGTAAGTCGCCGAAGAAATATTTTTCTTATTTCGTTCAGTTAGAGATGCCTGACCTAGGGTTTGAATCGAGTCCTCACGTCTAATAAGCCAACACACTACCTACTAGACCGCAGCGACTTCAACTAATGGCTCATAGTATGCAAAAATGTATTTTGATGAGTCTACAATGTCCAATCAAAGGAGCGGTTACTAAACTCAATTTATCTTTAGATAGGTTGATGCATGGCTCAAATCTGCTCTTAATGTAATTCTCCAACAAAAGTTTATATTGCCTCAAACCCATTTGGTTAAGAATAGTATTTTACTCTCTGTTTGTTTCCTTTTGTTGAGTATATCTTTCCAAACTACTGTTCCCACTCAACAGAAAGTTTCTGGTAGCTTAAAATATTTCATTCTGGAACCTACGCTTATATATAAATGAAACAGCTTGAATCAGTTATTATTTCAATGAAGAATAGCTAGACTTTACCTAAATTAAAGTAGACAGCATTGATCACTTTTCCAAAAAGATTCCGCATTATATACCTTGTGAAAAATACCACGACAGAAGGACTTAGAGCTGTTGAAAATGCGAGGGAGCACTTTACATTGACAAAGTGACCACTGTGCCAATTTTATGATTTAAAAAAAAAATTTTAAATTGTTTATCTTCCTGTATTATATTATAAAATTTTTAAAAATTTTTCTTAACATTTTGGTTTGCCAGTTAATAGCTCAAAAAAATTTTTTGTTTTCTCATAAGATTTTATTTTTCACTTTTAATTTCAATCTAACCTAAAAAAAGTTCATTGTAGATTCGTTCGTTAGGCTTTGGCAAAAAACAAAGCCAGTCTTTGTCATTAGTTAAGTGTAAACAATAAAAGCATTAGTAAGACCATTATGCCGTTATAATGACACTTAATTTAATTTATGGCATAAACACCGAAAATAGATAAATCTGTACTAACAACCGTTTATTTCGCTTTTCAGATGAAGTGAATTGGAACCACATGCTATGCGGTTTTTCCTTACCTTTCTACGATTAAATATGTTTTCTTTGTTCTTAAGTCACATAAATCTTGCCTTTGTTCAGTGTACAAGAAGTAACATAAATAAATTCTCCTTTCAATATAACGATCAATAATCTAAAGGAACACGTATTTAAGGATAGCCAGTATGACCACAAAGCAGAACGCATAAGGACCTTCATAGCATAGGTTGCGTTATGTGCTGATTTACGTTTTAAGGTTTTTGTTTGTGGCATTATATCGTACACTTTAGTAAAAAGGAAATTGAAAAATGCTTTGAACAGCACAAGAAATAACCGTATTACACACAAGCCAACGTAGTTTCAGTATGTATTTATGTACATTAGACTGGGGTCAGTCTAAATGGATTTGTTTTTGTTTTTTATTCTTAGTATGTGCGCTATATGAGGTTTGTTATCATAAACAATGTATTTATTTTTTGCCTGATGCAATGGTGGTACCCAAAGTCCCCAATATTAACAAAAAACACACGTTTAGTTTAATTTTTTTTTGCGCTTTTTATAAATATTAAGTAGATAAATATAATTCATTGTACATATTCAATACAATCCTAATTATTTAATAATTATTTTCTTAATGATATTATTGTCAACGCTTTGAGGTCTGCGCTTATAGTAGAAAAATTGTCTTTGCAACGATCTAAACTGTTTCTTTAAGAAAATTTGAGTGGTAAATTATTTTAGCTGAATTAGACACAATGATTGCTGATGAGTCAGAAGCCAATGATGTTGAAGTAAGTTATGCAATGGACCTCTAAAACATCTCGAATAAAGAGAATGTCTTCGAAAATATGAATAAAACAAGATATTAAGGCAACCTTACACAACATGTTTTGCATGTGCGTTTTTTTTAAATCAAGGATTCATGTGTTTTTTTTGTGCCTTTCAAAACCACTCAATTTAAACAGGGTTTATAATTTTAACTTGAAGTTGCCGTAGTCTAGTAGGTAGTGTGTTGGCTTATTATACGTAAGGCTCAATTCAGACATCAATACGAACTATTGATATGAACCAAAATTTCTTCGGCAATTAATAAAATTGGAATGAAAAAGATTCTCAAAAATATGTCTTTCAGAGTTGACTTTAAATTGTAGATCCTGCAACTTCTTAACATACACAACGTAAGTGGTGTGAGAAACTAGGTCGTAATCCTAACTGAAGTGTTATAATGACCAATTACAATTTTTATTAATTTATTTATATTATATAATAAAACAAAAAAATTCTTAATTTTTTTTCACAAAACAAAAGAAAAAGAAGGAAAAGTTTCTGGTGATTCCATATGTTTGCACCGCAAACCTCCAAGCAGAACTCAGAATAAATTTAAAATTCAAAGGCCCAATGTATTAAAATATGATACCCCATATGTAGCAGGATATTCCTTAAGGTCGAGAACTCAATTTAATCTATTTAACATTGAATGTAACAGTTTTTTACAGTGTTTTCAGTTCATATTTGCCGCCATTCACTCACGAATGTTTCAGTTGACTCTTGCTTGAGCTCTAGCGACAACGTAATCCTTTTTCCAAATGATCTCCTAAATACTCTCTTGGACTCATATCCGGACTTTGTACTCAAGTATTGAGCCTGTGGGGACTTTTTAAGGCAAATCCCATCTTCACATTAGCAGCAGCATGCTTGTTTTCATTGAGTTGTTGGAAGTAATAACAACTCGAATTCTTAATGCTTTCGAACTTTTGGTGAATATGTTCTATAGAATGTTTAAATATTCATGTTCATTATTTCCTCAATAAATACCAAACCGCCTTTATTCAGCGTTATTCAGTTATTTTTGAGCAGTTTTTGTGTAATTCCGTGACAGTTTCATTGGATATATATCATAATTTTTTAGACTTTCTCAATCGTATACATAGTGATGAATCTTTAACACGCAAAATGAAATCAATAATCGATCATAATTTTGTACGTTATTGCCCTGTCTTGTCTTGATATTTATAGAAGAGAAAAAATTAATATGATGAATTTTCTCGTTGCTGGGATCCATATTTGTCTTGTGGTAGAGCAATAATAAATGACGGAATATACCACGAATTTCACTTTAGGAGAAAATGCTGTCAGAAAAGGAAATGTGACTCAAAATTAAATCTTCATCAGTAATTACAAACGTTCGTAGCACTTTTGATCTCTTTTTTGATGTGACACAACATGCAAGCAATAGATTCAGCAGTCACCATTCTCTTTCTACAATATAAAAGGTGTTTTTTACAGAGGTATAGAACTTTAAGTTGGCATTACTTTTCAAGGTGGCGACCGATTTAACAGCTGTGAAGTGATTTATTCTCAGTTTGGTTTGGCAATTCATCATGAATAGACTCACGCCTGAACAAAGCTTGCAAATAGTGCAATTTTATTTCAAAATAATGTTTCTGTGCGGAAAACGTATCGCACACTACGTCCATTTTATCGTCGACAAAATCGTCCATCAGAGCAGTTAATTCGATTAACCATGGAACGTTTTCACACCACGTTTACTCTTATTGATAACTCGCATCCCCAGAGACGCTGTACGGTGCGTACAGAAGAAGCTATTGCTGCTGTAGAGCGTAGCATTTAGGAAGACCCGAATGAGTCCATCCGCCATCGAGCACAGGAATTGGATCTGTGTCCATCCACTTTATGGAAGATTTTGCGGAAGGATCTTGGTTTGCGTGGTTACAAAATCCAACTCGTGCAAGATTTGAAGCCAAACGATCATCAAGTAAGGCGTAGATTCATCGAATGGGCCCAAATCGAGATTACCGTTGTTCCCGATTTTCATAATCGAATTTTGTTTAGCGATGAAGCGCACTTCTGGTTGAATGGCTACGTCAACAAACAAAACTGCCGCATTTGGAGTGAAGGTAATCCTCAAATGTATGTGGAAACACCGTTACATCCAGAAAAACTGACTGTTTGGTGCGCTTTATGGGCTGGTGGAATCATTGGTCCGTACTTTTTCAAAAACGATGGTGGCCAGAACGTTACAGTCAATGGTGATTGGTATAGAGCCATGATTACTAACTTTTTCATTCGTGAATTGAATAACCATGATGTCCAGGAGATGTGGTTTCAACAAGACGGCGCAACATGTCACACAGCTCGTGCCACAATAGATTTATTGAAAGACACGTTTGGTGACCGCCTAATTTCACGTTTTGGACCTGTGAATTGGCCTCCAAGATCTTGTGATTTAACACCGCCAGACTACTTTCTGTGGGGCTATGTAAAGTCATTGGTCTATGCGGTAAAGCCACAAACGCTTGACCATTTGGAAGACAACATTTGCCGTATTATTGCCGATATACGGCCACAAATGTTGGAAAAAGTCATCGAAAATTGGACCTCCAGATTGGACTACATCCGCGCCAGCCATGGCGGTCATATGCCAGAAAACATATTTAAGATGTAATGCCACAAGATTATCTTTCGGATAAATAAAATTCATGTCAATCGAATAATCTATCGTTGTTTTATTGCAACTTAAAGTTCTATACCTCTATAAAAAACAATATTTATTATTTAAAATTTCTAATGATTTCATAAGAATAACAAAACAATGCAATTAGAATTTTTATTAACAAAATAGTATTAGAAATTTTTACTGTAATACTCGCTTAGAGTAGAGTGAATATCCATCTGCCAGAAAACAAACAATATACCTCAATATACCGAATCATACCAGGCAATGCAAAAAATGTCCAAAATAGTGGTTTTTATTACAAAATATACAAATCAAGATACAGAGCCTGTGCTCAGGGCAAATAACTTCCCGCAGTAGTTAGGGCAGATTACATGCATTCCTCAGAAAATAAAACAAGATAGGAGTAAATCTTCAAAAATATATCCGATGTATTTTTTAATAGAAGTCGTAAAGGCAAATAGCGGTGTTATAATGTTATATTCAAGAAATTCTGATAAAAATCTCTTAAAAGAGTAATTTTTCCCATCACGGTAAGTTTAATGTAAAATTTATGAATTGTTATAAAAAAATAAAAAAAATTGTTGTTTTCCAGCTGTCAAATGATTATTGAATAAGCTGATTTGCGTATGCCTGAACACTTAAAATAATTTTGTCTATTAACCAATATTGACAAAATTCATGCCTGAACATAGTACAAGGTCTTAACATGCTTAACAAACTCTTGTGGATATCGATCTCACAGTCATTGTAAATAACTCTTGTAGTAGGCAGTTAAGGATTGTGATTGTTTCTCTATCAGGATAGCCTTTAATAATCAATGCAGTTACTTGGACGAGAGACCAGTCATCACTGAGCGCATTGACAACAGCAACTACCCTGACAACGTATGGTACACGCAGCGTTGACATTTGCCAAGTTTATTTTTATTTTCCCTTCCAATGTTAAATTAAATTTTTAAAATACAAAGAATATTTCTCTCATGTAAACATTGAGGCCTTTCTTATAATATTTAATTCCCTACGAGTGTAGAATTGTCGCTGCATTATTACTAATAACAAGAATAACTACATATGTATGTACATACATATATATAGTAAAGAAAGTAATGCAATTAAGGTAAAAAATTTATTTTTATTTTGAACAAACGAAATCATTTAACCGTAGATCGAGCTTTGTATCAAAAATGAATGACAATTTTTGAGACAATATAATTTTAATTCAGAAAAAGTTAGATGCGTGATATTTTTATAATTCGTTATCGCCATTATTTTAAACCAAATAAAAAAAAGATTCAATCAGGAATTAAAAAATTAAAAAACTTCATAATTCTATCTTATTTATTATTTTTGATACATACGACTTTCCTAGAGAGTTTTTGGTGTCGTGTATGTAATTTTTCTAAGATTTCAAAGATTTTGTGAAGTTTTATCGTAAATAACATAATAATTATGGTTTTTGAGAAAGAATTGAAAGCTAACGAAGTGAGCGACGAAAGTGAAAAGGTTGAATTTTCTATTCTATATAGCGTGTTACCATATTAGACGTCAGACCAAGGTACAGACATTTCCACTTTATAACGAAAGGTTGTAATGACCGATTATATATTAATTATATATGTTATATTTCTGCTGCTAAAGACTTTGAAGAAGAAGAAAATAGAAGATCGTCTTATGAACTTAGAAAGTATTGGCAGCAACAAACATGACAACAGGATGTTTATCGCCAAAGATGGTACTAATTGGAACAGAACAAACTGCCTTTAGTAGTTTGGGATGAACAAATAGTCTTTCTTACTGCTCTTCTCATATTTATCTCACGTGACAGACAAAAATTAGAAAAATGTGTTTCGTCCCATGTTTTATTACAGATGATAATATTTCGGTCAACTACGTCCGCATGATATAACAGAATCATTCGCTTTGATAATGATATACAATGATTACACCTACTACGCCTTTTCGAAAAATGAGCTGAAAGTCTTCCAGTCTTTAATAATCATGCTTAAAGCCTTTTTTTGAAACTCGAATGAAAAGGATTTTTTTTCTAAAAAAAATATATTTATCTTAATTTTTGTTAGAAAATTATAACCATTTTCATAAAACTTTTATCATACAACTTGTAGTTTTATGTAAGGAATAATACTGTATAAATAGTTTGGGATTAGCTAACATACTTTCAGAGCAGCCCATATATCCTTTTTTTAAGATTTTTAAAAATTTAATTTTTTGTTCGCCTAAAAGGTAAGAAAATTAAAGAAAATATATTTAAATAATATACATAAATTAATTATATATATATATATATATATATATATATAAATTAAGGTTTTTTAGCAACAGAATTCAAAAACTTTTTAGTTTTATTGTGGAAAATGAAAATTACCTGCAGCGATTTTAATTGAAATTTGATACTTAATGATGGAATACTTACAGTGATTGTTAGGGTAATTAATTTAAGGAGATTTATATAAATCAAGCTTCATAAAGAAATCTACGGAGTAATGCTTGGTATTGATTTATGTTTTCTTTCCTTTCCTTTTGTTTTGTTTTATTACCTTTTCAAGTCATATTTAATTTTGTCGCTGTAGATTAGTAATTAATTGAATTGTATGGTCGTTATAAATTTAGTGGTCCACCGAATTGGCAGTTTTAGATTCAAGTACATGCTACGTACGTAGCAACTACTTACATCAGTATTTGGGGAAACCCGGGAAACTAGAGAGGAATCAAAGAGAGAAAATTGTTATTGACATAATCGATGTTCTATTGCAACGGGAAATTTTTTTACCTCACATGACGTCGACAACAAATATTTCTAACGAATCACAAGAATGGTTTGTACCATCAGGTTTCAGCCAGCCCTCAACTGAGAGTGTTATTGATGCGAGTGACAATAAGCTGTCCTATCTAAACAATTGGAAACTTATAAATCGCCACAAAGCAGGGTGCTAGACATCAGGTTATTACCATTTAGAAAGAAATAAACCAAGCTGATATGAAGTGCTTGATTTTTATGTAAAAAACCATGCCAATGTAGTACATCATGTCAAAAATTTTGGCGCAAATTGCATAAAAGTGATAATAAAATGTAATAATAGAAAATAAATAGTTTTATTAAAATGAATTAAAATATCAAATTTTTTTTAACAAAATCTATCAATAATCGTGACAATTCCAAGTATGTATCAAAAGTGATACTTAAGCTAGAATTATGAAATTTTTAAAGGCTCCATCTACGGTTAAGTTGAAAGAAAAACTAAAGAAGATATTTAAATTATTGAAATGGAAAGCAAATATTAAAGACTGTTGGAAAATATAAGAAAAAAAATTTTTTTTTGGAAAGGAAATAAAACTGAATATTTGCAGTTTGTCTATAAAAATGCAAGTGAATGTACCGTCTGCAATGAATGAGTACAATTGACCTATTTTCAGCGCTACAGCGAACAAAAATAAAAAATTGTGTATTTTCCGTAAAATGGCAGTAAAACGTTCATATTTGTGAATGGAGCCAAAAAAATTTCTTTTTATTTGGAAAACACATATAAATGGTCTCTATTGAGGTAAGCAATTAAGTGAAAATTGAAATAGTGGTAAAAAAACAGATAAGACTAACAACATGGCAGTATAAAATGTAAGTTGAAAAAATATATTTAACCCTTTGATGATTGAAATTTTATTTTCTTGATTTGGTTGATTT
Source organism: Sarcophaga carnaria (assembly GCA_958299815.1). Lineage (NCBI taxonomy): Eukaryota > Metazoa > Arthropoda > Insecta > Diptera > Sarcophagidae > Sarcophaga > Sarcophaga carnaria. The sequence goes on along the minus strand of OY283149.1, from coordinate 69,178,631 downwards.
TTTTTAGGTGTTCATGACTTTTTAGAATGATTTTCCTTTATTTCCCAACTATATTGAAAATTTTGAAGTCCTATATTGCTGGGATAGCCAGACATATAGTAACGAATTTTTTTTTTTATTTCATTTGTGCTCAATTAGCATTGGGAAAAAATTAAAGAAACATTTAAGCAGTACTACAAATATTTGTAAGTGTATGAGAAAGGAAGAAAAATAAATTTTCACAGACTCTGAAGAGCCGTTACAATTGCAGACAATAAGCAATAGGCTCAGCACATCTATCGTCTTCAGTACATGAACGCAAATGATCAGGAAGCTATTAAAGAAAAAGAAAGATTGTTTAGTGTTTAGATGAGTGCGAAGACGAAGATTCGAATTCGAACTCAATATTCAAATTGCAATAAAATCAAGGTCTTTTGGTGAAAAGTTTGCAGAAGATTCTACAACTAATTCTTCGTTTGGACTCCCTTAGTTTAATTTAGTAAATGAAATGTTAGTCCATCAATTCTTGGTAGCACTTATTAACTTATTATTGTAAATAGTAAAGAGCAAAGACTAGTGCCAGCTATTATACTTGCTTCCCGCCCATTGTTAGTATAGAAGTTAATTGTAACTGATAAAATAGCATATATAATCATATCCAAGACTAATAGGAATGACATTGACGATACTGCAGTCACGAATACAAAAAATTCATTGGTAAAACATACATAAGTAAGGGAGAATTTTATGAATTTTTGAGTATCCTGCTTTTTAGACTACCTGCCCAGCCAGCACATAGGCGACTAGAGCGCACTAATGTAGGAAATTATACCAGCAACTTTCCTAACACAAAGCGCCAAACTATTCAATCTAATACTAGTGACTGGCAAGCGCCAGGAGATATTATTAACAACAGGAGCAGTAAAAACGCTAATATTAATAACACAATTAATTAATTATTCTTTCTTGAAGAAATAAAGAATTAAACTTTGGAGTTAATTACAAACCTCGATTAATAATAATATCTTGGAATGTAAGGGGCATTAGGAATAAATACTTACAATTATTTTAATTTTTAATTAGCCGTAGTATTCGCATATAGTGGACAGCAAAAGTCTATGTACTCCAATGTGTGTAGGCTATTTTAAGAATTTCAAGTAATAATATGCACAAATAACAGATGTTTCTTATATTTATTTATTTCTATTTTATTATAAAACGAAAATATTTTAACGATTTTCATAAATAATAATAAAAATAAGGGACACTTTCTAGTGACTTCATATTTCTACACCGCAAAGTGCAGGTACCCCTAAGAAGAACTCAAAGTAAATTTCAAATGCAAAGGCCAATATATTTAAATGTTAGACCCAATATATAGTAGGATATCCCATTTGTCATTGAATGCACAATCTTTGTTTAGAATTTTCCGTTGATATTTGCAGAGATGCACTCAGGAGCAAGTGTTTCAGTTGATTTTTGTTTGATGTTTAGGGACTACCTATCCGTTCTTCCAAATAATCTAATAAATAATTTCTTGGATTCATATCGAGATTTTGAGGAAGATTATTATTAAGCCGTCCCGTTTGGTAGCAAATCACATCTTCATTGCAACAGATGTATGATTGGGTTTATTGACTAGTAGGAATCCATTAAAAAAACTATAATTTTACAATTAAACTCATTTAATTAATAATATTGAAATCATAATAATAATTTTGTATTGAAATATAAAATGTAATAGTCTGTAAGGATTTTCCATAGACTTGAAATAAATAAATGAAAAAAAAGTCATGGCATCTTTTAGAAAAAATAAGAAATATCAAAAAATTAAAAAAAATTAAAAACTCGAACCCAAAAGAACGCAACTTCGAAAATCTAACGACGCACAATGAAAATTAGTACAAATTCAGCAGCGACGCAACTTAGAAGAAATGCAAAACGAACCGACTCAAAGCGAGGTATGGATATATACCTATTATTAAGCTGAAAAATAAAAATTCCTAAATACGTAATTTAGTAGATAACTACCTACTAAATGAAATTATAAATATTATGGATAAATAAATATAAAGATTAAATTTACAACTAAAATGATCAAAAATATTCACTTTTATTGAATTAACACAAAAAGTCTTTAGAAAGTCTTAAAAAGTGCTTAATTATTGAACATTGTAAAAATTGATGGTTGTCGGAGGGTTAAGTTTATTCAAGAAAACTGTCGTACACATTAGAATTTCTTCTGTTCGAATACTACGTTGCCAAACCAACAATCATAATCATAATCAACAAGCAATAACAACTGCTTGAATCTGTTGTATAAATAACTCAGCTCTTGTATTGAAAAACATTAAAAAAAAACTTGAGTATTAAGAGTTTATGGCAGAAGTAAGAGTAATAACATAAGCAACAAAATTTTCAAGTTTTTATTATGGTGTACCTTAATTCCAATAATGGGCAATTTTAACAAGCCATAACAAATAAATTTGTGGCCAAATAACTGTATTAAACAAAATTCGAAAACAAATGCACGGGTTTTACAAATGCAACATCTGCTGATGCTCGTAAAAGTCAACAGTTTAAAGTCAAGAATGAAATTGAAAGAATTTTATGGGTTCTAAAAATTAATGAATGAAGATGTAGTATGATTTAAAGCAAAAATTATGTCAAATTATACTATGAACTGAGATTTAAGCAATGATTAGCTAATAAAGAATTTTTTACAATGTAGTAGGTAAGTTGTTCTTTTTAATATAGGTTATCTAGGTAGTCCTGATCAGTATTTTATTTAGCTGGAAAAAAATGACTAATGAAATTGAATATCCTTAAGTTTATAGGGACGTCTATCGAAAGCACAAGTATTACTAGAAATACCAAAGTTCTGGCTCCATTATTGATTATGGAAGATATTCTATTAGCCGGTCTGAATATAACATTCTAAATCACTTATTATATAAAACATATATGTGGATAAAATGAAAAATAATTTTATTAAGAATCCTAGATCTTTCTATACGTTCGATAAAGTGAATCACAGGCTAGAGTCGTATTTGACTGGTAGAAAGCAGACCGTATGTGTGAAAAATAGCTTATCTATCTAGCTATGCTATCTGGTGTTCTTCAGGGCAACCATCTTCGTCCACTTCTTTTTCGCTCTTTATAAACGATCTTCCCAACATAATTAATTTTGCCAATATATTGATGTATGCTGACGATGTAAAAGTTGTTCTATCCTTTAATAATTTCATCGAGCATATTTATCTTTAAAGTGATCTCAACATTTTCTTTTTGTGGAGCCAGTATAACATGATGGAGCTGAATATTGAAAAATGCAAATGTATGCGGTTCTCAAGAAATAATTTTATCGCGGTTAATTATTTGCTTGGAGGTCATCAAATGGAGATAGTGGACTCTTTTTTTGATCTTGGGATCCTATTAGACACTAAATTAAACTTTAATAATCAGATCACTTTGACTGTAAATAAGGCAGAAGCACTCTTGGCTTCATAAAACGTTAGGCAAAAGAATTTTCTTATCCATTTATTACGAAACAGCTATATGTATCGCTTGTCAGAACAATTTTGGAGTATGGATCCATTGTATGGGATCCTCGCTATAATGTTTACGAACACATCGAATCTGTGCAGAAACAATTTCTATTCTTCTGTTTGCGTGGCCTTGAATGGAATTATTTGGATATGCCTTCACATACTAGCAGACTGGCTTTAATAAAACTGCCTACCCTTAAGATTCGTCGAACAATGTTAAATATATCCTTTATGATTAATCTGATGTGAATTTCTGTTAAGATCTGTTAAATTCAATATTCCTTGTCGTAACTTTCGTTGTTATAATCTTATTTACATTCAATTCTGCAAAACTAATTATGCTGTTGTTGATCCGTTAACTAGTATTTGCCGTCAATTTAATTATTTGTCAGACTTGTCGATTTTTCTTTAAATTCTTGCGTTATAAAGCGGAACATTATTGTTTTTCTCAATTCATAGCTTTATGATAGGACTGCGTTGCTTAAATGATCCAAAAAGACAAAAGACCATATGCGAACATAAAGTAAAACAAAAAAATCTTTATTGGTTTTATTTGAGCATGACCAAAATTTTTAGAAGATTTTTTATTTCAGTTAGTTCACTTCAGATCAAATCAATTTTTTTGACTTGGTTCATCAATTTTCCAAATGCAATGCGTTTATGGTGCTATCTTTCTTTATAATAGTTTTTTTTATACATATTACCTAAGGAATTGCAAAAGATCGTAACCTTTCAATCATGTTTTTTATCATGTGGACTGTAAGATTTCGAAAGAACGTACTTATTTAATTGGTCATTTCAAACATTCGGTATTATGCCGATTTCGAACGACAGATTTTTGAACAACTTTTCAAGGACAATTTTATTTCCCCTCAGAGTTTTTACCAGAAGACTGCTGAGAGGAAGATGCCGAAAGGAATATTTTTCATATTCGCTACATAGATACGTCTGAGTCAGGGATTGAACCACGGGCATAAGTCTAATAATCCAAAATATACTACGTGAATATTCTATTAATTTCTGAAGTCGTCGTCTAGTAGGTTGGCCTCGACGTGAGGCCTCGGTTGGAACCCCATGTCAGGCATCTCCAACTAAACGAAATATGAAAAAATATTTCTTCGGCGACAGCCGAATTCTGGCAAAAACTCGGAAAGTAAATAAAATTGCCATGTAAAGTTTCTCAAAAATTTGTCGTTCGGCGTCGACTTTAAACTGTAGGTCCTGCCACTCATGTATAAAATTAACGCACACAACATAAGTCGTGTGAGAAGCTAGGCCGTAATCCTGACTGAAGGGTTGTAATGACCAATTACAAATTTGTATACAAAGTGTATGTGAATGTAATATAATATGGTAGAATTAGACGAACGTTTACGAAAAGCACGTTCTTTTATATCATACGAAAATAATGCAAATGCTTATCGAAATTTCATTACGATGGGCTCACATTGCCTTTCACAATTTGAAAACAAACGTTCTGTAAATTCTAGCTTTATACACTGGTGGCCTATAGATGTTATTTGCATTAAAAATATGTTAGTGAGTGCAGTAAAAGTTGTCATACAGGCCTTGGTATAACGAGTGTATATCAAAGCGATAATTTTTAGGATGTAGGATATGAAATTTGGAGTGTACGAGTGGTACGTTGTTATGCAATTTTTGTAGTGATTTTGATATAACAATTTAAACATTTTTCTATAACAACAATAATTACAACAAAATACAAATACTGAAGCAATAACAAAGAGTTGAAAAGTGAAACCTTATATTTTGTGAAACAACATTTTTTCTACACGGAAGCTGTCTTCAACAATGAGAATGTACACAAACATTTGTTGCTAAAGAACAAATTAAAACTTGAAGGCACGATTTGCAGATACTCTTTCAGCGAATCAACATGGCTATAGAAAAGATACATTTACAGAAACTTTTCATTAGTTCGTCGTATACAGGATTTCTATAGTACAAGGAAAATAATTTGGCTGCTTTACGTCTCCTTCCCTTGATATTCTCAATACGAATTCAATGTGTTTACATTCAACAAAAAATAAGTAGCATTCAACTGCTAATTGTAGACATTTTCAAACGCATTTCAATTTTGAGCTATCGATGATACGTGTAATATCATGTTAACCATGACGTATGAAATAATTTCTATGTATCATCAAATGCTAAAACTTTGACTTTTACGGCATGCATGCTTTCCGTCTCTTCGCCACGTATACGTTTAGGTTAAATACACCTTAAATTGAATTATACGGTCAAAATATTACGTTAAGTAATTTCAAAATGCATTGTGTGGTCAACTAAATCGAATCTGAAAGGATATTGTTATGAAAATGGAAACAGCGTACATCGTTTAATATTAAAATGAGCAAAAGCTACACAAACCAATACAACGAACTTGTTATAAGTAAACCAACAACGCCAGTATGAAAGAAAAGGGGATCGACAAGTAAACGAGAACGCAACAACAAGCAATGTGAACAAAATACACAAACAACAATGAAGTCGCGATAAAATTCTCGAGAAAGCGAAACCACAAACGTTCGACTTCAAAAATCTTCATCAGGCTGATTACGTGGGCGTATAAAAAGGCAAGACAAAGCAGGCAAAGAGTAGTAAGAATTCAGTCAGTCTTGTGTGAAGATGAGTTGCGTGTGAAGAGAACAGTCGTGGTTTGAAGATAGCCATTGAAAAGATTTGCGTTGTAAGCAAAGAAGAATAGCGAACAAGCAATTATTGTTGGATTCGTCAAGTTGTAAACGGTGGCATACAAAAGTATTGCGTACATTAAAGAGTTTAATTGAAACTAAACACCAATTTTATTTGTTTGCAATGATCAAACTCATATTTTAAACGTTTTTAAAAAGGTAAAAAATGTAACAACCGTCTGCAAAATCTTTTATGGATTCCCTGCAGGTGACCATTCCAGAGTACCAGTTTTCCCTGCTTGAAATTATAGTGTGAAATTCCCCAAATAAAGATTATGTTCTCACGACGGGTAGCCAATTTATAAATAAATAAAGTGCTTGCGTGACAGTGACGCTTTATTACAAATAATATATGTTGTCTGACAAAGATCATACAAAATGTCAGGATAGTACGCAATTAATTCGGAATCTGTACTGCAACAGATATACTCACTTTATCGAAGACTTTAGCATTACAGTTTTTATTGAGAACCACCACCTGCCACCAGACAATCTTATAATGGATAAGATTTAAACAACCATCCAATAAATTCCGCGAACCACACCAGAATGTAGACTCCATCTTATGCTAATTGCTGTACTACAGCAACAGATAGCGCAAAGAGTTAGGACTGGGTACTCAAATACACGTCTTGTAATACCCATCTTGCTGTCAGTAAAAACATCAATATTCACGGCAACCAAATTTGCACTAGCGCAGCTCATACATATATTATATGACTGTATATATTCCCATTATTATGGGTAGGTATCAGAGGTCAGCAATAAGTATTCAAAAAGACGAGTAGAATCGAATCATACTCGTAATTTCTGATACGTATACGCATTCATACTTATTTTAATATTATACCCATACTACTCATATTCAAAGTTTGAAGTACTCATCATACGCATACTTAACAATACTCATGATGTTGTTGATTTCGACTCTCCATGACTCAACATTTACAAGAATCACAAAATAAATATGATTCGCGTACGAACACTACAATGCTCACTAGAAGCTTTTGTCTTTGCTTTGCTTCCTGTGATTTCTTTGTTTGTAAATGCAACAATAACTAAGACTGTAAATTTTTATGAATGATTCGAATCATTCGAATCGTTTATGAGTATTATAAGTATTTTTCTAAAGTTATGAATCTGAATGCGTAGGCATATGAATCAAACATATTTCGAATGGTATGAGTTTGATGTCAACGTTGTACTCATACCTGTAAATCAACGTCGTGCTGATTACGAATGAATCGGAGTAGTTAAATTTTAACATTGTTGACTCTCTTACATTCCAAATTCCATGAGTGCTTATGAGTAGCAGGATTCATTGCTGGTCTCTGCTTTATACACTGGTGGCCTGTTGTTGATCCGTTAACTAGTATTTGCCGTCAATTTAATTATTTGTCAGACTTGTCGATTTTTCTTTAAATTCTTGCGTTATAAAGCGGAACATTATTGTTTTTCTCAATTCATAGCTTTATGATAGGACTGCGTTGCTTAAATGATCCAAAAAGACAAAAGACCATATGCGAACATAAAGTAAAACAAAAAAATCTTTATTGGTTTTATTTGAGCATGACCAAAATTTTTAGAAGATTTTTTATTTCAGTTAGTTCACTTCAGATCAAATCAATTTTTTTGACTTGGTTCATCAATTTTCCAAATGCAATGCGTTTATGGTGCTATCTTTCTTTATAATAGTTTTTTTTATACATATTACCTAAGGAATTGCAAAAGATCGTAACCTTTCAATCATGTTTTTTATCATGTGGACTGTAAGATTTCGAAAGAACGTACTTATTTAATTGGTCATTTCAAACATTCGGTATTATGCCGATTTCGAACGACAGATTTTTGAACAACTTTTCAAGGACAATTTTATTTCCCCTCAGAGTTTTTACCAGAAGACTGCTGAGAGGAAGATGCCGAAAGGAATATTTTTCATATTCGCTACATAGATACGTCTGAGTCAGGGATTGAACCACGGGCATAAGTCTAATAATCCAAAATATACTACGTGAATATTCTATTAATTTCTGAAGTCGTCGTCTAGTAGGTTGGCCTCGACGTGAGGCCTCGGTTGGAACCCCATGTCAGGCATCTCCAACTAAACGAAATATGAAAAAATATTTCTTCGGCGACAGCCGAATTCTGGCAAAAACTCGGAAAGTAAATAAAATTGCCATGTAAAGTTTCTCAAAAATTTGTCGTTCGGTGTCGACTTTAAACTGTAGGTCCTGCCACTCATGTATAAAATTAACGCACACAACATAAGTCGTGTGAGAAGCTAGGCCGTAATCCTGACTGAAGGGTTGTAATGACCAATTACAAATTTGTATACAAAGTGTATGTGAATGTAATATAATATGGTAGAATTAGACGAACGTTTACGAAAAGCACGTTCTTTTATATCATACGAAAATAATGCAAATGCTTATCGAAATTTCATTACGATGGGCTCACATTGCCTTTCACAATTTGAAAACAAACGTTCTGTAAATTCTAGCTTTATACACTGGTGGCCTATAGATGTTATTTGCATTAAAAATATGTTAGTGAGTGCAGTAAAAGTTGTCATACAGGCCTTGGTATAACGAGTGTATATCAAAGCGATAATTTTTAGGATGTAGGATATGAAATTTGGAGTGTACGAGTGGTACGTTGTTATGCAATTTTTGTAGTGATTTTGATATAACAATTTAAACATTTTTCTATAACAACAATAATTACAACAAAATACAAATACTGAAGCAATAACAAAGAGTTGAAAAGTGAAACCTTATATTTTGTGAAACAACATTTTTTCTACACGGAAGCTGTCTTCAACAATGAGAATGTACACAAACATTTGTTGCTAAAGAACAAATTAAAACTTGAAGGCACGATTTGCAGATACTCTTTCAGCGAATCAACATGGCTATAGAAAAGATACATTTACAGAAACTTTTCATTAGTTCGTCGTATACAGGATTTCTATAGTACAAGGAAAATAATTTGGCTGCTTTACGTCTCCTTCCCTTGATATTCTCAATACGAATTCAATGTGTTTACAATCAACAAAAAATAAGTAGCATTCAACTGCTAATTGTAGACATTTTCAAACGCATTTCAATTTTGAGCTATCGATGATACGTGTAATATCATGTTAACCATGACGTATGAAATAATTTCTATGTATCATCAAATGCTAAAACTTTGACTTTTACGGCATGCATGCTTTCCGTCTCTTCGCCACGTATACGTTTAGGTTAAATACACCTTAAATTGAATTATACGGTCAAAATATTACGTTAAGTAATTTCAAAATGCATTGTGTGGTCAACTAAATCGAATCTGAAAGGATATTGTTATGAAAATGGAAACAGCGTACATCGTTTAATATTAAAATGAGCAAAAGCTACACAAACCAATACAACGAACTTGTTATAAGTAAACCAACAACGCCAGTATGAAAGAAAAGGGGATCGACAAGTAAACGAGAACGCAACAACAAGCAATGTGAACAAAATACACAAACAACAATGAAGTCGCGATAAAATTCTCGAGAAAGCGAAACCACAAACGTTCGACTTCAAAAATCTTCATCAGGCTGATTACGTGGGCGTATAAAAAGGCAAGACAAAGCAGGCAAAGAGTAGTAAGAATTCAGTCAGTCTTGTGTGAAGATGAGTTGCGTGTGAAGAGAACAGTCGTGGTTTGAAGATAGCCATTGAAAAGATTTGCGTTGTAAGCAAAGAAGAATAGCGAACAAGCAATTATTGTTGGATTCGTCAAGTTGTAAACGGTGGCATACAAAAGTATTGCGTACATTAAAGAGTTTAATTGAAACTAAACACCAATTTTATTTGTTTGCAATGATCAAACTCATATTTTAAACGTTTTTAAAAAGGTAAAAAATGTAACAACCGTCTGCAAAATCTTTTATGGATTCCCTGCAGGTGACCATTCCAGAGTACCAGTTTTCCCTGCTTGAAATTATAGTGTGAAATTCCCCAAATAAAGATTATGTTCTCACGACGGGTAGCCAATTTATAAATAAATAAAGTGCTTGCGTGACAGTGACGCTTTATTACAAATAATATATGTTGTCTGACAAATATCATACAAAATGTCAGGATAGTACGCAATTAATTCGGAATCTGTACTGCAACAGATATACTCACTTTATCGAAGACTTTAGCATTACAGTTTTTATTGAGAACCACCACCTGCCACCAGACAATCTTATAATGGATAAGATTTAAACAACCATCCAATAAATTCCGCGAACCACACCAGAATGTAGACTCCATCTTATGCTAATTGCTGTACTACAGCAACAGATAGCGCAAAGAGTTAGGACTGGGTACTCAAATACACGTCTTGTAATACCCATCTTGCTGTCAGTAAAAACATCAATATTCACGGCAACCAAATTTGCACTAGCGCAGCTCATACATATATTATATGACTGTATATATTCCCATTATTATGGGTAGGTATCAGAGGTCAGCAATAAGTATTCAAAAAGACGAGTAGAATCGAATCATACTCGTAATTTCTGATACTTATACGCATTCATACTTATTTTAATATTATACCCATACTACTCATATTCAAAGTTTGAAGTACTCATCATACGCATACTTAACAATACTCATGATGTTGTTGATTTCGACTCTCCATGACTCAACATTTACAAGAATCACAAAATAAATATGATTCGCGTACGAACACTACAATGCTCACTAGAAGCTTTTGTCTTTGCTTTGCTTCCTGTGATTTCTTTGTTTGTAAATGCAACAATAACTAAGACTGTAAATTTTTATGAATGATTCGAATCATTCGAATCGTTTATGAGTATTATAAGTATTTTTCTAAAGTTATGAATCTGAATGCGTAGGCATATGAATCAAACATATTTCGAATGGTATGAGTTTGATGTCAACGTTGTACTCATACCTGTAAATCAACGTCGTGCTGATTACGAATGAATCGGAGTAGTTAAATTTTAACATTGTTGACTCTCTTACATTCCAAATTCCATGAGTGCTTATGAGTAGCAGGATTCATTGCTGGTCTCTGCTTTATACACTGGTGGCCTATAGATGGTATTTGAATTAAAAATATGTTTGCGTGTGTGGTAAAAATTGTCATTTCATTGCTGATCTTTTATCGATTCATTGCTGATCTCTGGTAAGTATCTACAATGTAGTCCATTCCTAAACAACGCCCAGAGCTAGTGCTCCCGATCTCTATTGTCCATACAGTATCGGATTGATGTCATTGGATAAATTTGAAATTTTAATGAAAATTATTTCGTTTTGTCCGATGTTTGAACGAGAATTACATGTGTTTGTACTCCATAACTTGCCTCAGCGCCTTACAAGGTCAGTATTTTTCTTTATCCTCCCTTATTGGTGACTAGCATCCAACTACGCGGCATGGGGTGGTTGTCTCGGCGAAATTAATTAAATAAAGGTTTTTGCCAGTTGTTACATCAGTATATAAAAATATTAAAATCATTTTTTAAGTATTTTATTTACATTTCGTTTTGTGTTTAAATTATTTAAAAAACTAAAAAAAAAACAATCGTGCATATATTTAATTTAAATTAAATTACATTTATGTACGTGAAAAGTCAAACAAACGTTTTAATTTGAAATTCAATAATGTTACAGTAACTGTAAAAACGTTTACGTGTTAAAATAAAAAATAAAACTTAATTGTGGTTAACGTTAGCAATTGTTATTGGAATATGGAAATTTTAATTTTTTTTAAATTTATTTTAAATTCAGGAGCCAAAAGCAATTTCGGCTATTATTACAACTTGCAGTTGAACTTTAAAGTCACCTTTAACTTCTTTTGTTATTACAACTTACAGATAAAATAAAGTTAACTGTTTTCAAAAATATGGCAGTGGCAGAAAAATGTCGATAATACTGCTCAATTTAAACAAGTGGCAACGATGGGCTTCTATTTGTTTGTTGTATTTGTTCATTTTGTTTAAATTAAAATTTAAAGTTGCCGTGTTAAGAGTTGAGAGTTGCGTTGCCGTAAAGAGTTAAGCAATGAGTATTCCAAAAGATGAGTAGGTTCGAATGATACTCATAATTTCTGATAATTATACGCATTCATACTTATTTTACTATCATACTAATACTACTTATATTCAAAGTTTGAAGTACTCATCGTACTTATACTTAACAATACGCATGATGTTGAATTCGGCTCTCCGTTACCCAACATTTACAAGAATCACAAAATAAGTATGATTCGCTTACAAAGACTACAATAGTTTGCTTTGCTTGCTGTCTTTGTCTTTTTCTTTCTTCTTTTTTTTGGAAATGCAACAACAACTAAGACTGCAAATTTGATGAATGATTTGAGTCACTCGAATCATTTATAAGTACATATTGTAAGTAATTTTCTAAATTTATGAATCCGAATGAGTAGGCACATGAATCAAACATATTTCGAACGGTATGGGTTCGATGTCAACGTTGTACACATACTCATTGTAACCTGTACTTATAAATCAACGTTGTACAGAGTACGAAAGAATCATTGTACGAATCAACATTGTTGACTCACTTATATTCAAAATTTCATGAGTGTTTATGAGTAGCAAAAAATGATTCATTGCTGATTTCGATTTTATAAGTAATTTTTATATTTTCCCCAACTCTGTTGAAATTTTTTATTTTGGTTTCTTCCCCAAAACATTTGGTCAATCTCGACAATAGTTCTGTCCTAGCTTCAAAAACGCCCGTGCCATTGGCCAACATTTGTGGCAAGAATTTGCGTTAGCAAATTGTGGCTGCGCTGCCTCTAATAAGAACCTTACTGGTCTCGATTTTGTTGGACCTTTTAAAATTAAATCATATATTAGACGTGGCGGAATCTTTAAGGATATGTGCTGGTGTTTGTGCCCTTTGCGACGAAAGCAATTCGTTTGGAAGCAACCAATGAAATATCGACCCACTTTTTTTTCGTTTTTCCTCTAAACGAGGTTGCCCCGCACATACATGTTTATTCGGACAATGGAACCGTTGCCGTTGCCGCAGCTAATATAATGAAAAAGGACCAGGTTAAGCTCTTTACTGAACTAAAACATAGGATTGTGTGCGAAAATGTGTGCCAATCGATTGAATGCCATTTCCCCCGGAGCTCCATATATAGGCGGCCTCTGGGAAGCCGGTGTGAAAAGTTCCAAGACCCATTTGCGGAAGATATCGAATGCTTAAATATTTACTTTGGAGGAGTTCGCTATTGTGCTGGCCAGAATAGAAGTTTGCTTGAATTCTCGTCCTCTTTGTCCCATGCCGGAAACTCCTCGGACATTAGCCCCTTAACCCTAGGTCATTTTCTTGTTGGAAGTGCCATACTTTCACCTCCTAAACCTGACTTCTCATTGCAGTCTATTAACTACGCCAATAGATGTCGATGTTTCCGCGTCGCTGGAAAGATGAGTATTTGATCGAGCTCCATAAACGCAACAAATGGAAAAATCCCCCATGCGATATCGTAGTGGACAACTTCGTTGTCATTCGACATGACAACTTGCCACCAAACTAATGGAAGCTCGGTCGCATTTCTCTCATCTGCGTCGGTTCCGAATCTAAAGTGCGAGTGGCTGACGTTCGTACTGCCAATGGCGTTCTAACGAGGCCTATTTCAAACTCGTGTTAGTCCCTAATCCAAATTAGAACTATGTTATGTTATGTCGGAGTGGTAGCTCTGATATCAAAAAGCTCACTTGAGCATGCATAGCGTCCTGTTGTGATGCCACGAGGTGAACGCAGTCCCTGCACTGACCAAGTTCCACAAAAAAAAATCAGGAAAGAGGATGAAGTTGGCTAGCGCAAGGGCTGCACATCAAAAGAACGACTATCCCACACTGAAAAACCAGCCAGAAAATTTGATAAACGAGACCTTGACATCAATAAATGATAGCTCCGTCAAGCTGACAAGAAATGTAGAACCAAATAACCTGCACCTTGCAAGATATGGGCATTGACAAAGAAAGTGGATAACAGCCTCCTCTTCCTCAGCTTATCTGCATCCACGGCAGAAGTCGCTAAATAGGAGTCGCATCCTTCACGCATGTCTGCCCACAACACGATGCCCTGTAAGCACGGCCACTGTGACTAAGATGATGCCAAAACCAAGTCCAAGTAACTGGTTGGTACGCCTTTTGTCCATCAGGAGCCAAGTGAGTCTAGCAGTGTAGCAGGACTCCTCATTGACTCAGGATAGGTTGGCGTCAAGAAAGAATTTCTGCGTAATGGCCAGCTTGACTGAGGCGAGTGGCATGCTCAAGTCTACTGAAGAGGATTCCGGAAGGAGTGCACCAGACCCGGCGAACTAAGTCGTATCCCCTTTTTTTCTTTTTTGTTTGTTTTTTAATTATAGATGTCTGAAACAGCGCCTCGCAGACTTACCGTCGAACGCCCTGAAATCAAGACTCTCGCCGAAATTATTGCTGAGACCGGATCAAAATGTCGCCTCTGCAAAGGTTCCCACTTCCTACAGAAATTTCCGACACTTCGCCCTTTAAATCCTCACAAGCGACTGGGTGTAGTAAGGAAGTTCAAACACTGCATTAATTATTTGGCCCAGTCGCACTTTTTGAAGCAGCAACTCCCTTCGAAAGGCAAAAGGAAAAACTGACAAGGTCACTAACCACAGCCAAGCTCGTAACTGTTCATGTCGTCAGCAAATAATTTTTCTTTTTCTAGCGAAAGAAATTTAAAACGAAGTTATTTATCATGCAAAAGCTTGATAACAGCTGCTAAACGCATCAAGGCCTCCTTGCAGAAATTAATATTGTGTGGTATTGCACGTAAACATGTACATACGTCCGTTGAATTTTAAATGTCAGTTAAACTGTTAAAACGTATGTTTGCGTTTCTGGTTATATTTCAATTTCAAACAATAAATATTCAAATGTTGCATGCGACTTTAACTAAACAATAATGACATAAACACAGGCGGTATTCACATAAAACCTTCCATTCAATCAATCATTCGTTTCATGGCCTTATGACTGACCATTAATAAATATTTCTGCATGAATTCAGATGTGTATGTAAATGTATTTTAAATACCTGGTAGTTGTTCTACGTATGTTTTTTTCACATCATACTAGCTTCGAATATAAAATACAAGACATTTTTGCGTATATACATACCACTGCAATATTATGAGGTAGCAATTAATATGTACCAGATGTAACCATGAAAATATACTCTTAAACCGATTTATCATTAAACATTTATTTTGCATATCATTCACCAGATTTAAAAATTTAACAGATTGATAATTTCCTCAGGAAATATATCTCGAAAATAGTAACAATAAAACCTCTCAATTTAAAATTTGACTTAAGGAATCCACAAAAAAGGCTCGGCAGATTGCTGGTATCTCTTACATGCATAGCTGCCAGATTTGACGATTTATCGTCATTTTGACGATTTTTAGCTAGAAAAATATCATATTGACGATTTGACGATTTACGTCTTTATTTTGGCGATTTTTGGAAATTACTAATTTATATCATATTCTTTACTTTAGTAAATTAAAAGCAACTTTAAGCTCTGTATTTGACTTGCAATTGTTACAATTGAAAATTTGGGTTAGTAATAACGAGGAGTGAAGTATTATATTATTAAATTATTTGCGAATATGATGAAGTAATGGAATTTTTAGATTCACAGTGTCAAATGGATTTACCAATAAAATATTTTAAGTCTAACGAAGTTAAATCTGAAATTAAATGTTGAATAAAAATAAATCTCCTGGAAATGACTTGATTTCTGCAAATGTTGTCAATAAATCAACTCGATATAATATTCTGTATATAATATTCAAATCAATTTCCGTCGCAGTGGAAATGTGCGGAAATAATTATGATTCCTAAGCCTAACAAACCTGAGGTTATGTTGTCATCATACAGGCCTATACGTCTACTTGCGATATTTTCAAAAATATTTGAAAAATATATCTTAGAAGATTATTGCCAGTTCTGGAGAGACAAAATATTATTCCAGATCATCAGTTTGGGTTTCGTCATAAACATGGAAGCTCCGAACAATGTCATTGAATTGTAAACGTAATAACTGATGCTTTAGCAAATAAACGATATTGCTCTGCGGTTTGCATTTGATAGAGCACCTTGGCCTACTTTTTAAAATAAAGAAAGTTTTACTGGCTTCATACTTTTTCTTTTTTAAAAGCTATCCCTCTCAAAGACATTTTTATGTTAAAAGTAAAGACAAAAGATCAGCTTTATTCGAAATCAGAGCGGGAATACCACAAGGCAGTGTATTAGAACCTGTATTGTACTCAATTTTCACAGCAGATATTCCGGTAACAAACGACGTCAGAGTAGCAACATATGCAGATGATACAGCAAAAGCATCATCAAGCCAATATCCAACAGAAGCTTCTTTATAGTCTAGCGCCATATTAGCCTCCTTGAAAAATGGCTTACTAGGTGGAATATTAAAGTAAGCCCTGAGAAATGGTGAACAAAAACCAAATGAAAATAAAGTTAAATATCTGGGTATTACTCTGGATAGAAGGCTTACTTGGAAGTCGCACATTAAGGCTAAACAAATTCATTTAATGTTGAAAACTCGTAAGTTATATTGGTTATTCGGACCAAAATCTGAATTAACTTTGAACAACAAAATGAGAATATACAAAGCCATCTTAAAACCGGTTTGGACATATGGAATTATGTTATGGGGAACATTAAGCAAATCAAATATAGATATTCTCAAAAGATATCAGTTAAAAACTTTAAGACTAATTACTTCTTTGTATCAAGCAATTGTATTAGAAGAGATCTTAATATTTTATCAGTAAGGGATGAACTTAAAAGTTTTTCTGAAAAATACCTTCAAAGATTGAGTGACCACATAAACCCTCTGGCTGTTGCACTATTGAACGACAGCACTGAAACTCGAAGGCCCAAAAGAGCACATATTTTAGATTTACCTTTTAGAAGCATACATACATACATACATACATAATTAGTCATTACAACCCCTCAGTCAGGATTATGGACCTAGTTTCTCACACCACTTATGTTGTGTGTGTTAATTTTATATATGAGTGGCGGGACCTACAGTTTAAAGTCGACTCCGAACGACAGATTTTTGAGAAACTTTTCATGGCAATTTTATTTACTCTCAGAGTTTTTGCCAGAAATCTGCTGAGAGGAAGTCGCCGAAGAAATACTTTTTGTATTTTATTTTGATGCCTGGCCTGGGGCTCGAACCCTGGCTTTTCGTCTAATAAACCAACACACTACCCACTAGACCACGGCGACCACACCTTTTAGAAGCAAATCTTCTTATTTTGTAAATAAGTAAATAAATTTAAAATCATTGTTAACTATGTTTCATTGTACCTAGTTTATGCATTTCACTGGAACTGCATAACTCCTGTTATTTAATATCTAAGGTATAAAATTTGCATATTGTCCTGAAAGTGGACAGATTGGAAATGACTAAAGAATTTCTTAAAAAAAAAAGTTATTTGCGAACATCTGTGATGATTTTTCATCCCTTAAAACCCAAAAAATTACAACCTCTGCACGAAGGGAGTTCCACAAATGAATAGTTCGACTAAAGAACGAATTTGGTCTGTAATGTAGTGTGCGATCCCCTGGCCAATAGACCACATACGTATAAAAAAGACGAGTGTTACGTAGGAATACATGATTCTGGGGAACAAGTTCTATTATTTCGTTCATACAAAATCCTTTGTAATAGCGATAGAACAATGAAACACAAGCCACATTGCAATTATGATTCAATGAATTAATAGAGTTCGATACCCTACCGTCATTAATGAGCCATTTCGCCCTCTCTTGTACGCGGTCTAGAAGTCTCAGAAAAGACGTTGAGGCACCGGCCTATACATGAGAGTTGTATTCCATTCTCTTTCGGACATAAGCGGTGAAAATAGGAAGAAGATCAGATGAAGTGAAGTACTTCTTGCACCGTGAACTGAAAAATGTGTCAGTTCCAGGGAACATCACATTGAATTTTCATGCTCAGAACGTCAAGAACTTCTGACTTTCTAATATTTACACCATCAATAGATTAAGATGATGCAATATTATTGCTGCTCTTATGTGTCAATATACAATCTTGGGATAGACTGTTTAAACCTTAAAAATTTTTTCTGAAAATGATATAAAACTTCTCGATTTTTGAAAAAAAAATAAGAAATTAAAATGAGGGATGGTAGCTTTTAATTTCCAGTCTTGGCTAAATTTATTAAAAAATATTAGTATTATCACAGTCTTCAGCTAATGTAGAGACAGTATTAAGCTAAGTTAATTTAAATTAAACTAAATTCCTTAGAAGCAATATTATATGAAAAGATTATTTAAAACTTAGCAATTGTTACTGCTTCGACTTTAATATTGTATCTGATTTGATTAAAATGTTTATAAATATAATGATGTACCTACATATTTTTAACACACAAATAAGTTGTATACAACATTCGTTTTTAAAGTTTATTTTTAGAATTAAAGCGTTAAAAGGACTTCTTAAATTTTTTTGTTAAATGTTTTTTTTTATTTATTTTTGAACTAAAATATTTACATTGACTTAACTTTATATGTTTCACCACAAACTTTTTTTAATTTATGTATGTATTATTTGATGATAATCGTCTGACGATTTGATGCTTTATTTATCTGGTAGCTATGCTTACATGAGAGAATCTTGCTTCTACACCAGAGTAAAAAAATTGATTGCATCGTAGGGCTTGTAAATCTCTTCCAGATTTAGTTAAATATCACAAAACTCTATTATTTGATGTTGAAAAATCAACATAAAAAGTTTTTGTAGTGATACAACCGATTAGCAATATACAATATGTCATAAGTTATGTGTTTGGAAATGTTCAAAGTAATTTCCTAGTAAAACAAAGTCAGTAATAATATGCTTACGAAGCTGTCTTATGTGATCATGAGTTTTAAACGTCTTATACATGATTTTGTAAAATGATAGGAATTAAAATGGTACTGAATCTAGTCAAAAAGTCGTCGTAGTCTAGTAGGTAGGTTGTTGGCTTATTATATATTTCTTCGGCGACTACCTCTCAGCAGATTTCTGGCAAAAACTCTGAGAGTAAATAAAAAGTTTCTCAAAAATCTGTCGTTCGGAGTCGACTTTAAACTGTAGTTCCCGCCACTCATGTATAAAATTAACATACACAACATGAGTGGTGTGAGAATCTAGGTTGTAAGCCTGGATAAAGGGTTTCAAATAATTTTTTTATTGAAGTGTTCTTCGATGAAATAAAATAAAGCTTTTAACATTTTTTTAAACATTTCATTTGAACGGTTCATTTAACCCTAAAGCAGTTAAAAACCAATTAAATTTAACATGCAATACTGAAATATCACACCTGCAATGAATAAAATTTTACATAACTAAGGGCCATTATTACAACTTGCCGTTAACTAAAGGGAGGATTTTAACTGGCAGATAAATTGTTTTTCATTATTATAAGTGGACGATAAGGTATAAGTGCACGTTAAGCTAAAGGGAAGGATATCCTACTGGTAACTTTTAAAGTTAAAATTATGTTTGAACTTGTCATATTATTTATTATTTTCAATACGGCAACCTCAAATATAAACAGAATGAGCCCGTCGTTTAATTTGAGCAGTATTATCGACATTGCTCCGGCACTGCCATATTTTTGAATAAGTTAACTTTATTTTATTTGTAAGTTGTAATAACGAAGTTTTAGTTGAAGTGTAAGTTGAAATAACGAAAAGTTAAAGGTAACTTTACGTTACCTTTAGCTAAAGGTACCTTTAACTAAACCCAAGTTTAACGGCAAGTTGTAATAGTGGCCTTAAGTGTTTTATTGTTGTTTTTTAAACTTACAAACCTTCATAAAACGTTTCAGTTGAAGTTTTTCTAATAAATTTAATTAAAAATTGTAGTATTTTAATTAAAGCCACGAATTGTCACATCACAGTCTGATAAGCTTTATTTGCACGAAAAAGTGTTAACGTGTGAAATCATTAAATTTCAATTGGGCTTTTTGTGCAGATGGATTAAAATTAAAACAAAAAATATAAATAACAAAAATTACAAAACTAACATAAAAATGCAATTAAAGCGAGCTAAAAAATATTCAAATATTACACATATTCACAATACATACGTATATTTTATGTTGCTTTTATTCTACAATAAAAATCATTTAAATTTAAAATCAATTATTATAACACCAGTAAAATCAATACATTTTTTTCTTGTTCAATTTATTCACTTAATTATGCTGCTGTGCTTTGATTATTTGCAAAAATTATTATCATGTACACAGGATTCAAATAAATAAAAAAATCATACTTTTTAAAATTTAAATTACTTGCAATACATTTTTTATTGTTACGTTTTTACCTTTTTAAAAACATTTAAAATATGAGTTCGTTGATTGCAAACAAAATAAAAACAAATTACTAGTTAGTTTCAATTAAATTATTTATTGTTCGCACTACTCTTGTGTGTCACTGTTTACAACTTGACGAATACAACAATAATTACTTGTCCACTATTCTTCTTTGCTTACAACGCAGATCTTTTCAATGGCGATCTTCAAACCACACCTTACACGCAACGCGTCTTCACATAATATGTACTGACTGACTTCGTACTACCCGTTGCCTGCTTTGTCTTGCCTCTTTATATGCTCAAATAAACAGTCTAATGAAGGTTTTTGAAGACAAAAATTCGTGTTTTTGCTTTCTTGACAACTCTATTGCGACTTCATTGTCGTTTGTGTATTTTGTTCACATATCTTGTTGTTGCGTTCTCGATTACTTGTCTATCATTTATTTTTCTTTCATACTGATGTTGCTGGTTTACTTGTAACAAGTCCGTTGTATTTGTTTGCGTAGCTTTTGCTCATTACACCGTTTCCATTTTTATAACAATATTTCTCATAACGCGTCAGAATATAACATATGCAGAAAGTCTTAACGAACATTTTTTTTAATATGTGGAAAATGAGATTGATATTCTAACTTCAGTCTTAATTGACAAGTACACGTCCTCTAACCTTCTAACTTCAAGTAATGATAACATAGCCAACTTTACATGATAACAAGAACATATTAATAATTTTTGAAAGTATTTTTAGTTATTCAATTTTAAATATATACGGCTAAAGCGCCAGTTATGCTACTGTAACGGAATGTAACCGCAAGAGTAAGAAACAGCTGATCGTTTTTATTATGTATAAAGCAATACGAATAGTTATAGAAATGTAATATAACGTAACCGGAACGTAAGAATCTGTAAAAAATAGAATTTTCTTACATTTTTACGTGGCATCTGTTTAGCTGTCTTAATAACATATCCATATTAAAAACCACCAAAACTGAAAATTGAAATCATAAACAGAATTTACATTTTGTACGTATGTTATGTTTGACTGTATGTGGAATTCTCTTTAAATAAAACTTCACATATTTTAAAAACCCAAATTAAAATTTATTTCATTATTAACTTTTATAATTTAAAATAAAAATAAACACTTTTTTACTTTCTTTTTTTTATTTTATTTTCACATTAGGTAGGTAGTGTTTGTTTCTATTTTAAATTAGAAAAATATTGTTATAGATTTTTAACTAATTAAAACGTTCGAAAAGAATTCCACTTTACTTTTATTAGAGAAGATAACTACGTTTTAACGTTCGTACAAATTTGGTTTCCGAAATACCTGACCTGTTTCTGTAGGATAAACGATTTCACTTGCTTGTCTATTTATATGGAAAATACAATCAAAGGAACTCAATTTTGTGTTTGTTTTATAAAGAATACGCACCATGTAGAAGTAAAATTTCTTATGGCGGGTCGTAACAAAAATATTTTTAAAAATCATTTCTTGATGAGAGGGAGGAAGACAGAAGGAAAATGAACACAAACAAAGAGCGTAACAATGTGTTGCTCTCATCGTACGTATGTACATGTGTATGTATTCTTGTGTTTTTTGATTTAGTTGTCGATCAGACTGCGACAAGAATACATGTGCTGCGGATGCTTTATCATTTTATTTCAGAATAACACTCGAAGAATATTTTGTGTTAAAAATGTTCTATGTCATTAGCTGGGCGTATTTTATTTTTTGTTTTGTCCCACAGTAAAATTTTTTTAAATGCTTTGGAATGCTCGTTTTTTTTTTCTTTTAATAAAAAATGGTTTTCTATTCTTTTTATTTTTATTTATCTAAAAACATGGCCTAATTTTTAAGCCAAAGATGGATAGCTTTATGTTCTTTTAATAATAAAATCGATGTTTTATTTTATTCTTATTTATCCAAAATTATTAAGCCAAAGATAGACAGCTTTACATATGTATGTTGATGAAATGAAAATAAAAATAGAGTATATTACTAATACTTTTATATGGCTGTAAATAAATAAATTCTCTCAACTTATTTTCTCTTTCTTACTCACCAATCCATAACCAAAGGCATGTGTTAACCTAGAGGAAAATTATTAGTAATAATTTCAAGTCTAATTATTAACCCAATGATATGTATATGTGATCGGAAAATACAGAAAAATTGTACTGCTCTAAGTCCCTAAAGACACCGTATTTAACTTGGCAAGTATTCTTCCAAAAATCGAAATCATTTCTCATTGATATTAGTGAATATGTGATATTTCTTTGGGTGTATCATTGAAGTCTAAAAAAAGCGACATGAACCTTCTTCTTTAAAAACTGACAAGATTTTTATGCTCTTTTTAACGAACATTCTTGATGTTCGTGTCCTTGTGTGTAAAAAGCCGAAGATGTTCTCCCCTGAGGGACATTGCTACCGACGTCTGTTTTTAACACCAGAAAAATAAATAAAAAGTGGTCAAACAGCAAAAACGCACGATGAGAACAACGCATTGTTACGCTCTTGGTTTCTGTATCATTCCCTTCTATCTTTCCCCCCGCGTCAAATATTTTTGAAAAATATTCCAAAATATGTTAAAATGCACATTCTTTATACTTTATTTTCTTTGGTTTTACTCAACACAAACTAAATTCAGTGTTTTTTGTTTGAGTGAAAGTGAAATTGTTTGGCTTACAGAAACACTACATAAAACTTTTAATAAGTACCTTTAAATAAATATAAAATCGTTGAAATGAACCTTAAAACTCTGCAGTGATAACACTGATTAACAGCTTAATTAAAATAAAACAAAAGACGCCATATTAAAAGTGATAAAAAGAGTGAAAACTTTTTTAAAATCTGAAGTTAATATTAAGTTTGTTTAAAAAACAATAATAAATATGATAAAATAAAAACTCAAACCCAAAAACATGTCTTCTGTATCCATATCTGAATTTTTGTCTTTTAGTTTCTGCAATTTGTATTTCTTTATTTGTTTTTTTTTTTTTTTTGTTTATTTCTTTTATTGTTTTGTTTACCTAAAAACATATGATTACGTTTTTACGTTCTATAATTACTCTCACATTTTTACGTTCCGTGCACATTACTGTTACATCACGTTCCGGTAGCATAACTAGGGCTTAAGGCTATGTTTAAAAACATACGTAGTGTTTTGTAGCTTTTTTGTCAATGAAAAGAAAATTTTATGACTGCAGTTTTGTTTACTTAAGCTGTGAGAACAATTTGATTACTTAATTAAGATCATGAAAATAATTAAGTTAAGTTACTGAACGAAATTTCATTTTATACAAAAAGTAAAGTTGTAAGCCACAGATTCTTTTGCTTTTGCAAATGTAGCCCAAGGGCGAGAATAGAAATAGAGAAACTACGTTAGAACTTTTACTTGCCTTATTTAATACCACCTAGAAACCTTTTCTAGACAAATTTCTATTTATTTCCCCTTTTTTGAAAAATTTGAATCGCAAAGGAAACAAACTAAGACCGTACAATGAAAGCAAATGAAGATATCCACTATCAACCACATAAATAGTCTGCATGTTATTGTGAAGCAACACGTAGAGTGGCGTTTACCACGGTATGTATGTTTCATAGATATCGACAGTGACAGTGGAGTCCAACAGGGCTGTGTTCTGTCTCCATTACTATTTCATATAGTTCTGGACACGATATTCGGAAGAGTATATATTAACAGTAGGGGGATAGTGCGGGGACTGCATGGTCACCTTAACGAATTGGATTACGCATTCGTTTTCTGTCTACTTGAGAAGCAGTGGAGGCGGAATCAACTGGTCTAAAGATTAACGTCTTGAAGGCAAAGACTCTTTGTATAAATGAATCTCTGGATATATTTTTAATCGATGCAAGCGATGTAGCCAAATCAACCCTTCAGTCAGGCTTACGGCCTAGCTTCTCACACCACTAATGTTGTGTCTGCTAATTTTATACATGACCTACAGTTTAACGTCGACTCCGAACGACAGATTTTTAAGAAAATTTTTCATGGCAATTTTATTTATTCTCAGAATTTTTGCCAGAAATCTGCTGAGAGGAAGTTGCTGGAGAAATATTTTTCATATTTCGTTTTGATGTCTCACCTGTGTTTAAAGCTTGGCTTTACGTTTAATAAGCCAACACACACTACCTACTAGACTACGGCGACTTCCACAAACTTTAGGCCGCCTAAAACCTATCTGGAAATCATCCTCTTCAACTCTACATACAAAAATTGCAATCCTCAGTGGGAATGTGTAATTCACCCTTTTGCACGGATGCGAAACTTGGAATGCAGCCACTGGTGATATGGTAAAAATATAAGTATTTGAGAACCAGTGTCCTGGCAAAATCCTACATATATTCTGGCCAAGAACTACATCAAATCACACGCTTTAGGCTAGAACAGAGCAACAAATCCTAGCGACTAAAATAAGGAGACGAAAATGGCGCCGATTCACTATCACATCACTAGAATTATAGATTGGATGATGCAGAAGGGAAAAAAGAAGTGAATGCCCAGCGCATGCATGGATTACACAAATTGAGACAAAAGTAAACAGCAGCGGCAGGAGTTGGGCAGAAGTAATGGCGTCAGCTCATAATACAAATATATTCCAAACATTTTTTGAAGCCCTACGTGTATTTATATACATAGCGCAGTTATAATGAAAGAGGATTTCGTTTTATTAAACGTATAAATACCTAACACTAGGAATTATTCTTAAATACCATGAATTCGAATCTATGTATATGTGTCTCTCGCGAACGATATGAATATTAATTGTACGGTGTGCATTTCCAAAGAAAAAAAACGCACCCGAAATAACTCTTTATATTCAGATATGCACTTTTATTGAGTCAATATTCGGTTCATTGAGTACAATATTTAAAGTGTTCAGGCATAATAATGTACGTAGTTCAGCTGCTTGTTCAATATTCATTTGACAGCTGGTAAACAAAATAATTGGTTGTTTCACCAACATTGTTTTTATTTTGTTTTCCTGTTTTGTTTTTTTTTTTTTTATTAGTCGTTGTTGACATTTGAGTTGTCAAATGCCAAAAAAAATTGCTCGGTTAATTGTAATATGCTCACTAAACACATTTATGACAATGCTGCATTTTAAGTTTTACTCAATATTATAACAATTTGGGTAATTATTGCGCAATTATTTATTGAATCTTTATATGAAATATTGAGCTCGATAATGGCGTTTATTGCGATTTACGCAATAAAGGTGCATATCTGAACATACATATATTTAATTGATTTTATTTATATTTTTGCATTCAGAGTAAAAGGTTTAAGCCCCGAAATATAATCTAATTTCTTTGGTCGCACATCAATTATATTAATACTGTGGTTGATTGATTATTTTATCTTGAACCTAAAGCTTTGCTGTAGGTATGAAGTTTTCATTCCAAAAAATTTTGCTTAATTCTTCTCAGACATTTAAACAAATTTCTATTATATAGCTACTTCATCTCCATTTTATTTAAGAAGGAAAACTTTATCTTAATACTTTCACTTAAAATAGTTTTTCAGTCTCCATTTCTTTATTTGTTTTGGTTTTATTATTTAAAATTTTCTATTTATTTAGGAAAACTACAATTTTCATTAATTTGAATAGAACGATAAACACTGTTCGTATTTAAATGAATTCTGAATTTAAATGCGCTTATGTTTTGTTGTTGTCATTGTTCTCATACCTCAAACAATATTTATTTATTTCTAGAAGAGCACTTTAATGGAAGAACTTAAAAGAAGAGTTTTATAATAGAAAAACTACTTTCAAGTGTGATCAAAAACAAAAAACAAGGATTTAGATAATCTGATTTAATAATTAATTTTGCTGCCAAATTTATTAAGTTATAAACATTACATTATATAATTGGTGGATTTTAATAGATACTCAAAAATATAATTAGAAATTTTACATTGAAATAAAAATATTTAAAAATTATAATGAAAACTCAATAATTCTATGGAAACGAAAAATTCATAAAAAAGGAAAAGTAATTGATCTAATACAAAAAACACTGTAGGTATTGTCAATATATGACTTTTCTTTTATTTTTCACACCGGAATTCACATATTTGAGAATCTTGGCTACCATATATAGTACATATGTTATAGTTATAGTGTTATAAACAGTCCAAGTTGGTATTATGAAATTGACAAATATTGAACATTATTATAGCAAAAACAGCGATCTGTTGAACATGGTCGTCTTGGTCGTCATGGACGTCTTATTTTGATCTTGTAATATTTAGCTTCTTAATTGCCTCTTGCACAAGAAACTATATTCATTGTGACCGAAAATCACACACATTTCGATTAATATTTAAATATTCAAGAATCTTTAAACTTTTCATTAAAGAAATTAAAAAACATTCCAAATTATCCCCTTTTTAACACGAAATAAATGTTTATTTATTATTAGTTTTTTTACTTTAATCGCTAGTTTTCACTCTGTATATCTGTTGCTTCTAACACATTTCATTCGCAAAACATTATAATATTTTTTTTTAGGTTAAAGTGCTGCTTTGAGCGTTTTTAAACGTCAAAGGTTTCAATTTTGCGTATTTTGTGGCATACATCAGACTGTTTACCCTATGATATAAAAGCCAAGAAATACCAGGCAACAGAGTCCTTAAAAATTCAGTCAGTGTTGTATGAAGACGCGTTGCGTGTGGAGAGAATAATTGTGGTTTGAAGATCTCCGCTCGCTATAAAGATCGGTCGAAAAATTGTTATTGTTTACGCAAACGAGTGTAAAGCATAATAAGAAATAAAGCAATTGTTGTTAACATGGAGTTGTGAACAGTGGCACACAGAATTGTGCGAACAATGAAGGAATTAATTAAAACTGAACACAAATTTATTTTTATTTGCAATCTACGAACTCATATTTTAACCGTTTTTAAAAACGTAACAATATGATAAAGTCAATTAGTATTTCAGTTTTAATGCGACCTTTTGTACGTTAAAGATAACGCAAAATGTACAATATTTAATATCCTTTTAACCTTTTCACGATCATAATGTTATGAGAGGCAAAGTTATTTTTTTTATTTGGGATGATTTATTAGATGTCCAAAAGTCATATTTTAAAACCAAATTGCCAAAACCAATAGAGGGTTGTCAAATTTATTTGTATTTATTACACGATAGAATAAAAAACTAAGCTCTATGCATTTGCAAAATTAATTTTTTTTCAAATAAAATCGTCTGTTTTTATGGATCAGTTATAACGAATTTATTGCTGTATGCATAACAAAATTACAGTGAAATTTTGAATGAAATGGCGAAAAATATATGAGACTTTACTCCTTTTGCTCGTTTCGGTTTAAACGCGTGTTTCGCTTCCAAAAAAAAAATCTATCAGCGTAGTTTCCAAGTGAATAAACAAATTAAGTTTGGCATGACTACAGATCTTAAATTTTAGTAGTTTCTAATACATTTCATTTTAATTAAATTTTTGTTACGTTTTTACCAAAATAAAAACAAATATTTGTTTAGTTTCAATTAACTTTTTAACTTATTTTTTGAATTGAAATCATAATAATAATAATTCTGAATTGATATATAAAATGAATTGAAATATAAAATGTAATATTCTGTAAGGATTTTCCATAGACTTAAATAAATAAATAAATAAATAAATAAATAAATAAATAAATAAATAAATAAATAAATAAATAAATAAACTCTTTATTGTTCGCACTACTTGTGTGCCACCGTTTACAATTTGACGAATACAACGATATTTGCTTGTTCTCTATCTTTCTTAGCGACAATTAAAGAGGTAATTACAGCGACAACGGTGGGAAGATGAATTAGCTAGATAAGGAGTATAGTAAGTAGTATTACGCCCTTCAGAGTCCCGGATTACGTAGAAAAATACATTTGTCTGTCGAAGAGTTATAATCAAGAGAGTTGAAAACTTTAATGTAATATTCAAACGTTTGGACTTTCCCTTAACTTTATTCTAACCTTTAAATTACAGATCATTTGATTTAATTCTCATTTAATTAATATTTTCCTATTTATATTGTAAGTATTTTAAAAATTAAAATGTGAGCTAAAAAGTTTCATATGACGATATTGTTAAATTTTAACTTTTTAAAAACGTTTAAATATGAGTTCGTTAATTGCAAACCAAGTAAAAACAAATATGTGTTTAGTTTTTCTTAAACTCTCTTTATTCTTTACACTACTTTTGTGTGCCACCGTATACAACTTAACGATACAACAATAATTTGCTTGTACACTATTCTATTTCACACTTCTGTCCGCGTTAACACTAACAACTCTCGTTAGATCTTCTCTGCTTACAACCTTTTTGCAAACAATACCACTTGTACGTTCAAACCGCAACGCGTCTTCACACAAGGCTGACTGAATTATAACTGACTGCCCGCTGGCATTGTCTTGCCCTTTTATATACGCACGTAATCAGTATGATGAACGTTCTCGATGCGGAAGGTTCTTGTTCCCGCCTTCTCGAGAGTTCTATAGCGACCGCATTGTTGTTTGTGTATTTTGCACACTTGTCCATCCCTCATGCTTGTTGTTGTTGGTTTACTTGTAACGTGTTCGATGTATTCATTAGTGTGTATTTGTGTCGTGTGTATTATGTTGCTATTGTGTAGCTATTGTTTTTCATTTTTATTGTTAAACGATATTAGGTCGTTTCGATTTATGTAACAATATTATGGCCCCTTAGATCATCGACTACGTCAATAACAATGTCGTCTCTCTGATTTCTTTCTGGTTTCACGAATTCAGGTTTCTAAAAATACTGATGTACGCAATTGCTACACATGTAGCCTGTACTTGAATCTAAAACTGCTAATTCGATTTCAGTAGACGTAGAAATTAATAATGACCATGAAATTCAATTAGTTACTCATCTACAGCAACAAAATCATTGGAAACATAAACATAGCCATGTATGTTTTGTGTATTTAAATCGCCGTATCTCAGGAAGTAATAACTGTATTAACCTGCATATTCAATGAACACACGTCTAATGTAACTTTGCAGGATGACTGAATAAATGGCAACTAATTTGACAGTTGACAGCTTCAGCATATTATCAACTGTCAAAGTTCGGTCCCTCTTTTAAGTCCCTATATATTGACAAATTCGATAAATTTAGAACAAGTTCTCAAATCTGAAACCGAACAACCATTAAAAACATCTAAAGGCCAGTTTACACCATAAGAACTATCATTCAATTTAAACAACAAACAAAGTTTGTATGAAATAGTAATTTTTTATTCGATTGAGTGACGTTGTGATGGCATTATGTAAAATATCCTCTGTTGCGCAAATGTCCTCTGTTGCTTCTTTAAACGAAATGCACTCGAAATGTTCTATTTCCCTTGATTCACAAATCAGACTGAATTTGACACATTTCATCATTATATCGGCTGTGACATAACCGCAGTAGTTTATGGCTTAATCTCATACACCTGCGACTTAAGAAAACCCCACAAGATGTCTGACCACACAATGTCTGACATGAATACCTCATGTTGAATTAACTGTGAGCACGTAGAGCCGTCCTGCTGAAGCTACATTCATGAGTGTCCAGATTATCTAATTCAGAAGTTGGTGGTCATCGACCTATAATGAATAATAGAATGCTCGGCGTTAAAAGCGTTTGACTGGCCACCAACATTCTTAAAATCCACACCAAACAGTATCGTTTTCAGAATGAATTGGGCGCTGTTGAATCTCTTGTGGATTGGTATCGAGGCAAATTCTGCAATTTTGTTTCGTCACGTACTCACTCTTTCACAAATGGGACTCATCGCTGAACATGATGCAATTTCAAATGAACCGTATACTTTGTATTTAATTGAATTTAAAATATATTGCTTATATGGTGCGTATATGATATATATATATATGATATATACATACTTAAAGAATTACACTGGAAAGTATGCAATAAAATAAAATATGATTTTGTCTTTTGCAAAGTAATGAAATTAAATATCACTCATACGTCACATACTTCTTGTTATGAATTTTAAATATTATACGAACAATAGTGTCATAGCCTTTGTTTCAAGTGGAACTTGAGCCTGCTTTAAAAAAAACAATCAAACGCATCTTAAGCACAATATGAACCTATTACATCGGAAAAACATCATTGAAAAACCCCATAAGCATTCAATGTGTTAGACACCAAAATTTTGGTTGCACGAAGATTTATTTTAAACTTCTCACTGTTAGGGTTATGTACTGTGAATTCCGCAAAATAAACAAATTTAACATACTTAAAGCGTCTCGTCGGTCTACAATTAAATTTATTTTCCATGATATTAAAGAATAATTACTGAAACTTTCATAACATTTCCTTCATAACAACTTAAACAAAATACTGTGCATAATTTTGTTATCATAGCATAAAACGAATGTTAAACAAATAACGAAAAAGGATGTGAAAATAATGAATATTTAATGGAGCGTTAATATTTGAATAATTATTCTGCATTGTCAAGATACACAATTTGTGTGGTTGATTAAACTTGTACAAATATATCATATGATGTCGTTGCCTCACATCAAATGTACACACACAATGGAACGCAAAATTTATTATTGTTTGTTTTTTATTTAATGCATCTCCATACTTTCATATTCCAAAAAAAATTATGAAAATCCTTACTTTCAAACAAGGTCATAGTTTACTCTTCTAAAGCCGAAACATGAAACACGCTTTCTCATACTTTTTATATATTATTGTTACGAAAATGGAAATGGTGTTACATCGTTTAACGTTAAAATGATAAACGAAAGCTATAAAAACAAAAACTATGAACTTGTTTACATGATCAACGAATAAACAAAAATATAGCAACAACATTAGTATAAGAAAAGGGATAAACAAGTAAACAAACAGCCAACAACGACACTGCAAGGACAAACGTAAACAAAATACACAAACAATAATGACGAAAGCAACATGTTTACATTTATAGAGATTTCGCAAAGGCGAAGTCATTCTCCTTCTCCTGCAGAATCAGACTGTTTACCCTGCGATATAAAAGGCAAGATAAAGCAGGCAACGCAGTCAGTAAAAAATCAGTCTGTCTTGTGTGAAGACACGTTGCGTGTGAAGAGAATAATCGTGGCTTGAAGATTTCCATTATAAAGATCTATTGAACAATTGTTATTGTTTACGCAAAAGGGTGAAAAGATTAACCAACGTAACGTAAAGCCTCGGTCCAAACCCAGGTCAGACATCAAAACGAAATATAAAAAAAATATTTCTTCGACGATTTCCTCGGCATATTTCTGGCAAAAATGCTGAGAGTAAATAAAATTGCCATGAAAAGTTTCTCAGAAATATGTTGTTCGGAGTCGACTTTAAACTGTAGGTCCCGCCACTCATGTATAAAGTTGACACACACAATATGAGTGGTGTGAGAAGCTAGGCCGTAATCCTGACTGAAGGGTTGTAATGGCCAACTATGTTTGTGTATGTATATATGTTGTTTATATCAAATTGTGAACAGTGGGATACAGATTAGTGCGAAAAATAAAGGATTTATTTAAAACTAAACAGAAATTTATTTTTATTTGTTATTTACAATCTACGAACTCATACTTCAAACGTTTTTAAACAGTTAAAAATGTAAAAATATTTTCTCCTCTCAAGCTACCAACGGCATGCAGTTCGCTTTTCCAAGTAGTACCGTTTTTTGCAATAAATAGTTGATTACCGTGTTTTTTTTTGCAGCCAATAGTTTCCTCAGTTCATAAGGCGAAATGCGGTTTTCTTCTTCTTCAGAATCTTCAGCAGCAGAAATATCATGATTACAAACGTTAACCTCGTCACCCTCATGCAATGTATTATTTACTATAAAAACTTCAGAAAAACTTTGAAAATTTTAATTAATTATACACACAACAGCCCATAGTTACTAAGAAAGTTATATGTAGGTATGTATTACAAATGAAATTAGCCAGAATTATGAATTTTTTGTACTTTTTTAAGCCCGGAAATAACAATGTACTGACAAAACGAGAACAAAGCAGGCTTCTAACTTTTTCTGAATTAATTGTTCAACGATTTGTTAATCGATTTCCTCGAATGTGAATGGGTTCCAACCAATTTAATTTTTATGTGTGTTTTCAAGGGAATAAAGGAAAAGTATTCGTAAAATAAAATGAAATAAAATATTGACAGTAAAAATGAACGTGAGATAAATTTGAATAAAACTCCACCCAAACACTAAGTGCTTTTAATGTGGCATCAATTCAATGCTGGTTCAATGGGTTTGATTAAATATTTGGTCTAGAGAATGTGCGACAGAAATGGAATAAAGGAAATAAGTGTATTTGCACATATCTGTAATAAAATGTCAATAAAACTAACGTATGCAATGTAATAAATTTTAATTTTTAATTTAATTAAGCAGTAGTTGAAATTATCAATTAAGCCCTATCCTTAAAATACAACGAAATTAATTAATTAATTGCCTACTAAAATATATACACATGAATACTCGTACACACACGAAATGATTTAAAAAATTGTTGTCATTTATTTCTACTTATTATATTTTATATAAATTGAATAATTCGTTGCATTATAAATTAAATAGAAAAAAATCGTTTTAAATTTTTTTATATCAGAAGAATATAGACATTTTCTGGTGGAGTCTTCTTAAGTCGCGGGTGTATGCGAATAAGCAGAATCCTCAACAGTTCTCAAAGCCAACATAATCCGTTCAATCAGTCAAATTCAACCTGATTTATGCTCCATCGTTAAGAAAACTTGGGCATTTCGAATGCCTTCTACCTACTATTGACTATTGAATGACGTTATATTCCACAGGTAGTGGCATCAGTAGGTGTTTACCACAAATAAAAACTTCGATGATATTTTATACACAATTTGTTATATTTAAATTAAAAGATAGAAAGTTCTTAATGAAATAGTCGTATTGTTACGAAAATGGAAACGGTGTATATCGTTTAACATTAAAATGAGCAAAAGCTACACAAACAAATACAACGAACCTGTTACAAGTAAACCAACAACATCAGTATGAAAGGAAATGGGATAGACAAGTAAGCGAGAAAATAACAACAAGCAATGTGAACAAAATACACAAACAACAATGAACTCGCGATAGAACGCAATGATCGTTCGACTTCAAGAACATTCATCAGACTGATTACGTGAGCATATATAAAAAAGCACGACAAAACAGGCAACGAGTAGTAAGAATTCAGTCAGTCTTGAGTGAAAACGTGTTGCGTGTGAAGAAAACAGTCGTGGTTTGAAGATCTCCGTTGAAAAAATCTGCGTTGTAAGCAAAGAAGAAAGGCGAACAAAAGTAATGCGAGTAATAACGAGTTTAATTGAAACTAAACACAAATTTATTTTTATTTTGTTTGCCAATAACGAACTCATATTTTCAATATTTTTAAAATGGTAAAAACGTAACAGTATATTAATCTTAAATGACTCTACAACAATTACTTGTCAAAAATGCAATTTGAAACCTTTTTTATAGTTTAGTGTTGATTATTGGTTTGATTTATTGTTTTACTTATTTTGTAATACTGTACCTCAATTGCAAATAGCATGTTCTGTAGAAAATAAAATATCAACATTTCATAACTTGTTCCGTGTTCTTTTCCAATAACGGCAGTATGTCAATAAGTACGAAAATATATTGTATGGAACCAGTATAATAATTAAGCCCTGCGTACTTTAACTGCTTACATAAGTATGTATGCACAACATATTCGTAAAATTTTCTAAATTATAAAAATGTTTATTACATGGACACTCATATAGTGCTCCAATAAAATCAGTGGGCCACTAGAGTATAATATTCCACTGCATTTGAATGTGTTCGTTTAACGATCCTTATTTGACGCAACACATGTTATTGTACCCGTATGGCCCTTGTTTATGTTTCTGTATACGTTTGCTTGAATTCATACAGAAATACGATACCTTTCTGTCTTGATATGATTGTTTTTACCCAGTAGATTTACGGCCATTATTAAAATTTGCCGTTAACTAAAGGAAGGATTTTAACGGACAGATAAATGGTTTTTCATTATTATGAGTACCCAATTATATAGAAGTGATCGTTAAGGAACAATAATGATTTATTACGTCATAAAAAATCGTAAATTGAACAGAATTGTTTTAAGACTTAAAGTTGAATCAGTTATCGACAGACATGCAAATTTGGCAAAGAAAACTAATTGCAATTTAATATTGAACTAACAATAGATATTAAAATATGTTTAAGAACTTGACACCATCTATTTTTGGCTGATCAACATTAGAAACAAATTCAGCTGACAGATGACACATATGTGTATACAGTGGCGAGCATAAGTGGTTACACTATATTTGTAAAATATTTTAAATCTAATAAATAAGAAATTGAAAATAAAATTACTTCTCGCTATAACGATTAACTAACTGTACAACAACGAAGCAAAATACTATGGGCAAGTAGTTAAAAAAATCTTTAAAATTGATAAACAAATTCGATTCGATTGCAAATTGCGAAAAAAAAACGAATAATAAATAAAATGAAGAAAATTTCAATTGAAGTTGAAAACATCATAGTCGCTCTAGCTGGAAAATATTATTTTTCAAGAAAATTGCTATAAAGAAATACAAAGCCTGTGATGTCTAAATGATGATGGCACACTCCTACTTGAGCGATTGTTATGAAAATATGACGTCAGAACGCCGAACGCCGAACGCAGCAGCAGATGCTATGAACAAAAGTGTGATTGAATGGACTGCATAACGCGTGTTAGAAGGAATCGGCCTAGTTTCAGAAGTTAAACAGCAATTAGAAGCTAGCAAAACTGCATAAATCCTGTTAAATAACATTTAAGTTGTCTTTTATATTTAAAAGGAAATAATTTGAGTTAAAAGCTTCTTTTTTTTAATTAGATAATAATCGAAGTAAATACACAGTACGACAGTCAAAATACATCCAGCTAATAACACAGAGTAGGTTGTGTGTTTTGTTAAGTAGAAATTAAAAATATTTTTTTTTACATTTCTCGAACCGTTCAAACTTGTTTTATTTGACGAAAACGGTATTTTTGATCTTTTCACACAAAATTATTGTTTACCCCCATTATTTTTTAACCTATTTTCAAAATCTAAAGTTTTTTGAAAAGGGGAATATCCTTTAAAATGGTATGCATAAACATGTGGTTCAAACTTACATGTTATGAGTTTTGATAGGGTAAACTTGGAAAAAAAATTTTTTTTTTCTCATTTTTTCAAGTTTAGCTATTCTTAGTTGCAAAATTAAATAAGTGATGACATTCTGAAATGCATTACCTTGTGAAGAGATAGACACTGCGTGTGATAAATATAACAGCCGTATTATATTTTTTATATATGTCATCTTATCAAATCAAATGTTATATGAAAAATATAACACGACTGTTCTACTCTTTAAATAATAACTACGGTAAATTTTGTTCGATTTTAGCAAACGAAATGTCAATCTCTTCACAACAGAATGCGATTTAATAAATAATTTATATTTTTTAAATAAAGTTCGCGAATGGACAAACTTGAAAAAATGTGAAAAAAATTCGGGTCTGCCAAGTTTACCTCATCAAACCTCATGGAATATTAAGTCGAATAATACATACATATATGTATATCGTTTTAAAGGCCCATCCCTCCCCTTTCTAATAAAGTTTAAATTTCTGACATGATGCGGAAATGTTTGTGTAATCAATAAATTTGTGCGTAAATTCCGATAAAACAGTTTTGCCAAATAAAACAAGTTTGGAGGGTTTAAGAAATATACAAAAAATATTTTTCAGTTCTACTCAACAAAACTCACAACCTACACTATATCATTAGCTGGGTGTATTTCATTTTTTTTTATTTTGTCGCATAGTATTATTATAATATGCATTGTTTTTTTTTATTTTAAAAAATAATATATCATATCATATCATATCATATCATATCATATTTTCTTTATATTATGTATCCACTTTTGCTCGCCGGTGCATATTAGAATTTTGGATATACAATGGTGCTGCTATATTCAAGTTTAAAATGTTGTTTTACCACTTTTGAAGTGGATGTCGGAGGCTGTTCTCCGTAACTGAACAACATAAAGTCATATCCGTTTTATAAGTGCATTATAAAGAAGCCAACATATTTCGAAAAGTTTCAATTTAAATTGTTCATTCATTGTATCATCCGACTATTGTGGCGAATAGCCAGGTATTTGGCACAGAGGTCATATTTTCCTTTGTAATGTGAAAGTCAAATGAACAAATTAATGTTCATTCACTTTATGTGTTTTCTCTCGATATGTTTCAAACTATTTTAGGAATATTCTTTTTATTATTTTAATTACTTTTTCTCTTGTTGTCGAATCTCTAAATAGCCCTGGTAGAACAAAACTAACCATTTGATTTTCCTTTAAATGTGTATTAAGCCTACAATATTTGTTGTAATAGTAGTAGTAATTGCATCCTTTCATTCACATTCCCACTCCAAATGGGTAAACTCATAAAGTAGTTAGGTTTGATTACGGAGTCATTTTGTGTAAACACATAGACGGCAGGCTACCAACGACATACAACTGACGACTGAAAGCTGCCATGTTTAGAATACATACAAATGAAGACACTTATATTAACGAACAGAACAGAAATAGCCAAGCTAACAACATAAGCTTATTTTGCCACATTTAGGCAAATTTCTCTTTTTGAGAGCAGCTAAAAGCAGATTAGTGATGTAAATACAATATGAACACAATTTAATAATTAATTCGAGAGAAAAGAACAATTCCATATTTTTGAAATAAAAAATAATCCCTGTATTAATAAAAACTATATTGATTTATAAAAAACAGCCACTTAATAGTATGTACTTGAAACATGGACTGCAAAACATAAAATTTCATAACTAATCAGAACATATTGTTACGAAAATGGAAATGTTATTTCGTTTAACATTAAAATAATAAACAAAAACTACAAAAACAAAAACAATGGACTTGTTTACATGATCACCGAAATAAACGAAAATATAGCAACAACATCAGTATAAAAAAGAAAATGGGTAAACAAGTAAACAATCAGGCAACAACAACACTGCAAAGACAAACGTAAACAAAATACACAAACAACAATAACGTAAACAACATCTTTACATTTATAAAGATTTCACAAAAGCAAAGTCATTCTCCTTCAAGAGCATTCATCAGACTGTTTACTCAACGATATAAAAGTCAAGACAAAGCAGGCAACGAGGTCAGTCATAGTTGCCAGATAAATGAGGCATCAAATCATCAAAATTTTGAAAAAAAAATCGTTAAAATCATAAAAGACGTTTATTGAAATCGTCAAAATATCGTCAGAAAAAATAAGTAAATAAAAATCAAAATTATTTCTATTGTAGTAAAAAATATAAAGTCAATATATGTACATATCTGCGTTCAAAAATAAAACATTTAAAAAAAATTGTTAGAATTTAAAAGCTAGCGTCCCTCATCTTCATTTATTAATATTTTTTTTTTCAAAAATGGAGAAATTTTGTATAATTTTCAGGAAAAAATTGTTTAAGGATTAAACAATCTATCCCAGTGTTGTTTATTGACACATAAGCTTAGCAATAATATTGCATCATCTTAATCTATGGGTGGTGTAAACATTAAGGACTCAGAAGCTCCTGACATTCTGAGACACATTTTTCAGTTGCTTCAGTTCCTTCTTAAGATCTTATTATCTAGTCTTACTATTTACACTATTTATTTGTACTATTTATGAGGTCTGTGCGTCAACGTAGTAGCTCGTTAATGACGGTAGTGTATCCAAATCCATTGAATCATTAGAGCATCGTTACAATGTGATTTGTGTTTCACTGTTCTATAACTACTAGAAAAGGATTTTGCTCGAAAGAAATAAGGGGACTTGTTCCCGAAAATCATAAATTCTTACGTAACGCTCATCTTTCTCGGCCAGGACATGTGGTCGATTGACCAGTGGATCGCACACTGCATTACAGAAAAAGTACGTTTTTTATTCGGACTATTCGTATGTGAAAATCAATTCTTGCAGAGGTCTTTCCTGTTATTTATGGTATAAAAATATACAAGCCTAGTGTCCATAAATACTGTCCTCTCTTTTCTTATTTCCATAACATACTTTCATTGTTCCAAACACAATGCCATCCATCCCCTGAGTGTTGGTAGTACGAAAAAAAAAATGACGGTGCTTGCCTTTGTTCTTCCGATGGTAATATTAGAAGCTATACTCGAATTTTTAAAATTGTCTGCAACGACAATGATAAATTATTCTCAACTACGAGTTTATTTAGGAGTATTATTTTTTGGCTTTTAAGGGATTAAAAAGGAATAAAATACAGAAAAATCATCACAGGTATTCGAAAGTAACTTAAAAATATAATACTTTACTCCTTGTTATTACTAACATAAATTTCCAATAGTAACAATTGCAAAATAAATACAAAGCTTAAAGTGGCTTTTAATGTACTAAAGTTAGAAATAGGACGTAAATTTATAATTTCTAAAAATCGTCAAAATAAGGGCATAAATCGTCAAATTGTCAATATGATATTTTTGGAGCTCAAAATCGTCAAAATGAATAAATAAATAATAAATCGCCAAATCTAGCAGCTATGAGGTCAGTAAAAATTCAGTCGGTCTTCTGTGAAGACGCGTTGCGTGCGAAGAGAATAGTCCTGGTTTGAAGATCTCCGTTGTAAAGATTTAACGAACAATTGTTAGTGTGTACACAGAAGGGTGTAAAGAAGAATATATGTT
Organism: Sarcophaga carnaria; assembly: GCA_958299815.1. Lineage (NCBI taxonomy): Eukaryota > Metazoa > Arthropoda > Insecta > Diptera > Sarcophagidae > Sarcophaga > Sarcophaga carnaria. The sequence goes on along the minus strand of OY283149.1, from coordinate 69,139,134 downwards.
ATTATATTAAGCAAATTGTTGTTGTGTAAATCAAGTTGCGAACAGTAGTACACGAAATTGCGCGAACAATAAAAAATTTATTTAAAACTAAACACAAATTTATTTTTATTTGCAATCTACGAACTCATAATTTAAACGTTTTTAAAAAAGGTTAAAAACGTAACAATATGCAATCTACGGTTAGTTTCTTTATCGTATGCACAGTGTTTACATAGCGATAATAATCCAACTGAAGTATTTTATTTTCATTTTATATGAATTCTCCTTCATCTTTGCCATTTTTAAAATCTCAACATTTTAATTATTTGTGGTTAAATTCTACCCTTCTAAATAGGCATCAAGTTTGTTGGTTTGTAAATGGGATTTTATTTATCGCCGAGTTCATTTTGCCATTTCGTTTGTTTTCACAAAAAACATGAACATGTTTTGTATGTCCTACCATTTCTTTTGTATTTTTACAAAGTTTTTTATTCTGTTATTTTAAAATGCTTCAAAGGGGTAAATTTATTCACTGCTGTACCTGGTTTACAGAAAGAGCATTAGAGGACATTGAAATTGAATTAAAGGAGCCATTCTAGTGAAAAACAAAATTTTTTTTTGATTATTTTACGCATTTTAGTAGGGGAGATTTTAATTAGGAATATAGGATCGGAATAATTAAATTTATTGCTGTACTAACGTTAAAGGATTGATGATTTATATCATTAAGTTCTGCTATTAAATTTAGTAATATAATAGAACAATTGTAAATGAATTGATGCATTAAAATTAAATAAAATTGAATTTACTCTAAAACTTATAGGTTAAGTTTAGAACCTAATTAAAAGTAAATACGTGCCTTTAATGTATACTGTGGGAAGCCTATCTTAGTACAGGCTGCCTTCCAAAATGTTAGTTGCTTTGTGTTCGAACAAAGTATCGTGTTTCATAATGCCGCTGTACAAAATATATACAATGTATTCTATTTCAAAACGTCGTCAATGTGTATTTTTAACGCAGTCAAAAAGCAATTAGGAAGCGGATTTATAGTTGATGCATTGTTCGGTTACTTTGCATATCTACATAGTTTATATACTGCATACAAACTTTGTATTGATACATTTTGGAAGGCAGCCACATTAACACACTACCGAGACTCCCCAAGAATAGATGTTGTCTGTATTGTATTGTTCAGCAGGCAATGTTGATTATACCAAAGAATGTGGATTCTTTATTTTCTTTGATTATACATAAATAATACATGTTGATTATACTATACATACATACATTATCATCATTAGAACCCTTCAGGCAGGATTTCAACCTAACTCCTCACATCATTTATCTTGTGTGTGTTAATTTTATACACGAGTGGCGGGACATACAGTTTAAAGTCGACCCCGCACGACAGATTTATGAGAAACTTTTCATGGCAAATTTATTTACTCTCAAAGTTTTTGCCAGAAATCTGTTGAGAGGAAGTGGCCAAAGGAATATTTTTTCATATTTTGTTTTTTTGGAGATGTCTGACCTGGGTTTTAACCCGTAGCCTTACATCTAATAAGCCAGCACAGTACCTACTAGACCACGGTGACTTCATGCGGTATTATTGAATTAAATCAAGAAGTAGTTCTAAGATCCCATGGCAGCTTTAGTAGATTTTATCACACCCAAAAGCATTGGTAAACATTCCTTTTTTATTTCGCAAATTACCATTTAATATTCATAAGCTTATAATAGTTCATGCCATTTATTCATATAAAAGGCAAATCAAATCTATGTGCATATGCATGGATTATTTTGCCTCATGAACATGTACTTTCGCTTACTTAACACAGAAAAATTAGTCTGACAAGTATTAAAAATCGAAATATTAAGAGAAAGACAGAAGCAAATATATGATTGACAGCTGGTAAATTCTCTTGACAGATACATAGAATCTAATAAAATTTAGACACTAAATAATAATAAAAGATGACAAAATACAAAACACAGTTTTAGGGCCATTATTACAACTTGCCGTTAACTAAAGGAAGGATTTTTAACGGGAAGATTAAATTGTTTTTCATTATTATAAGTGGACAATATGTTAGAAGTGAGCGTCAAGCTAAAGGAAAGATCATCCTATTGGTAACTTTTAAAGTTAAGTTTATGTTAGAACTTGCCATATTACATATTATTTTCAATATGGCAACTTCAAATGTAAGCAAAGTGAGCATATACAGCAAAAAAAGAAGCCCGTCATTGCCACTGCGTTTAAATAAAACTTGTTTAGTTTGATCAGTGTTATCGACATTGCTCTGCCACTACCATATTTTTGATAAGTTAACTTTATTTTATCTGTAAGTTGTAATAATGAAAATAAGTTAAAGGTGACTTTAAAGTTCACTTTAGCTAAAGGTACCTTTAACTTAACCCATGTTTAACGGCAACTTGATATAATCGCCCTTAATCTGATAAAATAAAAACATATAAGACAGAAGAAGAAAAATTATAAACACTCAATAGCATATTCGAAGATATTTACTGAGGCTGAGTCGATTGATTTGTGCAACTGATAGACATGGTAAATATTTGTTTCTTAATAAAACACGATTCTGTGTCCTAAACAAACAAAAAATATATTGACGATATCAACTAAGCCTCATATAATAAAAAAAGTCAAAAGTTTGAAAAAAATTAGAAAATATAACAAAGACAAAAACTTCTCTTCAGTGAAACGTAATCTATAATGAATCGAACTTGAGTGATTACAATTCGTTTCTCTTTTGTTTACAATTCAAATAATTTTGATTTTTGGAATCTAGGAAGGGGTTTAGTACTGGAACTGAAAGGGTTAAAACCAAAAGGGCAAAGGTGTTAACAAACACATCTATGTAGCATGTGTTCTGTTTGCAAGATTTTGTACTCAATAATACGGGGAGAAAAAATTTAAAAAAATGACCAAAAATCCTTACAGCATTTAAAAGTGCTAAACTTACCATTCAAACACTTTTTGTTTCGTCTCGGAGATATCGTTGAAAGCAAAGTAGTTTTTCTTGTTTTCATATTTTTGATTAGATTTGAACGAAGCTGCATCGTGATTTTAGAAAAAAAAATTACTTCATATGTACATAATTGGCCACTACAACCCTTCAGTCAGGATTAAGGCCTAGCTTCTTACACCACTAATGTAGTAAGTGTTAATTTTATACATGAGTGGCGGGACCTACAGTTTAAATTCGACTGATTTTTAAGAGACTTTTCATGGCAGTTTTATTTACTCTCAGAGTTTTTGCCAGAAATCTGCTGAGAGGAAGTCGCCGAAGAAATGTTTTTTCATATTTTGTTTTGATGGCTTGAGGTTTAAACCGTGGCCTTACGTCTAATATTCCAACACACTACCTACTAAACTACTAAGTCGCCACAAACCACAGCAGTTTGGTGATTCTTGCCACAATACATATACTTGAGCGGATTGAGGTTCATTTAACGCGGAGGTGATCACGCTATTTGGCCCCGTTAGATTTATTCCTGTAGAGTTTTCTTAAGTCACAGATGTGTACAGATTAGCCAGAAATCACAGCAGTTCTCAAAGCCAACATAACCCAAGCAATCGGTCAAGTCTGGTTTCTTCACCAGAGTCACAAAAAATTGAACGATGTCAGACATTTAATGCTTCATTAGGTCCTTTTAAATGAATAAAAAGTGATGATGATATCCCACATACACTTTGTTTTATTCAAATTGAAATATAGGAAGCACTTAATAAAAGACCCTTTATATTGTTACGTTTTTACCTTTTAAAAACGTTTAAAATATGAGTTCGTAGATTGAAAATAAAATAAAAATAAATTTGTGTTTAGTTTTAATTAAATTCTTTTTTGTTCGTACAATTCTGTGTGCCACTGTTCACAACTTGATGTAAGCAACAAAAATTGTTTTGTTTGTTATTCCTCTTTACACTCTTTTGCGTAAACAATAACAATTGTTTAAAAGATCTTTATAATGGAGATCTTCAAACACCGCACGTCTTCACGCAAGACTGACTGAATTTTTACTGACTCTGTTGCTTTGTCTTGCCTTTTATATCGCAGGGTAAACAGTCTGATGAATGCTCTTGAAGGCCAATGCCTTCTCGAAATCTCTATAAATGTAAGCATGTTGTTTACCTTAGTGTTGTTGTTGCATTTTTGTTTACTTGTTTATCCCTTTTTTATGCTGAAATTTTTTTTGTATTTTTGTTTACTTGTTTATCATGTAAACAAATTGATTATTTTTATTTTTGTAGCTTTGTTTATAATTTAAACGATGTAAAAGCAAAACACCATTTCCATTTTTGTAACAATATATTACTTATATTAGAGACTCCAAACCACAACTTGATTAATTCGTAATTAAAATTTATCAAAATTAATTTGAATAATTTTACAAAACGAAAGAGATAAATTATCCTATCCGCCATGTAAATTTGGACCTAATTAACCTAATTACGGTTGAATTTAATTCAGATTTCTTTCTAATGGGAATTTTGCAAAAAGTCCACAGAACACAAAAGTTCAATTGATATCATTGAATTCCTGAATAACCTCCTAATGGTGCTTATTCGAGGTACCATTTTTCGAAATTTATAGACCCGGAAACTGTAAAAAGATTATTACAAATGCATTTGTTTCTATTGTAATTCTCTAATAATGTTATTATATATAAGTCAAAGTAAGAAGAAGAATAAGTAATACAAAAAATATGATAACATAAAAGATGACAATTAAGTAATGAAGGTGGTTGCCATCCAACATCTCCTCTTTTTGGAATCTAACCCGGAATAAATCTTTCGACCGGTTTTCGTTCTCGCTGAGACCGTCTAAATTGAGGTGTATTAAGTTGATCGTTGTCAGGTTCTCGGGATGTTTGATAGTTACCTGGTTCATCCAATATCCCATAGGCATCACAACAATTTTTATTAAAACCTTCGTTACTATTCTTGTCGTAGTTTTTTCTTATCTGATTTGTATGAACTCGTATCAATTTTCCACTTGTAAGTAAAACGTTATACATGACATTCCCTATTCGTTCAATTATCTTTCCAGGTAGCCAATAAGAATCTTTGTTGTTTTTATAAACTCGAGCATACACATTCTCTTGAACAGAAAAATAGGTTTCTTTCGCGCCTTGTTTCCTCTTAAATTGAGTTTCCATGGCAGTATTTCTAACAACATCTTTTTTCGGATATGGTTTGATTAGATCCAAGGTTATACGAATCTTTCTGCCAAATAATACTTCAGCCGGCGATAGATTTTTAGACGAATTTGAGTTTGGAGTCGATCTGTAGTTTTGTAGAAATGTCTGAAGATTTTGTCTTGTAGTCCCCTCTCCATCCTATTTCTGAAGTGAACGTTTCAAAGTGTCGACAAATCGTTCGGCTTGTCCATTGGACATCGGATAGTATGGGCTGGATTTTAAATGTTCTATACCGTTTCGAATTATAAAATCTCTAAAGTAAGCGCTGGTAAATTGTGTACCATTATCCGATACCAATGTTTTAGGTAAACCATAACGAGAAAAAATTTCTTCCAGAATTTGGACTGTTTGTTCTGATTTATATAGATTTTGTCATTACTATTTCTGGCCATTTGGATAGTGCATCGACTAACACCAAGAAATAATGTCCATCAATAGGACCAGCGTAATCGATGTGTAATCGTTCCCATGGTTCCGAAGGAATGGGCCACGGTTTTAAAGTTGTTTTGGTAGGCACTTTTAGAGCTGCTGCGCATTTACTACAATTTTGTACCATAATTTTGATATGTTCGTCAATATTTGGACAATAGACATAACTTCTTGCTATAGCTTTCGAACGCTCAATACCTGGATGTCCACAATTTACCAATTTTAATATTCGTTTTCGAAAAATATTCGGAATCACTACTCTTTCACCGAACATAATTACACCATCAACTATGGATAAGTTATCCTTACGATTATAATAAGCTTTCATTTCAGGATCTTTTATTTCTGTGGGCAACCATTTCCTAAATAGTTCGACAACAAATGTAATATTTTATCTCGTGATGCCTCATATTTTATCATCGTGTTGGTCAAAGGCAAGTTTTCAAGGCTATTTTGTACGATGGATTTAATTTCATTTTCGAACTTTACTGCTGCCATGACATAATCTTCGGCTTCATTGTTGTTGTTGCTTATAAGTCGTGAAAGAACGTCTGCATAAACAAGGCTTGTTGTTGACACAAAACTTATATCAAAGTCATATCCAGAAGCTTCACAGCCCAGCGCTGTAAAAGATTAGCCTGATGAGCTGCTATTTCAGACTTTTTCTCAAAAATGGTTAACAACGGTTTATGGTCGGTGTGAAGTGTGAATTTTCTGCCATAAATCATTTTATGAAATTTCGTCACAGCGAATACTAGTGCCAGCCCTTCTTTTTCAATCTGACTATAAGATTTTTCTGAAGGTGTTAGAGCTCTCGAGACATGGCATATGGCTTTAACTGAATTATCTGGATATTTATGAAATATACATGCACCTAAGCCATACTGGGAGGCATCAGCAGCAAATATTATGTCTTTTTGGGATCATAATGTGTAAGTAAAAGCTTCGATGTTAAAACATCTTTTATTTTTGTAAAGCAATTATCATGTTCTTTGGCCCAACGCCATTTTACAAATTATATATTTTAACAAATTATCAAGTGGACCTTGCAATTGTCTCATATTGTTGACAAATTTGCTACAAGAAAAGATCGCAGTTCTGATATATTCGATGGTTTTGTCGTTTGGGTAATTGCAGATATACGTTGTGGGTCTGGTTGAAGTACATCTTGATTAATTACATAACCCAAGTACTTTACTTGTTCAACAAAAAATTTGCATTTTGGAAACTTCACTTTAAGGCCATAATCAAACAAACATCTTGAAGATTTTTGTGGTGTTCCTTTTCATCTTTACCAGACACAAAAATATCGTCAATATATACTGCGACATTTTCCAGATCCGCGAGCATTTTATCCATTATTTGTTGAAAAATGGCTGGAAAAGTTTTTACGCCAAAGACCATTCTGTTGTACCGATATAGCCTCATATACGTTGTTATGGTTAAAAGATGTTTTGATTCGTCGTCGATCTCGACCTGCAGAAAAGCGTCCGACAGGTCTATGTGACTAAAGTATTTTGCATTCGCCAATTTTGAAAAAATATCCTCAGGGAGAGGAAAGGGGTACTGATGGTTTTCTAAAGCTTCATTTAGACCCGTAGAAAAATCAGAGCCATTAGCCTTTTTAATTACAACTATTGGAGCTGCCCAATGGGAATAGTAATCGTTTTAGTTCTTCTTCTACGAGATGTTTCACCGCATAAGCTACCGGGCGTTTAGAACGAAAAACTGGTTGTATATTCGGTTTTATTACTAAATGAGCTTTTGTTTTCGTGCAGAGACCGAATTTTCCATCAAAAACATCTGAAAAACAAGACTTTAAATGGTTAATGGTTTTATCCATTGTTAATGGAGAACTTCCCTGATTTTCAATAATAACGTTGTTGCAAATAGCATTAATAGGCATGTCATCCAGTTGAAGAGCTTTAATCCAATCTAGACCCAACAAATTTAAATTTTGTATTTTCGGAACGTAACAAGTGACATATGCATGTCTCTTACTGAATTTAACATTACAATTAAACTGTACTGAAAGTGGAAGTTTTCCTGTAGCACTTCTGGCTGCTTGTTTAACTTGTACTGCGTTTGTAATTTGAAGCATTTTAAAGGTTTCTTCTGATATAAGGGTTATATCAGATGCAGTATCAAACTGCAACTGCACATATTTATTATTAATTTCTACGGTTACGTATTTACGGTTTACATTGATTTTGTTAACAAACGAAATACTTTTTGTTTCCACCTTAGGTTTGTTGTTTTTGTTATATTTTGAGTTAGTTTTTGCGTTTTTAGAGTTTTTCTTGACCACACTACAATAACCTGCCTTGTGCCCAACTACATTGCAGAGTTCACATTTATGTTTTTTGTATGAGTATTCACGAGCGAAGTGCATTCCGCCGCAAAACCAGCAAGGGTACTTTGGAGTTTTTTTATTCTTTTTGTCTGTTTGTAATTGGTTAACATGTGGTTCTATTTTTGAACTCTCAATGAGTACAGTGTCTGTCTTTAGATTGAGTAGACGTTGACATTCTCTTGGTAGAGAATCTAATGTAACAGTACTACCTTCGTGATCTATTTTATTTAATAGTTTTGTTCGGATATCAAAATCTGCAGATGATTTCAAACCCATGACCAAAAAATTAAGCACTTAAATTGGTCTAGAGACAATTCCCTCAATTTAAATTGTTCGCACTGCTTGTTTACGATTCCGGCATATGTAACAAAATCGGTATGGGAATCTTTTGTCGTTTGTAAGCAGTTATATCTTATGTTAAACTGAGACGTTTGGGTACCGAACAACTCTGTGAGTTTAGTTACAGTTTCCTTAAAACTCAAGTCTCTTGCGTGCTTTGGTAAAATAAAATTGGTGTATTTATTGTGGACAACGGTGTTAAGTTTTCTTAACAGTAGGCGCACTTTTGCTGCATCATCCAACTTAGCCGCACCGACTTCAAAACCACATTTGCAAACCACATTTCAAAAGTGAGGTTACGTTCGTCGAAATTGAATTCGGTGATATTAGATGCGAGAGCTTCGATAAGAAATTCAACGTTATCACTTTTGCCAATGAATTTTTCTGATGATTTATCTGTTGCCAAATTTTTCATCAGTTCATGCAAAGCCATATTGTGCCGTTGCTGCTCCTGTTTCATTTTTACTATTTGCTTTAGCACTTCTTCCATTTTTGCGAAATTTTAATTTATGCGCTAAGCCAAGGTTTTCCTTGCATAATAAATGCAACTTTTTTTTAATATTTAATTAAATTTCTTTGTGTTTATACAGAAGAAAAAAAAACCAACTTTTTTGTCCTCGTCGCCACTATTGTAATTCTCTAATAATTTTATTATATAAGTCAAAGTAAGAAGAAGAATAAGTAATACAAAAATATGATAACATAAAAGATGACACTTAAATAATGAAGGTGGTTGCCAACAGTTTCAAAGCCTCCAATATTAGTAAAAAACAACAGTTTCAATTGATTTTTTCATTTCCATTTATTACAGTTGAACTATGTTCAAACCAGTAGTCAGATAATCTGAAATAAAATCGCCCGTTCATCATATTTCCACGGTAACCACTATCCAACTGAAAAATGCAGGATTTAAAGTTAATGTATAAAAGTTAATTAATCAAATACAATTCTGGTGTAAAAGAAAATGAACAAGAAAAAATTAATTATCGCCGGTCGTGCTTTTTTAATTTCCCTCTTTTTTTTCTTTAACTTTTGTATCATCTTTACAGTCATTAATCACTTGGCTATCGTGTGGTGTTTAAGTAAAAATTCTGATTAAATTTTCGGAATGAGATCTCTATCCATTTCCATTTTTATAAATACATAATTTGTGTCTCCTTGTGCTCTTATTCAGTTATTCACGGAAATATAAAATATTGGTAAACAGCTACTGTTTGGGTAGCACAAAATTATTTAACATTGAAAAAGAAAAAAATTATTTAACATTGAAAAGAAATATCGTTTTTTTTTCGTAATTGCTTTAAAAATTCAGTTCTGCTTTATACGCATATAATCGCAATAAACGCCATTATTGAGATCAATATTTCATATAAAGTTTCAATTTCAATTAAGTTTCAATTAATAATTACGCAATAAATACACAATTTGTTATAATATTGAGTAAAACTTAAAATGCAGCACTGTCATAAGTGTGTTTAGTCAGCATACCGAACACTTTCTGTTGATATTTAACAACTTAAATGTCAACAACGACAAACAAACAAACAAAGAACCAGCTGTTTTGTTTACCAGCTGTCAAATGAATATTAAATAAGCAGCTCAACTGTGTATATTATTATGCCTGAACACTTAAAATATTGTACTCAATTAACCGAATATTGACTCAATAAAAGTGCATATCTGAACATAGTATTACCATGTCAGATTCTTCAATAACGTTGTTGAACACCACGTATCAGCCAAGCAAAGAGCCTTCTACATCATCAAACCACAAAAAACGAAGATTGACTTCGAGTTTTCCATGTGAACTTTCCCAAAAAGACGGTAGAAAAAGTTGTAATTGCCATAAAAAAATTATATACAAGTAAGGAACATAGAATTAAATATTATTTTATTTATTTTTCTAAAATTAAGAACTTTTATATTCTTTCAGTCTTGTTTTTGGATTCGTTTCGTTAAAAATGACATAAATTATGGAATCATTGCAATATTGTTTATCACTCAATTTAGTAACCAAGAGAAACAACAAAATTAAAAAATCCTTCTTAACGTATTCGGTATTTGCTTTATGGTTTCTCTCTACTCCCTCTTTTGTTTGTTTTCATATGAGGCCTTGAAACGACAAAATTTCAAATTGTTCAATAAAACAGCAACAATAATACGTATCATTAAATAGAGAATAAATCTCATGCAGTAGCTACTGAAACTCTTCCTCCATTTTTTCTCTTCTGATGTTGTTTACAATGTTTTTTTTTGAGAAAACAAAAGACAACAGAGACGGTAAATTGATACTTAATTGGACTTAACTTCTAAAGCGATTCGATGTTGTGTTTTTCACAACTGTAGAAATTGATTGATTGATTGATTGATGAATAAAAAGTCACTTTTTGTATATGCTTTGAGTATGGAATGTCGTAACGAAAATTTTCAGTATATCATTTTTTTTTTTTTGTTATGCCTATACCTTGGATTTGAACCAATTATGGATGACTTCAAAAAAAATGACTAAGAAAATTACTGAATAATCTTTGGGTGAATTTTTTTGATACCTTTATGATCGCTGATTAAAATTTGATGCTAAAGATAAAGGTTTGTGTATACAGATTATGTAACTAAGTCAGGCTAATTCAGTGATCTGAATATAATTAGAATAAGATACAGAGTACTAGTGATATGTAAAACAAGTGCGACTAATATGCAGTTACATCTGCTGGTTAGAGGTAAATCATTACAGACAGACATTACAGACTAAATGCTTATTATTCTACTTCAGAATACATTTCGGAGGTTTAATGGATTCTATAAAAGTTGAAATACCTCATGCCTCTTATGCAGTTTTTTATTAAACACTATTATATTACGTCGACAAAACAAAAAAAATTAAATACCAGGTATTAACATAGTGTAAGTTGTGAGTTTTGTTGAATAGAACTCAATAATATTTTTTTTTATGTTTCTTGAACCCTCCAAACTTTTTTTATTTAACAAAAACTGTTTTTTTTTGGACTTCACACACAAATTTGTTGATTACACAAACATTTCTGAACCGATGATCAAAATTTAAATCTTGCTAGAAAGAAGAGAGATGGGCCTTTAAAACAATATACATCTATGTATTATTTGACTTAATATGCTAAAGTGTTTGATGAGGCAAACTTGACATATGCGAATTTTTTTCATATTTTTTCAAGTTTGTCCGTTTATAGTGGCAGATTTTAATTAAAAAATTTAAATTAAGTTATAACAGTCTGTCATTATCTTGTGAAGAGATTGATACTTCGTTTGATCAAATCGGACAAAAATTACCATAGTTATTATTCAAAGAGTTTAACAGTCGTGTTATATTTTTTATATATATCTTTTTCAAATGAAATTTTATTTAAAAAATTTTCAGAATTTTTAATGGATCTTGATTGTTTATCGGAAAATGTGTCAATTTCACATTTGAGCGAGCACCAAAAGTTGGCCAATGTTTGCGCAAAGAGAGATAATAATTTTTGCAAAAAGCACAAATATTAGCCGACTTTGGTAGTCGTGCAAACGTGAAATTGACACATTTTCCCGTAAACAATCAATATCCATTAAAAATCTGAAAATTTTTGAACTGAAAGTTCATTTGATAAGAGGACATATATAAAAAATATAACACGACTGTTATACAATTCAAATAATAACTACGATAACTTGTTTCCATCTGTCTCCATTACAAAAAACTTTAGATTTTGAAAATAGGTTAAAAAATATTTGGGTAGTCAATAATTTTGTCTGAAAAGATCAAAAATACCCTTTTTGGCAAATAAAACAAGTTTTGAGGGTTCGAGAAATATAAAAAAATAATTTTTGAGTTCTACTCAACAAAACTCACAACCTACACTATGTCATTAGTTGGGTGTATTTCGCACCGTGTAGTTAACCATTTCTTTCTTTTATATTTTGAAAATTGGTTGATTAATAATTAAAAATTCAAATTCAACCACATCCAGTTGGACCACACTATATCCAACAACTGAAATTTCTATTAAAGTTTCGTTATTGATATTTAAACTTTTATTGCATTTACTCAATATTCAGGCCCACATCCTTTAAATCAAATGTTTAACCTGACTATTTAAACAACACTGTGCTGATGCCACGTTAAAAGCACTGAGTATTTATTCAAATTTTATTTCACATTCGCTTTTAATTCTCAATATTTTATTTTACGCATATATTCAGTGCATTTTTCTGGGAGTCATTGAACAATTGTGAGTCTGATGAGGCATACAAAATTTCATTTGATGGTAGCCATCCAGTATTCGGAGGCCAACGATTAACAAGCAATTGAGCAGGACTGAAAAAATGAAAAATACAGAGGCTTTTCCATATTATTTAAATCTTTTTTTCAGCGCTTATAACAAATGATTCCGTTATTGATTTGATTCGTGATGAGTGGCAGGGATTTTGTGGCTGTGAGAAATAAAATATTGCTAAAAATTTACACAATTGTTGAATTTTTTATTTGGCTAGTGATATCTAACCTAACCAAAAGTATTATGAGAACATTATTATAATCTGTTCTCCATAATTTAACCTTTTTTAATTTTATTTCACTTCACTAGCATAAAATGTTTTCGACACCAATCAATCATTAAACCAGGTTAAGCAAATTTAGGGCCATTATTCCAACTTGTTGTTTAAAATTTTTAAGAATAATTTTGGTTGAAAACAAATTTTGTAAAATATGAAATAAATAACGAACTAAAATAAATTAAAATCGTTTAAAAATTAAGTCTATTTCTGGGAAAAATTGTTATCGTTTCTGTTACTGATTCATGAGGGCTTTTTATGCATAACATTTTTTAAGACAACAAAAGAAAAAATCTCTTAAAACGATTTTATTATTAGGCGTATCAATAAATATACTCGTACAAATAAAACATTCGCGTATTTCAAAGTTCAATTGGTCAATTTTTAGTTTTGCTGCCCCTTTATTTGTAATAAATTCTTTACATACCTATACATATACACTGGGTGAATACATATGTATGTATGTAAATACATTTTATTGTTGAAAAAAACTGCTTTAAACAATTTATTTCATTATGCAATATATATGTATATATGACAATGATTTTTCTGATTGTCTGTTCACCGTTATTTAAATATTTTGTTTTTTTTTTATTATTCTTACAATGCCTCTGGTTTCTATGCCGGGGCTTTGTTTGTGTTTGTAATTGTGCGTTTTGTCTTAAAAAATCAAACTGTTTGTGCATATGTATGGCATTCGAAAAGTGTTATTTATTATTGCAATAAAATTCGTTTACATTTCGTTATTTTATTTGTTTGCTGTACGACTGAATCGAAAATATTTATGCATTTGCCAACATCATACGTTCATTTATTATTATTTTATTTGCTTTCATACGTTTGCAAGTGTCATGCACTTGTTTTATGTACAAACACGCAAGCAAACTTATTTACAAATTTGGGTACACTGTCCCATAGTTATTGAGAATGCGTATTTTAGTTGGTAAATATTTGCGTATACTTGTGGTTTGCATGTATTGCATGCTGTACATGCACATACATGTGGTAAAATAAAATACAAAGATTTGCTTTGTGAAAATATTTATTAAATTCACAAAAAAAAAAATACGAAATGTATATACACTTAACAACAAAAGTACAATCGAAAGTAGGTTGGTATAAACAAGAACAGAAATATATTGAATTACATTGTAATGTACGTATATATGTAAGTACTCTTATCAAATAGTAGACAAGGTGTTATCCTTACCAGAGATCAGCAAACAATCGTTTTTTCGCTACTCATAAGTCTGAATATAAAATGAAAGTCTAAATATAAGTGAGCCAACAATATTGAAATTTAACTACTCTGATTCATTCGTACTCACTACAACGTTGATTTATAAGTAAAAGTACAATGAATATGAGTACAACGCCATTCGCAATACAATGCCATTCGAAATATGTTTCATTCATAAGCCTACTCCTTTAGATTCATAACTTTAGAAAAATACTTGTAATACTTATAAATGATTCGAGTAAATTGAATCATTCATCAAAATTTACAGTCTCAGTTGTTGTTGTATTTACAAAAAAAGAAAAAGAAAAAGACAAAGACAGAAAGCAAAGCAAACACTTAACCTTCTAGTGAGTATTGTGGTGTTCGTATGCGAATCATACTTATTTTGTGATTCTTATAAATGTTGAGTAACTGATAGTCGAAATCAACAACATCATGCGTATTGTTAAGTATGAGTACGATGAGTACTTCAAACTTTGAATATGAATAGTATGAGTATGATATTAAAATTGGTATGAATGCGTTTAAGTATCAGAAATTATGAGTATGATTCGATTCTACTCATTGCTGATCTCTGATCACACCGAAAATGCTAAGGTTGATCAGAGCAATAGGGTTGAGGGAGATATTATAGATTGTGGGTAGTAGTACTTAAGTGCATGCATGTACATGACAATATTATCCAATACGTATGTGTTATTATCTATGTATACCAACATTGTTTCATTCTTATTCAGTTAGTACAAAAGTTCTGTGAGCCTACCATATGCAGTCACATGGCTCCGATGTCTACTTAGTCTGATACAGGACTCAAACCTTTTCCCATTATAATTACCATCAAAAGTTTAGATTGTATCAAACCAGTATGACTTGACAAGTGTATCCACGTCTCTTCTCAGAGTAAACTTTTCCAAACTCCTTGCCCTTTTCCACAAATGGATTCTAGCCCACCTCGTTTTATTTGCAATTGTGCCGATATTGAATTTATTATTCACTGGTCTTAAAACAACTGCTGCGTCGTAAAAAACTCGCTTCCCATACTGGGAAAATTTAAAAAAAATTCAAAATTTTCTCGTTTTCTATGGAATTGGAATTGGGATTACTAGGGCTTGTAATAAAGTACTTTGGATACCACAAGAAGTTAGATTAAGTAAGGTGGAAAGAGGTCCACATAGGCCAGCATTTTGGCCCAATGTTAAACCAAAATGAATTCTTTCCGGGGATCAAACATTCTCTAGGAAAAACTAACCTGAGTTCAAAGTGTATCTTGCTGTTGCAGCAATCTTTCTATTAGAGAGCTCGGTCAAATTTGCAAAAAAAGAGAAATCACAAAGCATGCCTTTACCAAAAGAACAGTGGACTCTAGGGATTGCTATTGTGCAATGGATGGCTATGTGATATAAGGGCACGTGTCCAGCAGAGTATAGCAATAATAAACGTACCTTCTTGCTACCAACGACATTGAGCTTCCCTATAATAAGTGAGGATAATATCCAATTTAACTGAAACATTCAGTATTCCTATGCTCAGTAACATATCGTATATTTCGAGATCGATTTCGATATTCCTATACCTTTGATTGATCCGAAATTTCCATGAGAAATCCTGGACATTCATTGGCAAGGACGAACGTTGAAACTACGTTCATTAGTTGCTGGCTGTCCGAGTAAATCAAGAGATCGTCAGGGAAAATCTGCCTTGAAAACATTGCAGTGTTCAGGCTTACATAATTGGCCATTACAACCCTTCAGTCGGAATTACGGCCTAGCTTAACACACCACTTATGTTGTGTGTATTAATTTTATACATTAGTGGCGGGACCTACAGTTTAAAGTCGACTCCGAATGACATATTTTTGAGAAACTCTTCATGGCAATTTTATTTACTCTTCAGAGTTTTTGCCAGAAATCTGATGAGAGGAAGTCGACGAAGAAATATTTTTTTATATTTTGTTTTGATATCTAGCCTGGTGCTCGAACCCTGACTTTACGTCTAATAAGCCAACACACTACCTACTAGACTACGGCGACTTTTCCCTAACTGGAATTCCAAAATCGAATGTTCTGTTCAAAACTTGTATGGAATCGACTCTAATATGTCTGTATTGTCCCAGAATAGTCCATAGTATAGATTTGGCCAGTATTTTTCTGTATTGACATTGTGATGACATTCTGAAAATGCATTATCTTGGTTAAATCGGACAAAATACCGTAGTTATTACTTAAAGAGTCTAACAGACGAGTTATATTTTTCATATATATATTTTTGCAACTAAACTTTTATTTCAAAAATGTTTAGAATTTTTGATGGATCTTGATTGTTTATTGCAAAATGTGTCAATTTCACGTTTGAGCGACTATCAGAAGTTGAACAATGTTTGCGCAAAGCGAAGTAATAATACTTGCAAAAAACACAAATATCAGCCGACTTCTGGTAGTCGTGCAAGTGTTAAATTGACACATTTTGCGATAAACAATCAAGAGCCATCAAAACTTTTAAAAATTTTTGAACTGAAAGTTCACTTGAAAAAATGTATACTATGAAAAATATAATATATATATATAATATAATATACAGTTTGCCGCTTACTGAGAAAGGTAACCCCAAGGAGATGTTACAAGTGCATGCATTTCGGGCATGTAGTAGAAAGTGTAGCAGTAATAGTGACTGGTCCAAACACTGCTTCAAATGCGGAGGGCAAGGTCACCTTGCCAAGGCTTGTGACCGTGACCCTCACTGCTTTCTTTGTAGAGGCGATCCGGATGCGGACGCGAAGCATATCACGGGAGGACATAAGTGCGCACACTATCTAGCGGCACGACGGAAGTTGACATACGCAGGTAAATGAGAGTCCTGTAGTTGAACTTGAACCATTGCGAAGCGGCGCAGGAGCTACTTAAACAGACGGTGCGGGAGCAAAGGATAGACTTGGCAATACTGAGCGAGCACTACAGAGTACCTGAAAATCAACGTTGGATAGCCAGCAAATGCAACAGGGCTTCGATATGGTCCTGTGGTAAATTCCCAATGGGAAATGTCGACGACAGGTGGGAGAGCTTTGTGAAATGCACCGTTAATGGTGTACATTTCTTCAGCTGTTATCTTCCCCCTAGCCTATCAATGGAAGACTATAGACGCAGAATAGATGACATCGTTAAGGAAGCAAGGAACGTGAGGCCTGTGGTAAGTGCCGGAGATTTCAATACTTGGGCTGTTGAATGGCACTCGGCATTTATATGACACAGATGATGGCAGGAAAACATGCGGTATCGGCGGGTGTCCCGCAAGGTTCCGTGCTAGGCCCAATACTATGGAATGTCATGTATGATGGTATACTGGGGCTTAGATTCCCTAGAGGTACACACATCATTGGTTTTGCGGACGATATTGCCCTGGTGATAAGGGGAAAACATTTAGATGAATTAGTGAGAACGTGTAACATTGCGGTTGGTATGGTCAGGAACTGGATCACGGGAATAGGTCTCAAACTTGCTGATCACAAGACGGATGTACTACTTGTAAGCAGTAGGAAGAAGATGGAATTTATTACAATAACAGTAGGTGACCAGCGCATAACATCAAAGCAGGCGATTAAATATCTGGGAGTAATGATTGATAACAGGCTCACGTTTAGGGAACACCTGACGTACATCGGTGGAAAGTGTGTGGCGACGTCATGTGCACTTGCCTGAATAATGCCTAACCTTGGAGGCCCAAAACATGAGAGGAGGCGGTTACTGATGAAGGTAGTGACTTCGATCGCTATATATGCGGCCCCTATATGGGCCGGGGCCATGGATAAGAGGACCTATAGAGCAGGTATAGAAACGGCCTACAGGAGATCAGCTCTCAGGGTGATTTCTGCCTTCCGCACGGTGTCTACTGATGCAGCATTGGTGATTGCGGGGATGATGCCCCTGAGGCTAGTAGTGGATGTAGAGAGGAGGAAACATGACAAAAGGAGGGGAATGGATCTCCCCAGTCCTGTTCAGTTAGTGGATGACGCTATGCATAGATGGCAGCATGACTGGTCCAATTCAACCAAGGGAAGGTGGACCCACAGACTCATACCGAGCATAGGCGAATGGACCAAAAGGAGACACGGTCAGGTGAACTTCTACCTGACACAGTTACTAACCAGCCTTTAATGTTATAGGGCATATCTCTATAGGTATGGTCATGATGTAGACGAGGCATGCCCCAATGAAAGGGAGACGGCGGAGCACGTTTTCTTTACTTGACCGCGATATGTTGTTCAACGAAATTGCCTGGAGAGGACAGTAGGATTCCAGGTAACGCCCGATAACATAGTTAACCTGATGTTAAACTCATGTGACAATTGGAACGCAGTATGTGTTTTCGCAAGGAAGGTGTTGACGCAGCAAAGATTGGCTGAGATAGCAAGGTCAGCAGAATTTGAAGGCAGCACTCGCTGAATCTCCACCCACCCGAAGTAATACTTGATTGTGGTCCCGGGGGGGGCAAATGGTTGAAAGTGTGACGAACTAGGTTGGGTTTAGTACGTATGCGTTTAGCAAGCCGAGAGTAAGTCTTGCGGCGAATCGTGCACATTGGTAGGCCGGGCTACCAATGTCTTTCGAAGATTCCCAGCCTTTAGCTCGTAAAGCTATAAAAAAAAGTAAACCAACAACATCAGTATGAAACAAAAGGTGATAGAGAAGTAGGCGAGTAAGTAAGTAAGATCATGAGGTTACTGTAAACATGCTCGGAAGATTTTCAAAAGCCATGGCAAGAGGTATTCTGTAAATCCGCTGGTATAATTGCAGTAGTTCTTGGAGATTAGTAGGAATAGAAACCTTTTACTGCCTACCCAAAGCGATGTTCTCCGATGGAGTATTTGGCATTTTTATCAGAGTTTAGGCTCCGTCACACAAATCGTCTGCCATCTGATCAAAAAATATTAAATACACTCAGTAAATATAACCATAACCGTTTACCCGAAATTATCTGACTTCTTAAAATATATTTTGTTGCATAATCTAAACGCAGGCTTGGTAAGAGCCAAAGGCTTTTTAAGTGGAAAACATGAATTAAATTCGATCATAAGTAGAAAATGATGTACGATTTCTAAATTTTTTCTAGGAAAACACACAACATAAGTAGTGTTAGAACCTAGGTCCATAATCCTGACTGAAGGGTTGTAATGACCAATTATGTATTTATGTATGTAAATTTCGTTCAAAATATTCTCTTCGGAATAAGTTTTTATTCTTCCGTTTTGCTCCAAAATTAGTTGAAAAAGATTACATCCCAACGACTTCAAATAAATTCATTTGACGATCTCAAGAAAGCTGATGGAAAGACTCATTCAAATTGCCTCACCGTCGCATATGGGGGTAAAACTAAAAACAATATGAGTAGCAATGACATAACATTGCATCATTGTTGATTATACCCTCTTCAAAACAGGACACAACCATAAACAATAAGAAAAATAAAGATCAAAAAAATCCAAATCTAATAAATGCCACTTTGTGAAAGGGGTTGAATTCAAAATTTTTTTAACATAATAAATATCAGAAACTCGTTTTCCTTTTTTATCAGCTTTGAAACTTGATTGTTTTCTTATAACATTTTTTTATTCATGTTTTCTTTATTGTATGTTTCTGTATTTACTGTGCGTTACACAGCACATTTATTTACCACGTTATTTTAAAACATTCGTTTTCTGAAGAATATTTCAAAACTATTTGTCATCTTTAAGAAAAATAAGAATATGTGTTGTTCGTGGCACAGAAACTTCCATACATTATTTTTGAATTTTTTTCAAATTTAATTTACTTGCTTCTCAAATTTGTCAATATAAAGTCGCTGTAGTCTAGTAGATTTTTTGTTGGCTTATTATACTTAAGTCCTCGGTTCAAATCGCAGGTAAGACATCTCGAACAAAATGAAATATGATAAAAAAAATATTTTTTTGGCGACTTCCTCTCAGCAGATTTGGCAAAAACTCTGAGAGTACACTTGCCATGCCACTGTAGTATAACCACTCATGTATAAAAAATTAACACTCACAACATAAGTGATCGGAAAATCCAAACTGAAGGATTGTAACGAATAACCTATTATGTAATGTATGTGATGTACTAGTGAAAGCTATAAAAGCAAACTGTTTGGAAATGTGATCAGAAATGCATTTAAAAGATACCGAAAAGGTCTTAATTGATAAATTCAAACAGATGGGATATTCGAATAGAAAAATTTTGATAATAATGGATTCTGATAGACTGATAAGAAATTGTCCAAAACTTATGCCATGGAACGAAAATTCCAATAACAGGAAATTCTAAAAGAAAAAATCGACTGGGAGGGATGATTTAACATGACGCCACTAAGAATCATTCTACATCGTTTTATCAAAAAAAAAAAAAAAAAAAACTTTATCGTATATGTTTTAAATGCTACTCTGTCGATTAAATGGAAGAAATTGTACTTTGTGGGTTAAACCATACCTGTTAAATTTCGATTACGATTAGTAATCAATTACATTACTTTTTAAAAAGAATCGTAATGATTATATAATTCTATGAACAATTTTTTCCCATTACTAATTGATTACGATTACAAAAGAATCAAAAAATAATCAGGATTACTGACGATTAGTCTAATAATCAAAAAGAATCAAAAGAAGTTTAAAAAAGAATCAAATTGTTTTAAATAATTCTTTTTGATTATTTTCAAATATACATTATTTTCAAATATTCAAAAAGAGTTCAAAGTAATTATTGACAATAAATTGATTACTTTTGGATTAATTTTGATTCCTTTTGATTATTAGACTAATTGCCAGTAATCCTGATTATTTTTTGATTATTTTGTAATCGTAATCAATTATTAACTATTTTAACTAAAAATAATCGTAATTGTAAACATTATTTCACCATTCAAAAAAAGTAATCAAATTACTAATCATTACGATTACTAATCATTACTTAACAGGTATGGGTTAAACAAACGGAAAAGTTTTTTTCGACAAAAAAATTTAATTTAGTTGGTCCAGAGTACTATGATTGCTATAAGCATAGTCTGCACCAAGTAAGTGTTGTATGCTTAAAGCAACATTTTTGCTTTGCCGGAGCTTTGAGCTTCCTATATGTTTCATTACATTCATACATACATAATTGATCATTACGAACCTTCTTCCAGGATTACGACCGAGCTTCTCACACCACCTACGTTGTGTGTGTTAATTTTTATACATTAGGGGCCGGACCTACAGTTTTAAGTCCATATCGAACGACAGATTTGACTTTCTCACGAAAATTGTATTTTCTATCGAGAGTTTTTGGCAGAAAACTGAGTAAGTAGAGTAAGTCGCTGAAGAAATATTTTTTCGTATGTCGTTTTGTTGGAGATATCTGCCGAGTGGTCTGAATCCTAGCTTCACGTCTCATAAGTCAACACACTACCTACTAGACTACGGCGGCTATATTTCATTACACCTAGAATGAATTAGGCAGCCTATTTGGAACTTCTAGACTATATTCTCATTACCGCGATAAGGGAACTGTTAACGTTTTGCTTAATGGTAGGAAATGAGTTTTTTTTCAAAAATAGTGAACAACTTATATGGCCTGATTTCAAATTGTGTAAAAGAGAAAATCAAGGAATTCTGGTTGTGTTTTGTAATACAAGCCGGTTATTAATAATAAGAGTTCATATAAAATATAAGTAATCATCAGTTGTTTTTTCTTTCTATTTTACTTAAATATAATTGCGTTTAAGCGAAAGTCCTCTAATTTTACCCAGCTTTTTTGGTGAATAATAAAATTATTAACTACCAAAAATTAATTGTATATCATCAGGGTGCCCTGGTAGTCTAGTGGGTAGTGTGCTAGACTATTAGCGTGGGGGTTGTGGGTTCGATTGCTACCAGAGACTCTGGTCTGTGACACTACACTGAGCATGTGGACAAAGTTACTCAGTTCGTATATAATTAAAATATAATTTGTAATTGTATTGTAATTAATAAATAAATAAATTAATAAATTGTATATCTTGTATATCAATGTAAAATATTGTAACGAAAAGGAAAAATCCAACATTAAAATTACAAACAAAACCTACAGAAACAAAACAATGCAGTAATATGCAATCTGTTCCAAATTATCGTAATGATTAATATAACTACAAACACCAGCATACAAAAATGGTAAACAAGTAAACAAAAATACAACAACACTACAATAATAATTGTAAACAACGATGTTTACATTTATAGACATTTCGAGGAGGCGTAGACATGAACGTTTGCCTTCTAGAAACATTCATCAGACTTTTTACGTTGCTATATAAAAGGCAAGGCAAAGCAGGCGACTGAGTTAGTGAAGTTCAGTCAGTCTTGCTTGAAGACGCCGTGTGTTTGAAGAGATTACTTGTGGTTACAAAGATCTGTTGAATAATTTCATACTAATTGTTAATGATTATGCAAAGTGTATAAACAGAGGAATAACAAACAAAGCATTTGTTGTTGCTTACATAAAGTTGTGAACAGTCTCACACAGAATTGTGCGAATAATAAAGAATTTTTATTAAAACTAAACAAAAATTTATTTTTATTTTATTTGCAATCTACGAGCTCATATTTTAAACCTTTTTAAAAGTTGAAAACGTATTTAAGTCCTGTTCAATCCCTTAAGCTAATAAAGAAGTATTAAACATTTTAAATTTAAATTAACACAAATCTAAATTAAATAAGAAAACTATTATGGGCAAACGAACGTCCATGACTGTAGGAAATATATAAATTTTTTATTATTACTTTTTGTTTTTTTATGAGATGTTTCGTTACAAGAGTGATTGTAATGATGTATGGACATGAAAAGGTGTTTAAAGTTATGTAAACTAACACTTGTATCTGTTTATTTAGGTTATGACCTTAACCCTAGGTATAAATTTGTTTATTTTTTAACTTTAACATAAAATAGATTGAGAATTAAATTGCCTCATGAATTAGAGCGGGAGATATTTTATGAAAAAATGATTCTGCAAATTGCTTGATGTCACAATGGAAATGTAATATATACATACAAAATGCATAGAGAGCAATAGAAATTATAGCAGGAAATATCTTTTTTCTTATCAATAAATTTGGATCTGTATTAAATTGCTTAACGTTTCTTGTAAATTAAAATTTATTTGCATAAGAGTCAACAAAAAATTAAATTCATGTAGGAGTTGGTGATCCTACTTACCACCAAACACACCAAACACTAATAAAGAACAGTTAATTCAATTTATTTCCAAGGGTTCAATTTATTTATTATTATGTAGGATTTGTGTTGTGCGTTGGTCGGTGGTAAAACTGAAACTAAAACTAAAACTAAAACTAAACCCAATCGTTTCCCTGTTCATTTTCATTTTGTCCCTCTTCTGCCCGTCTGCCTTAACCCTCCCTTGGCGAGTCCCACATTCGGCCCTCCTGGCGCAGCATTCGCCCCGAATGCGGAACCCCAAGGCTTCATGTATTCGACAACAGTGGTACATCTCCTCGATCCCTCGCCCTCACCAACCTTCTCGACCTCGTAACGCCCATGGTTAAGCTTCTTAACGACCTTGTAGGGACCCAAGAACTTGGGTTTTAAACTTTAACCCGCCGCCAAATTGTGTCCGCTTAATTGCGACCAAGTCTTGTAAATTATATTCTCTTTCTGTTATTCTATTTTTATTAAATGATCTCTTGTTCTCTTGTTGAATCTTCAGGATATTTTCCTTCACTTTTTCCCTCAAGGCATCACGTTCCTCAAATAATTCTCTTGTAACCTCTTCTTCTAAAAGACGTTTAACGTCTGGGTCCTCTTTCGTCCTTATCGTGCGACCTGTCAAGACTTCAAAGGGAGTACTGCCGGTGCTTCTAGTGGGAGTGCTATTGATTACTTTCTGAACTCTGTCGACATGTCGGTACCAGTTCTGTGGATTTTCAAGGCACAATTTAGTCAGCATGGGGACGACGATTTTATGTATTCTTTCCACCTGGCCATTTCCCCGAGGTACCCCAGTGGCGATTAGCAGATGTTGTATACGTTCATCAGTGCAATAATTATCAAATTCAGCCGAAGTAAAGGCAGTACCTCTGTCAGTAATAATACGAACAGGGTTACCAAATACGGTTGATTGCTTACGTAGTCGATCGATCACTTCACCTGTACCTGTACTTTTCGTAGGATATAGCCATACGAATTTGGAAAATGCATCTACCACAACTAAGATATAATTGTACATCTTACGAGTCGTCTCCATTGGGCCTACGTGGTCAATGTGATAAGTCATCAATGGTTTGTCTGCTTTATCAATTGGGTTAAGTAGTCCCTCTTTTTTACCAGATTTCGCCTCCGCCATTATGCATTGAACGCAACTTTTTACAACACTATTTACTTTCACTTCTAGATCAGTTATAAAGAAAGTTTTCTCAATAAAATCTTTAGTCTTCTTTGAGGCAAAATGCCCTTGTCGGTGAGCCATCTCTATGATTTCCTGCTCTATACTTGAAGGTATGACAATGAGCTCTCTAGCGGGGTCCTTATGTACAATACCATACTTTGAGTAATAATCTTCATATGCGTGAGTTTCTAATATCTTACTAATTGCTCGCAGCCAGTCGTCTTTCAATTGTGCTTCTTTTATTCTATGACGTAGTGAATCCTCCATCATCAGGCAGGAGACTCGGCTTAAAGCATCCACATGACGCATTTTATGGCCTGATCGATGTTCAATATCATAGTCGAATTCCTGAAGGAAAAGAGCCCATCTTGATACTCTCAAAGGTACGTCTTTCTTCCTCATCGTCATAGCAAAGGCATTACAGTCGGTTATAATTTTAAATTTCAGGCCCATTATATATACTCGCCACTTCTTAAGCGCCTCTATTATCGCCAGTACCTCAAGTTCATAAGAATGGTATTTTTCTTCTACAGGTGTGGTTTTGCGACTCATGTATTGTACAGGGTGTAGTTGCATATCCTCGGAATCTCTTTGTAATAGAACTGCTCCATAGCCATGCTTGCTTGCATCCGTATGGATTTCAGTTTCCGCAGCAGGATTAAACAATCTCAAAACGTTGGCACTAACTAGTGCGGTCTTTAAATGTTGGAAAGCTAGTAATTGTTCATCGTTGATCTTAAACTTCGAGTTCTTTCTAAGTAAATCAGATAATGTGCATAATTCGGGATGAATCGGCGAAAATAGGATGTTAACCCTAAAAAACGTTGCACTGCCTTTGCACTAGTTGGTACTGGGAACTGCTCAATTGCCACCGTCTTTTCCTTTGAAGGTAATATCGTATTATTTTCCAGCACATAGCCTAAGAAAGTTATTTTGGTCATGAGGAATTGACACTTGCTCCATTTAATGCGAAGTCCGTTTAGTGACGCGACGTGTAGTACCTTTTCCAACTTCTCTGCACCTTCTTCTTCATCTTCCGACGGTATGACGATATCGTCCATATACACCACCATTGTACCATCTTCTATTAAGTCACGGAATACTGCTGAAATATATCTGCAAAATACTGCTGGCGAGTTCGATATACCGAAGGGAACATATAAAAACTCGTACTGGCCTCTATGTGTTACAAAGGAAGTGTATTTACGACTATTTTCTTCGACTGGCACGTGAAAGAATCCATTTTTTAGATCCAGTGTGATATATACCTTCGCATCTTGAAGCCGCTGTAGCACATCGTCTATTACTGCCATTGGAAAATTATCCCTTACAATCTTCTCATTCAATCGGCGATAGTCACAGCATAATCTTTTAGTTCCGTCTTTTTTGCTAACCAGAACCACAGGTGAGGAATAATTTGAACTGCTGGGGCGTATTATTCCATCTTTCAGCCATTCTGCGACTTGTTGGTCAACAGCAAGCTGGTCTGCGTAGCAAAGTCTTCGTGGGTTGTGACATACGGGAATATCGTCCTTAAGTAATATCTTCATCTGAACCGGATGCTTACTTGGTTTCATTGGGGTGTACTCACTTATAATATTCAAGATGTAATCTCTTTTATCACGTCTCAAATGAGCTAAATCAACATCAGGAGTTTCTGTGGATATACAAATTTCACCTAATTCGCGAAAAGCATCATCTAATTTAGGTCCCAGTGGATCTAAGATTTCATTTAGCGTCGGTCTTCTAAAAAATGTAACGCCTTTAGCATCTATAGAAACATCCACATAGTTCAAGATATCGTTTCCTAATACTGCTGAATACAAAATATCCCCTTCGTGCGCTACATAAAACTTTACCGTCAAAATAACTCCGTCTAATTCAATATCAGTCATAAAAGAACCAATCATTTTGATCTCTTTTCCACCTATGCCCAACATCCTCCTGGCCTCATGTTTCAACTTAACCCCATTCATCATAAGTAGATTATCATACCGAACGCAGCTTACGTCACTTCCCGTATCTACCAAAGCTGTCACTTTCAGACCCAATATGTTCACATCCTTAAAAATTCTATTTGGTTTATTTATCATCAATTCATGATCACTTTTCGTTGCCTGAGACGAAGAGAGGGTATGCATATTAAATTCTCTTCTTTTATTCGCGGTTTGTTCATCAGATTTTTCTCGTCTGCTACAATCTGTGGACTTATGACCAAATTCGTGGCATCTAAAGCATTTAGGTTTCTTCTCGGTGCACTCAGATGATTTATGACCCTTTGCACCACAATTATAACAGCGCAGCATCTTATTACCTTCCTCTTTAACAACGGTTGCAGCTTCTTGTCTTCGATAGGGTTTGGTAGTATTCTTATTAAAATTCTTCTAAGCCATGCGCGCACACTCACTATCTTTCTTAAATGTTTGTTTTGTTTCTGTGTTTTCTCTTCAATTAATGTTATTCTTTTCCTTATTTAATGTCTTGTTTCATGTTCATTTCGTCTCAATATTCTTTCTCTTCAATTAATGTTATTCTTCTCTTTATTTTTGTCTTGTTTCATGTTCATTTCGTCACAATATTATTTCTCTTCAATTAATGTTATTCTTCTCTTTATTTCATGTCTTGTTTCATGTTCATTTCGTCTCAATATTATTTCTCTTCAATTAATGTTATTCTTCTCTTTATTTAATGTTTTGTTTTATGTTCATCTCGTCTCAATATTCTTTCTCTTTACAACAACAAACACATCTCAAATTTGAAACAAAACTGTTACATCACACACCATCACAAAATTTCTTTTTTATTCTTTAAAGTTCTTTAAGCACACATAACATACGCGTTTTTTCTTTCAAATTGCAGGCGTCTAGTTCTTTCTCTATAAATGTTTGTTGCTGTTTTTCTTTTCTTCTTCTTGTTGTTGTTGTTCTTTTCGCGTAGATTCACTTGAATGGTAACACAAGCAGCTCTTTAAGTACAGTAGCGATTTCGCTTTCGTTATTGTTTTTGTTGCTGTATTTTCAACCGAATAATATTCTTCTATCAAATACAAACACTTCACTTTATGGTTAATTTCTTTTGCTGTATTTCGTCTTGAATCACTTTATGTCTTTTTTTATATTCTTTTCCAAAGTTCTTTTCTTCCTTCTAAACTCTTTGCCTCACTGAATTTCAATCTCGGACGAGCCCCCAATTGTAGGATTTGGTGATCCTACTTACCACCAAACACACCAAACACTAATAAAGAACAGTTAATTCAATTTATTTCCAAGGGTTCAATTTATTTATTATTATGTAGGATTTGTGTTGTGCGTTGGTCGGTGGTAAAACTGAAACTAAAACAAAAACTAAAACTAAACCCAATCGTTCCCCTGTTCATTTTCATTTTGTCACTCTTCTTCTCGTCTGCCTTAACCCTCCCTTGGCGAGTCACACATCCATATGGAATTTTTATTGTGTATAGGTTATATTTTTTTTGTTTATAGGTTTATCTACGGTCATGTTGCTTGTATCAAGCAGTGTCATAAAAATAAGGCATTTAATGCCGTCCATCTAATAAAGACTGCAGAGACTAGATAGACTAGTAATTCTAACATTAGATTTTAATGACTTCCAAATGACACAGTAAGAAAACGACTTGAAGGAGGTCGTCATAGTGATTGAGGTTTAGAAAATAAAGCTCTTCTCTGCAAGCGGAATGTACGAAAAAGAATTGAATTTCGTCAATCAAGAGCAAGATAACGGGAGTAACAGCTCATTAAAAGAAAGTAATTTACTTGGTTCAGATGGAGCGCGTATAACCCAAATCAACTTCTTTCATCATGAAAAATCTTTAACACTAGAAAGACAGGAGAATTAATATACCATAAAAGACGAGTAGGGGTCATTTGACTCCCTTTAAGTTTTAGTAGCAAAAATCTAAAAAATTAAATTGTGCATTTTGTATTCTTAGTTTATAACAAAAAATAAACATTTAATAATACGTATTTGAAACCAAGTTTATATGTGTACGTATATATAATAAAAATATGTACAATCATAAATATATGTACACTAACAGTACTTGTTGTTTTTGCTTTGAATGTATATATGCGAGATCGAGGTATGTATATCGAGATCGTGAAACTGGTCAAATAATATTACAATTTTTTTTTAAATCTGTCTTTTACACGCATCCAGCGTATACAAAATGTTTTGATTATTACAGGTTTCGCATATGGGTTTCTGACATATTTCACACATTTTATTTGTTTTGTTTTTGCAATGTCGTCTTTTTATGGATTGAATATGTGAAACTTGTAGTTGAATATTTACTGCTTGCGGTTGCTAGTCAATGTGACTGAGTTGAGATGCTATTTTGTAAAATAAATTTTCTTCTACGAATTTTTTTGTCTGTTACTTCTTGGAATAGCACCCAAGTCCAATATGTTGAAAAAACCTTATACAGGCCATCGTCTTGAGCTTGACCTTTTGCTATATTTTCTAGCCATTTGGTCAACAACATCAACACCAAATTTAGTTGAATATAAAGAGTCACGGTATTGGGTTTGCGTTTGCTCTTCATTTATTTCAACCACTTCGAGCAAAGCACTCAGCGATAAAAGATTTTTTGTCTCTTTGCTCGGTAAACTGTCAGAAGGCGTTTATTATTTTCGATTTTTAGAACTTCATAGGAATGCAAATTTTATTTAAATTTTTTCACATATGATGGAACATCCCGTCTTGCTTTATTGACTGTCCCAACTAGAGTTGTACGTTTGAAGAACAATCTCTCTGCCACCAATACTGAGGTAAAAAGTTGTCAGTCGTCACTTTTCTTCCTTTGTTTACGAAATGTTCCATTAGACGCACTACAATGTCCTATCCAAGCGTAATGTTATGTTGACGATTGTCATCTTTTCCCAAGTAGGGGAAAACGTTGAGCAGATATTTCGATTTGACAACTACGCAAAGCCAAAATTTTATACCAAATTTGTCGGGTTTATTCGCCATGTATTACGTAAATTTACATCTTGCTTTTTTAGGAAAGAGTTGTTCGTCAACAGCGATGTTTTCACCTGGTCTATAACAAGATTTGCAATTTTCAATAAAACGGCTCCAAACATACGAAATTAAGGCGAACTTATCTGTTTTTAGCCTAGTAGATCTTTCTTCTCGCACGTCAAAACGAGTATATTTAATTATTTCTTTGAATCTCTCTGTAGATGTAGTTTGTGAAAAAAAGCAACTCCCCATTTTTTGTTCCATAAATCATTTACATATATGTATATTATTGAATCCACAAGATAACTGAGATAAATTCGTCCAGTTCTTGTAAAGACATAATCCAAATACATACATATATACATAATTGGTCATTACAACACTTCAGTCAGGATTACGACATAGTTTCTCACACCACTTATGTTTTGTGTGTTAATTTTATACATTAGTGACGGGACCTACAGTTTTTTGAGATACTTTTCATGGCAATTTTATTTACTCTCAGAGTTTTTGCCAGAATCTGCTGAGAGGAAGTCGCCGAAGAAATACTTTTTGTATTTTATTTTATTTTGATGTCTGGGCTGGGGCTCGAACCCTGGCTTTTCGTCTAATAAGCCACCAGACTACTTACTAGACCACGGCGACCAAATACGCTGCAATATATTTGTCACGAAGAGATCTAGTCATATTGAAATCTTTTGACAAACTGATAAAAATAAGTAAAAGCAATGTACGTGTTAGCTGAAATTACATTACGGCATAATACTAGAGAAAATTTAAACAAAAAATAACGGCATTTTTATAAACAATAATTTGGTATGCATGTTTTTTTTTAACAGTTATTTCATGAAATAAAAATTGGAAGTAATTGATAAAATGAATAGCGGCGGTCAGGTATGTGAAGGGTCAGATGACTCCTCTCCGTTTTTTTAGGTAGTTGCTTTAATAATTGCAATTTGGAATACCTAAATAAAAAAAATACATTTAAATTAAATTTTATGGAATATTATTAAAAGTCACGAAGCAAGAAATCTGTGATATAATTCATAAAAGAAATATTAGCAATTAGATTTGTAAATGGGTCAAATGACCCCTCTCCGTCTTTCTAGTGTTAAGGAAAGAAATGGGTCGGTCCTCTGCCTGTCCATATATGTCCAGCAGAGTCTAGCAATATTGCACGAACCTTACTGCTGCCAATGATAGTGAGCTTCCCCGTAAAACAAGTGGACAATATCAATCGAAACGCCTATACTCTGCAACTTTTCGGAGACTGCATGCTTCGTATCGGCCCTGGCCAGCTCGTCTACTTTGCAATTTCCCTGTGTCCCTGTGTGATTCGAAATCCTCGGTAGTCATGGACAAGTACGAAAACTACGTTCATTAGGGACTTTATAGCAGCCTGGCTTTCCGAGTAAATCTAGAGAAATTCAGACAAAATCCTGCCACTCAACAAGTATTGCCCTGACCTTTGCCTGAAAAACATTGCAGTGGTCATGCAGTCTACAAGAAAGTTGATCTAACATTACTCCCTATAGGGAGTATACATTTCTCACACAAAAACAAAGCCAATCAACTGTACACCACCTGACAAATCAATTAGAACATTGACAAAATGCATAAATTGGGCCAGATCTGGGGAATACGGTCGATGCAGAAGCAATTTATAAATCTTTTGAGTAGAGAGTTAGAAACTATGATGCATATAAGGTGTACTTAAGTTAGCCAATATTTTCGAATTTTTTTTTTATCATTTTTTGCTTCTTTACGCTTCCTACAACGACAACCGTGAAATGTTTATTATCCTGTTAAAAGCTAAAGGAAAACAAATTACGTCTTCTGTGGAACATCAAGGAGAAAAACCGGAATACAATTAATTGCTTACAATTTATTTTTAGTGTGATATTAGTTTAATGTCATAATGTCTGCAACTAAGCAACTAATGCATTAACTTGTCCTCCGACAATTTTATTTGGAATTTCTCCACATCTGTGAACGCAACTTTTTCATAAATTGAAAAATATTGTTAGAATTGGTCCTTCCAACATGGCTGATCCGCTGGATGTTAACACGCTCCACAATGTCTATGTCGTTGAGAAGCTCATACGGCTCACTGTTGGATCGGATGTGGAAATCATCACCAACTCGCAATGGACCGAAGATCTTACGTAGGACTTTTCGCTGCCGCATCAGTGCTTAATAGGTTCCATGCATGCGTAAAGAAGCACGAGGAGGATGAGGGACGTATTGAACATCCACAATAAATTAATGTACCACGATATTCCCGAAAGTCCTTACTTCCATGACGATTCGCGACAGACTAGTAATCGAGTCAAGTTGGCTAACAGCTATTTAGCCCCAATAATGTTCTATGTTCTAGAAAAGGTCGTAAAAATCTCCAGCGTCGGCGAATGTATGTTCCTTTAATAATAATGCAGGTGAAGCATTTTATTTGCAGCATCATGTTAAGGTATCTTTCCCAACTACTCCCACTATTCCAATTATATGTAAATCGAAATAGGTATGACCACTACATGCCTATTTTTTCTCCATCACTATATTATCAATTATGTACCTTTTACCTATTGAGTTATAGGGGCAACTGGTTTTTCAAACAAGCCCTAGGTGCAACCAATTTCTGAGTCTATACAACTTTAGTGTGCAAAAAGATGGCAATTGCAGTTCATCTTATTCTTGATTTGCAATAATTCCAAGAAAGTTTCATTCAGTCCTTAAATACATTTCATAGATATTTGGTCATTACAATCCTTCAGTCAGGATTACGACCTAGCTTCTTATACCTCCTGCTTTGTGTGTGTTAACTTTATATATGAGTGGCGGGGCCTATGGTTTAAAATCAACTCCAAACCACAGACTTTTGAGAAACTTTTCCATCGCAATTTTATTATACTCCGACAGTTTTTGCCAGAAATATGCTGATAGGCAGTCGCCGAAGAAATATTTTTTTCATATTTCGTTTTTTTTTTTGTTTTGTGCCTTTACATAAGCCAACACACTACCAGTAGCCTACGGCAACTACCTTCCTGTTCTTAAAAGGAGTCAGAAATATGTTCGAAATATGCAAAACTTCGCCATATGCCTTGGCATTGGAGTGACCCAACCTCTACCAACGTGAATAGCAGTTCATTTCCTACCTTGTGGAGCTAGCACAACCTGGTGGAGTTCCAATTCCTTGCATCCTGATTAGAACTGAGATTTATAGTGTTGGGTAAATTGTCCTTCCCCGAAGTAATTTCGGTTATTCGGTTCAGCATAGTGTCCTATAAAACCGATTTGTTGAGTGATAAGCCCGGTAAGGCAGTCATCATCTATAAAAAATTTAACCTATAATTTTATTATACCTTCTAACGGGTAATACGCAGCAATCCATTCAATTTCATGCACACATTATTGATTAGAATTAAAAAATTAGGCCAAATAGAAGAATTTTTGTACAATAATTTACTCTGAGTTCTTCTTGGGTGCAAAAATTTTTTTGTTTAAAAGCAAATAGAAATAAATTAATAAAATAAATATAAAAAACATCAATTATTTCTACTGTTTATTATTTCTTAAAATTCATGAAATTTTTAAAACATATTGGTGTACCTAGACTTTTGCTGTCCACTGTATATATGCCGAAAAAACAGAATTTTCATGAAGTTTTGTTGAGTGAATTTTTTGTGAAGGAAACTGCAAGAGAGACAATCATCAATTGATTGTTGAATTATACGGTGACTGCACTTTACCAAGTTTACGAAAGTTTTGCACGTTTCAAAAATTATGACATCAAAAACAAAGACCTGTACAACCAAAAAAGTTTGTAGGCTATAAAATACAAACAATACTTGATCAGGATTTGCGTCACAATATAAGAAACGGAATTCATTCATAAGCAAGTAAATTGGGTGTCACGTGAACTGAAGCCCAGAATTTGGATTCCTGAACGCTTTAAAAATATATTACTTTAGCATCGAATTATCACTGGCGATAAAAAATAAATTCCTTACGACAATCTCAAGCGCAAGAAGGCAGATATTAAGCGTAGACAATGAGCAAAATCTACATCCAAATAGATTTCCATTGCGCCTTAGTAATGTTCTATATTTGGTGTTATCAAAAGTGTGTGTTCTATAATAAAGTGTTAAAACCGCTCCAAACTATAACTGGAGACCTGTGCCATACAGGCAATAAATATTTCATTTGAAGGAGGTCAAGTCAGGTCAGCGAGTAACTTGCCCAGTAACAAGTTCACTCGGCAGCCCATATGGCCCATTGTGTTACCTAATGTGAGATGAGCCCCTTGTCATGATCCACCCACCCAGTGTGAACCACCCTCAACTCAGAATGAAACGGTCCAGGTCGTACGGCGCGATCGCCACAATGTCCAGATTCCCACACGCTCTGTCACCCAAAAACCGATAACGTCTATTCTGAAGTGCAGGGCTCTCGCATAAAAGGTGTTGCACCGATTCCGTTTCCTCCACATCAAGGCAGCTTCTGCTGTAATCCTGGTTGGGCTTAGAATTCCTGTTAGAACGCAAACCCTGCTTTTGTCGAATTGAAGTAGGTCCCTGGTTCTCCCGTTGTCCACAGAAGTTTTGAAATTCGGCAGTCAGATATGTTGGACCCCCAATTTCCATATATTTTTTTTTTTCAAATTTTGTTCTTGTAGATACACATGTATCCCCTCTATCGTCTTTTCTTCGTTAAGTGAGCTAATACTCGGCTACATTTTGCGGTCCTAGCTGAGGACAATTTAAAAATAGTGATAGGATAATTTTACCACGCCCGCCATATAGTCCTTGCCGATTCTCACTACCATTTATTGTAATCTATGCAGAGCACTCTCACGCTTTATATCAGAGAAGGGTATCAAAAATTAATTCAATTTACTTTAGGCTTCAAAATTGCGAAAAAGTTCAAGAAAAATTGCGAAAAAGATGAGAAAAATTTATAGTTTCCAATGGAAACTATTTTGTATGACATGTTCTTTAAAAAAACTGTCTTAATAAAGTATTTATTTCCACTACCAATAAATTTCAATTATCATTTCCCCTTTTCTGATTTGATAAATCTTTTTAATACAATAAAATTATTTGTGTTTTTATTAAACAGAAAAGAATGCTAAATAAAATTGGAAATAAGCAGCAAAGCCATAACGTATGTCATAATGTAATGTATAGAAGAAGGAAAAGGATTTCACAAAATAAATACATTTGGCTTTTTTATTCCTTTTTTTACTGTTTCATCCTTTGCTATTTATCCTTTGGAAAAACACAACTTTTTATGATATTCCATTTTTGTTATGGTTTTCATACCCTACACCATCATAGATCATGAAGGCATATAAAGTTTATTTAGATTGTGGAGTAGAGATGAGCGATATTTTCAAAACTGTGATTTAATCACGGTGATTGATAATTCACTGGTAACTACAGTGATTGAAATTGCCAAATAACAGTTACTAATAATGTCGTTCTTTCAAAATTGTTACATACTCAAATTTATTTCACTTTATTTTGAGCGAGGCAGAATTACCATTAGATGATGTTGATTATTTACTTTTGTCTTTTGAACTTTCTGTGAAACTTAATTGTCAAACTTCATATAAAAAAAATAATTACATTAAAAATAATAACATTGATGACACCACTTTGATTTTGTTTAGTAGTCTTTTCGTAGTATGTATCTAGTTGTCTCTTTCTTACGACTTAATAAAATACGTTATTGTCATTATTGTATTTATAGTGTAAATATAATACTGTGATCACAATCACAGTTTTAAAGAACAGTGATTAACAAATCACGTTCACTGAGAACAACGATCTTCAAAAATCACTGGATCGCTCATCTCTATTGTGGAGCATCGTAAAAACTGTTGAGAGACCAAAATTAATGATATTCTAAATTTCTTTAGCAAGATCGGGAAACATCCATTTGATAGCTAATCTTTTAAAATAAAACTACTTCTGCAACTGTAATTTTAATTGTATTACATTCATGTGTAAATCTTTTGGAATCTTTTTGAGTCAGTGCAGTAAAGTATGTCCAACAATGATTCCAATTATCTCTGTGAAGCCAAATTCAGTCTCACACCACTTATTATGTGTGTGTTAATTTTATACATGAGTAGTTGTTTCCGAACTACAGATTTTTGAGAAACGTTTTCATGGCAATTTTATTTACTCTCAGAGTTCTTGCAAGAAATCCGCTGAGAGGATGTCGCCGAAGAAATAATTTTTCATAATTCACTTTGTTCGCGATGTTTGAGATAGGGTTTGAATTAGGGTGTCGCATCGCATAAGCCAACACACTACCTACTAGTCTAGGGCGACTAAAATATGTTCCGTTTAGTTGTAATAATTATTATTTAATTATAATAATTTACCCACGAAAACAAAAAAGTGGAAATACTTTTGATGGTATATAAAAACCGTAGCACCGAAATGGCAGCCTAGTCATAGCCTTATTAACTCTGGTCTGTTAAACTATGCCGACAAACGGAAAATTATTTGTGGAACAAACATACACAAAATTATTGTTATTACACACATACATGCCTACATAATTTGTCTTTACAACACTTCAGTCAGAGTTATAGATCTAGTTTCTCACACTACTTATGTTTTGTGTGTTAATTTTATACATAAGTGGCAGGGCCCACAGTTTAAAGTCGACACCGAACGCTAGATTTTTTGAGAAAACATTTCAATGCAATTTTATTTGCTATCAGAATTTTGCCAGAAATCGGAATTCACCGAAGAAAATGTTTGTTCATATTTTCGGTTTGATGTCTGACCTGTGGTTTGAACTGTGACCTTACGTCTAATAAGCCAATACACTACCTACTAGACTACGGCGACTTCAATTACATTACAACACCTGCATTGTCTAAATTCATGGTGTTGTGTTTTTTTTTTTTTAATTGCTGACTTTACATTTTTCCCACAACATCTGGTCAGGTGGCTTAAATATTTGGAACAGAAAATGATGTATTGAATACATAGCTTTGGGCGCCCAATAAAATCGTATAAACTTTCTGAAATAATTTTCCAACAATGCATTGTATTTTGCAGCAAATATTTGGTTAAACATGAACTATTTACTACGGTCATGAAAACGTACAAATACAATACAATATAATAATATACAATACAACACATCTAATAAAGGGTGTTTTTATAGAGGTATAGAACTTTAAGTTGACATTACTTTTCAAGATGGCGACCGATTTAACAGCTGTCAAGTGATTTATTCTCAGTTTGGTTTGGTAATTCATCATGAATAGACTCACGCCTGAACAACGCTTGCAAATAGTGCAATTTTATTTCGAAAATAATGGTTCTGTGCGGAAAACGTATCGCGCACTACGTCCATTTTATCGTCGACAAAATCGTCGATCAGAGCAGTTAATTCGATTAACCATGGAACGTTTTCGCACCACGTTTACTCTTATTGATAACTCGCGTCCCCAGAGACGCTGTACGGTGCGTACAGAAGAAGCTATTGCTGCTGTAGAGCGTAGCATTGAGGAAGACCCGAATGAGTCCATCCTCCATCGAGCACAGGAATTGGATCTGTATCCATCCACTTTATGGAAGATTTTGCGGAAGGATCTTGGTTTGCGTGCTTACAAAATCCAACTCGTGCAAGATTTGAAGCCAAACGATCATCAAGTAAGGCGTAGATTCGTCGAATGGGCCCAAAACAAAACAAACAAAACTGCCGCATTTGGAGTGAACATTCGCCGTATTATTGCCGATATACGGCCACAAATGTTGGAAAAAGTCATCGAAAATAGGACGTCCAGATTGGACTACATCCGTGCCAGCCGTGGTGGTCATATGCCAGGAATCATATTTAAAATGTAATGCCACAAGATTATCTTTCGGATAAATAAAATTCATGTCAATCGAATAATCCATCGTTGTTTTATTGCAACTTAAAGTTCTATACCTCTATAAAAAACACACTTTATAATAAATAGAAAATACATTGGACGGTTTTCAGATTTTATAATATAATGCTGAATAAATCATTACAAAAATTATACGAATTTTAAAAACAAAAATATTTAAATTCTCATTCAATCCTCATTCTTGCTGTTAAAGCCGTCTGTCTGTTCGGATTAATGCCTCGCACATCTAGTCAACTCTAAAAGTAAAACGAATTTTTGACAACACCCTTAAATTTGAGAACCCGTAGGCTTCATTCTTTCATACCCAAGATCTACAACTACATCTATAAAATCTGTCCAATTTATATTCATAAAAAATTTTTTCATACATATCAGAAACTAGAATATGAAGTCTCCCAAAATGTCATTTCTTTTGAGTTATTGCTGACAGTGTAGGAATTGGTTCAAGGTTGCAATTTCTTTGTATCACTAAGTTTGAGTAAAACAGACTGTATGTGAGATGTAATCGAAATTTTTTAGCCAAATTCATCACGGTGGTCAGTTTACATCACCTCTACTTGAAATGATCATGCCTTCATAACGCGAGTAGAATATCCAATGTGGCGCGAACTGAGTGCAATATAAAGACATAACGTTGTTTTGTTGAAAACAGATTATTCAATTCAGGTCAAAATAAGTTGGTAATCATAGAGTTTTAGTGCTCACCGTTGACTGTGGCCAACGTTGAATCGACCAGCCCGAGCAGTGACCTTTTTGGGGTGCATTTGATGTCATGTGAATTGTTATTCCTCCAAATTCTACCATTTTGTTTGTTCATGTATCCATTCATCCAGAAAGGTGCTGAAGATGATTTTTCGATGGGGTCGTTTGGCACCTACTCCAGAGCCAATTCATCGAATACTTGTCGATATCTATGATCATACGTAATGATCTGAAACAGACTGAACATATGACAAACTAATTTGACGGATGTAATTTCAACTAGATGGCCCTTACCAACTGTAAAGGTTGGGAAGTCCTTGTTGGAAAACCTTATATAATATTTTCTTACTTACTTAATTGGTCTTTACAACCTTTAAGTCAGGATTAAGGCCTAACTTCTTACATAACCCTTGTTGTTTGTTTTAATTTTGCCCATGGGTTGTGGCACCTTCAGTTTAAAGTCGTCTCCGAATGACAGATTTTTGAGAAGCTTTTCATGGCAATTCTATTTACTCTTAGAGTTTTTGCCACAAGGCTGCTGTGTGGAAATCTCCCAATACATATTTTTCACATTTCATTTTGTTCGAAGTGTTTGAGCTGTGGTTTGAACTACAGGTTAGCATATAATAAACCAACACCCTTTCTACTAGAATAATGTGTTCAGATATATGTAATAATGTTATACTGTTTTACCTAAAGGTATTAAAAATTAAAACTTTATCAAATATTTAATGACAGATTCTTTATTTTTAATATATTTAATGGAATAATGTATAAAACATTACCCAGTGGTATCTATGTTATCTGCAATTTGTTCCTTAGTAAAGAAAATATTTATTTTAGTTGTGACAGTTGAGTCAAATAAAATTTTTAAGCTCATTATCGTGCCTTTCGTATAGAGTATAAACAGAAATGCTAAAATGTAAAGACACGAGTATTTAATTAATTTATTATTATTATTATTATATATTATTTAATTTAATTTATTTTAAATAAAATTTTGCTTCAATATAATTTTTAATTGAATTTTTTTTCAAAATACAGAATGCCTCACTATGCCACAATGGTTAAATTAAATTAATTCTAATTCAATTTATAATAAAATTCATTGATTTAATTCCATAAATATGCTAGTTTAACGCCAATTAATTTAGGATATAATGATTGCTTCATTAAATATAATTATTTGAGCAGTAGTCAACAAATTCAATTCGCATAACTTTTTTGCGTTTGTTATGCAAATGAAAAATCTAGATACTGGTGTTTTGCTTTAACATCGTTTAACATTAAAATTTTTAACAAAAGCTACAAAAACAAAACAATGCAGTAAACAAACATGTTTACAAATTATCGTACTGCTTAATATAACAACAAACACCAGCATAAAAAAATGATAAACAAGTAAACAAAAATATACCAACAACACTACAATAATAAACGTAAACAACGTTGTTTACATTTATAAAGATTTCAAGAAGGAGAAATCATGAACGCTCGCCTTCAAGAATATTCATCATGCTTTTTATTTTTCCATATAAAAGTCAAGGCAAAGCAGGCGACTAAGTGAGTAAAAGTTCAGTCAGTCTTGTGTGACGACGCGGTGTGTTTGACGATAGTTATCGTGGTTCGAAGATCTCCGCTACAAAGATCTGTCGAATAATTGCCTAGTAATTGTTATTGTTTATGCAAAGAGTATCAACAGAGGAATAACAACCAAAGTAATTGTTGTTTACATAAAAGTGTAAACAGTGGCACCCAGAATTGTGCGAATAGTAAAGAATTTTTATTAAAACTAAACAAAAATTTATTTTTATTCTATTTGCAATCTACGAGCGCATATTTTAACGTTTTTAAAAGGTAAAAATGTAACAATACTTTTGTATACACATACATACTCGTGTGTGCATGATTTACAAAAGATATTTCACATGATTTCCTGTAAATCCACAAAGACTTCTATAGGAAGAGAATCATTATTATTGTTAGGACCTTGCCAAATTATTCAGCGACTTACAGCTTCTTTCGTGTTTTCAATTCTCTGTACCAAATTCAACTCTGATTTTTAATGACAGAGGAAAAACAAAGTATTTTTATTTATAATAATTATATAATATATATAACTTAGTTGTAATAACAAATAATTAACCATAAACGTAATAGTGTTTATCATTATAAAAAATTTTCGGTTATTTATTATGGGCTATGTTTAGTCATTGGTTAATGTCTGCAAACCAGCAACTCAAGAAGTATTGTGGCCAATATTTAAGTCACCATTGAAAATGTTCAGATATTTTGGAAAATATAATTAAAAATAGGACTATAATTTTAATTTTTGCCTTTTCGAGCTCCCCTATCTTTTTTTCTTGAAATTTTTATATAACAGAATAGACAGAATTTTTTCCATTATTATCACGTTGTGTTTGTAAGTGCGTTTATATGTTCAATATTATTTGCCACAATATCTGTGAGAATTCCAATGTAAAGCATCATTATTTATGAAAACGAATAAGACTGCCTCAAATCGAACGTAAATATGTACGACTATGAGCTTGTTGTGACACACTGCTGTTTTTCTATATTTCATTGCTACTAGAATTTTTTAACTGTTTGTTACCATATTTTTTATGTTATTCAGCATATGTATGTATGCATGACTTTGGGGTGATAGAATTTTAGGTGATTATGTCATATTGACAAGTCCCCTAAGGGCCTTGAAATTTTCAAAGAAACATATTTTTCATGGTTTGCCTGACTCATTGACTCACATTACGCAAAGCACATTTAAATAAGTTTCTGGATAATATTGAAGGTACAAGAGAAGAGTTTAACTTATGTATTTAAATATAAAAGTGAATTAAATTCGGTATTGTTGATTTAAATAATTCCAAGATATTGTTTACTATCCTTAAGTGGCTACCACCAGACGTGTTGTCGCAACAAGTGGCTACGAATGTGGCAACGAAACTGAATGCCATAAGAGCATGAAAGTACAACAATTATGCTGATACCAAAATTTTGGTGATATGATTGGCCTGGCTCTTGACTACACGACGCCTGATCCTGGTTTTGCGATGCAGATACCAATTACACCGTTTTGCGATAATGGTTTACATTTCCCAGGAAACGCCATTCAAGTTTTAACTTTTGGATCCACATAGCACAACAAAGTAGAATATAAAAGCGTTCCTTACATTAGGTTGCAGAGTATATCGTATGGTGATACACATGGAATGTGCACACTACATCTACTATTATTTAAAAAAGTCGGGAGTGTCTGGAGAAGATACCGAGATATTCGACTGTTACCCTCATTCGGGCTCAAGGACGCGGGGACACCGAAGATAACAATATAAAATGATTGTTTACTTTATTTACTTTTTTAAGTATATATAGTTTCCGTATTTGTTGACATACATACATACATATATACATACATAATTGGCCATTACAACCCTTCAGTTAGGATCACGGCATAGCTTCTCCATACACGGTGTGCGTTAATTTTATACAAGAGTGGCGGGACCTACAGTTTAACGTCGACTCCGAGCGACAGATTTCTGAGAAACATTTTCATGGCAGGTTTTATATACTATCAGAGTTTTTTCCAGAAATCGCCGAAGAGATATTTTTTTTATTTCGTTTTTGATACCTGACTTTTGATACCTATTAGACAACGGAGCCTTCGATTGTTGACATGAATGTGTTTAAAGCCATGGTGGTATGTGTAGCTTTTATTATGTATTTATGTAATTTATATAATTTCTTAAAGCGTTACTATATTGTTACAAAAATGGAAATGGTGTTTAACATTAAAATAATAAACACTCGAAATGGTAACATGATCAACGAATAAACAAAAATATAGCAACAACATCAGTATAAACAAATACAAAGACAAACGTAAACAAAAAACAATAATGTAAACAACATGTTTATAGAGATTTCGCGAAGGCAAAGTCATTCTCCTTCAAGAGCATTCATCAGACTGTTTACTGTTTTAAAAGGCAAGACAAAGCAGGGAACGGAGTCAGAAAGCATTCAGTCAGTCTTGTGTTAAGACGCATTGCGTGTGAAGAGAATAATCGTGGTTTGAAGATCTCCGTTATAAAGATCTATTGAACAATTGTTATTGTTTACGCAAAAGAGTGTGAAGAAGAATAACAAATAAAGCAAATTGTTGTAGTTTAAATCAAGTTGCAAACAGCGGCAAACGGAATTGTGCGCACAATAAAGAATTTATCTAAAACTAAACACAAATTTATTTTTATTTGCAAACTACGAACTCATATTCTTAAAAGATATAGGCTTCGATCCAATAAACATCAAATTTGCTTTTTTGTACAAACCTCTTTATGTGGTAATTTAAAATTTTTAATTTTATTTAACCCTGGACGGTTACTGTTCGTCGAAGCGACGAAGCTCATTTACTCTTTATCATATAACTCTTTTATTTTTGACCGAATTTCTCTCTTTTTTTCAACAACCTTAGTTGATAATGAAACCTTGCAGCCAGTAGACGAAAACGAAGAGTAAACTTACTTTACAAAAATGACCGTCTAGGATTAAAAAAA
Organism: Sarcophaga carnaria; assembly: GCA_958299815.1. Classification (NCBI taxonomy): domain Eukaryota; kingdom Metazoa; phylum Arthropoda; class Insecta; order Diptera; family Sarcophagidae; genus Sarcophaga; species Sarcophaga carnaria. The sequence continues at coordinate 69,096,436 of OY283149.1, read as the reverse complement.
AGGTGGCCAGGGTACGTTTACTCACTATAAGCTTTCCTTATCAACCAACATAAAAGAATTATATGATAAAAAGTAAATAAGCCTCGCCGATTCGACGAACAGTAACCAATTAGGGTTTCTCGATTAAACGAAGAGTAACCTTAATGTACAAAAATGATGAGTACCCATCCAGGGTTAAATTTCTTCCTCTCTTTGGTTTTGTAGTACGGAACTTAACAATTTCACTCTCAAAATTAGGCAGCTTAAGGGTATGAACAGAAAGGCGAATGCTTTGAGCAACAATAAAATTTGTACTAACGATTGCTGTTGCTTTAAATCAGTTTACCATATTTAATTTCTACTTACACAGTGTTTATGTTGTTATATTTTTAGATCTGTGTTTTATAATCTCACAGCACTTAAGGAAAGATGACGAGAAAGGCTTTTATCTTGAAAAAGCGAAAAAGTGAAAGTATTTTAAATTCAAAACAGTTATGCAATACTATAAACATAATAAACGCAATATAGCGAACGTAGCAATTTTTGGTATTGTATCTTGTTATTTATGCATTAGTATAGGCTTACTTCTGACACTAGCAAACACATATTTAATTTCCAATTTTTTTTAAATTACATAAGAAAGAAGTTACTTAATATGGAAGTTATTTTTTACACCCCTCCTTTACCTTAAGTTCAATATGCGTTAAGTATACGCCTAGTATGAGGTATTTTATTTTTGGCTTTCTAACACCGCGAATTACTGAGTCTAGATGGCCAATTCACACGAGTTCGAATCGTGTATCATGTATTGAAGACACTTTTTCTTTGTGAACACTCAGTGTTATGCTATATTGTGTATTTCGTATTCCAAAAGTCAAAAATCAATAAGAAGAAGAATACCAATATTCAAAATTTGATTTTCAAGCACAAAAACTGAAAAATATTAAGGAAAAAAATAAATTAATCAATTATCTGTGTGAACAATTATAATTTTGAAATGTTAATTGTTGACTCAAGTTACATAGAAAATATTTTGTATTTTTATTCTTCTTCTTGATTACTGGCATTTACATAAACTGATAGCACGAAACCAATACAACTTTTAAAAACAAATGAAAAAAATGTGTATAAGTGTATTGGATTTTTATGTGAAAATTATCAACAACAAGCATAAACTGTTGTATATACGTCCAACAATACACTGAATACAACGATACAAGGGCTTGTATGAATTGCCCAAGAATAAATTAATAAAAAAGAAGGACAAATTGATCGTGATCCTCTGAAGCAAAAACTTTTGTATAAAATTAAAACTCATTTAATAATAGTTTCTATATATCAGAGTATTTGCCAGAAATCTACTTCGAAGAAGTCGCCGAAAAAATATTTTCATATTTCGGTTTGTTGGATGTCTGAGGTGGTATTTGATCTCACATTTAACAGGTCGACACACTACTAGACTGCTTTTTTTTAATAAAAATATATCTTTTATGAACCTCAGATTACCCTCAATGTCCTGAAATAAATTTTAAAATTATTTTTCATATTTTACTTTATTTTTCTGTCTGAGTCTACTATACAAAGTTTATAAGGAAATTAATACGTTCCATATAGCTCCTAATTCATATTTTTACGTGAAGGCAATAATAAACAATTTCCTATAGAAGGTCTTAAAACACCTCTGTTTTTTGAAACACTGTTGTAGTGAGTTGTTTTATTGGATGTAGTGATGAAAAATTTTCTATACACTGAGTACATTTTTTAAGAGGTGGCGCTGTCTGATATTCTCACAATGAAATTCTGAAAAATCAAGGGCTTTTGGGCTTCAAGCATAAAATATTTGGTAAAGGTTTGATATGTAAAATTAATATTATCTACCTCCCTTAATATTCCCTTCATATTATCTACAATTCTAAAACCAATAAGACAATTTCATACCTTGTTGCGTATATGAAGTTAGATTACCATTCCTAAATAAAATTGAGACAGTATTTTAGAAATCTTTACTTGTATATGTGTCTGTGGTCCCAAGCAATAATAGCCTAAGTCGATCAAGGTCAATTTGAGTTAATTATTATATCATATTCTACTAACAAAACTTTATATATACGTGAACTCCTATTTCCCTAACAATGATTCTCAAATAGTTTTTAATAACAAACTTGCTGATCTCAGTCGTAATTAAGGCCCTTTACTTTCTTTCAATCTCTGAGAGTAAAAAAATTGCCATGAAATTTTTTTCCAAAATCTGTCGGTTAGAGTCAATTTTAAACTGTAGATCCTGTCACTCATGTATAACATTAACTGACACAAGATATATGGTGTGATATGGTGTTCAGATATGCACGTTTATTGCGTAAATCGCAATAAACGCTATTATTGGGCTCAATATTTCATATAACAATTCAATTAATGATTGCGCAATAGATACGCAAATTATTATAATATTGAGTAAAACTCAAAATTCAGCACTGGCATAAACGTGTTCAGTGAGCATATTACAATTATCCGAACACTTTCTGTTGATATTTGACAACTCAAATGTCAACAACGATAAAAAAAAAGAATGAAACAACCAGCTGTTATGTTTACCAGCTGTCAAATGAATATTGAATAAGCAGCTGAACTGCATATATTATTATGTCTGAACACTTAAAATATTGTACTCAATGAACCGAATATTGACTCAACAAAAGTGCATATATGAGAAACTAGGCCGTAATCCTGAGTAAACGGTTGTAATGACCAATTATGCATGTATTTATGTATGTTTAATTTTTGACTTAGGCTGTTATTGATTGGGACCACATAAATATGCATTATTAAGAGAATTGTTAGCGTATGTATAGTGTATATACACGTACATATGTATTTTGAGTGCTTTGTTTGTATTTTATAGGGAAAAGAGCAGTGGCTAACAGTTGAAGATAAATAAAATGCATACATTTTTTGATATTTTCTTTTTCAACAAATAAATAGGAAGTTAAAAAAAGAAACAAATTTAAATTTATTCCAACAATAAATAACACTTTAACAGTGTAACTTAAGCCAAAAATACAGGTTAAAACTCCATCAGTGACACAACCATGGTAAATACTGTAACTATGCAGAGAGAGAGAGATAGAGAGAGAAACATTTTTTGTAAAACCGAAACAAATTTCAAAACAGAATCCATACCTATTTTTATTGCTCTATGTACTTATGTTTTGTGTATTCTTTACAATTACGTACAGAAACAAAAATAATATATTTGAAATAAATATTTTTTACATATCATCAGCGCTGCCACATTTATTTATTTTTACAAATACTGACAATTTTCAGAAAGAAAGGTTGTACGAACACAACTGATAAATGCATATTTGAGTACTTTTAATTTATTTTTATTGAAGGAAAAATATTTCAGTTTCTATTACTTGAAATACAAGGAATTGACATACACATTATTTTTATTACGACATAAAATATATTATTTAATTCATAACGCGAAGTGATACAGTAAACTAGCGGTGATAATGAGGAATAATTTCGGGAAGTCGCCGTGGTCTAGTAGGTAGTGTGTTGGCTTATTAGATGTGAGGCTTCGGTTCAAATCCCAGGTCAGACATCTCCAACTAAACGAAATGAAAAAATATTTCTTCGGCGACTTCCACTCAGCTGATTTTTGGTAAAAACTCTGAGAATAAATAGTTTCGCAAAAATCTGTCGTTCGGAGTCGACTTTAGCTATAACTGTAGCTATCGCCACTCATATATAAAAATAACACACACAACATAAGTGGTTTAAGAAACTATGTCTCAATCCTGACTGAAGGGTTGTAATGACCAATTATGTATATGAATATTCTTCTGTATATATAAGAATAAAATTTTATGGTAAAAGTTTCTGTACAAAACGAACACTTCTATATGTGAACTGCATAATAGTCAGAGACAAAATAATAAAAAATACTTTTATTTTTGTTGGGTTGGTTATTGTTTTCAAATATTCTGCAATATTGCGTTGAAATTACTTTTATTAATACAAACCCATAGTAATTTAAAAGCTTGTGTATCCAAATGCTTGAATTTTTTTTATTTACATAATTTTTTATTAATTGAATTGGGATTGAAGTAGAGTTGATCGAAATTTTTTTTAGATTATTTTCTATCGAAGGGAAACCGCATAGTTATTACACGAAATAATTTTATTTGTACTTCCATCAGCGTTAATATCTCTACCATCCCAGCAAGCATGTTGTTTACGTTATTGTTGTTCGTGTATTTTGTTTAAGTTTGTCATTGCAGTGTTGCTGTTGCCTGTTTGTTCATTTGTTTATCACTTTTTTATACTGATGTTGTTGCTATATATTAGTTTATTTGTTGATCATGTAAACAAGTCCATTGTTTTTTTTTGTTGCTTTTTTATCATTTTAATGTTAAACAATGTAACATCATTTCTATTTTGGTAAGAGTATATTAAAACCTCGTTTTTATAGTTAAAGTGCTCTAAGGAATTGTAAAATTTAATCTGATATTTGATTTTTTAACCAATTATAATAATTATTAAAACTACGTTTTACTACAATACAAATAATTTGGAAGAACAACAATCTGTTTATTTATTTATTTCTACGATTTTAATGAAGTTTGACGACTTTTTTCATATTTGACGATTTGATGCCTTACCCATATGGCGGCTATGAGTGCAACCCTTGCGACCCACTAAACATACATAACCTAATACGTATTCTTAATAATTAACACTTTCGAACTTCACTGAATTAAATATTTATCATACGCCATGTGTTGAATACATTTCTTCAATTTATGTTTTTAAAAAGTTTTTTTCACATAATTTGAAATTAAATAGCAAATATTTTTAAATATGAAACAATCGCTAAACATGTGTTTTGTTGGAAATGTCTAACGCCTGGGTTTTGAACCGAGGAGTCACGTTTAACAAGCCAACATACAACGTACAAGACCACTGCGACTTTCTGTATGGTTTGAATGATTTTCGAAACCTCCCTCTATGGATTTCATTCAACAGGAAAAAGATAATATGTTGCAGAGTTAGGAGTGTTATCATTAATAAATCCAATTATGATTATTCGTGTTAAAGTTTGAGTAGAACATAAGCTTTTATTACTGTAGCAGCTAGTTTTACCTCATTTCAAGACTTTCCCTTAGTAGTACATCCACCACATACAATAAGAACCCATATGTTTCGTGGTCTTCGGATGTCTTTTTTTCAAGTGTAATTCTTGATATATTTTCCGAGAGCTTTCTGTGAACATAATAATCCAAATCCACTTTCTACTCCGAATTTCGACTTCTACTGGATACATGTTAGCCATGTTTAATAGTTGGTAACTCGCAGCCCATAGGAGCAAACAAAGTGTTCCAAATATGTTTCAGCCATTTTTTCACCAATTTTAGCGAACATATTACTTTTAAATAATTTTTGAAGTGCACGTGTACACTGTACGTTGTTTATACTTTTTTGAAATGAAGGATAGAACACAAAAGAAAAAAAATTTTATTTCGAAAATCATAAATTCATATATTATTGTTGCACATGAATTAAATGTACACACTCTTACACATATGAGAATTCGTATTATATAGGTTACAATATGCACATATGAATGCACATTATATTTGATGCCAATCAACATTTATTTGTATTTATTGCACGATAGAAAATATTTGATGAAAAATAGATCCTAAGAGTCGTATGTATGTTTTTTATTGAAATTATTTATTAGCCTAAAATAAATAATAAAAATAAATATTTTTTAAATTGAATTTTTTCATTGATGCTTATCTAGCTTATAATGTTATTTGAAACTAAATGGCAAAAAGTATATCGGATTTAATTTTCGTTTCTTCTTTGGCAACCGTATTTGTCATTTAAAAACAGATTACAGCAGTTTTCAATGGTAGTTTTCAATGGCATAAACAAATTGTGGATTTCATGAATAAATATTAGAAAAATAAAATAAAAAGTATTTTTTTTTAGAATTTGCATTTTTAATACGTTTTCAGTGTTTCTTAATTCATTTGCATTTATGTTGATTAAAAAATACATACATTTATAACATGGCCATTGAAAATGAAAAATTAAAATTTATATTTTTACCATACCGTTACTACTTATAAGATAAGCTGTTTATAAAATTCAAAGCGCCTACGTATTGTGTATTTTTACCGAAATTTATAAAATATTCATTGAAGTCAATGTTAAAAATTAAATTTCAAAAATGTGTGTGATTCCGTTAAAAGCAAATATTTGATTTTTAAACGAATAAATAAGATGTTGGCCGTTTTTGTTACGTTTTTACCTTTTTAAAAACGTTTAAAATATGAGTTCGTTGATTGCAAACAAAATGAAAAAAATTTGTGTTTAGTTTTAGAGATATTCTTTATTGTTAGCACTATTTTATTTGCCACTGTTCACAGCTTGATGTTATAACAACAATTTGCTTAGTTCGTTATTATCCTTTACCCTTCTGCTTGTGTAAGCACTAACAACTGTTCGGCGATCTTCAAACCACGACTGTTCTTTTCACACGCAACGTGTCTTCACACAACACTGACTGAACTCTTACGTAAACAGTCTGATGAAGGTTCTTGAAGTCGAACGTTCGTGATGTCGCTTCATTGCTGTTTGTGTGTTTTGTACACATTACTTGTTGTTGCATTTTCGCTTACTTGTCTATTTCCTTTTCTTTCATACTGATGTTGTTGGTTTACTTGTAACAAGTACGCTGTATTTGTTTGCGCTTAGCAAGTTGTAATAAAATAAAGATTTATTTTGATTAGTTTTTTATTAGTTTTTTTTGTGAAAAGTTATAGATAAGTTGTTGCATTCAAATACTTTTAATAGTAGATCTTTTAAACTAATTAAAAATATGTCCTTAGAAAGGTCGGTATTAATGATCTATTATTAAAGCATAGTAAAAATGTAAGAATTTCTCCAAATTTCCATGCCTAAAGCAGGGAAAATATTTGAGGTATATAGAGAAAGTTATTCAAAAAAAATAGAAAATGTAAAATTTCCACACACATGCATATATATATATAATCATTACAACCATTTAATCTGGCTTACAACCTAGCTTCTCAGTCTACCCATGTTGTGTGTGTTAATTTTTATACATGAGTGGTGGGACCTATAGTTTAAAGTCGACTCCGAACGACAGATTTTTGAGAAACTTTTTCATGGCAATTTAATTTACTCTCAGAGTTTTTGGCAGAAATCTGCTGAGAGGAAGTCGCCGAAGAAATACTTTTTTGTATTCTATCTTGATGTCTGGCCTGGGGCTCGAACCCTGGCTTTTCGTCTAATAAGCCAACACACTACCTACTAGACTACGGCGACTTCAAAAATAACCAATAACAATTACTAGAATAATTATTCGACGGATCTTTGTAACGGAGATCTGCTTTATAATCCATCGATATACTCCACACGAAGGTAATGTTCATATTGAAGCCTGCGTAATAATTATTGGGTGACTGTTTTTTTTTATAATGTCCTGATGTATTTGGATATCAAGTCTCAATCAAATTTCTAATGGACGTTATATCGATGTCCGATGTCTTCTTCCATGGATGATGAAAATTTTTTAGGAAAATTTTGGAACAGTCAAAAAAGTTATTTTATGGCATTGTATTATAGTTGAAAATTACATGGCTCAGGGCTAAGGCCAAAATCTCCAAAATGTTAGCTGAGAAAGGTGTTACCACTGCTTCTGTTAAATTGTGCACTAATACCCCGGTTTGCGTCGCTAATAGGGCCTGAAGAAACGCGACGCAAACCGAAACGACGCAAAACGGAGCAAGATTTTCCATACATTTGTATTGATTTTCATTTAATTGGTTCCGAGATTCATAATTTTAGCTTAAAAAATAGATTTTTCAATAAAAAATATTTAATTTTTTTTTACATTAGACTTAAACTGGAAATCCCCTTTTTCTGTTTTAGCTTTGTACAAACATTTTCATATTAACGACGCAAACTGAAACAAAAACGGCGCAACTTCGAAGTCACAGCTATTTTAAAAAGACACAACTTCGAATTTACACTAGATTTAAACGAAAAATCACCTTTTTCTGCTTTAGCTTAGTACAAACATTTTCGTATTAACGACGCAAATCGAAGCACTAACGACGCAACTTCGAAACATGCGACGCAAACTGAAACTAAAACGACGCAACTTCGAAATCAAAGAAATTTTAAAAAGACGCAACTTCGAAGCAGACGCAGAACGAGGCGACGCAAACCGGGGTATTAGTGTAGATAAAATCCCAATATCTTTTTATTCCCATGCCATGTATGTACGTATATGTGTGTATGCGATTATGATTATTTATCAATTGAGAACGTTAGACATTGAGGTTGATTAGCAAAACTGAAGGAAATGTAGATTCTTTCTGCACATTGAAAGTTTACATTGGCAAACTCTAAGTATTTTGTTGGCGTGTAAACAATAATCTTTAAATACCGCACGAAGAACAATATGACTTTGCGAGTACGACTACGTGTGCACTCACCTTCGCTCGTTTTTTCTTTATGGTCTACTTTAGACTTTGCAAAATCAACTTTAAAGTTTAAAGCTGGAAAAAGCACAAATCGTTTGGTTATTCAAATTTATATCATATCTTACATTACCGCTATGTGTGTGGCGACAAAGGGCAATAAGTGTCAGATCGTCGCCTTTTCAACGCATTCATTATAACTTTATTTATGTCGATGTAGAAATTGCCGTTGTCGCAGTAGTTGATTTGACTTGACAAGAAAACAGAGGCAAAACACATGAAAATAGAGAAACGAATTTCATTTCGAAATTAACTCTAAAACGTAAAATTGTGTTCAGATATGCGCCTTTATTGCGTAAATTGCAATAAACGCCATTATTGAGCTCAATATTTCATATAAAGTTTCAATTAATAATTGCGCAATAAATACACAAATTGATATAATATTGAGTAAAACTTAAAATGCAGCACTGTCATAATTGTGTTTAGTGTGGATATTACATTTAACCGAACACTTTTTGTTGATATTTGACAACCAAATGTCGACATCGACAAACAAAAAAAAAAAAAAAAAAAAATAAAATAAAAACAATGTTGTTGAAATAACCAGCTGTTTTGTTTACCAGTTGTCAAATCAATATTGAATAAGCAGCTGAACTGCGTATCTTATTATGTCTGTACACTTAAAATATTGTACTCAATAAGCCGAATATTGACTCAATAAAAGTGCATATCTGAAATAATATTACCTAAACTCTTCGTTTGGAGGGAATTATAAGTGTTAAACTGATATTGCCTTTGCTGCATGTGATGCCATGACATTACAGAGCAGAGGTGCTACCACATGTTCCCTAAAATATGGTAAGTCGTATCACATTTTTCTCCGAAATACTCCTCAGAAACTTATGCAAATCACATACAGTGGACAGCAAAAATCTTAGTACGGCACTAGCAATTTCATGAATTATAGCCAACAGTTTATATAAAAATTTATTGTTTTTATATTTATTTTATTAATTTATTTCTGTTTTATAAAACAAGACAAATATAACAAAAAGTTTCAGATGACACCTTAGGTACCCTACAAAGAGAACCCTGAGTAAATTTAAAATTCAAAGGCCTAATATATGAAAAATGTTATCCCTTGTAGTTAGCAGTATATCCCTTAAGGTCAAGCACACCATTTAACCCATTTGTAATGGAATATACAAGTTTTGTTTAATGATTTCTGGTGGTACCATGAATGTTTATACGACTACCAGAAGTCGGCTAATGTTTGTGTTTTTTGCCAATATTATTATTTCGCTTTGCGCAATCATTGTTCAACTTCTGGTGCTCGCTCAAACGTGAAATTGACACAATTTGCGACAAAAAATCGAGATTCGTCAAAAATTCTGAAAATTTTAAATTTGATAAATTCATTTGAAAAATATATGTCTATATAAGAAATAAAACTCGACTATTAGACTCTTCAAATAATAACTACGGTAATTTTTCTCCGATTTGATCAAACGAAGTGTCAATCTCTACACGAGATAATGCACTTTCAGAATGTTATCACTTATTTCATATTTTTTAATTAAAAAAACTTGAACAAATATGAAAAAAATCACATTTATCAATTTTACCTCATCAAACCCCATAGCATATTGAGTCAAATAATATATATATGTACACTGTTTTAAAGGCCCATCTCTCTCCTTTCTAATAAGGTTTAAATTTTGGACATGAGTTCAGAAATGTTTGTGTAATTAATAAATTTGTTCGTAAAGTGCAAAAAAACTGTTTTTGTCAAATAAAACAAGTTTGAAGGGTTCGAGAAAAATAAAAAATTTTTTTTTTAGTTCTACTCATTTAACTAAACAACTTAGATAGGTAGTTACTCGGGTGTACTTAATTTTTTGTATTTTGTCGCATAGTGTAATTAATATGTAATATTGATAATTACAGATATGTGACGTATGAGTGATATTTAATTCCATTAATTTTATACACGACATAATCAAATTTTTTATTGCATACTTTTCAACGTAATTAATCATGTACAAGTAATATGATGCGTATAAGTAATATAAATCAAATTTAATTAAATATAAAGTATACCGTTAATTTGGAATTAACAATTATAGTGGAATTTTTAAAATTTTAAATTCTTGAATTTGCACCATCGGTTATTTCGAATGGATTCATATCGTGACTTTGTGGAACAGCATCAAGCCTGTGGGCCTTTTGTATGCAAATCACATCTTTACATTAGCAGCAGTATGTTTGGGTGTATTGACTTCTTGGGGTGCAAAATATGTAGTCACCAGAAAGTTTCCTAATTTTCTTATGGTTTTATGGAAAACATTAAAAATTATTTTCTTTTCATTATAAAATAGAAATAAATTTTTTTTAAAAATTATTACTTAAAATTCATAAAATTGTTTACATATATTGGAGTACCTAAACTTTTGCTGTTCTCTGTAGAATTGTATTTGTGACGTTGTTTATATTTTGACATTTGCTGTAATATTTGCATCTATATAAGCAATTCCTCTAACGTACATAGGCGGATAAGGCGAGTTAAGAATTTGCGTGTTGCAAACTCACGATTCTTAAATAATTATTAGGGCTATTATCTACATGCCCTTTAATTCCACGATATGGCTTGTATTTCAATTGTTAACTCCAAAATACATTGCTTCTATTGAAGCTCTAGAGTTTTATACTATACACCTGTCGATACTTGATCCAGAAATAGAAGTAGTTAGTTGCTTAATAAGTTATAATAAAAAATCTTTCTGGCCACTTCCAAGCCAGTGAAAATCAGACATCTTCCAGTTCTGAGGGAAAGTCTTATCACCGATACAATAATTAAATAAATTCGAGATTGATTGCCTCATCAGCCTAGCTTAATGACATCATAATTAACAGATGTACTATATAGGCACACTCATATATAAAATTAACACACACAGCTTAAGCGGTGTAAGAAGTTAGGTCGTAATTCTGGCTAAAGAGCTGTAATGACCGATTATGTATGTACATATGTAAAGGGTGGGCTATTTAAGATTTTAAATATAAAAATATAATGAAAGAAAAACGGTTTGAAATTTTGACAAATATATGTTTTTGTTGTGAAATACAATTGTTCCGGTAAGCACTGTAATATTATGTCATTCATGTGGCTGGCGCGGATGGCTTTAGAGTACCTCATTCGATCGGAGTATGGGGTCGTATTTCGGCATTCGTGTCACGATTATTGGTTTTCAATTGCTCAACTGGCTCTGGTTTGTCGGCATAACACATTGCTTCAACGGCGAGCCACAGAAAATAGTCACATCAACTCCATATGCCTTCATATCACTCATGCAAAATATCCACTAAAGCATGAGCTATGTTGCATGAAGTGGCGTCCTGTCAAGACCATTCCAACCAATTTACAAGTTAGTTCAACATAAGTTTGTAATCATCAATCTATAGTGCACGGCATTGGCAGTGATAGCCTGACCAACGTTTTCCTCAAAAAAATAGTGACCGAAGGCACCGTCAGCTGAAAATCCGCAACAAATAGTGAGTTTTTCGGCATACATTGGGCTCTCTGGGATTTCTTGTGGATTTGTATTGTCAAAACTGCTACAATTTCGTTTGTTCACGTAGCAATTCATCCAGAAATGGACCTCGTCACTAAACATAATCTATCCATTCCCTCATTGGTCATTGGTACAGCCTCAGGACATCATGATTAACTGCTATATGTGGGTCCAGTAATAATCTAAAATAATATTTTTACGAAAATGGAAATGGTGTTACATCGTTTAAACATTAAAATGATAAACAAAATCTACAAAAGCAAGAACTATGGACTTGTTTACATGATCAACAAATATAGCAACAACATCAGTATAAAAAGGGATAAACAATTAAACAAACAGGTAACAACAACACAGCAAAGACAAACGTAAACAAACTACACAAACAATAATACCTTAAAGAACATGTTTACATTTACAGATATTTCGCGAAGGTGAAGTTATTCTCTAAGAGCATTCATCAGACTGTTTACCCTTGCGATATAAAAGATAAGACAAAGCAGTGCAATGGGCTCAGTAAAAATTCACAGTCAGACTTGTGTGAAGACGCGTTGTGATGACGATCATAGCGATTCGAAAAGTTGGAGCATGGCTTGATGAGGCAAGATTGACACTTGCTGCTCACAAAACGGAGGCCGTCTTGATAAGTGGTCAGAAGATAGTGGAGAAGATGGAAGTGACCGTTGGAGGTACTAAGATCGAATCGAAGAGGGCCATAAAATACCTAGGAATGATTATCGACGACAGGTTGAACTTCAAGGAGCACGTGAAATACATCGGCGAAAAGCCATCTCTAACCCAGGAAGGACTGGCGAGGATGATGCAAAATATTGTTGGACCAAATCCATTTAAGAGGAGAATAATATCGAGGGTTGTGACGTCGATAATGTTATATGCTTGCCCAATATGGTCGGGGGCACTCTCAGTAGGGACGACAAGAAGGAAGCTTTCCTCAGTGTATCGTCTAAGCGCGATTAGATAGATAAGCGGCTTCATGACAGTGTCTGATGAAGCGGTACTGGTATTGGCAAAGACAATACCGATAGACATATTGGCGGATGAGATGAGGCGGATATACTTTCGCCGTCTCGAGTATCCAGGAAAAACGGCAGCTATAAAAGCGGAGGAACAAAGGTCTTCCATGCACAAATGTCAGTCACGATGGGAGAACGGTTTAAAGGGAAGATGGATATTTCACCTTGTCCCTGCTGTAACCCTTTGGATGGAGAACGAACATTGCGAGCTGAACTACTACGTGACCCAGTTCTTAACTGGTCATGGGTGCTTCAGGATGTACCTGCACAGATTTGGTCATGACACTTCCCCTATATGCCCAAACTGTGTAGATGAGGAGGAAGATGCAGAGCATATTCTAACATGCTGCCCCAGATTTAGATGGCCCGGGGAAACGAGTTTCGGACCAACTCGGCTTATGGAAGAGGTGTTGAATTCTAGGATTCTATGGAGCCAATACAGTCAGAGAATGGCTAAAATTATGCAAGAACTCCGAAGGCTGGAGGAACGAAGGCGAAATTTAACTTAGTGTGACAAAGCTTTTAAGCTAACCAGCTCTTCGCGAAGTAATACCTTACGGCAGTCCCGCGGAGGGAGAGTGGTTGAAGTGTGTAGAGGGCGGGTTTAGCAAATAGGTACCAGTGATGGTGAATCGTGCACTATTTTGTTAGAACAAAAGTGTCTTTTGAAGATTCCCACCTCCGGCTTAAGACAAAAAAATAAAACAATAAAACGCAGCCTATTAAAGTAATTTTAAAATGAAAATGTATTTCAATTTAACAGGAACCAATATACGGAATAATGTAATTAAATATCGAAGATCATTATTTAACCCTTTAATAACAGGGGCAAATATATCCCAAACCGAAAAAATTTAATATTAAAAAACGGGTGGGTGTTATATTATTTTTATTTATTTCTAAGTTATTTATTTATTTATTTATTTATTTATTTATTTATTTATTAATTACAATACAATTACAAATTATATCCTAATTATATACGAGCGAAGTAACTTGACTATTTGCTCGCTGTGGTGTCACAGACCAGAGTCTCTGGTGGGAATCGAACCCACGACCCTCACGCTAATAGTCTAGCACACTACCCACTAGACTACCAGGGCACCCATTTCTATGTTATTATTTTCTAAGTTTCTAAGTGAAGTTGACAGTTTTTGGCACGTGAGATTAAAATATTCTTAACCAAACGAGAAGAGATTTCTAATGAGGTCTTACTACTTTTAAGTCTACGTTCCAAATCAATGGGATCAGCAAAGGATGATGCCTCTGAATTTAAGTGGTTTCTAAATCGGGTGTTATGTTTCGTTGCAATGCTTTCAATTTGTTTTTTAACCATATAAACTCAAATAAAAATAAAATTTTGCATATATTGAGAGTAGACAATAGTTAAACGCGACTGTGTCACTTAAAAATTATTAATTTGTTTTTAAATGGGACCAGAGCTCACATTTTAACGCTTTTCCTGTTTCAGATGTATTCCTTTTAATATTGTTACGAAAATAGAAATAATGTTACATCGTTTAATATTAAAATGATAAACAAAAGCTACAAAAACAAAAACTATGAACTTGTTTACATGATCAACAAATATATAGATATGTAGCAACAACATCAGTATAAAAAGTAATAAACAAGTAAATAAACAGGCAACAACAACACTGAAAGGACAAATGTAAACAAAATACACCAACAACTATAACGTAAACAACATGTTTACATTTCTAGAGATTTCGCGAAGGAAAAGTTATTCTCCTTCAAGAGCATTGATCAGGCTATTTACCCTGCGATATAGAAGGCATAACAAAGCAAGCAACGGGATCAGTAAAAATTGTGTGAAGATGCGTTGCGCGTGAAAAGAATAATCGTGGTTTGAAGATTTCCGTTGTAAAGATCTAACGAACAATTATGAGTATTTACGCCGAAGAGTGTAAAAAGAATAACAAACAAAGCAAATTGTTGTTGTTTCCATCAAGTTGTGAACAGTGGCTCACGGAGTTGTGCGAACAATAAAGGATTTTGGTTAAAACTGAACACAAAATTATTTTTATTTTATTTGAAACCTACGAAATCATATTTTTAACGTTTTAAAAAGGGTAAAAACGTAACAATATTTAAAATTAATTAATTTGAATATCTCACAAAAATGATTGAGCATTTTTAATGCATCATCAGATTTTGCCAGAATATAGAGATTACCCGTATATTGAACGTTATGCCAAGGCTTCGGTTTGAAGAATCAACTAGAAACCTCTATTTTTGCAACAATAAAGAGGTACAAGATGCTTTCAGAAATATCAAACAACAATATATCAATAAGCACATGTAATGAATGAATGTAATAAAACAGAACGCAAAATATGGGTCTGTCAAATTAGGCTACAGACTGGTGAGCAAACCATCGAATGCCACCAAAATTTTAAAATTTCATAACTTTATTGAAGTAAATATCTCATTTTATTAAAAAATTAGTATTAATACCGAAAATATTAGAAGTAATTAATTTTCTCTGAATTTTCACAAATGGTAAATAGATTTTAAAATATGTCTTCTGGACATCTAATAAATCATCCATTCTAAATAGACAAATTGATAACTTTGGGTCTCATGGTCGTGAAGGGTTAATAATCATTTTATATATATTATTACGAAAATGAAAATAGTGTTTTGCTTTTACATCGTTTAACATTGAAATTATAAACAAAAACTACAAAAACAATGACCAAGTAAACAAAAATGTGTCCACAAACACCAGTATAAAAAAGAATGATAAACAAGTAAACAAAAATGCAACAACAACCATTACCAGAATAAATTTAAACATAATACACTAACAACAATAATGAAACAACGATGTTTACATTTATAGAGATCTCAACAAAGCGAAGACACTAACATTCGACTTCAAGAACATTAATCAGACTGTTTACGTTGTGATATAAAAGGCAAGACAAAGCGGGAAATGGAGTTAGTAAAAATTCAGTCAGTATTGTGTGAAGACGCGCGGTGTTTGAAGAGAATAATCGTGGTTTGAAGATCTCCGTTATAAAGATCTGTCTAACAATTGTTATTGTCTACGCAAAAGAGTGTAAAGAAGAATAACAAACAAAGCAATTGTTATTATTTAGATCAAGTTGTGAAAAGTGGCACGCAGAATTGTGCGAACAATAAAGAGTGTGATTAAAAGTAAACACAAATTTATTTTTACCTTAAGAGCTACATTTACTGAAAGGTAATTTTGTATTCTTTAATTTTGTAAATAAGTTTGTACATGTTTGGAGAAATGTATTGAAAAGGCAAGGTTAGGTTATGTTAGAGGACGTGTACTTGTCAATTAAGACAAGTACAGTACACGGAGGTCAAATTAACCCATTGTACAACGTCCTAGTTTCTCACACCACTTATGTTGTGTATGTTAATTTTATACATGAGTGGTGGGACCTACAGTTTAAAGTCGACTCCGAACGACAGATTTTTATTTATTGAGAAACTTTTCATGGCAATTTTTATTTACTCTCAGAGTTTTCGCCAGAATTCTACTGGGAGGAAGTCGCCGAAAAAATACTTTTTGTATTTTTGTCTTTGATGCCTGGCCTGGGGCTCGAACCCAGGCTTTTGCGTCTAATAAGCTAACACACTACCTTCTAGACTACGGCGACATGATAGTTTGAAAAGGCAAACTAAGGCAAAATTTCATCGTTTTTAAATCACAATTATTTTTCTCATAGATATGGCTCATTCATTTTATTTATTTCTAAATATTTTTTGTTAATATTTTCAACAAACTTGGACACTTTAAGTTGTTTACAACCTCTAAATGAAATTCGAATTTAATTTAGCAAAAAAAAAGAAGAAAATTTTTTCATTTAACCAGATTTAAAGTTACCAGTTCTAAAAGAATAAATGAAATGGGAAGAAAGTAGAAAAGCTTCTTATTTAACTTTTTAATACACTGCAATATTGAGAAACTTTTCTAAACTCTTAGAAAATTTTTTTTCTTTTTCTGTTAGAAAAAGGGTAATGTTGGTCTTCAATACTGCAACTGCGTAGATTTACCAAGAATTTTTAAGAATCATTTCACCACACACTTTTTATCATTATTTACTGTTTTGCAGGCTGTGAAAAGCATTATTAAATAGTTTCTTCACACTTATTTAAATAAACTATAACTATTTTATTATTTATTTTATTTATTATTTTTATTTATTTTATCTTTAATTTTAAGGTTCTTTTGTTATTTGGATGCAGTACACAGTACTGTATAGTTGTAGCTACGTACATATATACTAACTTATAAATGTTAGACATATTCGATTCACTGAGATGCTGGTAACAGGGTAATAACAGTATTATAAACCAATTCGCTTATACTATATTCAGATATGCACTTTTATTCAGTCAATATTCGGTTTATTGAGTACAATATTTTAAGTGTTCAGGCATAATAATATACGCAGTTCTGCTGCTTATTCAATATTCATTTGACAGCTGGTAAAAAAAACGATGTTTTTATTTTGTTTTGTTGTTTTTTTCTTTTTGTTTTGTTTGTCGTTGTTGACAACTGAGTGATCAAATATCAACAGAAAGTATTCGGTTAATTGTAAAATGCTCACATCGTTGCTTTTACATCGTTTAACATTAAAATTATAAACAAAAGTTACAAAAACATAAAAAACAATGAATTTGTTTACAAATTATCGCACGGCGTAGTAAACAACAAGCATCAGTATAAAAAATGGTAAACAAGTAAACAAAAATACAACAACAAACACTACAATAATAAATGTAAACAAAATACAAAAACAACAACAATGAAACAATGAAGCTTGCATTTATAGAGATCTGGAGAAGGCGAACATTCGCCTTTAAGAACATTTATCACACTGTTTACGTTGCCATATAAAAAGCAAAGCAAAGCAGGGAAATGAGACAGTAAAAGCTCAGTCAAACTTGTGTGAAGACACGTTTCGTTTGAAGAGAGTAATCGTGGTTTGAAGATGTCCGTTGCACAGATCTGTCGAAAATTTGTCTAGTAATTGTTATTGTTTATGCAAAGTGTGGAATAACAGAGGAATAACAAACAAAGCAGTTGTTGTTGTTACATCAAGTTGTGAAAAGTGGCACACAGAATTGTACGAATAATAAGGAACTTTAATTAAAACTAAACACAAATTTATTCTTATTTTATTTGCTATCTAAGAGCTCATATTTTAAACGTTTTTAAAAGATAAAAACGTAACAATAAAATCAATAGTTGAAAAGTCGCGCTGGATTGGTTAGTCTACAAAGGTTCAAATACCGCAGAAGGCGAAAAAATTTGATCATTACAAAATTAACCCATATGTGCCTAACGCCCCATTTTTAAAATACTAAGATATTGATCAGATGTGTGGTACACCATATAGATTCCAATAAATACAAAAAACCCATGGTTTTACGGGGGGGAAAAGAGTTGGGCACATACGGGTTAAGGGTTTTAAATATTCTTGTATATAATAAAATAATATACCTAGTAATACGCTCTAACTTTCGTTCCACCGTATCGTATCGACACGTCTCAATAAAAAACTTAAATCAAATCAGCAAAAATTCCTTCCCAGTCATACCTGTTAAGTAATGATTAGTAATCGTAATGATTAGTAATTTGATTACTTTTTTTGAATGGTGAAATAATGATTACAATTACGATTATTTTTAGTTAAAATAGTTAATAATTGATTACGATTACAAAATAATCAAAAAATAATCAGGATTACTGGCGATTAGTCTAATAATCAAAAGGAATCAAAATTAATCCAAAAGTAATCAATTTATTGTCAATAATTACTTTGAACTCTTTTTGAATATTTGAAAATAATGAAAAAGAATTATTGAAAAAAATTTGATTATGTTTGTATATTTGAAAATAATCAAAAAGAATTATTTAAAACAATTTGATTCTTTTTTAAACTTCTTTTGATTCTTTTTGATTATTAGAATAATCGTCAGTAATCCTGATTATTTTTTGATTCTTTTGTAATCGTAATCAATCAAACTAATAACGACTGCACATACGTAGCATAATTGCACACCTTAAGTCAGGATTTAACTAAACCTAACTTTATCGGGAAGTTATAATTATGGCCCTAAACCTACTTACATACATAATTGTTCATTACAACCCTTTAGTCAGGATTACGACCTAGTTTCTCACACCACTTATGTTGTGTGTGTTAATTTTATACATGAGTGGCGGGACCATGTCGACTCCGAACGACAGATTTTATAGAAACTTTTCATGGCAATTTTATTTACTCTCAGAGTTTTTGCCAGAAATCTGCTGAAAGAAAGTCGATGAAGAAATACTTTATCATATTTTCGTTTTGATGTCTGGCCTGGGGTTTGAACTGTGGCCTTACGTCTAATAAGCCAACACACTACCTACTAGACCACGGCGACTAAAGCTGCTAATTGTTATCGAATGTATAAAAAAGAAGAACAATAATAAGAAAGAAAATGTGAAAAAATCAAATAATCAAAAAAATGTATTGTATTAAAAAATAAAATAATTATTTCAAAACAAACAGTTCAAGGTTGCCAAAAAAAGAAAATGTACCATTACAATCCACTTTTATTTCAATTGTTGTTGTAAATGTAAAAATAATATTTTTTCACTTTCATAAAGATGTCACACTATATTTGCATTAATGGGTTTTAGATTTGGATTTTCGTTTCATGTCTTTTTTTCTTCGTATTATATTTCGGGTAGTGTCTCATTTTTAAAGAGGGTATAACAAGCAGAATATAAAGCCATTGGCAGTCATGTAATATTAATGATTTTGAATTTATAACACACTGCAAGAATTTTGCCCAAAGTCGTAAATCTGTAAATTTTTGCATTGCTTACACAATAGTAATGAAAACATTAAAACAATTCAAAAATGTGCAGAAAGTCAAGTTCATTTTCGCTATGCGCAATGCTAAAAACACAATAAAAGCAACACAGCAAGTTCTCCAAAAATTAAATACATAGGCGAATATGGAAATGATTATTTTAATGGCAACGCAACAACAAGTAAATGGTTGTTGCAAAATTCCTATATTCGCTGTGTTGACTTTATTGTGTTTATAGCATAACGTGCTGATACATTTTGAAATATTTTCAAAGTTTAGAAAATTTAAATCGAATTATTTACTGTCTTCATTTCAAAATGACTGTAATTTGTGTGCTACTAAGACAATTTGAACATCCAAGCACTACAGTGCTGCGTTCACAATTTCTTAAAATTATTTTAATTTTTGAAATGAAACAAATAATACCACACTAATTACACTATGCGACGAAATACCAAAAACTAAATACACCCAAGTAACTACCTAGTCTAAGACATTCAGTTAGTCGAGTAGAACTCAAATATATTTGTTTCATATTTCTCGAACCCTTCAAACTTGGTTTATTTGACCAAACGGTATTTTTGACGTTTTTACACAAAATTATTGATTACCCAAATATTTTTTAACCTATTTTCAAAATCCAAAGTTTTTTGAAAAGGTATAAAGGGACAGATGAGCCTTTAAAATGGTATACATAAACATAAGGTTCAAACTTACGTGTTATGAGATTTGGTCGGTATCATTTTTTTAAATTCAGCTATTCTTAATTGCACAATTTACTTAAAAAATATGAAATAAGTGATAACATTCTGAAAGTGCATTATATTGTGAAGAAATTCACACTTTGTTTGATCAAATCGGACAAAAATTACCGTAGTTATTATTTAAACAGTGTAACAGTCGTGTTATATTTTTTATATATGTCATCTTATCAAATGAATTTTCAGTTCAAAAAATTTCGAAAGTTTTGACGGATCTTGATTGTTGTTTGCACGACTGCCGTCGTTATCAACCAACATTGTTTATAAAAAGAGCGAAATTTGGTCATAAATAAAAATGAATTTATGATAAAGAGTAAATCAGCTTCGTCGATCCGACGAACAGTAACCATTCAGGGTTAAATTGTTCGTCGGTTCAACGATGAGTAACCTTAATGTACAAAAATGAAGAATAACCGTCCAGGGTTAAAAACTGTTTGACTTGTTTAACCATCAAGTTCTATTCGTTTGACATTCACTCTGTTCTTGTTGTTACACCTGCTGCTGCTTGTGATGGTTTTGTTGCATATACACAGCCAACCCTATGTCAGATTTAAGAAAAAATTTTCTTCTTCTTCATCTTTTTTCATCTAAAAGACAGCTGGATAGATACCAGACAGAGATCAGCAATGAGTATTCAAAAAGATAAGCAGATTTGAATCGTACTCATAATTTCTGATACTTATACGCATGCATACTTATTTTAATATCATACTCATACTACTCCTATTCAAAGTTTAAAGTACTCATCGTATTCATACTTAACAATACGTATGTTGTCGTTGATTTCGGCTCTCCATGACTCAACATTTACAAAAATCACAAAATAAGTATGATTCGCATACGAATACTACAATTTTCACTAGAAGGTTGTGTGTTTGCTTTGCTTGCTGTCTTTGTCTTTTTCTTGCTTCTTTTTTTGTAAATGCAACAACAACTAAGAGTGTAAATTTTGATGAATCACAAGTATCGTTTATGAGTATTGTAAGTATTTTGCTAAATCTATGAATCTGAATAAGAGGGCGTATGAATCGAACATATTTCGAATGGTATGAGTTCGATGTCAACGTTGTAGTCATACTCATTGCGACATATATACATAATTGGTCATTACAACGCTTTAGTCAGGAATACGACCTAGTTTCTCACACCACTTATGTTGTGTGTGTTAATTTTATACACAAATGACGGGACTTACAGTTTAAAGTCGACTCCGAACGACAGATTTTTGAGAAAGTTTTCATGGCAATTTTATTTACCCTCAGAGTTTTTGACAGAAATCTGCTGAGAGGAAGTCGCCGAAGAAATACTTTCAGTATTTTATTTTGATGTCTGGCCTGGGACTCGAACCCTGCCTTTACGTTAAATAAGCCAACACACTACCTACTAGACTACGGCGACATGTATTTATAAATCTATGTTGTAGTGAGTACGAGTGAATCAGAGTAGCTGAATTTCAATACTGTTGACTCACTCATACTCAAAATTTCCTGAGTACTTATGAGTGGCAAAAAAACGATTCATTGCTGATCTCTGATAGAAGATGTATGCATAGTTTACATGATTGATTGGTTGGTTGCTTGGTTATGGGTTATGGCGTAATAAAGTTATTATGTGTTGTTAATTTAAATAAAGAAATAACAATGAATAAAATACACAATTACGTTTATTTCAAAACTACAATCTTCACCTTCTTCTTCTTCTTCCACAATCGTGACAAATGCTGATTTAAACATTAAGAAAAAATACGCCAAAAAAAAGAAAAAAATTAATATAAAATTCACTTTCATTTTTGAAATCAATCTCATATTGTTATTCAAAATAAATAAAAGATGTTTTCCTAGCCTTTAGCAAAAAAATTCAGCCTTTCTAAACCAATAAATTCATCACAATTGTTATGATTTCCTTTGTTAGTTATTCAAAGTCATCACCTAACCTAACCTAACCTAACCTAACCTAACCTAACCTAACCTAACCTAACCTAACCTATTTCAAGTCATCATATATCCCTACAGGGGATATCATGTTTCTTAAATTAAATTTCAAGTTAAAAAAGAAAGGCACACAAGAAAAAACATTGTAATTCAAAACTTTTAAGTGAAAATCTGGAAGCAAAAGTTTTGGTTTTAGTCGTTAGTTTACGTCCTTTTTTCTTCTTTTGAATTATTGTTTTTAACAGGATTTCAAAACCAAAAGTTATGCGGCGTCATATGAGATGATATTCCATACTCGTTCAAACACTACAACAATTACAACAATTAAACAATTGAACAATTAAATTTTACCATTGAAAGTGTTATGTTTACCAAGATGACGAAAGATATTAACGAGTACGAGAAGATATGTTACATAACAAATGCACACCCACAAATTAGTAAGTTGTCACATAAGTTTAAACACCATTTCAGTGTCGAAGTACAAACTTCCCCGAGTTCTACTTGGAGTTTAGTTGTTTGCGTACGTACAAGATGTGGCATACAGTGGGCCAATATGCTGAAAAATGGAAGCATATTATGACACTACCTACAAAGAGTTGTAATATGTAGCAGCGAGAAACGTCTCTTAAAATTGCTTCGTATTCACTAACTAAGAATTATATTGTATTCATGATTTATATTCATGCTTGGTTTTTTAAAATTGGGGAAAAAAAACGCAGACAATTTGTGTAAAATATTAATTTGGAGCAATAAAATTTTAACTGTGTTGCCTGTTGCATCCAACTAGTTGTACCTCGAGGTAGTTTTTACAGTATTTTGTACGGCCATGGCTGCTGAAATATTGTTCTTCAGGAATAGGTTTATTCCTGGAAAGAAGAAACTTCACTCATTCCCACACAAATAATCGAATTGGGTCATATTGTATGAAATTGGTAGTTCACCAATCTAGCCTGTCAAAGATTTCATAGCATCCCCTGCCGTGTGTTATGCATCATGGTGTTCGTGCTTCCACATGTCAACCAAGTCCAATTTTTGTTATTTTTGGAAGTAAAAGTCACATGCTGATAGCTTGCGCCACAAACTGTAACGTTACGACTTTCATCTACTTTGAAAAGATACGTTTCGCCTTATTAGACGAAAAGCCAGGGTTCGAGCCCCAGGTCAGACATCAAAATAAAATACAAAAAATATTTCATCGACGACTTCCTCTTAGCAGATTTCTGGAAAAAACTCTGAGAGTAAATACAAATTGCCATGAACAAGTTTCTCAAACAATCTGTCTGTTCTTAGGAATTCATTACACTCTACCTAATTATACTGACTGTAATCCTAAGGTTTTTTGTAGTTCTACTTGAAGTACTGTCCAATGAAGCTGTCGACCAACTAACCAAGGTGCATTAGAATTCATCACACGATACCTAACGCCTGTGACTATAATCCTATGACTTTCATCGTTCCTTATGAATATGTTAAGCAGTGCTTCTTTCAGCGTGGGTTGTAGGCTTTTAAATTGTTTTTCACTGCTATTCACATCAATTTCGACGATTCTGCATTGAGACAAACATTAGATTTTATTTTTATGGAACCGATTTTTGATAGAAGAACATTTTTTGTACTGCACGATATTTGACTTCTCTCCAGCATGAGGGTTTATTCACATATGTACTCACCTAATGCCACAGCAACTAGTGTCATAGTTTAGTAAACGCCTATTGTGTAGCCAAGTTATATATGTACGATGTTGGTTGAGGAATTTTCGATATGACACTGCCAGCTTTTTAATACTTCTTTGGTGTAGTTAAACCACGTTCGTCAAGTATCTCCACATAAGGAACTGTAAATACAAGTAGAACATATATACTTATATGTGATAAAAAAAATTTGTATGCGGTTATGAGTGCTGGTGTTGGTTGCCAATGTATGTATCGTATGTAAGTTAAGTTTGCGGTTGTGTTAATTTTATGAGTGGTTAGGTATGGATCCGTGTTGATGTAAGTGGAAATGAATATAAACAAACCATTTAAAAGCATTTACAATATCTTTGAATTGAAATGTTATTTTTACAGGTGGTCGAGCCACAACAGGTGGTAATTCACTCATGTCAATATTTAAATTGGGAGTAAAAACACTTTTTAGGTGACTAACAAACAGGTTACCTTTTTCAGTATCATTTCTCGCCCAACTTCCTCTGGGATCACGCAGTGGAGGAATTGCCATTATGGGTCTTTTTAAAATTTTAGCTACACGTCATAACGAATAATTTGACTGTTCTGTCGCATCTAGACTTTGCAAAAATTTTCTTAGAGATGCTTCTCTTTGCGTTTGTAATAATTTTCTGAGCTGGCTTCTACAATTTTTTAATCTTGCTTTAAGCTGTGGCGATCTGTGCAGTTGCCATTCTCTTCGAGCTTTTCTTTTTTCGGACAAAAGTTGTTCTATATCTGTCGAAAAAACTTTGGTGCATCTAGTCTGACGATAGGAGGAAGAAGCATTATGGGAAGCTTTCTTCATTTGTTCATTCAGGCTACAAATAGCAGTATCAATATCCCCTGGTGTCCTTAGCAATAGGTCTTCTGTACAATGGGTGCTAATATATTTTTTGTACTTTAGCCAATTTATGCGTTTGGCAAAAAATAAATCGTCTGCTTCAATTTGCAGAGGGGTGCAAACGGTGATGATTGTGGGTGAATGATCTGAAGATAGATCCAGTGAAGCTTCAGTTTGGATAAGTTCAACGGGTATATTTTTTGCTATGCCGAAGTCAATAACATCGGGTATTTTTTGCTGGTCAGTTGGCCAATAAGTTGGTTTCCCAGTTGAGATGATATTCAAATCCATTTTGGAAATGGTATCATACAAAGTACGACCTCTTGGGCTAATTAGACGAGAGCCCCAGAATGTATGTTTGGCATTATAATCACCAGCCGCTATGAAACGAGGACCCAATGATTTAAAGTAGTTAAGATACAGATTTTCTGTTATCGAAAATCTGGGCGGAAAATATACAGAGGAAATAACGAGTTTGTGATAAAAATTTTTAATACAAATATTTGTCGCTTGGAGATAATTTTCAGAATTGGTGTCATAAAAAAGTAACCGTGTATTTGAAAAAAGCTTCTAGATGTCATGTGGGTCTCAGAAATCAACATGACATCAATTTTTTCGTTAATTAGAAAACATTCTAATTCATTTCTATGTTGGCGAATGCCGTTTGCGTTCCAGAAACATATTCTTAAAGAGTTCATGGCCTGCTTAGTATGGCTTGCAGAAGCGAAGTCTGCATTTTTTGCATTTCCTGCGTCATACTACTCATACTCGTCATGAAGTGATTCATCGTTTGTAAAAGTTTTTCCATCATCCCTTCTAGACGGCTGAAGTTGGAATTTGATTGTTCGTTAGTTGGTGTCTCTTTTTGCGCTGTTAACTCATTAGATTTCAAAATGTTGGCATACGAAAATTGGCTGGTGACTGCTTGTGCTTGTGGCGGATTACTTAGAGTAGGTATTTTTGTTGGCTGAGCAGGGGTGGATACAGTTTTGTAGGCCGTGGAACGTTTAACAACGTCAAAAATAGGGCAACCCCTATAGTTGGCAGTGTGGTTGCCTCCGCAATTGCTGCATTTCTTAACCGTGGTGTCGTTCTTTGGTTTGTCGCACTTGGACGAGTTATGGAGATCGCCGCATACAACACAAACTGAAGGTAACTTGCAGTAGGTTTTGGTATGCCCATATTCCTGGCAGTTTAAACACTGAACAGGCCCAGATCGCTGATGAGGTTCTTCAACTGTGACTCTGCGATGCATAAAAAGTTGCAGATCATATATTGGGTGCGTTTCATTTTTTTAAGTTTGATGTCGCCCGGCTCTAATTCTGGCTTTTACTTCATCGGGATCAACATATGAGTCTATACCCTTAATCACAACTTGGAGGCCTTTTGCGCTTTTTAACTGGTAAGTATAAAAATTTTTTTTCAGTTTTTCAAACTCTGATACGATTTTACGGTATTCGTTTACATGGCTAACTTGGATTTTGGTTTCATCAATTTTACCTCGTTTAATTGGGGAAACGAAAAACGAATTTTCTCCAATCAATGAAATGATTAATTTAATTAGGGCGTTTGTATTTTTTTCACGAAGGAAAATTGGAGGTGGCTTAGAGGACCTGGTTTCAGAAATTGGGGCATCTTTCTCATCTTGCAGTAAAGCAAAACGATTTTGCGACGGCGGTTTAACGATTTCTTTTGTTAATTTTGAAACTGATGCAATATTAGCCGATTTCGGACTTCTTCCTCTCTTGAGCACTTGGATATAGCGATCCATACCTGAGTAGAACTTAAAAATATTTTTTTGTATTTCTGGAAAGCTCCAAACTTGTTTTATTTGACAAAAACTGTTTTTTGGACTTTGCACACAAATTTATTGATTACATAAACATTTCTGAACCGATGTTCAAAATTTAAACCTTATTAGAAAGGAGAGGAATAGGCCTTTAAAACGGTGTATTTATGTATATGTATTATTTAACTTAATATGCTATGAGGTTTGATGAGGTAAACTTGATACATGTGATTTTTTTTCATATTTTTTCAAGTTTGTCAGTTCATAGTAGCAAACTTTAATTAAAAAGTATGAAATAAGTGATAACATTCTAAATGAACTAAAAGTTCATTCGATGCGACTGTTATACTATTTAAATTATAACTACGGTAATTTTTGTACGATTTGATTAAACGAACTGTCAGTCTCTTTCCAAGATAATGTATTTTCAGAATGTCATCACTTATTTTATATTTTCGAATTAAATTTTACAATGAACAATAGCTTAACATGAAAAAATGGGAACAAATCATATTTTGCAAGTTTACCCCATCAAAACTCAAAACATATTTTTTCATATTTTGTCAAGTTTGCCCGTTCATAGTAGCAAATTTTAATTAAAAAATATGAAATAAGTGATGACTTTCTGAAAGTGCATTATCTTGTGAAGAGACTTTGTTTGATCAAATAGGATAAAAATTACACTAGTTTTTATTTAAATAGTCTAACAGTCGCGTTATATTTTTCATAAGTACATAGATATTTTTTCAAATGAAGTTTTAGTTCAAAAATTTTTCAGAATTTTTGATGGATCTTGATTATTTATAGGAAAATGTGCCAATTTCACGTTTAAGCGACCACCAGAAGTTGGCCAATGTTTGCGCAAAGAGAAATAATAATATTTGCAAAAACACAAATATTAGCCGACTTCTGGTAGTGGTGCAAACGTGAAATTGACACATTTTGCGATAAACAATCATATCCATCAAAACTTTAGAAAATTTTGAACTGAAAGTTCATTTGATGAGATGACATATATAAAAAATATGGCTCAGCTGTTATACTAATTTTTGTCCGATTTGATCAAACGAAGTGTCAATCTATTCACAATATAATGCGTTTTCAGAATGTCATCACTTATTTCATTTTTTTAATTAAATTTTGCAATTAAGAATAGCTAAACTTGAAAATAATCTTTGGAGTTTGCAAATACATAGGTTAAAAAATATTTTGGTAATCAATAATTTTGTGTGAAAAGAACAAAATAACAGTTTTTGTCAAAAAATCAAGTTTGGAGGGTTTGAGAAATATAAAAAAAAATACTTTTGAGTTCTAATCAACAAAACTCACAACCTATACTATGTCATTAGTTGGGTGTATTTTGACTGCCGCACCGTGTAATATAAGGAAGGCCGCCAGTTAGTTTTTGTGAAGACTATGAAGGCCGAATAAATAAATATTGATATCAAGGACAACGAAGTCAGCATTGATGTCTATATAAACAGTTTGAAGAGCTCATAAAATAATAAATGAGGGATTTGTTTAAATTAATAAATAATAGCAAATAAAAGAGTACAAGTTGTTTAATTTTGAAATTTTACCACAGAAAAGACCAGTGTTATTAAACTCGAATTCGTTGTTAAAATCCCAGTACAGGCACCTCGAACAAAAACTAAATATGAACAAATTATTCTTCGACGATTTTCTCTCAGCAGTCTTCTGGCAAAAACTCTGAGAGTAAATAAAATTGTTATGAAAAAGTTTCTTCAAAATCTGTTGTTCGGGGTCGAGTTTAAACTGTAGATTCCGCCAATCATGTATAAAATCAACAAACGCAATATAAGTGGTATGAGAAGCTAAGTCGCAATTCTGACTGAAGCATTGTAATGCCCAATTAAGAATGTATATATGTATGCTAATTAGAATGGGCCATTCACATTAATTGTTTTTTATATGGTAAGACCTTAACCATTGAAATCTTACTTTCTTTATAAAAAATATTTCATTGTACAGTTTACTAACATTTAAATCTCTTATGGTACAATTTTTATTAAAAATGTCTACCCGACCACGTTCACACTCATTCTCAATAAAACTCACATTTTTTTTAAATAATAAATTGAAAAATTCATTTCAAATATATTTAATTTTATATGTTACATTCTCTACACATATGTATGTATGTACGTAGTCCCCATCACCAGCATGTTAGGACTTCATTTACAGCTCAAATGATAAAAAATAAAACGGAAGGAAATGAAAAAAAATACATGATTTCCGGTTTAGAAGTTATAATCCCAGATTGATGTTGAAATGTGAGTACATTGAGATTTTTTGACATTCAACGACTTGCTCACATTTTTATTATTGTTGTTATTGTTATTTAGCGGGGAGTTTTAAATAGAAATCCAAATTTTTACCTCAGGATACATTCCTTACTCGTATGAGGGTATTGTATACTGTAAGTGAACATTGTTGTAAGAAATATATTGTATATGCACATACATATGTATGTGTGTATTTTAGAAGGTCGTTAAATGTATGCGTATTTCTTTATTTTTGTAATAAAATATTTTCGTATGATACGAAATGAATGACTGACTGTTTGTCTAAAAGACTGAATGGTTGAACGACTTGTCGTCTGTCTCATATATAGCATGTGTGTGTGGTACTTCTACTCAAATGTATACCATATTTCTTTCTATGTGTGCATGTGTGCTTGCGTTTGTATAATATTATTGTATTGGTTGTCTCTAAAAAGTCTAATAATGTACGAGCATGATCCAGTATATAATATAAGTGAGTGTGAGTCTTTATATATTCGGTAGCCTGAAGGCGAGAAATTTCGAATTGTACCAGAAATGAAGATGGGCTCTTGACTGTTTAACTTCTCATCATTCTACGAAATTTGTTCTTCTATGTTGCAAATACACACGTTCTAATTCAAATAATGCTATACACTGAAAAAAAATTTCAATAGAAGAACAGCATTGCCACACAGGTCTCAAGAATTTGTTCCGGTGATTCATTCTCATCGCTACAGAATCAACATGTTTGATTCCAAACAAAACTTATTTTGAATAAGTTTATTCTGAACCTACAGTCTTCCGTCAAAATCGTTTACCAGCCTCAGATTATTCCTAAACAATCTGATGCATGTTTTAAGACAAAGCAAAATTTTAGATCTCTTCAAATCCATTGAATTGGAGAAAAATCTTTGTCTCTCTTTATCTTCCTTTTTGTTCAGCATATTTCCAAACATCTGGCGAGTAAGCTTTAGTGGAGATACAATATAACTCTCCATGTAAACTCTCTCAGTTTCTGTTTCGTCAACAATAATGTACGAGGTCCAGCTTTGTCCAAATGGAACACATCACCTTTTCCTTTTGATCAATTAATGAAATATTCTTGCTTCTGTATTGTCATTATTTGAAAGTAGAGATCGTAACACAACCCTTCAGCCACTTATATTGTGTGTATTAATTTAATACTTGAGTGGCGGAACCAACAGTTTAAAGTCCACTCCGAACGACAGATTTTTGATAAACTTTTCATGGCAATTTTATTTACTCCCAGAGTTTTTTCTGCTAGAAATCTGCTGAGAGAAAGTCGCCGAAGAAATATATTTTCGTATTTCGTTCTGCTGGAGATGTCTTAACTCCTGGACTCAAGTCTAATATGCCAACACACTAGCTACTAGACTAGGGAGACTTCATCATCAACAATGCAAAAAAGCGCGCAAAATGCTTTGAAACTGTTTTCTCGCACTCATCGGCTTTGATCTCTGGTCTTGTCAGCGTTCACTGTGTTATACACAATCTTATTTGTATTGAATTGTATGTAATCAGTTTTATCGCACTGACAATCTTTATCGCACTGACAATCTCGTCTCGGCTTTTAGCGCTCACTCTGTTCGCACCCAATTCAATATAATAGTTTCAACACTCTTCATGCAAAAGTCGATTCGAATCAAAAATTAAGTTCTTGCATCTGGGAGACTAAAGAAATCCTTCCTTTATAAATACATACGAAATTCGGCATTCGAATACAGTACATGAGAAGGTAATCTTGGTAACCTAGATATATGGGCAAGATGAGCGATAT
Source organism: Sarcophaga carnaria (assembly GCA_958299815.1). NCBI lineage: Eukaryota > Metazoa > Arthropoda > Insecta > Diptera > Sarcophagidae > Sarcophaga > Sarcophaga carnaria. Next base: position 69,065,339 of record OY283149.1, on the reverse strand, counting down.
TGTGTAACAAAATTAGGTCCTATGTGCAACCCAAAAATAATAAAAAAAAAATTCCAGTCTATATACCTCAATCAACAGACGTTATAATAGTGTGCCTATTATTTTTTTCTTTGGATAATCCCTAGATGCGCATTTATGTACTTTTCTAAAGGTTGAAGAAAATGAAAATTACTGTTAAATTTCTTGAAGTATATTCCTAAAAGATTTTGATACGCAACCACAACCAATGCACACGTAGAACTCAATCCAGATGTGAGGAGTATGTTGTCAGTGTGTTTGTAACCGAATTAGATAAGCCAGATGAAAGACAAACATGAGGAGAATATTTATATATTTAATCTTATTCAGTAACTTCAGAGAAAAATATATAAAAAGAGAAAATTATAGAGGCGAGCAGAAGTGAGTGCGTGTTCACGATACGAAGTTTTGTCAGCCATAAAAACAAACAACATCCAAAAAAAACAAGCAAAAAAAATTAACTTAATTTTTCTTATTTTATTCGTAACAAATAGCAGTAAAGAAACAATAATTAATGAGATGATCAATGAGTTTGAAAGAAAAAACGAAAAAACCCGCATAAAATCAATTTTGCACGTTTCAAGAAAATTAATAATTAACCCAATTTCAATATTTGGTCCATAGACCCATATTAGAAATAACTTGATTTACGCGGTTTGGCATGCTTTCTGCCAAATTTTCGATAACATCTTTTGGAATTCGATTTCATTCCGCAAGTACACGATCGCAAAGTTTGTCAATGTTTGTTGGGGCTGCTTCATACTTTTCACGATTAACCAAAGATTTGCAATCGGATTGAGGTCGGGACTTTGTGCTGGCCATTCCATCAATTGAAAATTTTGTTTCCCAATCCATTCCTTTACAATTTTTGCTGTGTGCTTCGGACCACCATCCTATTGAGAAAAAATTTTTTTTCAGAATAAGCACATTTGCACATAAAATTTTGATGATGTAGAATCTGCAGATAAAATCTGTAGATAGTCCTCTTTCCGCATGATATCATCTACTAAATGAAGATGGCCAACATGACACCATGTAAAGAATCCTCAAACAATTATATTTCCGCCGCCATGTTTAACTGTTTGCTTCACATGGTATCTTTGAACACGTTCCCCGGGTCTGCGCCATATGTACTGCTCTCCATCCGACTGGAAACGGTTAAATTTGGACTCATCAGACCAGATAGCACGTTTCCAATCATCAATGGTCCATTTTCTGTTCTCCTTCGCATATTTGAAGCGCACTTTAGCATTCTTATCGGCCAATGCAGGTTTCTTTTTTTTAACGATTGAAGTATATCCGATGTCATGGAGCGCTCTTCTTACATTTTTGTTAATTGCCAGAGAAGCACTCTTTGGTGTTAACAGATTGTTTTTTCTCATTTCGGACATCATTAGTCGATCATCTGAGTACGTTAATAATTTTTTGCGACCTCTGACTTACGATTTGGGCGTCACATTTCGTCTCTTCTGAGCTCCGATCACCGTCGATTGACTAATACTAATACCTCTTGGAAATGCTATTATTGTCACTATTTACAATTTCTGCAGATATTTTCTTCATTTTTTTTTCAATAATTTTTTAAATATAATTGTAATCTGCTTTGACTCCCAAGAAACAAGTTTTAAACTGCTTTACGAAGGAGAAGAATAAGATAAAAACAAAAATAACGGTAAATCTGCATTAATTCTGCTGATAAGAGAAGTGGGACAGCTAAAATTTGTGCAATTCATAAAACGTGCAAAATTTAGTTTATGCGGGTTATTTCCGTTTTTTCTTTCAATCTCAAATAATAAAAATTAAATTAATCTTTTTCTTGTATGGTACTGTTTTTATGGATGACGAAAATCAGTGTCGTGAACATACACTCACTTCTGCTCGCCACTGTAGGTCAATTCTTGGCCACCTTTTAAGACCCTGCCGACTAAGTAAACTTAACTTATTTCTTAGCACAAAGCAACAATATAAAAACAAAAACTTTAAGCATAAAAACAGTGCTGACGTTGCTCTCATCCAGGCTGAAGACAAACGCATCAGGCTATATAATAAGAAGTAAAATGTTTTTGCATGAGCTCAGCGGTTATCACAATATTCTTCATGTACTGCAGTTTTAATATTTTATTACTAGAGCCAATTACATTGAATAGTAACACATTTTACATTTCCAATTTCTGGGATATAAGCCTTTTCTCTGTAGCATACAAGATTCTTATGAGCGTATTGTGGGAACGAATGCAACCATTAGTCAATACACTGATTGAGCATTATCAGTGCTGCTTCAGACCTCGTAAGTCCACCATCAACCAGATCTTCCACTGAGTGTTGGCGATGATTTTCGCTTCTGATCCAACAATGAGCCGCATGAGCACTTCAACGACATGGACGACGTTCAGCGCAATAAAATTTTCACCGGATGCCTTGGGTAAGCCATGATACATACATACATAGATAATTGGCCATTACAACCCTTCGGTCAGGATTACGACCTAGACTCTCACACCACTTATATTGTGTGCGTTAATTTCATAAATGAGAGGTGGGACCTACAATTTAAAGTCGATTCCGAACGACAAATTTTTGAGAAATTTTTCATGGCAATTTTAGAAGAAATATTATTTCAAAATATTGAAATATTATTTCAAATTTCGTTTTGATGTCTGACCTGGAGTTTAAACCGCGGCCTTACGTCTAATAAGCCAACACTCTACCTACTAGACTACGGCGACGGTAAGCCATGATATTCGGATAGAAAAAGATGCTCCGATGATACAAATATTTGATGCAAGAATTAATGTGTAGAGGATGACCTTGTTATTGCAATGGAAGGACCAAATCGTAATCGCCCTGCCATAGAAAAATGAATTTGTTTGAAACATTCAAAAAAATAAATTTTTTCAAATGAAATGAATTTGAAGGTTTTTTGAAAATAAAAATATTTTTGAGTTCTATTCAACAAAAAACAGTGGACAGCAAAAATCTTAGTACTCCAATATACTTTGACAATTTCATGAATTTTAACCAACAGTTTGTGTAACAAATTAAGGTTTTTATATTTATTTTATTAATTTATTTCTGTTTTATTATAAAACAAACAATTTTTTACTGTTTCCCATAAAACAAGAGAAAAATAAGGAAAAGTTTCAGATGACTCTATAGGTACCCCCAAGGAGAACCCTGAGTAAATTTAAAATGCAAAGGCCTAATATATGAAAATGTTATCCCTTGTATTTAGTAGAATATCCCTTGAGATAAAGCATTCCATTTAACCCATTTGGAATTGAATGTACAAGTTCTGTTTACTGTTTTCTGGTGGCACCATGAGCAAGTTTATGGGTTGAATTTTGTTTGAGATTTAGCGATTACGTAACCGTTCTTTCAAATGATCTCGTAAATACTCTCTTACAGTCATATCGCGAATTTGTGCAAGAGTATTAAGCCTGTGGGGACTTTTGTTTTTGTCAAAATATATTGGGGGTGCTAAGACTGTTGCTGTCCACTGTATAATGTTTTAATCAAATAAACTGCACACTCAGTCATCGACGAATTTATATATGTACATAAGGGTGGCCTGTTTTACCGGCTGTAATTTAACTAACTTTGTTTTAATTGCTATGAATCTTGTAAAAAGACAACAAATAATAACGTTTTGTTAAGAATTCATGAGCACTGTTTACTTCAATACTTCATATTTTTTCCACAATCACTCACTGTTGTTGTGCGTCCTTAAATGGGAAAATTTATGACAATTTTTTTTCTTTTTAAAAAAAAAAAATTGCCCAAAATTCCACCCAAAAGTTATAATTTAATAGAGAAACAAGAGCAACAACAACAAACAATTCAGTTGAAAATTCAGATAATTTGTAGGAAAAGTGGAATTTTTACAATACATTTCGCTTTTTTGCCTGTTGCCAACACTGATTTAATGAATGTATCTGATCACATACATACACAACGTACTAGCATTCGATTTAAATAGTCATTCATTCAACCGTTACATGCATGTCAAAAATGATTGAAGCGTAACCAAACATACAGACTACTGCAATGGAGTACAAATAAAAAAGTAGACTTTTCAAGAAGTTAGTTAGTCCATCAGTAGTACCAAACACGTACATATAATCTTCAAGTGAAATCACAACAAAAGAAGACTGATTTTATATCCGGACTTTCATGATGACGATGATGAAAATAATGATTAAAACATGAGTAAAAAGCCTGTAGGATATGTTATGAATGTACGATGTGTAGCTAGCTGTGTAAGTTTAAGACTGCTATAGTTCAACATGATTGATTATATACGATATTATATGCAGCAGACATACAAACGCTCATGCATAGCACACTTGGGCAATTCACACGAGCCCTTGTATCGTTGTATTCATTGTACTGTTGGACGAATATACAATAGTGTATGCTTGCTGTTGATAATTTTCATATAAAAATCCCATACACTTTTACACATTTTTTTCATATGTTTATAAAAAGTTGTATTGGTTTCGTGCTGCAAAAAGAAGAATAAAAATGCAAAATATTTTCTATGTAACTTGAGTCAACAATTAACATTTCAAAATTATGATAGTTCGCACAGATAATAAATTAATTTACTTTTTCCCGTAATATTTTTCATATTTTGCTTGAAAATCAAATTATGTATTCTTCTTCTTATCGCTTTTTGACGTTTAAATACGAAATACACAATACAGCATAGCATTGAGCGTTCACAAACAAAAAGTGTATTCAATACAGCATACATGATACAAAGTCGCGTGAATTTGCAAACTGTGTGCAGTTTATACGTATGGCTGTTCCACTATGCAGCTAAATTTTATTCTCTATTTCCAATGAATATGATTTTTTCAAAGATATAATTTTGTTAACCTTTAATAGGCAATTAATAAGCAGTTTAGGTTAAATGGCGCCTTATGTTACCCAGTGTAAGGTATGCATCCTTGTCATGATCCATTGATAGTGGGTTTGAACCAGCACGAGCTCCGGATGAAACTGACAGTTCCCTTAGTGGCACGGTCGCCAACATGCTCAGATGTTCAAAAGTTCTGTCATGAAGTGCAGGGCAATCGCATAAAAGTTGTTGCACAGTAATCCTGGTGGGGCAGACCGAGCTTGTCAGCGAAACTGCTAATAGTGCAGTGTCCCTTTAGAATTCCCGTTACAATGTCGAACACAAGTGGTTTCCTCGTTCTTCCGCTGTCCACTGCTGCATACAGCAGTTTTGAAATACAGCAACCAGGTATGTTGAACCACTTTCGGTTTGTTGAATTCAGTGTTGCTTTTTACAATTTGGTGGTGAATATATCCCCTCTATCGACTCCTCCTCAGATATCTCCGATCCTAGTGAGATTAATTTAGAATAAGTTTATGGCCGTTATGTAACACGTTTATAGAGCAGGCAGATCTATTTAATCAGCTCTAGTAGATTTAGTGAGAACATTCGGAAGTCCTCAGGAAATGAAAGCATAAGGATCGACACGGCTAGGGGATGCCCACAGGGTGGTGTCCTTTCACCACTAATGTGGAGCCTGGTTATAGATGAACTCCTGACTACTAAAGGTAAATTTGACAAGACTCTCTGCGACATGTCTTTAGATTGTAAGTCGTTGGTGCAAGACAATGAGCCAGGGACGAAGAAAATTTCCTAAATGGAAGAATATTCGACTCCAGGATGAGATAATATCACAGAAAATGAGGGTAAAATATTTAGGGATAGTGAAATAATATGGAAGTCTCATGACATGTCATACTATACTATGCACAAGGCTTGCAGGGAAAACCTGAGAATGCAACCCAGGAATTATGCACCGGAAGTATACTATGATGTTCAGACCAATAGTGACCTCTGTATAGATAGACATACCTACATACATAATTGGCCATTACAACCCTTCAGTCAGGATTACGGCTTAGCTTCTCACACCGCTCATGTTGTGTGCGTTAATTCTATACATGAGTGGGAGGACCTACAGTTTAAAGTCGACTCCGAACGACAGATTTTTGAGAAACTTTTTCACGGCAGGTTTATTTGTTCTCAGAGTTTTTGCCAGAAATCGGCTGAGAGGAAGTCGCCAAAGAAATATTTTTTTTCTTATTTCGTTTTGATGTCTGACCTGGGATACGAACCTGGGCTTCACGTCTAATAAGCCAACTACCTACTAGGATACGGTGACTTCCTGTATAAATAGAACAAATCTTAAAACAGCCCAAATGAAGTTGGACGAGAAATAAAGACTAGTATGTGTTGGCATAAAAGGGACAGTGAGACCCTGTCCTACAGCTGGAAGCTTTGGACGCTATGGTTAGGTTCATGGGAGACAATAATCAGAAAGTCATTGTATTGAAATTCATTGTATTGAGTGACCTAAGAATTCGGTTTGTTGACAGCATCCACCTTAACTGCCCACTAGGGAGAATCAGTAAATTATATGGTGCTTCGCTACAAGACATACTAACAAACTGAAAGGAGTAATCGGAAGCTACATACTGTTTTAAAATACAATGTTGTCTTCAGATGAGTCTAGAACGGATCTCGGAATAGGAGTTAGCGGTTTTTATCTCAGAGAGTAATATTTCGAACCCATGGGAAAATTCGCGGGTATCTTCACTTTAATTTCAATGTCAAAAGTACGAGTATTTCGTTTGCTTACATGGCTGTCCGTCGAACATAAACATCCTGTATATGTTTATGTGGGTGCCTCAATTGTAAGAATAACAAACACTTTCAAGAGGAAGAATAAATTGAATCAAGTGAGAAGATGATATATGAGTTAGCAAGTAGGTATGTGGGTATGTGAATATGTGCATGTAAAGATATGTACGCTTTTGTGTTTATCAATAGAGAAACTTATTTACCAATTAAAGTTAAGTAAACTAACAACACTAAAGGCGGATGTGATGAAACTAGGCACTCATTAGGACCCTCGTCACGTTCGTTAGCGTATTGGATTAAAAGTTTCCAATCGTTTGGTTCTTCAAACTCTAACGATTATCTTGAATCACCGCTATATGTGTGACGACCAAATGTAATAAGTGCCAGCTCGTCGCCTTTTCGACGCATCCATGATAACTTTGTTTCGTGTTTGTAATTGTTGTCGCAGTTGTTGATTTACGTTGGTATGAACGTTGAGGGGAAAACACATGAAAATAAAGAAAAGAAAATTCAAGTCAGTATGTACAACTGAAAGTCGTTGCTTAAGAATAATAAATAAATGAGCAAATGGCATAAGCAGTGAATGACTAAACGAGTGATGAATGTTTGAATAAATCGAAGAAAATTGAGAACATGATGTAATCATAAGAAAATACCGTTAAATTGTCTTAAATAAACAATATAAAGTATATCTGATTGAGTGTGTGCCTGTAATTGAAAACCAAAGTTGGTCAAAAATGATGTCAAAAAAAACATAAGTCACGTTTTCAGATGTAAATATTTATTATTTTCTCCGTAAAGCCCTTATCCTTTCTGCCTTTAAAGAAATTTAATTTTAAAATTAAAATAGAATTAAGCATTCAACAATTTTATCGTAAATCGTAAATAGGTCATTGCATAGAAGAGGTATCCAGATGGATGGCAGAGGTTCTATACATTCGATACATAGGCGAGATACAGTTGTGAACGTTCTCTGAACTTTATTTTACTTTTGAAAAAAATGTTCTTAATAGTACAGCAGATTGCTTTTAAACTGTAGTGCCATATGGCATGATCAGACCAGAAAAATGGGGAACATAGATTTTTGAAAGTACACCGATTTTTTTTTGTCCTCGACATTTTCCTTTAAAATTTCTGCTTGACGTCGCATCATAGAATTTTCTGCATTGAAGAATCGGCCAACACCTTATGTACCATAGTCCTTTCAACAAAACTGAAATTTTTTAAACAAATGCTTTTGTAAATCTCTCAAACTTTGTTTAGTTCCCAAAATTTCTTTCCATTTCTGTCAATCACTGTTCGAACTGAGATAAAAGAATTCTGTGTTCTGTTTATTTTGTACTCACATGTTCCAAAACTAATTTTAACATTTTTATATATTTTATCACAATGGGTCTAAATACAGATCTAAGTAGGATCTTTTCCTTTACCAACTTACCTAAATATTGTAACCAATAGAAAGACTAATCAAGACTCTTGTTTGTTATACTATACCGAACATAAGGTAAAATAGAATTTATAATTGTATTGTAAAAAATAAATAAAAAAAATTGGTACCATGAGACGAATATAAAGACTTCATTACAATGTATTATAGATTTTCCAATGGCTATATCTGTTTACATACCCATTTAGGTTAGGTTAGGTTAGGGGACGTGTACTTGTCAATTAAGACAAGTTCAGTACCCGGAGGTCGAATTGACCCATTGTACAACGTACTAGTGTCTCACACCACTTATGTTATGTGTGTTAGTTTTATATATGAGTGGTGGGACCTACAGTTTAAAGTCGACTCTAAACGACATATTTTTGATAAACTTTTTTTTCATGGCAATTTTATTTACTCTCAGAGCTTTTGCCAGAAATCTGCTGAGTGGAAATCGCCGAAGAAATACTTTTTTTGTATTTTGTTTTGATGTTTGGCCTGGGGCTCGAAACCTGGGTTTACGTCTAATAAGCCAACACACTATCTACTAGACTACAGCGACTTCAAATTTAATACGAACGAGATTTGTAATAGCAAAGTTATCAATTTCAGCGACTTTAAGTAATGGTCGTATTGCATTAATTCTAGAGATACCAGAAACTTTTCACGCTTAATGACGCATAGACACACATCAAATATAACTGATCAAATTTGAATACGTATTGGTAATATTTATTTTGAGTAGTACAGCAACACATATAAGTTGAACCGTCAAACTTCGTTGTATACTTCTTCAAACTCACCTCGGCAGATATATGTGTGTACTATTTACCAACACAAATACAAAAAAGATGAATTTGATATATTATTTGATGTGTAGCCGCGCAACTTAATTAAATATGGGCTGCACTAATTGGATAAATATTGATTTTTTATTATGATTTTCCTTACTAAGGCAATATTATTAAAAATTCGTTCCTGTTTTTAAATCAGTTAACTTAAAATATTCTGCTAGTTATAGATGAAAGATTAAAACAACACATTTATCCATAATTTTGCAAAATGAATTTTAATTCTCCACATAGGGGTCTGTTATTGCAGTAAATTTCACAATTGCCACAGTTTACCTGTGACGTCACAAAGCCTGAGCTTTGGTAATCAAAGCTACCACTTCGACCTCGCTACCTAGTAAATTATCAAAAAAAGGAAAAAAAATTAAAGAAATTCTTCTTCATGAAACTATTTTAAAGCATAAATTCGAAATTTAAGGAACCCGTGGCATCTCTAACTAATCTAACCCACGCTAGATTTTATTAAATGTTCCATGTTATATAAATTTTATTGATGGTAATATACTTGCATTTCTTCATCACCTCAACATTCTGCGTGATGTTTTGGTTTTTTAAATTAAATTTTGAAAATGTCGTATCCTGTCTGTTTTATTGTTGCGCTAAAGTAAATGTTCATGTTGTTGTATGTTGTTGATATTGTAGGATTTTATTCCATTACACCTCTTGGGAGCCTAAAGCATTTTCCATCTTACTCGGTTGTCTGCTGTTGTTGCCATAAGTTCCGGTTAAATGTTATTCTGTCTTGTTTCCGTTTCGTTAATCTATTGCTGCTCTAATCAGGTGATGGGTTTGCTGTAGCAGGTCCTAGGATAATGGTGCTGCCATTATCTATCGTTGTCAGGAAAAATTGGAGGATTATTGTCATTTGCAACGTTCAATACAACATATCAGCAAATAAATAAAACTTTTAAATTATAAACCCTTTAAAGTATTAAAAGTAAGGCCCTCAATAACTGAACCGTTATTTTCGCTTTTAAACAAAATATTTAAATTTAAGCAGACTTTTACCACGTTGCAACAAAACCCATATTTTTTCCTGATTAATCAAGTTTTTCCGATAAACAGGTAATTAGACTTCTATAACAGTTTCTACGATGATAGGTCTGCTGATGATTGCTGTTGCCTAGAAATAACGTCGTTTGTAAAAATAATTGACTTGTAGTATTGTTCTCAATTGTGAGAAAATCCTATGAAATTCATTGTTAATGTCATCATCTCTGAAAAGCAAGAGGGCTTTGATGGATTATTTGCAGGCCAATTGAAACTTAACGGTTGATTTTGTCATTTCTTCATGTAAAATTATTAAATTTTATTATCAACATTTTTGACGTGTGAGTTTCAAAATTTTTGGATCAGAGACCCACTGATGCTTAACGGCTGATTTTTTGCTTTATGAATCTTAAGAATAAATTCTTTCAGCAAAAACGGGTATCGTGACATAAGGCAATACCAAAATCAAAAGGGATGGCAGTTTCACCATATTGTTACGAAAATAGAAATGGTGTTTTGTTTTCACATCGCTTAAATTTTATACAAAAGCTACAAGAACAAAAATAGTGAACTTGTTTCCATTATAAACAAGTAAAAAAAATATACCAACAAAACACCAGCATAAAAAATGATAATAAGTAAACAAAAATACAACAACGACACTGCGAGGACAAACGTAAACAAAATACACAAACAACAATAATGTAAACAAGATGTTTACCTTTATAGAGCTTTCGATAATTCGAAGTCATTCGCCTTCAAGAGCATCCAACCAAAGTAAGCAACGGATTCTATAAAAATTCAGTCAGTCTTGTGTGAAGACGCGTTGTTTGACGAAAGTAATCGTGGTTTGAATATCTCCGTTATAAAGATCTATCGAACAAATTGACTTGTAGTTGTTATTGTTTACACAAAAGAGTGCAAAGAGGAATAACGAACAATGCAATTGTTGTTGTTTACATCAAGTTGTGAACTGGCACACAGAAATGTACGAACAATAATGAAATTAATTTAAAATAAACATAAATTTATTTTTATTTGCAATCTACGAGCTCATATTTCAAACGTTTTTAAAATGGAAAAACTTAACTCTACAGAGTAAGAAACGAATAAAGCTTCTAAATTATACGTACATAAATACATAATTGGTTATTACAACCTTTAACTTAGAATTACGATATATTTTCTCACACCAGTTATGTTGTATGTGTTAATTTCATACAGGAGTGGCGCGACCGGACAACAGATTAAACTTTTCATAACAATTTTATTTACTATCAGAGTTTTTGGCAGAAATCTGTTGAGGGGCAGTTGGTAGATGAAATATTTTTTATATTTCGTTTTGTTGAAGTTGTCTGACCTTGGGTTTGAACCATGTCCACACGTCTAATAAGTCAACACACTATCAACTTGACTACGGCGACTTCAAATGCTTCCAAATCATTGAATTTTATCACCAAAAATAGTGATATGTGAGAAACATGTTCTCATCAAAAATTACTTTCAGCAATGGAGTTTTCTTTTGGTTCGATGGGTTCATCAACAAATAGAAACGTGGTAATTTGGAAAATGATTAAACATGACTAGTTTTGTAGGAATGCTTGCTAGACTAGGGTATTATCGGAAATGCCTAAGTATTCCGAGGTTATTTTATACGTTCCAACTCATTGGCTTTCGTTGTTGTATGTAAGAAGGACTATCACTTCGGTTATTAATAAAGGACGGAGAGGTGTATACCTATGTATGCTTTAAACATATTGCTGATGGAATAGCAACAAAATAGGTAAAAGTGTAGGTAACACACATTTTAATATAAAATTTAATAAATAGCTACAGCTAAATATTTTCTAATTCTTTAAGTTTTGATGAATGGATACAAAAAAATATTTCTTTTTCAGTCAGGTACTAAAAGTGAGACACAATAAAACATCAAAAAGAAATTGGGTTGGTATAATTAAAATAAACCAGAGAAACAAAATTAGAAACTTTAGAAGAAACAACATTAAAAAAAGAAAGAAAAGTTAAAAAACAAATACACTCGATAATCTGAAGCTTTATAAAGAGGGACAGTAGACCTTCAAGTGATGAAACCAAAAGCTAAAGATAAAGGTAAAACAAACATCCAAGAATGCCATTTATTAACATCAAGTACTGGTGATAACTGTCTGGCTTATTGTAGGAGAACAAAGACAAAATTAAATACTAAGAGAAATATAAAAATGGAGTCTCTTGGTTAAAAAGAACAAACGTTTTTCTATATAGTAGTGCGTAATACTGTATGTAGTGTATGGTTGAAACAGTGTACCTATACAAAATACACCTCTACTTCGTTTGGATTCCACTAGGTTACTCTGTATACATTATAAAAACTCCGTACGAGTTTAATAAAGTGAGAGTAAAGCGCTGGTTAGCCAAATGTTCACGGAACGTCCGTTCGTTTTTAGCATATGGAGAGCAATGTAAATGCTTACCGAAATTACTTTACGGTTCGGTAATCGCTCTCTTTGCTTTTCGTATTCTAAAACCGATCATACGTTCCGTGGACGTTTGGGTAACCGGGGCTTTGGAAACAGTTGAAAATATGGTTTTATTACCTTTGTCGTAAAACGAATTTTACTTGCAATATAATGTTTAAAACTGAGTTCATTTAAATTCATCAAAGTTTTGTGTATGTTAAGTCGAGTTAAGATAAAATCTGACTAAAATAGATAATAACCTCTTTAATATTTTCTTGCGTCATGTCTGGTGAAAATATGATATATTTGTTCTAAAAATGTGCGCCCCAATTATAAAAATAAGATTCGTGACATATGGAAAAAATTCTCACTTTGATATTTCACAATGCATAAAACTAACGACGAGGCTATTCTCTGACTCAATGGCTTAATTGCTAAACTTAGTTGAAAGAACAACAGAAAGAGTATAAAAAATCGCCAATGCATCATAAAGGCTGCGATGTATGACGCGGTGGTATATTTAAGCCGCACTTAAAAATGATGAAAATTGCAACGTTACAGTCTATAAAAGAAGCGCTACATTAGCAACCTTCTAGCAAAATGGAAAAATACCGCCACGATATGAGACAATGAAAAAATTGGCTAATGGACGAGCGAGCGTCGAAGGACACTGCTTCAGAAACAGTGCTGGAATACTATCCATCCCTGAAAATATTGAGATCCGTAAAAACTCTTTCTACTACGCGAGCAGGAAAGAATGTACTAGGCGTAGTTACTGCCAATATTTGATAGCTTTCCAGCAGGTTGGAAATAAATGGTTAGCTTTATCAGACGGGCTTATGAATGGATGGTCTATAAATTGCCAACAGATTACGGAACAAAATATGATGGGCATTTAATGGGAAGGATGTTATTTTGGCTGTGCTTTTCCAAGGTTATTAGTTTCATGAAAATTAAAGGATTTCGTTTTACTAAACCTTATGTGACGTTAATATTAATATGGGAATAAGACAAATTCCCTTGATTAAACTAATTTTTTAAAGTAGAGAAAATAATGTTTGTGAAAATGTTTGGTAGAGTTATACGGCATATTTAAATAAAAATCAAATGAATATCTAAAATTATTGGGTATTTTGTAAACAAACAGAATGAATAATTAGAGCATCGTTAAGCAAACTACTATTTTTCCGTACTGTCTGTTGTGACTTTGCTCGGCGTCAAAAGCATTTAAAAGTTTTAATTTGATTCCATTGTAAAATCCCTTAAAGTCTTACGTAAATATATAGTTAGATGTACAATATTGTATGCATGTATGTATAGGTAACATTTAATCTGTTTCTGCGGTTTGCCACACTTTGTCCCGCATCACTAGATAAGTTGAAGTGGATGTGAAAAGTTTTGTTTACATGGTTTTGGTCATTGTATAACTAAATAAATATACAAACTTATGTCAATACATATGCAAATACAAATACCATACATTCATACACATTTATTTTGGAATAGTTTTCAATTCTCATAATGTATACATGTGAGGAATATATACATATCATATACTTACATACGTATGTTTGCAACAAATATGAATGAACACACGACTTAAAATAAAATATTTTAATACACATACATATTTAGACACAAAATCTAATTAAAAGTTATTCTTTTCTCTTCTTGTTTATTAAACTATGCGCGGTCTGACTGAAAAATAATTTAAGTTTGCTACAACTCCTCAATGTTTCCGTAAGTTGTATACATTCTGTGGATTCCCAGCAAAGTCCGTCAATGGCATTTAATCGGAAGTGACTGGTAAAAATATAACATTCTGTAGACCTTTTACAAAGCTTTTCTTTCTTTTGCCGATGAAAGTTCAAATTCTTTCGATTCTAAGCCTTGTTATTTAGAGATTTCAAATACTGCCATCAAAGTTGTTTAAATATAATATAAGCAAAAATGTGAAATTTGCACGTTTTCCGATGAACAATCAAGATCCATCAAAGCTTTGGAAATATTTTGAACTGAAAGTTTATTTGAAAAAATATATTTATATGAAAATTATAACTCGACTGTTAGACTCTTTCAATAATAACTATTAATTTTTGTCCGATTTGATAAAGCGAAGTGTCAATCTCTTCACAAGATTATGCACTTTCAGAATGTCATCACTTATTTCATATTTTTTAATTAAAGTTTGCTACTATGAATGGACAAGCTTGAAAAAATATGAAAAAAAAATCGAATTTGTCAACCTTACCTTATCAAACCTTATAGCATATTGAGTCAAATAATATAGTGTTTATGTATACCGTTTTAAAGGCTCATCACTCTCCTTTCTAATAAGGTTTAAATTTTGGACATCGGTTCAGAAATGTTTGTGTAATCAATAAATTTGTGCGGAATGTTTGAAAAACCGTTTTTGTCAAATTAAACAAGTTTGAAGGGTTCAAAAAAAAACTATTTTTGAGTTCTACTCAACAAAACTCACAATCTACACACCATTGCCATGCCGTTAGTTGGGTGTATTTCATTTTTTTGTTTTGTTATTTTGTCGCATAGTGTTGTTTGAACCAACTGACAAAACTATTCACTAGCATAATGGTCATATTTAAAGCATACAATTTAAAATTCATAACAATATTAATGTGACGTATGAGTGATATTTATTTAAGTCGATTACTTTGCAAACGACTAAATCAAACATTTTTTTTATTTTATTGCATACTTTTCAGAGTAACTCTTTAAGTACATGTCATATGGTGTGTATAAGTAATATATTTTAAATTTAATTAAATAGAAAGTATACGGCTAATTTGGAATTAAACATTTAGAAGCTAATGTGACAATTCTACTGCGTTTAACTTTTGCAGAAAAACCTACTTATTTGAATGACCAATAATTTTTCTTGAAATCGCCGTAGTCTAGTAGGTAGTGTGTCGGTTTATTAGACGTAAGGCCTCGGTTCATACCCCAGGTCAGACATCAAAATGAAATATGGAAAAATATTTCTCCGGTGACTTCCTCTCACAAGATTTCTGGCAAAAACTCTGAGAGTAAATAAAATTGCCATGAAAAGTTTCTCAAAAATCTCTCGTCCGGAGTAGATTAAAAACTGTAGGTCTCACCACTCATGTATAAAATTAACAAACACAACGTAAGTGGTGTGAGAAGCTAGGCCGTAATCCTGACTGAAGGGTTGTAATGGCTAATTATGAATACAATTATTTATCTTTCATATGAAAAATATACACAGTTAAACACATTGTTTTAATGACGAATTGTGTTTGCTGTAAAAGCGTTTAATGGCGTATTTCTAAATATATTTTGCAGCAAATTTGGGCCAGTCAAATAAAGTAGAGCAAAACATACATACATAAATGAGTTAAATTTTCCGTTCATATTTTTTTAGTTAATTTCAATTTTTCTTTCATTTCTAGCAATCATGCAGAACTTGAATGTATTGCGTTATTTAGCGCCAATTAAGCCTACGATATTTATAAAACGAGAACGAAGGCCTGTAATACACATTTGGAAAAAATTTGGAGGGTTCAAGAAATATAAAAAAAATATTTTTGGGTTTTTCTTAACAAAACTCACAACTTACTTTATGTCATTAGCTGTGTATATCATTTTTTTTTATTTTGTCGCATAGTGTAATCGCATAGTGTAAAAGTGTAATGTAGGTTACAAAAATTTTTTGTGAAACTTAATTAAAACTTCTTAAATATTGTGGGCAACATTCTTATTCGATCGGATGATCGAAGTGTTTTTTGTTTTTGGATTTTCATTATTTTTTATTTTCTTTTTTTTTGGAATAAATTCCATTATCACTGATAGCCAAGGTATGCGTAAAACCTATTTTAAGCTTCAGGCATATAACACGATGTATTCTCTCTGGTGAATTATTACTCGCTTGGGAGTGTATAACTGCATTTGGTACGTATAGATCGGTTTCATAGATTGGTTTACTAGATCGGTTTACCTATTTAAGCGCTTCAAACAATAATTTGCATACGAGTGTGGCAAAACTTTATACATTTTTCGTTTCAGCAAAGCAATAATTTCAAAATCAACGACCTTATAAAGTAAAAAATTAAGATTCCACCTCAATCGCCAGATATTAACCCTATTTGTGAATCATTACGACATTAGGGGCAAAGAAGACTTGTAAGTCGTTTCTCTGGTGTGGAGTGAGACAGAATATTACCAAACGTTACCATGAAGCAGTCATTAAAAACATAGACTTTCCAACTAAGTATTATAAATACTAAAATTTACTGTTTAATTAACAAAATTAATAATAATAATAAATTAATTAATATTAAGACTGTTATTGCTAATTTGAAAGAATACAGTTTTCTCTTCTCTTTTCATTTTTGTTTTGAAATAAAATTTTTTTAAAACAAAAATCAGTATTAATCTGATCATTATGCGATGAATGTCTATTTTTTATTGCCACGATGTTAAGCTCTATCCTTGCACACAAAGTTTATTGACTAACTGTACCACAAACAAAAGTGAAAATCAACAAAACGAGTTTACTGTCGTGTGTGTACATAGGGGACATTTTACGCTACACTACGTTGTTTGTTTAAATGACAAAAAATCATGCCATTTTATCTTAATAAACTCAGACAAAACAGTTGTTGCGTGAATCTGACAGTATGTGTTTCTTTTTGTTGTTAAATTAGTTACCAAAAGCGAAATAGTTATTGTCTTTACCTGCTACCGAAGCCAAATAAGAGAAATAAACGTATTTAAAGGGTGATTTTTAAGGGTTTTGGTTTTGAAATTGATAAAAATAGAAACAAAAAATTTTCTAATTTAAATGTTTATGTGTGAATGTCCGCTATTTACTTATGAAAGATTATTTCATGAAAATGATGTTCACAATTACAGCGATTGTAGTTTATCAATGATCTTCAATTTGGACATACATACTTTTTCCCTCATTTCGATCAATATCCCATCAACGGCATCTGTAGTGTTTCATTTCGACATTTGAAGCCGCATGTCAAGCAAATTCAATACCTTTAATTTGGCCAAACGAAAACAGATAATTAACGAACTGTGCCGAGTCCAATTCATTCAATTTAGGCAAAAAACCAGTAGTCATCAAAAAAACCAGTGCATCTTTCTGAGTGTGTTAACAGATCTTGAACTGCCTTTGGCTGCTCTTCAAATTTTGTGAAATTGACAAGCATTTTTCACGCAGTTGAATTTTCAAAGTTGCAATAGTATAGTAGGCAGTGTGTTGGCTTATTAGACGTGAGGTAACGGTTCAAACCCCAGGTCAGACAATTCTGTCGCCAAAACTATTGTGTGCAATGAAAAGTTTCTCAAAAATCTGTCGTTCGGAGTTGACTTTAAACTGTAGGTCCCACCACTCATGATAAAATTAACACACGCAACGTAATTGATGTGAGCAACTAGGTCGTAATCCAGACTGAAAAGTTGTAATGACCGATTATGTATATATGTGTGAATTTTGATAACAAAATTCAACAATTTGCAATTTTCTTTATTTGTTAGTCTACTCATGATTAGCATTTTTTCTGCTGGTATCAAAAACATCACCCTTTGTAACCAGCAAAGAGCAACAAAATTTAACATTATTGTAGGCATATATAAGAGGAAAAGAGAACGAGTAGCGAGCAATCCTTAAAAAAAAAGAAGAAAAACTATATATTTACAAGCAAATACTTTATGCCATACGTACTACTCAAATAGTGGTTCTTGTTTTATTAAATGAACGTACATATATGTAGAATAAATATAATAAATGAAAATAATGATTATGGTGACTCATGAAAATTAATAAAATATCAGAAAACTATATACAAACATACCATAAATTTTTACATTGTATTTGTACATGTAAATACATATGTATGTATGCGTATTGTATATGCCATACAATTTAATTATAATTTCCTGCCATAAGTGTGTACAAATGTTGTGGTACAAGTGTACTTGCCTTTTCAGCGCATGGTAGGAATTATTATTTGTCCGAATTGAAGGAATTAAAAAAGGTACATAAATAAATCTATACAAAATTAAGAGTTTGTAACAATTTTAATTTAATATTTTAAAATTTCAACTTTTCATATTGAAACTAAGGGACTCTACATAAAACGAGCAGTATGAACTAAAAAAAAATCATTTCCTTTCTGATTTAATAATACTCGACAAGAATAAGCATTAACTACCTAAGATGAGTTATAATATTTAATACATAAATACATTACAATTCTTCAGTCAAGATTACTACCTAACTTCTCACACCACTTATGTTGTGTGTCTTAATTTTATACGTTTTTGATGCAAACAAAAACATATTTCGCTGAAAAACATTTTTGGCAATCTACACTTTTGCGCAAAATGGTTTCAAGATAGCTCTATGCAGAATATTCACCTCTAACAGCTCGTGATTCAATCAAATCTATTTCTTTAGAAAGTTGATTGTAAACCATCAGCTGTATTATAAGATTTTATTGGACTTCGAGGGCAACGTTATAGTTTTTAACAATGGAAGTTGGGTTCTTATTCAGTTCGATGTCGAGTGATATAGAATATTCACTTAGTTCTTGCATGATACACTTGAAAAACTACATAAGTGTTATTTAATGTAATTTAAATAAAAAAACAATGCCGTAGACTAAATTTTTTTCTTACTTTATATAGTTTATATGTATGAATTTACAATCCCGGGACAATTTTAAAAAAATTCCGGGATTCGGGATTTGGAAATTCCGAAAATTCGGGATTTTGTGATTCGGGATTTCCCGATTGGCATCCCTAATACATATGCTATATGCAGGTTATCAGCAACCAATTTGTGATTCTCTGTACAATAAAAGCTTTAAAGAAGATTTATTTCGAGATAAATTTAATGTTAAGAGTATTTAAAAAGCATTTATAAAGTTTGAAGGAGATGTCAAAAATGAAAAGCTATTAAAACTTTCCGTTTGGATGCCAATCTGCTAACTTTTCCAAAATTTTAAAATTAATGGTAGACGGAAGAGATGTTTGGAAAAGCTTTGAAATTCAACCAATTATAATTAATAATAATAATAATTTTTTTACCAATTATTAATGGCATGGGTTTTGTGGCCGTTTTCAACTTGCCACAGAGTTTTAAAACAAAACATAATTTTTTTGAAGTCTTGCAACAATTTGACAATCTTTATCGAGCTTTTGCCAGAAGACTGCTGAGAGAAAGTCGCCGAAGAAATATTTTTTTCGTCCGAGATGTCTGAGCTGTGATCTGAATTAGTGTACACTGGGGGCAGAGCGACAAAAATAGTTAAAATTGTAAATTTGTCTTGAAACTTATACAACACTTTCTTAGCAGTTGCATTATTTTTTCAGTGTAGTGCACCAATCGATACTATTGCACCACGTTCCATAACAGTATTTTATGTATTGAGAGAGGAATATAAAACGAAGGGAAGGGTATTTCCATATCATCATTTCACGAGTAGATAGTGCGAATTCTTTAAAATTATCTGCATTTGGTTTACGGCCAGATGAAGTTTATGAACTCCTATTCTGCTGTGAAATGTGAAAAGAATTAATGAAAAATCTTCTTGCTATCATTTGATGTCTCATAATTTTTGCTCTTCATATGCTAAAAACGAAAGTTCGTTCCGTTACGTTTGTCCGTGACGTTTGTCTAACTGCGCCTTGATATACGAGTCTAACAACTGCTATATATCTTGGCAAAAGGACAGTGAAGTACTATTGAATAATTGTCTTGCAACAACAGGTTTCTAAGTAGAAAAAGACTGACTAACTGATCAATGCAAACGTTAAACAGTGATTAAATGATGTCTGGTTAGGCATTTGTATTGAAATAAAGCTAAAGGATACAAACAAGTATGTGTGTATGTATATAACTCTAAATGACCATAAGATTTTATTGTGTTCTATGCTAGAAAGTTATTTTGTTTTTTATCACCTCTAGGAATTGTTGGTGATTCCATTGCAACTACCAAGAAAAAGAAAGTCATTTTATTTATTATTTATAGCTTCAAAGGTTATTGGCCATGTTACAACCATACCTGTTAAGTAATGATTAGTAATCGTAATGATTAGTAATTTGATTACTTTTTTTTGAATGGTGAAATAATGATTACAATTACGATTATTTTTGGTTAAAATAGTTAATAATTGATTACGATTACAAAATAATTAAAAAATAATCAGGATTACTGGCGATTCGTCTAATAATCAAAAGGAATCAAAAGTAATCCAAAAGTAATCAATTTATTTTCAATAATTACTTTGAACTCTTTTTGAATATTTGAAAATAATGAAAAAGAATTATTGAAAAAAATTTAATTACTTATGGATTACTTTTGTATATTTGAAAATAATCAAAAAGAATTATTTAAAACAATTTGATTCTTTTTTAAACTTCTTTTTGATTATTAGACTAATCGTCAGTAATCCTGATTATTTTTTGATTCTTTGGTAATCGTAATCAATTAGTAATTTGAAAAAATTGTTCATAGAATTATATAATCATTACGATTCTTTTTAAAAAGTAATGTAATTGATTACTAATCGTAATCGAAATTTAACAGGTATGGTTACAACTAAATACAGGTCCCATCCATAAATAGGAAAATATTTCTGAGCGTATAGTATTTATGGTATGCGACGTCAAAGTTTACATGTATGCGTAAGATTCGGTGTATGAGCATAAGATTTCTGTCGGTGTAGCCATATAGTCGAAATGTTAGTTGGATTTTATGTGTTTATTCTGAGACTAATTTGTTTTGCTAAGCAGTCTTTCTGTTAAATATTGCGGCAATGAAACATTGTTATATATTTAAGATGCTTAGGCTTTAGAAACTGTTTCATTCGATTATCGTGTCATTATTCAATAGGTTATACATAATTTTACCTTTTTTAGGCTTACTATACCGCAAATCAGCTATTGTTACCAAATTATGACGACTTGCCACAAAATAGTTTACTGAAGTTTGGTAATAAAAGGGGCTTCGAAGCATTAGTTTATAAATTTTTTAACTGAAGCGAGTATTGTTATTTTAGGCTTTATCGTAAATAATAAGAACACTTTTTATCCTAGCAAAATAGACGCCGTGGTACAAAAAAAAATTAAGAAAATATGTCTTCCCATGGTATGTAGTCCAAACGTAACAAACGTCATAGGTTTTTGCGTGCTATTTTGGAAACATAAAGCTTTCTTATCTTTCTTATCTTCTTATCTATCATAAACGGTTTCTAATAACTTATGAGTATTAAGTCGAATGGGAATCGCTATTCTACGGTTTTTATATAATTACGTTCAGACTATTTACTTGATCAAAAACCTGCTTGCCTGATTCACAACTTAAGTGAAAGATCATGGTAGCATCCTTATGCTTGTCTGGTAAAAAAAGTTTATTAAATCACATAGATACCTAGAAAGTACACAGTATAACTGATATGATTCAAACTACTTTTGAGAACAAGCAGCACTTTTAAGCGCTCTATATTGCTATATGGTATATCTAAACTCTTGACAAGATGATGAACGAGTTTCTGCCTCTTAGCAGCATGACTGTGCCTACGGCAGTGCGACGAGAATGCAATGAGAATGAGTATTAGGACTGAAAGGAATGATTAGGTTACTACATAACCTTTTAAGAGAGTGACAATCCTATGGTAAACAGATGGGTCAAGCAAATATAATACAGTAGAAACGAGAGCATTTGGAACCGGAGTAAAATTTTGAGATTCCATGGGAAAACTACCAAGTGGCTTCCAAACGTAGGCTTGAGACATCTCAATAAATTGATTGAATTCACCAGAACTTTTCTGTGGATTAGTAAGAGAGGTTTATGAAGGTATATTTGGACGAAGGAAAAATAAGGAGTGACGGTAAGTTAAAACATGTTTGAAACAATCTGAACTTTTGTTGGGTAATTAAAATGAGAAGAGATTTAAGTTGTGTCTCAGACTACCGAGAATTAGCTTGAGGATAGTAACTTACATTTGACTGGTTGTTGTAGACTTAAAGAATATACGATTTAAAGTTAGTATGTATGCAATTTCATTGTGTATGATTTGGGGAATGATCCACCAGAAAACATACTTGGATCCTGTATTAAGTTAGTGTATTTCAGAAGGAAACACCTGGATGTTTATCAAGTAATGTTGTCCTGAAATTTGCTAATGCGAAAAGATTGTGAAAAATATGTAGGTTGAAGACAGTATATTAAATGATTTTATCGCGGAACTCCAATATTTCTAGGTAACATTCTGTTTTCTAACTGTAATTTTGTTGCAAGAATACATCGGTGTAATACTGATGATTGATTACGACGTATTGTATCGAAAAAAACATTGATGCTTTATCTAATGTGCATCACTACCCATGTCCAATGTCCTGTTACGATTGCAATGAGGTTCTTAAGATAGATTCGAAGTATATTTAATACAAATCTAGTTCAACGTATATTCATAAAGTACCAGTTTGTCTGATCTCTATAAAGAAGAATTAATTTTACCATACCTCTAATACAACGGAATAAATTCTGTGTCTGTTGATTTCTTTGCCGCTTTGCAAAGGAATGCCAATCTGATGTTTCATCTCATTAGACTTTTTTATTTGTTGGGGTTATTGTTAGTTATGTTTTTACTTTCCATATCGCCACATTCAGGAACTCACATGTGGATAACCAATGAATGGTTGCATATGTCCTACAAAGTGGTATTCTTAGAAAATCTTAGAAGTGGACGAAAGGAATTTAATGTACGCTTTGTTCGCATTAATTGAATGTATATACATACATACATACCTACATAATTGGTCATTACTCTTCAGTTAGGATTACGACCTAGCTTCTCACACCACTTATGTTGTGTATGTTAATTTTATACACGAGTGGCAGGACCTACAGTTTAAAGACAGACAGATTTTTTGAGAAACTTTCTTCATGACAATTTTTATTTACTCTCAGAGTTTTTGCCAGAAATCTGCTGAGAGGAAGTCGCCGAAGAAATATTTATTCATATTTCGTTTTGATCGAGATTTCTGACCTGACACACTACGTAGTAGACTACTGTGACTTCATCTGATGTCATTGGACTTATTTATTTGTTAGTGTGTTGGGTTGTTATCCAGCTCGTCGCGTCTAGGAAATCGCATTTAATGGCTCCATATCTCCTTCAGAGGAGTATTTTTAGACAATCTTAGAAGTGGTGTCCATACTCTATTTAAATAAATACTCTCAGGGAAGTTAATATCCAATTTATTTCCAATAATTAATTGTATTGCCCTACTCAATATGGTTACGAAAATGGAAATAGTGTTTTGCTTTCACATCGTTTAAATTGTAAACAGAAGCTACAAAAACAAAACCGTTGAACTTGTTTACATGATAAACAAGTAAACAAAAATATACCAACAAAAACCAGTATAAAAAAGGAGATAAACAAGTAAACAGAAATTCAACAACAACACTGCTAGAACAAACGTAAACAAAATACACAAACAACAACAAAGAAAACAATAAATTTACATTTATAGAGATTTCGAGAAGGCGAAGTCATTCGCTTCAGGAGCATTCATCAGACTGTCTAGCCTGCGATATAAAAGGCAAGACAAATCAGGCAACGGAGTCAGTAGAAATTCAGTCAGTCGTGGTTTGAAGATCTCCGTCGTAAAGATCTATCGAACAAATTGACTAATAGTTGTTATTGTTTACTCAAAAGAGTGCAAAGAGGAATAATAAACAAAGCAATTGTTGTTGTTTACATCAAGTTGTGAACAAAGGCACACGGAATTGTGCGAGCAATTAAGAAATTAATTAAAACTAAACACAAATTTATTTTTATTTGCAATCTACGAGCTCATATTTCAAACGTTTTTAAAAGGCAAAAACAACGTACAATACTACATTCATATAGCGAACATTAAATAACACTGCAAACATCGTGCAGTTTTAGGAAGAATCTAAAATTCAAAAGATTTCACGAAAAAAAATTTAAATTCGAATTCATGGCGCAATCAGAATCCTGATGTCTTCGGGTGTATTCAGCATAAAACCAATATCCAGTAGTCAATAAAGCAATCTAGATAAACTATATGTAAGATTTTCATACGATCATTGCTTCTATATTTTAATGATCTTATGGAGCTCACACTTATTGTCGTGTTTAACCAAAATCTCTGCTCTTTATATTTGCATTATTATTGCAAAATATTTAATTTAAAATATACAAATTCGCTAACAAAGTTGTAATTTACATGCTGTTCTAAAATATAATGAATCTTAACTACCACAACATATTTTGAATACTTCGTTACAGTGTTGCAATCTTTTTTATCAAAATTATTTTCTTTTTGTGTAACCATTTTCGTTTATTTTGGTTTTAAAAAGGCCAATAACTGTATGAATAAATTCATTTTATGTATCTACCTTTAGTTGTGAAATAATATTCAGGTTTCTTCAATTATATGAAGGTTTGTTTTTTTAATATAAAAATTCCCTTGACTTACTGTTTTCCCTTGCAAATCGTTGGCACGACAGTGCAGATAAATGTTTGCACCCAGGGTGTGCTTACATTGACGGTGGTAAAGGAATCGACAAACAAAGGAGAGGAGTGATTTCTAGTCCCTCATCCACTAAGGTGTCGATCGAAATTCTTGCCAAATATTTTTGGGAAATGTAACCATCTTGTGGTCGTTTTACTAAAACAAAAAAATGTTGAAAAGATTCTTTTCTTTTATTCGAAAAATATTCGTAATATTTAATATTAATTTAATGCTACTCAAACAGAATTTAAATGTTTATTTAAATATTTTGCAATTCACGCCATACGCACAAACAAATAAACACAGATTATTAAGCCTTAAGGAATTTTCTTGCTGGTATTTGTTTAAAAAAATATACTTACAGGGTGTTGAGGTGAATACAAAATGTTGGATTACTGAATATAAAGTGGCGAATATCCAAATTGTTTTTGATTCCATATCTAAAAGTAGGAAAAATATATGAAATAAGTTTAGTAACAGTAACAGTAATATTGATTATTTTCATAAAGAGGTAACTTAATAATGCCACCGTACGGTCTGTTATACTTCCCTAGACTCTTGTCTATTGCCCTGACAAACTTCACTATGCTGCTTAATGTCGACAATGAAAATTTCCTGCCTAGCTCCAGATGTGCACCAAAGTGTTTCTGGTGGGATTTGTTAATGCCCCACAGATTCCAAGAATGTGTTCCGATGAATTATAGGTGTACTTTGAATCTATATCGCCTGCATATCCTTGACAGTCAGTGTCCGCCTCAGATAGTTTTACTGGAAGTTCAACCAGCCACCCAATTAGTGATGAAAGGACATCGTAGAATGGATGCATAGGACTTGCGGCATTTATTTTTATATAATAGGTTCTATGTCTCTTCTATTTAATGATATATTCATGATATCGTTACAAGCCTTATCAAATGCGTCTTCTGTACCAAGAAATGCACAAATGGGTACGCGTAGATCCGTTTCCTAAAGATGGCAGTTCAAAAGATCACATCTTGGTCTTTATCCCTTCGTCTCTCGGAACAGCCAGCTACAATTGAAGCCATCTAATGGTGCCCAATTTAATAGGGTCACACTAGCTTCGAGCTCAAACACTCAATCCGTTAAGTCCTGGTGTTTAGGGTTAGTTCGAGTAAAGGGATCAAGTGTATTGGGCTATTAGAACAAATTCTTTCAGTATATCGACTCAACTGGCTAAAAAATATAGTCGGTATTATGACAGACGGTACAAGTAAAAAAATGTGGCAGATTATTAACAGTAAACCAACAGTTATGCTTTGCTCATGGTGTTCAACTGGTAATGGTAGTGCTGTATTAAAAGCACGATTTACAAAGAGAATCAGATAAGCAATCCCACGAATGTGTACAATCAGAAGTGGAAATCATTCAGAAATTAATGACGATTTTTTTAGCAATAAAGAACTGTATTATGGTCATAGACATGGTGGATATCAATATAATATAACGGAGGTCAATTGCTGTTCATTGATCAAGAAGGTTCGAAAATTATTAGTAATGTTCAAACGATCGTCAACAAAAAAGGATGTCTTGTAAAAGTACGTTGCGGCTGAATTTGGAAAGTCTTTAACTAAATGGAGTAGCTATTTATAGGAACGTGTCTATATATTAGGAAGGTATTAATATATATAAGAACACCTAAAGATGAATATTTTGCTCTATCCAAAGATGAGATTAAAGTGGCGGATTTTAATGCGGATTAGCGCTGAGTTGCAGTAAAAGGAACAATTGACGCTCTATGCCGACGGGATGCTAATCTGTTCACAATCGATGTTGACAGAAGCTTTATCTCACAAAAAACTAAAAGATGATAACAACTTTATACGTAAAACTATATTGAGCTCTCATACTTCGCATAAAACAAAGGTATCTACAACTATTCAGTCCGAATTCGAAACAGAGTTCGTAATGGTTCCTTCTTCCATAAAATACTGCAAACTAATCGTTGTGCTACGCGAAAGATTAGTAGAAAGATTTTTGGTATCTTAAAGAACCTTTCAATATTTCAAACAAGATCAACTAAGCTATAAAAACGTACTATTACCCGATGTGATACGTCGTTTGGAAAAATTTAGGAAGAAACACTCTTGTTTGATAATGATGGTGAGCGTGGTGACTTTTTAAGGGCTATTAAGCTAGTCAGTGTAGCGGCTGAACGTGCTTTCTCTGCAGCCGAATTTTTCTCAACGAAAACAAGAAGTCGCTTGAGTGATGTAAATATAGATCAGGATTGCCCAACTCTATCCCCTATGCGTTCAATCGTTTAAATACCTTGTAGACTATAAATTATAAAACAAGTCTTATCTTAAGACAGCACTTCTTGGATGAAGGCGAATAATAAACATTTTCAAATTAAATTGAAACTAGAAATTAAACGGGCAGTGACGGTAGTTAATATAAATTAGAATTTTAAACAATTTCATAATCAAATTCAAAATCATCAACTTCTTCTGTAACAATTGCAATTAAATTTCGAAATGTAGAAAAGATTATGTAACCATCTCAATATAAAATCTTAAAGAATAAAAAAAAAAATTAAATTATCCCTCGTCTGTTTCGTTTTGAGCAGCAATTGTAAATTGCATTGTTAATTAAGAAATAAAAAAAAAACAATTCCCACAAAAGATGCCAAAAAAGAAAAGCAATGTTAAGCAACTGCTGTTTCCAACTGTCACTCATATTAAACAACATTAAACGTCAAATATTATATTTATACGTATGTAAGTATACATGTATGTACATATGTATGTATACTTTTAAATAAAATAAAATCGCAAAAAAAGAGAGAAACCAATAAATGAATAAAAAATGAGAAATAAAACCTTGAAAAAGAAAAAAAGCAGGCCTATATATTATTTATGATATACCCGTCTGCTCATCTCTCTGTCTGTCTGTCTGTCTTCTTTACACAGTTTCATAAGTTATGACGTTAATAAAAATTATTATTGAATATATATATTGAATACAAAAAGAAATTGTTGTTGTATCATATTTTTTTTTTACTATTAAAATGATAACATACATATGCAGGCGAAATTGTATTTCGTCTGTTGTGTTATGTAATATTTAAAAGGAGAATATCACTTGAATAAATCCATAAAGGGAATTTCAGTTCATTAGTTCAATCATCAGTTTTAAAGCTTCAATACATATTGATGTACTGACATACGTATTGTCAAGTGATTGACAAATGTTTAAAGAAAGAAATATTTATCGAAATTTTTAAAATTAAATGTCGATATCCAATGTAATTTACGATATTATTATAAAATAAATGTTTTAATACACTATCTGAACATATTTTGATTAAAAATTTGCAAAGTTTATAGATGTTTTATTTTCAGATAATAAAAAACGCATTATTTGCTAAAGTAGGCTTATATTAACAGTCGACCCCATAAACATTGTATACTCGTCATTTATCGCCATTTCACCGCCATTCAATTGTATTTGAACATTGCGAACATATGTTTTGAACAGTAAGGGACAGAGCTTCAAGGATTACGACCTAGTTTCGCACACCACTCATTTTGTGTGTGTTAATTTTATGCATTAGTGGCAGGACCTACGGTTTAAAGTCGACTCTGAACGACAGATTTTTGAGAAACTTTTCATGGCAATTTCATTTACTCTCAGAGTTTTTGCCAGAAATCTGCTGAGATAAAGTCACCCAAGAAATACTTTTTGTATTTTGTTTTGTTTTTTAGTCACTACCACTAATAAAAATTATTTTCGTAATGTAGCTTGACTCAAACATGTGAACTTAGCGTCAAATCTTATTGCCAGATAATTCATAACAACTATATACATATAATACATATGGTATGCATACATATGTATATTATTATATATATTCATATTTCTATGGATAAATATGTGTATCTAAATATTCTAAGACTCCTGCGATCCGACTTCTCTCCAAATATATGCAATAATACGACTGAATTGCCAGCTGCTATATATTCAGTCCCGCTAAGATTTTAGTTTTGTTACATTCGGGATACTATGGCACAGCTACATTAAAAGAAAGCTCCCGAAATTGATAAAATATGTAACAAAATGTTAATATAACTGCCTTAAATAGCCGTGAGGAATATTCTCTTTGTATTTAATGCTATTTTACATCTAAAATACTACACTTAAGTATGGAAAGTAGCACTAGTTAAAATGATTCCTAAGCCTGACAAGGATCATACGAAAGCGGGGTTATACAGATCTCTAAGTTTATTGCCGACAATCTCAAAACGGTTTAAGAAACTGCTGATAAATGAACTTAAGCCAATTCTAAATGCAAATAAATTGATGTATACCCAACCATCTATTTGGCTTCAGAAGAAAACACACAATTATCGAATAAACTCACAAATTGATGCACGTCATTAGAAGTGCATTCGATAAAGAGAAATACGGAACTGCTCTTATTATAGATGCTTTCCAAGCATTCAAGAGAGTTTGGTTCACAAATTGAAACAAAATTCTGTATTGAGAGGCTATTGGAAATCTATGGGATTGGCAGAAAATTTGTAATTAAGGAAAATGAATTCATGAGTAATTCCCAGCTTATAACAGTCAGCGTTCAACACGGTAGCATATTTAATACATATTTCGAACATGCTTTTTACCATTCATACTTCTAGCTTTGCTGATGACACTATTTTTTGGAGCATTCACGAGGTCCTCAACGAAGCGTCTTGGTATTTACACGAACAAATTTTCCATCTGAAGAAGTGGTAACATGCATACCTACCTACATAATTGGTCATTACAACCCATCCGTCACGATTACAACCAAGCTTCTAACATGTTGTGTGTGCTAATTTTATACATGAATGACGGGACCTATAGTTTAAAGCCGGCGCCGAACGATATATTTTTTGAGAAACTTTTCATGGCAATTTTATTTACTCCCAGAGTTTTTGCCAGAAATCTGCTCAGCTATACACATCGAAAAAATTCAAAGACATCAAAACATATGATAATGATTAGAGGAGCTCTGTTATACATTAAGCGCCATTATTACAACTTGCCGTTAACTAAAGGGAGGATTTTAATGGTCATTTACAGTTCCCTTTAGCTAAAGGTACCTTTAACTAAACCCAGGTTTAACGGAAAGTTGTAATAATGGCCCTAAGGATATTAATAATACATAAGGACTTCAACATGCCAGCTACCAAATCAGAGATTAGAAAGTGTTCAGAAGAATACTTGAAGAAGTTCGATTTCCATCCGCATTCACTTGATCGTAAAATTTTAAATTATCGTGGCCATATTCGCCTAAAGGAGAGGGACACTGCAAACATCATACGAACATAACATTGGCTACAAAGATATGAAACAATGATGGCAGAATTTATTCCAAAAATTGTCTGTAATTTAATATCTATTGAGTTTAGAATAATTGTAAAATTGTTTTAAAATAAAATTTCATTCATATTCATTTTTGTTAGACACTGTACTTTGACATTTATCTTGAGATGTGTGCATAAATGACAAAGTCTTACGATGAGTTCCTTATATTTGTAATTCCATGAAAACATTTTCTCTTCCTTTTTCTCTTTTTCTATTTTCTTTTTTTCTATTGTTCTTTGTTAGAATGTATTTTTGTTGTCGTTTACTGCAGTATGTCAAATGGAAGGAAGTATGTCTTTAACGTAAGCACATGTGCACACATACAGTTTGTTGATAAGCGTTGGAAATCGCACATTCATCACAATCATTGACACACAAACTGACATAATAAATATCCGTCAAATATTTTACTTAAAAGGAAACATTGTATTAAATGAAGGGTCGGAGAAATAAATATTTCAAACATATTTATGTTTCTTATAATAAGTACGGTATTTTCGTAGTCGTATAATTTTTTGTTTTTATTTACAAAAGTTTCCTTTACAAATGCCTCCGAGTAGGATTTAGAATACAGATATCGGGTGGTCCATCTATTGGTTTAAATTTGAACTATCGGTTATTTCGATTCTGGCAATTCTTATGTCAATCTATTCTGTCATAAAATTCAGTATATTATCTCGACTGAACGTAATGAAACGAATTACGCTTGAGTAACGTAGGGATTTATTGGAAATTTATTTCGAAAACAAACGCAATTTGGTCGGAAATGCACGAATTTCGTGTCATAGAAAATTTGGTCGCAGCGAAGGACGAACAGTGGCCGGTATACGCAAGTTTATTGCTAAAGTTCGTGAAACTGGTTGTTGATGAGCCAAGATGTGAGCATGCTCGTACAGTGCCTACACCCGAAGCTGTGGCTTAGAGTGTGCGTGAGAATCTATCAACAGAAACTCGTCATCGTTCTCAAGAATTGAATATTTCACGCACCAGTTTGCAGCGAATTTTGCGGTCTCTGTATTTCTTGGAAAATGAGGACGGCGTAACCATTACGGTCAATGGAGACACATATCGCACCATGATAATCGATTTTTTTGTACCCGCTCTTCATGGTGTTGATGAGAACGGTGTTTGATTTCAACGGAATTGTGCAACTTCCCATACATCGCATGCCACAATCGATTTATAGAGTAAAACATTTGATGGCCGTTTAATTAGCGGAAATGGTGATGTCAATTGGCCGCCAATAAGCTGCGATTTGACATCGTTGGGGCGCCGTTAAAAAAAATTGTTATTCCAGCAATTCAGATGCAATTGAACATTTTAAATCCAACATTCGTGATGCCATTGCCGAGATACGACATTGCCGAGACACTCGAAAAAGTGCCAGAATTGGCCCGATCGAATGAGGCACTGTGAGGCCAGCCACACTTCTTATGGCACAATCGACGTATTGGGTCATACGTTTGATGGCCGCTTAATTAGCCGATATGGTGATGTCAATTGGCCAAGAAGCTGCGATTAAAACCGTTGGACTATTTTCTGTGGGGCGCCGTTAAAGAAAAGTGCTATGTCGACAAACCAGAGACAATTGAATTTGAAGGTTAAAATTCGCGATGCCATTCCCGAGATACGACCGCGGCAGCCACATGAATAAAATAATATTCCATTTGTAAACGGAGTAATTCTAGTTCATAACAAAAAAAAAATAAACTTAGCAAAATATCAAACCCTTTATGTTTTATTGCATTTTTAAATTTAAACTTTTAAATGGCCCACCCTTTTCATATGATAGATTATATGAATGCAGAGCCAATCGTTAGAAGGAAATGGGGATGGATAGGGAATACAAGTCGCCGTAGTCCAGTAGATAGTATGTTGGCTTATTAAATGTAAGGCCACGGTTCAAACCTCAGGTCAGACATCAAAACGAAATATGAAAATATATTTCTTCTGCGACTTCCTCTCAGCAGATTTCTGGCAAAAACTCTGAGAGTAAATAAGATTGCCATGAGAAGTTTCTCAAAAATCTGTCGTTCGGAGTCGACTTTACACTGTAGGTCCCACCACTCATGTAAAAAAAAAACATACACAATATAAGTGGTGTGAAAGTATATGACGTAATAATGACTGAAGGGTTTTAATGGCCAATTATGTATGTACGGTTTGCAAGATATTCTTTGGAGTAAATTCTCTTGCTATCATGACGTCTTGGCAGGATGAAAATTATGGTATAGGGTGCAGAAGTATACTCAAAGCTCTAGCTTTAGCATGTCTAAACATTTTATTTCGAAAATTTCTTTAACAGCACTGGCATATGTATACGTACAATGCGTATGAGTGTGTTCACGTTTAAGTGGCATTTTACTAACTTATCGTATAAATAAACTGTGTTTGTTTTTTATTTGTTTTAAATATGAAAACTCCTTTTGGGCTTTGGAGAAACGGCACAATTTCTTTTGACAACGACTGTGTTTATTGCAACAACGAACATGATATAATCAAATGGGGAAGAAGAAAAACTGTTTAAATTTTGAGAATAGGGGAGAAAAAATGTTTGCCACAGTTCATGTATTTTTTTAAATACTGAAACAACAAATGAGGGGGGAATAAAACAATTCAAAACAAGAACTTTTCTTACAACAATAAATAAATTTGTGAAAAGGAAAAATTTGATTTAAAATGAGTGTCAAATAACTGAAAAAAACAAACACACACATAAGATTTCTTAAATAAATACTTCTACATTGGCATTCAGGCACATGTAAATGTGCTTGTCTCACATACACAGTTTAAAATGCAGGAAAACATGTATAAGGAGCAGGCAATACGTATGGTAAGCGCAACTTTAAGCATTTATACGTATGAAAACAGGAAAGGCAACACAGTGGTAGGCAATTTGTCATTTTGTCTCAAGAGGGGTATTGCGAACGTCATCGGCCTTCTTTATACTCCATAGCTTTGTCAGTATGGCTTCTGTATATAAGTAGACAAAGACGAAAAGAAGTGTTTTGCTTTGTTTGGCTGTCTTTTACACTATATTGCTTTGTCTTGTGCTATGCTGTGCTAACATTTTAATACCAATGAGACTTGCCTTGCAAATTAGATTTTTTCTAAAGGTTTTATAAGCAAATAACTGTACAACAAGCTTACCGAAACACATTAACATGAATGTGCGTAGACATGTGCCATAAAGTTGCTGTAAGCTGATGACTGTACTTCTTTATATTTATTTGTTTATTTCATGTTCTATACGTCAAGATCCATCGATAATAATAAAAACCACTAGAAAAATTCTTTAACAATTGAATTGAGGAATGCAAAATTGCCCTTTTTAAATATTAGAGTTCAAATATAGGCATGCGTACTGAACACTGAATAAAACACGTTACCACCTTATGGTAACGTGAAAATATAAGACTTACTTATTGCAAAATACAGTATAACACAAGGCAAAAATAGTAGATTTGTTACGACCATAAAGTGTGGCTATAACATATGGGAAGTGCAACCTAAGGAAATATGGAACAATGATACAGTTGGCCCAGAATGACTGTTTTGAAATGCTCTCATCACAAATTCAATAATTTTGTTTGTCTTCGTATTCAAAAATATTATATACAGTAGGCTATATGGTTTCCCTTACAGTATGAAATGATAACATTGTTGTATGAAGGTAGGTTGCCCAACTAGGGTGTTAAGTCATTATATCGTATCACATAATGGAATATGCTGAAATCCTTTGAAATTTCATGTCCAAATATAATTCGAAGTTTATTGTAAGTCGCCGTAGCCTAGTAGGTATGTTGGCTTATTAGGCATGAGGCCACGATTCAAGCACCAGGTCAGACATCCTCAACATAATGTGAAAAATATTTCTTCGGTGACTTCCCCTCAGCAGATTTCTGACAAAAACTCTGAGAGTAATTATAAAATTGACATGAAAAGTTTTTCAAAATATCTGTCGTTAGGAGTCGACTTTAAACTGTAGCTCCTATCGCTCCTATAGAATATTAAAACACACAGCATATGTACTGTGAGAAGACAGGCCGTAGTCCTAACTGAGGGGTTTTAATGACTCCTATGTATTTATGTATGTACTTTGATTGAGAAATGGTTTGGGAGACACTCATTTCAGATCTACAACAGGGTCTCGCCAAATTTTGTCGACTCTACGCATAGACGATTTCTGGTAGTTTTAAATAGTGTTTCGGCAAAATTGTCACCACCATAGAAAATTATTAGAACTGAAGACATTGCAAATCTAGTGTTATATTATTTTTTTGTTTAGCTCTTCTAAAAATAAGATTTGCTTGTTGGGGAATAAGAACTAGACAGTCGAGCAAATAGAATTTCTTATTATATAAACATGCATCTTTACAAAGTATTGTAGCAAAAATCCAATACTTTGTGATCATTGGTTTGCACATCTGATCATTGCTTTGCATATTATTGCACATTAAATAGACAAAATGAGTTGGTGTAAGTTATGTCTCTAACTGTAATATACTTCTGACCGTAGCGAATATGGGCCGAAGTGCGCCGAAAAATTTACGTTTTTGACGACTGTATGATGTCTTGTGTGTAGTGTGGATCCGCCATTTGTTTACGAAGTAAATATCATTCTAATCAAACGTGTCACATGATTGCGTTTGTACACAAACTTTTGCTTTTGTGCGCAAACCTTAGGGGAAACCATTTTCCTTGAAGTGATCATTTTAAAGTAAAACCATATGCATATGGCTTCCATAATGTCTCGCATTTCTAATCCACAATCTGTCAGCACAATATTGTGAATTTTTGCAATTAGTTCAAGCATAGAAAAGTCATGGTTTGAGAAACGTACAAATTCAGCATACGGAACTCACTTTATGCCCATTTATTCCTCAATTGATACGATAATAACGGTTATCAGGCAGAAAGTAAATGCGTTGCTTATTTAAACTTTGACAGGGCTCAAGAGTATTCCGATGGCCTAGTTGATGTGTGATTGTCTGATTGTATGTCTAACATTATATGTGATTACTCACAATAGAAAAATGAAAGTGAGAATTATTATTAAAAAACAATTCTCAAAAAAAGTGATGAAGGTAACGAAGAAAAAAATTGTCGCACTCTACTCCCTCTTTCTTTTCTGCTATAAACTATTTGTCCTTTATTCCAACACCGTGCCCTGAATAAGGGTCATCTCCTGAGTGTTAGTCTCAAAAAAAAAATAAGAATAAACAGTGTTGATGGGCGTAGTGTTGCCCTTTCAGTTGGGGTGAAATTCAAAAAGACGCAGAATTAGTTATCCTTACTTTTATCAGGTTCAGACGTAAAGACTTTTTGACTTAGTCAACAGGTTGCATATCTTTTAGTGTTGAAATAATTTTTAAGCATTACAAAAGCATAAGGCTATGATGGAGGAAATATAAACTGTGACTTGGATCGTGTGTGTTCTGGATCGTGACATTATTTCTTAATAGATGTCACAAAATAAAAAATCATTATCTTTGCGTTAATGGAATTTCCGATTTCTTATCGTTTTAACCGATTAGATGAGGTTCTCAAACATTTATTGCCTAAATCATACCATCAGTAAAGAGTAAATTTATTTTTTTCTTTTGAAAAGCTTAACTACAACGACGGAAATAAAACATTTGAAGATTTGATCCCATTTTATAAAAACTGTTGTATAAACACACCTTAGAAAAAAATAAAGGAAAAACAAAATACAGCACAACAGTCGAAGCAAATATCAACAAACAACCAAAATTTCCTCAGTAGTGGAAATTGCTCAGTATTTACATCCCCTTTTTTCTTAACACCAATTCTCTTTTTTCTACATTACTATTCGATTCAAGTTCGTTTGTGTTCTTGAAAATTGTAAAACAATTACCACCTGAAGCCATATTTTGGCTTGACTTATATGTTTTTCCGTGGATATGCCTTGTTTATGATTTGTTTATTCACCTTCCAACACACCTTTCGTTTAATCTTTTCCTGTACTCTATTTCGGAATTGTAATTAAATTTCGCAGAATTTTACACTCTAATTTCGTAGAATTTTTCGAAAATATTTGTATTGAGCACATTAACATTTCAATACAAAGGTTTAGAGAATTTCTTTTAAAGTTTTTGCTTTTAATTGAATTGAGGGTGCCCTGGTAGTCTAGTGGATAGTGTGCTAGACTTTAGCGTGGGTTCGATTCCAACCAGAGACTCTGGTCTGTAACACTACACCGTCAAGTTACTCCGCTTTGATTAAAATATAATTTGTAATTGTATTGTAATAAATAAATAAATAAATAAATAAATAATTGAATTGGTCATTAAAGTAAGGGCAATGGAGTTATTTAAAACAAATTTGGAGATTATTAAGGACTACTTTAGTGAATGCTTTGTCATTAAAATTATATCTTTCGAAACATTTCTAAAAAAAATTTTCCTCTCTTTCAACGCTCAATTATTCTCTCCCCTTCATGTTTGGAATGACAGAAAAATCAATTACAAGGCACCATGTGTGATCGGTATTGCGACCTAGCTTCTCAAACCACTTACGTTGTGTGTGTTAATTTTATTCAAAGATGGCAGCAGTTTTAAAGTCTGAACGAC
This sequence comes from Sarcophaga carnaria, assembly GCA_958299815.1. Lineage (NCBI taxonomy): Eukaryota > Metazoa > Arthropoda > Insecta > Diptera > Sarcophagidae > Sarcophaga > Sarcophaga carnaria. The sequence goes on along the minus strand of OY283149.1, from coordinate 69,028,433 downwards.
AGATTTTTTTGAGAAAGTTTTTCATGGCAATGTTATTTACTCTCAGTGTTGTTACCAGAAATCTACTGAGAGGAAGTCGCCTAAGAATATTTTTTCATATTTCGTTTTGTTAGACATGTTTGACCCGGAGTTTAAACCGTAGCCTCACGTCTAATAAGCCAACACAAAGCCTACTAGACTACTCTTAATAACACCACGAATTTTAGAAAGCAATATAGTATGAGTTCGTTATCCGTACTCCACCAATTCTGATTCCATGTTCATTTTTATTCGTTTAAAAGATTCCATTATGTATGTTCACAAATGCTTCTCTGGTTGGATCGCAGACCATATTTGATCGATGGCAGTGGCTACGTTGGCTTTGAGGATCACAGTAGTTTGTGGTTTATTCGAGTGCAACTATAGAAAAGCTATATAAAACACCACAAGAAAAAGACTAACGGGGTTAAATCGAACGATCTAAGTGGCCAGTTCACATCACCTACACGTGAGATGGCCATGCCCTCAAATCGATAGCACAGAATATCCAATGTGGTATAAGCCGAGTGGCACGAAGCGCCATCTCGTTGAAACTACATGCCATTAATATCCGGATCATCTAATTCACACCAAAAGAAGTTGATATTCATCGCACTATAGTGCTCGGCATTATAGAATTGGCCTCGCGTTTTGAAAACAAGGCCCAAAAGCCGCACCAAATAGAGACTTTAAAGTCCCTGCTGGATGACCAAGAGCAAAGCAAAACTACGCCATGTTTAGCCATTTTTTAACAATAAAGGCATCAACGTTATCCATCCGGTTAACTTTGATTTCCCCAATTATGTGACTGACTTTTGAAGTCAAAGTTCTGCAGAGGCTATTTACAGAAATCTTTTGACAAGCTAATGGTTTGAGAAGCTGTAAAATCTAAACTTATAAATTATAGTAAACAAGCAGAGAACCTGTCGGTTACTCTTAAATCGTTCCTTCGGAGTCGACTTTAACCTGTTGGGCCTGCTACTCGTGTATAAAATAAATACACACAACGAAAGAGGTATGCGAAGCTACATTTTAAGCCGTACTGAAGGGTTGTATGTTACGTATGTATGAGAGAGCGAAAATACAGGCAGATTGTAGGCCAGATAGCAGTTCAGATTAAAATTCTGTGGAAACTGCAGGAGATGTGGAGTAACTTTATGAAATAAAGGTGGCCAGCAAAACCGAAGAGAATTGAATGGTACAGTTGACGATAAGGAAAAATTAATTACTTAATAACACAAACACTATCTGGACTTGGCTGTTTCCGGAAGTAGAATGAGAACATTGAAGACCTGAATTTTTTATATGGCGATGGAGATTGTGACAAGCGTTTCTATGAGAGAGCTTGAGAATTACCTTTAGAATGGAACATGTCACAGAATAAATAATATTAGACCAGACGCTGGTCATAACAACGGTACTAAATACGGTTTAAATTTTATCTAAAAATCTTTACTCCATTCTTATTTATACTCATTGAATTTAAGTTTTTGTCGCCACTTTGCGTTTGTTATCTATTTCTCTACTGTTCGTAGTTGTCTATAAGGTTTGTTTGTTTTTACGCTTAAAAAGGCTTTTCAAAATAACAATGAAAAACGGCGCTACACAATCATATATTTACCATTGTACCCTTTCAACAAATGAAACCAATTTTGTTATGTCATGTTCTACTTTAACAAGTAATTTTCCTCCTTTTCTGTAAAATTTTTATGTTTTGCTTCTGTCTGTAATAAAATATTACAATAAAAAATTAAATCTAAAAACGTAAAGATAAACGTAATCATAGCAGTTAACACGAGTTGCTATTGTTAGGTAGAGAAATTAGACCCAGAAATGGACGAGAAAAAGGGAGTTGAAATACAACTATTCAGAAATAAATCTAAATTAGAGGAATAGTGCTTAAAAGCAATTTATTTTGCTTTTGCTGGAAAATTGTTTTTCTTTTTTAAACTAACACACTTCGGGCCAATGAACTATAGAACCCTTGTCTACTGCATCTGTTATTACAAAATGAAGACACATTAAATACAATTTGAAGATGCACTAAAGTTTTTCATACGATAACACCCTTAAATGCCTATGTATGTATATGTATGCAACTTATGTCTGTGCTTTAGAGCTGTGATCGACTATACATCTAAAAATAATTTAAAAAGGAAAAAAGGCGCTTTCTGGAATTAGTTCAGTAAACTAAATTAGAATAATGTGCTAATTTGTTCATAATGTAGATTCCACAACATTTACATATGAATCCGTAAAAGATATTAATTTTGTTCAAAAAAGATCGCCGCTGTTTAGTAGGTAGTATGTTAGCTTATTAGGCATGACGGGGTTCGAATCCTGGCTCAGATATTTGGAGAAAAATATTTCCTTTGGCGACATATTCTCAGTAATCTGCTAACAAAAACTGTGAAAGTAAAATAAAAAAGTAAGACCCGCCACTCGTTGATATAATTAAAACACACACATGAATGGTTTGAGAAGCTTTTCAAACCTGACTACAGGGTTGTAATGAGATTAGTAAAGTTAGGACAGATTGTGAAAAAATGTATTGCTTTCAGCAACGCTGGTGTCCCGCACTAGACAGACTATGATTATGCTATTAGACGGTGCGAAACATCAAATATTTAGATCTTTAATACTTCTACTGCCGAAAAATAATATTTGAAAAAAAGCATTTATTTTTGTTTTTATTTCACGAGGTAAGTTCCTCGTATTTGCGGTACCATTTAATGGCCTTTTTTAGCAATATAATCTTATTTCTGGAACTTGAGTTACACCCATTATAATCAAAATTCCAATAAATGAGTTTATTTCTTCCTTAATTAATTGAGCACTGTTCTATTTTCACGGTAAAAATTCAAAATATTTAGTGAGGATCGGAAGAAGCAACTGCCCTTTGTCAATCACACAAAACTTTACACGATACCATTGCATTGTTGGATTGCCGTTGGAGCGAAAATCCTTAACTGCAGCCGCCAATCGGTGATAAGCATGAATTACAGAGCCGCCGTGAGCGTGTTAAACCAAAAAGCAATAGATAAATAGCAAGATAAGATAAATGATATGAAAAAATACAAAAAGTATTTCTTCAGCGACTTCCTCTCAGCAGATTTTTGGCAAAAGCTCTGAGAGTAAATAAAAAATTGCCATGCAAAGTTTCTCAAAAATCTGTCGTTCGGAGTCGACTTTAAATTGTAGGTCCCGCCACTCATGTATAAAAGTAACATACACAACATAAGTGGTGTGAAAAGCTAGGTCGTAATCCTGAATGACGGGTTGTAATGACCAATTATGTGTGTATGTATGTGAAAAAATTAGAGGAAAATACAAGAATAATAACTTTCTAATATAAAGCTAAATTTTTGTGCCCTTTGTAGATAATTCTATCAAGTATCTTAAGTCTACATATCAGGGCAGAGATACAAAATTTTCAAACAGAAATATGATGGAAAATTAAGAATTCGACATGATATGATCTCCGAGGAGAGTCAAAACGGAAGCTTTATTCTATAAATAATGGTGTCATACATAAGAAGACTTAGCAGAATTATGGCGAGTGTATTAGTTTAGATTTATGCTTTCGTCTAATAAGCCAATATACAACCTATTAAACTACTATACATAGTAGTTATCAAGCCTACCCTTCACACTTTTTTGTCGTATAGTTTTTAAAATTCCAACCTGCGTCAAAATTATTGTTGAAGAATTCAACGTTTAATACTCAAAATTCTGCTTTCGTTATAATATTTTCGTATTTCGTATTCATCTTAAACCATTCACAAAGGCACCCTTTTTATTGTCTAGTTTTTGTTGCTTCCTCTTTAGCAATTGCTTATAATTCTTTATGCGAAGCCTGTTGGCGAGAATTACTTCCTTCAACAATCATGCTATCCTATTTGAAAAAAAATTCATTGCATGGGCAATTAGTAGCTGCCGTAGCCTAGTAGGTAGTGTGTTGGCTTATTATTCGTGAGGCCACGATTCGATTGCTATTGATTTTCTCAAGAGAATATGAACAAGTGGCTAAGTATGGTTTTATGATAGCCCAAATGTAGAGAAGAATGAAGAGCGAAAACAATAATTCAGGATTTTCCAATCAATATTCAGAGTATATTACGTTTCTGAAACCTCAGTTTTAGGTGCCAATGTTTATCCTATTCACGCAAATTATCTTCTCAGCACGTCGTACTGGACTAGGCTTTGGTTTTTAGTGTAAAGCAGTTCAATATCGCCGTTCAAATCTCCGTAGTATAGCAGTTAAAATGTTCGATTATTATACACCGGGATTCAAGCAAAATGAAATATGAAAAGTATTCTGTCGGGAACCTCCTCTCTGCAGGCTTCTGGTAAAAACTCTGAGAGTAAATAATATTGAATTTACTTCATTGGTTCTTACAAACCATTAGCCAGAATTACAACCTATTTTCTCACAACACCCTTGTTGTGTTGTGTATTAATTTAACTCATGAGTACAGGACCCACAGCTTAACGTCAACTTCGAATGCCAGATTTGAGAGACTTTTCATGGCTATTTTATTTACTTTTGAGTTTTTGCAGGAATACTGCTGAGAAGAAGTTGCTGAAAGAAATATTTTTTCCATATTTCGTTTTGTTCAACGTGTCTGTGTTGAGGTTTGAGTCACGGACTCGCGTCTATTAAGCCAACCCTTTAATATGGATTTTCCTTTCATTAATTTTCCATTTCAAAATTTTTTTTTTATTGATACATATTTTTCAAATGACCATACATTACCATGTAAAAATGTGACCGTGCTATGGATGTTAATTCCATTTTCAGTGAGGCAACATGGATGTTTTTTTAAATCTTTAAATGCTTGTTGCTGAGTTGTTGTTTGCAAATCATATGATAGGAAAATAAAAACGTGTTTCGAAAACCTGTGGCAAAAAGTTGGCCAAATAAAAGCATTCAATTGGATATACTAACAAAGCATAAATTACAATTACAGAGCTAGGGCTGGCATATAAAATAACATTTACTGCTAAACCTGACTTCAGATTTTGAAATTCTTTTATTTACAGCAAACTGTATACCACTGTACTAACCACCCTATTTCTCTTAAAAGTTTTAAAAGTTTCTCCTGGATTCCAGTGACTTTAAAATGCACTACGTTTACAGGGATTAAGAAAGGAAACGAAATAAATAAATAAAGAAGCCAAAAATGAAATAAAAACAGACAAAAAATATTTTCAAATCTACAAAACTAGTTCTGATTTTGCTTTTTGCTTCTGATGGTGGTATTTTAGTACAACACAATCAAAAAACATACATTTATTTGTGAAATATTGCAAACAGCTTTAAGTTTTCTTCACTTTTCCGTCTTTTTTTTTTTTGTATAAGATTCTCGATTTTTTTCCCTACACTTGGTAATTTATGTTTGTGTATTTCTTTTTATTACAGACGTTACTAATGCGCAGCCAGTTTATCTTACCCTGCCTTCAAGGGGTCTTGTTATTTATGGCATCTCAATCGCAGTTTCAAGGATGGTATGTGGGTGTTCAGTTGTATTTGTACTCGTAGATGTTAAAAACCGGGTTTTCTCAGATTGGGCGTTAAAAAAACAACAACAAGTAATCTAGTAACGAGTGCATACTAAAAAATTTTGACATACCTTTTACTATAATTAAAATAATTAATTGTCATTATTTTGGTTTTGTTTATCAGTCTCTCTACCTTATTGAATTATGCTTTTTGAAATTGAATATTAAGTATTTTTATTTTTGTATTTATTTATTTAGATTCACAAAGATTTTGAGTGTTATCTGAAAAACCAGTCGCTTAATATTATTTTAATCCTTATTTATAAGTATCTTGATTTTTTTCTGTTTCTTAAACAATTCCAATTGATATCTCCCTTCGAATTTATTATCCGCAATATGTATTAGTAGAAGTCAAATTATTAAGATGGCAAATGTACATTTTAAGCGGAATATAATTACACATTTTGTTCATACATAAGTCATGTAAGTCCGTTTTAGTTTCCTATCTTGTTCTCTTACTGGAGATCTTTCCTTCATCTAGGTTGAACGAAAGAGGAATGGGTATTCAGAATCAATCAGTAGCGAAATCTTCTGTCTATCGCTTGTCTAATTGGTTACTAAACAAAATATTATATTTGAAGTCGCCGTGGTCTAGTAGGTAGTGTGTTGGCTTATTAGACGAAAAGCCAGGGTTCGAGTCCCAGGCCAGACATCAAAATAAAATGCAAAAAGTATTTCTTCGGCGACTTCCTCTCAGCAGATTTCTGCCAAAAACTCTGAGAGTATATAAAATTCCCATGAAAATTTTTTCGAAAATCTGTCGTTCGGAGTCGACTTTAAACTGTAGGTCCCGCCACTCATTTATAAAATTAACACACACAACATAAGCGGTGTGAGAAACTAGGTCGTAATCCTGACTGAAGGGTTATAATGACGAATTATGTTATGTTATGTTGTATTGAATACACTTTTTGTTTGTGAATGCTCAATATTATGTTGTATTGTGTATTTCGTATTCCAAACATCAAAACTTATTTGAATTTTAATAACTTAAATCTTAAAATATAGTTTTTCCATTAGGGTTGTAATGAAAAGAAAATTATTATAATTTAAGCTCCATATTATCCTTTGCCACTATTGAATTGCCAATTTGCATGGATGAATGAGCAATAAATTAGCTCGAATAGCCAAATGTATGTATGTATGTTGATTTTTCTTCACACACGTGATAACGTATATATTTCATTATTTCTTTGAATCGGTCTCTAGACATAATTTGTGAAGAAAAAGCAACGCCCCGTTTTTTGTTCCATAAATCATTTACATATATGCATATTATTGAATCTACAAGCACCACTAGCATACAAAACTGAGAAGAATTTGTCCAGTTCTTGTAAAGCCATAATCCAAATACGCTTCAATATCTTTGTTCCGAATAGATCTAGTAATAAAAAATCTTTTGAAAAACTGATAAAAATAAGTAAAAGCAATGTGCGCGTTGGCTGCAATAACATAACGGCATACTAGAGAAACCTTAAACAAACAATAACGGCATTTTAATAATTTCATGAAATAAATATTGGGAAAAGTAATTGATAAAATAAATAGATAAGTAAAGCGTCAGATGACCCCTCTCCGTCTTTTTATGTAGCTGCTTTAATAATTCTAATTTGGAATACCTAAATAAATAAAAAATAGTTTTAAATTAAATTTTATGGAATATTATTAAAAGTCACGAAGTAAGAAATCTGTGATATAATTCATAAAAGAAATATTAGCAGTTAGAAATGGGTCAAATGACCCCTGTCCGTGTTTCTAGTGTTAAAATTCATAACAACAAGTATGTGACGTATGAGTGATATTTAATTCCATTATTTTATTGCATACTTTCCAGAGTAATTCTTTCAGTTCATGTCGTATGCACCATAAAAATACGCACCGTATAAGTAATATATTTTTATTTCAATTAAATAGAGAGTATACGGTTAATTTGGGATTAACCGTAGATCGAACTTTGCATCATGTTCAGCGACGAGGCTCATTTATGGAAGAATGAGTACGTGACTAAACAAAATTGCAGAATTTGGCTCGATACCAATTCACATGAGATCCAACAGCGTCCAATGCATTCTGAAAACGATACTGTTTAGTGTGGATTTTAAGAATGTTGGTGGCCAGTCCAACACTGTCAAAGGCCAGATTTGACGATTTATCATCATTTTGACGATTTTGAGCTCCAAAAATATCATATTGCCATTTGACGATTTATGCACTTATTTTGACGATTTTTAGAAATAATTTTTTTTATCATATTCCCAACTTTAGTACATTAAAACCCACTTTAAGCCACTTTAAGTATTATATTTTTAAGTTACTTTCGAATACTTGTGATGATTTTTTTGTATTTTATTCATTTTTAATCCCTTAAAAGCCAAAAAATTACAACTCCTAAATAACCTAGTAGTTGATAATAATTTATCACTTGTCGTTTGCAGACAATTTTAAAAATTCGAGTTCAGCTTCTAAATTTACCATCGGAAGAACAAAGGCAAGCGCCGTTATTTTTGTTCGTACGACCAACACTCAGGGGATGGATGGCATTGTGTTTGGAACTATGAAAATATGTTATGAGAAGAAGGACAGAGAGAACAGCGTTTATGGACACTAGGCTTGTATATTTGTATACCATAAGTAACAATAAAGACCTCTGCGGGAATTGAGTTCCACATACGAATAGTCCGACTAAAAAACGTACTTTTTCTGTAATGCAGTGTGCGATCCACTGGCCAATCGACCACATACGGATGTCCTGGCCGAGAAAGACGAGCGTTACGTAGGAAAATATGATTTTCAGGAACAAGTCCCCACATTGCAACTATGCACCAACGATTCAATGGAGTTGGATACATTCCCGTCATTAACGAGCTACTACGACCTCTCCTGTACACGGTCGAGAAACCTCAAAATAGACGTTGAGGTACGAGCTTCTAACTCCTTAATATTTACACCACCAATAGATTAAGACGATGCAATATTATTGCTGCCCTTATGTGTCAATAAACACTACTGGAATAGATGGTTTAAACCTTAAACAATTTTTTCCTGAAAGTGAGACAACATTTCTCCATTTATGGGAAAAAAATAATAAATGAAGATGAGGGATGCTAGCTTTAATTTCTAACAAATGTTTTTTAATGTTTTATTTTTGAACTCAGATATGTATGTACATACATTGACATATAAATGTTTTAATACAATAGAAATAATTTTGGTTTTTAAAAACTTTTAATCAATTTATTTATTTTTCTGAAGATTTTTTGACGATTTCAATAAACGCCTTTGACGACTTTTTCCCAAATATTTGACGATTTGGTGCCTCATTTATCTGGCAGCTATGATTACAGGTCTATGACCACCAACTTCTGAATTGGATAATCTGGACACCCATGAATGTAGCTTCAGCAGGATGGCTCTACGTGCTCACAGTTCATTCCACATGAGGTATTCGACGTGGTCATCTCACATTGAAGTAATGTGAATTGGCCATCGAAATCGTTCGATTTGATGCTGTCAGACATTGTAGGAAAAGACATCTTGTGGGATTTTCTTAAGTCGCAGTCCACAAACCACTGCGGTTATGTCGCAGCCGACATAATTCAGTCTGATTCAGCCAGAATCAAGGAAAATAGAACATTTCGAGTGAATTTCATTCAAAGAAGCCGCAGAGGACATTTGAAAGATGTTATATTCTGCACACTCTGGCATCACAATGTCATTCAATCGAATAAAAAATTACTATTTCATACAAACTTTGTTTGTTGTTTAAATTGAAAGATAGGAAGCGCTTATCTAGGTCGTAATCCTGACTGAAGGGTTGTAACGACCAATTATGTATATATGTAGGAAGCGCTTAAAAATCTCCTTTTTATTAAAATATAAATAAATGGAATAAATGGAAATGGAATAAAGGAAAAACTTGATGTTACTGTTTGGTACATTTCGATAATGGGATGAAATTGTGTGGTTTGGTAAAGGTTGACTAATCACTAAAAAACCAATATTTTTGAGATTCTTAATGTAGTAGGAAGAGAGTTGGCTTATTAGAATTAAATCCAATACGCACCTACTAAATGCTTTATACCCCTGGTTAAACATCTCGAACAAAACGATATCTGTTCATCGGAGTCGACTTTAAACTGTAGATCCAGCCACTGCTGTATAAAATTAACACACAACATAAGTGGTGTCGGAATCCTCACTTACGGTTTGTAATGTATGAATGTAATACGTTTATATGAAATTGATCACCGGTATCACATTGTTACGAAAATTGAAATGGTGTTACATCGTTTAACATTAAAATGATAAACAAAAGCTATAAAAATAAAAACTATGGACTTGTTTACATGATCAGCAAATAAACCAAAATATAGCAACAATATCAGTATAAAAAAGGGATAAACAAGTAAACAAACAGCCAACAACAACACTGTAAGAACAAACATAAACAAAATATACAAGCAACAATAACGTAAACAACATGTTTACATTTATAGAGATTTCGTGAAGGCAAAATCATTCTCCTTCAAGAGCATTCATCAGACTATTTACCCGATATAAAAGGCAAGACAAAGCAGGCAACGGGATGAGTAAAAATTCTGTCAGCCTTGTGTGAAGACGCGTCTCGTCTAAAGAGGGTAATCGTGGTTTGAAGATGTCCGTAGTAAAGATCTAAAGAATAAATAAGAATAACAAACACAGCAAATTGTTGTTTACATCAAGTTGTGAACAGTGGAACATGGAATTGTGGGAACAATAAAGAATTTATCTAAAACCAAACACAAATTTATTTTTTTTTATTTGCAATCTACGAACTCATATTTTAAATGGGTGACCATGCGACGGAAATGAATTGGCTAAAATTTATTCGATTTAAGTTATGAAAATCGGATTATCGATTGAATAGAACTTTTCTAAGTGTACGCAGAATTATTAAAAGTTCTCTTCTTTTTTACTTTCAATTCATAAATAGATTTCAAGTTAATGTCTGCAGTTGAAACATCAGTTTAATAAGGAGAAGGCACCAGAATTGGGCTATACTTTGTGGAAGTGTTGAATGCATACACTTTTGCTTTCGTTTTTACTACTCTGTAAGACCGCATGTAGGACATTATAACATTAATATAATGAAGCTCGCAGAACGATATACAAGCATAGTTCCTAGGAGCTAAGTAGAAAAGTTAAGTGGAGAAATATGAAAGGAATTGCATGGAGTCATCAATTATGAGTTGCTCGTTAAAAAACAAACTCATTTTCATTTCATTTTAATCATACATACATACATAATTGGTCATTACAACCCTTCAGTCAGGATTAGGAACTAGCTTCTCCCACCACTTATGTTATGTGCGTTAATTTTATACATGAGTGGTGGACCTACAGTTTGAAGTCGATTCTGAACGACAGATTTTTTTAAAAACTTTGCATGGTAACATTATTTACTCTCAGTTTTTGTCAGAAATCAGCTGAGAGGCAGTAGCTGAAGAAATATATTTTTCATATTCTCGTTTTGATGTTTGACCTGGGATTTGAACCGTGGCCTTATATCTAATATGCCGGAACACTACCTACTAGACTACGGCGACTACATTTTCATTTTAATCTCAATTATCAAAACTTTTCTTGGCAGTTTTTATTTACTCTCAAAGTTTTTACCAGATATTTGCTGAAAAATATTTCTTACGTTTTTATCTTTTTAAAAACGTTTAAAATATGAGTTCGTTGTTTGCAAACAAATAAAAATAAATTGGTGTTTAGTTTCAATTAAACTCTTTATTGTTCGCACTACTTTTGTGTGCCACCACTTGACGAATACAACGAATGCTTGTTCGCTATTCTTCTTAGCTTGCGACGCAGATATTTATAACGGAAATCTTCACATCACGATTGTTTTCTTCACACGCAATGCGTCTTCACACAAGACTGACTGAATTCTTACTGCTCGTTGCCTACTTTGTCTTGCATTTTTATATGCTCACGTAATCAGTCTGATGAATGTTCTTGAAGTCGAACGTTCGTGGTTTCGCCTTCTCGAGAACTCTATTGCGACTTCATTGTTGTTGTGTATACTGTTCACATTGCTTGTTGTTGGGTTCTCGATTACTTGTCTATTACCTTTTCTTTTATACTGATGATGTTGGTTTACTTATTTGTTTGGGTAGCTTTTGCTTATTTTAATGTTAAACGATGTACATCGTTCTCATTTTCGTAACAATATTATCATATTTCGGTTTGTTAGAGATGTATGACCTGGGGTTTGAACCATGGCTTCACGAAGCTTACTACAGCGACATCAATTATATGTTTTATTAACAATAAATTTATCAATTTGGTAACAAGTTATTGAATAAAAAGTAATGAACACTTGACATTTATGCAGAACACTTGAATTTTATGCAGAAATTGTCAATAATTTTTCTCACACCTTAATGCTCCAGGGGGCAGATTACATTTTTCCACATCAGCGGAGCAAAAATTTCTATAGTATTTCTTAAAAAAATCAAAAAAGAATATTCCTTTCTTTTTGCTGTTTTTTTTTTTTGGTATCGTCATCAACATTTGTGTTATTAACAGAGAATTTTTTTTTAATTTTTGTTTAAAGTTTATTATTCGTTTTCCTTTTTTTTGATAACTTTTTTGTCCTTTTCACTTTCTTTTCTTTCTTTTCACGTTTATTGCTTATATGTATTTGTGTATGCATCAGAGATCAGCAATGAATAATTTTTTGCTACTCAAAAGTACTCATGAAATTTTGAGTATGAGTGAGTCAACAGTATTGAAATTCAACTACTCTGATTCATTCGTACTTCCTACAACATTGATTTATAAGTACAGGTTGCAATGAGTATGAGTACAACGTTGACATCAAATTCATAACATTCGAATTATGTTTGATTCAAACGCCTACTCATTCAGATTTATAAATTTAGAAAAATACTTATATTACTCATAAATGATTCGCGTCTTAGTTGTTGTTGCATTTACAAAAAAAGAAGAAAGAAAAAGACAAAGACAAAGACAGCAATAAAAGCAAACACACAACCTTTTAGTGAATATTGCAGTATTCGTACTCTAATAATATTTATTTTGTGATTCTTGTAAATGTTGATTCATTCGAATCTACTCATCATTTTGAATACTCATTGCTGATCTCTAGTATGCATATAGCACCATATGTATGTATAGGTTTACTAATGAGAGTATACATTTTGTTAAAATTATATACTTGTGCTGTGTGTGTGTGTGACCATTATGCATAAATAATAATCAACTTCGTTATTATCGTCATCGGCATTTAGGACAAATTGGCTTTAAGGGCATTAACGGTTTTATATGACGAAAATTTCCAAAATTTAATTATTGCATGCCGTTTCCATTGTGCTTTGCTTTGCAGGCCATAAAATTATTTAATATATACGAGTGAGTGAGTTTGTGTAATTTTCTGTTTATTTTTTCGTTTTTTAGATGTAAAAACATCTTGGACATAAAATCATTGATAATTCATTAATAAATTATCATTTCATTAATTTAAATTTTAATCTTAGTGGAAAAAATAAAGAAGTTTTGTTGTGTTCCTTTATGCATTAATAATTATATTATTGCCTTATGAATATGAAATGGAATTTTTAATTTTAACTTGCAAACGTAATACAATAATTTCCTAATGATCAGAACAATAATAAGACCTTATTAACAGAAGGTTTGTGGTATTAAATAATGAAATTAAGGTTGAGATATTAAAATTTATGAAATTTTCAAAATCTTCTTCTCAAACCAATAGTTCGTCAAAAAAGATTCATGAATTGTTTTCGTTCATTTCAATAGCGAAAAGAAAATATGGGAAATTCTAAAATTTTTATGAATACATGCCGGAAATTATACGCTGAAAATCATGGAAAATCGTTTGCCCCACACCACTGTAATGATTATGGAAATAAAACACTGGACAGCAAAAATTCTAGGTACCCAAATATATTTTAATAATTTCATGAATTTTCAGCAATAATATATGCAAATCATTGATATTTTTATATTTGTTTTAATTAATTAATGGTTTTTAATTATAAAACAAAAAACTTTTTTTAGATGTTTTACAAACCAGAAGAAAAATAAGAAACATTTTCTCTCTGGTGACTCTAAATATTTTTACCGCAAAAGTGTAGGTACTCTCAAGAACTCAAAGTAAATTTAAAATCAATATATTAAAATATTATACCCAATATTTAGCAGAATATCCTTTAAGGTCACGCACTCCATTTAACACATTTGGCGTTGAATGTACACTTTATGCACTCATATGCCGGTTTTTAAGTTGACTTTTTTCAAACTTTTCAAACTTTTGTTTGACTAACTAACCATTCATCCAGTTGATATCCTAAATACTCTCCTGAAGTAATAACGGGACTTTGTGTAACAGTATTAAACATGCATGCAACTTTGGTATACAAATCACATATTTACGTTAGCAGATGTATTATTGGCTTTATTGACTTGTTGAAAATAACAACCATTACGAATTCTTAATTTTTCCAAACTTTTACTGCATTTTTTCTTTAGAATGTTTAAATACTCTCCCTTATTTATTATTTCCTCAATAAATCGCAACCTACCCATATCTGCCGCCGACACACATGCCAATATGGTACAATAGTTTTAGCAAAAGCTTTAAGCTTTCTCTCGTATAATCGTATATAATGATTTTTCATCAAATGCTAATAATTTTGTATGCCTGTTATCCATGTGATCTCGAAATAAATGTCAAATGCTTACTACCATAAATGCAGAAACAGTTGCAAATATATATATATATATATATATAATACTATCGCGTCTCTAATCTGTAAGGAATGATGGCGTACAATTAATAAATGTCTTCATATCACATATACGTCTGCACTGCAAAAAAAAAAACAAACAAAAAATTTAGAGAGAATAAAGTAAATAAAAGAGAAATGAATAAGAACGAAAAAATGCTGTAATAAAGATAACATACAATAGAGATCATATTGTTACATTTTTAATCTTTTAAAAACGTTAAAAATACGAGTTCGTAGATTGCAAATAAAATAAAAATAAATTTGTGTTTAATTTTAATTAAAATTCTTTATTGTTCGCTCAATTCCGTGTTCCACCTTTGGCAATTTTTTTTAAACAACAACAGTTTACTTTAATTGTTATTTTTATTTACACCCTTAGATCTTGGTAACGGAGATCCTCGAACCACGATTATTCTCTTCACACGCAACGCGTCTTCACACCATGCGGACTAAATTTTTACTGATCCCGTTGCCTGCTTTGTTTTGCCTTTTATATCGCTGGGTAAACAGTCTGATGAATGCTCTTCAAGGATAATGACTTTGCCTTCGCGAAATCTTTATAAATGTAAACATTTTGCTTACGTTATTGTTGTTTGTGTATATTGTTTACATTTGTCTTCGCAGTGTAGTTGTTGCTTTTGTTGTTTGTTTAATTTGTTTATCCCCTTTTTATACACTGATGTTGTTGCTATATTTTTGCTTATTCGTTGATCATGTAAACAAATCCATTGTTTGTGTATCATTGGTATATTCTTTGATCATGCAAACAAGTCCATTGTTTTGTTTATCATTTTAATAACACCATTTCCATTTTCGTAACAATATTTTCATATTATACGCTTGTAAAATATTGCTTGAAGACATTCATTATCAAGTATAGTGTCAGTTAAAGTTTTAAAAGTGCGATAATAGTATTGATTATGGGTTAAAGAAATGAAATATCGTGCGACATTAGAAATATCGGTCGTTAGAGTAAATTTTTATAAGAAATTAAAATAACAAAAATGCAGTCAAAATCGAACCTCATAGTGGAGGCCAAATAAAGTTTGATGTTGTTCACATCAGATTTATTCTTCAAGGAGGTGCGGAAAAACTCAACAAACTCAAAGTTAGCTGAAAATGATCAAATGCTTCAGAAAAGAAAGTAAAGCAACTAGCGCTTTCAACCACTGCTTTGTCATAACGGCAAAAAAAAGCACTTTGACGTGGATGGTTGTTAATTAACAAAATTAACAAGAAATTCAGAAAAATTTTGGCATATAAAGTGCCAGAATATGAAGAAACTTGCAGCAAAAAACACACAAAGAAATGCACAAAATTCGGTGGAAAACAGATAGAAAAAAAACTGCATAAGGAAATCTACATTGCATAGTTAATTCATTATAGTCGTATGAAGCTAATTACATGCGCTATTCTCCACACAGCGTTAAATTGTAATAGTTTTCTATACACTGGCTCATGTTCGTGACACTCTGTTGAGTTAGCAGCAATTTGGAAAATGTTTGAGTATATCTTACACCCACTTGCATGAGTGTTTTCGATGAATGAAGTTGACCGAGAACATTACAAATACAAAAAGGGAAATAATACTGCCTTTTCAACAGTGTTACGAAATAAAATATAAAACTTTATTTGTGTGACATTGGAGTCGTTTTTCGATATACATATGTGCCATATGACTGTGTACGTATGGTACATGTGACATATGTATAAAGCATAGTAAAGTTTAGATTCAAGATTAAATCTTATGATATGGACTGAAAACGTTTTAACAATAATTCTTTTTTTTAATTTCATAAAATAGGATGGAACCGATATTATAGCAGGGAGTGAAAGATACGTGCTCATTAGAACACGGTCTAATAATAACTAACAATATCAAAACGAGATAGCTCTTGTTAGGTCAGTCATATCCGGTAATAAAACAAGGTAAATACCTAATGGCTTAATGGGCAGAGGTAATAAGTTTATCGGCTTTTGTACGTTGAATAGTATAAGGCAGACTGTAATCACTCATACATATGTACATATGCCTTTTACACCACTTGTGTTATGTGTGTAAATTTTATACATGAATGGTGGGACCTCCAGAAAAACTTCTTCAGTATTTACTCTCAGAGTTTTTGCCACAAATCTGCTGAGAAGGAAGTCGTCGAGGAAATATTTTCTTCATATTTCGTTTTGTTGGAGATGTCTGACCTGGTCTGCCTGACCTGACTATCTACAAGATTATTTCACTGGGATCAGGCCTTTTTAAGATTGACACAAAAATGACATGAGAGTCGGTTAGTGAGTCACGGCAGTTGTTAACCAGATTAGATGCGAATGTTGTACCCATAAAAGCTTGAAAGTGTTAAGGATATTGAAAAGTCTAATTATTGACGTCCGAATAAATAATAATGGAAGGTATCCATGCTCTATTCAGCACTTTCGTTTCAGAATGTGATTTCAATTATAAAAGTCGATTGAAAATGGTTGTGATGGTAATTAAGCAGAATGCAAACTTGTTGAAAACAAATATGTTGAATTTTTTTAAAAACAATGTCCATTATATTAGTTTTAGAATATTATTTTTTATGTTGACTTTCAAGGATACAAAATAAGGATAACAAGAGTAAACAATTATTATTTAAAGAAATCAAAGGAAATACTTAATACAGAAAGTGAGAGAAGTCATCAATGATTATTCCAAGATCTTCTTTTTTAGAAACGGTGTTTTTTTTTCGAGATACATTAGATGCTCAGGGATCCACGACAGTCCATGAGGTCCATGCTGAATTTGAAACAGAGACTGAACAACTAATTTGACAAATGTAACTTCCACAGGATGGCCGTTATCAACTGTTTGAGTTCAAAAGTCCCTGTTCCATTCTATGCTTGTCATCTTATAATAATGTTACGTTTTTACCTTTTAAAAAACGTTTAAAATATGAGTTCGTTGATTGCAAACAAAATATAATAAATTTGTGTTTAGTTTTAATTAAACTCTTTAATGTTCGCATTACTTTTGTGTGCCACCGTTTACAACTTGATGAACACAATAATAATTGCTTGTTCGTTGCGTTGATATTTGCCAAGTTTTCCTCTTTTTTCCAACATGTGAAAAAGTTTTCATTAAAGTTGTTTTCTAACAAAACAAGTTTTTTTTCGAAAAATTTAAAATTTTTAATAAATTCAACAATAATACGAAATATTTACATATTTAAATAAAATATTGTGTATTTTATTAGTCACGGGCAAAAGTAGCAAAGAAACAAAGAAATGTTGATACTTTTGTATAAAACAATTTTTTTTTTTATAAAACAAGTTTTTTTTTTGTATAAAACAAGTTTTTTTTTGTATAAAACAAGTTTTTTTTGTATAAAACAAGTTTTTTTGTAAAAAAAAGTTTTTTTTTCCAGAAATAAAAAGTTAAAAAAAATTATTAGCAACGCTGCTTACAACACAGATCGTTTCAACGGTGATCTTCAAACCACGAATGCTCACTTCACACGCAACGCGTCTTCACACAAGACTGACTAAATTCTTTTATTTAGACTGATATCTCTGTAATATCTCCAAATTTGAATTATTTGTAGTTCCCCAGAGTTGGATACCATAAGTCCACACAGGTTTTAGTATAGCTTTATATAGCAGAATCTTGTTTTCTAAGCTTAAGCTTGACCTTGAGCCCAATAACCAATACATTTTTCTTGTTTTAATTTTAAGTTGTTCAAGCTTCTTTTTAATATGATGTTTCCAGGTAAGTCTCCGATCTAGATTGAGGCCTAAGTATTTAACAGTATTGCTGCTTGGAATAATCGTGCCATCTAGGTATACTGGCGCGCAATCATTTTTTCTTAGTGTAAATGTTACGTGAACAGATTTTGTGTTATTTACTTTTATGTTCCATTTTTGAAGCCAATCTTGAATAAGATTTAATTGATTTTGCAGCATGTTAGAAGCTATGACTGGCGATTCATCTGAAGCTAGTATTGCAGTATCGTCTGCATAGGTAGCAATGGTGATATTTTCAGTTGTTGGCATATCAGCTGTAAAAATGGTGTAGAGTACTGGTCCCAGAACACTACCTTGTGGAATACCCGCCTTGATGCTACCAAAGTTTGAGTAGTCTTCATTAACGCTTACAAAAAAATATCGATCTTGAATATATGTCTTTAACAGCAAGTAAAATGGCGCTGGGATAAGGTTTTTCAATTTATATAAAAGTCCAATATGCCAAACCTTGTCAAAAGCCTGTTGAACATCTAAAAATACGGCAGAACAATATTGTTTTCTCTCTAAGGCATTCGAAATTTTATTGACAATCCTATGACACTGTTCTGGTGTACCATGTTTCTGCCTAAATCCGAACTGATGTTCAGGTATAATATTTTGTCTTTCTAAAATAGGCATTAATCGCTCTAAAAACAGCCTTTCAAATATCTTTGAGAAACTGCACAACAAACTAATTGGCCTACAGGATGCGACGTTATTCTCAGGTTTGTTGGGTTTTAATACCATTATTATTTTAGCATATTTCCATTGCGATGGGAAATGGTTTAATCTTAATATTGAATTATATATTGTTGTTAGAAAAACAATTCCCTTTTTTTGGAAAAGATTTTAAAACCATGGCATCAATATTGTCATAGCCCGGAGTTTTGGTATTGTTCAATTTATTAATCGCTTTTTGCACTTCTGATGAGGATATCGGTTTTTTGGGGCGATACATTTGACAGGGCACATCTAAAAAGTTTACAATATCAGCCCCAATAGTGGGGTTATTTAAATTAAATGTTGATGATAAGTGTTCCTTAAAAGCATTAGCTTTGCTGATGTCTGATCTGCACCATTCACCATTTATATTCTTGATTGGAATATTCCTTTTAGTAGGTCGTTTTAAATATTTGGTTGCGTTCCATAGTTTATGTTCGCTGTCATTAGATACAGAATCCAAATTTTTTAAATATTTATTTAATAAGTAGTTTTTATAATCTTTAATGCGTTTTTTTAGTTGTTGCGATGCTCTGTTAAAATTAGTTTTGTCTAATACGCTTCTAGTGGTTTGGTATATTCTTCTTAGTCTTCTCCTATTTGCAATTAGTGTCCTAATTTCAGCCGATAATCGAACATTATTACCATTATTCCTATTTGTTTGTTGCTGCTGTGGAGTTGCTATAAATGCTGCTTCATGTATTAATTTTGTAAATGTTTCAATAGTATCTTCTAAGTGACAGGAATCTTCGATATGTAAATTTAAGTTTACATGTTCTTCTATCCAGGATTCAAACTGTTGCATATTTGTTCTAGGAGTTATTACTTTAAAAATTTTTGATATGGTTTGGATAATTGTGTTAAAAGTTAAAACTACTGGGCTGTGATCAGAGCCTAAGTCAGCACTGTCAATTATGTCAAAAGATGATCTTGGAATATTTTTATACACAAAGAAGTCCAGTAAATCGGGTATTTTATTTGGATCGGTGGGCCAATATGTGGGACTACCTGTGGACAAAGTGGAACAATTATTTTTAGAAATGCATTTATATAACTCTCTTCCCTTGGGATTCGTTAAACGAGATCCCCACCAAGGATGTTTTGCATTGTAATCGCCTCCAACAATAAATTTCGAGCTTAGTTGATTAAAAAAGTTTTCATATTGTGTACATGTAACACTATGTCTTGGGGGGAAATAAATAGAATAAATGCTAATGTCATTAATATCACATGTTATCTTAACACCTGCAGCTTGCAAAAAAGGTTCTTTAACTGGGGTAAGTATTTCATATTTAAGGTTGGATTTTATAAAAATTGCAGCACCAGCGTGAGCTCTATTATCAGGGTGGTTAGCAGTTATTAAATCATAATTTTTAATTTTGAAAAAGGTTCTATTCGTAAAATGAGTTTCTGAGATTAAAAATATATCAATGTAATTAGTTTTAATGAAGATCTCTATTTCATTTGTGTGATTATGGATTCCATTTGCGTTCCATATTGCTATTCTTAAGTTCATTTGCATATTTTGGCTATTAACATAGACATCATGTTCATCAGATTTTCCATCATTTTTTCAAGTCTGTCCAAGCGATTGTTTTCATTTACATTAGATGCTTTTACAGCTTCTGCAAATGACATTTTAAATCTATTATTGTAAGGCTCATTGGTAGCAACATTACTTAACTGCGGATATTCAATATGATTAATTTTCACACAATTTTGTTGCCTGTTTGAATATGGCTTTTGTCTATTAGTTCTTTTGGAGACTAAGTTTTGATAAACACTGCAACCTTTATAATTAGCAGTGTGATTTGACATACAATGAACACAACCAGGTGGAGTATCAGCAGGTTTTTTGCAATCTACGGTAGGCTGATCCATACAGCACTTAACACATCTATACGGTTTTTTACAGAACGCTTTTGTATGTCCAAATTGTTGACATCGATAACACTGTACCAGTTCATTAGTTCCCTGAGGTGGTTCAATTTTGACGACAGCATGATTAATATATTTAATTTCATATATAGTTTTATTGTTGGGTTCTGGATCCAAGTCGACAAAAAACATTGATAAAGGCTCTTTTGTTACGCGACTTTTAACATTTGTTACGGATCTAACTGAGTGGCCTAAACCTATAAGTTCAGCTTTTATATCTTCAGTGGGTGTTGAAGGATGAAGTCCTTTTATAGTTACTCTATACGATCTTTCTTGTTTTAATTGATAAGTGTGAAAAAAAAAATTTAGAGTTCTCTAAATATTTAATCACTTTCCTATATGAATCTACAGATTTGATCATCAATCTATTTTGACCTTCCCTCAAAGATTTATAACTAAAATCCTTGGTAGAAATAATTTTACTCAATTTGGTTACCATAATAGTTATATTTTGTACATTAGGAATATAAATTGGTGGTGGTTTTGGTATTATAGCTGGATCATCATTTTCTTCATCGCCTTTAGAATCAAGCACAGCAAATTTGTTGCTATTAGATGATGTAGTTGGAGCATCATGCACATTTATTTTTTTTGTTTTTTTTTTGGTGATTAAATTCGTTTACGTTTACTAACTGTTACATATTGCCAAGCTGGTTCAACAATGTTGATTTTTTTTATAATTTTGTTACTTACTTCTGTATTATCGTCGCTATCATCGCTTAAACTATCCATTGTTATTTTTTTAGTAAAAGTTGCTGTTTTGCTAAAGAAAGCAGTTTCCATGTGCAGTCTTGCACTTAATTGTTTTTATATATTTTAATTGATTTTTTCTTTAATTTAATTTTTTGTCACAGAATTTTTTAGTTTATATTTTAATGAATACAGTATGTATGTATGTTTATTGAATACACAGAAAAGATGTTTAATCTCTATCACGGTCAAAAGACTCAATGAATAAATAAATGTTTTTTTATTTTTTTTTATTATTGAAAATTAATAAAAAAATTTCGGTTAAAATGTTCTGATTCGCTTGACGGTAAAATCAAAAATTTCTGAGAAATACTTTAAAATTATGAAATAGATTTTCACACCATTAATGTTGTGTGATTTTAAACTGTAGGTACCGTCACTATGTATAAAAATAAAAACACACGCGTTTTAAGTAATGTGAAAGCCTAGACTTAATTCAAACTGAAAAAAACAAAAACTTTAATTTTAATGAACAATTATGTATGTATGTATACATTTTCCAGAAGATTTAATTTTCAATCCAAAAACGTTAAGGTATATTCTTATCCAGCAATGCAGACTGCGTTATACTATGATCAGATATGTACTTTTATTGAGTCAATATTCCGTTTATTGAGTACAATATTTTAAGTGTTCAGGCATAGCAATATACGAGTTCAGCTGCTTATTCAATATTCATTTGACAGCTGGTTGGTTCAACAACTTTGTTTTTCTTTTGTTTTTCTGTTTCGTCGTGTTTCTTTTTTTTGCTTGTCGTTGTTGACATTTGAGTTGTCAAATATCAACCAAATGTGTTCGGTTAATTGTAATACGTTATAACAGTGCTGCATTTTAAGTTTTACACAATATGTGATGAAAAACGATCGTTTTAGAAAAGCAAATCAATAATGCAAACGAATTAGATGTGATGAATATTGATTGGTTTCATATGCCAATTATTGTTTCATTTAATATTATTGCTCTGAAAAATGCAACACGATATCAACAATAAATACAACTCTGCATTAGTTTACCACAAATTTACAAAAATATAAAAATTTCATTTTCAAATTATTTTTTTTAATGTGCTTGAACTAAAAATTAAAGTTATAATGGCGTTTGTTGTAGCAGCAGCTTTAGTGTTGATGGATGAAGAACACAGGACGGAAAACATACAAACAAAGCAATTGCGAGATAAATCGAATCCATTGGATTTACCTGAAGACGTGTAAGTAAAAAGTATTTTTCTTATTTGAAATACATATTTCCTATATTATTTTTATACAGATTCGTCCAATGCTACCGTCTAAATAAAGACGGTTTCATGATCGTTTTGAATTTAATTGGGCAGAACGATATAAAAACTTCAATACCACTTCCGTTACAATTGGCAGCTGCGCTAAGATTTTTCGCTGAAGGTTGCTTCCAGCGATCTGTTGGAAATGATGCACATATTTCAATGCATTGAACAACGGTTTCAAAATTATTAACAACTCTCTTACCGTGCATAGAAAGAAAACTTGTTAAAAAATGATAAAATTAAAATCAACTGATGAAGACTTAAAAATATCAAAAAAGTTTTTTTTACGAAAAGCATGGTATACCAGGTATTGTTGGATGCATAGACGGAACACATATTCCAATAAAAAGGCCTTCCAATGTGGAATATCTTTATTTCAATCGAAAGGGCTACTACAGCATAAATGCCATAATTGTAAGTATTTAATTTTATTAAATATATACAAAAGCATTTAAATTACATTTTTTCTATTTAGATATGTGATTACAACACATATATCAAGAGTGTTGATGCCACTAGGCCAGGATCTAGCCACGATTCATTTGTATGGAACATGAGCAAAGATTACAGCTTTTTTGAATCTAAATACGAAAATGGAGAGCATGGATCGTGGTTATTAGCGGGTTCAGGATAGGCCCTACAGCCATTTGTTGTGACCCCTTATAGATCCCCCAGTACACTTAACCAACAAACTGTCAACAAAAAACATGCCTCAGCAAGAAATGTTGTGGAAAGAACCATTGGAATATTAAAGAGTAGATTTAGATGCTTGTCTCGCACTCTTTAGTATTCACCACTGAAGGTTGTTCAAATTATTAATATCTGTTGTGCCTTACATGATCTGTGCAATTTCTTAAAACTTGAAAATGTTTCTGAAATTGTGGAAGAAGTAGGTGGTGACGACGACTCTGAAGTAAGTGAGGAAACTGATGACCAGATCGATGAAGGTAATATGGTTGCAGTAAGAAATAATATTGCGGACCGTTTATCTATATAATAAAAATATAAAACAACTATTTTAAACACAAAAAATTCATTTATATTAATGTACAAATAATAGCAACAAAAAATTCATTCAATGTAAAAATAATAGTAATTTAAAAAAATAAAACTTAAATTTATATATAATTATTTTGGAAGCTTATCTTTTAATTGCTCTAATTCTAATTGTTTTTGTTTAATTTCTACATCTATTTTTTCAGTTGGTTTTTTTCTATTGCTGCATTTTCCATTTGTTTATGGTGATGCTTAAGCTCGCTAGTAAGACTTTCTATGGCTTTATAGGCACGTCTGTTGTGACTTGCTATATAATTTATATTATTATTAGTTTTCTCTAATATTTCTGAAAATTTTTTCAATGATTCGGCTAACACTTCTCCTCTCTTCGCATCGCTTTTAACATACTGCTTTAGGTGGTTCCTTATATTATCTGACGATTATGTAACTCTCGTTTTGCACCTTTTCGACGTACCAGGAGTTACATCTAAAACTTCAGGTGCATCCCTAATTCTTTTTCCACTGGTGTCCGTCTTGCTTAAACTTGTATCATCATCGGAAGATGACAAAGTATTCTCAACTCCCGTTGATTTTGCATTTGCAATGCCCTCAACAAATGCATACAAATCACATATTTGGCCTATTGTTTCCTCCTTTTGTGAAATATAAATTTGGTTATACGGACCACAACTTCCTTCTTGTTAATTGAAATTTTTCTTTTATCAGCAGCTTTCCAGCATGTCAATTTCAATTTCAGCATACAATTTAGATATATATTTAAATAGATTTATTTTAAATTACCTTTTTTCATCCAGTTAGTTCATGCATTGGGGGACCTAAACTATTTAGCTCTTTAACTAGATCCTTTCACAAATTTTCCACATCGATTTTATCACCTCGTGTGAATCCTCTAGCCAAATCCGTGTGATTTTGCATAAACTCTATTAATGCGTCTTCTTGTCTTGCATTTTTGTGCATTCCCCTAGAATACATATACATACAAATTTATATTTTTTTGAACACTTATTAGGCAAAAAAAATTCTACTTACATTTTTAATGAAAATTTGAAAATGAATAATTACGAAAAAAACTTTTGGTATGATCTTGTTTTAAAAGCAATTTCAAACAGATTAAATCGTCTTTCATCACATAGCAAAACTATTGGTTTTTACTTGAAACAAAATGGAATTTGAAATCTGTTAGACAAATCGATGTTGCCAGATGCATCACATCTTTTATTGGTTTCAAATCGTTTTTGTTCCTTAATCGTTTTTCATCACATACCTGATTATAACAATTTGCTTATTTATTGCGTAATAATTAATTGAAATTTTATACGAAATATTGAGGTTAATAATGGCGTTTATTGCACAATAATGAGTTGAAACTTTATGTGAAATATTGAACTCAATAATTTCGTTTAGAAAATTGAAAAACAGATTTCTTGTCGAAAATATATTAAAGACGTCCGGCTTATAGAATTTGTAGTCTTGAAAGAAATAAAAATTTACAAACAAATAAAAAGCCGGCAAACACAATTCATCAATTTTACGGTATAATAAGCTCATTTAACTGAATAATTAAAAAAAATATTTGTAAATAGCTTTTGGATTTAAGAATTAACATATTTATGTATAATTTATTCCAAACACTGTGCGTCCATTTATAGCCATTAACAGCTTTTGTTTTGAAAACAAATTCAAGAAATGCCCCATAAATTTTATTGTTATTTAATCATCACATTTTTATTTATTATTTTTTTTGCAAAAATAAAGAAGGAAATTAAATTTAAAACTCAATACGAAAGATAAAGCACAAAATATCATAATAAAAAAACTAAACAACAAACGGGTAATGAATTTAAATAAAAAAATTAATTGTGATTAACACAGAATTCTCAAAATCACAATTTGAAGATGAAAACGAAAATAAAAGGAAGTAAAACAATAATAATAATTCCATTATTATTAACATTAATTTTAATTAATTGTTTTAGAATATGTACTAGTATTAAAACAATACTTTTAAATAACTTTGGATGATGCATTCACCGTAGTCTAGTGGGTAGTGTGTTGGCGAGAGCACGTGGTTCAAACACTTGCTTAGACATTTCGAGCAAAAGCTAAACATGAAAAAATATTTCTTCGACGACTGCCTGCCAGCTAATTTCTGGCAAATACTCTGCAGGTAAATAAAATTGCCTTTAGAAATTTCTCAAAAATCTATCGTTCAGAGTCGACCATAAACTTAGGTCTCGTCGCTATAAATTAAAAAAATTATAAAAAATTTACATACAAACATAAGTGGCGCGAAAACCTAGTTCGTAATCCTAACTGAAGGGTTGTACATATATACATACATATTGTTAAATTTTTATCTTTTAAAAACGTTTAAAATGTGAGCTCGTAGATTGCAAATAATCGGTGTTTAATTTTAAATAAAATTCTTTATTATTCGCACAATTCAGTGTTTCACTGTTCACAACTTTATGTAAACGACAACTATTGCTTTGTTTGTTATTCCTCTGTTTACATCCTTTGAATAAACAATAACAATTACTAGACAATTATTCGACTGATCTTTATAACGGAGATCTTCAAACCACGTTTACTCTATTCAAACACACCGCGTCTTCCAATAAGACTGACTGAACTTTTACTACTCCTTCGCCTGCTTTGCCTTGCCTTTAAATGGCAATGACAGTCTCATGAATGATTCTTGATGAATATTCGAGGCTTAGCCTTCTCGAGATCTCTATAAATGTAAACATCGTTGTTTCATTATGGTTATTTGTGTATTTTGTTTATTCTTGTAGGGTTTGTTGTTTTATTTTTGTTTATTTGCTTACCATTTTTATCCTGGTATTTGCTGTTGTATTACTCATTGCAATAATTCGAAAACAAATTCATTGTTTTGTTTTTGTAGCTTTTGTTTATAATTCACTTTTAAACGGTATAACAGCAAAACACTAGTATCTAGATTGTTTTCATTTTTGTTACAATACGTATGTATGTAGATATTCTAAATTTTTATTAAGAAGTCTTTAAGTCATGATATTACGGATAGCCACAATCATAATTTCTTTTTGTGTTCTAAGGACATAGCCTTGTGTGATCTTCCAACAAGGACTTCCGAATTTTGACAGTTGATAACGGACATATTGTTGAAGCTAGATTTGTCAAAATAAAGGGTGTTTTTTATAGAGGTATAGAACTTTAAGTTGCAATAAAACAACGATGGATTATTCGATTGACATGAATTTTATTTATCCGAAAGATAATCTTGTGGCATTACATTTTAAATATGATTTCTGGCATATGACCGCCACGGCTGGCGCGGATGTAGTCCAATCTGGACGTCCAATATTCGATGACTCTTTCCAACATTTATCGGCAATAATACGGCGAATGTTGTCTTCCAAATGGTCAAGCGTTTGTGGCTTTACCGCATAGACCAATGACTTTACATAGCCCCACAGAAAGTAGTCTAGCGGTGTTAAATCACAAGATCTTGGAGGCCAATTCACAGGTCCAAAACGTGAAATTAGGCGGTCACCAAACGTGTTTTTCAATAAATCTATTGTGGCACGAGCTGTGTGACATGTTGCGCCGTATTGTTGAAACCACATCTCCTGGACATCATGGTTATTCAATTCAGGAATGAAAAAGTTAGTAATCATGGCTCTATACCGATCACCATTGACTGTAACGTTCTGGCCACCATCGTTTTTGAAGAAGTACGGACCAATGATTCCACCAGCCCATAAAGCGTACCAAACAGTCAGTTTTTCTGGATGTAACGGTGTTTCCACATACACTTGAGAATTACCTTCACTCCAAATGCGGCAGTTTTGTTTGTTGACGTAGCCATTCAACCAGAAGTGCGCTTCAACGCTAAACAAAATTCGCTTATGAAAATCGGGAACAACGGTAATCTCGTTTTGGGCCCATTCGACGAATCTATGCCTTACTTGATGATCGTTTGGCTTCAAATCTTGCACGAGTTGGATTTTGTAAGCACGCAAACCAAGATCCTTCCGCAAAATCTTCCATAAAGTGGATGGACACAGATCCACTTCCTGTGCTCGATGGCGGATGGACTCATTCGGGTCTTCCTCAATGCTACGCTCTACAGCAGCAATAGCTTCTTCTGTACGCACCGTACAGCGTCTCTGGGGATGCGAGTTATCAATAAGAGTAAACGTGGTGCGAAAACGTTCCATGGTTAATCGAATTAACTGCTCTGATGGACGATTTTGTCGACGATAAAATGGACGTAGTGCGCGATACGTTTTCCGCACAGAACCATTATTTTCGAAATAAAATTGCACTATTTGCAAGCGTTGTTCAGGCGTGAGTCTATTCATGATGAATTGCCAAACCAAACTGAGAATAAATCACTTGACAGCTGTTAAATCGGTCGCCATCTTGAAAAGTAATGCCAACTTAAAGTTCTATACCTCTGTAAAAAACACCCTTTAGTTTTGTTTTACCAAATCATCGGGAACGACCGCAGACAACAACCTTGACCTTCATTTTCATTGAAAAATTATTTCCATTTCTGGACAAATGAACAAATAAAATTGTTGAATTTGGAATGATACCAATACACTGTTAGGAATGGATTTTGTGCTGGCGGAATTATCGGTCCATTTATATTTGAAAACAACGTTGACCAAGCCATCATTGTCAGCGGAGGTTATTGTTGATCGATGATAAACCAGCTTCTGTTGGTCCTAAATGTGGACATGTGGTTTCAACGTCAGCCTCTCAGCTCTACGCTTAAAAAAGACTCTATATAAACGGAAGAATCACAGTTTCAAATACAATAATTAATTGGTTTCTCTGCCAAGAACGTCTTTTTAATACAGAGTGGAATAATGCAATAAATGATGAAGATACCTCATTGAATCATCATTGGCAACTTTGTTAATTTAATTCAACCGTTTAAATAAGATGTTTAAGGCATTGGACTTTTTGTTTATTATTTTTAGAACAGTTTACTCCTGTTCAGAAAAATAGCAGCTTCAAAATGTGTCAGAAATATTTATTTTTGAATTTCATTCAGGATTACAAGCTAGCTTTTCACGTTGTTGGCTGTGTTAATACTATACATGAGTGGCTGGACCTATAATTAAACGTCGAATCCGAATGATAGACTTTGTCAACAGAGTGTTATACAAAGAATTTTAAGTAGCAGCTATATTTTATTACAACTATAGTTTTAAAGAAAAGACAAAAACAAAAACAAAAATATTAATATAATTGCATTATTTTGTGAAATTCTTATTGCCACTTCTGGCTGCCACAACATAAAGTTGATAAAGTTTACAATGAAGAAACACTATGACAGTCAGAAAGGAGTAGAATGCGAATTCTACATCTATCCCCATTTTTTCTCTCTCTCTTTCTCTCTCGCTTTTTGAATGTGAGTTATTGAGTTTAATTTTAAATAAAATTAAGGCCACAATATGTGTGTATGTATGTGCAGCTATGTTATGAGCGGCAATATAGTCTATTCTAAAGTGTTTCTCCTAATTCGTTGCTATCTATACTTCTCAGCACTGGAAATAATTTTATTCCTCTTTCACCTTCTGTACAAGTAGGTCTGAAAAACTTGGGCAGCGCACCTCGTAAAGAACTCCCTGATGTCTCCAAATTGGATGAAACCGTTGAAGGTGGAATTTTTTCGTAACAAATCGGAATAACCCATTCTATAAGATTGCTAAGTTATTGTGACGTCTTGTAGCCGGAGGTATCGGCAATACCTCCGTGATATGATAATTATTGGGGACGTAAATATTCCCAAACTCGACATTACCATACTTTCCAATAGTAATGCGGCCATCAAAGTACTGAATTCCAATATGAAGAACTCCAAGGCAGTATACAGCTGTCGCACATGTCACATGGGTAACATTCCTGGTAATTGCATAGCAGATGAACTAGTCAGGCGTGGAGCAACAATCGAATTCTCCGGTGAATTCTCTTCTTTGGGAATCTTTCTGTAAACCTGCAAAGGTAACATGATCGCCGATTCTATTAAACAAAACTTAAAAAAATCACACTAAGTATTGTCGCTGGTGTCATTACGAGACATTGAATTTTTAGCATTCATGCACGACGAATTGTTCCTGGACACCTTGCGAATGATTTCTGAAGAAGATGAGAAAGAAGAGTAGACTGACACTATGTCGTGGGAGACAAAGGCATATTGGTGTCTACTATATACTCGATCTGGGAGAACTGTCACGCATTGAAATTGGAAAAAATTTAAAAGTTCAATATAGTTTCGGGACTAGAGGATAATAAAAAACTGTGGTATCACAATAAGCCCTATGTAGTTTAAGTGTATTCATCAATACTCTTTCTTTTACCTCATGTGTCAGCGCTCGTTTCTTGTCATAAAGTGATGGAGTTTTTGACCTCTCATTTTCTGATATATTTTGAACTCGTTATGGTTTCTTCTAAGGATTGTTTGATCCCCGTGTAGAATTGTTTTGGGGAATCAAATGGGCCTAAGCGACATCCTATCAAGATGGGTCTGGCAGTAAACGAGGGCAACACGAAGTATGTGTTGTCGATAAGTAAAGATTTGCGGCATATCGGATCCCTGTTTACGGTAGCTAACTCTACTTTCGATGTTGTCCATGAATTTTGCGAACCTTGTCTCCGCATTTACTAACAACAGTGATGCCAAGCTGAAGGTCCACAGCTGCTGCTATAGTCTGAACTGACAATTGAGTACCAGAGACCTTTATTGTATGAAAGTCATACTCTACAAGTCGCTCATATTTTCTGTGCTTCTTTGTGGCGCAGCTTGGACACTATAAAGCACCGTTGTGGTATTCGAGGGGAAAGTCCAACGCAAGATCTTCGGCCCAGAGCGATTTGGCGATGATTTCCGCATCCGATCCAATAATGAACATCCTCAACAACACGGACTACGCAGCGGATTAACATCCAGCGGCTGTAATCGTTTGGCAAAGACGGACAAGAAGCAAAGACGCATAGAATGATGTATTACGGCAGCTCGAAATCTGATAAACTAGTTGTTAGTGGTCAGTTAAGTAGATAAGTAAGTAACTTTTGTTAAAAGAAAAAACTTACTAAGTCTTGGGCTGTAGTTGTGAAATCAGCTCCAAGGACGATTAACGCGGTGGATGCACCGAAAGAAGAAAAAGTCGCTGTAGTCTAGTAGGTAGTGTTCTGGCTTATTAAACGTAAGGCCACGGTTTAAACCTCATGACCAATTATGCATGTATGTATGCATCCAAAGATGCTTTTCCCAACGAAAATATCAAAAAGCCAACAAAATAATTTTATTTGACCGCATGTTGAAGTTGATCTAGTTGGTTAAAACTCTAAAAATATTAAAGAAACGTGTTGGATATGGATATGGATATGAAGTCGCCTTAGTCTAGTACGTAGAGTGTTGGCTTATTAGACGTAAGACCTCGGTTCAAACCCCAGGACAGACATCAAAACGAAATATGAAAAAATAGTTCTTCGGCGACTTCCTCTCTGCTGATTTCTGGCTCTGAGAGTAAATAAAAATTGCCATGAGAAAGTTTCTCAAAAATCTGTCATTTGGATTCGACTTTAAACTGTAGACACCGCCACTCATGTATACAATTAACGCACACAACATAAGTGGTGTGAGAAGCTAGGTCGTAATTCTGACTGAAGGGTTGTATGTATGTATATTGGATATATCGAAAGCCTCAAACGAATATCACGATCTTCCTGCAGTTCGCAGATAACAAAATGAATTGTTGTTTCAACAATTCGGAGATATTGCTGTTGTTTAAGCCTGACTGATGATTGACGTCTTTGATCAAACGCATTCAAAAGTTTATGAAAGTAGCCTTAAAAACCGTTCCTGAAACCCACAAATTGTACAGCACTTGCCAACCGACACGGAGAGAATTCTTTAAACTAAGTTTAGGATTCAGCCACTATTTTTACATTTCAATACATTCATGAGGACATTATTTGTACACTCAGCATGTATTCAATTGTGCCCAACGAACTATGCAAAAATGTGCCTAATTTGTTGACGATAAAAATTGATGCTTAACTTAAGGAATGGTTATAAAACTTAAGGAACCTTTCACTGTCCATCTTCAACCACTAGTTAGTTTCTATGCTTTGTTATATAACATTTCTCTCAAGTTGACTTTACTGAAAGTTTAAGTATTTCGTTTAATATTAGCTGCTTTGAGTTATTTTAGGCGATTTTAACACAAAACTGTAGTGGTATATTTTTATTTTTAGTGTCGCATATTATGTTGGCTTTGAGGATCGCAGTAGTTTAGGACCGCTGTAGTCTGTCGCTTCTTCCTACCTACGACTAAAGAAAACCCCACAAAAAAGTCCAACGGGGTTAAATCGTGCAGCCACAGTGGCCAGTTAACATCACCTCCAAATGAGAAGACCATGCCTTCAAATTGTTCGTGCATAATATTCATAATGTGACGTGAACTGAGTGGTATTTAACACCATCCTGTTGAAACCGCTATTTCCATACGATAAATTGTACTCACCTCATAATTTATAGGATGTCCCTATAACAGCTCCCCGTGCTCCGTATCAACAGAGACAATTCCCTGCTCGGCACCTGGTATGTAGCCAAGTGTTTTATTTCTGGGATACATTAATGCCTCACAGAGTTAAAAATTATGATTCATTCTCAATCCACATGTTGTGCTCCAGAGAATTCCCATTCTGAATAAGTATATTTTGAGTTTATTCCTGAATAGTTTTTACTCAAATCTCTTTCCAATGCAATTTCCTAACAGAAGCTCACTTGGTTTGAGAAGGGTCTTTGCCTCTCTTTATCATCCATTTTGTTAGGCATAACTTTCTAAACATCTGCCTCCACTTCACAGAAAGATTTTGACTCAATTTGCAGAGTGAAACATCCCCTTCTCGCAAGCTCGTAGGCTTCTTTATTCCCAAGAATTCTTACATGATCTGGGACCCAGCAGACATTAACCTGATACTGAGTACAGAGTCGTTTCAGCTTCCACTCATAGTCTGTCCAGAGAATAACCCCGTAGGCTTCCATTGCTCGGACCATCATCTGAGCTGTATTGCGACACCTACATACATATATCTGTACTCGTTACTAGTTATGAACATTTTAGACAAATGAGTTTACCAAGATGTCTATACTCAAGCCAAAGTTCTTGTAATTTTATCTAAACTATTTCGAAACAGACTACGACGACAGATATCTTGATTCTGAAACATGAGCAAAATAAATCGGAATTAGCGACTGGAGATGTAGATAGCGGAATAAGTTCTGCAACGGTGATTTAGCAATTCTTCATCAGCAATTTACCGACTTCTTGTTTTTAAATTGTTAATGCGATGTGTAATACAGAAAGCCTATGATGATTGGCATCTTTTCGGCACGTATCACGTATCAAAAATTATAATATATAATAAAGTTATAAATACATACATACAGATGTTCAATGGGATTTAGGTCTGGGGACTGAGCCGGCCATTCTAATACCTCAATTTTCTTAGAAGAAAGAATAAAACGTATGGTATCATCAGACCCATTTGTTACTTCAACAAAGATAAAACAGGACTTGGAGCTTAATGTTCATACCTCAACTATTCGCTGGCATCTAATTAAAGACAATTTATATGGTAGAAGTATAAAGAAAGTACCATTGATGAATTCAAGACATGTCCGCAACCGACTTAAATTTGTTAGAATTCACGTTGATTGTCCTCAGACGAAATGGCGCAATATTATGTGGACAGATGAATCCAAAGTTGTTCCTTTGGGTAATCCTAGCACCAGAAAATATGCAAGAAGACCATAAAACAAGGAATACGATCCTAAATTTGTCATGAGGACTGTAAAGCATGGTTGTGCAAAAATTAACGTTTAGGGTTGTTTTTCTTATAATGGTACAGGACCCATATTTTGAATTAAAGGCAACATGGACTCCTCAATGTATGTGGAAATTTTTAAAACTGTCATGCTACCTTATGCAGAATATAATATGCCGCTAAAATGGGTGTTCCAACAGGACAACGACCCCAAACATGCCAGTATAATGGCAAAAAATTGGTTTTCTGAAAATAAAATTGAGGTATTAGAATGGCCGGCTCAGTCCCCAGACCTAAATCCCATTGAACATCTTTGGGGCGATGTAAAAAAGATGTTTTTAAAAATAACTCGGGAAATGTAAAGCAGTTCTGGGCGTCCGTGAGGTCAGCTTGAGAAAGTATTCCTATCGAGTGGTGCAGATCTTTAGTTGACTCAATGCCTTGGCGTTGCGCAGCTGTAATAACCAATAAGGGCTTTTTTACTAAATATTAAGGTCTATCTAACAAAATAACATAAAAAGTAAGCACTTGTGACAACATTTTCTTTGCAGATACGTTTTCTAATGCTACTACTATTTTTTTGCACGCCAAATATTTTGAGTTTTTTACAATTTAGCATCGTTTTCTTTGGAAAATTAATATTTGTCTTGAAGTTTTTTTATTTTTCAATAGTTTAGACTGGTGGTAATAAAATGTAATAACAAACTTTTTTTAAATGAAATAAAAATTAATTTTTTTACTTAATTAAAATATTTTTAATACAGCGCTACTATTATATTTCACACAGCTATACGTTTTTGTATAAGCATGCACACACATACATACATATAAACGTTTCCATACTGTATTAGCCACGACTCGTTGGAAGTTGGTTCTATTGTACATTTTTCGTTAACCAACATATTCGGTCCGATTTGTTAAGAAAAAGGTGAAAAAATCCTGAATGCTCTTATATTCGATAAACCTGTCAGGAAGGTTAAAAGTCTTATTATAAGCATCATGATATATTTATAACAATAACAGGAAGAGTACAATACAAAAATATGTACATATCGTAAGTGATCAAGTTCGAAAGAGGATGTGTCTATTGACCAAATTGCAAACAACTTCTGAACGGTGACGCCTTCACTCAAAGTATGTCTCTTCCGGAATTACACGTCTTCATAATTCATTTACGCCAGGTGTGAGTATTTTCACAAGTTTACTAATAGAATTTTTGAAGTCGCCATAGTCTAGTAGATTATGTGTTGGTACATTAGACATGAGGCCAGATCAGGCATCAAAAATAAATTTGTGTTTAGTTTTAAATCAATCCTTTATTGTTCGCACAATTCCGTGTGCAACCTTTGGCAACTTGATTTAAACAACAACAATTTGCTTTATTTGTTATTCATCTTTACACTATTTCGTTAGATCTTTACAATGAATATCTTCAAACCACGATTAATCTATTCACACACAACGCGTCTTCACACAAGACTGCCTGAATTTTTACTGATCTCGTTGCCTGCTTTGTCTTGCCTTTTATATCGAAGGGTAAACAGTCTGATGAAAGCTATTGAAGGAGAATGACTTAAATGTAAACATGTCGTTTACGTTATTGTTGTTTGTGTATTTTGTTTACGTTTGACCTTGCAGTGTTGTTGTTGCCTGTTTGTTTATTTGTTTATCCCTTTTTTATACTGATGTTGTTGCAATATTTTTGTTTATTTGTTGATCATGTAAAAAAGCCCATAATTTTTCTTTTTATAGCTTTTGTTTATCATTTTAATGCTAGACGATGTAACACCATTTCCATTTTCGTAACAATATAATAAGAATATTTCTTAGGCGACTTCCTCTTAACAGATTTCTGGCTAAAACTCTGAAAGTAAATAAAATTGCCATCAAGAGTTTCTCAAAAATCTGTCGCTCGGAATCGACTTGAAACTGTAGGTCAAGCCACTCATGTATAAAATTAACACACACAACATTAATGGTGTGATAAGCTAGGCCGTAATCCTGACTGAAGCGTTGTAATGGCCAATTATGTATGTAATTACACGGTGCGACAGTCACAACACACCCAGCTAATGCCATAGTGCAGGTAGTAAGTTTTGTTCAGTAGAACTTTAAAATATTTTTTTTATATTTCTCGATCCCTCCAAATTTGTTTTATTTGACAAAAACAGTTTTTTTGGACTTTACGCATAAAAATTTTTGATAACCCAAACATTTTTTAACTTATTTCCAAAATCCAAAGTTTTTTGAAAAGGGGACAGATGAGCCTTTAAAATGATACATATGGTTAAAACCTACAACCCAAAAACCTAGTTCTGATCTGGTAAACTTGGAAAATATGATTTTTTCTCATTTTTTAAAGTTTAGCTATTCCTAATTGCAAAATTTATTTAAAAAAGTGCATTCTCTTGTGAAGAAAGTGACACTTCGTTTGATCAAATCGGACAAAAATTACCGTAGGTTTTATTTAAATAGTATAATAGTCGTGTCCGATTTGATCACACGAAGTGTCAATCTCTTCACATGAGAATGCACTTTCAGAATGTCATCACTTATTTCATATTTTTTAATTAACTTTTAATTAATTTTTTAATAAACTACGAACGGACAGACTTGAAAAAATTTGAAAAAAATTTCCATTTGTCAAGTTTACTTCATCAAACCTCATAGCATATTAAATCAAATAATATATATTGTTACGCAAATCCAAACGAAAAGACACACGATACAAATACAATAAGAATACAATGAACGTGTTGGTTATCTAAAGCTGCACACACACATATGTGCAACGAACCTGGTTGTACCAACAACAACATAGATGTGACAAAAAGGGATGGACAACGTAAGCAAGGTACACAAACAATAATATACTAGCAATAGAGTTCTCGAGAAGACGAGAGCGAGAACCTTCCACATCGAGAACGTTCATCATACTGATTGCGTGAGTATATAAAAGGGCAGCAGGGTCAGCAGCGAGTCAGTTATTATTCAGCCAGCCTTGTGTGAAGACGCGTTGCGGTTTGAACGTACAAGTGGTATTGCTTGCAAAAATGTTGTAAGCAGAGAAGATCTAACGAACAGTTGTTAGTGTTAACGCGGACAGAAGTGTGAAATAGAATAGTGTACGAGCAAATTGTTGTTGTACCGTTAAGTAGTAAACAGTGGCTCAAACGTAGTGTGAATAATAAAGAGAGTTTAAGAGAAAATAAACACATATTTGTTTTTACTTGGTTTGCAATTAACGAACTCATATTTAAACGTTTTTTAAAAAGGTAAACACGTAACAATATGTATGTACATCGTTTTAAAGGCCAATCCATCTCCTTTCCTTTTGTGCGTAAACTCAAAGCAAAAACAGTTTTTATCAAATAAAACAAGTTCGGAGGGTTCGAGAAATATAAAAAAAAAAATATTTTTGAGTTCTAATCAACAAAACTCCCAACCTACACTATGTCATTAGCTGGGTGTATTTTAATTTTTCTATTTTGTCGCATAGTGAAATTATTATTTTTATTTTCTAAAGTCAGCAGCAGAAATATGCCTATGGCTTGAAAATAAAACCCACCACATTAAAAAGTCCAATTGCTTCTCGCACCATATACATGCCATACTTATGCGCCATAATTTAAATGACTTGAGGATGATGTCTGCTATTTTAAGATTAATTTTTTTTGGGTAATATATTGTTACGTTTTTACCTTTTTAAAAACGTTTAAATATGAGTTCGTTAATTGCAACAAAGTAAAAACAAATACGTCTTTAATTTTTCTTAACTCTCTTTATTATTTACACTACTTTTGTGTGCCACCGTGTAGAACTTAACGATACAACAATAATAATCTGCTTATTCACTTTACTAGTTCACACAAGTATTCACTGGATCTTTACAACCATGACTTATTTTATTCACACGCAACTTCACACAAGGCTGATGGAATTAACACTGACTGCTGCTTGCTTTATCCAGCCCTTTTATAGTCACGCAATCAGTATGATGAACGTTCTCGATGTGGAAGGTTCTTGTTCTCGCCTTCTCGAGAACTCTATTGCTAGTACATTGTTGTTTGTATACTTTGCTTATGTTGCCGTCGGTACTAGGCGCAACCAGGTTCGTCATACATATGTGTGTGTGCAGCTTTAGATAACCAACACGTTCATTGTATACTTAGTGTTAGTGTGCGTTTGTATCGTGTGGCTTTGTGTTGGTGTAGCTGGTAGCTTTTGTTTATCGTTTTTATTGTGTCGTTTCGCTTTGCGTAACAATATGATTGACTATAATTAAATTTTATGGATCTTATGCTTCCACTTACTCATCTATGTTCTTAGCCATTTACATGTGAACACTGTTTTCTGGTCATTATCAGTAAATGAACCACAACATAAATGAGGATTCTAATGTATTATGCAACATAAGTTAATTACTTGAAAAGTGGTTTTTATGTATGTTATGGTAAGTGTATCTTCTTACACTTTTGTGTTTAGTTTATTTTATGAATTTTCCTACATGTTTATGCTGTTGTTGGAGAAAGAAAACTTATTTATTGCGGGTGTATACAAATTAAGAAAAGGCCAGGAGATATTGTGCCGTAAATCGGCGTATTAGGGGTGAATTTTACTGTTTGATCTTAAATGTACTTGATTACCTTATTCGAACAGTTGGGAACTAATTCTCGAATAGGGTACTCTGTTGTGAATCTGACATCCGCAATCGAAGGATCGGTGTTGTACCAGAAGGAGCCCAGAATTGAAAAGTTTTAAGATTATTATTGAGTAATGGGTTTGAAAGGATTTAGTTGTTACCCTATGTTCAGATATGCACTTTTATTGAGTCAATATTTGGTTTATTGAGTAAGATATTTTAAGTGTTCAGTCATTATAACATACGCAGATCAGTTGCTTATTCAATATTCACTTGACAGCTGGTAAACATAAAAGCTGTTTGTTTCAACAACATTGTTTTTATTTTGGTTTTTTTTTTTGTTTGTCGTTGTCGACATTTGAGTTGTCAAATATCAACAAAAAGTGTTCGGTTATTTGTAATATGCTCACTGAACATAGTTATGACAGTGCTGCCTTTTAAGTTTTACTCAATATTATAACAATTTGCGTATTTATTGCGCAATAATTAATTGAAATTTTATATGAAATATTGAACTCAATAATGGCGTTTATTGCGATTTACGCAATAAAGATGCATATCTGAACACCGTACTAGATTCGTCGACGCTTGTTATACAAACATTACACTAGAGGGATGTCGGAAGCAGAAGTTAATGTAGAGGCAATGAAATTGGTATATGTTTCGCTGAGTCCATAAATATCTGAACGAAAGTGATTGCCTACCGTTGTAGGTTATGTGAACTTTTCACGCAGCAAGAAAATGGAAGTCTTGAATTGATTTTCCCGAATGATACCAAATACATATATGTATTAGGACTTTATAGTAAGAGATTGTTACCGTCATGTATGTAACAGCAGCATGTTGCCAAGCTGCATAAGGGTGTGTGAATATAACACATTTCCATCGAATGTGGCAAGTGTTGTAGTAATATTTATCTCAATTGGTATGATGACAAAGTTAGTGACTAAGTTATACCGTGCTTAGTAGGTGGCTGTATCAGGGGCACTATAACTCATGTAAAATTCACAAAGCTAGAAGACAGTAATTGAAATCATATTACGTTGTGCGAAGTTAGGGATATTTTAGAAGATCTGCTGCCGATCACTTTAATAGAATGCATTTTTATTTGGTATTCTTGACTAAAATGCAAGGAGTAGAATCATTTATGAACGGACAACATAGAGTGGGTTATGTATGGCAAAAAAAATCGCCGTAGTCTAGTAGGTAGAGTTCTGCCTTATTAGGCGTAAGGCCACGGTTCAAACCGCAGGTCAGACATCAAAATGAAATATGAAAAAATATTTCTTCCACGGATTTCTGGCAAAAGCTCTTAGAGTAAATAAAATTGCCTTGAAAAGTTTCACGCAAATCTGTCGTTCGGAGTAGGTCCCGCCTCTCATGTATAAAATTAACTCACACAATATGAGTGGTGTGAGAAACTAGGTCCATAATCCTGACTGAAGTGTTGTAATGGCCAATTATGTATGTATGTATGGAAATAAAACGTGGAAGAGACCACAGGCAAAGCAAGATAAAGACTTGAGGAAAGTGTTGAAGCCAGAACTAACGCCAAAACAAGAAATATTGTGTCTAGTGGGACTAGTAGTGAATTGTTCATCGTATTACCTGATCAAACGATTGATACTTACTGAGACTAAAACAGGCCAGAATTGATCAACAGACAAGTTATTCTGTTTCACGTGGTCAACCCTCGTCCACACAGCTCATTGATGACCCAACAGAAACTGAAAATTTTAATCCCTACCACCATTAGATAGCCGTAATTTTTAAGGCTTTTACAATAACCCAAGCTATAACGTGACAAATGCAACTAATAAAAGAGTAGGAGTTAGGCTGACCAGAACGCAAAGCAATGTCTTAAGACAGTTCTAAGAATAGCTGCTGGTGCTAGAGATGGATATGACAAGACGATAAGTTGTCAGAAGACGCAATATCTGTGCTATACGCTGGGTGAGATACAAAAATTCTGTTTTTCGAATAGTTTTTAACCGGTGCCGTAATATGAATTACGCGATCATGTCTGGTTGCATACCAGAGTGTTTTTCCACTGACACTGGCTTCAAACGAATTAATTGTTGTATGTTGAGGGTTATATGTTAGTCTGAACTGGTTTTAGTAGTTAATAATGCATTACAACCTTCTGTTCTCACCAAATACAAATTAAACAAGTTTTATTTAAACGCAGTGGCAACGACGGACTTCGTTTTGTTTGTTTGAAGTTACCGTATTGAAAATAATATATAATATGACATGTTCAAACATGAACTTAACTTTAAAAGTTACAGGTAGGATGATCTTTCCTTTAGCTTAACGATCACTTCTATCTTATTGGGTACTCATAATAACGAAAAACAATTTATCTGCCCGTTCAAATCCTCCTAATGACCCTTAATGCAAAGAGATCCGCTTACAAATGAAATACAAAAGCGTTCATAGTTCTTCATCTCAATGAAGATGATAACACAACCCAAAACAATAAGCATGTTTAACTAAAACTGAAATTTGACTATTGATGTTCGGCATTCACAAAATCAGCTTTATTGACAACAACAAGTAATGATAACAATACGAAAATAACAACGAAAATATTGTTTATGTTTCTCGAAATGCAAATAAAACTTCAAATAAGAGCACAATATAGAGGCAACTGACAATGTGTCATGAACAGTTTGTTTTTAATTTAACTTCAATGAACACAGTTTTTGAATTTCATCGATTTTTTAAATTTCTTCGACATTTGGTGAAGTTGTACACGGTACAGACGGTATAGCAATTTGTTTTGGGTGAAATGAATACCTAAGCCATAGAGGCTGTGATCGAAGTGTGTTGTCCTATGAAACCAGAAGCTATGGTTCGAAACCTAGCTAATACTAAAAACACAATAAAATCAACACACAGTCTGCGTCACGCAGAAATCAGGTACAGAAAAAGGAGTTGGATTGCCAATATTATCAAGAGTGAGTATCAAGAGGTACATCACGAAAGATAATCCAGGATCTAAAAACATTGGAAAATCCAAAAAATAAATGAAAAAATTGCAGGTGCCTTGGGAAATACTTTTACGTCAAGGAGGGGTAGTATTGCTTCTTTCATCCAGCGCTTTCGACCTTTAAATTTACATAAAGAAAGTCTGTGTGAGATATCATTCGATATTTTCTTTGGAATAAAACATCGTTTAAATATCCACCACGGTTTCATCAGAACATCCAATTTTCAATGAGTCTGACACATAAATCAGGCTGAATTGGATGGAATGACTTATGTTGGCTTTGAGGACCGCTGTGATTGTGGGTTCTTAAGAAAGCCCCGTTAGAAAAGGCCTAACGATTCAAATCACCTTCGCGTGAGATGATGAGCATGCCTACAAATAGCTGCATGGTACGTAATGAAGTCTTGTAGGTGTCCAGTTACTCCAATTCAGGCCAAAAGAAGATGATTTTCATAGACCTATAGTTCTTGTCGTTAATAGCTATGTCAAACAAATATAAACCTATGACACCGCTAGCCCGAAAACACACGAAAACAGTAACTTTTTGGCACGCATGATTTGTTTTTGGATCTTATGTGTTTTGAGATCGTCCTAAATTCGATATTCCTGTACCCATACTTCTAAAGAGTATGACGATAGTAGTGGTCGAAGTTCACGGAAAGAACACCGAAAAGAACTCTCATTTAGTTTTTATTATTTTGCAGCTCAAAATTAGCCAAGTTGTGTTCCGCGAAAGGCTGAGTTCTTGTTAGCCACTCGAAATCAACTGCCTCGGAATTTCCTGCACACTCTCATGGACAGCGGCAATATTTTCGGCAGATGTTGCATTTCGCTGATGTAGGGATGTTGATTGATGGTTTACGGAATCCGTGGACTAGAATTTGTCCACCACATTGCGAAAAGTCTTCCCTGTAGGACGATTATTGTAATAATAAAGTAGGCTAAGTACTATGTTATTCGAGCAATTTTGTTGTTGCGTGCTATATCCATCCATGGTGATTTGGCAAAACAAACTGAATAAATAACTACTTATTTGACAGTTGTAGCTTGAGGAAGATGACCGTTATGAACTGTGAAAGTTCGGAAGTCTCTTTTGGAAGAGCAGATATAAGAAATAGTGATATTTAATAAGACTCGTGTGCTTGATGATACCAAACATCCCTTAGTAGTTATAAAATAAATTTCAAATTTCACAAATTTAAACCAAAATTATTTCTCTCAAAGTTGTAACAAACATCATAACAAACGTAGAACGCACCTTAAATGTTGGTGTATAATGTTAAAGGCAAACGGGCTAATCAAAATGTAATTCACTGAA
Source organism: Sarcophaga carnaria (assembly GCA_958299815.1). Lineage (NCBI taxonomy): Eukaryota > Metazoa > Arthropoda > Insecta > Diptera > Sarcophagidae > Sarcophaga > Sarcophaga carnaria. Next base: position 68,985,794 of record OY283149.1, on the reverse strand, counting down.
ATTGAAATTTAGTGTGGTTGGCTGGACAAATGGATGGTTGAATAATTGATTGTATGATTTTCTATCGTAATGCTTTACGTTTTTTGTTTTTATTTTTTTTTTGTATTTTATTAGTTATTGGTTCTGTTTGCTTCTCTTTTTCTCTTTCAAAAATTCATCAGATGAATAAAAATCTTTTTTAGCAATTTCGATTTAAACCCTTTTGTTTTGCTTAAATATTCAATACAAATAAACAAACAAACAAACTGAAGGTCAGGCAAAGAGTTTTTTATTAAAAAATTTTCACTTTTTATTTGTTTTTAATTGTTCATTATTGTTTATTTGTTTAAAATTATTTTCTTAGTATCATAGACCAAATATAACGGTGCGACAGTCAAAATACGCCCAGCTAATGACATAATTTAGGTTGTGGGTTTTGTTGATTAGAACTAAAAAATATTTTTTTTCATATTTCTCGAACCCTCCAAGCTTGTTTTATTTGATAAAAAACGGTATTTTTGATCTTTTCACACAAAATTATTGATTACCCAACTATTTTTCTTATTTTTTCAAGTTTAGCTATTTTTAATACGTGATGACATTCTGAAAGTGCATTATCTTGTGAAGAGATTTACGCTTCGTTTGATCAAATCGGACTAAAATTACCGTAGCTATTATTTACATAGTATAACAGTCGTGTCATATTTTTTACATATGTCACCTTATTAAATGAATTTTCAGTATGAAATGAAAAAATACGAACGGAAAATTAAACTCATTTATGTTGTGCTCTACTTTACTTGCCTGCCAAAAATTTGCTGCAACAGATATTTATAAATACGCCATTATACGCTTTTACAGCAAACACAATTCTTTACTGAAATCATGTGTTTAACTGTGTATATTTTTCAAATGAAAGATAAATAATTGGTCATTCAAATAAGTTAGTTATTCTGCAAAACATTGACTCTGTAGAATTGACACATTAGCTTCTAAGGGCCATTTTTTGAATGCAAGTTTAAGCTCGAGATTAAGTTAATCTCCAGTTAAACTCCGTTTTCAGTTTTTGAATTTACTTAATCCTGAGTTTAACCCTACGGTTAAGCAGTTAATATCCAACGTGGTTTAAACTCGAGATTAACTATGAAAAGTAGTTGACAAATTTTATTTAAAAAAAGCTTTTAAGTGAGGGGAAGCCAAATAAGACAAATATTTAAGTGACTATGAATTATATAAAACACAAATTGACAACAGACAGTCTTAATTTATTTATTATTTTAAGAAAATAATTTTTTTACATAAAGATCAACAGTATTCAGCTTTTGTTTGTTTGTTTTTGTTATATACAAGAGCAAATTGTTGTGAAACACTTTACAAAAGTAGTAAACACAACAAAATTAAACGAAAAAAAAATGTTGCAATTTTTGCTTATAAGTACGACAGCTCTACAAGGTTAATCTCCAGTTAAATTCCCATTCAAAAAATGAAAACTCAGTTAACTGAAGATTAAATTTAACTGGAGATTAACTTAATCTTGAGTTTAAACTCGCATTCAAAAAATGGCCCTAATTGTTTAATTCCAAATAAACCGTATACTTTGTATTTTATTGAATTTAAAATATATTACTTATACGCACCTTATGACAGGTTCTGAAAGAATTACTCTGGAAAGTATGTAATAAAAAAAAATGATTTTGTCATTTGCAAAGTAATGGAATTAGATATCACTTATACGTCACATACTTGTTATGAATTTTAAATGTGTATTAATTATGAGCATTATGCGAGTGAATAGTTTTGTCAGTTGGTTCGAATAACACTATGCGACAAAATTAAAGCAAAAAAAAAAGACAAAAATGAAATACACCCAGCTAAAGACATACTGTAGGTTGTGAGTTTTGTTGCGTAGAACTCAAAAATATTTTTTTTATATTTCTTGAACCATCCAAACTTGTTTTATTTTTACGTTACGTTTTACATTACGCACAAGTTTATTGATGACACAAACATTTCTGAAACAAACATTTTCTTAGAAAGAGGAGAGATGGGCCTTTAAAACGGTATACATATACAGTGGACAGCAAAATTCTTACTACGGTAATATATTTTGACAAAAAAAGATCCCATAGGCCTAATACTCTTGCACAAAGTTCCGATATGATAGAATAGAACAGCTGCCAGTTTATTGATTTATTATCTACTGAAATGCTTTTGCTTTGTCTGGTTTAGCAGCTGAAATTGAAGTTTGCGTGGATTAATCCAATATTTTTTCCGTTTAGGGTTCTGAAAATAAATCAATTTTTTATAGTCAATAGCAATTCTATGCTACATTGATTTAATATCGTGTCTTTAAAAGGAAATTTCAATTAAATTGATGCTATCTTTGGATGAACGATACAGTTGGTGTTAACAACATTCCTCAGTGCTTCAGATACAATCTGTACTGCTTTACCATTAAATGTCCTTTATTTTTTTGAACTATGTCTACCACCTTGAAAAATCATTATTTCTGATTAAATAAGATTCACTTCCATTCTCCGTATCCTACATTATTCCTCTAGTTTATGACTCACGTTTGGTAAAGTTTTAGTATATTTAGTTTTAGTATATTTATATTTATTGAAGTCGCCGTAGTCTAGTAGGTAGTGTGTTGGCTTATTAGACACAAAAGCCTGGGTTCGAGCCCCAGGCCAGGCATCAAAGACAAAATACAAAAAGTATTTTTTCGGCGACTTCCTCTCAGTAGATTTCTGGCAAAAACTCTGAGAGTAAATAAAAATTGCCATGAAAAGTTTCTCAATAAATAAAAATTTGTCGTTCAGAGTCGACTTTAAACTGTAGGTCCCACCACTCATGTATAAAATTAACACACTCAACATAAGTGGTGTGAGAAACTAGGACGTTGTACAATGGGTCAATTCGACCTGCGTACTGTACTTGTCTTAATTGACAAGTACACGTCCTCTAACCTAACCTAACCTAGCAAATTTAGTTCGTTAAGATACAGACCGAACAACAATGGCGGCAACAGACATCCTTGCTCAACACTAGAAAGGGTTTCGAAATGTTCCGAAAGATCCGAGCCATCTCATATTGCAGATACGGTGAATATATATTGTTTCTATTTTAATTTAATTTAACTATTTTAGTTGACATTCTTATCTGAGTAACAACAATAACAAACGCAGCTTTAAAATCTTCGTATTTCGATATTCTATGAATTTTATATTTACTGCGGTTGAAAGGCAATAAATATTGCCTACGGTTGTGTAACCCTTGCGAAATCCTACTTGTCGTCATTTATAATTTATTGTTCATTACTTGATCATGACAGTTAAAATTTAAACAAAACAAGTCACAAACGATATCCCTCTGTAATCACTGGGGTCGTTCGTGTAGTATTTTTTGTGAATTGGGAATACGACAATGATGTTAAAAATGTCAGAACATTGTTTTTCATTTATAATTTCCGCGCAATCTGTAGTAAGCGATCTAAGTAGTTATCATCAGTGTTGCAAAACTGAAATTTTTAAATGGTACTGAACTATAACTGAAAGAGTACTTTTTTGCATCAAATGATACTTTTGTAAAAAAATTTATACATATCCTATAATTGGCCATTACAACACTTCAGTGAGGACTACGGCCTAGCTTCTCACATCATGTTGTGTGTGTTTCAAATTTATACATGAATGGCGAGACCTACAGTTTAAAGTCGACTCCGAACGACAGATTTTTGAGAAATTTTTCATGGCAATTTTTTTACTCTCAAAGTTTTTGCCAGAAATCTGCTGAGAGGCAGTCACCGAAGAAATATTTTTTCATATTTCGACATATGACATTGTATTTTGGACGTAGAGCATCGATAGTTTTAAATTATTTTAGTTGACGTTACTTTTGAATCAGAAATAAATCCTCTAAAAATTATTAAAAGTTTTTTTTTATAAAAAAAAGGAACAAAGTAAAATTTAAATTTCTAATTCATAGCTCAAGTTTATTCCTTTTTTAAGTTAAACAACGCATAAATAAATTCTATTGCGGTCATCGAATTTTGTAGTTAAGAAATGTGATTAAAAATTTCATTTAATTTCTTTTTTTATTTCCTGTAAATTTGAAAACAATGTCATATGTGCAGACCCATAATTTTTAAGATTTAATGTACTGTATACCACTGTATGTTTTTTGTTCTTGTTACTTTCATGTGGCTTAACCTATAATATATGGAGTTAAAAATCTTTTTAATGGCCCATCAGTAGTAATAAATATTGGTCATTAGGCAATATTTTTAACTCGTGCTTTCGTCTTGAAATTCTTTTGTGGTTATTTCTTTAGTATTTCTGTGGTTTTTACTGTGTAACTGTTTTATTATAATATTGTGAATTATATTAAGTACACAATACACAGTGGGCAATTTTAAATTAGAAATTTCATTCCACACTCAGGCAGCTTTGTCAGAAAATTCATTGACTGTGACAGGGATCAACCGCAGTAGTTGAGGTATGCAATCAGGATAGAGATTTTGTTTTAAATCAAACATATTAGTGTTCCTATTGTTGTGAATAGGTGCCTAGGTACAACAACCATGCATCTCCTAATTTTGTATTCCTTTAATATCTCCTCTTAAGCTATTGTATTAAACAACTTTAGGAAGCTGCTCGGTATTAAATGTTTTCTTCTGAAACATATTAATAACTCCCAGGATAAAGGAATTTGTTCCAATATTTCATTCTCATCGTCCCAGAATCTACAACCTCCAGCCTAAATATTGAACTTTAATAGTAAAAAAGCTATCTTCCTCATAAGCTTGTCGACTAACTCATTGCTGGGAATTCCCATACGTTTTGTTTAGTTCATTATTCTTCTCTGCTCACACCCTTTGCGTAAGCAATACCACTTGTGCTTTACCACGACTGTTTACTTCGCACGCAACGCTTTGTCTTGCCTTTTTATATGTCCACAAAATCAGTCTAATGAACGTTCTTGAAGCAGAAGGTTCTGGTTTTCGCCTTCTAGAAAAGTCTATCGCGACTGCATTGTTGTTTGGGTATTTTGTTCACTTTGTTTGTTGTTGCGTTCGTTTATGTTGCGTTTCAGTACCTATCCCCTTCTTTTTCTTGCTAATGGTCTTAGTTTTTGTAGCTTTTGCTTATTGTTTTAATGTGAAATGATATTACATCGTTTAAGCTCATAGCGCCGTGTGCTTCAATGTCAGCCAGACTTTCAGACTTCGAAATTAGTCCCTCTTTTAAAGGAGTATTCTGCTTCCAGATTATTCCATTCATCTTTGTTACTAAACACTTTCCAAAATTATAGAATCCACTGGTTCTGTTCCGGGAACACCCTAATCCTATTTTGCAAAGTTTTGTCCTTCACTAACGACAACAAATGATCAATTTAAACCATGCATTGATCGAAAAACGACCAGAATGGGCTTCAAGACACGGAAAGAATATTATTCAACATGACTACACGCCTGCATACAAAGCCAAACCAGTTCAGGATACAGTCTGCTATCTTATCCGTCGTATTCACTAAACTTGGCTCGTTCTGATTACTATTTGTATTCATCGATGGGACACGCATTGGCTGGGTTCAATTTCGATTCCTATGAGGAAACAGCGTGTGATAGGACACCCCGGAATTCCAAACGTCGTATTTCCTTAAGGTAATCTCATACCGGATAAGGGACTATGGAGAGCCTAAGTCAATACTACAGGGGCGGAAAGGTGTACCCATATTGAGAGATGGGTCAAAGACAGATGGATACAAACATGCTGGAGTTTTCTGTAAAGATCTCAGCCATGTGCTACACTTTAGGTTAAATGATGACTGTATCGTCTTTTAGGCAGAAATTTTTGCAGTCTCGCCATAGCTTCAGATTCGGTCTCTTAGAAAATCTTTGTTGACAGTCAGGTTGCCTAATGGTTATTGTGTCGGTCTGGTGTAAATCACTACATGTTCGGGAGTGTGAAGAGTCTTTAAAGTCCTTTGGATCGGACCAGATATGGTGGGTTCGAGAGCGTAGTGATATCCCTGTTATTGAGACGGTGAATGCTCTCGCTGGGTTACATTCAATTTCTAAGGATGATTTGATAGTTGCTTTTGATTCTCCAATCCGCCACTTCTACTTCGTCATCACTAGTAGGTCAGGGAGGAAGAGTTGAAGTATTAGGCTGTCATGTGTCTAGGATTCTTTGGCATGCTGTAGATAGTGGGAAAACAGTTTTATTGATGGGTTTCCAGGCATTTATGAGTAGCTTGAGCTGGTTGAGAATTGATAGGGCGTCAATAACAAAATACATACGTACATAACAAAATTGCTCATTTCAACCCTCCAGTCAGGAGGGGCAGTATATGTTAATTTTATACATTAGTGAAGAGACCTACTGTTTAACCTCGATTTCGAACGACAAACATGACGAAACTTTTCACGACAATTTTATTTACTCTCAGAGTTTTTGCAGGAAATCTGCTGAGTCGAAGCCGAAGAAATATTTTTTCATATTTCGTTTTGCTGGAGATATCCTGGTGTTTGAATAGTGGCTTCACGTCTAATAAGCCAGCACACTATCTACGGCTACGGCGACTTCAATCAAAGCTATAATCACGCTATCGTGTGGTGCGTGTTTCATCTTTTTCCTCCGTTTCCTATATCCTCGCTTTTCTAACTATTTTCTCTTTTTACCCATTGCCCTATGTCCTTTACCATCCTCTCTCTCTCTCTCTGTCACTTTATGACATTTTTACAATGAATCTTTCTGACCACTGGGTATTGTTCTTGTCGTAACGACATGTCCTCAAACCTAACCTAATATGGTGTTCAGATATGCACCTTTATTGCGCAAATTGCAATAAACGCCATTATTGAGCTCAATATTGCATATAAACTTTCAATTAATTATTGCGCAATAAATACGCAAATTGTTATAATATTGAATAAAACTTAAAATGCTGCACTCTCATAAGTATTTTCAGTGAGCATATTACAATTAACCGAACACGCTTTGTTGATATTTGACAATTCAAATGTCAACATCGACAAACAAAAAAGAAAAATAAAAACAATGTTGTTGAAACAACCAGCTATTTTGTTTACCAGCTGCCAAATGAATATTGAATAAGCAGTTGAACTGCGTATGTGATTATGCCTGAACACTAAAAAAATTGTACTCAACAAACCAAATATTGACTCAATAAAAGAGCTTATCTGAAGATAGTACACCTAATTCTGTTTTTACACGGTCTTTTTACACGGTTTTGATATAACACGGTTTGAAAATAAAATATTTTTAATTTTTGTTACACGATTTTATTCCATTTAGCACGATTTAAAATTTTTTTGTCAAATTTAATTTTTGCAAAGTATGTTCATATCACAAATTTAAGGGAATTCCCTTTTTGCGCGAACAAGCAAATTTACTAGTCAAAGCAAATGTAAATGGCACAAATTTAGGGGAATTCCCTTTTGTGCATACAAGCACAAAGGTCAGAGCAATTGAAATGTGTTAATATTTTGTGTTTGGTAAAAAAATTTTTTACTGGCAAATTTGTTTTTCTATCGTTACATTAAATTTAACGCATTAAGATAAAAGGTAACCCAAAAAATATTTTATATTTATTAAGTTATTTATATTTTTAATTTTATTAAATATTTTATGAATCCCTAAAAGAAAATGTCAAATACAAAACTAATTAAAAAATCCTTGTTTTCACTAATTTTAATAGGTTTTAGATATTAGGAACCAATCACCTATTTTTGCATACAATCAGTGTCTTTTTTACACGGTTTTTTTTTAACGGTTTTTTCTGGAACCAATCTACCGTGTAAAAACAGAATTAGGTGTATAAGCTAAATCTATTTTAACGACGCTGTGCGAAAAAATTCCTTTTGAAATATTTTTCAATTTGACATTTTAGTGTGAAAAATTTAATGTATTTCGTATTGAATTTCAATTTGTTTATAATTTATTGAATTATGTATGTATTAAATTTGTACAATTTATTGTTTTGTATATACGATAACAAAAGTTTCCGAATATTATCAAACAAAAGCTATTTATGATACCGAAAATTAAAGATTCCAGATTAAATTCCTGCGTTACTTTTAAAAATTTAATAAAAATTTTCTATTTGTCCACGTGCCATATTCCAGTGCAGAATAACAAATCATTTACGTTTCCTTTTTCTCGAGCAGGGAAACACACTTTTTTGAGTAACATTTTGTACGAGTGCGAGTAGTTTTCTACAATGCATTCGAGAGCATCTAAGATTTGTTTTTTTTTGCAAAAAATAAAACTTTCTTAAAAACAAAAACTTTTATTACAACTGTACATACACACATATCTTTATAAAGATAATTTTGGGAGGAAATATAAGGCAATAGAATAAGAAGATAATAAAACTGAATGGAGTATAAAAAGCCTTTTTTCTTTGAGTGTAATAAAGAATATTCTTATCTCAATTAAAATTTGCAAACGGGTTAAAGTATCTCGCAAAGAAAGGCTGGATAAAACAAGAGAAAGCGTTTTCAAACAGATAACAAAATACCCATACACTGTTATGCTACTTTTAGAACATAAATTCTAAAAAAAGCAGCAGAAAACAAAAGAGAAAAACAACGAAGGAAATGAATGAAAATCTTTTGTAACAGAGTGTTTCGATGGAGCAAATGTACGTGTTAGTTTACGGTTATAGTGTTTTCACACCGAGTGGTTTTAACGCAAAAGTTGGTTTTAACGTTAAAACCAAAAATAAAACCATACAAAATTATTGTGTTAAAACCAAAATAAAACCTTTTTTGAATTGGTTTTAAGTTGGTTTTATGAAATACAACCTTGTTTTGATGTACTAAATGTACTAAATCAGAGCTACCAGCTCTGAAAACCTGAAAACAGCTGATAAAAACAAAAACAAATGTAAATAAATAAATAAATGTAAATAATCATTTATTTTGTATTAAAAAAGGAAAAATTTGGAATATTTTTAATTTCTTCAATGAAAATTTTAAAAATTTGTAAATATTTAATTATTAATCGAAATGTGTGTTGTTTCTGGTCACAATGAATATAGTTTCTTGTGCGAAAGGTAAGTCAGAAGCTAAATATATCAAGATGAAATAAGGCATATTGCTCATAAAATTTTTTTCTAGCAGTCATAAATGTCATGAATTTAAAACCAATTTTAATAAAACTTGCAGTGTGAACGCAAAATCAGCAGTTTATGGTTTTAATGCTAAAATCAGGTTTTAAATTTTGGTGTGAAAACACTATTAGATAAGTATGCTTGCAATAACACGTTTTGTTGTAAAACAATTCTACACAAACAAATACCCAAATATATGTATGTACATACGTATAAAATTTAAACACACATCCTGTGTTTTCATGCATAGAAACAGTACTGTATACCTCCCAGCTAGCATTCGGAAGGTTGTTTTTAGAAAAATCACCTTGCTGAGTCTTTTTAGAGTATTTTTGGTGATCAAAAACTTATTACTGAGTTACACTATTAAAAAATGGACTCAAAAATGAGGACTCGCGCCAATGAGTAAAATGAGTTCGATTTAAATTAAAGGGTGTTTTTTATAGAGGTCTAGAACTTTAAGTCGGCATTACTTTTCAAGATGGCGACCGATTTAGGTGATTTATTCTCAGTTTGGTTTGGCAATTCATCATGAATAGACTCACGCCTGAACAACGCTTGCAAATAGTGAAATTTTATTTCGAAAATAATGGTTCTGTGCGGAAAACGTATCGCGCACTACGTCCATTTTATCGTCGACAAAATCGTCCATCAGAGCAGTTAATTCGATTAACCATGGAACGTTTTCGCACCACGTTTACTCTTATTGATAACTCGCATCCCCAGAGACACTGTACGGTGCGTACAGAAGAAGCTATTGCTGCTGTAGAGCGTAGCATTGAGGAAGACCCGAATGAGTCCATCCGCCATCGAGCACAGGAATTGGATCTGTGTCCATCCACTTTATGGAAGGTTTTGCGGAAGGATCTTGGTTTGCGTGCTTACAAAATCCAACTCGTGCAAGATTTGAAGCCAAACGAGGCGTAGATTCGTCGAATGGGCCCAAAACGAGATTACCGTTGTTCCCGATTTTCATAAGCGAATTTTCAACCAGAATTTTCAACAAACACAACTGCCGCATTTGGAGTGAAGGTATGGAAACACCGTTACATCCAGAAAAACTGACTGTTTGGTGCGCTTTATGGGCTGGTGGAATCATTGGTCCGTACTTTTTCAAAAACGATGAAAACGTTACAGTCAATGGTGATCGGTATAGAGCCATGATTACTAACTTTTTCATTCCTGAATTGAATAACCATGATGTCCAGGAGATGTGGTTTCAACAAGACGGCGCAACATGTCACACAGCTCGTGCCACAATAGATTTATTGAAAGACAAGTTTGGTGACCGCCTAATTTCACGTTTTGGACCTGTGAATTGGCCTCCAAGATCTTGTGATTTAACACCGCTAAACTACTTTCTATGGGGCTATGTAAAGTCGTTGGTCTATGCGGTAAAGCCACAAACGCTTGACCATTTGCAAGACAACATTCGCTGTATTATTGCCGATATACGGCCACAAATGTTGGAAAAAGTCATCGAAAATTGGACGTCCAGATTGGACTACATCCGCCGTGGCAGTCATATGCCAGAAATCATATTTAAAATGTAATGCCACAAGATTATCTTTCGGATAAATTCATGTTAATCGAATAATCCATCGTTGTTTTATTGCAACTTAAAGTTCTATACCTCTATAAAAAACACCCTTTACAATAAAAAATTGTATAGCAGTCGGAAATTAATTATCCAGAAGTTTAAAATGTGACTATTATTTCCGTTATTTATTACTATATTCTATTTATACCGAAGATTGAAAAACAGATCAAGCAGGTATGTGAAAAGTGATTGTAAGTACGTATTTTATGATTATATTTTGCGCAGATAGATGATTATACACTGCTTTTTGTACACCCTCTCTTTATTAATTTTCATTTATGTGAAAGATGGCTATGAAATAAATTCCATTTTTTTTAAATAGAAAATTTTTCTTTATTTTTCAACGAAAAAAAAATATTTTTTAAAAATAACTTTGATGTCTAATGTACATGGTCGTACATCACGAATATAATTTTAATATTCTTTCTTTTTTACTTAATGTTCATACGAACGTGATTTTTGAAATCGCGGCAGTGTAAACGTAGGACTCAGAAAACCGACTAAAAACACTTGAAGAGAGTAAAATACAATTATAAATACGACTAATAAATGACTTAAATTATAATCAGAAATGACGTAAAAAGGAGGCCAAATTAATACAAAAATGACTGATAAATGACAATAAAAGGACTCCTAAACATACTGATAAATTACTAATAAAGACTTGTATGCGATTAACCCTGGACGGTTACTCTTCATTTTTGTACATTAAGGTTACTCTTCGTTGAATCGACGAACACTTTAAATCGAATTGGTTATTGTTCGTCGAATCGACGAAGGTCATTTACTCTTTATTATATTAATCTTTTATGTTTGACCAAATTTCGCTCTTTTTTCTCAACAACGTTAATTGATAACGAAAGCTTGTAGTGAGTAAACGTACCCTGGCCACCCATTTTTTTAATCCTGGATGGTCATTTTTGTACAGTAAGGTTACTCTTTCTTGAATCGACGAACAGTAACCGTGCAGGGTTAAACGATGACTGACGACGACTCGAAAAAGAATCATAAAGAAAGGTGAGTAAGATTAATAAATTATCAGAAAGCGATTCGAAAATGATCATAGGACTACAAGAAAAAGGGTCGGAAATAACTCTAAACTAATATAGAAAATGACAAAGAAATGACTTTTTAAGAAGATGCATATTCTAGCTTTTTAATGGCGCAGAAGAATCGAAAAAGACTCCAATTTGATTAATAATTTTCCAAAAATGCTGCCTGGGATGTATAATAAAAATACCATCCTCTCCTCTTTTTTACATATATATGTCTACATATTTTTATGTTTGCGTACATAAAATATACATTTGTTTTAGTATGTGTTTACATATGCCCATAAAATGTTCATGCATTTCTACAAAACATTCTACAAACATTCATTCATTCATACGATTGAATGTGTAAAGAATGATTGTGTATACAAATCTAGGATACAATTGTATGCATGAAGAAATGAAATAAAATGTTTCGTAAACATTTGACTGGGGTATTTGCGGTATCAATGAATTCTCTTCCTGACCTTTAAGAGAAACAAGAATTTTCTTTTTTAAGATTTCCAAAACGACTGTTAAAAAAACACGTAAACAAAAACCTTTCTATGATGAATGTGTACATTTCACTAGCTATTCTAAAAGATTGATAACAAAATAATTTTAGACGTTATTATGGAATTCTTTTATATTTTTTTGTCAAACAGAAAATCAGGTCTAAATTCGTACACGTTATTTGGGTCCTATAAACTCCTGTGTATCACCGATATTAACTATTCCGTCATATAACATTTCTCATCCTTTGGCTAAATTTATTTTGTCATCAAATTCTGGACGTAATAAATTTTAAGTAATAAGTTGATTTTCTAAGGTTTGCTACTAACCTGGCTTGTTTAATCGATTCAAATTTTAAGTGCTTACTATTGGGTCCTCCAGCAGAGACTTCCGAAATTTGATAAATGATAACGGCTAACTTGTTGAAGAGGCGTTTGTCAAATTACGGTACGTACAGTCGTCATTTTTGCAGTCTGTTTTACAAAATCAGTCAGACTGCGGCTCTAGATTAATAGGCAAAAGCCCTTAATATTCAGCGAAAAATCATCTTCAACCAAAAAAAATATTTTTGGAATGGGTACCTGAACAAAAAAAATTATCGTATTGGGAACAAAATCATTTCACATTAGATTCAACAGCGTAAAATGCATTTCAAATATGATACTGTTTGGACTTAATTCGAAGCTGGCGGCATCATTAGCCCATATTTCTTTGTGAACGCCGTTGGCCAGAGGATCACTGTCAATGGCAAGCATTATTGGTCGATGTTTACCAACTTCTTTTGACATGAATTGAATGATCTGGACATCAACGTCATGTGGCTTCAACAGGATAGATGGATAGCAGGATGCCACACAGCTAATTCCACATGGGATATTCTGCGAAAGCGTTTTAAAACCCTGACCATGCTCACAAGAAAGTGATGTGAACTGGCCATCAAGATTGTGCAATTGACATTGTTAGACTTGTTCCTGAGAGGTTATCATAAGACGCAGGAGTATGCCAATAAGAAACAAAGCAGAGCGGTCCTTAAATTCAATATAGCCCAACGATCAAATTCTGCTTTATTTATGTGCCACAGTCGTGAAAAATAAGGCATTACTCATGCTCTCCACCCAAAGAAGTCAAGGCGGACTTTTGAATGATGTTATATTCCATGTATGATAAAATCAATGGATCTTACAAACAAATGCAAATTTTCGATTATGTCTCACACAAACTTTGTTTTATTTAAATTTGAAGTGCTTGCTAGTTCAGACGTTAACCCTACTGACTGATGCTGCTTCAGTTTCCCGAATTTACTAATTTGAGTAATTCTTAATCCGAAGAGATTGTAAAGTAATCGCATTTGATGGTAATAATGATGGAATTGAATGAAAAATATTGTTACGAAAATGGAAAGATCTAGATATTGGTTTTTTATGCTTTCACATCGTTTAACATTAAAATTATAAACAAAAGCTTCAAAAACAAGAACAAGTAAACAAAAATATACCAACAAAACACCAGCATAAAAAATGGTAAACAAGTAAACTAAACTGCAAAACAAACACTACAAAAATAAATGTAAACAAAATGCACAAGCAACAATAATGGAACAACAACGTTTCACTTTCGACTTCAAGAGCATTCATCAGACTGTATACGTTGACATATAAAAGGCAAGACAAAGCCGGCAACGGGGTCAGTAAAAGTTCAGTCAGTCTTGTGTGAAGACGCGGGTGTTTGAAGAGGGTAATCTTTGTTGGAAGATCTCCTTTACAAAGATCGGACAATTGTCTAGTAATTGTTATTGTTTATGCAAAGGGTGTAAACAAAGAAATAACAAACAAAGCAATTGTTGTTGTTACATCAAGTTGTGAACACTGGCACACAGAATTGTGCGAATAATAAATGATTTTAATTAAAACTAAACATATATATAGTATTTCTTGTATATTATTTAGTTTTCATAGTTTTAATATATTTATTAATAAAAAGGAAAGACAAATTGTAAGGAAAATATTACAATTAAAATAAAGTTTATTTTCAATGCAATAATTATTTCATCTGGCTTAGACCATTGTAGTTATTTAAACAAATTCAAAATCAAATTGTAAAGTTTGCATTGAATAACTGAAAATAAATAATGTTCTCCGGCTTATGTACTAAACTTTTTTGTTTAATATTCAATCTTTATACACAATAAACAATTTATCATCAAAAAAGAAAAACTGAACACTTATGATATTGACCTTATTTTTGTCTGGCTAATGCAAGTCTAGACAAAATTGTTGACCATTTCCTTTAATAAATGTGATCAGCAATTTTGCCATTTTTATTTTATTTTATGTTTTCGTTTTTCCTTTTAAATTTTCTGTAAAAGCTAAAACGCTAAACCAAATGTCTCAGCATGCATGTCAATGCTTAGTTGAGTATGAAAGAATACTTGAAGTTTTATTCTAATATTTAAATGAAAATCGAATTTAATTGAGTAAAAAATTTGAGAATTTTGTTGCTTTGTCAAGATTTAAAGTGTTAACGCACGTGCTAAAGGAATAAATGAAATGGTAAGAAAGTAGAAAAGCTACTTATTTAACTTTTTAATAAACTGAAGAAAAAAGATTCAGATTTCTTTTTTAAACTTCTAGTGGCAGTTGTTTTTTTTTTTTTTTTTTTTTGTTTCTTATTAGTTGAAAAAATTGTTTTTTGGCCTTAAAATTTTCAGAATTATAATTAATAAATAGTTTTTTGTTTACACTTATTTCTGGTTTGTTTTTATATCCAATTTCAAGGTTGTTTTGCCACCATACTACCGCATATAATTTCACACACTATACTATTGGTGTTAAGGGTTCATTTAAATGTGTGTAGTTAGTGGATTTTTTATTTTCCACAATTTATTATGTGGAGGAACTCTGTATTACATAAAAGTGTTCTTAGGCCGCATTTCTTACCACAAATTACTGGCAACGTTGCCTTTTGCATTATTTACATTCTGTTTGGCAACTTCTAGAACTCACTGCTGATTGCTTATAAAGGGTGTTTTTTTATAGAGGTATAGAACTTTAAGTTGGCATTACTTTTCAAGATGGCGACCGATTTAACAGCTGTCAAGTGATTTATTCTCAGTTTGGTTTGGCAATTCATCATGAATAGACTCACGCCTGAACAACACTTGCAAATAGTGCAATTTTATTTCGAAAATAATGGTTCTGTGCGGAAAACGTATCGCGCACTACGTCCATTTTATCGTCGACAAAATCGTCCATCAGAGCAGTTAATTCGATTAACCATGGAACGTTTTCGCACCACGTTTACTCTTATTGATAACTCGCATCCCCAGAGACGCTGTACGGTGCGTACGGAAGAAGCTATTGCTGTTGTAGAGCGTAGCATTGAGGAAGACCCGAATGAGTCCATCCGCCATCGAGCACAGGAATTGGGTCTGTGTCCATCCACTTTATGGAAGATTTTGCGGAAGGATCTTGGTTTGCGTGCTTACAAAATTCAACTCGTGCAAGATTTGAAGCCAAACGATCATCAAGTAAGGCGTAGATTCGTCGAATGTGCCCAAAACGATATTACCGTTCTTCCCGATTTTCATAAGCGAATTTTGTTTTGTAGTCAACAAACAAAACTGCCGCATTTGGAGTGAAGATAATCCTCAAGTGTATGTGGAAACACCGTTACATCCAGAAAAACTGACTGTTTGGTGCGCTTTATGGGCTGATGGAATCATTGGTCCGTACTTTTTCAAAAACGATGAAAACGTTACAGTCAATGGTGATCGGTATAGAGCCATGATTACTAACTTTTTCATTCCTGAATTGAATAACCATGATGTCCAGGAGATGTGGTTTCAACAAGACGGCGCAACATGTCACACAGCTCGTGCCACAATAGATTTATTGAAAGACACGTTTGGTGACCGCCTAATTTCACGTTTTGGACCTGTGAATTGGCCTCCAAGATCTTGTGATTTAACACCGCTAGACTACTTTCTGTGGGACTATGTAAAGTCGTTGGTCTATGCGGTAAAGCCACAAACGCTTGACCATTTGGAAGACAACATTCGCCGTATTATTGCCGATATACGGCCATAAATGTTGGAAAAAGTCATCGAAAATTGGACGTCCAGATTGGACTACCAGCCAGCCGTGGCGGTCATATGCCAGAAATCATATTTAAAATGTAATGCCACAAAATTATCTTTCGGATAAATAAAATTCATGTCAATCGAAGAATCCATCGTTGTTTTATTGCAACTTAAAGTTCTATACCTCTGTAAAAAACACCCTATAGTAATTTCTTATTCTATAAGCTGAGATCCGCATAAAAAACGTTGCGATCAGTCCTAATAACCTGCCCGCTGAATTGTTGAAGATAGAAGGTAGGGTGCATGTACCAACTTATTAGCAATATCTAAAGGAAAGTATGCCCAACTATTGGAACCTCAATGTCCTCTGTTCTGTCCTGAAAAAGGTAGGCCCTACGATATGGAGCAACTATAGAGGTATAAGCCTACCCCTATCTTTATCAGAAAGGCGTCAGATCTGGCCACCATCGACCAGATCTTGATTTTACGTGAAACCCTGGAGAAGACCCTTAAAAAATATTTCGACATACACTTTTTTGTCAACTATAAAGCAGTCTTCGATATTCCCAAAGGAAACGTGTTTTTGCCGCAATGTCCGAGCTCGGCATACCTGTGAACCTGATAAGGCTAAGCAAAATGACGTTGAGCAACTCCTGCAGCTCCGTCAAAGTAGGAATAGACCTCACCGAACCTTTTGATGCCGTGCGAGGTTTCAGACAGCTTCTTCAACTTCTCCATGGAAAGTTTTCTGCGGAAGGTGGGAGTGCATAACAATTTTCTAAAAAAAAGTGTCCAGTTGCTTGCTTGTACGCTGGCGGCATTCATATCATAGTGCGTATGAAGCAAGATGTTACTGCTGCCTTTGGTGATATTGAACGTGAGTCTATTAAGATGGTTCGGCAGTGAATAAGGACACTGTTTAGGGGTGTCATCATTCCATACGCCACTTGCAACACAGCTCATGTCATTGGGTATTCTGCATGACCGATTTGAGGGCATGGTCATCTCACGTGAAGGTGATGTTAAGTGGCCAACGAGATCGTGAGTTTTACTCCGATAAACATTTTCCTTTGGGATCAGTCAAAGTGTTGAAGTAATGTATGTTGAGAAGATGGCTTTATGGAAAGAACTTTATGTAAAGTATTTTAAGTATAGATTTATTTATTATTTCAAGACAAGTAAACTGTTCTTATACAAAGTCAAAGCAAAAAGTGATATACTAAATTCAAGTAATATTACTTGTAAGTAATTGTACTAAATAAAGTAACGGGATCATCTCTCACTAAAGTAGTACTAATGAGAGATATTATAAATAATTAATAAGGAAAAAGGAATTAAGATAATAGACAAAAATAAAACTGGTTTTTCTACATTCTTTAGATAACGTACTAAAATATTTTAATATGTACAGCTGATTTATTTATTTTAATATGTACAGCTGAATTATCAAATCAATGTCAAAAGGAATTATGTTTACTAATAATATATAATTTAAGACGTAACTATAACAATTTTTTGTTATAATTATTCCCACCCTTATTTCTTTATTCTTCTTTAATCATTTATTTTTACTCTCTTTATTCTCTCTCAAAATTATTATTAATAATTACTTATTTCTGTTTATTTGACCTCTGTTCTTCTTTTTATCGTTTTAATTCTGTATTCTTATCCTTTAAAAAAGCTTTTAGCTTTTAGTTTTTAGTCAGTCACCACACATTATCAGAATCCACACATTATGGCATCAATAGCTGCTTCAAACGAATAAAAAAATTTGAGGACTCTATACATGCTATCTAGGCAATATAGTAACAACGATGAGAAATGGACTACAACGCAGAAAATGATTTTTCGATCAAAATTAGGGCTTTAGAGCCTACTCAGCGAGGAGACATTATTGTCTGTTTTCATTTACTATCAGTTCCAAGCCATGGCGTGAAATTCGACGAGATGTGGTTTGCAAAAAGACGAGTTCTTGTGAGTGACGTCAAATCGATTAAACCGAGTTCAACTGCACACTAAAACGGCAAAAGGCAATGTTTTCGTTAAATCTTGATTTTTGATGACGTACGGATATTGGTCGACTGTTTACTAAATCAGTGGACACGAGTTTATCCATCACATTTCGAATAGTTCTCTCAAATATGCAAAATGGGCGATAAAACAAAACGAAAACCAATGTTGATAAAAAGAATTATTTTTACTTCTTGTTGAATGTTATTTCAGTCCGTGATAATTTGGCAAAATAGACCGAAAAATATCTACTAATTTGGAAGATAGTAGGTTTAACGACATGACCGTTATCAACTGTCAAATTTCGGGAGTTGCTCCATATATTACTCTAAGGAAAACAATGGAAACTATCTCAGTTATAACCGAAGTTGTATTGTAATGCAAGGTATTATAAATTCATGAACTATGATTCATATTGTAAACTGTAAGATACAAAATATTTGCAGCCTTAATAAAAATTGGCACCAAAAATTGTAAAAAAAAATAAAAGCTTTTCACGAATGATTTAAAATAAAACAAAAAAAAAACTTACTGCATAAATTTCACATTGTAAGTGTTCTTCGTTGGAAATTCTACAACTGAACTGAACAGAAAAAAAAAGAAACGCATTTAATAAATATAAAAAAATAATAAAAAAAAAGTTTTTTTCCCAACAGTTGGTGTTAGGTAGTGCTATAGTAAGAACACAAAATATACAAATAATAAGAAAACACACACACTCACATATACATTCATATATTAAACAAAGCTTAAACATTTGCCAAAAACACATGTGTAGGAGTACTTATTTATGCCGCCATTAAAAATGTAAATATCAAAGAAAAAACAACGAACATATGTGTAAGAGAATGCATAACGATGGATTGGTAACTAAAAACTTTAACCCCAGCAGGAGAACTTGTATACAACTTCACTATTTCTCTTCTCTCTTTCTCTCGTTCTGGGAGACCACGTTAGTTGCATGGTATACGAATAAATGATGCATCAGAACATTTAATTTCCACAGTATTTAGGGAAATATTTGCAAAAACAAGATTTACTACAGTACATAAAAAATGACTGCCATATAAGCATGAAATATGTGAGCATGTTTAGAGTGTAAAATAGAGAAAAACAACGTTTCTCTTTTGAATAATTACCACATAAGTATAAAGAAATAAGAATGTTACAGTCCATCAAGACTGCATATTAGATATTCTGTACGATAATATAATATCAGTATAGTTTTATTTACGCAAACATATGGGAAAATTTTTTCTCATATAGCAAAACATTACAAAAATGTTAATAACGACGGTTTTAAAAGGTAATGATCGATATTTATGTGACAATTTAATACAAAAGTTGGCTTATAAATTAGATATAATGGAGCTCAAGATCGGCATGAAACATATTTACGAACAAAACTAAAAACATTAATAATAGCAACTATGCAGTCAGTTTCTAGAAGTTACCAGACTGAAAATAGATATGAAGCATAAACAGACCAAAATATAAATACAGTGGCGGGCATAAGTGGTTAAATAATATTTACACAATATTTTAAATTCAATAAGTAAGAAATTGTGAATCAAATAACTTCTCCCGTTATCGACTACATACATAACACATAATTGGTCATTACAACCATTCAGTCAGGATTACGACCTAGTTTCTCACACCACTTATGTTGCGTGCGTTAATTTTATACATGAGTGGTGGGACCTACAGTTTAAAGTCGACTCCGAACGACAGATTTTTGAGAAACTTTTCATGGCAATTTTATTTTACTCTCAGATTTTTTGCCAGAAATCTGCTCAGAGGAAGACGCCGAAGAAATACTTTTTGTATTTTGTTTGTATGTCTGGCTTGCGGCTCGAACCCAGGCTTTACGTCTAATAAGCCAACACACTACCTACTAGACTACGACGTTAACGACTAACCAACTGTAAAACAACGAAGCAAAACACAATTCCCAAATATTTAAAAAAAAAAAAAAACTTTAAAATATAAATAAAAAATTTTTTTATTTATCCAGTTTTGTACGTTCCGCTTTTCTGTTTTTCAAAGTACAGTCACTTAGCATTTTTTTGGATTCGTTTTACAAAATTTTTTTTGGTATTCAAGCTCTAGTGGCTAAGAAAATATTTTAAAATTCTTTGTGAAAGTGTTTCTTGTAATTTGTGAAAAAAAAACATAAAATGTAGAAAACTTCAATTGATATTAAAAACAACACAGCCGTTCTAGCTGAGAAAGATTATTCTGCAAGAGAAATTGCTGGAAAAGTTGACTTTTCTCATCAGGCAGTACTTTCAACTATAAAAAAGAAATGCAATGTAATCCAAATATCCTGGAGCTCGCCTAAGATCACTAAATGATGATGACACACTGCTACTGGACCGATTGTTGAGAACGAAAGCTTCTCACACCACTTATGTTGTGTGTATTAATTTTATTCATGAGTGGAGTGGCCTACAGTTTAAAGTTGACTCCCAATGACACATCGACAGATTTTTGAGAAACTTTTCATAGCAAATTTATTTACTCTCGGAGTTTTTGCAAGAATTCTGCTGAGGGGAAGTCGCCGCCAGAAAAATTGTTTCATTATGCGTTTGATAAGAGATTCTGACCTGGGGTTTCAAAATTACCTAGTAGCTTACTGTGACAATAGATTAAATAGTAAACACTTCCAATTTTGAATAAATCCAGGAGGGCAGGCGATGTATTTTTTGGTATATTTCCTTTGCAATTCACCTCGATCGCATCAAACTCTATTTAAACTATAACATTTTGATTAAGTCATTAGCTCCATGATCCAAGATAGCTGCTAATCATCTCAGGCAAAAAGTAGACGTTGTGTGACAATTTCTATACACATTTTTATTATTCGGAATCATGAAAATTAGATACTAAAAATTTTCCATAAAGTACTTTTAAAAATATAACAATTTACGATTTCGTGTTCTATATGCCGAAATAACCAATAATCTCTACCTACCTAAACATCAAATTTCAATTCCAAAAACATAGTTGAAAAAACATGGCTATTTTTTAAGCGTTTGAAACTAAATTTCTGAGGAATAAAATAACTGTTTTGCTTTTCTAAATTACTTATAGTAGGAAAAAGACCAAACTACATATTTACATACATTTTGCCACTTTTCTACCTTTTTAAAAACTCTTAAAATATGAGTTCGTAGATGGCAAATAAAAATAAATTTGTGTTTAGTTTTAATTAATTTCTTTATTGTTAACACAATTCTGGGTGCCACTGCTCAAAACTTTATGTAAACAACAACAATTGCTTTATTGGTTATTTTTTACTCTTTTTCGTAAACAATAACAATTGTTCAATAGATCTTCATAACGGAGATCTTCAAACCACGATTAATCTCTTCAAACGCAACGCATCTTCGCACAAGACTGACTGAATTATTTCTGACCCCGTCGCTGGCTTTGTCTTGCCCTTTTATATCGCAGGGTAAACAGTCTGAAGGAGAATGACTTCGACTTTGCGAAATCTCTATAAATGTAAACATATTATTTACGTTATTGTTGTTTGTGTATTTTGTTTACGTTTGTTGTTGCCTGTTTGCTTACTTGTTTATGCTTTTTTTATACTGATGTTGTTGCTATATTTTTGTTTATTAGTTGATCATGTAAAGAAGTCCATGTTTTTGTAGCTTTTGTTTATCATTCTAATGTTGAAAGATGTAACATCATTTCCATTATCGTAACAATATGCTTATACTTAATATTCAGACGTATAATAAATTCGTGCAATTAAATCTTCTCATTAAACAGTTTGTCCCTTACGTTGACAACAAAGACTATAAAAACACGGCAACGACAACTGTGATAAAAAAATAAAAAATAGAAGAAAAATCTTATGCCTGTTAAAATGTGTATGTTTTTTTTTTAATTTGTGTGCTTAATTATGTTAAACAATAACAGTCTCAACTTTAGTGGCCATAAAATATTCCTGCGACTACTGAAAGTGTAATAAATTAAGGCGACTGCACAGCCTAACCTAACCGAACTAAAATAAACTTTTCTGGTTGTGAATGTGTATGTGACTGTGTCTAGCCTTATAAATAATGGATTGTATGCCACAATTAATCCAGGGATCTGTCGCGATGCCTCTGAGAAATCATAGGAGAGCAGAATTTATTGTTGTTTTATATTATTGTTGTATCTTTACATCTGCTGTTTGTGATTTGTGTAATAGTTTTCGTTAAAAATTTTAGACAAGTATAAACTTATTTCTGTCTTTTTTAATAAAATAAAACACACAAGTCTCAAACAAATCCTTAGACACTCTTTGAATTTTGTAAGGAAAAATTAGAGCAAATAAAATTGCCATGAAAAGTTTCTCAAAAATCTGTCGTTCGGAGTCGCTTTTAAACTATAGGCTTCGCCACTCATGTATAAAATTAACACACACAACACAAGTGGTGCGAGAAGCTTGCTTCTGGCTGATGGGTTGTAATGACAAATTGTCTATGTATGTTATGTGAGTTGCGAATTTTCTTCAAACGACTTATTTATTAATTTATAGTCATCTGACAGTCTAATAATCGCCATGCCATCAAACCGAAAATTAATACGTCAAACAAATTTTAAAGTTGCCGCAATTGATGAGAAATTACTATATCAACCAAACCTGTTTGAAAAAGACGAGTGCTCCTTACAACTGCCATCGTACTGGTCAATTTTATTAAAATCCTTATTACAGACGTGTGTGAATACAATGTTAATGCAAAATATGATGCAATCGGACTATACTTGTTTTAAACACATTAAGTGCAATTTATTTCTGATCTGCCGGAGATAGATGACTTTTAATTGGAAATAAATCTTGCTAAGAGTTCCATTGGAAAATACATCAACAATAATGAGTATTACTTCTGTCATGTGAAAAAATAACAGGAATTGAAAATAAAAAAAAAACTCGTCTCTAAATGCACTTTATGTGTACTTTCTTATGACAAATTTGTGTGTAATGCCAAATGATTGCCAAGTCCATAATGAATAAAAAAGAAAATATGAAAAATATTTTCAAATCTTCTTTTAAACTTTAATTGTTTAACTTTTCAGACACCTATTTAGCTTATGAGTGTAGAAGCAAAATATTGCTGTGTGCCTTAGAGTTTATTCTCTCTGTGGTATTTGATTTATGTTTGCTTGCCTAATAACACTTTGTTTTTCACCTTACCTTACCTTACATTAATTACAGGCACATCCGTAGAGTTTGCAAATATCCATTACAGTTTTCAAGCATTCGCTTGAATTGTTTTCGTTACCTTCCGCTATAAACTAGCCCCGTGTTATACAATTCTAGGCTTCAATAAAGGAAAACATAAACTAATTATCCACAGATACATATTTATGGTTAAGCTTTAAGAGACTATTGGCTCTCACTGTTCAAGGTAAGAATGATGCAGATTGTATTTGTTTTTGTTTTTTTTTTTCTATTTAAAAGTGTTTGTATATTTGCTTCATATAGTAGCTGTGCTTGCTGCAAACAATGGTTCGAAAACGAGACAAATACATGTTAAGGTTCTTTTGAAATCATACGAAAAAACTGTCAATAAAGTCCAATTTTATTAAAAAATGAAGGATGCTGTAATCTCTAACGTACTTTACTGAATCATAAGCCTTTTATATTGTTCAGTGTTATACATAACATAGAGTAGCGTTTCTTTTATTTTATTTTTGTCATTTCTTTCTCTTTGCCTTTTTTATGTTCTTATGCTTAATCTTAAGATCAAATTTATACATTAACGCACTCTAGTTTCGGCATTAGACCAAGTGTGACCTTCTTTTTTGTTAAACATTAAACATTTTTTAAACAAATACAAAACAAATATTGTGACCTTTTTTTTGCAAATAAATAGAACATTAAATAGTAAAAATTGTGAACAAAAACAATATAACAAAAACATAAATTGAAATTAAACAAATTAAATTAAAACAAAACAATTTTGTAAATAAAATAACATAAGAACTACATACATATTGAATTAAATAAATAATACAAATTAAAATTATAAAAACAACAAAACCAAAAACATTTTATTTCAAATAAAATTAAAGGAACAATTAAAAAACGAACCAGCAACAATTCAAATATTAAACATTTTTTGGTCCTTCGAACCGGATGCAGTGTAATTTACAAGAACAAAAACTTGCTAAAAAATTGAAAAAATATTAAGACACAAAAAATAAGCAACGGTGAAAAAACAGTTAATTTTTTTGAGAAAAAATAGAATCCACAGGCAAAGTGGAAAAACAAAAAAGAACCAAAATTACAGCAAAAGACACAAGCAAGAAGAGACCCAAATTAGAGAGCAACAGCTTAAACAAAGACACAACAACGATAAGTAAGTACTAAAAATAATAAAAATAAGACAATAAAGAGAAACACAAACTCTTAATTACAAGTATACGCTCTTATAAATTTTTGTCGCGGTTGAGTAAAAGAAGAAAGCGAAGTAGAAAAACGAAAACGGTTACCACCCATACTTCTTTTAGCAATTTACTGGGGAAACAAAATACACCCAAATTAATAACCAATCGGGAAATTAATTATTATTTTTGATAATTCTTGCTGTGAAATCGCTAGCAGGGACTTTTTTGTTTAAATTCGACTCTTATTTTAATCGTTTTAAAATTTAATTCATCGGTAAACAATGGCACTCGATAAATTTGTAAATTGTACAAATGACCTTTTGGACTTTGAAACAGAGTACACACACAGTGCGGCCGAAAACAACATTCACTCTCTTGAGGTACTTCGGGTCGAACTCGATTCTCTATGGACACAAGTCAAAAGGACATATGAAGAGTGTAGGGACACAAAAGAGGATTCAAAAGAAAAACCCATTGATAAAAATAAGCTTCGTGATCGTTATAAAAAAGTTCTTTCTGCCTACAAAACGTGTTTAGGGTCAATTAATGCGGAAATTCAAGCCCTATCGAATCCAAAGAAGGAAGAACGGATTTCTGATGTTGAAAATCAACCAAAGGAAAATCATGACATCTCATTTGTGCGGTTACCACCTTGCGACACGGACACATTTTATGGAGATTTTGTGACATGGCCTACTCTCCGCGATCTTTTTACAGCATTATACATAAATAATTCTAGACTTAGTAAAATTGAGAAACTTTTTCATCTGATACAAAAGACTGGAGGAGATGCTAGGAAAATAGTTTCAAATGCCCAATTGACAAATCAAGGCTTCGACATAGCCTGGAAAAACCTTGTAGCCCAATACGAAAATAATCGGATCCAAGTAAATGAACAATTAAAAATTTTATTTGACCTTCCGAACGTAGCTGAAGACTCAGGCTCATCGATTCAAAAACTTTAGCGAACAGTTAATGGATGCATTCAGGCGTTAAATGCTTTAGGCATAGAAACCGCCACATGGGACCCATTCCTGGTATACATTTGCTCAACAAAGCTCCCTCGGACTCTTTTAAAGGAATTTGAAAATTCACTTAAGGAAATTACAAAAGTTCCGACTTGGGAACAATTCAATACTTTCTTGACGCACAATTCTAAGACTCTAGAATCCATAGCGGCCATCTCACAATCGAATTCAAAATTAGAACAATCGAGAAAGGAGAATTTAAAGTTTAAGTCAAAAAGAGTTCACACTTTTCACATAAACACAACCCAAAATGAAACTGGGTCAAAAAATATAAAACCTTTAAACACAAATAGGGCACAGAAAAATGACTCAAATTACAAATGCCAACATTGTAAGGAGTCTCACCATTTGTGGTCTTGCCCCAAGTTCTTATAGAAGAACGTTAACGACAGAATTCACATTGTAAAGGTCACAAATTCATGTTACAATTGCCTCTCTATTGACCACAGTGTTAAGGACTGTAAAAGTAAATTCAGTTGTAGATTATGTAGACATAACACTTTGTTACATAAGGGATCAGAATCCCATAGTTCAGAATTGTGACGCGACCCTATCTAGCAGGAGCATCGCAGCACAAAACACCAATATACAGTCCACATCAGCATCAAAATTCTCCATACCAAATATCACTTCCTTGACACTGCAAGAGAGCAAACATCTCGATCAATCTCCCAATGAGAAAGAGACCTTGTTATTTACTGCAATTGTACTGATCGAAACTAGAGGCGAAAAGTACCAGGCAAGAGCAATCATCGACCCTGGCTCACAATCAACTTTTATGTCAGAAAAGTTGAAAAATCGACTAAATTTGCCTACCAAACGAAATTTAGTTCATGTTACAGGCTTGAGTCAAACAGTTTCAGAGACTTCAACCAAAGCATGTTTATTCAATCTTTGCTCCAAGGTGGATTCACAATTTAAATTAGAAGTCTGGGCACCAGTCCTGAAGACGCTTCCATCTAATTTACCACCACAATTCAATCAAAGCAGACCCATCGACTTGGTTATAGGCCTCGACTTGGTCCACTCAATACATTGCATGGACACACCGATGCGGTCTATTGGATCCCTTTTGGCACAAAAAACAGTATTTGGCTGGATTGTGGGGGGACCAATTTCAACAACGACACAACCTAGTACAACAGTGTCATTACTCAACACTACGTCCCTTGACCGAATCCTCACACGCTTTTGGGAGGTGGAGGAAACCCCAAAACGGGTTTTGAGGTCAGATGAGGACACATTTTGCGAGAACAACTTCATGTCGACAACACGAAGAAACAACACAGGAAGGTATATCGTTACCCTACCCTTTAAAAATAGCGAAGAAATAGGAACTTCGAAAAACATAGCAATGGCACAGTTCTTGAGAATGGAACGCATACTTAGCCAGAAACCCGAACTCAAAAACAATACGACCAAGCAATTGTTGAGTACCTCGAGTTAGGACATATGAGGAAAATTTCTCCCCTGGAAATCAACACAAACCCAAATTATTACCTGCCACATCATGCAGTAATGAAACCCGAAAGGCTGACAACGAAACTTAGAGTAGTTTTCAACGCTTCGAGCCCGTCTTCAAACAAGAAGAGTTTGAATGACATATTGTATCCAGGACCCATACTTCAACAGGACTTGGTGCTTCTGATATTGAAGTGGAGATTCTTCCGTTTTGTGTACAACGCAGATATCACAAAAATGTATCGACAGATACTGATTGATCCGACTCAAACCAAATATCAAAGGATATTATTTCGGCAATCAGAAAAGGACCCTATTGAGGATTACGAACTCCTGACAGTGACTTTTGGAGTCAATTGCGCCCCATTTCTGGCCATTAGAACCCTTCTTCAACTAGCTGAAGATGTAAAATCAACTCACCCTCTCGCATCAAAAACTCTACAACAAAACATGTATGTGGATGATGTTTTAGCAGGTGGTCACACATTAACCGACGCCATCAAATCAAGAAAAGAACTTACAACAGTTCTAAAATCCGCTGGATTTGACCTGATGAAATGGACATCAAATGACCCACGAGTTATACAAGACTTACCAAATGAGACTCTACTACCTCTCGATTGGTTAAATCTGTCAGAAAGCACTGGAACAAAAACTCTTGGGATCAAATGGAACATTTCTTCAGACGCATTTACATTTACAGCACCAGATGTCACATTAAAAGAAAACTACACGAAAAGAGAAGTTTTATCGACAATTGCCAAATTCTTTGACCCTTGTGGATGGATAGCTCCAATAGTAGTTGAATCAAAACTAATTATGCAACAGATTTGGTTGGATAAAGTCGACTGGGATGACATATTAAAACCCTTGACTTGTCTACAGTGGCAAAAATTCATAAAAAACTGCCCGACAATAAACATATTGAAAATTCCCCGTTGGATCCAATTTAGCCCGAATTGTAATGTGGAAATTCACGGTTTCAGTGACGCTTCAGAAAAACCCTATTCTGCGAGTCTTTATGTTCGAATACAAGCAGAAAACTCAGTATTCACATTTCTTCTGGCTTCAAAGACCCGTGTAGCTCCCATTAAGCAAATATCTTTGCCCCGCTTAGAACTGTGTGGATCCGTATTATTGGCAAATCTTGCATGTGGACTTATACCAAATCTTCAAATTCAAAATATCATTATTGGACCGACTCAACAATCGTGCTGTCCTGGTTAAAGAAACCCCCTTGCTCATGGAACACTTTCGTTGGAAATCGTGTTTCTGAAATCCTGGATAAGGTTGGAAATCAAAATTGGCAACATATCGACTCAAAGGATAACCCAGAAGATGTAGCCAGCCGAGGATGTACTCCACAAGAACTGGAAAACCACAACTTATGGTGGTTTGGACCCTCCTGGTTAAAATTGCCTAAAAATCAATGGCCGATACAAACACAAACATGTGACACAAATCTAGAAGCTAAAACTGTAAAAGCATTTACAACCACAACACGCGAAGACCCACTAAATCGATTTTCAGACCTATCACGAGCTTATCGAGTACTCGCTTATGTCATACGATTATGGAGAAATACTGGAAGCAACCGAACCCATCTTCGCGTATCTTCAGCAGAAATCACCCGAGAAGAAATAGATTTCGTCAAACATCGACTCATCATATGGACGCAACAAAATCATTTTCCAGATGAGCACAAACATTTGAAACTCAAGCAGAATATATCCCCAACCAGCAGTCTTTTGACCTTAAATCCTTTCATGGATCACCATGGCATTATTAGAGCCAATGGGCGACTAGCGCAATCACCTGCATTAACGTACAATGAACGCTACCCAATATTGCTACCTCATAACTCGAAGCTATCACAGCTACTAGTGGAATTTATACATAAAATTACCCTTCATGGAGAAAACCAACTAATGGTTCGAGTCCTACGCACAGAATATTGGATATTCAGATTGAAACCCTTGGTCAAAAGCGTAATTTACAACTGTAAAACGTGTGTTTTGTACAAAAAACAGACGCAAAATCAAATCATGGCTTCATTACCACCAGAACGTACAACATTATCAAGACCCTTTGCTACAACTGGATTAGACTACGCAGGACCTTTTGACATCAAAAATTTTACAGACCGAGCTTGTCTTATTACAAAAGGGTATATTTGCATATTTGTATGCTTCGCCACAAAAGCTGTACATCTTGAAGCAGCAAGTGATTTATCGACCCAATCGTTCTTAGCAGCATTTTCCCGCTTCATAGGAAGACGTGGATGTCCCGCACTCATTTACTCAGACAATGGAGGAAATTTCGTCGGAGCAGCAGAACTACTAAGAAAAGACCGTCTAGAATTCATAAAAACTCTTCAAAATCAAGTGATCCATCATTTTAGTCATCAAAATCTTAAGTGGAGGTTTATCCCCCCCGGAGGCCCACACATGGTCGGCCTTTGGGAAGCCGGTGTAAAATCATTCAAAACGCACCTCAAAAAGATGATACCGAACATGAAATTCACATTTGAAGAGCTATCTACGACCTTAAGTCCTGCTAGCGATGACCCAAATGACCTTAATCCATTGACCCCTGGACACTTCCTTATTGGTAGTGCATTATTGACCCCAGCTGAACCAGATGTAAGCAACGAAAATCTGAATCTCATCAACCGCTGGAAACGCCTAAGGGTCATCTACCACTCATTTTGCCAAAGATGGAAGTCCGAATACTTGATTGAACTTCAACGCAGATATAAATGGAAGATTCAAAGGGACAACGTTAAAATCAACGATCTGGTAGTCATTAAAAACAACAACTTGCCACCCAATGAATGGCAAATGGGTCGAAACATCAAAACATATCTTGGACCTGACCAAAACTGTAGAGTTGTAGATATCAAAACCAAAAATGGAGTAATCACCAGACCAATTACAAAAATTGTGGTTTTGTTTGCAAATTAGTATAACTCCTAACCAATTACATACACTAATATTATTCTAATTTTACACTTACAGGTATGGCATCCTAACAACAACAAAGACCCGAACACTGGCAATTTTCATGTGGAGTTTGTCTCAAGGACCACCCCATACGCACTTGCAGAAAGTTCTTGAGCTTCAATCCATCAGAAAGATATGACCTCATGATCGTTAAAAAATATTGCCTGAACTGTCTTGCACGATCCCATAAAACAGAAGAGTGTAAAAATGAAAAAGGGTGTCATATCTGTAAAAGAAGCCACAACACACTGCTTCATGATGCAATGCAGTTGAGCGACCCACAGCCATCAAGAAGAGCCGACCCACAGCCATCAAGACGAGCCGACCCACAGTCAACAAGACGAGCCAATCCACAGCCATCATGACGAGTAGACACAGAAATGCCTTTCTTCAATTGGAATTTGGTTTTTGTTCCAACCGCCTCCATTAAGGTTTATACCGGTAGTCTTACTACTTGGACCAGCACACGGGCTATCATCAATAGATCCTTAACAACGTCCAGAGTATCAAAATCATTCGTAGAAAAATACAAAGTTAAAACAATCATGAGGTACGGGCATGAGTTTGCTGTTTTCGAGATACGATCGTACAATGACACCAATAAATGGTCGATCAAGATAACAGCCCTGGTAACAGATCTACTGCCAAAGAAGCCCTATTCTGGACCCATTTTAACCGACCCGACAGAGGATTTTTCACCTAATTCATTGGCTGACCTTGACCCTTGTTCCAATACTACTGTTGAAGTTGAAATTGGCAGTGATATTTATAGTGCTATTCGTCGCGATGGAGCCACCAACACAGAAGTCGGCCAAGTCGTAGCTGAAAAAAGTGCCTTGGGATATTTATTTTCAGGACCCGTTCAAAACCTGTGGTAAATTTCACCAAGGCATGGGGGCCGGAATGTTCAGTGTTATACATAACATAGAGTAGCGTTTCTTTTATTTTATTTTTGTCATTTCTTTCTCTTTGCTTTTTTTATGTTCTTATGCTTAATCTTAAGATCAAATTTATACATTAACGCACTCTAGTTTCGGCATTAGACCAAGTGTGACCTTCTTTTTTGTTAAACATTAAACATTTTTTAAACAAATACAAAACAAATATTGTGAACTTTTTTTTGCAAATAAATAGAACATTAAATAGCAAAAATTGTGAACAAAAACAATATAACAAAAACATAAATTGAAATTAAACAAATTAAATTAAAACAAAACAATTTTGTAAATAAAATAACATAAGAACTACATACATATTGAATTAAATAAATAATACAAATTAAAATTATAAAAACAACAAAACCAAAAACATTTTATTTCAAATAAAATTAAAGGAACAATTAAAAAACGAACCAGCAACACATCAAACATTAAACATATATCACTTTATGGTTAAGTTAGGTTAAGTCGGTCGCCGTCTTTAAACGCATATTTCAATTGGTTTCAGTAAGGTAATGTTGTAATAAAGACGATTTTTAACTTCTGGCATATTATCAGATTTGGGACAGCGTAGATTTTGTTCAAATCTCTTATGGCCAGGAAAGTGCGGTACGTAAATTCTGGGTGCTAAAATAGATTCTCATGTAGCATTATATGGAAAAGTTCTGGCTGTAGCTTATCTTCTTTCTCGTGATTACAGATTTTGCAGAAGACGTGGGGAATTGCGAGACTTTGGTCGTGTGTCAACGTACCGGAATGAAGGCTGTGAAGTTCTTAAAGTCGATTCTAGGTAAATCGACTGTAGGCAGCGGATCAGATTTCCCTAAGCTTTCCTATTTTTTTCCTATTTTTTCTTTGCAGAAGAGTAAAATCTGTGCGATAATTTTTGTTGTTTTGACTAGTTCTTGCTGCCTTTAGAACTGCAGTATCCAAGGCAATAAAAGATGGAAGTACAGAAGCTATGATCATATCTTTGGTATGATCAGTCTGATTATACCTATCGACTACACGACACCTAAACCTGCTTTTGATCCTAGTCTTGCGGCACAGAGAGTGCATAAATTTTTTTATGATAATTGTTTACAGCTTCCAGGAAACGTCATTCAAGTTTTAACTGATAAATCCACGCAACAAATTCGGAAATGGAATCCTTGCAGAATAACTGAACATTATGTCGTTTCCGGCACTACCAAATTATTTTAGTACTTTTCAGTCTAAAATAATGAGTATCAGAGTTTATCATATGGTGACATGCGCCTATTTACCGATAGTTAAGAGGCCATTAGATCCCTAGAATGAATGCCGAATGTTTTTGGAGCAGATAGCGAAACATTCGATGATTACCTTTATTTGGATTCCTGGATCCATCGTAGGTAACAACAAAGACGGCACACTTGCCAAAGCTAGCACCATGGTGCATTCAAATGATTTCCAACATGTTTGTCTCCAGAAGGAAAAACCATTAGCCCCCATTTATTGAGATATGTAAGATTGGATAATGAGCGCACTTATAGAGAAACCTGACAGTTCAGGCCCGGCATGGATAAATAACCAAAAGAATTTGCATTGAACCTATCAAGATTTCTTCCGAGGGACTTCATAACCGTGATAACGGGGGACTGTCCTCGAATGTTATATGATAACGACTTCTGGTGAAGCTGCAACGACGAAGAAGAAGTAGAGATCTTAGAAAATTTTCTCTGTCATTGTCCGGCGCTTGGGGACCTGAGAAAAATAATTCATGGCCATCAAGAATTTAATAACAAAACATGTCTAGCCAAGTAAGTAGTAGTCGCCGTAGTCTAGAAGGTAGTGTGTCGGCTTATTAGACGTATTAGGCCACGGTTCAAATCCCAGGTCAGACATCAAAACTAAAATATGAAAAAAATATTTCTTCGGCGGAATAAAATTGCCATGAAGAGTTTCTCAAAAATCTGTCTTTCGGAGTCGACTTTCAACTGTAGGTCCCGCCACTCATGTATAAAATTAACGCACACAACATAAGTGGTGGGAGA
Source organism: Sarcophaga carnaria (assembly GCA_958299815.1). Classification (NCBI taxonomy): domain Eukaryota; kingdom Metazoa; phylum Arthropoda; class Insecta; order Diptera; family Sarcophagidae; genus Sarcophaga; species Sarcophaga carnaria. Next base: position 68,952,608 of record OY283149.1, on the reverse strand, counting down.
AGCTAGGTCGTTATCCTGACTGAAGGGTTGTAATGACCAATTATGTATGTATGTCTAGCCAAAGGTGATTTGAGACAAATTCATGGAATTGTTAATATCGGTGTTACAACGGGTTCTTATAGGACCCAAGTAAGCTGTGCTCACTGAGGCGGCTACCAGTTTAATCTAACCTAATCTAACTATATCTTCGACATATACAAGTTTACTATTGAAGCACTTTGTCTGTTTGCCCATACTCAAATATTTACCACTGAAATGTTAGGTTTATATCATATACAAACTAAGCTGACATAAAAACAATTTTTTTCATAACGTTTAAAGGTACATTCAATATTTCCTTTTTGAAAAGGTATCTTCTATAAAATTATACAGAAATTCAGGTTTATTGTCCTGTGGACGTAATCCAATCCATAATAACATAACATTTGTACGCTGCGACAGTGTGTATCTGTAAAATGTTGTAGTCATACTCAGTGTTGCTAAAACATTATTGAGAAAAAATGCTAGATTTTTCTAAAAAAATGCTAAAAAGTGCTAAAAAATTTTAAAAAGTACCAAAAAAAAGTGCTAACAAAAATTAATAGAAACAAATTGATTTATAGTTAATTATGAGATCTGTATTTCTTAAAAATTCTTATTTATACTTAAATATGAATAAAGAAATTTAAATTAAATTTTAAAAAAAATCAAAAATAACATGTTCAATTCATTTATAAAAACAATAAATCGAAAGTAAATTCTTAAAAAAAGTCTTCAAATTATTGTTTAAACTTGAACTTTTAAATTCATAATTTTTCACATAAGTTTTAAGATGACTAAAATAATTTGATGAATTTTAAAAGTCCAGTCATCATCATCGTCATTTTCATCATTATTATCATAACTTTCACCAGATCCAATTAATTTCAGATAACTCGTTGGGACTTCATATTGGTAACAGCACTTTCTGCTTCGTTTTAATCCGTATATAAAATGTTATTATATAATAAAATTAAGAAATAAAAATTTAACATTAAAGTTATACCTAATTGCTAAAACAGAATTTACTGTCGGTAGATGTAATTCTTATATTTGTCTTTACGATGTTCATTTGACTGAACACACTTTCTACGTCTGCATTGGACCATGGAAGACTGCGAAATTTTAAAACGAAATTGGCAATCTCCTCGAATCTCTTGTTTCCTCCGGCACCTCTATATGCTTTCACCTCTGTCCAGAATGATACTGTTGGAATATTGATCAATTATTTTTCCAATTTCTTCCTCGCTTATACAAAATAATTTTAAAATTGGTAAAATATCACCTTTTTGGGAACTTAAAACATTTGTTCAAGACGACTTTCTAGAGAATTTGGTCGCCGTAGGCAAAGAATCGCTACGTTTTTTGTTTCAAAACATTTGAATCTCTTAGTTCCGAAGATTATTTTCTTTATACGTAATAGAAAGAATAATTTTGTCATTAAGCCGAGTGTAACATCGTACAAATATCTGCCATGGTTTTATAGGTGGAGATTAAATTTGATCGATCGCATTTGTTTTATTGGTTTTTAGCAGTGATATGGTTTGTGACTTATTCGTATGCGTCTCTGAATTAAGAAATTCGCACAATCAAAAGTCTAACGGTGTCAAATGGTACAATCTCGGTGCAAAGAGAGACAACATGCCTTCAAAATATACAATGTGGCATAGGCTGTGAAGCACGTAGCGTTGTCCTGTTAAAACCACATGTCGTTGGTGTCCAGATCAGAGATCAGCAATGAATCGTTTTTCGCTACTCAAAAGCACTCATGAAATTTTGAATATAAGAGAGTCAACAGTATTGAAATTTAACTACTCTGATTCATTCGTACTCACTACAACGTTGATTTATAAGTATGAGTACAATGAGTATGAGTACAACGTTGACATTGTACTCATACCATTCGAAATATGTTTGATTCATAGGCCTACTCATTCAGATTCATAAATTTAGAAAAATACTTATAATACTCATAAATGATTCGAGTGATTCGAAACATTCATCAAAATTTACAGTCTTAGTTGTTGTTACATTTAGAAAAAAAAGAAAAAAGAAAAAGAGAAAGACAGCGAGCAAAGCAAAAACACACAACATTCAAGTGAGTATTGTAGTGTTCGTACGCGAATCATATTTATTTTGTTATTCTTGCAAATGTTGAGTCATGAAGAGTCGAAATCAACAACATCATACGTATTGTTAAGTAAAATGAGTACTTCAAACTTTGAATATGAGTAGTATGAGTATAATATTAAAATAAGTATGAATGCGTATAAGTATCAGAAATTATGAGTATGATTCGATTCTACTCAACTTTTTGAATACTCATTGCTGATCTCTGGTCCAGATCATCCAATTTAGGTCAAAAGGAGGTGGTAATCATCGACCTATAGCCTCTGCCCTTGACAGTAATGGCCTGGCCAACATCGGTCTTATAGGAAAATGAACTGATGACAAAGCCAGCCTAAAGAATTATACCAGACATGTGGATCTCATATCGATAATTCTGTTTGTTTCCGTACTCATTCGTCCTCATGGGTGGCGTATCTCGAAGGAAGAGGTCCCGCTTAGGCCAGAATTTAGGCCAATTGTAATAAACAAATTTAAATTTACTTTCATCTAAATAAATTGTATCGAATCATACTCGATTAATTTTGTTCAATTGCATTACAATTTCATTTCCCTATTTATTAAATACTTTATTTTAAGGATCCGCTATAAAATTTGGTTATTTTTTTGGAATTTTCGAAATGCTTTCTTCGTATTTTATGAGTTTTCCTCAAAGAGTTTAATTATGTTTTATTTATACTGCTCTGTTAGCATTTAAAACACATTAAACAAAAACAAAATTAAAGAAACTAATGGCATGTCACAAGATTTAATTTTGTTTAGTCACGTAAAGACCATTAACATGTTAATTTTTAAATGTTATTAACGCCATAAAACACATACATACTTAAGATATATGCGCGTAAAAGTCAAGTACTTGTTTATTGGTGTTGTTTGTTAATATAACACATGATATAATAACATATAATATGTGGTGAACTTATACAACATTTTTGGGCTCTCTACCTATCCTATATAAAATTCTTTGGCCGTAAGAGTAGTTACTAATATATTGTTTTTTTCACTACCCCTCTTCCCATGTAAGAATATGAGATGCTTTTCGGGTGTCAAAGTTCCATAAGTTCCGGTTGATTGGTACTCTACCTTGTTTCTGTTTGGTTAATGTTTTTATTGTTACAGCAAATTCATTGGTCTGCTGTGCAGGTCCTGAGATAATGGGGCTGCAATCTAACATTGCCTTGTAACAGGTTAGATTAGGTTAGGTTAGTGTGGTAGCTTTCATATCAAAAGCTCACTTGAGCATGCATAGCGGCCGATTGTGACGACACAGGTGAACGCAGTATCTGTACTGACCAATTTCCTACGAACCAAGGAGGGAGAAGTTGGTCAGCGCAAGGGCTGCACATTTCAAAGCACGACTACCCCACGCTGGAGAACCAGCCAGAAGCTTGATAAACGAGTCTATATCCTTGACATCAATGGACGATAGCTCCGTCAAGCTGACAAGGGTTGGAAAGCCAGCTTGTACCTCGCAACATGGGAGCTGCATTCTTTCCGCGTGTCTACTCATAATACAGTGACCTGTAAGCATGGCCACTGTGATCCAGATGATGTTACTGTTACTTCTGTTAAATTTATTTAGAAGTCGTCGTAGTCTAGTAGGTGGCCTGTTGGCTTATTAGACGTGATTCCACGGTTCAAAGACGTTTTCCAACAAAACGAAATATGGAAAAATATTCCTTCAATGACTTGCTCTCAGCAGATTTCTGGCACAAACTCTGCAAATAAATAAAGCTGCCCTGAACAGTTTCTCAAAAAAAAATCTGTTGTACGGATACGGTTTTAAACTGTAGGTCCCACCACTCATGTATAAAATTAGCACACACACAATGTAAGTGGTGTGAGAAGCTAGGTCGTAATCCTGACTAAAGAGTTGTGATGACCATTTGTATAAGTATTTAAAATCTATTTAACTTCTTTAGTTTCAGTGAGAAAAAGTAAGAATATGTTTAAGGTTTTACGGCAAAGGTCATTAATCACTTATATTACGTGAGAACATATTGACAATAAAGCGGAATGCTAAAATGAATGAATAAATATTTAAAAGGGTTTTCAAATAATGTATAAGTATGAGTATCACAATGAAGAAAAAGTTCTTATATTCTTAAAATATTACATATTTAAGATAAAATTGTGTGCGTTTAAATACTTTTTTGTTTTTGCTTAAACATTTCCTTCCCGTAATACATGATTACTTCAATAGTTAAGTAGCAGTTGCATTTAAGTACAGATGCAGAAACCATCACGTAGTTATGCATACAAAAGCAAATTTTGCTGACATAATTTGAATGTGTACGTGAAGTACACACATACGATTCAAATACGAATTGGAAATGTATTTGAATTTAATCCATGACATGCAGTAAGGTTTGTAACGAGAAATTACATTTTTTTCTAATCTGTTAGAAATTAAAAGATTACATTTTAGTTATACGCATATAATGATTTTCTTGACATTTAAACGGGGTTTTTTCACTGGAAAGATAAATTTGATCTCTTTCACACTTGAACCCTTCTTTACCTTTCTGTTCTACTTAATTTTCTAAAGAACTTAATCACTTTTTACTGAAAGTGTAGTTACAAGACTTTTGTTTTGCTACTTTAATAATTTATTTCTGATGTCTAATATCGTTTCCATTTGTAAAATTTATTTGTAAGTGTATTTCGAACGTTATTAGAAGAAATATGTACCAAATGAATCATAAAGTGTGGAAAAAGCGTCAAGTTGTTGCCGAGACTTGGAGCCCCAGTTACTTGGGAATTGGAATCTCAAACAATGTACCCAGAGCCCTAAACTGCGTAAAACCACAGCCAGGGAACATTCAATAGTCATAAGAGTGTCTAATACTAACCCTTTTAAAAGCCCGAAGTGGCTAAAAGTTAAATTAGCGTCATCATATTGTCTAGAACTATTGAATGACGGCTTAAAGAAGCTTCCTTGCATGGATGCAACGAAAGGCGAATAGCTTTGGTATCAAAAAAAGTTGTAACTCAGATTAGGTTTTGCCGTACAAAACATAAAGAAACAAATGAGTTTTTGGAAAAAAAATTTTAGTGGGCGTCGAATCCAAATTTGGTAGATGGAAGTCAGAAGGAAAATGGTTAATATGGTTCCAGTTATCTAACATCTTAATTCCTGAAGCACCATCAAAACAATTTAGTTTGAAGGCGGCAACATTCTGGTGGATTCTGGTATCTCTTCTTGGCATGGTATTGAAGTATTTTAGTGGTCAGTTCAACACTGAATAAGAATGTATATAAAAACGTTAGACAAAATACAATGCTACCATTTGCGGTAAAAAATTTACCGGTAATATGGCATGTTCATGCACGAAAATAATCATAAACTCACTTCATGACTTCATAAAAAACTGTTAAGAGGAACAAAATGTAACTGTTTTAAAATGACCAGCTCACTGCCCTCAATTCAATTGAGAACTTGTGGACTGAAGGTAAAAGAAATTGGAGAGGCAAAAATCCCAAAAATTCTGATGGATCGCAGCAAAACATCGAAATGTGTTGGAGGGCTATCCCTCTCTCTGTAGGCACTTATTTAACAGTTTGTTAAGAACTGAAAAATAAATTTTGTTATCATTTTTAATTTTAAAAATATTTATTTATTTATTTATTAATAACAATACAATTACAAATTATGTTTTAATTATATACGAGCTGAGTAGCTTAGACCATATGCTCGGTGTAGTGTCACAGACCAGAGTCTCTGGTGGGAATCGAACCCACGACCCCTCACGGTAATAGTCTACCACACTACGCCCTACGCACCCCATTTAAAAATAATTACAAATGTCTTAGTTATAAGGCCACCACTGTATACAGATTGCATACGAATACGTACGTATAATAATAAATGACATGTAATCAAAATTCCAAAACTTTTGTATTTATACATATTAAAACTTGATTGGTACTCTACCTTGTTTCTGTTTGGTTAATGTTTTTATTGTTACAGCAAATTCATTGGTCTGCTGTGCAGGTCCTGAGATAATGGGGCTGCAATCTAACATTGCCTTGTAACAGGTTAGATTAGGTTAGGTTAGTGTGGTAGCTTTCATATCAAAAGCTAACTTGAGCATGCATAGCGGCCGATTGTGACGACGATACATATTAAAACTTGAAAGTAGTATTTTATAGTTACGTGTTCTCTTATTTCACATCATGTGTTCGTGTTGCATTAAACAATGTTCGATGATGCAATAAAATCTGTCGCATCAACACATTTTACGTACAACTTAGTACACCAAACGTTTAGTGATTAAACACTTATTGGCTTGTCAAACAGTGGATGAAAATATGCTCATAATCTGTTTAAATTTAAAATTAATGTGTAATGAGGTGAAGTTCCTGTGCCATAAATATAATTATGACATAATAATGTACGAATAAAATATTTCATGTATAATAAGTATGATAGTGTACATAGTTCAGGAGAGACTAAAAATTTGTGACAATCGCTTTTATAATTAAAGCAATTTCTATGAGAGATTTTTGACAACTTATATCCATTCAGCTGTGTTCAGTAAAAGCTATAAAACTAAATAATAAATTATTGAGGAGAGTTCTTTCTCAGTGCTGTTTTTTAATACCATATTCAGTTGACTGCTCAGTTATTACACGGAGTAAGTGGCCTAAGCAACATAGCTTGTATGAGAGCAAAATTTTGCCTGTTCATCTTGCAAATACTGTTTGAAACATTGCATTCTAATATTTCAGATAATTGCCATTAATTTGGTTGTGATGTTTCTTATTTTATTCTAGTTTAGTTGTTACAGTCGTTTTGGTTTGTTACAAAAAATGATACTTACTGCATACAAAAACACACAAAATTTCACAACATGAAATTGACAAAAATGAACTCAAAATTCTTCATTTAACATGTTTTTCATTATTTTAACGCTACAAAATTAGACGAACTTTTTAAAAGTTTTTCCAAACCTCTATTTTCGGAATAAATAAGTTGAATTAAAGGTTATGTCAGGAGTATGAGTTTTTCTGATTAAAAAACAATTTTTGTAACAAAATCTTTCTCTTAAACTCTTAAGCACTTACAGCACTTACAGCACTTTTGTTTTCAATATTTAATTTAAATATGTTTTTGTTTTAACTATTTAACCTTTTCATGCCCGAATTTTTTGGGCCAGAGCTAAAATTTTTTTAAGGACATGTGTTTGTTAGTCATGGCCTAAATATGAAGTGATATTAAATTCAGAGTCCTACGTATTCTGGCTTTACCCGTTTTTAACCAAAAAAAAATATTTTTTAAAAAATTAAAAATTACGGAATTTATGAACAAAAAAAGTACAATGTTGCCTATAGGCAACATCGGGCATGAAAGGGTTAAAGAAACTTAAATAGTAGAAAAAATCGCATTGTATATACTTTGTTCACAAACAATGATTTTGACTGGACAATAGTCCAGTAGGTATTGAGTTTTCTTATTAGAAGCTAGGCCACAGTTCAAACCTTGGGTCAAATATCTCTAACAAAACGAAATATGAAAAAATTATTTCTTCGGCGACTTCCTCTCAGCAGAATTCTGGCAAAAATTCTGGTTTTAAACAAAAATTTACATAAAAAGTTTCTTAAAATCCAATAGTAGGTGCCGTCACTCATGGATTAAATTAACACACATAAGGCGAGTGGAGAGAGAATCAATGCCGTAATTCTGACTAAAAGGCTGTAATAACCAATTAAGTAAATGAGTAAGTAAGTGAGTTGAAAACCAAACGCTTATATTTGGTCATTTAAAAGAACTTTAGTGACAATTAGGCTGTTACCTAGTCGGTGTGGTGTGACTGTATTATACTGTATATATATTTTTTTTTTATATGAAAGATAAATAATTGGTCATTAAAATAAGTAAGTTATTCTACAAAACATTAAAGCAGTAGAATTGTCAGATTATTGTAAATGTTTAATTCCAAATTAACCGTATACTTTGTATTTAATTGAATTTAAAATATATAACTTATACGCACCATATGACATGTACTGAAAGAATTACTCTGGAAAGTATGCAATAAAATAAAAACATATCGATTTTGTCGTTAGCAAAGTAATGTAATTAAACATCACTCATACGTCACATACTTGTTGTTATGAATTTTAAATATGTATTAAATATGAGCATTATGCGAGTGAATAGTTTTGTCAGTTGGTCTAATAGCACTATGCGACAAAATAAAAAAAAAAATTAAACACACCCAGTTAATGACATAGTGTAGGTTATTAGTTTTGTTGAGTAGAACTCAAAAATTTCTTTTTATATTTCTCGAACCCTCCAAACTTGTATTATTTGTTTAAGTCGACTTCGAACACCAGAGAGGAACTTTTTAGGGCAATTTTATTAACTCTCCAAGTTTTTTACAGAAATTTGCTGAGAGGCAGTCGACGAAGAAATCTTTTTTAATATTTTCGTTTTGACGTCTGACCTGGGATTTGGACCGAATACTAATCTAATCGATTATGGCGACTTCAACGGTACGTATTATTACAAAAATGGAAATGGTGTTACATCGTTTAACATTAAAGTGATAAGCAAAAGCTACAAAAACAAAAACAAGGGATTTGTTTATATGATCAACAAATAAACAAAAATATAGCAACAACATCAGTATTAAAAGAAATGGACAAACCAGTAAACAAACAGGCAACAATAACACTGCAAAGACTAACGTAAACAAAATACGCAAACAACAATAACGTAAACAAAATGTTTACATTTATAGAGATTTCGAAAGAGTGAAGTCATTCTCCTTCAAGAGCATTCATCAGACTGTTTACCATGCGATATAAAAGGCAAGAAAAAGCAAGGAACGGAGTCAGAAAAATTCAGTCAGTCTTGTGTGAAGATGCGTTGCGTGTGAAGAGAATAATTGTGGTTTGAAGATCTTCGTTATAAAGATCTATTGATTATTAAAAGGAGAATAATCAATAAAGCAATTGTTGTTGTTTACATCAGGCTGTGACCAGGGGCACGCAGAATTGCGAACAATAAAGAATTTATTTAAAACTAAGCACAAATTTATTTTATTATTATTTGCAATTTACGAACTCATATTTTAAACGTTTTCAAAAGGGTAAAAACGTAACAAATATTAAGTCCAATTAAGAAATAATGTTTTCACCCGCAACTCCATACAATTTCAAACCATTCGTTAAGATCTGTCTACGGGACAAACGTTGTAAACCTCCTCGAGAAGTTATGGTGCGGTATCATGTAATCAATGTACGTAAAAGTCTCCAATTCCATCAGGACCCAGCGCAATTGTCCTGTCGACCAAAGATGTTGTGGCCGCTTAGCACCTACAGATGAAATGACAGGTAAATTGTCTCCAGCGCCAACATAGGTACATCAGTCAAGTCGAGGTTAGTCGTCATTCAACGGCACTCCTGCCAGTGGTACCATATCTTCAATATTTCCGGCGAATTTAATTTTTTCATTCTTACCCACTTAACTTTTTTAATATTTTTAAAAAATTTTGCTTACATACATACATATATTGTTATCTTTTTATACTACATGAGTAGAATATTTTAAATAAATTATTACATCGCATATGACAATAATTTCTTTGCTTTCTTTGCAACATATCAACATACATTTATGTACGTACACATGTACATATATGTAGAGCTGTAGATGGTACAATACAATAGTATTGGGAAAATTCTTTTTTATGACTTGGTTGGCGTTATAATCTGCTTTTTATAAATTGTTCTCTCGTTCCTATTTTTGGTTTTGAATGCGTTTGTTGTTGTGTTTGGAATTGTATTTTTAACCCCGTTATGTATTGCATACATGTGTTATTTTGAAAGTGTTATTTATTGTTACACAATAAATTCAATTCTGTTTGTGTTTCTTTTCCAATTTTTCAATTTGTTTGTTGTAAAAATTAAACTGAAAATATATGTATTTACAATCATACAAATATACGTTTTTTTATTGTTTTTTGTATGAATTTTTATTCGTTTGTTTATTTAGTTTTTGCTTGTTGACATACGCAAATAAATACCCACGCATTCGTAAATATATTTTAAGTCTGTACATCCTTAAAATATCAATATATTGCAAATGCGCATTTTATTTGTCGGTAATGGTTTCAATATAAACATCACAGTACGTGTTTATAATACAGTGACTTGTTTGGATGGTTAATTTCTGAAATATTTAGTGACATCTTAGATTTATACTATGTTCAGATATTCACTTTTATTTAGTCAATATTCGGTTTATTGAGTACAATATTTTAAATGTTCAGACATAATAATATACACAGTTCAGCTGCTTATTCAATATTCATTTGCCAGCTGGTTGTTTCAACAACATTGTATTTATTATGTTTTTTGTTTGTCGTTGCTGAAATTTGAGTTGTCAAATATCAACAGAAAGTGTTCCGTTAATTGAAAAAAGGCTCACTAAACACACTTATGACAGTTTGAGTTTTACTCAATATTATAACAATTTGCGTATTTATTGTGCAATTGTTAATTGAAACTTTATATGAAATATTAAGCTCACTAATGGCGTTTATTGTAATTTACGCAATAAAGGAGCAGATCTGATAACCGTATTAGATTATTCACTACAGGCTATGTACATGTAAGCTCTATACACGGAAATCGCCGTAGTCTAGTAGGTATTGCATTGGCTTATTAGACGCGAGGCCACAGTTTAAATACCAGGTCAGATATCGGCGAATTTCTCTCAGCATATTTCTGACAAAAATCCTCAAGAAATCTGTTGTTCGGAGTCGAATTTAAACTGTAGGTATCGCTACTCGTCTATACAATTAACACACACAACATAAGTGTTGTGAGGATTTAGGTTATAATTCGGATGTAATGGCCAATTTTGTATGTGTATGTATGTCAAATATCATCGAAAGAATATAACAAATGTCTGAAACGGCTACTCTGGGCAGAGAGTGTTCAAAACGTAAAATCAGGCTAAATTTTATTGAACACTTATTATGTTGGCTTTGAGAACTGCTTAGATTTGTGTCTTATTCGCATAAACATGCGACTTAAGAAAACCCTACAAGAAAATCTCAAGCGAGTTCAAATAGCACAAACTCGATAACTAATTAACATCATCTCCACGTGAAATGAACACGCTCTTAAATAACTCGTATAGAGGCACGTAGCGCCGACCTGCTCTAATACATACATATTGTAGGTAGACAATTCATCGAACTCAGGCCAAAAGAAACTGGTGATCATAGAACTATAGTGCTCGCTGTCGACAGTGATTGTATGGTCAACATCAATGAAATATGATCCAATTCTGTTTGTCCATTTATACAGAAATGGGCGTCATCGCTGAAGATGATTTCTTGATGAAAACTAGGGTTAGTTGCCTACTTCTCCAGAGCCTGTTCAGCAAACACGCGTTGTTGTCAATACATTGTCATGTATTGTTGCCCTTAAGGATTATACGAAACAAAATACTTTTGGGACGCCCTGATATAAATTCAAAATATTTTAAAGCAAATTTTTCCGTTAGTTTGTTCGTTAATGTTCGAATTTACATTCAAAGAGAACAAATAAATTAAAATAAAAATTTAGTCGTTTTTTCGCTACTCAAAAGCATTCATGAAATTTTGAATATAAATGAGTCAACAATATTGAAATTTAACTCTTCTGATTCATTCGTACTCTGTACAAAGTTGATTTATAAGTATGCGTACAATGAGTATGGGTACAACGAATATCGAACTCATACCATTTGAAATATGTTTGATTCATATGCCTACTTATTCAGATTCATAAATTTAGAAAAAATACTTATAAATGATTCGAGTGACTCAAATCATTCATCAAAATTTATAGTGTTAGTTCTTGTTGCATTTCCAAAAAAAGAAAAACGAAAAAGCAAGCAAAGCAAACACACAACCTGCTAGTGAGTGTTGTACTGTTCATACACGAATCATACTTATTTTGTGATTCTTGTAAATGTTGAGTCATGGAGCGTCGAAATCAAACACATCATATGAGTTGTTAAGTATGAGTACGATGAGTACGTCAAACTTTGAATATGAGTAGTATGAGTATAATATTAAAATTTGTATGAATGCGCATAAGTATCAGAAATTATGAGTATGATTTGATTCCACTCATCTTTCTTGAATACTCATAGCTGATCTCTTATACATACCTACAAACACACATAGAGATATACACTTGAAATAAATGATTTAAAAGCATTTATTGCCAAAGATAAATAATTTTTTAGTCATTTCATATCCATTCGATAAACAATGCTGTCTTAAAACAGCATTTTCAATTTCAAAGGCCTACGATGCACTTAAATTTATAAAACCATTCAATCTAACATTTGATAAAATTGTCTTTCTTTGAAACTAAACTAAACAATGGGTTTAATTACAAAAATCAAACGAAAAAAATACAAACAAATATAAGAACATACATTTAAAGAAAACCTCATAAACATTTATAAGCAAAATACATAAGAATACATACTCTTTTGCATACAATTTGTCTTGTCGGTGTTGAGCATATAAGCAATAAAAGTTCTACTTAAATTTTTTGGTAAACGAATATCAACCACTACAGTCACAGAAATTTGTATATCGCCTGCTAACAGTCAAACGCTCTAAATTTACTTTCACTATTTTTTCAAAGAGTAAAGAGTGTATTGAGTTGAAATAAAGGTTTTTGCATAATATGTAAAGGCATATCCGATTTTTTGCTTTTTGGTGATAAATTGAACGTGTAAATAGATTTGAGCATGATAACATTATCATTAAAATGAGAGATTTAAAATTATGTTATGACATTACGGATTTTATGTTGTGATACATTCATATTAAATTGGAAATTGTGTGCAAGTGCTCTGAGAATGTAAGAATGTGTGTGATAACAATTTCCAATTCTAATCTGGACAATAAATGCTTTGTGCTTTTTCCCATTGCAGTCAAGTTTAAATAAAATTGCCTGTTGTAGACATTTTACAGTTAAACTGAAAACATTGTCATTAACGCAAATACATTAGATTACGATGTCAAACTATAGTAGAATTTATTGCTATATTTTCGATTAATGGATAGTAATCTGTAGTCCACATTATAGATGTATTTTGGTACGCCATCCAAAATTAAACAGTTTTTAGAGAAAACTATTGCGAATTTAAAATATATATAGTTCGATTACACTTAACCTGTTGAGTTCAGTCAAAGATGACAGCAAATGAAAGGCCAATAAGCTTAGCCCCTTCGTAATACATTCAAATTTATAGACAGCAAAGTCATGTGACGGAATGGCGAGCTATCGGCAGAACTTTTATTATGGCAGTGGTCTGTTAGAACCGTAATAGTGAGTCTTACGATGCAAGAAAAAGGAACAAAAGAATCCCCTTAGGTGCTCCGATGGCCTTGTTGGTAGTGTGCTAAACTTTATGTGCCGGGGTCGTGGTTTGGATTCCCACTAGACGCATTGGGTGGCTGTGATTGTCTGATTGTATGTCTGTTATTATATGTGTCTACTCACAAGAGCAAAAATAAAGTGAGAATTATAAGTAAAACACAATTCTCGAAAAAAAGTGACGAAGGTATGTATGTATTTATTTATTTATTTGTTTATATATTCCCGGAGGATATTAAATTTAAATGAATGCTTAGGGAAAGTCGCCGAAGAAATATATTTTTTTCATATTTTGTTTTGTTCGAGATTTATGAGCCAGGGGGTTGAAACACAGCCGTCTAATAAGCTAACACACTACCTACTTGACTTTTCAGCCCTTAATATACATATTGTAACGTTTTTAACTTTTAAAAAACGGTTAGAATATAAGTTCGTTGATTGCAAACAAAATATAAATAAATTTCTGTTTAGTTTCAATTAAAATCTTTATTGTTCGCACTACTTTTGTGTGCCAAAGAGGTTAGAGGACGTGTACTTGTCAATTAAGACAAGTACAGTACCCGGAGGTCGAATTGACCTAGTTTCTTACACCACTTATGTTGTGTGTGTTAAATTTATATATGAGTCCAGAGGGTAACTGAAGAAAACATTTTTTATATTTCATTTCTTTAGGTGTCAGAGCTGAGATTTTAAGTAGGCTTACACACTTCAAAAAAAATTGGTTTTGTTCTGGTAGAATGTTTCGCAATTATCATTGCCAAAATATTTCTGAATTATTGCATTCACTAGTCATTTATTATATTTAAAATTTTTATCTAAATAATAAGCGCATTGAAAAAAATCTGGCAAGTGTTAACCGAAACTGGTTACAAAAAAATATAAACAAAAACGTAAAACTAGTGGACAGAAAGTATTTTTAAAAGGAAACAAAATATTCAGAATTTTATACTCAGAACTAGCTGAAACGCGAACATTTTGAGGAGGAGTTCTTCAAGAATTTCTTCACAACTTCCTCTACAAAATTTCAATGTTGTGATTCCATGGAATTTGTTGGAGAGTAATTCGTCATGTTATTAAAACGCATTTTCTCCAATAGTCAGTGCTCACATTTCATAAATTATGTTATGTTTGCAGTAATTATTTTTCTGTTGCCATTTCTAATTAACCACAACGTGTTTTTAGTTTTCTGAGCAGCTTTTGCCACTTGTCACTATAGAAGAAAAGCAATAGAGTACGGCAAAGCGATTAATGTTGTTTATGTAGCCAACAAGCCAATCAACCAATTTGCGCAGCAATCCGCCTTATTTAAAGATATTAGGCATTAGTAGCAAAACTTTAGAAAGATTATGCATAAGAACTTAATACATACATGATTGGTTATTACAAGCCTTCAGTCAGGAATACGACTTATCTTCTCACACAACTAATGTTAAGTGTGTTACATGAGTGGCGGGATCTACAGTTTAAAGTTAACTCCGAACGACTGGTTTTTAAAAAACTTTTCATGGGAATTTTTTACTTTCAGAGTTTTTCTCAGAAATCTGCTGAGAAGAATTTTCCGAAGAAATATTTTATTGTATTTCATTATGTTGAGGATATTTGACCAGCGATTTGAACCGTGGCCTCACGAAGCCACCACACTACCTACTAGGCAACAGTAAGTTCTTATACATTTGCTTTAATTTAAATAAAATTTTAAGTAATAGTACCATTAAGTTTGCTTTTAGACAATAGTAGTTAATAGAGATATTTATTCGACTGCACTCCTCATTTCCAGAGAGACACAATTTTTGATTTTTTAATATTTTAGAAAAATTTTGAAGGTTCCTTAGGGCGTGAAATCTAAAATTACGTAAGAATATCGCGGGTCTCAAGCGGAGATTGAGAGATAATTGGCGGTTTTTCTAACATTGGTTTGAATTCATACATGAAATTGATACTCTTCTCCAAAGAGGCAAACAAATTGTCTCAAACAAATTTCAATTATTTGCGAAATCAAGTTGGCATAATGCATATAATTATAAAGAGACCATAATAGTCCGATTTGGGTTTATGTTGTTGCTCGGAGGCCGGGTATACCTCACAACGACTTGTGCAGAAGGACATCGACTTTGTCATTGTCCCGTGTTTTGGGAAGATTATTTTTTTTGGCAAATATTCAGAGAGTAAATAAAATCTATCATACGGTGTCAACATTAAACATCAGATCGCACTATACATACATAACATAATTGGTCATTATAGCCCTTCAGTCAGGATTACGACCTAGTTTCTCACACCACTTATGTTGTGTGTGTTAATTTTATACATGAGTGGCGGGACTTACAATTTAAAGTCGATTCCGAACGACAGATTTTTGAGAAACTTTTCATAGCAATTTTATTCACTCTCAGAATTTTTGCCAGAAATCTGTTGAGAGGAAGTCGCCGAAGAAATATTGTTTATATTTTGTTTAATGCCTAGCCTTGGGTTTGAACCCTGGCTTTACGTCTAATAAGCCAACACACAACCTACTAAACTACGGCAACTTGCATGTATACATGGACAAAATGAACACTCACACATACAAAATGGGGGTGTTAAGTGAGTAAATTTTTGAGTAAATACGTATTCCTTGTACGTTATCTTACTATCACAATGAAATGTATCACAATAAATCAACTTTCTTTAGTTTCAAACTTCATCCTCTCAGTGCCCTATGCATTATCCTAATAAGGTATACTAGTTTGGTATTCTTATGTTACAGTTTTAATAAATGTTCTTTATTCAACATGAATGTGCCATACAACCCAAATAAAATTCAAATTCATTTCAATCTGAAGAAAGAAAAAAGTTTTTCATTGTCAAATGCACCCGAATATTTTGAAGATTTGAAATATTTTGACATACACACACACACACTCAAAATAGTTTAACATACTCGTACACATTCATAAATATTGAAGCTCCTATGATTTCAACAACTGCTTTCGTATCCTCCAAGATTTTATAAGTCATCATGATTTGTGGAAAAGCTGATACGAAATGTCATAAATAAAGTATGAGCACTTAGGTATGTATGTATGTACATGACAACGTGCTGAAAAGGAATTGTCATTCAATATATACCATAAAATTTTAAATGTATGTTATTCAAGGTATTTAAGTTAAAGGCAAAGCCATATTAAATTGTGTATGTCATGAAACTAACTTTCAGACGTAGTAAATAATTTATTTTAAATTAATATTTAAACTTTTGATAGAAGTTACAAATCTTCAAATACAATTCATTGCAACTTGTCAAACGAAGTATTTTAATTGAAATAAGCTACGATTATGTATTTGATCCCAAGTAAATGTGAATTAATTGTTTCATTTTTATTTTGTTTAAATTAGATTTTATAGGGATTAATAACACTATGCGACAAATTAATAAAAATTAAAACACCCAGCTAATGACATAGTGTAAGTTGTGAGTTTTGTTCAGTAGAACTCAAAAATATTGTTTTCTTTATATTTCTTGAACCCTCCAAACTTATTTTATTTGACAAAAACTGTTTTTTGGACTTTACGCACATATTTATTGATTATACAAACATTTCTAAACCTATGTCCAAAATTTAAACCTTATTGTAAAGGAGAGGGATCGGCCTTTAAAACTATATACATTCATACATTATTTGACTGAATATGATATGAGATTTGATGAGGTAAGCTTGACAATTGCAAATTTTTTTCATATTTTTTCAAATTTGTTCGTTCATAGTAGCAAACTTTAATTAAAAAATATGAAATAAGTGATAACATTTTGAACGTGCATTATCTTGTTAAAAGATTGACACTTCTTTTAATAAAATCGGACAAAAATTACCGTAGTTCTTATTTAAAGAGTTTAACAGTCGTGTTATATTAATAATAAGAAAAGATCAAAAATACCGTTTTTGTCAAATAAAAGAAGTTTGGAGAGTTCGAGAAATTTAAAACTAACAACCTACACTTTGTCATTAGCTGGGTGTATTTTGGCTGTCGCACCGTGAAATTATTCAATCAGAAAATCTAGAACTTAATAAGTACGAATGAATCAATATCGAGACAACATATTGTTTGAAAGGAGACATCATTCTGCGTTGAAGGACAAATAGTAGGATCAAAGCACGGATGTTGTATCCCAGAGTAAAATATTCTTAGTCTATTGGTATATTCTAAGCTTAATTCTACGCTTTTGAAAAATTTTGTAAATTTAATTTGTAAAATAAATACAAAGGACATATGGCAAATAGGACGTTATGCGATGTAGGTTTTTTTATTATTATTATTATTTATTTGCAATCTGTTTTTCAATAATTAGCAAATTCGATAACTTGAAAAAATAACATGTCCTATTCAAACCCTTTGGAAGCAATAATATAAGTTATATATGTACAGTTATATCTAAAGATAATATAATAAAATTAACAAATAATAAGAAAAAAAATAATTAAATTAATTAAATAATTATAATACACTTATTAAATAAAAGGGAGATCTAAAATGTGGAGAACCGCTGTTGTTTGTGGCTTATTCACACACACCTGGGACGAATAAAAAGCAAAATGGTGTCAAATTGCTCGGTGTCAGTAGCCAGTTTACATCACCTTTTGTGAGATGATCATCCAAATCCTGTCGCCAGTCCATAGTCCAGACCAAACAGTCATTTTTTTGGTATGCATTGCATAGTGTAAGATTTAGCCATTCTAGGGAGACAAAATTAAATATCTTGAAAAAAATCATGATAGACTTATGAATTTTGGTACAAGGTGTTACTAGTCCAATATGTATCATTGTCGCAAAAATGGGCGACATTGGACCACTACCACGCCCACCTATGTACATACTTTTAAATTAAAGTAAGAATAAAATGTTAAAATTCATGGTTTTCTTTTGGTATTTCTGGAAATTTCATTTAATGTAGAACTTCAGGGGTCAATTTTGGTTTTTTATATACAGAAGGTCTTCGCAAACTTTTTATAAATGGATCAAATGTTATTAAAAGTCTGTTCATTAAAACTCTATTAGTCTCAGTTACGGAAAATCTCGGTAGATAATTTTATACCTGCCTAAAGTAGATACTTCAGACGCTCGTATAAAACAAATTTGGTGTTGAACCGTTATGAAGAAAAAAAATTTATCGATTATAGGATTTTATTATTTTTTTTCTTAACTAACCAAAAAAAGTTATAAATTTTCGTGATATTAACAGTTTAGATTCAAAACAAACAAAAAATATTTAAAAAATTCCATTCCAATAAAAAGTTACAAGCTTTTAATATTGAGCAATATCATGTAAATGTTTTTGTTGTTTTTAATTCACTCAAAAATATACAAGTTTAAAGTACCGTTATAATGTTATTGTTGACAAATTAGGCAAGGTTTTTGCATTTACTTATTTTATTACAAGTGCTCTTTCATATTTGATAAAAATTTTTACTCAAATTGAAACACAAAAAACTGACTTTTGTCCAGCTAGATTAGCAAAATCTTACACTGTGCATTGTGCGCTCTTGGATCTAATGTGTGTTTGGAAATATCCCACGTAGTCATTCATCCAGAAGTGGGATGATGATTTTTCAATTGAAATTAAAATCAGTTGACCCCCATTGAACCTATTCAGCGAATACATGTTGTTGTCTAATGCTTAAAAATGTATAGTTTATTTTTTCTGTTGCTACTTAATTTATGGTTAAAAAGATTTGTTAACCGTAAATGTATGATTAAATGCATATAATATTTATGCTGTGCCTTAAATGACCATGCATACAATCTGTTTTCATTGCAATCTTTTCTAGATTAAAATTATTTATGATTTTACTTTATTGCCTGCCTATCTCTCTAAATGTTTGGTGTAGAAAAACAATAAAATTTTAATTATATTTAATTCGATTTTAATTTGAATTTATTTTTCAATTTATTTACCCCTAACTTAACAAAAAAATCTTTTTTCGCTAATTTACACAAGGAAGCAGAGATCTAATCTGTGACAGATTATTTAATAATAAATAAAAATTTGATGCACATTACCATAGAACAACAGCCTTAAACTAAACAATTTGCCATATAATGATACATTTCAACCAAAATTGTTTTTAACCCTTTCATGCCCGATGTTGCCTATAGGCAACATTGTACATTTTTGTTCATAAATTCCGTAATTTTTAATTTTTTTAAAAGATTTTTTTTTTGCAAACAAGCTTGGTTAAAAACGTGTAAAACCAGAATACGTAGGACTCTGAATCTAATATCACTTCATATTTAGGCCATGACTAACAAACACATTTCCTTAAAAAATTTTTAGCTCTGGCCCAAAAAATTCGGGCATGAAACGGTTAAACAGCAAATACTAAAGCTAAAGTTTCTATATTATTTCGCTCTTTTTCTCTAGAAGTATAGAGTAAGTGTGTGTATGTTTAAATAGTAGACACCGAAATTAGAAATACGTTGTTTTAACTTCTCATATATTTATTTGTATAAACATTTGGCATTCTGGCATACATCCAGCTATCAGTTATTTCAAAATTTTAAGCAAATTTGATTTTTTTTATTCTATTGTGCAACTAAACAAACTAAACTATAGCTTAATTCCATTTAATTTCAAATTAATGGGTTATACTTTATTTTTATTTAAATTTGAAATATATTACTCATACGCATCATATTACATGTACTGGAATAGATACTCTGAAAAGTATGCAATAAAAAATCGTTGATATTGTCATGTATAAAATTAAGGAATTAAATATCACTCATACGTCACATATGTTCTTGAATTTTATACACCAAATAAGACCATAATGGTAGCACGTATGACTGGGCGATTTAAAACTTTAAATTTAAAAATGCAATAAAACAAAAATGGTTTGAAATTTTGATAAATAATATTGTTTTGCTGTGAACTACAACTGATCGATTGCCCTTATGAAATTAAGTCGATATAACTATGATACTTCCTGGACAAACTGAAACAGCAACGTCATCATCTGTTGGATCCCAGATCATGTGGGAATTCGCGGCAATGATCTGTCCGATGAGCATTCATGGTCGTTGATAGTTCTATAGACTTTCTGAGGAGTGAACGGAGAAATTTGAGAGGAATTTGAGTAAATTTAAACTTTTGTTAGGTTATTAATTGGCCCTAGACGGGATTTTTGTCATTAAGTGGCGTAAAAGTCCCTCAACTTTTAACTTGTCAAAAATTTGTGCGAACAATAAATTATTCGGCATGAAGTTGTGTTATGCCCGAAAAGTTTCCTAACTGCCATTAAGAATTTTTGGTGAAAACTTTCAATTTATTAATACTGATAACAATTTAATGCCAAAAAGATGTCGAAAAATATAAAAAAAAATATTGGTTTGTCAAAAATTTATTAACCCTTAATTTTTTTACATTAAGGTTACTCTTCGTTGAATCGACGAATACTTTAACCCTAATTGGTTACTGTTCGTCGAATCGACGGAGCTCATTTACACTTTATCATATAATTATTTCATGTTTGACCAAATTTCGCTCTTTTTATCAGCAAAGTTGGTTGATAGGGAAAGCTTGTAGTGAGTAAACGTACCCTGGCCACCCATTTTTTAATCCTGGATAGTCATTTTTGTATTTCGTTGAATCGACGAACAAAAAATGTTTTTTGTCTACTGACTGCAAGCTTTCATTATCAACTAAAGTTGTTGGAAAAAAGAGCGAAATTTGGTCAAAAATAAAAGAGTTATATGATAAAGAGTCGACTCGACGAACAGTAACGGTCCAGAGTTAAATTTGTTTTTCTCAGATTTTGGTATTAAATATCTTCTTATTCAATTTAATTTTTTACTTTTTTATTTTTTTTTATATTTTTAGAGCTTTCAGGGGTTAGTTGGCTTCCTAAATCGTGGATTATTTAGAGAGAAAGGAAAAATCTTAAGTTTATGAATTAGAAAATTTTGGTCATCCCGTTGATTTGCTCAAATTATAATAATAATTTTTTATTTTTTGCGGACAATGTTATTAGTCGAACACTTAAACCATTACTGTTCATCACCTATTGTTATACAAACACGTAAAATAAACACTTGTTGTTTAGGCTAAAAAAATCACTGAAAACAAAAAATAACCAAATAATAGAGAAGAAGATGAAAACAATGACAATAAAAATTACCAGTACTATGTAGAAAGGCCACGACGCAATTAACAATTAACCGAAAAGCTATAGAATTTGCTATGCCGAAAATAAATAAAAAATAATTAAAACAGAAGGTAAAGTTGTCAATGAGCAGTAGTTATAACCGCAAAGTCTCCATGCACATGAATTTTTGTAAGAATAAGGTATTAAAAAAGATGAGTAGATTCGAATCATACTCATAATTTCTGGTACTTATACGCATTCATGAAGTCGCTGTAGTCTAGTAGATAGTGCGTTGGCTTATTAGACGTAAAGCCAGGGTTCGAGCCCCAGGCCAGACATCAAAACAAAATACAAAAAATATTTCTTCAGCGGCTTTCTCTCAGTAGATTTCTGGCAAAAACTCTGAGAGTAAATAAAATTGCCATGAAAAGTTTCTCAAAAGTCTGTCGTTCGGAGTCGACTTTAAACTGTATGTCCCTAAACTCATGTAGAAAATTAACACACACAACATAAGTGGTGTGAGAAACTAGGTCGTAATCCTGACCGAAGGGTTGTAATGACCAATTATGTATGTATGTATACGCATTCATACTTATTTTATTATCCTACTCATACTACTCATATTCAAAGTTTGAAGTACTCATCATACTCATACTTAATAACATGCATTATATTGTTGATTTCCACTCTACATGACTCAACATTTATAAACATCACAAAATAAATATGATTCACATTCGAACATTACAATGCTAGCTAGAAGTTTGTGTGTTTGCTTTGCTTGCTGTATATGTCTTATTCTTTCTTCTTTTTTTGTAAATCACTCGAATCATTTATGAGTATTTTAAGTATTTTTTCTAAATTTATAAATCTGAATAAGTAGGCGTATGAATCAAACATATTTCGAATGTTGTATTCATACTCATTGCAACCTGTACTTATAAATCAATGTTGTAGTGAGTACGAATGAATCAGAGTAGCTGAATTTCAATACTGTTGACTCACTCATACTCGAAATTTCATGTGTACTTATGAGTAGCGAAAAAAGATTCATTGTTGACGAGTTTAAACCCCTGGTTCGACATCTCTAACAAAACGAGAATTGAAATATTTCTCCGGCGACTTCCTCTCAGCTGATTTTTGGCAAAAATTCTGACAGTAAATAAAATTGCCATGAAAAGTTTCCTAAAAATCTGTCGTTCGGGGTTGAATTTAAACTTTATGTTCCGCCACTTATGTATAGAATTAACACAAACACCATAAGTGGTGTGAGAAGTTAGATCGAATACTGACTGAAGGATTGCAATGACTAATTATGTATGTATGTGTGTAATAATTAAAACGAATATTGTGACGAAATTTAAATTTTGAAAATGAAGATAATCATAGTTCTATTAGAAAAACCATATCCAGGAAGTCTTCTAAATGTGGATATTTCTACACGCAAAATAAGCTGAATTTCCTAGACTGGCTCTTGATTAATAAGCCAACTCACTACTTACCAAAATACCTCAGCTTCCTCACATCAAGGTCGTGTGATTTTGGATTGTTTTCTTAGGCGTTATATAAATTCTCTTATCTATGTCGATATGAAAAGTTTATGAAAAATGTGGTTCTAGACTGCGTCTTGCACGCCCAAGCCGGCCACGAAATCAAATTTAAATATTGACGTCATAAAATTTTCTCTCCAACAAAACCTATTTTATATATTTCTTCCTTTTATTATGATTTTGCTTTTTAACTGCGAAAAAAATAAAACGATTTGCAAAGTATTTTAAATTCTTTCTGCCAACAACAGCAACATATTAATATCCATTAAAACGAACTAATCAATACTGAATAATAAAATAATTCAAAAATAAATCAAAAATGCTGGTTTAAATGAGTTTTCTGGGTTTATTTTTTTTTCTTTTAACATTAAACAAAAAAAATTCTCGTGTTATTTTTCCTCCATTTATGCTATTAAATTTGAAAATTTAAAATGAATTCATATGAAGTGCTCATCTACAACAACTACGAGTTTAAAAATTCAAATACAAATAAAACATTCAAAACTAATGCTATTTAAAATGAAAATTAATTTTCCTTCTCTCTAAATATTTCAAATGAAAGTTTTTCCACAATAAATGGAACATTTTTGAATAGTAAAATTAAAATAAATAAATAAATGGAAAATAAATAAAAAAGGAAAAATTATACAAAATGCAAGTGGTGGACTGAATTGTTGTTTCTTGAACAAAACAAACAATACAAAGCGTGGCCGTGATAGTCATTAGAGGGAAAAGTTTTTAAAATGTCTATCAAAATATTTTTGAAATTTATTTGACAAAAACATTACTATTGCAGCAAAACTTTAGATAAACAAATAACACCATACAACAAATAAATAAAAATTTCTAAATTTGAAATTATATTGGTTTTTTCATTTATTTACAAATAAATTTTTTTTTCTATGAGAAACTGCAGATAGTCAATAATAAGTCAATATGAATTCCATGGCAATCAATTCCGTGGGGCACAATTGTAATGCTATAAACACAATAAATAGGAAAAAATTTCTTAGCTGCACGAGGCGGACTGGTTTTAACTTTCGAAATCTATGTTGATACAGTAGCTCAGGATGTTTGGAATAATCTTAGTCTAGGAGCGATGTTGTAGAAACACTTTCTCAACAGATGTCACACAAGTCTGAAGCTGGTCGATATTTTAAATGAGTGGTCAAGTAGAAATTTTTTGAGAGGAAGTGTTATGACAAATAGGATGGGCTATGCTGCTTAGCCCATTTTAAATATAAAGTCAGACAACCGGTAAAAAAAACAAATTAGGCAACCCATTCCATTAGGAATGGAATGATAAAAAATTAAATAACGACAAAAGACACATGGTTAAATGGATGGATGGATGGGCAACAATGACATTATTTCTATTAACAACGGGTGGGCTATTTATCGGTTTAAATTTGAACCATCGGTTGTTTCGAATCTGTCACAAAATTCAGTATATTATCAACACTGGATGATTTGATTTACGCTTCAGCAACGTTGGAATTTATTAGGCCAACGAAAAACAGCACGATGATGTAGATTTTGCAAAATAATCATATTTTCAGATGAAGCTCATTTTCATCTTAGTGGGTAAGTTAATAAGCAAACATTACGTGTTTAGGGCTCAGAAACACCACATAAGCCAGTGGCTGCTTGGTGCGGCTTGTGGAGCGCAGACATCATTGGCCCATATTTCTTTGAATATGAGGATGGCGCAATCATTACGGTCAATGGAGACATCTATCACACCATGATAACTGATTTTTTTGTACCCGCTCTTGATAGTATTGGTGTGAACGATGTTTGGTTTCAACAGGGTGCAACTTGCCACACTTCTCATGTCACAATCTATTTATAGAGTCAAACGTTTGATGGCGCAATTGTTATGTCAATTAGCTACAAAAAAACCGCAATTTAATACCGTTGGAATATTTTCCGTGGGACACCATTAAAGGAAAGTGTTATGCCGTCAAATCAGAGACAATTAAGCATTTGAAGGTCAACATTCGTGATGTCATTGCCGAGATGCGATCCCATACATTTGAAAAAGTGCACGAAAATTGAGGTATTGTAAGGCGAACCGCGGCAGCCATATGAATGATGTAATACTTCATCTCCAACTGGAACAATTATATCTCATAATTTGGAACAATTTCAAGCCGTTTTAGTTTTATTGTATTTTTAAATTTCAACTTTTAAATGGCCCGCGCTTTATAAGACATGCTTCTTCATGTTAAACAAGGAATAACAAAAAACAGATCTGGTTCAGTACGCGTAGATGGCTTATATATATATATGATCCACAAATAGTTACACTGTTTAAAGGAACATCTTGCAAAAGGACATCGATATTTCGGATTCGAAACAAAGTTGCTTGGCTTTTTGTGAATTTTACAAATATATGTATATTAAAATCAATAAAATTTCTTTTGTTTTCGCAACAGCTATAAACTTTTTTGTGGTACTTGAATATGTAACTGGCTACATAGTATTTTGTAATGGTTTTCTATTTTGGCTGTAAGTTTCTTTCGTTATAAGTCGAAAGTTTATTGAAAGTAAAATCAAATAGAAATTTTCTTGAACAAACAAAAAATTTAAAAAAAAAATTTGTTAGTAAATTTCTTGCGATTTTCGCTGCAGGACTTTATTTACAGAAATTTAATTCTTCCACACCATAAACTCTTACCTTTCGCTTTTTTATTGTGCTTTTATTCTCAACCGCATTTGACCGTAATTTTTTTTGTTTTCAGTCTTTACTTTAATTTAGTTTTAATTTTCCTTACAGTTTCAAGGCTACTTGTTCAATTTTATTCATAAAACGCTTCAGGGGTTTTCTGGAAAAACTAAACTGTGTTAATGAGATGAAGATAGGGCAGCAAAAGTATAACAAGTTTTATAACTAAAGTTTGTTGTAATTAGCAGGCGGGATTTCCTATTTTATTTTGAAATCAAAAATTACAACAAAACCTAATTACAAATAGTTGAATTGTAAACACTTTTGTGAGTAAATTTAAATTTAATTTTCACCTATGTTCGCTATTCTTCTTTGCTTACAGCGCGGATTTGTACAGCGGGATCTTCAAACCACGACTGTTTTCTTCACACGCAGCGCGTCTTCACACATGACTGACTGAATTCTTACTACTCGTTGCCTGCTTTGTCTTGTCTTTTTATATGCCCACGTAATTAGTCTGCTGAATGTTCTTGAAGTCGAATGTTCGTGTGTTCGCCTACTCGAGAGTTCTATCGCAACTTCATTGTTGTTTGTGTATTTTGTACCAACTGCTTGTTGTTGCGTTCTCGCTTACTAGTCTATCCCCTTTTCTTTCATACCGATGTTGTTGGTTTACTTGTAGCAAGTTCTTTGTATTTGTTTGTGTAGCTTTTGTTCATTTTAATATTAAACGATATACACCGTATCCTTTTTCATAACACTATACTACAAAAACCCTCATACATCATCGTCATATTCGCAAATCGTAATCATAATACTCCTATATTTTCATTTTATTCCTACTTCATCATCATACTTATACAACATCATCATACTTTATGTCATCATACTCATATGACGCCGCCATATTCATACATCATCTTCATATATTCGTACATAACCTTCATATATTCGTACATCATCACCATACAAATCAATTAGTGACCCAATTTTCAACTTCCTCTTGGAAAAAGTGTCCGATCGATGAAAACAAATAGTGGTCGGAAGGAAACAATAGGATAGAATTAAAGCAAGGCAGAGTTTTATCCATGAATCAGTGTTATAATGTTTACAGAAAATATTATTTTGTCAAATTTTCTTTCATCATTTCATCATTTCACAGTCATTGTACCACTCCAGAGGAATCAAACTGCTCCACTAGACTTTAGTCTCAGATGCTCTAAAAACATCGTTTCCAATTTTCTATAAAAGTTTCTCTGGAAGCTAATTTTAGTAAAGAACGAACTGGACAATATGTATGTAAAGATGTAAGATATCACAACTCAATAACTAGTTGAGGCTGAGAAGATACATTTCGTTCAAAGTAGTATATTCTTTTTCCTTTCTTTTTTGTTGACTATTGAAAGATATACGCAAGATGGTATTGATTTTTCTTAATCTTTTTATTTGTTTAATATCTATTTTATTTAATATCCCGGGTGCCCTGATAGTCTAGTGGATAGTGTGCTAGACTATTAGCGTTAGGGTCGTGGGTTCGATTCACACCAGAGACTCTGGTCTGTGACACTACACCGAGCATATGGTGAAAGTTACTCAGCTCGTATATAATTAAAATATAATTTGTAACAGCATTGTAATTAATAAATAAATATTTAATACCCCAACTAGAGTGCCATATAAACTGCAATCATCAATATCAGTGCTACATTCCTGATGGGATATGTGGGCGATATTGTCATCACTTAGCATAGAGCCATTTTAAAATGATTACATACATACAACATACACTTTTTCGCTTCACTTAATTGTTTTTGGTTTTATTTTCACATATTTAAACTTTTTTAATTTCACTAAAAGGAACTTTTTTTCCTTTTCACCAAAGGAACTTTGAAGAAACTGAAAACTATGTGAAGTTATTTGATATTATTTCTTCTTATCTAATTTACTTCGGGATAGTTTTTGAAAATATTTTATTTTTCACTTTCATATAGTTTTTCGTCTTTATGCTTTCGTAGAATTGTTTTTTTCTTCTAAATTCATAAATATTTTCATTTATTTTACGGCTTTTTTTTGGTGAACAAATAAAGCAAAAAGGAACTATTTTTGTATGTAAACTGAAAATACGCAAATTGTGTACCAAGAAAAGTTCTTATATTTTCCCACTAGGGTATTAACAGCTTGTAGTAACTTGCTAACAAATGAAGGAAAAGAAGATGAAATAACATATTTTGGACCAAAAAAGAGAAAAATAATTAAGAGACCACCTTAAGACCAAACAAGTAAGAATATCCAAAGTCGGTGAAGATGTACCATAAAATTTGTGTCAGCTGGGAATAATAGTTATTTAATTCCTGTCATTATTATTAGTTTTATTATGTCCTCCTATTTAATATGCGTAGTGATAAATACTAAAAATATTCCATTTAGTTATGCGTATAAAATAATGGAATGCCGAATATCAAAAAACAAAATTTGTTATTATTTGTAGGGAACACCATAAAATTTTCTAAACATTTGCTTCTATTTTGTATTATTAGTAATAATGAGTGATTTTTATGGGAAATAATTTATTTTATTATTGGAAGTGTATTAAATTTAATGTTGTGATATGATACTTGTTGTGATACGATGTAAAGCAATATTTTCAATTTTGCCTTCATTAAAGCATTGGGGTCAATTGCTAACGATGTGGGAACAGCGACAAAATATAGTAAACACATTCGACATAAATTTTTTGCCAGAAATCTCCTGAGAGGAAGTCGTGGAAGAAATATTTGTTCATATTTCGTTTTGTTGGAGCTGCTTGATCTTCAGTTTAAACCGTAGCCTCACGTCTAATAAGGCAACATGCTACCTACTAGACTACGGCGGCTAGATACCGATTTACCAGACATTGTTACATTAATACATATTGTTACGTTTTTACCCTTTTAAAAACGTTAAAAAAATTTGAGTTCGTAAATTGGAAATAAAATAAAAATAAATTTGTGTTTAGTTTTAAATCAATTCTTTATTGTTCACACAATTCCGTATGCAGCCTTTCACGATTTGGGTCAAACAACAACAATTTGTTTTAATTGTTATTCTTCTTTACACTCTTTCGCGTACACAATAACAACTGTTCAATAGATCTTTATAACAGAGATCTTCAAAACACAATTATTCTCTTCACACGCAACGTGTCTTCACACAAGACTGACTGGATTCCTTCTCAACCCGTTGCCTGTTTTGTCTTGCCTTTTAAGTCGTGTGGTAAACAGTCTGAAGAGAGCTTTTGTAGGAGAATGACTGCCTTCGCGAAATACCTAAAAATGTAAACAAGTTGTTATCATTATTGTTGTTTGTTTATTTTGTTTACGTTTGTCCTTGCAGTGTTGTTGCTTGTTTGTTTACTTTGTTTATCCCCTTTTTATGCACTGATGTTGTTGCTATATTTTTGTTTATTCCTTGATCATGTAAACAAGTCCATTGTTTTATTTTTGGAGTTTTTGTTTATCCTTTTAATAACACCATTTCCATTTTCGTAACAATATGTATGTACATGTTACGATTTTCCTGAAAATTTGTAGTGATTTTTATATATCACTGGAATCAATCTAACGAACACGGTAGCATAGGAGTATGTCGATAAGGTATTGACAAGACGGCCCGTGTAAAGGATCACCATCTATCTTCAATCTACCTACCGTCACCATACCGGTTTTTTGAAAGTCTTATAAATACTTGTAAGGACTTTAAAAGAGGCTCAATAGGAATTTGTTTTATAAACTAACCGAGAAGTTACGCATAACTGTCAAATTTACTGTGCTTTCCCTTTATTGCAAACTCTTAGGGGGGCAGAATAATCTTCACAAGGCTTGCCAACGATAGACCCTTTAATCGTAAACAGGTCACTGGTAAAAGATAGGGGCTTAAACATATATTCTCTGGCTGTAAAACGGCAATATAAAGTGGGTCCATATGGTGTGAATTTGTTGGAATGCAATGTCAATGTAAGACAGCCTGTGAATATACTCTGCCATCCATGTTACGAGTACGCTTTGGACGATTCCAATTTTGTTGAATTGGATCCATAATAAGTTTCTGCCGGAACAGCAATTGTAGCAATAAGGTTGAACTGGGCAAACTGCTGCTGCCATGTTACTCATAGAAACTGCTTGCTTATATTATACATGTTTCCCTACTTTCTTGGTTATTACAAACCTCTGGTCAGAATTACAAGCTAGCTTCTCACATTACCCATGTGGTATGGATTTCTTTATTTATCAATAAGTGTAGAGGCCGACAGTTTTAAAGTCAAATCCAAACGAAAGACATTTGACAAACTTTTCATGGTCCGAAGACAACTGAGAGGAAGTCGCCGAAGAAATATTTTTTCATATTTCGCTTTTTTCGATACGTCTGAGCCAGAATTCGAATCGCAGGCTCGTATCTAATAAGTCAACAAATTACTACTACCAGAATACGAGGACCTCTTATTATATTTGCGAAGTGTATATCGCGGATTATCATAAAAGTTCTGAAATTCTGAAGACCAAAAAGATAATTCAGTCCGTGTGAGACAAACTGAAAAGTGAGAGTGTAGCCAAGAGGCTGGCCAACCCCAAGGTGAAACAGAATATAATATTTCTGCAAAGTGACGTGATGCGTTTATGTATGAGGTATTAAATTTAATAAAATTTTGTTTAATTTAATTTAAACAAACCGTTATGTATAGCAAAGCACGCTGGGTTCTGGTTAGTTACATTTAAAATGCCCTTCATTATAGAGAAATTATACAGAATATTCAAACAGAAAGTGTAATTTAATTATTGACATTCAACTTAGACGTCCTACTCAATATTTATTAACAATTTATTCGATATCTTCATTTACCAAACTGCTACAATAAAAACTTTCTAAAGCGGAAAATATTTATTGTTATGGTATGAAATTTAGTTTCCGCTGTTCTGTTTCATCAATCGAATACAGTGCTCGTCTCTCCCATACAGCCTTGTTATTTTTTTTTTTTTTTGGTTTGTCTGGCTAAAATACCTAAAATGATAATGCGACCAAATTACGCCAAACATTTCTGGTTATTTTATTTTATTTTTCAAATATTCAAAATAAATTGGAAAATACTGGTATTGAGTCAGTATTGGGGACAGTAGACATTCCTCCAAAAGTTTCTATGTTTGTATTCAAACCAAAATTTATACATTACATTACATAGCCTGTGTGGCAACAGGAAAAACAAAATAATTTTATTTTAATGATTATTGTTGCCTTCAGAAAGCAATGAACAAACATAAAATAAAATAAAATAAAATAAAAAATAATAAAAGAATACTTTTTTCTGCTGATTCTAACAAGCAAAAATTTAAAACTATAACAGTTTAAATATTAAGTATTGTATTCGACATACAGGAGATGTTTTGTACATTACAACCCTTTACTTAGGAGGATTACGACATAGCTTCCCACGCTACTTAAGTTGTACAAAATTAAAAGTTATCGTTTTTGAAAAGTATGATTGTGATCATTTTTCTCACCTATTCTTTTACTACTTTTTGAGTTCTTTAAGGAACTTAAGAGCTGTCAAGTTTACTGTAGCAGGTCTTATGATGATATTTATACCATCTTTTCGTTGTCTAGATTCTAGTAATAATGTGCACTGTGAACCCGTGGTTAGTTATTGGAATGGATGTAGTTGGTTCTACTACTCCTTCTGTCTCCTTCCAGCAACCTTTTTTCCTAATTCCAACACAATGTACTGTATGAGAGCGTAGGTCTTAAAAGAGGTGACCTTCTTTTAATACTCTTTGTTTATTTTAAGTTTCTGTTTCCGGAATGAATTAGGTTCTGAATAAATTAGGTTACGTTACGTAAGATGGCAGACTTCTTCTTAGAGAAAGAGGTTCCACTTAGGCCAGCAATCTTTAAATTAAAAACTTACGTCAAAAAGGTCAGAAAGTGGAAAGACAAAAACCTTCGTCAATCAACGACGTTGATTAGGCCATCACTGTCAACAGCAAGCATTATAGGCCGATGATTTCCAACTTCTTTGAGACGAAAATGAATGATCTAAATACCAATGACAAGTGGTTCCAGCAAGACAGTGCTACGTGACATGTAGTTTAAGCCCCATTGGATATTCTGCACGAGGTGATGTGAACTGGCCACCGAATCATGCGAATTGGAGTTTCCTTAAGCTAATCAGTAAATTTTCTGCCAAAAACTCTGGGAGTAAATAAAATTTCCATAAAATTTTCTATAAATTCTGTTGTTCGGACACGATTTTAAACTGTAGGTCCCGTCTCTCATAGATAAAATTAACACTCCCAACATGGGTAGTGTTCGAAGATAGGTCGTAACCCTGAATAAAGGTTTGTAAGCGAGTTAAATTAGTCAAGATTTTAGGTTCCCACTTATTGATGTGAAGAAGAGTTTTGCACCAGCGCAGGCATTTCAACGAAATGGCTGAACAGTTCTGTACGAACGGCGAGTGGATACCAGTTTATAGAGACATTTTCTCAATGGCGAAAATGGTGGAGCCGATTTCTTATCAACTGGCAATAATATTTTCAGTGATTAAATATAAAAGATCCTTGTTTTTTTATAGTACTAAACGGATATTGTCATTAATCCATTTATTCGAAGCAGGTGAGGAAAGCAGTAAGACATTCCTAAATAAACTTGTATCGTGCGATTAAGAACAACAAGTATTAAAAGTGATTTACTTTTCAACGTCCCCATGGCACATCGCACATCGATTAGCGTTCTCATGCTCTTATTACGATTGTGTTTTGGGTCAATAAATTTCGATTAGTTTAGGCAATGTCTTCTTCGCATGCTTTGTCGATAGTCAATGCGAACAGACTACAATATATAGTATTTCTAATCCCCCTTCACTTTTTTTAAGTAAAAAAAAATTGTTTTCTTTTAATTTCTTTTTGCTGATTTTGTTGATTGTTTTGTAAGTTTTGAACCACAAAGGAACTAATCTGAAAGGATTAAAAACTGTAAAAACATTTCAAAATCAGCATAAGCAGATCGAAATAATGAGTACATACAGAAAATTTTGGTATGAACAATAATTCTTACTTGTTTATTAAAAAAAATTAATTAAATTTCATTGTATTAATCAGGACCATGAATCCTCAGCCAAGATCTTCAGTATTCGACGAAAGAGTAGGTAACCATCGATAGCTGAAGACCTGGAATTATATACAACAACTGCTTGGTATAAATGTAAAATTGACTTAGTCAAATCACAATTAGGAATAGAAAATGAATCGTACATATTGTTACATTTTAACTGTTTAAAAATGTTTAAAATGTGAGTTCGTTGATTGCAAAAAAAATAAAAATAAATTGGTATTTAGTTTCAATTAAATTCTTTATTGGTTGCACTACTTTTGTGTGCCACTGTTTATAACTTGGCGTATATAACAATAATTGCTTGTTAGCTATTTTTCTTTGCTTACAACGTAAAAAGATATCAAATGATATATGCAAACTTAAACTTTGTTTGAGTTCTGCAGTATGGATGGTTTTGAAGAAGCGTTCTTATACCACCTTAGCTGCACGGTATTGTTATTGTAGTTAGCAAGTGTTACTTGAAAACCAATGTGCTGAAAACTATTTATTTAAAGTTTTTACTTATCGAAACCCAAAAATTTTAAAATACATTGAAAATGATTAAGGAGAAGTAAAGAAGAAAAAAAAAACGAAATGAGGAAAACTTCAAAGACTACAAAATTAGTTTGTTTTTAAAGGACAGTTTATACACAAAATTTTTTAAAAGAGTATGTTTGTATGTCCGCAGTAATAGAAAGGGTTCTACAAAAGATAAAATCGTATAGAAATTGCATGTTTGGCATTTCATTACAATAAAGGGAATGGAAAAATTCCAATAACTTATCTCAACAAATACTCATTTTAGTTGTGATTGATAATTCTTCATCTTCATTTATTTGTGAATACGTTTATATTCCGCTCTGTTTATATTGTTTTTATTTTCGTTTTTATTAGAACATAGAGTTGTCGTAAAGCGTCATATTAACCGTTGATCGAGCTTTGTATCAAAAATGATACATTTCAATTTTTAAGACGATATAAATTTAATTCAGAAAAAGTTAGATGCCTGATATTTTTTTTAATTCGCCAGTATTGTTATCAGCATTATTTTAAACCAAATAAAGAAAAGAAAATTCTAAACAGAAATTAAAAAAATTAAAAAACTTCTAATTCTGGCTTTTGTATCATTTGTGATACATACGACTTTCCTAGGTATTCTTTGGTGTTGTGTATGCATTTTTTTTATATTTTTAAAGATTTCGTGATGTTTTATCGTAAATAATACACTATTTATGGTATTTGAGAAGGAATTGAAAGTTAAGTTTTCGATGAAAGTGAAAATGTTGAATTTTCTGTTCTGGATATATTCTTGAGACTGATTGAAGTAGTCATAGTCTAGTATGAAGCGTGTTAGCTTATAGTGTTTTCACACCGAGTGGTTTTAACGCAAAAGTTGGTTTTAACGTTAAAACCAAAAATAAAACCTGATTTTACCATACAAAATTATTGTGTTAAAACCAAAATAAAACCTTTTTTTGAATTGGTTTTAAGTTGGTTTTATGAAATACAACCTTGTTTTGATGTACTAAATGTACTAAATCAGAGCTACCAGCTCTGAAAACCTGAAAACAGCTGATAAAAACAAAAACAAATGTAAAAAAATAAATAAATAAATAAATGTAAATAATCATTTATTTTGTATTAAAAAAGGAAAAATTTGGAATATTTTTAATTTCTTCAATGAAAATTTTAAAAATTTGTAAATATTTAATTATTAATCGAAATGTGTGTTGTTTCTGGTCACAATGAATATAGTTTCTTGTGCGAAAGGTAAGTCAGAAGCTAAATATATCAAGATGAAATAAGGCATACTGCTCATAAAATTTTTTTCTCGCAGTCATAAATGTCATGAATTTAAAACCAATTTTAATAAAACTTGCAGTGTGAACGCAAAATCAGCTGTTTATGGTTTTAATGCTAAAATCAGGTTTTAAATTTTGGTGTGAAAACACTATTATTAGATGTCAGACCAAGGCTCAAACCTCAGGCCAGATATTTCGAATTTACACCGAAAGATTGTAATGATAGATTATGTATGCATGTATGTAATATTCCTACTGCTGAAGACTCTGAAGAAGAAGAAAATAGAAGCTCGGCTTATAAACTGACGAAAGTATTGGCAGCAACAAACATGACAATAGGATGTTTATCGCCAAATATGGTACTACTTGGAATAGAGAACCAGAGGAAATTAAGCCCAGTTTCAGTTCAGAAATTGTGGTATAACATATCCGTTCCTTTGGTGAAATAAGCCTATAATCCCAAGAGATGGGCTTTGCATTGAAACCATCAGCTGGTATAAAACGAAGGATTAGTGAGTGAAAAAGTTAGCACATTGATTTCCAGTAATAGTATACCTAGATGCACAATATATTGATGAAATTGATAGGTATTGCAGGAAGTCCTCAAGGTAAAAATTTAAAACTTGAGGATTCACTCATGTGAAACTGTTTTAGTTGTGCTATTATAGTTTCGCATAAACTTCTATGGGGATCCTTTAAGTCATAAACAAAGTAGCGACACATGTTGCATGAGCATCTCGTTGTCTCGAAAATTTCCAGATACACATTTTTAAGTAATTCATGGTTTCTGAAGTACAATGTGCAATATCAACGATTATATGTTAATCATATAATAATTAAGTTTGGCTGAAAGCGTTTGTACAGTTACATACATACATGCATACATAATCGGTCCTTACAACCCTTCATTCAGGATTACAAACTAGTTTCTCACACCACTTATGTTGTGTGTATTAATTTTGTACATGAGTGGCGGGACTTATAGTTTAAAGTCATCTTCGAACGACAGATTAAAAAAAAAATTTTCATGGCAATTTTTTTTAATCCCAGAAATTTTGCGAATTTTCGATGAAAAAATAGTTTTTCATACTTCATTTAGTTGGATATGTTTGACCTGGGATTTGAACCTTGGTCCCGCATCTAATAAGCCAACGCAGTACTTACTATACTACGGCTACTATTTTACACATATGTAGAGTTATACCGCTTGTGTTATTATCCTAATCGTGATTTCTAGGCGGTTTAAACTGGGATATGTGAATTTTTTGCTGAATGAGACTTTAAAATGGATATAGACTAATTATTTCGTAAAATGTTCTGTGGCTGCTGGAAAGGAATGACAGTCATTGAGCGCTATAAATTATAAGCAATTAACAGTGTGATTTTTACCACAATTTCTACATATTTTCAAGCTGGCATAATCTTTAGACGTGTGGAAATGTTTAACTCTCCTCAAATAACGCAGATAGAAGGTAACTTTCCGAACGATCTTGTGTGGCCTTACATAGATAATTTGTCATTACAACCCTTCAGTTCAGGATTACGACCTAGCTTCTCACACCACTTATGTTGTGTGTGTTAATTTCATACAGGAGGGGCGGGACCTACAGTTTAAAGTCGATTCCGAATGACAGATTTGTAGGAAACTTTTCAAGGCAATTTTATTTACTATTAGAATTTTTGCCAGAAATCTCCTGAGCGGAAGTCGCCAAAGAAATATTTTTTCATATTTCGCTTTGACGTCTGACCTGAGGTTTGAATCGTGGCCTTACATCTAATACGCCAACACACTACCTACTAGACTACGGCGACTTCTTGTGTGGCCATATTCTTGACAATTCTGGCAATGCACTATGTTTCTTACACATTTATTTGCCCCCGTAATAGATATTTTACCCTTTAAATGGAATGCAATTCATTGCATCTAAACATTTTCATTTTCATGCTTGTCAAATTGTGAAATTATTTTTCTGCCTATGATTTTAGTTTGACATTAATTTAATAACCTCCAGCAGAAATCTTTCTATTTTGGGTTATAATTTTATGTTGTATTCACTTTCAAAACAACTGGCTTCCTAGTCTTGAATATTTTTATTATTTTATTATTTTTCTTTTACGACACTATATGGCAATAGGTTTCCTTGATATACAAAAAAAGAAAAAAGAGGTGGTTTATCAGTGAGTTTATTTTTTATACAACTAGTTATTTCGAGAAATCGACTGTTTTAAAATTTCGTCTGTGGTCTCACCTACTATGAGGATATATTTGATCAGAGATTGATCCCAATTAAACAATTTATAAGATTATTCTCTTTTATTTTTATTATTTTATTGCATTCAAATAAATTATTTGCACCCAACGATAAAAAAACACTTGAACAATACCATTCAAATAAAATTTTTGGTTTGAACTCTCACTATCCCGCATTTTAAAAAAAATTCCACCATAGAAATATACTTTTAGTATATATGCAGTACAACTGCTATGCCATTTAAATAAATACAATGTATTTCATTTATAATTCATCGCAATTACTTTAATTTTTTAATTACTTTAAGTGCCAATGCAATTTATTTGTGCTTTCGTTGAATTTTAAGGACTACGGTATATAAACCAAATTAAAACTTTAAAAAAAACTTTTGAATTTAAGTGAAAAGATAATTGAAAATACAAAATAATTAAATTGCAACAATGCACTTAATATATTTAGGGCCATTATTACAACTTCCCATTAAAGTTGGGTTTAGTTAAAGCTAACTTTAGGTAAACTGAACTTTAAAGTCACCTTTAACTTTTCGTTATTACAACCTAATGATAAAATAAAGATAACTTTTTCAAAAATATGGCAGTGCCGGAGCAATATCGATGATACTGCTCAATAAAGCAAGTTTTTTTTTTAAACGCAGTGGCAACGACAGCCTTCTGTTTTTTGTAGTACATATATACCCATTTGGTTTACATTTGAAGTTTCCACATTGAATATAATATATAATATGGCAAGTTCAAACATAAACTTAACTTTAAAAGTTACCAATAGGATGTTCTTCCCTTTAGCTTAACGCTCTCTTCTACCATATTATCCACTTATAATAATGAAAAACAATTTATCTGCATGTTAAAATCCTCCCTTTAGTTAACGGTAAGTTGTACTAATGGCGCTAAGTAGGATGTTAGGATTACTGTTGTACAAAAAATACCATATTTATACATATATTTTCCATTTACAGTATTTGTTGTGTTAATTTACTAAATATTTAAATGCCATTTACACATTCACTGCAACTTATTTATTTTCCATTTTTATATCCTACACCTAGTGAATATTTAAATGAACGTTCCTTTGACAAGAAGTCCAAAAAAATTTATATGCATTAGGAGGGCACATTATTGATTATTACAACCATTCAGTCAATATTATGATCTAATTTTTCACACCACTTATGTTGTGTGTGTTAATTTTATACATGAGTGGTGGGACCTACAGTTTAATGTTGATTCAGAACAACAGATTTTTTGGGAAACTTTTCCCGAAAATTTTATTTACTCTCAGAGTTTTTGCCACAAATCTGCTCAGAGGAAGTCACTAAAGAAATATTTTTTCATATTTCTTTGTGTTGGAGATGTCTGACCTGGGGTTTGCACCGTGGCCTAATGTCTAATAAGCCAACACACTACGTCCTAGACTATGGCGACTACATAAAAATAATATTAGGTTGCTCGAAAGTCCCTTACAGATGCATCCAGTTGAGTTGACTGCGCACTGGCTAATTGCGTAACCATGTTTGCATGATGGTAATACAGCTAATGACTATTGTTGTAGAAGTTGAGCTCTTCTAGTGCCTGGCGTAGCGAGTTTAGGGAGCACATCACGGAGATATTGTGTGCTGTTCTGAATAACGTTCTCATTTAACTCAGTCTAACAATGTGGACGTGCAATTATATAAGCTTATTGCTTATTGCTGGTGCTTATCAAAGCGTTATCTTAATACTCCCGACAATCAGAATAAATCCGTTAATCAGGTGGTTTCTTAATAGTAAAAATATCACAACAAAAAAAAAGAAAGAAAATAATTTATATTAAAGAACGGCAGCACATAAAATGAATTTGAATAAAAAAATTTATTTTCATCAGCCTAGTCTGTTCTTTAGCTCAATTATAGTGAAATATTTTTATTTTTTATAAATACCCAAAGAGATTTAATATATATATATTTTTTTTTTTTTAATTTAATTGTGATTATTTATTACTACTATTAGAAAATTCATTACATTTTATCTCTGAAGAAATATTTTTCGTGTTTCGTTTTGTTGCAGATGTGTAATCTAGGGTTTGAACCGTGGATTCACGTCTATTAAGCCAACACACTGCCTGCTAGACTACGGCGACTGAAAAAATTATTGCTTTCTGCAAATCATTAACATAATTTTCGGGTACAATTCGCAATCTTTAACGCGATTAATAATTTTTCGATATATACTGAATATACGTGATGACTAACATCAAAAAAAAAAAAAATAAGGCTCGTTCACAATAAATATTTCAATGCAGATAATTGTATTTTGGCGCTCACTTCATACCGGTACACCAGGTATATGTGAATGGTAATAGTTACTCAAAATTAAAGTACAGTCAAAGCTCGGTATAACGAACGATATATTGTCAGGCCCTTTCGTTATAGTGAAAAATTCGTTATATCGCAAATTTTTTTTTTTATCAAAATTTTATTAAAAAAGAAAAGTACATTTAACTAATTTTATTAAAAAATAGACATGTCCATAAATAACGTTTGATAATCAATAAGTGAATAAAAGTGTTAAAAAGTATTTAAGTTGGTGGAAAAAAATCATTTATAGACGCTTGTTTCTTCTTCCTGTATATCTCGAAGTACTAATTGTTTTGAAATATTAATATTATTTTGGGAACCCCATTGTATACATTTAGCAAAACATTTTATTACTTCAGTATGCTTTATTTTCCAAAGTAATATCATTCAAGTCTCCATTGTTGCAAAATCTTAAAGCAAAGATTTAAATTTGCTTACATTTGGAAAAATTGTACTTAATAGTCTGACTCCACGTCTTATACGCTGTACTGTAAAAGTACCTTTGAAAAAGTCTAGAAAGGGGGATCTTGTCCTTATCAGCAAACTCAAATTTTCCAAAAACAGAATTTTTTTTCAACATTTAGATAATGCGTCCTCGTTAACATTGTTCCAGGCGAGACCTATCATACAGGACGCATCATAAAGAGAAAGACTTTGTAACAAAATTAATGATGTCACCTGTTTCAGATGCCACTACTTTTGAAAGGAGGCTATTTCTGTAGTGTAATTTGAGTAAGCGAATGGCGTTTTGGTCCATTGCCTGGATAAGAGGAGTCACGTTTGGTGGCATGTACATTGTCCAAATTTTTCCATCTTCTGTATTTTTGGATTGACTTGGAGCATTGTCCAGTATCAGCAAAGCCTTCATTGGCAAATTTTTATGACCACTTGTTCAAAAGCACTGTGTTTTTGTATACAATAAAAACCAACGGTACTTTAACGAACATTTTTTGTGTTCTCTTTTGTTAAATTCTTTTTGTTCTTACCATTTTTTAAATCATTCGTAATACTGAGCTTGAAAATTACAAAACATTCGTTATATAAGGTAGTCAATGTAAGAAATTTACTCATTCGTTATATCCCGAATTCGTTAAAGTGAGTATTTGTTATACCGGGCTTTGACTGTATTGTCTTTTCACCTGTTACTGGCAATGACAGCATGGTTATGAACTGTGCCACACAATGCTACTTTGCCGTTTATATGTATTGTATTTGCCTTTCAAACTAATATATGTATAAGAGACTCTAGGAGCGAAGTAGTAACTAAAAGATAATACTAAACGAAATAATAAATATTTATAAACAAACACTTCATGGCACATGTGCGTTTCTCTTGAATAGGCCTCAACCACATGATAATGGCTTTTCTGTGTACACATGTGGCATAAATAAAATCTAACAAAGTAATGAATATGTTGACAAATAAAATTTAATAAATAATCGATAAGAAGCACAACAAACATACTTATATCTATATATATGGTATAATCATACATGTACATGTAATTATAGTTTCGTGCTTCTCATTGTGTGAAAATATCTCTTGACTCGTATTGAGTGCAGCCCTAATTGACTGTGAGTAAGAAATAAGCAGGCCACAAGAAGAAAGAGCAAAAACTTTACAACAACTTTGGTTTGGGTTTTTTTAAAATTAAATGTTTTTTGTAAATATTTGTATTTTTACACAATCTAAAGAGGATAATTGAAGAAAACTAATTTGTTTCCTTAAAATATACATAAAAATATCCTAATATATTATATTATAAGTAAACATACAAATTTTAATAAAATTATAATTAATTTAGATAGAGATTATCTTTCAAAGATGTGGCTTCTTTAACCCTGGACAAAAAAAATCAGAAATCGATATTAAATTCTAAATAATAGATTTGAATCGTTTTGGTCGTTTTGATTAACCGTACAAATAGAAATATGTAACGTCAGTTTAACAGAAAAAAATTTGTTTGATTTTTTTTTATAAGAAGATGGTTAGAAATTCAGGTCACATCCACCGAGTGTTACTATGAAAACAAAGAGATTTTCTTCATATTCTTCTTTGGGTTTCAATTATTTAAATTAATACACTTGCACACTTAAACAATCATTCATTTGATCAGTCATTTAGTTTAGAATTTCAAAGTAGAGCACGTTACTTTTTTTTGGTGGACTATAAGAAAAAAAAAACAAAGTTTAATTCATATTCTTTTCTACCTTTTTAAAAACGTTAAAAATATAAGTTCGTAGATGGCAAATAAAAGTAAATTTGTGCTTCAATTTTAAATAAATCCTTTATTGTTCACATAATTCCGTGTGCCACTTTTTACAATTGTTACAGTGGCGACGAGATTGGGATTCGTTTTTTTTTTTAATTAGAAGGAGCAACATTGTATGTGAGATTTTGATTAAAGGTGTGTGAAATGAAAAGGTATTTGTATAAATATAAGAATGTTCATACATACGTTTGGCAAATATTTTCCAACGTGAGAAAACTGGAGAAGGATTATTATCTGACAAATGTCAGGGGCCGCGCGTTAAACGCAAGCCATAATTGAACAATCTGACAAATGTCAGGGGCCAAGCGAAGAACGCAATCCAACATTTCAAAATCGGCCCAATGGCTGAATAATAGTAATACAGTAATGCTTGACTTTGTTTTTACATTTCAGGTTTTATCTATCTAGAACATTATGTCTGATACAATAAAACCGTTCCTCTGCGATTCAATTGAGAAGTCATTGGTGCGTATAGAGTGGGAAAAATGGCTTCGGTCATTTCAAGTTTATGTGGACGCAGAGAAGATAACTTCTGTCGTACGGAAACGTAATAAACTTCTCCACTTGGGAGGGCAGCAATTACAAGCTGTAGCTGATTCTTTGCCGGGAGCGGTTATACCATATGATGAAGTAAAGAAAAATGATGTGTAGTCAATAAACTGAATGATTATTTTACGCCAAGAAGAAATTCTGCGTTTGAAAGACATATTTTTCGTAAAATTAATCCTGTAGAAGGTGAAAGTTTTGACACATTTGTTTTGCGGTTGCGTCAACAAGTAGCCAAGTGCTCATTTGGTAATACAAAGGCTGAAATAGAGGAAGTTTGTTTAAAAGATAAGATTATTGATGCATGGGTAACATTAGAGTTTAAATGCAAGTTGTTAGAAAAAGAACATAGCCTTGAAGAGATTTTGGATGCATGCCGCGTAGATGAACAAATAAGTAAACAGACACAATCAATGATGTCTAAACCAGAATCAGAGATTATCAATAAGATCGCGAATACCATGAACCAGTTCCGAGCATATGCTTCTGAAAAGATCAGCAGCCTATGCGACGCGTGCCTGTTGCTGGGGAAGAACAAGTCATACAAAAATTAGATGATGCACTTAGTCAAGACATTATCGAACCAGTATTAGGTCCAAGTCCCTGGATCTCGCCGATAATAGTAGCATTTAAGGAAAATGGCGATATCAGATTGTGTATAGATATGCGAAGGGCGAAAAAAGCGATATTGAGAGAAAATTACCGTCTTTCGAAACTTTTATGACTAATCTGAGGGGAGCTAAGTATTTTACCCGATTGGATGTGAAAAACGCATACCACCAATTAGAACTTCACGAAGAGAGCAGAGAAATCACAACCTTCATAACCATTCGAGGATTATTTAGATTCAAACGACTACTGTTCGGAGTAAATTCTGCTCCTGAAATTTTTCAACGTATGTTAGAAGAAATGTTGGTACCATGCCCTAATGCCATGAATTATATCGATGACATTATAATCTTCGGAAGTAGTGAGGAAGAACATGATAAGGCAGTTGC
Source organism: Sarcophaga carnaria (assembly GCA_958299815.1). Taxonomy (NCBI): domain Eukaryota; kingdom Metazoa; phylum Arthropoda; class Insecta; order Diptera; family Sarcophagidae; genus Sarcophaga; species Sarcophaga carnaria. The sequence continues at coordinate 68,909,382 of OY283149.1, read as the reverse complement.
ACTAGTACGCAAAATTTTTCGCGATAATGATGTTTGTATAAATGAGGAAAAACGCATTTGGAAAACTCAAAAGCTAAAATTTCTGGGCCATGTGCTGTCTGATAGTGGCATAGAAGCCGATCCGGAAAAAGTGCAGGTAATAACCTCGTTTAGAGATCCTAAAAATAAAGAAGAAGTTCGCAGTTTTTTGGGGCTAGTCACCTATGTGGGAAAATTTATACCAGATTTGGCAAATCGTACTGACGCATTACGTCAGCTTCTTCAGAAAGACATTAAATTCAATTGGGGTCCTGTGGAAATACAAGCTTTTAAAAGCTTGAAACTGTTGCTGTCTGAAATACCAAATTTATCCTATTTTGATCCAAAACGTAAAACCCGTTTGATTGCTGATGCCAGTCCAGTTCGACCAGAATAACGATTCGCTCATCATATCATTTGCCAGCAAAAGTTTATCAGATGTTGAAAAACGATACTCTCAAACAGAGAAGGAAAGTCTCTCGTTGGTATGGGCGGTTGAAAAGTTTTATTACTACTTAGCAGGCTTAGAATTTGAACTTGTAACAGATTATAAACCGCTAGAGACGATCTTCAATCCTACATCAAAGCCAAAAATAGATAGAAAGATGGCTATTACGTCTTCAAGGATTCAAATTTAAGGTGATTTACAGGGCTGGTAAGGAAAATATTGCCGATTCACTGTCTAGACTTAGTCAGATAAGCAATACCGAATGCTTTGATTGGAAAGGAGAAGAGAGTGTTTGTCACGTTGTTACGAGCTGTGTGCCTACTGCACTTTCTATTTCAGAAATTGCTCAGAATAGTGTTCAGGATGAAAAGATAGTTCACGTAATATCACCTCTTAAAACTGGCACCTGGAATCCCGCTCTATCTAACAGTTTTTACCCGTTCCGTTTCCAGTTATCGACAGTTGGTAGTATACTATTGCGTGGAACTCGGTTGGTGATTCCGAGAACTCTTCGATCAAAAGTACTCGAACTAGCTTATGAGGGTCATCCAGGAGAGTCAGCTATGAAACGAAGATTAAGGTCAAAGGTTTTGTGGCCCCTTATGGATCGTGAAGTAGAGAATTTTGTTAAAGCTTGTAGAGATTGTCTTCTTGTATCGCAACTATCAAACCCGGCTCCTATGAACCGACATCAGTTTCCAACTGGTCCTTGGATAACGTTGGCTTCAGATCTTTTGGGTACATTACCAAACGGCCAGTACGTGCTCGTTTTCATTGATTATTATTCCAGATATATGGAATTCAAACTTCTTCGCTCCATATCTTCACAAGCAATTATTGAGTCAATGAATGAGATATTCTGTAGATTGGGATTCCCTAAATACTTGAAAACCGATAACGGTAGACAATACGTAAGTGCAGAGTTTAAGTTTTGTTGACAAACAAATATAGAACAAATATTGTCGCCGCCATATTGGCCTCAAGCAAACGGGGAAGTGGAGAACATGAATAGGTCTCTGGTGAAATGCCTGAAAATAGCGTCTGTAAATAAAAGAAATTTTCTAGAAGAGATTCAAAAATTTGTTCACTTGTATAATGTTACACCACATTCCACAACTGGAGTTCCCCCAACAGAGCTTAATAGAGTCATACGAGACAAATTACCTGGAATACAGGATTTAACAGGAGAATACGTAGACTCCGCAGAAAAGGATCAAGATTGCATTAACAAACAAAAAGGCAAAGCGATCGCTAATAAAAAAAGAGGTGCAAAGGAATGTGATAGATCAGTAGGGGATAGGGTTCTACTTAAAAATGTTGTGTTCGCCCATAAGTTGACGCCGAATTTTGATACAACTGAATACGTGGCAACGGCAAGAAAAGGTAATCTGGTAGAAGTCTCAAGTGGAGATAAAGTTTTACATAGAAATGTAGCCCACCTCAAGAAGATTCCAACAGTTATAGCACCATTACCACCATTACCGATTTCTTTGACTAATGGGACAACTTCTGAGCCTATAGATAAAAAGAATTCATCACCGAGCATCGAGCACCAATATACCAGAAAATCTGCAGACAAAGATTTCTCCTGGAGAAAAGGTTTCGGTCGGTGAAAAAGATTTAAAAATCCGTCTTAAAAACATCGGAGGGATGTGGCACTCCATGTAAAATAATCAAAGTTAGCCATGCAAAAATGAATAATAGAAAAAAATATATTTATTAATTTTATTCTAGAATATAGTTCGAGATCGAACAGAAGGCTTTGTAAAATAAATTAAACTAATGCAAAAAATAATAAATTGAATTGTTTCGTTACTCTTAATAAAAGAAATAATTTTCATAATTTGGATATATTTGACGGGTTGTTACAATGATAATAAAATTATGCACATTATAATGAAGGAAATTTTGTGAAAGTTTCAGTAATTATTCTTTAATATCATGGAAAATAAATTCAATTGTAGACTTATTGATAACAAAACCGACGAGATGCTTTTAGTATTGTAAATTTGTTTATTTTGCTGAATTCACAGTACATAACGCTAACAGTGAGAAGTTTAAAATAAAACTTCATGCAACCAAACATTTGGTGACTAACACATTCATGTCTGTTCTATAAATCGACCCGTTTTGAAAAACGAGAGATTTTTTAATCCGAATAAATTGATATTTGGTGTTCTACAAATCTCTCGTTTTGGTATAATTCGAAATAAACTACCAATTTTAATTTAAACTTCAAAATCAGCTGTTGATTGAAAAATAAAAATATTTTAAATAAAAAAGGATCTAAAAACATTAAAAAGTACTTAAAATGCCTGGAGCGTTTGTGTTAAGTTATATAAATTGTATGTACATACAGTAGAAATGCAATTTGTCCAGATGTAAGTTATTTTTCCTCTTTTAGATTCATTGAACTTTACCGCGTTAGAAAGGAAGCGTTTGTAATGATATTGGACAGTATTGGTCATTTAATACAAGAAGGATCTTCGTTTTTAGCTGTTAGTTCATTTCAAGGTGCTCTTGGAAATGAAACACATCTTAGTCTTGGGCGTAGTACGATTTCAAAAGTGTTGTGGAAAACAATTTAAGCTTTGGAAAACAATTTGTGTCCATTATGGATTAATTTTGAACTCACTAGAGATGAAATCAGAGAATCCAAATTACGTTTTTTTACAAAATTTGGATTGCCCGGCGTTATAGATTGCGTCGATGGGAGTCATGTAAGACTATTAAAACCAACAGTGGACGAATCGTTATTTTATATTCGAAAAGGTTATAAACTAAAAATATATTGTTTACTGTTGTTTTAGAGAGATTTGTGTTGTGATACCTTTAAACTTCGCTCAAAAAAGTGTTTTTATTTACACAACTAATTTTTTTCGTACTTGGAATTTATTTAATTTAAATATTAATTATTTTATTAATTTATTTTTAATTTAAATATTTGGAAGTGTGTGTATTCTGACAAAAATTAATAAAAAAAAAAGACTTCAATATTTATTTTCAAATTTAATTTTTCAAGTTTTTATGCAATTTATTAGATTACATTCGTTTTACTTTCAACAGGCTTTGTTTACTCGGTTTTAAAACTAGAATAATTATGTGAATTCGGTTTAGAGAACACCAAAAAATGTGAATTCGTTTTTAAACGAGAAATTTACTCGGATTCGGTTTACAGAACAGACATGATTGAACGTAATGTAATAACAACAAGTATGTGACGTATGAGTCATATCTATTCCATTACTTTGCATACTTTCCAGGGTAATTCTTTTAGTACATGTCATATGGTGCGTATAAGTAATATGTTTTAAATTGAATTAAATATAATGTATACGGTTAATTTGGGATTAATGACTTGTTATAAAAATTTTAACTTCGTAGAATTAAATTATCAAATCGCAAAGAGTTTATGGAATTCTCTTTCGGTTTATGATATTTTAGAAATGTGCAGCTTGGAGGCTTTAATTTATAGTATCAGGTTTCACTCCCAGTAAGTCAATATCTTTTACTATAACATGTATGTTTTTAGTACTTTCCATCGCTTAGGTATCAAAACTGTCGCTAAGTTTTACAAATCCCGAAACAACATTTTGTTATTCACAGTTCACTTGAATATACATTTTATCTCCGTAAAATGAATATGACTTCAAATGTAAACTAGATTCATCTTCTTGGTGGCTTCTGCAGGAGTCTTTTCCCATGTGTTCCAGAGCAATGCGCATTACATAGATGTCCATAATGCAATGTCCACTAATGATTCCAATAATCATACCAAGAGTGCACATTTGGAATTCAGGCAGACTATCTAGCTATCTAGCTTTGTCAGATTTTCTACGTCGTTCGACCCAAAGCCACCTATCTGGCGTTAACGGTGTTAAGGCTAGAAAATTCATCGAAGAGTTGTGCCACATCTGAACAGTTTATCCGCTCGTCAGGTACCCGGAATATTATCATGCCTCAATACCCATATGATATGAACGTTGTGCCAATCCGTGACCAACTTTTTCCATATGTTTCGGACCCCAGTGTTGTGACAGCCGCAGCTTGAATTTCTGACACTTCGGCTGGAGTATGCTGCAGTGCTCCGGTAGCCTTATGGATTTAGCTTTACCATCCGATTCAAAAAAATAAAAAAATACCGCAGAGTGAAAATCTGAATGGAATCGTTTAAGCATCATTTTTTCACATCTTTGTATATAAAAGAATTGATATCCGGAACTTTCCTGAAAAATCATCTCATAGCATTATAAAATCAATACATCCTACCTTAACTTGCTCTTGTTGTGGCCAATATTCGATCCATGCCACTGTTCAGTTGCACGGATAGTTGCCTACTAATCTTAGCCGCCAAGGCCCTACAATAAAGGTCAAGGGGAAAGGTACAAATTATATTCAGCGCAAACTAGAGCGTGAGTTATGTAATTTAAATTACAAACAATTTATTTTAATTTCTTGAAAACAAAATTGACTTTATTCTTTAAGAGTTCTTATAAGACTAACTTAAATATAACAAAATATAAAAACAAAAACATAAAAATTGAAGATATTTTAAGAATATAAATCACCAGATTTAACGGTATCTTTATGGAGTGATTTTGAGATGGTACATTATAACAGTGATTGAAATATAGAAAAAAAAAAAACTTAGTTATAATTGTTCTTAAATATTTAGAAATTAAAAATTTGAATTATAATTATAATGATATTTTTTTTTTTTACTATTTTAAGATAGCTACTTATATGTGTACTCGTACATGTTTTTAATTAAATAATTCACTATTTTTCATTAACTCTAAATAATAATTAAAAAATTCAAAATATTATTATTATATTAAATGTTATTATTTACACAATTATTTCAAGATATTCTTAAATATTATTCATATTTATAACACCATTATACTTCGTTTCTCTTTTTTATATTCGAGCTATGTACATTTTGTAATTCACTTAATCTAAATTTAGGTTGCTCTTTATGCTTTAATGACTGGTAATTTTTTATATATCCCTTATCTCTTTTTTCAGTATATTCTTCTCTATTACTATTTCTTTTACCTATATATTGATTTTTATTTTCAATTATTATTTCATAAATTTTGTTTTTATTACAATACCCTTGTTCAACTTTAATCGGTTTCTCTCTCAATACTGAATGATAACTATTGTTGTAATACTCAATTGATTTACTCATCTTATCTTTTATTCCCAGTAATGGTTCCTCAATAGTTAAAATTCTAATTTTCTCACAGAGAGTATTATGAAACCTCTCAATATCGGAGTTGCCTGTATGACTATTTGCTTTTACCAAATGTAATTCTATATTTTCATTCCTTAAATATTCCTTAATATTGACACTTTTAAACTCATTGTCCGTAATTAGGTTACCGAACTGACCTTTTAAAGACTTGTATAATCTTAACTTTTCGATTATAGTCTGGTTGGTTCTATCTTCTAACTAAAAGGCTGTTGCAAATTTTGAAAATTTATCTAAAAACGTTAGAAAGTTGAATTTGGAATTTGTATAAATATCCATATGAATTATCTGGTTAATATCATTTGGAGTTTCACTTAATTTGAATTTTGGCCTTATAGGATTACGATCAAATTTTGATCGATTACAAGTATCACAATTATCTGCGTACTTTTGTATTAAGGTTTTAAGGTTTGGATAATATATGATTCTCTTTAGACCTTCATAGTTCTCACTGATACCAGTATGTCCTGTTTCATTTCTGTGATAATTGTGTATTTGTTTATATGTTTCGTCTTCAGAGGTCATATCCATGGCATTATAGGAACATCTTACAAATTTAATTGAGCTATTGCCATCAAATAAATCGATAATTTTCTGTTGTAAAATATTGTATTTATTATCACTAAGTTCCGTAAAAATTCCAATTTTTCCTTTCTCTAAATTTCGCAACAATATACTTTCAAGGTCATTCTCTAAATCGGATGAACTAATGTAAATTTTTCTATTTCCGTGAACATTCATAACCTCTCTTGTTTTATTATCAGTTAAAATCAGCTGCGTTCTAAACCTGTTTACGACTGTATCCAAAATCGGTATATGATTTTGACTTTCCTCCAGTTGAGAATGAATGGTTGCACAGTCATCAATATTATTGTATAGAGAGGAAGATGGGGAAGTATTTAAAACATTAATATCACCAGAATTATTATCAATTCTGCTGAGAAAATCGGCAATCTGATTGTCTTTTCCCTTCAAATAATTAACAGTTAGATTAAAGTCGCTTAGTTTTATAATCCATCTATAAAGTCTAGGGTTTAATTCTTTACATTGTGACTTTACAAACAACCATCTTAAAGGTTGATGGTCGGAAAGGATTTCGAATTTAACTCCGTACAAATAAGGCCTAAAATAGTTAGTAGCCCAAACAATCGCTAGCAGCTCTTTCTCTGTTGCAGAGTAATTCCTTTCGTGGTCATTTAAAGTGCGGCTTGCAAAACAAATAGGATGACCGTTTTGTTGCAAAACAGCACCAAGAGCATTTAAACTTGCATCAGTTACTAGTTGGAACGTTTTTGTAAAGTCAGGAAATTTAAGCACAGGGGGTTCGGTTATTATCTTTTTTAATTTTTCGAAGGAATTAATAATCATTAGTGTCTAATTTGGCATCTTTTTTTAAATACTTAACCATAGGGTATGCAACTTTAGCATAATCCCTTATAAATTTTCGATAATATCCTGTGGCACCTAAAAATGATTTGATTGCCTTAACAGTATTAGGAAGCTTAAGCTTCAGCATCGAATCAACCGTTGAAGGATTAGGCTTAACACCCTGAGAAGTCAAAATATGTCCTAAATATAAAGTTTCTTTTGAGAAAAATTTACATTTATTAATTTGTATTTTAAGATTTGCTTCTCTTAACTTTTTAAACACTTTTCTTATATTAACAAGATGTTCTTGAAAACTTGTTGAAAATATCAGAATGTCGTCTAAATAAACAACACATATCTTGTTAATATGTTCACGAAGCACCGAGTTAATCAGCCTTTGAAAAGTTGCTGGTGCGTTCTTTAAGCCAAAAGGCATTTGATTAAACTCGTAGTGACCGTATGGCGTAGAAAAGGCTGTTTTCGACCTGTCTTCTTCTTTCACAAGAATTTGGTGAAAACCCTTTGCCAAATCGATAGTGGAAAAGTATTGTGCTCGACCTAATTTATCTAATATATTATCTATATTAGGAATAGGGAATTTGTCGTCTATTGTGATATTATTTAATTTCCGATAGTCTATAACTATCCTCCATTTCTTTTCACCAGAATTGTCCATTTTTTTTGGTACGATCCATAAAGCACTATTATATGGCGAATTACTGTCCCTTATAATACCCTGTTTTAACATAAGGTCAATTTGTTTACAAATTTCCTTCTCATGTACACGTGGATACCTATACATTTTCATATACACCGGACGGTCATTAGCTGTTTTGATCTCATGTTGAATGACATTAGTAAAATCTAAATTCTGTCCATCCCAATATATTAGATCACTATTAGAAACTAAAATATTATCTAATGCTAACTTTTCCTCATTATTTAATCCTTCAAACAAATTATCTAATACCTTTTTATTTATAATTTCTAACTGAAATATCTCATCCGGATCGTAAGGACAATATTTTATAAATTGTATTGTACATCCATTTATTTCTAAAGTTTCATTTTCCATGTTCACAATCGCCCCTAATGGTTTCAAAATATTTTGACCTAATATTGCATCAAACTGTTTTCTCTCAAACTTTGCTAACTTCTACGACATTGTTGCATTTTCCTGAAATTCTAAAGGTAATTTTGTAATTATTTCTTCCTTAACACTTACTTTACTATTCAAAGATGAGAAATAAATTGGTGTTTTTAATCGCATTCTTTCGTATTGAGGTAATTTATTAAGATCTAAAACGGAAGCTGTTGCGCCAGTATCAATAAGTGTGTTAATTTTTTCATTACCAATCGTAAGCTTTACTATTGGTAGTGATTTATGTGGCCCGCCATGTGAAAATTTATTTGTTCTTCACTAATAGAATTATCAACAAATTCTTCAATATGATCAACTTCCATGTTAGAACTATTATTTCTTGACTGATATGTTCGTTGAGATTTACCAGTATTATAACTTGTACTTGGGCCATTGTGTCTTTCCACATTATACGAGTTATTTTGGCTATAAGAACCATTTCTGTTATACTGTGAATTAGAAAATGTACATCTAGGATTTCCATTAGCAGAATTATTATTTTCATTTGAAAATCTCTTATTAGTTTTATTAAATTTTTCTGACGAAGTACCATGGTCATTAGTATTTTTATAAAATTTTACATTCTTTTGATTGTTATTAACTCTTATTAAACCTTCTAACTTAAGTAGGTTATAAGCATCTCTAATTTTATTAATATTTCTATTAATAACTACTGAAGCTAAATTTACATCAATATTATTTATAAAGGTTTTTAAAATTATCTTTTCTGCATGTTCTGGACTAAATTCTACAGGTTTATTATTATCATATTCATATTTCTCATTTATTTTACATAGAATACTTACTAATTTATTATAATAATTTTCAATATTAAAATTTCTTGCCTCAAAAGCCTCTTGGTACAATTGATGATATGACTCCTTTACTCCAAAGTTGCATATAAGTGCTTCCTTCACATCTCCCCAGGTTGGATTTGGCCCCAAAGTTCGCATCACATGAAGAGCTTCACCTTGTAGCTTATTTAATATCACTCTTTGATATATATATTTTTTCACGTCATCATTAGAGTCCACAAGAGCAAAAACACTTTCCACTTCTCTTAAAAATGATGTAAGAGCGTAAGAGTCATCACCACGATACTCATGAATTCTCTGAGCATCTTTTAAAATATCGTTCATCGATAATTGCCAACTCGACTGCATGATTATTTTTTTTTGTTATTTCAAACAATTGAAATCTGTTTGTTATTGGTTTTGAAGGTGACCTTGATTTTTAATTATAGTTTATTAAAGCAGTTCTTTCTTTATCACTTTCTTTTAATGTTTTTCAGTTGTCACACTTTAATATATTTGTTTTTGTTAATTAAAAAAACAGGTTTTGCTTTAGGGTTTTTAAATTTTTAGTAATAGCACCAAAATGCACAAATTGGTTTCATAAAATTTTTAAGTTTTTAGTCGATATTGTTCACAATTTTATTTTATGTAGAATGTTTTTCACAATATTTTATATTTATTAATTTTAAATAAGTAAAGTTATTATTTAATTCATTTAAATGCAAATTTCGGTTCGTTTTAAGACTGCGCCAGTTATGTAATTTAAATTACAAACAATTTATTTTAATTTCTTGAAAACAAAATTGACTTTATTCTTTAAGAGTTCTTATAAGACTAACTTAAATATAACAAAATATAAAAACAAAAACATAAAAATTGAAGATATTTTAAGAATATAAATCACCAGATTTAACGGTATCTTTATGGAGTGATTTTGAGATGGTACATTATAACAGTGATGATAAGTACTATTACATTATCATAACTCGTGTTACCACTGCTATACGCATACTTTTTTGGAACTTAAAGTACAATAGAGACATGAGTTGCTTGTTTTCGTCATGGGGATTTTGGTGTCAAATATTAGCTTCTCTCTGTTTCACCATTCACTTAAAAAGATGATGAAATTATGAAAAAAAATAAGAATTCATCACCAAATTGCTATCAAACGTTTGAAGAAATTGAGTATTTTCTGGCATGAATAATTACTCTTCTAGTTCTCTGTTTCATTTTATTTCATTTTAATGTGTCAGCATTTTGTGTAGTAGATTTTAACAATTTATATTTAAATTAAGAAAATTATATAAAAAGTCAACAAACAGTGTTCCAAACAATAAAGTAAATGCCGGACACTAGGCACTATACTTAATGAATATTTCAATTACAAATAAAGTATACGTCTGGAGGCCAGTTGCAATTACAAACAAGATTTCTTGCCACAGTAATTAAATATTGTAATAGAGCACAGCACACAAAGAAATAAGAAAAAAACAACTTCAAATTAAAGTTTCTTTAGGAGTCTTTGAATGGAAGAAAACTTACGAATGTAAACTTGAGAACACTTTCTTAATGCCATTTTGTAAATAAATTGTTTTTAATTGAATTATTTACAAGCCCACAGTGGTTTATAAAACCAGTCACAGATTAGCTTTGGTTACTGAAATTATGTTGCTTATACAAAAAGAGAAACTCTAATTGAAAAAAAAGCATTGAAAGTTAACTCGCTTTTGTGTTTACTTAATTCTCTGCAACATTTGTTTCCTCTTTCAATATTATTTTCAAGCAAAATTAATCTGTGATGAAAAGAATACAAGAGAACGATACATATCCGGGTTTTTTCTTTTCTTATTACAGAAGGATTAAAAGAAGAGATATTTTGCAAATGCAAACAGAATATAAGTTGACAGCAAATGTACTTACCATCCCAGCAACAAAATAAATAAATAATAATGAAAACACTACCATACGACAGAGTGTACATCGTGATTGTGTTTGTTCTGAGGAGTAACTTCTGCTCAATAGCTACTGCACAACTCGCAGCATCAGCAGTACGATGTTCAATGTTAAACCGTTATAAATAATGTTTTTTTGGACTTTACGCACAAATTTATTGATTACACAAACATTTCTGAACCAATCTCACAAACGTAAGCTTTCTTAGAAAGAGAAGGGATGGGCCTTTAAAACGGTGTACATATACGTATTATTTGACATAATATGCTATGGGTTTTGATGAGGTAAACTTGACAAATGCGAATTTTTTTTATATTTTTTCAAGTTTGTCCATTCACAGTAGCAAACTTTAATTAAAAAATATAAAACAAGTGATGATATTCTGAAACTGTATTCTCTTGTTAAGAGATTGACACTTCGTTTGCAAAATCGGACAGAAATTACCGTAGTTATTATTTAAATAGTATAACAGTCGTGTTATATTTTTCATATATATGTACATATATTTTTTCAAATGTATTTTCAGTTAAAAAATTTTCAAAATTTTAGATGAATTTTGATTGTTTGTTGGAAAATGTGTCAGTTTCACATTTAAGCGACCACCAGAGGTTGGCCAATGTTTGCGCAAAGCGAAATAATAATATTTGCAAAAAACACAAATATTAGTCGACTTATGGTAGTCGCCCAAACGTGAAATTGACACACTTTGGGGTAAACAATCGAGATCCATCAAAAATTTTGAAAATGTTTGAACTAAAAGTTCGTTTGATAAGGTGTCAATCTCTTCACAAGACAATGCTCTTTCGGAATGTCATCACTTATTTTATATTATAATATTTGAGCCATATATTTATGTATAGCGTTTTAAAGACCCCTTTTCAGAAAACTTTCGATTTTGAAAATTGGTTAAAATATATTTCGGTAATCAATAATTTTGTGTGAAAAGATTAAAAAACAGTTTTTGTCAAATAAAAGAAGTTTGGAGGGTACGAGAAATAAAAAAAATAGTTTTGAGTTCTACTCAGCAAAACTCACAACCTACACTATGTCATAAGCTGAGTGTATTTTGACTGCCGCACCGTGTTATATTTGGTATACGATATTAAGAAAATTATATAAAAACAAATAAAAGCAAAATTTCCAATGAAAAATTCAAGATAAAAAAGAACAATTAAAAAATAAATAAAAAGTGTAAAGTTTTTAATAAACAATTGCTTTGCCTGACCTTCAGATTGTTTGTTTACTTATTTGTAGTGAATATTTAAACAATTGATGCAGAAAAACAAAAGGAGTCAAGGTTCATATTTGTTTGAGATCTATATTGGCCAGGCCATCGCTACTAACGACAAGCACTATAGGTCTATGAAAACCATCTTTTGGCTTGAATTGGAGAAACTGGATACCTACAAGACTTTATTACGTGCCACACAGCCCACGTCACATTTGATATTCTACACGAGCTATTTGCAAGCATGCTCATCATTTTTTGGCCACAGGGAATGTTTTAGGCTTTTCTAGTGGGGTTTTCTTAAGTAGCAGGAGTATGTGAATGCGCCATAAGTCACAGCGGTCCTCAAAGGCAACATAAGCCATTCCAGCGATCAAATTTAGCCTGATTTATGTGTCAGACTCATTGCAAAATGGGCATTCTGATGCACTCCAACTAGAGAAGCCTTGGTCAAAATTGGAAGGATGTTATATTCCAAAAAAAAAAAAAAAAATATTGAATGATACCTCACATACATTTTCTTTATGTAAATTTAAAGGTAGAAAGCGCTTAATGAAAGAAGCAATACTACCCCTCTTTGACGTACAATAATTTCCCAAGGCATTTGCTATTTTTCATCTGTTTTTTTTTTGGGTTTTCCAATGTTCTTAGATCCTGGATTATCTTTCTTGATGTACCGATGTGCTCACTCTTGATAATATGATCAATGCAACTCCTTTTTCTGTACCTGATTTCTTTCTGTACACTTTCAAAGCAGAGTGACGCAGACTGTGTTTGCAACGTTGCTTTTATTGTGTTTCTAACATTAGCTAGGTTTTGAACCATATGTTCTGGTTTAATAAGACAACAGTCTTTGATCACAGTCTCTATGGCTTAAGTATTCATTCCACCCAGAACAAATTGCTATAGTGACCCATGTTAGTGTCTGTACCGTGTACAACTTCGACAAATGTCGAAAAAGTTTAAAAAGTATAAAAATCAAAAATTTTGTTCATTGAAGTTAAATTAAAAACAAACTGTCCATGACATATTGTCAGTTGCCTCTATAATGTGCTCTTATTTGAAGTTTACTTGCTTTTCCAGGAACATAAACAATATTTTCGTTGTTGTTTTCGTATTGTTGTCATTGCTTGTTGTTGTTAATAAAGCTGATTTTTTGAATGCCAAACATCAACAGTCAAATTTCACATTTAGTTAAACATGCGTGTTGTTACGGGTTGTGTTATCACCTTTATTGAGATGAAGAACTATGAACGGTTTTATATTTCATTTGTAAGCGGATCTACTTATAGTTTGTTAGTGCATTAAGGGCCATTATTACAACTTGCCGTTAAATAAATGGAAGATTTTAACGGGCAGATAAATTGTTTTTCATTGTTATAAATGGACGATATGGGAGAAGTGAGCATTAAGCTAAATGGTGGATTATCCTACCGGTAACTTTTAAAGTTATGTTTATGTTTGAACTTGCCATATTATATATTATTTTCAATATGACAACTTCAAATATAAACAAAATGAGCATATACAACAAAAAAAAAACGTTTAGAAAAAATCTTGTTTAATTGAGCAGTATTATCGACATTGCTCCGGTGCTGCCATATTTTTGAAAAAGTTAACTTTATTTTATCTGTAGGTTGTAATAACAAAAAGAGGTTAAAGTTCAATTAACTAAGTTCATTAACTAAGCCCAAAATTTAACGGGAAATTATAATAATGGTCCTAAGCCTAATTTACGAATAGTAAATCAACACAACAGGTGTTATCAAGTCTTACAAGTCATTATTGAACTCACATGTCATAACGGGATATTCTGCTTTAATTAGATTATAATTGAATATTGAAAGCCATTGAAATCTGTTGTAGAAGAAGTTGTAAATTAGTCGAACAAATGTTATGAAGCACGTTCGTACTCTAATTGAGTTTTTCAAAAGAATTTTAAAGATGTTGACAGTTAAACTTATGACATTTCAGTAAAGTCTAAATAATGATTGTGATGAAGATTATGCAGACGAAATCTGACTTCTTGCTTATAACTTCATTGAGCTTGAATTAATTCTTCTTCGGAGCGATAAGATGATGCACGAAATTTATTTTAATAGCCCGAATGAGCAATGAAAGCTATAACGTTTTCTTCCAGGGCTGGAATCGTTGTCCCTGTATATATTTCCACGAAAAAATCATGATCCGCTAATGGTATATTCTAGATTTGAAATTTGAGGGAACAGAAGCTTCTAATCCATTATGAACTACTAAAACCAATTCAGACTAACGCATAACACCTCAACATACATCAATTAATTCGTTTGAACTAGCATCAGTAGAAAAAAACCCTGGTTGCACATTCATTCTCGTAATTTTCTATCATGGCAACGCTCGGTTACATTTTACGGCACCGGATCGTTTAGTCAAACGTAACGAAACGTACATTAGTTTTTTAGCACATGAAGAGTAAATTTAATACTTACCGAAATTAAATTACGGTTCGGAAAGCGTTCTCATTATTTTTCGTATTCGAAAAGCGATCGTACGTTCCGTGGTCGTTTGGCTAACCGGGGCTAAAGACTAATTCAACACTTAGTATTAAATTGCTAACCCACTAATAGTTGAAAATCTCAAAACCATAAAATATGTTATAATAAAAAAGTGCTGAAAAAGTAGCGGGGGTACTGCGGTATTTTCGAAAAGTACTGAAAAAAGTACTAAAGAACTGAATTATTCAACACTGAAGCAAACACAGTACAAAATTAATTCTGATTTAATGTAATTAAGATTAAAAACAGTCAGTACATTTCTATAAGCTTACATGCTATCATGCAAATGAATTCTTATAAGTTTATCTTTCAATTCAAGACTCCCCGGTATTAAGATTATAGCTCAACACAACACATTCTGATACAGCAGATTGGAGTAAGAAAAATAAAAAACAAATGTTATTGCTGGACCTTTTATACACGCAAACTCTGATAAATTTACTTAATCAAAATTACAGAATCAAGAGTTGAACCACGGGCTCTCATCTCATAAGCCAATGCACTAGTTATTAAACTACAGCGTTCTTAAGGTTAATTATCTCCCAAGGAAATTTTAGGAACATTCTAGAATATGGGGTCAATTATTTTGTAGAAATTTCTTTGGTATTTTCAGAATATAGGTGGTTGATTTTAAGAATGCTATCGGTTAGACTAACGAATGTTGTGCTATATATTGTTAGGTTTTTACCTTTTTAAAAACGTTTAAAATATGAGTTCGTTGATTGAAAACAAAAATAAAATCAAATATGGATGTGTTTAGTTTCAATACAACTCTTTATTGTTCGAACTACTTTTGTGTGCCACCGTATACGACTTGACGATACAACAATAATAATTTGTTTAGTTCGTTATTCTTCTCTGCTCGCACCATTTGCGTAAGCAATACCATTTGTAGGTTAGATCTGTATAGCGGAGATCTTCAAACCACGACTGTGTACTTGGCACTCAACGCTTCTTCACACAAGACTGACTGAATTCATACCATTCGTTGCCTGCTTTGTCTTGTCTTTTTATATCCTCACATAATCAGTCTGACGAACATTCTTGAAGTAGAGTGTTCGTGTTTTCGCTTTCTCGAAAATTCTATCGCGAATTCATTGTTGTTGTTTGTTTATTTTGTACACATTGCTTGTTGTTGCGTTCGTTTAGTTGTCTATCTTCTTTTCTCATACTGATGTTGTTGGTGATTTACTTATAACAATTTCGATGTAAGTGTTAGTGTAGCTTTTGTTTATCGTTTTTAATGTTAAACGATACTACACTATTTTCATTCCCGTAACAATATTTACTTCTTGAAGAGTCGTTGCATTTTTGGTATTATCTCTGCATAACGCCTGCGTTCGTCTATAGGCAACGGTTGGCATTATCAATCAGGACATAAAAAAAAAGCACGAGAGTATACTTTCCTCGCAAATAATATAACTTTTCATATGCAATTTTAAATGGTTCATAAACCTCAGATTTTTTATGTGCAACCTCATGTAGTTAATACGTTTAAAATGATGTAGTAGCTTTCTTACTGAAAAGTTATTAAAAGGGCCTTAGCGTCTGTAATTAAAAAAGTTATGTTCTATTGTGCCACAAAAGTTAAGCTACTTAAAAACTTTAGTTCGCATATATGGGGTGCACTACATATGGCCAAGTAATAAAGTTAATTATGAAATTGTATACTCGCCATCGGATAGTAAATATCTTAGAAAGGGAACAGTTGACTAAGATGATGGCAAAGTTACTAAAAACAAACTGTTCAAAAAATTACTAGATTAAGCCATACCAAGTAAAATTCCTTAATGTTTCTCATTTTATCATGATAATATTTTTTTTTTGGTTTTGTTTAATTCAAAAAGTTTTCGAACCCTTAAATAATTATTCAGAAAGCAGCAGTTTTCTGAAAATTATTGCAGATTTTCCACAAGAATTTTGGTTATTTTTTTTTTTATTAATTACAATACAATTACAAATTATATTCGAATTATATATATACGAGCTGAGTAACTTTAACCATATGCTCGGTGTAGTGCCACAAATCAGAGTCTCTGATGCGAATCGAACACACGACCCTCATGCTAATAGTCTAGCACACTAGACTACCAGGGCACCCACAAAAATTGTTTTTTTCTTTTTTATGCGATTAATTCAAAAGTTTGAATTATTTCCTGATTTTTAAATCATTTCATATTCTGGTCTTTATCTTTCAGGTTCTAAATTTCTGCTAAATCTTGTTTAACAACGATTAATAAAGGATTGCTTCATATAATTCGCCGTAGTCTAGTAGGTAGGGTATTGGCTTATTAGACGCGAGGCTACGGTTCAAACTCCAAGTCAGATATCGCCAACAACACCAAAATTGAATAAAATATTTTTCGGCGATTTCCTCTCAGCAGATTTTTGGCAAAAACTGTGAGAGTAAATAAAATTGTCATATTAAGTTTTAAAAAAAATCTGTCGTTCGGTGCCGACTTTAAACTGTAGGTCCCTCCACTTAACACACAATAAAAGTGGCGAGAGAAACTAGGCCATAATTCTGACTGAAGGGTTGTAATGACCAATTATGTCTGTACGTACGTATGTATTTTTATAATCAGTTTCATCACATAGCTAGGTACCAGAGATCAGCAATGAAACGTTTTTTCCCTACTCATAAGCACTAATGAAATTTTGAATACAACCGAGTCAACAATATTGAAATTTAACTACTCTGATTCATTCATACTCACTACAACGTTGATTTATAAGTATGATTACATTGAATATGAGTACAACCATTCGAAATATGTTTGATTTATACGCCTACTCATTCAGACTAATAAATTTAGAAAAAATATTTATAATACTCATAAATGATTTGAGTGATTCAAATCATACGTCAAACTTTATAGTCTTAGTTGTTGTTGCATTTACAAGAAAAGAAAAAAGAAAAAGAAAAAGACAGCAAGCAAATCAAACACACAACCTTCTAGTGAGTATTGTAGTGTTCGTACACGAATCATACTTATTTTGTGATTCTTGTAAATGTTGAGTCATGGAGATCGAAATCAACAACATCATGCGTATTGTTAAGTATGAGTACTTCAAACTTTGAATATGAGTAGTATGAGTATAATATTAAAATAAGTATGAATGCGTATAAGTATTAGCAATTATGAGTATGATTCGATTCTACTCATCATTTTGAGTACTCTTTGCAGATCTCTGGTACTCTTATAGATTCTGCACTACAAATATCATAATTAAACAGTACGATTTGTCTCTGAAAATACGATGATAATAAAAGAGTAACTTAGCCAAATTGAGAACATTGGTGAAGCTAGTTAATTTCACTTGCCTTTTGCCAATTTGGTAGGTAGTAAATAGGAACTATAGAATAGTATTATTTCGTTTTTGGTTTTTTAATTGAAAATTTTGACTCAAGGAATTCTTTCTCAATTAATCAATTTTTTTCAAGTTTACCTTGCATCCGTCAACTTGTGATAGCTAAAAGCAAAGGTAAAAAATAGAATAAATAATTGCCTTTATAATTTTAATTTAATATTTAATTTAATGCTTACGAAATTTTATTTTTCTTCTTATTTTATTCTTATTTGAAAAAAAAAACTAAAAGTTGTGAGTTTAATTCTATTTGTATGGAAAAATGATATCCGGAAATTTTCTTACGGATGCAGATTATTTTCTTATTCACCAACAATTCAAATGTATTTTAGCATGTTTTTCTGTTTCCTTCTTCGTTTGGTGGAAATATATTTACTTTTGGAAACATGACGGTTTTTAGTTTTTTCGTTGTTTTTTTTTCGATTTTTATTTCTTTTTTTGTTATTGAATATATTTTTTGTTTGTTGTGAAAAGTTGTGGACTAAAGACCAGCATGCGCTTGTTGCAGTACTCTTAGTATCTGTAATACGGTAGAGTAGAAAACTTTAGGTATGTAATATAGTTTATATCGGGCATTTCATTAAGAGCTTTTTATCACTTTGAAGTCGCCGTAGTCTAGTAGGTAGTGTGTTGGCTTAGGTTAGACATCAAAACGAAAATATTGAAAAATTTAAATATTGAGCGACTTTTTCTCAGCAGATTTCTGGCACAAACTCTGAAAGTAAATAAAAATTGCCATGAAAAATTTCACAAACAAAATCTGTCGTTCGGAATCGACTTTAAACTGTAAGTCCCGCCACTCATGTATAAAATTAACACACAACATAAGTGGTGTGAGAAGCTAGGCCGTAACTCTGACTGAAGGGTTGTAATAGCCAAATATGTTATGTTATCATTAGATTTAAATAAAAAAATTGGCGTGTGAGGTATCCGCGAAATGTTTATTCGTTTGAAGACATTCGCCTTCAAGAACATTATCAGACCATATAAAAGGCAATGCAAAGCAGACAACTGAGTGAGTAAAAGTTCATTCAATCTTGTGTGAAGACGCGGTGTGTTTGAACAGAGTAATCGTGGTTTGAAGATCTCCGTTACAAAGATCTGTCGAATAATTGTTTAGTGATTGTTATTTTTTATGCAAAGGGTATACACAGTGGAAAAAGAAAAGCAATTGTCGTTGTGTTCATCAAGTTGTGAACAGTGTCACACAGAATTGTGCAAATAATAAAAACTTTTAATGAAAACTAAACACAAATTTATTTTATTTTATTTGCAATCCAAGAGTTCATATTTTACACGTTTTTTAATTGTAAAAATATATCATTGTTCGCGTCATCTAGTGAGTGTAGTGTTATAAATGGTAATAGTTCCTGAGGCATGGATTTAAAAAATAAAGGAACTCATCATAATCTGTCATTGGAAGTTCCCAAGTAAACATTCTAGAAATATGCTGTGCTATGCAGATTTCACATCACATCCCTTGTCAAAAAAACAAGAACAACTTTTTAATTTTAAATTTAAAAGATTGGAAAAATCATTGTTTATTTCAACGTTTTTTCCAATTAGTGCTTATGTGGAACAGATGAAGGAATGCAAAATATTTATTTATGTAGTTTTCCTTTTTGATTTCCCAATAAATTTTCGTATACAAGTGTGTTTATCATATAAACAAATTTATTTGGTTTGTTCTCCTTTTATGCGGAACAATACAAATAAATTACGTACGAGTACAACTGCAAAAAATACTTGACAATTGAACCAAATATGATACCCCCAACTGTTTCGAAAACCAACTGAATTGTATATTTTATATGAGAATTTCATAATTGATCATGAAAATGTATGAACTTTGCAAATAAGAAGAGTTAAAGTATTCAGTTTGGTTTTATAAGTTGCGGCGTTATGTGGCCAAGTTCTGACAAACATTTGAACAAGAACTTAGAACCTATTTTACGACAATTTATGTGTTTAATAGAGTTGTTATAAATTGTTTCATTTAAAATTAAAGGCAGTCAGTTAAAATGTATGCATTCAAAATAAGAGTTTAATACGGTGGTTGAAATTTAATTGTCAAGCAAAATTCGATAAGAAATATCCAACATTATTAACAATAATTAGAATATTAAACGCATAAACACAATTCTTGTCATGAAGCATCAGGTTTCCGCCGTAGTTTTTCATTAGCTTAATATTTGATTTGATTGTATTTTGCTATCTTTCTTGACTTACATTACAACCTACCATCTCACACCACTTATGTTGTGCATGTTAATTTTATGCATGAGCAGCGGGACGTTCAGTCGACTCCGATTTGCTCTTAGACGCCGACGAAATATTTGTTATATTTCGTTTTGTTGGACATATCTGATCTGAGGTTTGAACCGTGGCCACACGTCTAACAAGTCAACACACTATCTACTAGACTACATACATACATACATAATTGGTCATTACAATCCCTCAGTCAGGGTTACGACCTAGTTTCTTACACCACTTATATCGTGTGTGTGAATTTTATACATGACTGGCGGGACCTATTGTTTAAAGTCGACTCCGACCGACAGATTGTTGAGAAACCTTTCATGGCAATTTTATTTACTCTCAGAGTTTTTGCCAGAAATCAGCTGAGAGGAAGTCGCCGAAGAAATACTTTTTGCATTTATTTTGATGTCTGGCCTGGGGCTCGAACCCTGGCTTTTCGTCTAATAAGCCAACACACTACCTACTAGACTACGGCGACTTCAATATATACCTGTTAATCGATTAAAATCTGAGGAACATACTAGTCAATCCATTATATTGTTCCGTTTTACCTTTTTAAAAACGTTTAAAATATGGGTTCGTTGATTGCATACAAATCAAAAACAAATATGTGTTTAGTTTCAATTAAACTCTTTATTGTTCGCAATACTTTTGTGTGCCACCGTTTACAACTTGACGAATACAAAAATAATTGCTTGTTCGCTATTCTTCTTTGCTTACAACGCAGATCTTTTCAACGGCGATCTTCAAACCATGACTGTTTTCTTCACATGCAACGTGTCTTCACACAAGACTGACTTCTTCTTTTTTGCCTTTCTATATGCCACCGAAGGTTCTTGAAGTTGAACGTTCGGGGTTTCGCATTCTCGCGAACTCTATGGCGACTTCATTGTTGTTTGAGTATTTTGTTCACATTTCTTGTTGTTGCATTCTCGCTTACTTGTCTGTCACCTTTTCTTTTTTACTGATGTTGTTGGTTTACTTGTAACAAGTTCGTTATATTTGTTTGCGTAGCTTTTGCTTATTTTAATGTTAAACGATGTACACTGTTTCATTTTCGTAACAATATCAATAATTTTTGATCGAAACCGATTCTTTTAATAAGAGTTCTTGGAAATTGCTACGTTGTTCTCCTGAACTATAAATTTTTCTATTGAGATTTGTGATAGAAGTGGCACTAAATTCATTTCTACAGTTAAGTATTTGTCGGAGCTTTTCATTCGACATGAAAGAAAATGGATTGAAATCAATCTGTGCACACAAAATACTCTCCTTCATCTTAAAGAAGTTACCTATTCACCTTTCCTTTCCATATAAGAGTTAATACTAAATTTCTTAAAGCGAAATTTATTATTTCTTTGTTTATATCGCAAGTGAACTAAAAATTTCTTTTCGAGAAATCGAGAATTTCATGCAGAGATATTGAAAATTTGTTGTTGAGAAATTAATGGATGACTTCTTATGAAATGGGTAGTATTTGGTGGAAATGAGTTGCTGGATATACGGTGCATACCCCAAGTTTAAAAATCAGTTTAATGCCATTTTTATCGCAAATAAAAATAAAAAAAACAGATTTTACGCGTGGAGTAAAAGGCAAAACTGTTGATCTGAAACTCTATAACAATTTTAAATGTAACCATTTAAAAATAATTACAAATGTCTTAGTTATAAGGCCACCACTGTATACAGATTGCATACGAATACGTACGTATAATAATAAATGACATGTAATCAAAATTCCAAAACTTTTGTATTTATACATATTAAAACTTGATTGGTACTCTACCTTGTTTCTGTTTGGTTAATGTTTTTATTGTTACAGCAAATTCATTGGTCTGCTGTGCAGGTCCTGAGATAATGGGGCTGCAATCTAACATTGCCTTGTAACAGGTTAGATTAGGTTAGGTTAGTGTGGTAGCTTTCATATCAAAAGCTAACTTGAGCATGCATAGCGGCCGATTGTGACGACGATACATATTAAAACTTGAAAGTAGTATTTTATAGTTACGTGTTCTCTTATTTCACATCATGTGTTCGTGTTGCATTAAACAATGTTCGATGATGCAATAAAATCTGTCGCATCAACACATTTTACGTACAACTTAGTACACCAAACGTTTAGTGATTAAACACTTATTGGCTTGTCAAACAGTGGATGAAAATATGCTCATAATCTGTTTAAATTTAAAATTAATGTGTAATGAGGTGAAGTTCCTGTGCCATAAATATAATTATGACATAATAATGTACGAATAAAATATTTCATGTATAATAAGTATGATAGTGTACATAGTTCAGGAGAGACTAAAAATTTGTGACAATCGCTTTTATAATTAAAGCAATTTCTATGAGAGATTTTTGACAACTTATATCCATTCAGCTGTGTTCAGTAAAAGCTATAAAACTAAATAATAAATTATTGAGGAGAGTTCTTTCTCAGTGCTGTTTTTTAATACCATATTCAGTTGACTGCTCAGTTATTACACGGAGTAAGTGGCCTAAGCAACATAGCTTGTATGAGAGCAAAATTTTGCCTGTTCATCTTGCACATACTGTTTGAAACATTGCATTCTAATATTTCAGATAATTGCCATTAATTTGGTTGTGATGTTTCTTATTTTATTCTAGTTTAGTTGTTACAGTCGTTTTGGTTTGTTACAAAAAATGATACTTACTGCATACAAAAACACACAAAATTTCACAACATGAAATTGACAAAAATGAACTCAAAATTCTTCATTTAACATGTTTTTCATTATTTTAACGCTACAAAATTAGACGAACTTTTTAAAAGTTTTTCCAAACCTCTATTTTCGGAATAAATAAGTTGAATTAAAGGTTATGTCAGGAGTATGAGTTTTTCTGATTAAAAAACAATTTTTGTAACAAAATCTTTCTCTTAAACTCTTAAGCACTTACAGCACTTACAGCACTTTTGTTTTCAATATTTAATTTAAATATGTTTTGTTTTAACTATTTAACCTTTTCATGCCCGAATTTTTTGGGCCAGAGCTAAAATTTTTTTAAGGACATGTGTTTGTTAGTCATGGCCTAAATATGAAGTGATATTAAATTCAGAGTCCTACGTATTCTGGCTTTACCCGTTTTTAACCAAAAAAAAAATATTTTTTAAAAAATTAAAAATTACGGAATTTATGAACAAAAAAAGTACAATGTTGCCTATAGGCAACATCGGGCATGAAAGGGTTAGAGAAACTTAAATAGTAGAAAAAATCGCATTGTATATACTTTGTTCACAAACAATGATTTTGACTGGACAATAGTCCAGTAGGTATTGAGTTTTCTTATTAGAAGCTACGAAAACGAAATATGAAAAAATTATTTCTTCGGCGACTTCCTCTCAGCAGAATTCTGGCAAAAATTCTGGTTTTAAACAAAAATTTACATAAAAAGTTTCTTAAAATCCTGTCGGATTCGACATCCAATAGTAGGTGCCGTCACTCATGGATTAAATTAACACACATAAGGCGAGTGGAGAGAGAATCAATGCCGTAATTCTGACTAAAAGGCTGTAATAACCAATTAAGTAAATGAGTAAGTAAGTGAGTTGAAAACCAAACGCTTATATTTGGTCATTTAAAAGAACTTTAGTGACAATTAGGCTGTTACCTAGTCGGTGTGGTGTGACTGTATTATACTGTATATATATATTTTTTTTATATGAAAGATAAACAATTGGTCATTAAAATAAGTAAGTTATTCTACAAAACATTAAAGCAGTAGAATTGTCAGATTATTGTAAATGTTTAATTCCAAATTAACCGTATACTTTGTATTTAATTGAATTTAAAATATATAACTTATACGCACCATATGACATGTACTGAAAGAATTACTCTGGAAAGTATGCAATAAAATAAAAACATATCGATTTTGTCGTTAGCAAAGTAATGTAATTAAATATCACTCATACGTCACATACTTGTTGTTATGAATTTTAAATATGTATTAAATATGAGCATTATGCGAGTGAATAGTTTTGTCAGTTGGTCTAATAGCACTATGCGACAAAATAAAAAAAAATTAAACACACCCAGTTAATGACATAGTGTAGGTTATTAGTTTTGTTGAGTAGAACTCAAAAATTTCTTTTTATATTTCTCGAACCCTCCAAACTTGTATTATTTGTTTAAGTCGACTTCGAACACCAGAGAGGAACTTTTTAGGGCAATTTTATTAACTCTCGAAGTTTTTTACAGAAATTTGCTGAGAGGCAGTCGACGAAGAAATCTTTTTTAATATTTTCGTTTTGACGTCTGACCTGGGATTTGGACCGAATACTAATCTAATCGATTATGGCGACTTCAACGGTACGTATTATTACAAAAATGGAAATGGTGTTACATCGTTTAACATTAAAGTGATAAGCAAAAGCTACAAAAACAAAAACAAGGGATTTGTTTATATGATCAACAAATAAACAAAAATATAGCAACAACATCAGTATTAAAAGAAATGGACAAACCAGTAAACAAACAGGCAACAATAACACTGCAAAGACTAACGTAAACAAAATACGCAAACAACAATAACGTAAACAAAATGTTTACATTTATAGAGATTTCGAAAAAGTGAAGTCATTCTCCTTCAAGAGCATTCATCAGACTGTTTACCATGCGATATAAAAGGCAAGAAAAAGCAAGGAACGGAGTCAGAAAAATTCAGTCAGTCTTGTGTGAAGATGCGTTGCGTGTGAAGAGAATAATTGTGGTTTGAAGATCTTCGTTATAAAGATCTATTGATTATTAAAAGGAGAATAATCAATAAAGCAACTGTTGTTGTTTACATCAGGCTGTGACCAGGGGCACGCAGAATTGTGCGAACAATAAAGAATTTATTTAAAACTAAGCACAAATTTATTTTATTATTATTTGCAATTTACGAACTCATATTTTAAACGTTTTCAAAAGGGTAAAAACGTAACAAATATTAAGTCCAATTAAGAAATAATGTTTTCACCCGCAACTCCATACAATTTCAAACCATTCGTTAAGATCTGTCTACGGGACAAACGTTGTAAACCTCCTCGAGAAGTTATGGTGCGGTATCATGTAATCAATGTACGTAAAAGTCTCCAATTCCATCAGGACCCAGCGCAATTGTCCTGTCGACCAAAGATGTTGTGGCCGCTTAGCACCTACAGATGAAATGACAGGTAAATTGTCTCCAGCGCCAACATAGGTACATCAGTCAAGTCGAGGTTAGTCGTCATTCAACGGCACTCCTGCCAGTGGTACCATATCTTCAATATTTCCGGCGAATTTAATTTTTTCATTCTTACCCACATAACTTTTTTAATATTTTTAAAAAATTTTGCTTACATACATACATATATTGTTATCTTTTTATACTACATGAGTAGAATATTTTAAATAAATTATTACATCGCATATGACAATAATTTCTTTGCTTTCTTTGCAACATATCAACATACATTTATGTACGTACACATGTACATATATGTAGAGCTGTAGATGGTACAATACAATAGTATTGGGAAAATTCTTTTTTATGACTTGGTTGGCGTTATAATCTGCTTTTTATAAATTGTTCTCTCGTTCCTATTTTTGGTTTTGAATGCGTTTGTTGTTGTGTTTGGAATTGTAGTTTTAACCCCGTTATGTATTGCATACATGTGTTATTTTGAAAGTGTTATTTATTGTTACACAATAAATTCAATTCTGTTTGTGTTTCTTTTCCAATTTTTCAATTTGTTTGTTGTAAAAATTAAACTGAAAATATATGTATTTACAATCATACAAATATACGTTTTTTTATTGTTTTTTGTATGAATTTTTATTCGTTTGTTTATTTAGTTTTTGCTTGTTGACATACGCAAATAAATACCCACGCATTCGTAAATATATTTTAAGTCTGTACATCCTTAAAATATCAATATATTGCAAATGCGCATTTTATTTGTCGGTAATGGTTTCAATATAAACATCACAGTACGTGTTTATAATACAGTGACTTGTTTGGATGGTTAATTTCTGAAATATTTAGTGACATCTTAGATTTATACTATGTTCAGATATTCACTTTTATTGAGTCAATATTCGGTTTATTGAGTACAATATTTTAAATGTTCAGACATAATAATATACACAGTTCAGCTGCTTATTCAATATTCATTTGCCAGCTGGTTGTTTCAACAACATTGTATTTATTATGTTTTTTCTTTGTCGTTGCTGAAATTTGAGTTGTCAAATATCAACAGAAAGTGTTCCGTTAATTGAAAAAAGGCTCACTAAACACACTTATGACAGTTTGAGTTTTACTCAATATTATAACAATTTGCGTATTTATTGTGCAATTGTTAATTGAAACTTTATATGAAATATTAAGCTCACTAACGGCGTTTATTGTAATTTACGCAATAAAGGAGCAGATCTGATAACCGTATTAGATTATTCACTACAGGCTATGTACATGTAAGCTCTATACACGGAAATCGCCGTAGTCTAGTAGGTATTGCATTGGCTTATTAGACGCGAGGCCACAGTTTAAATACCAGGTCAGATATCGGCGAATTTCTCTCAGCATATTTCTGACAAAAATCCAAAAGAAATCTGTTTTTCGGAGTCGAATTTAAACTGTAGGTATCGCTACTCGTCTATACAATTAACACACACAACATAAGTGTTGTGAGGATTTAGGTTATAATTCGGATGTAATGGCCAATTTTGTATGTGTATGTATGTCAAATATCATCGAAAGAATATAACAAATGTCTGAAACGGCTACTCTGGGCAGAGAGTGTTCAAAACGTAAAATCAGGCTAAATTTTATTGAACACTTATTATGTTGGCTTTGAGAACTGCTTAGATTTGTGTCTTATTCGCATACACCTGCGACTTAAGAAAACCCTACAAGAAAATCTCAAGCGAGTTCAAATAGCACAAACTCGATAACTAATTAACATCATCTCCACGTGAAATGAACACGCTCTTAAATAACTCGTATAGAGGCACGTAGCGCCGACCTGCTCTAATACATACATATTGTAGGTAGACAATTCATCGAACTCAGGCCAAAAGAAGCTGGTGATCATAGAACTATAGTGCTCGCTGTCGACAGTGATTGTATGGTCAACATCAATGAAATATGATCCAATTCTGTTTGTCCATTTATACAGAAATGGGCGTCATCGCTGAAGATGATTTCTTGATGAAAACTAGGGTTAGTTGCCTACTTCTCCAGAGCCTGTTCAGCAAACACGCGTCGTTGTCAATACATTGCCATGTATTGTTGCCCTTAAGGATTATACGAAACAAAATACTTTTGGGACGCCCTGATATAAATTCAAAATATTTTAAAGCAAATTTTTCCGTTAGTTTGTTCGTTAATGTTCGAATTTACATTCAAAGAGAACAAATAAATTAAAATAAAAATTTAGTCGTTTTTTCGCTACTCAAAAGCATTCATGAAATTTTGAATATAAATGAGTCAACAATATTGAAATTTAACTCTTCTGATTCATTCGTACTCTGTACAACGTTGATTTATAAATATGCGTACAATGAGTATGGGTACAACGAATATCGAACTCATACCATTTGAAATATGTTTGATTCATATGCCTACTTATTCAGATTCATAAATTTAGAAAAAATACTTATAAATGATTCGAGTGACTCAAATCATTCATCAAAATTTATAGTGTTAGTTCTTGTTGCATTTCCAAAAAAAGAAAAACGAAAAAGCAAGCAAAGCAAACACACAACCTGCTAGTGAGTGTTGTACTGTTCATACACGAATCATACTTATTTTGTGATTCTTGTAAATGTTGAGTCATGGAGCGTCGAAATCAAACACATCATATGAGTTGTTAAGTATGAGTACGATGAGTACGTCAAACTTTGAATATGAGTAGTATGAGTATAATATTAAAATTTGTATGAATGCGCATAAGTATCAGAAATTATGAGTATGATTTGATTCCACTCATCTTTCTTGAATACTCATAGCTGATCTCTTATACATACCTACAAACACACATAGAGATATACACTTGAAATAAATGATTTAAAAGCATTTATTGCCAAAGATAAATAATTTTTTAGTCATTTCATATCCATTCGATAAACAATGCTGTCTTAAAACAGCATTTTCAATTTCAAAGGCCTACGATGCACTTAAATTTATAAAACCATTCAATCTAACATTTGATAAAATTGTCTTTCTTTGAAACTAAACTAAACAATGGGTTTAATTACAAAAATCAAACGAAAAAAATACAAACAAATATAAGAACATACATTTAAAGAAAACCTCATAAACATTTATAAGCAAAATACATAAGAATACATACTCTTTTGCATACAATTTGTCTTGTCGGTGTTGAGCATATAAGCAATAAAAGTTCTACTTAAATTTTTTGGTAAACGAATATCAACCACTACAGTCACAGAAATTTGTATATCGCCTGCTAACAGTCAAACGCTCTAAATTTACTTTCACTATTTTTTCAAAGAGTAAAGAGTGTATTGAGTTGAAATAAAGGCTTTTGCATAATATGTAAAGGCATATCCGATTTTTTGCTTTTTGGTGATAAATTGAACGTGTAAATAGATTTGAGCATGATAACATTATCATTAAAATGAGAGATTTAAAATTATGTTATGACATTACGGATTTTATGTTGTGATACATTCATATTAAATTGGAAATTGTGTGCAAGTGCTCTGAGAATGTAAGAATGTTTGTGATAACAATTTCCAATTCTAATCTGGACAATAAATGCTTGTGCTTTTTCCCATTGCAGTCAAGTTTAAATAAAATTGCCTGTTGTAGACATTTTACAGTTAAACTGAAAACATTGTCATTAACGCAAATACATTAGATTACGATGTCAAACTATAGTAGAATTTATTGTTATATTTTCGATTAATGGATAGTAATCTGTAGTCCACATTATAGATGTATTTTGGTACGCCATCCAAAATTAAACAGTTTTTAGAGAAAACTATTGCGAATTTAAAATATATATAGTTCGATTACACTTAACCTGTTGAGTTCAGTCAAAGATGACAGCAAATGAAAGGCCAATAAGCTTAGCCCCTTCGTAATACATTCAAATTTATAGACAGCAAAGTCATGTGACGGAATGGCGAGCTATCGGCAGATCTTTCATTATGGCAGTGGTCTGTTAGAACCGTAATAGTGAGTCTTACGATGCAAGAAAAAGGAACAAAAGAATCCCCTTAGGTGCTCCGATGGCCTTGTTGGTAGTGTGCTAAACTTTATGTGCCGGGGTCGTGGTTTGGATTCCCACTATACGCATTGGGTGGCTGTGATTGTCTGATTGTATGTCTGTTATTATATGTGTCTACTCACAAGAGCAAAAATAAAGTGAGAATTATAAGTAAAACACAATTCTCGAAAAAAAGTGACGAAGGTATGTATGTATTTATTTATTTATTTGTTTATATATTCCCGGAGGATATTAAATTTAAATGAATGCTTAGGGAAAGTCGCCGAAGAAATATATTTTTTTCATATTTTGTTTTGTTCGAGATTTATGAGCCAGGGGGTTGAAACACAGCCGTCTAATAAGCTAACACACTACCTACTTGACTTTTCAGCCCTTAATACACATATTGTTACGTTTTTAACTTTTAAAAAACGGTTAGAATATAAGTTCGTTGATTGCAAACAAAATATAAATAAATTTCTGTTTAGTTTCAATTAAAGTCTTTATTGTTCGCACTACTTTTGTGTGCCAAAGAGGTTAGAGGACGTGTACTTGTCAATTAAGACAAGTACAGTACCCGGAGGTCGAATTGACCTAGTTTCTTACACCACTTATGTTGTGTGTGTTAATTTTATATATGAGTCCAGAGGGTAACTGAAGAAAACATTTTTTATATTTCATTTCTTTAGGTGTCAGAGCTGAGATTTTAAGTAGGCTTACACACTTCAAAAAAAATTGGTTTTGTTCTGGTAGAATGTTTCGCAATTATCATTGCCAAAATATTTCTGAATTATTGCATTCACTAGTCATTTATTATATTTAAAATTTTTATCTAAATAATAAGCGCATTGAAAAAAATCTGGCAAGTGTTAACCGAAACTGGTTACAAAAAAATATAAACAAAAACGTAAAACTAGTGGACAGAAAGTATTTTTAAAAGGAAACAAAATATTCAGAATTTTATACTCAGAACTAGCTGAAACGCGAACATTTTGAGGAGGAGTTCTTCAAGAATTTCTTCACAACTTCCTCTACAAAATTTCAATGTTGTGATTCCATGGAATTTGTTGGAGAGTAATTCGTCATGTTATTAAAACGCATTTTCTCCAATAGTCAGTGCTCACATTTCATAATTTATGTTATGTTTGCAGTAATTATTTTTCTGTTGCCATTTCTAATTAACCACAACGTGTTTTTAGTTTTCTGAGCAGCTTTTGCCACTTGTCACTATAGAAGAAAAGCAATAGAGTACGGCAAAGCGATTAATGTTGTTTATGTAGCCAACAAGCCAATCAACCAATTTGCGCAGCAATCCGCCTTATTTAAAGATATTAGGCATTAGTAGCAAAACTTTAGAAAGATTATGCATAAGAACTTAATACATACATGATTGGTTATTACAAGCCTTCAGTCAGGAATACGACTTATCTTCTCACACAACTAATGTTAAGTGTGTTACATGAGTGGCGGGATCTACAGTTTAAAGTTAACTCCGAACGACTGGTTTTTAAAAAACTTTTCATGGGAATTTTTTACTTTCAGAGTTTTTCTCAGAAATCTGCTGAGAAGAATTTTCCGAAGAAATATTTTATTGTATTTCATTATGTTGAGGATATTTGACCAGCGATTTGAACCGTGGCCTCACGAAGCCACCACACTACCTACTAGGCAACAGTAAGTTCTTATACATTTGCTTTAATTTAAATAAAATTTTAAGTAATAGTACCATTAAGTTTGCTTTTAGACAATAGTAGTTAATAGAGATATTTATTCGACTGCACTCCTCATTTCCAGAGAGACACAATTTTTGATTTTTTAATATTTTAGAAAAATTTTGAAGGTTCCTTAGGGCGTGAAATCTAAAATTACGTAAGAATATCGCGGGTCTCAAGCGGAGATTGAGAGATAATTGGCGGTTTTTCTAACATTGGTTTGAATTCATACATGAAATTGATACTCTTCTCCAAAGAGGCAAACAAATTGTCTCAAACAAATTTCAATTATTTGCGAAATCAAGTTGGCATAATGCATATAATTATAAAGAGACCATAATAGTCCGATTTGGGTTTATGTTGTTGCTCGGAGGCCGGGTATACCTCACAACGACTTGTGCAGAAGGACATCGACTTTGTCATTGTCCCGTGTTTTGGGAAGATTATTTTTTTTGGCAAATATTCAGAGAGTAAATAAAATCTATCATACGGTGTCAACATTAAACATCAGATCGCACTATACATACATAACATAATTGGTCATTATAGCCCTTCAGTCAGGATTACGACCTAGTTTCCCACACCACTTATGTTGTGTGTGTTAATTTTATACATGAGTGGCGGGACTTACAATTTAAAGTCGATTCCGAACGACAGATTTTTGAGAAACTTTTCATAGCAATTTTATTCACTCTCAGAATTTTTGCCAGAAATCTGTTGAGAGGAAGTCGCCGAAGAAATATTGTTTATATTTTGTTTAATGCCTAGCCTTGGGTTTGAACCCTGGCTTTACGTCTAATAAGCCAACACACAACCTACTAAACTACGGCAACTTGCATGTATACATGGACAAAATGAACACTCACACATACAAAATGGGGGTGTTAAGTGAGTAAATTTTTGAGTAAATACGTATTCCTTGTACGTTATCTTACTATCACAATGAAATGTATCACAATAAATCAACTTTCTTTAGTTTCAAACTTCATCCTCTCAGTGCCCTATGCATTATCCTAATAAGGTATACTAGTTTGGTATTCTTATGTTACAGTTTTAATAAATGTTCTTTATTCAACATGAATGTGCCATACAACCCAAATAAAATTCAAATTCATTTCAATCTGAAGAAAGAAAAAAGTTTTTCATTGTCAAATGCACCCGAATATTTTGAAGATTTGAAATATTTTGACATACACACACACACACTCAAAATAGTTTAACATACTCGTACACATTCATAAATATTGAAGCTCCTATGATTTCAACAACTGCTTTCGTATCCTCCAAGATTTTATAAGTCATCATGATTTGTGGAAAAGCTGATACGAAATGTCATAAATAAAGTATGAGCACTTAGGTATGTATGTATGTACATGACAACGTGCTGAAAAGGAATTGTCATTCAATATATACCATAAAATTTTAAATGTATGTTATTCAAGGTATTTAAGTTAAAGGCAAAGCCATATTAAATTGTGTATGTCATGAAACTAACTTTCAGACGTAGTAAATAATTTATTTTAAATTAATATTTAAACTTTTGATAGAAGTTACAAATCTTCAAATACAATTCATTGCAACTTGTCAAACGAAGTATTTTAATTGAAATAAGCTACGATTATGTATTTGATCCCAAGTAAATGTGAATTAATTGTTTCATTTTTATTTTGTTTAAATTAGATTTTATAGGGATTAATAACACTATGCGACAAATTAATAAAAATTAAAACACCCAGCTAATGACATAGTGTAAGTTGTGAGTTTTGTTCAGTAGAACTCAAAAATATTGTTTTCTTTATATTTCTTGAACCCTCCAAACTTATTTTATTTGACAAAAACTGTTTTTTGGACTTTACGCACATATTTATTGATTATACAAACATTTCTAAACCTATGTCCAAAATTTAAACCTTATTGTAAAGGAGAGGGATCGGCCTTTAAAACTATATACATTCATACATTATTTGACTGAATATGATATGAGATTTGATGAGGTAAGCTTGACAATTGCAAATTTTTTTCATATTTTTTCAAATTTGTTCGTTCATAGTAGCAAACTTTAATTAAAAAATATGAAATAAGTGATAACATTTTGAACGTGCATTATCTTGTTAAAAGATTGACACTTCTTTTAATAAAATCGGACAAAAATTACCGTAGTTCTTATTTAAAGAGTTTAACAGTCGTGTTATATTAATAATAAGAAAAGATCAAAAATACCGTTTTTGTCAAATAAAAGAAGTTTGGAGAGTTCGAGAAATTTAAAACTAACAACCTACACTTTGTCATTAGCTGGGTGTATTTTGGCTGTCGCACCGTGAAATTATTCAATCAGAAAATCTAGAACTTAATAAGTACGAATGAATCAATATCGAGACAACATATTGTTTGAAAGGAGACATCATTCTGCGTTGAAGGACAAATAGTAGGATCAAAGCACGGATGTTGTATCCCAGAGTAAAATATTCTTAGTCTATTGGTATATTCTAAGCTTAATTCTACGCTTTTGAAAAATTTTGTAAATTTAATTTGTAAAATAAATACAAAGGACATATGGCAAATAGGACGTTATGCGATGTAGGTTTTTTTATTATTATTATTATTTATTTGCAATCTGTTTTTCAATAATTAGCAAATTCGATAACTTGAAAAAATAACATGTCCTATTCAAACCCTTTGGAAGCAATAATATAAGTTATATATGTACAGTTATATCTAAAGATAATATAATAAAATTAACAAATAATAAGAAAAAAAATAATTAAATTAATTAAATAATTATAATACACTTATTAAATAAAAGGGAGATCTAAAATGTGGAGAACCGCTGTTGTTTGTGGCTTATTCACACACACCTGGGACGAATAAAAAGCAAAATGGTGTCAAATTGCTCGGTGTCAGTAGCCAGTTTACATCACCTTTTGTGAGATGATCATCCAAATCCTGTCGCCAGTCCATAGTCCAGACCAAACAGACCATTTTTTTGGTATGCATTGCATAGTGTAAGATTTAGCCATTCTAGGGAGACAAAATTAAATATCTTGAAAAAAATCATGATAGACTTATGAATTTTGGTACAAGGTGTTACTAGTCCAATATGTATCATTGTCGCAAAAATGGGCGACATTGGACCACTACCACGCCCACCTATGTACATACATTTAAATTAAAGTAAGAATAAAAAAAATTCATGGTTTTCTTTTGGTATTTCTGGAAATTTCATTTAATGTAGAACTTCAGGGGTCAATTTTGGTTTTTTATATACAGAAGGTCTTCGCAAACTTTTTATAAATGGATCAAATGTTATTAAAAGTCTGTTCATTAAAACTCTATTAGTCTCAGTTACGGAAAATCTCGGTAGATAATTTTATACCTGCCTAAAGTAGATACTTCAGACGCTCGTATAAAACAAATTTGGTGTTGAACCGTTATGAAGAAAAAAAATTTATCGATTATAGAATTTTATTATTTTTTTTCTTAACTAACCAAAAAAAGTTCTAAATTTTCGTGATATTAACAGTTTAGATTCAAAACAAACAAAAAATATTTAAAAAATTCCATTCCAATAAAAAGTTACAAGCTTTTAATATTGAGCAATATCATGTAAATGTTTTTGTTGTTTTTAATTCACTCAAAAATATACAAGTTTAAAGTACCGTTATAATGTTATTGTTGACAAATTAGGCAAGGGTTTTGCATTTACTTATTTTATTACAAGTGCTCTTTCATATTTGATAAAAATTTTTACGCAAATTGAAACACAAAAAACTGACTTTTGTCCAGCTAGATTAGCAAAATCTTACACTGTGCATTGTGCGCTCTTGGATCTAATGTGTGTTTGGAAATATCCCACGTAGTCATTCATCCAGAATTGGGATGATGATTTTTCAATTGAAATTAAAATCAGTTGACCCCCATTGAACCTATTCAGCGAATACATGTTGTTGTCTAATGCTTAAAAATTTATAGTTTATTTTTTCTGTTGCTACTTAATTTATGGTTAAAAAGATTTGTTAACCGTAAATGTATGATTAAATGCATATAATATTTAAGCTGTGCCTTAAATGACCATGCATACAATCTGTTTTCATTGCAATCTTTTCTAGATTAAAATTATTTATGATTTTACTTTATTGCCTGCCTATCTCTCTAAATGTTTGGTGTAGAAAAACAATAAAATTTTAATTATATTTAATTCGATTTTAATTTGAATTTATTTTTCAATTGATTTACCCCTAACTTAACAAAAAAATCTTTTTTCGCTAATTTACACAAGGAAGCAGAGATCTAATCTGTGACAGATTATTTAATAATAAATAAAAATTTGATGCACATTACCATAGAACAACAGCCTTAAACTAAACAATTTGCCATATAATGATACATTTCAACCAAAATTGTTTTTAACCCTTTCATGCCCGATGTTGCCTATAGGCAACATTGTACATTTTTGTTCATAAATTCCGTAATTTTTAATTTTTTTAAAAGATTTTTTTTTGCAAACAAGCTTGGTTAAAAACGTGTAAAACCAGAATACGTAGGACTCTGAATCTAATATCACTTCATATTTAGGCCATGACTAACAAACACATGTCTTTAAAAAATTTTTAGCTCTGGCCCAAAAAATTCGGGCATGAAACGGTTAAACAGCAAATACTAAAGCTAAAGTTTCTATATTATTTCGCTCTTTTTCTCTAGAAGTATAGAGTAAGTGTGTGTATGTTTAAATAGTAGACACCGAAATTATAAATACGTTGTTTTAACTTCTCATATATTTATTTGTATAAACATTTGGCATTCTGGCATACATCCAGCTATCAGTTATTTCAAAATTTTAAGCAAATTTGATTTTTGTTATTCTATTGTGCAACTAAACAAACTAAACTATAGCTTAATTCCATTTAATTTCAAATTAATGGGTTATACTTTATTTTTATTTAAATTTGAAATATATTACTCATACGCATCATATTACATGTACTGGAATAGATACTCTGAAAAGTATGCAATAAAAAATCGTTGATATTGTCATGTATAAAATTAAGGAATTAAATATCACTCATACGTCACATATGTTCTTGAATTTTATACACCAAATAAGACCATAATGGTAGCACGTATGACTGGGCGATTTAAAACTTTAAATTTAAAAATGCAATAAAACAAAAATGGTTTGAAATTTTGATAAATAATATTGTTTTGCTGTGAACTACAACTGATCGATTGCCCTTATGAGATTAAGTCGATATAACTATGATACTTCCTGGACAAACTGAAACAGCAACGTCATCATCTGTTGGATCCCAGATCATGTGGGAATTCGCGGCAATGATCTGTCCGATGAGCATTCATGGTCGTTGATAGTTCCATAGACTTTCTGAGGAGTGAACGGAGAAATTTGAGAGGAATTTGAGTAAATTTAAACTTTTGTTAGGTTATTAATTGGCCCTAGACGGGATTTTTGTCATTAAGTGGCGTTAAAAGTCCCTCAACTTTTAACTTGTCAAAAATTTGTGCGAACAATAAATTATTCGGCATGAAGTTGTGTTATGCCCGAAAAGTTTCCTAACTGCCATTAAGAATTTTTGGTGAAAACTTTCAATTTATTAATACTGATAACAATTTAATGCCAAAAAGATGTCGAAAAATATAAAAAAAAATATTGGTTTGTCAAAAATTTATTAACCCTTAATTTTTTTACATTAAGGTTACTCTTCGTTGAATCGACGAATACTTTAACCCTAATTGGTTACTGTTCGTCGAATCGACGAAGCTCATTTACACTTTATCATATAATTATTTCATGTTTGACCAAATTTCGCTCTTTTTATCAGCAAAGTTGGTTGATAGGGAAAGCTTGTAGTGAGTAAACGTACCCTGGCCACCCATTTTTTAATCCTGGATGGTCATTTTTGTATTTCGTTGAATCGACGAACAAAAAATGTTTTTTGTCTACTGACTGCAAGCTTTCATTATCAACTAAAGTTGTTGGAAAAAAGAGCGAAATTTGGTCAAAAATAATAGAGTTATATGATAAAGAGTCGACTCGACGAACAGTAACGGTCCAGAGTTAAATTTGTTTTTCTCAGATTTTGGTATTAAATATCTTCTTATTCAATTTAATTTTTTACTTTTTTTATTTTTTTTTATATTTTTAGAGCTTTCAGGGGTTAGTTGGCTTCCTAAATCGTGGATTATTTAGAGAGAAAGGAAAAATCTTAAGTTTATGAATTAGAAAATTTTGGACATCCCGTTGATTTGCTCAAATTATAATAATAATTTTTTATTTTTTGCGGACAATGTTATTAGTCGAACACTTAAACCATTACTGTTCATCACCTATTGTTATACAAACACGTAAAATAAACACTTGTTGTTTAGGCTAAAAAAATCACTGAAAACAAAAAATAACCAAATAATAGAGAAGAAGATGAAAACAATGACAATAAAAAATTACCAGTACTATGTAGAAAGGCCACGACGCAATTAACAATTAACCGTAAAGCTATAGAATTTGCTATGCCGAAAATAAATAAAAAATAATTAAAACACAAGGTAAAGTTGTCAATGAGCAGTAGTTATAACCGCAAAGTCTCCATGCACATGAATTTTTGTAAGAATCAATATAATGTTCTTTTAAACTTAAATTAATAAAGAATTTATTTAAATTATAAAATAACATCAGATAAAAATAAATAAATTCTATCACTTCAAAATTAGGATCCTTGAGTGCATATGAAATGCTCTTTTTTAAAACATTGAAACGCAAAAATATATTTTTCTAGTCAGAAATTCCAAAAAAAATAAAAGCAACACTTGAATATAAACCAATATTTTACGTAATATAGCAAAAGCCTATGCTGAGAGGTCCTACCTGATGCCAATTACACCACTTATTAGTGCATCCAAAATAATAGGAGTACATTAGCTTACATGAGCTAATATCTATCTCTGTGTATACCTCAGTAAAGTGGAAGTCTCCGTAATCTAATAGGTAGTGTGTTAGCTATTACACGTGAGGCCCAGAGATCAACAATGGGTATTAAAAAAGATGAGTAGATTCGA
The DNA here is from genome assembly GCA_958299815.1 of Sarcophaga carnaria. NCBI lineage: Eukaryota > Metazoa > Arthropoda > Insecta > Diptera > Sarcophagidae > Sarcophaga > Sarcophaga carnaria. Next base: position 68,871,016 of record OY283149.1, on the reverse strand, counting down.
ATCATACTCATAATTTCTGGTACTTATACGCATTCATGAAGTCGCTGTAGTCTAGTAGATAGTGCGTTGGCTTATTAGACGTAAAGCCAGGGTTCGAGCCCCAGGCCAGACATCAAAACAAAATACAAAAAATATTTCTTCAGCGGCTTTCTCTCAGTAGATTTCTGGCAAAAACTCTGAGAGTAAATAAAATTGCCATGAAAAGTTTCTCAAAAGTCTGTCGTTCGGAGTCGACTTTAAACTGTATGTCCCTAAACTCATGTAGAAAATTAACACACACAACATAAGTGGTGTGAGAAACTAGGTCGTAATCCTGACCGAAGGGTTGTAATGACCAATTATGTATGTATGTATACGCATTCATACTTATTTTATTATCCTACTCATACTACTCATATTCAAAGTTTGAAGTACTCATCATACTCATACTTATTAACATGCATTATATTGTTGATTTCCACTCTACATGACTCAACATTTATAAACATCACAAAATAAATATGATTCACATTCGAACATTACAATGCTAGCTAGAAGTTTGTGTGTTTGCTTTGCTTGCTGTATATGTCTTATTCTTTCTTCTTTTTTTGTAAATCACTCGAATCATTTATGAGTATTTTAAGTATTTTTTCTAAATTTATAAATCTGAATAAGTAGGCGTATCAATCAAACATATTTCGAATGTTGTATTCATACTCATTGCAACCTGTACTTATAAATCAATGTTGTAGTGAGTACGAATGAATCAGAGTAGCTGAATTTCAATACTGTTGACTCACTCATACTCGAAATTTCATGCGTACTTATGAGTAGCGAAAAAAGATTCATTGTTGACGAGTTTAAACCCCTGGTTCGACATCTCTAACAAAACGAGAATTGAAATATTTCTCCGGCGACTTCCTCTCAGCTGATTTTTGGCAAAAATTCTGACAGTAAATAAAATTGCCATGAAAAGTTTCCTAAAAATCTGTCGTTCGGGGTTGAATTTAAACTTTATGTTCCGCCACTTATGTATAGAATTAACACAAACACCATAAGTGGTGTGAGAAGTTAGATCGAATACTGACTGAAGGATTGCAATGACTAATTATGTATGTATGTGTGTAATAATTAAAACGAATATTGTGACGAAATTTAAATTTTGAAAATGAAGATAATCATAGTACTATTAGAAAAACCATATCTAGGAAGTCTTTTAAATGTGGATATTTCTACACGCAAAATAAGCTGAATTTCCTAGACTGGCTCTTGATTAATAAGCCAACTCACTACTTACCAAAATACCTCAGCTTCCTCACATCAAGGTCGTGTGATTTTGGATTGTTTTCTTAGGCGTTGTATAAATTCTCTTATCTATGTCGATATGAAAAGTTTATGAAAAATGTGGTTCTAGACTGCGTCTTGCACGCCCAAGCCGGCCCGAAATCAAATTTAAATATTGACGTCATAAAATTTTCTCTCCAACAAAACCTATTTTATATATTTCTTCCTTTTATTATGATTTTGCTTTTTAACTGCGAAAAAAATAAAACGATTTGCAAAGTATTTTAAATTCTTTCTGCCAACAACAGCAACATATTAATATCCATTAAAACGAACTAATCAATACTGAATAATAAAATAATTCAAAAATAAATCAAAAATGCTGGTCTAAATGAGTTTTCTGGGTTTATTTTTTTTTCTTTTAACATTAAACAAAAAAAATTCTCGTGTTATTTTTCCTCCATTTATGCTATTAAATTTGAAAATTTAAAATGAATTCATATGAAGTGCTCATCTACAACAACTACGAGTTTAAAAATTCAAATACAAATAAAACATTCAAAACTAATGCTATTTAAAATGAAAATTAATTTTCCTTCTCTCTAAATATTTCAAATGAAAGTTTTTCCACAATAAATGGAACATTTTTGAATAGTAAAATTAAAATAAATAAATAAATGGAAAATAAATAAAAAAGGAAAAATTATACAAAATGCAAGTGGTGGACTGAATTGTTGTTTCTTGAACAAAACAAACAATACAAAGCGTGGCCGTGATAGTCATTAGAGGGAAAAGTTTTTAAAATGTCTATCAAAATATTTTTGAAATTTATTTGACAAAAACATTACTATTGCAGCAAAACTTTAGATAAACAAATAACACCATACAACAAATAAATAAAAATTTCTAAATTTGAAATTATATTGGTTTTTTCATTTATTTACAAATAAATTTTTTTTTCTATGAGAAACTGCAGATAGTCAATAATAAGTCAATATGAATTCCATGGCAATCAATTCCGTGGGGCACAATTGTAATGCTATAAACACAATAAATAGGAAAAAATTTCTTAGCTGCACGAGGCGGACTGGTTTTAACTTTCGAAATCTATGTTGATACAGTAGCTCAGGATGTTTGGAATAATCTTAGTCTAGGAGCGATGTTGTAGAAACACTTTCTCAACAGATGTCACACAAGTCTGAAGCTGGTCGATATTTTAAATGAGTGGTCAAGTAGAAATTTTTTGAGAGGAAGTGTTATGACAAATAGGATGGGCTATGCTGCTTAGCCCATTTTAAATATAAAGTCAGACAACCGGTAAAAAAAACAAATTAGGCAACCCATTCCATTAGGAATGGAATGATAAAAAATGAAATAACGACAAAAGACACATGGTTAAATGGATGGATGGATGGGCAACAATGACATTATTTCTATTAACAACGGGTGGGCTATTTATCGGTTTAAATTTGAACCATCGGTTGTTTCGAATCTGTCACAAAATTCAGTATATTATCAACACTGGATGATTTGATTTACGCTTCAGCAACGTTGGAATTTATTAGGCCAACGAAAAACAGCACGATGATGTAGATTTTGCAAAATAATCATATTTTCAGATGAAGCTCATTTTCATCTTAGTGGGTAAGTTAATAAGCAAACATTACGTGTTTAGGGCTCAGAAACACCACATAAGCCAGTGGCTGCTTGGTGCGGCTTGTGGAGCGCAGACATCATTGGCCCATATTTCTTTGAATATGAGGATGGCGCAATCATTACGGTCAATGGAGACATCTATCACACCATGATAACTGATTTTTTTGTACCCGCTCTTGATAGTATTGGTGTGAACGATGTTTGGTTTCAACAGGGTGCAACTTGCCACACTTCTCATGTCACAATCTATTTATAGAGTCAAACGTTTGATGGCGCAATTGTTATGTCAATTAGCTACAAAAAAACCGCAATTTAATACCGTTGGAATATTTTCCGTGGGACACCATTAAAGGAAAGTGTTATGCCGTCAAATCAGAGACAATTAAGCATTTGAAGGTCAACATTCGTGATGTCATTGCCGAGATGCGATCCCATACATTTGAAAAAGTGCACGAAAATTGAGGTATTGTAAGGCGAACCGCGGCAGCCATATGAATGATGTAATACTTCATCTCCAACTGGAACAATTATATCTCATAATTTGGAACAATTTCAAGCCGTTTTAGTTTTATTGTATTTTTAAATTTCAACTTTTAAATGGCCCGCGCTTTATAAGACATGCTTCTTCATGTTAAACAAGGAATAACAAAAAACAGATCTGGTTCAGTACGCGTAGATGGCTTATATATATATATGATCCACAAATAGTTACACTGTTTAAAGGAACATCTTGCAAAAGGACATCGATATTTCGGATTCGAAACAAAGTTGCTTGGCTTTTTGTGAATTTTACAAATATATGTATATTAAAATCAATAAAATTTCTTTTGTTTTCGCAACAGCTATAAACTTTTTTGTGGTACTTGAATATGTAACTGGCTACATAGTATTTTGTAATGGTTTTCTATTTTGGCTGTAAGTTTCTTTCGTTATAAGTCGAAAGTTTATTGAAAGTAAAATCAAATAGAAATTTTCTTGAACAAACAAAAAATTTAAAAAAAAAATTTGTTAGTAAATTTCTTGCGATTTTCGCTGCAGGACTTTATTTACAGAAATTTAATTCTTCCACACCATAAACTCTTACCTTTCGCTTTTTTATTGTGCTTTTATTCTCAACCGCATTTGACCATAATTTTTTTTGTTTTCAGTCTTTACTTTAATTTAGTTTTAATTTTCCTTACAGTTTCAAGGCTACTTGTTCAATTTTATTCATAAAACGCTTCAGGGGTTTTCTGGAAAAACTAAACTGTGTTAATGAGATGAAGATAGGGCAGCAAAAGTATAACAAGTTTTATAACTAAAGTTTGTTGTAATTAGCAGGCGGGATTTCCTATTTTATTTTGAAATCAAAAATTACAACAAAACCTAATTATAAATAGTTGAATTGTAAACACTTTTGTGAGTAAATTTAAATTTCATTTTCACCTATGTTCGCTATTCTTCTTTGCTTACAGCGCGGATTTGTACAGCGGGATCTTCAAACCACGACTGTTTTCTTCACACGCAGCGCGTCTTCACACATGACTGACTGAATTCTTACTACTCGTTGCCTGCTTTGTCTTGTCTTTTAATATGCCCACGTAATTAGTCTGCTGAATGTTCTTGAAGTCGAATGTTCGTGTGTTCGCCTACTCGAGAGTTCTATCGCAACTTCATTGTTGTTTGTGTATTTTGTACCAACTGCTTGTTGTTGCGTTCTCGCTTACTAGTCTATCCCCTTTTCTTTCATACCGATGTTGTTGGTTTACTTGTAGCAAGTTCTTTGTATTTGTTTGTGTAGCTTTTGTTCATTTTAATATTAAACGATATACACCGTATCCTTTTTCATAACACTATACTACAAAAACCCTCATACATCATCGTCATATTCGCAAATCGTAATCATAATACTCCTATATTTTCATTTTATTCCTACTTCATCATCATACTTATACAACATCATCATACTTTATGTCATCATCATACTCATATGACGCCGCCATATTCATACATCATCTTCATATATTCGTACATAACCTTCATATATTCGTACATCATCACCATACAAATCAATTAGTGACCCAATTTTCAACTTCCTCTTGGAAAAAGTGTCCGATCGATGAAAACAAATAGTGGTCGGAAGGAAACAATAGGATAGAATTAAAGCAAGGCAGAGTTTTATCCATGAATCAGTGTTATAATGTTTACAGAAAATATTATTTTGTCAAATTTTCTTTCATCATTTCATCATTTCACAGTCATTGTACCACTCCAGAGGAATCAAACTGCTCCACTAGACTTTAGTCTCAGATGCTCTAAAAACATCGTTTCCAATTTTCTATAAAAGTTTCTCTGGAAGCTAATTTTAGTAAAGAACGAACTGGACAATATGTATGTAAAGATGTAAGATATCACAACTCAATAACTAGTTGAGGCTGAGAAGATACATTTCGTTCAAAGTAGTATATTCTTTTTCCTTTCTTTTTTGTTGACTATTGAAAGATATACGCAAGATGGTATCGATTTTTCTTAATCTTTTTATTTGTTTAATATCTATTTTATTTAATATCCCGGGTGCCCTGATAGTCTAGTGGATAGTGTGCTAGACTATTAGCGTTAGGGTCGTGGGTTCGATTCACACCAGAGACTCTGGTCTGTGACACTACACCGAGCATATGGTGAAAGTTACTCAGCTCGTATATAATTAAAATATAATTTGTAACAGCATTGTAATTAATAAATAAATATTTAATACCCCAACTAGAGTGCCATATAAACTGCAATCATCAATATCAGTGCTACATTCCTGATGGGATATGTGGGCGATATTGTCATCACTTAGCATAGAGCCATTTTAAAATGATTACATACATACAACATACACTTTTTCGCTTCACTTAATTGTTTTTGGTTTTATTTTCACATATTTAAACTTTTTTAATTTCACTAAAAGGAACTTTTTTTCCTTTTCACCAAAGGAACTTTGAAGAAACTGAAAACTATGTGAAGTTATTTGATATTATTTCTTCTTATCTAATTTACTTCGGGATAGTTTTTGAAAATATTTTATTTTTCACTTTCATATAGTTTTTCGTCTTTATGCTTTCGTAGAATTGTTTTTTTCTTCTAAATTCATAAATATTTTCATTTATTTTACGGCTTTTTTTTGGTGAACAAATAAAGCAAAAAGGAACTATTTTTGTATGTAAACTGAAAATACGCAAATTGTGTACCAAGAAAAGTTCTTATATTTTCCCACTAGGGTATTAACAGCTTGTAGTAACTTGCTAACAAATGAAGGAAAAGAAGATGAAATAACATATTTTGGACCAAAAAAGAGAAAAATAATTAAGAGACCACCTTAAGACCAAACAAGTAAGAATATCCAAAGTCGGTGAAGATGTACCATAAAATTTGTGTCAGCTGGGAATAATAGTTATTTAATTCCTGTCATTATTATTAGTTTTATTATGTCCTCCTATTTAATATGCGTAGTGATAAATACTAAAAATATTCCATTTAGTTATGCGTATAAAATAATGGAATGCCGAATATCAAAAAACAAAATTTGTTATTATTTGTAGGGAACACCATAAAATTTTCTAAACATTTGCTTCTATTTTGTATTATTAGTAATAATGAGTGATTTTTATGGGAAATAATTTATTTTATTATTGGAAGTGTATTAAATTTAATGTTGTGATATGATACTTGTTGTGATACGATGTAAAGCAATATTTTCAATTTTGCCTTCATTAAAGCATTGGGGTCAATTGCTAACGATGTGGGAACAGCGACAAAATATAGTAAACACATTCGACATAAATTTTTTGCCAGAAATCTCCTGAGAGGAAGTCGTGGAAGAAATATTTGTTCATATTTCGTTTTGTTGGAGCTGCTTGATCTTCAGTTTAAATCGTAGCCTCACGTCTAATAAGGCAACATGCTACCTACTAGACTACGGCGGCTAGATACCGATTTACCAGACATTGTTACATTAATACATATTGTTACGTTTTTACCCTTTTAAAAACGTTAAAAAAATTTGAGTTCGTAAATTGGAAATAAAATAAAAATAAATTTGTGTTTAGTTTTAAATCAATTCTTTATTGTTCACACAATTCCGTATGCAACCTTTCACGATTTGGGTCAAACAACAACAATTTGTTTTAATTGTTATTCTTCTTTACACTCTTTCGCGTACACAATAACAACTGTTCAATAGATCTTTATAACAGAGATCTTCAAAACACAATTATTCTCTTCACACGCAACGTGTCTTCACACAAGACTGACTGGATTCCTTCTCAACCCGTTGCCTGTTTTGTCTTGCCTTTTAAGTCGTGTGGTAAACAGTCTGAAGAGAGCTTTTGTAGGAGAATGACTGCCTTCGCGAAATACCTAAAAATGTAAACAAGTTGTTATCATTATTGTTGTTTGTTTATTTTGTTTACGTTTGTCCTTGTAGTGTTGTTGCTTGTTTGTTTACTTTGTTTATCCCCTTTTTATGCACTGATGTTGTTGCTATATTTTTGTTTATTCCTTGATCATGTAAACAAGTCCATTGTTTTATTTTTGGAGTTTTTGTTTATCCTTTTAATAACACCATTTCCATTTTCGTAACAATATGTATGTACATGTTACGATTTTCCTGAAAATTTGTAGTGATTTTTATATATCACTGGAATCAATCTAACGAACACGGTAGCATAGGAGTATGTCGATAAGGTATTGACAAGACGGCCCGTGTAAAGGATCACCATCTATCTTCAATCTACCTACCGTCACCATACCGGTTTTTTGAAAGTCTTATAAATACTTGTAAGGACTTTAAAAGAGGCTCAATAGGAATTTGTTTTATAAACTAACCGAGAAGTTACGCATAACTATCAAATTTACTGTGCTTTCCCTTTATTGCAAACTCTTAGGGGGGCAGAATAATCTTCACAAGGCTTGCCAACGATAGACCCTTTAATCGTAAACAGGTCACTGGTAAAAGATAGGGGCTTAAACATATATTCTCTGGCTGTAAAACGGCAATATAAAGTGGGTCCATATGGTGTGAATTTGTTGGAATGCAATGCCAATGTAAGACAGCCTGTGAATATACTCTGCCATCCATGTTACGAGTACGCTTTGGACGATTCCAATCTTGTTGAATTGGATCCATAATAAGTTTCTGCCGGAACAGCAATTGTAGCAATAAGGTTGAACTGGGCAAACTGCTGCTGCCATGTTACTCATAGAAACTGCTTGCTTATATTATACATGTTTACCTACTTTCTTGGTTATTACAAACCTCTGGTCAGAATTACAAGCTAACTTCTCACATTACCCATGTGGTATGGATTTCTTTATTTATCAATAAGTGTAGAGGCCGACAGTTTTAAAGTCAAATCCAAACGAAAGACATTTGACAAACTTTTCATGGTCCGAAGACAACTGAGAGGAAGTCGCCGAAGAAATATTTTTTCATATTTCGCTTTTTTCGATACGTCTGAGCCAGAATTCGAATCGTAGGCTCGTATCTAATAAGCCAACAAATTACTACTACCAGAATACGAGGACCTCTTATTATATTTGCGAAGTGTATATCGCGGATTATCATAAAAGTTCTGAAATTCTGAAGACCAAAAAAATAATTCAGTCCGTGTGAGACAAACTGAAAAGTGAGAGTGTAGCCAAGAGGCTGGCCAACCCCAAGGTGAAACAGAATATAATATTTCTGCAAAGTGACGTGATGCGTTTATGTATGAGGTATTAAATTTAATAAAATTTTGTTTAATTTAATTTAAACAAACCGTTATGTATAGCAAAGCACGCTGGGTTCTGGTTAGTTGCATTTAAAATGCCCTTCATTATAGAGAAATTATACAGAATATTCAAACAGAAAGTGTAATTTAATTATTGACATTCAACTTAGACGTCCTACTCAATATTTATTAACAATTTATTCGATATCTTCATTTACCAAACTGCTACAATAAAAACTTTCTAAAGCGGAAAATATTTATTGTTATGGTATGAAATTTAGTTTCCGCTGTTCTGTTTCATCAATCGAATACAGTGCTCGTCTCTCCCATACAGCCTTGTTATTTTTTTTTTTTTTTTTTGGTTTGTCTGGCTAAAATCCCTAAAATGATAATGCGACCAAATTACGCCAAACATTTCTGGTTATTTTATTTTATTTTTCAAATATTCAAAATAAATTGGAAAATACTGGTATTGAGTCAGTATTGGGGACAGTAGACATTCCTCCAAAAGTTTCTATGTTTGTATTCAAACCAAAATTTATACATTACATTACATAGCCTGTGTGGCAACAGGAAAAACAAAATAATTTTATTTTAATGATTATTGTTGCCTTCAGAAAGCAATGAACAAACATAAAATAAAATAAAATAAAATTAAAAATAATAAAAGAATACTTTTTTCTGCTGATTCTAACAAGCAAAAATTTAAAACTATAACAGTTTAAATATTAAGTATTGTATTCGACATACAGGAGATGTTTTGTACATTACAACCCTTTACTTAGGAGGATTACGACATAGCTTCCCACGCTACTTAAGTTGTACAAAATTAAAAGTTATCGTTTTTGAAAAGTATGATTGTGATAATTTTTCTCACCTATTCTTTTACTACTTTTTGAGTTCTTTAAGGAACTTAAGAGCTGTCAAGTTTACTGTAGCAGGTCTTATGATGATATTTATACCATCTTTTCGTTGTCTAGATTCTAGTAATAATGTGCACTGTGAACCCGTGGTTAGTTATTGGAATGGATGTAGTTGGTTCTACTACTCCTTCTGTCTCCTTCCAGCAACCTTTTTTCCTAATTCCAACACAATGTACTGTATGAGAGCGTAGGTCTTAAAAGAGGTGACCTTCTTTTAATACTCTTTGTTTATTTTAAGTTTCTGTTTCCGGAATGAATTAGGTTCTGAATAAATTAGGTTACGTTACGTAAGATGGCAGACTTCTTCTTAGAGAAAGAGGTTCCACTTAGGCCAGCAATCTTTAAATTAAAAACTTACGTCAAAAAGGTCAGAAAGTGGAAAGACAAAAACCTTCGTCAATCAACGACGTTGATTAGGCCATCACTGTCAACAGCAAGCATTATAGGCCGATGATTTCCAACTTCTTTGAGACGAAAATGAATGATCTAAATACCAATGACAAGTGGTTCCAGCAAGACAGTGCTACGTGACATGTAGTTTAAGCCCCATTGGATATTCTGCACGAGGTGATGTGAACTGGCCACCGAATCATGCGAATTGGAGTTTCCTTAAGCTAATCAGTAAATTTTCTGCCAAAAAAAATTTCCATAATATTTTCTATAAATTCTGTTGTTCGGACACGATTTTAAACTGTAGGTCCCGTCTCTCATAGATAAAATTAACACTCCCAACATGGGTAGTGTTCGAAGATAGGTCGTAACCCTGAATAAAGGTTTGTAAGCGAGTTAAATTAGTCAAGATTTTAGGTTCCCACTTATTGATGTGAAGAAGAGTTTTGCACCAGCGCAGGCATTTCAACGAAATGGCTGAACAGTTCTGTACGAACGGCGAGTGGATACCAGTTTATAGAGACATTTTCTCAATGGCGAAAATGGTGGAACCGATTTCTTATCAACTGGCAATAATATTTTCAGTGATTAAATATAAAAGATCCTTGTTTTTTTATAGTACTAAACGGATATTGTCATTAATCCATTTATTCGAAGCAGGTGAGGAAAGCAGTAAGACATTCCTAAATAAACTTGTATCGTACGATTAAGAACAACAAGTATTAAAAGTGATTTACTTTTCAACGTCCCCATGGCACATCGCACATCGATTAGCGTTCTTATGCTCTTATTACGATTGTGTTTTGGGTCAATAAATTTCGATTAGTTTAGGCAATGTCTTCTTCGCATGCTTTGTCGATAGTCAATGCGAACAGACTACAATATATAGTATTTCTAATCCCCCTTCACTTTTTTTAAGTAAAAAAAATTGTTTTCTTTTAATTTCTTTTTGCTGATTTTGTTGATTGTTTTGTAAGTTTTGAACCACAAAGGAACTAATCTGAAAGGATTAAAAACTGTAAAAACATTTCAAAATCAGCATAAGCAGATCGAAATAATGAGTACATACAGAAAATTTTGGTATGAACAATAATTCTTACTTGTTTATTAAAAAAAATTAATTAAATTTCATTGTATTAATCAGGACCATGAATCCTCAGCCAAGATCTTCAGTATTCGACGAAAGAGTAGGTAACCATCGATAGCTGAAGACCTGGAATTATATACAACAACTGCTTGGTATAAATGTAAAATTGACTTAGTCAAATCACAATTAGGAATAGAAAATGAATCGTACATATTGTTACATTTTTAACTGTTTAAAAATGTTTAAAATGTGAGTTCGTTGATTGCAAAAAAAATAAAAATAAATTGGTATTTAGTTTCAATTAAATTCTTTATTGGTTGCACTACTTTTGTGTGCCACTGTTTATAACTTGGCGTATATAACAATAATTGCTTGTTAGCTATTTTTCTTTGCTTACAACGTAAAAAGATATCAAATGATATATGCAAACTTAAACTTTGTTTGAGTTCTGCAGTATGGATGGTTTTGAAGAAGCGTTCTTATACCACCTTAGCTGCACGGTATTGTTATTGTAGTTAGCAAGTGTTACTTGAAAACCAATGTGCTGAAAACTATTTATTTAAAGTTTTTACTTATCGAAACCCAAAAATTTTAAAATACATTGAAAATGATTAAGGAGAAGTAAAGAAGAAAAAAAAACGAAATGAGGAAAACTTCAAAGACTACAAAATTAGTTTGTTTTTAAAGGACAGTTTATACACAAAATTTTTTAAAAGAGTATGTTTGTATGTCCGCAGTAATAGAAAGGGTTCTACAAAAGATAAAATCGTATAGAAATTGCATGTTTGGCATTTCATTACAATAAAGGGAATGGAAAAATTCCAATAACTTATCTCAACAAATACTCATTTTAGTTGTGATTGATAATTCTTCATCTTCATTTATTTGTGAATACGTTTATATTCCGCTCTGTTTATATTGTTTTTATTTTCGTTTTTATTAGAACATAGAGTTGTCGTAAAGCGTCATATTAACCGTTGATCGAGCTTTGTATCAAAAATGATACATTTCAATTTTTAAGACGATATAAATTTAATTCAGAAAAAGTTAGATGCCTGATATTTTTTTTAATTCGCCAGTATTGTTATCAGCATTATTTTAAACCAAATAAAGAAAAGAAAATTCTAAACAGAAATTAAAAAAATTAAAAAACTTCTAATTCTGGCTTTTGTATCATTTGTGATACATACGACTTTCCTAGGTATTCTTTGGTGTTGTGTATGCATTTTTTTTATATTTTTAAAGATTTCGTGATGTTTTATCGTAAATAATACACTATTTATGGTATTTGAGAAGGAATTGAAAGTTAAGTTTTCGATGAAAGTGAAAATGTTGAATTTTCTGTTCTGGATATATTCTTGAGACTGATTGAAGTAGTCATAGTCTAGTATGAAGCGTGTTAGCTTATAGTGTTTTCACACCGAGTGGTTTTAACGCAAAAGTTGGTTTTAACGTTAAAACCAAAAATAAAACCTGATTTTACCATACAAAATTATTGTGTTAAAACCAAAATAAAACCTTTTTTTGAATTGGTTTTAAGTTGGTTTTATGAAATACAACCTTGTTTTGATGTACTAAATGTACTAAATCAGAGCTACCAGCTCTGAAAACCTGAAAACAGCTGATAAAAACAAAAACAAATGTAAAAAAATAAATAAATAAATAAATGTAAATAATCATTTATTTTGTATTAAAAAAGGAAAAATTTGGAATATTTTTAATTTCTTCAATGAAAATTTTAAAAATTTGTAAATATTTAATTATTAATCGAAATGTGTGTTGTTTCTGGTCACAATGAATATAGTTTCTTGTGCGAAAGGTAAGTCAGAAGCTAAATATATCAAGATGAAATAAGGCATACTGCTCATAAAATTTTTTTCTCGCAGTCATAAATGTCATGAATTTAAAACCAATTTTAATAAAACTTGCAGTGTGAACGCAAAATCAGCTGTTTATGGTTTTAATGCTAAAATCAGGTTTTAAATTTTGGTGTGAAAACACTATTATTAGATGTCAGACCAAGGCTCAAACCTCAGGCCAGATATTTCGAATTTACACCGAAAGATTGTAATGATAGATTATGTATGCATGTATGTAATATTCCTACTGCTGAAGACTCTGAAGAAGAAGAAAATAGAAGCTCGGCTTATAAACTGACGAAAGTATTGGCAGCAACAAACATGACAATAGGATGTTTATCGCCAAATATGGTACTACTTGGAATAGAGAACCAGAGGAAATTAAGCCCAGTTTCAGTTCAGAAATTGTGGTATAACATATCCGTTCCTTTGGTGAAATAAGCCTATAATCCCAAGAGATGGGCTTTGCATTGAAACCATCAGCTGGTATAAAACGAAGGATTAGTGAGTGAAAAAGTTAGCACATTGATTTCCAGTAATAGTATACCTAAATGCACAATATATTGATGCAATTGATAGGTATTGCAGGAAGTCCTCAAGGTAAAAATTTAAAACTTGAGGATTCACTCATGTGAAACTGTTTTAGTTGTGCTATTATAGTTTCGCATAAACTTCTATGGGGATCCTTTAAGTCATAAACAAAGTAGCGACACATGTTGCATGAGCATCTCGTTGTCTCGAAAATTTCCAGATACACATTTTTAAGTAATTCATGGTTTCTGAAGTACAATGTGCAATATCAACGATTATATGTTAATCATATAATAATTAAGTTTGGCTGAAAGCGTTTGTACAGTTACATACATACATGCATACATAATCGGTCCTTACAACCCTTCATTCAGGATTACAAACTAGTTTCTCACACCACTTATGTTGTGTGTATTAATTTTGTACATGAGTGGCGGGACTTATAGTTTAAAGTCATCTTCGAACGACAGATTAAAAAAAAAATTTTCATGGCAATTTTTTTTAATCCCAGAAATTTTGCGAATTTTCGATGAAAAAATAGTTTTTCATACTTCATTTAGTTGGATATGTTTGACCTGGGATTTGAACCTTGGTCCCGCATCTAATAAGCCAACGCAGTACTTACTATACTACGGCTACTATTTTACACATATGTAGAGTTATACCGCTTGTGTTATTATCCTAATCGTGATTTCTAGGCGGTTTAAACTGGGATATGTGAATTTTTTGCTGAATGAGACTTTAAAATGGATATAGACTAATTATTTCGTAAAATGTTCTGTGGCTGCTGGAAAGGAATGACAGTCATTGAGCGCTATAAATTATAAGCAATTAACAGTGTGATTTTTACCACAATTTCTACATATTTTCAAGCTGGCATAATCTTTAGACGTGTGGAAATGTTTAACTCTCCTCAAATAACGCAGATAGAAGGTAACTTTCCGAACGATCTTGTGTGGCCTTACATAGATAATTTGTCATTACAACCCTTCAGTTCAGGATTACGACCTAGCTTCTCACACCACTTATGTTGTGTGTGTTAATTTCATACAGGAGGGGCGGGACCTACAGTTTAAAGTCGATTCCGAATGACAGATTTGTAGGAAACTTTTCAAGGCAATTTTATTTACTATTAGAATTTTTGCCAGAAATCTGCTGAGCGGAAGTCGCCAAAGAAATATTTTTTCATATTTCGCTTTGACGTCTGACCTGAGGTTTGAACCGTGGCCTTACATCTAATACGCCAACACACTACCTACTAGACTACGGCGACTTCTTGTGTGGCCATATTCTTGACAATTCTGGCAATGCACTATGTTTCTTACACATTTATTTGCCCCCGTAATAGATATTTTACCCTTTAAATGGAATGCAATTCATTGCATCTAAACATTTTCATTTTCATGCTTGTCAAATTGTGAAATTATTTTTCTGCCTATGATTTTAGTTTGACATTAATTTAATAACCTCCAGCAGAAATCTTTCTATTTTGAGTTATAATTTTATGTTGTATTCACTTTCAAAACAACTGGCTTCCTAGTCTTGAATATTTTTATTATTTTATTATTTTTCTTTTACGACACTATATGGCAATAGGTTTCCTTGATATACAAAAAAAGAAAAAAGAGGTGGTTTATCAGTGAGTTTATTTTTTATACAACTAGTTATTTCGAGAAATCGACTGTTTTAAAATTTCGTCTGTGGTCTCACCTACTATGAGGATATATTTGATCAGAGATTGATCCCAATTAAACAATTTATAAGATTATTCTCTTTTATTTTTATTATTTTATTGCATTCAAATAAATTATTTGCACCCAACGATAAAAAAACACTTGAACAATACCATTCAAATAAAATTTTTGGTTTGAACTCTCACTATCCCGCATTTTAAAAAAAATTCCACCATAGAAATATACTTTTAGTATATATGCAGTACAACTGCTATGCCATTTAAATAAATACAATGTATTTCATTTATAATTCATCGCAATTACTTTAATTTTTTAATTACTTTAAGTGCCAATGCAATTTATTTGTGCTTTCGTTGAATTTTAAGGACTACGGTATATAAACCAAATTAAAACTTTAAAAAAAACTTTTGAATTTAAGTGAAAAGATAATTGAAAATACAAAATAATTAAATTGCAACAATGCACTTAATATACTTAGGGCCATTATTACAACTTCCCATTAAAGTTGGGTTTAGTTAAAGCTAACTTTAGGTAAACTGAACTTTAAAGTCACCTTTAACTTTTCGTTATTACAACCTAATGATAAAATAAAGATAACTTTTTCAAAAATATGGCAGTGCCGGAGCAATATCGATGATACTGCTCAATAAAGCAAGTTTTTTTTAAACGCAGTGGCAACGACAGCCTTCTGTTTTTTGTTGTACATATATACCCATTTGGTTTACATTTGAAGTTTCCACATTGAATATAATATATAATATGGCAAGTTCAAACATAAACTTAACTTTAAAAGTTACCAATAGGATGTTCTTCCCTTTAGCTTAACGCTCTCTTCTACCATATTATCCACTTATAATAATGAAAAACAATTTATCTGCATGTTAAAATCCTCCCTTTAGTTAACGGTAAGTTGTACTAATGGCGCTAAGTAGGATGTTAGGATTACTGTTGTACAAAAAATACCATATTTATACATATATTTTCCATTTACAGTATTTGTTGTGTTAATTTACTAAATATTTAAATGCCATTTACACATTCACTGCAACTTATTTATTTTCCATTTTTATATCCTACACCTAGTGAATATTTAAATGAACGTTCCTTTGACAAGAAGTCCAAAAAAATTTATATGCATTAGGAGGGCACATTATTGATTATTACAACCATTCAGTCAATATTATGATCTAATTTTTCACACCACTTATGTTGTGTGTGTTAATTTTATACATGAGTGGTGGGACCTACAGTTTAATGTTGATTCAGAACAACAGATTTTTTGGGAAACTTTTCCCGAAAATTTTATTTACTCTCAGAGTTTTTGCCACAAATCTGCTCAGAGGAAGTCACTAAAGAAATATTTTTTCATATTTCTTTGTGTTGGAGATGTCTGACCTGGGGTTTGCACCGTGGCCTAATGTCTAATAAGCCAACACACTACGTCCTAGACTATGGCGACTACATAAAAATAATATTAGGTTGCTCGAAAGTCCCTTACAGATGCATCCAGTTGAGTTGACTGCGCACTGGCTAATTGCGTAACCATGTTTGCATGATGGTAATACAGCTAATGACTATTGTTGTAGAAGTTGAGCTCTTCTAGTGCCTGGCGTAGCGAGTTTAGGGAGCACATCACGGAGATATTGTGTGCTGTTCTGAATAACGTTCTCATTTAACTCAGTCTAACAATGTGGACGTGCAATTATATAAGCTTATTGCTTATTGCTGGTGCTTATCAAAGCGTTATCTTAATACTCCCGACAATCAGAATAAATCCGTTAATCAGGTGGTTTCTTAATAGTAAAAATATCACAACAAAAAAAAGAAAGAAAATAATTTATATTAAAGAACGGCAGCACATAAAATGAATTTGAATAAAAAAATTTATTTTCATCAGCCTAGTCTGTTCTTTAGCTCAATTATAGTGAAATATTTTTATTTTTTATAAATACCCAAAGAGATTTAATATATATATATTTTTTTTTTTTTTTAATTTAATTGTGATTATTTATTACTACTATTAGAAAATTCATTACATTTTATCTCTGAAGAAATATTTTTCGTGTTTCGTTTTGTTGCAGATGTGTAATCTAGGGTTTGAACTGTGGATTCACGTCTATTAAGCCAACACACTGCCTGCTAGACTACGGCGACTGAAAAAATTATTGCTTTCTGCAAATCATTAACATAATTTTCGGGTACAATTCGCAATCTTTAACGCGATTAATAATTTTTCGATATATACTGAATATACGTGATGACTAATATCAAAAAAAAAAAAAAAATAAGGCTCGTTCACAATAAATATTTCAATGCAGATAATTGTATTTTGGCGCTCACTTCATACCGGTACACCAGGTATATGTGAATGGTAATAGTTACTCAAAATTAAAGTACAGTCAAAGCTCGGTATAACGAACGATATATTGTCAGGCCCTTTCGTTATAGTGAAAAATTCGTTATATCGCAAATTTTTTTTTTATCAAAATTTTATTAAAAAAGAAGAGTACATTTAACTAATTTTATTAAAAAATAGACATGTCCATAAATAACGTTTGATAATCAATAAGTGAATAAAAGTGTTAAAAAGTATTTAAGTTGGTGGAAAAAAATCATTTATAGACGCTTGTTTCTTCTTCCTGTATATCTCGAAGTACTAATTGTTTTGAAATATTAATATTATTTTGGGAACCCCATTGTATACATTTAGCAAAACATTTTATTACTTCAGTATGCTTTATTTTCCAAAGTAATATCATTCAAGTCTCCATTGTTGCAAAATCTTAAAGCAAAGATTTAAATTTGCTTACATTTGGAAAAATTGTACTTAATAGTCTGACTCCACGTCTTATACGCTGTACTGTAAAAGTACCTTTGAAAAAGTCTAGAAAGGGGATCTTGTCCTTATCATCAAACTCAAAATTTTCCAAAAACAGAATTTTTTTTCAACATTTAGATAATGCGTCCTCGTTAACATTGTTCCAGGCGAGACCTATCATACAGGACGCATCATAAAGAGAAAGACTTTGTAACAAAATTAATGATGTCACCTGTTTCAGATGCCACTACTTTTGAAAGGAGGCTATTTCTGTAGTGTAATTTGAGTAAGCGAATGGCGTTTTGGTCCATTGCATGGATAAGAGGAGTCACGTTTGGTGGCATGTACATTGTCCAAATTTTTCCATCTTCTGTATTTTTGGATTGACTTGGAGCATTGTCCAGTATCAGCAAAGCCTTCATTGGCAAATTTTTATGACCACTTGTTCAAAAGCACTGTGTTTTTGTATACAATAAAAACCAACGGTACTTTAACGAACATTTTTTGTGTTCTCTTTTGTTAAATTCTTTTTGTTCTTACCATTTTTTAAATCATTCGTAATACTGAGCTTGAAAATTACAAAACATTCGTTATATAAGGTAGTCAATGTAAGAAATTTACTCATTCGTTATATCCCGAATTCGTTAAAGTGAGTATTTGTTATACCGGGCTTTGACTGTATTAGTCTTTTCACCTGTTACTGGCAATGACAGCATGGTTATGAACTGTGCCACACAATGCTACTTTGCCGTTTATATGTATTGTATTTGCCTTTCAAACTAATATATGTATAAGAGACTCTAGGAGCGAAGTAGTAACTAAAAGATAATACTAAACGAAATAATAAATATTTATAAACAAACACTTCATGGCACATGTGCGTTTCTCTTGAATAGGCCTCAACCACATGATAATGGCTTTTCTGTGTACACATGTGGCATAAATAAAATCTAACAAAGTAATGAATATGTTGACAAATAAAATTTAATAAATAATCGATAAGAAGCACAACAAACATACTTATATCGACATATATGGTATAATCATACATGTACATGTAATTATAGTTTCGTGCTTCTCATTGTGTGAAAATATCTCTTGACTCGTATTGAGTGCAGCCCTAATTGACTGTGAGTAAGAAATAAGCAGGCCACAAGAAGAAAGAGCAAAAACTTTACAACAACTTTGGTTTGGGTTTTTTTAAAATTAAATGTTTTTTGTAAATATTTGTATTTTTACACAATCTAAAGAGGATAATTGAAGAAAACTAATTTGTTTCCTTAAAATATACATAAAAATATCCTAATATATTGTATTATAAGTAAACATACAAATTTTAATAAAATTATAATTAATTTAGATAGAGATTATCTTTCAAAGATGTGGCTTCTTTAACCCTGGACAAAAAAAATCAGAAATCGATATTAAATTCTAAATAATAGATTTGAATCGTTTTGGTCGTTTTGATTAACCGTACAAATAGAAATATGTAACGTCAGTTTAACAGAAAAAAATTTGTTTGATTTTTTTTTATAAGAAGATGGTTAGAAATTCAGGTCACATCCACCGAGTGTTACTATGAAAACAAAGAGATTTTCTTCACATTCTTCTTTGGGTTTCAATTATTTAAATTAATACACTTGCACACTTAAACAATCATTCATTTGATCAGTCATTCAGTTTAGGATTTCAAAGTAGAGCACGTTACTTTTTTTTGGTGGACTATAAGAAAAAAAAACAAAGTTTAATTCATATTCTTTTCTACCTTTTTAAAAACGTTAAAAATATAAGTTCGTAGATGGCAAATAAAAGTAAATTTGTGCTTCAATTTTAAATAAATCCTTTATTGTTCACATAATTCCGTGTGCCACTTTTTACAATTGTTACAGTGGCGACGAGATTGGGATTCGTTTTTTTTTTTAATTAGAAGGAGCAACATTGTATGTGAGATTTTGATTAAAGGTGTGTGAAATGAAAAGGTATTTGTATAAATATAAGAATGTTCATACATACGTTTGGCAAATATTTTCCAACGTGAGAAAACTGGAGAAGGATTATTATCTGACAAATGTCAGGGGCCGCGCGTTAAACGCAAGCCATAATTGAACAATCTGACAAATGTCAGGGGCCAAGCGAAGAACGCAATCCAACATTTCAAAATCGGCCCAATGGCTGAATAATAGTAATACAGTAATGCTTGACTTTGTTTTTACATTTCAGGTTTTATCTATCTAGAACATTATGTCTGATACAATAAAACCGTTCCTCTGCGATTCAATTGAGAAGTCATTGGTGCGTATAGAGTGGGAAAAATGGCTTCGGTCATTTCAAGTTTATGTGGACGCAGAGAAGATAACTTCTGTCGTACGGAAACGTAATAAACTTCTCCACTTGGGAGGGCAGCAATTACAAGCTGTAGCTGATTCTTTGCCGGGAGCGGTTATACCATATGATGAAGTAAAGAAAAATGATGTGTAGTCAATAAACTGAATGATTATTTTACGCCAAGAAGAAATTCTGCGTTTGAAAGACATATTTTTCGTAAAATTAATCCTGTAGAAGGTGAAAGTTTTGACACATTTGTTTTGCGGTTGCGTCAACAAGTAGCCAAGTGCTCATTTGGTAATACAAAGGCTGAAATAGAGGAAGTTTGTTTAAAAGATAAGATTATTGATGCATGGGTAACATTAGAGTTTAAATGCAAGTTGTTAGAAAAAGAACATAGCCTTGAAGAGATTTTGGATGCATGCCGCGTAGATGAACAAATAAGTAAACAGACACAATCAATGATGTCTAAACCAGAATCAGAGATTATCAATAAGATCGCGAATACCATGAACCAGTTCCGAGCATATGCTTCTGAAAAGATCAGCAGCCTATGCGACGCGTGCCTGTTGCTGGGGAAGAACAAGTCATACAAAAATTAGATGATGCACTTAGTCAAGACATTATCGAACCAGTATTAGGTCCAAGTCCCTGGATCTCGCCGATAATAGTAGCATTTAAGGAAAATGGCGATATCAGATTGTGTATAGATATGCGAAGGGCGAAAAAAGCGATATTGAGAGAAAATTACCGTCTTTCGAAACTTTTATGACTAATCTGAGGGGAGCTAAGTATTTTACCCGATTGGATGTGAAAAACGCATACCACCAATTAGAACTTCACGAAGAGAGCAGAGAAATCACAACCTTCATAACCATTCGAGGATTATTTAGATTCAAACGACTACTGTTCGGAGTAAATTCTGCTCCTGAAATTTTTCAACGTATGTTAGAAGAAATGTTGGTACCATGCCCTAATGCCATGAATTATATCGATGACATTATAATCTTCGGAAGTAGTGAGGAAGAACATGATAAGGCAGTTGCACTAGTACGCAAAATTTTTCGCGATAATGATGTTTGTATAAATGAGGAAAAACGCATTTGGAAAACTCAAAAGCTAAAATTTCTGGGCCATGTGCTGTCTGATAGTGGCATAGAAGCCGATCCGGAAAAAGTGCAGGTAATAACCTCGTTTAGAGATCCTAAAAATAAAGAAGAAGTTCGCAGTTTTTTGGGGCTAGTCACCTATGTGGGAAAATTTATACCAGATTTGGCAAATCGTACTGACGCATTACGTCAGCTTCTTCAGAAAGACATTAAATTCAATTGGGGTCCTGTGGAAATACAAGCTTTTAAAAGCTTGAAACTGTTGCTGTCTGAAATACCAAATTTATCCTATTTTGATCCAAAACGTAAAACCCGTTTGATTGCTGATGCCAGTCCAGTTCGACCAGAATAACGATTCGCTCATCATATCATTTGCCAGCAAAAGTTTATCAGATGTTGAAAAACGATACTCTCAAACAGAGAAGGAAAGTCTCTCGTTGGTATGGGCGGTTGAAAAGTTTTATTACTACTTAGCAGGCTTAGAATTTGAACTTGTAACAGATTATAAACCGCTAGAGACGATCTTCAATCCTACATCAAAGCCAAAAATAGATAGAAAGATGGCTATTACGTCTTCAAGGATTCAAATTTAAGGTGATTTACAGGGCTGGTAAGGAAAATATTGCCGATTCACTGTCTAGACTTAGTCAGATAAGCAATACCGAATGCTTTGATTGGAAAGGAGAAGAGAGTGTTTGTCACGTTGTTACGAGCTGTGTGCCTACTGCACTTTCTATTTCAGAAATTGCTCAGAATAGTGTTCAGGATGAAAAGATAGTTCACGTAATATCACCTCTTAAAACTGGCACCTGGAATCCCGCTCTATCTAACAGTTTTTACCCGTTCCGTTTCCAGTTATCGACAGTTGGTAGTATACTATTGCGTGGAACTCGGTTGGTGATTCCGAGAACTCTTCGATCAAAAGTACTCGAACTAGCTTATGAGGGTCATCCAGGAGAGTCAGCTATGAAACGAAGATTAAGGTCAAAGGTTTTGTGGCCCCTTATGGATCGTGAAGTAGAGAATTTTGTTAAAGCTTGTAGAGATTGTCTTCTTGTATCGCAACTATCAAACCCGGCTCCTATGAACCGACATCAGTTTCCAACTGGTCCTTGGATAACGTTGGCTTCAGATCTTTTGGGTACATTACCAAACGGCCAGTACGTGCTCGTTTTCATTGATTATTATTCCAGATATATGGAATTCAAACTTCTTCGCTCCATATCTTCACAAGCAATTATTGAGTCAATGAATGAGATATTCTGTAGATTGGGATTCCCTAAATACTTGAAAACCGATAACGGTAGACAATACGTAAGTGCAGAGTTTAAGTTTTGTTGACAAACAAATATAGAACAAATATTGTCGCCGCCATATTGGCCTCAAGCAAACGGGGAAGTGGAGAACATGAATAGGTCTCTGGTGAAATGCCTGAAAATAGCGTCTGTAAATAAAAGAAATTTTCTAGAAGAGATTCAAAAATTTGTTCACTTGTATAATGTTACACCACATTCCACAACTGGAGTTCCCCCAATAGAGCTTAATAGAGTCATACGAGACAAATTACCTGGAATACAGGATTTAACAGGAGAATACGTAGACTCCGCAGAAAAGGATCAAGATTGCATTAACAAACAAAAAGGCAAAGCGATCGCTAATAAAAAAAGAGGTGCAAAGGAATGTGATAGATCAGTAGGGGATAGGGTTCTACTTAAAAATGTTGTGTTCGCCCATAAGTTGACGCCGAATTTTGATACAACTGAATACGTGGCAACGGCAAGAAAAGGTAATCTGGTAGAAGTCTCAAGTGGAGATAAAGTTTTACATAGAAATGTAGCCCACCTCAAGAAGATTCCAACAGTTATAGCACCATTACCACCATTACCGATTTCTTTGACTAATGGGACAACTTCTGAGCCTATAGATAAAAAGAATTCATCACCGAGCATCGAGCACCAATATACCAGAAAATCTGCAGACAAAGATTTCTCCTGGAGAAAAGGTTTCGGTCGGTGAAAAAGATTTAAAAATCCGTCTTAAAAACATCGGAGGGATGTGGCACTCCATGTAAAATAATCAAAGTTAGCCATGCAAAAATGAATAATAGAAAAAAATATATTTATTAATTTTATTCTAGAATATAGTTCGAGATCGAACAGAAGGCTTTGTAAAATAAATTAAACTAATGCAAAAAATAATAAATTGAATTGTTTCGTTACTCTTAATAAAAGAAATAATTTTCATAATTTGGATATATTTGACGGGTTGTTACAATGATAATAAAATTATGCACATTATAATGAAGGAAATTTTGTGAAAGTTTCAGTAATTATTCTTTAATATCATGGAAAATAAATTCAATTGTAGACTTAATGATAACAAAACCGACGAGATGCTTTTAGTATGTTAAATTTGTTTATTTTGCTGAATTCACAGTACATAACGCTAACAGTGAGAAGTTTAAAATAAAACTTCATGCAACCAAACATTTGGTGACTAACACATTCATGTCTGTTCTATAAATCGACCCGTTTTGAAAAACGAGAGATTTTTTAATCCGAATAAATTGATATTTGGTGTTCTACAAATCTCTCGTTTTGGTATAATTCGAAATAAACTACCAATTTTAATTTAAACTTCAAAATCAGCTGTTGATTGAAAAATAAAAATATTTTAAATAAAAAAGGATCTAAAAACATTAAAAAGTACTTAAAATGCCTGGAGCGTTTGTGTTAAGTTATATAAATTGTATGTACATACAGTAGAAATGCAATTTGTCCAGATGTAAGTTATTTTTCCTCTTTTAGATTCATTGAACTTTACCGCGTTAGAAAGGAAGCGTTTGTAATGATATTGGACAGTATTGGTCATTTAACACAAGAAGGATCTTCGTTTTTAGCTGTTAGTTCATTTCAAGGTGCTCTTGGAAATGAAACACATCTTAGTCTTGGGCGTAGTACGATTTCAAAAGTGTTGTGGAAAACAATTTAAGCTTTGGAAAACAATTTGTGTCCATTATGGATTAATTTTGAACTCACTAGAGATGAAATCAGAGAATCCAAATTACGTTTTTTTACAAAATTTGGATTGCCCGGCGTTATAGATTGCGTCGATGGGAGTCATGTAAGACTATTAAAACCAACAGTGGACGAATCGTTATTTTATATTCGAAAAGGTTATAAACTAAAAATATATTGTTTACTGTTGTTTTAGAGAGATTTGAGTTGTGATACCTTTAAACTTCGCTCAAAAAAGTGTTTTTATTTACACAACTAATTTTTTTCGTACTTGGAATTTATTTAATTTAAATATTAATTATTTTATTAATTTATTTTTAATTTAAATATTTGGAAGTGTGTGTATTCTGACAAAAATTAATAAAAAAAAGACTTCAATATTTATTTTCAAATTTAATTTTTCAAGTTTTTATGCAATTTATTAGATTACATTCGTTTTACTTTCAACAGGCTTTGTTTACTCGGTTTTAAAACTAGAATAATTATGCGAATTCGGTTTAGAGAACACCAAAAAATGTGAATTCGTTTTTAAACGAGAAATTTACTCGGATTCGGTTTACAGAACAGACATGATTGAACGTAATGTAATAACAACAAGTATGTGACATATGAGTCATATCTATTCCATTACTTTGCATACTTTCCAGGGTAATTCTTTTAGTACATGTCATATGGTGCGTATAAGTAATATGTTTTAAATTGAATTAAATATAATGTATACGGTTAATTTGGGATTAATGACTTTTTATAAAAATTTTAACTTCGTAGAATTAAATTATCAAATCGCAAAGAGTTTATGGAATTCTCTTTCGGTTTATGATATTTTAGAAATGTGCAGCTTGGAGGCTTTAATTTATAGTATCAGGTTTCACTCCCAGTAAGTCAATATCTTTTACTATAACATGTATGTTTTTAGTACTTTCCATCGCTTAGGTATCAAAACTGTCGCTAAGTTTTACAAATCCCGAAACAACATTTTGTTATTCACAGTTCACTTGAATATACATTTTATCTCCGTAAAATGAATATGACTTCAAATGTAAACTAGATTCATCTTCTTGGTGGCTTCTGCAGGAGTCTTTTCCCATGTGTTCCAGAGCAATGCGCATTACATAGATGTCCATAATGCAATGTCCACTAATGATTCCAATAATCATACCAAGAGTGCACATTTGGAATTCAGGCAGACTATCTAGCTATCTAGCTTTGTCAGATTTTCTACGTCGTTCGACCCAAAGCCACCTATCTGGCGTTAACGGTGTTAAGGCTAGAAAATTCATCGAAGAGTTGTGCCACATCTGAACAGTTTATCCGCTCGTCAGGTACCCGGAATATTATCATGCCTCAATACCCATATGATATGAACGTTGTGCCAATCCGTGACCAACTTTTTCCATGTGTTTCGGACCCCAGTGTTGTGACAGCCGCAGCTTGAATTTCTGACACTTCGGCTGGAGTATGCTGCAGTGCTCCGGTAGCCTTATGGATTTAGCTTTACCATCCGATTCAAAAAAAATAAAAAAATACCGCAGAGTGAAAATCTGAATGGAATCGTTTAAGCATCATTTTTTCACATCTTTGTATATAAAAGAATTGATATCCGGAACTTTCCTGAAAAATCATCTCATAGCATTATAAAATCAATACATCCTACCTTAACTTGCTCTTGTTGTGGCCAATATTCGATCCATGCCACTGTTCAGTTGCACGGATAGTTGCCTACTAATCTTAGCCGCCAAGGCCCTACAATAAAGGTCAAGGGGAAAGGTACAAATTATATTCAGCGCAAACTAGAGCGTGAGTTATGTAATTTAAATTACAAACAATTTATTTTAATTTCTTGAAAACAAAATTGACTTTATTCTTTAAGAGTTCTTATAAGACTAACTTAAATATAACAAAATATAAAAACAAAAACATAAAAATTGAAGATATTTTAAGAATATAAATCACCAGATTTAACGGTATCTTTATGGAGTGATTTTGAGATGGTACATTATAACAGTGATTGAAATATAGAAAAAAAAACTTAGTTATAATTGTTCTTAAATATTTAGAAATTAAAAATTTGAATTATAATTATAATGATATTTTTTTTTTTTTACTATTTTAAGATAGCTACTTATATGTGTACTCGTACATGTTTTTAATTAAATAATTCACTATTTTTCATTAACTCTAAATAATAATTAAAAAATTCAAAATATTATTATTATATTAAATGTTATTATTTACACAATTATTTCAAGATATTCTTAAATATTATTCATATTTATAACACCATTATACTTCGTTTCTCTTTTTTATATTCGAGCTATGTACATTTTGTAATTCACTTAATCTAAATTTAGGTTGTTCTTTATGCTTTAATGACTGGTAATTTTTTATATATCCCTTATATCTTTTTTCAGTATATTCTCCTCTATTACTATTTCTTTTACCTATATATTGATTTTTATTTTCAATTATTATTTCATAAATTTTGTTTTTATTACAATACCCTTGTTCAACTTTAATCGGTTTCTCTCTCAATACTGAATGATAACTATTGTTGTAATACTCAATTGATTTACTCATCTTATCTTTTATTCCCAGTAATGGTTCCTCAATAGTTAAAATTCTAATTTTCTCACAGAGAGTATTATGAAACCTCTCAATATCGGAGTTGCCTGTATGACTATTTGCTTTTACCAAATGTAATTCTATATTTTCATTCCTTAAATATTCCTTAATATTGACACTTTTAAACTCATTGTCCGTAATTAGTTTACCGAACTGACCTTTTAAAGACTTGTATAATCTTAACTTTTCGATTATAGTCTGGTTGGTTCTATCTTCTAACTAAAAGGCTGTTGCAAATTTTGAAAATTTATCTAAAAACGTTAGAAAGTTGAATTTGGAATTTGTATAAATATCCATATGAATTATCTGGTTAATATCATTTGGAGTTTCACTTAATTTGAATTTTGGCCTTATAGGATTACGATCAAATTTTGATCGATTACAAGTATCACAATTATCTGCGTACTTTTGTATTAAGGTTTTAAGGTTTGGATAATATATGATTCTCTTTAGACCTTCATAGTTCTCACTGATACCAGTATGTCCTGTTTCATTTCTGTGATAATTGAGTATTTGTTTATATGTTTCGTCTTCAGAGGTCATATCCATGGCATTATAGGAACATCTTACAAATTTAATTGAGCTATTGCCATCAAATAAATCGATAATTTTCTGTTGTAAAATATTGTATTTATTATCACTAAGTTCCGTAAAAATTCCAATTTTTCCTTTCTCTAAATTTCGCAACAATATACTTTCAAGGTCATTCTCTAAATCGGATGAACTAATGTAAATTTTTCTATTTCCGTGAACATTCATAACCTCTCTTGTTTTATTATCAGTTAAAATCAGCTGCGTTCTAAACCTGTTTACGACTGTATCCAAAATCGGTATATGATTTTGACTTTCCTCCAGTTGAGAATGAATGGTTGCACAGTCATCAATATTATTGTATAGAGAGGAAGATGGGGAAGTATTTAAAACATTAATATCACCAGAATTATTATCAATTCTGCTGAGAAAATCGGCAATCTGATTGTCTTTTCCCTTCAAATAATTAACAGTTAGATTAAAGTCGCTTAGTTTTATAATCCATCTATAAAGTCTAGGGTTTAATTCTTTACATTGTGACTTTACAAACAACCATCTTAAAGGTTGATGGTCGGAAAGGATTTCGAATTTAACTCCGTACAAATAAGGCCTAAAATAGTTAGTAGCCCAAACAATCGCTAGCAGCTCTTTCTCTGTTGCAGAGTAATTCCTTTCGTGGTCATTTAAAGTGCGGCTTGCAAAACAAATAGGATGACCGTTTTGTTGCAAAACAGCACCAAGAGCATTTAAACTTGCATCAGTTACTAGTTGGAACGTTTTTGTAAAGTCAGGAAATTTAAGCACAGGGGGTTCGGTTATTATCTTTTTTAATTTTTCGAAGGAATTAATAATCATTAGTGTCTAATTTGGCATCTTTTTTTAAATACTTAACCATAGGGTATGCAACTTTAGCATAATCCCTTATAAATTTTCGATAATATCCTGTGGCACCTAAAAATGATTTGATTGCCTTAACAGTATTAGGAAGCTTAAGCTTCAGCATCGAATCAACCGTTGAAGGATTAGGCTTAACACCCTGAGAAGTCAAAATATGTCCTAAATATAAAGTTTCTTTTGAGAAAAATTTACATTTATTAATTTGTATTTTAAGATTTGCTTCTCTTAACTTTTTAAACACTTTTCTTATATTAACAAGATGTTCTTGAAAACTTGTTGAAAATATCAGAATGTCGTCTAAATAAACAACACATATCTTGTTAATATGTTCACGAAGCACCGAGTTAATCAGCCTTTGAAAAGTTGCTGGTGCGTTTTTTAAGCCAAAAGGCATTCGATTAAACTCGTAGTGACCGTATGGCGTAGAAAAGGCTGTTTTCGACCTGTCTTCTTCTTTCACAAGAATTTGGTGAAAACCCTTTGCCAAATCGATAGTGGAAAAGTATTGTGCTCGACCTAATTTATCTAATATATTATCTATATTAGGAATAGGGAATTTGTCGTCTATTGTGATATTATTTAATTTCCGATAGTCTATAACTATCCTCCATTTCTTTTCACCAGAATTGTCCATTTTTTTTGGTACGATCCATAAAGCACTATTATATGGCGAATTACTGTCCCTTATAATACCCTGTTTTAACATTTGTTTACAAATTTCCTTCTCATGTACACGTGGAGACCTATACATTTTCATATACACCGGACGGTCATTAGCTGTTTTGATCTCATGTTGAATGACATTAGTAAAATCTAAATTCTGTCCATCCCAATATATTAGATCACTATTAGAAACTAAAATATTATCTAATGCTAACTTTTCCTCATTATTTAATCCTTCAAACAAATTATCTAATACCTTTTTATTTATAATTTCTAACTGAAATATCTCATCCGGATCGTAAGGACAATATTTTATAAATTTTATTGTACATCCATTTATTTCTAAAGTTTCATTTTCCATGTTCACAATCGCCCCTAATGGTTTCAAAATATTTTGACCTAATATTGCATCAAACTGTTTTCTCTCAAACTTTGCTAACTTCTACGACATTGTTGCATTTTCCTGAAATTCTAAAGGTAATTTTGTAATTATTTCTTCCTTAACACTTACTTTACTATTCAAAGATGAGAAATAAATTGGTGTTTTTAATCGCATTCTTTCGTATTGAGGTAATTTATTAAGATCTAAAACGGAAGCTGTTGCGCCAGTATCAATAAGTGTGTTAATTTTTTCATTACCAATCGTAAGCTTTACTATTGGTAGTGATTTATGTGGCCCGCCATGTGAAAATTTATTTGTTCTTCACTAATAGAATTATCAACAAATTCTTCAATATGATCAACTTCCATGTTAGAACTATTATTTCTTGACTGATATGTTCGTTGAGATTTACCAGTATTATAACTTGTACTTGGGCCATTGTGTCTTTCCACATTATACGAGTTATTTTGGCTATAAGAACCATTTCTGTTATACTGTGAATTAGAAAATGTACATCTAGGATTTCCATTAGCAGAATTATTATTTTCATTTGAAAATCTCTTATTACTTTTATTAAATTTTTCTGACGAAGTACCATGGTCATTAGTATTTTTATAAAATTTTACATTCTTTTGATTGTTATTAACTCTTATTAAACCTTCTAACTTAAGTAGGTTATAAGCATCTCTAATTTTATTAATATTTCTATTAATAACTACTGAAGCTAAATTTACATCAATATTATTTATAAAGGTTTTTAAAATTATCTTTTCTGCATGTTCTGGACTAAATTCTACAGGTTTATTATTATCATATTCATATTTCACATTTATTTTACATAGAATACTTACTAATTTATTATAATAATTTTCAATATTAAAATTTCTTGCCTCAAAAGCCTCTTGGTACAATTGATGATATGACTCCTTTACTCCAAAGTTGCATATAAGTGCTTCCTTCACATCTCCCCAGGTTGGATTTGGCCCCAAAGTTCGCATCACATGAAGAGCTTCACCTTGTAGCTTATTTAATATCACTCTTTGATATATATATTTTTTCACGTCATCATTAGAGTCCACAAGAGCAAAAACACTTTCCACTTCTCTTAAAAATGATGTAAGAGCGTAAGAGTCATCACCACGATACTCATGAATTCTCTGAGCATCTTTTAAAATATCGTTCATCGATAATTGCCAACTCGACTGCATGATTATTTTTTTTTGTTATTTCAAACAATTGAAATCTGTTTGTTATTGGTTTTGAAGGTGACCTTGATTTTTAATTATAGTTTATTAAAGCAGTTCTTTCTTTATCACTTTCTTTTAATGTTTTTCAGTTGTCACACTTTAATATATTTGTTTTTGTTAATTAAAAAACAGGTTTTGCTTTAGGGTTTTTAAATTTTTAGTAATAGCACCAAAATGCACAAATTGGTTTCATAAAATTTTTAAGTTTTTAGTCGATATTGTTCACAATTTTATTTTATGTAGAATGTTTTTCACAATATTTTATATTTTTTAATTTTAAATAAGTAAAGTTATTATTTAATTCATTTAAATGCAAATTTCGGTTCGTTTTAAGACTGCGCCAGTTATGTAATTTAAATTACAAACAATTTATTTTAATTTCTTGAAAACAAAATTGACTTTATTCTTTAAGAGTTCTTATAAGACTAACTTAAATATAACAAAATATAAAAACAAAAACATAAAAATTGAAGATATTTTAAGAATATAAATCACCAGATTTAACGGTATCTTTATGGAGTGATTTTGAGATGGTACATTATAACAGTGATGATAAGTACTATTACATTATCATAACTCGTGTTACCACTGCTATACGCATACTTTTTTGGAACTTAAAGTACAATAGAGACATGAGTTGCTTGTTTTCGTCATGGGGATTTTGGTGTCAAATATTAGCTTCTCTCTGTTTCACCATTCACTTAAAAAGATGATGAAATTATGAAAAAAAATAAGAATTCATCACCAAATTGCTATCAAACGTTTGAAGAAATTGAGTATTTTCTGGCATGAATAATTACTCTTCTAGTTCTCTGTTTCATTTTATTTCATTTTAATGTGTCAGCATTTTGTGTAGTAGATTTTAACAATTTATATTTAAATTAAGAAAATTATATAAAAAGTCAACAAAGAGTGTTCCAAACAATAAAGTAAATGCCGGACACTAGGCACTATACTTAATGAATATTTCAATTACAAATAAAGTATACGTCTGGAGGCCAGTTGCAATTACAAACAAGATTTTTTGCCACAGTAATTAAATATTGTAATAGAGCACAGCACACAAAGAAATAAGAAAAAAACAACTTCAAATTAAAGTTTCTTTAGGAGTCTTTGAATGGAAGAAAACTTACGAATGTAAACTTGAGAACACTTTCTTAATGCCATTTTGTAAATAAATTGTTTTTAATTGAATTATTTACAAGCCCACAGTGGTTTATAAAACCAGTCACAGATTAGCTTTGGTTACTGAAATTATGTTGCTTATACAAAAAGAGAAACTCTAATTGAAAAAAAAGCATTGAAAGTTAACTCGCTTTTGTGTTTACTTAATTCTCTGCAACATTTGTTTCCTCTTTCAATATTATTTTCAAGCAAAATTAATCTGTGATGAAAAGAATACAAGAGAACGATACATATCCGGGTTTTTTCTTTTCTTATTACAGAAGGATTAAAAGAAGAGATATTTTGCAAATGCAAACAGAATATAAGTTGACAGCAAATGTACTTACCATCCCAGCAACAAAATAAATAAATAATAATGAAAACACTACCATACGACAGAGTGTACATCGTGATTGTGTTTGTTCTGAGGAGTAACTTCTGCTCAATAGCTACTGCACAACTCGCAGCATCAGCAGTACGATGTTCAATGTTAAACCGTTATAAATAATGTTTTTTTGGACTTTACGCACAAATTTATTGATTACACAAACATTTCTGAACCAATCTCACAAACGTAAGCTTTCTTAGAAAGAGAAGGGATGGGCCTTTAAAACGGTGTACATATACGTATTATTTGACATAATATGCTATGGGTTTTGATGAGGTAAACTTGACAAATGCGAATTTTTTTTATATTTTTTCAAGTTTGTCCATTCACAGTAGCAAACTTTAATTAAAAAATATAAAACAAGTGATGATATTCTGAAACTGTATTCTCTTGTTAAGAGATTGACACTTCGTTTGCAAAATCGGACAGAAATTACCGTAGTTATTATTTAAATAGTATAACAGTCGTGTTATATTTTTCATATATATGTACATATATTTTTTCAAATGTATTTTCAGTTAAAAAATTTTCAAAATTTTAGATGAATTTTGATTGTTTGTTGGAAAATGTGTCAGTTTCACATTTAAGCGACCACCAGAGGTTGGCCAATGTTTGCGCAAAGCGAAATAATAATATTTGCAAAAAACACAAATATTAGTCGACTTATGGTAGTCGCCCAAACGTGAAATTGACACACTTTGGGGTAAACAATCGAGATCCATCAAAAATTTTGAAAATGTTTGAACTAAAAGTTCGTTTGATAAGGTGTCAATCTCTTCACAAGACAATGCTCTTTCGGAATGTCATCACTTATTTTATATTATAATATTTGAGCCATATATTTATGTATAGCGTTTTAAAGACCCCTTTTCAGAAAACTTTCGATTTTGAAAATTGGTTAAAATATATTTCGGTAATCAATAATTTTGTGTGAAAAGATTAAAAAACAGTTTTTGTCAAATAAAAGAAGTTTGGAGGGTACGAGAAATAAAAAAAATAGTTTTGAGTTCTACTCAGCAAAACTCACAACCTACACTATGTCATAAGCTGAATGTATTTTGACTGCCGCACCGTGTTATATTTGGTATACGATATTAAGAAAATTATATAAAAACAAATAAAAGCAAAATTTCCAATGAAAAATTCAAGATAAAAAAGAACAATTAAAAAATAAATAAAAAGTGTAAAGTTTTTAATAAACAATTGCTTTGCCTGACCTTCAGATTGTTTGTTTACTTATTTGTAGTGAATATTTAAACAATTGATGCAGAAAAACAAAAGGAGTCAAGGTTCATATTTGTTTGAGATCTATATTGGCCAGGCCATCGCTACTAACGACAAGCACTATAGGTCTATGAAAACCATCTTTTGGCTTGAATTGGAGAAACTGGATACCTACAAGACTTTATTACGTGCCACACAGCCCACGTCACATTTGATATTCTACACGAGCTATTTGCAGGCATGCTCATCATTTTTTGGCCACAGGGAATGTTTTAGGCTTTTCTAGTGGGGTTTTCTTAAGTAGCAGGAGTATGTGAATGCGCCATAAGTCACAGCGGTCCTCAAAGGCAACATAAGCCATTCCAGCGATCAAATTTAGCCTGATTTATGTGTCAGACTCATTGCAAAATGGGCATTCTGATGCACTCCAACTAGAGAAGCCTTGGTCAAAATTGGAAGGATGTTATATTCCAAAAAAAAAAAAAAAATATTGAATGATACCTCACATACATTTTCTTTATGTAAATTTAAAGGTAGAAAGCGCTTAATGAAAGAAGCAATACTACCCCTCTTTGACGTACAATAATTTCCCAAGGCATTTGCTATTTTTCATCTGTTTTTTTTTTTTGGGTTTTCCAATGTTCTTAGATCCTGGATTATCTTTCTTGATGTACCGATGTGCTCACTCTTGATAATATGATCAATGCAACTCCTTTTTCTGTACCTGATTTCTTTCTGTACACTTTCAAAGCAGAGTGACGCAGACTGTGTTTGCAACGTTGTTTTTATTGTGTTTCTAACATTAGCTAGGTTTTGAACCATATGTTCTGGTTTAATAAGACAACAGTCTTTGATCACAGTCTCTATGGCTTAAGTATTCATTCCACCCAGAACAAATTGCTATAGTGACCCATGTTAGTGTCTGTACCGTGTACAACTTCGACAAATGTCGAAAAAGTTTAAAAAGTATAAAAATCAAAAATTTTGTTCATTGAAGTTAAATTAAAAACAAACTGTCCATGACATATTGTCAGTTGCCTCTATAATGTGCTCTTATTTGAAGTTTACTTGCTTTTCCAGGAACATAAACAATATTTTCGTTGTTGTTTTCGTATTGTTGTCATTGCTTGTTGTTGTTAATAAAGCTGATTTTTTGAATGCCAAACATCAACAGTCAAATTTCACATTTAGTTAAACATGCGTATTGTTACGGGTTGTGTTATCACCTTTATTGAGATGAAGAACTATGAACGGTTTTATATTTCATTTGTAAGCGGATCTACTTATAGTTTGTTAGTGCATTAAGGGCCATTATTACAACTTGCCGTTAAATAAATGGAAGATTTTAACGGGCAGATAAATTGTTTTTCATTGTTATAAATGGACAATATGGGAGAAGTGAGCATTAAGCTAAATGGTGGATTATCCTACCGGTAACTTTTAAAGTTATGTTTATGTTTGAACTTGCCATATTATATATTATTTTCAATATGACAACTTCAAATATAAACAAAATGAGCATATACAACAAAAAAAAAACGTTTAGAAAAAATCTTGTTTAATTGAGCAGTATTATCGACATTGCTCCGGTGCTGCCATATTTTTGAAAAAGTTAACTTTATTTTATCTGTAGGTTGTAATAACAAAAAGAGGTTAAAGTTCAATTAACTAAGTTCATTAACTAAGCCCAAATTTAACGGGAAATTATAATAATGGTCCTAAGCCTAATTTACGAATAGTAAATCAACACAACATGTGTTATCAAGTCTTACAAGTCATTATTGAACTCACATGTCATAACGGGATATTCTGCTTTAATTAGATTATAATTGAGTATTGAAAGCCATTGAAATCTGTTGTAGAAGAAGTTGTAAATTAGTCGAACAAATGTTATGAAGCACGTTCGTACTCTAATTGAGTTTTTCAAAAGAATTTTAAAGATGTTGACAGTTAAACTTATGACATTTCAGTAAAGTCTAAATAATGATTGTGATGAAGATTATGCAGACGAAATCTGACTTCTTGCTTATAACTTCATTGAGCTTGAATTAATTCTTCTTCGGAGCGATAAGATGATGCACGAAATTTATTTTAATAGCCCGAATGAGCAATGAAAGCTATAACGTTTTCTTCCAGGGCTGGAATCGTTGTCCCTGTATATATTTCCACGAAAAAATCATGATCCGCTAATGGTATATTCTAGATTTGAAATTTGAGGGAACAGAAGCTTCTAATCCATTATGAACTACTAAAACCAATTCAGACTAACGCATAACACCTCAACATACATCAATTAATTCGTTTGAACTAGCATCAGTAGAAAAAAAACCTGGTTGCACATTCATTCGCGTAATTTTCTATCATGGCAACGCTCGGTTACATTTTACGGCACCGGATCGTTTAGTCAAACGTAACGAAACGTACATTAGTTTTTTAGCACATGAAGAGTAAATTTAATACTTACCGAAATTAAATTACGGTTCGGAAAGCGTTCTCATTATTTTTCGTATTCGAAAAGCGATCGTACGTTCCGTGGTCGTTTGGCTAACCGGGGCTAAAGACTAATTCAACACTTAGTATTAAATTGCTAACCCACTAATAGTTGAAAATCGCAAAACCATAAAATATGTTATAATAAAAAAGTGCTGAAAAAGTAGCGGGGGTACTGCGGTATTTTCGAAAAGTACTGAAAAAAGTACTAAAGAACTGAATTATTCAACACTGAAGCAAACACAGTACAAAATTAATTCTGATTTAATGTAATTAAGATTAAAAACAGTCAGTACATTTCTATAAGCTTACATGCTATCATGCAAATGAATTCTTATAAGTTTATCTTTCAATTCAAGACTCCCCGGTATTAAGATTATAGCTCAACACAACACATTCTGATACAGCAGATTGGAGTAAGAAAAATAAAAAACAAATGTTATTGCTGGACCTTTTATACACGCAAACTCTGATAAATTTACTTAATCAAAATTACAGAATCAAGAGTTGAACCACGGGCTCTCATCTCATAAGCCAATGCACTAGCTATTAAACTACAGCGTTCTTAAGGTTAATTATCTCCCAAGGAAATTTTAGGAACATTCTAGAATATGGGGTCAATTATTTTGTAGAAATTTCTTTGGTATTTTCAGAATATAGGTGGTTGATTTTAAGAATGCTATCGGTTAGACTAACGAATGTTGTGCTATATATTGTTAGGTTTTTACCTTTTTAAAAACGTTTAAAATATGAGTTCGTTGATTGAAAACAAAAATAAAATCAAATATGGATGTGTTTAGTTTCAATACAACTCTTTATTGTTCGAACTACTTTTGTGTGCTACCGTATACGACTTGACGATACAACAATAATAATTTGTTTAGTTCGTTATTCTTCTCTGCTCACACCATTTGCGTAAGCAATACCATTTGTAGGTTAGATCTGTATAGCGGAGATCTTCAAACCACGACTGTGTACTTGGCACTCAACGCTTCTTCACACAAGACTGACTGAATTCATACCATTCGTTGCCTGCTTTGTCTTGTCTTTTTATATCCTCACATAATCAGTCTGACGAACATTCTTGAAGTAGAGTGTTCGTGTTTTCGCTTTCTCGAAAATTCTATCGCGAATTCATTGTTGTTGTTTGTTTATTTTGTACACATTGCTTGTTGTTGCGTTCGTTTAGTTGTCTATCTTCTTTTCTCATACTGATGTTGTTGGTGATTTACTTATAACAATTTCGATGTAAGTGTTAGTGTAGCTTTTGTTTATCGTTTTTAATGTTAAACGATACTACACTATTTTCATTCCCGTAACAATATTTACTTCTTGAAGAGTCGTTGCATTTTTGGTATTATCTCTGCATAACGCCTGCGTTCGTCTATAGGCAACGGTTGGCATTATCAATCAGGACATGGAAAAAAAGCACGAGAGTATACTTTCCTCGCAAATAATATAACTTTTCATATGCAATTTTAAATGGTTCATAAACCTCAGATTTTTTATGTGCAACCTCATGTAGTTAATACGTTTAAAATGATGTAGTAGCTTTCTTACTGAAAAGTTATTAAAAGGGCCTTAGCGTCTGTAATTAAAAAAGTTATGTTCTATTGTGCCACAAAAGTTAAGCTACTTAAAAACTTTAGTTCGCATATATGGGGTGCACTACATATGGCCAAGTAATAAAGTTAATTATGAAATTGTATACTCGCCATCGGATAGTAAATATCTTAGAAAGGGAACAGTTGACTAAGATGATGGCAAAGTTACTAAAAACAAACTGTTCAAAAAATTACTAGATTAAGCCATACCAAGTAAAATTCCTTAATGTTTCTCATTGTATCATGATAATATTTTTTTTTTTTTGGTTTTGTTTAATTCAAAAAGTTTTCGAACCCTTAAATAATTATTCAGAAAGCAGCAGTTTTCTGAAAATTATTGCAGATTTTCCACAAGAATTTTGGTTATTTTTTTTTTTATTAATTACAATACAATTACAAATTATATTCGAATTATATATATACGAGCTGAGTAACTTTAACCATATGCTCGGTGTAGTGCCACAAATCAGAGTCTCTGATGCGAATCGAACCCACGACCCTCATGCTAATAGTCTAGCACACTAGACTACCAGGGCACCCACAAAAATTGTTGTTTTCTTTTTTATGCGATTAATTCAAAAGTTTGAATTATTTCCTGATTTTTAAATCATTTCATATTCTGGTCTTTATCTTTCAGGTTCTAAATTTCTGCTAAATCTTGTTTAACAACGATTAATAAAGGATTGCTTCATATAATTCGCCGTAGTCTAGTAGGTAGTGTATTGGCTTATTAGACGCGAGGCTACGGTTCAAACTCCAAGTCAGATATCGCCAACAACACCAAAATTGAATAAAATATTTTTCGGTGATTTCCTCTCAACAGATTTTTGGCAAAAACTGTGAGAGTAAATAAAATTGTCATATTAAGTTTTAAAAAAAAATCTGTCGTTCGGTGCCGACTTTAAACTGTAGGTCCCTCCACTTAACACACAATAAAAGTGGCGAGAGAAACTAGGCCATAATTCTGACTGAAGGGTTGTAATGACCAATTATGTCTGTACGTACGTATGTATTTTTATAATCAGTTTCATCACATAGCTAGGTACCAGAGATCAGCAATGAAACGTTTTTTCCCTACTCATAAGCACTAATGAAATTTTGAATACAACCGAGTCAACAATATTGAAATTTAACTACTCTGATTCATTCATACTCACTACAACGTTGATTTATAAGTATGATTACATTGAATATGAGTACAACCATTCGAAATATGTTTGATTTATACGCCTACTCATTCAGACTAATAAATTTAGAAAAAATATTTATAATACTCATAAATGATTTGAGTGATTCAAATCATACGTCAAACTTTATAGTCTTAGTTGTTGTTGCATTTACAAGAAAAGAAAAAAGAAAAAGAAAAAGACAGCAAGCAAATCAAACACACAACCTTCTAGTGAGTATTGTAGTGTTCGTACACGAATCATACTTATTTTGTGATTCTTGTAAATGTTGAGTCATGGAGATCGAAATCAACAACATCATGCGTATTGTTAAGTATGAGTACTTCAAACTTTGAATATGAGTAGTATGAGTATAATATTAAAATAAGTATGAATGCGTATAAGTATTAGCAATTATGAGTATGATTCGATTCTACTCATCATTTTGAGTACTCTTTGCAGATCTCTGGTACTCTTATAGATTCTGCACTACAAATATCATAATTAAACAGTACGATTTGTCTCTGAAAATACGATGATAATAAAAGAGTAACTTAGCCAAATTGAGAACATTGGTGAAGCTAGTTAATTTCACTTGCCTTTTGCCAATTTGGTAGGTAGTAAATAGGAACTATAGAATAGTATTATTTCGTTTTTGGTTTTTTAATTGAAAATTTTGACTCAAGGAATTCTTTCTCAATTAATCAATTTTTTTCAAGTTTACCTTGCATCCATCAACTTGTGATAGCTAAAAGCAAAGGTAAAAAATAGAATAAATAATTGCCTTTATAATTTTAATTTAATATTTAATTTAATGCTTACGAAATTTTATTTTTCTTCTTATTTTATTCTTATTTGAAAAAAAAAACTAAAAGTTGTGAGTTTAATTCTATTTGTATGGAAAAATGATATCCGGAAATTTTCTTACGGATGCAGATTATTTTCTTATTCACCAACAATTCAAATGTATTTTAGCATGTTTTTCTGTTTCCTTCTTCGTTTGGTGGAAATATATTTACTTTTGGAAACATGACGGTTTTTAGTTTTTTCGTTGTTTTTTTTTCGATTTTTATTTCTTTTTTTGTTATTGAATATATTTTTTGTTTGTTGTGAAAAGTTGTGGACTAAAGACCAGCATGCGCTTGTTGCAGTACTCTTAGTATCTGTAATACGGTAGAGTAGAAAACTTTAGGTATGTAATATAGT
Source organism: Sarcophaga carnaria (assembly GCA_958299815.1). Classification (NCBI taxonomy): domain Eukaryota; kingdom Metazoa; phylum Arthropoda; class Insecta; order Diptera; family Sarcophagidae; genus Sarcophaga; species Sarcophaga carnaria. Next base: position 68,831,028 of record OY283149.1, on the reverse strand, counting down.
TTATATCGGGCATTTCATTAAGAGCTTTCTGTCACTTTGAAGTCGCCGTAGTCTAGTAGGTAGTGTGTTGGCTTAGGTTAGACATCAAAACGAAAATATTGAAAAATTTAAATATTGAGCGACTTTTTCTCAGCAGATTTCTGGCACAAACTGTGAAAGTAAATAAAAATTGCCATGAAAAGTTTCACAAACAAAATCTGTCGTTCGGAATCGACTTTAAACTGTAAGTCCCGCCACTCATGTATAAAATTAACACACAACATAAGTGGTGTGAGAAGCTAGGCCGTAACTCTGACTGAAGGGTTGTAATAGCCAAATATGTTATGTTATCTTTAGATTTAAATAAAAAAATTGGCGTGTGAGGTATCCGCGAAATGTTTATTCGTTTGAAGACATTCGCCTTCAAGAACATTATCAGACCATATAAAAGGCAATGCAAAGCAGACAACTGAGTGAGTAAAAGTTCATTCAATCTTGTGTGAAGACGCGGTGTGTTTGAACAGAGTAATCGTGGTTTGAAGATCTCCGTTACAAAGATCTGTCGAATAATTGTTTAGTGATTGTTATTTTTTATGCAAAGGGTATACACAGTGGAAAAAGAAAAGCAATTGTCGTTGTGTTCATCAAGTTGTGAACAGTGTCACACAGAATTGTGCAAATAATAAAAACTTTTAATGAAAACTAAACACAAATTTATTTTATTTTATTTGCAATCCAAGAGTTCATATTTTACACGTTTTTTAATTGTAAAAATATATCATTGTTCGCGTCATCTAGTGAGTGTAGTGTTATAAATGGTAATAGTTCCTGAGGCATGGATTTAAAAAATAAAGGAACTCATCATATTCTGTCATTGGAAGTTCCCAAGTAAACATTCTAGAAATATGCTGTGCTATGCAGATTTCACATCACATCCCTTGTCAAAAAAACAAGAACAACTTTTTAATTTTAAATTTAAAAGATTGGAAAAATCATTGTTTATTTCAACGTTTTTTCCAATTAGTGCTTATGTGGAACAGATGAAGGAATGCAAAATATTTATTTATGTAGTTTTCCTTTTTGATTTCCCAATAAATTTTCATATACAAGTGTGTTTATCATATAAACAAATTTATTTGGTTTGTTCTCCTTTTATGCGGAACAATACAAATAAATTACGTACGAGTACAACTGCAAAAAATACTTGACAATTGAACCAAATATGATACCCCCAACTGTTTCGAAAACCAACTGAATTGTATATTTTATATGAGAATTTCATAATTGATCATGAAAATGTATGAACTTTGCAAATAAGAAGAGTTAAAGTATTCAGTTTGGTTTTATAAGTTGCGGCGTTATGTGGCCAAGTTCTGACAAACATTTGAACAAGAACTTAGAACCTATTTTACGACAATTTATGTGTTTAATAGAGTTGTTATAAATTGTTTCATTTAAAATTAAAGGCAGTCAGTTAAAATGTATGCATTCAAAATAAGAGTTTAATACGGTGGTTGAAATTTAATTGTCAAGCAAAATTCGATAAGAAATATCCAACATTATTAACAATAATTAGAATATTAAACGCATAAACACAATTCTTGTCATGAAGCATCAGGTTTCCGCCGTAGTTTTTCATTAGCTTAATATTTGATTTGATTGTATTTTGCTATCTTTCTTGACTTACATTACAACCTACCATCTCACACCACTTATGTTGTGAATGTTAATTTTATGCATGAGCAGCGGGACGTTCAGTCGACTCCGATTTGCTCTTAGACGCCGACGAAATATTTGTTATATTTCGTTTTGTTGGACATATCTGATCTGAGGTTTGAACCGTGGCCACACGTCTAACAAGTCAACACACTATCTACTAGACTACATACATACATACATAATTGGTCATTACAATCCCTCAGTCAGGATTACGACCTAGTTTCTTACACCACTTATATCGTGTGTGTGAATTTTATACATGACTGGCGGGACCTATTGTTTAAAGTCGACTCCGACCGACAGATTGTTGAGAAACCTTTCATGGCAATTTTATTTACTCTCAGAGTTTTTGCCAGAAATCAGCTGAGAGGAAGTCGCCGAAGAAATACTTTTTGCATTTATTTTGATGTCTGGCCTGGGGCTCGAACCCTGGCTTTTCGTCTAATAAGCCAACACACTACCTACTAGACTACGGCGACTTCAATATATACCTGTTAATCGATTAAAATCTGAGGAACATACTAGTCAATCCATTATATTGTTCCGTTTTACCTTTTTAAAAACGTTTAAAATATGAGTTCGTTGATTGCATACAAATCAAAAACAAATATGTGTTTAGTTTCAATTAAACTCTTTATTGTTCGCAATACTTTTGTGTGCCACCGTTTACAACTTGACGAATACAAAAATAATTGCTTGTTCGCTATTCTTCTTTGCTTACAACGCAGATCTTTTCAACGGCGATCTTCAAACCATGACTGTTTTCTTCACATGCAACGTGTCTTCACACAAGACTGACTTCTTCTTTTTTTGCCTTTCTATATGCCACCGAAGGTTCTTGAAGTTGAACGTTCGGGGTTTCGCATTCTCGCGAACTCTATGGCGACTTCATTGTTGTTTGAGTATTTTGTTCACATTTCTTGTTGTTGCATTCTCGCTTACTTGTCTGTCACCTTTTCTTTTTTACTGATGTTGTTGGTTTACTTGTAACAAGTTCGTTGTATTTGTTTGCGTAGCTTTTGCTTATTTTAATGTTAAACGATGTACACTGTTTCATTTTCGTAACAATATCAATAATTTTTAATCGAAACCGATTCTTTTAATAAGAGTTCTTGGAAATTGCTACGTTGTTCTCCTGAACTATAAATTTTTCTATTGAGATTTGTGATAGAAGTGGCACTAAATTCATTTCTACAGTTAAGTATTTGTCGGAGCTTTTCATTCGACATGAAAGAAAATGGATTGAAATCAATCTGTGCACACAAAATACTCTCCTTCATCTTAAAGAAGTTACCTATTCACCTTTCCTTTCCGTATAAGAGTTAATACTAAATTTCTTAAAGCGAAATTTATTATTTCATTGTTTATATCGCAAGTGAACTAAAAATTTCTTTTCGAGAAATCGAGAATTTCATGCAGAGATATTGAAAATTTGTTGTTGAGAAATTAATGGATGACTTCTTATGAAATGGGTAGTATTTGGTGGAAATGAGTTGCTGGATATACGGTGCATACCCCAAGTTTAAAAATCAGTTTAATGCCATTTTTATCGCAAATAAAAATAAAAAAACAGATTTTACGCGTGGAGTAAAAGGAAAAACTGTTGATCTGAAACTCTATAACAATTTTAAATGTAAGCAGGTGCGTTTCGTAGCATCAGTTTGATTTCAGTCAACCATAAAAAGGTCAATTGAAGAGAAGAAATTCTGATTTGTTGTTTTCTCAAGAAATTCTAATAACTACCTTCATATTCGAATTGAATTTGTTGGCATCGTCGTGATTATGATAACAGCTTAAAAAGAGTCCTCCTGATTACGTTTTTACCAGCATACTGCAAAATATAGAACAGTACACAAGTCTACCTTTAACCTACTCAATATGGTTCTAATAAACCTATGAAAAATAAATCAATATTGTTACGAAACTGAAAACGGTTAACACTAAAACGATAAACACAAGCTACGCTAACAACGAATTTGTTACAAGTAAACCGACAACATCAGTATGAAAGAAGCAAAATACACAAACAACATTGAAGTCGCGATAGAGTCCCCGGGAAAGCGAAACCACTAACGTTCGACTTCAAGAACCTTCATCAGACTGTTTGCGTAGGTATATAAAAAGGTAAGACAAAGCAGGCAACCAGCACTCTTGTGTGAAGACACATTGCGTGTTAAGAAAACAGTCGTGTTTTGCAGATCGTCGTTTTAGAGTTCTGCGATATAAGCAAAGAAGAATAGCGAACAAGCAATTAGTGTTGTTTCGTCAAGTTGTAGATAGTGGCACACAAAAGTAGTGAGAACAATAAAGAATTTAATTGAAGCTAAACACCAATTTATTTTTATTTTTATTTGCAATCAACGAACTCATATTTTAAAAATTTTTAAAAAGTTAAAAACGTAACAATACTATGGCATGAAATCAGCATTTACTGTGAGAAAAGAGACATCCATACTATCCGCAAAATGGTTGTTTATTAATGGCTGTAATTTTCATTTATTAATTTATTATATTTTTTTGTGTGAGTGCTTCTTTTCCCAAAAAAATTTAAATAAATTTTTGTCAGCACAATGTTTATCCAATTTTGCGTTTTTTCATTACTTGTTTCCTTTTTCTTTGGCTCATAACTACCAAGGCAAATTATTGTAAATGGATTTTCAACATGTCATCGTTACTGTTGCCTTCCATTATTGATTTTCAAATTCTTAAATCATCAAACATGACCAAAAACTGAATTGAATTTAAATAAATGCGAGGGAATTCAGTTTTTCTACTATAAATAAGTAAAACTTCCTTATGAAACCCGAAAACACAATTCCTAACATCATGAGAACATAAGAACGTTACACAGTACATTTTATATGCAATAATACGGTTGGCTGACTAACGTTTTAGTGTGTAACGCAATTTAAATTTCCTGGTATAATATGCTAATATCCAACAACCTAGAATTTAAATGCAAATTTTGGACCAAATGGTTTACGTTAAAATGTGAACTAACCAAATTGGCTTTTTTCATTTCATGATTTTCTTCAATAAGGCAGACTATTATACCATGCGACTTCATTATATTCGTAGACGTCTTACAATGATTTGTACATTTGAACCAAACATTTGTTTTAATTTTTTTTTTGCTTCGAATTTCAAATTTAAATGGATGTTGTGCTATGCGATAGTTGTGAATCACCTCTTCGAATGAAGCTCACTTTTATCTTCGTGGATACGTTAATAAACAAAATTGTCGTATTTGGGGCTCAGAAACTCAACAGGATATACAACTTGCCACATATCTCATGCCTCAATCGATTTATTGAGTCAAACGTTTGATAGCCATTTAATTAGTAGAAATGATGATGTCAATTGGACGCCAAGAAGTTGCGATTTGATAACGTTGGACTATTTCCTGTAGAGCACCGTTAAATAAAAGTGTTAGGCCGACACACCATAGACAATTGAGCATTTAAACGCCACGATTCATTTTACCATTGCCGAAATACGACCCCATAAAAGGTGTAGCCATATGAATGAAATAATAATGCATTTCCAACCGGAACAATTGTAGATTACAACAAAACAACAAATTTATCAAAATTTCAAAACATTTTTGTTTTATTGCATTTTTAAATTTAAACTTTTAAATCGACCACACATTATATTTGCTCACATTATGCTCATGCATACATATTTAATATGTAAAATTCATTCATTACAAGCACATATGTATGTGACGTATGAGTGATAATTAATTCCATTAGTTTCATACATCAAAAAATCGAAGATTTTTTATTGTATACTTTTCAGAGTAACTACTCCAGTACAAGTAAATTGATGCGTATGAGCAATATATTTAAAATTTAATTAAAAATAAAGTATACCTCATTAAATGTGGAATTAATATGGAATTATGGTAAGTTACGTTGTGACAATTCTGATGGATTAAAAAAAATTTAATATCGTAAACTAATAGCAATTTAAAAACCACAATTCTACGCTATGTTACAGTACTACATCATTTGGCAAAATTTCAAACCGCTTTTGTTTTATTGCAATTTTAAAATTAAACTTTTAATGGGCTCACCATTTACAAGCCTTTACGAATTTTACAAATTTTCAAAACTCCAACCATCGAAACCTAAACATAAATCTTTATTTTAGTTCCACAATAGAATAAAAAAAATCGAATTTACTTATAATTCTAAAAAATTATAACTGGATGTGTGCCAGGTAATGTATTATGATACAATTGTTACAATATGTGCTTATATACAAATGTTTACAAACAAATATATGAGAAGTTAAATCAAGGTACATATTTAATTTTGATGTATACTATAGAGATAGAAAAAGAGCGAAATAACATACAAACTTTACTCGTATTTTCTGTTTAAAATTTTTTTTTGCTGAAATGTATCATTATTTGGCAATTTATTTAGTTTATGGCTGTTGTTCTTTGGTAATGTGCATCAAATTTTTATTTTTTATTGAATAATTTATCACAGATTTGATCTCTATTTCTCTGTGTAAATTAGCAAAAAAAAAAACAAATTTTTGTTCAGTTAGCCGTAAATTAGTTGAAAAATAAATTTAAATTAAAATCGAATTATAATTATAATTTCATATATATAATTATAATTTATATGTACATATATAATTGGTCATTACAACCCTTCAGTCAGGATTATGAACCTAGTTTCTCACACCACTTATGTTGTGTGTGTTAATATTTTTTACATAAGTGGCGGGACCGGGGTTAAAGTTGAGTCCGAACGACAGATTTTTGGCGAAACTTTTTCATGGCAATTTAATTTACTCTCAGAGTTTTTGCCAGAAATCTGCTGAGAGAAGAAATATTTTTTTCTTATTTTGTTTTGATATCCGACGGCGACTTCAATTACAATTTCATTGCATACTTAAACCAAATAGAGTTTAAAAAGAGGCATGCAATGGTAAAAAATCATTCGACCTCAACCTAATTTTTATTTGAAAGTCATGTTCAGCCATAAGACCCATTTCTGGATGAATGAGTATGTGAACAAACAAAATTGCCCCAAATGTCAATATCAATCCACATTCGATCCAAGAGCGTAAAGTGCCACTGTTTGGTGGGACCACGCAGTCAATCCACATCCTTTTGAGTCGGTGAGCAGATTATCACTGTTTAAGACTAGGACCGACGTTTTTTTTTCATAATCTTTACTTCCGATTCAACGTTCTCATAATGTCAGAGTGGCTGTTTGCTGAAATATAAATCACAATCCGGATTTCAAATATACATACATATATGTATGTATTGCCTGCGTATGAGTGCTTCTGAATACATATAACGATTAGGCAGATGTAATATTGTTTCGGTTCATCATTTAAGTCTGTGGCTACTCTTTAAATTCTTTTATAAATCTCTTATTTATAAAAGTGTGTATATACAGCGTTTTAAAATAGAAATTTAGTCCAATTCCTGCTAATACGACATGCGTGTTCATAATAGAACAAAAAAGTTTTTATTTGGTTAATATGAAAAATAAATAAAGATCTTATAAGTTAAGTGAATGGACAGATCGTGTTTGATAGTTAAAAAGCTTCGTGCTTATATTGCAAAATAATGCAGTAAATATATTGTTACGAAGATCAATCAATCAATCAAGATACTGGTGTTTTGCTTTTATATCGCTTAACATTAAAATTATAAACAAAAACTACAAAGACAAAATAATGCCGTAAACAAACCTGTTTACAAATTATCGTACTGCTTAATATAACAACAAACACCAGCATAAAAAATGATTAACAACTAAACAAAAATACAACAACAAACACAACGAAGTTAGCAACAGTAGCGACACTGCTAATAAAAGAAGTTTAGCAGTGTCAGCGTAATTTGTAATTTCAACAATTTCCCACGATTGCTGCACGCACAACAATTATTGGGCGATAACAAAAATATCGATTACGATTAAAACATATTTGCCAACTAATCGTCTGGTTAACCACACATGTCGATGCAACGTGATCCACGCAGTTTTCTTGGTGAGGTAGCGAATGGGTTCTTGGCAGTCTTGGTCGGATTCTCGAGTTGTTCGTTGTTCGAGGTTAAATTAATTGTTAAACCAATATCATGAAATATTAAATTAATTATTTTATTAATATTGTGGAATATTGAATTAATTATTTTAATTGTTTAATTAATTTTGTGAAATAAATTTTTAGGAAATTAAATATTTTTAAAAGGTAAATCAAATTATGTTATTTCTTAAGGTGCAGTCTTGCGTACTTAAAAATTAATTTTTTTAAAAATATCAATTTGAACACTCTAACTACGAGAATAAATGTCAACAAAATAAACAAACAACGATATTGAATGTAAACAACAATGTTTACATTTATAGCAATTTCGAGGAGGCGAAGTCAAGAACATTCATCAGATTTATTTAACCTGCCATATAAAAGGCCAAGGTAAGGCAGGCGAGTGAGTTAGTGAAGTTCAGTCAGTCTTGTGTGAAGACGCGGAACATTTGAGTATAGTAATCGTGGTTTGAATATCTCCGTTACAAATATCTGTCGAATAATTGTCTAGCAATTGTTATTTTTTATGCAAAGGGTATAAACAAAGGAATAACAAACAAAGCAATTGTTGTTGTTTACATAAAGTTGTGAACAGAGGCACACAGAATCGTGCGAATAATAAATATTTTTAATTAAAATTAAACACAAAGAAGCACATTCAACTTGCGTTATTGCAACAGGCCAAGGAACGTAAGTTGTATTGTTTTCAAGTTGTATTTATTTAATAAATTTTTTGTTTGTTTATATAAGTTTAAGTGATCTACACGTATGTTGACTGAACACCACACAATAGCTAGACGAGACAATGATTTATATTCCTTTATTACTAGTACGGGTGTTGTAACATCAGCGTATTAAACTTTCGTCATAATTCGATGACAAATTATTGCAATATTTTTCATTTCGTCACTTTGTGAAAAACAATTTCTTTCGGCAGATGTAAAGAAATCTAAAATAAAAATGTTGAAGGTCAAGTTCATGCATCAGTGTTGCTTACAGGCATTGTGCTCTTGATGACATGTCATACTAAAAATAAACTGTGTTGGCTGAATCTCAAGAGAAGTAAAACAAGAAAAAAATTTACGAACAATCTATTATCCCCTGTTATTTTCTTGCTTGTTTTACGATTTTCTTTCTTGCTTTTTTACATTCTTATGTAATTTGTGATTATTTTGTTTTTAACAGGAATATAAACATTTCAAAACTGTCTTTTAAGCCCACGTAAAAAAGCCAACATAGGTAATATTGAATAGAAAAGGCTATACATTGGCACTTTAAGTGAAAAATAAAGAAAAAATAGAAAAACATCAATAAATACAAAATAAGTGATTTTTAATTTGGAATATCTATAGTATACCCTCCGTTAGATGATTATAAAGTTATAGGCATACTTTTTCTAAGTATCGACACTTCTATTGCCACTTTCAACTTCTGTTTCACTATACGGTAGATTCAGATTTAATCCGTTGTGTAGGTAGTGGTTAGATGTTATGTTTGGTAGTATTCTTCCGATACATATAGCCCTTGCAGGCGGAATACTTATTTAGCATCCATAGAGTAAAACTTATTTTACGTTGGATTTCAATCCTTCTTTTTTGGTGTTGCATTTGATCTAAAATGATTACCAGATGTATTCAAAGATCCAAAATTTTGTTTTGCTTTTTTCATTCTATTTGTGGAGGCTTCAGTTAAAGTTAGCATGCTAGCGAGACAATTACATACCACAACGTCTTCCAGTGGTGCATTGTCTAATGTTAGTGTATCTCCGCAATCAATGCGGATGGATTTTGGTTATTGCGAAATCAATGAATTAGTGAATTTTATACCAGATCTTATAAACTTATTGTGGTAGAAGTAGCGGAAATCTCTTCTTTTATTTAGAACAGAAGCAGCAGTTGCAGTAGCATTTCTTGTTGAAAGCTTGCATTTGTTCATAGTTTCTAGGATTCTGCCATCAATATATTGCATGGCAAGGCAATAATGTTTCCTTGTCAGTATTACAATGGGTGATTTTTTAAGAGCTATAGGAAAAAAACACATAAAATTCAGAAAAATGCATGAAATCTTTATTTGAATCGATAGTACGGTCCATATAATTTAATGTTTGAAGATTATTTCATGCAAATGTTGACCGCGACTGCGCCTCAAATGGTCCATCCGCTTAGTCCAACATTTCGGCCGGTATCTCACGAATAAATGCTTCAATGTTGTCTTCCAATGCGTCAATTGAAGCGGGCTTGTCTGTATAGACATGAGCTTTAACATAACGCCACAAAAAATAGGCTAAAGACGTTAAATCGCACGATGTAGGCGGCCAATTGACCGGTCCCGAATGTGAAATAAAATGTTCACCGAACTCGCTTCTCAATATGTCCATTGTTACGCGTGTTGTGTGGCATGTGGCACCGTCTTGTTGAAACCACATGTCATGCAAGTCAAGCTATTGCATTTTGGGCAAAAAAAGTTGGATATCATCTCACGGTAACGCTCACCATTTACAGTTACGTTACAATTCGCAGCATCTTTGAAGAAGTACGGTGCAATGATGCCACCAGCCCATAAAACGCATCAAACTGTGACTTTTTCTTGATGCATTGGAAGCTTTTGCAATGCTTCTGGCTGATCTTCACTCCAAAATCGACAATTCTGCTTATTTACGTATCCATTGAGCCAAAAATGAGCTTCGTCGCTGAACACAATTTCGATAAAGAAGTGGATCTTCGGCCAACTTTCCAAGAGCACATTCACCCAAAAATTCTGCTTTGCGGTAGGTCGCTCGGCTTCAATTCTTGCACCTGCTGTATTCTGAAAGGCTTCACATCTAAATCCTTCCGCAAAATTTTTCACGTTGTTGAGTAACAGATGCCCAATTGCTGCGAACGGCGACGAATCGATAATTGATGGTCATCATTAACACTGGCCGATACAGCTGCGATATTTTCTTCAGTTCGCACTCTACGTAAGCGTGTTGGTGGTTTAATGTCCAACAATGTAAATTTGGTGCGAAATTTAGTCACAATAGCCCGAATAGCCGCTTCAATGGGTCGATTAAACTGACCATAAAATGGAAGAAGCGCGCGATGAACTTTCTTAACAGAGAACGCATTTTAATAATACAATTCAATGATTTGCAAGCGTTGTTCGTTTGTAAGACGATTTATGGTTAAATTATAGACAAAACTGAAGATGTTTGACAGTGAAACAAAACACGAAACGTGCGTGAGCTGTTTAAACCAGTGTTGCCAAAAAGATAATAGCTAAAAAATCACCCGTTATAATAATCTGTTTACATAAATGTTTTATTCTTTGGTCTAGAATGCGAAACTGAAAGAGAAAATTTTTTCTGACCTCAAGAAATTCCAATCATTACCTTTAACATATTATTACGAAAATGGAAATTGTGTTTTGCTTTCACATCGTTTAAATTATAAACAATAGCTACAAAAACAAAAACAATGAACTTGTTCACATGTTGAACAATTAAACAAAAATATACCAACAAAAAAAGAATAAATGTAAGTAACATGTTTGCATTTATAGAGATTTTCTGAAGGCGAACACATTCTCTTTCAAGAACATTCATCAGACTGTTTAGCCTGCGATATAAAAGGCAAGACAAAGCAGGCAACGGAGTCAGTAAAAATTCAGTCAGCCTTGTGTAAAGGCGCAGTGTTTGAAGAGAATAATTTTGGTTTAAAGGTCTCCGTTATAAAGATCTGTCGAACAATTGCTATTGTTTAAGCAAAAGAGTCTAAAGAAGAATAACAAACAAAGCAATTGTTGTTATTTACATTAAGTTTGTGAACAGTGGCACACTGAATTGTGCTAACAATAAATAATTAATTTAAAACTAAACACAAATTTATTTGTTTATTTTATTAGCAATCTACGAACACATATTTTAAATGTTTATAAAAGGTAAAAACGTTACAGTCTTTTGTTATTTCCGTAATCAACAAAACAAATACAAAAATTCAATTTCGTTTTCGGAAGAAGGGGATTTGTTATTATGCGCATTATTTGCTTTGTAAATCGTTAATTAATTAAAAAAAAAAAAATAAATAAATTAAATAAATAAAAAAAAGAAAAACATTTAAACAGCATAGGACTCTTAAGCTCCTATGCTAAGCTGCTTTTAGAATAATAATGTAAAAAATTGTTTAATTTAAAATATCTTTCTACTTTGCAAACCTTCTCTGAAATCCATTTTGTCTTCATTTAAATGAATACCTTGTTTAAAACAGGAAAAAAAATTTAAACTTAAAGTTATGACAATTGGGTTGGGTTAAATTGAAACTAAATTTTCTTTATAATACTGTTGTACTGTTGGAATGTGGCTATTTGTTTGACAGTAATGGGGGTGGATGATTGTAATAAGGGTTTTGTTCACACGAGTGAACAAATACACAAACCTAACCCTGACTTCCAATAGGACAACACAAACATCTTTAAAAACAATAACAATAATAACACCAACACACATCAACATTCATCATACATATCAAAATTCACCACACACATCACGTATACACATTCTTCAATAGGTTCAAAAGGATTGTTTATATCCTTTTAGTTCAGTTGATTATCGATCTTCAAATAACAACTACCCAAAACGCCTTAAGCGTGTGAACTAAATTATATGGTGCAAATTAATTATAATAATAAATAATATTGTAAATAAAAAACATTGTTATAAATATAAAACTTCAAACAAATTGTGAACAATTGTGAACAAATTATAAAACAAATACAAATAAATACGTTTATAACGTTTCTGAAAACATATAAAAATAAAACAACACTAATATTTATTATTAACATAACACATACTAAAAGGTTTGTGCTTATTTTTTATATACCCTACCCATCTTACCCCACATATAAACCCTACCCCATAACCCGTTCGTTCATGGTCCTTCAAGGAAAAAGAAGAGACAGCGACACGTATATATACAGTCCACAAAACACCCCCTAATTTGTGAAAAATCTACCCCACCCTAAAAAATATAACACCACAAAACCCTAATTTAAAAATTTGTACTAAAATAAAAAGAAATTTAAACAATAACACCAATAGTGCTGTGCAGAAAACAAATAAGTGCAAACTGAAACAGATATACAAATTAAAATAAACACATATTCACTAACAAAAACAGTGTTAAACATAAATCACCCTATACATAAAAACATTCTAAAAAACAACAAAGTGCACAAAATACTTAAATATAAATCAAAAAACACAAATTAACAATTAACACAAACAATAATTACAGAAGTTCACATTAAAAGAAAGAGTGCATTAACAAAAACAACATACATATAAATCAGTAAAAATTAATAATAATACATCACATATTTAAAATTATCATACATATTAAAATTACAAAAAAAGTGAAATTACATAGAACTGTAAAAATAAAAGTTAAAAACAAATTTTAGATCAAAAGGAAAGCACAAAAGTTACTAAAGTTCACAAAAAAAATACAAACAAAACACATATTACATTAAAGAAACAAAAATTATACATTTTCAAAACAATATATAAATATAATATATATATAAATTAAAAAGGAAACATAAAAGTTCACAAAGGTTCAAAAAAAATAGAAACAAAATACACATTAAAAGAGGAACACATCTTGCACAGTTTTCAAAATAAAACATAAACAAAATCAAAAGTGAGAAAAGACAAATAAAAAATTGAACAAAATTCAAAACAAGTAGCAACAAAATACATAGTGACAAAAATTATAAAATTGGAGAAAATAAAGTGCACAAACAATTGCATTCCAATACAGTTCACTAACAAAAAATAAATCAAAAACAATTACAAATATAAGCAACTACTAACAAATTAACATTATTAACATTGCACACAAACAAAACACAACAAACATCACACAAAGAGGAATTGGAAAAATAAAATTGGTTTGTACCCTACCCTCAGCAGACAAGGTAAGTTGAAATTTTTCAATTTACATTTTTTATATATATCGCATAATTTGTCGCGAATTTTTTGGATTTATAAAAGAAAAAAAATCACAATATAAAATATTATCTCATAAAACCCACCCAATACTTACCCTTTTTTTTGATAATATTTTCAAAATATTGTGAGTAACACATATTGCCGTTCTCTTTGTGTAGTGCAACAGAAACACAAAGGATACCCAATAGGCAATTTTGTCTGCTGATTAATTTTATTTCAAATTTGAAATAAACATTTTTTAACCAAATTTATCCGCGATAATTCGATTTACTATCGCAATTTAATAACTTTATCCAATCCTCTGCGTATTAAATTTGGAAGAAATAAATATGTCGGAATTAAAAACTTTAGCCGCCGATATTCTACGTTATATCCAACAGGATTTAAGTGCCTTTGAGGAAGATTTTAAGGCCAGTACAGAGAAGTCTCAATCACTACCCGCATTGAGAGTCATGAAGAATGAATTGGAAGAGTTGTGGGCGAATATTGACGGAAAATTCAGACAGATTCGAGAGTCGCCACAACTCAATGAACCCGAAGTAGCCAATTCGATAAATTTTAATGGCCTCTCCAGGAATGTGAGATCGGCGAAAAAATTCTATAGGTCATCTATGATTTCCATAGATGAATCTATAGAAAATTTAACTCAACCCAAAAATTCAAACACCACCCCACTCGAACCCTCACAACCCACACAACCCACCCAATCAGTTGGATTTAACGTACCCCCTTGCGATATGCAAACATTCAGTGGGGATTTCAAGTCTTGGGCCTCGTTCAGAGACCTATTCAAGGCCATTTATGGCAATAATACCCGCCTAAGTGGTGTAGAAAAACTTTTCTACCTTAAGAATAAGACTAGCGGCGAAGCTAAAGAAATAGTCGACAATGCACCCTTAACTAATGATGGTTTTCTTATTGCTTGGACCCAACTGGTAAATCAATATGAAAATAAAAGGATGCAAATTAGCGCTCAAATTAAGACCCTTCTAAATTTACCAGCGGTAAACACTATGTGCAGTGTTTCAATAAGAAAACTGCAGAGAAAGATAAATTGCTGTATTGCAAATTTGAATACATTGGAGATAGATACGGACAATTGGGATTCTATCATAGTATATCTCTGTTTGACAAAATTACCCAAGGAAACCCGAAGGGAATTTGAGAAAACCCTAAAGGATTGTGCTGAAATGCCTTCCTGGACAGATGTGGATGTATTTCTAACAAATACATTCAAGGAACTCACTTCTGTCAATGATGTTCCGGAAAGTAACCCTAACCCTAACCCAAACACCCACCCAAAACCCAAATTCCTCCAGGACATCAACAATCGAATTGACAGAAGAATAAAGACGTTCCATAATCTGACACACAACAATAGCAAGGATACCCGATCCACAAACGCATTCCAGAGCAAACCCTCGAATTCTACCCAAACCCACCCAAATACCCATAATTGCCCAAGTACCCCGGAGAAACTCGATGGTTCATTGTGCAAACTGTGCAAAAATAACCACACTTTGAGGCAATGCTCATCATTTACTTCCATGGGAGTAAATGAAAGAATTGAATTTGTGAAAAAGAGTGCAATTTGTTACAATTGTCTGGCCATTAGTCACATGGTATCAGAATGTCGCAGTACATTTACATGCAGATACTGTGGCGGCAGACATAACACCCTTTTACACAAACCCAACCCAAACACTAACCCTCAGAATGACGATAAACCCTCTACGTCAAGTGCAATACAGTCTTTCTCTATCCAAACCCAACCAAGCAAAACCCAATTAGATGACAGAGCTAGATTATTAGGCACAGCTGCTTTGAATATTAGAATACATTGTGAAGAATTCCCTGCTAGAGCGCTTATTGACCCAGCTTCAGATTTTTCATTCATTTCTGATGAGCTAAGGCGCAAATTACACCTACCCACCCTACCCATAGTTGCTGAAATCTCAGGTCTAAATGAGGTTGTTTCAGCACGTTCGAACAAGATGTGTGATATACATCTTGGTTCTAAAACGAATAAGGAATTTTCACTGAATATTCAGGCAATTGTTGTCAAAACACTCACCCGAAGATTACCCACCCGAAACTTAAACCCTACTTTCATAAAAGAGTTGGACAGGATTCCATTAGCAGATCCTAAATTTTATGAAAGCCGCCCAGTTGATATTATAATTGGTAGTGATTTTTACCCACAAATTATAAGAGCTGGTGTTAAGAAAGATATTCTTGGCACATTAATAGCTCAAGAAACTGAGTTTGGTTGGATTCTAACCGGACCAGTACAAGATTCTCACCCTACCCGAAGAATAGTTTCTTATTACAGTTCTGTCAAGCTTGAACCCGCTGGACACTACTTTAGTAACGAGAATATTACCCTAGCGAAACAATGGAAAAGGTTGAAAATTCAACACCATCAGTTTTGCAAGAGAAGGAAGGATGAATATTTAAAAGAGCTCCATAAACGGAGAAACACTAAACGTCCGGTGGAAGTCAATGACATTGTCGTCATTAAACGGGACAACATACCCTCGAATGAATGGTTACTCGGACGAGTAACCAAAATTCACCCAGTTTCCGATGGACTACCTAGAGTAGTCGAACTACGAACATCAACCGGAACGTTGACTCTGCCCATAACTAAGGTCGCAGTCCTACCCACACACTAGTCAACTCCCTTCAAATAACCTTCCATATTTCACCCACGTTACACACCCGTTACTCACCCCGAATATTAACTACTTACCCAAACCCACTAACAGTATCCACCCGAAATTGAACACCCACCCGTTTCGTGCACTAATTAACCCACTCACCCTATTGAATGGCACAAGTTTTTGAAGTTTTGTATTCATGACAATATTCGGGTTCCTAGATGGATAAATTTTTCACCTTCAGCAGGAATTGAGTTTCATGACTTTTCAGATGCTTCTGAAAAGGCATACTCTATGATTATGTACGCACGAGTTATACCCGTAAGTGGACCTATGTCCGTAACCCTACTCTTCGTTAAGACGAGAGTTGCACCTATCGAAGTAATTTCGCCGCCTATATTGGAACTTTATGGTGCAGTGTTGTTGGCAAAGATGGCACACAATTTGATTACCCAGCAAAGGCTAACCCAACACCCAATGAATTTTTAGACGGACTCCTCGATAGTTTTGACATGGCTCAACAAAACCCCAACTACTTCAAACAGCTGTCTGACGGACCGTGTGTATTCAATTTCCGATGCGGGAGAAACCAGGAACTGGAGAAATGAGGACTCTTATAACAACCCAGCCGATGTTGTCCATCATGGTTGCAATGCCGACGGACTGAAGGATGACAAGTTCTGGAATGAACTAACCTCGTTGAAGGAATATCCGACAAAGTGGCCAACAACACATCTACCCTCCAAAACTCAAGCTGAAGTTGAAACTGCAGACACAAAACCATCTATGAACTTCACTCACCCTATCCAGGACATTTTGGAAGATTTTCTGAATGGTCCAAAGCTTTTAGAATATTGTCTTATGTCTATCGATTTTGTGACTGCGTATCATTTACTCGAAGAAATAAATTTCGACATGACAGCATAGTTCTGGATCGAAAATACCCACAATCTATTGACGAAAGACTCAATAGATTATTAACTCACCCGAGGATTAAACTTGATGCGCATGGGATCAAAACTACCCGTGATAGACTAGTAATACTCTGTCAGACACAATATTTCAATGGGGAATATTATAGTCTGAGGAGATCAAATTTACTCACCCTTTCACACTTAAGAATCACCCATTACTCACCCGAACACCATCCTTACCTACCCAAATTTTTACACAAAACACCCACAATTATTAATAGCCACCCAAAGTCTAATTTCAGGTTCCACCCCACAAGAAGTTATGGTTAATCTCCAGGTCGGAATTGAAAGTCTGTACCCATGGGAAAACCCTGAAACCCCGAGTGAAAAAATTAATACCCTTACCCATTTTTTAGAGCAACTGAAAATAATTGTCTTTTTATTCACAGGTTGCCGGCCCGGGAGGATGTTCACACGAGTGAACAAATACACAACCCTAATCCTGACTTCCAATAGTACAACACAAACATCTGTAACAAACAATAACAATAATAACACCAACACACATCAACAAACATCATATTCACAATAAACACATATACATACACACATTCATCAACATTTCATCAACACCTTCAACATAATTATTAGGATCCTGATTTGATTGATTGATTATTGATTTCTGAGCAAAAAGGAACCCAACAAACCCTACGCGAATGCGCTATAAAATATTGTTATTTCAAAATATATATAAGAGTTGATTATCGATCGTCAAACCACACTAAACAAAACCCCAACAAACCCTATGCGAGTTTAAAATTTGAATTTTGAACAAATAATAAAATAAACTTTGTGAACATAAACAAACTTAAAACAAACTGTGAACGATAGTGAACAAATTATATATATTGTAAAACAATTACATAGAAATACATTTTATAACGTTTTTAAAATATATACACAAAACATTAACAAACACTTATCATTTGCATATGTATATACATAATTTATATACAGAAAAGGTTTGTGTATTTATATACCCTACCCCCTCTTACACCACATACTAACCCTACCCCATAACCCGTTCGTTCAGGTGGTTTATTTTTTATTATTTTTTGTATTTTTAAACACAACTAGATATATTAAAAATTTCGTCTGTGGTCTCACCTTCTACGAGGATATATTTGATCAGAGATTTTTGAAATATTTTTGATAGCAAAATATATTACAAATGTTTAATTTCATAGAAATTGAACAGTTTATATTCTGTTTTTACTGTTTATATATTTCATTGATTCCAATTAAACAATTTGTAAGATTATTCGCTTTTATTTCTATTATTTTATTGTATTCAAATAAATTATTTGCACCCAAAGCCAAATAAACATTTCAACAAAACCATTCAAATTAAATTTTTTGTTTGAACTCTCACTATTCCGCCTTATAAAAAATTCCACCATAGAAATATAATTTTAGTATGTTTTATATATGTATGTGCAGCACAATAGCTATGCCATTTAAATAAATTTATATTTCATTGCAATTTTATTACTTCAAGTGCCAATGCAATTTATTTGCGCTTTCGTTGAATTTTAATGACTACGGTATGTAAACCAAGTTAAAAATTAAAACAAAAAAACTATTGAATTTAAGTGAAAAATTAATTGAAAATACAAAATAATTAAATTTTAACAAAGCACTTAATATGTTAAGGGCCATTATTATAACTTCCCGTTAAAGTTGGGTTTAGTTAAAGGTAACTTTAGCTAAAGTGAACTTTAAAGTCAACTTTAATTTCTTTTCGTTATTGCAATCCAATGATAAAATAAAGTTAACTTTTTCAAAAATATGGCAGTGCCGGAGCAATGTCGATAAAACTGGTCAATTAAACAATTTTTTTAACGCAGTGGCAAAGAAGGGCTGCGTTTTTGTTGTTGTATATGCTCATTTTGTTTATACTTGAAGTTGTCATATTGAAAATAATATATATAATCGCAAGTTCACACATAAACTTAACTTTAAAAGTTACCAATAGGATGATCCTCCATTTAGCTTACCGCTCACTTCTACCATATTGTCCACTTATAATAAGGAAAAAAAAAAAAATTATCTGACCGTTAAAATCCTCCTTTTAGTTAACGGCAAGTTGTAATAATGGCCCGTAGGATTTTAGGATTACTGTTTTACAAAAAATACATATATTTTCCATTTATAGTATTTATTGTGTTAATTTACTAAATATTTAAATGTCATTCACACATACACTGCATGTTACTTATTTTCCATTTTTATATCCTACACCTATTTAATATTTAAATGAACGTTCCTTTGACATGAAGTTCGAAAGAAATTTATATGCATTGGGAGAGCACATTATCGATCATTACAACCCTTTAGTCAAGATTATGCTCTAGCTTTTCACACCAGTCTAATGTCGATTCAGAACGACAGATTTTTGAGAAACTTTTCCCGACAATTTCATTTACTCTCAGAGTTTTTGCCATAAATCTGCTGAAAGGAAGTAACTAAATCTGGATTCATCCAGTTTAGTTTTTTGAGAGTTTGTTTCAAAACGATTCAACCACTTCGAACAATTGTTCTGTAAAAACAAGGTTTACCATATGAAATATTATTGTAAACGATGCGTGTTAGTTTTACAATTCGTTTGTTTTCTTGGCTTGAGTGTGATCATAGTTTTTATTGTGTTACGGAGAAATTGTTAATTAAAATAAATCTTAGTGAAAAATGGATAGATAAACGTAAAGTTCTTCTTTTAATAGCAATTGAGTTGAAGAATTAGACATACATACATACATACAAATGTACATATAATATTATGTTTCGGCTCAGTTCAACTTTACTTAAAAAATTAAAGTTCGTTTATTTCGGAACAAAAATTAAAATTAAACCAATTCGAGCTGAAAATGTTCTGAAGCAAGCTTACTCTCTTTCGGTCTCTCTCTCAAAAAGAGAAACGTAAAACTACATATAAAAAAATTGTTTCGGAACAAACGAAACGATGGGTGAATCCAGCTTAAGGAAACATTTTTTCATACTTCGTTTTGTTGGAAAAGTCTAACCTGGGGTTTGAACCTTGGCCTCACATCTAATAAGCCAACATACTACCTCCTAGACTATGGCGACTACATAAATATAATATTAGGTTGCTAAAAGCCACTGATAGACGCATCCAGTTGAGTGGCTGATTGGGCTGCGAACTGGCTAATTGGTAATCATGTTTACGTAACGGTAATACAGCTAATGACTATTGTTGTAGAAGAGTAGAAAGTTGAGCCCTTCTAGTCCCTTCATTATCGAGTTTAGGGAGGACATCATGGAGATATCGTGTGCTGATCTGAATAACGTTCTGATGTAACTCAGTCTAACGATGTGGATATGCAATGATATAAGCTTATTGCTGACGTGGTGCTTATCAAAGGGTTATCTTAATATTCTCTACAATAAGAACAAATGCGTTAATCAGCGGTGGTTTCTTTATATTAAAAATATCACAACAAAAAAAAATAATAATAATTTATATTAAAGAAACGGCAACACATAAAATGAGTTTGAAAAAAAATGTATTTTCGTCAACCTATTCTGTCTTTTACCTTAATTGTAGTGAAATATTTTTAATTTTTATAAATTTACAAAGAGATTTAATATCTTTTCAGTTCGTATTGACAGATTAATTGAAATCTCACCGGTTAATGAAATTGTTGTTACACGTTCGCAGTTCATAGCAAAGAGTCGCTTTTGATGAATTTCCGTAAATTAACTGGCATTAAGGTTGGCTTTTTTTCCTTTCATTAAAAATAAATTGAAAGTATGGCAAAAGAGCCTGGCTTGTTGCGCCTTTAACAACTTTCTGCAATGCCCAAAGGTTATAACCGATGGTGAACAATTAAATGTAATTAAAATTAAATTAAACGGCAAAAAACTGTTTTAAAAACTTATTATTATTTCTTTTTAATCAGCTGTCACATACATCTACATGATGCATTATAGTGATGCACATGCATTCTTCTTACTTTCTTCCGTCTTTATTCTAAAAAGAACTATGCAAGCTTATTATCTGTTACTCAGGATCAACTCCATAAGTTATGTATTGAAGTTATGTGTATATAGTGATACTTCTGTGGCTGTAGCAAAGTCGGTGGGATTTGCAGCTACCTTTGGTTAAAACCGATACTCTGTCAGGCATATGTATCAAGTGCGGTATGTATGTTGAGATAAATATTTACGAAACGCTTTAAAAATCTTTTAAAGTGAAGCTTCAATCCTTCAGTCAGGAGTACACCTAGCTTCTCACAGTTTAAAATCAATTCCGTACGACAATTTTTTGAGCAGCTTTTCAAGGCAATTTTATTTATTTTCAGAGTTTTTGCCAGAAATCTGCTGAGATGTAGTCTCTGAAGATGTTGCAGATGTCTGATCTAGGGTTTGAACCGTGACCTCTCGTCTAATAAGAAAACATACTGCCTGATAGAGTACGGCAACTGCAAAAAATTATTGCTTTCTGCAAATCATTATCAACATTTTCGGATACAATTCGCAATCTTTAACGCGATTAAAAATTATTCGATGTATACTGAATATATTGGATGACTAACATTAAAAAAAAATAAGGCTCGTTCACAATAAATATTCCAATGCAGATAATTGTATTTTGACGCTCACTTCATGCCGGTACATATGGTATATATGAATGGTAGTAGTTACTCAAAATTCAAGTATAAGTCTTTTCACCTGTTACTGGCAATGACAGCATGGTTATGAACTTTGCCACACAATACTACTTTGCGGTTTATATGTATTTGGGCAATTCACACGACTTTGTATCGTGTATGTTGCACTGTACACATTTGTTTGTTTGTGAACGCTCAATGCTATGCTGTATTGTGTATCTCGTGGCATTCAAACAATTTGATAGCCCGAAATCAACACAACCTTTCAAAAACATATGAAAACATATACACATTTTTTTCATTCACAAAATTTGATAGCACAAAATCAATACAACTTTTAAAAACATATGGAAAAAATGTGTATAAGTGTATCGGATTTTTATATGAAAAATATCAACAACAATCATACACTGTTGTATGTTCTTCCAACAATACAATGAATACAACGATACAACGGCTTGTGTGAATTGCCCAATTGTATTTGCCTTTCAAACTAATATATTTAT
The DNA here is from genome assembly GCA_958299815.1 of Sarcophaga carnaria. Lineage (NCBI taxonomy): Eukaryota > Metazoa > Arthropoda > Insecta > Diptera > Sarcophagidae > Sarcophaga > Sarcophaga carnaria. The sequence goes on along the minus strand of OY283149.1, from coordinate 68,808,513 downwards.
AAGAGACTCTAGGAGCGAAGTAGTATCTAAAAGATAATACTAAACGAATTAATAAATACTTATAAACACACACTTCATGGCACACGTGCGTTCCTCTTGAATAAGCCTCAACCACATGATAATGGCTTTTCTGTGTACACATGTGGTAAAAATAAAATATAAAAAATAATGAATATGTTGACAAATTAAATTTAATAAATAATCGATAAGAAGCACAATAAACATACTTACAATGACATATGTATATGGTATATGTATATATGTACATGTAATTATAGTTTCATGCTTCTCATTGTGTGAAAATATTTCTTGGAACGTATTGAACGCAGCCCCATTTGGCTGTGAGTAAGAAATAGGCAGCCGACAAGAAGAAACAGCAAAAACTTTACAACAATCTTGGTTTGGGTTTTTTACAAATTAAAAGTTTTTTGTAAATATTTGTATGTTTACACAATCCAAAGAGGACACTTGAAGAAAATTAATTTGTATCTTTAAAATATCCGTAAAATATTTTTCATATCCTAAGTAAACAAACAAATTTTAATAAAATTATAATTAATTTAGTTAGAGATTATCTTTCAAAGGTGTGGCTTCTTTAATAAAACTCGATGTGGGGTCATATTGACTGTATGTAATTAATTTTAAAATAATTCTGAAAAGGGCAGAATATACAAGTTCTTGAGCGAAAAAAGTTTGTACGAAATTTCATCACATTCGACCTTATTAATAATTGCTATAGTTGCCAAAAAAATATAGTGGATATCAAATTTTATTCATTTTATTCAACCTTATTAAGATTGCTATAGTTGCCAAAAAAATATAGTGGATATCAAATTTTATTCATTTTATTCAAACTTATTATGGAGAACTACTGAAGAATTTTAAATAATTTTGTTACCTACCGTTCCTTGCTTACCTATAGTTGATCATAGTGAAATTGTTTCATTTACGAGTAAACCCTTAAATTTACAAAAAAATAAAATCAGAAATCGATATTAAATTCTAAATAATAGATTTTAATTGGTTTGGTCGTGTTGATTAACACTACAAACAAAAGTATGTAACGTCAGTTTAACAGAAAAAAAAGTTGATTTGTTTTTTTTTTTAAAGATGGTCAGAAATCCAAGCCACTTCCACTGAGTGTTAAGCTGGATTCACCCATTGTTTCGGAACAAAATTCTTGTTCCGGAACAAATTCAGATTTTTGAGAGATTGTTCCGAAATGATTCACCCACTTCGAACAATTGTTCTGTAAAAACAAGGCTACCATATGCAATATTTTTGTAAACGATGAGTTTTAGTTTTACAATAAGGCAGCACAGTAGCATATGATTGCAATTCGTTTGTTTTCTTGGCTTGAGTGTGATCATATCTTTTATTGTGTTCCAAAGAAATTGTAAATTAAAACAAATCTGAAATTGTTGAAATGAAAAAATTGATAATTATGGATATTATACATACATAAATAAATACATACAAATGTACATATAATATGATGTGGCAGCTCAGTTCAACTTTACTTAAAAAATTAAAGTAGCTGGCAGCACAGTTCGATTGTTTCGGAACAATAATTAAAATTAAACCAATTTGAGCTGAAAATGTCCCGAAGCAAGCTTACTCTCTTTCGCTCTCTCTTTCAAAAAGAGAAACGTCAAACTACATCTAAAAAAAATTGTTTCGGAACAAAAATTTGCTCTTGAAGGAGAATGGCTTCACTTTCACAAAATCCATATAAATCCCTTGCAGTGTTGTTGTTGCCTATTTGTTTACTTGTTTATCCCTTTTTTATACCGATGTTGCTATATTTTTGTTTATTTGTTGATCATGTAAACAAGTCCATTGTTTTTGTAGCTCTTGTTTATCATTTTAATGTTAAACGATGTAACACCATTTCCATTTTCGTAACAATATACTAGAAATGAGAATATTGATAGACCTTAACGTTCCCGCCAGTAAGAAGGAGAAATTGTAGCAACTAAGTGCTTGAGTTATTCGCTAAAACAATCAGTTTACGTAGAGAACTGAAACAATTTTTTAATTATTCTAGGGAATACATTAGATTCGCATAGGATTTAATCAAGTGCAAACACTAGAAAGATATCGCACTGCAAATCACTATTACATAAGGCAGAGCAATATCGCACTCCTACCTTATCTATATGGACGAATTCTTTTTGACGTATGCCAAAGACTGAAACACTGAAAATTGCACTTGTAATTCTTTTAATCCAACTGAAATAAGTTTTTATATTTCCATGGTATTGTTGATACAGAAAGTGATGCCAATACTTTTGAGTTTTCCTGTATTAATCACTCTTTTCTTAAGAGAATAACGAAGAGAATAACCAGAAGTCAGATAAAATTATAATGATAACCAATTTAATTTAGATGCCAGTGTTGAAATCAAGTAGGAAAAAATTATAAAATTTCTGAATGAAATGAAACGTTATTCAAAAAGTCTTCAAGCATTTCCTCGAATTTCTCCTCTTACAAAATCAATATGGAAATTTCATTTTGTGTATGTATCTGTTTTACTTCTTAAATCGAGGTATTCTATAACTCTTGCTTATTTTATAATTTCTTAATTTATCTCACAATCGACAACAGAAAGTTTCGAACTTCAATGGCTACCATATTGTTCAAGCTACATCCATCTATTTTGTTGTCATACACTCAGTCTGTTTTGTCAAAACATCAAAGATGACAATAATGTTGTTGTGTTTGCTTAACAGTCTCCGAAGCAGTTGGTAAATGAATGTAGTGGAAAAATCATCATCATCCGCAATGAGGTCCATTTCTGGATGGATGGGTCCATGATCTTGAAAATTGTTAAATTTTTGATTTCGAAAAATCCACATTAGATCCAAGAACGTACAATTCATGTGAATTTTAAGCTGACGGCGTCATACATACCTACATAATTGGTAATGAAAACACTTCATTCAGGGTTACGAACTAGCTGCTCCACTTCTTATGCTGTACGTTTTAATTTTATACACGAGCGGCGAAACTAACAAACAACAAATTGATTTTACAGGATGTGTGGAGGTGATTTGAACTGACCTCAGTGGTCAGTTGTGCGATTTGATCCCATTAAATGTTTTCTTATGGGGTTTTCTTAATTCGGATTGTATGTGAAATAACTACTACTCACTCCACCCAGAGAACCCGTGGTGGACATTTGATTAAAAGTTGTTATTATTTGTCGCATTAAAATTTAAAGATAGGAAGCGCTTAAAAAGACCCATAGTTCATAACCGATAACAAAAAATAAATTTTAGGGCCATTATTACAACTTGCCGTTAACTAAAGGACAATAAAGTAGATGTGAGCGTTAAGCTAAAGGGAGGATTATCCTACCTTTAATTTTTAAAGTTAAGTTTATGTTTGAACTTGCCATATTATACACTATTTTCAATATGGCAACTTCAAATATAAACAAAATGAGAAAATCCAACAAAAAAATAGGCCCTTCGTTGCCACTACGTTTAAAAAAAGCTTGTTTAATTGAGCAGTGTTATCGCATTGCTCCGGCACTACCATATTTTTGAAAAAGTTACCTTTATTTTATCATTAGGTTGTAATAACGAAAATAAGTTAAAGGTGACTTTAAAGTTCACTTTAGCTAAAGTTAGCTTTAACTAAACCCAACTTTAACGGCAAGTTGTAATAATGGCCCTTAATATAACAAATCTAAACAATATTGAAAAATTTTAAAATTTTAAAATTAAAAGGCTTTTTGTATCGATGTAAATGTTTATATACCCCTAAAGTATAAATTTTCCTTTTAAATTTTTCTCTTTTACAGTTCATAAGAAAGAAAACAATTTACTAGTAGAACAATTGAGCATTTATGGTCAAATGGAAACCATTTAATCAAACAATTGACAAAATTGTCTTCATAAGAAACCAAATACACAATATGGGTTTAATTAGAAAAACATTTACAGAGAAACAAAATAAAAAGTCATTCAAAGGAAAATCGATAAAGAGGAAATAATATTCATACTCATACTCATACTCAGGCAGATGCAATAATTTTGCAAAAATCATTGATCCGACAACATGGGTGACTGCAGCTTTAAATGTTGCACAACAAACAATTTTTGACCATTTAAAAGTTATTGGAAATATCCAATAGTCTGGAAAATAGGTGTCAATTGAATGGAATGAGAAACAAATGAAAAACCGAAAAATTACTTCTGAAATATTGCTTCAAAGACACGATAGGAAATCAGAATCATTAATGCTGCGGTGCTGTTGAGAGTAGAGAGGTGTGGTGTACCACGAGTTCCTAGAACCTGGTGAAACTGTTAAGACAGATCAGTACCGACAGCATATGATCAATTTGAACCATGCATTGATCGAAAAACGACCACAATGGGCCAAAAGACAAGCCAAGTTAATTTTGCAATATGGCAATGCAGCTACACTCAAGGTAAAACCGGCGAAGGGTGCAATCAAAAAGTGAGGGTTTTCATAATTTATAGAGGGCTATGAACTATTTTTTTTGGAAAATGAGAGTATGGAGAGTTGATAAATATCAATAATTATGTAATAAATAAAAAACAAAGAATAATAAATTTTGCATTGTGTGTGTACATTTGTTGTGAAACATCGACATCATATGATATATGAGTTCAAGTTTAATCAACCACACAAGTTGTGTATGTTGACGATGCAGATTAATTATTAAAATGTTAATGCTCCATTAAACATCCACTCTTTTGACCTTCTTTTTCATTATTTGTTTAACATTCGTTATATATTATGATAATAAAATTATGCTCAGTAATTTTGTGAAAGTAATTATTCTTTAATATCATGGAAATTAAATTTAATTGTAGATTTATTGATAACAAATCCGACGAGACGCTTTAAGTATGTTAAATTTGTTTATTTTGCTGAATTCACAGTACATAACGCTAACAGTGAGAAGTTTAAAATAAATCTTCATGCAACCATACTTTTGGTGACTAACACATTCATGTCTGTTCTATAAATCGACTCATTTTGAAAAACGAGAGATTTTTTAATCCGAATAAATTGATATTTGGTGTTCTACAAATCTCTCGTTTTGGTTTAATTCGAAATAAACTACTAATTTTAGTTTAAACTTCAAAATCAGCTGTTGATTGAAAAATAAAAATATTTTAAATAAAAAAGGATCTAAAAATATTAAAAAGTATTTAAAATGCCTGGAGCGTTTGTGTTAAGTTATATAAATTGTATTAAAAACAAAAAAATACGCCAATTAAATATACAAAGAAGGCAATTGAGGGATGCATCTAACTTATGAGTGTTACAAAGGAGAGGTATGTACATACAGTAGAAATGCAATTTGCCCAGATGTAAGTTATTTTTCCCTTTTTAAGCGTTTTTAATGATATTGGACAGTATTGGTCACTTAATATAAGAAGGAACTTCGTTTTTTAGCTGTTGGTTCATTTCAAGGTGCTCTTGGAAATGAAACACATCTTAGTCTTGGGCATACTACGATTTCAAAATTGTTGTGAAATACAATTGAAGCTTTGGAAAACAATTTGTGTCCATTTTGGATTAGTTTTGAACTCACTAGAGATGAAATCAAAGCATACAAATTATATTTTTTACAAAATTTTGGATTGCCCGGCGTTATAGGTTCCGTCGATGGGAGTCATGTAAGACTTTTAAAACCAACAGTGAACGAATCGTTATTTTATATTCGAAAAGGTTATAAACTAAAAATATATTGTTTACTGTTGTTTTAGAGAGATTTGTGTTGTAATACCTTTAAACTTCGCTCAAAAAAGTGTTTTTATTTACACAATTCATTTTTTTCATACTTGGAACGAAAATATGAAGAAATTTTGGAATGTTTTTTAAATTAATTTATTTTTAATTTAAATATTTGGAAGTGTGTGTATTTTGATAAAAAATAATAAAAAAAAGACTTCAATTTTTATATGCAAACTTCTTTTTTCAAGTTTTTATACAATTTATTACAATAATATTACATTCGTTTTACTTTCGAAAGGTTTCGTTTACTCGGTTTTAAAACGAGAAAAATTATGTGAATTCGGTTTAGAGAGCACCAAAAAATGTGAATTCGTTTTTAAACGAGAAATTTACTCGGATTCGGTTTACATAACGGACGTGATTAAATGTTATGTAATAACAACCAGAGTGTGACGTGTTAGTGATATCTATTACCATTACTTTGCAAACGACAAAATCAATTTTTTTTAATTCTTTCAGTATATGTCACATGGTGCGTATAAGTAATATATTTTAAATTCAATTAAATACAAAATATACGGTTAATTTGGAATTAATGCCATTTTATAAAAATTTTAACTTCATAGAATTAAATTATTAAATCGCAACAGAGTTTATGGAATTCTCTTTCGGTTTATGATATTTTATAAATTTGTAGCTTGGAGGCTTTAATTTATAGTATCAGGTTTCAATCCCAGTAAGTCAATATCTTTTACTATGACATGTAGGTCTTTAGTACTTTCCATCGCTTAGGTATCAAAACTGTTGCTAAGTTTTACGAATCCAGAAACAATATTTTGTTATTCACGGTTTACTTTAATATACTTTTTATCTCCCTAAAATGAATACTCTTCAAATGTAAACTATATTCGTCTTCTTGGTAGCTTCTGCAGGAGTCTTTTCCTATGTGTTCAAGAGCAATGCGCATTACATAGATGTCCATAATGCAATGTCCAGTAATGATTCCTATAAAGCCAAGAGTGCACATTTGGAATTTAGGCAGACTTTTCATGAACCATCTGTCTAGCCATGTCAGATTTTCTGCGTCGTTCGACACAAAGCTGCCTATCTGGCATTAACGGTGTTACGACTAGAAAATTCATCAGAGAGTTGTGTTACATATGAACAGTTTATCCGTTCTTCAGGTACCAGGAATATTATCATGCCTTAATATCCATATGATATGAACTTTGTGCCAATCCGTGTACAGCCTCTGTGCTCACCAACTTTTTCAATTAGTTAGGAGGAATTTAGTCAGTACAGAGACTGCGGTTACCTGTGGCTACATAAGTGGCCGCTTGTTCAAGTGTACTTTGCTGATCAAAGCTACCACTCCGACCTAACCTAACTTGTACCAATTCAGTACATCGTTGAGATACTCGCTACAGCTATATACAGTCTTGAATTTCAATATCTCGGTCCCCAGTGCTGTAACAGCTGCAGCCTGAATTGCTGACACGTAGCCTTATGGATTTAGCTATATCCTCCGATTCAAAAAAAAAAAAAAAAAATACCGCCGATCTGAATGAAATTCCTTTGTATTCTGAATGGATGTCCGGAACTCTCCTGAAAAGTCATATCATAGCATTATAAAATCAATACTTTCTACTGTAATTTGCTTTTGTTGTGGCCAATACTGCAGTTCAGTTGCACAGAGAGTTGCCTACTAATCTAAACGGCCAAGCCCCTACAATAAAGGTCAAGGGGAAGGAGGTACAAATTATATTCAGAGCAAACTAGGGCCTGGTGCCACTATTATACGCATACTTTTTTGGAACTTAAAATACAATAGAGAAATGAGATGCTTGTCTTCGAGCTGAGGATTTTGGTTTCAAATATTAGTTTCTCTCTGTTTCACCATTCACTTAAGAAGTCGATGAAATTATGAAAAATTAAAAAAAGTAGAATTCGTCATAAAATAGCTATCAAACATTTGAAGGAATTGAGTATTTTCTGCCATGAGTAATTACTCTTTTAATTCTCTGTTCCACTTTATCACATTTTAATTTCTCAGCATTTTCTGTAGAAGATTTTAACAATTTACATTTAATTTAAGAAAATTATATCAAAAGCCAACAGTTTTGCAAACAATGAAGTAATGCCGGACACTAGGCACTATACCTAATGAATATTTCAATTAAAAATACGCCTGTAGGCCAGTTGCAATTATAAACAAGATTTCTTGCCTTGCCACAGTAATTAAATCTTGTAAGAGAGCACAACGCACAAAGAAATAAGAAAAAAAACAATTTCAAATTAAAGTTATTTAGGAGTCTTTGAATGGACGAAAATCTACGTAATCTTGAGAACTCTATTTTAATGACGTTTTGCAAATAAATTGTTTTTAATTGAATTATTTACAAACCGACAGTTATTTATAAAGCCAGTCAGAGATTTGTTTTGGTTACTGAAATTAGGTTGTTTATACAAAAAGAACAAACTCTAATTGAAAAACAATTTTCAAAAGCATAAGAAGTAAAATGTTTTTTTTCTTAGTTCTCTGCAACATTTATTTCCTCTTTCAATGTTATTTTCAAACAAAAACTCATCTGTGATGACAAGAAAACAAGAGAACGATAAATTTCCAGGTTTTTTCTTTTCTTATTACAAAAGGACTAAAAGAAGAGATATTTTGTAAATGTTATACAAACATAAGTTGACAGCAAACGCACTTACCATCCCAGCAACAAAATAAATAAATAATAATGAAAACACTACCATACAGCAGAGTGTATATTGTGATTGTGTTTGTTTCGAGGAGTAACTTCAGCTCTATAGCTACTGCAGCAGCTAGCAGCATCAGCAGTACGATGTCCAATGTTAAACAATACGGTTGTCTGAACATACTTGTGGTTTTGTTTTCTCCTTATATCTGCACAGTGAGGCCGTTGGACATCTATTAAAAATAGACAAAAAAAAAATCAAATTGAAATCAAATGAAATTAGGAAAATAATTTTTTTGAGTTGAATTACAAATTGTAGAAGAAGTTTAAAATATTGAAAGGATAAAATTATTTTTTTTTAAATCATATTGTCAATTATAACAAATCAAACATATTAAAAGGCCAATGCTCGATTCTTATAATTTATTAAGATAAGTTCTGCTCAAAGTACTGGAACAGTTGCGATAAGTCAGAAAAACAAGCAAATTAGTTAAATGTACGCCATTCCAAGCGGAGTATAAGTGTTGGGTGTTCGACAAAATATGGTTATAAATTTGGAAAGAACTTTACATAACATACATACATAATTGGCTATTACAACCCTTCAGTCAGGATTACGGCCTAGCTTCTCACACCACTCGTGATGTGTGTGTTAATTTTATACATGAGGGGCAGGATCTAAAGTTTAAAGTCGACTCCAAACGACAGATTTGTTTAGAAGACTTTCATATCAATTTTAATTAATCTCAGAGCCTGCTGAGAAGAAGTCGACGAAGAATTCCTTTTTCATCCATCGTTTTGCTCTAGATGTCTGACCTAGAGTTTGAACCGTGGCCTCACGTCTATGAAGCCAACATACAGCCTACTAGTCTACGGCGACTACGACCACACTGTGCATTACTAAGTGAATTCATGCTTCAGCCTCAATAGCTCTTTGTGGACATGTTCTTCCTGCAGAAGTTTGCTTGTTACTTACTATATAGATGGACTCAAATCTAAGGCCTATAAATACTACTCTCATTTCCTTCTTTCCACACTCTCTTTTTTTATAACCAACACAATGCATGCTCAATACATGATTAATTGCCGTGAGTAATTCTTGCTCAATAACAAAAATAACTTCCCAGCCAAAATCTTCCAATTTTGCGCGTCATAAAAGATGAGAGGATCTAATGTTGTCATAATAGAACACAATACCTCTCCTGATGATAATATTTGCACATTATCATCATATGCAATACATGTTGAAGTCGCCGTAGTCTGGTAGGTGGTGTGTTGTCTTATTAGACGTGAGACTACGGTACAAACCTTGACCAGCAAAACAAAATATGAAAAAATATTTCTTTGGCGAATAGAATTCTGTCACAATCACTGAGTGTAAGTAAAATTGCCATGAAAAGTGGTGTGAGGACCTTGGTCCAAATCCTAACTGATCGCCTGTAATGACCAATTATGTATGATATATGTTTAACAGCCCATTCGTTTTGGTTTAGCAGTGAAACATTCAAGTTTTCTTCAAATTATCATCAAATGTTTCCTAATAGATGCTTAGATATCCTAAACTATTTACGTTGCTTATGGTTTTTCAATAAAGCGAGATGCATTTCTATCTTAAAAATTATCAGTTTAGAGACAGGCAAACCGTTTCGTTGAAGATTTCATTTCGATGCGTTTTACAAAGTTTTTCAGTAACCATAATAACCATTGTAATAAGATAAAATATTTAGGTGGACGTAGTCTAGTGGGGAGTGTGTTGGCTTATTAGACGTTATACCTATTTCTTTGGTGACTGCCTCTCGGCAGACTTCGGGCAAAATTTCTAACAAAAAATGAAACTGACATGAAAAGTTTTTCAAAAATATCTGTGGTTCGGAATCGGCTTTAAGCTGTACATCCCTCCACTCATGTATAAAATTAACACACACAACATAAGTGGTATGATCGTAATCCTGATCAGAGGGTTGTAATAACCAAATATGTATGAATGTAATATAATGAAGTCGTAGTTGTCTAGTTGGTCTGGTGTAATTCAATCCATGTCTCAAACATCTTGAGCAAAACGAAATATAAAAAATTATTGCTTTCGGCGACTTTAAATTGTAGGTCTCGTCATTTATGGATAAAATCAACATATACAACGTGAATGGTGTAAGAAGCTATGTTTTAATCCCGATTAAAGGATTGTAATGGTCAATTAAGTAAGTAAGAAATGATAAAATCGTTCCGAATTTGCACTGATATTTAAGTTACATGCAAATAAATTTTCACAGAATTATAATATTTTAACAGTGTTTTCCAGGGTGTCATGGTAGTCTAGTGGGTAGTGTGCTAGACTATTAGCGTGAGGGTCGTGGGTTCGATTCCCACCAGAGACTCTGGTCTGTGACCCTACACCGAGCATATAGTCGAGGTACTTCGCTCGTATATAATTAGAATATAATTTGTAATTGTATTGTAATTAATAAATAAATAAATAAATATATAACAGTGTTTTCCCTCAAAGCGAAGCTTGAAATAACCTTTCGAAGAAATTATAGTGAGATATGAGATTTGAAGGCAATTTAAATTTATAACTGAAATTTCCTGAACAATTGATATAATACGAAAAATAAAACATCCTTTAGAGATGTGCAAGTAAATGAATTCAAATTATTCGAAAAAAGTTATAATAATGAATTAAATTAATAAAATTAATAAATAATATTATGTGGTCTTCTGGTATCTAAATTAATAAAAAAAATTATTTGGCTTTTGGTTTCCCCTAGTGTATAGGCTTTACTTATGAAATTAATGAAGGCAGAAGTGACGTTTATGGTCGAATTAAGCCTGAATTATGCGCCAGGGAAAATTAAATTTTTTTATTGGAATTTAAAGATAATATGCGCTTAATGAAAGACTATCTAAACTCTGTCTAACTCTAATCTAAACTATTTGCCAACGTTAGCTTTTGTCTTTTTTCGATTTGAATATTTTTTATAGTATAAGTACCATTTACATTTTTTTCTCTTGTTTTTTCCTTGTTTGTGTAGAATTATTAATATTATTATTATTATTCTTTCTCTTTTTGCAACAAAATAATTTTTACTTGATTTTTAATTATAAAAATAATAAATAACTTGGAACAGAGTTTCTTGTAATATGTAAATAAATTCGAGAAACTTTTATATCCTGATAAAGTGAAATAAATTTCTTTCACCCAACAGCTCACTTTAAAGTTGTGACCAGTTACCACATATAAATATGCAAACAGATATACTTTAAAAAGAACATACAATACATACTTTTGACCCATGCATTTTTAAACTTTTAAATAAGTTTCTCGTCGTTTGATACCCTCAGCGGTGCGGCAAGTAACTGCCTTACACGACACAGAAGCACCCGTTTATTTCAGGATAGTTGAAAATAATACAAAAACTATCACATCACTTTCTTTACATTCATGAGTTTATTAACCAAGAAGTGGAGAGACACTAGGACTATGGATAACATTATTTAAAAATTAAACAGTTAAACTTCGGAAGAATAATGGAAGAATAATAATTAATAACCTTAACGTTTATATAAAAAATAAGCATTTGGACTACATACTCACAAAATTAAAAAACTTTTAATTAATTTTTAGAGACTGTGATCTTAGTGGCATGATTTTAATTGTTGATTTAAATGTTTTTTTTTTTATTTTAGTTGTTTTTATTGATTGTTGTTATCTGAGCAGAAGTTGCGGCACAAAAAACTATATTATTTACTAAAGTAACACAATACATAATCCTTGGCAACTTGTTGTGCTACGATAAAAACGCAAAAAGCAGGTGGTCATAGCCATTTGAAGTTAAGCCCAAAACCCTAATTAAAGTTAAAAGCGCTTGTAGCCTCATCAACCGCAATATAGTTCGCAACATGGTACGCAGTCGTGCAGGGACGAATTGGCTTTAAAAATTTCCGACAATTGTGAAAATCATTTGGTATTCTATGAGACAGAAAGCGTTTGGGAATTGGAATTCTTATATTAAATACTAGTATAAACAACCATGAACTTAATATTCATTCGTTTGATTGTTTTCTCTCATTAGTTTATTGAACCAAAGAAAATTTACTTTTTATCTTAACATAAAATGTTTGACTAAATTATACAACCCTTCAGTCGGGATTATGACCTAGCCTCTAAAACCACTTGTATTGCCCACAATGTAATGACCAAAGTCGCGGTGGTCTAGTATTTAGTGTGTTGGCTTCTTAGACGTGAGGCCTCGGTTGAAACCCCAAGTCCTCTCAGCAGATTTCTGACAAAAACTCTGAGAGTAAATAAAATTGCCATGAAAAGTTCTCAAAAATCTGTTGGTCGGAGTCGACTTTAAACTCATGTATAAAAACTAACGCACACAATATAAGAGGTGTGAGAAACTGGTGGTTAAACGATCTGTCCCTGAAAATATGAGAGTAACAAAAAAGGAACTTAGTTGGTTAATTCCATTCATTTATGATCTTCAATTTGGTAGCTAGTAAACGGGAACTATAAAATAGGAATATTTCGTTTTTTTAAATAATGTGAAAAATTTCATTAAAAGAATTCTTACCCAATTAATTAATTTTTACGAGCTTACATTGCATTAATCGACTTGTGATAGTCAAAAGCAAAATCAATTTAAAATCGTAAAAAATAGAACAACCAATTTCTCTTATATTTTTAATTTAATATTTAATTTAATTCTTACGAAATTTTATTTTATTTTCTTATTTTATTCTTATTCAAAAAAAAAAAAATCAAAAATTATGAGTTTATTTCTATTTCTATGGAAAAATGACATCCGAAAATTTTCTAACGGATGCAGATTATTTTTTTATTCACCAACAATTCAAATGTATTTTAACATCATTTTCTCTTTCCTTCCTCTTTCGACTGGGGAAAAATATTTATTTTCGGAAACATAATGTTTTTTTCATTTCTTTTTTGTGCGTTTTTTATTTATTTTTTGTAGAGGAAAGTTGTGGACTAAAAACAAGCATGTGTGTTTTGCAATCCTAAGTATCTCTAATATACTACAAGTAGAAAACTTCAATTATGTAATACGTTTTATATCGGGACTTTAATTAAGAGCTTCCTATCTTTAGATTTAAATAAAACAAACTGTAAAGGACATATCATCGAAGTATATAGTCGCTTGAAAGACTTATTGATGTCAAGAATGTAATATGAAGTCTTTCAAATGTCCTTCTCGACTTTTCTGGATAGACAGTATCCAAATGTTCATTATTTCAAAGCTCTGGCACATAAATCAAGCTGAATTTGATCAATGCTTCAAGGACCGCAGCGGTTTGTAGCTTATTCATATACTCCTGCGGCTTAAAAAAATCCAACATCGAAAATTCCTAACGGGATCAAATGAGTTCATATTTTGTTTATTCAATTTCATACAGTTTAAAAACAGACGGAATTTTGAGCTACTCTTCACGGCAATTTTATTTACTCTTTGAGTTTTTGTAAGAAATCACCGAAGAAATATTTTTTCATATTTCGTTTTGTTGGAGTTGTCGGATCTAGGGTTTGAACCGTGGCCTCACGTCTAAGAAGTCAACACACTATATACTAGACTTCAGCAACTAATTGACCGACTTCGAACAATCGAACTATCCCACGAATTTTTAAATAGGAAATAACTAATTAATCTCCTACTACTGAGCTACTGGCTGTCACTTATTCGTCGCTCGGGGACCGAAGATCAGAGGCACATACATAAAATATCGATTGTGCCGATGTAAACATATCACATTAGATGGGTACTGAAAGCTACCATTCTTTTAAGCCTCCAGGAACTCATGTCGTGGCCTTTAATAGGTTTGAGAACATGCTTGCGCTTATCTCATGTTACTTCGAACTGGATGGCTTACAAAGTTACTTTTACCCTCACAGCAAGCAAATGCAGAATTTGGGCCCATCACCTTATATGCAACTTATATGCAAGACATGTACGCTATGCTCATTACTTAGTCACGTACATTGTCTTGCTGGACTAGAAAAATGTTAAACAGGAATCGAGAAGTTCAACAAATTCCATCAATTTAATATCCAGCAGCATCATTTTATTATATTCTTTTGTTTAGCTATTCCATAAAAGTCAGATTGTTTTTAGTAAGATGTTTTTGTCATGTTTTATATCAAATATCTGTGATGATGCGTTAGTATTGTAAAAAGAATATTTCTTATAATAATGTCAATCATAATCAAGTTTACTTATGTATGCACTGCTTTATTCAGGCTACAAAAACGTTGTATATAAAATGTAAAGATTCTACTACATTTGTGTGGTATGTATGAAATATACACTATCGAACAAAATCAACAATAAAAGTTATGATTAATAACACGGTGCGACAGTGAAAATATGCACATAATAATAATCACACTAATAACACAGTGTAGAACTTAAAAATACTTTTTTTATATTTCCCGAATGCTCCAAACTTGTTTTATTGGACAAAAGCGGTTTTTTTATCTTTTCACACAAAATTATTGATTATACAAATATGTTTGAACCTATTCTAAAAATCCAAAGTTTTTTTAGAAAGGAGAGAGGTTAGCCCTTTAGACGGTATACATAAACATTTTGTCAGACTTATATGTTATGAGTTTTGATGGGGTAAACTTGGATGAAATTATTCTATTTTTTATTTTTTCAAGTTTAGTCATTCCTACTTGCAAAATTTAATCAAAAAAAGATTGAAACTGAAAGATTGACACTTCGTTTAATAAAATTCAACAAAAATTACCGTATACTCTTTAAATAATAACTACGTTAATTTTTGTCCAATTTCATCAAACGATCAATGTCAATCTCTTCACAATATAATGCACTTTCAGAACGTCCCCACTTATTTCACATTTAGTATGAATGGACAAATTTGAAAAAATTGTGGAAAAATGTGCATTTGACAAGTTTACCTCATCAAACCTCATTGAATATTAAGTCAAATAGTTTATAGATGTATACCGTTTTAAAGGCTCAGCCCTCCCCTTTCTAAAAAAGTTTAAATTTGCGACATTGGTTCAGAAATGTTTCTGTGATCAATAAATTAGTGCGAAAAGTCCAAAAAAAAACAGTTTTTGTCAAATAAAATAAGTTTGAAGGGTTCAACAAGTAAAAAAAAAAATTCGACTGTCACACCGTGTAATTATTTCTAAACTTTACAGCTTTTATACTATTAGAAATAAACAGGGGGCTAATTCTGGCAGTCGTATACGATCGAATACTTACTCGTACGTTCGATTTTTTTAGTTTTGGGATTCTGTCTGTCGTTATTGAGTAATATGTGTCGACATTTCTAATGACAGCAGTCGATAGCGTGTAACTGTTCGAATGGAATCTTGCGAGTTTTTAACCGTAAGCAAAAAACCTATCGAATAAAGCTTCTTTTGTTAACAAAAATTAAAAAAAAGAAAATGTAAGTAAGGATTTTTTAAAAATTAAAGAAATAAGTTATAATTTTAGTATTTTAGGCTAAAATTAATGAAAATAAATGGCACCCAAAGTGATTATGTGACACTTTATGGCTAACCATACGGATTTGGGAAAAAATATATTGCCGAATACTGCACAAGGAAAAACAAAGGCTAACCAATGTTGGGTGCAGCTTACTAGCAAACTTAATGCTTCTGGGCCACCAATAAAGGATGCCAGAATGTGGCGCAAACAAATATTTCACTTAATTAATTGGAAACAAAATAATATTTTACTTTGCATTATTATTTTTTATTTAGGTATACGTTGATCAAAAACAACCAATTGGAAGTAAATTTACATTTAATAAATCGTCCAAGATGAGGAAAATATTCTTTCTCAAGTAGATGAACAAAGCTGCTGCTGGCATAGAATTTGCTGTTGAAGGTCTGAAGAACATTTTTGGATCAGCTATGCAAAAAAAAAACGGGAAGATTTGTCAGAAGCAAAAGTTTGTAGCATACCTGTTAAATTTCGATTACGATTAGTAATCAATTACATTACTTTTTAAAAATAATCGTAATGATTATATAATTCTATCAACAATTTTTTCCAATTACTAATTGATTACGATTACCAAAGAATCAAAAAATAATCAGGATTACTGACGATTAGTCTAATAATCAAAAAGATTCAAAATAAGTTTAAAAAAGAATCAAATTGTTTTAAATAATTCTTTTTGATTATTTTCAAATATACAAAAGTAATCCAAAAGTAATCAAATCTTTTTCAATAATTCTTTTTCATTATTTTCAAATATTCAAAAAGAGTTCAAAGTAATTATTGAAAATAAATTGATTACTTTTGGATTACTTTTGATTCCTTTTGATTATTAGACTAATAGCCAGTAATCCTGATTATTTTTTGATTATTTTGTAATCGTAATCAATTATTAACTATTTTAACAAAAATAATCGTAATTGTAATCATTATTTCACCATTCAAAAAAAAGTAATCAAATTACTAATCATTACTTAACAGGTATGGTTTGTAGTGATAATATTTTTGCAACTATAACTACAAAAATTAAAGTCGTTTATTTTAAAGCATGTTAATATGTATTAATTATATATATTTGTATATGCACATAATATCAGCTTGGTTAAACTTACTCGTTGTTTGTCAAACTTAATGGATCCATTATACATCTTATTATTTCCGTATAACGTTAAAGTTTTCAATCTCGTCAGATTCCGAAGATGACGAGTAAGCAAAGAAAGTGGGATCCATTCAAAACTACAATACCATTTTAATTTGCAAAAATTTGTTTTTCGTTTTCTGAATTGCTTACCACTTTAGAAGCATATGTTGTTGTTTACAAAAGTGTTCAGTGTTGGGAAACATTTATTTGAGTTTACACAACACTGTAAATAAAATATCGATTCGTTAACTATCGACTAACAGAATTAGAAATAAGACCTCTTTCGAAATTTCTATTAAATCGAAAGCCAGGTGTTATAGCTAATGAATATAAACATACTAACTTTAAGCAAAATTAAAACCCGATAAGGTGAACACATACATCTATATTTTTTTAATTTAAAAAAAATTAAATTTTATTTAACACTAGCAGAATAATTAGAAGTCGTCGTGGTCTAGTAAGTAGTGTCTTGGCTTATAAGAAGCAACGCGACCCTTTAAACCCCAGCTCAAACATCAAAACGAAAATATGAAAAGAAAATGTTTGTTCGGCGATTCCCTCAGGAGATTTCTGGCAAACACTCGGAGAGTAAATAAAATTGCTAGGGAAAGATTCTCAAAACGAATCTGCAGTTCCGAATCGACTTTAAACTATAGGTCATGGATAAAATTAACACGCATAACATAAGTGGTGTAAGAAACTAGGTCGTAATACTGACTAAAGGGTTGTAATGACCAATTAAAAAAAACTAGCAGAACAATTACTCAAATGCCTCCAAGGTGAAGTTAAAAGAAGTTAAAAAGATGTATAAGGCGCTGCTAACAGCCTATGTGTGAGAGACCGTTTACGTGCCTTAACAAAGATAACAAAAACAACCAAATCCCATGAAAAGCTATGATGGGTACACGATGCTACATGACAAGAATTGTTTATCCGTTTATTATTATAATTGTTATTAATATAAGCAGTTACTAAAGAGTTGCACATAAAATGTTGAATATTTCCTATAGAATTTTTTTTATATTCCCATTTTGGATACTTGTAATTTTAAATCATTATAACAACTCTATTAAACACATAAGTGTCGCAAAATGAGTTATAAGTTCTGTTTACATGTTTGCCAAAATTTGGCGCTTGTATCCGCATACCACAGTAGCTTACCATGTGAAGCCAAACGAAAAATTTTAATTCTTTTGCTTTGCAAAGTTCATAAATTTTCATGATCAATTACTACATTTTCATATAAAATATAAAATTCAGTACAATTTCAAAACAGTTGGGAATACCATATTTGGTCTAATTGTCAAGTATTTTATGCAGTTGTACTCGTACAAAATGTTTTTATCTGTATTGTTCTTATGAAATAAGAACAAACGAAACAAACACATTTATATGATAGACACACTTGTATATGAAAATTAATGGAAAAGCAAAATGGAAAACTAAATAAATATTTTTCTTTTGTTCTTATGTTTACATAAATTTACAAGCATTATGATGAAAAATTAAAATTGGAAGCAAGGATGAAATAAACAATGATTTTTTCTATATTTTAATATTATAAACTAAATAGTTGTTGTTGTTGGTTTGGCAGGTAAGAATAAATTGTTGCCAAATCACTGAATTGTGTTGTGAAATCTGAATTATGCTATCCTAGAGTGTTTAATTGGGAACAAAATAAAGGTAGAGAAAAATCTGAAATTATTATACCTCAGTTCAGTTTCCGATGACAGATTATGATACGTTCCAGTATTTTTAAGTCTTTGTCGCCGAAACTATAACCATTACAAAGGCGAGACTATTACACATTGCCTCTTCTTTATCCAACATTGTATTTAAATAGGAAAATTTAATAATTTTAGTTTATAACGTAATATTAACCATATTGTAATAAAACCAATAAAAATATCTCCTCTAAAAGCCTGCACACAATGAATGTAAATCTGTATTCGTTTGATAGTTTCGAAACAGAAACATAGTACTGCCTTATTTTATCATGTCCGTTTTTGTCTACATACAACAACCTTTAACTGGTCAACAAACACAAATTGGCTTAAATGTTTAGAATAGAAAACATCAGGCTTGAGGGTAACAGTTATGGAGCCCGAAGAAATTTTAATTTTTTGTAAATGTTGATTCAAAAAGGATTAAAAGGATCTGTACGTTATACCATTACATCGAAATTGCGATGGTTTTGAGAACGTCAAGCAAAACGTGAGATAAATTTTAGTCCAAAAAATCATCGCTGGTACAACAGAATGTTTGCTGTTGTTAATATTAAATTAAAGCTTGAAATTATTATTTTTATTATAAATGAAAATAATTTTCTTAACGGCTATTTAGACAGAAAAGAAGTGGCAAAACTAAAGTATACTAATATTCATCGGCAGAGAAAGTTTCGGACAGAAAAGAGATTGGTTTGGTATTTACAAAAGCTTTGTAAGCATATCTCTTAAAAGTGTGTTGTGTGCTTGGATTACGTGTTTTTAATTTACAAATTAAAATCTCCTTGTCCAGATTTCAAGTAATAGTTGCCTATGTTTAATTCCATATGTCCACTGCAGCGTTTTTCAATATTTGCTCCCTGACAAATTGGTATTTTGATAAGTCAACAATCATAATAAAGAGAAGGTTTCTTACTCTGTTTTCGCGCAAACGACCACATATACAAATCCGTACAATTATAATATCATGTTTTTAATTCTTCTACCACTTGCCTCGGGTTTTTGGTCAAAATTAAATAAAAATATAAAGTATTGTTACGTTTTTACCTTTTAAAAAAGTTTGAAATATGTGCTCGTAGGTTGCAAATAAAATAAAAATAAATTTGTGTTTAGTTTTAATTAAAATTCTTTATTGTTCGCCCAATTCTGTTCACTGTTCACAATTTTATGTAAACAAAAACAATTGCTTTTCTTTGTTATTCCTCTGTTTATACCCTTTGCATAAACAGTAACAATTACTAGACAATTATTCGACAGATTACCCTCTTCGAACGCGTCTTCACACAGGACTGACTGAACTTCACTAACTCACTCGCCTGCTTAGTCTTGCCTTTTATATAGTAGGGTAAACAGTCTGATGAATGTTCTTGAAGGTGAATGTTCATAACTTCGCCTTCTCGAAATCTCTAGAAATGTAAACAGCGTTGTTTACATTTATTATTGTAGTGTTGTTTGTGTATTTTGTTTAAATTTTTTTTTTGTAGTGTTGTTTGTGTATTCTTGTTTACTTGTTTACCATTTTTTATGCTGGTGTTTATTGTTATATTAAGCAGTACGATAATTTGTAAACAGGTTTGTTTACTGCATTGTTTTGTTTTTGTAGCTTTTGTTTATAGTTTTAATGTTAAGAGATGTAAAAGCAAAACACCAGTATCTAGATTTTTCATTTTCGTAACAATATGTATTAATAAATACAAATAAAAAAATTTTAGTTCACCAAATATATGTTTAAATTGGCGATTAAATTCATACATAACATAATTGGTCATTACAACCCCTTCAGTCAGGATTACGACCTAGTTTCTCACACCATGTTGTTGTGTGCGTTAATTTTGTACATGAGTGGCGGGACCTACAGTTTAAAGTCGACTCCGAACGACAGATTTTTGAGAAACTTTTCATGGCAATTTTATTTACTTTCAGAGTCGCCGAAGAAATACTTTTTGTATTTTATTTTGATGTCTGGCCCTGGCTAATAAGCCAACACACTACCTGCTAGACCACGGCGACTTCATTCATGATTAATACATGAGCCGGCGATTAAATTCATGTGCCTTAAAAATTAATCTCTTTTTTGACACTTTGATTAGCAGATTATAGTTACGAAGTCGAAGTCGGCGTACTCTAATAGATAGAGTGTTGGGTTATTAGACGTGAGGCCACGGCTTAAACTCCCGGTCAGGCAAAATATGAACAAATATTTCTTCGGTGATTTCCTATCAGCAGATTACTAGCAAAAATTCAGAGCGTAAATAAAAAATTGCAATGGAAAGGTTCTCAAAAAGAATCTGTCGTTCGGAATCGACTTTAAACTGTAGGTTACGCCACTCATGTAGAAAATTAATACACACAATATAAATGGTGGGAGAAACTAACTCGTAATCTTAAGTAAAGAGTTGTAATGAATAATTATGTATGTAGTTAGGCTTTTAACGTGAATTGGCAAGTGATTGCTTCGATTATTGTACCACTCAACAGAAAAACTCTTTTCTATTGGTGGATTGAAATTGCAGTATTAGTTTCGTGACAGTGTTGATTGACATTACTTATACATATGTAAATAAAATTGGTTGACAAATTTTGGTTGGAATTTTGTGATTCTTTACGACTGTTGCAAGAGCTTTTTAAATAAATAATATGTTCTGGCGAATGTCATTCCTGTTTGCATCGGGGATAATTTATCTTAGTGAAAAAAATGGCTGAGAACATTACCGAGATCTCCTTTGAGGAGCAACCTCCAATTGAGACTGAGGGTGCTGAGACCTTGTTGGAAACCAACGTTGTCTCTACCACTGAACTGCCTGAAGGCAAGTTATTCGGTATCTTGTCTTGCGATGATGTTACTGTCAATGACATCTCTTTGCAAGATTATATTTTCGTCAAGGAGACATTTGTCCGTTATTTACCTCACTCCGCTGGTCATTATGCTGCCAAACGTTTCCGTAAGGCTCAGTGCCCAATTGTTGAACGTTTGACATGCTCCTTGATGATGAAGGGACGCAATAATGGCAAGAACCTTATGGCTTGCCGTATTGTTAAACATTTCTTTGAAATCGTCCATTTGTTAACTGGTGAAAATCATTTGCAGATTCTCGTCAGTGCCATTATCAACTCTGGCCCTCGTGAACTTTCCACCCGTATTGGTCGCGGTGGTACTCTTCGTCGTCAAGCCGTCGATGTGTCAATCAAGATATTTGGTTGTTGTGCACTGGTGCTCGTGAAGCTGCCTTCAGAAACATTAAGGCAATCGCTCAAGGCTTATCCGATGAATTAATCAACGCTGCTAAGGGATCATCTAACTCTTATGCTATCAAGTAGAAGGACAATTTGGAACGTGTTGCCATGTACAACAGATAAATGTGTATATACACAATGTGTATATATACTTACACTTTTTAAGTAATGAAAATAAACAACTTTTAAAATGGAAAAAAAGCGACTTAAGCGACTTAGCTCTAAAAATTAATGAACTAGGATGGTAAGCACAGCGCAAATTATAGAGCGTGCTAATTAAACTTCTTGCCTTTCTATATTGTCAATTAAATTGAATTTTCCCGAAAAGATTCAGTTAAGTACCACCCCAAAATTGTGCAGCCCTTGCGATGACTAACTTCTTACTCTTCCCTGATTTTGGGTGGAACTTGGTCAGTACAGGGACTGCGTTCACCCGTGGCATCACAACGAGCCACTATGCGTGCCCAAGTGAGCTTTGTGAAATCAGAGCTACCGCTCAGACCTAACCTAACCTAACCACCCCAAAATATGAGTCTAGAAATAAGCTGTTAAATGAATTCCCCAATATTTTATAACATGATTGAGTTTATATAGCATTAATAGGCGCTTTATTCAGGAATTCCTTCTACAAGAAAAATTAATTCATATCAAATTGGAACGCGACAGAAATCAGATTGCAAGTTTCTAGAATAAAATTCACTGTAAAAACTGGTACTTTTGTAAAAAAATTCATATTACGTGCGGAGTAATGTATGTACGTATATACGTTTACAAGTCAAAACTTTTTAAAAATCCGTTGATCTCAATTTTAACGCAAGTATGTGCATTTCGTAGTGTAACAGATATTTACCATCTCTGTATTATAGCTTTTAAGCTTTAAAGTATCTCTATTCATTTACATTTTCATTCTATTACAATCTATTTACGAATGTCAAATAATATACACTTAATAATAAATTAACTTAATAAAGAATTAATAGAGTCGGTCAATCTGATTCCAAACACCGAAATAAGCAGTCGTCTCTCATTAATCAGATTAAACCTCTATATGGCGACCGTGACATTTAAGTTACATTATAGAACTTTGAAACTGAAGTTTGGTTAATTATATAAAAAAGTAAAAATTAAAGTTTGAAAAAAAAAGAAAAATTAACTTCATAGTTTTTAAAACTGTTTAAAGTTTACTTGAACAAAAATAAAAAAAAAATTTAAATTAGATTTTTTTGAGCCACACACATAAAACTTAAAAATATAAAAAAAAATTTTGTTTAAGCATGGTTAATTGGTTTTTTAATATCAAAGAGCAAGAGAGTGAGCTTTGTTAAATTTAAGTTTATTTTGTCGCAACGACTCATTTGTTTCCTAAATAAAATGAAAAACAAAACTTGGAAACATTGGACCTCACAATATTAAAAACGAATTCGCAAAAAAAAAACGGTATTCTAAATTAATGAAGAAAAAAAAAAACATTTAAATTAAAATACATGAAAATGCAAAGTTCAAAAATAATTTGAAGAAAAATTCTAATTTTATCCAAAAACTAAAAAAAAAAAAATAATAAATAGCAAATATTGAATTAAAATCTAACCTGTAAAATGTGCAAATCAATTGAAAAAAAACATATGTACATAAATTTTTACGAAAAAAAAACTTAATTTACTAAAAACGATAAAAAAAAAGTGAATTTTATATCTGCAAAAATAACGGGAAAATTTTCAAACCAAAAATGCAAAATTATGTGTATAATAAAATTTTGCACATAAAAATGACGATAAAACCAGTTTTGTGAAAAATACCGTTTTCAAATTTTTAAAAAGAAAAGTGAAACTGTAAAAATATAATCCAAAAATAAAAATCTACAAAAAAAAAACATCAAAAACTGTAAAAAAAACCGTAATTGTATTATCAAAGAAAATAGAAAATTAAATCACCATTAAAAGCAGAGAATAAAGATGAAAAAAAGGAGTTTAAAAATTTATCTAAAAGAGAAAAGAAAAACATTGCAAGAAATATAACAACAATTACCAACAAAATCAGTCAACGCAGGCAGCGAAATTGTAACGTTGGTGACAAAAGTGTGACGCGGCAACACCAGCGGTAAAGTAAATCTGATGATGAAGAGAATATGAAAAAAAAACTTTAAGAGGAGATGATCATTACTCTTAGTATGTAAAAAAAAATAACGTTCTCTTGAAAATAAAGATGTAAAGTATGTAATACATAACGTTAAATTTTAATACATAATTTACAACTAAATAGAAACATAATAAAAATGAAATAAAAACAAAATTAAATATGAAATTTTTAAAAAATTTAAATATAGTTATAATTATAGTTAAATATAATGGAAAATAATTGAGAGTGTTTAAAATAAATAAGTAAGTTTTATTATATATATATATGTATATAATTGTTGATTAAAGAATAAATTAAAATCAGTAATAAAAATATTTTTATTAATTTTTTATATAATAATCCTAAGTAAAATACATACGTTGTAATTAAATATATCTAATAATCAATAATAATAAATTTAATCTACAATTAATTATGTATATTTATAAAAATCTTAAAATTAAAAATGAAATCATACAAATTTATTATTTTGTTTTTAGAAATTTATATTATATGGTTAATCTTTATATATATTTAGCCCTAAATAATAAATGTATAAAATCATACCTTTAAAATTATTGTTATACAACATTATATACAATAATATTTACTTATATTATTATACTTATATTATTATATAATAAATATAAATTTTATATGTATTTTTTAACTGCACTTATCGAGAAAGAATACAAAACCTTCATAAAAAGATTTTCAAAAAAGGAAATATTGAAAATTCAAATACATTTTTAATTTGAATTTTTTTTCTTCCTATAAATGACAGACAATCAAAATATGTTAAATGATTTAATTAAAAAATTTGATAACGTAACAAAACGAATTTTACAAAACCGGCCACTTTCTACTAAAAAAGAAAAAAGAAATGAATATATTAAACTACTTGTCGAAAACTACAACACAATTATATCATACACAAGTTTAAATATTGAACAACTATCCGAAACAACAAAAACAAATACTTTTAAAAGAATCATACATTGCAGGCAACTTTTAGTCAAGTGCTTTGATAGGTTGGAATCAAGAATTAAAGTGCCCCATGATATCTTTTTATTCGAACTCGTTAGCTATGAAGGTCTGTCAGAGGCTGACACAAAGATCGATTTAGAAACTGAGGAAGAAAATACGGAAATAAAAGAAAGAACTACAGGAAGGAAATTTTTGAGACAGAAATGGCTACCATAGATCAGAAGAAATCATTTATTAGTTTATGCTCGGGTATAATTAGGGAAAATTATGATGGGAACCCTCTAGCGTTGGAGTCATTTTTAGATAAAATTAACTTAATCCAAGACTTAACTGAGGAAAATCTAAATTCTACTTTCATTTCATTTGTAAAATCAAAATTGGAAGGGAAAACTCGTGAGGCTTTACCTGAAAATGTAAATACAATTGAATCGCTAAAAACTGCCTTAAAAAATAAAATAAAACCGGATAATTCTAAAGTTGTTGCGGGGAAAATTGCAGCGTTACAAATAAGAAATAACAATTATGCAGAATTTTCGAAACAAGCAGAAGAGCTTGCTGATGCTCTCGAAAGGTCTTTAGTAGTTGAGGGAATTACAAAGGCTAAGGCACACGAGATGGCTGTCGAACAAACGGTCAGTGTATGTCGACTAAATGCGAAATCAAGTTTGGTAAAGTCTATCCTTGCTTCCACAACTTTTTCTGACCCGAAAGTCAAATGAAAAACAAATTCTGGCATTCCAGTCTCGTAATCATGGTGAAGGTAATTTTTCCAATGGGAATAATCATCGATATAATAACAGAAATTTCAATCGTGGAAATAGCTATAGGCGTGGTAACTATAATTCAAGAGGCTTTAACAACCGTAATAATAATAATCATACTAGAAATGATAATTACAATACATACAATCGTGGACGTAATCGTGGTGGTAATAATAGTAACAACTATAACCGGGCGAATACAACTAATCATAATGCAAGAGCATACACTTTAAACGCAGATGCCCCTCAACAAGAGTCGTTGGGGGAAACACAAACAATTCACATTCAGTAACTAACAATGAAAATATTTCAACTAAAGCTATTTATAGCCTAAATTTAAACTACTCGGACTTTATCAACTTAAAATGCACGGAAACAAACAAATTATGTAGCTTTTTAGTCGATTCTCAAGCAGATATTTCTCTTATAAAAATTTCATGTATTCAACCAAATATTGGCTTAAATCGAAATGAGAAAGTGAACATTACAGGTGTTACAACTAATTTTATATTAACTATAGGTACAATTCGTACGAATCTTATTGTAGATAATTGTCTAATCCCTCAAATTTTACATGTAGTAGAAGATGACTTTAACATACCTTCGGACGGAATACTTGGCAAAGACTTTTTAAAGATAAACAGGTGCAATATTAGTTATGAAAGCATGCCAATTTCATTTTGGTTTCACAACAATAGGTTAATTATTCCCATAGAACATGGTACAAGCGTCAATAGTTGCGTAATCCCACCAAGGTGTGAAGTTTTTCGAATATTTAATTTAAGCAATGTAGAAGAACCACTTTTCGTAGATGCGCAAGAAGTATGTGACGAAGTTTTTATTGGTAAATGTATAATAGATACAAAACAGCCCATAGTGAAAATAGTTAATGTAACCGATAATGTTAAACACATTATAAATTTTAATATTAAAACGGAAAAGCTTTCACATTATGATGTATACTCGATTAAGGCCCTAAATTCAGACAACGAACGTATTGAAAGACTTAAAAGCGAGTTGAAAAGCCACATGCCCAAGGAAGTGGAAGATAAATTATTGGCACTATGTGAGGAATATGCCGAAATTTTTGCATTAGAAGACGACAAAATGACAGTTAATAATTTTTATGAGCAGAAACTCAGGTTGAATGATGCTACACCGGTCTACATCAAAAATTATCGTTTACCATATTCACAAAAACAAGAAATTGATAGGCAAGTAAAAAATTTATTACAAAACGACTTAATCGAACCTAGTTGCTCGAATTACAATTATCCTTTGATTTTGGTTTCGAAAAAGAGTGTAAATGGGAAAAAATCCTACAGGATGTGTGTAGACTATAGAGCGGTAAATAAGAAGTTGATCGCCGACAAATTTCCTCTCCCGCGGATCGATGACATCCTAGATAATCTTGGACGTGCAAAACATTTTTCAACACTTGATTTATATTCTGGTTTTCACCAAATACCTATTCACAAAGATTCGAGAGACATTACTTCTTTTAGCACGAATTTAGGTTCTTTTCGATGGAAAGTTTTACCGTTTGGCTTAAACATAGCACCAAATTCATTTACAAGGATGATGTCAATTGCGGTTTCAGGTCTGTCACCGGACCAAGCATTCTTATATGTTGACGACATAATCGTCATTGGTTGTAGTACTCAACATTATTTAAAGAATTTAAAAACTGTTTTCGATATTTTAAGAAGATGTAATCTAAAAATTAATCCCTACAAGTGTAATTTTTTTCGATCAGAGGTGACTTTCCTAGGTCATAAATGCACTTCAAAAGGTATTTTGTCGGACGATTCCAAAATTAAAACAATTCAAAATTACCCTATTCCTACCAATAAAGACGAGGTTAAAAGATTTGTAACATTCGCGAATTATTATCGCAGATTTATTAAGGATTTTGCTTCGTTAGCAGCACCACTAAACCAGCTAACACGCAAAAATGTACCTTTTAGTTGAGACGACAAATACAACAAAGCTTTCGAAAGTCTCAGGTTAAGCTTAATGTCTCCAAAACTTTTACAGTACCCAGATTTTTCTAAACAGTTTGTTGTAACCGTGGATGCTTCCAAAATTGGTTGTGGAGCCGTTTTGAACCAAAATTTTAATGGTGAAGCAGAACAAAAGAAACCAACTATTGAGCAGGAGCTTTTAGCTATATATTTTGCAATAACACAATTCAGACCATACGTTTATGGAACACCATTTACCGTCAGGTCAGACCATAGACCTTTGGTCTATTTGTTTAATATGAAAGACCCATCATCAAAATTGACGAAAATAAGGTTAGAATTATCAGAATACAACTTTACAATTGAACATATAAAAGGAAAAAACAATGTTGCGGCGGATGCACTCTCGCGAATTTCAGTTGACGAATTGAAAAACGCTAACAAGGAAGTATTTGCCATAAAAACTCGAGCAATGACTAGACAATTGAAACCGGAAAATGAAAATATAATCGCTAGCGTAGGAAAATTACCGATATATGACAAATTCACTCATGAGTTTAATCTTAAAATACCAAAGATCAGATCTGAAATTTTGTATACAAATAATAAATTAGTACAATTGCGCATAAATATTTATAAAAAATTTAAAATTTTAACTTTTCTGAATATTCCAATTGATAACGAAACATTGAATTTAGACGATATGCTTTCGAAGCTCCAAAGGGAAGCTGTCAATCAGAATATTCAAAAAATAGAATGGCCAAAAGATGATATATTTTTTAAAATTTGCAGTATTCAAAGATTGAAAGACCATGGCATAATAATGTTAAAGAAGCTGGAAATTATATTAACTGATCTAATTGAACAAATATTTGAAAAATCAAGAAAGGAGGAACTGATGACTATTTATCACAATGATCCACTCTTAGGAGGGCATTGTGGACAAAAAAATTATATACAAAGCTCAGGACAAAATACTTTTGGAAAAATATGTCGAAAGACATAGCCACTTTCGTAAAAAGTTGTGAGAAATGTACACTTAACAAAGTAAAATCTAAAAATAGAGAAAACCTGGTTTTAACCCCAACGCCAAATCAGGCTTTTGAAATCGTCGTATTGGACACAATAGGTCCATTCACTGAATCTTGTTATGAGAATAAATATGCGTTAACTCTTATGTGTGACTTAACAAAGTATTTGGTTATTATAGCGATTCCAGATAAAAGCGCAAATACTGTGGCTCGTGCAATATTTGAACAATTTATTTTGATATATGGATCTATGAATACTATTAAATCAGATCTGGGAACAGAATTCAAAAACCAAGTATTAGAAGATCTATGTAAACTTTTAAATACAAAAATAAATTTTTCAACCGCGTATCATCACGAAACACTAGGCACAGTAGAACGTAATCACAGAGTATTTAATGAATACTTAAGGTCATTTGCAAATGAAGTTATGTCCGATTGGGATACATATTTAAAATATTTTACGTTTTTCCATAATACCACTACAAATACAGTCTTTGATAATAAATTCTCCCCATATGAACTAGTTTTTGGAAAGTCTCCATCGATGCCTAAAGATTCTATAAAAAAGTGATTGATCCTATATACAATGTTGAAAATTATAGTAAGGAAGTTAAATATAGGTTACAAAAGACTCATATTTTAGCAAAAGCGTTAATCAAAAAACATAAATTACGAAATAAAAACTATTACGATAAATTTTCAAAGCCTTTGACATTGAATATCAATGATAACGTTTTAATTCAGAAACAGCCTTATGATAAATTTAAAAGTATTTATGAAGGCCCATTTGTATTAAAAAGATTGGATGGTTGTAATGCAACAGTGTATAATAAAATAAGTAAAAAAGAAAAAACTGTTCACAAAAACAGACTAAGAAAAGCGTAAAGTAATTAAAAATTAACATTTTACTTTTTATTAAAGAGGGAGGAAGAGAAGCGTTTCTCAACTTCAGTATATTAAAACTGATTATATTAAAATTTATTAAAGATTATTTTCAGTCATAAAATTATTATTATTATTAAATGCAAAAAAAAAGGATTTGTATTCTTTTACAGTAAAGTGCTTATATAGATATATAAATGTACAAGTTATAAATCTTATAACATTAATATTTTTATTATATTAAAATATATAAAACTTATATTTTAAGATACGTACACCTTTGGGAAAAAAGGCAGAAATTAACAAGTTTGGTACCCCTTGTAAATTTCTTCCTATTTCAATAAAAAGGGAGGTGTAACAGATATTTACCATCTCTGTATTATAGCTTTTAAGCTTTTAAGTATCTCTATTCATTTACATTTTCATTCTATTACAATCTATTTACGAATGTCAAATAATATACACTTAATAATAAATTAACTTAATAAAGAATTAATAGAGTCGGTCAATCTGATTCCAAACACCGAAATAAGCAGTCGTCTCTCATTAATCAGATTAAACCTCTATAGTAGCATCTGTTTGATTTAAGAAGGAAACATTTCATTATTGAATACACCCATATATCAGCCATAAAAGGCAATTCGAAGAGAAAACATATTACTTTCGCGTATTTCTAGTCTTTCCTCAAGGAATACTAAACTGATGAAATTGATAATGATAATGAGTACTGTGTTATGAGAACTGCACAAAAAAAAAAACGATTCTGATAGCGTTTTTACAAACATACTACGAAATACAGGGCAGTAAAAATGTCTACCTTGAACCTACTCAATATACATAGTTGTAAACAACATATGAAAAATAAATCAATACAATGGCAAGAAATCAACATTTACTGTTATGTGAAAAAAAAACACACATACTATTATCCGTAAAAAAGGTTGTTTAATAATGGCTGCAATTTTCATTGATTTAATTTTCCTAACTTTTTGTCTTGTTTAGTTGAGTGCTTTCTTTCCCAAACAAATTTAAATAAGTTTTTGTCAACACAATGTTTATCCAATTTTCGTTTTTTTTTTCATTACTGGTTCCGTTTTCTTTGGCTCTTTAACTAACAGGACAAATTATTGTAAATGGATTTTTAACATGCCATCATTAACATTATTACAGTTGCCTTCAATTATTGGTTTTCACATTCTTAAAGCATCAAGTCTGGCCAAAAACTCAATTGAATTTAAATAAATGCGATGAAATTCACTAAAGCGATTTTTTTTTTATAAATTTGTATTGTTATCAATAAATAAAACGTCCTTCTGAAACTAAAAAAAAACGATTGTTAACGTCATGAACACATACGAACGTCACAAAGTACATTTTGTAGGCAATAATACGGTTGGTTGACTTACGTTTTAGTGTGTAATACAATTTAAATTTGCTGGTAAAATTTGCAAATATTCAACAACTTTGACAATTCTTACTTCGAAACTTATTGTTATTTTCAAATTTAAATGGACGTTATAATATACATACGATAGCTGTAGGTAATTCAGAGTAGAATAGAAAAAGATATGGCATATTTGGATGTATGAAACTCTGGTATAAGGAATTTCTTGATCGTTATTTAACAGAATTGTTATTTATATCATTTGTACGACCTATCCTGGTGTATGGTTCTGTTACAAGGGACCCTTATTATGTAATTTATATAAATAGTATTGAATCATTTCAAAAAACAGTTTTTATTTTCTGTCTACGTGGTCTGGGTTGAAACTCCTGTGGCTTACCACCTTATCATAGCAGACTTGCTTTGACTAAGATGCCAACACTTGAAATTCGCCGATCTATGTTGAGTACACTATTTATTCATTGAAATATTGTTACGTTTTTATCTTTTAAAAACGTTTGAAATATGAGTTCGTAGATTGCAAATAAATATAAAAAATTTGTGTTCAGTTATAATTAATTTCTTTATTGTTCGCACAATTCTGTGTGATACTGTTCACAACTTTATGTAAACAACAAAAATTTCTTTGTTTGTTATTTTTCTGTTTACACCCTTTGCATAAACAATAACAATTACTAGAATAATTGTTCCAGAGATCTTTGTAACGAAGATCTACAAACCACGATTACTCTCTTCAAACGCACCACGCCTTCAGACAAGACTGACTGAACTTCACTAACTCACTCGCCTGCTTTGCCTTGCCTTTTATATGGCAGGGTAAACAGTCTGATGGATGTTATTGAAGGCGAATGTTCATGACTTCTCCTTCTCGAAATCTATGTAAATGTATACACCGTTGTTTACATTCATTATTGTTGTTTGTGTACTTTGTTTACATTTACTCTTGTAGTGTTATTTGCGGATTTTGTTTACTTGTTTACCATTTTTTATTTTACTCTTTTCCCTTTTGCTTAAATAATTTTTGTAACTTAAATAAAAATGGTTCACAAATTCTCTGGTTTCCAATGAATGACAGGAGATTAAAGAGTAAAAATAAAATAAAAAGTAAAGCCTGTTGCTTTCGTTTCAAGAACATTACAGAAAATGTGATTGACGGTACTGAAAATAGAAAGCATTTTCCATTAGAATGGCATTGCTATTATCTGGTGTCACTGTAGAACATATAATGTCGGATCGGGCCACCTACTGGAGATATGAACAAATATTGCTAAAATAATAGGTTTCTCAGTTAGTAAGTAGTAGTAGTAACATACATACATACATAATTGGTCACTACAACCCTTTAGTCAGGATTACGACCTAGCTTCAAACACCAATTACTTTGTGTGTGTTAATTTTACACATGAGTGTCGGGACCTATGGTTTAAAGTCGACTACGAACGATAGAAGTTTTAGAAATTTTTCAGGACAATTTTGTTTTACTCTCAGAATTTTTGCCTGAAATCTGCTGAAAGGAAGCCGCTGAAGAAAAATTTTTTTTCAATTTCATTTTGTTGGAGATGTCTGACCTGGGCTGACCGTTGACTGACGTCTAATAAGCCAATACACTACCTACTAGACTATGGCGACATCTGGGCATATCTTTTTGATACCTATAGTACAGGTTGCTATATTGTGTTTCCAATTTATAGCTACAGTAGATGTTTAGACACTTCATCCAAAGATCTAGCGGAATTCAATACAGCTATAACTGCAATTTTCCTATTTCGAGAAAAAAATTCTTAATGACAACTATATTCGTATGTATTAGTAGATGTTTGACATACAAAAGGAATTAAATGCACTAGTCTCCCAAAAATTTTATTATTCCATGTAGTAGACATCGGTACTGTGAAGCACAGATAAAGAAGTACAAAGATTCAGTCTCACGACCAGTGACCAGATCATTTTTCAACATAAATATTAGCGTTTTCAGCTAATCATGAGAAGACACTAATTTTATGTTAAAAGCAAATGAAAGAAATTAAAAAAATTTTAATATATAAAAAGATGTCAAGACCCTATTATCTTCGTTGTCATTGCACGTTAATTTTACAATTCCAAAGCATTTGATTACATCTGGCAGAAGCAGGAAGGTATGGAAAAAATAAAAAAAATAAAATACCATTGAAATTGGAAAAGGCTACATTAAATATGATAAAATGATTCCGTTAATTTTGTTCTGTTAAACTGTATTTCTGTTGGCGTTTTGAATGTCGTGGCAGTTTACCTGCTTTGCATTATTTTGCTTCTTTTACAAAGTTTCAATGACATCGAAAACCAAAGCATCGCTACCAAAAGCATCGCCTCGTATTTAACAAACAAAAACAAGGATACCAGCATAATCTGAATATAAACAAAAATTTCTACTTGTCGTAATTATTTTCAAATTAAAATAATGAAATTACAGCGTCAACCGATAAAACAAACTTTTTATAAAACCTTGAGTTTGTATCTGGCAAGTATACAATATTCAAATACTACTACTTGAGGAGAATATCTTCCGCAAATACCACTAAATGTCATTGGCATTAACATGCTTTTAATCATAAAAGTGGTAACTTATTTGTTACTTTTCTTTATTTTTGATACAGAATTAAAATAAAACTTATTGGTCATTCTTGGATACACGTATTCTTTAAAAAGAAAAAATATGAAAACAAATGAAGAAGCAAAGAAATCAAACATGTAACAGCAGACTGTGGCGACTGTTCCTATGTCACATATTTCAGTTTAAAGTTCAGTTAAATATAGCAAATATTTATGAAAAACATAATTCTATGCGGTGATGAGACGACAGAGGAAATTTCGAAAGACAAAAAAGCTGAAATAATGGAACATTATGTGGACACCGTCGCATAAGATGATTAAAATTACGTTTTCTTTTTATGAAAACTTTAATTTACTCCAGAAACTTCACATATGGAACAGAGGCAACAAAAGTAACGAATGTTTTTTTTTATAAAGCATATGGTTTGATGGGTCTCATGGTAGGATGCCAAGTTAAGGTGACAACTTAAACTGTATCTGCTGAAATGTTTATGCGCCAGTGATTGCAATCTGTTATCTAAAATCACTTCAGAGTAAATTAGTTTATTCGTGAACTTGTCCAATGAAAGCCAGTTACAGTTATATTATGGAAAGTCACTGTGCGTTATCCTGTACACAAAAAATGCTGCATACTAGAATCGACCTTGAGTTCTGTGAACTATAATCCTAAAGTAAATGAAATATTTTTGATCTAATACTGTGGCTTAAGACTTGGCAAATATACCACCCAACCGATTTTTATAAAACGCCAAATTGTCGAAAATAACGAAGAGAAGAAAATTGGCACATTCCGGTTCTTAGACTAAACCGTAATCCTGACTGAATGGTTGTAGTGACCAATTATCTATTTATATTACTAATAAAATTTTTAAAATTAAAAGTTTTCACAATTAATTTCAGTAAATTCTAAATTGAAGTACAGGAGCGTACAATTGTTAATTAATTAATTAATTAATTTGTTCAAATCACTCATACGCATACGTTATGCCTCTGTATTATACAAATTCATACATACTTTTAATATACTTTTATACAATCCAAATATACTTTTTGTTTTATTTTATTTGAACACAAAATCATCAAAATGACGATAAATCGTCAAATTTGAAAGCTATGTTAGTGGTATCAGATGTTGGCGCATTCGTTGTTCATAATCGGCTGCTATATTCTAAACAAATCTGATGATACCGACCCGCAACGCTAATTCTCATTTAATGCCTAAGAAACGCAACTGATGTTTTTCGTTTCCAGAGTACTTCTCTATTTTGTAAGGCACTAAAGTGAAGAAAAAAATTCAATGTGCAGTAGAGATGAGCGATATTTTCAAAACTGTGATTTAATCACGGTGATTGGTAATTCACTGGTAACTACAGTGATTGAAATTGCCAAATAACAGTTACTAATAATGCCGTTCTTTAAAAATTGTTACATACTCAAATTTATTTCATTTTATTTTGAGCGAGGCAGAATTACTATTAAATGATGCTGATTATTTACTTTTGGCTTTTATACATGAACTTTCTGTGAAACTTAATTGCCAAACTTTATATGAAAAGAAAATACATTAAAAATAATAACATTGATGACACCACTTTGATTTTGTTTAGTAGTCTTTTCGTAGTATGTATCTAGTTGTATCTTTCTTACGACTTAATAAAATACGTTATTGTCATTATTGTTTTCTTTTGCAATACTGTGATCACAGTCACTGTTTTAAAGAACAGTGATTAACAAATCACGTTCACTGAGAACAACGTTTTTCAAAAATCACTGGATCGCTCATCTCTTATGTGCAGTAACTGATCCATACGCGTATAAGTTTTGAAGTTCATGTTAAATATCACTCATACGTGAAGGTGTTAAAGGAAATCAGAAACTATAATTAATCATAATGACATAAATTATTATCAACTTTTGGTAAATTTTATGAGCTTTTAAGGCGGTTAATAGTTATATGTTCATTTATAAATTTATGAATATAACTTTAGAGGCCTTATTAATAAAAACATCACTATTCATGTTGTGTCAATAAAAGTAAATAAGCAAACGCAAAACATTGGATTTAAAAAGAAAACCCTGACTTTTAATAAAAATAATATAATTTCTTTGTGCATAATTGACAGGCGTAAAAATCCTTAATGGTTATTAACAACCTAAATGGCAAATTATAAATTATATATGTTGATCGTGATTAATTAATTATTCTTCTGATGATTTGCAGCCGTATTAATATATTAGAGCCCAATGGGAAACATATACAAATAATTGAATATCATCTGCAAGCAAAAATACAATGAAACTAAAAATTTATTCTATCATTAACGATTTAGAAAGAAATTAGAAAGATTTAAATTTCCTCTTTTACATAACTTTAATTCATAAAACACGCATTAAAATTGATTTTTAGAAGTCTTGACACCTCCGTGTCGAGAAAAATACTCTTTTTTAAATTTTTGACGGTGTTATGACCAATTAGATTTCTCAGATAAGGTCCATTACCAACTTCTTGTAAGTAAATAAAACTTTTCTTATTTAGGTTGGAACGAAGGTCTAATAAGAATCAGAGTTTTCGTGTGAAAGAAATATTTCAATAGTATACATATATGTAGGTAGATCTATTACACGGTGCGACAGTGAAAATATACTCGAGTAACTACATAGTCTAAGTTATTCACTAGATTGAGTAGAACTCAAAAATACTATTTTTATTTTTTTTCGAACACTCCAAACTTGTTTTATTTGACAAAAACTGTTTCTGTGATCTTTTCACACAAAATTATTGATTACTCAAATATGTTTGAACCTATTCTAAAATCCAAAGTTTTTTAAAAAGAGGAGAGATTAGCCTTTAAAACGGTATACATAAACATTTTTTCAAGCTTATATGTTATGAGTTTTGATGGGGTAAACTTGGAAAATATTATTTTTTTTTCTTTTTTTTGCAATTTTGGCCATTCTCAATTGCAAAATTTAATTAAAAAATATGAAATAAGTGGCGGCGTTCTGAAAGTGCATTCTCTTATCAAGAGTTTGACACTTCGTTTGATAAAATTGGAAAAAATTACCGTAGTTATTATTTAAAGAGTATAACAGCTTAGCCATATTTTTTATATATGCTATCTCATCAAATGATGCTCTTTGCGCGTTTGAACGACTACCAAAAGTAGTCTAATATTTCCATTTTTCGGAAATATTATTCTTTCGCTTTGCGCAAACGTTAGCCAACTTCAGGTGGTTGATCCAACGAAAAAGAAGGCATTTTTCAATAAACACCTAAGATCCATCAAAAAGTTTTAAAATTTTTAACTTAAAGTTTATTTGATAAGACAACATTAAATTCCAAAAAACTGTATTTTGAATAAATTTAAATAAAATTATTTATTTAAGGACAATACATTACTAATAAAATTTTTAAAACTAAAAGTTTTCACAATTAATTGCAATAATATCTAAATTGAAGTACAGGAGCGTATAATTGTTAATTTATTTAATTTATTCAAATCACTCATACTCATGCCGTTATGCCTCTGTATTATACAAATTCACACATACATACATTAGTAAAATATACTTTTTGTTTTATTTTATTTTGTTTCCATTGAGTATTTAAATTTATTTTATAATTTAATTTCATTATTATGCAGACTCTTACCCTAAAATCTTACTTTATGCCGAAAGCTTTATATTTTTATAATTTTTTTCACAACTACACGATTAATAATAATAATTAAAATTAATTTTTTCCAACCAAAATAAAAAGACACAAAATTAAAAGTTTTAAAATAATTTTAACGTTTTTTGCAATTAAACATTTTACGTGTGGCTTAAATATTTTGACATTCAAGTTCGCTTCGATTTTTAAAAAAATATATTACAGTAGACGCTCCTGAATTAGAACCACTTTGTTTCTGGCGTAGTTCTAAACTTCGAAAAGTTCAAATTTCCGAAGGTTTTTTATTTTAATAAAAATCTTACATGCAATGTAAAAGAGCATCTTCGTTTAGAGAATACATGCTGTTTAAGTTTGAGGTTTTAATTTACTTTATTAATTTTTATATTATTTTAATTTTATTTATTATTTAAAAACTTATTATACAAATGTAACTTTAATTCATTTAACTATTAATGAATATAAAATAGCAGCAAAGCAGTTTGACTATAAGTTACTGATCTAGCTATTGATGCAATTAGCAGCAAGGCAGTGATGTTATAGCTGTCACGATCAGAACTATAATAATTTGTTATAAAATTTAGGCAACCCAAAATAATTCTGTTTTCTTACAATTTTGTAACAAATCATAAAATAGGGTTCTTTACACCAACAAGGATATGTATAAAAACCGGTTAGCTTAGTAGCAGGTAGAAAATCGCGTGACAAAGCTTGTACATGTATGTGTGTATGTATGTGTAAAATAGAAAATAGCAAAGAAAGAATATAGGTAATAGATAAATTATAGCAAGTACAGTGGTACATTAAAAATATTATTAGATATGATAATAAAAATGTGCTAAATTATAAAATACGTTTAACTAAATAATTATTAATTTGTTGTTCTCCAACACATGCACAAAAAACATTTCTACAAAAGTTTTTTAATTTTATTCATTAAAGCGAACACAAAAAATTGAAATCCATCACAATTTGTAAAACAAAAATATTTAAATATACACTTACATATGTATGTGTTATCATTTTAACTACAAAAAAGAATTTTTAATTCTATTGTCAAAACTTAACAAATACTGTTAAACTAAACGTCTTCTGTACCTTCTGTCAAATAAAGGCTCCGCCAAATAACTTCTTTTGAAAATGCTTTAAAAAAAACTACTGTATATTTTCTCAAATTTCTTTTTTTATTTGAAAGTACAATACTTCCGGTTAATAAGGATATTGGCAACATTTGGTTTCAACAGGACGGCGTTACGTGGCACACAGGCGAAGCTATACTCGATGTTTTGCGCCCTGTTTTTGAAATCGCATTATCAGCCGCAGAGCTGATGTCGTTTGGCCACCTCGGAGCTGCGATTTGACAACGTTGGACTATTATTTGTGGGGTGCCATCAAAGATAAGTGTTACGCCGACAAGCCAGAGACAATTGACGCTTTAAAGGACAATATTCGTGAAGCCATTGGTAAAATACAGCTGCACACAATCGATAATGTGCTTAAAAATTGGACCGATCGTGAAGGCTACTGCATGGCCAACCGAGGCAGCCATTTGAATGAAATTATTTTCCATTATTAACCGGAAGGATTGTACTTTCAAATCAAAAAAAAGAAATTTGCGAAAAAAATCAGTAGTTTTTTTAAAGCATTTTCAAACAAAAAAAGTTATTTGGCGGACCCTATATGTATTTTTGTCAAGCGTCAATGAATTCTTAGATTCTATTAAGGCAGAAATTAATCGAATTGTGAATGAATTCTAATGGGATAGCCATCCACAGTATAGCGAGCTCTTCTATTGTTTCGTTCGTAATTTGTTTGCGACCTTTTTTTATTATTTTACTCTTGTGGTAAAGAACTTTATCCCCTTTGGAAAATAAATGCATATGCAAACATTCTATTACAATTAGCAAAAGCAGGTTCATTTGAAATTTTAAAATATTGCATCTCGACAAATTGAACTGTCGATAGGGACCAATTTTAAAAGTTATATAACATGAGTATGCCTCCATTGTGGTTAACAGCAGTCCTTGTGATTGTTTTTGGAATTTTTTTTCGTTAAATTTCGACCGAAATAACATCACAATAATTGTGTAGTTTAAGGACAATATAGAAGTCACCGTAGTCTAGCTGGTAGTGTGTTGGCTTAGTAGGCGATAGTCCGGTTTAAACCACATCTGGACAATGCGAAAGAAATATGAAAAAAATTACAAAAATCTGTCGTTCGGAGTCGACGTTAAATAGAGCCGGATCTTCTAGTTAAATATAACACACACAACATGAGTGGTGTGAGAAGCTAGCTTGTAAGCCTAACTAAAGTCTTGTAATGACCAGTTACTCTTTATAATTTGTTTCTTAAGACTTTATATTATATATATATATATATATATTCATAATGTCATTGAAGATTTATCGTATTGTTACGAAAATTAAAAATTTAGTTACTTGCGTTTTGCTTTTACATCGCTTAACATTAAAATTATAAACAAAGCTACAAAAACAAAACAATGCAGTAAACAAATCCGTTTACAAATTATCCTACTGCTTAATATAATAATAAACACCAGCAGAAAAAAATGGTAAACAATAAAAAAATATACCAACAGCACTATAATAAGATTTATTGGGCCAACGAAAAAAAATCATATTATAGTATGAAGCTCACTTTTATCTTAGTGGGTACGTGGTCTTACAGAAGCCAATGCACCCATTACGATTGTTTGGTGCGGCTTGGGGAGCAGGGCCACCATTGGCTCATATTTCTTTAAAAATGACGACGGCGCTACCATTACGGTCAATGGAGACACCTATCTTGATGGTATTGATGTAAACGATGTTTGGTTTCAACAGGGTAATGCAACGTGCCACACATCTCATGCCTCAATCGATTTATTGAGTCAAACGTTTGATAGTCATTTAATTAGTAGAAATGTTAATGTCAATTGGACGCCAAGAAGCTGCGATTTGATAACGTTGGACTATTTCCTGTAGGGCACCGTTAAATAAAAGTGTTAGGCCAACACACCAGCCATACATTCCAAAAGGTGTAAAATTGATCCGAACGAATAAGGAATTGAGAGGTCAGTCGCGGTAGCCATATGAATGAAATAATAATCCATTTGCAATTGAAACAGTTGTAGTTCACAACAGAACAATAAATTTATCAAAATTTCTAACCATTTTTGTTTTTCAGCATTTCTATATTTAAACTTTTAAATCTACTACGCATTATATTTGCTCACATTATGCTCATACATACATATTTAATATGTAAAATTCATTCATGACAAGCACATGTGTGACGTATGAGTGATATTTAATACCATTTATCTCATACCAAAGAATATGGATATAAAGAATACGCATTATGTAGAAGTAAAATTTCTTATGGCGGGTTGTAACATTACGACCCGCTCTCACCAAAATCTTTTTAAAAATAATTTATTGATGAGGGGGGAGGAAGACAGAAGGAAAATGAACAGAAACAAAGAGCGTAACAATGTGTTGCTCTCATCGTACGTATGTACATGTGTATGTATTCTTGTGTTTTTTGATTTAGTTGTCGATCAGACTGCGACAAGAATACATGTGCTGCGGATGCTTTATCATTTTATTTCAGAATAACACTCGAAGAATATTTTGTGTTAAAAATATTCTATGTCATTAGCTGGGCGTATTTTATTTTTTATTTTGTCCCATAGTATATTTTTTTAAATGCTTTGAAATGTTCGTTTTTTTTCTTTTAATAAAAATGTTTTTTTTATTCTTTTTATTTTTATTTATCTAAAAACATGGCCCAATTTTTAAGCCAAAGATGGATAGCTTTATATTCTTTTAATAATAAAATCGATTTTTTTATTTTGTTTTTATTTATCCAAAATTATTAAGCCAAAGATATGTTGATGAAATGAAATTAAAAATGGAGTGTATTACCAACACTTTTACATGGTTGTAAATAAATCAATTCTCTCAACTTATTTTCTGTCTCTCACTCACTAATCCATAACCATAGGCATGTGTTAACCTAGAGGAAAATTGTTAGTAATAATGTCAAGTCTACTTATTAACCCAATGATATGTATATGTGATCGGAAAATATAGAAAAATTGTACTGCATTAAGACACTAAGACACCGTATTTAACTTGGCAAGTATTCTTCCAAAACACGAAATCATTTCTCATTGATATTAGTGAATACTAATGGGTGTATAATTGAAGTCTGACAAAAGCGACATGAACCTTCTTCTTTGAAAGCTGACAAGATTTTTACGCTCTTTTTAAAGAACATTCTTAATGTTCGTGTCCTATGTGTGCAAAAAGCCGAAGATGTTCTTCCCCTGAGGGACATTGGTGCCGACGTCTGTTTTTAACACTAGAAAAATAAATAAAAAGTGGTCAAACAACAAAAACACACGATGAGAACAACGCATTGTTACGCTCTTGGTTTCTGTATCATTCCCTTCTATCTTTCCCCCGCGTCATAAAATATTTTTGAAAAATATTCCAAAATATGTTAAAATGCACATTCTTTATCGAAGATTTTTTATTGCATACTTTTCAGAGTATCTATTCCAGTACGTGTTATATGATGCGTATGAGTATTATATTTCTAATTTAATAAAAAATAAAGTATAACCCATTAATTTGAAATTAATATCGAATTAAGCTATGATATGACAATTCTGATGGATTTTTATCGTAACTTAAAAGGAAATACAAAAACCACAATTCAAGGCAATATTCTAGTAGGTGCCACATCATTTTTTTGTTTATTTAGGCGTAAATTAATTGAAAAATAAATTCAAATTAAAATCGAATTATAATTATAATTTCATACATACATACATATTTACATAATTGGTCATTGCAACCTTCAGGATTATTAATCTAGTTTCTCACAGCACTTATGTTGTGTGCGTAATTCTTTTTTTTTGCTTAAATGGCGGGACCTACAATTTAAAATCGGACTCCGAACGACAGATTTTTGAGAAACCTTTCATGGCAATTTTATTTACTCTCAGAGTTTTTGCCAAAAATCTACTGAGAGGAAGTCGCAGAAGAAATATTTTTTTCACATTTCGTTTGATGTCTGACCTAGGGCTTGAACCGTGGCCTCACGTCTAATAAGCCAACACACTACGTACTGGACTACGGCGACTTCTAAAACTTAATATTACACATATGTATATTCATAATGTCATTGCAGAGTTACAGTATTTTATAAATCCATATTATTTACGATTCTATGCAGACACCAATTGAAAAATATTTACATTTAATTTAAATGAGTCACTTCTGGAAAATTTGAAAATTGAATTATTGCAAAAATTCTTTAAAACATCCAATAAACAACCACTAATAATGCACAAAAATGACTTCATATCAAATTCCCTTTTTATTTCAACTTAAAACGGGAATTAACTTAACACTCTACATTTCAAAATATTTTCTTTAACAATTTCCAAATAAAGAAAAATCATATCCACATTTCTTATTCTATTCTTTATACCGAATTATATGTTTCTTATTAAATAATATGAAAGAAAAGTAGCTGGGAAATTTAATCAATATTAACCTCAAATACCACAAGACAGTCATCCTTTGACATGATTAATAGCATCAAAAGCATATAAAAGCGGCAAAAAAATAAAACAAAATGGCCAGAAAATTGAAAAAGTACCACAAAAACTGAATAAATTTCTTGTTAATTTCCCTTTCCACTGAATTTTTATTTAATTAATTTACTTATACGAGTAAATGTCTTTGTTCATCGACACATACCTTAAGTATGTATGTATGTTCAATAATATTTACATTTCATGAAACCTATCTGAATATGAAAACTCTCATTCAACGGCATGTAGTGAGTCTAATTAATGTGCAGGTTTTTAACATATTTTAACTGGATATACATACATATATACGACAAGAAAAGTATTTCATGTTCTTTTAAAAACAACAAAAAGAACTTTGAAATTATATTTTCATAATTCATACATCTTTTGATTTCTACAATCGGCAAATAAATGCAGTGGTAATGAAAATCGATCTAGTGAATATTCATCTCTTGTTCATCTTCTTGATGTAAGCTTAGACGTAAAAAGAAACTCTAAATAAAAACTAGAATCTAAATGAGGGTCACTGTATGTAAATATTGTTGCTAAAAAGTGAATTTCAACATTTTATTAAATTATGTTCTATCACCAAAACTACAACTT
The DNA here is from genome assembly GCA_958299815.1 of Sarcophaga carnaria. Lineage (NCBI taxonomy): Eukaryota > Metazoa > Arthropoda > Insecta > Diptera > Sarcophagidae > Sarcophaga > Sarcophaga carnaria. Next base: position 68,764,882 of record OY283149.1, on the reverse strand, counting down.
TTAAGTAACGTAGTTTCAATAGTTGCATATCTTGTAGGTGTAGTGGTATCAGATGTTGACGCATTCGTTGTTCATAATAGGCGGCTATATTCTAAACAAATCTAATGATACCCACCCGCATCGCTAATTCTCATTTAAACCATAAGAAACGCAACGAATGTTTTGCGTTTCCAGAGTACTTCTCTATGTCGTAAAGCACTAAAGTCAAGAAAAAAACTCAATATACAGTAACTGATCCATACGCGTATAGGAATTGAAGTTCATATTAAATATAACTCATACGTCAAGGTGATAAGAAAATCAAAAACTATAACTGATTATAATTACTTAAATTATTTTTAACTTTTAGTATATTTTATGAGCTTTTAAGGCGATCAATAGTTATGTGTTCATTTATAAATTTATGCATATAAATTTATAGGGCCTATTAATAAAAACATAACTATTTCCCTTGTGTACAAAAAAAAAAATAATAAATGTAATAAACTAACATGAGTTGCCTTTGTCTAGTAGGTAGTGTGTTGGCTTATTGGACGCAAGGCCACGAATATGAAAAAACTATTTCTTCGGTGACTTCCTCTCAGCAGATTTCTGGCAAAAACTGTAAGAGCAAAGAAATTTGCCATGTAAAGCTTCTCAAAAAATCTGGCGTTCGGAGACGACTTTAAACTGTAGGTCCCGCCAATGCTGTATAAAATTAACATACATGACATGAGTGGTGTGAGAAACTAGGTGCATAATCCTGACTGAAGGGTTATAAAGGGTAATGTAAGTACACTGCGTTTCACTTGAATAGCACACCGTACAAATTGAAATTCTCCCCCCTATATCTTTGTAAGAAATAAAGATAGCGGATTGATTGTGGATTGCAATTGTAGTGTTATTTATAGCTTTTAATATAAAATAAAAAAATTTTTCGATATATCAAGTTGTTTTCAAAATACAACATAAAAAAGAAATAATACGCCACACAGTGGTCTTGCTAGCATGGACACCTACTTTAGCCTTAATTTTGTCAACAGAATCGTGCGAATTTGAAGCTTCTCTTAAAAAAACTCTCTTATGTGTTTGGGGATGGCTGGCCAGAAAAGTTTACGGGTCTAAAAAACAACTTTCAACCACAGCAGAACTGATTGAGGCCATTCAACGGGCATGGACTTCAATTTCTCTCGACTATTTGAAAAATTTGTACGAGTCAATGCCTAATAGGATATACGAGGTTATTCTGAACAAGGGAGGCCCAACACACTACTAGAAATCCATAGTTAAATCTTAGTTTTTATATAAAAATAAATAAAAAATAAGAAAAAAATTAAAAACCTTTATAAAAAGTAATTTTCCTACATTTATTAAAATATGTGCTATTCTAGTGAAACGGAATTTGATTGTTATTTTTGAGTATTTTTCTTTTTTATGTTGTATTTTGAAAACAACTTGATATATCGAAATATTTTTTTATTTTATAATAAAAGCTATAAATAACACTACAATTGCAATCCAAAATCAATCCGCTATCTTTATTTTTTACAAAGATATAGGGGGGAGAATTTCAATTTGTACGGTGTGCTATTCAAGTGAAACGCAGTGTATGTATGAATTTTAAAAAAGATACTCACACTTTAATTAAGAAAATATTATTTCATCATAATTGACAGACCTAAGAATCCTTATAGACATATGTTTGTACTTATGTATCCGTGTATAATTATAAAATTAATGGTTATTAGTATCCTAAATGGCAAATTATAAATTATGTATGTTGTTATAAAATCGTTATTAATTAATTCTTCTTCTGATTCTTTGCAGCCATCTTAAAATATTAAAGCCCAATACGGAACTTTTACAAATAATTGAATATCAACAGTAAGCAAAAATACAATGAAACTAAAAAATTTAATTTTTTTTTAATTATTAATGTTTTAGAAAGAAATTGGAAAAGATTTACGTAGTAATAATTAATTAATAAAAATAACACTAAAATTGTCGCAGTGGTCTAGTAGGTAGTGTGTTGGCTTACGGCGACGGCTGGCTTTTCCCCAGGCCAGACATCAAAATAAAATACAAAACGTATTTCTTCGGTGACTTCCTCTCAGCAGATTTCTGGAAAAACTCGGAGAGTAAATAAAATTGCCATGAAAAGTTTCTCAAAAATCTGTCGTTCGGAGTCGACTTTAAACTGTAGGTCCCGCCACTCATGTATAAAATTAACACACACAACATAAGTAGTGTGAGAAACTAGGTCGTAATCCTGACTGAAAGCATTTAGTACCGGGTTAGTATACGCCCTGATAAAACGAAACCGAAAAGTATAAATACCCACATTGAGTTTGTTTGGAGTATACCTGTAGCCGATCATCATTTCAGAACGAATCAACAGGATTGCTGAGACATTACCGGAATGCCCTTTATAGATTGATCTTTGGTCATGGCACTCTACGCAACAAATAATTACATTCTGCACTTCTTTCTGTTTCATTTTGAGGCAATGCTTAAATGTACGGAATGTTTTGTAACGGGCTTTTCAATTGAACTTATAGAAATTGTGTAATTCCTATATACATAGATAGATAGATTGATAGAGCGTTATATTGTCGGACCATCAAAATTAAATAGACAAGCTCCCCAAGTCGAATTGACTGTCATGTCAAGTGCGAAACTTGTCACTCAAAGGGGCAGTATGTTTTGTAAAACCCATGTGACCATATGGTCGGTGTAGTGTCACAGACCAGAGTCTCTCTCTGGTGGGAATCGAATCCACGATCCTCACGCTAATACTCTAGCACACTACCCTCTAGACTACCAGGGCACCCAGTTCTTTACTTAATACTTATTAGTTTTTCTCATATTTGCAGAGATGTACAAATAGATTTGAAATAACTCTGGTCATGTTTAAAAATCTTAAAAATATTTTTAGGATTGACCACGATAACTTGCACATGCTGAAACGTTTGAAATAATAACAAATTGATGAAGACAAACAATTTTTAAAGAATCAGAGACTAAGCCAAGGCAACTGGGTTATGAAAACAAAGGCTATTAGAAAACGAGGAAAGAATCCACTTCCAACGCTACAACTTCCAATTTTATTTTTGGTTTTTATTTATTCAGTATAAAATTTCTGTGTTCTTACTTATTGTATGTTAAAGATTTTAGAGAGAAAATGTTTGTTTACGTTCATGTACTAAAAGAAATTCTACATACAAAATACTTATAAAGGGAATGTAATTTGCTGTGATGGTATTTTTTCTTGTTTGATTGTATTTTATCCATCTAAATTTATTCATAGCTTCTAAAAGACTTGTATTCTAATGAAATAAATAATAAATTCTAAAAATTTCAGTTCAAATCTTAAATAGTTTACCATAAGAAATAGCTAAGTAATCTTAGTTTCCACTATATTTTTAAAGAGTTAAGTTCAGTAATTAAACGTACAACTCCGGCAGTAAACAGAAATGCATTGGAAGTGTATACCACGGTAATTTGAATAACATTAGATTTTATTTAGATTTTCCTATAAAGCATGAATAATGCATACGAAAGTGTTTTAACAACAATTCTTAGATTTACGAGCAAAATTAATGGCAATAAAATACATGCATAATGGTTTAAATTTGAAAGAACTGCGTTTGAAAGCAACACATTTTGAAAGAAAATATTTCCATAAGTATTCTTAAACAATACATATGTGTTCGCATGCTCATGCAACTGGTATCCATTATTGTAACTAGTTAACCATTTTTCGGTTTGAAAAGTTATGTCATTGAAAAACATATAAAAAGCTTTGAGCTTAGATAATAAAGCATTTACTTCATTGTAACAATTGGACTTAATCATTACGTTCGCAATGCAAGCCGTTGGATTGGTTGCAATAGTCGAACATTTGAGGCAGTTTTCGAATACCTTTTCGAACATTTCGGTTGTGGTAGCTTGACTTTAATTTTGGCTTTGAAATGCTCCAACGTCCGATGATTATCCGTGTAGAGACGATTTTTGACGTAATCCTGCACAAAAGTCTGACGTCGCCAATGTTAGTTAGATAGTTTCAGAACGTTGCCTGAAATACGAAATTGTGATGAAAACATTTGAATAACATTGTATTTCCTACATGAAAGGCTTCATGGAGATTATAGTCGTCTGTGCTTTTTTATTAACTTTATTTCTGAAGCCGTAAAATTAATAACCCGTTATATTGTTTCCAAACATAAATTATGACTTTAAAATACAAGCACTCTACACGTACGCTAACTGAGCACCATACAATTCAATAGCTGGACGAGACAATGATTGATGTGCCAAAAACTTGTGTTGTAAATATTTCATAGTAAAGCCAGCGTATTCGTCTTACGTCATAATCGGATGACAAATTGTTGCAATATTTTTCATTTGAACACTTTGTGAAAAACAATTCCTTCCAGTAGATATAAAGGAATCCAAAATAAAAATATTGAAGGTCAAGTTCATGCATCAGTGTTGCATACAGTCATTGTGCTTTTGACAACATATCATACTAAAAATTAACCCTCAAGAGAGATAAAATGAGAAAAAAAATTTACGATTAATTTATTATTTCCTGTTTTTTCTTGCTTCTGTTGTGGTTTTCTTTCTTACTATTCCACAGTCTTGTGTAATTCGTCATTATATTGTTTTAAACAGGATAATAAACATTCCATTGTAGCAGGCATAAAAAAGCAAACAAGTGGTCCAATAGAATAGAAAATAATATATTATTACGAAAATGGAAAAATCTGGATACTGGTGTTTTGCGTTTACGTCGTTTAACATTAAAATTATAAACAAATACTACAAAAACAGAAATAATGAAGTTATTTACAAATTATCGCGCTACGTAACAACAAACACTAGCATAAAAAATATGATAAACAAGTAAACAAAAATATACCAACAAACACCAGCATAAAAAAATGCTAAACAAGTAAACAGAAATACAACAACAAACACTAAAAGAATAAATGTAAAGAAAATAAAAAAAATTTCATTATTGTACATACATACATACATGTACATATTTACCTTTATAGAGCTCTCGAGAAGGCGAAGCCATGAACATTCGCCTTCAAGAACATTCATCAGACTGTTTATATTGCCTTATAAAAAGCAAGGCATAGCAGGCAACTGAGTTAGTAAAAGTGCAGTCAGTCTTGTATGAAGACGCGGTGCATTTGAAGTGAGTAACCGTGGTTTGAAGATCTCCGTTAAAATGATCTGTCAAGCAATTGTCTAGTGATTGTTATTGTTTATGCAAAGGGTGTAAACAGAGGAATAACGAACGAAGCAATTGTTGTTATTACATCAAGTTGTGAACAGTGGCACACAGAATTTTGCGAAGAATAAAGAATTTTAATTAAAACTAAACACAAACTTATTTTTATTTTATTTGCAATCAACGACCTCATATTTTAAACGATAACAACATATTGTAACAATATATTGGCACTTTAAGTAAGAAATTAAAGAAACTATAAAGTAGAAAAACATCAACAAATGCAAAAATACTAGATTTTGAGTTTGGAATATCTATACCTTCAATTGGATGGTTATAAAGTTATATGCATACTATCAGAATCAGAATGTTTTATAATTATTGTTTTTAAGTGCCATAATTAAGATAATTTTCTTTTGTTAATTATATTTATAATTAATTGTATCAGTTAAATACTTAACCATTCATTTCATTCCTTTGGTCATGATTACTACCTAGCTTCTCTCATCACCTACGTCGTGGGTTTTAATTTTATCCGAACGACAGATAATCTTCTCACGGTAATTTTATTTACTCTCAGAGTTTTTGCCAGAAGGCAGCTGAGATAAAGCCGTCAAAGGAATGTTTGTAAATAAAATTGCCATGAAAAGTTTCTCAAAAAAAATCTGTCGTTCGGAATCGATTTTAACTGTAGGTCCCGCCACTCATGAATAAAATTAACACACACAACATAAGTGGTTTGAGAAACTAGGTCCATAAACCTGACTTTAGGGCTGTAATGACCACATATATATGTATGTATGTATGACAATAATGTTTATTTGTCAGGCTTATATAATATTATAATTACTTAAATGTTTTATTATTACCCTTTTTTCTGGCCTAAAGAAATTCAAATAATTGACATTTAAAAATCCAATTTCATTTTTGAAAGGAAGAGATTTGTTATTGTGCCCATTATTTGCTTTGTAAGTCGTTAATTAATTTATACTTGAAAGTGTTTTTCATTTTCACTCGTAATAAATAAACTGGACAAAAGCATAGGAGTTGCTTTCAGAATACTAAAGAATAATAATGAAAGAAATTGTTTAATTGAAAATATCTTTTTACTTTTCCAACCTCCCTTGAAATCTATTTTTTTTTCATTTAAATGAATGCCTTGTTTAAAACAGGAATGCCTATGGAAAAAAAATTTAAAATGAAAATTATGAAGGTTAGGTTGGGTTAAATTGAAACTAATTGTTCTTAATAATACTGTTGCACTGTTGGAATGTGGGTATTTGTTTGACGCTAATGAAGGTGATTTTATAAGTGATACTCACAAAATGTTATTGGGAAAAGCCTCATATTTAAAATATATTTTGTACATTACATTGAGCAATGGGAATCCACGAGATGCCTCTCTTTATATCTGGAAGTAAATTGAATGAAAAAAATGTGATCATGTAATATTCCCTCTTTTCGATTATCAATAAACGTGTGACTTCCTCGCATATTAAACATCTCGGTATTCCTATTAATAGACACCTGACTTGGGGACTGTCAGCTTTTATTATATAATTGACAGCTTAATACTATGTTCAGATATGCACTTTTATTGAGTCAATATTCGGTTTATTGAGTACAATATTTTAAGTGTTCAGGCATAACAATATACGCAGTTCAGCTGCTTATTCAATATTCATTTGACAGCTGGTAAACAAAACGGCTGGTTGTTTCAACAAAAAATTTTTTATTTTGTTTGGTTGTTTTCTTTGTTTTGTTTTGTTTTTGGCATTTGAGTTGTTCGGTTAATTGCAATATGCGCACTAAACGCAATAATTAATTGAAACTTTATATGAAATATTGAGCTCAATAAAGGTGCATATCTGAACACCGTATGAAGCAATATGGAAATATTTATTACTTATAGGATGTCTACCTTTGCTTAGGTTAGGTTAGGTTGGAGGACGTGTACTTGTCAATTAAGACAAGTACAGTAGCCGGAGGTCGAATTGACCCATTGTACAACGTCTTAGTTTCTCACACCACTTATGTTGTGTGTTTTAATTTTTATACATGAGTGCTGGAACCTACAGTTTAAAGTCGACTCCGAACGACAGAATTTTTGCAAGACATCTGCTGAGAGGAAGTCGCCGAAGAATTTTATTGGCGTATAATACACAAATGCCTGAAAGATGAAAAAAATGTGAAGACAACAATGGACAATGCTATTAAAAACTTTTGTTTTAATTTTACAAAACAACGCACATTTCATATGGGTGCACCTGGTACGCACTTGAATCCGTTATTTTGAATCTGGCAATACTTATGTATGTCATTCTATTCTGTCACAATATTCAGTATATTATCTCCACTGATCGTAATGAATCGATTTATGCTTGAGCAACGATAGGATTTATTGGACCAACGAGAAACGTAACGATGAAGACGATTTTGCCAACAAAAAAATAATCTTTTCGGATGAACGACATCGTGAAGTGAAGAAAGAAATATGAGAATGAGGACGGCGCAACTATTATGGTCAACGGTGACACCTATCGCACCATCAATCAGAGTCATAGTAATGATGTGAACGATGTTTGATGGGACAGGATGGTGCAACTTACCACACATCTCATGCCACAGTCGATTTATTGCGTCAATCGTTTGATGGCCTTTCAATGAACCGAAATGGTGATGTCTATTGGCCACCAAGAAGTTGCGATTTGACACCGTTGGACTATTTTCTGTGGAGCGACGTTAAAGAAATATATTATGGTGAAGTTGGCATTTGAAGGCCAACATTCGTGATGCCATTGCCGAGATACGACTGCGTACACTCGAAAAAGTGTCGATAATTATATTTCCCTACAAAAGAATAAAAATTTCATACCGTTTTTGTTATATTGCATTTTAAACTTTTTAATTTCCCTCGCTAAATGACTAGCTATATTTATGAATAATTGTTTGTTTCTTACTTCCTTTTGCTATGAAGAGTTTTGAAAAAAGGAAAAAAATAATTTCCATACTACTGGCTACGACAATCTCTTCATTATCAATTTTAATATTTTCTGTTACAAAAGAAAAGTATAAAAAAGCTCTTTTGTTTTATTGCTTTATACTCCACTCAATAAATAATGACGGCACTACCTATCTACTTTTATGCTTCGATTAATAATTACGTTCCACAAAAGAGGTTTCAAAATTTTTATGATAATTGCTTAAGGGTAACTGTCATAAATTAAAATTATTTTTGTTAATTGGCCATAACGTTTCTGTCAATTTAATTTTAAATCAGTTTAATAAAAATCTTTAATTTGTATGCTCTAGTGACGTCATTTTACAACATATTGATTGTATTTTAAATAAGCATTTATACACATTAAGCTTTAATATATTTAAATATAAATTATTGCAACCCAAAGAAATATCAAATGTTATATTCATTTTATTTTAAATAATTACACATCAAAATCGCATTTTCCACATCAGACGTTAGTCTGTTTCGATAATAATATACATACATATGTATATAACACAATTTGCAATTAAATAAATTGAATTGAATAATTTCAATAATTTAATTTTAAATGGATTTTTTGTTAACTTTTATGTTAATTTGCTGCGCCACCAACAAGAATAAATTTGAGGGAAAGACATTACACAAATATCCAATTAATTTTGAATCATTTTTCCCGTTGTCCAGATGATTCAGACGTACGGGCCTGAGTAGTACGCATTCGATCAGTTTCTAATCTCACTTGTCGTGATTCAGGCGAACGTGTCTCAGGGGCTTGTACTCGTAGATTTTCCAGTCTCAATGCTTCTTGACGTGCAGGTCCACCAATTGCTTGTCGCACGGGAAAGATGTGAAAAATGCGTTTAAATTTATTAGAATTTCACGATGTACCGAATCCAATTGAACCCAACAGCAGTTTTAAAAATGTTCTAAATTAAAATGTTTTAAACTTGTGATTGACATTTTACGGGAATGAATTATACCAAATGTTGTTAAAATCATAAATGATGAATCCTAAATTGTCTGGTATTTGTCCGATGAACACCTGATCAAATGCATAGTTTACGATTCAATTCATTTTGAATAATTCTCAGTACCGCTATATATCGGAAATTAATCGCACTAATTTAGAAACCTCCGTCGACTTATGCGCAACAACTTTTCTAAAGATCATAACATGGTCAAATGCACAGTTTACGATTTAATTCATTTTTAGTAATTTTCAGTGGCGCCACCTGTCGGAAATTTGTCATACCAACTTAGGGACCTTCCCCGGCTAATGCGCAATAACTCTGCTAAAGATCATGACATGATCAAATGCATAGTTTACGATTCTATTAATCACATACAAACAAACATTCATTTTTGTGTATATAGATTATTAAATCTTTCTAAACAAGAATATTTATATGCATACAAATTTTAATATACTGTGGATCATAGTGAAATTGGTAACTAAAGGAAGAATTTTAACGGGCAGATAAATTATTTTTCATTATTATAAGTGGACAATGAAGTAGCCATAGACGTAAAGCCACGCCAGACATCAAGACAAAATACAAAAAAGTATTTCTTCGGCGTCTTAATCTCAGCAGATATCTGGCAAAAACTCTGAGAGTAAATAAAATTGCCATGAAACAGTTTCTCAAAAATCTGTCGTTCGGAGTCGACTTTAAACTGTAGATCCCGCCATTCATGTATAAAATTAACACACACAACATAAGTGGTGTGAGAAACTAGGTCGTAATCCTGACTGAAGGGTTGTAATGACCAATTATGTATGTACACGGACTCAAACAATTGCCCGTACACTAAACTATTGAAAATATAATTTAATGTAGTTCGGAAAATATATATCCAATGAAAATGAGTTCTTGATTTTTAAATTTAATGTGTATAAATGCTTATTTAAAATACAATCAATATGTTGTAAAATTACGTCACTAGAGCATACAAATTAAAGATTTTTATTAAACTGATTTAAAATTAAATTGACAGAAACGTTATGGCCAATTAACAAAAATAATTTTAATTTATGACAGTTACCTGTTTTGTGGAACGTAATTATTAATCGAAGCATAAAAGTAGATAGGTAGTGCCGTCATTATTTATTGAGTGGAGTATAAAGCAATAAAACAAAAGAGCTTTTTTATACTTTTCTTTTGTAACAGAAAATATTAAAATTGATAATGAAGAGATTGTCGTAGCCAGTAGTATGGAAATTATTTTTTTCCACAGTGCAGTGGGTCAATTCGACCTCCGGGTACTGTACTTGTCTTAATTGACATGTACACGTCCTCTAACCTAACACTACATTAACTTCGAGGCTCACATTGGACCATTCTTATTGTGACCTGAATTTGTTACCAAACACCAATTTATTATATTATTATATATTGAGAATAATATATAACATGGCAGATTCAAACTTAAACTTAACTTTAACAGTTAAATGTAGGATGATCCTCCCTGTAGCTTCACGCTCACTTCTATGTTATTGTCCACTTAGGTTGGATTAGGTTAGAGGACTCTCAATATGGCAACTTTGAATATAAACAAAATCAGCAAATACAACAAGAAAAAATTCGTTGTTCTCACTGCGTTTTAAAAAAAAACCTGTTTAATTATGCAACGTTATCGACATTGCTCCGGCACTGCCACATTTTATCTGTAAGTTGTAATAACAAAATGCAGTTAAAGGTGGCTTTAAAGTTCACTTTAACTAAAGTTACCTTTAACTAAACCCAACTTTAACGGCAAGTTGTAATAATGGCCCTGAATGTAAAAAAAAAATCGGATATCAATATTATCCCTGCTCTTGCTCACACAAAAATGTAACAAATCTTAGCAACCAGAGCCTCTAAGGCTCATATATAAAAACTACTGGTTTTTCTTACGAAAAATATTTTAGCCTGTTATTTATAAACAAATATTTTCACACTCTACAAAATCTAAAAGCAATTGATGTTGTTTTCAAATTTAATTTTAACTTAAATAAAAAGGAATTTCCGCTCGTAGAAGTATGCAGAATAGAGAAATTGTATATGAAAGCAAAATCTTTTTATTATTAGAAGAGGACTTAAAAAGATTTGAAGAATAATTTATTCAGTCAAATACTTTAAAAAAATATGAACTACTTTGTACGTATTTCTGAGGTTCATATCAGTAGTTAACGTTACATTTTTATATATCGATCTCTAACAGATGGAAATATCTAATAATTATTAATTAATTTATTTCACTAAATTTTTCAAAACGTATGTAAAATAAAAGTCATGAAATGTTAAATAAACGGTTACTTCGCTGTATTTAAATCTTTAATAACATAAAATACGTAACGGCATTTAAACAGTAAAATTTGTTTGGTGTTTGGTAACAAATTCAGGTCACAATAAGAATGGTCCAATGTGAGCCTCGAAGTTAATGTAGTGTTAGGTTAGAGGACGTGTACATGTCAATTAAAACAAGTACAGTACCCGGAGGTCGAATTGACCCACTGTACTAATGGAGTGTTAGCTACCTTTGAATTTATAGCTCTAAATCATTGGGTTTGCAATGGAGCGTTAGATAACTTTATAGCTTTAACACATTGGATTTGTCATATACAAATTTGTTGTGTCTTGTTTCACCCGTAAGTAAGTTTGCGTTAGAACCATACCTGGTAAGTAATGATTAGTAATCGTAGTGATTAGTAATAAGATAATACTTTTTATAGTGGTAAAATAACGATTACAATTGGGTGTCCTGGTAGTCCAGTGGGTAGTGTGCTAGACTATTAGCGTGAGGGTCGTGGGTTCGATTCCCACCAGAGACTTTGGCCTGTTTCACTACACCGAGTATATGGTCAAAGTTACTCAATTCGTATATAATTAAAATATAATTTGTAATTGTATTGTAATAAATAAATAAATAAATTAACAATTACACTTGCGGTTATTTTTGGTTTGAATAATTTATAATTGATTAGAATTACAAATAATCAAAAATAATCAGGATTACTTGCGATTAAGTATAAAATAATTAAAAAGAATCAAAAGTACTCAAAATGTTTTCAATATTTCTTGTTGATTATTTTCAATAATTGGAAAATGCATGAATCTCCAATTTATTTGAAACAGTAATTTTTCGAATTAAAGAATTGAGGTTTTATAGTGGACTGTCCGTTAGTTTTAATATGTTATTATGGAGATAAACTTTTTATTTGTTATTGAAAATAATTTGATTATTTTTGATTACTTTTGATTCTTTTGAATTATTTTCAATTTCATAGAATTAAATAATCAGAAAAACCGAAAATTTGTGATTTCAGTGTAAATAATTTATTTGTGACAATGTAGTCAAAATTTTTTTTACTCTCAGAGTTTTTGCCAGAAATCTGCTGAGAGGAAGTCGCCGAAAAATACTTTTTGTATTTTGTTTCTGATGTTTGGCCTGGGGCTCGAACCCTGGCTTTGCGTCTAATAAGCCAACACACTACCTACTAGACTACGGCGACTTCTAAGAAATGTTTATGTTGTCCGTCTATTCCCATTAATTTATCAAGATATAAAAGTCCACACATTTTCGTAAGCAACACCAGTTCATCTAAAACATTCAAACGGATCGAACAATATTTTCGAATAACAGTGAATAATTATCATGGCACCCGTAGCAGCTAGAAATAACACTAAGAAAGAGAATACCAACGTTTATGCAAAGGATAAATTACATCAAGTGCAGCATGCAAATACAAACATCTCTTACATGCTTTATTTACACCGCGAAGAGCTGAGAAATAGGAAACCAAGTATCATGCGCAAAGCCTATACAAAGTCGCAACTGACGCATGAACGCAGAAAAAAATGTACGAAATTCCGATAAACGTTCTTATGATGATTTGCTTAACATCAGTTGTCCAACCATTTCTAAGAATTAGTTGAGACGACTAATTGCCCTTGTGAAAGACTATAGAGCCGACAAATACCAGATGCAGCTAAAGCAACAACTCAAAAAACATTTGCCACAGCAGGAACCACAGAATCCACAATTGCCACCGTAAGAAAAATAACCATCTTTGCAACTACAACCAAAGCCATATGAGGGCACTTAATACTCTACTCAGGTGTATAGACTTAGGAGAAGATTATTTATTTTTATTTAATTAGTTAAGCTTGTAATTTTAATTTAAGTTTCAAAAATATATACATATTTATTATGATTTCAAATTATATTTTTTAAATATGTTTACGACCATGTTCCAGATTTAAATTGATTAACCACTTAACAACCATAAGGTTATGACAGGAAAAATTATCTTTTTATCTCCTTAGAATGATTCATTCATTGGGTGTCAAATTTGTTTATTTTATAACCAAATTACCAAAACCAATAGTGGGCTTGTGAAGGCGCCGTGGTCTAGTAGGCAGTGTGTTATTATTAGACGTGAGGCCTCGGTTCAAACCCCAGGTCAAGGTTTCTTAGTCGACTTCCTCTCAGCAGATTTCTAGCAAAAACTCTGGGAGTAAATAAAATTGACATGAAAAGTTTCTCAAAAATCTGTCATTCGCAGTCGACTTTAAACTGTAGGTCCCGCCACTCATGTACAAAAATTAACGCACACAACATAAGTGGTGTGAGAAACTAGGTCTTAATCCTGACTAAAGGGTTGTAATGACTAATTATGTGTATAAGTAGAAAATTTCCTTACGGATCATAGGGACACCGGTGTTACTTAGTGTTTACAATAAATTTTTTAAGTTTTCAATACTAATAGCTTTTTGTATTTATTAAAATATGAAGTCGCCGTAGTATAGTAGGTAGTGTGTTGGCTTACAAGATTCAAATCCGAAATATAAGCAAATTTTTCTTCGGCGACTTCAGGAAGTCTCTCTGCAGGTTTCTGGCAAAAATACTGAGAGTAAAAAGAAATTGGTATGAAAAGTTTCTCAAAACGATATGTAACTCGGTGTCGACTTTAAACTGTAGGTGCAGCCACTCATGTATAAAATTAACACACACAACATAAATGGTGTGAGAAATTAGGTCATAATCCTGACCAAAGGGTTGGAATGACCAACGACTACATATAGTACTACTACTATAAATTGTTAGTTGTTCATATTTTTGAAATTCTCGTCTTGGAACATATCTGCCCCTATGGTCGGTAAAAGGCCATACAAAAAAACAGATTATCTAGGTGTACAGGTCGGATATAAATAAATAATATAAAAACAAAAAAATCATTACTTGGTGCGACAGTCAAAACATACCCAGCTGATGATATGGTTACTACGGTAATTTTTATCAGATTTGATCAAACGAAGTGTCAATCTCTTCACAAGATAATGCGCTTTCAGAACGTCGTCACTTATTTAATATTTCTTAATTAAAGTTTGCTACTATGAACGGACAAACTTGAAAAATTATGAAAAAAAATTCACATTTGTCAAGTTTACCTCATCAAACCGCAAATATATATATATATAGTTTATATGGAGTAGAACTCAAAAATATTTTTTTATATTTCTTGAACCCTCCAAAGTTGTTTTATAAAAAAATATTTTACAGTTCTACTCCATAGAACTCCCAACTTACACTATGTCATCAGCTGGGTGTATTTCAATTTTTTTTTTATTTTGTCGCATAGTGTTATATATGTAAAATAAGAACCAACAAAAAAATTTACATATGTTTGGTGATAATTTACATATCAAAACATATTATAATCTTACAGGCAAAAACTGTTCAAATTTTGCATCTGCTATATTTCCTATATTATAGGAACCATAAATATTCGGGTTTAGAAATTAATAAAAGTGACATAATACCCACCCGGTAGTAAGTTGTTCAGATTTTTGCTATTTTCGTTTTGGTACATGTGTCCCTGTGGTCGTTGAAGAGTTAAAACAGTTTGTATAGGTGTACAAATAGATTATATATAAATAAATAAATAATAGAATAAAAAAATCTTTATTTATAAATAATTAATTTCAGAAGTAAATAATTATTCTTCTAAATTCATTTTTCCCTGGTTAGAAGGTTATAACACTATAACCTTTTCAATGTTAATATATTTTTTGTTTTATTTAATTTTTCACTATAATATTTAAACATTAAACATATGTATGTAGACAGACATATGCATATGAAACATATAACTTTTTGCAACTTTAGTAAGTGTAAATATCATAAATTATTACAGAATTTTTCTTTATGTCACTTTCGCAAATGAAAAATTTGTTTTCTTTAACAATAAAAAAACGTTCAAGGCCGGCAGTTGCCTACAGGCTTTATAATGTTCGTGCCACAACTTGGCTGCTTGAAAGAACACAGAAAAAATATCAAAAATTTGTCATCTTCTACTTTTTCTTTAATATTTTGTTTATGTTTTCTTCTTTTATTTCAACGTCAATCTATATTATTTCACAATTTAGCTGTCAACAATATGAAAAGCATTTGAAGATCGGCATTTTCTTTGGAGCAGCTTTAATATGTATACTAGAAAATCGTAAATATGTAAGAACTGTAGAAGTCGTCGTAGTCTAGTAGGTAATGTGTTTTGTTATTAGATTGATACCATAGTTCAAACCACAGGTCAGAGAACTCTAACAAAACGAAAGTTGAAACAAATATTTCTTCGCCGACTACTCTCAGTAGATTTCTAGCAAATCTGTCGTTCCGCGTTGACTTTAAACTGTAGGTCCCGCCGCTTATGTATAATATTAACACACGCAACATTAGTGGTGTGAGATGCTAGGTTGTAATTCTGATTGAAGTGTAGTAATGTATGCATGTACATACATTTGTATATTATTTTTTCAAAAATTAAAAATTTTAATTTTACTTCACATAATGTATGAGGTTACAAAGGCAATGTAAACGGCCGACTGTTACATATGTATGTATATGAAACGGCATTTGAAACTATTTCCTGTTCAGAAAAAACTCTTTTTTTCTGTTTAGGCTTAAACGACTTTATTTAACTGCAGTTCGAAACTTCACATTTGTTTCTGTATTAGATCCCTGTGGACATTAATGAGTTTGCAATGCGATCAGACTTAGTGATGTCACATAAATACTTAATTAAATTGTCATAAAAATGTTATGGCCCACATTGAGGTTTAGAATATAAAATGGAAAATTCAATATTCAAGCAACACAATGTTTAAAAATGAAGAAATAAGGATTAAGAACATGTTTTTGCGTTTTAACTGGAAACGCAAATTCTAAGTGATTAAATCAGAGCGCAATTTCTGACATCATATTGAAGACTCGCCAAGAATGTATCAAAACAAGTGGATATTAAACACTTGAGATTATTTAGAAACACTTCAAAGTTTATTTGTATATAATTTTGTTGGACTGATTGAACACAAGTAATTTTCAGTATCTGGAAAATGTGGTTTGTGTGATTCTAGAAGTATTAACAAACGGTCACTTTGTTGGCTATAATTTTTTTTCCAAAATTTTAAATCGTAATTACAAAATAAATTAATAGGATTCTCTGAATAGTCTTACATTTTTACCCTTTTAAAAACGTTTAAAATATGAAATAAAACTAAATTTGTGTTTAGTTTTAAATAAATTCTTTATTGTTCGCAACTTGATTTACACAGCAACAATTTGCTTTATTTGTTATTCTTCTTTACACTCTTCCAAATACACGCTAACAATTGTTCGTTAGATCTTTACAACGCATATCTTCAAACCACGATTTTTCTCTTCACACCCAATGCGTCTTCACTCACGAATGACTAAATTTTTAATGATCCCGTTTCCTGTTTTGTTTTGCCTTTTATATCACTGGGTAAACAGTCTGATGAATGCTCTGGAAGTAGGAATCGCGAAATCTCTATAAGTGTAAACATGTTGATCACGTTATTGTTGTTTGTGTATTTTATTTACTTTTGTCCTTGCAGTGTTGTTGTTGCCTGTTTGTTTACTTGTTTATCCCCTTTTTGTACTGATGTTGTTGCTATATTTTTGTTTATTCGTTGATCATGCAAACAAGTCCGTTCTTTTTGTTTTTATAGCTTTCGTTTATTATTTTAATGTTAATGTGAAATTGACACATTTTACAATAAACAATGAAGATCAGTCAAAAAATGTTAACATTTTTGAATTGAAACTTCATTTGATAAGATGACATATATAAAAAATATAACACGACTACTATTTAAATAATAACTACGATAATTTTTATCCGATTTTATCAAACGAAGTGTCAATCTCTTCACAAGATAATACATTTTCAGAATGTCACAACTTATTTATTTATTTATTAATTACAAATTATACAATTTACAATACAATTACAAATTATATTCTAATTATATACGAGCTGAGTAACTTTGACCATATGCTCGGTGTAGTGTCACAGGCCAGAGTCTCTCGTGGGAATCGACCCACTACCCTCACGCTAATAAACTAGCACACTACCCGCTAGACTACTAGGGCACCCTGTCACAACTTATTTCATATTTTTTAATTAAATTTTTCAAACTCATTACGTGTAAGTTTGAACAATATGTTTATGTATATCGTTTCAAAGCCCCTTCTCTTCCCTTTTCAAAAAAATTTAAATATTGAAAATAGGTTAAAAAGTATTTGAGCAAACAATAATTATGTGTGAAAAGATTAACCCTTTGCGACCGTATGTCTGCTCTCAGCCACCAAAGCTTTTTAACCGTTCCAGTCGTATGTGTGTTCTCAGCCACAAAAGCTTTATTACCGATCTAGTCGTATGTCTGCTCTCAATCGATAAGCTTTCGAAATTCGTTGAAATAATTGTATAAACGCATTTACTCTTTGGAAAAATGATACGCACAATAATCAGCATCTATCAAAAATCAATTTTTCCACGGGATTTAAGATTGTTGGACCTAATGTACCTGTTCATTATACGAAGCCTATCGATTTTTTCACACTCTTTTCTACAGATACACTACTTGAAACAATTGTGCAAGAAACAAATAAATATGCCAAATATAAAATTGGAATAACTGGTTCAATTTGACAAAAGAAGAGTTAACAGCTTTTTTGGGTGTAATCCTTAACATGGGCACTATATATGTAGGTGCCTAGAATAAGAGATTATTGGAGTAAGGATCATGCTGGGAACATACCATTTTTTTGAAATATATTTCGAAGGGAAAGATTTCTTTAAATATTTTGGATGTTGCATTTGAATGAAAATGTATCCGGAAATAAAAATATAACTAAAATAAAAAAGTGAGCAATTTTGTGGATTACATTGATGGTAAATTCCAAGAGCATTTTACAACGGATAGAGAAATATCAATCGATGAATCTATTGTTATATTTAAGCGCAAAATTAGTTTCTTAACTTACAATTCCAATAAGCCCACCAAATGGGGAATCCGTATTTTTGTGTTGTCTAATGCTCGTACAGGATATGTATGTGCTTCCCTGCTACGGAAGCGTTACTACAGAGTGTCTCATACGTCCGAATCTCCCTGTAAGTTCAAGGATTGTTTTACATCTATAGCAAAAGTTATTGAACGCAAATCCTGACGCAAAAGGATATCATATCTATACAGATAGATTTTTCACAGCAATACCATCAGCTCAGTAAATTTTGAAACTAAAGTGCTATTTAATTGGTACAATTCGAACAAATAGAAAACATAATCCAGATGATTAAAAAACCAGATTAACCAAAAAGTAATAATATTGCTGCCTATCGATCGGGTTATATTTTATTATCAGCGTGGAAGGATAGGAGAATAGTTAACATATTAAACACTTACGATGCCTCAGGTATGAAAACTATTCAAAGAACATTAAAGGAATATATGTAAATGGTGGAGAAAAATGTTTTTCTGGGGATTAGAGATAAGCGCAATCAATGCATACATCTTATATAAGGAGTCAGCAACAAGAGAAAACAAGACATCTATATCACATTTTATGTTTGTCCGAAAATTGGTGGAACAACTTGCAGATGATTTTCGTAATGGAATATTTTCAAAACCAGGAAGAGCATTGTCCTCAGATAAAGAGAAAAGGCTAAATGGCAAACTCCATATATTGCGGCACTGTGAAGATGTAAAAAGTAAAGATTGTTCCGTATGTTCAAAAAGAAAAATTTCAGGCGGAAGACGCCAAACTAACCATTTTTGTAACACATGTTCTCGAAAACCAGGGCTTCATATTGGAGACTGCTTTGAAAGATACCACACGATGAAGAACTATAAAATATAATTTTTATATAATTTTAAACATAGTATTATATTACACGTATCTTAAGTTTTGAAAAGAATTAATACATTTTATTTTTCGTTCACAATCTTGCATACTGTATATTACTGTTTTTTAAACGAAAAATTCCGACCAGCATGACACCCATATATTAAATCAATACGGTCGGAAAGGGTTAAAAATAACCTTTTGTAAAATAAAAGAAGTTTGGAGGGTTCGAGAAATATAAAAAAATATTTTTGAGTTCCAATCAACAAAACTCACAACCTACACTATGTCATTAGCTGGGTGTATTTTGACTGTCGCACCCTGTTATGACACACAATATGTTTAAATAATTGTCTCCGGGTCTAATTCAAGTAAAACAAAATGCAATTCCTTAAATGTGTTATCTATTTTTGCTATTTTTTATATTCTGTTGTGTTAACAAAACACTTAAAGCATAACAAGATGTCCGCATGCATAAATTAAATGAAGACTGCAGTAGCTAATGAACAAAAGATAGCAGCAAGAAAAAAAAGATATACGATTTCTTGCTGTGCTAATTCCTATTTTTATCAAGTCCTTTCACCCTGTGAAATATGTTGACCGGTATTTATGTTTTACTTCTCTTTACCAAGAAAAGTAATAAAATATTGTAAAAAATAGTTTAAAAATATGTAGGTAAGAAAGGGTAAATCCTTGCGAAACTGCGTAAACAGAAAGAAATGTATACAGCACTTTAAAAAGTAGAACCTCTCGTAAATAGAGAAAGATTCTTAAAGAAATTCCTTATTCAGTCTTAGTCGGAAAACTCATACAATTCGCTTGGGCTAATAAACTTTTGTACCCTTTACTCTACTTTTTCGATTACAACTTTTGTTTCATTTTGGAAAAAATGGAAATACAGATTAAATACAATTAAAATATGCTCTCAAATGCTAATATTATGAAATTTAAATAAAAACGTAAAATGCTTGAAACAATTAAAACCACACCAAAAACGAAAAAGAGATTATACAGAGATTGAAAAGAATTCGTTCGACTTGCCACGAAATTCCCTACTTTTCAAAGCATTTTCATGCATGCAATTAACTGGGTATCCAGCCATTGGGCAGGTTGCACTGATCATGCACACAAAGAATTCTTTGCTTCAACTGCTTACCTTTGGGCAACCAATTATTATAATAATAATAGGATTTGCTACGTAAAAAACTGAGACGTGTAACATTTACTAGCTTTGTCGGTCCATGGTGTAACCTCTCTTATTGAGGATACTCATACTTAGTGGAAGGTGTGCGAATATTAGTATAATTGTAGGCAGACAGACAAGACGACAAGCAGTCATTTTACTTAGTTTCACTTCAATTAAAGCTTTATTTTCCAAATTATATAGGTTCCCCTCTGATTTTACAGATTACATTATCTAAACTTTTGTCCCAAACTAGATTATGGGAGCTTTGCAGTTACTGGAAGCTATGTACACTTTCTCATTGCCGACAGGTTCCTCTTCATTTTGTAAATAAGAAACTTTACTTCGAAGTATGTGCTACAAACTGTGGTCGCCGGGATCTAGTAGGTAGTCTGTTGGCTTATTAGACTTGAGGCCTTGGTTCAAACCCCAGGTAAGGCATCTCCAACTAAACGAAATATAAAAAAATATTTCTTCGGCGACTTTCTCTCAGCTGATTTCTGGCAAAAACTCTGAGAGTAAATAAAATTGCCATGAAACAGTTTCTCAAAAATCTGTCGTTCGGAATCAACTTTAAACTGTAGGTTCCGCCACTCATGTATAAAAATTAACACACACAACAGAAGTGGTGTGAGAAACTAGGCCGTAATCCAGACTAAAGGGTTGTAATGACCAATTATTTATGTATTGCATATGTATGTGCTACAAACTTCTTGTCCGACAAACACGGTGGCATATTAAAGAATTTATTTAAAGTGGAGTGCATTACAATGCTGAAATCAATGCAACACATTTACCCGCAGATCCAGGTCCTTTACGAACGTCACCGTCCTCCACGATTGCCAAGGATTTCTCAGTGAAATTTTGTACCATAACTCTTAAATGGACTCCAGGACGTATGAGTATTGAAGAAAATAGCGTTCATGGTCTTACGAGGCTATGGAGCTCTCATTTTTTAAACTCTTGTCTTCTCTATGTGTATTCATTGTATAGTCTTAACATTCTTCTGTTGATTTATAAGGAAGTGAGTTGGGTGCATGGAAAATTGCGAAAGCCTTATGGACTAATCTGGATAAGAAAATAATTATACATCTTTATTCCAATCAATTATATGACCACTTTTCACACTATTGAGGTTCTCACAGGTCCCTGCGCCACTGGAGAGCATCCAATCATGTAGCATTTATTACTAAACTAAGACTTGAGAGTGTTTTTAACCTTAGAATATGATGAAATGTGCTGATACCAGTTGGGGTTATTTTTACAAAGTGTTTTACGAACATGAGCGAGTGTCTTGCAGATTGATTTATGCTGATTGCTAATTTCGTAATTATTACGGGAATTGTGTGATAGGAAGAAGGATTATGACTCCAAGTAGCTATCATTTTCATCTTATATATGCAAAACTGGAATAAACAACTGACGTTATTTAGCCTTTAGGTTAGTACATTCATACATACATAATGGGTCATTACAACCCTTCAGTCAGGATTACGATCTAGCTTCTTACACCACTCATGCTGTGTGTGTTAATTTTATACATGAGTGGCGGGACCTACAGTTTAAAGTCAACTACGAACGACAGATGTTTGATACATTTTTCATGGCAATTTTTTTTCTGTCAGAGTTTTTGCCAGAAATGGTCTATTGGTCTCACGTCGGATAAGCCTACATATTACCTAGTAGATTACGGCGACTTCGATTACCGCCATTATCACTATAAAAATGTATTCTTAAGCTTCTACTTTCATTGCAATGCTTCTAATTTTGGTTTATAACAAACGGGGTGCCCTGGTAGTCTATTGGGTAGTGTGCTAGACTATAAGCATGAGGGTCGTGGGTTTGATTCCCACCAGAGACTCTGGTCTGTGACACTACACCGAGCATATGGTCAAAGTTACTCAGGTCGTCTATAATTAGAATATAACTTGTAGTTGTATTGTAATTAATAAATAAATAAATAAATCAATATAACAAACGGTTCTTCTACTTTACGACGGTGAATTATGCCTAAGAAGGATTCCTTTTAACACACCCGCGACGGGGCGTTGCTGGCTTCGCTTACTGTGAGTACGGGGCCGTTTTTTTGTCAATTGTTACAATCGCGCATAGGTTTAGAAAAATTGCCGTAGCTTTTTTTATAATTAATATTTCTGTATTCAATTTTAAAGAAGGGAGCATAGGACTTGTTTATACACAAAAATGAGGGTTTGAAATTAAAATATTTTTGTTATTTATTATACGAGTAATTATATACATATTTTTCAATAATTTTCAAATTGCATTTCATTGTAAATCAATATTCTTTTTTGTATGGCATGCTTGAAAACAGTTTTCAATATGTAGAGCAACTTTACAGCTCCTACACATATATGACGTATCTCGACGTAGTTTGTGCGAATAACATACACGACATCTTTTTTCACAGTCTAACGTTGCTCAAAACTTTCACTAATATACTAACTAATTCACCAGCCAATTAGTGGATTCCACGTCAATAAAACTGTTTGCCTTTTGAAGCAAACCCATTAGTCGGGCAATTATCGAATTTTTCGTAGGAGTTGAAGTCCTGCTCAGCCAATGCGTATTACATCAACGAAAAGAAATAGATAGAAAGCAGCTTAATGCTTTGATAGTATCTTTAACCGGATTTGGTTTTTGTGCAGGTGCATTATTATGTCGCAAAATTATCTTTTAGGCAACTCAGGTCGATTTTTTGATGTATGGTTCGATTTGTATTAACGGTTTCACCAGGTTTTAGGACCCCGCGGTACACGACACTTTTCTGGTCTCACCCAGTGGCCGAAAAAATACTATATACAAACCATTGTTTACGTCACTGATAAAATACTTTTAACTTTCATTTAAGTGTTTGTGAACTCGTGCGTATACACTTTACGTACACAACATCTACACAACAGTTGAACGCAAACTGTAACAAAACGTAATGGACAGAGTTTACAAACATTATTTCTTACTGTTTGTGTACAAAGTACGCTAAAAAGATCAGTACACAACGAAAGAATTGGGTTTTAGTGAACTTTTTGCGTACTCTGAGAGCTAATAAAATACAGACCCACAGCATTGTCTTCCTGCCGAATCCGCCTGGTGTTG
This sequence comes from Sarcophaga carnaria, assembly GCA_958299815.1. Classification (NCBI taxonomy): domain Eukaryota; kingdom Metazoa; phylum Arthropoda; class Insecta; order Diptera; family Sarcophagidae; genus Sarcophaga; species Sarcophaga carnaria. The sequence continues at coordinate 68,741,176 of OY283149.1, read as the reverse complement.
GAATCGAAGTTGATGGTTGTCCTCGTTTAACACATGATTTTTCCGTTCAGGGGTTCGAAAATAAAAATTTTTCGACTCCAGTAGCTCTTCTATATAACATGACATAAGTCTTTACAACCCTTCAATCAAGATTACGACCTAGTTTCCCACATCACTTGTGTTGTGTGTGTTAATTTTATACAAGAGTGGCGGGACCTACAGTTTAAAGTCGACTCCGAACGACAGATTTTTGTGAAACTTTTCATGGCAATTTGTTTTTACTCTCATAGTTTTTCCAAAAAATCTACTGAGAGGAAGTCGTCGTATAAATATTTTTCAAATTTTCGTTCTGATGTCCGACCTGGGGTTTGAATCCTGGACTTACGTCTAATAAGCCAACACACCTACCTACTAGATTAGCGCGACTTCAAACGATTTCCACGTTTTCATTAAATTCATTTATATGAATTTTTTCAACAAATGTTTCCGTAATTATTAAGTAAGTATTCTTCTATGCAACAGTGATTTTTAATCGAGACTTTGAAGCAAAATTTAGCATGTCTTTTTTGGTTTTCCATATTCTATCATTCAATCATGTGTCACCTATTTTCCAGTTTTAGATCTTTCCTATAGCTTTTAAACGATTTGAAATTGTATATTGTGCAACATTTCGGGCATTAGTTTCTGACTCAAAGTCTCATCCTCTATTTTGGTGGTCTTCCAAGTTCTTCATATCTCGCATTAAAATCATATGACTACCATATGCCTTGGCAAGCTTTCGATGATTTGATGTATACTGAATATGATTGGCAGATGCTATCGCCAACACAAAACAAAAAAGAAAGAAAATAATATTTAAGGCTCGTTCATAATAATTGTTCCCTATGGAGACATTTGAAACCTGAAACAAAAATCAACTGAAAAACTTGCTCTTGAGAGCGTGGCGGTGTTTGTAGAGTGCGTGACCTTGTGACCAGACAGCAGACAGTTTCCATAATTTTTGTTATGGTTTGAGAAAAACATTAAATTTAATTCGTTTAATAATAATGAGGAATAAATTAATAAAATAAATATAAATAAACATCAATTATTTTGACATGTTATTGTTCAAAACACATGAAATTTCTAAAATATGTTGGGATACCTATAGACTTCTGCTGTCCACTGTATATTAGCCGAAACATGTCCGTATGACTAATAAAAATTTTTATAATATTACGCGTACGCTAAAATTCTCTGTTAGTTAGTTAGTGTATGTTATGAGTTTTGTTGAGTAGAATTCAAAAATATTTATTTATTTATTTATTTATTTATTTATTTATTTATTTATTTATTTATTTATTTATTACAATACAATTACAAATTACATTCTAGTTATATACGAGTAACTGTGACCATATGCTCGTGTAGTGTCACAGACCAGAGTCTCTAGTGGGAATCGAACCCACGACCCTCACGCTAATAGTCTAGCACACTACCCACTAGACGCCCTGGTAGTCTAGTATCAATTCAAATTTTTTTTTTTATATTTCTTGAACCCTTCAAACTTGTTATATTTGACAAAAGCTGTTTTTTTACTTTACTCACAAATTTTTTGATTACCCAAACCTTTCTGAACCGATGTGCAAAATTTAAATCTTGTTAGAAAGAAGAGGGATGGACCTTTAAAACGATGTACATATATATATTATTTTACTTAATATGCTTTGGGGTTTAATAAGGTACAAATGTGACAAATGCGAATTTTTTTCATATGTTTTCATGTTTGTCCGTTCATAGTAGCAAACCTTAATTAAAAAATTTAAAATAAGTGATAACATTCTAAAAGTGCATTATCTTGTGAAGAGGTTGACACTTCGTTTGATAAAAGCGGACAAAAATTACAGTAGTTATTATTTAAATCGTATAACAGTCGTGTCATATTTTTTACATATGTCACCTTATCAAATGAACTTTCAGTACAAAAACTTTTAAAATTTTTGATGGATCTTCATTGTTTACGACAAAATATGTCAATTTCACGTTTGGTCAAATATTTGTGCTTTTTGCAAATATAAATATTTCACTTTTGGCAAACATTGGCAAACTTCTTGTGGTCGCATTTTCCAATAAATAATCAAGATCCATTAAAAACTTTGAAAATTTTTCAACTAAAAGTTCATTTGAAAAAAATATATATGGAAAATATATCATGACTGTTAAAATCTTTAAGATACGTTTAATCTTTATGATGCAATTCCTCGTAGGCTGGAGTCCTCACTACTCAGAAAAGCCTTATATTATAAGGCAATTCTAATTTTGTCGGACATATAGGATCATTTTCAATACTGTAGTCAACATTGTTTTCATCGCGCTACTTATACTACCCAGGCTGTAGTATTGTTACGAAAATGGAAACGGTGTACATCGTTTAACATTAAAATGAGCAAAAGCTACACAAAAAAATACAACGAACTAGTTACAAGTAAACCAACAAACATCAGTATGAAAGTAAAGGGGATAGACAAGTAAGCGAAAACGCAAAAACCAGCAATGTGAACAAAATACACAAATAACAATGAAGGCGCGATAGTTTTCTCGAGAATGCGAAACCACGAACGCTCCACTTCAAGAACCTTCATCAGGCTGATTACGTGGGTATATAAAAAGGCAAGACAACGCAGGCAACGAGTAGTAAGAACTCAGTTAGTCTTGGGTGTGAAGAAAACATTCGTGGTTTGAAGATCGGCGTTGTAAAGATCCACAACACATTTGTTAGTGCGTACGCGAACAGAAGTGTTAAGAAAAATAACTAATAAAGCAAATTATTCATTCAAGATTGTAAATGGTGGCACACAAATTAGTGCGAACAATAAAGAGTTTAATTGAAACTAAACACAAATTTATTTTTATTTAGCAAGTCATAAGAAAATTTTTTTACAATTATTTTATATAAAACCACAGCACGTATATATACACATAATGCCACGTTCACTGTACAATCTTTTTAATTTAAAACAACACAGTTTATCTGCTTTCTGCACCATTTATACGATGTAATTAAAACGACTTCAAATCATCTCCATTCTGTCAAAATTAATTTTTATGGGTGACATATGGCACATTGTAATTAAATTTTTAATGTCTTGTGCTCCTACATAACCAAACAGTCCGTCATATTTCATATTGTCATTTAATGTCTTGTCATTAACTGAAATAAACTCAAGCTAATTGGTTTTTGAAGATGCCAAATTAAGGCGTGTTGTAGGCTGTAGGATGGTTGAAAATTTTTTTAAAGTCTAACCAACTGCACAAAGTAAGAAACCAAACGAAGGAATTATAAAGACCATTGGGCGTTATATATAGTGGATCTCAGTGCAATTGTTCGCTCATTGGTGAGTTCTGTCATTTTTTTTTTAATATAGTTTTGACAGCATATATAATATTTCTGATTGAAAATATTAGTGGAGACTCTTGATCAGGAAATTAAACAGCATTTGCGTCCTATGCGTCCAAATGCATTATTATGTTGTAATTATTGCATGTCCTACATGGCATATTCTTATTTTTTTCACATTGTGATATTCTATTTCAATTTTAATTTGGAACAAAAAAAATAATTTTATAAAATCGTAATGAAATTTATTCTTGTCTTGCCTTCTCATCAAATCTGTGTCACATTGGTATCCTTATTATTTTTCACATCACTGTATACTGCCTTTTTATTTTGATTTATGTAAACGCACAATTGTCCGAACCTACCTTCTTCCTTTTAGAAGTTGATTCTGAACAGTAAAAGTAAAATTACTCCTATTAGCGATGCTGCAACCATTAGAACAAACTGAAAATATCGCAATATGTTTTGCATTAGTGCTGGGTACTAAAGACAAACATCGAATTAAATTTAATTGAACGAAACCGAAATTAAGTTTGTTTGCCTGACTGGATGAATGGATGGCTAAATAATTTATTGTTTGTTGATTTGGCTAAAAAAAACTCATGAACAATTTTTTGCTTTCTTCTTACTTTTTCTTTATATTTGCTTGGCATTTTATTCGGTTTCTGTTTCGTTTACTTTTCTGCACCAATTATTTAAAATTGCTACACAAAAAGTGTTTTCGAATACAGGAACATTTTGTGTATAAAAAGCTTTCACTTTCTCGTTTTTCTAATTTTTTTATTCGTTTTTCTTTGCTTTCATTCCTATTGGAAAAACATTGCCCTAATAGACCTTACCATAAATTTGCCATTTAAATTTATTCTTGTGCATCTTAAAAAAACATATGTAGTCATTCAGACTACTGACTCGGTATGTGGATAATTTTAATAAAACAAAACAATACATACCTACATACATACATAATTGGTCATTAAAACCCTTCACTCAGGATTACGACCTAGCTTCTCAGACCACTTATTTTGCGTGTATTTTTATACATGTGTCGCAGTACACACGACCGAACGTCAATACTTTTCGTTTTATTTACTCTAAAACTATTTGCCAGAAATCTGCTGAGAAGTCGCAGATAAAATATTTATTCATATTTCGTTTTGTTGAAGATGTTTAAACTGGAGTCTGAACCGTGACGTCACGTCTCCTACTACTAGACTACTGCGACTCGTACTAACTATTCTGTAGATTGTGCAAAGTTCCTTTGCCAACATGGAGACCCATACCACCAGGGGTTCAGAGCCAATCTTTAAAGTTTATCTGACTTCTATTTTTGCAAAGTTTTTTGCTGGCTGCCGCCAATACAATTCTTTGTCATGCGACTCTGTACAATTAATTTTAGTCTTACTTGACCAAATAATCTTCTCACAATCCTTAGTGTGAATTGGCCTGAATTGGACGATTTGCATCCCAACTACATGCGGTTTGACGTAAAGATTTAGATTAGACTGTTTCTTGTGGTATTTTCATAAGTTGGAAGGATATGTGCATTAACGCCAACATAAACCATTCCATTCCATGTCATAAAATATTGGTCATTTTGAATGCACTCCACCCAGAGAAGCCATGGCGAAGATTTATAAGAAGTTATATAGAAGCTACTGTAGTCTAGTGGTCTTATTAGACGCGATATCTCCATCAAAAAGAAATACTAAAAATATATTTCTTCGGCGACTTCCTCTCAGAAGATTTCTGGTAAAAACTCTGAGAGTAAATAAAATTACTATAAAAAGTTTCTCAAGAATCTATCGTTCGCAGTTGACTTTAAACTATATGTCCCCGTCACTCATGTTTGAAATTAACACACACAACATAAGTGGTCTTCACATTAACAGAATTATGATTGGGTTCATTGACTTGTTGAAAGTAACAAACATTACGAATTCTTAATTTTTCAGAATGTTTAGTAAATTTGTTTTTAAATATGTTTAAATACTTTGTCTTATTTCTAAATTCCTCAATAAATTACAAACTACCGATATTGGGTGATGACACACATTCCCACAATATTGTACTACCGAGGCCATGCATACACCAATGACAAAACTAGCCACTATTTTTATAATATTTAATAGTGCGTGGCCATTGTACTTGATGTTGCTGGTCATTTTCTTAAATTTTGTGTACATAAGTTTCACAGTAACGGACTTAAGTGAGTGTTAATCGAATTGAAAAACATAATTAATATCATATTAAAAATAGCCATGATAATGCAGGGTTAAATTTTAAATTCTTTGCTGTTAAACATTTTGTTCTCATGCACCAGCAACTGATGGTTGTAACCAATACTCAATTAATAATTACGGAAACATTTGTTAAAAAAATTCATATATATGAATTTAACCGTAGATGGAGCCTTAAAAACTTCATAATTCTAGCTAATGTATTTTGATACATACTTGTAGTAACATAGAATTTTCGTAATTATTGATAGATTTTGTCGAAAAATTTAAATATTTTTATTTATTTTAATTCATTTTAGTAAAACTAATTAAAATTATTACATTTTATTATCAAATTTAGAAAATTTACGCCAACATTTTTTACATGATGTACGTTGCAGTATGATTTTCAAACACTTCATGTTAGCTTAGTTTTATTTTTTTTCTAAATGGTAATATTCTGATATCTAGGACCCTTGCTTTGTTTCCAATTGTTTAGATGGGACAGCTTATTGTCACTCGCATCAGTAACTCTCTCAATGGAGTAATGGCTGAAGCCTGATTGTACAAACCATTTCGTTGGAAATATTTGTTGTCAACTTCATTTGAGATAAAAAGTTTCCCGTTGCAATAGAACATCGATTATGTCAATAACAATGTTCTCTCTTTGATTCCTCTCTGGTTTCCCGGATACTGGTTTCCCCAAATACACGTGTAAGTAGTCGCTAGAATTTCAGAATTTCAATAATTTCAGCTACTTTTTCAAAAAGGCGTAATATGTGTAACCTCACGTAAGTAGACTTTTTATGCCTGAAAAGATACAGAAAGAAGTTTTATTTGTCTCTTAACTTATTTCTCTGCAATCTCAACTAAGTCGCTAGAAGTTAATCCCAACTTGCCAGTAAAATCTGAAAAAGTCTTTGCAAAATATTTCTTGTTAATACATATGTACATACATATTATGATTTATAAATTTATGTTTATTTAAATTGGGAGAAGGGCTACAAAGCTGTACACTAAATATGTTACATTGTGTTTATATTGTATTTAAATAATTATATGATATATGGCAGTGTGTGTATTCGTTCATGTGAGCAATTCATATTTGATGGAAAATTTGAATAATATGCTCTGCGTATACATAATTATGTGATTTATGACTAATGGCTCAATAATACATATTATTACATACTAAATAGCGTTTCGATTACACGAACAACAAATTATATGTTTCTCAAAATTCGTTTTGATGCATATGATATTTAGCTACAAGAGAAATTTTTAATGAATTGTATATTAAAAATATTCTTTTTTAACTTTCAAATTTTTATGGTAGAGATAAAATATCGTCTTAAGTAAACACTTACATTTCATTAATTCAATTAAAATATCTTAAATGTATATAAATTGAGGTCTATTTTATAAAATCTTATATTTACTAATTTTTCGATTCCAAATGAACTTAAAAATAAGTACAAGTATTAAATTGTAATGGTGTTTACCTTATGCTTGAGACAATTAAAAGAAAAGTTAAATTAAGTCTTTAATCAATTTTAATATTAAATTTTGACAATCTTGGAATATCGTTCAACGTTCAACACAATATTAAAAATTTCAATCAATATCACGCCTGATTCATAAACTTTTTGAATTTGAACAGAAAAATAATGCCTTTCATTTAACAGTAGATCGATCTTTGTATCTGTAGTATTGTTTAAGATTTAATACTTTTAAGATTTAACACTTTTAAAGTCATGTAGTATTGTATAAGATTTAATACCTTTAAAGTCATGTTTTTGTTGTTTTGCATTCTTCCTTGCTCGGTTTTTTACATTTTTAGTACACACTTAAAGAATAAAATAATTATGTTATATAGAAAAGAAACGCATTCACAAGGAAGAAGGCAAGCCAACAAGACGTTTTACGCACAATTAAAAATTAACGAATTAAAACTTAAAACTAAGAAATTCATAAAACTTAAGATCTATTAATTAAAACTTAAAACAAGCTAAAATTACTGTACTGTGAAGTTATTAAAAAAGTTATTAATTAAATAAATAAACCATTGTAAAATAAATAATTTACTTTAATTTAAATAAAAAACTGAACTCAACTCTGAGTTCACTGCAGTATCAAAAATGACACATATCAATTTTTGGGGCGATATAACTTTAATTCAGAAAACGTTAGATGCCTGATAACTTTTTTAATTCGTTAGTATTGTTATCACCATTATTTTAAGCCAATTCCAAATAGAAAATTTTAAGCAGAATTTAAAAAATTCAAAACTTCATAATTCTGGTTTATGTATCACTCTCGATACATCTGACTTTCATAGGGATTCTTTGGTGTTGTGTTTGAAATTTTTTTAAGTTTTCAAAGAATTTGTGACATTTTATTCTAAATAATACTTTATTTATGGATTTATGGCATTTGAAAAGGAATTGATAGTTAAGTGTTGGATAAAAGTAAAAGGTTGAATTTTCTGTTCTGGATATGTTCTTGATATTGATTGTAGTAGTCGTAGTCTAGTAAGTAGTTTGTTAGCTTATTAGACGTCAGACCAAGGTTCAAACATCAGGTCAGACATTTCCAATTTACAATGAAAGGTTGTAATGATCGACTATGTATGTATGTATGTAATATTCTTGCTGCTGAAGACTCTAAAAATAAGAAAACAAAAGCTCGTGGGAAGAGAAAATGTTAACAATTTACGAGCAGATTGCTAACAGCTGTTTCTTCAAAATGTTGTAGAGTCGTTCTAACTGCTCTTGTTATATTTATCTCACATGACAGACAAACATTAGAAAAAAGTGTATCGCCCTATGGTTTAGTTCATAGATATTACAGATGATAATATTTCGGTCAACTACGTATGTATGAGGTAACAGAATCATTCGCTTTGATAATGTGCTAGTCGGAAATGGTGATAAGTTTACGGCTTGTCGAAAAACGGGCTGAAGTCTTTCAGTTTTTAATAATCCTAGTAATTTTCTTACTGTAGATGAGTAACTAATTGAATTTTATGGTCGTTATAAATTTCGTGGTCCACTGAAATCGAATTGATAGTTTTAGTTGCAAGTACATGCTACGTGCGTAGGGACTACTTACAGCCGTATTTGGGGAAACCCGTATCCAGGAAACCAGAGAGGAATCAAAGAGAGAGCATTGTTATTGACATAATCGATGTTCTATTGCAACGGGAAACATTTTTACCTCACATGACGTTGACAACAAACGAAATAACAATGGTTTGTATAATCAGGCTTCACCCATTACTCAATTGAGACAGTTACTGATGAAGTGGTAATAATCTTAATCCCTTAAAATAATTAATTCCAGAAGTCGGCGTGTAGTGTTGGCTTATGAGACGGGAGCAGTGATTCAATCCCCATCTCATCCACTATATCCAATTTTAACTGTTTTGAGCTCTCAAATTGACTTCCATTTATAACAACTCTGGGGAGTCTAATAATGGAATATTTCATTACACAAAAAACTCATTTTTAATCATATCAAAATATCACTATTTTAATCACTATTATAACCAATTATGCCATAAACTTGCCCTGAAAATCTTATTAATTCGTTATCTAATAAGTCTACTTACATTGACGCACTCACTTAAGATGAAATGAAACACATCGGGGTCTTTCCTACATAACAGAATGCAGCCCAATAGGAGCACATTTGATCTTTGTTGGTAATTACCAATTTTGTAACAAGGAGTGACAAAAAGTAGTCTTTAGGAACAAAAAGAAGTTTAGTTTGGATGATCCTGATTGATCTTAGAAGTATTGGTGCCAAATATGCCAACCCCCGCGTTCAGTACTTGTTACCGTCGTCATTGATAATTCCAAACAAAAATTATTTCTTTTTTAAGCGACGAACTAGTATTTCAGACATAAAAAATCAGCATTAATCCTTCCCCGTCTTCGGTTCCAGTGGCATCCAATTCCCATTCTTTTGAATGAATCCTGATACTTATAAACATTTTAAAATAGGGGCTTAAACCACGCCTAATGATTGTGCGAACTCTTCGGTTGATGGTACTAATTTATGGTCTACAATGTTAGGTTAGGTTAGGTTAGAGGACGTATACTTATTAATTAAGACAAGTACAGTACCGGGAGGTCGAATTAACCCATTGTACAACGTCCTAGTTTCTCACACCACATATGTTATGTGTGTTAATTTTATACATGAGTGGTGGGAGCTACAGTTTAAAGTCGACTCCGAACGACAGATTTCTGAGAAACTTTTTTCATGGCAATTTTATTTACTCTCAGAGTTTTTGCCAGAAATCTGCTGAGAGGAAGTCATAGTAATACTTTTTGTATTTTGTCTTGATGTCTGGCCTGGGGCTCGAATACTGGCTTTTGCGTCTAATAAGCTACGGCAACTTCAAATTCTGGATGCTATTAGGCATAAATTGATAAATGTTCAGCTGTTTCCTTTTAAGATGCATTAATTCCGCACAGGTTCGAAATAAATATTCTGGTGATTTGTTCCCCTCATTTTTCTTATTGGGCTTAAATTGATTTCTACTCTAAAACAAGTGTTCTTTGAATCTACGATGACCGTTTAAATACAGGCTGCTATTGTCAGGCTACTGCTCAATGGTTTGAGGCGTAACTTAAACCCGTTTAATAAAGCTGGAGTATCTGCCTATCATAGACCTTCCTTTTGATGATTGTACACTTTCAAATCCCTCTCCTTACTCCACAGAAAGATTCTGGCCTCATCAGTGTCGTAAAAGGCACCCTCCTAACATCATCATCAACTGCTCTTTGCCGTGAATTTCCATGTGAAATGAGATTTGCTTTCTATTCTAATATCGTCGTGTCAATCTCAAAAAAGCTGAGTGATCGGATGACAGTCTGATATTTACTTTTAATGTTAATATTTATATTTTTAATTTTTAAAATTATTTAATATTTTTCTGTGGATAAAAGTTCCTCAATATACTTACATATGTATGTGATAATATATTATATCGTTGCGTTTTTACCCTTTTAAAAACGTTTAACAATTGTTCGTTAGACCTTTACAACGGAGATCTTCAAACCACCATTATTCTCTTCACACGCAACGCGTCTTCACACAAGACTGACTGAATTTTTACTGATCCCGTTGCCTGCTTTGTCTTACCTTATATATCGCTGGGTAAACAGTCTGATGAATGCTCTTGAAGGAGAATGAATTTGCCTTTGCGAAATCTCTACATATGTAAACATGTTATTTACGTTATTGTTGTTTCTGTATTTTGTTTACGTTTGTCCTTGCAGTGTTGTTGTTGCCTGTTTGTTTACTTGTTTATCCCTTTTTATACTGATGTTTTTGCTATATTTTCGTTTATTCGTTGATCATGTAAACAAGTTCATTTTTATATAGCTTTTGTTTATTATTTTAATGTTAAACGATAACACCATTTCCATTTTCGTAACAATATGTTTTCAACAAACCATATTCTACGACTCAGATGTAAAAGATTTCCATCTTAAAAGCCTCAAAATATATTTCATTAATATTATGCTTCAATAATTTCATATTTATTTGCCTTTTTTAAGACTAAATTTTAGCGGAATAACACATTCATTCACTTCATTCCGAGACCTAAATATCTGTTTGTTTATTGTATATATATTTATCTTATTGATGTATAAAACAGTATCAAATGGAGTATAAATAATTTCGTAATTTAATAAAAATACAAACAAATTTCAGAAAATAAGGAAAAAATAATACAAAATAAAATAAAAGATAAAATATAAAAAATTTAAAACTTACCAGTAAATGTGGTATGAATATAAAGAGAAAAGAGTTGGGTATTAACCAGGATTGTAAATAATAATAAGGAAAAGAGATACACAATACGTGTCATAAATTATGGCATGACTCTCTCAATGGCGGTTAGTTATTATGAAGAAAAAAGTCTGGAGAGCATTACATAAGAATAAAAAATAAAACAAATAAAAAATTATAAAAACCTAAAATAAAAATAAAATAAAATTAAGTAAATAGAAAATCAATCAAATTAAGTTATTGTTTAAAAAAAAACTACTTATACTACTAATATTTTGTATTAACCCATTTAAAGCCGTTGTGCCAATTTGAGAACACTTAGTTATTTAAGGGGTATGGCAGTTGGCATTTATTAGAAAATTAATGCATTAATAACACGGTGCGACATTCGAAATACACCCAGCTAATGACATAGTGTAGATTGTGAGTTTTGTTGAGATTGTGAGTTTTTTTATATTTCTCGAACCCTCCAACCTTGTTTTATTTGACAAAAACGGTATTTTTGATCTTTTCACACAAAATTATTGATTGCACAAACATTTTTTAACCTATTTTCAAAATTTAGAGTTGTTTGAAAACAAGACAGATGAGCTTTTAAAATGGTGTACATAAACATATGATTCAAAGTTACATGTTATGAGTTTTGATCGGGTAAACTTGGAAATTATGATTTTTTTTTTAATTTTTTCAATTTTAGCCATTCTTAATTGCAAAATTTAATTAAAAAATACAAAATAAGTGATGGCATTCTGAAAGTGCATTATATTGTGAAGAGATTGTTACTTCGTTTGATAAAATTTGACAAAAATTAGCGTAGTTATTATTTAAAGAGTATAATGGTCAGGTTATATTTTTTATATACGCTGTCTTATCAAATTAACTTTTATTTAACTACATATACTCATACATATGTATGTATACGTTCCTTTATCCTTTAATATTTAAGAGTCTTGTGCTAATTACAACAAAAAAGTCTTACAAAGTAATTGTTAATTAGCAGTCTTTGAAGAATTTGATTAATAATGCCTAAAACAATCTAAAAATCGTGCATAATATAATTTTTTTTCCATTATTTAATGTTGAAACATAATTTAATTCTATCAATTTTTTCCCTACACAACATCATACTCTCTACTGGTAAACTTAAGCGTAATCCAAGAATAAAAGTTTAATGTTGTATTACTTTTATACACTTTTTTGTTGTTAAATTTTATTTTTTCAACTAATATTTTTTTTATATGTACATATGTATTGTAACATCATAATTGTTAAAGCAATATCACAATATAACTTACTTTTATTCGTATATTCACTATTCGTATTACCACTTTACTATGAGAATGTTTATTACAAACACAAACAAATACAATTTTAAAATAGCAAACCAATGTGTCACAAGGGTATGCTTAAAACGTATACATTTCATGTTTACGTTAGTTACGAATTTGTTTCTGTATTTAATATTATTCGACACAAAATGAATGCGAGAATATTAGGTTATTTTGTAGGTGTATAAGATCGTTCATGAATTCGTGCACAACTATGTATGTGTGCGGTGTAGTAGTGTTATAGTCCCTCACTCTTTAATATTGTGCTGCTACTGTTGTTGCAGTGGATGCTAATATGTTGTTTGTTTTTCTTTTATAAATTCAACACCATAGGCTATATGATTTTGAGGTAATAGTATAACGATTTCGTTATGCCATTAAAGAAGGCAAATAATAAAAAATTAATTTATTTCAAGAATTCTATACGAAATTTAAATTGGAAAAAAAATTATGAAGTTTTTAGTCTTTAGAGAACAGTTTAATTAACAACAGGTGTATGTTATACCATAGACCTATGCAACATTGAGTACAAGGAGTGCTAGATTCCTCCCAGAATGCTCAACAATTGAATATAAGAAATCTTGGATACACGTTGACAGATGTTCAACTTGAAAATTCTAAAGCCAAGAAAACTGATCATAAATGAAGTTCGAATATAATATATTGACTGATCAGAGAAAATAAAATATGGCACTGCTTTATCCAATATGGTGTTACAGAATCTAATGAAACAATCTTCAAGCGTGTATGATATAACCAAGAAATATCTGCCAAGTTTTTCAGTGGTCTTCGCAATAAAGATCGTTCCTTATTTACGTCTTCTCATTGTACACAGGAAACTCTTCTACCAAGTCAGTGAAGGATTTAACCAAATCAGCAAGTTCTGTGTCGATAAGATAGTTATGCATGATTTAAGACAAGTTCTTGTAATTAATAAATGAAAAGATAAGATTGCTTATAAGTAGTGCAAGAGTATAACTCCCATCAGAATGGTCAACAAAAAATTATAGCCAATGTTTACATAATGTCTGACAGAGTAAGGCACGACGCACTTGTATCAAAACTTGTTGCCTATGGTGTCGGTAGTTTTTTTTTCTCGAACTATATCAAGGTTTCTCAGGGAGCGTTCTGTATAGGTTGATATAGGTGGGATCTCATCAGACGAGTTCATGCTAGATTCTGGGGTAACTCAAGGCTTTGTCCAACTCTATTGCTTATTTTCGTTAACACTCTTCTTTTGTTAACTTCAAATCCTATCAACTATTTTACATATGACAGTAATATTTGTCTTCATATTCGTTCGGTCACAGGCCGAGGCCTTTAGAGATTGACGCGAAAGAGCGTAACAACATTTGTAGTTCGGAACCTACAGTCTCCTTTAAGATCGACTTTAATGGGTTAAAGACCCAATGCTGTTTATTGATACATAAACGGGACAATAATATTGAATACTATAGGGGGTGTGAGTATTAAAAAGTCAGACACTCTTGATGTTCTTAAGACAGAACAAGAAATACTTCATTCCATCTGATATCCTATTTACACCACTTATATCCGACAGGAAGGGGAGTAGGTTCTAATTAATAGCGATAGGGTATGCAAATCTATGGATTCATTGGAGTACTATCGCAATATCACTATTCATCGTCACTATTCTATCGGTATTACTACGGATTCTGCTCTAGAGAGATAAGAGGACTAGTTCCCGAAAATCGTGTATTCTTACGTAACACCCGTCATTCTCGCAGGGTCGATCAGTACTATAAATCAGCTATTACGAGGACGTAATGGTCTAAAGGTTTATTTTGCAAGGACTCACCAGGCTATACTCATGGATGGCAATTCGCTTTCTAGCAGGATTTCCCATTTTAGAAAAACAGTTGAAGAATAGTAACACATACTTATTCTAGTGGTCTCGAAAAGAAAACTAATATAAAAAACAAAATAAAAGATATAAACACACGAGTACATTCCTCAACCGAACCCATGCATCAAATAGAGCATATGAATGAAAGTCCAAGAGGAACAGCTGAAAAATCCATCAAAAATATAATTGAAGCAGCGTCTCCATTATAATAATAAGTGAATAAGTGAATACTTCCAAGTACAGAGACAAGCCAGCCATTAATTCCGTTCTAGAGGACAATATTACAGCTGCCATGTCTGAGACACTGGCCCAAATACTTGAAAAAGTAAATCAAAATTGGAGATCAAGATTTTCAAATTTATATCAAATAATTTTTCAAATCTCTGTAGTCTAGTGTTTTGGATAATAGACGAGAGAGCTTGGTTTAACTCATGGCTCTGACTACCATTGGTGAGCCTAAATGTTTGAAAACAAGGTGAGGATTTTCAAACTGACATGAAATAATTCTTTAAGTCGCCTCAGATATCCCAAACAATCTGAGATATGACAAAATATTTCTTACGCCAAATTGCCCTCAGCAGTCTTCTAGTAAAAACTATGAGAGTTAAATAAAATTGACATAAAAATTTCCCGCTCCAAGCCCATTGAAAACTTCACATTAAAAACAAGCAAAGACAAACTCTTTTATATCATCGCCCACAGACAAAAAATTCTTTGCTTCCTTATGGTGAAGCAACAACAGCAGTACATTATTTTATTTAAAGTTTTCAGTAAATATGGTTAACTTTTTTTTAGCACCCAGCAACGAAAATATTTAATTTTAATTATCTTTTTTTTTTAAATTCTAAACAAATTACTGCAAGTGGTAAGCAACTTAGTCTTTGGTGGTTTTTTTTTAACATTTTAAGGGCCATTATTACAAGTTGCCGTTAAACTTGGGTTAAATGTACCTTTAGCTAAAGAGTTACCTATAACTTCTTCTCGTTATTACAACTTACAAATAAAATAAAATTAACTGTTTTCAAAAATATGGCAATGGCGGAGCAATGTCGATAACACTGCTAAACGCAGTGGCAATAACAGGCTTCGATTTTTTGTTGTATTTGCTCACTTTGTTTATATTTGAAGTTGCCGTATTGAAAATAATATATACTATGGCAAGTTCAAACATAAACTTAACTTTAAAAGTTACCGGTAAGATGACCCTGCCTTTAGCTTAACGCTCACTTCTACCTTATTGTCCACTTATAATAATGAAAAACAATTCATCCTCCCTTTAGTTGACGGCAATAATGTTGCAATAATAGCCCTAAGAGTAGATTTATTTGATGTCGACTAACCGAGTAAATAAACTGTGTAGAAGACAGAAAATATTTAAAAAAAAGATTAAGTTTTTTGTCCTATAAAAACAGGCGTCTACTTTATGTTACTTTTAGTTTGCTGGCTTTTGTATGGTAAGGAAACACATTTTTAAATAAAGCAGCGTCTGTTAGGCTTTTACTCTATTTAGCTGACCTTATTCAAAAGATTTAATTTAGGTATCTTATAGTTTTTATATATTTCATTTGGGAATGAGTAGCTATAGAGCTAATCTTTGAGAGTGGGGATTGTGAGTTCGATTCCCGCCAGAGCCTCTGGTCCATTGTTACATTTTCTTAAAAAAATTATTTTTTATTCGATTATTTAAGAAAATGAATTAATAATAATGAAAAAATAACGAAGAACTATCACTGTACATCAAAAAAAAAATATTCAGCACTAACTTGTCGAACATTTTCTTTCCATTTCCCTACCTAATACACAACGAAATATTATGAGCAGAAGGCATACCCCAAACATATCCTTTCTGTCAGTTACGGAAAAGAAAAAGTTAAAAGATTTAAATATTCGACGTCTCGGTCGTATACTTTTGAAGTCCTGGCTAACTAAATAGTATTTACAGACCATCGTTCCGAACAGTTCGTACGATTAATGATTACATACAAACAAACATAAAATAAAGGAAGGCTGTCTCAATTTCTGCTCCGCGTTCTAAGATTACCGCATTATGGGAGGGTTGACTATAATTGTTTGTAATATAAACGTACTCTTTAAATAGTTTGCCTTCCATTCGTCTCCATGATTGAAACTGACAAGAAAAAGACTGCAACCAAAAGCAAAGTCAACATAGATATCGTATGTGTTTACGTCCGCTAAACAATAGTAAACAGCAAGAACTTTGGGGGCAACATAATATTTATGAGGCTACTAAAAAGCGTAATAAATTGTGTTGACTGTAAAACTTAAGTGAATTTAAGTGAACTTTAGTGATAGTAAATGCGGATGCAGCTGTTATGTCTACATGTGCATCCTGTGGCATACCATATCTAGAGATTTGTAGCAATTCCTTAGAGAATTAGATGGCAAGTAATTCGAAAGCATAATATTGTTATTGTTTTATCTTTTAGTTTTTATGGTTGTTGTTGTTGTTTTATGGCAATGTAAAATGTAAAGTTAAGAATTCATCAGAAGAAAAGAAAGAAAATCACACAAGCATTATAACACTTTTAGGTTTTTAAACCCTTTCACGACCATAAAAGGTTATGAGAAGTAAAGTTATCAGTTTGTCTATTTGATATGATTTATTAGATGTCCAAAAGACATGTTCTTAAACCAAATTACCAAAAAGTGTTGTCCGTTTTTTATTGTAAATATGTTCGTTACGGAATAAAATTTGTATAATTTTTTGTTCTAATTAAAATTAAAAGAAAAGTAATTGCTCCGTGTTTCAGGTGGAGGTGATGGTGATTTACCGGGGCGCTCAATGAATCCCCGTCAACGGTTCTCCTTTCACACGCGTTTCGGTCTCCTCTGACAGTCAGGCCGCCATAAGATCTCTGTCAAGCGTTGTAAATAACTCCAGGACCATTAGGGAATGTCGCCGCTTTCTCGACCTTCTTTCTGGGCTCATTATTGTGTCACTGGTCTGGGTCCCCGGGCACAGTCACATTTCGGGAACTGCATGGCCGACTAGCTCTTCAGAGTTGGTGCACTCCTTCCGGAATTCTCTTCAATCGGCTTGGGCATGCCACTTGCGTCGGTCAAGTTGGCCATTGCGCAAAAATTCTTTCGAGCCGCCAACCTATCGTCCGTCAATGAGGAGTCTGGCTCCACCGCTAGACTCACCTGGCCCTTCATGGTTAGAAGACGTACCAACCAGTTACTTGAACTTGGTTGTGGCATCATCTCAATCACAGTGGCCCTGATTACAGGTTATTGTGTTATCGGAAGACATGCGGACATGCAGCTCCCATTTAAGGACTTCTACCGTGGGTGCAGTTCTACTTATTTCTATTGACCAGTAAAACTGCGCCAAAATATGGGAACTCAAAGAGTATTCTCGACCATTTTATGAGATTATCGAGTTAATTTTTCTAAAATTTATTGTACCACTGTTTTTAAAAAAACTTGTTTAATTGAGCAGTATTATCGACATTGCTCCGGCACTGCCATATTTTTGAAAAAGTTAATTTTATTTTATCATTAGGTTGCACTAACGAAAATAAGTTAAATGTGACTTTAAAGTTCATTTTAGCTAAAGTTACCTTTAACTAAACCCAAGTTTAACGGAAAGTTGTAATAATGACCTTATAAGTAAGTAAAGGTAAGGAATCGTGTTGTTTATATGTAAATAAAAAAGTTTTTACCGGCCATAGGAACGCCGGTATCCCTCAGCGTTTCCAATATACGCTAGGAACAATCTTTCTCATATTTTTCTTTTTAAATAAGCGCCACATTAAGGAACGTTTAAAACATATAAAATTAAATATTTCATATCGAACTTCAAATCCCTTTCTTTACAATAAAAAGAGGACTCAAGCGGGTTTCTTATATTACATTATTCATTAAGATAAAATTGAGTTCATCTAAAAGTAAGATTACTATTCATAAAAAACACCAGCATGCATAAGGAGGTGTCCTGTCCCAAGTTTGACTTTTCATGTAAGATTGCTCTATCCTAGATCTTGGATTTTGGAAAGTCTTCAGAACTTCTTGAATCTTGAAGATTCCACTCAAGTGCCATTCTTGTAATACTATCAGTATACTTCCAGAGAGTACGGGCATCTAAATTTTAAAACTTTTAGTTCTGTTATTATGGGTTGCTCGTTAATAAAATTCCAGAGATTCATGTTGCTCATGTTATTAGGCCAGAATATGTTACACATCATTCTGAGGCGCTTGTTGATAAATACCTGTAGTTTTTGCGTGATGGTGTTCGCTTCCGTACTTGTTGTATTCGATTTTACACATGCGTTGCATGTTCTGAGCTTAGTTCGTCTGATATTTTTGAGCTTCTCGATATTGGCTGTCATTGTCCGAATTTTATTTACGTCTGCTTGTGAGACGCCACTCATGTATAAAAATTAACGCACACAACATAAGTGGTGTAAGAAACTAGGTCGTAATACTCACTAAAGGGTTGTAATGACCAATTATGTATGTATATTGTTACTTTTTTACCTTTTTTAAACGTTTATAATATGAGTTCGAACATTGCAAATAAAACTAAAACAAAATTTGTGCTTCAGTTTTAAATAAATCCTTTATTGTTCGCACAATTCTGTGTGCCACTTTTCACAGCTTGATGTAAACAACAACAATTGTTCAACAGATCTTTATAACGGAGATCTTCAGACCACGGTTATTCTTTACAAAGACCCCGCGTTTTCACACAAGACTGAATGACTATCTGACTCCTTTGCCTGCTTTGTCTGATGAATGATGTTGATAGAGAATGACTTCTCCGTCGCAAAATCTCTATAAATGTAAACATGTTGTTTACGTTATTGTTGTTTGTGTATTTTGTTTACGTTTGTCATTGCAGTGTTGTTGTTGCCTGTTTGTTTACTTGCTTATCCCTTTTTTATACTGATGTTGTTGCTATATTTTTGTTTATTTGTTGATCATGTAAACAAGTCCATAATTTTTGTTTTTGTAGCTTTTGTTTAACATTCTAATGTTAAACGATGTAACACCATTTCCATTTTCGTAACAATACGAACAGAAGAGTACGCCATTCAAGAGATTGTTCTACTATAATGCCTACAGTGAGGTATACATAGTAAGACTTTTTACATTAGGCTTTTGTCCTCATCCTGATTCACCCTTGACCAGGAACGCTGGGTATTTTATTTATTTTATTACAGGCCATTCAAAATTAACTCTACAATCGATCCCAGCACATTGTTTCTTGGTATTCACGGATATTATGATGCTAGTGAAATCATCAGAATTGATAACGGGTACGGAATTTCCGAATTGCTACCAAACATAGATGCTTCTGTTTCTAAAGTCTAATGGTTGAGTGGTGTCCACAATTCCATGGAAGCCACTATGTCAGTGCTTGAGGATAAATTGAACATGAAGGCAAAATTTTTATAAAACTCTGTGGTAAATTGTTTTTTTAAATATCAAAATTTGCCTTCTCATCTATCATTGTTTCAATAACTTGAAACAGATAAGCTTTATAGGTTGTCATACACCACTAAACCATCGTAGCATCACAATTTAGCTTTTTTAGATAATGGCTTTTTTAATAATTGGCCAATTCACACGACTTTGTATCGCGTATGTTGTAATGAATACACTTTTTGCTTGTGAACGCTCAATGCTATGCTGTAATGTGTATTTCGTATTCCAAACGTCAGAAAACGTTAAGAAGAAGAATACCAGTATTCATAATTTAATTTTCAAGCAAGAAAATGAAATATATAATGAAAAAAGTGAATTAATTATTTATCTGTGCGAACAATTATAATTTTGAAATGTTAATTGTTGACTCAAGTTACATAGAAAATATTTTGTATTTGTTCTTCTTCTTGGTTACTGGCATTTACATAAACTGATAGTACGAAACCAATACAACTTCCAAAAACATATGAAAAAATGTGTATAAGAAAATTGTTTGTATGAAAATTATTAACAACAAGCATACACTATTGTATATTCGTCTAACAGTACACTCAATACAACTATACAAGGGCTTGTGTGAATTGCCAAAATGTTGTTTCTGTTTATGTTGTTTTTGTTTCAAGTTCTTATGTATATGCATTTCTAAAATAGAAAAACACTTATTTTAATATTTGAACGAATGAAGGAAGTAATTCGATAATACTCTTAATGAATTGCTTCCTTCCATGCCTCTAAATGCTACAGTAATTTCAGCAATTTTGCTAAAGAAGTTCCTCT
This sequence comes from Sarcophaga carnaria, assembly GCA_958299815.1. Taxonomy (NCBI): domain Eukaryota; kingdom Metazoa; phylum Arthropoda; class Insecta; order Diptera; family Sarcophagidae; genus Sarcophaga; species Sarcophaga carnaria. The sequence goes on along the minus strand of OY283149.1, from coordinate 68,720,377 downwards.
AATAAGGATTCGCTTACAGGCTTAGGAATTTTAATGAGGAAAATCGATTTTTTTAAATGTTGTTGAGCTATACAAAATTCGTTGAAATTTACCTTGTCTTCAATTAAAAACGAAGCTTTTTATATTTATTTAGATTCTTTAGTTTTGAAATAAATTCGAAAAACTTGTACGACTTTTGTTGGGCGTTAGTAGAGTGAACAGAAAATAACGTAGCGAAAGGCAATAATACGAAAACAGAACAACAATCAATCATTTGTGGCCCATTAAATACTAAGAATACAATTTTGATACCTTTAATACTGCATTTGGTGTTAATTACAGTTATAACTGTAATTTATTTTTTAATGCTTTTAATGTTCGAACATTTTTAGATTTTATATAAATATTGTTATATTGTAATATTGTTACATTTTTACCTCTTTAAAAACGTTTATGATATAAGTTCGTAGATTGCAAATAAAAATAAATTTGTGCTTAGTTTTAATTAAAATTCTTTTTTTTTCATACGATTATTGTGCCACTGTTCACAACTTGCTTTATTGGTTATTCTTCTTTTCATTCTTCTGCGTAAGCCATAATAATTGTTCAATAGATCTTTGTAACGGAGATCTTCAAACCACGATGATTCTCTTCACACGCAACGCGTCTTCACACAAGACTGACTGAATTCTTTCTGACTCCATTACCTGCTTTGTCTTGCCTTTTATATCGCAGGGTAAACAGTCTGATGAATGTACTTGAAGGAATGACTTTGCCTTCGCCAAATCTCTATAAATGTAAACATGTTGTTTACGGTATTGTTGTTTGTGTATTTTGTTTACGTTTGTCTTTGCAATGTTGTTGTTGATATATTTTTGTTTATTTGTTGATCATGTAAATAAGTCCATTATTTTGGTTTTTGTAGCTTTTGTTTATCATTTTAATGGCAAACGATGTAACACCATTTCCATTTTCGTAACAATATGTAAGTGTGTGTGTATGTATATACAGAACAAACTACGTTGTTTATGGTTTATTGTTTAAAGTTTTTGTCATTTAAATTTGCATTCACTGCTCCACACAACTGAAGAATAATTTATTTAATTTGAATATGCAATGGAAATGTAAGCTACGTGTAAAATAAATAAATATTGAAAACGTCATTTGCACGTATTATCTTTTAATATAATTAAAAACGTTGGTTATAATTTAAATTGAATTAAATGTAATTTTCAATGAAATTACAATGTATGTTTGGAAAATGATTTTAATGATTTTTTATATTAAAAAGTAAATTAAATTTCTTAAACAAATTTTGCTAGAAGCACAAATTAAACTTTTAGGGCAATTTTATTTTATTCTGATCTCGCAAATATTTTTTGAAATTTTGCAAAAATAGTCTCCACTTGCTTGGTGGACAATTGTTTGTCCCAGTGTGTAATATATACAGACACTTAAATAATCGACCATTAGATCGACTAACAAGGATCTTATGAAAGGCAATGGAAGCGCTTAAAATATTTACGTAAGATCGTCGTACCAACAATTCTATAAACGCCCTTAGTCAATCCCATACCATCAGGGATCCACAGCCAAAATTTAAAGTTGCTCTGACTTATTTTGCTTGAAAAATTTTTCCTGGCTTTTGCCAACACCACTCCTTGCCATCTGACCCAAGACAATTAATTGTGGTTTCACTTGATTAAATAACCTTCTCCCAGTCGTCCGCCGTTCATAAAATGTGTACAAAGTCCAAGCGGAAAAATTGTCATGAAAAGTTTCTCAAAAATCTGTCATTTGGAGCCGACTTTAAACGGTAGATCCCACCACCTGTGTATAAAATTAACACGCACAACATGGGTGGTGTGTGACGCTATGATCGTAGTCCTGCCTAAAGGGTTAAGTAAGTAAGTAAGTATAAGTCATGTAAAATTTGAATTTGCTTTAAAATTGTCGTATGGCAATTTTGATTTTCCGGACAATTTTGTTCGACATGAGTGAACTGCGCTGCAGAAAGCTTTCAGTAACAAATAATCTTGCCCGTACAAAATTTTTGTTTGGAGAACATATGCGATTCCATCTTGATTCCTCTCAAAATTTATGCAAGTTTGTGATTGATGGATGTTTATAACAGAGATGTAATCATTTCATAACGAACTTTAAACATTTAATATATTGGATTGAAGAAAATACTTGTAGTTGAGTTGGACAAAAGTTATAGAAAGTGTTGAAAAAATAATTCTTATCGAAAAGTACATACATTTGCTTGTATAAATAAAAAATCATAAATATTACATGAGTAAAAATGGGAAACCATTGAACCGTTATTCTTTATACCGTCTGTAAAAAGAAGACATTATCATAAATGAAATGAAATAAATGAAGAAATAAATGACACATTTGTGAAAGGGGTAAAATACATAGTCAGAAAAAATATGATAACCTTTCTTATGAACACCGAACCTCGAGTACTTTGTTATGATATTTTTCATTTTTCAATTTTTTTTTATGGTAGCATACGGTAAGAATCCCTTTGTCCATATTGACAAAGTGAAAACTACCGCCATAAATATATTTGTACATTATTATTTATTTGAAACAGAATATTGTGAATCAGCGTTGCCAGTAATTTTTTTTAAAGAACTTTCCATTCCTGTAAAAAAAAACTTTTTTTTTACAAAAGTATCAACATTTTTAACCCTGGACGGTTACTGTTCGTCGAATCGACGAAGCTCATTTACTCTTTATCATATAATTCTTTTATGTTTGACCAAATTTTTTCAACAACGTTAGTTGATAATGAAAGCATGCAGTCGGTATACGAAAAAAAGTAACCTTACTGTACAAAAATGACCATCCAGGATTAAAAAATGAGTGACCAGGGTACGTTTACTTACTACAAGCTTTCGTTATCAACCAACATTCTTGATAAAAAAAGGCGAAATTTGGTCAAACATAAAAGAGTTATATGATAAAGAGTAAATTAGCTTCGTTGATTCGACGAACAGGGTTTCAGGGTTAAAGTGTTCGTCGATTCAACGAAGAGTAACCATAATGTACAAAAATGAAGAGTAACCGTCAAGGGTTAAAGGAAACACCAGAGACCGGTGCTCTCTATTGGTGTTTCTTTGCTACTTTTGCCCGGGACTAATAAAATACACAATATAATATTTAAAAATGTAAATATTTCGTGTTATTGTTGAATCTATTGAAATTTTGAATTTTTCGAAAAAACTTATTTTGTTAGAAAACAAATTTAATGAAAACTTTTACGCATCTCAAAAAACTTGGAAAAAAAGGAAAAACTTGGCAAATGGCAACGCTGTTGTGAATTATTAGGTAAAATTAAGGCAAATTTAAATTGAACTTCAGCTTATATAGAATCATATTTATTGTAGTGTCTTAAATTAGTAAGTATTTCTGCTGATTTTAAACATTTTCAGATAGAATTTACTTGTATTTCTCAAACATTCTGATAGTTTTATGTATGGATGGATTTTATATAGATGCTCAAAAATATTTTGCCCAAGCGCTAGACAATGACGCAGAGTATCTATGCAAGTCATTTTGAGATATTTTAAATTTTTCGTTATATTTAAACAGGCGTCAGATATCCGTTATATTGCAATGTTCTTAAGAAAAATTCCGGGTAAATCCATTGGCCAATTCATATGAATATATATCATGTATGTTGTATTGAATACACTTTTTGTTTGTGAACGCTCAGTGCTATGCTGTATTGTGTAGTTCGTATTCCAAACGTCAGAAAACGATAAGAATAGAAGAAAATTTGATTTTCAAGTAACAAAATGAAAAATATTACGGAAAAAAGTAAATTTATTAATTATTTGTGTGAACTGTTATAATTTTTAAATGTTACATAGAAAATATTTTGTATTTTTATGCTTCTTTTTGATTGCTGGCATTTACATAAACTGATAGCATGAAACCAATACAACTTCCAAAAACATATGAAAATAATTTGTATAAATGTATCGGATTTTTATATGAAAATAAACAAACTACAACCACACACTATTGTATATTCGTCCAACAATACAATGAATACAACGATACAAGGGCTTGTGTGATTTGCACACATTATTTCAGTTTGAATACAGGCTATATTAACCGGCAATTGGAAGAAAATTTTTGTAGTGTGACCTGGTGTGTTTACTAATTTCAGTTTTGACTTTTGGTACATCGTTTTCTATATACACATGTAAAGCTGATGCAGTTCCCCTCAACTGTATACTATAACTCCACATTGTTTTTAGATTGCAATTTTCAGAGGAGGTAAGTCATCAAATTTGTGGTTTTCGGTGAGAACATGTCTATATAAAATTTTCCAATTTATTTTTGGAGTTATATTTTGGAAAAATGATGGCCAATCAATTACATCAATTTTTGTGAAATGACTAGACTTTTTGTGTACGAACTGTGGTGAATTGCCGCAATGTCGGCAATTACTTCACATATCAAAATGCTTTCCTTACCTTAAAATAGGCAAGAACAAATTTTCTTGTGGGGAAAAAATTCCATTCAATGGAATCCACCGAAGAAAAGTGAATTTCCAGCAATCCCTATTCAGAACACTCTGAGAAAAGTTTCTCAAAAATCTGCCGTTCGGAGTCAACTTTAAACCATAGATCCTGTCACTCATGTATGAAATTCATACACGCAATATAAGAAACTAGGTCGTAACCCTGACTGAAGGTTTGTAACGACCAATATGAACGTATGTAACTTCAGAAAATGCATTCTTTGGCTTAAGACATCACCCCTCTTTATATTATGGAATATATGGAATACCTCCTTTAGCTGCAAAACAATCTAACTCAGTACTCCTGTACAAAGTGCCATGACTTTACTGCTGATGATTTTCAGGGTAATCTGCAAAGGAATGTTCTACCATTTGCAATCGTAAGAATGTCATTGATGTGATAATTATTAGCAGCAGATTTCTGGCAAAAACTCTGAGAGTAAATAAAGTGCCATGAAAAGTTTCTCAAAAATCTGTCGTTCGGAGTCTACTTTAAACTGTAGGTCCCACCACTCATGCATAAAAATTAACACACACAACATAAGTGGTGTGAGAAACTAGGTCGTAATCCTGACTAAAGGTTTGTAACGACCAATTATGTTATATATGTATTATTTTTTCTAGACGATATTAATTGGATCAAAAGCTTTAAAAGAGTTTGCGTGCAAATATTTCGACGTTTATATATAAGGGACACCCTACTTTGAAAACAAAACTATACGATAATCTGAAATATTTTTGTACAATTCTTTTTTAATTTTCAAATAATTTTTTGTCATATTGACTATCAGTATTAATTCCCACTAAGACAGTCTCTACCTGCGCAAAGAAACTTTTTGATTTATTCATGTTCAAAATAAAATATTGTAAAAAGACTGAGGTCCTCGATTCAGTGAACTAGTTCTGAGACGAAAGGCAAAAGTTGTTTTCGTTTGCTGTCTATATATATGTATGTATATCTATGAATTGGCCATAAATCTTGTATTTATTTATATTTATCTTTATATTATATTTAATTTATATTTTGTTGCTGAATTGCAACAAATTATTCTTAAAGTATTTATTAATAATATAAAAGTGCTTTGGACTTATGAATTTTCCTACACGTATAAAACATTCCAGGAAACATGAAACCCCAGACAAATGCAATACACATAAACAAAAGCAAAACTTGAACCTTAATCAGAAGTTCAAGGTTTTTCTTTATCATAATTTGAATTAGTTGTTAAAATCAAAAATAAGGGAAAATGCTTAAACCCAGCAAAAATAAAAACAAATAAAAAATTACAAGAAGTTAGCAAAATAAGGTTGTTCACCTAATTTCGTGCAAGCATATGTACACAAGTATGTTTGTCCATTTATACAAACGTTCAAGCGGACATATAAAAGAAATTCTATATAAACTGAAATATAATTAATTTGAAATAATAGGAAGGTGTTTTTGCCACACTTGCGAATTTACGAAATAAATGATTATGGTTTATAAGATGAACATTTATTTTGTGGCAAGAGATTTGTTGCAATAGACATATAATAGCAATTAATATATTTAACATGTAATTTTTCATTGTTGCAAGAATACGATGCAGAATATAGAAGCAAGTCTACCTGTGAGAGAATAAAAAAAATTATTTAAAAATTGATGCAGCCGTAGCTAATTTATCGCCAAATACCTTAAGTGGTATTCCGAAAGCAACCTGTATTGTTAGAAATGTTTGACATGGAGAAAAGTTAATGTAAGTGTCTGCAACCACACATTCACTTACTTACTTACTTACTTAATTGGCCATAACAACCCGATTAACGGATTTCGGCCTGCCGCAACACATCCTTCCAGGCGCCTCTGCTTCTTGCGCGCCTATGCCAGTTGGTCACACCAATCGATGACAGGGCTCCCTCGATTTGGTCCTTCCAACGGATACAAGGTCGTCCTCTTCGCCGACTTCCGCAGATCCCCGCATCAAACACCCGTCTCGCTGGAGCATCCTCCTCCATTCGAACGACATGGCCGAGCCAGCGCAGCCGCTGGATATTAATACGCTGTACAACGTCCATGTCGTTGAGGAGCTCATACAGCTCACTATTGTATCGAATGCGGAAATCATCGCCAACACGTACTGGACCGAAGATCTTACGCAGTACTTTTCTCTCGAACACTCTCAAGGCTGCAGCATCAGCACTTAATAGGGTCCATGCCTCTGCGCCATAAAGAAGCACGGGTAGGATGAGCGTCTTGGAGAGTGTTAGCTTCGTCGTACGAGAGAGGTCTCTACTACTCAATTGCCTATTGAGACCATAGTAGCACCTGTTGGCAAGAGTGATCCTGCGCTTGATCTCCAGACTGACATCATTTGTGGTGGTAACGGCGGAGCCAAGATAAATAAATTCCTTGACTGTTTCAAAAGTATAGTTATCGGCCGTAATCTGAGAACCAATACGCCGCACGTCTCTACTTGTCGATAACATATACTTTGTTTTGCCCTCATTTACTGCCAAATCCATCTTAGTATACTCGCATTCAATAGCACTAAAGGCAACAGTAACGTCTCGCTTCGTACGCCCTATGATGTCAATATCGTCAGCAACTGGACACTTTTTTGAAAAATAGTGCCACTGCAATGCACTCCTGCCTTTCGCAGAACACTCTCCATGACGAAGTTGAAGAGGTCGCATGATAAGGGGTCGCCTTGTCTGAAACCTCGCACGGTATCAAAAGGCTCGGAGAGGTCCATTCCTACCTTGACGGAGCTACAGGAATTGCTCAACGTCATTCTGCATAGCCTTATCAGCTTCGGAGGTATATCGAGCTCAGACATTGCGGCAAAAACACGATCCCTTATGAGGCTATCAAAGGCAGCCTTATAGTCGACAAAAAGATGGTGTGTGTCGACTTGTTTCTCGTGGGTCTTTTCCAGGATTTGGCGTAGTGTGAAGATCTGGTCGATGGTGGACTTACCAGGTCTCAAGCCGCACTGATAAGGTCCAATCAGTGTTTTGACGAGTGGCTTCAGTCGTTCACACAATACGCCTGTAAGAACCTTATATGCGATAGGGAAAAGGCTTATACCCCTATAGTTGGCGCATATAGTAGGGTCTCCCTTTTTCAGGACAGGACAGAGGACACTGAGGTTCCAATCGTTGGGCATACTTTCCTCTAGCCATATTTTGTAAATAAGCTGGTGCATGCGCCCTACCAACTCATTACATCCGGTCTTAAACAATTCAGCGGGGAGGCCATCAGGACCTACCGCTTTATTGTTTTTAAGTCGCGTAATCGCGACTTTGACCTCTTCATGGCTAGGCGGCGGAATCTCCACGCCGTCATCATCGATCGGGTTCGGAACATCATCTCTAAAGGCGGTATTGGTGTCGTCATCGCCTTGTAGCAGAGTAGAGAAATGTTTCCTCCATAACCTCAGTACTCCCTGCGGATCTGTTACTAAGTTTCCATTTTCGTCCTTGCAGGAAGACGCTCCGGGTTTATAACCCTCGGTTAGACGCTTAACCTTTTGACAGAATTTTCGAGCGTCATTCCTACATCTATACATCTCGACTTCCTCACGCTCACGCCTTTCCTGCTCCCTCTTCTTGCATCTGAAAAGGCGTCTCTCATCCCTTCTCTTCTCTCTATAGTTCTCGACAATGGCTCGCGTAGCGGCTGACTGCAACGTTTTCTTGTATGCGGCGTTTTTCGCTGCAGTTGCCTCGCGACACTCCTCATCGTACCATTGATTTCGTTGGGGTGGGCGTTCGAAACCAAGGACTGTTTCCGCAGTAGTGCGTAAGGAGTGGGAGATGTTGGCCCACAGTCCGCCAATGTCGTTGAGATTAGATGGGGAACGACGGAGCTTATCCGAGAGTTGAGCGGAGAACGCCTCAGCTGTCCTTTGTGATCGGCTTCTTAACGTCCAGCTTTCGCAATGCACTAGAGTGCGCAGACCTCGAAGCGCTAATGCCCAATCGAAACTTGCCTGCGACAAGGTAGTGGTCCGAGTCGATGTTTGGACCTCTGAATGTGCGCACATCTAGTACACTGGATACGTGCCTTCCGTCTATCACAATATGATCGATCTGGTTGGATGTTGATCGATCAGGGGACATCCATGTGGCCTTGTGAATGTCGAGATGTTGAAACTTAGTGCTACATACTACCATGTTACGCGCCGCGGCGAAATCGATCAGCCTCATACCGTTGGAGGTAGTGTTCGAGTGGAGGCTGAACTGTCCGACAGTGAGGCCAAAGATACCTTCCCGCCCGACCTTCGCATTGAAATCTCCGAGGACGATTTTGGCGTCATGGGTCGGGCACTTATCATATACGTCCTCGAGTTTAGCGTAGAAGGCATCCTTAACCACATCGTCCTTTTCTTCCGTCGGGGCGTGAGCACAAATTAGGCTGATGTTGTAGTATTTTGCCCTGATGCGGATTGTGGCTATTCTTTCGTTCACAGGCGTGAACCCAGAGACAAGGTGTCGAAGTCTCTTATTAACCACAAAACCGCATCCGAATTCGTGCTTATCAACATGGCAGCTGTAATACACATCGAAAGATGCCAGCCTTTTGCATCCTTGCCCTATCCATTGCATTTCCTGTATGGCAGTGTTGTCCGTCATAAATTTTTGAGGGCATCCGCCAGCTGGGCGGAAGCGCCTACCCTATAAAGGGTGCGGACGTTCCAAGTGGCTATTCTTAAATCGTTGTCCTTTGAACGTTTGCCGTGGTCGTCAACTTTTGAGGTGATCTTTTTTAGGTCTGTTGTTCCGGTTTTCATTGGAGCGAATTTTTACGTGGTGGGTTCCAAGCCCTACGCACAACCCAAATTTAACGTCCAGGGGATTAGACTTCGCTGCACGCATTAGTTAACATCTAGCGGGTGCTAGAATGCCATCCAGGAGGGGCCACGAGGAGGCTGCGTGTCAACTTGAATACAGCAAGACAAGGATCGTCCTGGTGGTCGCCAAGTTGACCACAATCAGAAACTTTACCTTATTTGCATGCATTCCATCCCTCCCTACAACCACACATTCATTCAAATCTTAATCCCAAATCACTTATTTTTGGGTCTACAATGGTTTTACTTGTCCGACCTTTTTGCAATGTTGTGCTCTGCGCTTGCCTATTGGGACTTGGATCATAAATAAAATTTTGTTGAAAATAGATGAATAGAATGGCAAATTCTGTTCACAAATAAACGTGTAAGTTGGCAAAGTATTTTTCAGACATACAAAGGTAGTCATAAGTATTTACACAAAAGAGCATTTTTACGTTTTTCTTACAAAAGGTCTCAGTACTTTTAACTGTAAGAAAATTTTGTAAAAATTTTTTTACTATTACCTAGCCTAGAATATGCAGAAGCAAATAAAATAAATTTGGAAAGGTAACGGTTCTTAGTACTAAATAAAAAGCAAATAACCATATGCTTATAAGTTGTCAAAATTATTTACACACGTTTTATTACTTGAATGATACATCACTATTTGCTCTCACTGTACTTTCATTATAAGGATTGAATTTTGTAAATTAGATTTGTTCGGTTAATTTTAACTGATACTGTATGCTTCCTGAAAATGTTATGATTTGCAATCGTAATAGAGAATACGAATCATGTAAGTCATTTTATTATGGAAATATGCTTGCATGAAACATGTAGGAGTGGGGCTGCCTTCCAAAATGTTAGTTACTTTGTGTTTGAACAAAGTATCGTGTTTCATAATGCCGCTGTACAAAATATATACAATGCATTCTATTTCAAAACGTCGTCAATGTGTATTTTTAAAAAGCAATCAGTCATCGGATTTATAGTTGATGCATTGTTTGATTACTTTGCATATATACATAATTTATATACCGTAGCGAAACTGCATACAAACTAGCGCAAGCATTTGGTGATACATTTAAATATTTCCGACATATTTGTATGTATGCGAAGACGTCCTTTAAACGAAAAATCAATGAAAAAAACAAACTGAGCGAACGTATATAAATTTTGGGGAACTCTTTTGAATAACTATAGGCATGAATAAATTCTCCGTGCCAGCACCATCAACATAATATATTTTTAGATAGAATGATATTTATACATATGTACATTGCATACATACTTATTATACTTATGTATATACATAAGTATGTAATAATAGATGAAACTATGTACGTAAAAATATTTTTGCATCACAACAACAATTATTTCTATACCTCCACATACGTGTACTCTTATAACCAGTAGCATATGCACGTAAACGTACGTTACTGCAATAGACTGTATTTTCATACGTAAATGTATGGATCGTTTTGGAATTAAATTAAGAACTGCGTTCTTTTCATCCGAGCTGCTGTAAATCTGTGCCGTATTTATAACCATAATATATTCAACAGAGCCATGAATTATTTTTTTAAGGATGCGAACGAGAAAGTTAATTGTAAAATAAACCATATATAGTAACTATCTCACTGTATTCATATCTATCCTGTCATATCTTGAATCTTGTATAAACACACACCATGATTATATTTCAGAATTTATGCAATACAGTTACTACCGTCATAGTGATATATTTTGAAATTTGCCTTTACCCATGTCACTAGTATTAAGTGAAGCTTATGTAGCGATGTAAAATTTTCATAAGTCACGTATCTTTGTGAATAAATGTGTTTTAAGTATTTGTGTAAGGAAAAATACAGAATTTGCCAACATCTGATCAACAAAAATTTACTAAGTGCCGTTACACTGATAATTACATGGCTAATTTAATAATATATATTAATAGATAGCCTAGGTTGCTTAATTCGAAGCTCCGGTTGTTATAAAGATTTGGAAAAATGTAATGGTATCACGATGGATTTAATTGAACAAAGTGGGTCTTTCAAAACCGTAATCAGACGGCACAGTTTTGCTCAACATCCAATTAAATCCAACGTCAACATTCCGATATCTACGAGTTCACTTTATATAAGGAAACCTTACTTCGCTTTCACATTAATAATAAAGAAATACGCTAACATTCTTAGGTAAAATAACTTTTATTGGCTTTTAAGGTGGTGCAAAGTGTCACATTGATTTCCAGATATTTTGTACAGACTCACATCTGACTTCGAAAGAATGCAAAGAAGTCAAAACAAAATTCTGAGTATATAACGACTGCAACGTTAAATATTCAAAATTAAAAGAAACCTAAAAGTGATACCTGGCTGAACCGATTAGCTCACAATATTTTAAATTATGGTCACTTTCATTTACCATAGAGAGCTACAGCTACTCTCATTCCTCGAAAATGAATAACTTTTGTCTTAAACATAAAATTTTGTCTTGCGTTAATCATGCTTAATCAAAAAATTAGTTTTGAGATTCAAAGACCGTTACAAAATTTGACAATTGTTACATATGAGATAAATTGACCAATAAACTGTTAAAATTATACGTAGATTACTGTGTATGAAAAATACGATCGAGTGCAAGTAGTGTGTCATATATATATGGCTTCAAGCATTTTTTAGGCTCGAAAATGCCACGAAAGTCTTTCATTAAGCGCTTTCTACATTTAATATTGTTACGTTTTTACCTTTTTAAAAACGTTTAAACTATGAGCTCGTAGATTGCAAATAAAATAAAAATAAATTTGTGTTTAGTTTTAATTAAAATTCTATATTCGCACAATTCTGTATGCAACTGTTCACAACTTAATGTAAACAACATTAACATTACATCTGTTTACACTATTTGCATAAACAATAATAATTAATAGACAATTATTCGACTGATGTTTGTAACGGAGATCTTCAAACCACGTTTACTCTCTTTAAACACACCGCGTCTTCACACAAGATTTACTGAACTTCACTAACTCAGTCGCCTGCTTTGCCTTGACATTTATATGGCAAAGTAAACAGTCTGATGAATGTTTTTGAAGGACAACGTTCATGACTTCGCCTTCTCGAAATCTCTATAAATGTAAACATCGTTGCTTACGTTTATTATTGTAGTGTTTTTGGTATATTTTTGTTTACTTGTTTACCATTTTTATGCTTGTGTTTGTTGTTATATTAAGCAGTATGATAATTTATAAACAGGTTTGTTTACTGCTTTGTTTTGTTTTTGTAGCTTTTGTTTATAACTTTAATGTTAAACGATGTAAAAGCAAAACACCAGTATCTAGATTTTTTTTCGTTTTCATAACAGTATTATTTATATATATACAACCAACATTTTTAAATCGTTTGAAAGACTTATTAATGCCATTGTGTGTTAATATTGATCAAATGTCTGCTATGGCTTCTATGGCAGTTTAGAGCAAGTACTTTGTCATATTTGCTTAATAAACGTCAGATAATATTTTTCATTTTGAAGAATTTTTGCAAATGTCATGGAGTCTTTCCTTAAGAGCTTTTTTAAATTTCAATAAAATAAAGTGTGTGTTAGATATGACCAAAATTTTTTAATTCATTCAAAAGACCTCTTGATGCCATATGTGTGGAACATGTCTGCATTGGTTTCTCTGGGTGGAGCACAGCGATCAAAATTTCAAGCTGTCCAGCGTCCATTCATCGAACACACGTCGTTATCTATAGTCATTTGCCTTCAATTCCTGTATCAATTATATTTTGCATTGCAAAACACTAATACGCCAAGTTGTAGTGTGCAAAAACCGAGTTCTAGTGAGCTACGAGAAATCGACTGCCATGAATTTTCCTGCACACTCTTAAGGACGGCGGCAATATTTTCGGCGGATCTTGTGTTTCGCCGACAGCTATTATTTACTGACCCAGTAAATTCAAATTTATTCATCGCCTTGCGAATAGTGCCCTCGGTAGGACGATTATGGCGATCGTAAAGTGGACGAAAAGGTGGTACATTGTCGAAACAGGACGCCCATTTTGATAAAAAAAAATGTTTTATTTGCACGTGTTGTTGATTGCTGTGACTGTCCACGGTGATTTGGCTAAAGAGATTGAATAGAAGACAACTAATTTGACAGATGAATCTCCAACAAGATGGTCGTTATCACCTGTAAAATTTCCGAAATCCCTGTTGGAAGCTACTGGTGTTGTGTTTTCTAAACAGAAAGACTTTTCCATTTCCAGATCATTCTCAAAGTTTGTTTCTTGATTAGTTTCTCATTACTTTTGCACGGTAATTTATTGTTAGTGATGATGCCCTGCCTGAAAATCTGCAATGCGATACGTGAAAAATTTATTGATCTGTCGAGACTACAAATAACATGTAATTTTTAAACATGCATTAAACATGTGTAAAACCGCTTCTCTGTATTTAGTTTCTTACTGCGTCATACAAATAACACACGGCTATATATTGTATTTGAACCAAATGATATTGTGTTTCTTTTCCATTTTTCATTCCAGAACTTACCTACTCCTCAGCTGAATTTAACACAATATATTGCAATTTAAACAATATTAAGAAGGTATGGTAATAACTGCATACAATTTAGAAAAATGCAATTTATGACTCAATTACAAAAAGCATATATTGTTGCAATAATTATATTCTTCGTCTTTCTTTTTGAAACATTTTAAATACCAACTTCTACTCCAACATAATATTCTGCAGGCAAATCGAGGGAGATGCTCAAACAGCACTAAAAACATTATTAATGTTTTGCACAACCACTGAATTTTAATGCTCAATTATTTTCTCAACAGTTTCAAAGGATATTTTTAATGGGAAAAATTAAAAATATTTAATGTCACACATAAAAATACAATGTTGAGCACAATATATTTCTGTATTTTATTTTGCAAATACAAGGTTTGTACTGCAAAGTCAAATAAGTTTAATTGCGCAGCAGTTAGATGTTAATAACGCTGCACAATATTCAAAGCTACACTGAGGCGCTCAAATAGCTCATCGTTGGATCGAATGCGGAAATCATCACACTAGAACGAAGATCTTACGTAGGACTTTTCTCTGAGATACTTACTTATCATACTCCCAATGAGAGAGTTAATTTTCCTATTGAGACCTTAATAATACCTTTTGCTAGAGCGATCCTACGATTGCTCTCCAGACTGTCATAATTTTTGCTGGTTACAAAAAGCCACCATTAACAAATTTACTGACAACGTCGAAAGTATAGTAAACTAGGGATTCATGCCCCATGTCTCTACTAGTCGACAACATATACTTCGTTTTGTTCTCTTTACTAACAACAGACCCATTTTAGTAGATCCTTATTCAACAGCACTAAGGGCAACACTAACACCTCGATCGTTACACCCAATAATGTCAGTGTCGTAAATGGAGGCAAGCAGCTGGCGACTTTTGTAAAAAAGGAGGACGAAAAGGATGAAATTGCAGGAGTCTTATCAGTATCGCAAGAATATTGAGCTCAGACATTGCGTCACAAACACGTGTGTGTAATTTTATGCATGAGTAACAGTTCGTGCTGTTTAATGCCGACTCCATGCAACAGATTTAAGAAGCTTTTCTTGGCAATTTGATTTTCATTGCAATTTGATTGCTGAAAAAATAATTTTTCATATCTGGTCTGGATTTTGAGCTACAGGTTCGAGTCAGTAAGTATTCGTATGACCGACAAGGGAATCTTTTCGCTTGGAAATTATAGACTAATAGAAATGAATTTAAAAATTTAAATAACATTTCTTGTCAAGAAGTTAATCTCTTGTGTTATTATTTAATTATTATTCGAGTATAAACAAAAATCCGTTTTCCTAATTACTCCAACATTCTTTATTTGTAATTTTAACCTTTATTAGTTAATATATTAACCCTTAGCTTTAAGGTTGTAATATTATTTTCAAAACAATTTTGGTCTTTACTAAAGGAGTGTCTTTGGGTGCCTTTGTGGAATTTCATTTAAGTTTTTTTGTATAATTATTAGCTGAACCCTTTTGTGTAATTATTTCCCTTTTTTAATAGAATTCTTTTGAAATTTACCTTCTGCATATAAATGGACAGAGTTCTTATTAATATTTCCATGTACTTTCTTTGTTTTTAATAATGAATTGAAAAACATGTTAAGCTTTTAATAGAATTATGCCGAATAGAAAATTATTAAAGAATTCATAATGACTTATTACGTTTCCGGAAGCAAACTACTTCCTTTTTGGTTTTTGAAACTGCGTAAAAATAATCATTATAGTTTGATTTAATTAAAAAGAACATTTAAAAAAATTATTGTAGAAGAAAAATTTAAAAATCTAACAAAACAAAATACTTGTAGCTAAAATCAAATGTCTAAGTGTCTGTCAAGTAGGTATATCATCTGCAACAACCCAGGGTATAAAAATAGCTGTGCTCTGCAACATTCCAGATCAATGAAATTCCTGATAGACAGAAAAAAAAGGCTGCAGAAGGCTCTGGAAAGATGCATCATTTTGACGTCCGGCCTAAATTATATTAAAATCTTGCTCCTATGGAGAGCTGATATAAGTTACGGAAGGTGTAGGTCGGTAGGTTTTTAATTGGGATAGTACAACTTGAGATATCATCTTAATAAGTTATAATAGGAAACCTTTTGTTTGATGTGTATTGCAAGTTTAAAACGGGTTCCAATTGCATCCAGAGGAAATCTGGTCTGTTGTTATCTGAAATTGACTAGTTTTTCATTTTCATTTAATATATTGTTACGAAAATGGAAACGGTTAATAACATTTCACATTAAAGCAATAAGTAAAAGCTACAAAAACAAAGACCATGAGTAAGAAAGAGAAGTGGATAGATAAGGAAACGCAACATAAGCGAACGCAACAACAAGCAACGTGAACAAAATACATAAACAACAATGAAGTCGCTATAGAATTCTCGAGAAAGCGAAAACAAGAACCCTCTCCTTCAAGAACGTTCGTCAGACTGATTTTGTGGGCATATAAAAAGGCAAGACAAAACAGATAACGAGCAGTAGTAAGAATTCAGTCAGTCTTGTGTGAAGACGCCATTGCGTGCGAAGTAAACAGTCGTGGTTTGAAGATCGCAGTTGTGAAAATCTATCGAACAGTTGTTAGTGTTTGCGCGGACAGAAGTATAAAGTAGAATAGTGAACAAGCAATTATTGTTGGAGTTGTAACAGTGGTACATAAAAGTAGTGCGAACAATAAAGAGTTTAATTGAAACAAAACACATATTTGTTTTTACTTTGTTTGCAATCAACTCATGTTCTAAATGTTTTTAGCCCTGGACGGTTACTGTTCGTCGAATCGTCGAAGCTCATTTGCTCTTTATCAATTAATTCTTCTATGTTTGACCAAATTTTGCTCTTTTTCTCAACAACGTTAGTTGGTAAAGAAACGCATATCTTCGTTGTATACGTATGTATGTCATGTCACGTGAAAGTGAACTGGCTACCATGATTGTTCGATTTGACTCGTTCGACCCTTTGTTTTTAGTTTTCTTAAGTCGCAGATTGAAGTCGCCGTGGTCTAGTAGGTAGTGTGTTGGCTTATTAGACGAAAAGCCATTGTTCGAGCCCCAGGCCAGACATCAAAATAAAATACTCAAAATAAAATACTTTCTTCGGCTACTTCCTCTCAGCAGATTTCTGGCAAAAACTCTGAGAGTAAATAAAATTGCCATGAAAAGTTTCTCAAAAATATGTCGTTCGGAGTCGACTTTAAACTGTAGGTCCCGCCACTCATGTATAAAATTAACACACACAACATAAGTGGTGTGATACGCTAGGTCGCAATCCTGTCTGAAGGGTTGTAATGGCCAATTACGTACGTACGTAAGTCGCAGATGTATAAATAAATGTCCCCTATGGAGACGTTTGTGTCTTGACACTCACTTCCTACCAGTAAACATGTAAACGTATGTCCATAAGCCTGATAGCCTCAAATACACATTTATTTTGTTGAATGGTATTAAAATAATCCATATACACCCATGTATTCTATTTTTCAAAGATTGCTATGTTTGCTGCGTTGCTTCTATTGTGTTAATAGGATAAATTGCAATTACAAAAAGGACTCAGAAACAACTCTCTAAAGTGTCGGCATATAATTAATTTCCTTGAAGAATATGTGATGTTTTTTTGTGAAAGATTTCCTTTTGAACAGTAACGTAATTAGTGTATTATATGGACAATTTTTCTTATATTCCGTAAATGCTTTATTCGATTTCGAAAGTTATTCTCTCTAAAAATGAGCTTCGGTATAAGTACTCAAAATTGTAAATCAGTTATTAAATGCTTTTAACTGTGCTACTCAATACTGTGCTACCCAATACCAATAGACCTAGACTTGATCTCGCCGTGGTCTGCTAGGTAGTGTGTATTTCTTCGGCGACCTTCCCTAAGGTCAAGTACTCCATTTAACCCATTTGGAATTGAATGTACAAGTTTTGTTTAGAGTTTTGTGGTAGCTCCATGAGCAAGTTTTTCGGTTGAATTTTGTTTGAGGTTTAGCGATTACGTAACCGTAACTTTCAAATGATCTCTTAAATACTCTCTTGAAGTCATATCGGGAGTTTGTATAAGAATATTAAGCCTGGGGTGACTTTTTTGTCAAAATGTATTGCCGTACTAGGACTTTTGCTGTCCCCTGTATGTATGTAGACTTATTAAAAGTTTTAATCTGTTAAAAATTCTCTCTCTCAAAATGAGAAATCAATAAAATTTTTTGTCTTTTTCAAATATAAGCACAAAGTTAATCTCATACAAAATCATCACCCCAAACAAATAGAAAATCTCCGCCTAATTGCCTTTTCCACTTTTGAACACATTGTTGTTCACTTTTAATTAAAACCATAACGCAAATAGTATGTGACTTTTTATGGCTTTTATTTGGAAAAAAAGTGTATAATTTTATTGACTTTATTTAAAATAGCCAGGGATTTTCGCAACTTGGTTTTAAATCAACAGCTTATGCAACTATGTCGTGCAATAAATTAAATATTTAGTTGCCATAGTGCCATAGAATTAAAAGAAATAAAAAAAATTAATTAAAACAAGTGATTAAAATTGTTTAAACAATTGCAATTTTTTATAGTTTATATTTAAAATTTTATTTAGAACAAGCTAACCCTAGTGTGCTTCGCTACCCCTATGGTAATAAAAAATACAAAAATATTCAAAGTTACTTGGTCCATGCACAATACCAATCAAGTGATTGTGAACTATGAATATTCTGTGTATATAAATATTCTGTGGACCATAAAATCTTATTCTTCGTCTTGATCTTAAAATATTCCATCAAATTCGAAACCAGAATTCTATCTGTATGATTGACACGTAGCTATTTGTTTGCAGTGGTAGGCTTTCGATACAAGAGTTATAAGCACTATCCTGCAAGCATTTTTGAAAGTGCTTATATCCGGGAAATACTACAGTTACTATTAAAGTCTTGTTGGAATATGAATAATAAGATGACCAGCATTCCTAATTTGCTTTCAAGCAACAAAATTAAAAGTATTACATTTTGCGCGCTGAACACCAATCAAAATGGCGAAACAATATGGCGGTCAAGTAAATCATATTAATTTTTATAAACCTCGACCGCCATATTGGATCCACTATTTTGAATTTTTAAATCTGAATAAAGATCCGTAATCAGCGACCCCAAAAACCCCTGAGTAACAATTTTCATGTAAATCTGATTAATTTTTAAGGACCTCCGTAATGTGTTTCTCTTTCCCTTGCACCCACCCCCTACTTTAAGGGTGCATGCAAACAATTTGGCTTTGGGCTCATTTTAAAGAGCAAAGATCAATTGTCAATTTCTGACAATAGCGATGGTTCTAGGACGTTAGAGTTTAGCTCTAAAATTTTTCAAATATGGCCAAACCTCGAAAACCTGACGTGATTTAAAATGGCTTCGGAAATACCTGGAGCCATCTTATTTGTAAAACCCAAGCAGGGCTGTGTTATCTGTGCGAATAATTACAATTTTGAAATGTTAACTGTTGATTCAATTTGCATAGAAAATATTTTGCTTTTTTATTCTTTTCTTGATTATTGGCATTTACATAAAGCACCTCCAAAAACATAAGAAAAAAATGTGTATAAGTGTATCGGATTTGTATATGAAAATTATCACCAACAAGCATACACTGTTGTATATTCGTCCAACAATACACTCAATACAATGATACAAAGGCTTGTGTGAATTGCCCAAATAAATAAAATTGATTTCCCGACTCGAAAAGTCTTCCTTTAACAAAAATGAATTGAAAAATAAATAATAAAAAAAGTTTTTAGAAATTATGGCTTTATACACAAACCTTAGGGGCGCTAAAAAGTTTTAGTTTGAAAAGCAAAAAAGACATTACTTTTTTATGATATTCATACTGACCATATAAATTAATTTTTAATAAAATAGGTATTTTGTTGGGCTTCTGGTTTATAAATTATTTATTTAACCTGATGTGTTGTTTAAAGTTTCATATTATTTATTCTATTTTAATACGTTCGTTGTGATTTTAGTTTTAATATTAATTTAATTTCGTATTAATTTTAATTTTCACTTAAACTTTATCCACTATGTGGAACTTTTAAAAAATTAAAATAATTTTATTACTTTCAGCTATTAATAGGTATTTATTTTAATTTTATTTCAAATTATTTTATGAAATTCTTAACTTATAAGTATTTTAGTTCCTTTCAATTTAAAGGGTTTCACTTAAACTTTATCCACTATGTGGAATTTTTAATAAGTTAAATTAATTTTTATTTCTTTCTATTTTCAACTGTTGTTTTTAATTTGATTTGAAATTATTTTTCAAAATTCATATTTTAGTTTATCAATTTTTAAAGTAGTTTAGTTTTATCATATAAGTAAAGGTTTCACTGAAAGCAATTAATATTCTTAATGTTAATGGCACTTAAACTTTATCCACTATGTGGAATTTTTAATAAGTTAAATTAATTTTTATTTCTTTCTATTTTCAACTGTTGTTTTTAATTTTTATTTAAAATTATTTTTTCAAAATTCATATTTTAGTTTATCAATTTTTAAAGTAGTTTAGTTTTATCATATAAGTAAAGGTTTCACTGAAAACAATTAATATTCTTAATGCTAATGGCACTTTCTCAAAACCGTCCTCACTGGACCGAAGCGTAAGTTAATACTGAAACTCAGCTTTCAATGAAATACGTTAAAATAGCAAAGGATAATAGAATTAAAAAGAAGATCAATGAAAAAAATATCAATGAAACTCTTCCGCATAGCAACAGTTAGAATAATAATTAAGAAAGCATCAAAATAATTTTTACTTTACTAAGCAACAAAGAAGCAATAACAAAAATATCAATGAAAAGAAGAGTAGCAAAAATGTTATTCCTTAACATATTAACTTGCGTAGTAACAATTAAGAATACTAATTGAAAACATAAATATAATTTTTACAAAAAGGCAATAACAAAAAATATGAATGAAAAGAAGAGTAGTAAAAAGCAATAACAAAAAATATGAATGAAAAGGAGAGAAGTAACAATGGAATAGAGTAGAACAATTAATTAACCCATTGTTAACTTATATATATTCTTGCTAAAAGTGACCTTTTCGTTGTCTTTTATACTTATTTGCGCCTTTATGAATAAAAATGTATATCCCTCATGAACACATAAACTTTATTTATAAGAAAAAATATTCACACTGTCATAGAGCAAAGAACTTTGCCCGTTGACTTTATATTTTCATTGCATTACTGTAAAGTTTTAGTCTTCTTTTTTGATGAAATTCTCTTTGCCTCTACATTTATATATACTTTTACATGTAACACACAGCATTAAAACAATTTGTTTGTTTGTGTTCTCTTACAAGGACTTGTGTGAATTGCCCAAGTATTTGAGGTATACGAAGTTGTAAGTCGCCGTAGTCTAGTACTGCGTACAAATCCCAGGTCAGACATCAAAACGAAAATATGAAAAAATATATCTCTTTTTTTACTCTGAGAATAAATAAAATTGCTATGAAAAGTTTCTGAAACATCTGTCGTTAAACAACTTTAAACTGTATGTTCCACCACTCATGTATAAAATTAAGACACACCATATAAGTGGTGTGATAAATTAGGTCGTAATCCTGACCAATTATGTATGTATGTAAATACGATCATATTCTGTTCTTGCAATGCTGATTGAGTTCTGTCTTATCCACGCACTAAAGTTAATTAATGAAATGAAAACAAGAAGAATCAGTGAAATAAAAATTACAAAGAAAATTGATTTTTTTAATTTTGTCGTGTTTTTATTTCTATTTTCCTTCAGTGTGCTTCCATTTCCATTAATTATATTGTGTGGCGGCGAATTGTCTTTTTTTTTGGCATATTTAAGTAAAAACGCTAATTGAATTGTTCAGGATTAATTTGGTAAATTTTTAAAACTTATTTTCTTGTAGTTGTACGCTTCAAGTGCTTCGTCGCACGAATTTTATCGTTTGGTTCAAGTGTATCTTTAACATTTAATGCAAAAATAAGATATTAGTAGGCGAGAAGATGGATTTCGATTACAATGCTGTACTACACTAAAGCTAGTTTTGCTTTCGTCCAGAATTGTTTACAATTGAATGCAATTGTAAGAATTACTCAAATAATTGATATAAAATGAGAAATATATGACAAAATTTTTTATTTTCATTTGTATTATGTATTTTATATTTATTTATAAAGGTTTCCCTATACAGCCTCAAGATATACAGTATAGAGAAAAAGTCTAGGCACCCCTCTACATTTTAGTTTTATGATCCAGTTTGTGGGAAAAATGACAGAGTCCACTATCAAGAGATTTGGTGTTGTTGATGATGAAGTGCTTGATCACCTTTTAAAACCAATGTTCATAGATACATGTTTTATATCCGTGTAATTACTTCGACAACTATCATCGATCGGAATATATAGTTCAGGAACAATATGTTAAGGGCGAACAGAAAAATTGCCTCTTCGCTCAATCCCGGTTATAAAAATGAGGAAAGGGCATCTGTAAATCAATCATTTTGAAATAATGGAAATATATTGCTTATACGTTGGAAGGATAATAATGCTGTCAAAAATACAACAAATGTTGATTTCAATTAAATGGTGCCAACGATTCATCGAAGGAAGAGATGCTGTAAATATTTTCCAACCAAAGTGGTTTTTCGATATAATAGGCATGGGAGACGTTGAGAAGATGGATCTAATAGTTGTAGTCTAACGCTCGCGAATCAGAGATAAGAAATGATGGTGGGCAATATTTGCATGTCTCTTTGACGCCCCTGATTCTAACGTATGGCTGCTGCTAAAAAAGTATCATCCCAGTGATCTGGCATATGCGTCTCTTCACATTTTTCGTCGAAATCTTGCACGTTTCTTACCTTTAAACGTATGGTGCCCCATGTACAAGAGGTTTGCGCATAAACAAATTAATGACACATACACGATATGATGGTAGAAACAATCTAATTAAATATTCTAAAATTGAAAATCGATGTGGATATTGCGGAAATAAAACAAATATGAAAAAGGCTTTCATCCCTAAGAATTCTTTAAAAGTTATCATATGTCCAGTGTACCTAGTGCGCAGTGTTCCTTATATGGGACGGACTACAACTCCAAAATTATAAATTTTTTTTGAATAAAATGATCTTTAGACGAATTAATTATATCATTTTTATTAATAATTGGTGAAAATTATAGAAGTAGAGTGGCCAGGGAACTTCATTCACTAATGGGTTAATTTCTTTATTCCCTCTTTAAAAAAAAAAACAAAAATAAAGGAAACATTCTGGTGACACTATATTTTTGCACTGAAAGTGTGTAGATACTCCCAAGAAGAACTGAGAGTAAATATAAAATTCATAGGCCCAATATATTAAAATGTTATGCCCAATATTTAGTAGGATATCCATTAAGATCAAACACTCCATTTAACGCATTAGGCATTGAATGTACCAGTTTTGTTTAGCGCGATTGAGTTCATTGACTTGCTGAAAGTAGAAACCATTACGAATTCCTAACTCTTCCAAAGTTTTTGTTGAATATATTCTTTAGAATATTTATATACTCAGCCTTATTTTTTATTTCCTCAATAAATTCCAACTGTCCAAACCGCTTTTTTATCCGCTCTAATTGTTATGTCGTCGAGTTTGTTATTATTAGAACGATATAATGTAGCCTTCTATTGTTGTGCTTTTTATTTAACTAACTCGGTTTACCAGTCAAATGATAAATTCAAAATTATAAAATAAGTTTCATATCCTTTTAATCACAAAAAAATAAATACAAAAAAATTATATTTGACCAGGACTATGCGGCTATTTACACTAGTTCCTACAGAAAAAAATCATTTATATAAAAAATTGTAGTGGATTGACCAGCATAATTCCAAGATTTTAATCGACTGACGCATATAAAAGGAATATTATTTGAAACTGCTCAAATGTATAATTGGACAATAGGTACGAAATTCTTCAAATGCCGATATGTTCAACTCAATTGATATATTTAAAAAAAATTTGAGGTTAATAACACTATGCGACAAAATAAAAAAAATTTAAATACACCCAGCTAATAACATAGTGTAGGTTGTAAGTTTTGTTGAGTAGAACTCAAACATATTTTTTTTGTATTTCTTGAACCCTCCAAACTTGTCTTATTTGGCACAAACTGTTATTTTGGACTTTACGCAGAAATTTATTGATTACACATACTTTTCTGAACCAAAATTAGAAAGGAGAGGGACGAACCTTTAAAACGATATACATATTTATATTATTTGACTTAATATGCTATGAAGTTTGATGAGGTAAACTTAACAAATGCGAATTTTTTCATATTTTTTTATGTTTGTCCTTTTATAGTAGCAAACTTTAATTAAAAAATATGAAATAAGTGATAACATTCTGAAATTTCATTATATTGTAAAGACATTGACACTTCGTTTCATCAAATCGAACAAAAATTTCCGTAGTTATTATTTAAATAGGTTAACAGTCGTGTCATATTTTTTACATATAAATAAATAATAATAATAAATTTTAAATATACATAAATGAATTTTCAGCATGAAATGAGAAAATATGAACGGAAAATTAAACTCATTTAGGTTGTGTTCTACTTTATTTGACTGGCAAAAATTTGCTACAACAGATATTTAGAAATACGCCATCAAACCCTTTTACAGCAAACACAATTCCTCACAGAAGTCATGTGTTTGACCGTGTATATTTTTCATACAAATAAAGATAAATAATTGGTCATTCAAATAAGTAAGTTATTCTGCAAAACATTAACCCAGTAAAATTGTCACACTACCTTGTAAATGTTTAATTCCAAATTAACGGTATACTTTCTATTTAATTGAATTTAAAATATATTACTTATACGCACCATCTGCTGGGTAGTGAAATAACTACCCTAGAAAGTATGCAACAAAATAAAAAATGTTTGATTATGTCGTGTATCAAACTAACTGAATTAAATATCAGTCATACGTCACATACTTGTTGTTATGAATTTTACATATTAAATATGAGCATTATGCCAGTGAATAGTTTTGTCAGTTGGTTCAAACAACACTATGCAACAAAATAAAAAAAAAATGAAATACACCCAGCTAATGCCATAGTGTAGGTTATTAGTTTTGTCGATTAGAATTCAAAATTTTTTTTATATTTCTTGAACCCTCCAAACTTGTTTTATTTGGCAAAAACTGTTTTTTGGACTTCACGCACAAATTTATTGATTTCGTTATCAACCAACATTGTTGATAAAAACAGCGAAATTTGGTCAAACATATAAGAATTATATGATAAAGAGCAAATGAGCTTCGTCGATTCGACGAACAGTAACCAATTAGGGTTAAAGTGTTCGCCGATTCAACGAAGAGTAACCTTAATGTACAAAAATGAAGAGTAACCGTCCAGGGTTAATTGGTCCAAAATTGTGTTGTTGTGAAACAAGTAACATGTCTGCCATTTGTTTCTGATTTCCACGTTTTATATTTCTCACATCAAAATTGTTATCTCTAAACAGTCGAAACCATTTTCTGCATATCGCTTCTGATACAGAAAGATCACCACATGCTCAACAAGCATTCGATGCTTTTATGCAGCATTTTTCTTCAAATTAAAACAAAAAAAATTTACCGCTTTCCGCAAATCATCATTTTCTGATAAAAATTCGCCATCTTTAAACACGACAAAAAAAATACGGTGTGGTTTGTTTGTTGTTTTGATGTGTATGTTTGACAGACGCCAAACACTCCACATTTAGTAACTAATCTTTCTATCCTAAATTGTTTTCCACATTCTTTCTACAGTTTCATTCAAGAGCTTTCCGATTTTTATGTGAGCATTATATATAATATACAGTCCTAAGATAATAGAGTTTCCAATAAATATTGGCATCTAAAGAGATGCAATTATTGTATTGAGTAGAGCGGTGACGAAAATTACTCACTGAGTCCTGCTACTGGTTAATATGTGGCGCTGTCTGACTTTCTTATCGTATTATCTTGGGATATCACAAAGTCACCGTAGTCAAGTAGAGAGTATGTTAGCTTATTGAACGTGATGGCATGGTTCAAACCCCAGGTCAGAATTACCATCCTCAAGTCCTAGAAATTCTTTATTTAATTTTTTTCAAACTCATCCACTTTACACAGTATTTTTGCTATTCACTGCATGTGCATTTTTGTGCAACGTGGTCTGTTTGTGTATTTGTAGTTTAAAGAATGATAAAATAAAACTAAATAAACAACAGTGACAGTTGCTAACGGATGAAAATAAATAAAAAAAAATCGTAAATAAA
The DNA here is from genome assembly GCA_958299815.1 of Sarcophaga carnaria. Taxonomy (NCBI): domain Eukaryota; kingdom Metazoa; phylum Arthropoda; class Insecta; order Diptera; family Sarcophagidae; genus Sarcophaga; species Sarcophaga carnaria. The sequence goes on along the minus strand of OY283149.1, from coordinate 68,694,157 downwards.
CGTATGATGGGAAAGTTATACATTCGCAGTTTTATTACAACAAACAAATATAAAATTGAAAAAGGAAACAAGATTGAATTTTTTACAACAATAAATAACACTTTAACAGCTACATGCAGTGCAATTTAAGACAAAAATACAATTACAAACAGCATAATACTAAGGATTGGATACAGTTAGCAGTGAAATATTGTTTTTAAAATCGTAACAAATGTCCATAAAGGATCTGTTCGTGCTTTCTGTTACTCATAGTGTTTGTATGTTTTCTGTTTTCAGATTCGAAGAACAGTAACCGTCCAGGGTTAAATGACGTCGTTTGAAAAGCAGCAAAGGCCCTGATCACCAATATTAATCATACGACATGAAATTAGAAATAGAAGAAAGAAGCCTAGGTACCCCAATATATTTTAGCAATTTTATGAATTTTTAGCAATAATTTTTATAAATAATTGATGTTTTTGTGTACGAGTATATATGTATATTATTACTATATTTCTATTTAGAATAAAACAAAAAATTTTTAAATTTTTCACAAACCAAAATAATAATAAGGGAAACTCTCTTATGACTTTTTACACCTCGAAAGAGTATTGGGGTACAATACTGTAAGACCTTCGTGGCATTATTTTTCTCGAAAATTGCTTTGGAATAATTCCAATCTTTTTTCATTTCGGGTTAATCAAACTCATGGACACGGCACTTGTGATTTAGCAAACTACCAAATAGATCATAGATCATTTTACAAATTTAAATTTTTTCATTTTCCGCTTCTCATAGGTATCGTTCATGTATTAATTTAAATAAAAATACCACGGTGCGACAGTCAAAATATACCAAGCTAATGACATAGTGTAGGTTGTGAGTTTTGTGGAGTAGAACTCAGAAATAATTTTTTTAAATTCTCGAACCCTCCAAACTTCTTTTATTTGACAAAAACCGTATTTTTAATCTTTTCACACAAACTTGTTGATTACCCAAGTTTTTAAGAATGTCTCCACTTATTTCATATTTTTTAATTAAATTTTGAAATTAAGAATGTCCAAACTTGAAAAATAAGAAAAAAATAATATTTTCCAAGTTTACCCCATCAAAACTCATAACATATAAGTTTGAACAAAATGTTCAAAAAAAAAACTTTGGATTAATTTTTAATTTTGTGTGAAAAGATCAAAAAACCATTTTTGTCAAATAAAACAAGTTTGGAGGGCTCGAGAAAAATAAAAAAAAAGTATTTTTGAGTTCTGCTCAACCTAGTGAATAACTTGGACTATGTAGTTACTCGGCTGTATTTAATTTTTAGTATTTTGTCGCAAAGTGTAATTATTGCATTAGATCAAATGAACACTATGAATAAAATATGTAATCAATCCAAAGAAAAGTCTGATGCAGGGATCCATATCATTCTATGTTATAACACATTCCTTGCCTTTTCTAAATTAAGTTATTTAAGATAAATCTGGCAACCTTTAGGAACAAAAGGTATTTATTTCTGTAATACAGCTTATAAATATTAATTTAAAAACGCTCTGAAGTAAACTCCAATAAAATACAGTATGGGCAGTTACGATACAACATCCAGAGCCCTGGTTAGATGTATTAATGCTTTGAAGTTCATTGCCATACCTACCTAACAACATATTGTTACGTTTTTACCTTTTTATAAATGTTTAAAATATGAGTTCGTTGATTGCAAACAAAAATAAAAACAAATATGTGTTTAGTTTTAGATAAACCCTTTATTGTTTGCACTACTTTTGTGTGCCACGGTTTACAACTTGACGAATACAACAATAATTGCTTGTTCACTATTCTTTTCAACGGCGATCTTCAAACCATGACTGTGTTGTCCACATGCAACGCGTCTTCACACAAGGCTTACTGAATTCTTACTACTCGTTCGTGCTTTGTCTTTCCTTTTTATATGCCCACGTAATTAGTCTAATGAAGGTTGTTTGTTTGTGTATTTGTTTATCGTATTGTGTACATCGCTATTCACAGCAGAAACTCTAAGATCTACAATTAAAACATCAAAAAAAGTATGTTTTTTATTTAATTTGAATCAATATTTAAAAGTACAAATAAAACAAAGAGAAAAAAACACAACCTGAATCTTCGCCTTCTGGACTTAATAATGACCAGAAAGTTATTCAAGAATTTATTATTATGAAAACGAAAGGAAGAGAAAAAGAAGCTGAAGGGAATGCTGTTGTTTTGCTCTATTAAAAGTTGTTTGTGTTTATTTTAGCATGCCATGTTAATTTTCTCAATTTACCAAGTTACATCAAGGAGCGACAGGTAAAGGCAGTAGGATAAAAGTAACTAAAAAAAAAATTTTTTTAACATTAAAAAAATATTATTTTTTTGTTGCTGTTTTCGTCGTAATGTTTATCTAATTACTTTGGATAGGTTAACTCAATTTTATTATCTACCTTCTTCCACAATGTTTAGTTAAATTTTTACTTCAGAAGAAAATATATAATATATGAACCTGCTTTGACTTTCAGAACTCCAGGCCTTTACGATTACCTAAAAGAACACTTGCGGCTATTGTTAAAGTTGTCAGCTGCTATCATCTACGGTATGTTGGGATAGGCTCCCGTGACGACTACCGAAGATGGCTACAATTTCTGATTTAGAGTCTTTCCCTAGTATGTTTTAACGGTACCTGGAATTAATGCTCTCAACAGGAATGTAGGCGAAGTTTTGTGTCATAACGAAGGTATAGCACTTCTATGTAATGTCCTACTGCATGTGAAACTAAACTAAGATACGTGCCACAGGGACTGCTAAGTCGGAAAAAGGTTGCTGTCATTCTGAAAGGATTTGATGAGAGCAATGCTCGGTTTTTAAGAAAACCAAAGGGAATGAACGTTGGACTGGATAATTGAGATGAAATGTTCAGAGTGTTCTATGAGCCATAAGACCTTCCAGTAAACTGGTGAGGTAAACTTAGTAGTGACCTAGGTAGCCTAGCCTAATTTAAATATTATTTTAGTCGCTTATAAGGCATACAGTAGTTGATAATAATAATCTATTTGGAGCTCGTTGTGTGTTGATAACGGTAACAGAAATTGCAAAAGGATATATGCAGGTAGTTTGAAGCGAATTATAGAGGCGATTCAACTATAATTCTGTTTCAAAAAAATAATATATAAAAATATATGATATGGATTGATACAATTTGCCTCAAACTTTTTAAATAATAGTTAGCTAATCGCCACTTAAAATTCTTATGAGATTCATAATGTTGCAGATATCTATATAAATTACGCTGTTGTAAATATTCCTTTAGAAACTTAAAATCATTGCAAAAATTAAATTTTATTAATGAAAAGTTGTAAATTTTTTGTAACATAATATCTAAAACCATAAATTATAATATTTACAATCATAAATATTTTTACGTTTATTTAATAAATATGATAGTAATACTGTTACAACGATATAACACCCACTAGAATAGAATACTTTACATATTAAAGCACTTATTTATATTATTTTTTTTTTTATTAGTTTTGTGTGATAAATATTTCAAATATTTATAACATGCGATATTTCATTCGAAAATATCTTACAAAGTCTCGTTTTCTAAAATCATCTCCGTCTGTGTTTTTAGCATATTTACGCTCTTAATTTTGGCAGCATATGCAATTCTTGAAAGTCTTCACAATTTTTTGCAATCTTCTTAACGTTATGTCGCCGTTTCTAATTCAAGAATATTATGATTTAATACACAGAGTCTCTATACATACCATTTCTAACATTATTTTTAAACAACTGTGTTCATTTGCTATCCTCTGAACAAATGACTACAAAATGTAACAATTCAAGTAGCTTCGCATCTGTAAATTAAATGAGGACTGCACGTGCCGACAAAAATCGGAAAAAAAGAAGAAACAAAACGTCTCCTCTCTTTTCACGGAAGCTTGAATTTAAACAAAAAAATTTCCTGTAAGAAAATAATTTCTTTCTTTTTTGTTTTGCTTTATTCTAAATGGAGCAATAAAATGAGAAAAATAAGGAAATTAAAAAAACACCAACGACAAATCCCAAAGTTAATAGCAGAGAATTACTTTGCGTGTTATAGGGTAAATATTTTGACCATGAGGGAATAAAACGCTTGCTTTAAGGGAGAGATTAAATACCATAACTATTTAGAAAAATTGTAAATGAAAGGAAAAATTAAAGAAAATATAATATGTATCGCATTTAAAATGATATACGATTTCTGTAAGGCATACTTCTCTTTTAGAGAAACAATTTTAATGTGGTTTTCTGTATATTTTATATTTATTTATTTATTTCATATTTTAAATTTACATTAAAACTTAAAAATCGAGGTTCATAAAGGACAGAGGTTGTATTTTAATGAGATAATTTGAGATAAGTTTTAACTATCCGTTCAGAAATTTGACAATCACCATCTTATCGGTCCTATTTCATGGACTTTTCTGACACTTTAAGACATGAATAATGTCGCTGTTGTCTAGCATGTAGCAAGTTGGTTTATAAAACGCGAGTCCGTGGTTCAAAAATCATCTTAGACATCTCGAACAAAACAAAATAAGAAAAAAATATTACTTCGGCGACTTCCTCTCAGCAGTTTTGCAACAAAAACTCTGAGAATAAAAAAAACCTGCCATGAAATGCTTCTAAAAAATTTGTCATTCGGAGCTGACTTTAAACTGTAGGTCCTGCCGCTCATTAATAAAATGAACACATACAATGCACAGTGTAAGATTTTGTTAATCTAGCTGGACAAAAGTCGTTTTTTTGAGTTTCAATTTGAGTAAATATTTTTATCCGATATGAAAGAGTAACAAGTGCTCTTTATAAGAAAATCCAAAAATAATTTGTAACAATAACATTATAACGGTACTTTAAACATGTATATTTTTGAGTGAATTACAAACGACAAAAACACTTACATGAAATTGCTCATTCTTAAAAGTTTGTAAGCTTTTTGAAGCTCAACTTATTCGCTATTAATATCACGAGAATTTACTTTTAGAATGTTTTTCTTCATAACGGTTCAACAGCAAATTAGTTTTATACGAACGTCTGAAGTACCTATTTTAAGGCACGTATAAAAGTATGTGCCGAGATTTGCCGTAACTGACACTAAAAGAGATTTAATAAACAGACTTTTAATAGCAGCTGATCCATATATTAACACTTTGCGAAGAAATAATAATGCATATAAGAAAGGAGCATTGACCCCTGAAGTACTACAGTTATTGAAATTTCCAGAAATGACAGAAGAAAACCATGAATTTTAACATTTTATTCTTACTTTAACTTACATGTATGTACATATGAAATATATTTTTATTTAAAAATTAATAAAAATTAAAAAAATGAAAGAAAAAAAATTTAAAAATCAAAACTAAAAAAAAAAATATTACTCTACCTCTTTATTATTTATTTTTAATATTATCATGCATATTCATTGGCAGTGGTCCAATGTATAAAAAAAATTTTACTCTACCTCTTTATTATTTATTTTAAATATTATCATGCATACTCATTGGCAGTGGTCCAATGTCGCCCATTTTTTCGACAATGGTACATGTTGGTCTAGTAGCACCTTGTAACAAAATTCATAAGTCTAGCATAATTTTTTTCCAAGATATTTAATTTTGTTTCCCTAGAGTGCCTAAATCTTACACTGTGCAATGTGGGTAATCTTTACTCTAAGGTTGTAATGAATAGTTAAGTAAGTAAGTAAGACATGAATAGAACTAGTTATTTTAAAGCTGGGATAGTTTATGATGGCCAAGTGATTTAGAGATAGTAGCGCTCAATCTTTTTCTTATCCAAACGGGAACAGCGGAGATGGAAAACTGGAATACCTAAGCTACGTAACATGTCCAAGATTGTCAGCTCCGTACGGGCTCTGGCAAGCTCGTCTGCAAAGTATTTCCTCATGATATTCCTGTATACCAGAACCCCTATAAGAGTTACCTCGAAATTCATGGACAAGGGCGGACGTTAAAATCATGTCCGTTAGGGATTTAATCGCAGCCTCGCTGTTTCAGGGAAACGATTGCCACTCAATAATCATTATGCCACTTTCAAATTGCCATAACCTCTTCTTAAAGAACACTGGAGTGATGAAACAGAAATAAATAAACCACCGACCACTGTATCCCTTAAACTTCGAGCCATCAGTTTAAACTTCAAGGGTCTCATTGGGAACCTCCGGTTCTTCTGATCAGAAGTTCCTAGTTGGAATTCTAAAATCGAAAAATCTATTTAGGAAGTTATAAAGAATATAATAAGATATGAACATATCTCTGTCTTCCCATAATAGCAGCATGTTCGTCATTCATATTGGGCTTGCATTGGGATTGCATTGGGTCTTACTGCCCCAAATTTAGCCCTCAAGTTTAACAGGAGCTCAAAGTGGAGCCAATTGAGTACAGCAAACAATTCCTTTGTTGGAGTGAAACAAAGCGCACTGGTGATCAGAACAGCTGGTTGCCTGCATACTCTGCCTATCACTTGAGACTGGTATAGATGCTTGCACGCCGTCCTCCAAACCATCATCATCATTATAGTAGGGTAAATATGTTGTAAAATTTTAACGTTTTCTATAGAAGCGTAAAATGGTGCAACAATTCATTTTACAAATTTTTTTCCAAGAAATTTATGAAGGTGATGTGGTTTTACTTGCAATACAAAATATAAAAAACATTTTTATTGTGATATCATAACTGTTAAAATAATAACTTAAACAAGTAAATTTTTTTCTAGCATTAAGTCATAGATATAGTCACTTACTCGTACGTACAATTGTCAGTTTTTATGAATTAACTGAATGACTGTTCCTATAACATAAATGGGTCACATGTGTGTGTTTTACTTCTCATACTTATAGTTACGTTATGTTTTCATACATTGAAGACAATGTATTTGAACACAGGTGCAAGAGAATGACTTGTTTATATATCGGCTTGTATAAATTCACGCAATATGTTGCTCTGTTATTCTATTTATTCTGTTATTTGATTGCTGTCGATGTAAAAATCAATTTAATGTAACTGTTCCTTATTTTTTTACTCATGACGCCATGACAAACGAGATAAAAAATAAAAGTTCACATTACTAACGATAGAAGTTGAATTGAAAGTTTTAAAAACTGTTCCAAAGTTAATAAATGACGGAGTGAGATAAGTTTTAACTACTTAGATACTTACATACATAATTGGTCGTCACAATCCTCCAGTCAGAATTAGGACCTAGCTTTTCACTCCAGTTATGTTCTGTGCGTTAATTTTATACATGAGTGGCGTTGCCTGATTCTGAGCGATAGATTTTTGAGAAACCTTGCACTGCAATTTTATTTACTCTCAGAGTTTTTGCCAAAAATTAGCTGAGAGAATGTCGTCGAAGAAGTATTTTTTCATATTTCGCTTTGTTGGAGATCTCTGATCTGCGGCTTGAACCGTGGACTCACATCTAATATGCCAAGACACTACCTTCTAGACTACGGCTTTCCTTTTCACGGTTAAGGAGACGGAATAAATAACAACAACTTTGATAGATACGGTTTCAGTTGTCAAATTTCGCAATATCCTGTTTCCCGGTATATTTTTTGTTTTCGTTTAATTTTTAATTTGGTTTGCACTTTAAGTGTTTTTTTTTCACCACAAGAGATTTTTATTTTTTTGTCTAGTCGTCTTTTTTAAATTATGAGGAAGATTAACAGATAAATACGAGCATTTTAATGGCGAAAACGTTAAGCGCCTTTACACAACTGACTCAACAATCGCACTTCCAATACTGTGGCTGAAATGACAAAAAAAAATAATAATTATAGTAGAAGTGTCTTTACAGTCTTATATTGTACATATTGTTACGTAAATGGAAATGGTGTTACATCGTTTAACATTAAAATTATAAACAAAAGCTACAAAAACAGTGATCAACAAATAAACAAAAATATAGCAACAACAAATGGAAAAAGGGATAAACAAGTAAACAATCAGTAACAACAGCACTGCAAGGACAAACGTAAAAAAATACACAAACAACAATGAAACAACAATGTTTACATTTATGGAGATCTCGGAAAGGCGAAACCAGGAACATTCGACCTCAAGATCATTCATCAGACTATTTACGCCACCATATAAAAGGCAAGGCAAAGCAGGCAACGGGCTCAATAAAAATTCAGTCAGTCTTATGTGAAGACATATTGCGTATGAAGAGAATAATCGTGGTTTGAATATCTCCGCTATAAAGATCTGTCAAACAATTGTTGGTGTTTACGCAGAAGAGTGTTAAGAAGAATAGCAAACAAAGCAAATTGTTTTGTTTACATCCAGTTGTGAACAGTAGCACTCAGATTTGTGTGAACAATAAAGAATTTAATTAAAACTGAACATAAATGTATTTTTATTTGCAATCTATGAAAAAGGTAAAAACCTAACAATATGCTGTTTTTTTTCTAATTTCTTCTGCATTTTATGTTTTCCTTTCACCTCAAGAGATTTCGAAAATATTTTTATTTCTGTTCTCTTTTTTATATTATAACGAAGCTTAACAGTTAAATATGTGGACTTTAATGACGCTTTAAACGCAACAGACTTGTGTAACGCTAACAATCATACTTCGAACGCTGTGGCTAATGTAACAAAATAATATAATTTTCTTTACAGTCTTATATTGTACATACATATGTTTGCTTTTGTTATTCTATTATTCAGTTGTCTTTTTATTATTTTCAAATCTGCTCTTAATGTTTACAACACCTCTTGGTGTCTCCTCAAGCTAAACTCTCCGTAACGTTTGATAATAAAAACAGGAAAAAATTCTTCAATGTTGTTAAGGGGAAAAGTCCTATGAAAGCAAATTTCTCTTCTAAAATTCTCTTTAACGGAAATAAACAAAAAAATTCTTTATATACGAAGACTGCAAAAACTTCCATTTTTGTCTGTTTTATCATGTACAGTAGTAGCTGGACTTGGTTGTATGACTGATGCAAAGATGTTATCAAATTGTTTTTTGTTTATATTCGTTAAATTACTTAAGATCTAATTTTACTTGAAACTTATTCGCAACATTTTTAATACAACATTGGATATGCAGTTGATTCGAAGGCAACGTATACTTTATTTACATGACTTTGAAATATTCTTTACGTATTCACCTAATGCCGCTAATTTTTAAAACAGTTCAATTTTACCTCCGCACGACAATTGTAATGTTAACAATTTTTTTTATAAAATATTGCATACATACGACACATAATTGGCCATTATAAACCTTCAGTCATGATTATGGCCTAGCTTCTCACACCACTCATGTGTGTGTTTATTTTATACATGAGTGGCGTGACCTACAGTTTAAAGTCGACTCCGAACGACAGATTGTTTGAGAAACTTTTCATGGCAATTTTATTAACTCTAAGAGTTTTTGCCAGAAATCTGCAGAAAGGCAATCGACGAAGAAATATTTTTTTATTTCGTTTTGATGTCTGACCCGAGGTTTGAACCGTGGCCTTACGTCTAATAAACCAACATACTACCTACTAGACTACGGCGACTTTATGAAAGATTATCCCAAATAAAATAAATTCATTAAGAAATTTCATAAAATAATACATAGGTACATCTACATACATAATTGGACATTACAACCAGGTCAGCCAGGGTTACGACCAAGTTTCTCACACCACAAATATACGTTGAGTTTAATTAAACTCTTTATTGTTCTCACTATTTTTGTGTGCCACGGTTTACAACTTGACGAATACAACAATAATTGCTTGTTCGCTATTCACATTAGTTGTTGTTGCGTTGTTGTCAAAAAGAATTATTTAAAACAATTTGATTCCTTTTTAAACTTTTTTGATTCCTTTTGATTATTAGACTAATCGCCAGTAATCCTGATTATTTTTTGATTATTTTGTAATCGTAATCAATTATTAACTATTTTAACCAAAAATAATCGTAATTGTAATCATTATTTCACCATTCAAAAAAAGTAATCAAATTACTAATCATTACGATTACTAATCATTACTTAACAGGTATGATTATATTGCCAGTTAAGTCATAAGCAATAGGACATTGTTCAAAAGTTTCTTGAGATTTTGATACCATAGCTTCCCTTTACCACTAACTAATGATTATTTTCCATTGTTACCCCAGGCTGCAATCTGGTAGCAACTAGAGTGAGAATAGATACTGTCGACGTACACTGCGTCTCAGGCAACTAAGTTTATACTGAAGTTCAACTGTCACCATTGCCATATATCGATTAAACTGACTAGAGATATTGGCATATTATGTAATATTCCGATCTGATAAGATATCCAAATGAGTTATTTTGTTCTAAACAAAAGGTATTAATGAAACCAATAATTGAACTACAATTTGTAAAGTCTGTACAAACCTAAATTCATCTACGCTGGGCCAAGTGAGCAGGGAAAAGGCTAGAATCAGGAGCAATGAATACCTCATAATATCTATACGATAAAACACAGCTTATTATGTATTGCTGTTTAATAAGTTAACAAATTCACAGGTTTCTCAATTTAATACACAATTGCAAATAAAAAAGGAGATTTCAATAGCATGGTAAGGATGCTTGAATATATTGTAATGAAACCAATTCATATTATCATCTGATTCCATCGAATTGATGAATGAGCTTTTAATTGGATCGTAAAACAAAATACTTCAAATATAGGAACGAAAAGCATGTCTTTCGATTACATAATGTTAAAGAGAATTTCGCAAATACAATAAAATTATTCACGCATTAAATGTAATACTGTGTTCAGATATGCACTTTTATTGAGTCAATATTCGGTTAATTGAGTACCATATTTTAAGTTACGTTACATTATTTTAATATACGCAGTTCAGCTGCTTATTCAATATTCATTTGACAGCTAGTAAATAAAACAGCTGGTTGTTTTAACAACATTGTTTTTATTTGTCGTTGTTAACATTTGAATTGTCAAATATCAACAGAAAATGTTCGGTTATTATAATATGCTCACTAAACACACTTATGACAGTGCTACATTTTAAGTTTTACTCAATATTATAACAATTTGCGTATTTATTGGGCAATTATTAATTGAAACTCAATATAAAATATTGAGGTCAATAATGGCGTTTATTGCGATTTAAGCAATAAAGGTGCATATCTGAACACCGTATAAAAATGCGGTAGATTTTATAGTTCTGTTCTAATGTAACTGATGTAAGTTTAGTTGAGTAGAACACAAAAACGCGTGGCCATGAGATAGAAGTAGGAAACGAAGAGGGAAAATCTGGGGTCACAAGCAATAACAGCGTAAGTTGACTTATACCAATTTTATGTATGCTATCGTATTCTACTAAATAAACTTTATATTTACGTGAAATCCCATTGCTTAACAATGCTTTAAGTACGAGTCGTAATTATGCCCTATTAGATTTATATTAAACACCTAAATATTACAAGTGAGACTTTCATTATCGTTTTTCATCTTAGTCAAGCATAAGTATAAGTATTTTTAATTTTGCAAAAAAAATTTTTAATACATTTTCATATTTTTTTTCAGATACACATCTGTAAAAAGGGATAAATTTCGACTTAGGCTGTTATTGCTTGGAGCCACAGATATAAGCATTTGCAGTAACTTGTGAAATATTTTAATATTGTTCTTGCTGTTCTTTCTCAGTATTGTGTTCACTCATCATGACTAAAGATTTTTATTTTCTTTCTCAATATTTCCAAATAATTAAAGAACATAAATAATAAAAAAGAACAAAAAAACAAAAAACATAAACTGTATAAATAGCAATAACTGAACAAGACTTGCATAACTTAAAAAAGCAAAAAAACAAAGACAAGTGACTGTCAATTGCACGAGACATACTTTATGGAAAATTTAACATCGTTATCTGCGACAATATAAAAATATAATGGTTTGAGAACTACAAGAGTTTTTTAACTTAACTTACGCATTATTTAACTGCCACTCCTAGAAGACCACAATTTTTCACAAATACTTCTGAATGCCATTGACAAAAACGTGCCTGAAGTTATTTAATTCTTTATTGCACTTTAATTTAACATTCTCAAGGCTTTTTAATTTTATTTTTTTTTTTCTTATAAAAAGATTATTTTTTAAAGTCGTTATTAAATTAAAAGAAAATTTATAAATCATTCTAGGGTATTATTTAAAGAAAGAATTTGTAATAACAAAATGGATAAAAAATTAATTTAATTTTGGAAGTACATATGATTGAAATACACATGAGTGTAAATTCACTAAATTAATGGGAGTTTATTGATGTTTTGTCGGTTTTCCTGGACCTCTCACCATGTATCTCAATAAATATTGTAGCAGGGACAAAAACTATGGACGTTACTTTTATTTACCTGCATGTTAACTTATATGAGAACTGAACATTTTGATGCTGTTGACTTCTGTTGTTCGATAAATGCTTTAAAAACTTTTACGTATCGGAAAACACTTCAAAGCGTATATTGGTACAAGAATGAAAACCAAACTTCAACTTGTTAAGAACTGCTAAAAACGGTAAAGTAATGAAAAATAGTTAAAGGCAATAATCGAACACTGTAATCCCACGACTTATGTCACAATTGGTTCAAATCGTAACGACATAAGTCGAATTTCATGTTGCTCATATGTATTACAAATATCTTTTTGAAAGTAGCTAAAAAAATTATAGATCTATTGCACATTTAATGTGCTCTGGCACATTATTTGTATTTATATTGCTTTGTATTTGACTTGATTGAACTTAATTTCACGATCACAAAAATTTCACATAGTCTTGTTCAAATTATTGAAGATTCTTTTCAGGTTTATAACTTGTCTACTTTCTCCTTCTACTTCACTTGGGTAGCTTCGTCTATTCTTTATATGGTCATGTGGAATAAGATGGCTTTCATTATACCCTTATAATCGCCAAATGATGACATTGCGCTCTCTTTCTGTGTATTCACTTCGTTAACCATATGTCGGAATATAATGCAGATGATTTTGCAGTGGCGGGACAGAAAAGAGCACTGAAAAGTGATCCTCAAATCTTAACGCCTTTTGATCAAAACATTCTTTTAATCTGTCAATACTTTCAATGGCTGCAAAAAGTTTTGAGCATAAATGCTCTTTAAGGATTCAAAATTTTTTTACAATTGGTTAGTGTTTGTTCATTATTATCCTCCATAGTAATAGAATTCAGGTGTACGTGTACCGTGAAGAATTATGTGAGTAAACTCATTAGTATCGCCTTTATTTACTCATGTCAATCGAGTAACTTACTTATTTAACTTAATTAATTTGTCATTCGAACCTTAAGACAGGATTACAGTTTAAAATTAACTCAGACAAATTTTTGAGAAACTTTTTGTGGTCATTTTCTATTGCTCTCAGAATTTTTACCAAAAATCTGAGAAAAAATTTCTCAATAAATATTTATTTTCATGCATCGTTTCGTTCGAGATATCTGGATTGGGGTTTGAATCGTGGTCTCATACCTAATAATCCAAAACACTATCTACTAGACTACGGTGACTTGGTAACTTCGATCGGGAAAGTTAGATTTCATTATGCACACGACATTAATAATACACCAAATGTAACTATAAGTAGGGCATATATTGGGGAGTAAGAAACCCTTAACCGTAGATCGAGCCTTAGAAACACTTCATAATTCTAGCTTATGTATCACTTTTGATACATACTTGTAGTTTATAGAATTGTTCCGATTATTAATAGATTTTGTTAAAAAATTTAAATATTTTAATTCATTTTAATAAAACTATTTTATTTTATTATATTTTATTATCACTTTTATGAAATTTACGCCAAAATTTTTGACACGATGCAGTATGGTTTTTTAAGTAAAAATTAAACACTTCATGTCAGCTTGGTTTCATTTTTTCTAAATGGTAACAATTTGACATCTAGCACCCTCACTTTGTGGCGATTTATAAGTTTCCAATTGTTTAGATGGGGCAGCTTATTGTCACTAGCATCAGTAACACTCTCAATTGAGGGCTAACTGAAACCTGATGGTACAAACCATTGTTATATTTCGTTAGAAATATTTGTTGTCGACGTTATGTGAGGTAAAAAGTTTCCCGTTGCAATAGAACATCGATTATGTCAATAGCAATGCTTTTTCTTTGTCTCCTCTCTAATTTCCCCAAATACGACTGTAAGTAGTTGCTATGCACGTAGGAGTACTTGAATCTAAAACTGCCAATTCGATTTCGGTGAACCACGAAATTATATAACGACCATAAAATTCAAAATTCAAGTCACTAATCAAAAGCGACAAAATCATTCGGTTTATGAAAAGCTGAAAGACATTCAGCTAATTTTTCGAAAAGGCGTAATAAGTGTAAATTTATCATCATTTCCGAGTATGTAGCACTTGATCAAAGCGAATGATTCTGTTATCTCATACGAAAGTAATTGACCTAAATATTATCATCTGTAATATCTATGAAATAACTTTTTTTTCTAATATTTGTCTGTCACGTGAGATAAATATGAGAACAGCAGTAAGAAAAACTATACAACATTTCAAGAAACAGCTACTACTACTAAAGGCATACGGTTCTCTGTTCCAAGTAGTCCATCTTTGGCGACAAACAACGCATTGTCATGTTCGTTGCTGCCAATACTTTCGTCAGTTCATAAGACGAGCTTATGTTTTCTTCTTTTTCAGAGTCTTCAGCAGCAGAAATATTACATACATACATACGTAATTGGTCATTACAACCTTTCGGTGTAAATTGGAAATGTCTTACCTGAGGTTTGAAGCTAGGTCTAACGTCTAATAAGCTAACATGTTTCATACTAGACTACGACTACTTCAGTTAATCACAAGAATATGTCCAGAACAAAAAATTCAACCTGTTCACTTTCATCCAACACTTAACTTTCAATTCCTTCTCAAATACCATAAATAATCTATTATTTGCGATTAAATTCACAAAATATTTGAAAACTTAAAAAAATTACATACACAACACCAAAGAACCTGTTGGAAAGTCGTATGTATCAAAAACGATACAAAAGCCAAAATTATGAAGTTTTTGAATTTCTTAAATTCTGCTTAAAATTTTCTATTTGTATTTGGTTTAAAATAATGGCGATAACAATACTAACGAATTAAAAATATATGAGGCATCTAACTTTTTCTGAATCAAAATCATGTGGTCTCAAAAATTGAAATTTATAATTTTTGATACAAAGCTCAATCTACGTTTAATACAATGTATCAATATTTTTTTTAAATGTGGAATAAAGCATTCAAGCACGTGATATTGAATTAAATATCCAATAAGAATAGAAATTTGTTATCTAACAATTATAACTGTTAATTGCTTTTATTTTTTCAACTTTATACTACCTTCGAATTATAAATTTTCCGTTTTCAATTTCAAACTTTAAAACAACAAATTTATAAAATTGTAAATTCAAAAAATCTTCAGATCTTTAAATATTATGATACATGAAGAAAAAAGTAAATTAAACTTAAAATAAAGAAATATAAATAAATATCCATATAAAATTGCCAAATGTTGTTGCAGAAATGTTAAAAACCCAAATTTAAATTATTCACCACAGGCAACGCAAATAAAAGACAAAACGATACAAATTGTTTGTGAAAATGAATATCTTTCCTGTAAGGAGATAAGAAAAACCAGAAATAATATTTTAAAACATTGGAATTGTTATCAAATCCAAATACAATCACATACACAAACAAATCTTCAAATTTATTTTTGTTTTAATCATGTTAAAACTCTTTTGAACTTAAGTACTACTTTCAAATATAGAATATTGTTACGTTTTTACCTTTTTAAAAACGTTTAAAATAATAGTTCGTTGATTGCAAACAAAATAAAAATAAATTGGTGTTTAGGTTCAAATAAATAATGAGTTTGCTTTATTCGTTATTCTTCTTTACACTTCTGTTCGCGTACACGCCAACAAATGTTCGGTATATCTTTACAACGAAGATCTTCAAACGACTACTGTTACACGCAACGCGTCTTCACACAAGACTGACCAACAACAATCGGTATGAAAGAAGAGGGAATAGACAAGTAAGCGAGAAAGCAACGTGAACAAAATACACAAACAACAATGAAGTCGCGATTTAGATCTCAAGCACATTCGATTTGAAGAATATTCATCAAACTGATTACGTGGGCCTATAAAAAGGCGAGACAAAGCAGGCAACGAGCAGCAAGAATTCAGTCAGTCTTGTGTTGCGTGTGAAGAGAACAGTCGTGGTTTGAAAATCTCCGTTGAAAAGATCTGCGTTGTAAGCAAAGAAGAATAGCGAACAAGCAATTATTGTTGTATTCGTCAAGTTGTAAATAGTGACACACAAAAGTAGTGAAAACAATAAAGAATTTAATTGAAAATAAACACCAATTTATTTTTATTTTGTATGCAATCAACGAACTTATACTCTAAACATTTTTAAAGAGGTAAAAACGTAACAATATTATCACACGGCCATAGCTCTCTGAATTGAAGGTAACTGTTCTACAAGGTTTATTAGTACCTAAAGTACTACTGTAGAGCTTACATTGCGAGTTCTCAAAGGTTTGATCATATCTGTAACGCTTTCACTCTCTTGAATTATCTTTATAAACTTATCAATTCCTTGCACACATTTGAATTAATTCTTGTGTTTATTTTTATTGAAAAAATTTTTTTTTATTAAATTAGCTCGTCGGTCTCGAAATATTAAATGTCGGCAAAATAATTGTGACATTTAAGAGATTATGATTTCATTACCGCATACATATATAAATGAACATGCAAATGTCGCATTTAACAAACGGCTATAGACGTCACTCAAACGGCAATAAAATACATAATTTTAGAAGTATTGGACACTTAATTCATTAAATACTAAAACAATTTCGTTATTAATTAAATTAAGGCCACTTACCACAGACTTTGTTAATGCATTTGTCACAGTATGAACATCAAAGTTAGTCGCCGATTAAAAGCATTAATTTTAAATGAATACAATACATACGAAATTGCTTAAAAATTTAAGGTTTCCAAAAGTCATCATTTTCTTGTACAAAATTCGCCATTTTAAGACGATGACAAAATATGATATACGGTGCACAGTGTGCAGTGTATGTATGTATCTTGTTGCTCACTTCATACCGGTACACCTGGCATACTGCAAAGGCTGTTAAATTTTTTTTCCAAAAGTATCACTCAGCCAATAAGGGCTCATTGCATTTGGATATATTTTTCACACAATCACTTTGAAACTGTCTTCTTTGCTACGTGCTCCCGAAAAGACAAAATTGCACTGGATAAATAAACTAAAACACGTTTATTTTAAAATCAATGCTTCGAAATAAGGTTAGATATGCTTTTCACTCATTGTCTTACCTGTGTTAATCCACTATACAATTTATTAAAAGGTTACCTTGAATTGTACTTTAGGATTCATTAATTAAATTTTCAAGATTCAAATTTTTGCTACAGTATTTGAGTTTTTGTTTTCTATTAAAAAATTGCTTAATGAATTGCTGTTATGGTTGATTGATGACTGTTTAGACTAAGGATAGCGAGAGGTGAAAGGTGGTTTATTTCAGATGATTTCTTGTTGAAGTGAAATACATTCTACAATGTCTACTTTAGTAAGCTACAGTTAAAATACTAAAAAAACGAGGAAATCTAAGATGATTGCCTTTTACTGAATATTTTACTCCTATTGTTCCACATACGTACATACATACATACATTTACATACAGACATACATACATACATACATACATACATACATACATACATACATACATACATAATTGGCCATTACAACCCTTCAGTCAGGATTACGGCCTAGCATTTCCTTATTATAATAATTAAAAAAACATTTACTGAACTAAATAAAATAATAAAAAATGTTTTCATACTTCTTTTTTGTCCAAAATATTAAGTTTTTTACTTCATTTTGAATTCTTGACATCAACTACTTTGAAATATAATAAAAATATTTGACAATACCCCAGAGTTATTCGATAAGCCACATGGCTTCCTAAACACACTGCATGTGTAGCTTTGTGTATTCGTTTACATATAAAATTAGCGAACGCATACTAAATAAGCTCTGATCTGTGTATGTGTTTATAAACATCATGCAAGTATTTGTTGTGCAGCGGTACAATTTATTTCAAATGTTGATGCATGCCATTGAGCACTTCTCTCGTATACTCATACAGTAGACAGCAGTCTTAGTACGCCAATATTTTTTTGCAATTTCATGAATTTTAGCAAAAATTTTGTATATAAATTTATAGTTTTTATATTTATTTTATTAATTAATTTCTGTTTTATTATAAAACAAACAATTTTTTAATGTTTTTCATAAAACAAGAACAAAATAAGGAAAAATTTCAAATGACTCCATAGGTACTCCCAAGGAGAACCCTGAAAATATTTAAAATTCAAAGTTCTAGTATATAAAAATGTTATCCCTTGTTTTAGTAGAATATCCCTTAAGGTCAAGCACTCCATTTAACCCATTTGTAATTGAATATACAAGTTATGTTTAGTGTTTTCTGGTGGCACCATGAGCAAGTTTTTCGGTTGACTTTTCTTTGAGGTTTATCGATTACGTAACCGTTCTTTCAAGTGATATCCTAAATACTCTCTTGAAGTCATATCGGGACTTTGTGGAAGAGTATTAAGCATGTGAGGAATTTTTTGTAAAAATATATTGCCGTACTAAGACTTTTGCTGTCCACTGTATGCTACGTTTAAGCAAACTAATTTTAGAACTGTGTATGACTGATGCATATGTTGATTTTTATCGATGTCCTGCCATTATCGCAATATGTTAGATTGTATACATTCCCGATATAGCCAGTTATAGCACAGTTATATAGTGTAGACCTTGCCTTTATGTACATGCATTAGTGTTTGTATTTTAAAACACGTGGTATATACCATTGAGATTTAAACATCAGGTAGTATATCATAATTTTAAAACTTGATGTTTATTTCGCCATTGCGTTCAAAATCTTTTGGATATTATTACGTTATACCGCCATTTATTTCATAATTGATTGCAAATTTCTGAAGAACAGTTCATCCATTACATTGTGTTTGTGCCGTTTTCCATTGGTTATTGGTTTATGAATGCATCGGCTTGAGATCGTTTATAAACTGAGTAGACTCTGTTGAATTTGAAATTTGGCAAAATAACCATTCCATTAGAAGAATGTGCGCAATTAGAATGCAGCAGGAATAATATAATTTTCTGAATGTTTAATCAGGTGTTGTACAATTGTATGTGGAAACTGTGTTGTAATGTAAATTTCATGTAAAGCAAAACCAGTTTGCCGAGTAGCCAGAGGGACTTGAACGTTGTTGCATATAGAATAAATAAAAAATTTGAGGAATAACCCAGGATTACATTGATACAAAATTGTTGTGCATAAATTATTGCAATATAAAAAAAGTTGATAACAACATTTAGGTTGTACAAAAAGTTTTATTGTTTAATCGATGTTGATCATTAAAAGAAAACATCGAATTGTTTTAATGTGTTTGTTTTTAAAACACGTAGTGGCTTACTTCTTTTTTTCATTTCATTTTTTTCATTTAATTTAAGCATTTTTCTGTTTACCGTATGCTATGCACATTTTGTTGTTACCTGGTGCGCGTACGAATATACTCAGGATATGCCAGTGACTGGTGGTCATACACACTCTTCTACCTCTGCTGATGCTAATGTTTTACAGTTCGAACCAGTTTCCTTGTTTTCTTAGTGATTAAAAGTTAATGTCTTTCGCACATGGACTATAAAAGAACGTAGCAAAAATAATTTACAAATAATTCAATTTTTCCGAAAGATAGAAAATTTCTATCAAATCAACAGATAAATTGATGAGCAGTTGAGAAACAAAACATTTTTGTGGTTTTAAGAGTATGTACACGGAAAATCAAAAAGATTACATTTTTATTCACCTTAGTTTGTTTCAACACATAAATATTATAGATTAAGAAAATTTTCATGTTCAACGCACAATGATTCTTGTCTTTCAATTATCCTTATATGGCATGAACTTTGTCTAGTATTTTACGACCAAATTTCAGAAATTTAGCCCAAAGCAATCGCAATCGAAAACAGCATTATCAACAACAAATTGCAGCTTAAATGAAAAGGCATTCATGTTATGCCATCTACAAGATAAAACCATACACAAGACTTCTACCAAGAACTGAAACTCTGGACTGTTATCATTTCGAACGTGGAGTAATAGTCGGATATTGAGTGTAGACTGTATGTTTTTATTCGTTTTTTTTTTGTTGGTTGTTACTAGTTAAGTTTTTATTTGCCAAAAGGAAAATTTTCAAAGGAATATTTAAAATTCTTCTTTGATTTCCTTTTTTTTAAATTTCCTTTTTCATCAAATCGCCACAAAGCAACAGTACTAGATGTCAAATTATTATTATTTAGAAAAAAAAAAAATAAAACCAAGCTGACATGAAGTGTTTAATATTTGCTTAAAAAAATCATGCTGTTGTCATGAAAGTGATAATAAAATGTAAAAATATAAAGTAATTTTATTAAAATTAATTAAAATAAATCAAAATATTTAAATTTTTTAACAATTCTGTGCATTAACCCTTATCCTGTATTAATGCGTCAAAATTGCCCAAACCATTTTTATTGCCCATTTATTCTTGAAATACTTAGCGGATTTTTTTGAAACTTTTGTACAATTATTTTTTTAGGGAATACTATTAAAATTTAAAATACAATTTTTGTAGATCGTTTCACAAAGCGTATGGAAAAAAACTTACGCAATTGGTACTTTTGGGTCAAAATTGCCCAATGCAACAAAATCAATTTACGCATATAATACGAGCTTAGTAACAATTTTGTGTGCATTTACAACATCATAACTAGCAACAAAACAAAAAAAAATAAGTAAAAGGGCAGCTATTTGATAATAACACTCAAGTGTTTTTTGGCGTTTGTGTTTTTTAGAACGGTATTCCAAACTGCAACAAAACTAAAAAAAGAGAATAAGTAGTATAAATATTTCATTCGTTTATGTGTCTTTGAATTGAATATAAGTGACAAAATCTTTACTTATTTTGGAACAATGAAACCATAAGAGATAAGAAATTTTCTTATGCAATCAGACTCAGGCGATGTAAGACCCCAGGACACATCAAGTGGAGATGAAAACGATCTCGTTTCTGAACCTGCATCTGACTATGACCACAACTCCTCGTCAGGCGCTAACATTGACATTTCCGAAATTCTCGATCAAACTACGGATGAAGTTTTAATGTATCCATCAAAAAATGGGAAATATTTATGGTGAGAAACATCAACAATAAACAAACTCGGAAGATTTTCTAAACAGGACATAATAAATTTGACTCCAGGCCCAACGCGTTATGCTATTTCAAGAGCTGATAGTATAAAACCTTTTTTCTGTTATTTATGCCCAATGATAATATGAAATTATTTGTTGATATGACTAATTTACAAGGTGACTATAAATGATAATATATTTATAAGAGTAGAAGTTATTCAATCGGCTCATTTAGGTCAATCTGTATTTCAAAAAATAATTGGATTGCGACATAACAATTTAAGCATATTTCGGGCTACTTTTGTTGGCGGGAGTATTTAGATCTCTCGGTGAAGCTTTAGAATCTCTATGGGACGACCGCAAAGGCAGACCGCTTTTCAAATCTACCATGAGTTTGCGCCGATTTTAAAATATATCTCGAGTAATATGGTTTGATAAAAAGTCAGACGGGAGCGAAAGACGATTCCGTGACAAACTTGCTCCCATAAGAAATTTTTGGAACCGTTGGGAAAAAAGCCAAAAAGCCAGAAATAATTCATTTCTATAATGAAGCGAAATCAGGGGTCGATATATTAGATCAACGTATAAGAACGTACATGTAAAAGAAGAACTAATCGATGGTCTCAAGCACTGTTTTACAATATGTTGGATATATCCGCCTATAATGCCTATGTAGTTTTTCTAAAAATTAATCCACACTGGAATGAAAATAAGAAATATAATCGACGCATATTCTTGGAAGACTTAGGCATGGAGCTTATTAGCGGAGAAAGCCTTCAAAAGGATTCTACTGAGGTTCCGCAAGCAAAAAATTTAAAAAGAAGACGTTGTTAGTTTTGTCCAAATCGTTCTAACAGCATCAAATATGAAAATAAATGCTCCGAATGTCATAAATTTATTTGCAAAAAGCATTCTGAGACCAATATTATATGTAATGAATGTAAAAAAATAAAAAAACTGAATTTTTTCAATTTCAAAAAATTTGACCCAGTAATGTCATATGCGTTTTATTTTTGAAGTACAGGATAAGGGTTAAAAGTATGTATGTATCAAAAGTGATACATAAGCTAGAATTATGAAGTTTTTTTAATCTACGGTTAAGCCACATATTTCATAGAAGAAAATTATTTTATTAAGCGATGTGAAAACAGTTTTCAAATGTCAATATTTATTTCATTCATAGGACATTTACTGTTTTGTTTGTAATATAAAATAAACAATCCACGTTTGTCTTAGCATTCGTTGTTTTTACATTTTCAAAAGATTAAATAACAAGACATCTACAAGTTATTTGAAGACTTGAGCCCATTATAATACCGCAGCAATCTTTTGTGGCACCTAACAAACAAATCTTTGCTATGATTTCTAAAAAAAAAAAAAAAAAAAAATACAGTTTAACAGTCGACGCAAACAATTGCAAACAAGGGAGATTTTCTCTGTGAAAATTGCTTAATATTACTTCCCCTTTTATTCTTTTTTCTGGGTGTCACTCTCCTTTGCTGTAGCATACTACAACGCATTTTCTATTCGTCTCTATTTCTTTTATCTCCCTGAGAAATTTTGTAATTGTTACCACCTGCAGACATACTTTGGCGTGACTTATTTGTTTTGCTTTAGAAATGTTTCCTTTTGGCGTATTGCTAGAACGATTTGTTTATTTAACTTCCAGCACCTTTCGTTTAATTTTTTATTGCACTTCTCTGGTGAATTGTAATTGGATTTTGGAGAATTTTTCCCTTTGAGCTAATGATGAAATCAAGATAAAGAGAGTTTTGGTGGAGTCTTTAAAGCTTTCGATATTTTTTGATGTCAATCGAACTTGTTTTTGAAATTACGAGGACTACGAGATTTTTAAAGAATAATAGAATGATTGTTTAGTCATCATAAAAATTTTATTCACTTGCAATTTAAACAGCTTCTGTAAGTTCCAAAAGATATCTTGGGTATTGGAAATTTTTCCATGATTAATATGGCTTCTAACGTAACAATCACATGCTCGATATCAAACTAGAAATATGTTGTAAATTTTGTGCTATTAGAACTGATCCTATGACAATGTTTTTATGCAGGAATTAAAATTCCAATTTTTAAAGTTTTGCCTTTGTTACAATATTTTCGTATTTGTCTCATTTTTAAATATTCACTGAATGAAACAAAGACATCTACCTTTACTGTCTGTATTTTGTTTCTTCCTCTTTCGTAATTGTAATGAGCGCGGGTTGTTGATGTAGAAAATGATGATTATTTATGCTAATGATGTTGTCTGGCATCATTTCCGTCAATTCTCTAGTGTAGGAAGATTACTGGTTATTTACTTGAAACATTATTTTTAATTCAAAGCCTCAATTAATATATTTAGTTATGAACGCATTAAGTAACATACATATATAAATCATTGGTCATTACAACCCTTCAGTCAGGATTACGTCCTAGCTTCTCACAACACTCATGTTGTGTGTGTTAATTTTATACATGAGTGGCGGGACCTACAGTTTAAAGTCGACTCCGTACGACAGATTTTTGAGAAACTTTTCATGGCAATTTTATTTACTCTCAGAGTTTTTGCCAGAAATCTGCTGAGAGGTAGTCGCCTAAGGAATATTTTGTCATATTTTGTTTAGATGTCTGACCTGAGGTTTGGACAAAAAGTTTAGTAAAATTATAATGTGCACGACAGTGTACTCTGCTATAAAAAAAATTGAGCATATTTTGTGTAAATAATAGAATTATGCCCAATGTAGCTAATAATGTTATGGGCAAAGCTGCCAGATTTGACGATTTATCGTCATTTTGACGATTTTGAGCTCCAAAAATATCACATTGACGATATGACTATTTATACCCTTATTTTGACGATTTTTGGAAATTAAAAATTTACGTCATATTTTTTACTTTATTCCACTTTCAGATTTGTATTTACTTTTGTTTCTATTGGAAATTTGTGTTAGTAATAACAAGGAGTAAAGTATTATATTTTTAAATTATTTACTAACACCTATGATGATTTTTCTGTATTTTATGCCTTTTTAATACCTTAAAAGCCAAAAAATTACAACTCCTAAATCGTAATAAATAGTTGAGCATAATTAATCAAATTGTAGCAAACACAAGTGCCACTATTTTTTTTTCGTGCGACCAACACTCAGGTGATGACACCAACTCATGCAGTGCATTGTGTTGGAACTAGGGCAATGTGTTATGGGAAGGAGGAAAGAAGGAAAGGTGTTTATGGACACTAAGTGTGAAATCTTTTATACCATAAGTAACTGGAAAGGCCTCTGCAGGAAGGGAGTTTCACGAACAGCCCGACTAAAAAACGAATTTTGTCTGTAATGCAGTGTGCGATCCACTTGCCAATCGACCACATACGGACGTGTTGGCCGAGAAAGACGAATGTTACGTAGGAATACATGATTTTCATGTAGAAGTCCCCTTATTTCGCTCGAACAAAATCCGTTGTAGTAGCGATAGAACAGTGCAACACAAGCCACATTGAAACGATGATCCAATGAATCAATGGAGTCATTAACGAATACTACGGCCTCTCCTGTACACGGTCGAGAAGCCACAAAATAAACGTTGAAGCACCGACCTATACATGAGAGTGGTATTCCATTTTCTTTCGGATATAAGTGGTGTAAATAGTAAGAAGATCGGATGAAGTGAAGTCTTTCTTGCGCCGTCTTAAGAAACCAAGGCACTGAAAAATATGTCAGTTCTAGCGAACATCACACTGAATTTCCATGTTCATAACGTCAAGATCTTCTGACTCCCTAATATTTACATCACACGTGGGAATAGATGATGCAATATTATTGCTGCTTGGCCTTGACTTTATATGTTTTTGGTTTCAAAAACTGCTAATTTATTTATTTATTTTTCTGACGATTTTTTTACGATTTCAATGATTTTTCCTCAAATATGCTTCGTTTATCTGGCAGCTATGGTTATGGGTTTGCGAAAGATTATTTAATAACCAAAATTAAAGCCCAAATGCTCGATGGAAATTCCGAATTTTTTTATAGTATATTTGAAGTTTATATGATAAAGTTTGAGCACCGGAAATGTGGGTTTTTATTCTACCATCATCATGACCTTGGGCACTACATACATTAGATTTAGCCATCTGTGACTTTAAGTTGTTTGTACAACAAAAATTATTTAAAAAAATGCTTATCCGAAGTGTTTTGTGGCTTCAAAATATTACTTTCCGAATATATTATGGCCAATTATATTTGTATACATATAAAATACTATTTTTTTCCGAATTTTGGTAGTCACGGGTATCTACGAGTTTGGAAGTTAATCCACAGGGTCCTCTTTACAATCCCTTTTAGATTTCAATGTATGTTTTCCATTTGAAATTATTATCAATTGATTAGTATAGTTAAGTGCCAAAGCCATGTAGATTATTAAAATTTCAATGCGAAAAACACACTTGCTTTGGTAAAACGTAATATTTTTTGCGTAAGATAAATAAAAACATTTAACATTTCATAAAATTACCATTTTTGCAGCTTTCAACTTGTACACTTAATACAACGAGTGCGCATATGAAAACCTGTATTTTCTACACTTTACATTTTGTATTTTTCTTTGTTGTCATCCTTTGTTCGCTTTTATCTCTGATTATTTATTGTTTCTCAATACCTGTTGTTGTTTTTGATATTTATGAGTAATGACTTACCGTTAAGAATTCCACTACTTGATTGGTAATGCATTCGTTTCTAAGAACTAAGAACAGCTACCCTACGTATCTGCTTCCGTAAGAAAACAAAAAGAAAAAGGAATAATTCATGAGAAAGAAACAGAATTCGAATGCAAATAACTGTGGATATAACTTCCGGCAAGTACTTATACTATATGAAACAAAAACTGATTTTTTACATTTACTATAAAAACCTCCACAATAAACATAAATTTACCTTCACTCACTAGCACTTCTGTTCAGTATTTTACGAAATTTAATTAAGAAAGATACGACGTTCGAAGTTTTTGCTTTGATTTTACCATTGCATTGGAGAAATAATGAAATAATTCCAATACTGATTCATTTTACATTTATAATGCTACTTACATACATACATAGCAAACTTATTTAATAAATAGTCATAGTGGCTAGTGGTGTTCTTTTTTTTTTTTTTGTAAGAAGCGAAAACCTTAGGTTAGGGTAGCGGGTAGCTTGTCATTTACAGGCCTATTGTGTTACCCAGTGTGAGGTAAGTCCATTTGTCAAGATCCGTTAGTGGTGGGTTTGAACCATCACGAGCTGCGGATGAACCCGGCCAGTTCCCTTTGCGGCACGTTCGCTACCAAACCTTAAGTAGGACTCCAAATTTGTCGTTATTATCGTGTTACTTCCGAAATACTTTTCAAATACTTAGTCTTACTCACTTGTTGATACCAGACTTGGCGAAACATGTGGTTGCGAAGGCGGCAATGAGGCTCATAAGAGCCTAGAACTATAGAAGGTATAATAACGTCAAAATCTTGGGTATAGTTGGTCTGATATAGTTCTTGATATCTAAACCTGTTTCCGATCCTAGTTTCGCGACACAGATAGATCCTGTCATGGTAATAGTTGACACCTCCCAGCAAATGCCTTTCAAGTTTTCACCGATGGTTTCAGATGACGCAACAAATTCGGGCGTTGAATCTTTCCAGAACAACTAAACATTAGATCGTTCAGCTATCAAATTATTGTAGTACTTTTTGGGCTGAGGTAATAAACGCCGTTCGAATTCGATATACTCTGATATTTCGTATTTTAAATATTATTTTTACGTATTTAACAGTAACGCGGTCATTAGATTCCTAGAGAATGTGTACACACATCTAGATTGCTCAATAATGCCGTGTGTGTCTGGAAATGATTGTGCGATATATGACGGTTACCCTCCTCTGTATTCCTGGTCACGGAAACATAGAGGTAACAACAAGGCCAACACTCTTGCTAAATGTGGCACAACAGACAATTCAAAAGGATTCCTCTGTGCTTGTGCTTCACAAATTTTAATTAAACCAATTCACAAAAATATGGTCCTAACACTTATCACTAGACTTATTAAGGCGTGGCATAGGTTTGCTTAACAATTTGTACAGATTCTGCAGTGTCTTAAAGACATTTGAACTAATACTGTCATAACGGTCAAACCAAGCGATATCCCTGTTGCTATGGTTTCCACTCATTTTCGAAATTTGATTGTAATATACCCTGTATTTATCAGATCAAAAGTAGGCTTATATTTTATTCTTCGCCGACAACTGCTGCTAAAAAACTTATACATCTCTTTCATCTTAAAATCTGTCAGAAAAAAATATTGTTACGAAAATGGAAACAAAATGAGCAAAACCTACACAAACATATACAACGAACTTGTTACAAGTACAACATCAGTATGAAAGAAAAGGGGATAGACAAATAAGCGAGAACACAACAACAATCAATATGTACAAAATACACAAACAACAATGAAGTCGCGATAGAGTTCTCGAGAAAGCGAAAGCACGAACGTCCGACTTCAAGAACCTTCATCAGACTGTTTACGTGGGCATATAAAAAGGGAAGACAAAGCAGGCAACGAGTAGTAGTAGAATTCTATCAGTCTTGTGTGAAAACGCGTTGCGTGTGAAGGATATCTTAAAATTTCAAGGAGAAATGTAAGCTATTTTTAGAGAAACTGAGTTTTTGGAATTCAAAATATACCCTTGTATGACATAAAGGTTAACAAATCAACAGTAAGGTTCTAGAAATGTAGCGTTCCCATAGAGTTGTAGTAAAGAGTGACTTATACATTTAATTTTCCAACGTTCTTAATTTTTTTTTATTTATTTAAGAGCTGCAAATATAAATTATAAGTTAACCTTTCATAATACCACAATTATCTCACAAAAAAGTGATGAAAAAACTGTGTGGAACTGTTTGCATTACAAAAAAAAAAAAACACAGAGACATACTTCCATGTCACAGTGCTACTAAAAATATTTTCAACAAATTTGTATAAAAAGGTTTGGGAACTGTGTGTGATTAATTTTATTAGTTTTTTCATTGTGGTTTTTGCAGGAATAAATTATAAACCGAATCAGAAGCATTCCTTGGTCTTATTAATTCAATTGATTCACAAGCCGCCAGTAAGTATTTTAAAAGAAAAATATAATATAGTGTAGAATCTATTAGAATCTACTGTGGTGTACAATATAATTAAAAAGAAAAAAATAAACTAAGTAAACATCTCCTGATTGTAGTGAAATGAAAAGGTTATGTAAACATATAATCTAATTAAGTTTTCTACTCAACCGTTCTCTCTTATTCATCTTTAATTTTTTAAGTTTGTTCTGTTAATTTGTATCTTCTATTTATCAACGGTAAACGTGTTAACTTCTTTCGTTTCGTGTTATGTAACCATTATCCATGTCACGTATTTCAATTGCTGTAGGGGTACAATTAAGCTTTTGTTTATCCGACCACAGGAATATTTTTAAAATTCATATTGCAACAGCTAATCGTAAATGAGGTTCAATTCGTTGTGTCTTTATTTTAAACGCAATTAGGTAAATACGTCCACAAATGACAGTTACAATTAACAAAAAAAGCATTTTTTCAAAATGATGTGAGAAAGTAATTACAGAAATAGTTTTGAGGTGGAATTCAAGTTTTCAACATATTTTGTAGATATTTAAACAAATGTTTTCAAGATAATTGGTCTGGTTTTAGCATTTTTATAAAAATTTATTCCAATTACTTTTCGGTAACGAATGGATTTTAGCAATTACGGGCCTCAGAATAAAAAAAAAATTTAATTTTTTTGCGGTTATATGGTTTGGCATTAATTCAATGTTCTAATCAGCATTTTCCAGACTATATTGTGAAAGCATCAACTTTAGCACGTTTTGATTTTTACCAACTCCGCTGCAGTAAGAAAGTGGCAACATCAATGCTAAGAATTTTTAAAGAAAGAAACAAAGGCATACATAATGACATCAGTGGCAGTGTAAAACCTAAGTTGCTTTGCCGAATATTCTTTTAAGCAAAATATTTTTCTTCCATCAAACTATTTGCTGACAGAATTACAACAAATTATTGCGATTATGCGTCGTAGTACAATGCAGTTTCCTATAAGAAGATGCAGTACAAAAGAATTGCATTCCAAGTAGACGTAGAAGCAATTTGGTTGTGAGTTAAATAATCGTTTCATATTTTCAACAGTGTTTATATAGTTGTATCTCTAGTAGTAAGAGATAATAAGTACATAGTTCAGTTGCTTTATAACTTTCATACAACACACAAGTATCTTTTTCAAACCGAACAACAAATTTTCACATATGGACGTGATCATATGAAAAGTGCTTAAAATTCTAATATTGAAGAGAAAAACCTCTATTCTAGTCGTTAATCGATGCATAAATGTTTAAACTATTCATTCGAGTGGCATTATGATCACAAGAAGCGTTGCCAGTAAAATTTTTAAAAAAAATTTTTTATTTCTGGAAAAAAACTTTTTTTTACAAAATAAATAGTCTCTTGTTAAAGAAAACACAGGAGGCCGGTGCCCTCTATTAGTGTTTCTTTGCTACTTTTGCCCAGAATTAATAAAATACAAATTTTCTATTTAAAATGTAAACATTTCGTGTTATTGTTGAATGTATTGAAATTTTCATTTTTTCGCAAAAACTTGTTTTGTTAGAAAACAATATTAATGAAAACTTTTTCGCATCTCAAAAAATTGGAGAAAGGAAAACTTGGCAAATGGCAACGCTGATATCAAGTGGTACACACAAGCTAGGACTTAGAAATGCACTGCTTCATCTTGTTCTACTATGTCATCGACATTATTAAAAATTTCAATTCCAAGCAATTAACAGACAATGGAGGAATCCAAGTTTTAATATCAAGGGATTCTATCTTACGGAAGCGCTAGAGGTTCTGGTGGATTTGAGTCCATTACATATGGTTATAAAAACCAGAAGCTTTTTGCGAGTATCTTTCTAACAGAAGTTTAGGCCATAGAAAGTAAACACCAAGAAGCTTATGAAGTGCTAGGCATAGTGTTATTACAGTGCAACTGATCACCTAGTCATACATAACATACATAATTGGACATAACAACCCTTCATTACGACCTAACTTCTCACACCACTTATGTTGTGTGTTAATTTTATACATAAGTGGCGGGCCCTACAGTTTAAAGTCGACTCTAAACGACAGATTTTTAGAAACTTTTCATGCCAATTTTTATTTACTTTCAGTGTTTTTTTTTTCAAAAATCTGCTTATGGGAAGTCGAGAAGAAATATTTTTCATATCTTGTTTTGATGGAGATGTATGTATGTATGTATGTTGTTTGTTGCTGCAATTTGGCACCAAATATTACTTGTAAACGTTGCTAATAAGAACTACTGAGGTATTTTGAATACTATACATACACTCGAATAAACCTAAAGATGTTGCTGTCCACGCTTATGAATGTTTTTGTACTTGTTTGAAACATACATAAATTTTATAAAATGTATACGAGTATTTACTACTTATTCTAGCAGATGTTACTTTTTATCTCGTTCGTTGTTATTTTCGGTATTTTGACATTTTGATCTATGCATCATATTGTTTAATTCATTTTATTTTTTTATAAGGACAGTCTGTTACTTTTTTATACATTTTAGCCCTGTTTTAACTGCACTCTATATAAGGGGTATGAAGCCCACCTATAGTTTTTAAAATGAAAACAATTTTTCTCGCTCCATTTGCTAACATGACCATTCTATATAACTGTGGTTTTATGAAAAACTTAATTTTTTTCTTTTATTCTCCGTTAGTTTTTTTACTGTCACGTTAAAAATAGGACACTTTTCTCATTCACTTACCAACACGAAAATAACTTGAAGCTGAACGCTGAAAATAAAAAAAGATATGAGTAACTTTACACATTTGCCTTTTTGAAAATTAAAAATTGTAGTACTTAAGGAGCAACTTTAACGGTTATGCATGAGATAAAATTACCAAAAAAAAAAAAAATAAAAAAAAGAATAATATTATCTGCACACACGCTTTTATCGCGTATTGTTCTTTTTGTTAATATTATTTTAACTGTGATGCTACCGCACAGCAACTCAATTGTTGTGTTTGTAGTATTTGCAAAATGGCTCATATTCTCTCCGTAAAATACAAAAAATCACATCCTTTTGTATACAAAATCAGCACCAAAGATGTTTGAATTGTAAAAAGAACAGACATTGGTAGAGCAAAATTCTAAAATCAATGTCAAACGGAATAGCATTGCTTTGAATATTAACATAGAAAGAGAGAATTGTGATAACATAGTTCTGCAGAGTATTAAACTAATGTGCAAAAATAGTAAATTTAATTTCAAAATCTGCAACCACAAGAATCACTCTTTTAATATACCACTTATGATATCATAGCTACTCTGGTTCCAGTTTATTTAAATACTATCGTAGGCTTATTTTAACTTAACAAAATTTTATTACAATAATGCATTGAAAATTTTCAATAGCCTTATTTCACTTTCCTTTGATAAAATTGATTTTAATTAAAAGTATTTTTACCTTTTTCTGTGTTAAAATTTAAATGCAAAAACTACGAGCATTGTTAGTGTCATAGCATTACTATACATATACTCTTTGCAGTTGAAATATTCATTAAGTATACGCCCTGTGTGGAAAGTTAGGGCATGTTTTTGTTAGACGAACTATTTCACACTTTCGTCTATTTGTATATAAAATACAAACAAAATGGAGTGTTTTAATATAGAGCACTTTGTTAAACATACACCCATAAATGGTCATTACAACCCATCAGCCAGGATTTCGTCATGTTTAATTTATGAGTGGCGGGATCTACAGTTTAAAGTCACCTTGTTTTTTGAGAAATTTTTCTTGGCAGTTAGAAATTTGCTGCGATGAAAACACCTGCAGTTTGACCTCACGTCTAATATAAAGTCAATACACTACCTACTATACTACGGCTATTGCATATAACAATTTAAATTAATTAATCATCTTATATATTAATTTCTAGTTTAAATTTGTGTTTCTGTGTATAGATATTTATCGTATACAATGACAATAACCTTTGCTTGAACAATTAAAAAAAAATCCTTAAATAATAGGAATTATGAAAACTAAGCAGACATTATTGACCCTGTTTTTATCTGGCTTATGCAAAACTAGACACAATTTTTTAGTTGTTTTTAACCTTAAATACATATTTCAAAATATTTTACCACTTTTATCTTATTATTTTATTTTATTTTTCTTTGTTTTTTCCCGTTCTACTAGCTTTCAATACTGTTTTAGTATTAAATACTAAAGCATGCCAAAGCTTAAGTTCTTCGCAATTTTTAAATGAAATTCGATATTAAAATAGCAAAAACAACAAAAAATTTGTGAAATTTTTTCATTTTGTTATATTTAAAGTTACTAGTATTAAAAGGACAAACGAAATGGAAGGAAAGTAGAAAAGTTTCTTATTTAACTTTTTAATAAACTGCAATATTGAGAAACTTTTTTAAACTTTCAGTGACAGCTATTTTCTCTTTTTTAGCCTTCAAAACTTTATCAAAAAATTGTGTAGATTTACAAAGAATTTTTAAGAATCTTTTTACCACTCAGCTCTTTTTTCTTTTTATGATTATCATTATTTACTGCTTTGTAATATGTGAAATGTATTGTTAAATAGTTATACAGTGCAGAATTAGGTAGATTGCAACAATTCCTGCAACGCCTTAAGAAACTGATACATTAAAGTTATTCTTTCGGCGCTTGAAAATATTATCACAGCATTGAGTTTGACGTAGTCTAGTAGGTACTGTGTTGGCTTATTAGACATCTCGATCAAATAGGAATACGACTTCCTCTCAGCAGATTTCTGGCTAAAACTCTGAGAGCAAATAAAAATTTCCCTGGAAAGTGTCTCAAAAAAAATATGTATTTCGCAGTCCATTTTAAACGGTAGATCACGCCACTTATGTATAAAATAACACACACAACATAAGTGCTGTGGGAATCTAGGCCGTAATCGTGACTGAAGGATTGTAATGGCCAATTATGTATGTATGTAGCTTGATGTTACCAATTCAACCGCACTGTTAAACTTAATTAAATAGAAATTTTATAAAACAAATTATTATAAAATAGATAAAGGATTTATTTAAACAATTGAAAAACAAGACAAAACATAACATAAAAAATCGATGATTATAACCCTGCAGTCAGAATTACGACATAGCTTATCGCACCACTTTACAACGTGGCTGTTATGTGTGTCTTAGTCTTTATATATGAGTGGCGGGACCTACAGTTTAAAGTCGAGTCCGAACGACAGATTAATGAGAAGCTTTTTCATGACAATTTCATTTACTCTTAGAGCGGAATCTGCTGAAAGGAAGTCATCGAAGAAATACTTTTTCATATTTCGTATCTCCTGTGAAACGAAACCGTGTACCGTGGCCTCACATCTAATAAGCAAACATACTAACTTCTTGACTAAGGCGACTTCAAATAAGACAAAAAGCTTTCTTATATTTCAAAATTGTACTCTTCGAGGGTTAAAGTAGCGGGACCTAAAATCTAAAGTCGACTCGGAACGACAGATTTCAGAAACTTTTCATGGCAATTTTTAATTACTCTCAGAGTTTTTGCCACAAATCTGCTGAGAGGAAGTAGCCGAAGAAATATTTTTTCGTATTGCGTTTTGATGTCTGACCGGGGATTTGAACCGTGGCTTGGCGTCTAATAAGCCAACACACTACCTACTAGACTACGGCGACTACTATAAGAAAATCTTCCATATTTACTGACATTTTTCAAGCATTGGACAGGCCTTGGGACATAGATTTAATACTACTAGAGCTATATAATCGGAAAATGTTCTTGAATAACACAAAGCAGTTCTATTTTGAAATTGAAATATTGAAGGACCTGTTGATTAATTATTTTTAATTTTTAATTCTTGGTTCTAAGCGCTGTAGCCAAGTGCTTGTCATGGTAATAAAGGATAAACTATGCGTTTAGTATTCAGACTTACAATATATGCTTTAAATTTAACCTTCTGTTTACACAGTTTGTATCTTACTTGACAACAAAAACTACATAAACACGGCAATGACAGCTGAGACAAAAGGACGAAAAATGGAGGTAAATAAAGAAACAAAATTCATGTAAATGTGTGTGTTTTTTTAAATTTATATGCTTAGTTTTGCTAAACGGTAACATCATCAACTTGAGTAGCCATAAAGTATTCAGACGACTACAGAAAGTGTAATATAGTGGAGTGACTGCTGAACCTAACCGAACTGCGATTAACTTTTGTGGCTGTGAATGAAGATGTGACTATGCCTAGCCTTAAAAATAATGGCTTATGTGCGGCAATTAATCTAGGGATCTATCTCGCTTGCCTTTGAGAAATCCTTGTAGAGTAGAATTATTGCATAATTATGTTATTGTTTTATTTTTTGTTTTACATCGCCTTTAGTTTTTGTATTTGTGCAAAAATGTTTGGTTAAAAGTTTCAGAGAAATTCAAGTGCGTTTCTATGAGCAAAAAAAAATACTCAAGGCTTGAACAAATGTTTTACTCATCCTAGGAAAGCTAGGAAAAACTATGTACATATTTTACAGCCACAATTAAAGAGTAAAACGTTAAAAATATTATAAGTAATATGAGCAGTAAAAGAAATATAATTTCGCAATATCATATTTTTGATTATTTTTGTAAGTGTGGATAATTTTTATGACATTTCGATGATTTATTCTATTTTATTTTATTTATTTATTCGTTGTTATATAAAACAAGACCGACTGGT
The DNA here is from genome assembly GCA_958299815.1 of Sarcophaga carnaria. Taxonomy (NCBI): domain Eukaryota; kingdom Metazoa; phylum Arthropoda; class Insecta; order Diptera; family Sarcophagidae; genus Sarcophaga; species Sarcophaga carnaria. Next base: position 68,658,975 of record OY283149.1, on the reverse strand, counting down.
GGTCTTATAATAAGTTAATAGCAGATACAAATCGGTAATAAAATATACAAAGAATAAATTGTATCATAACAATAACATGTAAAAATTAAATTAAAAGATTAAATACACCTACCTAATGACTTACACTATGATGTGAGCTTTGTTGTTGAGTAGAACTCAAGCATATTTTTTTTATATTTCTTGAACCCTCCAAACTTCTTTTATTTGACAAAAACTGTTTTTTTGATGTTTTTGTGAACAGAAAATTAAGCTCATTTATGTTGTGCTCTACTTTATTTGACTGGCAAAAATTTGCTACAATAGATATATATATTTTTTATGAAAGATAAATAATTGGTCATTCAAATAAGTAAGTTATTCTCCAAATATTAACCCAGTAGAATTGTTACATTAGCTTGTAAATGTTTAATATCAAATTAACCGTATAATTTCTATTTAATTGAATTTAAAACATATTACTTATACGCACCATATGACAGGTACTGAAAGAATTACTCTGGAAAGTATGCAATGAAATAAAATAAATTTGATTTTGTCGTTTGTATAGTAATGGAATTAGATATCACTCATACGTCACATACTTATTGTTATGAATTTACAAATACAGTGGCTCCATCGCATAATCGGACAAGCATTAGTCTGATATGTATGTGCTTAAAACTTAAAAAGAAAATATTAAATATATGTTTTTTTTTTTGCTTTTATTTACACTCTACATTATAGCCTTTCAGATTAATAAGAAAAATAACAACATTTTTTATGATAACGATAATTTTATAAAGAAAAAGAAAATTAACTAAATTTTTTGCGCTCAACGCATAATCGGACAAAGAAGAGCACCATTGCTAAAAATGACGAAAGAGAACAATTAATACTTTGTGGCATATCCTTTGTCCTCAAGAACGACCTGTAAACGTTTTGAAATTGATTTTACCAAATTGTAGCATACCTAAGGTTCTATGGAGCTCCACGCATCCAGTAAAACCGCCTTAAGCTGATTCAAAGCACACCCGAAGTGTGCTTGCAATCATTGTCCTGGTAAAAATCAAAATCATTCGCAATGCCTAATTTCTCGGCAGTTTGCTTTATATTTTCCTTCAGAATGTTGAGGTAGCCAAATTTGTCCATTTTAACATCAATAAAATGCAAATTGCCCACCCCAGCACTCGATATGCAGGCACAAACCTTAACAGAGCCTCCTCCATGCTTAACAGCAGCTTTTGGATTTTGAGGATTAAATTCTGCATTTGGTTTACGCCACACAAACATCTTGCCATCTGATCCATGCAAATTGAATTTGCTCTCGTCAGTGAACAGAACCTTGGAACGAACAAAAACTATCAGCAAAAATGTATTTTAAGATATCTTTACACCAAATTACCTTATTCCAAAAATCTTCTGTTTTAAGCAAATACTCTTTAGCAAATTTTATTCTCTTGTTTTTATTCTTAGGGCTAATAAATGGCTTTTTTCTGGTAACTCCACCATGGTAGTTATATTTGTGCAATGTATTACGAATAGTATTTAAGCAAACATCTTTTCCACTGCTGTTTTTTAAAGATATTTTTAGTCCTTAGGCATTGCGAATGATTTTGCTTCTTATCAGGACAATGATCCCAAGCACACTTCGTGTGTGGAAAAGCTTTGGTTGATTCATAATTGCCTCAAACTCATAGAAACCCCTCCACAGAGCCCAGATCTCAACGTAATTGAACATCTTTGGGAAGAATTAGATAGAAGAGTATACCAACAACAATTTAAAACTTTGAATCAGCTTAAGGCGGTTTTACTGGATGCGTGGAACTCCATAGAACCTTAGGTATGCTACAATGTGGTAAAATCAATTTCAAAACGTTTACAGGTCGTTCTTGAGGACAAAGGATATGCCACAAAGTATTAATTGTTCTCTTTCGTCATTTTTAGCAATGGTGCTCTTCTTTGTCCGATTATGCGTTGAGCACAAAAAAATTTGTTAATTTTCTCTTTCTTTATAAAATTATCGTTATCATAAAAAATTTTGTTATTTTTCTTATTAATCTGAAAGGCTATAATGTAGAGTGTAAATAAAAGCAAGAAAAACATATATTTAATATTTTGTTTTTAAGTTTCAAGCACATACATATCAGACTAATGCTTGTCCGATTATGCGATGGAGCCACTGTATGTAATAATAATATATTAAATATGAGCATTATGCGTCAGTTGATCAATTGGTCAGTTGGTTCAAATAGCACTATGCAAAAAAAAAAATTAAATACACCCTGATAATGACATTTGGTCACGTACCTACCACAAATACAAATTAGTAGATTAAATAAGATAAATAAAAGATAGAAAGTTAGATCAGCAAAACTTGATGTAACTCTTAATAGAAACTAAGTTGGTCAGATCACGCTAAAATGAACTGTTTAAAAACGGTTGCGCTGCTTCGAAATCTATGGAAAATATTCGAATGCTATAAACTAAGGCATATGTATTGCCAAGCCTTATGTATGGATGTTTGCTAGAGGCGACACAGTTGGTATCGCATATCGCATTTTGCACGACTAATTTATAATGCCACATTTGACAATATAGTGAATTGCCGGATCTACTATTTTACACTAATGAATTAATAATTAATAATCGACAGCCACCTTATCTATATGAGAGATTAATATTGTTACGTTTTTACCTTTTTAAAAACGTTTAGAATATGAGTTCGTTGATTGCAAACAAAATAAAAATAAATTTGTTTTTAGTTTCAATTAAACTATTTATTGTTCAAACAATTTTTGTGTGCCACTATTTACAACTTGATGTATCCAACAATAACTTGCTTCTTCGTTATTCTTCTTTCCACTATTGCGTAGACAATTACAACGCAGACCTTTACAGCGGAGATATTCAAATCACGACTGTTTTCTTCACACGCAACGCGTCTTTACACAAGACTGACTGAATTCTTACTACTAATTGCTTGCTTTGTCTTGCCTTTTATATGCCCTCGTAAACACTCTGATGAAGGTTTTTGAAGTCAAACGTTCGTGGTTTCGCTTTCTCGAAAACTCTATCACGACTTCATAGTTGTTTGTGTATTTTGTACCCATTGCTTGTTGCTGCGTTCTTGCTTACTTGTCTATCCCCTTTTCTTCATACTGATGTTGTTGGTTTACTTGTAACAAGGTCGTTGTATTTGTTTGTGTAGCTTTTCCTCATTTTAATGTTAAAGGATGGTACACCGTTTCCATTTTCGTAATAGTATCTTCTAGATCAAATATGAGAAATACGATAAATTCTATACAATATTACAAGGCCATATTTAGCAAAACTTTTTCATACACTTCATTCGTCTCTGGTGCGAATACAAACCTTTTTAAAACTGCCATATTCAAGTACTTTGTAGTTTCTTTTTCTTTCATTTTGAAATTTATATCTTTCTTTTGCATTTAGTCTTGTGTGTTTAGTTTGTTTGATATAAAAGTTTGTAGGTTATGGGCAAAATACTGATCAATTTCTACGAAAAATTATTCTAACAATCTCAATGTAACTTTTAATTGCTACATTGAATGCTTTTAAGTAGTCATCTATTATAACTTAAATTGAAAAAATTCTCAGAAAGCCACCTGAGTGGGATTATGAAGATATCATTACTCGCTCATACCCGTACATTGAATTTGATGCTCAGTATATAACAACATTGTTTCCATGAAAAGAATCATTGTAGTAAATTAAATCCAGCAATGGCTTACTGAGAACAATGCTGAGACTCTAACATATTCGGTTTAATTTTTAAGTTTGTTCTGTTTAATTTGAAAAACATCGCATGGTAGGAGGTGAGCGAACTAATATTTTCTCACTGGAAGTTATGGAACCCCAGAAGCTGATTGATATCCAAAATTTCGTTAATAAAGTATTGCCTACAAAATATAAATTAACACAATTTCCAGCAGAATTAGACAGAATTATAAAACAAAATAAATGCAGTGATGAGGAAACATCATTTAGTTGGCACATAAACGTGGAATGAGTGGGTTATTTTAATAAATGAATTGAACATTCCACTTTATCATTTTGTACTGAGAATTCTTAATTATTTCGGTTTTGAAAATGAGAACTGTATCGTTGTGATACATACATACATAATTCATCACTATTAACCTTCAGTCAGGATTACGGCCTATCTTTTAAAGAAGCAATTTTATTATCTCTCAGAGTTTTTTTGCTGAGAGGAAGTCGCCTAAGATATATTTTTAATACTTTGGCCGAACCGTGGCCTCACGTCTAATAAGCCAATAAAGTAAGACCTAGACTACGACAACTTGTATAAATATCGATGTGATAGTGCTATTTAAACTGATAGGAGAGAAGGTGGAATTTTGCCCGATATGAACACACGGAATTAAGCGCAATTTCGTCTGCAAGAGGTTAAAGCTGTTTGAGAAGACGAGAGATGGTAAAGATCATTATCGTTTGGCTTCCACTCACAGTACGAACACCTCTGGTTGTCAAAGATGTAAAATCAAGAATTGAGCAAAAAAAAAAAAAATAAGGTCAGGAAAAAGTTCATGAGTCAACTGACTAAAAAGGCTTAAGACTTGATACTCTCAACCGACTTACCAGACATAAAGTATGAAATAAATTTTACCGTGCAGAAAAAATTTAATTTGTAAAGTAATAAGGTGTATACGCTGTTTAAGAGTAAATCGGAACTAATGTTTTGGGTCGAAAGTTTCATAACCCAGCTTCGGATATGGTTTGGTGAAATGTCTTTACTTGCATTTCTGAAAACAAGTAGTCGAATCATCGGCTAAGGTTCACCAAGTAACCCTTTTTAAATCCATTGTAAAACGATGCTCCAAAAGCGGTCGTGAAGATTCTACACCAACTCATAAAGCTACATAAATGCAATGTCCGAAATAATTTGCCAGTATTTAACTCCCCCTAACGATCGTCATTTTAACCTACTGACCTACAAATAATGGGTAGTTTTAGTTGACATTGTTTACCACAAATATCCCCAATATTTATTTCATTAAGACATGTTATTTCAAATTTTTCAACTCATGGGTGAATGCGAATATTGGTGACCACAGTCCGGCACAAAGCATTAAAAAGCACCTACTATATTTCACTTTATTGCTCAAAGTATGAGCAGCAATATTAACGTCTATACTAAGTATTTACGCTTTAATATTGTATGAAAATTAAAATACTCGCTATTACATTAAAATTTTGTAGAGTTTGGCTTTAATTCTTGCTTTAAGGGCATTCACTGGCTTTGCTTTTTAGTTTAAATTACCATTCTCTTCTAGTCATAACTAAAATGGAATGGAGAACAAAAACTCATTATCCACAGACATTTACGGTCCAGCTTTAGAAAACTGTTATTGCCTCTCACTGTCATAGGTAACAATGACTAAGATTGTTTTTGTTTTTTTCTCTTCGAACAGGTTTTGTGTATTCGCCAAACAATGGCGAAAGACATTTTTGATATAAAAAATTGTAATAAATTTTTATTTGGTCAAGTACGATTTGTGGATTCTCTATTCTACAAGGTATCTTAGAGAATTAAAAACCCTTTAAGATACAGTAGTTATTTTGAAAGTGTTTTCTTTTACTTTAGATGTTATGATAGGTTATAAATACATTATAAACATATTGTTGTGTATGAGACTAAATCCTTTCTTTTAGTTGCTGTGATAAAAAGTCTATTTCCTGATGTACGCCCGTAGGTAGATATGTGAAGAACTCAGTGTAACCAAAGGTATAATTTTGAGCATCAGTTTGTCAATTTGTCAAAATTTATCGCATGGTTTTTAAAATAAAAATTGCAGTTTAATTGAAAATATATAATTCGTTAGAATGTTTAGTAATGCATGTTCACTATTTTCCTCATTTACATACTCATTACAATCCTTCCATCAAGATTAAACCTGGCTTCTCACATTTCCCATGTTGTAAGTGTAAATTTTATCCATAAGTGGCGGAACCAACAGTTGAAAGTCGACTCCGAACGACATATTTTTTGGGAAACCTTTTCAAGGCATTTTATTTACTGGTTGTTAATATGGACTCGGGCTGGTCCTGCATATATTCATATACATCCAGACTTGTCTTGTCCCTTTATACCTCTACGTCACAAGTGAGTAAAGTATGAGTGCGATAATTCGGTTGTGCCTTGTCAGAAGAATTAAGAATGCCAAACATCGGTCTATCATAAGATGACCCATTATTTGACCAGTCGTTGAATTAAGAAGTTGTCCTTGTGAAAGTAAATCGAAATTTGCTAAAGATGTGGGTAAATTTAATACTGTATCATCGTGATGATTACCTTCATTACCGGGGTTACCACTGCACGTTAGCGTTTTTGAACCGTTCGTTTGAGCATCATTTGACTATGTTTTGGTTATTGTATTGCTGAAAATATCTTGTGTTACGACAGAGGTAGGCAGTTGTAAACGCAACCATCGAAGACACATCGCATTTTTGGACGATCTATAGATCTAAGGTTTCCTTTAGATAGATAGTGTGTTGGCTTATTAGACGTAAGGTCACGGTTTTAACCCCCAGGTCAGACATGAAAACGTAATATGAAAAAAATATTTCTTCGGCGACTTCCTCTCAGCAGATTTCTGGCAAAAACTCTGAGAGTGAAATAAAATTGCAATGAAATCTCTCTCAAAAATCTGTCGTTCGGAGTCGACTTTAAACTGTAGGTCCTGCCACTCATGTATAAAATTAACGCACACAACATGAGTGGTTTGAGGAGCTAGGCCGTAATCCTAACTGAAGGGTTGTAATGGCCAATTATGTATGTATGTACGTAAATATGTTTTTAACTCTGACCCATTATAATTTAACACTTGATTCCAACTACGGCTGACCTTGTAGCAATTATCGGCCTGAATAGAAATAAAATAAACGGGTATTATTAGGGACAATCTGATCTCTAAAAACCATCTCTGTCAGATGAAGTTGGTTTGATGACACAGTCATACAGTTTGTATACGCCACAGCGATTCTGCATTAAGTATTCATATTAGAATTTAGTTCGCTGGCAATTATGATTACGATTATGATTAACTTAACCAAATAAAGTGAGAACTTTTTCGTTGGTGCTATGTTTAGCGGATTGAGATATCTTTTTTATATCTTCTTGTGAATAATAATAACTATATCTTAGTTGGGTTAAACCCCGTGCCACATTCGTTGCGCCATTTACCATTTTGCACGACTTAATAGCCTTCAGCAGAGTGTTGACACTCTATGGTAAAGGAGAAAAACTGTGGAATCACTTCGACGTTTAACGTAACATAACATTAAATCGATATGCCTTTACCTTAGCCGTTTTTTCAGAAATACAATGACTACTGTCTCTAAGTGTCTCTAATATCTTTAAAATGCCATTAAAAGCAACATCTACATAAGTCGAGAAAAACTATATCGATCGTCAGTAGGGTGTAAAAGTGTAAAAAATAAAACATACTGCTGTAATGGCTGTTGAAGACGATAAATATTTGCGCATTGGGACATATTAAATATTTTTTTATAAAACGTTGTTTATGAACCATAGAAGAAAACAATCCCAGACATACACAACTAATTTGATTTACTTTTCATTTTAACAAAATGTATCCAATTTACCGAAGCTTAATAGATAAATTATGTTCCATTGTATAACAATATTAATTTGTATTATTTTGTAATAATTATTCATTTCTTTAGTATTCAAAATGGTTTATTTTATTGGTCCTTCCAAGGGAGTTTATTAAACTTTATTTATACTCCTGTCTTGGCACGTACAGCGCATTAAAGCAATTTAAAAATAAAAAAAAATTGTCATAGATTTAATTTGGTTTAGTCACGTAAAGTCTACTACTAATTTGTTAATTTTTTAAATGTTATTACCGTATTGGAACATTTCTTTAAAGTATATGTAATTGCGTAGATTACAAATACTTGTTGTTTTAACCTGCTCTTATGGCACACGTTTTGATAACTTTACCTGTGCTGATCATTTAGAAAAATGTTATTCTTTCCCACCATCCACTGCTCATTAATAACAGTAGGCTATCCAAATTTATTGATTCAAATATACATATTTCAAAAATACATATTTTTACTTAACACACGTCTGGTAGGTAGACCATATCCTCTTGTGGACGTTTGGCTAGTGGAGCGCACAATTCATTACAGATAGAATTCCTTTTTCATTGTTCGTTTCCATTTTCATGTTTTGGGCCACAAAACTAGTTTTTCTCAAAACAAATTGTTTTGCTACTTGTTGTCCCAGAGATTTTTTGTTGTCGAAAAATGTTTAAGAAAAACTAGTTGTGCTCCAAAACATGTCGAAAAAAAAACAATAAAATATAAATAAAAATAAAATAAATAGCTTAAAAAATGTATGATTTCAATATTAATTTATTTTGTGTAAATTTTATCTTTAGACAAACTGAATGTATTTAATTATAGTTTGGGCTATTATTACAACTTGCCGTTAACTAAAGGGAGGATTTTAACGGACAGATAAATTGTTTTTCTATCATATTTACTTGAAAAGGTAGAACATTTAAAGATGGTGTTTTCCTTTTTAAGAAAAATTTGTGTGTAAAGACAAATTAAAACGGATGACTTACCACTTTCTAAAATCTCGGAGATTATTTCATTAAATCTTCTGCAAGCAGTTACAGTTGGCAGAAAATTGTTTTATTTAAAAAGTTATTGAAAACTTGTATTGCCATATTATTATTACATACTACTGTACTATTGTAAAAGAAATTTAATTGAATTTCCCATTTTAACACTAAACCTACCGACATATTATATCCGATACCGATAGCGGTCAAATGACCGCTTTTGAAATAAACATTATTGTCATTTCCAGTTGATTGTAATTAATTCAGTATTTATCATAAACAATAAACACAAAATAATAATAATTATAATAATTGAAAAACATTTATTTTTCGGGCTTAAGGAGTACATTCTTAGAAAGAATGCTCGAAACTGAAAAATTATATGTTACTTCAGTAATTTACAATTTTACATTCTTATTCAAACTAAAATAAAATGTATTCACTGTACTTATGGTATAACCTCAAATTATTACACATGTTTGATATAACAACGTGTACGTAAAATAATTATTTAATAAAATTTTTGACAACTACTACAATTTAATCACCTAAACACACGATTACTTCAAAAGTAAAGTTTCAGCTGTATTTAATTACGATTGTAGAAACCATCACGTAAAGAATTGTTACTGACAAAATTTACATTTAAATTTATACATATGTACGTAAGCTATGCAGTAACATTTGTAACTATGTGCTACATTTTACTCTAATCACCAAGAAATTAAAATTTCCGCATTACTGCTACGACCGTCATTTAACAGATTTCATGTAACTTTTTTAATAAAAAAAATCTGGTAAAGGACACGCAATCAAAGTTTCAAAACGTTAATGTTCATATAAGTACGAGTATGTGTGTATTATACCTAGGATTTCATAATTTCTTATTTTATTGTAATGCTCTAGTTTCTTATTCTTTTATTTTACGTCAAGTGCTGCGTCATATTTTCTTGCGATGTTTTATAAGTACAATGTGCAGAGGTGTAGTAAAATCTGTTGCATCATCAAATTTTACAGTCATTCACTTAAGCGTTTGTTACATATCATATAGTGGACGGAAATGTTCATATGGAATAAATTTAATTACTGTATTATAAAATAATTACATGTCCATAAAATATTTCATCTATAATAAGGCATATGGTTACAGAAATTCTGGAAAGATTCTAAAGAACACCTTTTAACACTTTTACAACTGAGTTCAGTGCAAAATACATTAACACAAATCATATTGTGATGGACTTGTACTAAAACATTAAAGTAAATTGCTCTTTTTGGTATGGTAATTGGTAATGGGAAATTAGTCTAAACAAACAAACACAAAGAAATATTTAGTTTTTTTTATGAAAATTCGTTTGTTAAAAAAAATATTTTTATGAAAATGGAAATGGTGTTACATCGTTTAATATTACAATGATAAACAAAAGCTACAAAAACAAAAACAATGAACTTGTTTACATGATCAACAAATAAACAAAAATTTAGCAACAACATCAGTATAAAAAAGGAAATAAACAAGTAAATAAACAGGCAACAACACTGCAAGGACAAACGTTAACAAAATACACAAACAACAATAACATATATAACATGTTTACATTTATAGATATTTCGCAAAGGCAAAGCCATTCTCCTTCAAGAGCTTTCATCAGACAGTTTACCCCGCGATATAAAAGGAAAGGCAAAGCAGTCAACGGAGTCAGAAAGAATTCAATCAATTTTGTGTGAAGGCGCGTTACGTGTGAAGGGAATAATCGTGATTTGAAAATCTACGTTGGAAAGATCTAACGAACAATTAATAGTGTTTACGCATAAGAGTGTAAAGAAGAATAGCAATAGCAAATAGCAAACAAAAACATTGTTGTTGTTTACATCAAGTTGTGAACAGTGGCACACAATTTGCAATCTACGAGCTCATATTTTAAACGTTTTTAAAAGGTTAAAAACGTAACAATATTTCAATTAACAGAAAAAAATGTATGTTTTAACCGGAGTATAAATATTAAATATAAAATAGAGCATTCTTGAAGGTTATGTTTTCAAGAGTTTTAGTCAGGAATTGGTATAGACTAGAATTAAAAGATTAGTTAGGTGGTTGATGTACTCATTTCATTCCTGGCTGGACTAACTAATTTAAATTTGTATTTATCAGAAAATTTGTACTCATCAAGCTAAGAGATTGGCATGTAAACCTCAGTGAGTTTTTATTATTTTGTGAAATGGGTGCCCTGGTAGTCTATTGGGTAGTGTGCTAGACTATTAGCGTGGGGGTAGTATGTTCGATTCCCACAAGAGGCTATGGTCTGTGACACTACACCGAGCATATGGTCAAAGTTACTCAACTTGTATATACGTAAAATATTTGTAATTGTAATTGTAATAAATAAAAAAGTAATTCTATGTCAAAATAAATGTAAGTGCAAATGCGATCCCACATAAATATGTTAATTTTTAGTGAGACACTCTTTATATTGTATTAAATTCACTATTTTTTATAAAAAAATCAATACGACGATTTGTATTTATATTTTTAGTTTTCATTCTGGCATAAGATAACATAAGAACCTGTATCCCAATTGGCATTAATAAAACTTTTATTATAATTCTCTAAATGAAGCTTTATTTATAATGAAGAAGACAAAATACCTAAAAATATGTTTTTAAGCTATATAATTGAACTTGTGCATCTATTTAAATTTTCTTATTCCCTCAAGGATTAATTTCAGTTATTTTACTTCTTATGTTTCGCCATTCAACTTTTTTTTTTTTTTTTGTGTTTTTAGGTATACAATTTGCTAGCAGAGAATGTAGAAACCGTTTAATCATGCACACGCAACATGGGTTAAATAAAGAAAAATCTACGAGTGCAGAAGGATAAAAAGGTAATTTACGGAAAGCTAATATAAAACGAAATAATAGTCCTACTCATACTTTTATAAGTAAAATTATCTCAGCTATGTTTAGTATACGGTAGTATATGCATGCAAACAAGGTAACGTTTCTGATTGTGGTCAACGTGGCGACCACCAGGACGATCCTTGTCTTGCTGTATTCAAGTTGACCCGCAGCCTCCTCGTGGTGCCTCCTGGATGGCATTCTAGCACCCGCTAGATGTTAACTAATGCGTGCAGCGAATGTCCAATCCCCTGGACGTTAAATTTGGGTTGTACGTAGGGCTTGGAATCCACCACGTGAAAACAAATATCCAATGAAAACCAAGACAGAATCCTATGAAAAGATCCCCTCTAAAGTTGACGAACACGGCAAACGTATAAAGGACTATGATTTACGTATTGGCACATGGAACGTCCGCACCCTTTACAGGGTAGGCTCTTCCGCCCAGCTGGCGGATGCCCTCATTAAATGTAGGACTGACATCACTGCCATACAGGAAATGCGATGGACAGTCAAGGATGCAAAAGGCTTGCATCTTGCGATGTATACTACAGCTGCCATGAAAACAAGCACGAATTTGGATGCGGATTTGTGGTTAATAAGAGACTTCGTCACCTTGTCTCTGGGTTCACACCTGTGAACGAAAGAATAGCCACAATCCGCATCAAGGCAAAATTTTACAACATCAGCCTAATATGTGCTCACGCCCCGACGGAAGAAAAGGACGATGTGGTTAAGGATGCCTTCTATGCTAAACTCGAGGACGTATACGATAAGTGCCCGGCCCATGACGCCAAAATCGTCCTCGGGGATTTTAATGCAAAGGTCGGGCGGGAAGGTATCTTTGGCCCCACTGTCGGACAGTTCAGCCTCCACGCAAACACTACCTCCAATGGTATGAGGCTGATCGATTTCGCCGCGGCGCGTAACATGGTAGTATGTAGCACTAAGTTTCAACATCTCGACATTTACAAGGCCACATGGATGTCCCCTGATCGGTCAACATCTAACCAGATCGATCATATTGTGATAGACGGAAGGCACGTATCCAGTGTACTAGATGTGCGCACATTCAGAGGTCCAAACATCGACTCGGACCACTACCTTGTCGCAGCCAAGTTTCGATTGCGCATTAGCGCTTCGAGGTCTGCGCACTCTAGTGCATTGCGAAAGCTGGACGTTAAGAAGCTGCGATCACAAAGGACAGCTGAAGCGTTCTCCCCTCAACTCTCGGATAAGCTCCGTCGTTCCCCATCTAATCTCAACGACATTGGCGGACTGTAGGCCAACATCTCCCACTCCTTGCGCACTACTGCGGAAACAGTCCTTGGTTTAGAACGCCCACCCCAACGAAATCAATGGTACGATGAGGAGTGTCGCGAGGCAACTGCAGCGAAAAACGCCGCATACAAGAAAACGTTGCAGTCAGCCGCTACGCGAGCCATTGTCGAGAACTATAGAGAGAAGAGAAGGGATGAGAGATGCCTTTTCAGACGCAAGAAGAGGGAGAAGGAAAGGCGTGAGCGTGAGGAAGTCGAGATGTATAGATGTAGGAATGACGCTCGAAAATTCTATCAAAAGCTTAAGCGTCTAACCGAGGGTTATAAACCCGGAGCGTCTTCCTGCAAGGACGAAAATGGAAACTTAGTAACAGATCCGCAGGGAGTACTGAGGTTATGGAGGAAACACTTCTCTACTCTGCTACAAGGCGATGACGACACCAATACCGCCTTTAGAGATGATGTTCCGAACCCGATCGATGATGACGGCGTGGAGTTTCCGCCGCCTAGCCATGAAGAGGTCAAAGTCGCGATTACGCGCCTTAAAAACAATAAAGCGGCAGGTCCTGATGGCCTCCCCGCTGAATTGTTTAAGACCGGATGTAATGAGTCGGTAGGACGCATGCACCATCTTATTTACAAAATATGGCTAGAGGAAAGTATGCCCAACGATTGGAACCTCAGTGTCCTCTGTCCTGTCCTGAAAAAGGGAGACCCTACTATATGCGCCAACTATAGGGGTATAAGCCTTCTCCCTATCGCATATAAGGTTCTTACAGGCGTATTGTGTGAACGACTGAAGCCACTCGTCAAAACACTGATTGGACCTTATCAGTGCGGCTTCAGACCTGGCAAGTCCACCATCGACCAGATCTTCACACTACGCCAAATCCTGGAAAAGACCCACGAGAAACAAGTCGACACACACCATCTTTTTGTCGACTATAAGGCTGCCTTTGATAGCCCCATAAGGAATCGTGTTTTTGCCGCAATGTCTGAGCTCGGTATACCTGCAAAGCTGATAAGGCTATGCAGAATGACGTTGAGCAATTCCTGTAGCTCCGTCAAGGTAGGAATGGACCTCTCCGAGCCTTTTGATGCCGTGCGAGGTTTCAGACAAGGCGACCCCTTACCATGCGACCTCTTCAACTTCGTCATGGAGAGTGTTCTGCGAAAGGCAGGAGTGCATCGCAGTGGCACTATTTTTCAAAAAAGTGTCCAGTTGCTTGCGTCCGCTGACGACATTGACATCATAGGGCGTACGAAGCGAGATGTTACTGCTGCCTTTAGTGCTACTGAACGCGAGTCTACCAAGATGGGTTTGGCAGTAAATGAGGGCAAAACAAAGTATATGTTATCGACGAGTCGAGACGCGCGGCGTATTGATTCTCAGATTACGGCCGATAACTATACTTTTGATACGGTCAAGGAATTCATCTATCTTGGCTCCGCCGTTACCACCAGAAATGATGTCAGTCTGGAGATCAAGCGCAGGATCACTCTTGCCAACAGGTGCTACTATGGTCTCAATAGGCAATTGAGTAGCAGAGACCACTCTCGTACGACAAAACTAACACTCTACAAGACACTCATCCTACCCGTGCTTCTTTATGGCGCAGGAGGCATGGACCCTATTAAGTACAGATGCAGCGGCCTTGAGAGTGTTCGAGAGAAAAGTACACATTATACCTCATTTTCGTTCCACTTATAACTATGTTTCTTGTATTTCAACATAATGCACTGCCTGAATAGTCTCCTGATTGCTGATTGCCACAAAAAAATTTGTGGTACAACAAGCTAGGTTGTAATTCTCAACAAAGGGGTGTAATGACTAATTCATGCATATACGTACATAATTGGCCATTACAAGTTGTAATTTACAACTGTTCAGTTAGGATTACGGCCTAGTTTCTCACACCACTCATGTTGTGTGTGTTAATTTTATACATGTGTGGCGGGACCTACAGTTTAAAGTCGACTCCGGACGACAGATTTTTTAGAAACTTTTCATGGCAATTTTATTGACTCTCAGAGTTTTTGCTAGAAATCTGCTGAGAGGAAGTCGCCGAAGAAATATTTTTTTTTTGATATTTCGTTTTGATGTCTGATCTGGTGTTTGAGCAGTGGCCTTACTAAGGCCTAATAAGCCAACACACTACCTACCAGACTACGGCGACTTCAATGACTAGTTCTATATTCTGATTTGTATGTTCTAAATCAAAATAAAATTCACATTACGTTTAAAATTTAATGGAAGTTTTCACATTGCATAAGGATATTTTTACTAGTACCGCTATTGCTATAGCGATATTACAGTAGATGTTTTAAAAGGCTCCAAAAAATTAGTACACAAGATAACAAGAAAAATAAAATACAGTAAGAGCCCCATTAAGGCGGGGGATACGGTCCAATAAGTTCCAGCGCTAAACGAAATAGCGTTAAACGAGGCACCTTAACACGTACTCAACTAATAACGTACTTAACTAATAAATCAACTGTGACGCAGGAAAGATGCTTTCGTACTGTGATTGCGACTTCGGAAAATACAGTTGGAATCATTATTCTGGACAGACTAACAAAAGAGAATTGGAAAAGATAGTATAGTATATAGTATACACTGTCGCTATATAGTGCACCGCTTTTGGTTGGGGCATGACCGTTTCATTTGCAAACATACATATACAACAAGTATCAATATAGTGTGCGATTTAGGGGAAACCCAATACTACCGCGTAATACCGAAACAGCGTTAAGTGGAGCAGTGTTAAGCGGGATCTTACTGAAACTGCTAGGACTCTGCAAACAGAACGATTTCGGACTAAGAAACGTTTATCAAGTCATGAACCATGAACCATGAACAATTCAAGCTGAGTCAGGTTGATGGCGGAAATAGAATATTCTACTACCTACTTTCAACAAAAAGAGAAATAGAAGGAAGAAAGTCAATTAAAAGGGCAAAAATTAATCACCACGAAAGCTGTTGTGTTCTATCATGAAACCAATAAAGCTCAGATAAGCATTTTTTCGATTTCTAAAAAGCTCTCCGTTTGATAACCTGTTTTTCACTTAGAAAACACAAAGTTATAATTTATGAAAAACTGCTTAAGTCCAAAATATTAGGGAAGAAAACAATCGAATATCAACATCATTTCGAATTACAAAATGTTAAATTTTAATATTTAACACAGTGTTTTCCGTTACAGAGAAATGTGAACAATCTCCTTTTTCATTTAATTTAAGTAATTTCAAACCAATCAGGAAGTCAAATTTTGAATTTAAATTTGCTTTACGAGACACAAAACTAATCAAAACTGTTGCAAACATTGCAGAAAATATCGTTGAACTAAGAGTATACTTAATGAGTGTTTCAATAACAAATAAAGTATACGCCCGTAGGGCAGTTGCAATTACAGAAAGCCTTATCTGCCGCAGTAATTAATTATAGCCAGTTAGATAAAAAAAAAATTGAACTTGAGCTCAGGAATAACTGTTTTATGACTTATTTGTTGACTTATTTTAAATTTGTGAGCAGTTCACACATAAAAATATACTTTTAAAAAGAGTATACACTATTATCCTTGTGACCTATATTCACTTGTTTGCTTATTTTACGAAATAAAAAATTTACAATTTTTAAACTTCGTTCTTATATTCTGACACCAACAGCGATGCGCCAACCACAACCTCTCACAAAACACAACCAACCGTTTGGTTCAGGATGAACTGGAAAACCGTACTAAAACTGTCATTTTACTTTTGATATTTTCTATACTCATTTACACATAAACTTTTTTTTTCGTTGTTGCTAACCATGACAAGAGAGAATCCAGGACCCATGGGTAGTAACATTGTTCAAAAATCTAAACAATGTTGAATGAAAACATGCCAACAACTACAGCCAAAACTCAAACGAATAAGTTAATCTTAATGTGTGTGTGTATACTATAAGCATTTATGTATATCAAATTCATACACAAATGAAGGAGTTTTAATTAATTTTTGGTTAATGCAGTGTTAGGGCCATTATTACAACTTCTCGTTAAAGTTGGGTTTAGTTAAAGGTAACTTTAGTTAAAGCGATCTTTAAAATCACTTTTAACTTATTTTTGTTATTACAACTTACAGATAAAAATATGGTAGTGCCGGACCAAGGTCGATAACACTGCTCAATTAAATAATTTTTTTTAAAACGCACTAGCAACGATGGGCTTCGTTTTTTGTTGTATATGCTCTTTTTGTTTATTTTTGAAGTTGCCATATTGAAAATAATATGTATGTATGGCAAGTTCAAACGTAAACTTAACTTTTAAAGATCACCCTACATCTTCCATTTAGCTTAACGCTCACTTCTACCTTATCGTCCTTTTATAATAATGAAAAACAATTTATCTGCCGGTTAAAATCCTCCCTTTAGTTAACGGCAAATTGTAATAATGGCCCTTAGTGTATCAACAGATGGCGATAACCTGATTTACTGTCGTTTTACTATTTGATGCTGTGACATACTGAAAATATTGATTTCCAAGAAAGGTGTGGCACATAGACGATATTAGTTGCTGAACTAAGATAAAAGTAGAAACACACAGCGTTATGTTTGTGACAACAAAAAATTTGTTGGTATTAAGTATGAATATGAATAACTACCATACCTGGCAAAATAGATACGATTGACAAAGGAAATGGAGGGGCACATATTAAAATGGATGGAGTGATTAGTTTTGTAAAATTGTTGTTCATTTTATTTGATGATTTTAAAAAAGAGATCAGGTGGTAGTAGTCCTTTATTGTAGATTACTCCACTTGAATATGCATTGTTTCATGTTAATGATGTATTCGTCATTTACAAAAGCTGTCAAAATCAGTCACCTTCGTATAGTAGGTACGCTTATTAGACATGAAGTCTCGGTTCTAACCCAAGGAAAAAAATTTCTTTAGCGACTTCCCCTTAGCAGTTTTCTGGCAAATATTCTGAGAGTAAATAAAATTGCTATGATAAGTTTCTCGAAAAACTCTCGTTCGAAATTGACTTTAAACTGTAGATTGAAAATACTCACGTATAAAATTAGCGAACATAGCATAAATGGTGTGAGAAGGTAGGTCGTAATCCTAACTGCAGGAAATAGTGTCGAAAGCAGTCAACACTATTTGGTTTGGTTGTGCACATCATAATTTTGTCGTGCAAGTCTTCGTTTACATGTGAATTTATACTGTGCGCCATCTATTTCAAAGCCAAACAGCAAACAAAAGTTTGAAGACTATAAATTTAAAACATTTATCGTTCAATGAATTGAAGTCGCCGGAGTCCAGTAGGTAGTGTGTTGTCTTATTAGACATAAGGACACGGGACAAACCCCAGGTCAGACATCAAAACGAAAATATAAAAAAATATATCTTCGGCGACTCCCTCTCAGCAGATTTCTGGTAAAAACTCTGAGAGTAAATAAAATTGCCATGAAAAGTTTCTCAAAAAATCTGTCATTCGGAAACGATTTTAAACTGTAGGTCCCACCACTCACGTATAAAAATTAACGCTCACAACATAAGTGTGCGTTAAGATTTGAAAAATATGTATATGAAAAATATAACTCGACTGTCCGATTTGAGCAAACGAAGTGTCAATATCTTCACAAAATAATGCACTTTCAGAATGTCATTAGTTAAAGTTTGCTACTATGAATGGACAAACATGAAATAATATGAAAAAAATTCGCGTTTGCCCAGTTTACGACATCAAACCCCATAGAATATTAACCCTGGACGGTTATTTTTCGTCGAATCGACGAAGCTCATTTACTCTTTATCATATAACTCTTTTATGTTTAAAAAATTTCGCTCTTTTTTCCAACAACGTTAGTTGATAATGAAAGCTTGCAGTCAGTAGACGAAAAAAAATTTTTTTTGTTCGTCGATTCAACGAAGAGTAACCTTACTGTACAAAAATGACAATCCAGGTTTAAAAAAATGGGTGGCCAGGGTACGTTTACTCACTACAAGCTTTCGTTATCAACCAACATTGTTGATAAAAAGAGCGAAATTTGGTCAAACATAAAAGAGTTATATGATAAAGAGTAAATGACATTCGTCGATTCAACGAACAGTAATCAATTAGGGTTAAAGGGTTCGTCGATTCAACGAAGAGTAACCTTAATGTACAAAAATGAAGAGTAACCGTCAAGTTTTAAGTCGAATAATATATATGTATGTATATGCATTTAAAATGTCCATTCCTCCCCTTTCTAAAAAAGTTTAAATTTGTGAAATCGGTTCAGAAATGTTTCTGTAATAAATAAACTTGTGCGTAAAATAAAAAAAAAAAACAGTTTTTGCCACATAAGAGAAGTTTGGAGGATTCAAGAAATATTAAATAATATTTTTATTGTTATATTTATTTGTTGAGTAGAACTCAAAAATATTTTTTTTTATATTTCTCGAACCCTCCAAATTTGTTTTATTTGACAAAAACGGTTTTTTGGTCTTTTCACACAAAATTATTGATTACCCAAATATTTTTTAACCTATTTTCAAAATCCAAAGATTTTTGAAAAGGAGACAGATGAACCTTTAAAATGGCATACACAAATTTATGCTTCAAACTTACAAGTAATGAATTTCGATCGGATAAACTTGGGAAATATAATTATTTTTTTCATTTTTTCAAGTTTAGCTATTCTTAATTGAAAAATATAATTAAAAAACATAAAATAAGTGATGACGTTCTGAAAGTGCATTATCTTGTGAAGAGACTGACGCTTCGTTTGGGCAAATCGGACAAAAATTACCGTAGTTATTATTTAAATAGTATAACAGTCGTGTTAAATGTCATCTTATCAAATGAACTTTCAGGTCAAAAATTTTAAAAAGTATTGATGGATCTTGATTGTTTATCGCAAAATGTGTTAATTTTACGTTTGCACGACTACGAGAAACTCAGCTAATATTTGTGTTTTTTGCAAATATTATTATTTCTCTTTGTGAAATTGACATATTTCGCGATAAACAATCAGGATCTATTAAAATTTCTGAAAATTTTTGAACTAAAAGTTCATTTGAAAAAAGATATATATGAAAAATATAACTCGACTGTTAGACTCTTTAAATAATAAATATGCTAATTTTTTTCCGATTTGGTTAACTGAAGTGTCAGTCTCTTCACAAGATAATGCACTTTCAGAATATCATCAATTATTTCATATTTTTTAAATAAAGTCTGCTACTATGAACGGACAAACTTGAAAAATAATAAAAATATAAATAATAAAGTAATATTGGAGAGTTCAAGAAATATAAAAAAATGTTTTTTCTACTAACAAAACTCACAACTTGCATAATATAAATAATAAAGTAATATTGGAGGGTTCAAGAAATATAAAAAAATGTTTTTTCTACTAAACAAAACTCACAACTTGCACTATGTCATTAACTGGGCATGAACATCAAAGCCCAACAGTTTTTTTACGGCACTCTAAAATCATGGTGCGAGCAATTTGTTGTTTGCAGGTAATGCCTACGTCTTACTGATTATATGCTTTGACGATGTCAACTAGTTTCGAAGAACAATAGAGTATCTATTAAAATATTTATCACTCTTGGATTATTAACCACTTTAAGACTGAAATTAGTGGAAATCTATTTTTATGATTTTATTTTAATTTAATAAATATGTTAAAATAAAAAGACACAGTTTTAAGTTCATAATGAAATATGTTTTTGTGATATTTGAGCTGAGGAATTGTGCAGTTACTTTTCAACAATTTTCTTATTTGACTCACCTTCTCATCAAATCTTCAAGCATCAGACTGATGTCTCTATTACTTATCACATCATTACTTAAATAACAAGAATGTCTCTGACAGCCTACATGCTATGTTCTTATATGGCCAGCTGTAAATTTCTTTATTTATTACTTTTTATTTATTGTCAAACACTTTTGACAATTTTTCACTTAAAGTAGCCAATATAATACATTTTGGCAATTTCTTTATTTGTCTGTTACCGCAAGACAACCTTGAAGTTCTTCTCATTCTGTTGAATGCTTAAAAATAATACTTAATAATCTTTGACGTGATTCCTTTTTTATATTTTTGCCGAAAGAGTATATTTTTAGCCGGCTTCAACATTAAAAGATTGCCTGTCAGCGACTGCTGAGTGAACTTGACCTAGAAAATAATTTTTCTTCCCACAATTTTTTCTTTTCGGCTGCAATAATGTTTTACGAAAATGACAAAACGAAGAACCTTGTAATATATAGAGGGTTGGGAAATTATAACATAATAAACATCTAATAATGAAATAACTCAGTGTGCTTTTGTCTTACCATGGGTTGTTTGGTTAAAGAACAGAAATATGGCTTACAAAAACTGTAAAACGAGCAAAAGCTATACAAACAAATACAACGAACTTGTTACAAGTAAACCAACAACATCAGTATGAAAGAAAAGGGGACATATAAGTAAGTGACAACAAGCAATTTGAACAAAATACACAAACAACATGAAGTCGCGATAGAGTTCTAGAGAAGGCGAAACCCCGAACGTTCGAAACAAGAATCTTTATCAGACTGATTACGTGGACATATAAAAGGCAAGACGAAGCAGGCAACGAGTAGTAAGAATTCAGTTAGTCTTGTGTGAAGACGCAATGCTGTTTAAACCAATGTTATTTTGTAATATTTTTAGTAAATTTTCTTATTATTGTAAGATAGATAGCAAATAAATTTTTAAGGAAAAAATATTATATAATTTAGCTGAAGAAAAACAGCAATGACGTTAATACGCATTGAGAAAGGTTACTGAAGGCGACCAGCACAAAAACAAGAAAGCAAAACCTAAAGCAAAAACCTGTCAACTGCATGCGTCGTAATTTAAAAACAATTAAAACTGTGCGTATGTGCGATATACAAAATATGTAAAGCGTTGAGTTTATACTGGTATTAATAACGTGTTATTTGTAAAACAAAAATGTTATTAAAATCATGAAAATTGTTTTCAGTTCTAAAGTGTTTGCATTCATGCATATCTGTAGGTTTCCTGATTTTATGCCTATGCATAAACATGCTTTTTTTCATGAACAACATTTTAAAGCTACAATAAATATTATGATGACATAAGTTACATTCGTTATATTACTTAAAAGCAAATTTCTACAATAGAATCCAAGTGAAAGGATATCAGTGTTATACTATGTTCAGATGTGCACTTTTATTGAGTCAATATTCGGTTAATTTTAAATGTTCAGGCATAATAATATACACAGTTCAGCTGATTATTCAATATTCATTTGACAGCTGGTAAACAAAACAGCTGATTGTTTAAACAACATTGGTTTTATTTTGTTTTGTTGTTTTTTTCTTTTTGTTTCTCGTTGTTCAGTTGTCAAATATCAACAAAAAGTGTTCGATTAATTGTAATATGCTCACTAAACATACTTATGACAGTTCTGCATTTTAATTTTTACTCAATATTATAACAATTTTCATATTTATTGCGCAATTATTAATTGAAAATGTATGTGTTATATTAAGCTCAATATTGGCGTTTATTACGATTTACTCAATAAACGTACATATCTGAACACTGTATTAGGTTATCTTCCTAAATATTGGGTGTAACATTTTAAGACTGTGGGCCTTTGAATTTTAAATTTAATCTGAGTTATCGTTGGGTGTACCTACACTTTTGCAATGAAAAAATATGGAGTTACCAGAAACTTTTCTTTGATTTTCTTTTGGTTTGTGAAAAACATTAAAATTTTTTTTGTTCTATAAGAAAATGGAAATAAATTAAGGGAATAAATATAAAAACATAAATTCTTTTACATATGATTGCTTATAATTCATGAAATTTTCAATAAATATATACCAAACTTTTGCTGTATACTGTATACATGGTGCTTAAAGCGGAATGTAGATTACCACTCTTTCCCTGTTAAAACATAAACGAAAACAAAAATTATGCCTTAATCTCCGACCGTCTCGGTGGCTTATGCTGTTATTTCATTATTTCTGAATAGGACACTAATAAATTAATACGGCTCAAAATGGCAAACATCAGAAATACAGTTAGTTAAACATAAAGTCATCATAACATACATAATTTATAATTTACTCGTTAAGTTATTAATAACAATTAATCTTATAATTATACAAGCATATGCACTATCATATATGTCACGCATGAGGCGATTGTCTATAAACGTGCTATTTTATTAACCCCTTACCCACCGAATATTTAAATGAATTAAAAGTAGTTGTAGTAACTCTATTTAACTTAAAAATTTATTATACATACATTTGGTTTCGGCTTTCTCTTCAATTCTCTCATTTGTAATATTTTTTGTTCAGTTCATCAGTGAGTTTAGAGTACTGTAGCTATAATACATGTATTTTGGAATTTAAGGAAGTTTGTTTTATTAAGTTTATTTAACAAAAACAACGAATTAAATCGTAAGGAAAGAGGTTAATGGCGTCAGTTTGTTATTAAAGCTCATACTTTTATGCTGTTTAATTTTCGCTTATTGGCGTTAGAGGTATATTATTGTATTACAGTGCACTCGGGCAAACGTCAACTAATTAAAACCGCGGGAGTTGACGTTTAATAAATTGTTGACGTTTATGAATGTAAAAAATTTTAATAATAAACATATTAATAGTGTGCTTTAAAACGGTTTTATTGACTATAAACTAAAACCAAACATAAACAAATGCAAAACTGAAAGAACCCATTTTAAATGAGATCATATTTTTAATTTCACATAAATACTTATGCATCTAAAAAAACTTGTTATTTTTCTGTTGTTTGTTCCTTTCTAATACTTGGAAGGGAGCTTTCCCTCGCAAACGTCTTAATACATTTAAGTCATTTTGCACAACATTCTCGCATTTAGCCCAATCCAAAGCCCGGTTAAATATAGCTTCGTTTGGTTTTATTGTAAATATGTACAGATTTCTTTTCTACTCTACATACTTATAAGGGGAATCCCGAATTTCTGAACTAATTTAATAAAATAAATGTGTGTGTGCACAAATCTGTGTATTTTAATTGTTGCTAAATTCAAAATTTTCTTTTATTTAAGTTGACATTTTAGAGCTTTGTGGTTTGGTTGACGTTTTAAAGTAGACAATGTTAAAAATTAAGGGTTGACGTTTTGAGATGTTGACGTAAACGAGTGTTGACGTTTTCCCGAATGCACAGTATTATGATTAACTTAGTTTTTAAAAACGAAATAGCTATGGACACTTTATTCGCAAATAACACGGTGCGATAGTCAAAATACATCCAGCTAATGACATAGTGTAGGTTATAAGCTTTGTTCTGTACAACTAAAAAATATTTTTTTTATATTTCTCGAACCCTCCGAACTTCTTTTATTTGGCAAAAACGGTATTTTTAATCTTTTCACACAAAATTATTGATTACTCAAATATTTTTCAATTTATTTTCAAAATTCAAAGTTTTTTTGAAAAGGCTACAGATGAGCCTCTCTCCCCTTATGTTAAATGTTATGAGTATTGATTGATCAGGTAAACTTGGAAAAAATTTTTTTTCATATTTTTTCAAGTTTGTCCATTCATAGTAGCAAAGTTTAATTAAAAAATATGAAATAAGTGATGACATGATGAAAGTGCATTATCTTGTATGTGAAGATATTGACACTTCGTTTGATAAAATCGAACAAAAATTACCGTAGTTATTATAAAAATGGTATAACAGTCGTGTTCTTTTTTTGTATATGTCATCTTATCAAATGAACTTTGGGTTCAAAAATTTTAGATTCAAAAAGTTGTGATGGATCTTGATTGTTTATCGCAAAATATGTCAATTTCACGTTTGCACGACTACCAGAAGTCGGCTAATATTTGTGTTTTTCGGAAATATTATTACATATTTATCTTTGCGCAGACATTGGCCAACTTCTGGTGGTCGCTCAAGTTATTACGGCTTGAAAAGTAAAAGAAAAATATCCTAATCATACACAGAACTTACTAGCAAGCTGAGTACCCTATTAACAAAATTTGCCTTTAAAACAATATTCAATTGATATTTATGATCCAAGCTAAAATAAATTTAATAAGATTATTTAACAAGCAACAGTTTGTCAGAAGTATATAAACGGAGCGACATCACACACAAATTAATGGTCTATTTAGTGAAATATTATCATTAATCTGTTCTGTCATTAAAGTTAATTGCTGTGAATTTGTTATACAAAAACGGCCAGTGAAATAGAAAACTAACGGCTTAACTATTCACTAATCACAACAAAAACAAGACTTTAATGAATTTGCGTAAATTTATTCGAATTAAAATTGTTTTATATTTTAACTCTATGTGCCCTTGCCTTAAAAATAAATTAAATACTAGTGACTGAAAGATTTTTACAACGGTAAAGGCATAAATGGTATACAATGCTGGTGCTGAACAATTAATTTTAAATTAAATGTTAAAAGAATTCCTTAAAAATTCAATGAATCCTTGAATACATAACATAATTGGTCATTACAACCCTTCAGTCAGGATTACGACCTAGATTTTCATACCACTTATGTTGAGTGTGTTAATTTTATACATGAATAGTGGGTCCTACAGTTTAATGTCGACTTCGAGCACAAATGTTTGAGAAACTTTTCATGGCAATTTTATTTACTTTCATAGTTCTTGCCAGAAATCTGCTGAGAGAGGAAGTCGCCGAAGAAATATTTTTTTTATATTTTCGTTTTAATGTCTGGGATTTAAACCGAGGCCTTACGTCTAATAAGCCAACACACTACCAACTAGTCTACAGCGAATTCATAAATTCCTAAATAGTGATGTCAAATAGTGTTTATATTTATCTGGCAGTTTACAGATTTACAGAATAGTCAGCATTTAAATGTTGAGTTGCATATGTCGACCGTTTTACTTTTTGCTGTTGCTTTACCTCTACTACCATTGCAAGGCTCAATAGAAACAAGATTAAAATATACGTAATCAGTATCGAGGTACTTATTGAACTGCCTCGAATAACAATTTGAATTATTATTTTCATATTTAATTTCATGTTTTTCCCACTAGTGGAAGGTTAATACATACCCACATAATCTGTCATTACAAATTTTCAGTCAAGATTACAACCCTGGCTTCTCACACCACTTAGGTTGTGCGTGTTAATTTTATACATGAGTGGCGGGATCTACTGTTTAAAGTCAACTCCGAACGATAAATATTTGAGAAATTTTTCATGGCAATTTTATTTACTCTCAGAGTTTTTGCCAGAAATCTACCGAGGAGAAGTCACCGAAGAAATATTTTTTCATATTTCGTTTTGCTTGAGATGTCTGATCTGCGGTTTGAACCTTGGTATCACGTCTAATAAGACAACACAACATGTGATTCGCCTACAAAAGTTTCCACAGGCTGCTCCACAAATTCCGATATGAACCCATTCGAAATTACCGATGGTACAAATTTAAATACATATTTTAAATTTTAAAAATTCCATTATAAAGGTTAATACCAATTTAACGGTATACTTTATATTTAATGGAATTTGAAATATATTACTCATACGCAGCATATTACTTGTACTTGAATAATTACGCTGAAAAGTATGCAATAAAAAATTTGATTAGGTCGTGTATGAAACTAAATGAATTAAAATATCACTCATACGTCACCTACTTGTAATTATAAATTTTACATATTAACCCATTAACGCCCAAATGAGAACCACAAACAGTTTTTAAAATTCAATCTTTATTTCTAGATTTAAACAACATTTTTTATAGTACTACTAGCTGTACCCTGCGCGTTTTGCTGCGCCACCAACAAAAATAAATCTGAAGGGAAGACATTACACAAATATTCAATTAATTTTGCATCATTTTATGGATTTTGTTTCCCGTTGTCCAGATGATTCAGACGAACGGGCCTGAGTAGTACGCATTCGATCAGTTTCTAATCTCACTTGTCGTTGTTCAAGTGATTCATCCGAACGGGTCTCAGCGGATTGTACTCGAAGATTTTCCAGTCACAATGCTTCTTGAGGTGCAGGTCCACCAATTGTTTGTCGCTATGGAGGCATGATTGCACGGGACTGACGTGAAAAATGCGTCTAAATTTATTAGAAACTCACCAAATGAAACCAACAGCTTTTTTAAAAATTTTCCAAAATTAAAATATTTCAAACTTGTGATTAACATTTTACGGGAATGAATTATACTAAATGTTATTAAAATCATAAATGACCTAAAATGTCTGGTATTTGTCCGATCAATACATGTTCAAATGCTTAGTTTACGATAATTCTCAGTAGCGTTATCTATCGGAAATTAATCGCACTAACTTAGAAACCTCCGTCACTTATGCGCAACTACTCTGCTAAAGATCATAACATGATCAAACAGTTTACGATTTAATTACTTTTTAATAATTTTCTGTGGCGCCACCTATCGGAAATTGGTCATACCAACTTAGAAACCTTCGTTGGCTCATGCGCAACAACTTTGCTAAAGATCATAACATGATTAAATACACAGTTTACGATTTAAATAATTTTTTAGTAATTTTCAGTGGCGCCATCTGTCGGAAATTGGTCGTAACAACTTAGGAACCTTCCCCGGCTCATGCGCAACAACTTTGCTGAAGATCATAACATGATCAAATGCATAGTTTACGATTCTATTAATTACATACAAACAAACATTCATTTTTATATATATAGATAAAAGAAAAAAATATTCTAAGTTGTGTTTTTTGAGGTGTACTAAGTGTAGTACAATGGGCGGTTACGTGTGGTATTTTGCAAAACATCCTCTTTCCAAACAAAGTGTTTTCAGGCACTTACAACATGATGTTTTAACTCGAAGTTGATTTAGAATTTTTTGGGGGTTGCGGCCATTATTTTTTTCTTCTCCTTCAATTCTGGAAGATGTTTGCTTACATTTATTGTCCTTTTTGTCACTGAGATATGTTCGTGCTATATGTCTGCGAATAATTGATCCACACGTTTATTAGGGTTGGCAATGCAATCTCCATGCATTTGAAACAGTCAAGTCCACTAAATAAATAACAAGACCCACCACCACTTTTTACCTTTTACAGCAATTCGGTACATTCCTATAGACTGGTTCATCTGATCTACCCCTCCCATAGCTTCAGTATGTTTTTGATCTGGAGGAGATGGAACAAACGAATAAACGGGAGCACATTTTCTCCAACTTGGGGACTCAACACTAGCTTCAATTCTTCTTTTTTCTGAACATTCCGTGAAGTAGATGTCGCGATCGTCATCGCTACTCCGTAGGTCTGTAAGTAACCACCTCTATATTACCGGGCACATCTCGAGGTAGTTTATTTTCATATAATTCATCGTCTCCTCCTTCCCCTTCGTCAGTGAGAACATCTAAATCGGGTGGCAGCATAACTACATCGTAAGTAACGTCATTTTCATTATCTTGGCTAATAATGTCACATATTGCCTCTTCCAACCCAAAATAGTTTTTGCTACGTCGGTTCGCAATTTTATATCTTTCAAAGTATTTTTTGATTAATAACAAGACGCTATTAAAAAAAAAAGCAATCAAAAAACCAGGGAAAACTTTTATTCTAAAGCACAATGCCGGAATGAAAACGTCTTCACTGTTTTCACTTCACTATTTTATCTTACATTGAACGCCCAGTGTACTAAACTTAGTAGAGCAGCACTTAATAAGCTCAAAAATTCTATATCTGAACCGTTTTATATTGCTTTTATTAGAATGTGATGTTATCCAGTAAATAAACTGCTTTTCAACGTTCTTCAAAGTTAACTGATGTAAAATAAACTAAATAACCATTCACAATCCCACAGGAAATAAATCGCTAGCCAAAATGGGGATTCTCCTCATTGATATTTTTGAACTATGATTTACAACAGCTACGTGGATGTTGCATGTACTCTTATTGACTGGTAGCAAGCGTTGCCAGAATAAAAAACTACATTTTGTAATTTTTACTTCGACTTTAAGTTGTGTACTATATATAGTACAGCGGGCGGAAATGAGTTAATTATGAACGTAATGTGAATGAATATTTACCATAATTTTACTAAAGTATCGATCAGGTACTTTTAGAAATTTATAACTTGGTACTTTTCCTTAATCGAAGACATTTAAATTGGATTATAATGGCCGTTGCTTTAACCAGAAACCATATAAGTCCCATCGAAGACCTCGCTATAAATCCATTCTATTGAAATCCATTCAATTGAATGAAGGTATAAGAAGTGAGGCGAATAACATATCTTCAGACTTTTGTTAAATATTCTAGTTGTCAGAAAACCACAGCACCATTAGAAGCTAAAGACTCAGTTTGCAAGGTCTCAAACTGTATCTTATATTTGATTGCCTAAATTTCTGTTTAGGAGAGTTTTTGCCAGAAATCTAGTGAGGAGAAGTTGCTGAAGAAATATTTTTTCATATTTCGTTTTGGCGGAGATGTCTGATCTCGGGTTTGAACCTTGGTCTCACGTCTCAGAAGCCAACACACCATCTACTATACTAGGGCGACTTCGGTATAGCTATAGTATACAGTGAACTTTTTTGACCTCTGACTGAGGTTTGTTGGTTCTTCATGTCTACAAGATGAAATTGTAATCACAGTATAAAGATGATCAAAATAGTATTCATACATACATAGCTGCCAGATAAATGAGGCATCAAATCGTCAAATATTTGAGAAAAAATCGTCAAAATCGTCAAAGACTTTAATTAAAATCGTCAGAAAAAATATTAGTTAATTTTTTTCCAAAAACGGAGATATTTTATATCATTTTCAGGAAAAAATTGTTTAAAGATTAAACAATCTATCCCAGTCTTGTTTATTGACACATAAACGCAGCAATAATATTGCATCATTTTAATCTATGGGTTGTGTAGATATTAAGGATTCAGAAACCCTTAACATTCTGAATATGAAAATTCACTCTAATGTTGGCTGGAACCGACACATTTTTCAGTTCCATCTTAAGATCTTATCGTCTGATCTTCTTGCATCATTTATAACCGACCGAGAATGGAATACAACTCTCATGTATGGGTCGGTGCCTCAACGTCTATTTTGAGGTTTCTCGACCGTGTGGTAGTGTATCCAACACCATTGGATCATTGGAGCATAGTTGCAATGTGGTTTGTCTTTCACTGTTATATCGCTACTACAAAAGGATTTTGCTCGAACGAAATAAGTGGACTTGTTCATTCATATATTCATATATTCCTACGTAACGCTCGTCTTTCTCGGCCACCACTTCCTTACAGAAAAAATACGTTTTTTAGTCGGACTATAAGTATGTGGAACTCAATTCCTGCAGAAGTATTTTCTGTTACTTATGGCATAAATATATACAAGCCTAGTATCCATAAACTCTGTTCTCTCTTTCCTTATTCCCATAGCATATTTTTAGAGTTCTAAAGACAATGCCATCGATCCCCTGAGTGTTGGTCGTACGAAACAAAATAACTGCGCTTGCCTTTAATCTTCCGATGGTAATATTAGAAGCTATACTCGAATTTTTAAAATTGCCTGCAACGACAAGTGATAAATTATTCTCAACTACGCGTTTATTTAGGAGTTGAATTTTTTGGCTTTTAAGAGATTAAAAAGGAATAAAATACAGAAAAATCATCACAGGTATTCGAAAGTAACTTAAAAATGTAATACTTTACTCCTTGTTTTTACTAACATTAATTTCCAATAGTAACAATTGCAAACCAAATACAAAGCTTAAAGTCGCTTTTAATGTACTAAAGTAAAGAATATGATATAAATTGTTAATTTCCAAAAATCGTCAAAATAAGGACATAAATCGTCAAATCGTCAATATGATATTTTTGGAGCTCAAAATCGTCAAATCTGGCAGCTATGCATACATACATAATTGGTCATTGCAATTTTATTTACTTCCAGAGTTTTTGCCAGAAATCTACTGAGAGGAAGTCGCCGAAGAAATACATTTTGTATTTAGTTTCGATGTCTGGCCTGGGGCTCGAACCCTAGCTTTACGTCTCATAAGCCAACACACTGCCTACTAGACTACGGCGACTTCAAAATAGTATTCAGTAGAATCAATAATGGTGACTTGCGCTTGTAGTTCAAGGATAGAATTGAGAAAGACAACAGACCTAAATGAGTATCTTCAAGAAGGATAAATTAATTTAATATCTATGACAGCAAATAACAATAATAATAATAACAATAATTTAATACCAGGATAAAAATTCTGTTTTTTTTGGTTTTTAATACAGAGTATCATTTGAATGCAAAATTTTTTATTCTGTCAGTAAAATCCAATACGACATATTTTCAGACTTAAAAAAGTGTCACAATTACGTTATGTCTTCTTATCATCATGTTATGGTATAGTTTGTTGTCATCTATTTACAAACAGTGTCTTGCGGTATCCTTAATTAGCAAAACAAATTCTTACTTCAATTACATTTTCGAAAGTAAAGTACTTGTTATTATGCACGTTAACTGTATTGTAAAGGGTTCATTAACTTTTATGCTGTAAAACCTTTGTCATTGTGGAATCTGCACGATTGGACTAATTTTGTAACACTCGTAATGAATTACTTCCTTCCGAATATTGTAATACCTGTTAAAAAAAAGGCTCTTTTAATTAACATAAAAGTTTAAGACACCTTTTGGAATAATAATGAAAGAAATCCTTTCATTCATCATGTAAATTTAAATATAAAATAAACACATTTCTTTGTATTTGGAAAATAATTTACCATTAGTATTTAATCCGTCAGTAATCTATAACTTCTGAGTGACAAACTTTCACAAACTTTACTAATTTGCATAAGAAATATGGGACAATTAAATCACTTTCTAATAATTAGAGTGTAAACAGATCTGACCCGACGTGCAGAACAAACTTTGCATTAAAGAAAATACATATTAGGAACCTAGTGGCACACACGCCCGGAGGCGGTAAATACCTCACAACTACTTTTGAATTGAAGACCACAGAACACTTGGAGATCTGATACTAAGTTTTTTGGCACCCAGACTTTATTGACAGAAGATGAAAATCGCAATTCACACTGCTGCTCATTACGTTAATTTTAGTCAAAATTACGATTTAGATTCCCATACTACCTATGTTATGTGTTTTATCCTGAGGGACGTAGCAGTTTAACGAAAACTGAAAACCAGAGACAATTGAAAGCCAACATTCGTGGAGTCTTTGCCGAAAAAGTACATGAAAGTTGGTCCCATCGAATGAAGTACTGTGAGCATAGGTGTCAGATTTGATGATTTTTCGTCATTTTGACGATTTTGATATCTAAAAGTATCATTTTGACGAAATGACGATTTATGCCCTTATTTTGACGATTTTTGGAAATTAAAAATTTACATCATATTCTTTACTTTAGTACATTAAAATCCACTTTAATTTAGGTTAGTAATCACAAGGTGTAAAGTGTTATATTTTTAAATCATTTGCGATGATTTTTCTATATTTTATGCCATTTTCATCCCTTAACAGACAAAAAATTACAACCTGTGCACGAAGGCAGTTCCACATACGAATAGTTCGACAAAAGAACGAATTTTGTATGTAATACAATGTGCGATCCAGCGGCCAATCGGGAAAGACAAATGTTACGTAGGAATACATGATTCTCGGGAAGAAGTCCATTTATTTCGCTTGAGCAATTTCCATTGTAATAGCGATAGAACACTGAAACACAAGCCACATTGCAAAGATGCTCCAATGAATAAATGGAGTTCGATACCCTATTGTCATTAATTAGTAACATCGCCCTCTCCTACATGTGGTCGAGAAGTCTCAAAATAGACGATGAGGCACCGGCCTATACATGCGGGGTGTATTCCATTCTCTTTAGGATATAAGTGGTGTAAATGGTAACAAGATCAGCTGAAGTGAAGAATTTCTTGCACCGTCTTAAGAAGCTAAGGCAGAGAAAAATGTGTCGGTTCCAGCGAACAATACATTGAATTTTCAGGCGCAGAACGTCAAGAGCTTCTGATACTCTAATATTTACACCACCCATATATTTAGATATGTGTTAATAAACTACACTGTTGACTGTTTAAGCCATAACAATTTTTTTCCTGAAAATTATATAAAACTATTCAATTTTTGAAAAAAAAAAAATCAGAAATAAAAATAATGGATGGTAACTTTTAATTTCCAGCCTTGACTAAATTTATTAAAAAATATTAGTATTGTTACATTCTTCAGGCAATTGTAGAGAGAGTATTAAGACAAGATTCCCATGAACGTCTTTGACGATTTTGGCGATTTTTTTTCTAATATTTGACGATTTGATGCTTTATACATATGACAGCTATGACTGTAAGGCCAGCCGCGATACCCATATGAAGTAAATAATATTTCATTTCTAACCGAAACAATTGTACTTCACAACAAAAAATAAATAAATTTGGCAAAATTCCAAAACAAACTTTTGTCTTATACAAACACTGCAAATGAGTAGCCGTAAATTCCTTACATCATTTTAATCACAATTCCGATAATTTTGTTAATTTTGAAACATGCCTACTGTAGTGCTTTATCTACACCAGTAAGTTCAGTTAAATAAAGCTGAGAAAACATATTGCTACGTTTTTACCCTTTCAACAACGTTTAAAATATGAGTTCGTAGTTTGCAAATAAAAATAAAAATAAATTTGTGTTTAGTTTTAAATCAATTCTTTATTGTTCGCACAATTCCGTGTGCCACTGTTCACAACTTGATTTAATCAACAACAATTTGCTTTATTTGTTATTCTTCTTTACACTCTTCCGCCTACACACTAACAATTGTTCAATAGACCTTTATAACGGATATCTTCAAACCGCGACTATTCTCTTCACATGCAACGCGTCTTCACACAAGACTGACTGAATTTTTACTGATCCCATTGCCTGCTTTGTATTGCCTTGTATATCACTGATGGATGCTCTTGAAGTAGAATGACTTTGCCTTCGCGAAATCTCTATAAATGTAAACATGTTGTTTTCATTATTGTTGTTTGTGTATTTTGTTTACATTTGTCCTTGCAGTATTGTTGTTGCCTGTTTGCCTACTTTGTTTATCTCCTTTGTTTATACTGATGTTGTTGCTATATTTTTGTTTATTTGTTGACCATGTAAACAAGTCAAATGTTTTTGTATTTGTAGCTTTTGTTTATTATTTTAATGTTAAACGATGTAACATCATTTCCATTTTTGTAACAATATTAAACCTTGTAAACTTAATTCACTTTTTCTGACAGTTTGATTACATACATTAAAATTTATGTTTCGATAGCCGTACTCTTATACTTCAAAGTAAAATTTGTCTTTTAAATGGGAAAAAATAATAAATGTTTCCCACAACTGTAAGAATATTTGTATGAGTACATGCGCATGATTGGGAAATCCTGCATAAGTATTACTGAAACTGCGGTCCTTATGCTAATTATAAATATAAACTGCGAATACGTATAAGTGCGGTTAAATGTATGTATAAAGGATTATGTCGATTTATATCCACCTAACGTTACGGTGACTGGGGTCACATTGTGTCGCCAAGTTATATATGAAGTTAGGTTAGGTTAGGTTAGAGGACGTGTACTTTTCAATTAAGACAAGTACAGTACCCGGAGGTTGAATTGACCTATTTTACAACGTCCTAGTTTCTCACACCACTTATGTTGTGTGTGTTAATTTTATACATGAGTGGTGGGACCTACAGTTTAAAGTCGACTCCGAACGACAGATTTTTGAGAAACTTTTTCATGGCAATTTTATTTACTCTCAGAGTTTTTGCTAGAAATTTGCTGAGAGGAAATCGCCGAAGAAATACTTTTTCTATTTTGTCTTTTTTTTGACGTCTGGCCTGGGGTCCGAACCCAGGCTTTGTTTCTAATAAACCAACACACTACCTACTAGACTACGGCGATTTCTAAAAATTTGAGGGATTTTTGGTATGACACATTGCAGTTCAATATTATTGCCAATTTAAAAACAATTTTCTGATGCTGGTATCACATTTGAAAAACATTTTCCCATGACCGACTTTGAATACCAGTAACACATGTATAGCTACGTCTGTGTATTAGTCATGGTAGTGAGTGGCAGTGTCACTGACGGTTGTGGTTAATTTTGTGACTGTGATGGATCTGGAGATTGTTTTTAAAGTATAAATGAATATAAAGAAACCATTTGAACGTTACGTAAAGTAATTGCCAAGAAAAGTATTCCATGTACGAGTATTTGTTTTTTTTTTGACTTATTATTGTATGAATGAGAGAAATGCATGATATGTTTGATATGATATGTTGATTTTCTTGTTAAGATAGTATACTGAGATGTTTTCAAAATGTTATAGGATACTTTAAACTCTTATTATTATAACAGCGTTATTTGCTATATTTTTGTGGAATACATAATAAGAGATTTCTTTTTATAGAAACGAGATTTATATTTAATTACACGAATATTCTATATACAGTGGACACCAAAAGTCTAGGTACCTCCATATATTTTTAGCATTTTAATGAGTTTCAAACAATAAAATGTACAAATAATTGACATTTTTTATGCATACATAATTGGTCATTACAACCCTTCAGTCAGGATTACGACCTAGTTTCTCACACCACTTATGTATG
Source organism: Sarcophaga carnaria (assembly GCA_958299815.1). NCBI lineage: Eukaryota > Metazoa > Arthropoda > Insecta > Diptera > Sarcophagidae > Sarcophaga > Sarcophaga carnaria. The sequence continues at coordinate 68,623,539 of OY283149.1, read as the reverse complement.
TATATGTATGTAATATGGATTAGTTGCAAGTTGCAACGGTTCCTTTTCGATATTTTATTTGCAATCTTCGAGAAGCATGTTGGTTTACTATAAATATAGAATAGTTGCTGAACCTTTTGTTTATTTCAATTTGTATGGAGGCATCCATCATTATGTGATTTCAATATCTGATTGGATTCGGTAGACAAAAATCGCAGTTGCATATAATAAAACCAATAATCCCTGTTGCATATACGTTTTTATAGTAAAGTAATCCTAAAGAAACAGCAAATGTTCAAATTAATATGGTTATGAAAACCATTGTCAAACAAAACTGTATTCATTTCTAAAGCTAACCCCACAATTCAAATTTAAAGAGAAAAATTTTCACAGGTTCACTGGATTATTTTAACTTAACCCTCACTTTTGTCACATTGTGTACTCATAATAATGAAATTCAAGTTATCTGCCCATTACAATCCAGTTAACGGCAAGTTGTAATAATGGCCCTTAGCGATTTAATTTATGTTTAATAGCCATTTATAATAGAGTATTCCATGATTTGAGTAGAAATCGATGAAAGTGCATTTCGTGCATTCTTCAGATTTACTCCAAAATTTAAGAAATTACTCGACGGAAAAAGATTACTTCTCAAGGGTGATAGATAATTTCACACAATTCTATATGACAATCTCCGGATATAATAGAATATATATAATGGAATGTTGAGAAAAATAAGTATCTCATACAAAAAGCCAAAGACTTATTGCTACACCCTCGCATATGTGTGTAAAACTAAAAAAGCTTGAATATTATATAAGCTGCACTGGCATAACATTAAATCATGGTTTGTTTTATACCCTCTTTGAAACAAGACACAACTATAAATTAGAAGAAAAATTAAGAATAAATCCAAATCTAATAAATGACACTTTGTGAAAGGGATTGAGTATAAAACTAATTTTCATTCACAATAACAAAAGAAATATCAGAAATTTGTTTCCCCTTTTCTTCACCAACTTTGAAACTTGATGGTTTTCTTGTGAAGTTTTTTTTTTATTAATGCTTTCTTTATTATATGCTGCTGTATTTGCGATATATTATAATATTGGCGTGTTTAGTTTAGTTTTGATATTTACTGTGTTCTTGTAAGTTATTCCATTTCTAAAGAATACTACAAAACTACTTGTCATCTTTAAGAAATATAAAGAAGTGTTTGATGGCACTGATACTACTATACATCATTTTCGAAATATTTATCGAGAAGTTTGCGCAACATTTGGCAATGTTAAGATAAAAACTACTCAAATTTAATTTGACTACTTGTCAAATTTGTCACGGTTAAACCCCAATATAAGTCATATCCAACAAAACGAAATATTAAAAAATATTTCTTCAGCAACCGCCTTTTAGCTGATTTCGGTCAAAAACTCGGAGAGTAAATAAAATTGCCATGAAAATATTTATAAAACATTTCTGTCGTTAGGAGTCGACTTTTAATTGTAGGTTCCGCCACTCATGTATAAAATTAACACACACAACATGAGTAGTGTGAGAAGCTTGTCCGTAATTCTGACTGAAGGGTTGTAATGGCCAATTATGTATGTATGTACATAAGTGTTGTGAGCAGCTAGGTCGTATTCACCTGCTTTAACTCTAAAACCATTGGAAGCCAATATGCATCGTTAACACCATACGGCAGATTTATTTGGCGAAAATAGAAAAAAATCGTACAGCGCAATACAATTCCATAGAATGTTCCTAATAGCTTCATTCTCCTCGAGGCAGAGTATACACTCTGTCCCATCTAAAATACGGAATCTCAGCTAATTGATACGACTCTTGACTATACCTATAAAGTCTGCTGCGGATACATCTCCTTTAAAGACTATCAAAGGCCTCTCCGGCCAGCAGGCATTCCATTAAATACGAAGCCTGCTGTCAATGAAACATTTGGCTATTTGCTCTCACATGCTGGATTTCGATACAAGATTCCGCGCTTGTAAGCACTATCATACAAGAATTTTTTAAAGTGCTTATATCCGGATAATACTGTATATTTAAGTTCTGTTTAATTCCTTAAGTTAATAAATAAGAAAATTATTTGAGTAATAATCATCAAACCTCATAGCATATTAAGTCAAATAATATATACATGTACATCGTTATAAAGTCCCATTCCTATCCTTTCTAATAAGGTTTAAATTTTGGATCGGTTCAGAAATGTTTGTGTAATCAATAATTTTGTGTGAAAAGATCAAAAATACCGGTTTTGTCATATAAACAAGTTGGAGGGTTCAAGAAATATAAAAAAAAATAATTTTTGAGTTCTGCTCAACAAAACTCACAATCAACACTACCTCATTAGCTGCTTGTATTTTGATTGTCGCACCGTGTTATTATAAGCTTCGATAGACAAACAAAGCAGCGTTATTTGTAGTAACCAATAACTAAAATTTCTGATTAGTTGTAATACCCAAATTTTCTCACGAAAAAAAAAGGGAAAACATTTGATACATAGTAGTGTTAGTTCAATTGCCATCATAATCTCAGTATCACTGGTCCGTTACACTATGTTGAGAAATATATATATATGTAATATATGCAAAATTATTATTATTACAAACATACATACATAGTTGGTCATTATAACCCTTCAGTCAGGATTACGACTACGTTCTCACATGTGTTGTGTGCATAGCTGCCAGATAAATAAAGCATCAAATCGTCAAATATTAGAAAGAAATCGTCAAAATTGTCAAAGGCGTTCATGGAAATCGTAAAAAAATCGTCATAAAAAATGAGCAAATAAATTAAAAGTTAAAAAAAAATTTTAGTGAAACATGTACAGTTAAGTCAAAGTACATATTTTAGTTCAAAAATAAATAACAAAAACATTCAAACAAACAAATTTACAAGTCCTTTTAAGGCTTTAATTATAAAAATAAACTTTAAAAACGAGTGTTGTATACTACTAACCTAAATTTGTAATAATAACAATTGCAAAGTAAATACAAAGCTTAAAGTGGCTTTTAATATACTAAAGTAAAGAATATGATGTAAATTTTAAATTTCTAAAAATCGTCAAAATAAGGGCATAAATCGTCATATCGTCAAAATGATATTTTTAGATCTCAAAATCGTCAAAATGACGATAAATCGTCAAATCTGACAGCTATGGTTGTGTGCGTTAGTCTTATGCATGAGTGGCTGGACTTATAGTTTTAAGTCGAAACCGAACGATAAATTTTTGAGAAACTTATTATGGCAGTTGTACTGGCTTTAAGAGAAAGTCGCCGAATATTTTTTATATTCCGTTTTGATGTCTAACCTGTGGTTTGAACTGTGGCCTAGACTATGGCAATTTATTATTGTTGATAAAATATTATGTGTATACTGAAATCTACCCACGTAGTGCATGTTAATGTTATGCGAACAATATCGTTTTATATTACTTGATTTGTTGTCAGATATTTTTCCTTACAAAATTGGTAATTTAAAAAATAAAAAAGAAAATATAAAATAAAACGATTATTATTGTACAATTTCCCTTGGAATATTAATGAGATTTTTGTTTGCCAATAAAATTTGAATTTATAAATACGAGATTCCAGTCATACCTTAATAATAAAAACATTCAAACAAAATAAATGAAAGAATTTATTAAAAATTTATAAATATTTATGCTTCACACAAAGAGGATTATATCGTACGATTGAAAAACAGCGGAATTATAATTCGCAGGAAGCGTTTATTTATTATTAAAAAATATTAAATTTATTTCTGCTGTCTTGTTTCGAATAAATTTAATTCTACTACTACCTACTACCATAGAAGAACAAGAGCAAACAGACAAATTGATTTACAGATAAACAGAAAAAAAACCAGAAGATTCGAAAATTTTATTGAACTAAGGAAGCTGAATTTATTTTATTTCAATTCCTATGAAATTTAAACATTGCGAATAGTCAAATCACATTCTTTTATACATATGTTATTGTGTATCTCTCGGTCCCATATTGTCTTGTATTCTGGCATATAAAAATATTCAAAACCAGTACGAACTTACTTTTATGAAATCTATTTTTGGTTAACCAAACACGGACACACCAATCCATTACATTATTGCTTTAAAATTCAAATATATCAGAGTGTGGGCTAGAAACTAATTGGTAATTGGAACCCTTCAGTTAGGATTACGACCTACCATCTCACATCACAGACAGTGGACAACAAAAGTCTTAGTACTCCAATATATTTTGACAATTTCATGAATTTTAACCAACAGTTTGTATAAAAAATTAAGGTTTTTATATTTATTTTATTAATTTATTTCTGTTTTATAATAAATCAAACAATTTTTTAATGGTTTTTTATAAAACAAGAGAACAATAAGAAAAATTTCAGATCACTCCATAGGTACTCCCAAGGAAAACCCTGAGTAAATTTATATTTCAAAGGCCTAACATATGAAAATGTTATCCCTTGTATTTAGTAGAATATCCCTTAAGGTCAAGCACTCCATTTAACCCATTTGGAATTGAATGTACAAGTTTTGGTTAGTGTTTGCTGGTGGCACCATGTTCAAGTTTTTCGGTTAACTTTTGTTTGAGGTTTAGCGATTACGTAACCGTTGTTTCAAACGGTCACCTAAATACTCTCTTGAGGCCATATCGCGACTTTGTGCAAGAGTATTAAGCCTGTTGACAACGAAAGCCCGCAGTGACTAAACGTACGCTGGCCACATATTTTTAACCCTGGTTGGTGATTTTTGTACAGTAAGGTTACTCTTCGTTGCATCTACGAAGAATTAAAAAAAAAAATTTACGTCTGCTCACTGCCAGCTTTCGTTATCAACTAACTTTGCTGAAAAAGGGAGTGAAATTTGATCAAGAATAAAGGAGTTATATGATAAGGAGTAGATGATCTTCGTCGATTCGATGAACAGTCACTGTGCAGTGTTAAAACACTCGTGCAGAATATTTAACGCGGTAAGCTTTACTGCTCGCCATTACCAGTGGTTGCCTGGCCAACGTTCGTCAAAGAAATATAATTCGATGATGAAGCCAACCAAAAATTCGCACCGAACAGTAACCTTTTTAGGATGCATTCAATGCTCTTGAATATCATGGCATTGTTAAAAATTCGACAATTTTGTTTCTTCACGTACCCATTCATCCAGAAATGGGCTGAAGATTATTTTTCTATGAAAATTGGCATTTGTCAACTACTCCAGAGCCCATTCATTATCTGAGATCATCAGTAATTACCAACTGTCAAGGTTAGAAAGTCCTTGTTGGAAAACCTTATGTAATACTTCCTTACTTACTTAATTGGTCATTACAAACCTGGAGTGAAAATTACAACCCAGCTTTATGCACCAATCATGGTGTGTGTCTTAATTTTATCGATGAGTGGCGGGATCTACAGTTTAAAATCGTTTCCGAACGACATAGATTTGAGAAACTTTCCAGAAATCTATTGAGTGGAAATCGATCAAGAAATATTTCTTTATATATCGTTTTGTTCCAGATATGTGAGCCGGTGTTTGGCCTACGGACTCCCGTCTAATAAGCCAACTACCTATCTACTAAACTTATGCGTTCAGTTATTAATAATAAGGCGATGAACTTTTTCCTAAAGGCATCAGAGACTAAAACTTCACCAAAATTAATGTCTGATCCTTTATTGTTAACACATTTGTTGGAATTTGTCCGATTGATTTTTCTTAGAAAATAAATATTTATTTTAGTTCTGACAGTTGAATCCAAACAAACTCATTTTTAAGCTCATTAATGTACTGTTATAAAAATGTAAATGGTGTTATCGTTTAACATTAAAATAATAAACAAAAGCTACAAATACAAAGGACTTGTTTACATAAACAAAAATGTAGCAACAACGTCAGTATAAAAAAGTGTTAAACAAGTAATCAAACAGGCAACAACAACATTGCAAGTATAAACGTAAACAAAATACACAAACAACAATAATGTAAACAACATGTTTATATTTATAGAAATTTCGCGAAGGCAAGAGCATCAATCAGACTGTTTACCCAGTGATATAAAAGGCAATACAAAGCAGGCAACGAGATCAGAAAGAATTCAGTCATTCTTGTGTGAAGACTCGTTACGAGTGAAGAGAATAATTGTGGTTTGAAAATCTCTGTTATAAATATCTATTTAACAATTGTTATTGTTGTTATAATTAAAGCAAATTGTTGTTGTTTAAATCAAGTTGTGAAAGGTGGAATTGTGCGAACAATAAAAAAAAAAATTGTTTAGTTTATTTTTACTTGCAAACTATGAACTCATATTTTTAACGTTTTTAAAAGGGTACAACCGTAACAGTATAAACAAAAATGATGAATTGTAAAAAGCTTATATTTAATTTATTTATTATTATTAAATTTAAATTAAATTTTGCTTCAATATAATTTTGTAATTGAATTTTTTCAAAACACAGCAAGCCTCGCTAAATGATTAAATTAAACCAATTCAATTTATAATAAAATTCATACGATTTAATTCAATAAATTTGTTGGATTATCGCCAATTAATTTAAAAAATAATTATTGCCTCATTAGACATCATTATTTGAGCAGTAGCTACAAAATTTAATTCGCATGAGAGCTTTTTAAAGAAAATTCATAAAAATTTGACTAAATTAACCGTTATTCCATTTTATGTGCACATTTATGGGATCATTACCTTAATGCGTATTCCCCAAATAAACAAATAAGTTAGATGAAAACAAATAAGTTAGATGAAAATTTTATAGAATGTTTTGTTTTCAAATGACTTTTTGTACTTTACTTAGCACATAAATATGGATGTATTTGAATATGTTGCAGTTATAATAAATTGGATAATGAACAGGAAAAAATACACAATATTTTCATATACAAAGTATGTATTCACATGAATTATTTAAAACTTAAAAATAATGTTTCAATTTGTGAAATAATTTGTATACACATACATACATACACGTACATATATCCCCAATTTACAAAAGCTAAACACATGTGTTGTTTTCCTGTTAATCCACGACGGCTTTAATAGGAAAATGATCATTATTACTGTCTGTTCAGTGAATTGGACATAAATAGACACGCACACAAATAAACCTACTATAGTATAGTAAATGGAAAAATTTTGCGCTGATTTATCAATTCACACGGTCTATTCAATATTGCCAAATAATACGGATGTTGAACTATAATAATTTAATTTTCTTTGCAATCTGAAGGCTAACAACAATTTCAAGCATTCATCTCAATTACTGTAGATATCAAAGACATTATAAGACACTAGCAGATTGTACCCGGCGTTGCGCAGGGTTATGTAGTTTGGATTAGTTTAAAAAATTAAAAATGTTTTTAAATTAAAAAAAAACAGTGATTATTTGTTGTTGTTAAAGAAATTTAAATTTTTTTATTATTAACACTTAAAAAAATACAAAAATCAGTAACTTAAGTATATATATTAAAAATACAAAAAATAAACTTATTCTATTATTAATTACTTACTTAATTGGCCATTACAACCCTTCAGTCAGGATTACGGCCTAGCTTCTCACACCACTCATGTTGTGTGCGTTAATTTTATACGTGAGTGGCGGGACCTACAGTTTAACGTCGACTCCGAACGACAGAATTTTTTTTTTGAGAAACTTTTTTTTCATGCAGTTTATTTTACTCTCAGAGTTTTTGCCAGAAATCAGCTGAGAGGAAGTCGCCGAAGAAATATTATTTTTTTTTTCATATTTCATTTTTGATGTCTGACCTGGGATACGAACCCGGACTTTACGAATAGTAAGCCAACACACTACCTACTACACCACGGCGACTTCTATTATTAATAGTTATAGGAATATTGAGTACATACATATACACACAGCCACAAAAGTATACATAAGGATAACCAATTTCAGAAATTTTTAACTAATCCGTCTTCGTTGAAAATCTTTGTAATTGTCTGACAACTTTCCTCGATTTTAAGACGGTCTTTTGCATTGGTTTAGAAATTTGTGAAATTTGTAAATCGGATGCATACCTTTGTGGACCTGTGCAGGGCAAGAATTCAGTTCAATTTCAGAAATTTTTTAACCAATGCAAAATACCGTCTTAACATCAAGGAAACTATAAAGATTTTCAACGAAAACGAATTATAATAATATATATAACGAATGTATAATTTAGTAACTGTGTGTAACTATTAAATTAATACAATATAAACTTATTCTACAATTAAATTAAATAATACTATTATTTTGATCAAACGCTTCTATACAAAATATTAGCTGTTTTACCAGTTGAGGTAAAAATATATAAATTTTTCCCACTTGGTACCCGTGAGCAGGCTACATACAATTGACCATGAGAAAAACATGGCGTCTCCAAATTTAAACCAGCCACCTTCAATGTTTAACCCTGAGACTTATTAATGGTCATAGCAAATGCTAGTTTAACTGCAAATTGTAAACGTTTAAAGTTCAATGGCAAACCTTTTGGATTTATTGGAATACGGGGAATAAACACATCCTGTCAATATTCTTGCACCCCTTTGGGTCAAAATTTTGAAAAGATTTATTGCCTATAACCTGCACCGACAAAAACTCGATCAATATTCCAAATTTCAAGAAAATCGGTCCAGGCGTTCAGGCGTGAATGGCTATGCACTCAATTTGCTCGTTTTTGGCCCCTTTCCCCTTTTTGAACCCCTTTTGGTTCAACTTTAGAAACGGAACACCTCCAATAGCTATTTGGGAAACTTAACCAATCTTTTGGCCAAAATTTTGAAAAGATATATAGCCTATAACCTGCTCCGACAAAAGCTCGATCAATATCCCAAATTTCAAGAAAATCGGCCCAGGCGTTCAGGCGTGATTGGCTAACAAACAAACAAAAAAACTGACTTACAGAAAGATTTATAATACATATTAGGACTAAAAACAATTTTAAATAATAAATCTGTAAAATAAATCTGAATATGTAATTTCTAAAACGTGAACTAAATAACTCTTAACTTATAGCCGTTAAATTTTAAATTAAAAAAACTTTACTTGCAATTAATTATTTTCCATTGACTCGACATAAAGTGTAAAAGTAGGCAATTACGACTAAAAATCAAATGTTAAGTGAAAATATGTATATATATATATATATCGTATGAATTTTATTATAAATTGAATTGGTTTAATTTAATCATTTAGCGAGGCTTGCTGTGTTTTGAAAAATTCAATTACAAAATTATATTGAAGCAAAATTTAATTTAAATTTAATAATAATAAATAAATTAAATATAAGCTTTTTACAATTCATCATTTTTGTTTATACTGTTACGGTTGTACCCTTTTAAAAACGTTAAAAATATGAGTTCATAGTTTGCAAGTAAAAATAAACTAAACAATTTTTTTTTTTTATTGTTCGCACAATTCCACCTTTCACAACTTGATTTAAACAACAACAATTTGCTTTAATTATAACAACAATAACAATTGTTAAATAGATATTTATAACAGAGATTTTCAAACCACAATTATTCTCTTCACTCGTAACGAGTCTTCACACAAGAATGACTGAATTCTTTCTGATCTCGTTGCCTGCTTTGTATTGCCTTTTATATCACTGGGTAAACAGTCTGATTGATGCTCTTGCCTTCGCGAAATTTCTATAAATATAAACATGTTGTTTACATTATTGTTGTTTGTGTATTTTGTTTACGTTTATACTTGCAATGTTGTTGTTGCCTGTTTGATTACTTGTTTAACACTTTTTTATACTGACGTTGTTGCTACATTTTTGTTTATGTAAACAAGTCCTTTGTATTTGTAGCTTTTGTTTATTATTTTAATGTTAAACGATAACACCATTTACATTTTTATAACAGTACATTAATGAGCTTAAAAATGAGTTTGTTTGGATTCAACTGTCAGAACTAAAATAAATATTTATTTTCTAAGAAAAATCAATCGGACAAATTCCAACAAATGTGTTAACAATAAAGGATCAGACATTAATTTTGGTGAAGTTTTAGTCTCTGATGCCTTTAGGAAAAAGTTCATCGCCTTATTATTAATAACTGAACGCATAAGTTTAGTAGATAGGTAGTTGGCTTATTAGACGGGAGTCCGTAGGCCAAACACCGGCTCACATATCTGGAACAAAACGATATATAAAGAAATATTTCTTGATCGATTTCCACTCAATAGATTTCTGGAAAGTTTCTCAAATCTATGTCGTTCGGAAACGATTTTAAACTGTAGATCCCGCCACTCATCGATAAAATTAAGACACACACCATGATTGGTGCATAAAGCTGGGTTGTAATTTTCACTCCAGGTTTGTAATGACCAATTAAGTAAGTAAGGAAGTATTACATAAGGTTTTCCAACAAGGACTTTCTAACCTTGACAGTTGGTAATTACTGATGATCTCAGATAATGAATGGGCTCTGGAGTAGTTGACAAATGCCAATTTTCATAGAAAAATAATCTTCAGCCCATTTCTGGATGAATGGGTACGTGAAGAAACAAAATTGTCGAATTTTTAACAATGCCATGATATTCAAGAGCATTGAATGCATCCTAAAAAGGTTACTGTTCGGTGCGATTTTTTGGTTGGCTTCATCATCGAATTATATTTCTTTGACGAACGTTGGCCAGGCAACCACTGGTAATGGCGAGCAGTAAAGCTTACCGCGTTAAATATTCTGCACGAGTGTTTTAACACTGGACAGTGACTGTTCATCGAATCGACGAAGATCATCTACTCCTTATCATATAACTCCTTTATTCTTGATCAAATTTCATTCCCTTTTTCAGCAAAGTTAGTTGATAACGAAAGCTGGCAGTGAGCAGACGTAAATTTTTTTTTTTAATTCTTCGTAGATGCAACGAAGAGTAACCTTACTGTACAAAAATCACCAACCAGGGTTAAAAATATGTGGCCAGCGTACGTTTAGTCACTGCAGGCTTTCGTTGTCAACAGGCTTAATACTCTTGCACAAAGTCCCGATATGGCCTCAAGAGAGTATTTAGGTGACCGTTTGAAACAACGGTTACGTAATCGCTAAACCTCAAACAAAAGTTAACCGAAAAACTTGAACATGGTGCCACCAGCAAACACTAACCAAAACTTGTACATTCAATTCCAAATGGGTTAAATGGAGTGCTTGACCTTAAGGGATATTCTACTAAATACAAGGGATAACATTTTCATATGTTAGGCCTTTGAAATATAAATTTACTCAGGGTTTTCCTTGGGAGTACCTATGGAGTGATCTGAAACTTTTTCTTATTGTTCTCTTGTTTTATAAAAAACCATTAAAAAATTGTTTGATTTATAATAAAACAGAAATAAATTAATAAAATAAATATAAAAACCTTAATTTTTTATACAAACTGTTGGTTAAAATTCATGAAATTGTCAAAATATATTGGAGTACTAAGACTTTTGTTGTCCACTGTCTGTGATGTGAGATGGTAGGTCGTAATCCTAACTGAAGGGTTCCAATTACCAATTAGTTTCTAGCCCACACTCTGATATATTTGAATTTTAAAACAATAATGTAGTGGATTGGTGTGTCCGTGTTTGGTTAACCAAAAATAGATTTCACAAAAGTAAGTTCGTACTGGTTTTGAATATTTTTATATGCCAGAATACAAGACAATATGGGACCGAGAGATACACAATAACATATGTATAAAAGAATGTGATTTGACTATTCGCAATGTTTAAATTTCATAGGAATTGAAATAAAATAAAATAAATTAGTTCAATAAAATTTTCGAATCTTCTGGTTTTTTATCTGTTTATCTGTAAATCAATTTGTCTGTTTGCTCTTGTTCTTCTACGGTAGTAGGTAGTAGTAGAATTAAATTTATTCGAAACAAGACAGCAGAAATAAATTTTATATTTTTTAATAATAAATAAACGCTTCCTGCGAATTATAATTCCACTGTTTTTCAATTGTACGATATAATCCTCTTTGTGTGAAGCATAAATATTTATAAATTTTTAATAAATTCTTTCATTTATTTTGTTTGAATGTTTTTATTATTAAGGTATGACTGGAATCTCGTATTTATAAATTCAAATTTTATTGGCAAACAAAAATCTCATTAATATTCCAAGGGAAATTGTACAATAATAATCGTTTTATTTTATATTTTCTTTTTTATTTTTTAAATTACCAATTTTGTAAGGAAAAATATCTGACAACAAATCAAGTAATATAAAACGATATTGTTCGCATAACATTAACATGCACTACGTGGGTAGATTTCAGTATACATATAATATTTTATCAACAATAATAAATTGCCATAGTCTAGGCCACAGTTCAAACCACAGGTTAGACATCAAAACGGAATATAAAAAATATTCGGCGACTTTCTCTTAAAGCCAGTACAACTGCCATAATAAGTTTCTCAAAAATTTATCGTTCGGTTTCGACTTAAAACTATAAGTCCAGCCACTCATGCATAAGACTAACACACACAACCATAGCTGTCAGATTTGACGATTTATCGTCATTTTGACGATTTTGAGATCTAAAAATATCATTTTGACGATATGACGATTTATGCCCTTATTTTGACGATTTTTAGAAATTTTAAATTTACATCATATTCTTTACTTTAGTATATTAAAAGCCACTTTAAGCTTTGTATTTACTTTGCAATTGTTATTATTACAAGTTTAGGTTAGTAACAACGAGGAGTAAAGTATTACACTCTTAAGTTATTTGCAAACACCTGATATAATTTTTTTTTGTATTTTATGGCTTTTTCATCCCTTAAAAGCCAAAAAATTACAACCTCTGCAACATGGGATTACCATATACGAATAGTCCGATAAAGAACAAATTTTGTCTTTAAGGCAGTGTGTGATTCACTGGCCAATCGACGACATACGGATATGCTCGCCAAGAAAGGGGATTCTCGAGAACAAGTCCACTTATTTCACTCTAGCAAAATCCGTTGTAATAGCAGTAGAACAGTAAAACACAAGCCACATTGCAACGATGCGCCAATGAATCAATTGAGCTAGATACCCTATCGCCATTAATGGGCAACTTCATTCTCTCCTATACGCGGTAGAAGAATCAAAATAGACGTTGAGGCACCGGCCTATACATGAGAGTTGTATTCAATTCTCTTTCGGATATAAGTGGTATAAATAGTAAGATCCGATGAAGTGAAGTATTTCTTGCACCGTCTTAAGAAGCTAAGCCACTGAAAAACGTGTCGGTTCCAGCGAACATCAAACTGAATTTTCATGCTCAGAACGTCAAGAGCTTTTGGCTCCCTAATATTTACACCGCTTAAATGTAATAAACAACACTGGGATGGATTTTTTAAATCGTAAACAATATTTTCTTAAAATAATATAAAACTTCTCGATTTTTTAAAAAAAAAAAAAATTAGAAATGAAAATGAGGTAGCTTTGGCTAAATTTATTACAAAATATTGGTTTTATCACATTATTCAGCTAATGTAGAGAGAATATTAAGCCAAGTTAATTTAAATTAAACTAAATTCAGAAGCAATATTATATTAAAAGATTATTTAAAACTTAGCAGTCGAGACTTAGCAGCTGCGACTTTAATATAGTATCTGATTTGATTAAAATGTTTATATATACAACTATGTACCAACATGTTTCTGACATACAAATAAGTAGTATACAACACTCGTTTTTAAAGTTTATTTTTATAATTAAAGCCTTAAAAGGACTTGTAAATTTGTTTGTTTGAATGTTTTTGTTATTTATTTTTGAACTAAAATATGTACTTTGACTTAACTGTACATGTTTCACTAAAATTTTTTTTTAACTTTTAATTTATTTGCTCATTTTTTATGACGATTTTTTTACGATTTCCATGAACGCCTTTGACAATTTTGACGATTTCTTTCTAATATTTGACGATTTGATGCTTTATTTATCTGGCAGCTATGCACACAACACATGTGAGAACGTAGTCGTAATCCTGACTGAAGGGTTATAATGACCAACTATGTATGTATGTTTGTAATAATAATAATTTTGCATATATTACATATATATATATTTCTCAACATAGTGTAACGGACCAGTGATACTGAGATTATGATGGCAATTGAACTAACACTACTATGTATCAAATGTTTTCCCTTTTTTTCGTGAGAAAATTTGGGTATTACAACTAATCAGAAATTTTAGTTATTGGTTACTACAAATAACGCTGCTTTGTTTGTCTATCGAAGCTTATAATAACACGGTGCGACAATCAAAATACAAGCAGCTAATGAGGTAGTGTTGATTGTGAGTTTTGTTGAGCAGAACTCAAAAATTATTTTTTTTTATATTTCTTGAACCCTCCAACTTGTTTATATGACAAAACCGGTATTTTTGATCTTTTCACACAAAATTATTGATTACACAAACATTTCTGAACCGATCCAAAATTTAAACCTTATTAGAAAGGATAGGAATGGGACTTTATAACGATGTACATGTATATATTATTTGACTTAATATGCTATGAGGTTTGATGAGGTAAGCTTGGCAAATGCGAATTTTTTTCATATTTTTTCAAGTTTTTCCGTTCATAGCAGCAAAATTTAATTAAAAATATGACAATAAAATTCCATATGAATTTATTTGTTTATTGCTTGTTCAGAAAATAAAATTTAATTTGATAAGAAACGTCGAGCAAATTAATGTGGATCCATATTTCTTCATTTATTAATAAGAAAAAATATATTTGCCTCTATAATTTCTGTGCAATCTGTTTGCATTTTCTATATATCCATTATATTTCCATATGACATCAATCAATTTGCAGATTTATTTTTTCATAAAATATCTCCGATATCTAAAATATCTCTAATTTGTGAGGCCTGTTACTTCCCAGTCTATTTTTTGTTTACGTTTAAAAATTATATTCAGATTTAAGGTCATAACCTAAAAAGACAGATACAAGTGTTAGTTTACATAACTTTAAACACTTTTTATGTCCACACATTGACACAATTACTCTTGTAGTGAAACATGTCGTAAAAAACAAAATTTGTTTAAAAATGTACACTTTTCTGCAGTTATAACCATTCTTTAGAACAAAATAGTTTTATAATTTTTTTTTTAATTTAGATTTGTTTTAATTTAAATTTATAATATTTATTACTCAAATAATTTTCTTATTTACTAACTTAAGGAATTAAACAGAACTTAAATATACAGTATTATCCAGATATAAGCACTTTAAAAAATTCTTGTATGATAGTGCTTACAAGCGCGGAATCTTGTATCGAAATCCAGCATGTGAGAGCAAATAGCCAAATGTTTCATTGACAGCAGGCTTCGTATTTAATGGAATGCCTGCTGGCCGGAGAGGCCTTTGATAGTCTTTAAAGGAGATGTATCCGCAGCAGACTTTATAGGTATAGTCAAGAGTCGTATCAATTAGCTGAGATTCCGTATTTTAGATGGGACAGAGTGTATACTCTGCCTCGAGGAGAATGAAGCTATTAGGAACATTCTATGGAATTGTATTGCGCTGTACGATTTTTTTCTATTTTCGCCAAATAAATCTGCCGTATGGTGTTAACGATGCATATTGGCTTCCAATGGTTTTAGAGTTAAAGCAGGTGAATACGACCTAGCTGCTCACAACACTTATGTACATACATACATAATTGGCCATTACAACCCTTCAGTCAGGATTACGACCAAGTTTCTCACACCACTAATGTTAAGTGCGTTAATTTTATACATGAGTGGCAGGACCCTTATTTGATCCTTCTCTGATTTCAGCAGGTTTATTGAATAATAAGACAATAAAAAATTTTTTCTTCAAAATGAGTACACTCGACTTTATGCGAAAGAAATTTAGTTTCGCTCTGAGAAGTATACTCGACGTAATCAGTTAAAGAGTTAAGAAGCTGAAATAAATAATTTTAGCAAATTTTACTCGTTTTTTTCTAACTACAGTATTTCACTCTCAGTATAGTGCGACTTACATTAACCCTGAACGGTTACTCTTCATTTTTATACATTAAGGTTACTCTTCGTTGATTCGACGAACAATTTAACCCTGAATGGTTACTGTTCGTCGAATTGACGAAGCTCATTTACTCTTTATCATATAATTATTTGTTTGTCCAAATTTCGCTCTTTTTTCAACAACTTTAGTTGATAACGAAAGCCTGCAGTGAGTAAACGTACGCTGGCCACAGATTTTTTAAACCAGACTGGACAATTCTGTACAGTAAGGTTACTCTTCGTTGAATCGACGAACAAAATAAATTTTTTTCGTCTACTGACTGCAAGTTTTCATTATCAGCTAACATTGTTGAATAGAAGAGTGAAATTTGGGCAAACATAAAAGAGTTTTATGATAAAGTTTAAATGAGCTTCGTCGACGAACTGTAACCGTCAAGGGTTAAATGAATAACGAGAGAAAATAAAGACTGAGTTCAATCAAATTCAATTCAATCAAATACGAAATAAGAACACAATTATTACGAGAACGACTCTAAACTCGCAGTGGCAGTTTTGTTTTATTTTTTTAACCAGCAAAATACTTTATTTATAGTTTAACACATACACAAACACTTTCTCTTAACAACTGTAAATAAAGTTGTAAACTAATGTCGCCACTTTCGTTGTTTGTCTTATTCTACGGAAGACATGGCATATCTAGCGCTGTTCTTTACAGGAAATGCTGTGATGTAAGAATGTGTACCATAAGTTCGAGAAAATATTTTCTTTGTTTTATTCTATAAAAAAAAAATGCAGAAATTTTATTAAAATCCTTAGTTTTCCTTTAGAAAAAATTTTTTTTTCTTCTAATTTTATGCATTCTATTCAAACTGTTGTGCTCATACTCGAATACTGAACCTATTTTTAAAGAAATTGTGTGAAACTAGGCGTAAGAGTTGTGCATAGTTTGTACTTTGATACTCAGTTGATTGTATATAATCCCGGGAAATGAATTTACTTTACGAGTTAGATGTTTATTATTGGCTAGAAATTCAAAATGAATTCCATAAAACTTTTAAACTCGTTAAGGTAGGTATTCAGTTGATTGGCTTAAACTATTTCTAAGTTTTTATGGGGAACTGGCATTTACTAAACATCTTAGTAAGAAGAAGTTTTTATAAATTTAAGCGAATTTAAATAACAAAATTATTTATATGAATACTATTTTAAAAACAGAAAAGTTAATTTAATACCAGAAGGTATGCATTTATTTCGAGATATTGTAGAAAAATATTCCAAAATTTTTACAGAAGCTATTTTTTTATTTTACAAAATTAAGTTTACTGAAATCGGAAAGAATAACATGAGAGCTCGCGTGGATTTTAAACAACACTCTCAACCAGCGCTGCCAAAACCTTTTTTTCAAAAAAATTGTTTTCTACAAAAGTATCAACATTTTTAAAGGAATTACCGGAGACTAGTGCCCTCTATTGCTGTTTCTTTGCTACTTTTGTCCGGGACTAATAAAATGCACAATATTTTATTTAAAAATTTAAATATTTCGTGTTATTGTTTAATTTATTGAGATTTTGAATTTTTCGAAAAAACTTCGTATGTTAGAAAACAACTTTAATAAATTTTTCGCATTTCAAAAAACTTGGAAATAAAGGAAAAACTTGGCAAATGACAACGCTGCTCTCAACTGAGAACAAGGAGATACAATAAAAAAAGACTTTAAACGAAATTTAAAGCAAAACATAACACAGCTGATACTTTAATACTATAAATACCCATTTTTGTAATACGAATGCTTTCGTACATTCGTCAGTGCTTTTAATAGTTTTTGTATGTGACGTTGTAGTCTAGTAAGTAGCGTGTTGGCTTATTAGACGTGATGCCACGGTTCAACCCCCAATTCAGACATCTCCAACAAAACGAAATGTGAGCAAAAGCTCTGAGAGTAAATAGAATAGCCATGAAAAGTTTCTTAAAAATCTGTCGTTTGGATTCGACTTGGAACTGTAGGTGCCGTCAGTTATCAACAAAATTAACATACACAACACAAATGGTGTGAGAAGCTAGGTCGTAATCCTGACTGAAGGGTTGTAATGACCAATTAAGTACGTATGTTTTCCCAAAAAACAGACGAACGTGTGATACCATACGTTTGACAGAAACTCCACATTTATCTTGATTTAATGATAAACAATTACGTTAAATTTTACATTATTTTAAACATATTTATATGAATTCAAGTTCCAACCAGCAAAATACGGGCTCAAGAACAATTCAAAAACGCTAATTTTTAGAAATTTAATTCTGAATAAAATAGCATGTTCTTCTATTATTTTGGCAACACAAGCTTGTCAAACTGTATTTGCTTTTTTTTTTTATTAAGATGTGACAAGTCACCGTCAAGTGATTAAGAATGCTTGCAAATTATGGACAATAGAGTTCATGGAACACTTTGTTCAGTGATCAAGCAATGCGTGAAAACTCTCGACTCAAAGCTATTAATAAAACAAAGAAGGGCGCGTACAAAAGATTATATTGCTTTTTAGCGCGAACTCTTGAATGAGATGGTGAAATGCCGATTCATTCTCTTTTTTAACCAAACAACCTTGGGCTTTCGACTATGTTGCACATTTTACTTACGAATTTTGGTCTACGTACTTATCAAATTGAGTTCATACAAGAATTAAGTCTAAATGATCATTGTTTGTGTAGCATTTTTGTTGACTTGGGTCATTTGAAACTGGCCGAAGATGAGTGTTTTGATCCAAGAATTGTGTTAACTGATGGAGCTCATTGGTGGTTCAATGGCTAAAGTCATTCATCAAGATTGCATACATACATTACACTATGCGACGAATAAAAAAATTAAATACGCCCGAGTAACTAGTCTCAGTGTTCAGTTAGTTGAGTAGAACTCAAAACTACTTCTTTTATATTTTTCGAACCCTCTAAACTTGTTTTATTTGCCAAAACCTGTTTTTTACTTCACGCACAAATTTATTAATTACACAAACATTTCTTACCCGATGTGCAAAATTTAAACCTTATTGGAAAGGAGAGAGATGGGCCTTTAAAACAATATACTTACATATATTATTTCACTTAATATGCTATGGGTTTTGATAAGGTAAACTAGACAAATGCGAATTTTTTTCATAATTTTTCAAGTTTATCAGTTCATAGTAGCGAACTTTAATTAAAAAATATAAAATAAGTGATGACATTCTGACAGTGCATTATCTTGTGAAGAGATAGGCACTTCGTTTGATTAAATCAAAAAAAAATTACCGTCGTTATTATTTAAAGAGTATATTTTTGCAAATGAACTTTTAGTTCAAAATTTTTCAGAATTTTTGATGGATCTTGATTTTTTATCGCAGAATGTGTCAATTTCACGTTTGAGCAACCACCAGAAATTGACCAATGTTTGCGTAAAGAGAAATAACAACACTTGCATAAAACACAAATATTAGCCTAGCCGACTTCTGGTAGTCGTACAAACATGAAATTTACACATTTTGCTATAAACAATCAAGATCCATCAAAGCTTTTGAAAATTTTTTAACTGAAAGTTAATTTAATATAAGACGACTGTTATACTATTTAAATTATAACTATGTTAATTTTTGTCCGATTAAATCAAACGATATATCAACCTCTTCACAAGATAACGCACTTTCAGAATCTCATCACTTCTTTTATATTTTTTAATTTAATTTTTCAATTAAGGATAGCTAAACTTAAAAAAATTAAAAAAAACATCATATTTTCCAAGTTTAACCCATCAAAACTCATAATATATAAGTTTGAACAAAACGTTTATGTATACCGTTAGACTAATCTCTTCCCTTTCTAAAAAGCTTTGGATTTTTAAAATATGTTCAAACATATTTGGGTAATCAATTATTTTGTGTGAAAAGATCAAAAAACCCGATTTTGTCAAATAAAACAAGTTTGTAGGGTTCGAGAAAATTAAAAATAGTAGTCTTGAGTTCTACTCAACCTAGTGATAACTTAGACTACGTAGTTGTATTTTCACTGTCGCACCGTGTAATTGGTCATTACAACCCTTTTGTCAGGATTACGACCTAGTTTCTCACACCACTTATGTTGAGTGTGTTAATTTTATACAGCTTAATGTCGATTCCAAACGACAGTTTTTCTTAGCAACTTTTCATGGCATTTTTATTTACTCTGAGAGTTTTTGCCAGAAATCTGCTGAAAGACAGTTGCTGAGGAAATATTTTTCATATTTTGTTTTGTTGTCGATGTCGGACCTGGGTTTTGAACCATGGCCTCACGTCTAATAAACCGACACTACCTACTAGACTACGGGAACTTGTTTCATTTCAGCGGTTTACATACTAGCATCATTATCGGTCCGTATTTCTTCGTACCGTTGCGAAGAATGGCAACCGCTAGAGGACCATATTAACCAGACGGCGAAATTTACCATGTGAACCGTTTAGCTTAGCAATCGATTTATTTCGATTATCTTTTACGGGCTGAGTTAAGTCCAACTTTGCCTGCAATTTATTCCCATTATGGACAATTTCTGTAGTAATATGCTCATCATTGATTTCAAATTTCATAATTACTACAGTAACAACTCAGCATGCTAGCAAATGAGTACATGTTATACATAAACTAGGGCTACGTTTCATACACTCATATCTTTATAAACCTCATTTGTGCACCAATTTGCCGTACACTTGTTATTCCATGTTTTAGTACAACATATTTTATTACAGGCACACTCACCTACTTCACACATGAGCCAACTTCATATGATTTGCTGCAATATACTCTTGAAATCACGTTGTTCTTATAAGTGTGTATATGTAGAATATTATTTGCTATAATGGATGTGACAATTCCTATGTAAAGCATCCTTATTTATGGCAGCGAACGAGAGTGTCGGAATTAATGTATAAATATGTATTTGAATGTTGTGACCTACTCCCGTTTTCCATATTTCATTGCTACTGGAATTTTTTAACTGTTCATTACCATATTTCTTTATATTTTTCAGCATATGTATGTATGTGACTTTAGGGTAATAGAATTTCAGGTGATTATGTCATACTGGCAAGACTCCTAAGGGCTTTTAAATAATCAAAGGAACACATTTTTTATGGTTTGAATGACTTTTTGACCCATATTATGCAAAGCATTATTTTATTATTTTGATAATTTTATTAAAGGTGCAAGAAAAGAGTTTAGCTTAATGTATTTAAAAATAGAAATTAATTAGATTCAGTATTATTAAGCTAAATAAATCCAAAGGCATTGATTACTATTCTCAAGTGTCAACCACCAGACATATTGTCGAAACAAGTGGCTGCGAAAGCGGCAATGAGACTGTACACCATTTGAGCATTAAAGCACAAAAGCTATGGCAGGAAAAAATATTGGGTATGGTTGGTCTTAATGTATATATCGACTATATGGTGCCTGATCCTGGTTTTGCAACGCAGATACCGATTGCATCCTTTTATGATAATGGTTTACACCTCCCAGGAATTACCATTCAAGTTTTCACTGACGTGTTCACATCACACAACAAAGTAGGATGTGGTATTTTTTGAAAACAGATTATTATTGAACTTTTCAAGCTGAATTATTGGCTATTAAAATAGCTGATATGCGAAATAGGTATCGGAGTATATCGTAGGGTGGTACACAAATATTTATAGGTAGCAAAGTGGCCATTCTATCCCCAGAGAATGTGTACCCCACATCTAATATTATTCAGGAATATCGCGTGTCTCAGGAGAAGATAGCGAAATATTTGACTTTTACCCTCATCGAAGGTAATAACAAGGCCGACGCACTTGCTAAAGCTGCCATTACAAATTTATACTTACACGAGGGAGACAACAAATGGTCTCACAAAAACTTCATTCATTGTTACAGGTAAGATGGGATAATAAACCTATTTGTAGAGACACAAGACAGGTATGACCCGATATGTAAAACAGAATTTGCATTGAATCTATCAAGACTCCATCTGAGGAATCTCATGGCATTGCTAATGAAACACTGGCCTCTAGGCATTCACGCCAAGAGACTGGGAATACCACTTAACCACTACTGCAGAAGCTGCAACAACGAGAAAAAGAGGAGATCACAGAACAATTTCTCTTCTCATATACCCAGAATAAAGTGACAAAACACGTCTAGCCAAGGGCAATTTAAGAAAATTTCACGCCAGACTAGCAAGTTTGCCAGTTATTAAATATTTTTCATCTAAAATGTCATTTATTTCTTGAAAACTTTTTCATTTACAAAAATGGATCGCTTAACAGCGATGAAACCGTTAAAAAGTGAAAACTTGTTTCAAAATTGGTAACTTAAACATTGCCACTTTTCGAGCAATACCGCCTGATTATAATCTGATCGTTCTACGTTCTTTGCAAAGAAGAAATTGGTAGCGCAGCCGGCTTGTGCATCGTCAGAATGTATCTACTGCCGAAAATATCGCTTCTGTTAGCAAAATTTTGGTATATAATTGGAATTTCTAGATTACATGGCATTCTTAGCAATTGGGGTTATTTTAGAGCTTACTGTAGCGCGTTTTTCATTATTATTGGCACCTTAATCCACATAGAGACCAGATCATGTAACAATTATAGACAACTGACCCGTATCTGTGCCAAAATCCACGCGATTTATTGCCGAGTGTAAATACCCTATAATCAAGAAATCCCCATCCCCAAGCCTCTTGTAATACATTGCTTTGTTTTGGTATTGTACGTGGTTATTTATGCATTAATATAGGCTTACTTTAACAAAAGCTTAAGTTGCAGAATTACTCTTTATTTAAATAATTAAATAACCTAAAATGGAAATTTATATGGAAGTCGTTATTTTGTTATTTTTAAATCCCATCTAATGGCGTGCTTGTATCATAAGCGTATACATTATTTTAATTGTAATGTTCATTAAGTATACGCCTGATGTACGGTATTCAGTTTTTGGCTTTCTAATACAGTGAATTATTTAGTCTAGAAGAAATTTATAATAAAGAAGAACAAATTGATCCATTCTTCTGTAACAGAAAGTTTTGCATGAAAGTTTAAAATCAATTAATATAAGTTTTTATATCTCCATTTATATGAGTTCCTCAAGAATATTAGGTTACAAAGTTTTCCAGTTTCAATGTATGCTTCCAAGAAACTTTATTAGAGTTTAATTACTTCATAAACAAATTGCAAATTTTCACCAATTACATACATACATAATCGGTCATTACAACCTTTCAGTCAGGATTATGGACCTAGTTTCTTACACCACTTATGTTGTGTGTGTTAATTTTGTACATGAATGGCGGGACTTACAATTTAAAGTCAACTCCGAACGACAGATTTTTGAGACACTTTTCATGGCAATTTTATTTACTCACAGAGTTTTTGCCAGAAATCTGCTGAGAAAAAGTCACCGAAGAAATATTTTTTCATATTTTGTTTTGATGTCTGGCCTGGGGCTCGAACCCTGGCTTTACGTCTAATAAGCCAACACACTACCTACTAGACTAGGGCGACTTGAGAATAGATTCCTTTTTTATTATTTATTTTCTCTATCATCAGTACACTTAAAAAATATGGTTACAATTTTTATATTTACAAATCTTGAGATTTTACTTAAAATCAGTATTGCAGCAAATAAAGGCCTGCTTTTATTAAATACATACAAATTTAAATATTTAATACAATTTAGGGGAAAAAAGATAGAGGAAAAAACCTTATTTATTTATGTTCTTTAAGAAACTTAAAAGTTAAGAACTTCTATAAACTTCATCTCTAAATTTCTTAGGATATCATAACTTGAAGCCCTGTTTTGATCTTCAAATCTTTCTGTAAGTTTTCTAATTAGTTTTAAACATATCTTGTTTGTAATGAGTGTGTAGGTTTACAGTGGGATAACGTCTATTTAAGTTATAAATAATCTTAAGATTTTTGTTTTGAATAATTTGTAATTTTTTAACGTGAGTTTTAGCACATTTTGTAGACCAAACTTGGCATCCATATGTCATTATGGGTCGAATGCACGTTTTATATAGTAAAAGTTTATTTTTTGTATTTAATGTTGACTTTCGGTTAAACAGAGGAAAGAGAGCTCTGCCCTATCTTACAGCTTTGTTACATACATGGTCAATATGCTCCTTGAAAGTTAACTTTTTATCTAGTATTATACCTAGATACTTTATAGATGTTTTAATGGGTATAGTTGAACCATGTATTGTCAATGGGATTGTTGGAACCCTTTTTGGCGATTTATTGAATGGGAATATTATTGCCTGAGTTTTTCCTTCATTTAGTTTAATTTTCCATTTTGTGAAGTATTTTTGAACATGAATAATAGATGTTATCATATTTTTGATAATCGAGTTAGAAAGTTTTCCACTTGATACGATAGCTGTATCATCGGCATAAAGCGCTGCAGTGTTTTTTAAAGTAGTTTGAAATCAGAGGTATATATTGAGTATAACAACGGTGAGACGACTGAACCTTGAGGTACGACAGCTATGATATTTTTTGTACAGTTCAGATCTTTTTCAACGTTTACAACAAAAGTTCCGTCGGATAAAAAACTGTTGATAATTTTTTGTAAATAAATTGGATATCCAAATTTACTAAGATTGTAAACGATACGTTTATGCCAAATTGAATCAAATGCCTTTTCTACGTCTAAAAACACAATTCCGGTACTTTTTCGTTGAAGTTTATTAGAATTAATAAAATTTAGAATTCTCTTCAATTGATGAATTGTTGAATGTTCTCTTCGAAATCCGAATTGTTCATCTTTTAAAATACGGTTATTTTTGGTAAACTCTATCATTCTATTCAAAATTACTTTTTCAAATACCTTTGCCTAAACAATTCAGCATACTAATAGGACGGTAGCTTTTTGAAGATTTTGGATCTTTACCCTGTTTCAGAATAGGTGTAACTTTGGCATGTTTAAATGATTTTGGAAAGTAGCCAAATTTTAGTAACAATACTAAAAAAATAATTCAGGCATTTTTTTTCAAAATAATTGGCTTAATACCATCAATTCCTGGGGCTTTTGAATTTTTTAAATTGTGTATAAAAAATTTTATTTATTCCTTAGAAGTAAAATAAGTTTCAACATCTTCTTGAATAATCTGATTATCAAGCCATTGTATGTGTTTTAAAACAGTTCGATCAGAAGGCGATGCCATACTGTGAGTTATCCCGTGACATCCTTCAAAAACTTTTGCAATTTATTCAGATTTTTCTTTATTACTGTATTCATCAACGCCATCTATTGATAGTGTCCCAATATTTGATTTCTTACCCTTCAATGTCAGTAACCAGAATTTTTTTACCTGTTGGTAAGCCTTTAAGAAATATTGACCAGCTGTTATTTCGGTAATTACGGTAATTGACTGGGTGAGTAAAGAACTTGATGTTCTCAGTTTTCAGTACTTTTATAATTTCTTCGAAGTCCGAAACAGTATTTGGCATTACTTTGATGCCAATTGATATCTTTTTTACTTACATTTTTGCTGCAGTAATTTAATGATCAAGCTAAATTTGTGGAAGTTATCTATAATGATTGGTGGTACTTTTGTGATGGGCTCTGCAATCTCTTCACTTTGAAGACTTATGGCATCGGAATCTTCTAAATCAGAAAACTGTTGAAATCTGTTACTGGTAGAAGCACCAGCCAGTTTAGGCTGCTTGTATTTTGGGTTATTGCCCCAGAATCGTTTGCGCTTTTGAATCATTATGGAAACCAAAAGTAAATTTTAAATGATTGAATAGTATTCGTAAAATAAACTGAGTACAGCTGTTAATAGAACGTCTATTTGCTTTAAGTGTCACCATTCGACTGATAATAGATACATTTTATTTAATTTAATTTCAAAACAAAACTGTGTTATCAAAATATTTCATTTTTATTTTGGGAAAGTTTATTAAATTGATATTGAATTGGCAGCCATTGAAAAGGTTTCATTTTCTCGACAAGTAGGATAAAGATTAATTTTGAAGATTTGTTGAATTGGTACTCGACAAGAAATGCTATAGGAATTTCCGAATTAAATTAAATTTTCATATCCAGTTAGTTTAAAAATAATTTTTGAACAGTGATTTTATAGACTGTACATCATTTATATTTGTTTGAACTGAAGAAAATAACGCAAATGTCAAATATTTTACATCGAAAATCATAAATACATACATAATTATTGTTGCGTTGGGATTAGTTGTGCATTCAGTTACACATATAACAATACATAGTTCACATGTGTGCATTTATATATATTTGATGCAAATGAACATTTATAAGTATTCATTGCAAGATAGAAAATGTTTGACGAAAAAACTAATCCTAAGAGCCTTATATTTTTTTATTGAAATTATTTATTTATGCGTTTGGAAAATATATTTTTAAATTCAATTTTTTTCAAATAAAATTCTCTTTCTTTAATGGAAAATCTATAACGAATCTATGCTATAATGGATTTTGAAACTAAATGGCAAAAACTATATCGAATTTAATTTTCGTTTTTTTTTGGCAACCGTATTTGTCAGCAGTTTTCAATGGTAGTTTACAATGACAAAAACAAATTATGGTTTTTATGAAAACATGTTAGAAAAGTTAATTAAAAAGTATTTCTTTTCATTAGAATTTGCACTTTTAATATGATTTCAGTGTTTCTTTATGCATTTGGATGTATATTTCATTCATTCATTGAAATTGAAAAATAATTTCTTTTTTATTTTAAACTAGCTGTACTCTGCACGTGTTTCTGCGCCACCAACAAAAATAAATTTGAAGCAAAGACATTACACAAATGTCCAATTAATTTTGAATCATTTTATTGAGTTTGTTTCCCGTTCTCCAGATGATTGAGACGAACGGGCCTGAGTAGTACGCATTCGATTAATTCCTAATCTCACTTAACGTTGTTCAAGTGATTCACGCGAACGGTTTTCAGCGGCTTGTACTCGAAGATTTTCCAGTCTCAATGCTTCTTGAGCTGTGGGTCGACAAATGAGTTTAAATTTATTAGAATCTCACAATGTACCCAATCCAGTTGAACCCAACAGCTTTTTTAAAACAATTTTATGCACAATAACTATGCTAAAGTTCATTTCATGATCAAATGCACAGTTTACGATTTAATTCATTTTTAGTAATTTTCAGTGGCGCCACCTGTCGCAAATTGGTCATATCAACTTAGGAAACTTCCCCGGCTCATGCGCAACAACTTTGCTAAAGATCATAACATCATCAAATGCATAGTTTACGATTCTATTAATTATATACAAACAAACATTCATTTTTATATATATAGTTGCTACTATAAGCTGATTATAAAATGTATAACACCGCCTACGTAGGATTCCATTATTATCTTTTTTTTTTGCTTCTAATCATTTATGTACTGTTTCCACAAAAAAAAATTTATAAAATATTGATTGAAGTCAATGGGCTAAGTAATCTATATTTTCCATACGTTGTCGATTTTATAACAGTATTAGAATGTGTTCGTATGTCGAACCTTACATTCAAACAGGAATACAATAAATTTTGCTGCTAACTTTAATGGAGCTTTTTTTCATTGTTTGTTGTTCTATTGTTTGTTGTGTTACTGAATAATAAATTTGTTATACAATAAAAAATCGAAAATAAAACCGATATGTTTCAAGAGTTAAAATCGAAATAGACATTCAAATTTACATAGAAACAAACTAAAAAGAGTTGGTTATCAAAAGACAAATTATCTTTTATTTAATTATTTTTTTTAACTTTTTTGTATTTTAAATCGAGTGCAAAATCATTCAGAAATTTCTTACCGTAATCCATAGCGTACCTTTAAACCTAAACCAAAATATGATAAATACTAAAGCTTGAATTATAAATAAAATCCCTTTCATTTAATCTTTATGGTCCTAATAAGGACCTTTGATGTTATATATAATTATAAAATGGAATGGTGTTACATCATTTAACACTAAAATGATAAACAAAAGCTACAAAAACAATGAAATTGTTTACATGATCAACAAATAAACTAAAATAAAAGGGATTAACAAGTAAACAATAACACCGCAATGACAAACGGAAACAAAATACACAAACAACAATAACGTAAACAACATGTTTACCTTTATAGAGATTTCGCGAAGGCAAAGTCATTCTGCTGTTTACCCTGAGATATAAAAACCGAGACAAAGCAGTCAGCAAGATTTCAGTCAGTCTTGTGTGAAGACGCGTTGCCCGTGAAGAGGATAATCGCGGCTTTATCCGTTATAAAGATCTACTGAACAATTGTTATGGTTTACGCAAAAGAGCAGAAAAAAGAATAACAAATAAAGCAATTGTTGTTGTTTACATCAAGTTGTTATTTAAAACTAAACACAAATTTATTTTTGAAAATTTAGGCAGTCAAATATAAGATACAGTTTGAGACCTTGCAAACTAAGTCTTTAGCTTTTAATGATGCTGGGTGGTTTTGACAACTAAAAAATTTGACAAAAGTCTGGAGATATGTTATTCCACTCACATCTTATACCTTCCTTCAAATGCTTTGCTAATTTTAGAGTGGATTTATACCGAGGTCTTCGATGGAACTTATGTAGTTTTTGCTTAAAGCAACGGCCGTTATAATTCAATTGAAATGCCTTCCACAAATTAAAACTATTCAATAAGTAACATAAACATAAACTAAAAGTACCAAGTCATTAATTTCTATCCGATCGATTTTTAATAAATTTATGGTAAGTATTCCCTCAAATTATGCTCATAATTAATATGTAAAATTCACATTTACAAGTATGGGACGTATTGAAGAAGAAGTAATTTGATGCGTATAAATAATACATTTCAAATTCAATTAAATATAAATTATACCCTTAATATGGAATTAACAATTATAGTGGAATTCATAAAAATTAATATATGCATGTTTTTAAATTTGTATCATCGGTTATTTCGAATGGAATCATATCGGGATTTTGTGGAACAGCATCAAGCTCGTGGAACCTTTTTTAGGCAAATCACACTGTTGTGTTGGCTTATTAGACGTGAGGCCTCGGTTCAAACCCCAGTTCAGACATCAAAACGAAAATATGAAAAAATATTTCTTCGGCAACTTCCTCTCAGCAGATTTCTGGCAAAAACTCTTTTTGTCATGAAAAGTTTCTCAAAAATCTGTCGTTCGGAGTTGGCTTTAAACTGTACGTCCCGCCACTCATGTGTAAAATTAACGCAAACAACATGGGTGGTGTGTAAAGCTAAGCCGTAATCCTGACTGAAGGGTTGTAATGACCAATTATGTATGTAAGTATATTGGAGTACATGGACCTTTAGTGTTTTCAATAAAAATCCTTTTGTTATTTTATTTTACAACTTAACTTCAAGTTTATTTGTCGAGGGATTTACACTAATTGAATTGTAAGTAAAAGTGCATGGTACGCTGAAAAACTTATGACGCCGTCAAAATATACGTTTAATTCAAACATGTGTCAGTGGATTAGTGAGATGTCAAATGTTGGAGTTGCCATGTCGTATACAAGTGGGTGTGCACACTATACCACCGCCCTTCCAGTTTCGTGGTGCGACATATATGGAAGCTGATCCAAAAATCTGACCTTACGTGGTTTGTACTCCAACTCGGATAATTCCATAGGGATGTAAGCTGGTTTCAATCTGTCCACAGAAACGGTTTTGGACCTGGTTCCGACGAGTATTGTATAGGTTTTTGGATGTCTCTCCAGTACAGCGTAGGGGCCGTCATATGGTGCCTTTAACGGAGCACGTACGGTATCGTCCCTCAGAAAAACATGGGTGCAAAATCTCAAGTCCCTTGGAACATATACTGATTTTTTTCCGTGTTGTGTTGTCGACGTGGGTCGTAGATTTTCAAAATGTTGCTGGAGCTTTGTAAGAAATTCGCTCTCGTTGATATGTGTGCTAGATTCCTCTGATAGGAAGTCGCCGGGTAATCTGATCGCCTGTCCATACATGCTGTTCTTAGACCCAGCAAAACAATAGGAAGCACCTCAGTCCAATTGGTATTGGCATTGTGACATTTCAACGCTGCTTTAAGAACTCGATGCCAACGCTCTATTAGGCCATTAGCCTGGGGATGGTATGGAGTTGTTCTAATATGTTTTATGCCCAACATTTTCGAAAGGTGGTTAAAAAGGTTGTTTTCGAATTGGCGACCCTGGTCTGTCGTTATGAATTTTGGTACTCCGAAACGACTAATCCACCCATTGAGTAGTGCTTTTGCCACAGTTTCCGCCGTGATGTCCGTAACTGGAATAGCCTCGATCCATCGGGAATACCTGTCAACACATGTTAGACAGTAGCTACAGTTGTTCGACATAGGTAGCGGGCCGACCAAATCGATGTTAATATGTTCAAACCTTTTGTCTGGTACAGCGAATGTTTCCAAATCGCTTTTCGTGTGTCGTGTTACCTTGCATCGCTGACATTGTTGACAATTTTTTACTAATGTTCTTACCTCGGCTTTCATCTTGTTCCAAACGAAATTTCTAGCGATTAATTTTGTTGATGCCCTTATCCCTGGATGTGATAGTCCGTGTAATGATTCAAAGACGAGCGGTCGTAATGAACTCGGAATATATGGACGTGTTTGGCCTGTGGATGTGTCGCAAATTATCTCGCCGTCGCAACCTGGTACCTTTATTTTCTGCAGGGTAAGTGAAGTAGAATTCGATTGTATGAGGTTTCGTAGCTCGTAGCAAACAGTAATTTGTAATCGATAGTCGCTGGTATTCGTAATGTCTCTAAACGCGAGAGAGCGTCTGCCACAATGTTCTGTGAGCCGCTTATGTGCCGTATATTCACGCAAAATTGGCTTATGAAACTCAATTGTCTCGTTTGGCGTGGGGATAAGCGTTCCCATCTCTGTTCGAAACAACGCAGCAATGGTTTATGGTCTGTGAACACCGTAAATTGTGCGCCCTCCAAATAAAATCGAAAGTATTTAATGGCTGAGTATATAGCCATAAGCTCGCGGTCGTACGTACTAAAGCGTTGTTCCGTCGTAGTAAATTTTTTGGAGAAGAATCCTAAGGGCTGCCAATGACCATTTACTCGTTGCTGCAGGGCTGCACCCATGGCCTTGTCGGAAGCGTCTGTCATTAATGCAATGTCGGCCCCCTTACGGGGAAATGTTAATAAGGTTGTGTTTGCCAGTTCGGCCTTAATTTTCTCGAAAGCCTCTTCGGTTTCGGCGGACCACTTAAGTTTTGTCCGATCGCGCTTTTTGCATGGACCCATCATCTTTTGTAGGGGTAGTTCTATTTCGGCAGCATGTGGTAGGAATCTTCTGTAGAAATTTATGGCACCCAGTAGGCTTCGTAAATCCTGCACCTCCACTGGCCTTTTTCGATTAATGATGGCTTCGACTTTGCGAGATATTGGTTTAATGCCATTTGCGGTTATCGTATGTCCTAAAAATTCGACTTCGGATTGGCCCAACTGACATTTCTCTATATTAATAACCAGGCCTTTTTCCCTATAAATTTCGAAAAGTTGTCGTAAGTGGGATAAATGTTCTCCCACCGATGATGATGCCACGAGCACGTCATCTAAATATGGGAAAACGAAGTCGAGGCCCTTAACCGTATCGTCCATGAAGCGTTGAAATGTTTGCGCGGCGTTCCGTAACCCAAATACCATATATTTAAATTCGAATAAGCCGAAGGGCGTTATAACCGCCGTCTTCGCTACGTCACCAGGGTTAACAGGTATGTGATGGTATGCTTTTTTGCAATCTATTACCGAAAATATTGTCTTACCATCGAGTTCACTCGTAAAATCTTGTATATGGCGTACCGGGTAATTGTCATGTATTATTCTGGCATGCAAAAGTCTGAAGTCGCCACAGGGCCGCCATGACCCATTAGGTTTTTTGGCCAAATGTAAGGGACTAGCCCATTGGCTTTTCGATCGTACACAGATGCCGCGGTCCAACATGTAGTCGAACTCTTTTCTCGCAATCTCCAATTTCTCGGGTGATAATCGTCTGACCTTCTGCGCCACCGGGAGCCCCTTTGTCTCAATATAATGCTTGACCTCCGAAGGTTTCTTGGACAAAGCATGGGAATCATCTGTGAGGTCGATGTATTGTGTCAGTAGTTCATGGAAGATGCCATTTGTCTTATGTATCGTTATGACTGATGAATCGTTGTTGGTTATCCGGCACACTTGACGTAGTTGTGTAGTTGCGTCTACTAAGGACTTACCTTTCATGTCCACCAAAATGTTAAAATTCTGCAAAAAATCCGCGCCGATTATAGGGTGCGACACATCGGCCACCGTAAAAAGCCATTTAAACTGACGTCGCAATCCGATGTCCAATGATAGGAGTCTTTTACCATATGTGTTGATTTCCGTATTGTTCGCCGCAAGTAATTTTATTAAAGATGGTTGTATATGAACGTTCTTTGGTTTGGGAATTACAGATAATTCCGCCCCTGTATCGATTAAAAATTGCAATTTCGAGTTTTTATCCTTAATATAAAGACGGCGTGTATTATTGTTGTTGTGGCCCTCTTCGTTTGCCGTCGAAAACGGAGGGCTTACAAGTTTTCCGAATGTCGTGGTCGAAAACTGCAAGGTGATCGGCACTTTGTTGCCCTTTCCCCAAATATTCGGTGATACCAACACATTTCATTTGATGGTGAACGGGACGTGCGTGAGCGTGAAAGGTTACTGCGTCGTGGTGATCGTTGTCGTTGAGGGGTCGTATGGTAGTTGCGGCTGTTCTTCTCTAGGCGATCAAATTTCTCCGTCAATTCGGCTATGGCCTTGTGCAAATTTCCGCTTTCATCGATGTTGTTGACTTTCGGTTGCTCTTGCACTTCATACATACAATCGGCCTTTTTCGCCAGTACACTGACGTCACCCTCAACTGTTGCTAAAATTTGTTGAATTTGTATTGGCAATTGACGTAGCCACAACGATTTCAAAATTTCTGAGTGCAACTTATTGCCAGCCAGTTCTCTTATCTCACGTAGCAATATTGAAGGTTTTTTTCCTTCCATAGCCAAATTGTCGAATAAACGTTTAAATCGGCTGTCGTCTGACTCACAAAACTCGTCGATAAGTCTCCTTTTGAGTGTTTCGTATTTCCCAATGGCCGGAGGCGTTGTTATTATACCCGATGCGCATTTTAATATAGATGAATCAATCTCTGACACCAGCGTATAATATTTCGTGTCGTCTGTAGTAATACCAGCTCGCATGAACTGTGCTTCCACCTGTAGAAACCATAGTTTGGGGTCGGGTTTCCAAAAAGGTGGTGGTTTTACAGCTACTCGGGATACTTGTGAGGACGCTGCGTTATCCTCAGCATTTACTGTGGCGTTTGCGTTAGTGTTCTGCATCGTAGCAGTCGGTGGTCACCACTTTAGTGTTTTCAATAAAAATCCTTTTGTTATTTTATTTTACAACTTAACTTCAAGTTTATTTGTCGAGGGATTTACACTAATTGAATTGTAAGTAAAAGTACATGGTACGCTGAAAAACTTATGACGCCGTCAAAATATACGTTTAATTCAAACATGTGTCAGTGGATTAGTGAGATGTCAAATGTTGGAGTTGCCATGTCGTATACAAGTGGGTGTGCACACTACAGACCCTTGCTCTGCACTGTATAATTATCTCTGTAGCAAAACTGTTGGCAGTTAGAAATTCTGACTTTTTGGTCCATAGGTGATACATTACATTTTTAAGAATGCATTTTAATTAAAACGGAAATCTCCATAACTTCATTTGTAATACATTACGTTGTTATATTTTAATATTTGCTGTAACATTTGCATATGTAATCAATTCCTCCATCGTCCATAGGAGTATAAGCCGAGTTAATAATTAGATAATAATGTGTGTTGCCAACCCTCGCACTTAAATACTTGATAGGGCTATTATCGAAGTGCCCTTTATTTCCACGATATTGCCATATTTCAGTGGGTTACTCATAAATACCTACTTCTATTGGAGTTTTTAGAGTTTTATACCATAGTCCTGTAGATACTTGATCTAGGAGCAGAAGTAGTGGAGTAAAAAGCGAAAAGTTTTGATTTGAGATGACCACATGTAAATATCTTTACAGATGTGCCCTTAAATACAAAATAAAAAGTAAAAAGAAAGGGGGAAGGCAGGCAATATGCGAGATCAGTGAACGCAATTGTTTGCATTCATATACGCATGTATTTATAATAAGAAAAAACAGGACAAGCCGAAATGATAACCAATTTTACGTTTAGTCCCAAAAGAGGTATTTTGAAAGCCTATACAAACAGACATAAACAGACAAAAAATCTCAAAGGTCTATTGGGCTTAAGTCTGTTGCACATTTTGTGAAGACCAGAATTTTGATTAGAATAATAGGAGATAAGTCTAATATAAAACTTTTTAAGTGATTTCATAACCGACAGCTTCCTTCTTAACTGTCTCCTGGATAGAACTCTATGACTTTGATTCTAAAAGAGATTTAAAATCAAAAATTAGGGGTAATCTGGAAGTCAAACCCGCTTTTAAAAGAGGAACCATTTTGTAGATGTTGGGAAATAAGTGGAATTGACATATTACACTCGCATGGTGCCTCTAAGCAGAAATTTATGCCAGCGAAAAACCTGATCAATTCAATTTGTATAGGGAGCACAAAGAACAGGACATTAGCAAAATACTATCTGACAATTATACTATGTTCAGAAATGCACTTTAATTGCGTAAATCGCACTAAACGTCGTTATTGAGCAAAATAAAAATATAGCAACAACATCAGTATAAAAAAAGGGGATAACCAAGTAAACAAACAGGCAACAAAAACACTGCAAGGACAAACGTAAATAAAATATACAAACAACAATAACGTAAACAACATGTTTACATTTATAGAGATTTCGCGAAGATAAAGTCATTCTCTTTCAAGAGAATTCATCAGACTGTTTACACAGCGACAAAACAGGCAACGGGATCAGAAAAAATTCAGTCATTCTTGTATGAAGACGCGTTGCGTGTGAAGAGAATAATTGTGTTTTGAAGATCTCCGTTGTAAAGATCAAACGAACAATTCTTAGCGTGTATGCGGAAGAGTGCAAAGAATAATAACGAATAAAGCAAATTGTTGTTGTTAAAATCAAGTTGCCAAAGGTGGCACACGGAATTCTGCGAACAATAAAGAATTTATTTAAAACTAAACACAAATTTATTTTTATTTTTGCAATCTACGAAACTCATATTTTAAACGTTTTTAAAAAGAGTAAAAAACCAACAATATGAATAATATGAATGAATATGCTAAGAATTTTTTAAATTTTATGTAAAAAGAATAGATAAGTTTTTACGACAGCCTTTATTCCATTTAAATTATTGCCACCCTTTCGTATTCAAAACAGTTCCCCTAGACTCATTGTTTTCGCTAGTTTTTACGATTTTATTATTATTTATTTTATATTATTTTTTTATTATTTATTTTATATTTTTTCAGCTTTCTACAAAACAAAATAAAAAAAATATGATGAAAAAAGAAATCTAAAAACACAAAGATAAACGTAATCATAGTAGTTAACATAGGGAATTGTTGTAAAACTGAAAAAAATAACCAAGGATTCGGAGAAAAGGAGAGAAGTTAAACACAAGGAAATACAAGAATTCTTATGAAAAATACATCTAAAATAGAGGTATAGTTTAAAAGCTGCCCTGCATCTACTGAAGAACTGAAAGAACCACGCAATTAGGCTAATGAACTTTCGTATCCTTGTCTACTTCTGTCATTTAAACTGTAGACTATGTTGCCGCTTTCTGTTTTCCTTTTAAATTAAATACGAATATATATTAAACATAATTTAAATATACTTTTAAATGGTAATTTGTATAAAATTTACTTACAAATGTAAATTACCAAAGACGTTGTTCAAATATGCACCTCTATTGCGTAAATAGCAATAAACGCCATTACTGAGCTCAATATTTCATATAAAGTTTCAATTAATTATTGCGCAATAAAAACGCATATTGTTATAATATTGAGTAAAACTAAAAACTAAAATGTATCATTTTTGATACAACGCTCGATCTACGGTTAAACCACTTAACGGTTGGTTTCTTTAACATTTTTTCAAGTTACACAAATGTCATTAATATGAAATGAAGAACTGCGTGCAGTCCTGTTTTGAATGCGGTGGAGGGATCATCCCTTTTGAGGGATCATGCTATGACAAACTTAATAGACAAAAAGCTCAAGGACACACTTTTTAAAAGTGTGTTAGACTATATTATATTTTAAGATCGGCAAAAATAGAATAAAAAATTAAAGTTACATTAAAGGCTAAGGGCTAATATTACAACTTGCCGTTAAACTTGGGTTTAGTTCCCTTTAGCTAAAGGGAACTGTAAAGTTACCTTTAACTTCTTTTCTTTATTACAACTTATAGATAAAATTTTTCAAAAATATGGCAGTGCCGGAGCAATGTCGATAAAAATGCTCAATTATACAAGTTTTTTTTTAACGCAGTGGCAACCGCGGGCTTCGTTTTTTGTTGTATATGCTCATTTTGTTTGAATTTGAAGTTGCCGTAATGAAAATAATATGGAATATGGCAAGTTCAAACATAAAGGGACCTTTAAATGTTAAAGGTAGGATGATCCTCCCTTTATCTTAACGATCACTTCTATCTTATTGGGTACTCATAATAATGAAAAACAATTTATCTGCCCTTTAAAATCCTCCCTTTAGTTAACGGCAAGTTGTAATAATGGCCCTAAGGGTAATAATGGCCCAACTTTAACGGGAAGTTGTAATAATGGCCCTAATTGATTTAAAACTAAATAAAATTGTTTACAAATTTAGCTTTCAATTCTTGTTTTATGTAGAAAAAAGATATATTTATACAGGTAATAGCACCATTACAACAACTTGTTACGCTTTTAATTTTGCCAAAAACAACATGAATTCGTTGAATTTTTTTTAATCCACGGGACTGTCAAATGTTATTCGCCTTGTCTATTTCGCCTGCTAAAAATGACAACTCTTTGGTAAAAGTAAAAACAAACCTTTCGATTTATTTTTGACAATTTTGTGGCAATACAAGAATAAAAAAGACACACTCATCTGAGTTGACAACTCTCCCTGTATGAATATTATCTTGCTAGCTACCAAATATTTTCTAGTTTAACATTTCAATATAAAAAATTTACAGCATTTGATATTGAATATCAAATTGAATAATTAAATTTACAAAATATATCATTTTGTGTCTACGATATCAAGAGTTTCCAAAATCTTACCAAATAAAAGGTACATGTAACATACATACATATAAAAGATTCGAGGTTAAATACATTTTTATGGGTCTTATGGGGCTTGAAGCCGCCGTAGTCTAGTAGGTAGTTGATCGGCTTATTAGACGAAATGCCGGTTCAAACCACAGGCCTGACATCAAAACAAAATACAAAAAGTATTTCTACGGCGACTTCCTAAAATTCACACACACAACATGAGTGGTGTGAGAAGCTGGCCGTAATCCTGACTGAAGGGTTGCAATGGCCAATTATGTATTTATGTATGTCTCCGGATTACTTAGATATTGAATATACATTTTATATTTGCCCACGTGCCATGGACTATTCTAGTGCGGAATATCAATTCATACACGTTTTCGTTTTTCATTCTTACGAGCAAGGAAAAAACCACAGGCTTTTGACATTAAAAAAATTGAGGTGTAGAATAGAAAAAAAAACAGAAATAAAGGAATGAAATATTTTGAAAGATTGTTTTAGTGGACCTAGTATACATGTTGGCTTACGATTAGATAAGTACGCCTGTAATAACACATTTTATTAAAAAACAATTCTACACAAATGCCGAAATATAGGTAAAAATTACTCTCATGCTATATTTACACAAACATAAAGGTTACACACATACGGTGGGCAGCAAAAATCTGGGTATCCCAATATATTTTAGCAATTTCATGAGTTGTAAGCAATAATATGTAAAAATGATTGATGTTTCTTTACATTTATTTTATTAATTTATTTGTATTTTATTATAAAACAAAAAATTTAAATGTTTTTCACAAACCAAAAGAAAAACAAGAAAAGTTTCGGATGACTTCATATTTTTGCTTCACGAAAGTGTAGTTACACACAAGAACAACTCACATTAAAATCAAAATACAAAGGACCAATATATTAAAATGTTATCACTTAAGGTCAAGCACCCCATATAACCTATTTGGCATTGAATATACATACCATTTTGTTTAGCGTTTTCTGTTAATATTTGCCACCAAGCAAGATTTTTAGTTGATTTTTGTTTAAGGTTTAGCTACTACGTAACCGTTCTTCTAGTTAATCCCCTATATGTATATTCACTGGGAGTCATATCGGGAATTTTTACAAGAGTAGTAAGCTCGTGGGAACTTTATGGCAGTATGATTGGGTTCATTGACTTGTTGGAAGTAATAACAACTTCAAATAAATTTTTTCTTTAGAATGTATAAATACTCTCTCTTATTCATGATTTCCTTAATAAATTCCAAAGTGCCCATACCGAGTCCTGACATATGTACATCCCCCTAGCATTATACAACCACCTACCATCATACGGATTCTTGAGATCGAGCTCTTCATTTATTTTTTATGAATACAAAACATACGTTTGTTCAAGTATGTGTGCTTACATATGTCCACAAATGTTCATGAATTTCTACAAATATTTATATTATGAATGAATGCGTAAAAGACAATTGTGTGTGTATGTACGAATAAATGAAAGAATAGTTTCCGTAAACTCTTGGCTGAGTATTCTCGGTGTCAATGAATTCTTCTCTTAAAACAAAACTATCGTTTATACACAAGATACGCTGAATACACACATGCATATTGAGTGTTCAACAGCAACCCATAAAAGATAGACTAGGTCAAGGTCACACATAGCAAACGGCAGCAATAACTTCTTGTGATTTCTGTTCCATTATGCTAGCCTTTAGCAGCAAATATATTTTTGATCGTATGCTTATTAGTTATCCTTTGATGTTTTTCTATATAAATCTTTCATATCGTTTGAATCTGTTCCCTTGTGTTGTTGAACCATTATTTCTGCAATATAATATAGCAATAATTCATTCACAATCTTGGATGACTCATTCGGGTCACTACCATAGAGGAAAAAAAATGATATGATAATCCAAGTTTATAGCACTGCTGTAAGCAAGAATTTTCAACCAAATTTTCATTCATCGGCATTATTTGTGGATCTAATAGCAATTGTTCGCCACTTTAAAAATGGGCAAGAAAGCGGATTCACAATTGGTCTTGAAACATAAATTTGTTTTTCTACAAAACATCGATGGGGCTTAATATATATTGTTACGAAATTGAAAACGGTGTACCATCGTTTAACATTAAAACGATAAACAAAAAGCTACACAAACAAATACAACGAACTTGTTACAAGTAAACCAACGGCATCAGTATGAAAGAAAAGGGGATACCAAAGTAAGCGAACGCAACAACAAGCAATTTGAACAAAATATACAAACAACAATGAAGTCGCTATAGAGTTCTCAAGAAAGCGAAACCCCAAACATTCGACTTCAAAAACCTTCATCACACTGATTACGTGGGTATATAAAAATGCAAGACAAACCAGGCAACGAGTAGTCTTGAATTCAGTCTTGTGTGAAGACGCGTTGCGTGTGAAAAGAACAGTAGTGGTTTGAAGATCGCCGTTGAAAAGATATGCGTTGTACGCAAAGAAGAATAGCGAACAAGCAATTATTGTTGTATTCGTCAAGTTGTAAACGGTGGTACACAAAACTGGTGCGAATAAAAAAGAGTTTAATTGAAACTAAACACATGATTTTGTTTGCAATCAACGAACTCATATTTTAAACGTTTTAAAAAGATAAAAACGTAGCAATATGTTTGATTAGGCTAGGTTGGAGGTGGTAATGCTTCAATGTATTAACAGGGTCACGCCTTTACCCAGTGATTTATTGGTCCATTGTAATCTTTTAAATAGCAAAAATAGAAAGAGGAAAAGAAGGAACAGAAGAGAAAGGAGACGAAAATAAAAGTTTTGTACTCCACTGTTTTGTTCCCCACAGATTTTTTATTCATGCTCAAGTCTTTACTGTATGTGGCTATGTTAACTGCTGTTTTTTCGCTTTTTTTATGTTTTTGTTTCCGTTTTTCTTCTGGCTACAATACTCAGTTTAGAGTTTAACATACACAAGTCTTTATTATTAGCTGAACAAAGAAAATTTAAAAGTATAAATACGTGCAGAGTGTAAATGAAAATTTTTCACACATTACTCTACACAACAGGTGTAAACTTAATTCAATTTATTTTATTTTGTTTTGTGTATGTGAAATATACAATATAACGACCAGCAACAGGAACTGTATTGAAGAAAGTATAAGAGTTGTGCAATATAGTCTATACTTTTATATGTAATTGACTGTACCTAAACATGGTATGTATATGATTTTGGTTTTACCCGAAAGTATTTTATTATTGGCTAGATATTCAACAGCAATCGTTATAAAATTTTAAAGTACGGAGTCTGGAGCCAACCTTGCTTTATGGTGTACATATTTCGGGAATAGTTTGCTAACACCAATACCACTGCCAACTTATAGAGTGTAGACAGTCAGCTTTTATGATCATCAGTGCGCCCTGTTGCACTGCAACCATAGCAGTATTTGCTATATTCAATTGGCTCCCCACTGACTTCCTATTAAGGCAGAAGGCTGAATTCGTAGCAGTAAAATTCTATGCAGTTAGATCCTGCCCCAATCTGGACTAAGAGCATGCTGCCATTCTGGGAAGAATGCGAGGTTCTCAATGGGACCCTTGAGCTTTACATTGATGGCTCAAGGATGAGTGACAGGGTGGGCTGTGGAGGTATGGTTATTAAGATTTCTGATATTAAACTTTTTTATAAACTTCTGACCATTGCAGTGTTGATTAACTTGAACTTCCCTAATGAAAGTAGTTACAACGTTCGTCCTTGTCCATAAAACCTTGTATTTCTCAGACAAATTCCGGATTATTCAAAAGCAACTCTTGAATGGGACCCGGGATATAGGAATATCGTAGGAAATAGCATTGCTGATGAGCTGGTCAAAACCGGTATGGATCCCGCAATCTCCGACATGTTACAGGTCATACCATAGGTATTCCGACTGAGAATTCACTCTGAGAATTCTTGCCAGAAATCTGCTGAGAGGAAGTCACCGAAGAAATAATTTTTTTCATATTTTCGTTTTGATGCCTGGGGTTTGCACCATGGCCTTACGTCTAATAACACCCTACCCCATAATACTACGGCGACTTCATTCCTTTCCTAAAATTGCGTGGTCAACTATACCACAATAGCAATTGTTATGGGCTAATGTCCTTTTGGTATGCAGGGCGAAAGTATCGGCATTCCGGCCTGAGGAGAGTCAGTGCTCCGCTCCTTTCATAAAGACACCGACTTCCTTGTCCTCACTTTTTGTTATATCTTT
The DNA here is from genome assembly GCA_958299815.1 of Sarcophaga carnaria. Classification (NCBI taxonomy): domain Eukaryota; kingdom Metazoa; phylum Arthropoda; class Insecta; order Diptera; family Sarcophagidae; genus Sarcophaga; species Sarcophaga carnaria. Next base: position 68,582,036 of record OY283149.1, on the reverse strand, counting down.
GGCCGAGTTCTATAATATTGTTACGTAAATGGAAACGGTGTACATCGTTTAACATTAAAATGAGCAAAAGCTACACAAACAAATACAACGTACTTGTTACAAGTAAGCCAACAACATCAGTATGAAAGAAAAGGGAATAGACAAGTAAGCGAGAACGCAACAACAAGCAATGTGAACAAAATACACAAACAACAATGAAGTTGCGATTCTCGAGGAGGCGAAACCCCGAATGTTCGACTTCAAGAACCTTCATCAGACTGATTACGTGGGCATATAAAAAGGCAGGCCAGAGCAGACAACGAGTAGTAAGAATTCAGTCAGTCTTGAGTGAAGACGCATTACGTATAAAGAGAACAGTCGTGGTTTGAAGATCGCCGTTGAAAAGATCTGCGTTGTAAGCAAAGATGAATAGCGAACAAGCAATTATTTTTGTATTCATCAAGTTGTAAACGATGACACACAATAGTGCGAACAATAAAGAGTTTAGGTGAAACTAAACACATATTTGTTTTTATTTTGTTTGCAATCAACGAACTCATATTTTAAACGTTTTTAAAAAGTTAAAAACGTAACAATATGATGATTGCTGCAATAGCAAGATTTATTTTGTAGTCGGGTTGGTTTTAATAATGGAAATGATTCTGCTATCACAATGAGCCTTTTTCTCCAAGGAGCGAGTTTATCACACAATTTATGTTGTGTGCGTTAATTTTATACATGAGTTGTGGAACCCGCGACTCCGAACGACAGATTTTTGAGAGACTTTTCATGACAATTTTATTTACTACCAGAGTTTTTGCCAGAAATCTGCTGAGAGGAAGCCGCCGAAGAAATATCTTTTCTTATTTCGTTTTAATGTGTGGCATAGGGTTTGAATCGCGGCCTTGCATGTGATAATCTATATTACAAAGTTAAAATTAAGGCAGTCAGAAACACTATAACCTTCGTTAAAGAAAAGCATTTTTTATGATTTTGATTTTTTTAACTGTTCAACTAAGCACGCAACTGTTCTACTGTAGCAGTGTGACTGCTAGAATTTGAAGTTAAGTACACTGCTTTACGCCACATCAGTTAAAATATAATATACAGCAATATGTGGAGTGGGAAAAATTATCGTATAACGTGCAGTGATACGTATAAGTACAGTACATAGTTCTAGCGGAAATTAGAAAACAAAAAACAAATACATGTTGTACCGTACAATTTGTACGTATACTGATTGCCTATAATGCTAAAAGGAAAAGACTATAGCTGTTTGATGAATGGATGTTGGGCTTTATCAAAATTTAATAGCAATATCCGAAGTCGCCGTAGTTTAGTAGGCTTATTCTAAAGGAGTGCGTGGTTCAACCCATTCAGTCATTTAGAATAAAACGAAATAACAATTCTTAAGTTATTTCCCCTCAGTAGCCTTGACACAATCTCTGAGTATAAATAAAAATTATCATGAAAACTTTTTAAATCTGTCGTTTGGAGCCCATATTAAACTGTAGGACCCGCCACTCATGTACAAAATTGACACACACAACATGGGTGACGTGAGAAGTCAGGTCGTAATCCTGTCTAAAGGATTGTAATAGCGAATTAAATGTGTAAATAAGTATAGGCCCATATTAAAAACTCGATATAATAAACACAGCCAACATGTGTTGGATTTGTTTCTTTCCACACTTCATAATGGTCTTGGTTTGGCTACTTTACAGCTGTTTTACAGCAACTAAACCCTATGAATGTGAATGTTTGCTCTTTTGAAAGAAAACTTAAAACCATGAGTAGATACGCATTTGTAAACGAAATAGTTCTTCATTTAAAAGCTAAATGAAGCAATTTTGTAAGAAAATCCAAAAATTTTTGTTTTACTTCGTAGGAAACTCTGCTACCCGCCATTATTTTTTATACTTCTTCTCAATTCTTTTAATTTCTTTATGCACTTTAAGTCCACTCCACTGTTAACTATTACGAGCAGCTGAAGATGCTGTTTCTGTACGAAACGTGTATTGGATTTAAAATTTTATTTGGTGCAGTAATTCGGTAACAAATTGTGATGGTTATTACTTGTTAACGTTGCCAATAATAATAGCTGCTAAGGTAATTCACATACTTACATACATACAGTTGGAAGAACTTAAAGATGTTGTTGTTCATATTGATGTTTGTACATTTGAGCTCATAATATTACGATGATTTTTGTACGTGTTCTAACACATAATAGTATTTCGATTGAACTAAATATATGCATTCGTTTACTGTTTATTTGTAAGCAGATGTTATTTGATTTTTATTTTTGAGTTTTCAGCTTATTAGAGCATATGAAATTTTGATACACGTGACATATTTTCATACACTTTTTTTTACATTTGTTTTACACGTACATATTAATTTGTTTTAATTTATTTTTTATACTGATTCCCTCTTATCCTTATTTATTTATTTATTTATTTATTTATTTATTTATTCATTTATTGACCTTATGTTCGGTGTAGTGTCTCAGACCAGAGTCTCTGGTGGGAACAGAACCCACGACCCTCACGCTAACAGTCTAGCACACTACCCACTATACTATCAGGGCGCCCTATTCTTATTTATTTTTTAGCACTGTTTTAACTGCACTTAATTGCATATCCCACCTATATTTTTTAACCGCAGATCGAGCTTTGCATAAGTATACATTTCAATTTTGGAGACGATATAACTTTAATTCAGAAAAAGTTAGATTCCTGATATTTTTTAATTCGTTAGTATTGCCATTATTTTAAAACAAATTAAAAAAAGAAAATTTTAAACAGGACTTAAAAAATTCAAAAACTTCATTATTCTGGTTTAAGTATCATTTTTGTGATACATACGCCTTTCCAAGGGATTCTTTGGTTTTTTTGAAGTTTTCAAAGATTTTGTGAAGTTTTATCGTAAATAATACTTTATTTATTGTATTTGAGAAGGAATTCATAGTTAAGTGTTGGATGAAAGTGAAAAGGTTGAATTTTCTGTTCTTGATATGTTTTTGACATTGATTAAAGTATTCGTATGAACCGTGCTAAATTATTAGTGTGATCAGACATTTCCAATTTATAACGAAAGGTTGAAATGATCAATTATGTATGTATGTAACATGGCAACGCCAATTTACCAGCTAAAGCAGGGAAACTAAAGCAAAAGTTGTAAAAGGTAGAAGTCAAGTGTGGGAGTACATAGAAAGAAGTTGATTAAAAAAGTTGTAAGAAGAAAAAAGAAAATACATTAATTGAAGTAACATAATAATTTCTAATTAAAATTGCTATTTTTTTTGTTTTAAAAAAGTCAAATTGAACAGAATTCAAATTAATTAAATTTATATTTTTAGATTAATTAAAACATTTAAATTAAATATAAATAAATGAAACTAAATGACGAGGAAAGTTAACAATTAAAATATATTGAAATAAAACTATTATTACTATTACTTCTAATAATACGATAAATAAAAAATAATAATAAAGTCTTAAAAGTACGATTTTACTCATTTAGTTAAGTCATACAACAGAAGCTGTTCAAAATTTCCATTATTTTCTTTTACAACCAAAAACATATTTTACATGTATGTATATATGTAATATTCTTGCTAACGGAAAACTCTGAAAAATAAGAAGACAGAAGCTCGTCCTATGAACTCACGAAAGAATTGGAAGCAACAACCATGACAATACGATGTTTATTGCCAAAGATGGTACTACTTGGAACAGAGAACCGTAGGCCTTTAGTAGTTTGGGAACAGAAAATATCAATTTACGAGCAGATTGCCAGCAGCTGTTCCTTAAAATGTTGTAGAGTCTTTCTTACTGCTCACGTGGTAGAAAAATATTAGAAAAAAGCGTCCTATGTTTTTTATCATAGATATTACAGATGATAGTATTTCGGTCAAATATGTATGTATGAGATAACAGAATCATTTGCTTTGGTAATGTGCTATTCGGAAATTATGATAAATTTACACTGATCTGCGTAAAATGAGCTGAAATCATTGAAATTCGCAATAACTGTGTCACTGAAGGTTAGTAAATGATTGCATTTTATGGTCGTTATAAATTTCATGGTCCACCGAAATCGAATTGGCAGTTTTAGATTCAAGGACATGCTACAGGCGTAGCAACTATTTACTGCCGTATTTGGGGGAACCTTTATCCGGGAAACCAGAGAGAAATCAAAGAGAGAGCATTGTTAATGACATAATCAATAAAAACTTTTTTCCCTCACATAACGTTAACAACAAATTTTTCTAACGAAATATAACAACGGTTTTTACCATCAGGTTCCAGCCGGACCTCAATTGAGAGTGTTACTGATGCGAGTGACAATTAGCTGCCCCATCTAAACAATTAAACTAAACTTATAAATCGCAACAAAGCAAGGGAGCTAGATGTCAAATTAATACCACTTGGAAAAAATAAAACCAAGCTGACCTGAAGTGTTTGATTTTTACATCATGTCAAAAATATTGACGTAGTTTTCATGAAAGTGACAATAAAATTTAATAATATAAAATAGTTTTATTAAAATGAATTAAAATAAATAAAAATATTAAATTTTTTTAACAAAATCTATCAATAATCGTGACAATTTTATGTTGTTACAAGTATATATCAAAAGTAGATACATAAGCTAGAAATATGAAGGTTTTTTGAGGCTCGATCCACGGTTAAATACAAAAGAAATGTATTCATGCTCCATTTGCTAACATTAGCATTATATTTTATTGCCAAGTTTTATTTTCTTGTCTGTTACTTTTTTACCATTACATAAAAAGATCACTTTTTTCGTTCCTTTACTGACACAGAATCACTTGTGGTTTATTGAAAAAGTTGTAGATTTTCTATGTTAAATTCTTACTTTATTTTGTAGTCGAAATCTTTTGAAATACGTTTTTAATATTAAAATATTTGATCTTTTTTTTAATTTTTAAAATTAAATTTTTACATTGTATTTCAATAATTTAAACTTCCCATTTAGATTTTAACATTCAATTTAAATATTTAATTTTTATTATAAATGTTGTATAGAAATACTGAGTAGCTGTAGGCGGATAACAAATAAATGAGTGACTTTACACAACCGCCTTTTTGAGCATTAAAATTTGTACTACTGATGCTGCAACTTTCACGGTTGTCAATGAGATAAATTTACTAAAAAAAAAGAAAAAATTAACATTGTCTGCAAACACTCGTATAATGTGTATTATTCTTTTGTAAATATATACACATTTGTTGTAAATCTAATGGCTCCATACTTGCTCCGCCAACTACAGATACTCACTCCCTTTTGTATACAGAAACAAAAGCAAAAGGCATTTAAAGAGCAAAATTCTCTTTTCAATTTCAAATAGAATATTATGGCTCTGAATGGATAACATTGCAAGAGAACATTGCCCAAAACAACATAGCACTGTAGAGTATGAAAACAACGCACAGAGACAGTAATTTCTGCTACTACAGAAATTAGTCTCTTAATACACCTCTTGAAGTATTACCACAGCTACTCTCTTTTCTGTGACATGTTATTTCAATACTATTGTGGGTTTATTTATAACATAATTAAGTTTTTCTTTTCTTAATCTTCATTACAATACCGCATTTAAGATTTTTATTATACTTTGTTTAATTTTCTTTAATTAAAAAATCTTTGAAAAATAACTTTAATTAAAAGAGATTTGTTACACAGTTTAATTGCATGTTTTAACTACGTGCACTGTTGATAATACTAAACCTCTGGCGTATACTTTATTTGTAATTGAAATATTCATTAAGTATACGCAGCCTCATAAGGTAAATTTAAAATATGAGTGTAATTTAATTTAATAGCAAATATTTATGGCGACTATATAACATTTAGAAAGAAATAAATTAAATTTTAAATCTACGAATTTACGTAAAAATAAAATTAAATATCGAAGATTAACCCTTTGGCGACTACACATGGGGTATATATGTTCACATACCAAACCACAAATTTAAAAAATCTGAATAACTAAAAACCGTGTGGGTGGTGTAGTACTTTTATTTATTTCCTATCTATAGCTGAGTGTATTCGAACAGTTATTCCTTTTATATGGTCACTAGAAGTTGACAGAATTTTGTGCGTTAGACAAATCTCTTTTCACACTATACATATTATAAATTATTTATTGTTAGATGGGTAAATTTCCTTATTTTAAAAATTAGAAAAACATAAGTGTTGAAATCGTAAATAAATTATTGCAAACGCTAAATAGTACCACTCTTTTGTTTTCGTAAATAAATTATTGCAAACGCTAAATAGTACTACTCTCTATATGGTCCGTAAAGAGATTACGATTCCTTACTACTACCATTATTTACTTACTTATATACTTACATAAATAATTAGTCATTACAACCCTTTAGTCAGGATTACGACCTAGTTCCTCACACCAATCATGTTGTGTGTGTTAATTTTATACATGAGTGGTGGGACCTACAGTTTAAAGTCGAATCCGAGCGACAGATTTTTGAGAAACTATTCACAGAGTGTTTGCCAGAAATCTGCTGTGAGGAAGTCGTCGAGGTAATATTTTTTCATATTTCGTTCAGTTGGAGATACCTGACCTGGGGTTTGAACCGTGGCCTTACGTCTAATAAGCCGACACACTACCCACTAGATCACGGTGACTTCATTATTGCTTACTTTTGTTATTGTAGAATATGCTTTGCAGAGGGCATGGAGTCATTAAACTCATCGAAAATTAATTTTAAGCATATTGATGGTAGCCAAAAGTAACGACAAAGATAGATAAATCACAGGATTGTGGAACAGGACGACAACCAAGTCCTATCTGATGTTGAAATTAAAGATACGATATTCTAACAGCAAATATCGCTTAGAATTGACTTACTTGTTTTCAAATGACACCAGAATGGAACTTCTGTACTGTTTCAGCTGTATTCCTTTTAAGTATTTCTTTCAACTACAAAATTTGATAGGTTTGTGCAAAAAATATTAAAAAAATTACTTTGATAACCTCATAAAAATGATCGACAATTCTCTATGGGTAATCATATTTTGCCATATGGTTCAAACTTGTATGTTATGAGTTTTGATCTGGTAAACATGGAAAATATAATTTTTGTATTATTTTTTCAAGTTTAGCTATTCTTAATTGCAAAATTTAATTACAAAAATATGAAATAAGTCATGACATTCTGAAAGTGTATTATCTCGAAAAGAAATTGACACTTCGTTTGATCAAATCAGACAAAAATTACCGTATTTATTATTTAAATAGTCTAATAGTCGTGTTATATTTTTTATATTTATTTCAAATGAATATTTAGTTCAAAAATTTTCAGAATATTTGATGGGTCTTGATTGTTACCGCAAAATCGTAGGTTAATATTTGTGTTTTTTAAAAATATTATTATTTCGCTTTGCGCAAATATTGACCAACTTCTGGTGGTCGTTCAAACGTGAAATTGACACATTTTCCGACAAACAAATAAAGATTCAACCTAAAGGTTAGGTTAGGTTAGAGGACGTGTACTTTTCAATTAAGACAAGTACAGTACCCGGAGGTCGAATTGACCCATTGTACAACGTCCTAGTTTCTCACACCACTTATGTTGTGTGTACATTTGAATAAATATGTATATGTATACATGACAAATAAATATAACTCTACTGTTAGACTCTATTAGGAACAACTATAGTAATTTTTGTCCGATTCGATGCAACGAAAGGTTAATCTCTTCACAAGAGGATGCACTTTAAGAATATTATCACATATTTTATACTTTTTAAATAAAGTTTACTACTATGAATGAACAAACTTAAAAATATGAACAAAATTTATATTTGCCAAGTTTACCTCATCAAACCTTTTAGAATATAAAGTCGAATAAGAGATATGTGTATACTGTTTTAAAGGCTCACCCGCTTACTTTCTAAGAAAGCTTAAATTTTAGAAATCGGTTAAGAAATATTTTTGTAATCAATAAATTTGTGCGTAAAGTCCAAAAAAACCGTTTTTATCAAAAAAACGAGGTTGGAGGGTGTAAAAAACATAAAAAAATACCTACACTATGTCATTAGCTGAGTGTATTTCATATTTTATATTTTGTGGCATAGTGTTATTTCGTTTTCATCAGATTACCAGTGCTTAAAGAATAAATGAAATGGAAAAAAAGTAGAAAGGCATCTTATTTAACTTTTTAATAACTGCAAGATTGAAAAACTTTTTTTAAACCTTTTGTGGAATTTTTTTTTTTTTGTTTTTAAAATACAATTTTGGCTCCCAATGCTTTATCAAGAACTGTGTAAATTTACAAAGAATTTTTAAGAATCTTTTTACCACACTTACTTTTTTTATCCTTTCTATAGTTATCATTATTTATGGTTTGCAAGATGTGAAAAGCATTATTAAATTGTTCTCTTCACACTTATTTAAAGTTTATTTTTATCTTTAATTTCAAGGCTCTTTTGTTATTTGTATATACTATGGTACATAGCACAGGTTGGTTGTTGCACTATACTATAAATGTTAATGACACATTGGGTTCGTTAAGATGCTGGTAACAGGCTTATAACAATAATATACACCAATTCACTTAAGGCCACGAAAATGTTAGGAATGTAATATTGTCTTGTTATTAAGGTTAAAACTTTTCCTTATTCCATATTCGATAGGATTTAATTGATTAAAGAGTGAAACATTTCTTACAATGTCTTAAGGGACTGATGGATTTGAATGGTTATTTCGGCACCATTGAATTTTTATGCCAAAGCAATCAAATTCTAAATGCCTTAATATGAATGGCGCACTTATGAATCGCCCATTTAAAATCGATCTTATTTGCAGTACCCTCTATGTCTGATGCAAGACTCTAAAGAACGTGGTCTACGTTCAAAGGACATACTCCAATTCTGTCAAGGTAAGACTAGAGATTAGAAATGATTTTGAAGAGAGTGGATCGTTAAGTAAAATAAGAAATTGAGTTGGAAATAAAAGAAAACATTACGACATGCGTGAATTTAGTTGGGCAATTCACACAAGCCCTTGTCTCGTTGTATGGAGTGTATTGGTGGACGAATATACAACAGTGTATGATTGCAGTTGATAATTTTCATATAAAAATCCGATACACTTATACACATTTATTTAACATTTTTATTGTATTGGTTCCGTACTATCAGTTTATGTAAATGTCAGTAATCAAGAAGAAGAATAGAAAAAAAAATATTTTCTAAGAAACTTGAATCAACAATTAACATTGCAAAAATATATTTTACACACAGATAATTAATTAATTTACTTTTTTCCATAATATTTTTCATTTTGTTGCTTGAAAATTAAATTATGAATATTGGTATTCTCTTCTTATCGCTTTTTGACGTTTGGAATACGAAATACACAATACAACATAACACTAAGCGTTCACGATACAAGGTCGTGTGAATTGGCCAAGTCTGAACTCATCTGATTAAATTCCACCTGTAACAATCCAGGTAGTGTAATTGTTAAAAAACTTCGATAGAAATCGAGAAAAGTGTTGTAACCAAAAACAATAAAATTCGATTAATCTGTTTTCAACTGCACTCTTTCTGCTTATAATGGTTTAAGGTAATCTGTAGCCAAATAATAATACCATGAATGAATGAAGAGAGAGTTTGCCTAAATTCATTCGACTCAAATCGAATTTACGCTATAAACACAATAAACGCAACGCATCAAACACAACGATCTCTTTAAAATAGAATACATGAGTGTATATGGAAGTGATGAGCAACGATTCTGCTGCTTTGCTCTTAGGCGATTTTCTATTTTTAATTGCAGCAATGCTAACACTGAGAGAACTTATGATGACAATGAGACAATTAGTCCTATTAATGTAATAGCATACATGAAATAGAGATTTTAAGTGTCACCGTTGATAAAGAATTAATTACCTGTTTGTTTATTTGTTTGCTATGTGTTGCGTCTATTGTGTTTATAGCATTAAGGTCAATAAGAGCAAATTAAGTTTAAGTTTTTTATGTTTAACTCGAAACTAAATATCTATGATAACACACTATATTGCTATATTGTAGAATAAGATATTTTCAAATCAGGCACTATAATCCTTATTGTAAACTGTTAGACACCAGATAAAATTGTCGCTCGGTTGTATTTAATTTTAATCGTTCGCACGAAAACAAAAAAAGCCAAAAGCCAGATAAGATTGTAATTTTAATAAAACCCGGTACCAAAATAAGAAAAAGAGGAATAAAGTTTATGTAAAAATTTCAAATATGTGTGTGGTCTTAAAAAAAACAAAACTTAAATAAAAATAAAATAAAAATAAAAACAAAAAAGGCATTCAATAAATTATAAAAAAATTGAAAAATATTTTTCACCATGCAATTTGTAATGAGAGAGAATTCATAATGAGAGAAAATTGATACATATTGCTTATGCTATTTCATTTAGTTATCGATCAGACTGCGACAAGCACACATACTTACTAATACACAACCAAAATATTTTTAAACCTGAAAAATAAAAAGAAACAAAATAAAACAACAAAATATACACACAGATATTAAATTAAAATTTTTCCTTACTTATACTATATTTACTGGTTTTAACAAGTACAAAACCCTTATTTTCATATACCTCTCTGATGAAATGAATTTTGATCTCAATATGTTTGGTTCTCTTGTGGTATTGTGGATTTTTTTACCAATTTAATTGCACTATGATTGTCCAAACATAATTCTGGTACTGTGTAAATTTCAGATATTTCCTCTAACAATCTTCGAACCCAAATCAGTTTTTGGCTGATTCACAAGCAGCCATATATTCCGCTTCGGTTGTTGAGAGATCAACTGTTTGCTGGATTTTTGACGACCATGAAATAGGCCCACCACAAAATATGATCACATAACCAGAAGTTGAGCGCCTGGTCGCCGTATCACCAGCAAAATCCGAATCACTGTAGCAAGCCAAAGACAAATTATTCCATCATTAAGAGTTCCCTTCAGATATCTGAAAATTCGCTTAATCAAGATGACATGTTCTTTCTTATAAGTGTCGAGAAAACGATTTGATACTGCATAAGCCAGGTCAGGTCGCGTAACTGTAGACATGTACATAAGGGATCCAACAGCTTCTCGATATGGGTACTGCACTTCTTGACTATTTTCTGTATTTAAATTACCACCTTCTGCTGGAGTTGCAACAGGCTTGGCTTCGATCATCCCAAAGCGTTCTAATACTTTTGTTGCATACATTTTTTGTTGTATAAAAATTTTATTAGGTTTTTTGATAACTTCCATGCCCAGGTAAAATATCGAAACGAAAACTTTAATATTGAAGTCTCTTCTAAGGTGATTAATTAGTTTACAAAGTGCTTCTGTTGATTGCGCTGCTATGATGCCATCATCAATGTAAATCGCAAGAATCAGTTTCGCATCGTTGGAATTACCGATAAAAACGCATGGATCTGCTGCACGGACCTTCAGATTAAAATCCTTCAGCATTTGAGTAAATTTCTGATTCCAACATCTCGAAGCTTGTTTTAAACCATACAGGCTCTTGTTTAGCTTACAAACTCTGTCAGTTCCATCTTCATAACCTATCGGTTGATGCATGTAAATTTCCTCATAGAGAGTGCCATAGAGAAATGCTGTCTTCACATCAAATTGCCTTACGATCATGTCAAGTTCAACTGTCATGACAAAAATCATTTTTATGGATGTGAATTTTGCAACAGAACTAAAAGTTTCGAAATAATCCGTGTCATACTTCTGCGTAAAACCACGAGCTACTAGACAGTGATGCCAACTTAGCCCTTTTCGGGCTAGATTTTGCCCTTTTTGAAGTACCTTTAACGCGAAAAAAAAATTTTTAGCCCTAAACTAAAAAACGCGCAATTTCAGCGTTTTTCAGTATTTTTGTTTAGCCCTTTTTGCCCGTTTTTCCTTTAACTCTGTATGACAATATTATCTTATGTTTCTCTGGCAATGTTGAATTGTAAGCCAATGTGTCAGCACTTTTTTCTCCCATTTCTTGTTTTCTTCTTTGTCATTTACATAGAATTAGCAAAAGTACCGAGAAACACAAGCTTTGCTCAAAGTTTAAAATTGTATTTACCTAATAATTAGGCATTGATAAAAAACATATTAATAAGTATAGGAGTGTATAACTTTAAGTAAGTCATAATTTAATATTCTTGGATGTGTCTTTAAAGTAAATGTTATGCTATGTTTAGATGGAGCGCTACACGCAAAGATATCGTAAAATTTGGGAGACAGACCCCTTTTTAAGAAATGGATAAAGCCTTGTAAAGATGAATTTAAAGCAGTATGTATTTACTGCAACACGCAAATCGCCGCTAAACACTATGACCTGGTCAGACATTCAGAAACGAAAAAGCGATTAAAAATTGTGGTGTTTTTATCTGAAAGGACTATTTTAATTTTAGCCCCCTTTTTGCGCTTTTTTGAAAAAAATGAAATTGTATTGTACTAAAAAGGTATTTTTTTCAATTTAGCCCGTTTTAGCCCGTTTTTCATTTTTGTTCACGCGTTTGGTGTCCTAAGAGTTGGCATCACTGCTACTAGACGCGCCTTATAGCGTTCGATATCTCCCTTTTTGCCACGTTTAACCTTGTATACCCATTTATTTGAAATTGCTGCTCTGCCTTTTGGCAAATTCACCAATGACCAAGTCTGATTTATTATCAACGAGTTAAACTCTTCATCCATGGCACGCTTCCACTGCGAACAATGGTTACCAGACACCGCTTTTTCATAACAATCAGGCTCATCAGCTTCCGCAACATACACATAGCTAGGTGTAGCTTTATCCCCAATCTCTCAGCTTTTTGAACTTGTTACAATTTTACGTATCTCCAAATTATCATTTGCGTCACCACAATCTAGACTTTTAATTAAAATATCGTCATTATTATGAATTATGTTTTCATGTTTGTCAGCATTTGCAGTTGCTTCTTGCACTGGATATTCTACTTCAGCATTGTCTTCAGGTACATATATTGCCGTTTTGGAAATTTCATTGATGATAACATCCCTAGAAACTTCAATTTTTCTTTCATTAGGAATCCAAATCCTATAGCCTTTGCAATTTTCTTCATAACCAACAACCACACCTTTCTTGGATTTCGCATTGAATTTTTTTTCGTTTTTCCTGTGGAACATGCACAAAAGCTTCCGGTCCAAAAACTCGAAGCACAGATAACTCAGGTTTTTTGTTGAACCACAAATTCAAATGGTGACTTTTTGTTAACTTGAGATTTACCCGTATGATTAAGAGTATATACGACATTCTGTACTGCTTCTCCCCAGAATTTTAAACTCAATTCTTTGGCATGAATTATAGACCGTGCGCCTTCAATTATCGTTCTCATGCCCCTTTCTGCCCGGCCATTATGCTCCGGTGTATATGGCGTTGATTTTTGATGAATTACCTTTCTTTTACGAAGTATATCTGCTACATTTTTGTTAATATATTCCAATCCGTTATCGGAGCGCAAACACTGTACTCGCTTTCCAGTTTCGGCTTCAACTCTATCAAAAAAACTTCAATAAATTCTGCAACATCCGCTTTTGATTTTATGCAGTAGACGCATCGATAATTAGAAAAAACATCACGAAATAATAACATATACCGCGCTCCGCCGTATGACATCTCTTGCATAGGACCACATAGGTCAGTATGAACAAGTTCACCTGGTACTTTAGCTCTATTTTCGCTCTTATGAAATGGCATACGATACTGCTTACCGAGAACACATCCCTCACAAAAAAAATTATTATCATTAAATGAAATATTTTGTTGACTTAGTATGCTTTTCACATGATCTTTAGCTTGATGACACATGCGTTCATGTCAAAGTTGCAGTGATACAGTTTTCTCGCTAAAATTTGCAATAGCAGCCATGTTTCTAACCTTTAAAAAAAGGTTGAATAATTTTGTATTTTCTCGCACACCTATTAAAACCACCTTTCCTTCCTTTTTAAAACTGCAATTAGTTCCCTCCGCTGTCAACAAATAGCCTTTATCTAAACATGCACTGGATGAAAACAAATTAATTTTAATTTTAGGAACATATAATACATCAGCTAAATACTTAGAGTTCCATTCCTTGCCATTATATGCCTCTATCTGAATTTTGCCCTTACCATACGCCTGTACTACGGAACCATCAGCAATACGCACATCTCTTGGAGTTTCAAACTTTACATACTCATGGAACCATTCTTTATGATGAGACATGTGGTCGCTAGCACCGGAGTCCATGTACCAGCTGCTCTCACGTGATAAGTTCGACTGTATAAACATAACCTCACTTACAAAGGTATCATAATGTGTTAATTTTTCTCGGTTTTTCTTATTTGGGCAGTCTCGCTTCCAATGTCCGTATTTCTTGCAAAGAAAGCACTTTCCTTTCTTCCTATTTTCATTCCTAGCACCACCGCCTTTAACTTGATTGGCTACAAAAGCTCCTTGTGTATTTGGCTGCACGCCTAACCTAAATTCTTCCATACACAAACGTGCTGTCAGAGTTTTTAATGTTCGCTCACTTTTCTCAGTTGCTTCCCATGCCGAAAAAAAATGGTTAAATTGTTCCGGCAATGTCATTAGGATTTTTGTTATCAACATATTTTCAAAAAATTTTTCGCCAAGGTCTTCTAACTGCCTTGCAATTTTCTGCAACTTCGCTATATGCATTGTAATACTGTCATCCGTATCTTTTGCGTATTGAAAAAACTGTTGCCATAAACTGTTGAAGTGAATCGATGTTTCAGACTTTTGCTCGTAAACACTTTCTAGGGTACCATCGCATAGCGGCAGCAGTTTCACAGTTTATTATATGCATAAGAGGTTTCTCGGCCATAGAAACGACTAAATATTTTTGCGCTTTAGCGTCTTCTTTAATCCATTTTTTTTTTTTGAGTTCACCATCAGCTACAGGTTGCGGAACAGCTCCACTTACAATTTCCCATAGTACACCAGCTTTAAGGACTACTTTTATTTGAAACTTCCATAAGGTCCAGCCTTCCTCGCCTTCAAGCGTATTGATTTTAATTTCTTCCATTTTAATAATTACAATATACAAGAAATTCGAATAAATTTTACTTTTAAATTTGGACACGTGCTGTTAAAATAAAACACGAAGATCTTTATGCTTTAAGATGAGAAAATAGAATAAGAAAAGTATTTATTAAAGAACAGTTTTAATATGTTTACATATTTAAAAATCTATGTATGTATATAAAACAGAATAAGCTGATGCAATAAATACAGTGGTGTCTTTAGTCATAAGTATCCTTAACAGTTTTTAGCGTATTGAATGACACTATGCGCTTAAAAACAAAAATTAATTCCACTGGAGAACTCGAAAATATTTTTTATATTTTTTTAATCAAATGTATGTGAATTAATTTAAGGATGTCATGGTTAATGTTTCTTGTGTACTCCAAACTTGTTTTATTTTAAAAAATTTGTTTTTTCGAACTTAATGTACAAATGTATTGATAAGTAAGACATTTTTGAACCGATTATCCAAGGGGAAGGAAAGACCTTAAAAACCGATATTCAGTGGACAGCAAAAGTCTACGTAACCCAATGTAGTTTAGTAATCTTCATTAATTCTAATCAATCAAAAATAATCTAAAACATATTAGTTTTTATAGCATTTGTTTTTTTTAATTTATTACTATGTTGTTATCAAAAAAATAAATGTTTTTCACATACCAAAAGAAAAACTAAGAAATCTCTCTGGTGACTCCAAATTTTTACACCGTATAAGGGTAGGAACCCCAAGAAGAACTGAGAATAAATTTAAAATATTATGCCTTATATTTAGTAGAATATCGCTTAAGGTCAAGCACTCCCTTTAACCCATTTGGCATTGAATGTGCTAGTTTTTCTTTTGTTTTCTGTTGATTTGTACCGCCATTCATTCATAAGCAATTATTTTCGTTAACTTTTGTTTGAGGTTTAAGGGTTATGTCATCGTTCTTACAAATGATCCCCTAAATACTCTCTTGGAGTCGTATCGAAACTTTGTTCAAAAGTAATAAGCCTGTCTGGTCTTTAGTAGGCAAATCACATCTTTACATTAACAGCAGCATTTCATTGACTTTTTGTAAGTAATGACCATTAAGAATTTAGAATAACTGCCCACACCTGATGCCGACGCACATTGCCACAACACTATACTACCGAGGCTATGCTTAACTATTTCACGCAAGTTCTTTGGATTCAGCTCCTTATTTCTCTTCCTCAAATGAGTTTTGGAATAATTTGTTTACTTCAGATGAGTCCAAATAAATGATTTTTTCATGTCCAATTTGACTGCGTTGTCAAACTTAAATAAATAAAGAATTTATAACTTATTATAAAATAAATAGATTTATCGGAAAGCATTCTTGAAGAACACAAGGCAGTTCTTTTGCGAAATATTAGGAAGGACATGTTAAATATTTTTTGTGAAATAATTTTTAATTTTAGTTTTTGGGTCTAACTGCTATTGCCTGCTACTTTCCATGGGAATATGCAGCAAACTATGCGTTTAGTATTCAGACGTATAATAAATGCTTGAAATTTGACCTCTCTTTCGAAAGAAATTGTCTCTTACGTGAACAGAAAGGCTACAAAAACACGAAAACTACAACTAAGACAGAAGGATGAAAACTAAATAAAAAACGTAACAAAGACTATGAATGTGTGTGCCTTCTAAATTTATATGCTCAGTACTGCTAAACAATAACATCATCAACTCAAGTCGCCATAAAATATTCATACGACTACTGAAAATGTAATAAATTGATTTGATTGCTGAAGCTAACCGAACAGCGATTAGCTCTTGTAGCTGTGACTATGTTTAGCATTAAAAGTTATGGATTGTGTGCCACAATTAATCAAGGGATCTGTCGCGAATGCCTTTGAGTAATCCTAGCAGTGCAGAGTGTTTGTAGTAGCATATTATTTTTGTTTTTATTTCACATCACTTTTAGCCTTTGGATTTGTGCAGAATGTTTGTCAAAATATTTCCGACAGATGTAAGTTTTTTATATGAGAGAAAAGAAGTTGCGCCATTCTCGAATAAATGTTTTAGTCTTCATACGAATGTTGGGAAAAACTGTGTATTTGAAAGCCACAATTAATATAAGTTTAAAATGTCAAAAATATTAAAGTATTAAAGTAATGTCAGCAATTAAGGGAATATAATTTTGTAGGAATAAATCGTTTGTTTTATGATATCTCGATAATTTATGTCAAAATTTTCTTCACCAATTAATTTGTATTTTTTTTTAAATTTATTTATAATTATAACACCAATCGTCTATAGTTACAATATACGGTCTTATAATTATAGCATAGCAGAACAGTCATACATAATACAACAAATTCATTATCGCACATAATAAATTGAAGTCCCCGTAGTCCAGTAGGTAGTGTGTTGGATTATTAAACATGTTGCAATGTTTCAAAGCCCCAGGTAAGACTTCTCGAACACACGAAGAATATTCTGTTTAATTTGAAGAACATTACATTGTTATGAAGTGGGTGAACTAATATTGAATGAATTTACTCAACACAAACTCGAATCTTAGATCCTTTTGAAGCAATATATGTAAATGCTGTCATGAAAAAACATAACTTAGTTGAGGCATAATAGTGTTACAATACTGAACACACTCGTTATTATAGAAGAATTGCATATTCTACGATATTACCACATGAAATGTAATCCAGGGGCAATCGCAATTTAAGCCTTTTTGACTTGTTTTGCTATTTTTTTAAAATATCTGTAACTTTAACTTTCCTTTTTTTACGCCACAAGCCCGTGTATATTAATGACTGGTATGTCTCAAAACGATTACATTTCATGTTCAAATAAAAAATAGCCAAAATATTATAAAAATCTCTAAATATAGTTAAATTAAAGCTAATAAAACTTTCTTCATAAATATGACAATGCTACTAAAAGTGAATAAATAAGAAAAGTTATTTAAATTACTATACACGTTATTCTTCTAAATGCTCGTTCAAATGACGTAATACTTGCAGATATTACTCCAAGAAATTTGAGTCGCATTATATGGATGAGGAGACGGTGACGTATTACAGCAAACAGCTTCTAGTTAACTAAAGCAGGGTGCCCTGGTAGTCTAGTGGGTAGAGTGTCACTCATTTAAATTTTTTCATTTTCATATCCTACATTTTGTGTAATAGCAGCTCACCTGCGAGGGATTGAAATTCATGATTATTTAATTGAAGGAAAAAATATTAAAATATTGAGTCAGTTGCTTTAGTTTCTATCACTAGTGTATACATATAAAATAAATATAAATTGAGATCTCACGCTTAGTCTTCAAACCTAAATAATCTATTTTCAACCAGCGGAGAAGGCGTAAAAATGGCCTACAAATAATGCCCCTAGGAATGCCCTCTAACCCTTGATTTACCCAGAGAAGATAACATCTATAATGAATACGATAGGAAGATCACCTACCGATACGACTTAATAAAAAGTTTGAATCCAATTATCAAAAGTTCCTTCCCATTACAGCAAAAGAGACAGTTGTTTTTAAATGATGACACTGCACTACATAACAGTTCAATAGGATAAGCTAAAATAAAAGGTTACAAAAGAGTGAAAAATGTAGCGTCAAATTGATCATGGCTTAGAGATTTCCGAGTGCTTATGAGTCCGGGATCAACAAGATCCTAATGTTTGAAAATGTAGTGCAAGTGATCCTTTTGTTTAAGAATTTTAATAAGTAACATAGTGTTACGAAAATGGAAACGGTGTACATCGTTTAACATTAAAATGAGCAAAAGCTACGCAAACAAATACAGCGAACATCTTACAAGTAAAACAACAACATCGGTATGAAATAAACGGGGATAGACAAGTAAGTGATAACACAACAACAGCAATGTGAATAAAATGCACAAACAACAATGAAGCCGCGATAGAGTTCTCTTCTCGAGAAGGCGAAACCCCAAAAGCTCGACTTCAAGAACCTTCATCAGACTGATTACGTGGGCATATATAAAGGCAAGACAAAGCAGGCAACGAGCAGTAAGAATTCAGTCAGCCTTGTGTAAAGACTGGTTTGAAGATCTCCTTTGAAAAGATCTGCGTTGTAAGCAAAGAAGAATAGCGAACAAGTAATTATTGTTGTATTCGTCAAGTTGTAAACGGTGGCACACAAAAGTAGTGTGAACAATAAATAGTTTAACTGAAACTAAACACATTTTTGTTTCTATTTTGTTTGCAATCAACGAACTCATATTTTAAACGTTTTTAAAAAGGTAAAAACGTAACAATAGGATTCAGCGAAAAAAACAGTTGACAGTCTGTTTGTTTCTACAATTTCTAGCTTATTTTCAACTACTTTTATTGAAGTGAGAAATTCTGTCTTTATGAGTGCTCAAAGGTGTTTTCAACATTTCCTTTTTATTAAGATATCGGCTGTAAAAATATCCTTTAAACATAAAACATTTATCTGCTGCGACAGTGTTTATGTGTTATGTGTAGTGGTCATCCTCGAAACACTTAAAAGGTGTTTAAAACTTCGAAAGATTATTGATTGTTGTATTGATAGCTGGATTTGTTTATGTCACATACATACTTGTGATTATGTGTTGGGTGTTATACTACAACGACAAAATGTATATCACTTAAGTATACAATTACAAAGAAAAACAAAAGAGTAGAGAAACATCCTACGAATCAACAGGATCCTGAAAAGCAATCTAGTACTATACACAAATCCATTTAAGCCAAAAAGGTAAATTGCTGTGTATACAAAAATTTATCTCCTCTCAATATTTGTTTATACTATGTAATGTTGTACATGCAATCAAGATACGGAACATTATAAAGGAACTACGTTTTGATACAAGGCTTTTTATCCTTTTTTATTGCTGTTTAGTCTTTAAGATGAAATCAATTTGTCAAATTTAAAAATAAAAATAAAATCAAAATGTAACAAATAAATGTATGAAAATAGGTTGGTTACGTAGGTAGGTGAAAAATACACCTACACCTAGATACCGGAAAAGGTTTAACAAATGCAAAAGGCTTGAAGAGTAATGGAAAAAAGAGATTAAAAATTAAAAATAAAAAAGTAAAGCTTCTTTTAAGGATCTTTTCCGAAATAGATTTAGTTCTCAACCTTTAAGACACTTGAAATGGAAAATGATACTCTTTGCCCCTATCTTTAGTAAAAGGATGTGTAGGCAAAATTTCGGGAATGTGAACTACTTTTGAAATTTCCTGCCTTGGTAAACTTGGAAAATATGATTTCTTTCTCATTTTTTCAAGTTTAGCTATTGCAAAATTTAATTAAAAAAATGTAAAATAAGTGGAGAATTTCTTAAAGTGAATTCTCTTGGGAAGAGATTGACACTTCGTTGGTAAAATCCAACAATAATTACCGTAGTTGTTATTTAAATAGTAGTGTTATATTTTTTATATATGTACGTCATCTTACCAAATGAACTTTCAGTTCAAAAGTTTTTATGGATCTTAATTGTTTATAGCAAAATGTGTCAATTCCTCGTTTGCGACTAATCACATAGATTGTTAACAGCGCTGCATGACAAGTTAGGTTTTCTTGTAGGCATACAATTTTTAAATTAAAAATGAAGTCAATGTTACAAAAGAAATAGAGACAGACAATGCCGGCACATTAAAGAGAGAGAGATGTAATGGTTATTTACTTGAGTTAGTCATTTAACCAGAAATATGATTTTAGTAGATTTAATTAATGCCAAAAATGCATTTTTTCCTATAGAGATGAAAAAGTTTCATGGCCGAGTATCTGGAAAAATCTTTCTTCCAGACGGTTGGTATTAAGTGTATAAAATATCGATACCAAGAGAATTTAATGGTATTGAATCCACTAGATTGAAATCGAAAGGTACTATCCCTGCTTTAAAATAACAAAGTTAGAAAAATGCCTGCCATTAATTCGAGTTTTATTGTACTACTAACCGTACATATTGCTACGTTATTAGCTTTTTAAACACGTTTACATTATGAGTTCGTTGATTGCAAACAAAACAAAAATAAATTTGTGCTTAATTTTAAATAATTTCTTTATTGTTCGCCTTATTTTATCTGCCACTGTTCAACTTGATGAATCCAACAATAATAGGCCTAGTTCGTTATTCTTCTTTACACTTCTGCTTGCGTAAGCACTAACAGTTGTTCGGTAGAACTTTACAACTGCGATCTTCAAACCACAACTGTTCTTTTCACATGCAGCGCGTCTTCACACAAGACTGACTGAACATTGCCTGTTTTGTCTTGCCTTCTTATATGCACACGTAATAAGTCTGATGAACTCTATGAACTCTATCGCGACTTCATTGTTGTTTGTGTATTTTGTTTACATTACTTGTTGCTGCGTTCTCGCTTACTTGTCTATCCACTTTTCTTTCATACTGATGGTGTTGGTTTACTTGTAACAAGTTCGTTGTAATTGTTTATATAGCTTTTATTCATTTTAATGTTAAACGACGTACACTGCTTCCATTTTCGTAACACTATATTAGATCCGTTCGTCTTTGATCTGGAAAACATACCAGAGGAAAACATAACAGAGAGAGCTCCTATATTTATAGAACATAATAGTGGAAATGCAAATCGTGGAAATTTCAAAATCTTCCAGCTGCTTTGAGTCTCACTATTGATTTTTTCAAGTTATTCCTAATGTATTCCGGAGTGTCTCATAACAAATGTTCTCAGATCAGTCTATAGAGACAATTTCTTAACTATCGAAATAGCAAATAGTTTTTAATATATCCTATGTATAAAGCTTGTGAACTTAACTGGGGTAGACGGTCCGTTCTCTGCAGTAGTCTTTGTATTGAGCTTGTCCAATTATGAGAGACATATCATTTAGAATAAATTTAGAAATGCCAAAATAAAAAGCGACGAATTTCTACATCTGCACTATCATATTTACATAAGATTAGTTAAAAAAAATTGAAAAATGTTGTAAGAAATATGTTATAAAGCTTCTATTCCACCAGGTCTACATAACCTTCTTTCATTAAGCCTTTACAGATAAATATCACCAGTAGCTCTTAAATTGACTGGTTTCGATGCCTAATGCTGCAGTTTACTTTTCCAAACTAAACGTTCTTATGTGAACATCCATATTAAAGATTTCATTTTGCCGTTAATATGTGTTTATATCGTGTGAGATATCATCGAAATTTAAGAAACCATTATGAACCAGTAAAGAAAACCAAATGACGCAATTCTCTCATGTCCGAATTAAAATGGGAGTGACTAAAATTTTTTGAGTAGACATATAGAGTTGACCTCAATAACAACTGACAATAATCTAAATGTCCTATGTGTCCTGGTTCAAGATCTACAGGATGTTGTGTATAGGCAACATTGGGCAATGGTGTTATAAATTTAAATATAAGTTAATTTTTTTCAAATGCAGTTTATTTCAATTTATTTATGGTAAGATACAAAAATTTTTTTTAAGGATTGGAACAAAAGTGCACATTGTATTTGCTGCATTTACATACATACATACATACGTAATTGGGCATTAAAACCCTTCAGTCAGGAATACGGCCTAGCTTCTCACACCACTTATGTTGTGTGTGTTAATTTTATACATGAGTGGTGGGACCTACAGTTTAACGTCGACTCCGAACGACTGATTTTTGAGAAACTTTTCATGGCAGGTTTAATTACTCTAAGAGTTTTTGGCAGACATCTGCTGAGAGGAAGTCGGCGAAGAAATATTTTTCCATATTTTGGGGTTTGAACCCGAGCTTTACGTCTAGTAAGCGAACGCACTACCTACTAGGCTACGGCGACTTCGAAGATACCAGTCTTACGTTGGGCTTATTGAGCCACGTTTGCTACATTTACAACTTCTAAACGCAGTGTTATATAGTTTACATCTGCCCCTTGTTCCCCATTCCCGCCAATGATTATAACCTCCAAATCGTAGGGATTTTGCAGGCTCTGCAAGATATGCTCTTTTATGATGGAGAAGGAGATGAAGTTCCTGAATTCATTGTCAAAAGGATTGGTAATGGACTACCTCTCTTTTTTGTGACAACTGTAGTTTCACTTGTGTTCAAAAGCTCGGTAGCTGTTTACTAAACTCGAATTTGTGCACCAGTACGCTAGAATGTGCATACAAAAATAAGTTTTTATTTTTCGAAAATTACCACAATAGACCAATGTTGTATATACGCAACACTACATTTACAAAATTATTACAGACAAACTAAATAATATTTTCAAGCCGGGTTTTTTTTTCAATTACTCACTAACCTTTCGTTATTTATTTGTTGAACTTGGTTTTAGGGTGAATTAATTATATTAATATTATAATAATTTTTCAAAATACCGTTTTTTTGCAAAATTAATTTGTCAATTTCGTTCTCGGGAGAATAGCTACAACTGACTACCAACCAATAAGCTAATATTCTCAGAGTTTTAGTCAGAAATCTGCTGAGAGGAATTCGCCGAAAAAATATTTTTTCATATTTCGTTTTGATGTCTGGCATGGGATTTCAACCGTGGCCTTACGTCTAATAAGCCAACACCTTACCTACTAGATTACGGCGATTCCATTCTTAATTAATGCTGAAAAAATCAGTTTTTAACTAACTTTCTTTTTATCAGAAATTTAAGTACGTTGAATTGTTATTAAAGGGACAATGAAAGACGAGAACGACTTTATGCACTTACAATGGTTTTAATATTTTTATATTTGATTTTTAAATAATTATTATTCCATCATTAAACAACGCGTGTAATTATTCCTGCTCGTTTAACTGAAATTAAATGAAAGCTTACATATTGAATTTTTCCACACACACTTTATGAAGGAGCATTAATTTTTTTTTATAACTTAGTAAACAGGCAACAAACAATCCTAAAAAAAACATTATTTAAGGCCATGTATGAATACAAATGTTGAAATATTTGTGTAACTATTATAAGCATTTGTGCTTATATCTCTCATCGTATTTACTTGTCATTCCTTATGTTTAATGTTTGGATCGTAATCCAAAAAAGACGAATAACTAACACTGTTTTGAGAACGCCTTAAATATGCTTTAAATAATATAGTAGTATTTGAAAAATTATTATCGGAGGCATAATTCGATTGTTTGTGCTAAAATTTAATGGCTTTTAAGAATAATTATTTAAAAAAAACTATGCCAAGAAATACGAATGACCGTTTACTCAAAAGTAACAGAAGATAAATTAAACGTAGTCTCGTAGTAAAGCCGGAACTTTAACAATACAAACACATTTTCGTTATGATGGTGGAAGGTATTAACATAATCCAAGAGACTTAAAAGTGAAGCATGAGAAATATAAAAAAATACGTTGACCTTATAGAACATAAAATATCAATATTCGCATACAACATATTCGTGTTCAACTTATTTGCTCTTTGGTTATAGAATCCATATATGTAAATGGAAATCTGACCTATACACACATAAATACTATAAAAATTTACTATTATGTTAATGAAGCAACCTTATTCAATGAATAATACAGGGTGTAAAAAAAACTTGTACTCTTACCACCTCAAAATAAATTCTTTATCAAAAAATTTTTGTATAAAATTAAAATAAAATGCTAAATATTAAAATAATGGTTTCTTTAGAGCCAGGTTTATTTAACAAAAATATAGTTTTAATTCATTCATTACAGAAAAAACAGAAAATGATTCAAAATCTTAGATAAAACGGATTTTAACGAAATTCTATAAATATAAGGTGGATTATCTATCGGTTTAAATTTGAACAATCGGTTATTTCGAATCTGGCAATACTTATGTCATTCTAATCTGTCAAAAAATTCAGTTGGCCAATTCACACGACTTTGTATCGCTTATGTTGTATTGAATAAACTTGGCTGTTTGTGAACGCTCCATGCTATGGTGTATTGTGTATTTCGTATTCCAATGTCAAAAAGCGATAAGAAGAAGAACACCAGTATTCATGAATTAATTGCCAAGCAACAAAATGAAAAATAATTCCCAAAAAAGTAAATCAATTAATTACACAGCCCTGCAAATTTGGACTTTTTTGTGCAAATAAGATGGCTCCAAGAAGGCATTTTGCGTGCTGAACAAAAAACTTTCCATCACGTCAGGTTTTCGAGAAAAAGGGGGTTGATACCCCTAAAAATTGCGTTTTTGGCCATTTTTGAAACATTGTAGAGCTAAACACTGACGTGCTAGAACCATCGCTATTGACAGAAATTGACAATTGATCCTTGCTCTTTAAAATGAGCCCAAATTGTTTGCATGCTAACCTTAAAGTAGGGGGTGTCAAGGAGTGCAAGAGAAAAAGAAACACATTACGGAGACCCTTAAAAATTAATCAAATTTACTTGAAAATTGTTACTCAGGGGTTTTTGGGGTCGCTGATTACAGATCTTTATTCAGATTGTAAGAAATAAAAGAACCTTTCAAAGTTAGCATGGCAGGATCGCAATGTAAGAAATAAAAGAACTTGTTGTTTAGTTCAATGATCAAAATAATATGATTGATCTTTATTTAAATTTGGTCTTATATACTAATACATTTTCGAATTCTATGAGTGACTTTCTAAACTCACTCAATAACTTAAACACTACTCAAAACAATTAAAATAAAATACACTCAATGTAATTTTGTTGCAATTGAATTAAACATATACCAAAGTGTTCTATTTGGCACATGTTCTGCATTCCCATCACTTAGGTCAGTTTACACTAGTGACTCACTTCAGAAACTGAAAGTATTACTACAGAAATAACACACACAAATGTAAACAAATATGCGGTTGGTTCAAAGTAACACTTTGTAATAATTTTGGTGTAACCCAATACTGAACTAAATCAGAGTATGCATTTGTACCCTACAATATGTATACACTACAAGATTTAAAAATTCAAAATGGCGGATACAATATGGCGGTCGAGGTTTATAAAAAGTAATCAGATTAACTTGACCGCCATATTGTGTTCATAACGCAAAATGCCTTCGGAAACACCTGTAGCCATCTTATTTGCAAAACCCATGCAGGGCTGTGTTATTTGTACGAACAATATCATTTTCCATTTTTATTTTTGATTTAATAAACTTTCTGTTGTCACTTTGAATTTTTATTCTTCTTCATAATTTTTGGCATTCAAACAATTTGACAGCAGGAAACCAATACAACTTTTAAAAACATATGAAAAAAATGTGTATAAGTGTATCGGATTTTTACATGAAAATTATCAACAACAAGCATACACTGTTGTATAGTCGTCCAACATTACAATGAATACAACGATACAACGGCTTGTGTAAATTGACCAACTATATTGTCTCCGCTGAACGCAATTAGTCGATTTATGCTTGAGCAAGGTTGTGATTTATTGGGCTAACGAGAAACTGTAAAACTGTACGATGATGTCAATTTTGCCAAAAGAATCATCCGTTGTTTTGGATACATACATAATTGGTCATTACAACCTTTCAGTCAGGATTATGGATTTAGTTTCTCACACCACCATAGTGGCGGGACCTACATTTTAAACTCGACTCCGGAAGGCAGATTTTTTGAGAAACTTTTTCATGGCAGGTTTTATTTGCTCTCAGAGTTTCTAATAGAAATCTGCTGAAAGGAAGTCACCGAAGAAATATTTTTTTTTATATTTTTTAGTTTTTATGTCTGACCTGGGGCTTGAAATTCAACTACTCTGATTAATTCGTACGCACTACAATATTGATTTATATGAGTACGAACACAACGTTGATATCAAACTCATAATATTCGAAATATGTTTGATTCAGACGTCTACTCATTCAGATTCATAAATTTAGAAAAATACTTATAATACTCACAAATGATTCGAGTGATTCGAATCATAAATTAAAATTTAGAGTCTTAGTTTTTAATGCATTTACAAAAAAAGAAGAAAGAAAAAGACAAAGACAGCAAGTAAAGCAAACACACAACAAGTGAGTATTTTAGTTTTCTTGTTCTGGTAACATCATACGTGTTGTTAGTTATGAATATGAGGAGTACTTCAAACTTTGAATATGAGTATGATACTGAAATAAGTATGAAAGCGTATAAGTATCAGAAATTATGAGTACGATTCGATTTTACTCAACTTTTTGAATACTCATCGCTGATCTCTGATGTGAAACATTTATGTATGATGTTCATTAAATCTATTTAAATAATGCTTATATATTATGGGAGTAAGAATTCAGTCAGTCTTGTGTGAAGACGCGTTGCGTGTGAAAAGAATAGTCGTGGTTTGAAGATCTCCGTTGTAAAGATCTGCGTTATAATCAAAGAAGAATATCGAACAAGCAATTATGTTTGTTTTCGTCAAGTTGTATACAGTGGCACACAAAAATAATCTGAACAATAAGAATTTAATTGAACTTAAACACCAATTTATTTTTATTTTTATTTTTTTTTTTGTGCAATCAACTAATTCATATTTTAAACGTTTTTAAAACGGTAAAAACGTAACAATATTCATATTTAAGTACAGTGGTCAAATTCGATAGTCTAAAATGTGTGTCTGATGGGAATAGAAGTAAATTATTCCTTACAAACTTCTACAACCTGTTCATAGGGTCGGTTCTGAATCCTACTATCAACAAAAAGAGAAATTAAAGGAAAAGAATCAATTATAGGGAAAATTGATCATGAAAATGATGAAACTTGATTGCAAACTTTTGCTGCACACTCAGACTACCATTTATTTTGGTATTTGCTAATCACTCCTTATGATGATCAGTTTTTCGCTTATTAAACGCAGATGTCCTACATTATTAATCAAGCGCTAAAGCCCAAACTTTTACCAATCGAAATATGTTTGGTATGATAAATGTGTTTAAATTTTTGAAAAATTTATAACCGAACACGAAATATTCATAATCGAATTAAATGTTAAGTTTGAAAATTTTACAGTCACCCTTTATCATGCAATTTAATTAATTTCAGACCAATTAACTCAACATTTGTGGAAGTCACATTTGGGATTTAAATTTACTTTATGAGACTCATACATAAGTAGCCAATGATGTTACAAACATGGAAGTGAATGTTAAGATACTAACAGTATGCTTAATGAATGTTTCAATTACAAATAAAGTGTACGCATGAAGGCTAGTTGCAGTTGACAGAGATCAGAACATGATAAGAAACAAAGAAAACAAAACAACTTCTATTTAAAATTAAACCAGAATGTTTGCAAACTAATATCCGAATCTCTATTTGAATGACCTTTTCCAAATTTCAAAATTCATTTAAGAAACTAATAAAGAATTTTTTATGCGAAAAGGTACAAAAAAAAATTTTTAGGGTTCGAGAAATATAAAAAAATACTTTTGAGTTCTACATAACTGAATTAGGCTATATAGTTAGCCGGGTGTATGTGTCTTGGAAGCATTCTGGTAGCCTCATATTTGACGTTGGCCATACTAGATATCCAGACACTTTTGAATTTAAAACAACAATTTGATGTAAAATGATTTACTCAAGTACAACTTCTCCTCAAGGAAATCATCCTCCGTCAATTGAAGATGATTGTTTCTCTAAAGATTCCCCGCCTACTCTTCTCATGATAAGATAAACGACAGAAATAGCATCCAAGAAGCCATGCCGGATATTCGAGCGTTGTTATATTCGATATATAAATGAATAAATTAGTCTTTAAAACGAATAAAAAATTGTGACATCTCACACAAACTGTGTTTTAATTAAATTTCAACATAGTATTTGCTGAAAAGTACATACTTTTTTCTTTATTTGTATTCAATGCCTTTTTTAAATCTGTGACCAGATGATACATAAATGTACATTCGAAAAAAAAAATAGCTGCCTTGTGGCAGGGGTTGCATCTTTTATGGAAAACCATATTTTCATTTTTAAACTTGTAAGCTCCGTTTTCATGTTTTGATACCCTCAGCGGTGCGGCAAATAACAACCTCACACAATGCACAAGCAACTGTTTGCTTCAGGGTATAGTGGAAAACCGTACAAAAACTGTCACTTCACTTTTGTTGTCTTTTACACTCATTTATTCATGAGATTTTTTATAATTTATAACCATGAGAAGGAGACTGCGGGGTGCCATGGGTAGTGAGTGACATTGTGTAAAAATCTAAACAGTGTTGAAGAAAAACTTTCCAGCAACTTCTCAATTTCTCCACAACATTGCAGGCCCTCAAAACCCAAACGAATAAGTTAATCTGCATGTGTGTGTATAACATAAGCGTTTACAGCACATGCACACAAAATTAAAAAAGTTTTAATTTATTTTTGGTTACTCCGGTTTTTTTATAATTGTTGCTACAAACTGTTGTTTTTCTATTTGATGTTGTGAAATACAGCAAATAACGAGTTCCATGATTGGAAGATGTGGCACATAAAGGATATTATTTGGGAAAGTGTGATAAAAGCAGACGCCGTAGTCTAGTAGGTAGTTCAAACTCAAGGTCAGACATCTCCAACGAAAAGGAAAATTAAAAAAAATTTCTTCGACGGCTTCCTCTCAGCAGATTTCTGGCAAAAACTCTGAGAGTAAATAAAATTGCCATGAACAGTTTCTCAAACATCTTTAAACTGTAGGTCCTGCCACTCATGTATAAAATTAACTCACACAATACAAGTGGTGTGAGAAACTAGGTCGCAAACCTAACTGAAGGGTTGTAATGACCAATTATGTGTGTATGTGGGGTAGAAGTAATGGACAACACTATGTTTGTAACTAAACTAAAATTTGTAAGTGTGAAAATCCATAACTTCAATCCCTGAGTAATTAGCAAGGACTGACAAAGGGGACGGGCCATATATTATACAGAAATAGATGGCGCGATTAGTTTTATTTTTTAACTTATTTTATATTTAAGACTAACAGCCAAAATATGTTTGAAGACAATAAATTACTCGTTCCAGATTCGTGTATTTTACACTATCAGTAATCGTGCTTCAAGCAGTTTATAAAATAAAAGAAATTGGTTGCCACTTAAACTAAAACCGAGAGATGTTACGAAGTGATTTTGCAAGTCTGGAAAGCTGGAATCTGTAATTGCTTTAAAAACAAATCATTGACTTTTATTGAATATCACTGGGGACAGCAAGTGGATTCATTGCGACCACCCCGAAGCTAAAGAAATCATATCTGAAGCGCTGACAACGATATACAGCCAAGCAGAATATTAACATTAATGTAATATTCTGTATTTTGTGGAATGTGACCCATTATGAGCCACACTATTGGTCTCGAACTATACAGGCAATAATTAATTAATTTTAAAAGAAAATTGGCCGAAAAAGGGCAAAAAGGGCGTATTTTTTTATGATGACTACGCTGTTTTTTTTTAATTTTATGGCGCTCATGGTGTAATTAGTCATTCACCACAATATATTATGTTGTTGCAGTAAAACGGATGTTCTGCGCAAAATATAAAAGTTAAACTGCTCCTGTAACATGGTGCGACAGTGAAAATACGCCCGAGTAACTACTTAGTCTAAGTTGTTCAGTTAGTTGAGTTGAGAACTCAAAAATATTATTTTTATTTTTCTCGAACCCTCCCAACTTGTTTTATTTGACAGAAACGGGTTTTTTGATCTTTTCACACAACTTTTTTGATTACCCAAATATGATTGAACCTATTTTAAAAATCTATAGTTTTTTAAAACGGTATACATAAATATTTTGTTCAAATTTATATATTATGTGTTTTGCTGGGGTAAACTTGAAAAATATTATTTTTGTCTTATTTTTTAAGTTTAGCTATTCTTAAATGCAAAATTTAATTAAAAAATATAAAATAAGTGATGACGTTTTAAAAGTGCATTATCTTGTGAAGATATTAGCAATTCCTTTGATCAAATCGGACAAAAATTACCCTAGTTATTATTTAAAAAGTATAACAATCGTGATATATTTTTTTATATGCCATCTTATCAAATGAACTTTCAGTTAAAAAATTTTCAAAAGTTTTGATGGATGATGATTGTTTATCGCAAAATGTGTTAATTTCACTTTTTTACGACTACCAGAAGTCGTCTAATATTTTTGTTTTTTTTGCAAATATTATTATTTCGCTTTGCGCAAACATTGTTCAACTTCTGGTGGTCGCTCAAAGTGCAATTGACACATTTTGCGATAAAAAAATCAAAATCCGTAAAAAATTCCGAAAATTGTTGAACTAAAAGTTCATTTTAAAAAATATAGTATACGAGTATATGAAAAATATAACTCGACTGTTATACTTTTTAAGTAATAACTACGGTAATTTTTGTCCGATTTGATCAAACGAAGCCAATCTCTTCGCAGGATAATGCACTTTCAGAATGTTATCACTTATTTTACGTTTTAAAGGCCCATCCACCTCCTTTCTACTATGGTTTCAATTTTGGTCATCGGTTCAGAAATGTTTGTGTAATCAATAAAGTTGTGTATAAAGTCCAAAAAAACCGTTTTTGTTTTACGAGAAAAATAAAATAAAGTATTTTTGAGTTCTACTCAACTAACTGAACAACTTAGACTAGGCAGTTACTCCGGTGTATTTAATTTTTTGTATCTTGTCGCATAGTGTAATTATAAGAATTACTTTAACAACCTTGAAAAATACATACATACGTGGTTAACTTTATCTCCTGAAGACAATTATACTGCTTTTTTTCAATCAGAATATTTTAACTCAAGTTTTTATTGAATCACAATAAAATGGTAATTTGTGATCATCAAAAAAAAAAAAAAATCAATTTGAAATTATAAAAGTGGAATAAGCGACTTCCTCTCGGTTATTATTAAATTATGCTACTTTCTTTCCATTTTTTACGAAATTACATATTTAGCTTCATGGAAAAAACTCAGGAATTGAAAACATTTGTTTTTTGTATTTTTATAGAAAGAAGACATCGGAAGCTTTAAATGGACGTACATATATGGTTTTTTATTTGTTAACTTCTATCTTCTTAACTATCTTCTTTGCATTTCTTTTCTTTGTGGAACCGGAAAAAAATATTTATTTTTGGAAACATAACGATTTGTAGAGTTTTTTCGATTTCTTTTTTTTGTTGATAAAAACTTTTAGACTAAAAACAAGAATGTGTTGGCTGCAGCACATTGTACATCTAGTAGCCTAGAATTCAAAAATTTATTGATTATTTCAATAGAGCTTTAGCTTGGGTTGAAGTCGCCGCGGTCTTGTAGGTAGTGTGTTGGCTTATTAGACCAAAAGCCATCGTTCGAGCCCCAGGCCAGACAACAAAATAAAATACAAAAAGTATTTCTTCAGCAACTTCCTCTCAGCAGGGTTCTGGCAAAAACTCTGAGAGTAAATAAAATTGCCATGAAAAGTTTCTCTAAAATCTCCACTTCGAAGTAATGCTACGGTAGTTCCGGAGTGAGCACAAAGAGTCCAAAAAAGGAGAGGGAGATTTAGTGGTTGAGGGCCCCACACACAGGGGGGTAGTGACGACTTCCGCTATGGCGCGATTAGGTACATTTATTTCTCTTCAGCGAAAAAAAATTGCTTGACCTTTACACGCTTCTTACCAAAGTTACACATATTTCATCTGTTTTAACATTTTTTGAACCGAACAATTTGTCCACGTATCTATTTTTGTCTTGTTTATTTTTGTAGTTCGGTAAATCAATACGATAATAAAATAAATTTTAATTAGATTGAGAAAGAAAAGAAAAAAGCCTTGAAATAGAGGCATATATTTAGTTGATGGCATATTAAATAACAGAAAAGATTTATTAAAAAAACTAAAGCGATAAAATAAAAATTATAACATTTTTTATTATTTCGTTAAATTCGAACAATTTAATAACTGTAAATATTCTGTTCGATTTTACTCACACTCTTTGCTTATATACTCAATCAATTGAACTTAACTTCTGGTTGGTTCACACTCGTTGACGTTTACTAAAGCAATGAATTTAATTGCCTGCCAATACTTATTAAAGAACCAAATGTAAACATTTCACCTTTTCTGTGGTGTTTTAAGTACAATTAAGTTAATCGTAATTAATTGCGTTTTATCACAGGCGTTGTCATTACTTTTGTTACTATTAAATGCTCTTTAAAACCAAAAAGAATGTTGAGTTGCTATGTGTACATTAAATTTCTGCAAATACCTTAAATTAAGGTTTCCGTTTTTCCTGAATTTGTTGTTAGATAAATTTAATGATGCGTTTAAACTGCGAGAGTGTAGAAAAGTATTTTTTTTCAATAAAAGCATACAATACAATAGCCAAATACAATTTGGCTACTAATTTAATAAAATCTTAATTTAAGTTGAATTTGTAACACCTATATTTTAAATTCCCTTTTAGAATTAAAAGTCTTTGATGACATCTCTGAGTCATTCCAAGAGATTTATAAAAGTTTACATTTTATTGAAATCGGACACGTACTTTAAACAAATTTGAGAGCTCAAGAATTCTTCTTCTTAGGTTCCCAAGCGCCGGACACAGACCACAAGCACAGAACAGATGTTCTGTGGTCTCCTTTTCTCCATCGTCGTTATAGATTCTGCAAAATCTCTCTCTGTATGGTCCCTTTGGATATGTTCCCATTGTAACTATGGGGTTACTAACATGGTCAGGTTTAACTTAAATTTTGTTCTTTATATATTCACATCGGATCAGATCTGCCTTATCCCTTTTTTGTGCGAATAAATGAAGATTGACTGATGAAGTCGCCGTAGTGTAGTAGGTGTACTAGACGTAAGGCCACGTTCCAAACCCCAGGTCAGACATCAAAACGAAAATATGAAAAAAATATTTCTTCTTATGTGTGTATTTAAAGAAAAACAAATTATTTTAATACACATATTACTATCATAAAGAGGAGCTAGAGTGCTAAGAATGGTCTCAATCTGTCAATGTATCTGTAAAATTTCTAACCCAAGCCCAAACCCAGGGCAATGGTAAACTTCAGATTGCTGCGAGTTATCAGTAAAGAGATTTCTTTGCCCAGCAACTGAAATGCACCCAGGTATGTATTTTAATGATGCGCTGTCATTATGACTAAGTCTACTTAGAAGGATCTACAGTACCCTATACAAAGATTGGACACTAACCTCAGCAAACATGCCTTTTTTAGTTTCATTGAGTTCATCTGAAACATTTGAACTTTGTTAAAGAGAAAAAGAAAGAGATTCAGACGAAAGCTTAAAAAGATCTGAAATAATTATAAGAGGTTCCTTATTAGAAATAGAAGGTGGAACTTAGGACTCGTGAGCTATTTTAAATCCACTATGTCTACGACCAGTGTATGAATCCTCGCTACTTTCTAAAAATCTGATTCATAACAATCGTCGAATTGCTCATCTATTTCGCTTTAAAAATTCTACCGTTGACATAGCATTTCAATTGCACATGGACAAAGCATAACAATTAGTTTATAGTCAATAAACTGCCATGTTTTTCATTATA
This sequence comes from Sarcophaga carnaria, assembly GCA_958299815.1. Lineage (NCBI taxonomy): Eukaryota > Metazoa > Arthropoda > Insecta > Diptera > Sarcophagidae > Sarcophaga > Sarcophaga carnaria. The sequence continues at coordinate 68,547,570 of OY283149.1, read as the reverse complement.
CTTCCTTCGTCATTCATATATGTTTACCGTAAATTTTTCTCAATTAGCTCAATACATTTATCTGTAGGCCTCTATCCATTTACTCGAACGTACCCTATCCCGAAATAAAACTTTTGTGCATAGAAATTAATATTGAAGTATCGATCGCATTATTCAAAAGATCAGGAATATGTTTCTCCCACAAAATCTGGTCGCGTCTTTGAAAAATCGTTTAAAATAAATTTCAGCAGCTAAAGGACATCAAACTCAAACATCAAAATTTTTTATACAAAAAAATTAATTTTTCTTTTATCATTTTCTATATCGAATACAACAAAATATAATGCAACAAAGTATAACAACTTCTGACAACTTTAAATTCCTTTACAGGATTAAAGAGTTGCATACAGTGATCAACATTTTTGCTGTGTGTGTCAATTAGTCAAATAAACAAATATATACCTGAACAACAAAAGAGAATTTGTTTAATCCAATTAAACTCCATGTGAAAAAAATTTATTTTCAAAACATGTTGTTATTGTACGTGGGAAGAACATTCTAACTAGAATAGGAGATGAATAATTGCGTATGGAAGAATTTTTTAATTTTATAATGGAATTTCTGGCGATAATTTTCAAAATGACGTCGTGAATTGTCGACATGGATTTTAACCGCTTGACAGAGTATATCGAAACTACGCAGACCTTCAATGTATGCTTTAGAATACAAATCGCCTATGAGAACGATAATAGGGAAACGCTTAATTGATATCCTATGTGCCATTATTAATGCCTATAATATCAAAAATAAACCAAATGGTTCTTTTGTACCTTATTAATCTTACTATCGGCAAACGATGACAATGTACTTAAATTTCAAATTGAATTCTGGACTTCAAATTCTACGATTGGGACACAAATGAATGCCCTTACGGACTTATGTATATTAAAAAATCTCTTGTTAAGTATTTCTAGCATTTGACAAGGTTTGCCATGTTGGTGGCCTTGTTATTTTCGAATTCTACTAAATTCTTTATTAAAAAGTCGACTTGACAAGTACAGTACTCGGAGGTCAGATTTAAAAAAAACTCAGATAGGAGAACTACAGGGCACAAGTGGTATCTCGAGAATCGTTAGTATAATCGCAGCATTCTTTCAATGGCTTAAATAAGAGGAAATGCCAAAGAAACTCCTCTTGGATACAGACAAAAATGAAGAATTAATTTGAAATCAAAACAAATGCAATATTATTGAAACGATTAGAAATCCTAGGATTACAAATTAAGATTTTCACCATAACATACATAATTGGCTATTACAACGCTTAAGTCAGGATTACGACCTAGTTTCTCACAATACTTATGTTGTATGTGTTCAACGTTATACATAACATAAAGAGTAGCGTTTCTTTTATTTTATTTTTGTCATCTTTTTCTCTTTGCTTTTTTCCTATGTTCCTTTGTTGCTTAATCTTAAGATCAAATTTATACATAAAGTCACTCTAGTTTCGACAATTAAACAGTGAACATCCAATAAATTAAAAACAAATATTGTGACCCTTTTTTATTAAACAAAAAAACAAGAACAAAAACAAAGTAAAAACTGTGAACAAAAACAATATAATAGAAATATAAATTGAAATTAAACACAATCAAATTAAAACAATAAAATAACATAAAATAACATAAGAACTACATATTGAATTTAATAAATTAGACAAATTAAAATTACAAAAACAACAAAACCAAAAACATTTTATTTCAAACAAAATTAAAGGAACAATTAAAAAACGAACCAGCAACACATTAAACAGTATGCGTTCATTTTATGCATGAGTGGCGGGACCTACAGTTTAAAGTCGACTTCGAACGACAGATTTTTGACAATCTTTTCATGCAAATTTTATTTACTCTCAGAGTTTTTGCCAGAAATCTACTTACAGAAATCTTCGAAAATCGGCGAAGTAATATTTATTTTTCATATTTCGTTTTGATGTCTGACCTGGGGTTTGAACCGTGGCCTTACGTTCAATAAACCACTACTAGACTACGGCGAATTTAACCATAGTCTGTGCAATTATTACAAATGGCGTACATACATACATAATTGTTCATTACAACCCTTCAGTCAGGATTACAACCTAGCTTTTCATATCACTTACATTGTGTGCGTTAATTTTATACATGACTAGCGGGACTTACAGTTTAAATTTGACTTCGACCGCTTAATAGTTATCTGGAAAATCACAATTACTTAACAGTTAGTCAGTCGGGTTTCGTGTAAGGTAGGAGTTGTACTACCGCTCTATTAAATGTAGTTGAGAATCTTATGTTGGAGCTAGATCAGAATAGTGTAGCGTTTTTAGTTCTTATCGATCATTCGATACAGTCGATCATGAAATTTTATTAAATAAGCTCCGGTAGTTTAATTTATTCTTATCAGTTGAACAGATGTCAAAAGGTTCATTTAAATGTAAATATTTCAGATCCGCGTAATATTATTAGAGATCAATACTGGGCCTCTTTTGTTCTCTATTGATCTACCAGATGTTTTGGTTGACTGCCGTGTTCATATATGGGCTGATGATGTGCAGCTTTATACCAATACTCGTAAGGAGAATATTGATTCTTTTTTACATTGTATTAACCGTGATTTGGAGAGAAGTGACAGTTGTGCCTCGGCAAATGAACTATGCATCAATCCCTCAAAGTCCAAATGTATTATGCTTTCGAAAACCAATGGGTCGTCTGCCATACCTGAATTGAGTATCAAGGGAAATAGAATTGACTTTGTCAAGTCTGCAACAAATCTGGGCATTGTCTTTAATGACAGATTATCGTGGTCCAGCCCATAGCTGCCACATTTGACGATTTATCGACGATTTTGAGCTCCAAAAATATCATATTGACGATTTGACGATTTTTGGAAATTAAAAATTTACGTCATATTCTTTACTTTAGTACATTAAAAGCCACTTTAAGCTTTTCATCTACTTTGCAATTGTTACTGATCAAATTTTTCATCAACGCATTCAGCAGGTATTTGAATCCTTCTTTGTTTACCCTGTAATATTCCTGGAATCTCTAAAGGACACATGATTTAACGTCAAACATAAATATTTTAGAATGCATAATTCTTACTTTATCTCAGCGAGTGATAGTGGATTCGATTCATGTCGAATATATATTCGCTGCAACCTTTCCATTTCCTCTTCTAGCACCAAAAAATTAAGATATACGCTACTCGTTTTTTAATATTTAAATTTTTCTTCGAAAAATTGTTGAGAGGTAATTCACAATAAATTTTTTTTGTTTATACAGCATTTATAACTAATTCACAATAAAACTTTTACTCCCAGTAATACCGATTTTTTTGTTATGGTAAAAGAAATTTACTCCCAAATAACTTATTCCCATAATATTCACGATAGGGGTGATTAAGTTGAACTTAATATTATGATATTATCAACTATTTAATATAATAATTTCACTGATTTAAAGTGTGACTTAACAGGGATAATTATTGAGTAACTATAACACGTATTTAAATTTGTTCAGTTCCTAGTGACTGTAATACTGTCACATATAAAGTTGTTCTGGCAGCACATTATTTCTATGCTAGTGGTATCACACGTATGAAAACAAACATCAAATCGTTCTATTTAAAAAATAGCAACAATTTTATTGCCATATGTGTGCAATTCTGGAACATTCAAAAATAGTTCACGTATTCATTGAAAAATGCACTTATGACCGTAAATATATGCAATAAATTTCGAAAAACTTACAGTTTGGTTTGTATTTTGGTCTGGCGGCAACATTGGTCCATATTTCTATGAGAAAGTGGTGAGCACTATAAGCCAATGATTACAAAATTCGTTTGGTCTGAATTAGATGATCTGGCCACCAGCGGCAAATGGTATCAACAGAACGACGCTACGTGTCACACAGCTCATGCCACGTTGGATATCATACACAAGCGATTTGAAGGCATGTTAATCTCACGTGGAGGTGACCTTAGCTAGCTTGAGGAGTTTTCTTCAGTTGCAGTTGTATGCGAGTAAGCCGCAAACTGCAGCTTTTCTCAAACCTAACATAACCCATGTCATCAATAAAACTTGGCCTGATATCATGGAAAATAAGACATTTCGAATGCGATCCACCCAGACAAAAGTCTGTCATGGCTTTTTAAACGATGTTATATTGCACACATAATTGCTATTTCATATGAATAAAAAATATCAGTGATATCCAACACTTTCCTTTATTTAAACTAAATAGGAAGCGTTTGGAAATGAGACTTTATAGCTTTGTGAATGAATATTCATTAGATTGGAAGATGGATAGTCACCGGCAGCATATTCACTTCTGACATGAGACTATTAGACCCGCTGGGCCATTTAAAAATTTATATTTAAAAATGCAATAAAAGAAAAACAGTTTGAAATGTTGCCAAATTAATTTTTTTGTTGTGAAGATGTTCGAGATACAGACTATGAAGATAGAGGTCATGATGTAATGGGTGATTTTTTAAGAGCTATAGGAAAATTTTTCAAAAAAAAAAACACGTAAAATTCAGAAAAATGTATGAAATCTTTATTTGAATCGATAATACGGTCCATGTAATTTAATGTTTGAAGATTATTTCATGCAAATGTTGACCGCGACTGCGCCTCAAATGGTCCATCCACTTAGTCCAATTTTGGCATACTCTTTCCAACATTTCGGCCGGTATCTCACGAATAATGTTGTCTTCCAATGCGTCAATTGAGCTTTAACATAGCACCACAAAAAATAGTCTAAAGGCGTTAAATCTCACGATCTAGGCGGCCAATAAATAAAATGTTCACCGAACTCGCCTCTCAATAAGTCCATTGTTACGCGTGCTGTGTGGCATGTGGCACGTCTTGTTGAAACCACATATCATGCAAGTCAAGCTCTTCGTCGCTGAACACAATTTTTCGATAAAGAAGTGGATCTTCGGCCAACTTTCCAAGAGCCCATTCACCAAAAATTCTGCGTTGCGGTAGGTCCTTCGACTTCAACTCTCGCAACAGCTGTATTTTTAAAGGCTTCACACCTAAATCCTTCTGCAAAATTTTGTTGAGTAGCAGAGGCCCAATTGCTGCGAACGGCAACGAATCGCTAATTAATGGTCATCATTAACACTGGCCGATACAGCTTCGATATTTTCTTCAGTTCGCACTCTACGTAAGGGTGTTGGTGGTTTAATGTCCAACAATGTAAATAAGGGTGCGAAATTTAGTCACAATAGCCCGAATAGCCGCTTCAGTGGGTCGATTAAACTGACCATAAAATGGAAGAAGTCGCGATGAACTTTCTTAACAGAGCACGCATTTTGATAATAAAATTCAATGAGATGCAAGCGTTGTTCGTTTGTAAGCGATTCATGGTTATATTATAGACCAAACTGAAGATGTTTGACAGTGAAACAAAACACGAAACGTGCGTGAGCTGTTTAAACCAGTGTTGCCAAAAATAATAGCTAAAACATCACCCGTTATTACCTACTACAATATAGCCTAGAATCGAAAAATCATATAGCTTAATTACAAATTTATGGAGTATACTTTCTTTTTAATTGTATTTCAACAATATTACTCATACGCATGATATTACGTGTACCGGAATAGTTCCCCTGAAAAGTATGCAATAATGTCATGTATGAAACTAATGGAATTAAATATAACTCAGCCATACATATTATGTGAAATTAGTAAAATAAATATAAGTTAAGAATATAGTGGTTAAGATAAAATTAAGAACTATGTGAAATTAAATTTAAATAAAAATTAAAATAAATAGAAATTAAGTTCCTAGCGGTTAATAATAAAGTAAGTACTGTGTAAAAATAATTTAAAATGGGAATTAAAGTAAAATTGAATTTTAAAAATAAATTGAAATTAAAATAATGTAAGCCATTAAAGGTTCCACATAGTGCAAAAGGCAAAATAAAATTAAAATAAGAATTAAAATTAGTTGATAAAATTAAAATTAAAATTATATAAAAATAATTTTAAATAAAAATTAAAATGAAATATAAGTTAAGAATAAGATAAATAATATATTTTTGAGACATTAAATTTTCCACATACTGGAAAAGACTAAAATAAAATTAAAGTAAGAATTAAAATAAAGATAAATTCAAAATAACATTAAAATTAAAATTATAACTAAAATAATCAAATGAAATAAAAACTGTAACTAAAAACAAAGCGTGAGCTTAAAATAATTTAAAAATCAAAAAATACCCACAGAAGTATATATTTTATTGTAAATTAATCCACAAAAGTCTAACATTTTATAATAAATTAACTTATACAAAATTATTATTTTTAACAGTAAAAGTGTGTTAAAATCAATATTAAAAAATAAATAACTTTGAATTCAGAATAATATTTTTGTTGGGAAATTTAATACCAATTCATATAATGAAACTATTTTCTAAGTTAATTGTATTCTCATTTATATTTCAATTTAAGTTTTCATTTAAATGCAACTTAAATTGAATATTTTATTATGTTTTGATTTTTTATTTTATTCTTTTTAAATCAATTAAATTGAAAAGCAAAAGTAAATAAATTAAAATCTCAATTATTTAAAAACAATTCAAAGAAATTTAATTTGTGTGTTCAATGTAAAAATAGATGCAAACAAAACTTAATTAAATTACGAATTTATGCAAATAATTAACAAAGGGCATAATAGCGAGGTTAAATACACAAAGCATGTAATTCAATATTAATATAATATGTTACAAAAAAACAATTGCGGAATCAAATACTGAATAAAAAAAAATTAAAGAATTTTTCAATGAAGACAATCAAAAAAATGTTTTTTTTTTAAATTTAGAACCTACACAGAGAAAACTGAACCTAATAAATACATAGTAAATTAGAACAAAGTTTATAAGATTTCTCTATGGTTTTTTTTCAAGAAGAGATTCTTATTATTTTTATAAGGAAAACCTTTTTGAAAAAATCAAGAAGAAATCTTAGGGATTTTACTAGATAGTCTTCTTGATTTTTTTAAAAAGGTTTTCTCCTTAATTTTATTAGGCTTTCTTTTTGTTTTTTCAAAAAGGTTTTCTTCTTGATTTTATTAGGCCCTCATTTTGTTTTTTTTCAAAAAGATTTTCTTCTAAATTTTATAAGACTGTCCCTTTATTTTCTTAAATAATACTCCTTGATTTTGCTTGATATCGTTATAGATTTTTTATTGATATATTTACTTAGAAACTAATTTAATATTTGTAATAATAAAAATTTAAATTAGCTTTAATTTCAGTAATCTGTTTGGGCATTGGCTATCGAGTTCTTATATTCCTTATTAAGTCGTTGTGGCTGTAACAAAGCATGAAGCATGTACATACACAGAACTTGAAATCTAAATACAAATATACATAAATAGATGTAAAATCAAAATATCGGTTATGTCAAAATTTCAAAAAATATATGTAATATTTTCATTACATAAATATTGTACGTAATATTCCCTTGATGCTTGGTCTTTAATTTCAAGGTCAAAAATTTGAACCAACTTTTTATAAAAAGTTTCCGACTTTAAGAATAAATTATTAGTTTTATCCGGGTATAAAAAATCAAAATCTATTTCGACCTATTCAAAATAAAATAGATATTAAAACTTACATTAAATTAGATTAAAAAATGTCAATACTTACAAGTTCATAACCTAAGAAATCATTATATCGTGGCCACTCTTGAAAAATATTCGTCAAAGATTGGCATTTTGTATCTCGCAATTATTGATTTTACAAACGGCAATAACAAAATTTAGAAAATTATTATTAATACATAATGCAAAGGTAAAACTGATATAAAATTTCTGAATTCAATAAGTATTATTTAAATAAGTACATTTGATAACCCTCTGTTGGTAATAAAAGTTTTAGCAAATATTTCAATAAAATCAATAAGGAATACTCCTTAAAAAGAAATTATTAAGTAGCCTAATGAAATCTATAAGAAAACCCTTTTTGAAAAAATTGATTAGGTAGCCCAATGAAATTAAAAAGAAATTCTTGTTTTATAGAATTTAGAAGAAAACACAATAGAATCAATAAGTTTTTCTCTATAGATTGTATTTTTAGTGACAAAAATGACGGAATTTCAGTAAAAAAATGGTAAATAACAAGTTTTCTTCTTAAATGTATGCGTTTTACTTCTTGAAAAAATTAAAAAGATTTATCACATAAAAATAATAAGAAATTTCTACGAAAAAATCTTCGTTTCTTTCTGCTGTAACACCCCTCACTCCAAAAACGTTTCGTAGAGAAAATCTTCTTGATTTTATTAGGCAGTTTTCGCTCTGTGTACTTGAAATCGTAGTAAAATAATGCGACAAAAATTGTATACAACCGAGTAAGTACATTGTACATTAGGTAGGAATTTAAAAATACTTTATTTATATTTCTCGAATCGTCTAAACTTGTTTTATTTGAAAAAAAAATAAAAAAAATTTAAGCAGGGAGATTTGGACATTCATTTTTTGCAATTCTTATCGACATAAAGAACACCTGCTAAGTTTGTCTTCGGAAACGACCTTAGGTTGATTGGAGATTTAGAAATTGATGTCAAACTTGCACCAGCAAATGTTGACAGGCCTAATTATGTCAACGCACAGACTGGTTATAGTCTTTCTGCCTAGTTTCATTCAGTACGCTGTCACTGTGTTACTTATTCGTGAAATCAATGACAGTGACAAAAAGAAATATTTGTGCTCGAATTTAAGAAGCCCATATGACAAGTTTATTTAAAATAATCGTTGTGTCTAGAGGACTTGTATTGAAGACCAGGTTGAGCGAAGAAATGGGGATAGCATCCCATTCAAATGACGCCTTTGAAGCGATGAAATTTATTTATGGCTGGTCATTGCCAGCTCAAATATTAAAAAACAAAAAATAAGAGGCAATGTGGTTTCTTTCATCAAAACCCCACAGGAAACCGTTACTTGAAAGCGCAGCAAAGGCAGTGACTTTAACTTCGCAATATACAGCAAATCTGGTCAATCAAAATTGGACCATGAAAGATGAGCCAGTGGAGATCAATTAACTTTATGGCTAGTTAAGTCAAGTTTTTGAAACAATTTATAATTATAAATAATAATAATTATTGTCACATCTTTCACTCAAATATTTATCTAATTTACCCAGATCTTGAATAAAATACACTCTGCTACATAAAACAAAAATATTAAAGACACCCCAGTAACAACATAGTCTAAGTTGTACATTTAGTTGAGTAGAACTGAATAATACTTTTTTATACTGTTTATCGTAAAATGTGCCGTTTTCACGTTGGAGCGACTACCAGATGTCGGCTAATATTTCCGTTTTTTATAAATATTATTATTACGTTTCGCGTATATATTAGTCGACTTCTAATAGCCGCTCAAAGGTGAAAGTTCCTTTGAAAAAAAAAAAATATATATATGTATATATTGTTACGAAAATGGAAACATCAACATTAACATGTTTAAAAAAAGCTACACTAGCAAATACAACGAACTTGTTACAATTAAACCAACAACATCAGTATGAAAGAAAAGGGGATAAACAAGCAAGCGAGAACTTAACAACAAGCAATGTGAACAAAATACACAAACAACAATGAAGTCGCAATAGAGTTCTCGAGAAAGCGAAGACACGAAAAAGGCAAGACAAAGTAGGCAACGAGCAGTATGAATTCAGTCAGCCTTGTGTGAAGATGCGTTGCGTATGAAGAGAACAGTCGTGGTTTGAAGATCTCCTCCTATGCAGATTTAACGTACAAGTGTTATTGCTTACGCAAAGGGTGTGAGCAGATAAGAATAACGAACAAGTCCTTCAAGTTATAGACAGTAGCACACAAAAGCAATGCCAACAATCAAGAATTTATGTTAAACTAAAGACAAATTTATTTTTATTTTCTTTGCAATCAACGTACTCATATTTTACACGTTTTTAAAAAGGTAAAAACGTAACGTATATACATGGAAATATGACTTGACTGTAGTACTCTTTTAATAACTACAGCAATTTTTATCCAAACGAAGCAAGTGAAGTGTCAATTTGTTCACAAGAGAATGGAATTTATGAATGATAGCACTTATTTTATATTTTTTAATTAAATTTTCTAATCACGAAACCTCAAACTCGAAAAAAAGGAAAAAATCATTATGTATATCGTTTTAAAGGCCTATCTCTTCCCTTTTTCCAAAACACACTGACATTTAAATTCGGTTTAAATTTGAATTATTAATAATTTTGTATAAAAGTTCAAAAAAAAACAGGGTTCGAGAAAGATAAAAAGAGTATTTTTAAGATTTACTCATTTATATGTATAACCTAAACTGTATTGTTACTAGCATGTATTTTCATTATCCCACCATGTTATTATAGTTTTTCTTGGTAAACTATAAACTAGATGTGGCTCCAAAAGATTAACCTTAAGTCACAAAATTAGGCAGCATTTTTTGGGCTGCCCCGACGATGTAGTTGATAGTGTGCAGATCTTCAATTGCCGAGGCTGTGGGTACGATTCCTACCAAAAACACTTGGCCAATTCACACGACTTTGTATCGTGTATGTTGTATTGAATACACTTTTTGTTTATGAACTCTCAATGTATTGTGTATTTCGTATTCCAAACGTCAAAAAACGATAAGAAGAAGAAGAAGGCCAGTATTCATAATTTAGTTTCAGCAACAGAATGAAAAATATTACGGAAAAAAGTAAATTATTTTATTTTTTTTATTTTTACCTTATAATATTAGTTATAAATATCTAGCTTATATTTTAAAGGCACTAGCAACCGAGGCTATCGGCCCGATTTTTTATATTTTAAACATTAATGATTAATGATTAGTGTTTTTCTATTTTTCTTTACCTTCTTAAATACTTACTTATAGTACTTATACTAGTAAATATTTATAGTGGCTGAGTAAATAATATATTTACATATTTACAGGAATTAATGCTTTTCTTTATATGTTACTTAAAATATTATTTTGTTTTAGGTAGACATACATTTTATGAAAATTTTTAAAGTCAGTCAGTAACTCGGAGGGTTTACTGTTCCCGAAAAGAATGTGTCTGTTGGCGGTCAGAGCTGAGCAGTCATCTAGGAGATGTTCTACTGTTAATGGGCATAGACAGGTAGAGCACTGTAGTTGTGGATTTCTGGACATCAGATGTTCATGAGTCATTTTGGTATGTTCCATACGGAGCCTAGTAAAAACTTTTATTTGGATTTTTGTTGCGTTTGCTGGGAAGAGCGGCACTTCTCCTGCCGGATTAAATCGTTTATACCAGTGTTGAGACTTCGTCCAATCGTTTTTGAAAGCTGTCCTCATATGAATATTTATCATTCTAATGATGTCAGTTTTAACATTAGTTGGGTAAATAAAAGTGGGGTGTTGGCTTACATTTTTGGCGGCTTTGTCAGCGTATTCGTTACATTTTATTCCCGAATGTCGAGGAACCCACATTAGTTTCAGTTTTTTTGGATGTTTTAACAATATTTCCCGTACTTCTCGAATCAAGCTGCAACTATTATTGGGATTAAGGACTCCAGATATAAAGCTTTTGCTGTCACTGCATATTATAAACTTTCCGCGTAACTTAGCTACGTGCTTGCTCGCTGTCAGAATGGCCCAGCCTTCTGCCGTAAGAATTGATACATAAGGAAATAGTAGTCCTGAACTAATAAGTCTTCCGTTTTCTTCTACAACAGAAAAGGAGGTAGTCTTGTTATCTTTAGAAACGTCAGTAAAGATAAAGCTCCAACCTTCGTTGTGCCAGCGATCTCGGATCTCAGCAAACAGTTGTTTGTATATTATTGGATGAGTGGACATTTTAGGCAATTGTTGCAGAGAAGTTAACGTGGAGCTTATGGGGAGCTTAAAAGGAGGATATGGGTTCTCCTTGATCAGCTGAGGTAGATTTGAAAACTTTAATTCACTTGCACCCTCTACAGTTCTATATGGCGCTGATTTGTGACGTGGTTTTGATTTCCGTTTTATTAAATTGATTAATGTTTTATGGATTACAGCATTAGTTGTTTTATATATTTTACCAATAAGTTTAAATGTATTTTGTTTTACCCTGCTGAAAGGATCTGGCATACCGGCTTCTACTAACAGTATTTTTGTTGGTGTCGATCGGAAAGCTTGCAGGCTGTATCTAATAGCAGAATGATACGGGCCGCATAATTTTTTCATGTTTGTTTTGCAGCAATTACCGTAGATAGGCCGTAATCAATTACAGATAGTATAATTGCACGAGTAATATTAATCATGGTTGATGGATGAGCGTTGCATTGTTTTGATGTTAGGTATTTAATTATATTAAGTATATTTAAAGTTTTATTTTTGATATATGCACAATGATCAGAGTAAGTTAATTTTCTATCGAATATGATACCAAGGATTTTCAGGTTGAGAACATTTTCGATGGTGTGGTTGTTGTGTATTAAAACAGGGTTGTGGCAGTTGTGCTTTTTGCAGATGTGAAATAGTTTACATTTTTCGTAAGATAGATTTGAACCTGATTTGCGTGACCATGTTAAAATATCCTCCAAAATATTTCTAAAAGTATTATTGACTTTGTGCAAATCAGTAGCTTTGGTAAAGAACAAGACATCGTCTGCATATATGCTACAGGATATGTCGTGTTTTTGTTTGATTTCCTTTAGTTCTTCAAAAGCAATAATAAACAGTATGACTGATAGTGGTGAGCCTTGGGGAATCCCGTTTTCTAATTTCCCAACTTCGGAGCAGATGCCATTTGTTTTACATTTTATCTTGCGGTTGTTTAGAAAGCTCGACACATAGTTGTACATTTTTTGGCCCACTTTCCATTTTTGGAGTTGCCTTAAGACTAAGTGCGATCCAATGCGATCGTATGCTTTTTCGAAGTCTAAGGCTAAAATAGTAACATGATTTCTAGAAGATATTGCCGATGATACGAAGTTCTCAAAGTTTAACAAAGCATCTATTGTCCCCTGTCCTTTTTTAAAAGCGAACTGATCGTGTGATAAGAAGTTATTCTTGGTACCAAACCATATAAGTCTGGAAGCAATGATTTTTTCAAGTGCTTTGCTAAGGCAAGGTAATAGCGAGATCGGGCGGTAATTTATAGCTTCGGTAGAACCTTTGTGTGGTTTTAGAATAGGTATAACGATTGCAGATTTCCAGCACTGTGGAATAACACCAATGTCGAAAATCTTATTGTGCAGTTTGGTTATTCTTTCTTTGACTACCTTTGGCAATTTTCTGATCATATCATATGTAATTTTGTCGAAGCCGGGTGTGTTTCCTTTAGCATTGCTCAAAACTATTTCTAACTCGAGAGCGGATATTGTTGATTCAATCTGTAAGGCTTGGTTAGTTAGCTTGGTTGGTACAACATATTTAGTTACCGCAAATGATCTCTTTTCACTAATATATTCTTGCGAAAAGTTTGCGTCAGAAGAAAATATTGACCATGTTTTGGTGAAGTGGTTAGCGATTTCCAATGAATTTAAAAGAGGACCGGTGGATGAATTCAATAAGGTAATTTTTTGTGGAATATATGAACCTGTTAGCATCTTAATGTTTTTCCAAATTTGTTTTGAACTGGTATTGGGGTTGATAGTGGAGGTGAATTTGTTTAGGCTATTTTTCTTGGCAATTTTTGCATGAAGTCTAAATATAGCATTTGTTTTTTTATACTTTAATAGTTTATCGTCGGTTTTCTGTTTTTTATAGTCTGCCCAGGCATCTTGTTTTGCTTTACGTAATTTCGCCAAGGCGGGAGTCCACCAAACGACTGATGGTTTGCCATGTTTCCCAGTGGTTTGCAGAATATTTTTGGTCGCAGAGCATATTATGATTTTACGGATATTAGCAGCTTCTTTATTAATGTTAGAAGAGATAACTCGATGTTGAGTTTCGTGGAGGCAATTAACTTGGAAACTGTTCCAGTCAGCTTTGTCAATAAGGACTTTTTTACAGCGAATAATTTTGTCCTTGTTGAAACCAGAAATGATTTTTATAATTATTGGAAAGTGGTCACTTCCGTGAAGATTTGGTAAAGCTTTCCAGCAGCTTCTCGTCACTAGAGTAGGTGAGCATAGTGTGATATCGACGTGGGTAAAATATTTGTGTGTGGAGTAATGAGTAGGTGAACCATCGTTTAAAACCACCAAATTGTGTGTTTGGATTATTTTTTCTATTGTATCGCCACGAGAGTTTAATTTTGGAGATCCCCACAGCGGACTCCACGCATTTAAGTCTCCAAGCATAAATAAAGGAGTGCTGATGTTTGATATTATATCTACAATATCTGTCACTGAGAAATTTTGACATGGTGGTATATAGGTGCAAATTATAGTTATTGGAAAACCAACATTTATTTCTATTGCCAATGCTGCAATTGTTCCAGTGATGTTAAGGCGTTTGTGAGGGATATTTTTCTTTATTAAAATAGCTATACCTTGTTTGCTGTATGTAGTTTGTGTGTGGTTATAGAAATATCCTGAGTACGTTTTTGGTACCGCAGGAATAATGTTATATAGTATATGAGTTTCTTGTAGGCAGATGATGCTGGGTCATATTCTTTAATTAGTAAACTTAGCTCATGATAGTTGTTTAAGAGTCCATTGAGATTCCATTATAGTATATTTAACATTTTATTTATAAAGTTGGTTCATCTTCTGATATTTCTGTGTCTGATATTTTTGTTTTTGTATTATTGGAATTTGGTTGACCCGTTAGTTGATTTAAAAATAAATTTTGATTGTTATTGCTGTTTTTGTTTTTGCTGTTATGCTTGTTGTTGTTGTCGTGCTTTTGTAAAGAGAGGGAATTGTTGTCAATACATTTATATGCATTGTTATTATTAATTTTATCAGTGGTGGCTGCGTTAAGTTGAATTGTTGGATTTATATCAGTATTGTTGAGAGATGAAAGTGTTGTTGTTTGTGGATTTTGTTTTTGTTGGATTTTGGTTGATTTAGTTATAATTTGATGGTTACTTGTTTTGTTTAAACAGTTTGGGTTAGAGACTTGATTTTCTTTGTTTTTGTTGGTTTCGGTTGAAGGTGAAGTAAGGGTTATAGACGTACTGTTGTTGGTTGTGCTGCTACTTGAGCAAATGAGAGATTGGATGTAGAGGTGGAGGGAACAGTGTCTTTGTACAATTTTAACGCTTCTCTCATAGAACATTTGTTGGTTATTTTAATTTTTAAAATTTCCTTATTTTGCGTAAATTTCCGGCAAACACTTGATGATGCGGGGTGATCCCAAGAGCAATTGATACAAAAGGTTCGTGTGCATGTTACAGGCGAGTGAGGAGGGAGAGCACAGGTCTCGCAAAGAGTTGGTTTCTTGCAGTATTTTGCGGTGTGACCAAAGATTTGGCAGTTTTTGCATCTCATGGGATTCGGGACATATTGTCTCATTTTGATATTATGCCATGCTATGTCTAAACTTTACGGTAGATGGTAAAGATCAAAAGTTAGTAACACAACTCCACTCGGTTTAGTAATGCCATCAATGGTTTTTTGAAATTTATATGCAGATATTACCCCTTGTGCGTTGAGGTTCGATATTATTTCTTCCTCTGGAATATTAATTAAGCATGGAGCGTAGACCGTGCCTTTAGTACTGTTTAAGTTTTCGTGGTACTTGACGGTTATGTCACAAATTCCATGGAGTTTTTGTTCTTAAAAATTTTTGAGCAATAAGCCGGTCTTCTACTAGTAGTAATAAACTGCCCTCGCGTAGCTCGTTTATGACTTTGAATTCTGTGCATATTAATTTAAGGGCTTGTTTAACTCCAAAACATGAGTACTGATTAAGTGGCTTGTTTGCGTAAGTGGCATCCACAACAATAAATTTTGGATCGGAGAGTTGTAAGGTTTGGAGGCCTGGGAAGTCAGTATTGCTGAACGGTATTTTTTCTTTCTTTTGCTTTTGGGACCCTCGGCTAGCTCTGCAAACCGATTATTCCCGAGATTTGGTGGCCCCGGGGCCATTTTTATTATCTTATACTCAATAAATTATAAGTTTTATATTATATTAAATAAGAATTTACAAAATTGATATTCAAAGGAGAGAAAAAATACTAAGCACAAAAAAGGTTCGCAAATAACTGTACTAACTGTAATTTACAATTAAGCAATGTTAAAAATACCCGCGAATAAATCAGAAACGATGCACTCCGTACGAGAACAGACGGTGACTGAAAAGTAAATTAATTAATTATCTGTGTGAACATTTATAATTTTGAAATAACAATTGTTGACTCAAGTTACTTAGAAAATATTTTGTATTTTTATTCTTCTTCTTGATTACTGGCATTCACATAAACTGATAGTACGAAACCAATACAACTTTGAAAAATGTACGAAAAAAATTGTGTACAAGTGTATCGGATTTTTATATTGAAATTATCAACAATAAGTGTATACTGTTGTATATTCGCCCAACAATACAATGAGTACAACTATACAAGGGCTTGTGTGAATTGCTCATCTGTTTCTGAATGTCTGACTATTTGTATGTATATGATTAACAACTACCATAATAAAAGCAAGTGAGAATTATTATTCTCGATAAAGTCGCCGTAGTCTAGTAGGTAGTGTGTTGGGTTATTCGACGTAAAGCCAGGGTTTGAGCCGTAGGCCAGACATCAAAACAAAATAAAGGGTGTTTTTTATAGAGGTATAGAACTTTAAGTTGGCATTACTCTTCAAAATGGCGACCGATTTAACAGCTGTCAAGTGATTTATTCTCAGTTTGGTTTGGCAATTCACCATGAATAGACTCACGCCTGAACAACGCTTGCACATAGTGCAATTTTATTTCGAAAATAATGGTTCTGTGCGGAAAACGTATCGCGCACTACGTACATTTTATCGTCGACAAAATCGTCCATCAGAGCAGTTAATTCGATGTCTCGCATCCCCAGAGACGCTGTACGGTGCGTACAGAAGAAGCTATTGCTGCTGTAGAGCGTAGCATTGAGGAAGACGCGAAAGAGTCCATACGCCATCGAGCACAGGAATTGGATCTGTGCCCATCCACTTTATGGAAGATTTTGCAGAAGGATCTTGGTTTGCGTGCTTACAAAATCCAACTCGTGCAAGAATTGATCAAGTAAGGCGTAGATTCGTGGAATGGGCCCAAAACGAGATTACCGTTGTTCCCGATTTTCATAAGCGAATTTTGATTAGCGATGAAGCGCACTTCTGGTTGAATGGCTACGTCAACAAACAAAACTGCCACATTTGGAGTGAAGGTAAGTGTATGTGGAAACACCGTTACATCCAGAAAAACTGACTGTTTGGTGCGCTTTATGGGCTGGTGGAATCATTGGTCCGTACTTTTTCAAAAACGATGGTGGCCAGAACGTTACAGTCAATGGTATACCGATCACCATGATTACTAACTTTTTCATTCCTGAATTGAATAACCATGATGTCCAGAAGATGTGGTTTCAACAAGACGGCGCAACATGTCACACAGCTCGTGCCACAATAGATTTATTGAAAGACACGTTCGGTGACCGCCTAATTTCACGTTTTGGACCTGTGAATTGGCCTCCAAGATCTTGTGATTTAACACCGCTAGACTACTTTCTGTGGGGCTATGTAAAGTCATTGGTCTATGCGGTAAAGTCACAAACGCTTGACCATTTGGAAGACAACATTCGCCGTATTATTGCCGATATACGGCCACAAATGTTGGAAAAAGTCATCGAAAATTGGACGTCCAGATTGGACTACATCCGCGCCAGCCGTGGCGGTCATATGCCAGAAATCATATTTAAAATGTAATGCCACAAGATTATCTTTCGGATAAATAAAATTCATGTCAATCGAATAATCCATCGTTGTTTTATTGCAACTTAAAGTTCTATACCTCTATAAAAAACACCCTATACATAAAGTATATCTTCGGCGACTTCCTCTCAGCAAAATTCTGACAAAAACTCTGAGAGTAAATAAAATTGCCATGAAAAAGTTTCTCAAAATCTGTAGTTTGGAATCGACTTTAAATCGACTCATGTATAAAATTAACAGACACAACATAAGTGTTGTGAGAAGCTAGGCCGTAATCCTGACTGAAGGGTTATAACGGCCAATTATGTATGTATGTCTTCTCGATAAAAAGAAATATGAGGAAGGTGTATACTACACTGGTCATTACAAAAAGAAAAAATTGTCGCACATTAACCTGCTTTCATTTCTCCTATTACTACCTTTCCAGCATTCCAACCCAATGTGCAGCATGAATAGGAAAAGTAATCTCCTGAGTGTTGACCTCAAAAAAAAAAAATAAAGAGTAAAAATTGCATGTGAGGTATTAAGAAGTACTTTTTTTGTTATAATTATTGCTGAAATAAAGAAATATTGTACATATACATACATACATATGTAGTACTAAACTCGATACAATACTGCAACAAAATCTTTCACAGCCGTTGTGTAAGATTGTAATCCTTTTGCGATTTTATGGTTTCAAACAATCAATATTAATTCCGTTTAGAGTTGATGATGCTTTACAGCATGCTACAGTTTGACTATATTACCAGCAGTAAATGTATTTCTTTATTACATTTTATTTATTGCCAAACATTTTTAACCATTTATCACTTAAAGTAGCGAACGGAATATTTTTTGTCAATTTCTTTATTTTAGTTTCAGTCAGTTGCCGCCTCAAGAGACAACCTTGAAGTTCCTCTCATCCTGTTGAAAGCTAAATAATGCTTGATAATCTTTGTTGTTTTATCTCTTTTTTATGTTTTGCCAAAACAGTATATTTTTAGTCGGCTTTAATATAAAAAGTATGCCTGTCAACAACTGGTGAGTGAACTTGACCTAGAAAATAATTTTTCTTTACACCATAATTTTTTTCTTCTGGTTGCAATAATAATTTGCGATAGAAAATCATAACATAATAAACAACTACTAATGAAAAACTCAGTGTGCTAGAGTCTCGCCATGGGTTTTGTTGATTAAAGATTAAAGAAATTTTAATATAAAAATATATATTTTTTAATTTCTAATTAAGGAAGCTCTTGACTTGAGCGAGAAAAAATTTATACAATAAAATACTGATCAATATTGCCAATTAGTGTAGGACATCCGATTTAATTATTAATATTAAGTTTTTAGGCTTCTACGAAATATAAATTTATTACATTAAGTTCTACAGAGTTTAAAACACATGATACTTACTTAGAAAGTGGAAGTGCGGGAATGTTCCGGACGAATAAAAACTCAGCTTCTCTCAATTACTGCCGATGCTGGTTTCGTTTTTGTGTATCCAACTCTATTAAAGTGTTTGATATCTGCTTGGTCATGAATGACTAGCAACATCCAAGCCGCTTATGTGCCAGTCTTTCTCAATATTTTTTTTTTTAATTTCATACGTTTTTTTAGTAATTGGTTGACCAGAGGGAGGACCATATTTAATATAATAATTATTATATCAACAACAAGAAAACCATTTTGCAGCTGCTGTTTAAGTGAAAATTTCTAACTATCTTGCTGGTGTGTTCTCTAATGATACTGATCCACCATCTATTACGCAGGAAGTCAGTAGTCTTAATGGTCGAGATGATTACACAATACCCGAAGTAACACCAATTGAAGTTTTTAAACAAATCCATCTTAATTTGAAATGTCCTGGATTCGACTTAATAACAACTGAAGTTCTTAAACATCTTCCAAATAACATGATTCTAAAACTAACACAAATTTTCAATGCTCCATTTAGACTGCTTCATGTACCATCGTTTTGGTAAGTCGCCGAAGTAGTAATGGTAGCAAAATCTGGAAAACCTTCAACTGAGGTTAAATCATATAGACCTATTTCGCTTTTACCTATTTTATCGAAATTATATGCGAAAATATTACAAGTTGGCATTAAACAGATAATTGAACAAAGAAACTTAGTTCCTAAACATCAATTTGGTTTTAGAAATGCGCATTCAATAATCGCATTACTGATGTAATAGAAAGAGCTTTAGAGGAAAGAAAATGTTTGTACGGCTGTATTCTTGGACGTTTCACAAGCATTCGACAAAGTCAGTCATACGGGTTTCGTGAGTAAACACGCAATTGCCAAGGGCATACTGTACTTTATTTAAATCGTACCTGAAGGATAGGTTGTTTCGCATTAAATATGAAGACGAACATTCCCAATTATACACCAGTGATATACCAGAAGTTGCTGGAACGACTATGGCTACATTTGCCGATGACACGGCAATTTTGTCAGTTGCCAGAACTGAAAATGAGGCGAAACACAAGTTACACAACGCACTTATCTCGGTCTTAGAATGGACTAGAAAATGGTGCATAAAATTAAACAGTTCTAAGTCAACACATGTCAACTTTAGGTATCCCCATATTCATAGACGGTATACAAATACCGTAAGCAAATACGGCAAAATATCTACTGAATGCAAAGTTACATTGGAACAAGCATGTTAAAGTTAAAATTATGGAACTACAACTAAAATGGAAGCAGCTAAACTGGCTAATCGGGAGGAAATCCAAACTGTATATCGAAAATAAATTTTTAATATATAAACAAATATTAAAACCTATATGGACTTATGGTGCAGAATTGTGGGGATGCACAGGCGAGAAAAAAATAAATATTATTCATCGATTTCAGAACAAAGTACTCAGAGACATCGTAAACGCACCATGGTATATACGCACAAGTTATTTACATCGTGACCCTTCTGTTAGAAAGAGATTGAAAACATAACACAAAATTGCACTCATTTTTAAAGGAAGATAACCGTCCTCTAACAAAATAACACTTTAAATTTCATTTCCTTTAGCAGGCTATATTGTTGCCTGGTGTAATGATTACATTTTAGAGCAATTTACCAACAATTTGTAACCAAACATCGAATATAAAAACATGAGAACATTTGATAGGTTTTGTTTTGCTTCTCTTTAACACGTGAAAGTGGACCCAATTCGTTATCACGCAAGAAACCTTAAGCTACCAATAATCTAGCTGAAAGTTTCAGATTTTAGACTATATAACCTTAACATTACCAACTTATAAAAGTAGGGTTTAACAACCTCTTTATTCGGCCTCGGTAGCACAATATTGTTGGCAAGTGTGTCGGCAACATATATAGGAAGTTTAGAATTTATTGAGGAAACAATAAATCAAGGACAGTATTTAAACATTCTAAAGAACAAATTCACCAAAAATTCGGAAGTATTAAGAATTCGTAATGGTTATTATTTCCAACGTCACGTCAATAAACCCAATCATACTGCTGCTAATATGAAGATGTGATTTGCCTTCCAAAGTCTCTGCAGAAAGTTCTGATATGATTCCAAGAAAGTATTTTGGGGATCATTTGTAGGAATTAGTCGTCGTTAAATCTGAAACAATAAGCTGCTGAAAAATTTCCTCATGAGTACGTGGCGGCAAATATTAAAAAAGAAATTGTACATTCAATGCCAAATGGAGTGTTAAATGGAGTGCTTGACCTTAAGGGATATCCTACACAATATTGGGCATAACATTTTCATATATTGGGCCTTTGAATTTTATATTTACTCTTAGTTCTTCTTGGGAGTACCTACACTTTTGCGTTGCAAAAATATAGAGTCACCATAAAGTTCCACATATATTCCTCTTGGTTTATGAAAAACATTAAAAATTTTATTGTTTTATAACAAAAGAGAAATAAAAAATAAAATAAATATAAAATATTGTTACGAAAATGGAAACATCTTTTAACAATAACATGATTAACAAAAGCTACACTAACAAATGCAACGAACTTGTTACAAGTAAACCAACAACATCAATATGAAGGAAAATGGGATAGACAAGTAAGTGATAACGCAACAACTACCAATGTGAACAAAATACACAAACAACAACGAAGTCGCGATAAAGTTCTCGAGAAGGCGAAGACACGAACATTCCACTTCAAGAACCGTCATCAGACTGTTTACGTGAGCATATAAAATGCAAGACAAAACAGGCAACGAGTATAAAAATTCAGTCAGTCTTGTGTGAGGACCAGTGTTGCCACCAACAGCTTTATGAATTACACACAACTGGCATCGAAATTGCACATATCGTTAGTCTCATTCGCAAATGTGTTAAGTCATTTTTTTCAAATTTTACTGGAGACATAAAAAACATCTCGGCTTCTTCAGTTTTTAAAATTTGTAAACTTTTTAAACGCAATTATTTTTACAAAATAGCTCTCTTTAAATGACCTATATCAAAAATTAAGAATAATTAATAATTAATATTCGTGGAGTTAGCAAGTGCTGTTAACATTTTTCTTAGTTGTGGATTTAGCATTTTTGCAAACCACAAAATTACAACAACTTTAAACTACATACTGAGATTTTTTTTGTCGTAAAATATGTATTTGGTATAGTGTTATCGTTTTGCATTAAAATCTCAGTTTTGGAATAAGTGGACTTAGCGTCTTTGCGAATTATACTAACGATATGTAAAAAAATTACACACAAAATTCTGTTGCAAATGACTTTGAAGGTTAGGTTTAACTCTTGCACACAACTGTAGTAATTTACCGATTTTAATCAATAACTGTCAGATTCATCTGTGTGATCATCATCATTATCATCATTACAAAAGTTATAGCGGGGCTAAACGTTGTTTCTTCTTGTGAAAATGTAGGTTTAAACAATGCAACGATCATAAACATTATTCAAACTTTAAAATACTGTTCATGAAAGAAAGGTTGTTTACGTACAGGCATTAAGGCAGGAGACCTACATGTACGCTTGATTGCAAAAGATATAACACGTCATTACATATTTTTTACAGCATACCTTCACAGTCTCTGTTTTATCATTATCATTTTAATAAAATAATTGTCATTATCGTTTTAATTGTTTTTTAATTTCGACACATTGACAGATTCTTGTTTCCGGTTTTGCTTTTTTATACCATAGCCGTCAGTAATTGTTTTTAGCAATGTTAACTTCAGTGAGTTGGCTAAATTAGAATTTTGTTTGGGGTTGTTGCCTTTTTCGGTTCCTTTTAAACTTTGCAAAAGAATGAAAAGACTGGAAATTCATTCACAGTCATATTATGTAAACATGATGGTGTAAAACTCCAAAAGAATTATTTTCTGGTTATTTAATTAAATTTGTTTTTAAAGTTTTTCAGAATTTAAATTTTAGTCCTTTTTACTTATGTGCTCTTATTATATTATTTTGCCTACGAAATACTTACTGGCTGTTATAGTAAAACTTTTTAATAAATAATATAACATGGCAGCACGAAACAATTTCTACAATAATATTTTCGATTAATATCTTACATGTATGGTATAAGATTTGCGGATAATTCCAAGATCGTCAGAGAATGTCGCCGCTGCCTCAATCTCCTTTCTGGGCGCTTCGGCGTCACACTTGCCTGGGTTCCTTGATATTGTGATATTCCGGGAAATTGCAGGGCCGACGAGCTGGCCAGCGCTGGCGCACTCTTCCGGAATTTTCCTCAATCAACTTGGGAATGCCAGTTACCTCGTTCAAACTGGCCATTGCGCGGAAATTCTCCCGGGATGCCAACCGGTCCTGGATCAATGAAGAGTCCTGCTCCATCGCTAGGCTCACTTGGCCCACAATGGATAGGAGGCGTACCAACCAGCTACTTGGACTTGGCCGTAATATCATCTCGATCACAGTGGCTATGCTTGCAGGTCATTTATTTTACAAATTTGGCGGCAAAATCAATCTCCAAAAAAAGAGGAGTGACCAGAGGGGAAGACGCGTCAACGAGACAGGGCATTGAGTCTTGTCGCAGTGAACTTAATCACCTGCTTAGCAAGGAGCTCAGTAGGAAGCCAGTTAAGCATTGCAAACAAGGCTTTTGCGGGGGTGGTGCGTAGAGCACCAATGATGCGAATAGCTGCGGACCTTCTGATTCCGTCCAGGAGTCTGACATAGTGCAGCTTGTCCAGAGCAGTTCACCAGAAGACAACACCGCATAGGAGGCTGGGTTCGATGACTGCAGAATAGATCCAGCGCATGACCCTTGGGCTGAGACCCCTCTGGATCCGACTGTCCTGCTGCAGCAGTAGGCAGCACAGTCCGCCTTTCGCGCCCTAGCAGCCAGATTCGCCCTCCAGTTGGGTTTGGGATCGATGATCAGGCCCAGATACTTAACCTCGGGACTTTAGCTTTTAGCTTATCAGACAGCGTCTGTGGACAAATTGCCGACACAGCAATGGCAATATCGTTAGCGTAGGCTATGGCGTTATTACCAGAGGATTCAAGTCTTCGGAGACGTGAGTTGACTGCGAGATTCCAGAGAAGTGGAGATAGAACACTTATGTACATATATGATTTATATAAGAATATGTAGTGTTAAGCAATCTATTTTTAAATTCAAATTTAATTTCATGGTGTAAAGACTTTATTCTGTTTTCTACAAACAGGTTTGAAAATCCTCTATTAAATTACATTTTTTGGATAATTTTTCAGTCAGTCTGTTTATCTGCTTGAGTAATTATTTCCTTTCAACCGCATATTAAAATAATAAATTTGTTTTCCAAATAAAAAATTTTTTCGACACTAATTTTCGCGACCAAAATAAAAACAATTTGTTGAAAAAACCAGCTGTCAAATGAGTATTGAATAATCTGAACTGCGTATATTATGCCTGAACACTTCAAATATTGTGCTCAATTAACCGAATATTGACTCAATAAAAGTGCATATCTGAACATAGCATTAAAATACAAACTCCATTCCATTAATCTCCATGAGAAATTCTTAAATTGTTACCTACCTCCTGTAAACTTTTGGCGTCTTTACGTATTTATTTAGTATCAGCTATAGCGAAATCCAGATATTATCATTAACTTTTCAGTTACTGATTGCATCAATTTTCATCACTTTTTCTTACTTCGTAAATGTTGCCAATAGTCGTTAATGCACTGGGATACCAAAAAAACTAATTTTATGATTGATTTTTTACATACATATATAAATTTCAATGTCAATGTCCTTTGCTTCTTATAGAAGTGAAAAGAGAAAATAAAAATGTTACAGCCACATTGACTGAACAGATTTAGAAATTTATTTTGTTTTTATCAACATCAAACACTTCAAATATATTTGCTTGTAAGGGACAACCAATCTACAATCACTCAATATGAGTATCAGAGTGTCCCTACTATTTGCAAATTAATTTATTGTCGACTTTTTTCTAATAATGATGTCCATAAATAATCAGAAAAACGTTTGAGAAGTAATACGTAAAAACATCACTGAAAAAACGAAATTGGCTTTATTTATTAAATATTGATATTAATGTAAAGAATATGTATGAGTAGCCATGGCAATGTCATATTTAAGGTAATGTTAAATAGCAAACGACTTGAATATATGTAGATTTGATACTACGCTGGAATAAAATGTCTGCAGTAAAATTAAAAAGAGGTCGGCCAACAATTAATTTTATGGAAATGAAATAATATACAATTTTTAAAAACTGCAATAAATTTGCAAACGGGAAAGAAATGTATATTGTTACGTTATTACCTTTTCAAAAAACGTTTAAAATTTGAGTTCGTTGATTGCAAGCAAAATAAAAATAAATTTTTTGTTTAGTTTTAAATAAATTCTTTATTGCTCGCACAATTTTATGTGACACTGTTCACAACTTGATGTTACAACAACAATTTGCTTAGTTCGTATCCTTCTTTACACTTCTGCTTGCGTAAGCATTACAACTCTTAACAGGTACGTAGTATATAGTGCCGTGTGAAGTTATCTTCTTGAAATTAGACATCGACTAAGTCCAACTCGTCAAGCTTTTGTTATAAAGACAACTCAGCAATCTCTCAAAAATAGAATACAGGGAAGAATACAACGTAGCAACAAGCAAAGGTTCTGCAGCGTAGCATTTAGGTTAATTTCTATTGTTGTTCGTAACAAAGCTGGAATTAATGCTCAAAGTGAGAGAATTTCTGTTGGAGATGAGGGAGATTAGCAAGGCAAATTCATAAAAGATAGCATTATCTCTACAACAAATACAACAATGCAAAAACAACAGGCATTTTGTTTTTGTGAAAGTGCATTTGAAGTGTCAAACAAATTAACCCTGAAACCTCCATAGGAAATTAAAGCAATTAAAAAAAAACCAAATAAATTTTATATATTGAAAACTTTTATGTCATGCTAAATTACACAATAGAGCAGCACCTGTAAATTAAAAAAAATGTCAGCTGCAAACGTTATTTCTTATTTATTATTGTACCAATTAAAGTTTGTACCTAATTTATATTTATTTTATGACTGAATTTTGAAATTGAATACTTATTTAAACTATTATCTCTTGAATTATATTGTGAATTATTTTGAATTAACTTTAGTAGAAAATTTAAATCAAAAGTTGTACTTAAAATTCAGTTGCTTCCACAGCTCTCAACCAAATTGACAGACTCAAAAAAGAAAATAAGAAATACATACTAATACTTCTTTATTTCTTTCTCTTTTCTTAATCCCAATTATAATTACGTTTGAGTAATTATAATAACAAATTTTCAACAGAAGATTGGCCTAATTTGTTTTAATCCCTATATCCCAATCTTCTGAAAGAGAATTTGTTTTGAAAATATCACACAAGTTATTTCAATCATAGTTTAGGCACCTAGTTGGAGACATGGAATTTTTTTTTTTTGGTAATTCATCACTTTCATCTAAATATCTATAAATATAGTAAATCTAGGTTGTAGTTTAAAAGATATATGTATTTAGTGTTAAAGGCTTAAATATTGTTAATCATCTTGCAAAATTTTTAATATAATTGGCTTTAAAATAGTAATCCTAAAGAATTTCTAGAGTGCGTATCGTTAAGGATACATGCGGTACATACGAGGGTTTATGACTAATATAAATACGAAAATAATAATATAAATATAATAAAAATAATAATAAAATAATCTCCTCAGCTGTTGCGATAAGGCTACATTCTATGAATTTGCCTTGGAGATTAGTGCTATCAATACAAAAACATACATAATTTTTATTTGTTTTGTTTTTGTTTGCATGTAGCTTACATCAGACTGCAAAATTGTTGTGCTTGCTGCGTTGCGCTTAGGCTAAAAAAAACTATACATATCTTCTGTCTTCATTTTCATCGTGTTTTCGATCTTAAAGATTTACGGTAGAATGATTTTCCCGGCCTACAAGCTTCACAGAATAATGCATAGTTTTTGAACTTCTACTGGTTATTTCTCACACCAAATTCGATTTGTTGAGCTACATTGTTTAAATTAATTTCGTGATACAAAGCCTATTTTTTATGCAGATCGAATTTTCATAAAAATTTAATACATTTTAATATGGTATACATTACTGAGTATTTTTATTATAGCCACATGTCAAGTATCATTTTTTTTTGTTCATTTATTTATTTATCAATTACAATACAATTACAAATTATATTTAATTATAGACGAGCTGAGTAACTATTACCATATGCTCGCTGTAGTGT
Organism: Sarcophaga carnaria; assembly: GCA_958299815.1. Classification (NCBI taxonomy): domain Eukaryota; kingdom Metazoa; phylum Arthropoda; class Insecta; order Diptera; family Sarcophagidae; genus Sarcophaga; species Sarcophaga carnaria. Next base: position 68,520,053 of record OY283149.1, on the reverse strand, counting down.
CACAGACCAGAGTCTCTGGTGGGTATCGACTCCACGACCCTCACGCTAATAGTCTAGCACACTACCAACTAGACTACCAGGGCACCCAAGTATCATTTTTATGCCGAAAAAACAATTATGAAAAACCATATACAACAACAATATAAATCACACTATTTAGTAAAATCCTAAATATAAAATTTCCTCATCTAACAACATAACCTTCTGGGTCAAAAAAGCATGTGTTACCCTTAAAAAATTGGAATATGACTACTAGCCTATTCAACTGATCGTATTATTATGTATGGTTGAAGACAAATAAATTTGAAATTAATCAGGAATTTAAATTTAAAATAGAAATTAAAAACAATTTTTTTCCTCAATAAGTCATAAAAATTTACAAGGAATTATTATTAACGGAACATAGCATAATACTATGTTCAGACATGCACGTATATTGAAAAAATCGCAATAAACGGCATTATTGATCTCAATATTTCATATAAAATGTCAATTAATTATTGCTCAATAAATTCATAAATTGTTATAATATTGATTAATAGTACATATTTTCGCACCGAGTGGTTTTTAATAAAACTTGCAGTGTGAACGCAAAATCAGCTGATTATGGTTTTAATGCTAAAATCAGGTTTTAAATTTTGGTGTGAAAACACTATAAAACTTGAAATACAGCACTGTCATAAGTACGTTCGGTGAGCATATTACTATTTTCCGAACACACGAATTGACAACTCAAATATCAACAACAAACAAAAACAAAAGCACGACAAACAAAAAGTGGAAGGCCAGCAGAAAGGGATGAGAAAATATTTCCAACTGATGTCATATAAACAAGAATTTTAATATCATCACAGACTTGATGTCGTATTTAATTTTTAAGCCTTTCGATCCCAATGTTGTATGAAGATAATTTCTAATTTATTTCAAAGTGTTATTTATAATACCCTGAACTGAAATATTACTGGGAATCCAGTTCCTGGTTTGAAGAAAGCAGCTTCTGTTTCTACCTGTGTTCTCCAAGTATGGCTAACCTTCTTGGTCTTGACTGATAATCTATAACAGTTCTCGCAATTTCATCTTCTGGTTAATGCAGAATATGTTAACTGACCGGTATATTTTGAAAATACGACGTATTCAGCAGTTAACAAATAAAGACCATTAAGTTTAATTTTCCTCTAACAGTGGCATAAGCAAAAGCTTTCTTTTCTGCAAGCTATGCAATATTATCAAATTTTTCTTTCTCATCCTTCTGAGAGAAGCCACTTTGGAGTCAGAAATATTCCCTACTAACCGCAACAGCTCCGCGTTTTGGTTAATCATTAGTAAGACCTTTTCCAATGCTAAATTGTTTTCCATTTTTTCTCAAATATTTTTGACACTAATTTTCGCGATTAAATTAAAAGCAATGTTGTTGAAGCAATCAGCTGTTTTGTTTACAGCTGTCAAATAAATTTTGCGTATATACCTGAACACTAAAGATATTGTTATCAATAAACCGATTAATTCAATAAAAGTATATGTCTGAACATAGTTGGCCAATTCACAAGACTTTGTATTGCCTATGTTGTATTGAATGTGAACGCTCAATTATATGCTGTATTGTGTATTTCGTATTCCAAACGTCAAAAAAACGATAAGAAGAAGAAGACTAGTATTTATAATTTGATTTTCAAGTAAAAAAATGAAAAATATTACGGAAAAAAGTAAATTAATTAATTATCTCTGCGAACAATTATAATTTTGAAATGTTAATTGTTACCTCAAGTTACATAAAAAATATTTTGTATTTTTATTCTTCTTCTTGATTACTGGCATTTACATAAACTGATAGCACGAAACCAATACAACTTTTAAAAACATATGAAAAAAATGTGTATAAGTGTATCGGATTTTTATATGAAAATTATCAACAATAAGCTTAACGGTTGTATATTCGTTCAAAAATACAATGAATACAACGATACAAAGGCTTGTGTGAATTGTATAAGAAACTAGCAGTGACTCTAGCGCCATTTACTTGATTACGTGTACGAAAAGAAAAAAATTAATACAGAGAAGATAACCGACTGTGAATCCTAATATTAACGTGAAGGAAATAATGTGCGTTATTGAGAGAAAAACTGGAAAGGAAAGGAAAGGGAAATAAAAGGAAGAGTTTATTAATTTATTTAGTTAAAATTTCCATTAATTTTACAAATTTCTTGGTCAGTGAACTTAAATACCCTTTCCTCAATTTTTTTTTCTTTAATTTAATATTTGGAGAGCATTTTGTAAGAGCTAGAACGGAAGAGAATTGATTTGGGATAAATGTTAATTAGTGAATATGACCTTTTCTAGTATAAAAGGAATGACCTTTTTTCAGGAAGTATATCGTATCGAAGAAAAAGTATGGATTTATATTTACTTTTGGTAAGGTTTGTGGCTTTCTTCAAAGAGAAATAATATTTAAGTGTAAGCGGCTTTGTCTTACTTCACTACAACATATTTTCTTGTATTATCTGTATATACTAATAACAGGCGTTTAAGGCCGCAGTTGACTACATACATACATACATAATTGGCCATTACACCCTTTAGTCAGGATTTCGGCCCAGCTTCTCACACCACTCATGTTGTGTGTGTTAATTGTATACATGAGTGCCGGGATCTACAGTTTAAAGTCGACTCCGAACGACATGGCAAGTTTACTTGCAGAGTTTTTGCCAGTATTTCGTTGAGAGGAAGTCGGCGAAGAAATATTTCTTCAGATTTCGTTTTGATGTCTCACCTAGGGTTTGAACCGTGGCCTTACGTCTAATAAGCCAACACACTATCTACTAGACTACGGTGACTTCACTGCCGGCGACTGATATCACTACCTTACATGAGAAACCTCATGAAGCACATAGATACTTACAGGTTTACATCCTACAGCTGGAAAAGTAGTTTAGCATACATGTAGAAGATAAAACAAAATGATCGAAAAGTTTTCAAATAATGTCTGTGACGAGTATATTCTTATTCTCCGAACATTTGAACCACTCTAAAAACCCTAGAGAACTTCTGTCCACCTGAATATGGTCAGCATTATATGCAATAGCAAGACATGTGAAGTCTGTGACTTACAATTTATTTCTGTTTGGCTCGATTTCCGTGGAGATTGTGTGCTTCAATAAAATATCAATGATGAGATAGTCAATCGAACTAAGACTTTTTGTGCCAAGAAAAACTTTCTGCTTTGCCTGGATTGCCAGATTTCCCCACAATACAATGTAACTAACATGTGTAATGTAACATTGCATTTGGATATCTTTTTCATTTTCTTTATTACAAAATTTGATTCTGCCTTAAGTTACCGAGCTCATTTATTTTATGGTAGAAAGCAACTAAAGTTTCCAATTAATAAGATTGTGATTGAATAACCATTTTCGTATAACCCAAAATATATGTATGTTTGGTAAATGGTTACCATCAACTTGTCTTACCATTGTACTTTAAGATTAATTAATTAAATTTTCAAAGTTCTACATTTCCATTTGCTACAGTCTTGAGATTTTTGTTTTCTGTGGAATAAAGGTATAGTTTTTCAGTTGCTGTTCTGGTTGACAGATTTTTTTTCAATTATTCATCAACGGTTCTGTGGTTTAGTAAATATTAATTGTTTAGGTTAGTATTGGCGGCCGTAGTCTAGTAGATATATGTATGCTGGGTCAGAAATCTCCAAAATATGAAAAATAATATTTCTTCGGCGACTTCCTCTCAACAGATTTTTGGTAAAACTCTGAGAGTAAAGTATTAATAAAGCTCCAGAAAATGTTTTACTTTTCTAATTCTGCCGGTAGTCTATTTTATTCTTATCCAATAAACAGATTTCAAAAAGTTTATTTAAATGGCAACATTTCAGATCCGCTTAGTATTAGTAGAGGTACTCCCCAGGGGCCAATACTGGGAAATCTATTGTTTTGTATGTAAATACCACATGTTTTGGTTGACTTTAATATTCGTATGTATGCTGATGATGTGCAGCTTTATGCTAGTACTCGTAAGGAGAAAATTAATTCTTGTTTGGATTCTCGAGATTTAGTAAAAATTCAGAGCTGGGTTTCAGCTAACGGACTATGTATCAATCATTCAAAGTCGAAATGTATTATACTTTGGAAATCATTTGCCATACATAAATTGTGTATCAAGGGAAATAAAATTGATTTTATCGAGTCTGCTACCAATCTGGGTATTGTCTGTTACAACAAATAACATTTATTTATATAATAAAACGAAAACACTTGTTTGAATTTTACGTTGATCTTTATTGCTTGACTATTCAACAGCTACTGACTCACAATGCAAAAGAACAAATTATTAAAGTCAGAACAGTATACAAAAAATGCAATCCCGTTATAAATGTGTGTATATCAATATGTATGTGAGAATGTAAGTAAAGAAAAGAATGGAAAAATAAAAGGAGAGCTGTAAAACGCTGTATTCATTCAATTTGCGAAACAAAAATATAATGAAAGAATTAATAATAATTAATGATACATTTGCTGACACTGTTCTGACCCAACATCCTGCCCCCATTGAAAGGGACTTTCAATTAACTTCATCGATAGGTAGAGGTGCAATTTTATGAATAGATCTTCGAAAAGTTCCCCTTGGTGTTTTCAAATCAACAACTCTAACCTTGCCATCACGACCGGGAATGATATTAACGATCCGAGCGAGAACCCATTGTTGTGGTGGGATGTTGTCTTCGTATACGATGACTAATGCACCTTCTTGGATGTTTGTTGAGGATTTAAACCATTTAGCCTTTTGTTGCAAATTTAAGAAATAGTCTCGAACCCATAATCGCCAAAATTGTTGCTTTAGAAAAGTAACTAATTGCCAGCGTTTTATGTAATTGACCTTTTTATAGTTGTCCATATTTTCCTCTGGTAATGCCAGTAGAGAGGATCCAATTAGTAAATGTGCTGGCGTCAATGCTTCGCCGTCATTTGGGTCGTCAGAGCGAGGTGCTAATGGTCGAGAATTCAGGACAGCTTCGACTTCAATAAGTACTGTTTGAAGCTCTTCGTACGTAACACCAGCCTTCGAAATGTTTTTTATTAAAAGAGTTTTTGTTGACTTTACCGCCGCCTCCCAAAGACCGCCAAAATGGGGAGAGCGGGGAGGAATGAAAGAGAATGTGAAGCCTGTTACAGCACTATATTGCATCATATTCTTTATGTTGGCGTCATCGAAGAAACGTTGTCCAAACTCTTTAAGCTTCGAGTTAGCACCGACGAAGTTTGTCGCATTGTCACAATAGAGTTTTTTAGGTATGCCACGACGACCGACAAATCTCTTGAGACAGAGAAGAAAATTGCTAGCAGACAAATCAGACACGAGTTCAATATGAACGGCCTTAGACGAAAAACAAACGAATATAGCTACATAAGTTTTATAAGGAGGTTTTCCTCTAATCCGATAAGTAGTGTAAAATGGACCACAAAAATCTACACCAGTGATGAAAAATGGACGTTGAACTTTCAATCTATCTGCGGGAAGATCACCCATTATTTGTTGTAAAAGTCTGGGTTTATATTTGAAGCAGTGGATGCAGTTCCGCACCACTTTTCGTACGATGTCTCTAGCGTTGATTGCCCAAACTTGTTGGCGAAGAATGCCGATTAGTGCTTTCGGACCAGCATGTACATTTTTGCGATGAAGATGTTGGACGAAAAGTTGAATGAAACGATGATTTGGTAAGAGTGCTGGAAATTTTGTGTTGTATGGTAAATCTGAATTTGCTAGCCGACCGCCAACTCTGACAATGATTAATGTTGAATTACAGCATTGTACCTTATCGAGAAATGGTGATAATTTTTGAAGGCTTGTCTTTAAGACCTTTTTCCTGTTGAGCAGATCGATTTCGTGTTTGAATTCAGTTTGTTGAATGTCATACACAATTCTCCAAAACGATGATTGTAGTTCTTCCGATGATATGACAGGATTACGATTTGATTTGTCCAAAAAGCGATGAATATATGCGACAATATGAAGAAGACGAAGATACGAAGATTGACGATAAATTAATTTGTGAATAATAGTTTCGCTAGCAGTAGTTGTGCTAAAAACGGATTTTCTCATTTCAGTTTGAGGTAAATTGACTATTTCATTGTTACCTTTAGGCCACATGTTCTCATTTTTTGAAATGAATTTTGGACCACTGAACCAAATTGTTGACGTTAATTCATGTGCTAGACAACCTCGCGAAACAACATCCGCAGGATTCTCTTTAGAAGGCACGTGTTTCCAAGGGATGTTGTGAGTCAGATTTTGAATTTCTGAAACTCGATTTGCGACGAAACAAACATACGACGATGAATGATTGCTTAGCCAATTCAAAACGATTTTAGAATCAGACCAAAAGTAGATACGATAAGTGTAACGATGAAATTTGTGTTTGATTTTTTCCCAAGTTTGACTAAGCAGTAGAGCAGCACAGAGCTCTAGACGAGGTAAAGATTGTTGAACAACTGGAGCCACCTTTGACTTTGCAATGAGCAAGGTTGATTTAAATTCATTGTTTTGAGCCACTGAAATGTAAACACAACACCCGTATGCCAATTGGGAAGCGTCAGCAAACCCGTGGACAATAAATGTTTTCGTTGGTGTAGCTCCAACAAATCTTGGGACCTCAATTTGATTAATAAATGAAAAACCGTGTTCAATTTGTCGCCAACGACTTTCCAAACGCTTATTTAATGGCGCATCCCAATCCAGATGTTGTTTCCACATTTCTTGAATTAAAATCTTACAAGTTATTACTATTGGACTTAATAAACCGAGAACATCATAGATTTTTGCAACAGTCGATAAAACGGAGCGTTTTGTGGGAACTTCAACTATTGGTAGACTGAATCGAAAACAGAAAACATCTTCCTTTGGCCTCCAAGACATTCCTAATGTTTTAGTAATATTATCGTCAGCTGTTTTTAGAGGAATTTCACTAACAGATGGCGTAAAGTTGTGGCAATTTGAGTTCCACTTACTCAACTGAATGCCAGCCTTCTCTAAAATGTGTATTATTTCAGATTTTTTCTTAGAGAGTTCGACAAAATCATCTGCCCCCGTAAGAAGATCATCAACGTAGAGATCTTGCCTGAGAACTTCACAGCCAATTGGAAAGGTAGTTTTATAGAAATCAGCAATAAAAAATAAACTTCTTATAGCTAGAAACGGTGCTGCAGAAGTGCCATAAGTTACCGTATTCAACTGATATAAACTTAAAGGATCATTTCCGTTACTTCCCCATAAAATGAGCTGGTACTTTCGGTCACTTTCGTCTACCACAAATTGACGATACATTTTGCAGATGTCGGCTGATAAAGCAAATTTATTTAGTCGAAATGCAAAAATTGTTGTGATTAAATCCTGTTGTATAGTAGGGCCAACCATTAATGTTTCGTTGAGTGAAATGTTAGTAGATGTGCGGCAGGACGCATCAAAGACAACTCTGAGTTTTGTCGATGAACTTTGAGGACGAAGAACACAATGGTGCGGGATTATATAGTGCGAAGAGTTGAGTTTATCAAAGGAAACAGGTGACATGTGACCAAGGTTAATATATTCTTCGATAAATTCAATATACATTTTCCTTAATGTGTCATCTTTTAAAAGTCGCTTTTCAAGAAATAGAAAACGTCGACGAGCAATATCAAATGAACTACCAAGTTGATAAATATTAGAATTGAAAGGCAAGCGTACCTGAACTCTCCCAGCTGAAGTAAAAATGGTGTTTTTAATGAAATGCTGCTCACAAAGTTCTTCTTCTTTGGTTCTGGACGACTTAGGTTTTGCAAATTCCTCGATTTCCCAAAACGCCCTCAACAGAGTATCCACGTCCTGAGTTTTCGTGATTGAATTGCATTTCAAAGAACGATGCTGTTGTTGGTTGTTCACCTTTCCGCCTACTATCCAGCCCAGCGATGTATTTATAATGCAAGGGCGATTGTGTCCGAGAGAGAATTTACCATTTAATAAGAGATCGAAGAAAATTTCAGCGCTTATCAAAAGATCAATTCGCTGAGGTGTGTGAAACTGTGGATCTGCCATTTCAAGGTCATCTGGTAGGTTCCAATCGGCAGTATTTATGCGTTCTGCTGGATGTAGCGATGAAATAGATTTGGTGACGAAAAAATTAGAAGTCCATTCAAATTCGGTTAAGCGGGACTTTATGGTGGCAGAAACTACAGAATTGAGTTGAGAACGAATATTTTCCACAGCAGTGATTTCTTGTTGAGATCGGGTTTGTTTTAATCGAAGGCGACTTACAGCATCTTGAGTTATTAAATTAAGTTCCGAACAGGAATCCAATAAAGCACGAATAGGTTGATAATTGCCATAGAAGTCTTTAATAAACACAACTGCTGTAGGTAAAAGATTAATCTGACTGCTACGAGTAAGGAACGATGAGTGTGTAGTTAAATGAGTTGCAGCAGAACTAGTTGATGGGTTCGACGACAATTGTTGTTGTGGTGCAAGACGTTGAAACGATGACGAAGATTGTTGAGTTGATGAGATATGAGGTTGTCGAAAAATATTTGATGATGAATGCTGATTTTGCGATGAACGATGATATTGTGATTGAGGTAATGATGAACTATGATGGATTAACGATGTAGGAGAATCAGTTGCCTGTGATGAGCTGGGGTTGTGTAATGTAACCCAGAAATGTGATTAAAACTGTGATATTTAACCAAATAGAATATAAGGACAACTTAGATATAGCCAATAATTTTAATAATTATTTCGTTAATAGCATTACTGATATAAGAAACTCCATTGAAAGCGTGCAATATGAAAATAAAATTCCTGTGATAAACATTAAATTTGAATTTCGTGCAATATCTTTATTAGAACTAAAAATTATATGTAGAAATATTAAGAAAAAACCTGACTATAAGAAAATATCAAGCAATATATTACTAGATAATTGGGATATAACTGGCAATATTATACTGAACAGTATAAATAAATCACTTGAAATAGGAGAGTTCCCAGAAAATTGGAAGGAATCATTAATTACCCCAATTGAAAAAGTAAAGAATACTAATATATGCGAGGAATACCGCCCAATAAATATTCTAAAAACACTTGAAAAAATTTTGGAACAAGTAGTTAAAAATCAACTTGAACACTATTTAGAACATAATAAATTATTATCAAAATACCAGTCAGGTTTCAGAAAAAAATATTCGTGTGAAACAGCATTAAACTACATAATAAACAGATGGAAAAATATGAAGCGGAATAATAAAATATTGGCGATTTTTCTTGACTTCAAAAGGGCTTTTGAAACTATAGATAGAAAAATTTTAATAAAGAAATTACATAGTTATGGAATTAAGGACAAAGAATTAAAATGGTTTCAATCATATTTAACCAATAGAATGCAAATTACTAGAGTTAATAACGTGGAATCAAGTGCAATAGTAAATGACTATGGAGTTCCTCAAGGCTCAATTTTAGGAGCACTTTTATTTATTATATACATAAATGATATGGAAAAAGTACTGGAGAAGTGTGAAATTATTTTATATGCAGATGACACCTTAATTTTTACGGAAGGAGAAACAGAAAATATTTGCCACGAAAATCTTTCAAGTGATATGAACAATATTAATAAATGGCTAAAAATTAACAAGTTAAAATTAAATGAAAATAAAACTAAACTAATGGAGATAAATATGAATTCTAATATAACATTAAAAATAAACAATATAACAATAGAAAAAGTTAATTCTATTAAATATCTGGGTTTTATAATTGACAATGATTTAAAATTTAAAGAACACATTGAATACATATGTAAAAAAATCGGGAAAAAAATCGGGTTTTTTAAACGAGTAAGAAACAGCTTATCAATAATAACATCAATAAACATATATAATACTATTATTAAACCACATTTCGAATATGGGTCAACGGTTTTATACACATGCTGTACAGATACACAAATAAACAGACTACAGAAATTACAAAATAAGGCAATGCGTACAATATTAAAACTTAACAGGTATGCGTCAGTAAGAGGTATGCTGGATACTTTAAAATGGCTTAAGATACAACAAAGACTAGAACTTAATACAATAAACTTCATCCAAAAAATAAAATGTGGAGATGCACCTGAATATTTGATCGAGCAAATAAGATATGTTGGGGAGTTTCAACCATACAACCTGAGGAATGCTTTAGATTTCAGGCTTCAGCGAGCAGACACGAGTGCAATGCAACGATCGTTATTTTATAAAGGACTAAGCTTTTACAACAATATGCCAAGTGATGTTAAAAATGAAACTAATAACAATATATTTAGAAAAAAATTAGTATCTTTTATAAAAAATGTTAATGTATATCCGAGCTAAACTCTGTAAAGTTTTTTCTAAAATTATTTGTAATTTTCAAAAGTATTAATAAAATACTACTTATTAAATCAAAAAAAAAAAAAAAATGTCGTGTGATGTGAAATACGACAAATACGGCATCGAAATTTTGAAGGACATTTTGACACTACGTGTCCTTTTCGAAGGCAATTAATACAAAAACTTGCGCTTTTAATAAAGTCAAAACGACGAGCTACAGGCAACGCTAAGTAATTTGGACAAGATCCAATAGAATTTTGGGTATTTTTGCAATATTCACAAATGGTCGATGAAATTACTAACGATGAACTAGGACGTCTAGTAATAGGTTTAGATTTTTGATGGTGCTGTTGAAACGAATCTATTTCAGTAGTCCGACTTTCCAGAAATTGGCAACGGCGATTGAGAATTGTATAACAATCGTCCCAGGAAGGCAAAGATTTAAATTCTTGCTTCTCATCGTAAACTTTTTTAGATTCAGCATCTATTTTGGAAAGAACGACGTGAATTATCATTGCGTTCATAACGTCAAGCTCTGTTCCCAATGAAAGAAGAGAACTTCGAAGACTAGCAACGTTATCAATAATTGATCTCAATGATGTGGCATTAGGTTCGGAGATAGGACCAATAGAAAACAGAGAATTGATGTTATCGATGAAAATCAATGGTTTGTTGTCATATCTTTCCTTCAAACGGTTTAAAGCCAAATTGTAGTTTGACTCAACTACCTGGAACGGCTCGACAACTGCTAACGCTTGACCAGATAAGCAATCTAATAAATAGTTAAATTTATCAATAGTAGGAATGCTAGCATCTTCGTTGACTAAAGTATTAAATGAACTGATAAATCGGGAAAACTCCGAATACTTTCCGTCAAATTTAGGAAGTTTGAGTTTTGGCAAACGATCCTGATGCGAAAACGGTGCACTTGTCACGTTTAAAAAACTTTGTTCAACATCGGTAGTACTTCGCTTCTTGTCCATAAGGGAAATCAAAGCTGCTTTAGCTGTTATAAAAAGCTCTTCTAGATCCGATCGATGAATGTCAGCTGGATCTAGTTTCTCAATTTGAGATTGAATGTAGCTTGTTTGTTTGAAGTAAGACTCCAAAATCTGCAAACGGCATTCCAGTATCGTGTAGTCATATGAAGCCCCATCCTTGTCCACTTTTGCTTTCATTTGTGTAATATTACGCTTCATTGTTGATCTTTGCACCTTTAATGAAGCAAGATTATCGGTTTCCCCTTTATCGGTACTCATTTCAAATGATGACCAAACTGTTTACCACTGTCTTATTTGTTAACAAACCAACTATGTATATTAATGTGTATATGCGTTGTTGACTGCGCGATGCCGACGTCGATGTAGATGAAATAACGGCAGTGTTCAGTGGCTAGCAATTCAGTTGAAGATAATGATGATGGTGAGAAATTTATAATGTGGTTTATGATGATGACTGCACTGCTGAAATGATATGTGATGACGATAAAGTTGTTAATTATGAGGATTGTGTTGTCTTAGGCTTAAGCGATGATAACGATGATGATGTGTGATGTGTGCAGCGAAGAAGAAAAAACGATAGAGTTGTTGGCAGGCGAAGACGATAATGATGATATTGATGTTTAATTTTATTTAGCCTCGTGTGTGGCTTTCGATTTCAAAAACAATATTTAATTTAAAGTTTTATTTTTATTGTGAATTTTTAGGACAATATTTTATTCATATGCAGTGTCCTGTCACGGTCGCCAAAAAAAAAATGTTACAACAAATAACATTTATTTATATAATAAAAAGAAAACACTTGTTTGAATTTTACGTTGATCTTTATTGCTTGACTATTCAACAGCTACTGACTCACAATGCAAAAGAACAAATTATTAAAGTCAGAACAGTATACAAAAAATGCAATCCCGTTATAAATGTGTGTATATCAATATGTATGTGAGAATGTAAGTAAAGAAAAGAATGGAAAAATAAAAGGAGAGCTGTAAAACGCTGTATTCATTCAATTTGCGAAACAAAAATATAATGAAAGAATTAATAATAATTAATGATACATTTGCTGACACTGTTCTGACCCAACATTGTCTTTAATGGCAGATTATCGTCCAACCAATCAATATCAGTATCATTGGTTCATAAAATTAACAAATACAACATGCGTGGCGTTGGAAGCTAGGTCGTAATTTTGACTGTAGGATTGTAATAACCAATAATGTATGTATTTAAGAAATCTGTGAATTTTATGTTTTAAACATGGTTTTTGTAGTTTTAAATGAAACAATTTTTTCATTATTATACTAAAAGAAACTCTGAAGCTTTTATGTTAATTTAAAAAGAAGATTTTTTAACAGGTATTACAATACTTATAATCCTGACTGAAGGGTTGTAACGACCAATTATGTATGTATGTATGTATGTATGTAAATACAATATTTGAAAGAAAGTAATTCACGAAATAAGTTCAGTCGTGCAGATTCAAGATTAACAAAGAACTTCAAATTGTAAGTTAAAAAACACAGTTAATGTGCCCATAAAAACAGTTACGTGCACAATAACAAATCGTTTCCTTCCGAAAATCGAATTGAATTGATAATTTGCTTTGTTAATTAAACATATCGCAAGACACTGTTGGCACATGAATGATAACAAAATATACCATAACATGATGATAACAAGACGTAATTATTATACTTTTTGCAAGTCAGAAAAATTGTCGCATTTTGTGTAATTCGAATTATAATACATACATACATACATACACACATACATACATAATTGGTCATTACAACCCTTCATTCAGGATTGCGACCTAGTTTCTCACACCACTTTTTTTTACTCTCAGATTTTTTGCCAGAAATCTGCTGAGAGGAAGTCGCCGAAGAAATACTTTTTGAAACTTTATCGGACTACTGCAGCTTGTTTCAGGCGGAGGTGACGGCAATTTACCGGGCCGCTGAATGGGTCCTCGTCAACGGTGCTCCTTTCACTAGCGTCTATGTTTTTTATGATAGTCAGGCCGCGTTGAGATCTTTATCGGGTTTCGTGAATAACTCTAGAATCGTTAGGGAATATCGCCGCTGTCTCGACCTTTTTCTGGGCGCTTCACCAGTGTCTCACTGGTTTGGATCCCCGGGCACAGTAACATTCCGGGAAACTGTAGGGCCTACGAGCTCGCCAGAGCTGGTGCGCTCCTTCCATAATCCTCTTCAGTTGAATTGGGTATGCCGCTTGCCTCGGTCATGTTGGACATTGCGCGGAATTTATTTCAGGACTCCAACCTATCCTGGGTCAATGAGGAGTCCTACTCCACCGTTAGACTCACCTGGCCCTTGGTCTTGGTCGTGGCGTCATCTCATGCACAGTGACCACGCTCACAGGTCATTGCGTTATGGGTAGATACGCGGAAAGAATGAGGCTCCCATTTAACGACTTCTGCCGTGGATGCAGATCTTCTGAGGAAGAGGAGACTGTTATCCACTTTCTTTGTCAGTGCCCATATCTTGCAAGGTGCAGGTTATTTGGCTCTCTATTTCTTGTCAGCTAGACGGAGCTATCATCTATTGATGTCAATGATATAGCTTCGTTCATCAAACTTTCTGGCTGGTTTTCCAGGATAGTCGTGCTTTTGATGTGCAGCCCTTGCGTTGAACAACTTATTCCTCTTCCTTAATTTTGGTGGAACTTGGCCAGTACAGGGACTGCGTTCACCCGTGGCATCACAACGGGCCACTATGCGTGCTCAAGTGAGCTTTGTGATATCAGAACTAACACTCCGACCTAAACCTAATACTTTTTGTATTTTGTTTTGATCTCTGGCCTGGCGTTTGAACCCTGACTTTACGTCTAATAAGCCAACACACTACTTACTAGACTACGGCGACTTCATACATACATAATTGCACGAAACTCCCATATTATTTTCTTTACATATAATAGCTGCTGCGCAGAAATTCTTTTAAGGTGGATTTATAAGGTCATTATATGATTTGTGAAAAAGTCGTGATTCTGACTAAAGGGTGTATGTAACCAACTCAGTAAGTCACAATTTAGCCTAACTTTCTATTCCGAGTTTCCACATTTAGGCTCCTACACAGTATTACCCCTAACGTTTATTTACTTACCATTTTATAAATAGAGCACGTTGTCATTTTTACTCAAAGTATATTTTTAATATAAAAATTTTATTTAATTTAAATTTTTAAATTCTTCGTATTTTTTCCTGTAGCGGCATCTCATTACAGACCTACCCTCAATAACCAATTACTAAGACATTCGTTGAAAATTAAAAAAAAAACAAATGAAAATGTTGAAAAAGTTCAACATTTTCGTTTTTGTCCAATTGTTTGTTTATCTTTTGGTGACGAATACATACCAATTAAATATTCATGTGTGATGTGACATTGATGCTCGTGTTGTTCGTTTAAATCGATTAAATATTAAAAGTGAATGTGAAATTCATTCAAATTGAATCTCATTGTCTTTAACATGTCGTCGTCACAATAGCGCTGAAATAAAATTGATAAATTGATCGGGTAAACATTTGCTAAATAGTATATGCGAGAAATGAAATGTTTTTCTGGATGAATGCGTACGTGAGCAAACATAATTGTCGAATTTGGAACGATAAAAATTCACATGAGCCCAAGAGCCTTAAATTCATTCCGGAAAAGCCACTATCTGGTGTTGATTTTGGGGCTGGAAGCTTCATCTTTCCATATTGCTTTGAGAACGACGTTGGTCAGGTCATTATGATTAACGGCGAGAACTATGAGTCGACGCTTATGAACTTCTTTTGAATTGAATTGGATGATATGGGTATAATGACGTGTGGTTTGAAAAGGAATGCTCTATGAGCCAGTTAGTTCATTCCACATTTAATATTTTTCAGGAGTATAGACTTTTTGATGGGTTTTCTTATGTTCCTATGCGATTCATGAAAAATCCTATACATGTCGTACCTCGCACAAGAGTTTACGAGATACAAATAGCGGGACTAACCAACTTATACGTACGTTGTTCAAATCTGTTCAAAGGTTTTAGGTTTATTGTTAATATAAATATAAATAAAATTCAAAAGGTCTTTTTTAATTAAAATATATGCCACGTAAGAACATTAATTTACTTGTGAAATATACATGTGCATTTCAATAAATATTTGGAAAATTCACACTAGTCCTTGTATAGTTGTATTCATTGTATTGTTGGGCGAATATACAATAGTGTATGCTTGTTGTTGATAAGTTTCATATAAAAATCCGATAAACTTATACCGACTTTTTTCATATGTTTTTAGAAGTTGTATTGGTTTCGTGCTATCAGTTCATGTAAATGCCGGTAATCAAGAAGAAGAATAAAAACAAAAAATATGTTCTATTTAAATTGGGTTAATAATTAACATTTCAAACTTATAATTGTTCGCACAGATGATTAATTAATTTATTTTTTTCCGTAATATTTTTCATTTTGTTGCTTTGAAAAACAAAATATGAATACTGGTCTTTTTCTTCTTATTGTTTTTTGACATTTGGAATACGAAATACACAATACAGCATAGCATTGAGAGTTCACAAACAAAAAGTATATTCAATACAGCATATACGATACAAAGTCGTGTGAATTGGCGAATTGTATTTATGACCCTAAAGTTTACCCATTTGTTTGGTTTTTGTAAGCCTTTCACACAGCGACAAATACTATACAGATGGCTACTGTGGTTATCAGTATATATGTGTGTAGATACATTCAAACTTACATACATATATTCTTTTGTATGTATAATTAAAAAAATTTGATAAAAGTTTCCATAGAATATGAAACAAACAAAAAAATATATGTGAACTGCAAACAAAAGGGCAGAGACACAATAACAAAATATAAGTTTTCTGTTGGGTTATTGTTCTTTAATACTTTCACTTTTATGGATTTCAATATTGTGTCGAAATTAATTTTGTATGTTTTTTACACTTTTTGTTCACCGAAAAACATGGTCTTTTTATAGTTTATGTTCCAAATGCTTCACTTTTTTATTTACAATTTTTTTTTACTAAATTGAATTGGGGTTAAAAAGGATTGATCGTAAAATTTTTGTTTTTTTATATTTTTTAATCAGAGGGAAACTACGGCTTTTACTTTAAACGTTTTTATTTCTACTTCCATCAACGTATATATTTTTAACATCACAGCAAGCAGTTATAACTTACTTTCTTACTTAATTGGCCATTAACAACCCTATTAACTGATTTCGGCCTGCCTTAACACATTCTTCCAGGCGCTTCTGCTCCTTGCGCGCCTACGTGAATTGGTCACATTAATCGATGACATGGTTTCCTCGATTTGGTCCTTCCAACGCAGACAAGGTCGTCTTCTTCGCCGATTTCCGCAGATCCCCGCATCGAATACCCGTCTCGCTGGAGCATTCTCCTCCATTCGAACGACATGGCTGAGCCAGCGCACACGCTGGATGTTAATACGCTGCACAACGTCTATTTCGTTGAAGAGCTCATACAGCTCACTGTTGGATCGTATGGGGAAATCATTGCTAACTTGCAATGGACCGAAGATTTTACGTAGGACTTTTCTCTAGAATACTTTCAAGGCTGCTGCATCAGTGCTAAATAGGGTCCAAGCAGTTATAAACTCGTCTGTAATTGAAGCCGTTGTCGAAAAATTATGATGATGTTGGTTGCATAACAAGAATCACATTGAAGACGAATGTGTAAGTACTGCAATATACTATACTGTACTCTACTGTCCATGTTTTAGTTTGACTACCATTACAATTCTGGACCCCAAACTGTCCTGAAAGACGAACACGGAGGAAAGTATGAAGAAGGCCATGAATGCCCTGAACGTCTGTATAAAGACGTTTGGCAGTAGATGGGACCTGCAGCATCGTATCATCTACTTAATATACACAGCGATTGTATGGCCTACACTCTCCTACAGGGCAATAGTATGGGAGGAGGCCATACAAAAGAGGATATATCTCGCTATGCTAAACAAGGTTGGCATGATTGGGTATCGCGGGTGCTCTAACGGGTATATTATCTCTTCAACTATTAGACATAAAAGGCGTTGTTTATATTATAAATATTGTTACGTTTTTACCTTTTTAAAAACGTTTAAATATGAGTTCGTTAATTGCAACCAAAGTAAAAAAAAAACAAATATGGGTTTAATTTCAGTTAACTCTCTTTATTATTTACACTACTTTTTGTGTGCCACCGTATAGAACTTAACGATACAACAATAATTATTCACTTTACTAGTTCACACAAGTATTCACTGGATCTTTACAACCACGACTTATTTTGTTCACACGCAACTTCACACAAGGCTGACTGAATTAACACTGACTGCTGCTTGCTTTATCCAGCCCTTTTATAGTCCGCACGCAAGTAATCAGTATGATGAACGTTCTCGATGTGGAAAGAGAACTCTATTGATAGTACATTGTTGTTTGTGTGCTTTGCTTATGTTGTATGTTACATATTTGTTGTAGCTGGTATACTTTATGTTGTTGTTAGCCGCAACCAGGTTCGTCATACATATGTGTGTGTGCAGCTTTAGATAATCAACACGTTCATTGTATTCCTTGTGTTAGTGTGTATTTGTGTCGTGTGGCTTTTGTTTATCGTTTTTGTTGTTAAACGATATTAGGTCGTTTCGATTTGCGTAACAATATATTCACCATTCGTAGTTTGTAAACAGTTTTTCGTCTGAAAATTTTGCTGCAAAAGAAAAATTCTAAGTCAGAAGTCTATCCAAAAAACTTCCTCTCCTTTCCACAATTCGTCCTTAAAACTTCCGTGTAGCATAAACTCGTCCCCTTTTGAAAGAGTATGTAGGGTCTCAAAATCTAGTATGTTATGTTAGACTTGTCTTATATTGTTTTTAGTCTCCAAAGCATTGGTCTGCACTATAGTATGCAGCGGACTAAAAGTATAAAACTTAAGTAAAAAACAAACAAAAGCAACCTATGACATCTAACTCATAATGAAAATAATAAATTTTTGTTTCAGGAAGTTCTGGGTGCAGGGATATATAAAATAACATTGAATGAATGATTTCTTGGAATTATTTTTTGAAATATTTTTTTGGTGATGATTAAACGTTTGTTATAGTGAACCAAAGGAAATAATCCGTTTTTCTTTGGTATTTAATCAGGAAACAGAATTTAAAACGAAGGTATATAATTATACAATAGAACAATTCTGCACAGACAGGTGTTTGCTTACTTCTTTAAACAGGAACTTATTCTTATTCTTTCTTATTCCGATGGAGAAAGATGCCAATAAAAAATGTTGGAAATTAAAACTCAACAATTTAATTTTACATTGTGACACTAAAAATAATACATACATCAGGGCTACAACTTAGATTCTCTCACCACTTATGTTAAGTGTGTTAATTTTATACATGAGTGGCGGGACCTACAGTTTAAAGGCGACTCCGAACGGCAGATTTTTGTGAAACTTTTTCATGGCAATTTTATTTAATCTCATATTTTGTGCAAAAAATCAGTTGAGATTAAATCACTAAAGAAATATTTGTTTATATTGTTACGAAAATGAAAACATCGTTGAACTTTAACGATAAACAAAAGCTACTCTAACAAATGCAACGAACTTGGTTGCATATACCAACAACAACAGTGTGAAAGAAAAGGAGACAGACAAGTAAGAAACAACGCAACAACAAACAACGTGAACAAAATACACAAACGAAAATGCAGTTGCGATAGAACTCTCGAGAAAGCGAAAACAAGAACCTTCTACTTCAAGAACGTTCATCAGACTGATTTTGTGGATATATAAAAAGGCAAGACAAAGCAGACAACGAGTAGTATGTAGTAAGAATTCAGTCAGCTTGTGTGAAGATGCGTTGCGTGCGAAGAAAACTGTCGTGGTTTGAAGATCCACGCTATATAGATCTCATGTACAAGTGTTGTTGCTTACGAATAGGTTGTGAGCACAGAATAATAATAACAAGAAATTATGGTTGGATACATCACGTTGTATACGGTGACACATGAAAGTAGTGCGAACAATAAAGGGTTTAATTGAAACTAAAACATATTAGTTTTTATTTTGTTTGCAATCAACGAACTCATATTCTAAACGTTTTTAAAAAGTTAAAAACGTAACAATATTTTATTTGTTGGATATGTCTGACCTGTGGTTTGAACCAAGGCCTCATGTCTAAGAAGTCAACAGACTACCTACGAGAATACGGCGACTTCATGAGTCGCTGTAACTTCTACCTTAAGAATCTACTTTGAGTTCCTGACCAACCTAAATCTTATAGTCATATTGCAATGATTTTAAGCGATTAATAAATACGTTAACATACGGGAATCTTACTGTCCATAATTGATCCAATTTATAAAATTTATTTGACCGAATTATTTGAATGAATAATGTTCTTTCGTAAAGCACTTTGTTATTAGTAATCAGAAGAAACATTCCAAGAAAATGGTAAAGATTATAGTTTTCTATTTCTGATGTCTTAAATGCTTAGAACTAAAATAAAGCCTTAATTTTTTATTTTATTTTTTTGTTTCCTTTTTCTTGCTTTCCAAGCTTTTTGCATTTATTTTGGTTTTATTTGCTTTGCGCGCTTTCCGGTCTCTAAGCGTTGGTGAATTTTTCACATACCTACGTAACCAACCTATACCTTAATTTATTTATTATATTTTGAATACATCGTTAAGCCTTTATTTTTACCTAAATTTGACAATTTGATTTCATCTTTAAGACTAAACAATAGAAAATAAAGGAAAAAGAATACCTCGTATTAAAACGTATTTCATTATGTAATGTTCCTTATCTTAAAGGTACAACATTACATAGTATATACAAATATTGAGAGCAGATAAATTTTTATCCACGGCAATTTACCTTTTTGGCTTAAATGGATTTGTATAAAATACTAGATTGCTTTGCAGGATTCTGTTGATTCCTAAGCTGTTTCTCTATTCTTTTGCTTTTCTTGTAATCATATAAATTTTGTCTTTGTAGTATAACACATATAATCACAAGTATGTATGTATGTGCTTAGGAAGTAACATAAATAAATCCAGCTATCAATACAAAAATTAATAATCTTTAGAAGTATTGAACACAATTTAAGTGTTTCCAGCATGACCACAATATATCACACATAAACACTGTCGCAGCAGATAAATGTTTTATGTCCAAAGGATATTTTTACAGCTGATATCTTAATAAAAAGGAAATGTTGAAAACATCTTTGAACACTGATAAATATGATCAAATAGACTGTCAACTGGCTTTACGTCTAATAAGCCAACACACCACCTACTAGATTAGAGCGACTTCATAATGTCAACTGTTTACGTTGGCATTCATTTATATTTACCTTTTCGTTTATATTCTGAACTGGAGTTATAGAGTTGCGGATGTTTTTACGATAAAAAATGAATCGTTGAATCCTTTATTGAACTATAATCTCATTCCAGGAAATAATCGAATGCATAAATTTCAAAAAAACAATTGCAACCAAAATGCTTAAGTTCCGCCTTCAATTTCTATTTTAATAATAAAATAAATATTGTTACGAAAATGTAAACGGCGAATATCGTTTAACATTAAAATGAGCAAAAGCTACACAAACAAATACAACGAACTTGTTACAAGTAAACCAACAACATCAGTATGAAAGAAATGGGGATAGATAATTAAGCGAAAACGCAACAACAAGCAATGTGTACAAAATACACAAACAACAATGAAGTCGCGATAGAGTTTTCGAGAAGGCGAAACTCCGAATCTTCGACTTCAAGAACCTTCATCAGACTGATTACGTGGGCATATAAAAAGGCCAGACAAAGCAGACAACGAGTAGTAAGAATTCAGTCAGTCTTGTGTGAAGACGAGTTCCGTGTAAAGAGAACAGTCGTGGTTTGAAGATTGCCGTTGAAAAGATCTGCGTTGTAAGCAAAGAAGAATAGCGAACAAGCAATTATTGTTGTATTCGTCAAGTTGTAAACGATGGCACACAAAAGTAGTGCGAACAATAAAGAGTTTAATTGAAACTAAACTCATATTTGTGTTTATTTTTGTTTGCAATCAACGAACTCATATTTTAAAAGTTTTTTAAAGGCAAAAACGTATCAACACAATAAAATAAAATTTAAAAAAATCTGGCATCGGTTACCTGGTTACATTTTCAAAAAAGTTGTATGCATTCAGCCTAGAGAGCAATTCCTAATTTTGAAAACTTCGTGTTTGCAAGGGATTTTCAGTCAGAACCTACTATTCTACATTTTCAAATTGGTTGCCATTTATTCATCGTATTTTCCAAAGCACACATAACGTTTGTTTTCTGAATAGCCTTTGGACCAGTGACTGACCATAATTTTCATCTACTAATTATGTTAAGCTATAAGGCACACTCCGGGATGCATGGGCACTTGGACAAACAAAATTGTCATATAAGGAACGATAGTAATGCATATGAGATGCAAGAGCATTTTGAAAAAGTCACTGCTTTGTGTGGATTTTGGGCTGTTTTGGTCATTAGCTGTCCTTATTTATTTCAGAAAAATGTTGGCTAGGTCTTCACTATAATACAATGAATACCAAGATTACCAAGGAAGTCAATAGATCTTTCAAGCGAGTAAGAAATTTAGATGATATCTCACACACACTTTGTTTTATTTAAAGATAGGAAATGCCATCCTAGCAGGTTTTTCATCTGCTGATTTTTTTTTTAACCCAGATATGCCCAATGACCTTTATATAGTACACCAGTACATTCCTGCTTACATGATACGTCACCTTTATCAAAGTACCGTTTTTTTATTGACATACCCAGTACTCATCAATACCTTGTGGGAAATTATGTGATCGCATTATTTAGTTATTGAATTATTCAATATTATATAGAGTGATAGTGATATTTTCATAATGACTGAATATGAGGACTCGTTTATACGGTAAAATTTTGTACATTTACAAATAAGTAATTTCACAGGAAAAACAAACAAGATTTGGAGCCTGCCATCAAAAAACCTTAACTAGATGCCGAAAATGTGACATAGGACATGTAAAATTTTTTGTGTCGTATCACACCCAATAAGTCATGTGTCAATGTCCTTTAAAAACCACTTTTTTTCAATAAATCTTTAAAAACCTTTAAATGCACTGTTTTACTTTTAAAATGATCATGATCAAGCAATGGGCATATCTGGGTTAATATCAACCAGCATCTTACATACATACATACATACATAATTGGTCATGACAACCATTCAGTTAGGTTTAAGACCTATTTTCTCACACCACTAATGCTGCGTGTGTTAATTTTATAAATGAGTAGCGAGACTTCCAGTTTTAAATCGTCTTCAAACGACAGATTTTTAAGAAATTTTTTCATGCTAAAGTGTTTGCTAAAAATCTGCTGAGATCTAGTCGCCGAAGACATAGATACTCTTAAAAATGCAACAAATGCTCTGATAAGCATTATTCGCTCTTCAGAAAATAAGTTGAATAAGAAAAATATGAAATTCTTCGTAATTTTTACTAAATTTTGTTACGTATTCAAAGTCTTCTTCTTCTTTAATCTATTTCAAGTAATTTTACATCCCTATAGGGACATCTGTCATGTTGCTTAACTTAAATTTAAAGTTAAAAAAAAACATACGAAAAGAAAAAATTTTTGTAATTCAAAACTTTTAAGTGAAAATCTGAAAATAAAACGTTTTGGTTTTATACTTCCGTTTCTTATCTTATCAATGTTTGTTTTTAACAGAGAAATTCAAACACAAAAATTTAGTGTCGTCGTATGAGATAATATTCTGGCATTAAAGCAGGGGTTAGCAAAAATTTTTTGTTTGTGTATTAGTGAGTAAGAGAGAGAAAATACGTTGAGAGAATTTGTTGTGTTAGTAATGTACACTATTTTGATTTTCATTTAATCAAGATACATATGTAAAGCTATCCATCTTTGGCTTAATAATTTTAGATAAATAAAAATAAAATAAAAAATCAATTTTTTTTTAAAAGAACATCTTTGGCTTAAAAACTAGGTCATGTTTTTTAGACAAATAAAAAGTACAAAATCCCATTTTTTATTAAAAGAAAAAAGCGAGCATTCCAAAGCACTTAAAAAACTTATACTATGTGACAAAAAAAAAATATGAAATACGCCAAACTAATGACATAGAACATTTTTAACATAAAATATTTCTTAAGTGTTATTCCGGAATAAAATGATAAAGCATCCACCACACATGTAAGTTCTCTGTGAAGAATTGTGCTATAAAAGAGTAATCCCTGCATTAAAGTCACTGCTTACTTGTGCACACAGAATGAACTGTACAATGAAGTGTAGCCATTTAATGGGTTACATTAACCAAGGAGAGAGGGGATAATAACGAGTAAAAAAAGATATTTTATTATATTTTATACAAGTTTGTAACATGTCATATGCGTTCGTATATATTTTTTCAGTGGCGAAATACAAAGTGCTCTTTCAGTTTACGCAAAATATTAGGGCAATTCACACAAGTCCTTGTATCGTTCTTTGGCGTGTATTGTTGAACGAAAATACAACAGTGTATGCTTGTTGTCGATAATTTTCATATAAAAATCCGATACACTTATACACATTTTTTCATATGTTTTTGAAAATTGTATTGTTTTCGTGCTAACAGTTTATGTAAATGCCAGTCATCAAGAAGAAGAATAAAAATACAAACTATTTTCTATGTAACTTGAGTCAATAATTCACATTTCAAAATTATATTGATCAAAATATATTGATGAAGATGATTAATTAATTTACTGTTTTCCGTATTATTTTTCATTTTGTTGCTTCAAAATCAATGTATGTATGTTGTTGCTATATTTTTGCTTATTCGTTGATCATGTGAACAAGTTCATTGTTTTGTTTTTGTAACTCTTATTTATCATTTTAATAACACCATTTTCGTAACAATATGTTGATTACATGTTGTATAGTTAGCGGACCTCACCAAGAGTGCTTTGAGATTACATTGGTAGTGAACTTAAAAAACTTAAACTGTTTTCAATTAAACAAATTTGTACGTCTCAGATGATACATTTCTTCTTTGGTACGGGTTTTGTGTACGAAATAGGCATTTACTCATATTTACCAATAAGATTATTGAACTCTAGTAAATTATACAAAATTTTGAAAAACATATATGATCGCACTAAACTTCATAATAATGAATAAGATTTATTAGATTTAAACGTGAAAAAAGTGCACTTCTGTACGAGTATTTCTTGTCTTTACATATCTGTCTGTCAAACATAAACGTCCGTTGATCGCTTCTATAAATCTTATGTAGGAATGTCTGTTCGTAGGAATAACAAGTACTTCCGAAAGGAAGAATGTTTTGAATAAAGTGAGAATATGATATATAAGTTAGCAGGCATATATGCACGTAGCTGTGTGTGTATGTGATTTTGTGCTTTCATTAATAGAGAAAATTACCAATTACAGTTAAGTAGACTAACAACAGGTGTGATGAAACTTGACACTCATAATGAATATCTTGAATCACTGCAATATATATGACAATCAAATGTAAGTGCCAGTTCGTCGCCTATTCGACACATTCACAATGCTTTGTTCGAGTTGTTCGATAAATTGTTATTACCGCAGTTGGTTTGGTGACTTATATTGACACTCTATTTGAGGGAAAACATATTTAAATAATGAAATAAAATTCAAGTCAGTGTATTCAACTCAAACCAAATCCTTAAAAAAACAATAAATAAATGTTACAATGATGTAAGTAATGAGTCATCAAATGTATTGTTACGAAAATGGAGACGATGTACATCGTTTAACATTAAAATGAGCAAGAGGTACACAAACAAATACAACGAACTTGTTACAAGTAAACCAACAACATCAGTAAGAAAGAAGAGGGGATAGATAAGTAAGTGAGAACGTAACAACAAGCAATGTGAACAAAATACATAAACAACAATGAAGTCGCGATAGAGTTCTCGAGAAGGTGAAACCCCGAATGTTTGACTTCAAGAACCTTCATCAGACTGATTACGTGGGCATATAAAAAGGCAAGACAAAGCAGGCAACAGTAGTAAGATTTCAGTCAGTCTTGTTTGAAGATCGCCGTTAAAAAGATCTGCGTTGTAAGCAAGGATTAATAGCGAACAAGCAATTATTGTTGTATTCGTCAAGTTGTAAACAGTGGTACACAAAAGTAGTGCGAACAATAAAGAGTTTATCTAAAACTAAACACATATTTGTTTTCATTTTGTTTGCAAACAACGAACTCATATTTTAAATGTTTTTAAAAAGGTAAAAATGTAACAGTATAATGAATGTTTGAACTGATTGCAGAGAAATTAGCTCATAATTTAAGTAAGGAGAATAGTCTTGTTCGATTTCTACCTTTAATAGATAATGACCGTTCATTTACTCTCCCAGTTAACAAAACTTATAACTGAAATATTCGCAAATAATTGCAATCTGTTGGAAAGCAATCTGTTCGAATTTAAAAGGGTATCAGCAACTATACCTAGAATATTCTTTCAAGAATGCTTACGGATCCCAACATAAGCAAGTCTTCTAAGCCGTATGGTATTTTAGCACTATTCAACAATTACTCATTCATTAGCTATTCTTTTCAGTGTCTAATATCGTGCCGGTATTTTCTTATTTTACTAGAAAGTTATTAAACTAACGCTGATACCCAAAAATTGTACTACCGACCAATAGTTACGGAACGTATGATAAACCTTAAGCTTGTGACTTATTTAGAGTGCAACAACCTGATTAGTGATAAACAGTAGGGTTTCTGTAAAAAAGTGGGCATACATATATGGGAAATGAGTCACAATAGAATGTAAAAACAAACAAGTGCAATTGTGTCGTTCTAATTAAAATAAACCAGAAAATGAAAACAAAAAACCCAAGAAACACAAAAAGAAATAAATCACTGAACAATTTTAAGTTATAAAAAAGTAATCATACTCAAAGGGAGAGTTTAGAAAGAGAGATACAAGTGTAAGCAAATACTAATGAAAGTAATTTATTAATATCAAGTGTTAGTGAAAACTGTCTGCTTGATTGTAGAAGAACAAGTGTAAAATTCACTAATAATAGAAAAAAAAGAAAAGATTAGGAAGGAAGTTGAACTAAAGTTAGACTCTTGCTTTTAAAGAACAAGTACCATATATACATATACATATATATATATAGTATACGTGGTGGCCTTATAATTACAAACGATGTTTTAAAAAATAAAATAGAAGCTCAACTTTTTTTATTACCTACGCTGTAATTTATAAGTACCATTATTCCACGTGTGTACCACCATCATTGTTGTCAATGCAAAACAAGTGGAGTTTTAAGTTTTGTTATTAAAAAAAAAAAAAATTATTTCCCAAGTAGTTTCTTTTGGCTGGCCACGTAATTAGAAACGTTCAGTTTACTCTTAATTTCTGAATTTATTTTGTTTTGTTATTAGTAATAAAGTGAGTATAATTTAAAGAGCAATAAGTCACCTTGTAATAATTTTGTTGCGTTTTAGTTTTTAAAATGGAAAAAATAAATCTTGTACTCCAAAACTTCGAGAGTTAATTGTGCGTTGTGACCAGGAGGAAAGACTTTCAATTGCACAAAGATTTTCCTGCTCCAAAAAAATGGTATTTGGAGCAATTCATTTGTACAATAAAACGAAAAAGTTTGAAACCTCAGGCAGGAAGGCTAGAGGCAGAAAAACCACTCCAGCAGAATACAGAATTATTTGTAGGGCCAGTAAGAGAAACTCTTTCCTGCCTTCTCGCGGAATAAAGGCTGAAATTGGGTAAAATATAACATCAGAAATATCCACACGGACAATAAGAAGGGAGTCGGGAAAAAACCGCACGTGTAAAAAAAAAAATATTAAAAAGCGGTTACAGTTTGCAAGGGAAATGCTTAAAAAAGATCCGCGTTTCTGAAACAGTGTTCTCTGAAGTGACGAATCCAAGTTTAATTTTTTCCAATCTGATGGAAAAACTTATGTAAGACGTCCTCCAAACATAGCCCTTGATCCCAGGTACAAAGTGAAAACTGTAAAACACGGTGGCGGCTCTATTATGGTCAGCGGTGCTTTTTCTTGACGTGGTGGGGGTCTAATTGTAAGAATTGAAGGAATAACGGACTAATATCAATATAAAAGCATTTTGAAAAATGTAATATAACCGTATTCCTTTGAGAGTATGCCCGTCAATTACATTTTTCGTCATGACAATGACACAAAGCACACTTCAAGTGTTGGCTTTCGGGTCAAAATATTGATGTTCTAGACTGGTAACCCCAGAATCCTGATCGCAACCCAATTGAAAATTTATGGCCAATTATTAAAAGAGATCTTAAGGACAAAAACCCTCGAAATAACGATGAATTGTTTCAGCTGGTGCAACAAAGCTGATAAAACATATCAGTACAAACATGCCAACGTTTGATGCAAAGTTTGCCGAAAAGACTTGCAGATGTTGTTCAAAACAAGGGCTATCCGAAAAAATATTAAAAAATATGCCCATTAAATGTGAATATATTAAGATATTTGTAAGCTGTTTGTAAGGACAACAAACATACATAACAAACATACATGTTGTTAAGTCGTTTCTAATTATAAGGCCACCACTGCAGTATATAAGTATAGCTTGCTGATGATGGGTTAAAGAAGTATGAATATGGAATTTATCTTCGTAAATTTTGTTCCACTTGATCTGCTCTTTACACATTCCAATACGACTATAACAAGCTGAGTTTAAAAAACACTGAGAAACACATATGTATTCTTTGGAAATCAGTAGCAAAGGTGAAAGCTAGTGTTATTAACTTAAATAAACTTTTTAAACGTAATTCAATAAAATCACTCTTCATATAAATTAAACTTAGCTTAGATAAAATTTTCAATATTTTTTCAGAGTGTTGTGATAATGACGAAATACTTAAAAAATTATATCAAAATTCTAGCTCTCAAAAAATTGCATGAAGTTAACTTTAAAAAGTAGAGGCCCATTTTAATTTCCAAAATTTAAATGATCGATATATCACCCGTTAGTAAATTTGATTTAGTTCGTGGTCAGTAGAATTCTTTTATTTACGTGCAAAAAGTGATCAATGAGAAACCCTTGATTTTTAATAAATCCTAATACGAGGTTCAGGCACGAATTTTGTGTCAATTGAGTCAATATTCGTTTAATTGACAAAATTATTTTAAGTGTTTAGGCATAAGCAAATCAGCTAATTCAATAATCATTTGACAGCTGGAAAACAAAAATTTTTTTTATTTTTTTATAACAATTCATAAATTTAACACTAAACCTACCGTGACGGGAAAAATTACTTATTTAAGATTTTTTATCAGAATTTCTTGAATATAATATTATAACACCGCTATTTGGAGTCAATTTTGACATCGCGATCAAAACAGACGTGTAAATAAATCAGCTGTGTATTTTTCTAAATTAAAAGCAATAAAAATAAATTTCAATTAATTATTTCTTTGAGAATTCATTAATAATGGCTTCAAAAAGTAAAAAATATTGGGGTAATAATCCTCGATTTAAAATACAGAGATCGCTTTGTAATAATAGGTTCCAGATGCTCTCTGACCTAGGAGATGATGTTGGTTCAAGCATTGAAAGTGAAGTCGCCCACGAGATTGTTAAGATTCCACCAATAATTGTTGATAAGTGTTATAAATTTACTGAGGTTATAAATCTAATTGGTAAAATTTGTAAATATAAAAGAATATCTATCGGAACTAAATTAATACCTAACTCGAAAGCTGAATATGATGAAACTATAAAAAAACTAAAAATTGCCCAGATGAAATTTTTCACTCATCCAATAAAAGATAATAAAAGTTTTAAGCTTATGTTGTTCGGTTTACCACAAGTTAGCTTGGAAACCTTAGAAAGTGAATTTAAAGATGCATTCAACATAGAATTGGTTAACGCAAAAGAAATAATAACCAAACGCTCAAACCCAGATGATGCATTATACATGCTGGAGTTTAACCGAAGTCAGATAACAAAGAGGGAGGTTATAAAAATTAAATATGTTTACGGTATTGTTGTACACTGGAGAAGTCCCCAACGTAGGTCAAGAGGTCCTACTCAATGCTCTAAATGTGCTATGTATGGACATGGATCTGCAAATTGTTTCAGAGCTGAAGCGTGCTTAGGATGCGGTGGGGCCAACTTAATAAAACATCAGAAGATGGTTCTGTTATATATAAATGCTTCAACTGCATTAAAAAGAATTTAAAAAACGTTAATCACCGTGCTGACGATCCTCACTGTCCTTCAAGAAAGGAATATTTGCAGATTCGACAAAGAACTACTAACAGCACGCGACAAGTAAGACAAGTACGTTATGACGACATTGGTTCTATTTCATCAGACGATATGCGGGATGAGGCAAGAAGTTTCGAGGTGCCATTTTCTCAAAAATTATCAGGTAAACGTCAAAATAATGTTTCTTATGCCTTAGTTGCTGGTTCTAAACAAAGAACGCAACAAGATGATAATTTGTCAAACGAACAAATTTTAGACATTTTTTTCGAAGCCTTAGACGCATTAGAAAAATGCAAAACCAAGTACGATAAAATAAGAGTGCTTGGAAATATGCTTAGATATGTTATATAGGAAAACAATATGGAGCCTAAATGTTATGCATTGGAATGCTCAGGGCATAACGACTCCAGCCTCGATAACAGAACTAGAACTTGTGTTACATCAAAAACAAATAGACATAATTTGCATAAATGAAATATTCCTAAAAGCTAATCCAAAGTTCAAATTAAAAAACTATAAAGTCTATAGAGAAGATCGTATTACACATGGTGGGGGGGTTTTGATTGCAATCAAAAACTCCATTCCCCATAGACGTATTTCAAAATATCCAACAGTCAAAGTTGAAAATGTATCTATCATAGTTACCATAAATAATAGACCAATAAGATTTACTTCGGCTTATTGTCCAAATTATACAAATGATTTTATTAATGATATAAATATTTTAACCACAGCTACAACTGATTATTTTATATTCGGAGATTTAAATGCCAAACATACAAACTGGAATTGCTTTCAAAATAACACGGCAGGCAATAAACTATTCAATCATCAAATGAGCTCTCACTACTACATATATTCACCAAATTCATTCACTCCAACTCACTCTCACTAATTCCAACTTCGACTTCTCGCAGCTAGAAACACATCCTGAAATTCTAAATTCAGATCATATACCAATGACCAGCACAATATTTGGTTCTTTAACAGAAAATTCCATTAAAATCCCACTCTATGGTAAAGCTAATTGGAAAGAGATAGGAATATGGTTTGATAATGAGTTTAGGAAAAATAACTTACAAGCTATTGAATTATCAAACTCAAATGTGGAGGAAACACTTTCAAAAATCACTTACCTGGTACAAGAAGCGTCTAAACAGATACCAGTTGGTAACACACAAGTCTGGCACAGAAAGCTTTCCAGTCTAACTTTATTTTTAATATCTCAAAGAAATAAATTTAGACGAAAACTTCAACGTTCAAATAATTACCCAGAAAGAAATATAATTATTTCTTTATTAAAACAGCTGACCATACTAATAAATATGAACATAAACAAAGATAGAAATAACAGCTGGTATCAATTTATACAGAAGCTGCCAAAAGGTAATAAAAAGTTTTGGATGTTGACGAAAGCAATAAAAGGCAATAAAAAAGGTGTTTGCAGTTTAACAATAGATGGCGTTGTAAAGTATAACAATAAAGAAAAAGCTGAAATAATTTCCGAAGTTTTTGAAAATGATTACTATACAACATACAATATGACTTCGCCAGTAGATAATATTGTAGAAAAGCACATAGATTGGTTGAATGCCCAAGGTATAACAGAAGACATGCAGCAAAACTTGACATAAGTGGAAGAAGTAAAATTCTTCATAGGTACACTGAAAAACTCGAAAGCACCCGGACTGGATGGAATAAACTCCATTATATTGAAAAATATGACAAATACTTTTTACACATTAATTACACAAATTTTCAATTGGTGTTTGTCAAATGGCTATTTTCCACAAATTTTTAAAACAGCGAAAGTAGTCCCAATATTAAAACTGGGAAAGGACGCAAAGTCATCTACAAGTTATCGTCCCATAAGCTTGTTGAATTGCTTAGATAAAGTCTTCGAAAAAATCGTGCTACAGATAATAAATGAATACACCGAAACTAATAATATAATACAAAAAGAGCAATTTGGTTTTCGAAAAGAACATTTAACAGTGCATCAAGTAAAGCGAATTGTAAACTTTATCACAAATAACAAAAGCGACCGAAAAAGTACTGGAATAGTGCTGTTAGATGTAGAAAAAGCCTTTGATTCTATATGGCACAACGGCCTAATTTTCAAACTCCATAAGTTTGGCTTTCCAATATATTTGCAAAAAATGGTACAAAGTTTTTTGAACGAGAGATCCTTTGTAGTGAATATTGATACGGAATACTCCTCCCAGGGTTCGGTGTTATCACCAGTTCTGTACTCAATTTATACATCCGACTTTGAAGTACTCAAAGATCAGTCAGCTGCACTGTACGCAGACGATACTGCCATTATAACAAAAGGTAAAGTTTCAAACGCCATAGTCAAAAGGATGAAAAAAGGTCTTTTACATGCTCAAAAATACTTTAAAAAATGGAAAATAAAAATAAACGAAAATAAAACTCAAGCAATAATATTTTCTTTTAATAAGTCGCCAAAAAGGATACCTTCAATACCTCTATCTGTAGAAGGAGCTGAAATTTCTCTTATTGGTACCGTTAAATATCTTGGAATTGAGTTAAAAAATTGACTTTCAGACATCATATTCTAAAAACCTGTGAAAAGGCAATTAAATGTGGAAGAGCCCTTTTCCCATTATTGAATCGAAAATCAACTTTGAATTATAAAAATAAAATCTTTTTGTACAAAATGTGCATACGGCCTATTATGACATATGGATGTAAAATTTGGTCAAATAGGTGTGCCAAAACCTATCTAAAGAAGCTGCAAATAATCCAGAATAAAATTTTAAAATTATTTTTAATTTACCTAGAAGATACTCAACAAGTAGATTGCATCAACATTTTCAACAAGAATTGCTTGAATCAGTAATATCTAATTTAACACAAAGATTTGAAGTTCGAAATAGAGCTTGAAATTATGATATAATAAGGAATTTGTAGTATTAAGTTCTTCTTCAACTTCAGTGATGAAGCTGATAGAAGAATTAATTTAAAATTTCTTTAATACTTTACTAGGTTTTTCCCTACCTTTTTTCCTAACTCTGCATTAATGTAAATACTAAACTATAGATATTTTTACACAATAAACTTAGTTTATATTTGTTGCAATACTTATTTAAGTAAGATCTCGAAAAATGTGATTATTGTAAATATATTTTAAATATTTTAATTGTAATAATGATAGTTAAAATAAAAAAAAAATAAAAAAAAACACCGCTATTTGCCTTTACGACTTCTATTAAAAAATACATCGAATTTTTTTGAAGGTTTGCTCCTATCTTGTATTTTATTTTTACTGGGGAATGCATGTAATCTGCTCTATGATTTACATATTTTGTGATATAAAACCACTGT
The DNA here is from genome assembly GCA_958299815.1 of Sarcophaga carnaria. Taxonomy (NCBI): domain Eukaryota; kingdom Metazoa; phylum Arthropoda; class Insecta; order Diptera; family Sarcophagidae; genus Sarcophaga; species Sarcophaga carnaria. Next base: position 68,486,999 of record OY283149.1, on the reverse strand, counting down.
TTTGCATATTTTTGGTATATTGAGATATATAGTTTATTTTCTGGCAGATTGACATTCACTCTACTCCAAGCGAGTATTACAGCAAAAACTTCAAGTGCTATTTTGTTAATAAAAATTCTTATTTCAATGTTTTGTTATAGTCCTTATCCCCAAAATTTCAAAACATTCAAAATATTTTAAATCATAAGAAATTTTAATAAATATATGTATACTAGAAAGAGAATGGAATAGGAATAGAAATACAAGAAGTATGGGTAGACTTAGTGTTAATATAAATAAACTTACCTTCCACCTTACTCGCCATTTTTATTTGACGTATAAGTTATAACATTTGTTCATTATATAACATTTTTCTAACATTTGTGCGCATAAGTTATAACATTCTCACTGAACATACTTATGACAGTGCTGCATTTTAATTTTTACTCAATATTATAACAATTTGCGTATTTATCGCGCAATTATTAATTGAAACTTTGTATGAAATATTGAGCGCAAAATGGCGTTTATTGCGTTTAAAGCAATGAAGGTGCATATCTGTACACCATATAACTTTGATTCTTTTTAGCGGAGTGAAATTAATGTATTCTATATACACTTTACATAATTTAAAAATATTAAATAAAAAACGTTATTACGGTTAGGTTAGGTTAGGTTAGGGAACGTGTACTTGCCAATTAAGACAAGTACAGTATCCGGAGGTCATTGTACAACGTCCTAGTTTCTCACACCACTTTTGTTGTGTGTGTTAATTTTATACATGAGTGTTGGGACCTACAGTTTAAAGTCGAACGACAGATTTTTGGAGAAAGTTTTTCATGGCAATTTTATTTACTCTCAAAGTTTTTGCCAGAAATCTGCTGAGAGGAAGTCGCCGAAGAAATACTTTTTGTATTTTGTCTTGATGTCTGGCCTGGGGCTCGAACCCTGGCTTTACGTCTAATAAGCCAACACACTACCTACTAGACTACGGTTAAGTTAAACTAAACTTTCTTTGAACTAACAAATATTAAGAGGAATAATGCAAAATTTGCTTGCTCATAGGGACATGTTGAAAAATTGTGTAAAATGAAGTCATTTATATAACAACTGGAATTCGCAAATAGTTTTAATATTGACTTTAATCATAGGTTATTAATTTTTTATTTTTTTAGCATAAAACCTATATTTATAACGAATGTAATTTCTTTTCGAAAGCTTAAGTAGTATGACGTATACAAGTCATTTGAAAACTTCATCCCATTAAAATACCAGTGCAAAACTTTTGTGTCAACTGATGTACAAACGCATTTGCGAAGATTTTCTAATAAAAAATGAAAAAAATAAACTTAAATACGGCTAAACAGTCGAAGCAAATAAAAGCAAACAAGCAATATTTACGCAGTGAAAAACCCTCAACCCTACGCTCCTTTCTTTCGTTTTCCTTGGAGCCAATTCTGATTTTCTGCAGTACATTACAATTCATTGTTATAGTACATCTCTATTTCTTTTACACCCACACCTCGTTTTGCGTCGTTTTTTCGATGTTAGGTTGCTGCTGAATTAGTACTAATATTATTATTATTTATTTTTAAATTTCCTTTTTTTTCTAAAAAATGCCACGACTTATGTTTCTAATTGCGCCATCCTATCAAAACTTGGTGATTCCCTTTCTAACTGAAAATAATACTTGTATTTCTAACTTTAGAGTTCAGTTTCAATTTGTGTGTTATAAATTAAGTGATTATTTTATTTTATTTTAATTGAATTTCCTCTTTTTTTGTATTTTGTTTGTATATAATAAAAAGTTATGTTATTTTTGTTTTTTAACGACCCGATTAACGGATTTCGTCCTGCCGCCACAGATCCTTCCAGGCGCCTATGCTTCTTGCGCGCCTACGCCAGTTGGTCACACCAATCGATGACAGGGCTTCCTCGATTTGGTCCCTCCAACGCACACAAGGTCGTCCTCTCCGCCGACTTCCGCAGATCCCCGCGTTAAATACCCGTCTCGTCGGAGCATCCTCCTCCATTCGAACGACATGGCCGAGCCAGCGCAGCCGCTGGATATTAATACGCTGCACAACGTCTACGTCGTTGAGGAGCTTATACAGCTTGCTGTTGGATGGGATGCGGAAATTATCGCCAACTCGCACTGGACAGAAGATCTTACGCAGTACTTTTCTCTCAAATACTCTCAAGGCTGCTGCATCAGTGCTTAATAGGGGTCATGTCTCTGCGCCATAAAGAATCACGGGTAGGATGAGCGTCGTGTAGAGTATTAGTTTTGTCGTACGAGAGACGTACTCAATTGCCTATTGAGACCATAGTAGCACCTGTTGGCAAAAGTAATACTGCGTTTTATCTCCAGACTACCATCATTTTTTATGGTAACGGCAGAATCAAGATAAACAAATTCCTTGACTATATCAAAAGTATAGTTATCGGCCGTAATCTGAGAATTAATTTTCAATTTTCTTTTTAGAAAGTAGTATTTTCGTAATCCTGGAACCTATCTTTGATCTTTACCTGGTTTGCTATAGAAAATCATAATTCAGTTTGCGTCTTATCAATTCACGCCGTATTTTTTTTAGAAAGTAACCACGACGCAAAGTAGGGTATGGGTGTATCTGCATAAGAAATTTAAAAATTGTTACCATCTACGGATTTATTTTGGCGTGAATTATTTGCTTTGCTGTGCCAATGCTTCCCGTAGACGAACTGTCACGTAATAAACGATTTCTTTATTTACCTTCTAAAACCTTCCGTTTAATCAGCGCATATTTGTATTCTTCTGCTGAATTGCAATTTGATTTTTCAAAATTTTTCAGTCCAAGTAAATGTAAAGAAAGTTGGTTTTTTTTAGGAATTTTTTTAGGAATTTGCATTCAATCTAATAAGGCATTTTAAGTTTTTATGCATTGGTCTCACATATAATACATATGCCAACACCTCTTTAACGACTGAAAAATTTATTATAGACGTTCTTCTAGTACAAGGCTGAAAATCATTCATTTTTCTTTCATTTTATAAATGGAAAAACTCTAAGTAATTTAAAAATTATAAGTGGTTTTAAATAAAGAATCCATTTCGAGTCACAGTCATAATACACCCAGCTAATGAAATAGTGAACGTTGTGAGTCAAAAATATTTTTTTATATTTCTCGAACCCTCCAAACTTGTTTTATTTGACAAAAACAGTATTTTTGATCTTTCCATACAAAATTATTGAAAATTATAGAAATTTGGTCAATCATAAAAGATTTATATGATAAAGAGTAAATGAGCTTCGTCGATACGACGAACAGTGACCGTCCAGGGTTAAACATCGGCAAGCCAGTACACGCCAAACACAAGGTTTGAAATGGTAAAAATTTAAATTCAACAAAAACAAATCTGTTCGCGAAGCTTCTAGAGTACTGCGTTCATTTAACGGTCAACACAATCAGCCTAGAGAGCATGCATTTAATCGGTTTCACTAATTTTACTTTGTCTTAAAAAGTCCGAGAAATGTCGCTGATTCGTCGTCGTTTTAAACGTGTTAACCGCCTTAGTGCCCTCAAAAAACAGTTTGCAAAACAATTGTAAGTACAGTTATTTTTAATATTTTTTTAATATAATAACAGACAGTGATCAAAGATAGAACAATTTTATAATTTTTTAATGGAGTGACTAAGTTATCAACTAACGAGGAAAACATACTAAACTAATATTAACTACCACTCAGAATATAGCTTCTAATAATACCATTGTGGGTTTAACTCCATTAAAAATTGTATTAAAAAATCAAAAAAAAAATAATTCAAGGAAAATAAGAATGATATAAGGGTAGAGATAGTACCAACATTATCCTTTTTCTTATGGCTGACGTTGCTTTTATTCTTCATAAATTTAATCATGGTGTTGCAGCCGCAAATGGCAATAAGAAATTGTTAAAAGAATGGAATAAAAACAAATTCTTCTTGTTTTTGTGTTTTAGTTTTAATAAAATATGGCTGCTAATTAATATTCTCAGTATTATACTTCGTTGACAAAGTTTTTAAGTCAGCCGAAAGGATAAAATTCTCACCATACAACAAACCCAGCATAGCACAGAGTAAAATGAAATAACAAAGGCAGTAAGAATGTTAAGAAGAAGAAGATTAATTTCACGCCAGCATAATAAGGCTAATTTTATTACAAACTTATTCCGGTATATTTAAGTATACATATGTATATAAAAATATAAGACAAGCTCAGTTACACATCAGTTCTTAGCAAATTTTAAACTGTAATTAAATGTTACACAAAACTTTGAGTTAAAGTCAAAGTAGAACTCAGAAACATTTCTGAACCTATATCCAGAATTTAAACCTTATTGGAAAGGAGAGGAATGGGCCTTTAAAACGATGTACATATATATATTAATTGACTTAATATGCTATGGGGTTTGATGCGGTGAACTTGACGAATGTTAATTTTTCCATATTTTTTCAAGTTTGTTCGTTCATAGTTATTATTTAAAGATTCTAAGAGTCGAGTTATATTTTTCATATACATATTTTTTCAAATGAACTTTTAGTTCAAATATTTTCAGAATATTTGATGGCTCTTGATTGTTTGTTGCAAAATGTGTCACTTTCACGTTTGACCAATGTTTGCGCAAAGAGAAAGAATAATATTTGCAAAAAACACAAATATTAGCTGACATCTGGTAGTCATGCAAACGTGAAATTGACACATTTTGCGGTAAACAATCAAGATCCATCAAAACTTTTGAACATTTATGAACTAAAAGTTCTTTTGATAAGATGACATATATAAAAAATATAACACGACACTATTTAAATAATAACTACGTTAATTTTTGTCCGATTTTATCAAACAAAGTGTCAATCTCTTCACAAGGTAATGCACTTTCTAAATGCGATCACTTATTTCATATTCTTTTATTAAAGTTTACAATTAAGAATAGCTAAACTTGGAAAAATGAGAACAAAATTATATTTTCCAAGTTTACCCTATCAAAACTCATAACATGAGAGTTTGAACCATATGTATATGTATGCCATTTTAAAGAGTCATCGGTCCCCTTTTCAAGAAACTTTGGATTTTGAAAATAGGTTAAAAAGAATTTGGGTAATTAATAATTTTGTGTGAAAAGATCAAAAATACGGTTTTTGTCAAATAAAACAAGTTTTGAGGGTTCGAGAAATATAACAAAAATATTTTTAAGTTCTACTCAACAAATCTCACAACCGACACTATGACTATGGCTGGGTGTATTTTGACTGCAGCACCGTGTAATTTGTAAAAATAATTGAAGTTTTTTATATTTGATCAATTTTTTAATTAAGTAAATTTGATTAAAAATAAAGAGTGACCACTCGGAACGTCCTAGAATAAACTAAATAAAATGAATTAATGGGCATTATACGGGAGAATATATCGTTGTTATTCATCGGAAACTGAAAACTAATCATTATTAGACGCCAAACTCCAGAACAAGCATACTTTAAAATTTGTAAATATTCAAAAGCGATTACAAATAAAATCACTGCATACACTATTGTTCCCAAGCATAAACTGAGTTTATATTTCTTTCGCATAAAATACAGCTCATTGTAGAATCGGATGCGAAAATCATCGCCGTCTCGATCTAGAGCGAAAATCTCACATAGGACTTTTCTCTTGAATACTCTCATCGGTACTATTTACTTTCATGCTGCTCGAAATGGATGAGCGACTTATTATTAGTTTTGTCACACGAGAAAGGTCTCTGCTACTCAATTGCCTATTGAGAATATAGAAGCACTTGTTGGCAAGAGTGATCATGCGCTTGATCTCCAGACAGAGATCATTTTTGGTGGTAACGGCAGAGCGTGGGTAAATAAATTCCTTGACTATATCGAAAGTATAGTTATCGGCCGTAATCTGAGATCCAATATGCCGCACGTCTCTACTTGTCGATAACATATATTTTGTTTTGCCCTCATTTACTGCCAGACCCATCTTTGTAGACTCCCGTTCAATAGCACTAAAGGCAGCAGTAACATCTCGCTTGGTACGCCCTATGATATCAATATCGTCAGCGTACGTAAGCAATTGGACGCTTTTTTGAAAATTAGTGCCATTGCGATGCACTCCCGTCTTTCGTAGAACACTCTCCATGACGAAATGGAAGATGTTGCATGGTAAAGAATCGCCTTATCTGAAACCCCGCACTGTATTAAAAAGTTTTGAGAGGTACGTTCCTACCTTAAAGGAGTTGCAAAAGTTGCTCAACATAACCTTATCAACCTTGCAGTAATACCGATCTCAGACATTGCAGCAAAATTAAAACGATTCCTTCTGGGGATATCGAAGTCTGTCTTATAGTCGACAAAAACATAATGTGTGTCCATTTGTTTTTCGTGAGTATTCTCAGGATTTGATGTAATATGAAGATCTGGTCGATGGTGGACTTACCAGGTCTGATATGTCCACCATACTGATAAGTTCCAATTAGTGTTTTGCCGAATGGTTTCCATAATAAGCTCGTAAGATATTTGCAAGCGCAAGCGTGAAGTTTTATTCCGGAGTAGTTAGCAGATAGTTTAGTGGATAGTGTGTTGTTTCAAACTCCAGGTCAGACATCTCCAACAAAACGAAATATGAAAATATTTTTCTTCAGTGACTTCGTCGCAGCAGATTTCTGGAAAAACTCTGAGAGTAAATCAAATTTCCATGAAAATTTTCTGTCGTTCAGAGTCGACTTTAAACTGTAGATCCCGCCACTCATGTATAATATGAACATAAGTAGTGTGAAAAGCCAGGTCGTGATCCTGACTAAAGGGTTATAATGACCAATTATATAGGTATGTATAAAGGCGGCATTTATTATGTGGTCTCCCTTTTTTACGACAGGGCAGATTTTGATGCACCCTACCAGCTCCGGTTTTCAGCAATTCAGCGGGCGGGCTGATACGTAGTTTAATTGTTCTTAGGTTCGCGGCTTTGACGTTTTCATTGCTAAGCGGTGGTATCTCAACGATATCATCATCGATTGGGTTTGATACATCTATGTTCTTAGCTTTCCTACTATCTATCCTCGCGTCTGAAAAGGTGTTTCTTTTCCCATCTGTTCTTTGTATTCACGGACAATATTTCGCTAAGCGGCTGACTACTACGTTTCTATAGTGGATCTGTTTATTACTAAAATTTAAATAAATATATTTCAATTAGAATTTTATATGATATGTTTAAACAAATCTGTGCATATTTTTGAAGAACTGTACTTTTTTTAAATTAAAATTAACGTCACTATAACATTTAGGGCCATTATTACAACTTGCCGTTAAACTTGGGTTTAGTTAAAGGTACTTTTAGCTAAAGTTACCTTTAACTTATTTTCGTTATTACAACTTACAGATAAAATGTTTCAAAAATATGGCAGTGCCGGAGCAATGTCGATAAAGCTACTCAATTATACAAGTTTTTTTAACGTAGTGACAACCGCGGGCATCGTTTTTTTGTTTTATATGCTCATTTTGTTTAAATTGCCATAATGAAAATAATATATAATATGGCAAGTTCAAACATAAAGTGACCTTTAAATGTTAAAGGCAGGATGATCCTCCTTTTAGCTTAACGATCACTTCTATCTTATTGGGTACTCATAATAACGAAAAACAATTTATCTGCCCGTTAAAATCCTCGCCTTAGTTAACGGCAAGTTGTAATAGTGGCCCTAAGGGCAGATAAATTGTTTTTCATTATTATATGTGGACAACGAAGTAAGAAGACTGAAGAGGAATCATATATTGGACTTGCCATTTCGACGCTAATTAAATGTGTACCAAAATTTTTTGTATCTATTTGTAAATAACCATTTACATATAAATATAATATAAATAATGTAAATATTATTAGCTAAAATTTAAATAAGTTTATAAAAATTGTATTTTAAGACATTATTGTTGTTCTCATTGGAGTTCAACAATCAATGTTACTGTATTTAACTTTATATAATTTACTTATTATCCTTTGGGATAGATAGTATTAAAAAAAAAATTTTTTTGGCAATATGGTAGAAGTGAGCGTTATGCTACAAGGAAGATCATCCTACCGGTAACTTTTAAAGTTAAGTTTATGTTTGAAATTGCCATATTATATATTATTTTCAATACGCAACTTCAAATATAAACAAAATGAGCAAACACAACAACAAAAAGAAGCCCTTCGTTGTCACTGCTTTTAAAAAAACTTGTTTAATTGAGCGGTTTTATCGACATTGCTCCGGCACACTATGTGGCATTTTGCCTGAAAACCTGGTCAAAATTAATAGAAGTGTTTTATGAGTTAATGGCTGGAATTTTTTGATAGTGTTAGTGATAATTAGGCCCAAGGATGAACCCAACTGAGTTTGGTTCAAATCGGTCCGTGATTTCGCCTAGCCCCCATACAAATTCCCCTCGAAATTGCACTTATTTACACATAATTATAGTAATTATGCAACAATCATAATAAAATTTAGCATGGATCAGTTTTGTGTACTAAAATGTAATGTGTAACGTTTAGTGAAAATCGGATCACATTTGACCCTACTCCCCATATAAAGTCCCCTTTAGAAATTCACGTTTGCGCTTATAAATGGCTTAAAAACATCGGTATCGTGATAAAATTCGGTATGAATATGTGTTTTGTAAATCTAAAGCATATTACCAAATTTTGTTATGGTCGGTCCACAATTGCCCCTTGGTCCAAAATAGGGTCCCTTAAGAAAATATGTTTAACAATTATAATTGGCTTAAAAATTTTATTACCTCGATGAAATTCGACATGAACATGTTTAATATGAATGTGAATCATTTATGATCACATTTTATTATGATCGGATCATATGTGCCCCTAGGTACCTCTCATATTGTTATAATAATCGATATACATATGTAATTAAGTTTTTGAACTTCTTAATATTTATTCATAATATTTATTTTACATTATTTAATACTTAAATTAAAAATACTTAAAAGGTGAAACTAACTACAAGCGTTAAATTCGTTATTATTTTCATCATCAATGTCAGGAAGGAGTAGTTTAATAATATCTGAATTCCTTCGCAATTTTTATGTACTGCAGCTTATGAAAGGGTCACTGCTTAAAAGTAACCTATTCAGGACATCTCGATTGGTATCGCTTCTACTAAATTTCCTCGCATAATTCGTACGCCATATGGCTTTATTGCCTATGGCTTTATTACACTACGTCTAATTTTTTTAATTTTTCAAAAAAAAGTAAAATTTTCAAAAAATCGCCAAAAATAATTGCGCAAATTTGCGCAAACTTTTCTTTTTGTTCCTGAATGTAGAGAGTTCATATTTTCTTGTGGTATATAACATTGAACTACTAAAAACTACTTTCACCTTTAAAATCCTTATCTTTTTTTAAGAAGGGTAAAAAAATGTGAAATTTTTATTATTTTAAAATTTTTAACGAATAATTTTAGCATTAATATATGAGATATATATATATAAAAAAAACTGAAAGTAGCTGTTGCTCATACCTTTCAAATAAAAAAAATTCAATATAAAATCTCTATTCGTTTAGCCACAAAAAAATATCATATAAACCTATTAAAATGTCAAAAAAACACCAAAAACGCATTTAATTTTCTACACTTTCCTGAATTTGACATCGTCTCAAATCTACAAATCTCAAATTAAAGTCGTGAAAAATCATTATATAATGCAGAATTTTGTTGTCGATCGAACTGTCTATCATCTTAAATTTCTTTAAATTCATTTTTGCCTTTTTGGCCATCTTTTCAGGGTAAATGCCACATAGTGTGTCGTACACAGCAGAATTTCTTATGTTCAAATACGTTGCCAAACCAACAATAATAATCATAATCAACAAGCAATAACAAAACCGAATATTTACTGAATAAAAGTGCATGTCAGAAGATAGTATTATCGACATAATACCGAAAGTGCCATATTTTTGAAAAAGTTAACTTTATTTTATCTGTAAGTTGTAATAACGAATATAAGTTAAAGACAACTTTACGGTTCGCTTTAGCTAAAGATACCTTTAACTACTCCCAAGTTTAACGGCAAGTTGTAATAATAGCCCTTAAAGTGCCTCATCAGGCCATCAACGACTGTCAGAACTTATTCGTCCCAGAAAAGTATACGGTTTTATAAAAAGTTTAAGTTACACTAAAAAGGTGGAAGAGCGTCTACATTTGAGAGACTCAGCTCTGTGTTTCAAAATAAAATGAAAATAATTTCATTATAGCCTTCTAATTTCACATTTAAAATACTGTGCATAGAAATGATTCCAATTTTTTTTTTGACATTTCAATATGAAAAATTTAAATAATTTTCTTTTGAATTTCAATTTCTTTATAGTTTTTTCAATAATTAAATTTGGAAAATTTCTCATTTTGTGTCTACAATATAAAAGGATCCATATTCTTAACAAACAAAAGGTACAAGCGATAGCAATATTAAAGAATCGCGGCTTAATAAAATTCTGTACATTTTTTTTTATAATATTCCAGCAAAAAACTCTGTTACTTATGGAATATTGAATCTATATTTTGTATTTGTCCACGTGCAACACTCTATTATATTCATGGGCGTCTTAGATTTTAATTTGTTCGTGCAGGCAAACATACCTTTTAAGGAACTTTCATAGGTAAGTTTCTACGTTTTCTACAATGCATTCGAGAAAATCTAAGCTGTGTTTGGGAGAGCAAGCTTTAAAAAAATAATCATTGCAATTATTTTTTGTAAAGTTAATTTTGACAATAAAAATAAAACAATAGCTTGGAAGAGAATATAACATTGTGGTGCCGAATACAGATCTTTTTTCTGCAAAAGTAATAAAGAATAATATAATAATGAAGTCGACGTAGTCTAGTAGGTAGTGTGTTGGCTTATTAGACGCAAAAGCCTGGGTTCGAGCCCCAGGCCAGGCATCAAAGACAAAATACAAAAAGTATTTTTTCGGCAACTTCCTCTCAGTAGATTTCTGGCAAAAACTCTGAGAGTAAATAAAAATTGCCATGAAAAGTTTCTCAATAAAATAAAAATCTATCGTTCTCATGTATAAAATTAACACACACAACATAAGTGGTGTGGTGTGAGAAACTAGGACGTTGTACAATGGGTCAAATCGACCTCCGGGTACTGTACTTGTCTTAATTGACAAGTACACGTCCTCTAACCTAACCTAACCTAACCTATTTAAAATTATGTGGTGTCAAATAAATAAACTTTAAAGCATTCTTATAACTCCAAATAAACCAAGAATTATTTGCTTATAATTCAAGTGCTAACATACATACATATATACTATTCCATATATACTATATATACTATTTCGTATAAATGTTTTACTTGGTTTGAAAATTTTTATAGAATCCTGTATTCAACATTATTTTGTAATGACCTCAACTAAAGGATTCTCAACCTGAAAAATTCTTCTTCTTACTACTCTTCAGTAAAACTGAGCGTTTGTAACGTAAACGTAATTGCGAATATATTTTTTTTATATTCTTCTGCCAATTACCGTCAATAAAAAATTCTAAAAAAAAATGTGAAACAGATAGGGAAACAATTTAACACTTTTTATCTCATGAGCTAGTGAACTATGAAATACCACTAATTAACCGCACTGGTTTTAATGCAGCAATGAACAGATTTTTTTTAATTAACTTTCGTAGCTTGGCAATATACAGTGGTATGTAAAAGTTTGTTTCTTTAGTCAATTTGGTTTCTGCGAACTGTAACGTGCTAAAATATTTAAAATTACTTTTTATTTTATTAAGTTAAAAAAGCTGTTGGTATTGCGTACAGACGTGTGACTGTGTGAGTTTGTTAATACAAGGATACAATGGCATTTAGCTCCAACAGAAAGAGTAATTATAATGTAGGGGAATCAATCGATTGGTATAACTCCACCTTGCGTTTGTGTTATTGTTTGTTTGTAAGCACTCTTTCAATTTATAGCAAGATAGCTGTGGTCACGATAAACATTCAACATATTCTGCAACGTTGAATTTTGCTTTACTGCTGCAGGTTAGTATTCCTTTATTTTGAGTTAAGTCCCGGTTAGCCCAACGCCCACGGAAAGCACGAAAAGCAATGAGAGCGATGTAATTTCACAATTTACATTACCCTTCATATGCATTCCGTGGACGTTTTGATAACCGGGGCTTTATCCTTTGCTTATACGCAGGAAAATTTTAAAACGAGAGAGATTAATGAGAATTTACTACAAACCATTTGCTCAAACTAGGTTTGAACACATATTAGTTTCAAAGGCAACAACAAAACGTATATCCATCAAACAAAAAGGAATGTCTCCATCATTACAATTCCATTGCACAGTGGGAATGCCTCCACAATTCCAGTCATACAAAAACAGAGGGAATGTCTGCACAATTCACTGTTACTATCAATTGTAGGGAGAGCAGATGTTTGGTGGAAAATAAAACTAGAAAAAGAAATCACTTATCATCTGGCATTCGCACCGGCAAGAAATGATTATTTTTTTGTGATTAAATTTGTGATTAAAGTAAATTTTAAATCAACAACATCCAACATTCAAATTTATATATAAACAACATCACAGTGCACACATATGTATATAACTTAAAATTCTATAAAGAAAATTCATTTTAAGTGTTATATTAATTCTTTTTCTTCTTCTCTAACCTAACCTAACCTAATAAAAAATAATTCAATTGAGATTTGCTAAGGATATAGAATCTAGCAGCCGAAAAAAACAGAATAAAATAGAAAAAATGCATGTTTCGATGTATCGAATGTATGTATGTGAGATAAGAACTTTTGGAATAACATGGTTCGTTATAAAACAATTCTACATGAACACCCAAATATACACAAAAACCTTACACACATCATCTGTTTCATGTATAAAAATTACACACATATGTACCAAATATGCACTCACTACACTACATATATTAGAAATTTAATTTATATATGTGAATGTAATACTATGTTCAGATATGCACTTTTATTGAGTCAATATTCGGTTTACTGATTACAATATTTTAAGTGTTCAGACATAATAATATACGCTGTTCAGCTGCTTATTCAATGTACATTTGACAGCTGGTTGTTTAAACAACATTGTTTTTATTTTGTTTTTTTTTTGTTTTTTTTTTTTTGTTTGTCGTTGTTGACATTTGAGTTGTCGAATATCACCAAAAAGTGTTCGGATAATTGTAATATGCTCACTAAACATACTTATGACAGTGCTGCGTTTTAAGTTTTACTCAATATTATAATAAATTGTGTATTTATTTGGCAATTATTAATTGAAACTTTATATGAAATTTGAGTTCAATAATGGTCTTTATTGCGATTTACGCAATAAAGGTGCATATCCGGATATTAAACATAAGACATGCATTGTTTTTAGTATGTGTACAAAAGTTCATGAATGGCTGCATACACTCAAACCGTTGAATATATGAAAAATGATTGTGCATACAAATGTAAACATTTTACCGCATATCTACGGTATCTATGGATTCTCTTTCTAATCCTTAAAACTCATATTTTGAACAATTTGCAAAACGCTAGTTTACATAAAAGGAGAAATCACCGAATGTAGTTTCACGGGCAAACTATTAAAGAAAGACATATTTTAATTTTTTAATTTTGATTTTCGTCAATATTATGGAGTTTTTCTCCTGATTTTGGTTAAACACAAAATTAAGGTCAGATTGATAGTAAATTTTTTAGGCCCTCCTTTATCATCGTTGATAAGAATATGATGTAAGCATATTTGCTTTTATATAACTTTCGGATTCGTAGTATTAAAAATAGATAGTATATAGATCGGATCATATGTGCCCCTAGGTACCTCTCATATTGTTATAATAATCGATATACATATGTAATTAAGTTTTTGAACTAATAAAATTTTGAATTAATAAAATTCTGTACATTTTTTTTTATAATATTCCAGCAAAAAACTCTGTTACTTATGGAATATTGAATCTATATTTTGTATTTGTCCACGTGCAACACTCTATTATATTCATGGGCGTCTTAGATTTTAATTTGTTCGTGCAGGCAAACATACCTTTTAAGGAACTTTCATAGGTAAGTTTCTACGTTTTCTACAATGCATTCGAGAAAATCTAAGCTGTGTTTGGGAGAGCAAGCTTTAAAAAAATAATCATTGCAATTATTTTTTGTAAAGTTAATTTTGACAATAAAAATAAAACAATAGCTTGGAAGAGAATATAACATTGTGGTACCGAATACAGATCTTTTTTCTGCAAAAGTAATAAAGAATAATATAATAATGAAGTCGACGTAGTCTAGTAGGTAGTGTGTTGGCTTATTAGACGCAAAAGCCTGGGTTCGAGCCCCAGGCCAGGCATCAAAGACAAAATACAAAAAGTATTTTTTCGGCAACTTCCTCTCAGTAGATTTCTGGCAAAAACTCTGAGAGTAAATAAAAATTGCCATGAAAAGTTTCTCAATAAAATAAAAATCTATCGTTCTCATGTATAAAATTAACACACACAACATAAGTGGTGTGGTGTGAGAAACTAGGACGTTGTACAATGGGTCAAATCGACCTCCGGGTACTGTACTTGTCTTAATTGACAAGTACACGTCCTCTAACCTAACCTAACCTAACCTATTTAAAATTATGTGGTGTCAAATAAATAAACTTTAAAGCATTCTTATAATTCCAAATAAACCAAGAATTATTTGCTTATAATTCAAGTGCTAACATACATACATATATACTATTCCATATATACTATATATACTATTTCGTATAAATGTTTTACTTGGTTTGAAAATTTTTATAGAATCCTGTATTCAACATTATTTTGTAATGACCTCAACTAAAGGATTCTCAACCTGAAAAATTCTTCTTCTTACTACTCTTCAGTAAAACTGAGCGTTTGTAACGTAAACGTAATTGCGAATATATTTTTTTTATATTCTTCTGCCAATTACCGTCAATAAAAAATTCTAAAAAAAATGTGAAACAGATAGGGAAACAATTTAACACTTTTTATCTCATGAGCTAGTGAACTATGAAATACCACTAATTAACCGCACTGGTTTTAATGCAGCAATGAACAGATTTTTTTTAATTAACTTTCGTAGCTTGGCAATATACAGTGGTATGTAAAAGTTTGTTTCTTTAGTCAATTTGGTTTCTGCGAACTGTAACGTGCTAAAATATTTAAAATTACTTTTTATTTTATTAAGTTAAAAAAGCTGTTGGTATTGCGTACAGACGTGTGACTGTGTGAGTTTGTTAATACAAGGATACAATGGCATTTAGCTCCAACAGAAAGAGTAATTATAATGTAGGGGAATCAATCGATTGGTATAACTCCACCTTGCGTTTGTGTTATTGTTTGTTTGTAAGCACTCTTTCAATTTATAGCAAGATAGCTGTGGTCACGATAAACATTCAACATATTCTGCAACGTTGAATTTTGCTTTACTGCTGCAGGTTAGTATTCCTTTATTTTGAGTTAAGTCCCGGTTAGCCCAACGCCCACGGAAAGCACGAAAAGCAATGAGAGCGATGTAATTTCACAATTTACATTACCCTTCATATGCATTCCGTGGACGTTTTGATAACCGGGGCTTTATCCTTTGCTTATACGCAGGAAAATTTTAAAACGAGAGAGATTAATGAGAATTTACTACAAACCATTTGTTCAAACTAGGTTTGAACACATATTAGTTTCAAAGGCAACAACAAAACGTATATCCATCAAACAAAAAGGAATGTCTCCATCATTACAATTCCATTGCACAGTGGGAATGCCTCCACAATTCCAGTCATACAAAAACAGAGGGAATGTCTGCACAATTCACTGTTACTATCAATTGTAGGGAGAGCAGATGTTTGGTGGAAAATAAAACTAGAAAAAGAAATCACTTATCATCTGGCATTCGCACCGGCAAGAAATGATTATTTTTTTGTGATTAAATTTGTGATTAAAGTAAATTTTAAATCAACAACATCCAACATTCAAATTTATATATAAACAACATCACAGTGCACACATATGTATATAACTTAAAATTCTATAAAGAAAATTCATTTTAAGTGTTATATTAATTCTTTTTCTTCTTCTCTAACCTAACCTAACCTAATAAAAAATAATTCAATTGAGATTTGCTAAGGATATAGAATCTAGCAGCCGAAAAAAACAGAATAAAATAGAAAAAATTCATGTTTCGATGTATCGAATGTATGTATGTGAGATAAGAACTTTTGGAATAACATGGTTCGTTATAAAACAATTCTACATGAACACCCAAATATACACAAAAACCTTACACACATCATCTGTTTCATGTATAAAAATTACACACATATGTACCAAATATGCACTCACTACACTACATATATTAGAAATTTAATTTATATATGTGAATGTAATACTATGTTCAGATATGCACTTTTATTGAGTCAATATTCGGTTTACTGATTACAATATTTTAAGTGTTCAGACATAATAATATACGCTGTTCAGCTGCTTATTCAATGTACATTTGACAGCTGGTTGTTTAAACAACATTGTTTTTATTTTGTTTTTTTTTGGTTTTTTTTTTTTTTTTTTGTTTGTCGTTGTTGACATTTGAGTTGTCGAATATCACCAAAAAGTGTTCGGATAATTGTTATATGCTCACTAAACATACTTATGACAGTGCTGCGTTTTAAGTTTTACTCAATATTATAATAAATTGTGTATTTATTTGGCAATTATTAATTGAAACTTTATATGAAATTTGAGGTCAATAATGGTCTTTATTGCGATTTACGCAATAAAGGTGCATATCCGGATATTAAACATAAGACATGCATTGTTTTTAGTATGTGTACAAAAGTTCATGAATGGCTGCATACACTCAAACCGTTGAATATATGAAAAATGATTGTGCATACAAATGTAAACATTATACCACATATCTACGGTATCTATGGATTCTCTTTCTAATCCTTAAAACTCATATTTTGAACAATTTGCAAAACGCTAGTTTACATAAAAGGAGAAATCACCGAATGTAGTTTCACGGGCAAACTATTAAAGAAAGACATATTTTAATTTTTTAATTTTGATTTTCGTCAATATTATGGAGTTTTTCTCCTGATTTTGGTTAAACACAAAATTAAGGTCAGATTGATAGTAAATTTTTTAGGCCCTCCTTTATCATCGTTGATAAGAATATGATGTAAGCATATTTGCTTTTATATAATTTTCGGATTCGTTTTTCTAGCACTTCAATCAAGAATAACAAGTTGCTACTCTGCTGAGCATAGGCTTTCCATATTTTATCTCAACCTCTGTTGACTGGTTGCTACATTTCTATGTTTCAAACATTGTTGAGAGCACGTGGTACATTCAAGTAATTACTTCTTGTAACGTTAATCTCTACCATTATTTTAGATGATTTCTTTGTTCATCGTTTTCTGTTGCCCAGCAAGATGTAGATGATAGGGCATAGATCCGTATTTACTCCAAAAGTTTAAGCAATATGTAATGTACCTACTTTAACTACGATTGCGTATGACAAGCTCAAAGCTCTAATAGATAGCTATTCCGAATTAAAGATATTCGCGGATTTCCTACATCCCACGTCTATTCAAATGTATTGCAGGTGTAATTTATGGAATGCCTTTTCCTAACTCAATAGAATGAAAAGGGGAGTTAGCCGAATACTTAATTATTTATTTTTTATTTTTATTTATTAAAAAATTGCCTTAAATATAAAATTAAAAGCCAATTTGAAAGAGAAGCAATATCAACAGTCTAGTAGGTAGTGTGTCGGCTTATTAGACCTAAGGCCAGGGTCCAAATACCAGGTCAGACATCAAAACGAAAATATGAAAAAAATATTTCTTTGGTGACTTCCTCTCAGCAGATTTCTGGCAAAAACTCTGAGAGCAAATAAAATTGCAATGAAAAGTTTGTCAAAAAACCTGTCTTTCGGAGTCGACGGCCACTATATTTTATGAGACGGCCTCTTTGCTCTACACTATAAAAATTGAACTCTATATATACAGTGGACAGCAAAAGTCTTAGTACGGCAATATATTTTGACAAAAAAAGTCCCCACAGGCTTAGTACTCTTGCACAAAGAACCGATATGACTTCAAGAGAGTATTTAGGAGTTAATTTGAAAGAACGATTACGTAATCGCTAAACCTCAAACAAAAGTCAACTGAAAAACTTGCTCATGGTGCCACCAGAAAACACTAAACAAAACTTGTACCATCAATTCCAAATGGATTAAATGGAGTGCTTGACCTTAAGGGATATTCTACTAAATACAAGCGATAACATTTTCATATATTAGGCCTTTGAATTTTAAATTTACTCAACTTTCTCCTTGGAGTACCTATGGAGTCATCTGAAACTTTTCCTAATTTTTCCCTTGTTTTATGAAAACCATTAAAAAATTTTTTTGTTTAATAAATTAATAAAATAAATATAAAAACTTTAATTTTTTATACAAACTGTTGGTTAAAATTGATGATGAAATTGCTAAAATATATTGCCGTACTAACACTTTTGCTGCCTACTGTATGTACTTCATTTACAATGTATAGTCTCCTATAAAAAAATACAAGGATTACATTTATCGTTTGATTAAATTCATCAAAATGTAGTTTATTATCAAATCAACATATGGTATGAGAAAATGTGAAATAATTTGTAGAAATAAAAATTTTTCAAAAATTTTTTTTCATTTTTGTTTTATTTTATATGACAACTCTGCCTCCCATCTTTATTTTTAATCATTTTTTAAAATTCGTTTTATTTTTGCACGCGTTTTATGGTAAATTGGATCCAATGTTGACTGTTACGGGTATCTAAATATTTTGGTTCTGTACGGAACGTGTATTGGATTTAAAATTTTGTTTATTGAAGTCATTTGATATTGAATCGTTATGACTTGTTAACGTTGCCAATAATAACAAATACTAATTTAAAGCAAATACATACATACATACATGTATATACTACATACATACATTCAAATATATACTTGAATGAACTTAAATACGTTGTTGATCATATTATTACTTGTATTTTGAGTTCTTAATATTAGCATGATTTTTGCATGTGCTTTAACATATACGGAGATAAAATCAAATATATGTACATATGTATGTACACCTACAATGACTGTTTATTCGAACATATATTGCACGGTGCGACAGTGAAAATACACTCGAGTAACTACATAGTCTAAGTTATTCACTAGGTTGAGTAGAACTCAAAAATACTTTTTTTTTTCTCGAATCCTACAAACTTGTTTAATTTGACTTATTGAAGTTTGAACTTATTTTAAAAACCCAAAGTTTTTTAGAAAGGGGAGAGATTAGTCTTTAAAATGATATACATAAACATTTTGTTCAAACTTATATGTTATGAGTTGTGATGGGGTAAACAAGGAAAATTTTTTTTTTTTTATTTCTCAAGTTCAGCTATTCTCAATTGCAAAATTTAATTAAAAAATATAAAATAAGTGATAAAATTCTTACAACGCATTATCTTGTGAAGAGATTGACAATTCGTTTTATCAAATCAGACAAAAATTACCGTAGTTATAATTTAAATAGTAAAACAGTCGTCATATATTTTTTATATATGTCATCTCATCAAATGAACTTTCAGTTCAAAAATGTTCAAAAGTTTTGATGGATCCTGATTGTTTATCGCAAAATATGTTAATTTTACGTTTGCATGACTACCAGAAGTCGCCTAATATTTGTGTTTTATACAAATATTATTATTTCGCTTTGCGTAAACACTGTTCAACTTCTGGTGGTCGCTTAAACGTTAAATTGTCACATTTTCCCATGAAAAATCAAGATCCCTTAAAAATTCTGGAAATTTTTGAACTAATAGTACTTTTGCAAAAATATATACGAGTATATGAAAAATATAACTCGACTGTTTGACTCTTCAAATAATAACTACAGTAAATTTTGTCCGATTTGATCAAACGAAGTGTCAATCTTTTCACAAGATAACACACTTTCAGAATATTATCACTTATTACATTTTTTTTAATTATAGTTTGCTACTATGAACGGACACATTTGAAAACATATGAAAAATTTCGCATTTGTCAGGTTTACATCATCAAACCCCATAGCATATTAAGCCAAATAATACATATATTTATTTATTTATTTATTTGTTATTAGTCATAGCACAACAAGATAATAATCTTATAAATGAAAGTGCTATGGGAGTACATCAAAAAAAGAAAATAATAACAAATGATTGATTATATATGTAATGAAATGTTTGAAATAATGTAGAAATAAAAATAAATAAGAACTTGTTAAAGTCACGGGAAATAGCAATTATATATATATATATATATATATATATATGTATATCCTTTTAAAGGCCTATCTCCTTTCTAATAAAATTGTGTGTAAAGTCCAAAAAAACAGTTTTTGTCAAATAATACAAGTTTGAAGGGTTCGAGAAAAATAAAAAAAAGAATTTTTGAGTTCTACTCAACTAACTGAATAACTTAGACTGGATAATTACTCGGGTGTATTTATTTTTTTGTATTTTGTCGCATAGTGTTATTTGTTATAATTTTAAGCTTTCTAATGTATTTGAACAAACATATAAAATTGTTATGCTTACAGCATACTTTTTTATCTTTTCTTATGACATTATTATTGTTGTTATTATTTTATATTATTCTTCTTTTTTAGCACCGACAGGCTGTTGTTCAGTTTTTATATTTTACATTAATTCCACTTGTATGTTTAACCCACCTACATTAGAAAAAAAACACATTTTTCACGTTCCATTTGCTAACATGTACTTATTTTATTGCCGTTTTATGGAAAACACAAAAAAAAATTTGATTTTCACGGTTACGGTTCGGCTGAATTACTTGCATGTTAATAAAAATAAATAGTTTTGCAATTTTTTAGGTTTTTAATAGCCGAACGTTTTCGAAAAATCATTTTCAAATAAAAAAAATTTTTATTTTTTTTTTATTAAATTTAAAAAATTTGTTATATTTAAATTTTTATTGATTTCAATAACTTAAATTTGTTTACTTTTCACTGCAAATGTTTTCGTATTTTTATATCAGGCTCTTTTTGTTTCTGTATTCCTATAAAGAAGGAGCAAAACATTCAAACTGAACAGCATTGGTTTGTGAACAAAAAAGCCGAGTGACTTCACACTGCCGCTTTGTCGAGCATAAAAAGTTTTACTACTGTAGCTGCTACTTACACGTACCTCAGTCAATTGTTGCCTTTGTAATGTATTTGTAAAATAGCTCTTAATGGTTACAAAGCTCATAACTCTCTTCGCAAAATACGCAAAATAAAACACACTCACTGCCTTTTGCACAGGTTAAGTTTTGCAGAAACCAAAGGTTATTGATGGAGCAAAATCCATCTTCTCTATTTCAATGAGTAATAACATTCAAAGAGAGAATTGTCAAAACAATAACACTACAGAGAATTAAACAAATGCAGAAGAGAGTAAGTTTTCTTGCCTACAGAGCCTGCGTGTACAGGCATTGCTCTGTTAAAGAAACTCTTATAATCTCAGTAACCACAGCCACTCTAATCTATGTGGCAAGTGATTTCAATAAAATCGTGGGCTTATTTATAAGTTTCATTCTATTTTTTTGTTGCTGTAAGTCATTACAACAACAAATTAAGGCTTTTTTTATTATTTTTTCTTTGATTTCTTTGATTTAAAACTTTAATTGGAATTGTTTTTTATAAACTGTTTAATTGCACTTTTCAATTACGAATACATACATATTTGCAACTGGCCCACATTCTTATACTTTATTTGTAATTGAAATATTTATTAAGTATGTTATACGTCTCACGAAGTCACCGTAGTCTAGTAGGTAGTGTGTTGGCTTATTAAACGAAAGGCCGCGGTTCAAACCCCAGGTCAGACATCAAAACGAAAATATGAAAAATATTTCTTCGGCGATTTCCTCTCAGCAGCTTTCTAGCAAAAACTCTGAGAGTAAATAAAATTGCCATGAAAAAGTTTCTCAAAAATCTATCGTTAGAAGTCGACTTCGACCACCACTCAAGTATAAAATTAACACACACAACATAAGTGATGTGAGAAACTAGGACGTTGTACACAGGGTCAATTCGACCTCCGGGTACTATACTTGTCTTAATTGACAGGTACACGTCCTCTAACCTATCCTAACCTTCTCCATACTGTAATGAAAATTAGTCTGTTCATTAGTAATGCCATCTTGTAACTTATTAAGAAAAACTTTCTATTTAGTGGTGGACCAATTATTATAACGGTACACTCTCATTTATTTCTAATTTAATTTATTGAGCCGCTTTGGCAAGAATTTGTACACCCTACTAAATTATTGTTGTCAGATAATCTTAGACTAAAAACAATGAAATTTTGATTTAGTCTGTATTTTTAATAAATTTATCCTAACATGTAAAAGTTATTTGATTATTATAAATGGAATTAAAGACTATAAAATGACCTTTCAGATCATTATCATCCAAAATATGTACTTTAAATATTGTTATATCAAACAAAAATGAGTGGTGTATGAATTAGAAGTGGTATTTATATAATTTAATATTAAAATTCAACATCAGACACCGGTCTATCTGTCTTCGTCGTCAATATATGCTTGATTTCATTTTCAGCGAAGCATAATCTACAATACCAAGAGTAAGAGAATGATGGTGATAGGAAGAAATCATAACCTTTTGCAGGTAGCAAAAAACAAACTGTGATCTTCAAGTGACCATATATAAAAGAGTGCTCTAATACACCCGACTATAGATAAAAAACTACGCATCTTATATTTAGAAACAAAACGAAATAAATTTTTAAATTTTCGGTTTGGAACATTTTTGTACCTTTGTTCGTTAATGGGTTAAACTATAATTATCGAAAGTTATACTGAGGTTTAAGTTCTATATATTTCAGAAAAAATTGTCACAGTTGTGAATATAATTCAACAACATATTTCAAATACAAACTATATTCAACTGGCTCTCTTAAATAAGTTTCTAATTGTAAATTTATAACTATTAATAACAGTTTGCTAAGTGTGATAATATAAATATATTAAAAATTTAGTAAATAAGCAGTGAGATTATCGACATTTAATCACTTCTCAACCAGCTCAAGTTACTAAAGAATCTGTGGAGAGCCTTGATGTCGGCTCTCGACACAGAAATCCAGATCCCCATCAGCGACCTAATCTCGCAGTGCCCTGTGATAAACCCTATAATTAACCTTAAACAGGCCTTATGCAAGCCCAGTAGCCAACCTATTCTTGCACTGTCTATAGCAGGCCATAGACATCGAGAAACATAACAATCCGATCCACTCCCGTAACGCCTATGCTCTTCCTCTCTGACCCATCCATCGATGAGTCCGTAGAGGTAGCAGATTGGAAGTTCAGGACCAACTATCAAATCGCCTTCAGAAAGTGAACCTAACCTAGCGAGAGCATCCGCCGTCTCACTGCCCAGTATTCCGCTATGACCCGGAAGCCAGCATAGATGGATACGGTCTGGTCTAAAAGTCATTAACGATTCCTTGCATTGAGCCTTAGGGCAGCTTGACTGTCAACGAAGATCATGTAGGATTCCGAATCCGAAATCCAGCTATGGCCGAAAATCTCCGCCTGAAACACGCTGCAGTCATCATTTAGCCTGAAGTGAAGTTCAAGACCGAGTGCCCTATAGAAAACCACGCCACCTGTACTTCCACCTAACTTAGACCCTTCTGTTCTTTAAAACTTTAGCAGTTCATTTCACTGATACTACCGTTTGCAGCTACAGTCATTTATAAATGCAACATTAAATGGTTTTGGTTCAACCGTTTATCTCCGTATGAAATCATACTGTGAGGCTGTATATGCTTTTCATGTGAAAATGGAATAATTGGTCATTCAAATTAAGTGAACATTAAATTTCGAAAGAGTTCTATTGTATCTCCACATCACAGATAGGAAAATAAGTCAAATATTGTATTTTTTTTATTCACCAAAATGGAGCAAAATGGGCTGCTGCTAATTGATTGGAGTAGACTTTGAATTTCCATGTTTTTACATTTCAAAGACCATAAAGGAGAAGCAGATATAGTGTACAGCATTTCAAACACAAATTATCGGCTGATTGAGTAGCCAAACGGAATATATTAGGACATAAATTTTTGTCGAAATAAGGTCTCTTGTTTCGTTGGATGCCAATACTGTTTAAATATTGATGGATCATTGCACTGCACATTGCAGATCTCTGGCAAAAGCTCTAAGAGTAAATAAAATTGCCATTAAAAGTTTCTCAAAAATCTGTCGTTCGGAGTCGACTTTAAGTAGGTCACGCCATTCGTGTATAAAACACACACAACATAAGTGGTGTGAGAAACTATGTTGTAATCCTGACTAAGGGGTTGTAATGACCAATTCTGTTGTGTATGGTTCTAAAGCTTAGTGAAAAGAAATGTATTATTTTATCGATTGCTCATATGAATTACAAACTATTTTATGAAGAAACAGGTAAGAAAGTATTAATAGGTTCAGATGCTAGCGCAATAGTCTAGTAGGTAGTGTGTTGGCTTATTAGAATGGAGACCACGATTCGAACCCAGGTGAGATATCTCCACCAAAATGAAATAGGAAAAAATATTTCCCCGGTTACTTTCTCTCAGCAGATTCCGGCAAAAATTCTGGGTGTAAATAAAACTACTCTCTGCCGTTGGCAGTCGGCTTTAAACTCTAGGTCACGACACTCATGTATAAAATTAACACATACAAATTAATGTCTTCATCTTGTAATGACCAATTTTATATATATGTGTGTGCTGGTAGCTTATACATTTCGCGTGGTAATACCAACTGTAACAGTAGCGGAATGGGGATAATCCCCAGAGAATATCTTAAGCCTAATGATCTAGTTGTTTTTAATATAGGCTAAAAGGCTAATTTTATGAAAATTAGGTAAAAAGTATTGGACATAAAAATTTTATCGGAGAACCTTATCGACTTGCTTCAAGTAACGGAGCATTTTTATGCTGCTGTTTAACCCTGGACGGTTACTCTTCATATATGTACACTAAGGTTACTCTTCGTTGAATTGACGAACACTTTAGCCCTAATTGGTTACTGTTCGTCGAATCGACGAAGCTGGTTTACTCTTTATCATATAACTCTTTTATGTTTGACCAAATTTCGATCTTCGAACAATATTGGTTGATAAACAAAGCTTGTAGTGAGTAAACATACCCTGGCTTCGTTGAATCGACGAACAAAAAAATTTTTTTCGTCTACTGACTGCAAGCTTTTATTATCAACCAACGTTGTTAAAAAAGAGAGCGAAATTATGTAAAACAAAGAGTTATATGATAAAGAGTAGATGAGTTTCGTCGATTCGACGAACAGTAACCGTCCAGGGTTAAAATTGATAGGCCGCTGGTTAATCCCATATGATTTCGAAACAAATGAAGGCTAAGAGCCATTATTACAATTTACCGTTAACTAAAGGCGGGATTTTAACGGGCAGATAAATAGTTTTTCATTATTATAAGTGGACGATAAGGTAGAAGTGAGTATTAAGCTAAAGGGAAGATCATCCTACTGGTAACTCATTAGGTCGTAATAATGAAAATAAGTTAAAGGTGACTTCAAAGTTCACTTTAGCTTAAGTTACCTTTAACTAAACCCAAGTTTAACGACAAGTTGTGATAGTTAATGAACAAAATTTAGAATTCAGTGTAGACCATATGAGACTTGATTACCCTAGAGTACAGGACATTGATGTTAAGATCGAATTAATTTCTAACGCTCTAGTATTCGAGAGAGTTGTGAAAATCTTTATAAACTTGATTTTAATGCTTACCTTCTACAGTTTATATATGTCACAAGTAAATTGTATGTAAGGTCTGGAACAGTAGTTGTAGTAAACGCTGTAGCTTACGACGTAATGAGTAGCGTAGCAAGCAAAAATACGAACAGAATAGCTCTCTTATAATGTGACAAACAAACTTTTCAAAAACTTATAGAATAATTCAAGAATATTATGTGAATTTTCTAACAAAATGCGTATCAAATTGTGTAATAAATGCATATCCAACGACATATCTCTCTAAAGCAACATAAAATTTTATGTTTCACACATTTAATGAGAAATGTATTAAAAATCATAGAAACTCTGTTTACAATTTATATCTGTTCCGCGGCAAATTTCAAAAATTCGATTTTTGAGCTTCAGCTTATACTATTTTCAGATATGTAATTTTATTGAGTCAGTATTCGGTTTATTGAGTACAATATTTAAAGTGTTCAGACATAATAATATACACAGTTCAACTGCTTATTCAATATTCATCTGAAAGCTGGTAAACAAAACAGCTGGTTATTTCAACAGCATTGTTTTTTTTTTGTTTTTTTTTTTTAACATTTTTTAACATTTGAGTTGTCCAATATCAACAAAAAGTGTTCGGTTAATTGTAATATGCTCACTGAACATACTTATGACAGTGCTTCACTTTAAGTTTTACTCAATATTATAACAATTTGCGTATTTATTGCGCAATAATTAATTGAAACTTTATATAAAATGTTGAGCTCAATAATGGCGTTCATTGCGATTTACGCAATAAAGATGCGTATCTGTACACCGTATTATGTTACAGCTACTGCTACAACTATGTATTCTTTCAATTTGAATTACCGTTCCACCTTGCAGTGCTACTCTACAGCGACTCTTCTGTTCCCTACTTAAGTCAAATTATATATTTTTATATGGAAATATTATACTCTACAATACCTTATACATACACAAGTATATCTATACATTGCTTCTGCAAAATTTCTTATAATTTATTTCACAAAAATAAAGAAATAAAACCAGAATGAAGTAATTTTAAGTTTATTTTTTTAATTAAAGACCTTAGAAAATAAATAACAAAGTTTTCATTTTAAAATGCATCCGAATATATTGAAGATTTGAAATTGTCGGACATACACTCACTTAAATTAATTAATCATTACTATTGAAACTGCTATGATTTCAACATATTCGACATACACTCACTTAAAATAATTAAAATTACTAGTACACACTCATTACTATTGAAACTACTATGATTTTTACTACCGCTCTTTCTTGTACTTCACAAGTCATCATGATTTGTGGAAATGCTGATATTAGATGTCATAAATAAAGGATGAAATGCAGGAAAGCAATTGTTATTCAGCATAAAATGGAAAACGTATGTTATTCAAGACATTTAAGTTGTAAACGAATCATTTGTACCAGAATAGAAAGGAGACAAAATTGAAGTGACTTCTGTTAGGTTAATAAATACATACAAAATGTAAATCAAGTCAAAACAAGTTAACAGTCTTCAGTAAAAGTCAATTCCTTAAAAATAACAAAAATATGTCATTGTGTATACTCATCTCTTTTAAATAATTTTTTTTTTTTTTTAATAATTTCATAGCATTTATTTTTTTTAAATGATTTTTAGCTTTTGAGCGCCTATGCTGTGAGGCATTAAAAAGGCACTAAATCGCATCAACAAGTTGTAAGCAAATTGAGTTCGCAATAAATCGATTGTCAACCGTGCTGCATGACAAGTTAGCATCAAATATTGAAATTAAAAATGAAGCTTGGACTCTTACTATACAGCTGACTCGTTACAAAAACAGAAATAGAGACTGACAATGCCGGCACATTAAAGAGTCAATTTTAATAAATGCCTAAAAGGCATTATTTCCTTCAGAGACGAGAAAGTTTCATGGGCGAGTATCTGGAAAAATCTTTCGTCCAGACGGTTGATATTAAATGTATGCAATATCGATACCAAGAGAAAATGACGGTGTTGAATCCACTAGATTGAAGTCGAAAGGTAATATCCTTTCCTTTGTTTAAAATAACAAAGTTAGAAGAATGCATGCCATTAATTCTAGTTTCAGTGTGGTATTCCCTGTACATATTGTTACGTTTTTACCTTTTTAAACGTTCGAGTGCTATGGGTTTGGGTTTTTATTCATAACAGTCACAGTAGTCCTCAATAACTCAAGGCCAAACTCTGACTGACGCAATCGTCGCTAAATCGACGAACCGCGATTTTGCCGCATTGCCTATTCGTCGCTATAGCGACGATTCACACTCAAACGGATAAAAACGTTTACCTTTTTAAAAACGTTCGTTGACTGCAAACAAAATAAATTTGTGTTTCGTTTCAATTAAACTCTTCATTGTTCGTACTACTTTTGTGTGCCACCGTTTACAACTTGACGAATACAACAATATTTGCTTGTTCGCTATTTTTCTTTGCTTACAACGCAGATCTTTTCAGCGGCGATCTTCAAACCACGACTGTTCTCTTCACACTCAACGCGTCTTCACATAAGACTCACTGAATTCTTACTGCTCGTTGCCTGCTTTGCCTTGCCTTTCTATATGCCCACGTAAACAGTCCGTTGAAGGTTCTTGAAGTCGAACGTTCGGCGTTTCTTGAGAATTCTATCGCGACTTTATTGTTGTTTGTGTATCTTGGTCACATTGCTTTTTGTTGCGTTCTCGCTTACGTGTCTATCCCCTTTTCTATCATACTGATGTTGTTGGTTCACTTGAAACAAATTCGTTGTATTTGTTTGTGTAGCTTTTGCTCATTTTAATGTTAAACGATATACACCGTTTCCATTTTCGTAACAATATAAAAGGAGACATATGTCACATTTGAAGCATATGATGTCAATTACTTAGACGCCGGCCTTCCCCACGCTTGCATGACACGTCAACATTCATGGTATTAATAAAGCCGAAGTTGTTTCAAAAATAATATTCTATTGAATTTCAATGGACTCCACCAAAATCTGTATATAACCAAGGAAAACAAAACTCTTACTCTCTCAGTTGATCATTACAACACTTTAGTCCGAATTACGACCTAGCTTCTCACACTATCCATGATGTGGGTGTGTTTATTTTACCCATGAGTACCGGGACCTACAGTTTAAAGTCGACCATGATACGGAATACTCCACGCTGTGTAATATTCCAGCGGGAGTTCCTCACGATTCGGTGTTGTCACCAGTTCTGTATTCAATTTATACATCGGACTTTGAAATACTCAAAGATCAGTCAGATACTGCAATTGTAACAAAAGGTAAAGTTGCAAATGCCATAATCAAAAGAATGGAAAAAGGTCTTTAACATGCACAAAAATACTTTAAAATTTGAAAAATAAACGAAAATAAAATACAAGCAATAATATTTCCTTTCAATAAATCTCCGAAAACGATAGCTTCGATACCACTATCTGTAGCAGAAGCTGAAATTCCTCTTCTTAATACCATTAAATATCTCGGAATTGAGTTAGATACAAAATTGACTTTCAGACATCATGTTGTTAAACCCTGTGAAAAGGCAATTAAATGTTGAAGAGCCTTTTTCCCATTAATAAATCAAAAATCAACTTTGAATTATAAAAATAAAATCTTATTGTACAAAATGTGCATACAGCTTATTATGACATATGGATGGCAAATTTGGTCAAATGGTTAGGTTAGGTTAGGTTAGGGCGGAGTGGTAGTTATGATATCAAAAAGCTCACTTGAGCACGCATCCATTGGGATGCTACGGGTGAACGCCGTCTCGGTAGTGACCAAGTTCCACCAAAATCAGGGATGAGGAAGAAGTTCCTCAGCGCAAGGGCTGCACATCAAAAGCACGACTACCCTACACTGGAAAACCAACCAGAAAGTTTGATAAACGAAGCTATATCCTTGACATCAATAGAAGACAGCTACGTCAAGCTGACAAGAAATGGAGAACCAAATAACCTATATCTGCACCTCGCAAGAGATGGGCACTGACAAAGAAAGTGGATAACAGTCTCCTCTCCCTCAGCAAATCTGGGAGCCGCATCCTTTCTGCGTGTCTACCCATAACATAATGATCAGTAAGCATGGCCACTGTGATTGATATGATGCCATAACCAAGTCCATGTAACCGGTTGGTACGCCAATTTGGTCAAATAGATATACCAAAACTTATCTAAAGAAGCTGCTAACAATCCATAATAAAAATTTGAAAATTATTCTTAATTTACCTAGAGGATACTCAACAAGTAAATTGCGTCAATATTTTCAACAAGATTTGTTTAAATCAGTAATATCTAATTTAACAAACAGATTTGAAGTTCGAAATAGAGTTTCAAATTATGTTATAATAAGGAATTTGTAATATTAACTTCTTCTTTAACTTCAGTGATGAAGCTGAAGATAGAAGGATTAATTTAGAATTTCTTTAATTCTTTACTAGGTTCTTCCCTATTTTTTCCTAACTCTGCATTAATGTAAATACTAAACTATAGATATTTTTACACACTAGGTATAATGGTAACTAAAAATATATTTAACCCTACAATAATGGACATTTAAATTGATTTATTCGAAATTAATTTTTAATAACAGATATCTCCTTTGGTGGCAAAAACTAATTTTGAAGTTTTTCGTAGAAATGCCCGGCTTTTGCGTGATTTCTGGCTCAATATTCCACCAATGGTATCTTGGGGTATTTGCCTATTAGGAATAGTAAGCTGCAAATTTTTTTATAATATTTGAAACTGTAGTCTGGGTAATGAGATATTACCCTTAGACCATTGTGTAGATATTATTCTTTCACAAAACTGATTCGCATCGTTGTCGTAAAAGAATCGAATGTTGTATTGTGTGGTCAAATTTAAGGCGATCATTTTAAAATTTTCATTTTGTCCCTCATACTTTTCCCAAAACATAAGGCACTCACAGTGGCCATGGTACGCCATACCACCACTAAGATACCTCCATGTTTGACGGTTGTCGTCACTCATCTAATCCAAAAATATTAAATTTACCATTGTCTGTACAAATAAGTATTTCCCAGAAGTTATTTGACTTATTAGTGAGTCGCCGTGGTCTAGTAGGTAATGTGTTGGCTTATTAGACGTAAAGCCAGGGTTCAGACCATAGGTCAGACATCACAACAAAATACAAGCAGTATTTCTTCGGTGACTTCCTCTCAGCAGATTTCTAGCAAAAACTCTGAGAGTAAATAAAATGTGCCATGAAAAGTTTCTCAAAAAATCTGTCCTTCGGAGTCGACTTTAAACTGTAGGTCCCGCCACTCATGTATAAAATTAACACACAAAACATAAGTGGTATGATAAACTACGTCGTAATCATAACTAAAGGGTTGTAATGACCAATTATGTATGTATTTGATTTATTATGTTATTTTATAGCGTAATCAAAACGCAGTTTTATATCCTTGCTGAGATAAAAAGGTTTCTGATGTTGAAAACCAGGCTTATATTTATTCGAAACCAGAAAATTTTGTATGATCTAAATTGTTATTAAAACGTTTTCATAAATTCTAATGTTTTTTTTTATTGTTTTACAGGATTGAATTTATTTAATAATTAATCAATAGCTTAATTTGATTTTCCTCTCTAAGGAAGCATCTTTAATTTTTTCTCGACCTTATGGAGAAATTACAAACGAACGATGATTGTCTTCTAATATTTTCAGAAAGTTCTAGCTAACTTTTGCTGTCATTACGGATTTTAACAAACAACTCCTTTGACGTCAATATAATTTTGATTTGCAGTCACTTTGATGTCCATTTTCATAATTTTTCAATTCTACATAACGTAGAATTGCTAGATTTCACAAACTAAAAAAACTTCAAAAACCGTTGTGTTAGAGAGGAGTATATTTGTCTCTATCTAAGATCTATGAACAATTACTTGCGCTTTGTTTTCGATTTATTTATTTTTGTTTTGTGTTTAAAAGTTTTCTTGACTTAATTGCTTATATATTTATTCTTCGCTCGAAAAAAAATTTTGTTAACTCAAATCGACCTGATATTTCCGAAATACCATGTAATATATTTTTTAATAGTATGGTGTACGGAATCCTGTCTGAAACTGAAAACTTGAACTATATATGTACTACATTTCTGCTAATGACAGACCAAATTTTGATAATCTAATATAAAGCGCCTCACTGGAATCTACTGGGCAGCTAAAAATGGACAAGGCGTGAAAGCGAAATTACACATTGGATGAAGACCTGGAATGGAATAAAATTATTAAGTCTTTATAGTCTCGAATAATATTTACTGTTATATTCCCACACATAATTTTATAATATAACATAGAGCGTCTCACATTTATATGGTCGTTTAGGTTCCTTTTGAAGATTTATTTATCTTCTCATGTACGTTTGGGCAATACTATATTTATATACTGTATTATTGTTGTTGTGTAATTTTAGTTACATAATCCATATTTAATTTCGTTGTAAGGAAGCAGAAATAAAAATATTCATAAACTTTTTTGTTAATTTGTTTACGTTTTAATCAAAATATGCTGTTTCTCATACTAATGATTAATAATTTAATAAATTTTTCCCCTTTCTTCTAAAATTTTAGATTTTAGTGGACGCAAGTCATGAAAATTGTGGTTTTTATTACGTCATGCATTTTTTGTTTAGGATTCTGAAAATAAATGCATTTTTCATTATCAGTAACAATACCATGCAACACTAATCTTCTATCGTGTCTTTAAAGGAAAATTTCAAAAATGGTTTTTCGATTTAGCATCTGTTTGCATTTAATTCGTGTGGCACACATTTTTCAAACTTTTAAACGTTCAGCAATTGTCTTTTTCATCCAACATTGTTTGCAATTTGGCGTCTTCAAAAAGGTGTGGTGTATCACGAGCTCCTAGAACCTGTGAAACCGTTGATACAAATCGCTACCGGCAAGGTAAGGCAAACAAATTTTGCAGTATTTTCATTTCTTTTTTTCGCATTTTTGGTAATAATTTTTTTTTAAACATGTGGGCAATTCACACGACTTGGTATCGTGTATGTTGTATTGAATACACTTTTTGTTTGTGAACGCTCAATGTTATGTTGTATTGTGTAATTCGTATTCTAAACGTCAAAAAGCAATAAGAAGAAGACCAGTATTCATAATTTGATTTTCAAGCAGCAGAATGAAAAATATTGCGGAAAAAAGTAAATTAAATAATTATCTCTGGGAACAATTATAATTTTGAATTGTTAATTATTGACTCAAGTTGCATAGAAAATATTTTGTATTTGTATTCTTCTTCTTGATTATAGGCATTTACATAAATTGATAGCACGAAACCAATACAAGTTCCTAAAATATGTGAAGAAACTGTGTATAAATGTATCGGATTTTTATATGAAAATTATCAACAACAAATATACATTGTGGTATATATTCGACCAACAATACAATGAATACAACGATACAAGGGCTTGTGTGAATGGCCCAATGACTTATTCATAAATAAAGCACTAACATGTTCGCACAGTAAAGGACACTGTCCTTTGACTGAATGTTATTTTAAATTTTTTTAATGAAATGTCTTAAGCCATTTTTATTTCTTTTTTTAAAATTCTCGTTTTTATATTTTCCTTCAACCACATATTTTTTTTTGTATTATTTTCTTCTTTTTAAGAGATTCTCTAACAATGTAGGCCACTTTAGCTTACGTTAGAATAGCATTAACATACTTCCATCATGTTACACGTACATAACTGCCTTGCTCACATGATATTTTTTTTTTTTTGTTTTGAATTTTCATTGCTCTTACAGTTTAGAACTTTCCTTTACCCTCTCGCAAATGTTAAATGGCTTTACGGATAGATGTTTGTTGATTCTGTTAGTTTTGTTACCGGCCTTTGTTTTTTTTATAATCTGTGTTTATCACTGCTATTACTGCTAACAAATATATAAACTCTCTTCATATGTTATCGTGTTGTATAGAATTTATTAAGAGAGTTTGGTTTTTAAGAAGCCGATTTTAAAATTTTCAATCAAATTTAAAAATTATAATTTTCTCTACTAATTTATTTTAATATTAAAATTATTTAAAACTACTTTTCATTTCTGTAAAGGTCACTGTCATAACTTTTAAGCCCCGGTTAGCCAAACGTCTGTTGAACGTAACGGACGATACAAGTGCTTCCCGAAATTACATTCACATAACACATATATAATTGGCCACTACAACCCTTCAGTCAGGATAACGGCCTAACTTCTCATACCATTCATGTTGTGTGTGTTAATTTTATATATGAGTGGTGGAACCTACAGTTTAACACCGACTTCGAACGACAGATGTTTGAGAAACATTTCATGGCAATTTTCTTTACTTTGCCAGAAATCTGCTGAGAGGAACTCGCCGTAGAAATATTTTTTCATATTTCGTCCTTGCGTCTAATAAGCCAACACACTACCTACTAGACTACGGCCGAATTACATTACGATTCGGTAATAGTTCTCATTGCTTTTCGAATTCTAAAAACAAACGTACGTTCCGTTAGGTTCCGCGGTCGTTTGGCTAACCGAAGTTCACAAGGCATCTACGCCACCTTCTTAATATTTGTTAGTTTTATTTCTACTTAATTATGATTTTTCCTATTATGCGGGCATTTGGTTTAGAGCGGACGTGTGGAAGGTTATTAAATTGTGTGTAAACTGCTTAAAAGTTTTTCTCATTAAGTCCTGCTTAGCCAACAGTAGAAGTCATATAAACGGCACGTATGTAAACATGTGCACGATTTTGTAGTTATAAAAGCTTTAAAAACGTAACATCTGGATTAATTAAAGAAGGATTCAAACTTACTTTAACCGCTCCGTGTAGACACTAAATCTCTGGAGCGCCATATTATCTTCTAAATTCAGAAACAACTTTCATCGTTTTAATGTTCTTCGCACTGAGCAACACGCCTTAGCATTGCATGGAACTTTATTCACCTACGGATAAAAGTATAAAGCAGACTATAAAAAAGAATATGCGAAAAGTAAGAAGACTTTGCAAGTCTAGGAAATGCAATATCCGGACGCATACAAAAATAAAGCTATTGAACTCTTACATCGAATCTGTTCTTTCATTCATTGTATGTACATGATTTCAAGTCTATTGTTTGTACAAACATTTTCTATCAATTTAACAATGTCTGTAAACTCCATAAAACGCTTTCTGTCTGATTTTGTATAAAAGGTTTCCCAAAATTGCTTCGCTCTTTAACTGCCTTTATTCATGCGCATGGGTAATAAATGCTTTCAAAACTCTCCCTTCAACTTTTTCCCTTCAAGGCAAATATTTACAAACGTTTTAATAGACAAAAATATACCATTTATGTCCTTTTGTTTGTTGTTTATTACGCATTAAAAAGAAAAAAAATAAACTGCAGTTGAACATGTCAGATATCTTTACATATACGGTAATGGTCAATAGAATAGAAGCAAAGAAATATTGCTATTATTATTAATGAGAAAATGACCCGTCAGTATTGCAATATTTGGTAACCCTTTAATGCCTGTTCCAATTTCTTCCTGGTAAGCTTGACGATGTCGCTTGGTTACAACAGGTACAATTCCCTGCCCCGCAACTAGTATGTTCCCAGGTATATCCTCCTGAGATATATAAGTGCTTCATACATACATGCCATTACAACCATTTAGTCAGGATTACAACCAAGTTTCTCACACCACTTATGTTGTGTGCGTTAATTTTTATACATAAATGGTGGGAACTCCAGTTTAACGACGACTCCGAACGACAGATTTTTGAGAAACCTTTCATCGCAATTTTATTTGCTTTCAGAGTTTTTGACAGAAATCTGCTGAAAGGAAATCGCCGAAGAAATATTCTTTCATATTGCGTTGAGTTGGAGATGTCTGACCTTGAGTGTGAACCGAGGCCTTACGTCTAATGAACCAACGCACTACTTACTAGACCACGGCAATATATGTACGGGCTTCACGGGCTGTAATAATGGGTTCTTATGATTCATTCTCATTATCACAAGATCTACATGTTGTGTGCCCCTTCTATAAAACTATACCCATTCTATAAAAGTGTACTTTGAGTTTACAGTGCCTATTACAAAAACCGATTATCAACCCTCTCCTCCTAGCAAGCTCATTTCCCGGCTCATTTATTCAAATTACCCCATAACCTGGCACCCAGCGGAGGGTAACCCTGTTTTTCCTATCTGATTCAGCTTTCGCAGACAATCGGTATATCGGTTTGTTGCTTATACATAAACGACAAGATGTTAATACGTCTAGAAGACTTTTTGTTCATTGTACTCATATAACCCACTTTTGGATTGTACTCCACTTTTGCATTTCCCCAGGCTGTTGGTATATATCCACAAACGAAACCGCCTATACTTCTTGGGTATATCAATAGCTCCCCTGCATCCTATTGTAGTCAATCAGAAAGTTTATTTTAACAGAAAGGTACTCAACTTTCTGGACATCTCCTATCTTTAATGGATATCAATAACCATTCTTCTTCTTCAGGGAAATTTCATATCAGATATGATTACCACAAGGGTTTTAGATACTCTTGCTATAACCGGCAGATATCCTACATCCTAATAGAAGCTATCGCTTAACCTGTTGATGTAAACATTATTATATTCTATGATTACCAGAAGGGTTTTAGATACTCTTGCTATAACCGGCAGATATCATACATCCTAATAGAAGCTATCGCTTAACCTGTTGATGTAAACATTATTAATGATACATACATAATTGGCCATTACAACCTTTCAGTCAGGATTACGACCTAGCTTCTCACACCACTTATGTTGTGTGTGTTAATTTTATACATGAGTGGTGGGACCTACATTTTAAAGTCGACTCCGAACAATAGATTTTTTAGAAACTTTTTCGTGTCAATTTTATTTACTCTCAGAGTCTTTGCCAGAAATCTGCCGAGAGGCAGTCGCCGAAGAATTTCATAATTTCTTTTTGGTGTCTGAGGTGATTCATGATTCTATCGTTTAATTTAAGTTTAATTAAAATAATTTTATTTTTTTTCCATGTAAATCATACCCAGAAAATTTCTTCCACAAACCAATTGCTTATTACGGACAATGCGTATGAGTATGAAGTACATGCATTCGATTCTAATCAATGATACGTCGTGGAGAAATCAAATGTTTATAAATGAATGATTGAATTTTGTCAAATAATGGAATTATAATCAAAAATAAAAAAATTAAGAAAAATTCATTAACGTAATTGAAGACTGTAAAGTTTATACAACGGTTTTAATATGCAGTAATTTAACCATAGATCGAGTCTTAAAGGAACTTCAGAAACTATTGTAGTAAATTAAATATTTAAAGAATTTAAATATTTTTATTTACTTTAATTAATTTTATTAAAACTATTTTATATTATTTATTTTTATTTTTTATTTTATTTATTAATCATAGCACAACAAGATAATAATCTTATAAATGAAAGTGCTATGGGAGGACATCAAATAGGAAAAAGTAATAACAAATTGCTCATTGTATGAGTAATGAATTGTTATTACATTTTATTATCACATTTATGAAATTTACCCCGAAATTTTTCATATGATGTACATTGCAGCATGGCATTTTACGTAAAAATCAAACACTTCATGTCAGCTTGGTCTTATTTTTTTAAATGGTAATAATTTGACATCTAGCATCCTTGCTTTGCGGCGTTTTATAAGTTTGCAATTGTTTACATGGAGCCGCTTATTGTCACTCGCATCTGTAAGACTCTCAATTGAACGCTGGCTGAAACCTGATGGTACAAACCATTGTTATGAAGGGTGTTTTTTACAGAGGTATAGAACTTTAAGTTGCAATAAAACAACGATGGATTATTCGATTGACATGAATTTTATTTATCCGAAAGATAATCTTGTGGCATTACATTTTAAATATGATTTCTGGCATATGACCGCCACGGCTGGCGCGGTTGTAGTCCAATCAGGACGTCCAATTTTCGATGACTTTTTCCAACATTTGTGGCCGTAGATCGGCAATAATACGGCGAATGTTGTCTTCCAAATGGTCAAGCGTTTGTGGCTTTACCGCATAGACCAATGACTTTACATAGCCCCACAGAAAGTAGTCTAGCGGTGTTAAATCACAAGATCTTCGAGGCCAATTCACAGCTCCAAAACGTGAAATTAGGCGGTCACCAAACGTGTCTTTCAATAAATCTATTGTGGCACGAGCTGTGTGACATGTTGCGCCGTCTTGTTGAAACCACATCTCCTGGACATCATGGTTATTCAATTAAGGAATGAAAAATGTTAGTAATCATGGCTCTATATCGATCACCATTGACTGTAACGTTCTGACCACCATCGTTTTTGAAAAAGTACGGACCAATGATTCCACCAGCCCATATAGCGCACCAAACAGTCAGTTTTTCTGGATGTAACGGTGTTTCCACATACACTTGAGGATTACCTTCACTCCAAATGCGGCAGTTTAGTTTGTTGACGTAGCCATTCAACCAGAAGTGCGCTTCATCGCTAAACAAAATTCGCTTATGAAAATCGGGAACAACGGTAATCTCGTTTTGGGCCCATTCGACGAATCTACGCCTTACTTGATGATCGTTTGGCTTCAAATCTTGCACGAGTTGGATTTTGTAAGCACGCAAACCAAGATCTTTCCGCAAAATATTCCATAAAGTGGATGGACACAGATCCAATTCCTGTGCTCGATGGCGGATGGACTCATTCGGGTCTTCCTCAATGCTACGCTCTACAGCAGCAATAAGCTTCTTCTGTACGCACCGTACAGCGTCTCTGGGGATGCGAGTTATCAATAAGAGTAAACGTGGTGCGAAAACGTTCCATGGTTAATCGAATTAACTGCTCTGATGGACGATTTTGTCGACGATAAAATGGACGTAGTGCGCGATACGTTTTCCGCACAGAACCATTATTTTCGAAATAAAATTGCACTATTTGCAAGCGTTGTTCAGGCGTGAGTCTATTCATGATGAATTGCCAAACTAAACTGAGAATAAATCACTTGACAGCTGTTAAATCGGTCGCCGTCTTGAAAAGTAATGCCAACTTAAAGTTATATACCTCTATAAAAAACAACCTTTATTTCGTTAGAAACATTTGTTGTCAACGTCATGTACGTTAAAACAGTTTCCTGATGCAATGGAACATCGACTATGCCAATAACAATGCTTTCTCTTTGATTTTTCTCTGGTTTCCCGGATTCAGGTTTCCCAAAATACGGCTGTAAGTAGTTGCTAAGCATGTAGGGACGCAACATCGTTAAAAAAATCGTCGATGTTGGCAACATCGATGTTACAAAAAAATATCGATGTTAAAAACCATCGGTGATAAAAGATCGATGCATGGATGTTTTTCGATGTTTTATTTTCATATAAATAAATACTAAAAAAATATATTATTTAAAAGAAAAACTGAGTTTTTTTTATGAAAATTATTTAATAATTCATTTTATTTATCACAAAAGTAAAACAAAACAGCCTTATAAGCTAAAAAACAAATCGTATACGTACATACTTATATTTCCACAATTAAGAAATCATATAAAACAAAGCTTAAATAAATAATTATGTAATTAGTTGATCAAATAATTAATTAATTTAAAAATTTTATAAAAAATTGAATAATTTTGGTTTTAATTAAGATTGTGATTGTAGATCCCAAAAGTCTATTTCTTTCATGTGCTATTGTTGCACCAGTTACCGAAAACGAGTACTCGCTTGGCACAGAAGTAGCAACAATTGGGAGATATTGAAGTGTAATTCGCGAATGCTTTGGAAACAAAGATTTCATGTCCTCCCAAATAACGATTGTGTCGCTTTTTATTGGTGTTACCGGGGATGATAGGTACATTTGTACTTCCGTTTCGCTAATGGTAGAGGATGATTTTTGCTTCATATTTTTGTGAGTTAATAATTTGTATTATTTCCAAATATCAGATTGTAAATCATTTTCGTCATCATCACATATGTCATTATTGGCATTATTGGAAGTTGTGGAAGAGTGAGAAGCATTATATTCTCGGAAGTACTTATTGAAGTAACTGACTACTTTTTCTTTGTCCTCTGAGCTTTTGAAATACATTAATTTAAATCTGATGTAGATAGTAGTCGAAAAGGAAAGAATTACAGAATGTTCGATGTAGTCAAACCGTCTTTCTAGTTGTTTTGTTATTTCCTCTTTAAATTTAAGAACAATAAAATTTTTAGGTTTTATTTTCTCAATAACCTCACGAACACGACTGATTAGTGGAATAACTTTGCTCACAGTTACATAACTATCACCAGAAAATTCTTTTGTTAAATTTTCAAATTGATATAGGAGTTCTTTTATTTCTTTTATACAGTTTATTTTATTAATATTGCACCTACAAGAGATACCAAGTCTATAAACCTTTCAAGTATGTAAAAGCAAGAATTCCATCTTGTGCGAACATCTAATACCAACTTTTTAATTTGACTTTCTTTTAAGCCAAACAAATGCAGATTGTTTCTTTCTTAGTTCGTCACTTGCATTAACATTTTTCTTTATAAATTAACGATATAATTTACTTTAGTTAACAACGCGTTCAAATCGTTTATATTTTCCATGTATTTAGTAACAACTAAGTTAACAGTGTATACAGTAGTTCGTTCACTTAAACGCCGTCAATAACAACGAATTTAATATAAAGAACTCAAATAAATACAACCCTTAAAGCACGTCGGCATAAGGCGATGTATCGATTTTAAACACCGATGTATCGCCGACGCATCGTCCATAAAAACATCGATCTTAAACATCGAAATTTATGTGTAAAATATCGATGTTTCGATAACATCGATGTGTCGTTTGCATCCCTGTACGCACGTAGCATGTATTCAATATAAAACTACCAATTCGATTTCGGTGGACCACGAAATTTATAAAGACCATAAAATTCAATTAGTTACTCATCTACTACGACAAAATTATTGGAATTATTAAAAGCTGAAAGATTTTCGGCTCATTTTTCGAAAAGGCGTAGAAGTTGTAAATTTATCATTGTTTCCAAGTAGGACATTATCAAAGCGAATGATTTTGTTATCCTATACGTACGTAGTTGACCGAAATATTATCCTTCTGTTATATCTATGGAATAAAACATAGGACGAAACACTTTTTTCTAATGTTTGTTTGTCACGTGATATATATATTTGAGAAGAGCAGTCAGAAAGACTCTACAACATTCCAAGAAACATCTGCTAGCAATCTGCTCATAAATTGATATATTTTACTGTTCTATGTTCTAAGTAGTACCATCTTTGGCGATAAACATCCAATTGTCGTGTTTTTGGTTGTCAATACTTTCGTCAGTTAATAAGACGAGCGTCTGTTTTCTTCTTCTTCAGAGTCTTCAGCAGTAGGAATATTACATATATACATACATACATAATTGGTAAACAACATGTTTAGCGATATAAAAAGCAAGACAAAGCAGACAACGGATCAGAAAGAATTCAGTCAGTCTTTTGTGAAGACTCGTTGTGTGGAAGAGAATAATCGTGGTTTGAAGATATCCGTTGCAAAGATCTAACGAACAATTGTTATTGTGTACGCAGAAGAGTGTAAAGAAGAATAACAAATAAAGCAAATTGTTGTTATTCAAATCAAGTTGTGAACAGTGACACACAGAATTGTGCGGACAAAAAAGGATTTATTTAAAACTAAACACATTTTTACGAACTCATATTTTAAACGTTTTTAAAAGGGTAAAAACGTAACAATATATTTTCTTTCAATATATTCTGATATTGGATTCGCAATATTGTTGATAATCTTTATTTCAACTATTTTACCCTAAATTGTACGACAGTAGCCGATTTAGGATTAAACTATCGCACAGGTTCCTCATCTGACTATCTCACAAGGCATGTATATGAGAACATCTGGATGAAGTTCTTTGAGAGTTGTAGGAGCTAGTAGTAGTATCAATTCTATCTTCGTAGTTAATGGATTGTAGAAAAATAATAAACAAAACAAGTCGTCGAATTAAAAAATAAATTTCTTTAATATTTTTACAGCATGGTGAACGAACAAAATTGTCGAAATTGAGACGATACACATCCACATGAAATTGAAGAGAGTCCAACGCATTTTGCAGATTTGGAGCTGACGGCGCCACAGTTCCACATTACTTTGAGATCTTTGATCTACAGATAGGTGATTACCAGTTTCAGCAGGACGTCACTATATGCAACGCAGCTCATGCTGCATTAGGTAATTTGCACGAGTGATGTGAACTAGTCGAACAAGTAAACTGAAATCTTGCGATTTAATCCCCTTAAACCTTTTTCGATCTATACCATCTATCAACTTCAGCCGGATTTACGACTAGAGTAATGGGAAATTGAACACTTCGTATGCGCTCCACCCAGAGAATTCGTGGTGGGCATTGTTGAACTATGTTATATTCCATAATAATTGCCGCAATAGGCCTTTTAAACGAATAAAAAAATTCGATGATATAACACATACGATTTGTTTCATTTAAATTAAAAATAGCAAGTGCCTATAAATACTTCATTAAAGAAAATTTTTGGTATTTTCTTATGGTTACTTCACTTCAGTCTTTACTTTATTTGCTCATATATTCCTTACATTTTAGAGTTAATTTTGAATATATTTTTCGTCTGCTTTCGTTTCAACTCAAATCAACAACTACAGCAACACCAATTTCTACATCAACGAACAAAGAAAGTTATAATGGATGTTCAAATGGTCGGCGAACTGACACTTATTGCCATACAGAGGTGATGCAAGGATATGTATTAAAGTTTGAAAAAACAAACGATTGGAAATTTTTAATTCAATACGCCTTTTGCATCTTTAAACTTTAAATTTGATTTTGCAGAGTCTGCACTCGCAGTCATTGTTCTTCGAGCGGCGAAGAAAATGTATGTTGTCAATGTAAACATTTAATGTGCAGAAAGCGTCTAACGAACATAGCTTCTTTACAATTGCCAATTTTCAATATTTTTATAAAAATAACGAAAATGAAAAGTCAAAATACAACGTTATTTATTATTACAAAAAATTATATACGAAGTTTAATTTATTTTAGATTACATCAGGGCCAACTCATATCTGTTAATCAACCTGGACCAATGACCAATGGTGCAGTGGAACCTGTTTAAGCAACCAACTACTTCTGCTCTTACATCAAGTATATACAGGTCTATTGTATAAAACTCTAAAAACTCCATTAGAAGTAGGTATTTATGAGTAACCCAATGAAATATGGCCATATTGTGGAATTAAAGGGCACTTTGATAATAGCCCTATCAAGTATCTAAGAAGCGAGGGTTGGCAACACACATTGTTATCAAATTCTTAACTCGCATTATGCTTCTACGCATAGGAGTCCTATGGACATTTGAGGAATTTATTATATATGCAAATATTACAGCAAACATTAACATATAAACAACGTAATGTATTACAAATGAAGTTATGGAGAGATTTTAAAGCAGCAACGTACCGCAAAAGATTATAAGAAATTTAGGATTTAATTAAAATTGATTCATAAAATCGTAATGTATTACCTATGGAAGTAGTCTAGTCGTAGTGTGTTGGCTTATTAGATGTAAAGCCAGGGCTATAACCCCAGGCCAGACATCAAAACAAAATACTTTTCTGGCAGTAAATAAAAATTGCCATGAAAAGTTTCTCAAAAATCTGTCAT
Source organism: Sarcophaga carnaria (assembly GCA_958299815.1). Taxonomy (NCBI): domain Eukaryota; kingdom Metazoa; phylum Arthropoda; class Insecta; order Diptera; family Sarcophagidae; genus Sarcophaga; species Sarcophaga carnaria. Next base: position 68,443,395 of record OY283149.1, on the reverse strand, counting down.
TCGGAGTCGACTTTAAACTGTAAGTCCCACCAGTCGTGTATAAAATTAACACACACAACATAAGTGGTGAGAGAAACTAGGTCCATGATCCTGATGGATTGTAATGACTAATTATGTTATGTATGTATGTATCACCTATGGACCAAAAAGTCAGAATTCTTAACTGCCAACAGTTTTGCTACAGCGATAATTAACAGTGCATATCAAAGGTCCATGTACTTTAATATATATGAATTTTAAGTAATAATTTGTAAGAATAATTAATGTTTTTTATATTTATTTTATAAATTTATTTCTATTTTATATAAAACAAAATAATTTTTATTATTTTTTACTAACCATAAGAAAATAATGAAAACTTTCTGGTGACTCCATATTTTGCACCCCAAGAAGTCAATAAACCCAATCATACTGCTACTAATCTAAAGATGTGATTTGCCTACAAAAGGTGTAACAGGCTTGATACTGTTACATAAAGTCCCGATATGATTCCATTCGGAATCCATTCGATGGTACAAATTTAAAAATTTTATTTTTTAAAAATTCCACTAAAATTATTAATTCCATATTAACGGTATACTTTATATTTAATTGAATTTAAATTATATTACTTATACGCATCATATTACTTGTGCATGAATAATTACGCAGTAAAGTATGCAATGAAATCTGTTTTATCATGTCGTATATGAAACTATAGGAATTAAATATCACTCATACGTTACGTATTTGTAATTATGAATTTTACATATTTACAAATTGTAATAACACAAAACACACATCTAATATTTAAGTCAGCCGATTCATTTTATGGTTTATTAAAAAAAAAGTTTTTTATCATCAGGCCTGTCAAAATCAGCGATGTATTGATCCATGTCCAGGAATATGTGGCCGTTTTGCGCTTTGCAATGTTGTAAACCACACTCCGTTCTGTACTTGTATTCAGGACTATACAGGAAATCCATTTGTTCAGTGCCAAAGAGTGAGTAAGTTTGATAGGATTACAATTGCTGCGAAAACTTAGCTATTAATACGATTTTTAATGTCTGTAGTTGAACCTCAAAAGGATGTTGATCGTCGTCAACCTTCACCGTGTGTTCCGAATAGCATCTGTAAAGATATAGGGGCAACACCTTCATGTACTTGTTTACCAGAGTATACAGGACAACTACCTAATTGCCGCTCTGAATGCTTTGCAAACTCTGAATGTCCCTCGCAACAAATTTGTATTAATCAGAAATGTAAGGACCCCTGCACAGGACTTCGTGGCCAAAGTGCAGTTTTTCGTGTTAATAGCCACACTCCAATGTGTTATTGTGAGTCTGGCTATACTGGTAATCCATTCGCGCTATGCTCTCCCATACAACAAAATCCACCTGAAGTGTTCGACCCTTGCAATCCATCGCCTTGTGGACCCTATGCTTAATGTCGCCAAAAAAAATGGCGTTGCATCTTGTCAATGTTTGGCAATCCTTATGAAGGTTGTCGACCGGAATGTTTGATTCCGACTGCCCGTCGGACAGGGCATGTGTTAATGAGAAATGTAAAAACCTGGTACCTGTGGGCAGAACGCCGAATGTTTTGTTAGAAATCATTTGGCGACGTGTAACTGTATTTATGGATATCAAGGCGATCCATACCGCTATTGGGCTAAGGAAGAATAACGTATGGCAATAACAATTCACCATAAGAGTTAATTTTTTAATGCTTGTCGTTACCAAAAATGACGTCGACAAAATCAGAGTCGACACAACACAATATCGACTGAGTATTGGCTTACAGAATACCAAATGTGTGTCGACAGTCATCGATAACTGTCAATAACGACAAACTGTCAATACTAAGTCGACGTCGTCTTGAGTCGACGACGACAACCAGAATAAGGGTAATTAATTATGAGCATAATGCATTCACTCCAATTATTGATTAAAATCGATCCGGTACATTTAGAAATTTATGACTTGGTACTTTTCCTTTAAGTTTATGTTACTTATTGAATGGTTTTAATTCGGGGAACGCATTTAAATTGGGTTATAATGGCCGCTGCTTTAACCAAACACTACAGCATAAATACACTCTAAAATTAGTAAAGCAATTGAAATAAGATATAAGATGTGAGTGGAATAACATATCTGTAGTCTTTTGTTAAATTTTCTAGTTGTCAGAACCCCGCAGCATTATTAAAAGTTAAAGACTTAGTTTGCAAAGACTCAAACTGTATCTTATATTTGATTGCCTAAATTTCTGTTTAGGAGATCTTTTGGAAGAACAGTTGCGTTGTCGCTAATCCTCAAACAAAAGTCAATAGAAAAACTTGGTCATGGGTGAATGGCGGCAAAAAACAACGAAGAACACAAAAAATAAAAATTTGAAACAATTTATATTGTTACGTTTTTACCCTTTCGAAATGTTTGAAATATGAGTTCGTAGATTGCAAATAAAAATAAAAAATTAATTTGTGTTTAGTTTTAAATAAATCCTTTATTGTTCGTACAATTCTGTGTGCCACAGTTCACAACTTGATGTAAACAACAACAATTTACTTTATTTGTTATTCTTGTTTACACTCATTCGCGTAAACAATAACAATTGTTCAATAGACCTTTATAACCACGATTATTCTCTTCACGGGCAACAAGTCTTCACACAAGACTCACTGAATACTTGCTTACTCTGTTGCCTGCTTTGTCTTGCCTTTTATAATGCAGGGTAAACAGGAGAATAACTTCGCCTTCACGAAATCTCTTTAAATGTGAATATGTTGTTTACGTTATTGTTGTTTGTGTATTTTGTTTGCGCTTATCCTTGTAGTGTTATTGTTGCCTGTTTGTTTACTTGTTTAACCCTTTTTTATATTCATGTTGTTGCTATATTTTTATTTGTTTGTTGATAATGTAAACAAGTTCAATGGTTTTGTTTTTGTAGCTTTTGTTTATCATTTTAATGTTGAACGGTGTAACACCATTCCATTTTCGTAACAGCATATCTGCATTGTACATCCAGCAATCCAGCACTTCCTATCCACCTCTACGACGACCTTAAGCAAACACCGAAAAAATATTTCTGTGTGTATTTGTTTACGAATATTGTGTGAATTGTAAAGTGAAGTAAATAAGCATTAAAATGTCATAAAATTTTATTAAAATATTTCAACCGCATATTGAGAACAAACAAAATATTTAAATATTTCTAATATGTCTGAGGGTTACGAACAATAACTTACTATGGCTACATCATCGTTATTGTGAGCACTCAACTGAGTACAAGTGATTATCTGCACTATTATGTCTACGGTTTGTGTCAACGGAAATATGAAATAAATTTATGCAGGTATTAGACTTTTTCATGAATATAAGTGATGTTTTACAAAAAAAAATAAGATAAATAATAAGAAAATTGTAATACCGTGCATAAGTACTTGAAATGTCTACCCCATTATTTTGTTGTATAAATTATGTTAGTGTTCGAATAAATTTGGTTAGAAAATTTAACAAAAATGAAGCTCCCAGTACTTATATATGTAATGAGCTTTATCAAACCAAGTACATATATGTCAATTTGGAATTTAAAATAAAAATTAACTCGATTGCATTGATCTTTACTTCTATAATATTTTAATTGACAATACATGCGTATAAAATATTCATAAGTGCTCTTTGAGGTGTTTTTATGGGCGCAACCTTAATATAGTACTTCTCAAATTCTGGTAACATGGATTGCTGAATATCTTTGTAAGCAATACAGCTTACCTACGGTACAGTAATTTATTCATTTTTAACCGTAGATTGAGCCTTAAAAAATTTCATAATTCTAGCTTTACGTATCACTTTTTATACATACTTGCATTCTTACATTTTATTATCACTTTTATGAAATTTACTCCAAAATTTTTCACATGATGTACATTGCTGCATAGTTTTTTACGTAAAAGTCAAACATTTCATGTCAGTTTAGTTTTATTTTTTTCTAAATGGTAATAATTTGACATCTAGCACCCTTGCTTTGTGGCGATTGATAAGTTTCCAATTGTTTATATGGGGCCGCTTATTGTCACTCGCATCAGTAAAGCTCTCAATTGAGGGCTGGCTGAAACCTGATGGTACAAACCTCTGTTATATTTCGTTCGAAAAATTTGTTGTCAACGTCATGTGAGTTAAAAAAGTTTCCTGTTGCAATGGAACATCGACTATGTCAATAAAATGATTTCTCTTTGATTCTTCTCTGGTTTCCCGGATTCAGGTTTCCCTAAATACGGTTGTAACGAGTTGCTACGCACGTAGCATGTACTTGAATCTAAAAATGCCAATTCGATTTCGGTGGACCACGAAATTTACTACGACAAAATTATTGGGATTATTAAAAGCTGAAAGATTTTCAGCTCATTTTTCGAAAAGGCATATTAGGTGTAAATTTATCATCATTTCCGAGTAGGACATTATCAAAGCGAATAAGTCTGTTATCTCATACGTAAGTAGTTGGCCGAAATATTATTCTTCTGTAATATCTATGAAATAAAACATAGGATGAAACACTTTCTTCTAATGTTTGTCTGTGACATGAGATAAATATGAGAAGAGCAGTAAGAAAGGCGCTACAACATTCCAAGGAACATCTGCTAGCAATCTGCTCGTAAATTGATAATATTTTCTCTTCCCGAACTATTAAAGGCATACGGTTCTATGTTCCAAGTAGTCCCACCTTTGGCGATAAACATCCAATTGTCATGTTTTTGGTTGTCAATACTTTCGTCAGTTAATAAGACGAGCGTCTGTTTTCTTCTTCTTCAAAGTTTTCAGCAGCAGGAATATTACGTACATACACACATAATTGGTCATTTTAATCTTTCGTTATAAATAAGAAATGTCTGACCTGCGGTTTGAACCCTGATCTAAAGTCTAATAACCTAACACGCTACATACTAGATTTCAATTACTTCAATCAATATCAAGAACAGATAACTGAACCTGATTATTTTCATTCAATGCTTAACTATCAATTCCTTCTCAAATACCATAAACAATGTATTATTTACGATAAAACTTTACAAAATCTTTGAAAACTTAAAAAATTTTTGGAAACTTGAAAAAAGCACAGCACCAAAGGATCACTAGGAAAGTCGTATGTATCATAAGCCAGAATTATGAAGTTTTTGAATTTTTTAAGTCCTGAAATTTTTTGAAATTTTCTTTTTTTATTTGGTTTAAAATAATGGCAATAACAATACTAACGAATTAAAAAATATATCAGACATCTAACATTTCCTGAATTAAAGTTATATTGTTTCAAAAATTGGAATGTTTCATTTTTGATACAAAGCTCGATTTACGATTAAATATGTATTTAGCAAATGGAAGAGTCAGTTTTTATGCTGGCCTTATAGTTGGTTTTCTAGATCTGATTGAAATATGATGACTTGTGCAAAACTGTTTTTTTATTTGTCTAATGTATTCTGCATTGTTTTTACTGGTTGAGTAATACTTTAGCACTCTATGTTGTTGTTTTCTTATTTTATTATATTAAACGTGAGATTTTAATATTGTGAACACAACCATGTTCAAGCTTCCAGTTCAGAGTTTCAAGCTTTAGTCCTACATACGAGTACACTGTTACATTTCATGCTTTCCCTTATTCTCCCGTATACCCAATTACAGGAAGTTTTAATTAATTTACTACCACAACCGAATGTTCCTGCTGCTGACTTGTTGTTCACTTACAGTTATTATAGGCAAATGCTCAGTCTATGCGAGAACTGAAAATGTATGGAAATTAAAGAGTTTTTTACCTTTGCAAGTAGTTTTAATGTGATTACTATTACGTGGATTTTATTACTCAATATACGAGCTGGGAAAGGAGTTTCTTCTGGTTTTGAGTTCTTTTAGAATTTAATTAGTTTTGGTTTTCAGTCTGTTTACAATTAAAATTTTTTCTTTAAAGACCCATTTTGTTATTATTTACGTTTGAGATTCAGAAACAGTGAAACATTTAAAAGAGAAATGATATGCATTATTAATTAACAATTAATTATTCCTTACATGTTATTATTTCTTGCTTTCTTTTAAAAAAATATTTTTAAGGTATTTATTAATTAATAATAATGTTAACAAAATGGAAACGGTGTAGCATCGTTTAACATTAAAATGATAAACAAAAGCCACACAAACAAATACAACGAACTTGTTACAAGTAAACCAATAACATCAGTATTAAAGAAAAGGGGATAGACAAATAAGCGAGAACGCAACAACAAGCAATGTGAACAAAATACGCAAACAACAATGAAGTCGCAATAGAGGTCTCAAAAAGGCGAAATCCCGAACGTTCGACTTCAAGAACCTTCATCAGACTGATTGCGTGGGCTTATAAAAAGTTAAGACAAAGCAGACAAAGAGTAAAGAGAAACGCGTTGCATGTGAAGATAACAGTCGCGGTTTGAAGATTGCCGTTGAAAAGATCAGCGTTGTAATCAAAGAAGAATAGCAAACAAGCAATTATTGTTGTATTCGTCAAGTTGTAAACGGTGGCACACAAAAGTAGTGCGAACAATAAAGAGTTTAATTGAAACTAAACACATACATGGGTGTATTTAATTTTTTTTTATTTTGTCGCATAGTGTAATTTTTGACAGAAACAGTTTCTTTGAATAAGAATTCTTGGGAAATGCTATGCTAGATTTGTGATAAAAATTTCATTCGATGTGATTTGTTTTTAAATAATTCTCTCTTTTCTACAGTATATTTGGTTTGCAAATAAGCATCATACATCAAAAATACATAAATCAGCAATACAGAGGTAGAAACACTACAAGCTTTATAACTGGGATGGGAAACTGTGTATAGAAAAAAAAATTTTTAAACTCACTGGCTGTTTAACAACTTGTAGCAATTTGGTAAGAAAAAAACTATCAGATATTATTAAAAATAAATATTTTATTTGTTAAAAGATAAAAGAAGAAAAAAAATTTACCAACATTTTGTGGAACGCTTCAGGAAACTACAAAATATACTGCTGTTGTTATGTTAACCATCAAGAAACGAAAAGTTTTCATCTGTAGGGGATAGTACACGTATACAGTAAAATTTTAATGCGGACTGAGGGAATGACTATTTAAAATCTGTTAAATTGTTAGAAAACTAAAGAAGAAAATATTTTTATTTATTTATTATTATATAAATATGAATGAAAAGAATACTATAGAAACCGTTATACTTAATTTTGATTCTCCTAAAAAGTATATAATTTTGCTTGGGAGTATCATTTTTGTTCGAATCATTTACATTCAACTAACTATACAGTGCAACCGTGAAAATTGTGTATTTAGTTGAGCAGAAGTCAATAATATTTTGCGTCTTTCTTGATAAGCTGGTTATAAAGGCAAGGATCCATTACTAATACGATGTTTACAAAAGAATTACATTTTGTTTGACAAGTAATTTTTTTTAAATTATAAGAAACATATGAATTTGGCCAAATTAAGCCTGGTATTATAAAATGCATTCTTCGAAATATAGGCCGATAAATAAAATTCATTTTAAAATTACAGTTTTAAGTTAATAAAAACAATTGTTAAAGGACATAACAAAGTTTTTATCCAACATGAACTGTTTCAGTAACTTTTTACTTCAGTTGCACTGTAGATTCTTGTGAATGAGTTGAAAAAAGCGAATTTTACATCTCTTCACATTCACATTTCTCGGCATCCTAAGCTTGAAATGCTTATGCTTATCAAAGTGTAAAATTGCTGCAATTCATATGAATGAAATGAAATAACAGCGTGAATCTCTATTTAGTCGACATGAATCATAAAACAATGAACTTAAATTGCTTCAGGCGATTTTCGTTGTCAGTTTACGAATGACGGCAGCAAGTGTACTACAATAAAAAGTAGAATTATGACAAATTAGTTATAATTTTAGACAAGATAGCTTCAAAGAGTTAGAATGTTAAGTTGTGCTTGTCTTTATTTGTCTGCTATGTGTGTGTGTTTTTTCTTTTTCTGTTTTAAACCAGTTACTCTTGCAATGTGGTTATATTAACGTGATAATTGAACTTAAGGATGCAGTAGTTTTCAGTGCTAAGATTTATAAAAATGACATGGGTTTGAATATAAATTGTATACATACACTTATTCGTATAGAACAGAATATAAAGAATTTGTAGATCTATTACCGTGAATCGTAATCAATTAATCTGCTCACAATATCAACTTAAAATATAAAAGGATTTAAAGATAGGATCATGCATGTGTATGCTGCTTTAATTCAATGGTTGTATCTCATAAAAATCCAATTTAATGAATGCCTTTAGTCAGAAATGTGCGTTTGGAACATTAGCTCCAGATTATTTAAGGTTTTAGAAGCTTATGCAATATACACAATTCGAATCCTTACTGATTGACAAGCAGCTCTAGAAGCCTTGATGATGATTAAGTTGGTTAAAGATGCCAAACATCTGTTAATGATATGGTGAGATATTCTTACTTAATTGAACATTACAACCCTTCTGTCAGATCTACAATCTGGTTTCTCACACCACTCATGTTGTGTGTAATAATTTTATCAATAAGTGGCGGGACCTACAGTTTAAATTCCACTCCGAACGACAGATTTTTGAGAAACTTTTCATGGTAATTTTATTTGCTCTCAAACTTTTTTGCCAAAAATCTGCTGAAAGTCGCCGAAGAAATATTGTCTTCATATTTCGTTCTGTTGGAAATGTCTGACCTAGAGTTTAAACCGTGGGCTGACGTATAATAAGCCAGCAGACTACCTACTAGAATAAGTCAACCTCGATTGGTGTTCCTTTCTTGTCGTTAAAAACTGAGGTTAAACGAGCGCGATCAAAGTTGACGCAAATCTGATAGCATTTATTTGAAGTATGCACAGTGATTAGAAACATAGTAGATCTTTGCCTCACTCGCTATAGGGCTACCTACTCCTAGGAGGACAATGAGACTTTCAGTCACTTTGTCATCATTTAGCGTTGTCTCTATAACAGATTAGTTTCTGATGACGATTTTTAAAATAAATACAGAAAACCTGTAATTTCCGCCAGTGATTTTTAGGTAACGAACATATCCAAAAATTGTAACAGTTTATTAATAAAAAAGTTATTATTTTCCTTAAATTTATATTCAACAAATCTCTTTTGTAAACTTAAAAACAGATTTAAAATATTTTCTTTTCGTATTGACCGATTAATTGCAATTTCACCGCTTCATGAAATTGTTCGCAGTTAAGAGAATGGAATCTTTTGATAAATTTCCGTAAACTGGCATTAATTTTTTCCTTTCATTAAATTTAAATTGAAAGAGTTATCAAGAGATGCACAATAAATAAAGAAGAGAAAATATTTTTTAAAACTTATTCAACTGCAATGCCAAAGATTTATAGCCGAATCAGAGCAATTAATTTTAAATTAAATGATAAGAACTGATTGAATGTGGCTTTAAATGTGAATTTCATACATGGGCATGAAGGATTTTCATGTAAAAGTCTTTAAATTAATGCATATTAATGGATATCCATTATTCTGATTTCATTCCTACTTTACTGTTTAATACCGAATATGTAATCTCATTACATTACAGTTACTCAGGGTAAACCATGTGAACTATGGGAGGAAATTGTATATGATAATATTAAGGTGTCTACAGAAGAATTGCTAGAGTTTCGTTGTGGACACTCAAATTTGGATAAATCTGAACATATTTAACGTTTGTGGTTTCTTATTTAAGGCACACATAGTACTATGTTTAGGCATGAATTTTAGTTGCGTCAATATTCGTTTAATTGACAAAATTATTTTAAGTGTTCAGGCATAAGCAAATCAGCTTATTCAATAATCATTTGACAGCTTGAAAACAAATACATTTTTTTTATTTTTTTATAACAATTCATAAATTTAACACTAAACCTACCGTGACTCATTTAAGATTTTTTTTACCAGAATTTCTTAAATATAACATTATAACACCGCTTTTTGCCTTTACGACTTCTATTAAAAAATATATCGAATATATTTTTGAAGACTTAATCCTATCTTGTATTTTTTGTACTGAGGAATGCATGTAATCTGCCCTGACTACTGCGGGAAGTTATTTGCCCTGAGCACAGTTTCTGTATCTTGATGATTGCCTGATATGATTCGGTATATTGAGGTAGTTTGTTTGTTTTCTGGCAGATGGATATTCACTCTACTGCAAGCGAGTATTACAGTAAAAATTTCTTGTGCTATTTTGTTAATAAAAATTCCGCTTTAATTGTTTTGTTATAGTCCTTATCCCCAAAATTTCGAAATATTCAAAATATTTTAAATCATTAGAATTTTTAAATAATATGGTATATAGTAGAAATAGAATGGAAAAGGAATAGAAATACAAAAAGTATCGGTAGATTTAGTTTAGTTTAGTTTAATATAAATAAACTTACTTTCCAATTAAATGGCAATTTATTTGACAAATTTTTTTTTTTCATAAGTTTTAACGTTCTTACTGAACATACAGTGTTGCATTTTAAGTTTTACTCAATATTATAACAAGTTGCGTATTTATTGCACAATTATTAATTGAAACTTTATACGAAATATTGAGCTCAATAAATGCATTTATTGCGATTTACGCAATAAACTTGCATATCTGAACACCATATAAGTTTTACAACTTTGATAAAATTTATAAAAATAAATCTTTACGAAGTCGTACTTACTTTGCCTTGGTTCTTACCTTCTTAGGTAGTGTTCAACAAAACGTGTAAATAAAAAAGTTCGTTCATTAAAATTGGTGTTCTCTTCGGGCAACTTATCATCATCATCCGCACTGTTGAGGCCCATTTCTGGATGATTGGCTACATAGACAAACAACGGAATGTAGACGATACCGAATACTTTTTCTTTTTGGCCTGAATTAAATAGTCGGATGCAACCGACAAGTAGTCTCGACAGGACGGGGTTACATGCTAACCAGCTTTTACCACATTGAGTATTCCTTATGAGCGATTTGAAGGTATGGTCATCTCAGGTGGAAGTGATGTGATGTGAGTGACATCGAGTGTTTCTACGACGTTAGACTTGTTTACGTGTTGTTTTCATTAGTCGCAGATGAGTCACGCTCTATGCCATCGGTCAAATTCAGTCGAAGTTATTTGCCAGAGTCATCGAAATTTTTACATTTCGAATGCACTCTATCCAAAGAAGTCGTGGAGGATATTTGAACGCTGATATATTCCACCCAAAATGTCATTCATAACTCCTTTAAATTAGTGAAAAACTCCGATGATGTCTTACACACATTTTTTAGTTGAATTTAAAGATAGAAAGTTCTTAAAAAAGACCCGGTGCAATAAAAACAAACAAAATCACTCGGATCGAATGGAGTATGAGCTCTGTGACGAAAGATTCACAGCTTCTGAAACAAGAAGTCTACCGTTGGTAATGCCAAAAGAAAAAGCTGGTCAACAACTGAAGATGGGTTCAAGAGCATTAACAGGAAAGTAACCCGAAAAGACAACTGGCTCGTTGACTCAACTCAACTCAAACGTTCAGCTTTGAAATATTGCGTCAAAGGGTAGGAATGAAGTCCATTGCAGTCCAAGTTTTAATTAAAGGAAGGGTACCATCGCCTGGTGTAATAGTAGATCCACGGAGCAAACAACAGATATCTAGATATATGGGAAAGGTATTAACCTGATCATCATATCCTGTTGGTTCATGAAACACCTCAGGAGTGTTGAGAAAATCTCTGCGAGCAAAATCTGCGCATAGATTTTAAGAATGGTAAGGATAGCAGATCTTCGAAGGGAATAATCATCAGTCTATTTAACACCCTCAGAGCACACTGAACTAGAAGAGGTAATCATATCTGAAGTGACGCTCCAAGCTTTCATTCTTGGATGGATTTATTCAGTTATAGAAACAGCAACAAGTGACAAAGATTTTCATAAATATATTGTTACGTTTTTACCCTTTAAAAACGTTTCGTAAATTGCAAATAAAAAAAATTTGTGCTTAGTTTTAAATAAATCCTTTATTGTTCGCACAATTCCGTGTGCCACTGTTCGCAACTTGATTTAAACAACAACAATTTGGTTTATTTGTTATTCTTCTTTACACTCTTCCGCGTACACACTAACAATTGTTCATTAGATCTTTACAATGGAATCTTCAAACCGGGATTATTCTCTTCACATGCAACGCGTCTTCACATAAGGCTGGCTGAATACTTTCTGATTCCGTTGCCTTCTTTGTCTTGCCCTTTATATCGCTGGATAAATAGTCTGATGAATGCTCTTGAAGCGAAATCTCTATAAATGTAAACATATTTTCGTTATTGTTGTTTGTGTATTTAGTTAACGTTTTTCCTTGCAGTGTTGTTGTCGCCTGTTTGTTTTCTTGTTTATCCCTTTTTGTATACTGTTGTTGTTGCTATATATCTTATGTTTATTCGTTGATCATGTAAACAATTCCATTGTTTTTGTAGCTTTTGTTTATTATTTTAATTTTAAACGTAACAATATGTTACCTGGATTGAAGCATTGTAAACACCAGGACAAAGAAACTCAAGTCATTAGAGTGACTTTGGCAACAAAAACAGTAAAAGTACCGGACGTGCTATTGTCAATTGTTTACACAAGTAAATATCTACGATAGTTTACCTCTGGAAAATGACATAAGCAAAGGTGTGTGTGTTTATATATAAATATTTACCAAAAATTTACCACCTGTTACTTGCTCAAAATATAACACCGGAAACATGTTTACGAACTCTTGCATCCAATAACACTTTGTAGCCTACGTAAACAAACAATATTCATACAGACGGATGTGATGGTTTAAGTGAATACGTTTAACGAAAGTTTAAGAGAACGAAAAAGTATTTCTGTATGAGTTTCAATAAAATAAATAATAAATATTTATTAACAAACTCCATCTCACATGTGCTATTCAAATAGACCACACCTAACCCTATATGAATATGGATTTCTGTGTACGTTCAATATAATTGAAATCAAATTAAAACAAAAACACAATTATAATGAATATGTTGATAGAAGATATTTAATCAATAACCGATAAGGAGACAATAAGCACGTTTACGTATGTATACATGTTTATAATTTGGGCAAATCACACAAGCCCTTGTATCATTGTATTGAGTGTATTGTTGGAAAATACAATAGGGTATGCTTGTTGTTGATAGGTTAGGTTATGTCGGAGTGGTGGCTCTGATACCACAAAGGTCACTTGACCACGCATAGCGGCCCTTTGTTATGCCACGAGTGAACGCAGTCCCTGTACTGACCAAGTTTTCCACCAAAATCAGGAAAGAGGAAGAAGGTGGTCTACCCTACACTGGAAAACCAGCCAGAAAGTTTGATGAACGAAGCTGTAGCCTTGATATCAATAGATGATAGCTCCGTCAAGATGACAAGAAATGGAGAGCCAAATAACCTATATCTACACCTCGCAAGAGATGGGCATTGACAAAGAAAGTGGATAACAGTCTCGTCCTCCTCAGCAGATCTGCATCCAAGGCAGAAGTCGTTAAATGGGAGCCTCATTCTCTCCGCATGTCTACCCATAACGCAATGACCTGTAAGCAAGGCCAATGTGGTTCAGATGACGTCACGACCAAGTCCAAGTAATTGGTTGGTACGCCTTCTATCCATCGACCCTCCCTCCTCATTGACCCAGGATAGGTTGGCTTCTCGAAAGAATTTCTGCGCAATGTCCAACTTGACCGAGGCACGTGGAATACCCAATTCAATTGAAGAAGATTCCGAAAGGAGCGCACCAGCTCTGGCGAGCTCGTCGGCCCTACAGTTTCCCGGAATGTTACTGTGCCCGGGGACCCACACCAGTGAGACACAGGTGAAGCGCCCAGAAAGAAGGTCGAGACTGCGGCGACATTCCCAAACGATCCTAGAGTTATTCACGAAACACTATAGAGATCTCATCGCGGCCTGACTATCAGAAAATACCGAGACGCGAGTGAAAGGAGCACCGTTGACGAGGATGCATTGAGCGGCCCGGTAAATTGCCGTCACCTCCGCCGGAAACACGCTGCAGCAGTCCGGCAGTCGGAGAGAAATGTTCAGAGTAGACACCGCTTCCAACCCCATTATCGAGTTTAGAGCCGTGGGTATAAATCCAGGACTTCCGGGGGGACAACCGTATTAGGATTCCAGTCGTCCGTACTCGGAATCAGAAAGTGGAAACCCCTATCGAGACAATATTCAGCAGGGAGATATTCGATGTTCACGGGGGCCACTGGATCATCCTCCAGAATAGTGGAGTGACCAGAAGTACAATGTGCCAACGAGACAGAACATTAAGTCTAGTCGCAGCCAACTTAGCCGCCTACTTAGCGAGAAGCACAGTAGGAAGCCAGTTGAGCATTGCGAACAAGGCTTTCGTGGGGGTGGTGCGCAGAGCGCCAGTTATATAAATGGCCGCAGACCTTCTGACCTTGTCAAGAAGTCTGACGGTGTGTTGTCTGTCCAGAGCAGTTCACCAGAAAGCAACACCGTATAAGAGGTTGGGTTCGATGACCGTAGGCTAATCTCTTCCCTTTCTAAAAAACTTTGGATTTGGAAAATAGGTTCAAAAATATTTGGGTAATCAATAATTTTGCATGAAAAGATCAAAAAACCGTTTTTGTCAAATAAAACAAGTTTGGAGGGTTCGAGAAAAATAAAAAAATTTTTATGAGTTCTATCCAACATAGTGAATAACTGTCGCACCGTGTTATTTGTTTTGTTTTACAAGATATTGTAATGGAAACGTCAAAATATTAAGTCAGTTGCTTTAGTGTATGTGCCACCAGTGTAATTACGTATGTTGAATTCAACTTACTGTTGAATTTTCATTCCACTTCCTCTTATATCAATACTCCAATAATATCCAATGACTGTTTTACTTTTTATTCTAACATTTTACGAATCATTTTGCATCCCAAAAGGCAGTTGTAATCTTTATCAACTTTTCAAATTCTTTGAATGAAGCTGTTAGGTTAGGTTAGGTTAGAGGACGTGTACTTGTCAATTAAGACAAGTACAGTACCCGGAGGTCGAATTGACCCATTGTACAACGTCCTAGTTTCTCACACCACTTATGTTGTGTGTGTTAATTTTATACATGAGTGGTGGGACCTACAGTTTAAAGTCGACTCCGAACGACAGATTTTTATTTATTGAGAAACTTTTCATGGCAATTTTTATTTACTCTCAGAGTTTTTGCCAGAAGTCTACTGAGAGGAAGTCGCCGAAAAAATACTTTTTGTATTTTGTCTTTGATGCCTGGCTTAGGGCTCGAACCCAGGCTTTTGCGTCTAATAAGCCAACACACTACCTACTAGACCACGGCGACTTCATGAAGCTGTTTATAAAGAATAAAAAAAGTTTTTATTTTAATGTGCTAAAAAAAGATAAAATTTTGAAAGAAAAATTTTAACTTCATAATTGGACTTCTGTATCAATATAAATTTTTCTATTCCCTCAAGGACTAATCCCTATACTACTTCATTTATTTTCTCCTTTTCCATTTTTGTCCTCTTATATCTGAACAAAGAAAACAGTTTACTAATACAAGCAATAATTCAAATGTGGAAACCATTTAATCAAACGTTTGACAAATTTTCTTTATGTGAACCGAAATACGCAATATGAGTTTAATTAGAAAAATTTAACAGAGAAAGAGGGCGAAAAGATATTTAAATAAAAATTTATGCAGAAGCAAACAAAATTATCGGTGTTTTGTGTACATACTTATAAGCAATAAAAATTAAACTTAAATTGTTGGTAAAAGCATATTTCAATCGTTTTTTGTTAAAATTTAAAAATGCAATTTTAAGGGTTAAATCTTATTGACATTAGCCTGTGAGACTTATTTTGACGATAAAATCAATGCAACGCGACATATCGACGCCTCCGTTCTATAACATTCTAAGTCGAAAAAGTGTGTTTTGAGTTATGAGCTCTCAAAGTTTTCACGCGACATACGACCATAAGTGTTCTAAGTAGATTTTTCCCTATAACTTCGGAACGGATCGGCGCATCTTAACCCAATTTTGACAGTATTTAAGTTAGAGAACGAAGAATTTAAAAATGCAAGAACATTAAAAACATATACTTAGAACGTTATAGAATGGAGGCGTCGTTATGTATATTTAACACACTGCAAACAAATTTCATGACTTTTATTTTATATATATATGTCTTTGAAAATTATATAATATATATAATAAATATATAAAATAAATGGTTTTAAAATTCAGTAAAAAAAATAGAAAATTTTTAAATATTTCAATCACTTGGAGACCATAATATAAAATAGTAATGTTAACTACTGACATGAGCCTCAGAGGCTCACATAAAATAGTTCATATTATTTTTAAGTGAATAAATCTTTCTTCATGTCTTTGTAATACGGTGTTCAGATATGCACCTTTATTGCGTAAATCGCAGTAAATGCCATTATTGAGCTCAATATTTCATATAAAGTTTCAATTCATAATTGCGCAATAAATACGCAAATTGTTTTAATATTGAGTAAAACTTAAAATTCTGCACTTACAACTTATGCGAACAAATTTTGTTGATATTTGAAAATTAAATATCAACAACGTCAAATAAAAATGGCCAGTAAGGTGAAAGGTAAGTTTATTTATTAACACTAAATCTACCGATACTTCTTGTATCTTTATGCTTATTCCATTCTCTTTTTACTATATATTAATGATTTAAAATATTTTGAATGCTTCAAAATTTTTGGGACAAGGACTATAACAAAACAATGAAATAAAAATTTTTATTAACAAAATAGCACTAGAAATTTTTACTGTAATACTTGCTTGAAGTAGAGTGAATATCCAGAAAATAAACAATATACCTCAATACATATACCGAACCATACCAGGCAATACCAGGCAAATATAATTTGCGTATGCCTGAACACTTAAAATAATTTTGTCAATTAAACGAATATTGGACGCAATTAAAATTAACATAGTATAATAAGTCATCTTCTATTTATTAAAATGTTTATCTTTTATATACAAAGTAATCTCCCATACACAAAAGCTGATTTTTTTGTTCTGCTTACTTTAACGTTCGGAAAACACCACTAAATTTTAATTAAATTTAAGTGATTCGTATATGCTTTAAAAACATTAAATTCGTTTAGGTTTTTTGAGGAGTGGAATGTTTTTCGCAAGAAGCAACCTGTAGTTTTTGTATACATGCCTTAGAGTCAGTAAGTTTTGTTACATTTTTATGTCAGTAAGATTAGGATTAAAATTATCATTTAAAAATAAGTTCAATTACTCATTTGCTTACTAACCAATTTATCGGATTTCGGCCTCACTTAACGCATTTTTCGGGCGCTTCTGCTTCTTGCACGGCTTCTCCAGTTGATCACACTAATCGATGATAGGACTTCTTCGCTTTGGCCTTTCTAACTCAGAAAACTTTGTCCTCTATGCCGACTTTCATTAAACCCCGCTAGAAATACCTGTCTTGTCGTAGCATCCACGACGTTAAGGAGCTCATACAGCTCCTTGTTGGACCTGAAATCATCGACAACTTTTACTGGTCCGAAGATATTAAGTAGGTTTTTTCTCTCGAATACTTTCAAGGCTGTTACATAAGTACTTAATAGCGTCCATGCTTCTACGCCGTAGGGAAGCACGTATGTACATAAATCAGTGAACATACATTATATTTTTTCAACGTGTTAAGGATAGTGATAGCAGATAAAGATGATTAGCGAAAAGTATTAATTTTTCGTTTTCATTTCAAGAGAAGTGCTGGAAAATTGGATTTTATGCTTGTCGAGGTCATGATCCATCAGAAGCAATATGCAACATGGTTTCGACGGTTCAGAAATTACGATTTTGATGTAAGAAAAGAAGAAAGTGGAAGGCCATCAACAAATTTTGAAAACACCGAATTACAAGCAGTATTGGATAATGATTTGGTTAGAAGCAATTGACAGAAACGTTAAATGTTGCACAGAAACAATTTGTGACCGTTTAAAACCTATGGAAAGTTTCAAAAGTTTGGAAAATGTGTGCCACATGAATTGAATGACAGACAGGTGGAAAACCAAAGAATCGCTTGCGAAATTTTTTTTTAAAAGACACGGAAGAAAATCAATTTTGCATCGAATGATACGATGAAAAATGACATTATTTCAAGAATTGTAAATCCTCTGAGACTTATGAAACTCAATACTTAGAGGAATATGAGGCAAAGTAAACACAGTAACCACAAGTAGGAATATTGCACATATTTAAGAGCATATTCCGGAGCGGTTTATTTGGGGGTCTCTACTCGGGGGAAAATATGTTTGTAACTTATTAGTTACGAAGACTAAAGTTGCGCCTTTGAAAAGGATAACTATTTCGAAACTTGAGCTCTGTGGAGCATTACTATTATATAAATTAACGAAGAGCTTAAGGCAACAATTAAAATTCCCATGTGAACTATTTTTCAGCTTCTTCGATTGTCTTCGGCTGGCTGCAGAAAACTCCGCATACTTTGAAAACTTTCGTAGCCAATCGTGTTAGTCAGATCACACAGCTTGACCATTGGAGATACATAAAGACAGATGAGAACCCCGCCGATCTTGGAAGTCGAGGATGTACCCCGCAGAAACCTATGGAAAGCAAGTTATGGTGGCTAAGTCAATCCTCTAAATGTTGGCCCAAACCATGTATTTTAAGATCCAACTGATTTAGGATCCCAGAATATATAAAATTTTCATTTACAAACCAAGCAGGAAGATATTTTGAGCGAATTCTCATCATTCCCCGTAGCCCTAAGAATTCTAAGTTAAAGCGTTCGCTTCATCAATCGTCTTCTGAAACGTCCATATGAGACACAGAAATACATCATCGTCAATGAAATACAATTTGTAAAAAAGTTTGTAATTTTAAGTGCACAACAAATTCATTTTTATTTAGAACATGATTGCCTTAAGAACAATCAGCTCATAAGTCGAATACTTTCTCTAAATCCCTTTCTTGACCAGGATGAACTACTACGCGAAGGTGGTAGACTCAATAATTTCGGATTAAGTTTCAACGAGCAGCACCATAATTCCTGAAAAATCGTCACTAGCTAAACTTTTAATTGGATATACCCATCAAATTTTACTTCATGTAATGGTAAGAGCCGTTCGACAGGGTTTTTATATTCCGCGGTTGAAAAATCTTATTAGGCAGTGTATCAGAAACTGTAAAATCTGCACCGTTTACCAGCACAAAGTACAGGATCAAATAATGCGTGCGCTACCCCGTGAAAGGGTTACATTTTCGTTATCACTCTCTTACACCATACACTTACATCCATTCACACTAAAAGCCTCCAATTTGCGGAACTCAAAACTTTTAAAAGGATACGCAACAGTTTTCGTTTGTTTCTCTACACTAGCAGTTCACCTCGAAGTCTGCTCGGAATTATCAACAGATGCGTTGAGCTGTGTTCAACATATTTTTCTTAGTGTAGTAGCTAGCATTGTGAATAATTTCTAATTTGTTATACAAATGTCACTGACTTCTTTCTTTATTATATATTTTGTGAATTTCCAATTGATATTGGTTTTATTAAAACCTGTTGAATTAATTTTAGTTGTTAAAAAACCGCCAAGAAGGCAATGTATTTTAAGTAAACCAACTGTCTGTCTTCTCAATTTATTCTTCCAGAATATATATATCCCATTCATCAACTCACTTTTCTAGACCCTAGAAGTTTAGTTGACTCCTAGTGCCCACAAATGTATAACGATTGGACGGTCATAAATGTATCAAAAGCCATGCTGGTCAAACACAGGCCTTTACAATATTTATGGCCTTTATAATTTCTATTTTTTAAACTCGTTCTTTAATATAGGCTTTTCTATGTACGTCCAAAACTTGATTTTACCTATGATACAGCCATACCTGTTAATTAATGATTAGTAATCGTAATGATTAGTAATTTGATTACTTTTTTTGAATGGTGAAATAATGATTACAATTACGATTATTTTTGGTTAAAATAGTTAATAATTGATTACGATTACAAAATAATCAAAAAATAATCAGGATTACTGGCGATTAGTCTAATAATCAAAAGGAATCAAAAGTAATCCAAAAGTAATCAATTTATTTTCAATAATTACTTTGAACTCTTTTTGAATATTTGAAAATAATGAAATAGAATTATTGAAAAAAAATTTGATTACTTTTGGATTACTTTTGTATATTTGAAAATAATCAAAAAGAATTATTTAAAACAATTTGATTCTTTTTTAAACTTCTTTTGATTCTTTTTGATTATTAGACTAATCGTCATTAATCCTGATTATTTTTTGATTCTTCGGTAATCGTAATCAATTAGTAACTAGAAAAAATTGTTCATAGAATTATATAATCATTACGATTCTTTTTAAAAAGTAATGTAATTGATTACTAATCGTAATCGAAATTTAACAGGTAGGGATACAGCAGAAACTCGGATTGTTGTGTCAACAATGAAAACTGAGGTGGAAAAATACTCACCAATATATTTGGAGAAACTCTGCTTTTTACACATAGAAGAAGGACAAACGCAAGATTTTACACTTGATTGCAACAGCTCGATAGTACATTAAAATCTGGGCTGGTCATCAGTTAAACTAAAGGTAGAAATATTTTTTACAAATACTTTAAAAATATTATATTTGTATAGGTGGTGCAAATCCCTTAAGTTGCAACATATTGCAACACTATGGCTCTTGCGAGTTAAATAATTGTTACAAAAGCAAACAACAAAGACTTATTATTTCGTTAACGAAAAAAAGTTTGCATTTACAAAGTTAAAATTAAAATTTACTTTATGTTAAGTACCTATCGTTACCATAAATATAAAATAGCATAATCCAACCAAATCTTTTAAGATACTGTACCTTCTATTTATTTTCATGCAGCATTGTATTTCTATGTAGATATGTACATAATACATCATATGATATTCATTAATTCGGCTTTAATAAGACTAATAAATTGCATATGAATTATGTATGGAATACCACATGAATGCATATACAGGTAAACGGAATCATAAATTTCAAGACAAAAGACAAATTTATTTAGAATGTGTGCGGAATTGTTTAATATTGCCATAAATAAATAAAATTAATTTTGCAAATTAATTTAAAGAAATTATTTGATGTTCTTTGAAACAAAGAAAATTACATCAAAAACGTTCAATTCATTGTAAAGTTTTAAATAGTTCAACTTCAAAAGAAAGTAAGACTAATAAAATAATCCAAGAACTGTGATAATTCTTATTTACTTACTTAATTGGCCATTAACAGCCCGATTAACGGATTTCGGCATGCCGCAGCGCATCCTTCCAGGCGCCTCTGCTTCTTACGCGCCTACGCCAGTTGGTCACATCAATCGATGACAGGCCTTACCCGATTTGGTCTTTCCAACGGATGCAAGGCCGTCCTCTTTGCCGATTTCCACAGACCCCCGAATGAAATACACGTCTCGCCGGAGCATCCTCCTCCATTCGAACGACATGGCCGCTGGATGGTTATACGCTGCACAACGTCCATGTCGTTGAGGCGCTCATACAGCTCACTGTTGGATCGGATGCGGAAATCATCGCCAACTCGCACTGGACCCAAGATCTTGCGTAGGACTTTTCTCTCGAACACACTCAATTGCTGCATCAGTGCTTAATAGGGTCCATGCCTCTGCGCCATAAAGAAGCAAGGGTAGGATGAGCGTCTTGCCTCTGCTACTCAATTGCCTATTGAGACCATAGTAGCACCTGTTGGCGAGAGTTATCCTGCGCTTGATCTCCAGAGTGGCATCTTTTTTGGTGGTAACGGCGGAGCCAAGATAAATAAATTCTCTGACTGTCTCGAAAGTATAGTTATTTGCCGTGATCTGGGATCCAATATGCCGCACGTCTCTACTTGTCGGTAACATATACTTTGTTGCCCTCATTTACTCCCAGACCCATCTTAGTAGACTCCCGTTCAATAGCCAATTCAATTCAATGAGCCAATTCACACCAGAACATTTGTGCTGACGTAAAATGATAGTTTATTGGTAAGAGGGGTGAAGAGAGTGATTTTTCGGTGGCGTAAAGTTTCCACCAGATACAACCCCGCATCACCAGCACAAAACTAATACATACACATTTTTAAAAATCAGGGTTGTAAATTTTTTTTCAACAGAGTTGATTTATTCGTTAGTTGTATTTGAAACAATGAACATGATCACAAAGAAAGGGAGATGGTTGCATAAAATCATTTTCCTTTTGGATTTTTTTCTTTA
The DNA here is from genome assembly GCA_958299815.1 of Sarcophaga carnaria. Lineage (NCBI taxonomy): Eukaryota > Metazoa > Arthropoda > Insecta > Diptera > Sarcophagidae > Sarcophaga > Sarcophaga carnaria. The sequence goes on along the minus strand of OY283149.1, from coordinate 68,421,089 downwards.
TTTGTTGTTTTTCCATTTATAGATTCCTCTTTATTATTGCTTTTGCTATACATTGTGCTGTCATTTAGAAATTCCAATAAAATATTTGTGAATGAACAAAAAGATTTTTGTAAATAATTAGTTTAAATAAACTGCACGTAATTTATAAGCAAAATAGTAAAACAAAAATAAATGAATTGAAAATAATTATTAGTCGAAAATTTGTGAAATTTCGCATAGAATAATTTTAAAGTTATTCGTTTATTTGTTGTGTACCACAATTCGGTGTTGTGTACACTTAAAAAGCCAAACAGCAAATGAATGCAAAAACACTAATACATACAAAGCTCTGTATACGTATACATTTGTTTCCAAAAGAATATTCATCCCGTGTAAATTGAAAAGAACAAAAATTGTGCGACTAAAAAATGTGCTAGTGTGAATTGGCTCAATATCGTCAGCGTACACAAGCAACTGGACACTTTTTTGAAAAATAGTGGCATTGCGATGCACTCCCGCCTTTCGCAGAACACTCTCCATGACGAAGTTGAAGAGGTCGCACGTTAAGGGATCGCCTTCTCTGAAACCTCGCACGGTATCAAAAGGTTCGGAGAGATGCATTCCTACCTTGACGGAGCTGCAGGAATTACTCAACGTCATGCTGCATAGCCTTATCAGCTTCGCAGGTATACCGAGCGCAGAAATTGCGGCAAAAACATGAACTGTGACAATATTGAGATTTAATTGCATGTTTTCAAATGTTAGGCAGTGATGGGTTATTCCACTCTATGAAATTCTATGTTAGTCTACGCTAGGATGAAAACAAAATTTTCTGGTAGTATTTCAATTATATCGTATGAACTAAATTAGAAATTCTATTTGGTGAAAGCCTCAGAACTCGCAATTCAATCATCAACACAAAGCCATATGCGTACCAAAAAGAATGTGACTGCTGTATCAGTAAGCTTTTATGAAGACGACGAAATGTCTATTAGTCATCATCCCCAACTTGTTAGCCTTTGTCCTTCGACTATGTGAACAATTTTATGTAACGGTTTTTCTTTCGTGCCTATACAAGCTCGATATTAATAACGGTATTATCCGTTTATTATTTATTTATTTATTTATTTATTTACTACCGTCATCGCTACAATATTTCTAAGAGAAAAATTTAAGCGTCTAATATTTTGGACAAAAAATCCAAAAGGGTTAATTATTATGAGCTGAGTAATACGGTGTTCAGATATGCACCTTTATTGCGTAAATCGCAATAAACGCCATTATTGAGCTCAATATTTCATATAAAGTTTCAATTAATAATTGCACAATAAATACGCAAATTGTTATAATATTGAGTGAAACTTAAAACGCAGCACTGTCATAAGTACTTATGTGAGAACGTTACAACTTATGCGAACAAATTTTGTTCAAATTTGAAAATAACAATATCAACAACGTCAAATAAAAATGCCGAGTAAGGTGGAAGGTAAGTTTATTTATATTAACACTAAATCTACCGATACTTCTTGTATTTCTATTCCTATTCCATTCTCTTTTTACTATATATTATTTAAAATTTCTAATGATTTAAAATATTTTGAATGCTTAAAAATTTTTGGGACAAGGACTATAACAAAACAATGATATACGAATTTTAATTAACAAAAACACACTAGAAATTTTTACTGTAATACTTGCTTGGAGTAGAGTGAATGTCCTTGTGCCAGAACACAAACAATATGCCTCAATATACCAGGCAATGCCAAAAATGTTCAAAACATTACAAAATATGCGAATCAAGATACAGAACCTGTGCTCACGGCAAATAACTTCCCGCAGTAGTTAAGGCAGGTTTCATGCATTTTTCAGTAAAAAAAGTACAATATAGTAGTAAATCTTCAAAAATATATTCGATGTATTTTTTAATAGAAGTCATGAAATTTTGATTAAAAGAAATCTTAAATAAGTAATTTTTCCCGTCACAATGGTTTTAGTGTTAAATTTATGAATTGTTATAAAAAAAATAAAAAAAAATTTTTTGTTTTCCAGCTGTCAAATGATGCTGTTTTGCGTATGCGTGAGCACTTAAAATAATTTTGTCAATTAAACGAATTGGCGTAATTAAAATTCATGCCTGATGTAAGAAATAAAGAACCAGTTGTGTAGTTCAGTGATCAAAGTAAGATGATGTTCTCTTTATTTAAATTTGGTCTTATATACTAATACATTTTCTAATTCTATGAGTGACTTTCTAAACTCACTCAGTAACTTAAACTCTACTCAAATTAATTAAAATAAAATACACTCAATCTAATTTTGTTGCACTTGAATTAAGCATACACCAAAAGTGTTCTAGATTGCACATGTTCCGCATTCCCATCACTTAGGTCAGTTTACAATAGTGACACACTTCAGAAACTGGAGGTATTACTACACAAACAGCACACACAAATGTAAACAAATATGCGGTTGGTTCAAAGTAACACTTTGTAATAATTTTGGTGTAACCCAATTCACTGTATGCATGCACCTGAACTAAATCGGAGTATGCATTTGTACTCTACAATATGCATACACTACACTGAACATAAAATAAATTAAACTTTATGCTCGGTGTAGTGCAACAGACTAGAGCCCCTATTAGTTATCTGAGACACTACCCATTAGACTACCAAAGCATCCTATTGTTTATAAATTTATAAAATTTCATTTCGACAATATCCTTTTTCCGTCTTGTATTACTAATATAACTTCTCAAGTTCGGAATCTAAAGAGGCACCCTGTTCAAATTTCGCACGGAGTATCCGAAAAATCTCGAATAAGAATGTGCAGTACGATTAAAGATAATAAAAAAAAACATAAAAAAACGGAAAAACCAACGATAATGTTATGACTAGATATTAACCAGCGTAATGAATTGCTCGTTTTCGTTGTTATAAATTTGATTTTTGCTGACCAAAACTTAACTAAAAAGTAGAGGAAGTCATAAAAACAAACTGAATATTCTTCATCAACCGGCAAGCAAACATTTGTATTAAACTGGATATATAGAGTGAAAGTTTTCAGTGAGAAAAATAATATCGTAGATGTTGGCAAAAGCAGGCGTGCCAACCTTTTTAAAAGAATTTTTTCTAATTCCTATTATTAATAGAAAGGAGTAATCCAAGGGTCAGAATTTATTAACTGACAAGGTTTTGTGTTTCAGTGGAGGAAACTCCATTCACCATAAAGGACGCACCTAACATTCTCAAAGTTTTCCTTGAATCTCTACATCAGAGATCAGTAATGAATCGTTTTTTTCGCTACTCATATGTAAGTACTCATAAAATTTCGAGTATAAGTGAGTCAACAGTATTGAAATTTAACTACTCTGATTCATTCGTACTCACTTTAACATTGATTTATAAATACAGGTTGCAATGAGTATGAGTACAACGTTGACATCAAAATCACACCATTTGATTCATACGCCTACTCATTCGGATTCATAACTTTAGAAAAATACTTATGATACTCGTAAATGATTCGAGTGACCCGAATTATTCATCAAAATTTATAGTCTCAGTTGTTAATGCATTTACAAAAAAGGAGGAAAGAAAAAGACAAAGACAGCAACCAAAGCAAACACAACGCCTTCTAGTAAGTATTGTTGTGTTCGTATGCGCATCATACTTATTTTGTGATTCTTGTAAATGGTGACTCAGGGCGAGTCGAAATCAATAACATCATGCGTATTGTTAAGTATGAGTACTTCAAAATTTGATTATGAGTATTATCAGTATGATATTAAAATAAGTATGAATCCGTATAAGTATCAGAAATCAGTCATCTTTTTGAATCTCATTCCTGATCTCTGCTCTACATATCCATTATGTGTTTAATGGCTTTACTGTCAAAAATCACAAAATTTTAAAAATTTAACCGAACAATCAGTGTTCTTATTTTGAATTAATTTCGGAATTTAACACAATCTCTTTTGTTACAGAGATGTGTGAACAGTTATCTTTTTCATTTATTTTAATGAAATGAGATTAATTTACGACAGTAGCATTCAGCATTTAGTCAAAGAAGTTGTAAACTTCGCTGTAAACAACGAAGAAAATGGGACGAGACTAACTTGATGAATATTCGAATTACAAATAAAGTATACGTCCGTAGGCCAGTTGCAGTTACAGGGGCTGCTTCTTGCAGCATCATAAAAGGAAATAAGAAATGAGACTTTTACTAAAAAAAAACAAAAAAGAAAAACGGAAAGCAACAAAAAAAAAATTGAAAAAAAGGTGGAGTCACCTATAGAAAATTAATGAAAACTATATTTTTAATGTACGAGAAAATTTTAAAAATCAAAAAAAGTTTTGTTGAATGGCCACTGTTCGATGTTTCTAACTTAATGATATGAAGTGCCTAGAATAACGGTTAAAAAAACAAAAAAGTGAGCTTAATCGATGGGTGTTCAAAAATAGTTGGTTAGAAATTTCACATTTCGATGGATAATATTTTGATACTATTCCACCACTACAAAACATCTGCGATTTTAGAACCCAAAAGTCAATTATTTACATTCTGACTATCTGTATGAAATTTCAATTTATGTCATTAAGAAATATTTGCAAAGATCCAAACGAATAATAACCCTAGTGAAAACGTGAAAACTTTCAGTTTCAGCTGGGAGATGACAGATGTGTATGGGCTGGCGTTATTATAATGAGCAACACCGCTTTAATTGAATCACTTTAGTGCCAATATTGGCTTTGCTAACTCTTATCGGCTTACCTCACTCATTTTCTCGCATTACCGCATTTTTCATTCCCCCAAATCATTTGCATCGATTTCATATATTAGTAGTGAATCGCAAAGGAAATTTCAATCCAATTAATTTCTTTCTGCTAATTTATGAATATTTTTTCTGAACTTGCGGTGGGAATCTTCGAATGTTTCATAATAAGAGTCCAAAGTGCTCCATCGCTGGTGCATCTGTACATGGACCATAACGGTTATAAGTGATATTAAGGATTTTAAATAATTAAATTATTTTGTTAAGATAACTTTAAAGGTAGAAGCCGCTGCACTGTGGTCCAAAACCCCAATCTAGCCGGACAAAAGTCATTTTTTAAAATATTTAAAAAGTAAATGTTTTGTATGGTAATACGTTGACAAGTATCTAAAGTACATAACGGCATATTTTTTTTTTCTTTAAACAGCTACACTAGCATTGATATATTGCTTCAAATACAAGTAATTGCTTCTTTGCTAAAAAATTAATATCTCAAGTGACATTTACCAGTGCAAGTGAAATTGTCGTGAAAAAATAATAACAACAATTAAAAAAAATTTGTTCATGTAATTAATATAACAAAGGTATGAGTAAAAAAATACTGTTTAAATTTTTCATAAAATATGTTTTGTTTATAAATAAAATGCAATTATGTACATGTGTGTTTTAAATGTGAAATTTTTGTTTAATGTCCGAATTCAATTAGAATTTCAAATGGTAATTTATCGTACTTAAGCTTTAGTTTTTATGTTGTCGTCATCTATATATATGTAGCTTTTTAATGTTTAAAAAATTAGCTGCCGGGTTTTGCCCAAACGATTTTTATTTCATTTAGAGTTTAACATGTCCATTACAAGAAAAGAGCTGTATAATACTTGGCGTAATGAAAAACAACTAACTAAGAAAACTGATGCTGTTGTTAAACACGTTGTTGCTAAGATTGGTATTAAGAATGATGAAAGGGATGGCTATTACAGAAAAGTAAGGCAATCAGCTCGAATGTTTGTATGTTTTTTAACGAAAAAGTGGGCGCAAGCCAGTCGAACAAGGCTCACGTTCGAAGATAAAAATAAATATTGTATGGATCTTCGACCTCCAATTATGGCAGGTCTTCTAAGGAATTTGTATGTAAAACTTACGGAAACAAAGCGAAGAAATGTTGCTTATTAGAAACTTGGTCGGCAGAAGAACTGAATTTTGCTGCTGGAACAAGTCTTTATAACTCCGGGAAACGAAGTGCTGCAAGCACAGTCAAAACTATAGATTCTTCTCCCTCTAAAGCATTAGAAATAAAAAATGAGCTTTTCCCCTCCACAACCAATCCCTTACACAGGATGAGGCGTTAGCTTTGTATGTCGATGGTGGATATACAAAATACATTTATATTCTATTATGTACAGATACCAAAATCATAACGCTGATATGTAGCCTTCATACTAGAAAGTTTTGGCTGCCAAAGAAGAATGTTATCCGAGTGGTGATCTTAGAATTACTGAAATATCGGCAGAAATAGCTCTTCAAAGTTTAGTAGATCGCACTGCTAAAAGCCTCTTAAAACAACAAAAAGAAATTTTGCAGCAATGTAAATCTGTAGAGCTTACTTTGTTCTATAAATGATATTCAATGAAAACAATGTAGATGTAACAGATGAACATTTATTTACAATTTGTATGGTTCCACTTGAACTAAAAGACGATAACAAACTAATTTGGCAGAATCCACGTCTATTTTCTACGAGATTTTGTAGGCCATTAAAAATTATATTTGAAAAGGGAAGCAAGTCGCTAGCTATGAAAGAGATAGATAATATGAAAGCTCAAATAGATACGATTCTAGCTGTTGCAGTTTCCATGATATAAGACTTTTAATACTTAATTCTTAAGGTAGGCGTGGCACTTCACCCATTTATACAGAAATGGGTGTGGAAATTTTAGGAAAATCGGTTCAGTCGTTTTGTCGTCTTTAGGCTTCAAACAGACCCCAAAAAAAAAACAAATTTACGTACATACACACACATATACATTTGATTTTTTCTCTCTAATTGTTTATATTGATGAAATCTATAAACGTACCAAGTTTCATGTTGGTACGACTTTGCAAAAGCGATTTATAACTTTTGTCCGGCTAGATTGAGCATTTGAACATGTGCTTAATTTCATTTATTTTCAGTGTGGTAACTTCGAGAACTTATTGTAGACTTGTTATTTTTATTTCTATCTTTTGTGGCCCTTTGTCACCATTCTTCCAATTTAATTTTTGTTTTTGTTATTGTAAATCTTTATTATCCTCAGTTTTTCTATATTTATTGTTGATGGTTTGTCTTCTACTTATTACAGAATAAATACTTTACCTTAATCCTTAAAGAGTCATTGCATGATAGGAATCAACTTAGCTTTCCCCAAAGGGCACCTACATACATATGTGTGGTATGAGGACACTGAAAAGAGAGATTAGGTGATTAGGTGAATAATCTAAAGGCATTTCATGCCTTACAACAGCAATGAATGCTAAAATATTTTGCTGTTTCACTTTTTAGGTTTTATTGACTGTTTGATAGTTTATGTGGATATGTTTTATTACTTGTTGTATGGCCAGCAATAACTTTTTTTACCCACTGGTGGTATGCTAAATACCAGTTGTCATAAAGGAAAGCAAAGAGGCTTTGCTACTTGAAAGGTATTAAAAAGGACTTTGAGTGTGTATAAAAATCACTTATGTTTTGTTCTATTCGACCACAAAACATAAGCTACTTAAAAACTTAAGTTCGTATTTACATCAGTGGTGCTCAAACACATACTATCATAGTTTTGGTTGTGTTGGTAAAGCAGCGGAGAACAAAATTCAACTTAATTTTTGAGAATCGTACACTGGGAAAATAAAAGAAATAAAAAATTGGTTTATTGTGTGGCGTGTATGTTATTACATAATGAACTTATGTATGTATGTATGTATATATGTATTGATGAATATATTGATGTATGTATGTGTGTATGTATGTATGTATTGATTAATATATTGAGGAATGTGTGTACGTATATATGCATTGATGAATATATTGATGTATGTGTGTATGTATGTATGTATTGATGAATATATTGATGTATGTATGTATGTATATATGCATGGCTAGCCTCGTAATGTCTTTTTATAAAAAAAAGAATTACGTCAAAAAGAGCAATAACACACAATACATTGTGCTTTTCCATTAGTGTTTTTCATTTCCCGGACTTATTCATTTCCCGGGAAACCGGGAATGATTTTGAAATTTTCCGGGATCCCGGGAATTCCCGACTAGAACATAAAACCATATATTTACATTGTTAAGTATGTATGTAAGATATTAATGAGATTAAAAACATAAAAAAATAACAATAGAAACATATAAAAGGTAAAGTTTTTTTAAAAAAATAAATAATTCAATGTATTTTAAAAACTAGTTAAAAATATATACATGAAACATAAAAAACTATATATATATTAACATATTTAATTAATACTTTAAAATGAGTTTTTAGAAAACGCTCTCGCTTTCAACAGATGTTGGCTTAATAGTTAACTTAATTTAAATGTTATTAAAATGTTATTTTTTGCATCGTTTAAAATGTCCTCAAAATTTTTATCTTCTAAAATATCATTATCGTTGCTTTCTATTTCTTCTAATTCTATATTTTTTTTCAGTAAAAAGACGGTTATAAATTTGTTCTACATATAAAATAATTGAGTGTTTTAAAGGATTCAGAAAAAATTTATTATTTTTATTAAAAATTTCAGGATCTTTCAAGTATTTGGTGAAGGTATACAATTTTATATCTCTTCTTTCTCAATTCTGCATATAAGAGATTCAAACATTGTCATAACGTATTCACTATCACATCAGCTGTTATAATATTAACTTCTCGACGACATAAAGCTTCCACATAGAGAATTCCATCTGGTTACTATATCCAATACAAGGCAGATTTCCTTATTATATTCGGCCAATACATCTTTTTGTAACACAATTTTTTGCTGGACTCTTTCTAAACAATTTAATAACACGACGAGTTTGGTCTAATACCAATTTGTAATTAGTATTGATAAATTATAAATGTTGCCAAATAGTAAAAATTTTTCATTACCAATAATTCCCGGGAATTCCCGAACAAATTTCCCAGGATTTCGGGATTGAAAAATTTGCGGAATTCCCGGGAATTCCCGTCCCGGGATTTCCCGTGTAAAACACTAATTACCATCCATATTCTCTATAAAAAAGAAACCATAGTCCCAATTTTCATCAAACATATTGCTGCGTGTATTTGCAAAAAACAAAAAATCATTCAGAAAAGTTGCGTAGCGAGATCTTGCTTCCTCAAGTGCTAAACATCAACTGAATTGATTTTGTTCTCTGAGTTCAACATAAAACAACAAACAAAGCAACAAACACACGATCATTATAAGAAACCACACAAGTAAGCTTATAGTGTAGATGTAGCAACGCAGCGTCAGCAGAATTTTCTTTGCCTATCACATGTGATAGGAAATTTAGTTTTTGAACGTCACTGATTTACATACATACATACGTATAAACAACAAATCATGTAGATTTGTATGTTTATCGTGCTGACTACATTCAAATTCATATGCTCTTCTTTATAATCCCTAGCTCTACCATTTTTGTAAATAAAATCTAATTACATAAGCGAAGAAAAATACATTATCCTCATTACAAAAGCGAATTGATACCTCTTTTATGCCTCGATATGAAAAACATAGATGATGACACTGTAAAACTTTGTATTGATCTGATACAGATATGATCATACATTATTATAACCTTCAGTTAGGATTACGACCTAGCTTCTGCGCCACTTATATCGTGTCTGTTATTTATATACATGAGTGGCGGGACGTACAGTTTAAAGCCGATGAGGTCTTTGAGAAACTTTTTTTTTACTCTCAGAGATTTTGCCAGAAGACTGCTGAGAGAGGAAGTCGCCGAAGAAATATTTTTTTTTCATAATTCGTTTTGTTGGAGATGTGGTTTGAACCATGGTTTCACGTCTAATAAGCCAACACACTACCTATTAGACTACGGCAACTTCAAAATTTGTAATTAAGCTTTGTAATCCCACGGGAAATATATTCATGCCTACATTAAATTTTAATAAATTTTTATTTTTTCCTTTTTATTTTATAAAATTGAATTTATAACTTTTTTAAATTCTTTTTAAAAAATACCATACAGTACGTATGAGCGATTTGAAATTCGATTTACATCGTTTCGATTTACGTCATTTTTTGAAAACAACCACATCGAGGGATTGATGTATTTATTCTAATGTATTTATACTAATGTGGCTTTGTTATTAATATTTTAAACATCTTCCCTACTTCTTATGGTTTCATAAGTCGATCTGTATTTATCTCTATTCTTTGCTATTTTGTTATTGCTTCTCTTTTTTAGAACAAACATTTTACAGCCGTATTATAAGCATTTTAAATAGTTCCTTAAAGCTTTTTTCAAAAAAATTCCTTAAACTACTATTCAAAATAATTATTTCCATTCGTAAACATTATTTAAAACAAAAAAAATTTAAATTACGTACAAACCTTCTTTAAACATACTTTAAATTGAAATGTTATTTGTTTATTTATTTATTTTGTTTTCTGTATTGCCAAAAGTAGTATTTTGTACTGAAATTGAAATCATTAGAACAACACTATGCGACAAAATAAAAAAAAAATTAAATACACCCAGGTAATGACATAGTACAGGTTGTGAGTTTTGTTTAGTAGAACTCAAAAATATTTTTTTATATACCTTGAACTTTCTAAACTTGTTTTATTTGACAAAAACTGTTTTTTTTTGGACTTTACATACAAATTTATTGATTATACAAACATTTCTGAACCGATGTCCAAAATTTAAACCGTATTAGAAAGGAGAGGGATGGGCCTTTAAAACTGTATACGAGTACATATGTATATACATTATTTGACTTAATATGCTATGAGTTTTGAGGAGGTAAACTTAACAAATGCTAAGTTTTTCATATTTTTTCAAGTTTGTCCGTTCATAGTAGCATACTTTAATGAAAAACTATAAAATAAGTGATGACATTCTAAAAGCGCGTTATCTTGTTAAGAGATTGACACTTCGTTTGATTAATTTGGACATAAATTACCGTAGTTATTATTTAAACAGTCTAACAGTCGAGTTATATTTTTCATATATATATACATACATTTTTTCAAATGAACTTTTATTTCAAAAATTTTCAGAATTTTTGCTAAAACTTGATTGTTTGTCACAAAATGTGTCAGTTTCACGTTTGAGCGAGAAGTTGAGAAGTTGGACATGCTTGCGCAAAGAAATATAATAATATTGGCAAACAACACAAATATTAGCGGACTTTTGACAATCGTGCAAACGTGGAATTGACACATTTTGCGATAAATAATCAAAATCCATCAAAACTTTTGTACTGAATGTTCATTTGATTTGATGACATATATAAAAAATATATCACGACTGTTATACTATTTAAATAATAACTACGGTAATTTTTGTCCGATTTGAACGAATCTCTTCACAAGACAATGCACTTTCAGAATGTCATCACTTATTTTATATTTTTTGAATAAATTTTGCAATTAAAAATAGCTAAACTTGAAAAAATTAGAAAAAAATCATATTTTCCAAGTTTACCCGATCAAAACTCATAACATGTAATTTTGAACCACATGATTATAAATACCATTTGAAAGGTTCATCTATCCCCTTTTCAAAAAACTTTGGTTTTTGAAAAAAGGTTAAAAAAAATTTGGGTAATCAATAATTGTGTGTGAAAAGATCAAAAAAACCGTTTTTGTCAAATAAGACAAGTTTGGAGGGTTCAAGTAAAATATAAAAAATATATTTTTGAGTTCTACTTAAATATTGACTGTCTATTAATTATAATTAATAGAGAAATAAAATTCTGCCATTCAAGATACATATCAAATACAACAAATCAAACTAAAGCAAATTAATTGTCAGTTAGAGTCATGTTAAGTTATTTAATTTTTTTTTTTTGCAGTTAATGCCTTATTTTAAACCTGTGAATCAGTTGACACATACAAACATAATTTAAAAAGAGAACCATCCATCCTTGTGACCCATATTCACACGGTTGAATCTTTTAAGCAAAACAACATTTAGGTTCTAAACTTTTAAACGAAGTTCTCATGCTTTTATACCCTAAGCGGTGCTGCAAACAACCACAAGTTTGCTTTAGGGTATAGCGGAAAACATCACAAAAACTGTAACTTTACTTTTGTTGTCTTTTACACACGCATTTATGCATAGGTTTATGTTTTCATAAACAAGACAAGGGGAGGTCATGGGACCATGGTTAAAAAGTAAACACTGTTGAACGGAGATTTGCTGACAAATGCAGCAACGAAAACTCTAACGAATACGTTAATCTTCATGTGTTTGTATAACATGAGTATTTACATCACACGCACACACGAAACAAAAGTTTTAATTAATTTTTGGTTACAGTGGTGTGGTTGTATTGATACAAACAGATTTAATGTTGTTTTTTTGTAAAGTCCAAACAGTAGTATATCCTTACGTGGAGGATGGGGCCGAAAGTAACATCACAAGACCATTAATACTAACTAATAGGTAGTATGTTGTGTTTATTTTAATGTAAAAACTGATGAATTGCGTGAACTATTAAAATTAATAAAAAATTGAGAAATAAAAAATTTAGTTAAAAAATAAAAAATAAACTTTCGATAACTTACGAAATTTTTTTTTTTTTACAGAAAACACGTTTCCTACCACAAATAAATGAACTCAAAAAGTCGTACCAACGAAAAATTTCTTACATAACATAATTGGCCATTACAAGCCTTCAGTCAGGATTACGGCCTAGCTTCTCACACCACTCATGGTGTGGGCGTTCATTTTATACATAAGCCGCGGGACCTACAGTTTAACGTCGACTCCGAACGACAGATTTTTAAGAAACATTTTCATGGCAATTTTTATTTACTTTCAGTGTTTTTCCCAAAAATTTGCTGAGAGGAAATCGCTGAAGAAATATTTTTTCCTATTTCGTTTTGATGCCTGACCTGGGATACAAACCCGAGCTTTACGTCTAATAAGCCAACACAGTACCTACTAGACTACGGCGACTTCAAGCGACAAATTACTTACAATTGCTTATTTTTGTATAACGATACATATTTGAAGTTGCCGTAGTCTAGTAGGTAGTCTATTGTCTTATTCGTGGAAAACTAAAAAAAACAATTAAAATGTGGCCAATTGAATTCCCCAATAAGAAAATCCTATTGTAAGAGATCGTATACACAAGTTTGACATTCGCTCACTATTTTATTTAAAAACACTTATGAGCTTATGGTTTGTTTTAGTAATATTTTTTAATTCCATTACTTCTTTTTTTATCACCATAAAATATACACGTAAGACCAAATTTTTTCGTATGCAGTGTTCACATATTCACTTAAAATCTTTATCTATATACAGTCAGATGTATGCAATGCACTGTGTAAGATTTAGCCATTCTAAAGAGACAGAATTAAATATCTTGGAAATAGAATTATGGTAGACTTATGGATTTTGGTACAAGGTGTTACTAGGCCAATATGTACCATTGCCAAAAAATGGGCGACATTGGACCACTGACACGCTCACCTCCCATACAACTGCACAAATTTATTTTTGATATTATTCGCGTAGGATAAACAAAAAGTAAAAAAGCAGTGAGTATGCATGATAATGTTTAAAATAAATAATAAGGAGGTAGAATTTATTTTTTTATTTTTATTTTTTAATTTTATTTTTATTTTTTTAATTTTTATTAATTTTTAAATAAGAATATATTTCATATGTACATACATATAAATTAAAGAAATTCAGGGGTCAATGCTGCTTTTTTATATACAATAGGTCTTCGCAAACTGTTTACATATGGATCAGATGTTATTAAAATTATGTTTATTGAACCTTTATTAGTGTCAGGTACGGCAAATCTCGGCAGATTGCCTTAAAGTAGGTACTTTAGAGGTTCGTATAAAACTAATTTGGAGTTGAACCGTTATGAAGAAAAGAATTTATCGATTATAGAATTTTATTTTTTTTCTTAACTTAAAAAAAGAGTAATTGTTTAAATGATATAGAACGAAAAGAATTTTTTAGTTTCCAAAAGTAAAATCTCGTGATATTAACAGCGAATAAGCTGAGTTTCAAAACGAAAAAAATTGTTAAAAAATTCCAATCCAATAAAAAGTTACAAGTTTTTAAGAATGAGCAATTTTATGTAACTGTTTTTGTTGTTTTTAATTCACTCATAAATATACAGGTTTAAAATACTGTTATAATGTTATTTTTGACAAATAAGGCAAAGTTTTTGCATTTTCTTATTTTATAACAAGTAGTCTTTCATGGTGGAGAAAAATATTTACTCAAATTGAAACTCAAAACAACGACTATTGCCAATAATTTCTGTGTTATATTTCTTCATATTCGTTTTCCCCTTCAAATATTCTTGTTTGTAAATGCCTTAAACAACGCTATAACATCATTTTTAATTTAAAAAAAAAGCATCGGGATGTACATACATCTATGTATGTATGGAGACTTTTGTCTCTGACTGTATATATTTTCATGCTTGCAAATATTTCTATCAACCTAATATAAAATCAAAACAAAAGAAAAATAAACAAACTTTTAATTAATTTTTATACATTGTGGCACAGTGGTATGGTTGCTTATCTTTTTACCTTCTTTTTTTTGTAAAACAAAGACAATATCAAGTGGCCTAAGTGGAACTTGAGACACACTAAATATGATTTTTATTTTTTGATTTTTTGATAACGTCTAAAAGTTAAGGTTTATATAAGTTAATGTATTTCAATTAGCAAAGGATCTTAAATTTAAAATATTATTTATCGATGATAAAATTTATAAACAGAAAACATTATCTACAATATAATCGAAAATATATGATGTTACCAAATCCAAAAACTGTCGGGTGATTGAGGGTAATATCATTTGTACTACACACAAAGACATAGTTAGGATCCTGCATGCAAGCCTCGATTCATCCCTGTGTTGAACTAGGATAAAAGCTGGCATGTTTCCAACCTCCGTTATTCCATTTGACCATTCCATCCATCAATAACTTATATCATAGCTTTCAATTTTGAGGTTATTTGAGTCGACTCCGAAAACAGATTTTTGAGAAACTTTTCCATGGCAATTGTATTTACTCTCAGAATTTTTGCCAGAAATCTGCTGAGAGGAAGTCGCCGAAAAAATATTTTTTTTTTCATATTTCGTTTTGATGTCTGACCTCGGATACGAACCCGGGCTTTACGTCTAATAAGCCAACACACTACCAACTAGACTACGGCGACTTCACAAATGCCAGCATGCGAAACATATTACACCGCTGTTTGCTGTTTTAATATACCCTAGCATTCTGCCACCCTTCAACACGTCTGTACCTCTAGGAGAGGCAAGGCATATAAGCCTTTATTGCTTGTGACGATGGATTTTTTCACACCCCGAATTTATTGACAGATTATTTCTATCAAAAGGTGATTTTGATTAAAGTCACAGTTTCGTTCACGGAACGTACGTTCATTTGTAGCATGTGAAAGGAAATGAGAACGATTAGCTAACCGTAATGAAATTTCGGTAGGCATTTGCAAGATTTTCATATGCTATAAATGAACGTACATTTATTTACGCTGCGTGAACTTTCAAATAATTTAGCCTTCAATGTTTGTGTTTATTTCTTCTGATCCTTTTATTCGATTACGTGATTTTCCTTTTACCATAACATGCATGTATCAGAATGTGTAAGTATGTGAGCAGTTATTTCATTGTGTGAACCAGACACCATGTGTGTATATGTATGTACATATGTACTTGTCAAGTTAATTGTGGTTCGTAGTAAATTTTTTTTTGTTGTTGCAAAAATTTCATTATTCGAGTTCAAAAATTTCCTGCACAAAAGAAACTCGAAACAACGGAATATTAATCTGCAGCAACGGTGAAAAAACAACGAAACAGAATAAATTGAATGTTCATTACGAAGAGCAAATCGGATAGTTTCCATACATCACATCACGGACTTCCCGTAAGTCCGTATTTTAGGAATAAGTTTTTTGCATTAGTATGTAAAAAAATTGTCTATTTTTTGAATTTGATTCAGATATTGATGCTTGCCTGGCCGTTACAAACAGCTCTAAAAATGCAATACACAAAGCATTTTTAAATATTGTACCAGGTAGTTCATAGAAACCAAAGCGACTTAATTAAAAATCATACACGCGTGTTGTTACCAAAAGGGAATTTACATGGTCATACAAGTCTTACGACATGTCAAGTTCTTGTGTAGAAAAAAGCGATTAGTACCATGTAATCCCAATATGTAATGAGAACGTACGATGTTGGAAAAAAATTTGGAAAATATGGAAAATGGTTGTTTTAATTCTACTTTGTTTTGGTATTTTCCTAATCCAGTAAACGGAAAAAAACCTGTCTTAGGGCCATTAACTAAAAGGAAGATTTTAACGGGCAGATAAATTGTTTTTCATTATTATGAGTACCCAATAAGATAGAAGTGAGCGTTAAGCTAAAGGGATCATCCTGCCGGTAACTTTTAAATTTAAGTTTATATTTGAAATTGCCATATTGTATATTATTTTCTATATGGCAACTTCAAATTTAAACAAAATAAGCATATACGACACAAAAAACTAAGCCCGTCATTGCCGCTGCGTTGCTTCGGCACTGCCATATTTTTGAAAACAGTTAACTTTATTTTATCTGTATGTTGTAATAACGAAAATAAGTTAAAGGTAACTTTAAAGTTCCATTTAGCTAAAGTTACCTTTAACTAAACCCAAGTTTAACGGCAAGTTGTAAAAATGGCCCTTAAGGTGTTTACTTTAATTCTCTGATTTTGCATCCGAAAACTCTTATCGTGTAAAATACCCTCTATCTACAAATGGTTGTAAAAAAATATGTGCACTGCGGTAGAAAATGTGTGGTTAATTACAGGTTTTTTGAGGTAAGCAGCTCATGAAATTAAAACAGTTAATTTGTTTACCAGTCAATCTCACTTTTTTACAATTTTTATAGAAAATGATTGGCAGAAGATAATGGAAATTTTTTTGGCACTACGCAGAAATTAAAAATTTAATTAAGCAATACATACACAATTCGCTTAAAATAATGGCTAAACGCTCCTAAGCCCAGCAAAATTTGTATGAAGATTCTTGTTGCGGCAGCAATGTATGCCGATCTCGAACAATAATAAAACAAATGTTCCTATTTAATTTGGCGCGTTTTATTATCTAAAAACAATATTCCAAGTAGAATAAAATTAATTTTTTAAAAGAAATTTACTTACTTTATTCTGACCTCCGTGGTGACCGGCGCAATTATCAAACAAATGCTTTAACCGCGTAGTTAAAGAAATCAAGCGATTATCAATTCAACAACTTGCACCGATTACTCACAGGCTTGTTACAAAAACAAACATTAACAAAAAACAATTCTATTTCTTAAAGGCTAATTAATCCACAACATCCTGGCCCCCGTGAGTAGAGAAGAGAGACTCACCACCAACATCGAGAACTGCTAACTTTGATGCCGGTCGCTTTAACTTTCCAACTGTTGTTCTCACCATCGCCGAACGAACTTGCCCATCTGCTGCCGGAAAAACTGCCTCCACCACGCCACGTTTCCATTGCCCACGCGTTTCGTTGTCGTCGCAAATTATCAATACGTCTCCCACCTTTATAGGCTCTACCGGCCGATGCCATTTCGTTCTCCAGGTAAGCTCCGGGAGATATTCCATTACCCATCTCTTCCAGAAAGTCTGTTTCAACTGTTGCAATATTTGCCATTGCTTCCTAAGACATTTTCCCTCAGGTACACCAGGTGTTTGCAGAATATTTGGACACCCAAGCAAAAAATGATTGGGTGTTAACGGATCGGAGTCAGAGCTCTCAATTGGGAGGTGCGTTAGAGGTCTCGAATTTATTAGATTTTCCGCCTCTATCAACAGACTTTAAAATGTTTCCACCTGAGGAGACCTTTCCTTTAAGGTAAATGATAGTACATTCTTCACCGAACGCACCATGCGGATTTGTCGGAGCGTTAAAGAGCCACTCAATTCCACGTTGTGCGCATTCGTTGAACACCTTTACATCGTCGAAAACTATGTCCTGGCTCCTACGAAATTGGTACCTCTATCACTCCTTATACGTATAGGTAACCCTCTTTGATTAATGAAATTTCTGATACATAATATTACCGCATCAGTCGACAAATGTCTTGAAATTTCCAAATGAATCGCCCGTGTCGTCAGACAGGTGAAGATCGTACATATGGGGTAAGCCTATCCTCTGGATGTTGTCCGATTAGGGGTGGTTTTGGCACGGCTGACTTGTTCTTGCAGACTTGACAGTTTCGATTTGCTGACCTTACTAACTGCCTCAAGCATGGTATCCAATATTTTAACCTTATAGCTGCGCAAATGGATTCTTGATTTTGGTGTTTGAAATCTTCGTGAACCTGCTTAACGATAAGTTTGGTCAGCTTGTGTTCTTTCGGCAATATAATAGGTTGTCTTGTAGCGTAGTCAATACACATAGCCTTATTGATGCGGCCAGACAAGCATATTAAACCGTCTTGCCGAATGAATGGGTTAAGATTATAAATTGGGCTCGACTTGAGTACAGGGTTATTTTCCCCCAAATCTTCTATATTCATCGAAAAAAAAAAAGATCACGCTGGGCAAGCTTACACAAATATTTAGTCGATTCAACAAGCTCCTTGACACTTAATTGTGAACCGTATACTTCCGCGGTATTCCGCTGTCCTTGGCCGCCTGATTTAAATGCTCTTACCGCACGTTGAATCCAACACATTGCACTGATTAGTTTTTTGAAGTTTGAGTGTCTGTCAAACGAAATAAATGGCTCTTCGGCAATGGCAAATACAAATTTTGATCTTCTTTCCGCTTGACAGTCATATTCATTTATGTCGTTTGGAAGTTCTGGCCAATTCCTTTCATCATCCTTCAAAAACGTTGGACCGCTGAGCCATCGAGATATATGTCTTGCTTCATCAGTAAAATTTTGTGGCCTTGTGGCGTCATCTGCAGGGTTCAGGGCACCAGGTACCCACCTCCATTGTTCCACCTTTAACGATTCAAGAATTTCAGCTATTCGATGCGCCACAAACTGTTTATAGGTCCTGCTGTCGGATTGGATCCATTTTATAACCGTTTTCGAATCCGACCAAAATATTATGTTTCCTGGCTTTATTTCATGAAATGCGGTAATCGACTCCTTTAATCTTATGCCAAGCACTGCGGCCTGTAATTCAAGGCGCGGTATGGACAGGGGCTTTAAGGGTGCGCATCTTGATTTGTCGGCAATAAAAACAACGTTAACCTTATTGTTGCAGTATATTCTCCAGTAGGCTACTGTGACAAATGCCACCTTACTTACATCTACGAAGATATGTAAGTCACCCACTGCTTCTTGGCGAACAAAATTTCGTTCATAGCATCTGGGAATTTTTATTACTTCTATGTGCTGCAGGCTTTATACCATTCGTACCATTCCGCATAAATGTCATCCGGAATAGGGGATTTCCATTCAACCTTACAGCGCCACAATTCTTGAAGCAATATCTTTGATTTAATGACTATATTTGCTAGAAAGTCGAATAGGTCAAAGATTGACATTTTGAGGCTTAACATTTCGCACTTAGTTGGCTTTCGATCCCCATTTAACGCCGCCTTTGGAACTCGGGTGAACTTTAACGCGAAACAAAAAATATCATCAGAGGGCCTCCAATACATTCCTAAGATTTTTTCAGTACTAGCTTCGCCAACGCCCAAATTCGCCAATGGTAAGCCGTCATTTATTTGCTCGTTTTCACCCATTGCAGCTGAAAACTCTGCTGAATTTGACACAAAACCTCGTAATTCGAAGCCGGCTTCATTATGAATGTTAACTACATCCCTGGCAACACTTATAGCTTCCCTCACAGTGTCAAAACAGTCAACACAATCGTCAACGTAGTGGTTTTCGACAATTGCCCAAAACGCCTCTGGATGACTACTTTTATATATCTCAGCGTTGATATTTTTTACAAACTGAGCAGAGCATGGAGAGCTGGCCGAACCAAATATCATAACTTGCATCACGTACTTATAGGAGGCTCTTTAGACTTTTCATCTCGCCATAGGAACCGCTGAGCTGTCTGGTCCGGCTTGCGAATTCTAACGCGATGAAACATCTCTTTAATGTCAGCGCAAACACCTATCTCCCTTTGGCGAAATTTAAACAATATTGCCAGCAACGACTTAGGTTGGTGCTTACTGGGACCTTTAAGCAGCCTCGAGTTAAAGGATTCACCATCTACGCTTGCGGCGGCATCAAAACCTCGTCTCTTGTTTCCTTTGTTGATGTCCGTAACAACAAAGTGTGGCAAATACCAGGTAAGGCTATTTTTAGCAGCGGCTTCCTTTGGTGACAACTTTCGTGCATACGATTTAGAAATGTATTCTTTTATTTTTTCCTTGTACCACATAGCAAAATCCATATCGTTGTTCATTTTAGTCTCCATATTGCAAAGACGTTTTATAGCCATTGAATAGCTATCCTTCCTTTCAAAATAATCTGTTTTCCATAAAAGGCCCGTTTCATAATAACAATCGTGCTTCTTCGTTGTACTGTACAGAATCTCCTCTGCGCGCTTATCTTCGTTCGATGTTACCGGTTCTAATGTTCTCACTCCTAAATTTTCAAGAGTGAAATACTCCATTACTTGTTCCTGTATTTCACTTAATATGTCGAAATCAATTTTACAGACCGTTGCTCCATTAGAATCTTCATTCGATCCGAACAGGACGTTGCCCAAACTAGTCTGATGAACTGAAAAACATCCATTCAGATTAAATATTCTAATTGGGCGCACAAGTCTTATGCGGGGAAGACCAATGAGTAGTTTGGGCTGGTCGTCAAAATATTCATCAATAATAATTTTATCTAAAATCGGAAAACTTTTCCTAAATTTTGCCAGCTGTAAATTTTGCCTCGGTAGTCTCAAATTCATTGTGGTCCAAACATTTCTCATTTGAAAACTGTCATTTTCGCCAACGGTACTAATTTCCAAATTTACTTTCCTTGATATTTCGTCAGTTGGCTTGCCGCCTATCCGGCCTAGACGTAAGTTGTTCGATGTACCGTTTAATCCTATTTTATTTGCTATATTTTCCTCCAATAGAGTAATTTTCGATCCCTCATCAATAAAGGCCAAAACTTTCAATGAACCTTTCGGGCCCTTCAGTTCAACTGGCAGATACTTAAACAGGGTTTCCTTATTTAAAGAATTATCAACTATCGTATTCACCGAGCTCTTATCATCTCCCATTTCTGTAATGTAATTTGTATTATCTTTGCTTTGTTTGTCATTCATAATTTTATGTTTGTTAATATTCTCATATTTGTATCTGTTGTCAACTTCACGTTCATTTGATGTTTTGTCTTCGTGTAACAATTTATTATGGTATTTTTAATATACACCCAAACCTGTTTTTACACGGTTTTTTTTTACGCGAATTTGAAATAACACGGTTTTTTTTTAACAAATTTACCATTTTTTTTTGTTCACTCCTTTTTATAGGGATAAAATCGTTTAAGAAAATAAAAACTCTGTGTATACTATTCAACTAAATCTGTGCGTTTTTATAAAGTTATTCAATTTTATAGGCATATGTAGGCTGCTGCATCAATCCTATGTATATTTTTTCAGTTTGTTTATACACTTACATACATACATAATATTTGACTTTTTTTACGCGTTTTTTTTACACGGTAACCACTGGAACGTATCTACCGTGTAAAAAAAGGTTTGGGTGTATTTTGATACTCCACGCTGGCGTCTACTCTTACAATCAGTTGTGTTATGACCGGCACGAAGGCACCTAAGGCAAAAGCGATTACTTTTTACAAAGGTCCACCTCTGATTTGTTGTGCTTTTCTTAAATTTGCCACACTGATATAACGGATGACCTTGGTGGCACATTGGACATTTGAGAGGCTTGTCGTTGTCTGGTATGATGGTAAATGACGGATTCATCCTTTCCCTCTTAATAGGCGTAGCATCAGTTTTACCCGAATCGGCCTCAACATAAAGGTAAATGTACATGGCAACTTCCTGCAGCCAACAACTAAAATCCTGCACCGTGGGATTAGGACCAAGATGTGCCATATAATGTTTCGTCCATTCTTCGCGTTTCTGCAGCGGCAATTTGCTAACCAGTTCATCCAGAAGTGTAGGTAGACGTGCGTTAGCATTGATTAAAAATACCCTTAGATTTGACACCATGGTACTGAAATTTACTAATTCGTACATTTTTCTCGCAGATATTGGCGGAAATGCTCTAACCTTTGCGATCTGGCTTCTTATCAACACTTGGTGGCGGCCATAATGAAATTCTAGGGTACTTACTACCTGACTAACACTATCTGGGTGGACTAAAAATGCCTCCATTTTAGACCTAGCATTCCCTGTCAAAGATTTCTGCAGTCTAATTAAGTTCTCCAAGTTTGAGTAATTATAGTTTGCCGTTGTTTCCCTGTACGCGACGACAAACATCGGCCATTACTCAGGAAGGCCCGAAAATTGAGTTAAATCATGAAGTTTACGGAGTGGACGGAATCATTCGTGGCTTGTGATACGGGCGGGTTGAAAAAAGAAGCAGATGAATATATTGGTAGATGCGTAGAGGTAGACGTAGCTATGTGCGGTTGGGTCGATGTACATATCTGGCCTGGACGTTCTCGAATAAAATCAAGCGGTGCTGGTAAAGAATTTGACGGTATCGCCGTTTGTGCAAATGGTGGCGAAATATTATAAAAGGCAGAAGTTGTAAGCATGGGAGACCGTGAAATGTGCGACGAAGGAGTCATTGTGGGAACAAATGTTTCGGGCAAGTAATTCATTCTCGGTATAAATAACTGCGGCGTAGTATATGGCGTATGAAATTGAAAATTTGTTGAATACACTAATACCCCGGTTTGCGTCGCTAATATGGCCTGAAGAAACGCGACGCAAACCGAAACGACGCAAAACGAAGCACGATTTTCCATACATTTGTATTAATTTTCATTTAATTGGTTCCGAGATTCATAATTTTAGCTGAAAAAATAGATTTTTCAATAAAAAATATTAAATTTTTTTTAAATACATACAATACCTACAACTTGCAACCATCAGACAACATAAATACATGTATGTATGTATTTACATTAGACTTAAACGGGAAATCCCCTTTTTCTATTCTAGCTTTGTACAAACATTTTCATATTAACGACGCAAACTGAAACAAAAACGACGCAACTTCGAAGTCACTGAAATTTAAAAAGACACAACTTCGAAGCAGACGCAGAACGAAGCGACGCAACCGGGGTATTAGTGTACTCACTTGTACTTACTCTTGGCTGTAGCGTGGATCCTGCTGGTGCTATTTTCATATCTGTTATTAAATAGGCATTGTCATTTGCTGTGGCGGATGGTGCAGCTGCTGATGGTGTTGGTGTTCCAGTTAGCAGTTGAGCATATTCTCTCGTTGTATTTGGTGGCAAGGCATTCTGTACGGCTGTCAATTGGCTCGTCATCGCTCTCAACTGGAGAAGATGTAAAGGTGTCTTCCATTTCAGTTGCCATAGTTTTATTGTGAAGTCTTGCGTTTGGGCGTGGCATTTGATTTCAAAATAAAGTAACAAAAAATGTTGCGACAGCAACGTATGCCGATCCCGAACAATAATAAAACAAATGTTTTTATTTAATTTGGCGTGTTTTATTATCTAAAAACAATATTCCAAGTAGAATAAAATTTATTTTTTAAAAGAAATTTACTTACTTTATTCTGACCTCCGTGGTGACCGGCGCAATTATCAAACAAATGCTTTAACCGCGTAGTTAAAGAAATCAAGCGATTATCAATTCAACAACTTGCACCGATTACTCACAGGCTTGTTACAAAAACAAACATTAACAAAAAACAATTCTATTTCTTAAAGGCTAATTAATCCACAACATCCTGGCCCCCGTGAGTAGAGAAGGGAGACTCACCACCAACATCGAGAACTGCTAACTTTGATGCCGGTCGCTTTAACTTTCCAACTGTTGTTCTCACCATCGCCGAACGAACTTGCCCATCTGCTGCCGGAAAAACTGCCTCCACCACGCCACGTTTCCATTGCCCACGCGTTTCGTTGTCGTCGCAAATTATCAATACGTCTCCCACCTTTATAGGCTCTACCGGCCGATGCCATTTCGTTCTCCAGGTAAGCTCCGGGAGATATTCCAGTACCCATCTCTTCCAGAAAGTCTGTTTCAACTGTTGCAATATTTGCCATTGCTTCCTAAGACATTTTCCCTCAGGTACACCAGGTGTTTGCAGAATATTTGGACACCCAAGCAAAAAATGATTGGGTGTTAACGGATCGGAGTCAGAGCTCTCAATTGGGAGGTGCGTTAGAGGTCTCGAATTTATTAGATTTTCCGCCTCTATCAACAGACTGTAAAATGTTTCCACCTGAGGAGACCTTTCCTTTAAGGTAAATGATAGTACATTCTTCACCGAACGCACCATGCGTTCCCCTGCACCACCAGCTGATGGATTTGTCGGAGCGTTAAAGAGCCAATTCCACGTTGTGCGCATTCGTTGAACACCTTTACATCGTCGAAAACTATGTCCTGGCTCCTACGAAATTGGTACCTCTATCACTCCTTATACGTATAGGTAACCCTCTTTGATTAATGAAATTTCTGATACATAATATTACCGCATCAGTCGACAAATGTCTTGAAATTTCCAAATGAATCGCCCGTGTCGTCAGACAGGTGAAGATCGTACATATGGGGTAAGCCTATCCTCTGGATGTTGTCCGATTAGGGGTGGTTTTGGCACGGCTGACTTGTTCTTGCAGACTTGACAGTTTCGATTTGCTGACCTTACTAACTGCCTCAAGCATGGTATCCAATATTTTAACCTTATAGCTGCGCAAATGGATTCTTGATTTTGGTGTTTGAAATCTTCGTGAACCTGCTTAACGATAAGTTTGGTCAGCTTGTGTTCTTTCGGCAATATAATAGGTTGTCTTGTAGCGTAGTCAATACACATAGCCTTATTGATTCGGCCAGAGAAGCATATTAAACCGTCTTGCCGAATGAATGGGTTAAGATTATAAATTGGGCTCGACTTGAGTACAGGGTTATTTTCCCCCAAATCTTCTATATTCATCGAAAAAAAAAGATCACGCTGGGCAAGCTTACACAAATATTTAGTCGATTCAACAAGCTCCTTGACACTTAATTGTGAACCGTATACTTCCGCGGTATTCCGCTGTCCTTGGCCGCCTGATTTAAATGCTCTTACCGCACGTTGAATCCAACACATTGCACTGATTAGTTTTTTGAAGTTTGAGTGTCTGTCAAACGAAATACAAATTTTGATCTTCTTTCCGCTTGACAGTCATATTCATTTATGTCGTTTGGAAGTTCTGGCCAATTCCTTTCATCATCCTTCAAAAACGTTGGACCGCTGAGCCATCGAGATATATGTCTTGCTTCATCAGTAAAATTTTGTGGCCTTGTGGCGTCATCTGCAGGGTTCAGGGCACCAGGTACCCACCTCCATTGTTCCACCTTTAACGATTCAAGAATTTCAGCTATTCGATGCGCCACAAACTGTTTATAGGTCCTGCTGTCGGATTGGATCCATTTTATAACCGTTTTCGAATCCGACCAAAATATTATGTTTCCTGGCTTTATTTCATGAAATGCGGTAATCGACTCCTTTAATCTTATGCCAAGCACTGCGGCCTGTAATTCAAGGCGCGGTATGGACAGGGGCTTTAAGGGTGCGCATCTTGATTTGTCGGCAATAAAAACAACGTTAACCTTATTGTTGCAGTATATTCTCCAGTAGGCTACTGTGACAAATGCCACCTTACTTACATCTACGAAGATATGTAAGTCACCCACTGCTTCTTGGCGAACAAAATTTCGTTCATAGCATCTGGGAATTTTTATTACTTCTATGTGCTGCAGGCTTTATACCATTCGTACCATTCCGCATAAATGTCATCCGGAATAGGGGATTTCCATTCAACCTTACAGCGCCACAATTCTTGAAGCAATATCTTTGATTTAATGACTATATTTGCTAGAAAGTCGAATAGGTCAAAGATTGACATTTTGAGGCTTAACATTTCGCACTTAGTTGGCTTTCGATCCCCATTTAACGCCGCCTTTGGAACTCGGGTGAACTTTAACGCGAAACAAAAAATATCATCAGAGGGCCTCCAATACATTCCTAAGATTTTTTCAGTACTAGCTTCGCCAACGCCCAAATTCGCCAATGGTAAGCCGTCATTTATTTGCTCGTTTTCACCCATTGCAGCTGAAAACTCTGCTGAATTTGACACAAAACCTCGTAATTCGAAGCCGGCTTCATTATGAATGTTAACTACATCCCTGGCAACACTTATAGCTTCCCTCACAGTGTCAAAACAGTCAACACAATCGTCAACGTAGTGGTTTTCGACAATTGCCCAAAACGCCTCTGGATGACTACTTTTATATATCTCAGCGTTGATATTTTTTACAAACTGAGCAGAGCATGGAGAGCTGGCCGAACCAAATATCATAACTTGCATCACGTACTTATAGGAGGCTCTTTAGACTTTTCATCTCGCCATAGGAACCGCTGAGCTGTCTGGTCCGGCTTGCGAATTCTAACGCGATGAAACATCTCTTTAATGTCAGCGCAAACACCTATCTCCCTTTGGCGAAATTTAAACAATATTGCCAGCAACGACTTAGGTTGGTGCTTACTGGGACCTTTAAGCAGCCTCGAGTTAAAGGATTCACCATCTACGCTTGCGGCGGCATCAAAACCTCGTCTCTTGTTTCCTTTGTTGATGTCCGTAACAACAAAGTGTGGCAAATACCAGGTAAGGCTATTTTTAGCAGCGGCTTCCTTTGGTGACAACTTTCGTGCATACGATTTAGAAATGTATTCTTTTATTTTTTCCTTGTACCACATAGCAAAATCCATATCGTTGTTCATTTTAGTCTCCATATTGCAAAGACGTTTTATAGCCATTGAATAGCTATCCTTCCTTTCAAAATAATCTGTTTTCCATAAAAGGCCCGTTTCATAATAACAATCGTGCTTCTTCGTTGTACTGTACAGAATCTCCTCTGCGCGCTTATCTTCGTTCGATGTTACCGGTTCTAATGTTCTCACTCCTAAATTTTCAAGAGTGAAATACTCCATTACTTGTTCCACAACAATTATATTTATCTAGAATTAGCTATATGTTATAAGTTCTCTTCAGTTCAGTTCTTTTATATGATGTTATCTTTTATAAGATATGATACATCTTTTATAAGACATAAAAGTACTACTTTACTGAAATCAAAGCCTTTTTGATCATATAAAACGGCCCATTGCTGTACTATATGTAGCTATGCTTTGGAGCTGATATTATCATCTTCCATTAGAATTAAACTGAGAGACAGCCCGAAAGTCTAATAATCATCGTTTTGATAAGAAACCACTTTATTGACTCGGATAGCCAAACTGTGGTTAAGAACCTAACGACATAGTCTATCCCTGTTCATGGATTCCGAGATTTCCTCAGGCAAACTTCTGATCATATTGTTGAAAATTCGACGCCTCCGTTCTATAACATTCTAAGTCAAAAAAGTGTGTTTTGAGTTATGAACTATCAAAGTTTTCACGCGACATACGACCATATGTGTATTCTAAGAAGATTTTTCCCTATAACTTCGGAACGGATCGGCGCATCTTAACCAAATTTTTACAGTATTTAAGTTAGAGAACGTAGAATTCAAAAATGTAAGAACATTAAAAACGTTCTAAGTACACTGAGAACGTTATAGAATGGAGGCGTCGAATTGTATTATTGATGAGCTGGCGAGAGCCAGTACTGAGCTCGCACTCTCGGACATGTTACAGGGCCTTAGTTAATTTGGATATTATCCACACTTATTGTAGGGAAGCTCAATTCCGGCAGCAGCATACGTAGAATACTGTTAGACTCTGTTGGACACGTATGGAGAAGAAGATGACCGACTCAATTCTGTGTTTCAATTGCATGGTCATCCATTGTCCAACAACGATTTTTTCAGTCCACTGTCCTTTTGATAGGCATGCCGAAAGACTCGACATTCATCTGCTAGAGCTGCAGGTTTCCAATTCCAATTTGCTGGCGTTATGTTCTTCATATCCTGTATGAGAAAGATTACTGACAGAAAGGTATACCTCACCATCTGTGAAGGGACATTATATGTATTTTAAAAATTAACGTTTAATAACACAGCCCTGCATGAGCTCCAGGTGTTTCCGAAGGCATTTTGCGCGCTGATTACGAATCTCGGTTCAAAAACTTTCCATCACGTCAGGTTTTCTAGACGCTAAAATAGCGTTTTTGGCCATTTTTGAAAAATTGTAGAGCTAAACAATGACGTGCTAGAACCATCGCTATTGTCAGAAATTGACAACTGATCTTTGCTTTTTAAAATGAGCCCAAAACCAAATTGTTTGCATGCACGCTTAAAGTAGGGGGTGGGTTTATGTCAACGGGTGCAAGAGAAAAAGACACACATTACTGATGTCCTTAAAAATAAATCAGATTTACTTGAAAATCGTTACTCGGGGGTTTTTGTGGTCGCTGATTACAGATCTTCATTCAGATTTAAAAAATTCAAAATGGCGGATCCAATATTGCGGTCGAGGTTTATAACAATTAATCAGATTTACTTGACCGCCATATTGGATCCGCCATTTTGAATTTTTTAAATCTGAATGAAGATCTGTAATCAGCGACCCCTTCGGAAACACCTGGAGTCATCTTATTTGCACAAAAAAAGTTCAAATTTGCAGGGCTGTGTAATTTGTGACTTAAAAACAGTGTTTGTAAAAGAAATCATTTTTATGATTTGAGGCACCATTGTGTTATTATTGTTTTAATTGTTATATTTATTTTTTAATTACGACTCATGCATATATTTCGCTTCTGTTGTTTTTATGGTATGCTGGTCGGTGTCAGAAACTCTTATTAATATTATTAATGTTATTGTTCCTTTTTCTCGGTTAAATGTTAGCGATGAGTAGGCTAAATATATAATCGATATTTTGCCGTTTTTCGATTACTTTTAAACTTTGTGAACGAACTGAAGATTAGTAGCCACATTATGTAAACATGATGCAGCAAAATACCACAAAAAATATTTCTTTTTTGTTTTCTTTTTTTCTTATTTTTTTTTACAAATTCAACGTTGGCTTTTTGATTTATTTTCTTTTTTTTCATTATATTGTTTACTAAGTACTGGCTGGTATAGAAAAATTTCATTTCAAGAACATGGCATAACGAGACAATCACCACAATATTTTTATCGATTAAGAAAAGGAAAAAAAATTACTCGCAATTACAAACGCTGCTGCCTTCTTCATCTTAAAAGCAATTTGCTATACTGATATGTGGCTGAAGGTTTCCAGAAGTAAATTATTGACTTTGAAATTGAATTCTAACGACAGGTTGACTGAAAAGTTTTTAGTTTTCTAGTCTTTTTCTTCTTTACATACCTGTTAAATTGCGATTATGTATTAATTTTAATATCCTTCAGACATACCTACATAGTTGGTCATTATAACCCTTCAGTACGGATTACGACTTTGCTTCTCACACCACTTATGTTGTGTTGGGGAAACCTGCAACCAACTCTGAAAGAAATTTTTTTTGAGATAATTTTCAAGGAAATTTTATTAACTTTAACTATTTGCCAGAAATCTGATGGCAAATTACAAATAAATTAAACAAAAGTTACACTGCAGCTAATCAATTTATTCATAGTTTCCTTATAGTTTTTTAAGTAATACCAGTTGCCACATTGCTTGGTAGTCGCAAAATTTTGATTTCCGATTACATATTCGATTACATTATAAGTCAATGCTAACAAGCAATAGGAAAGTAACACTGCGCAAGTTCTAACCATGCACATAAATTGCCACGCTGTTGGCATAACCAATTAACCAGTTTTGCCTCTAATAAAATATTTCATTAATATTAATGTACGACATAAATGGGTTTAATAAGATTATATGATGAGCAACAGTTTGTCAGAAATACATACAGAGTGACATCACACAAAAACAACTGTCGATTTAATCAAACATTATCATTAATCTCTCGTGTCATTCTATTTAATTGCTATCGATTTTTTAACATAAAGACTGACAGCTTAATAGAAATCTTATGGCTATGGTATGTTCAGTGTTCATAATGAAAAGAAGCTTTTAATGGATTTACATAAATTTCTTTGCATTAAAATTGTTTTATTTTTTTTACTACGTTGCTTGCTTTCCCTAAGAATAAATTAAGTACTCATAACTTAAAGATGTGAATAATATTAAAGGCCATAAATGCTCTAACACAGAGGTCAGCAATCAATCGTTTTTTCGCTACTCATAAATACTCATGAAATTTCGAGTATGAGTGAGTCAACAGTATTGAAATGCAACTACTCTGATTCATTCGTACTCACTACAACATTGATTTATAAGTACAGGTTGCAATGAGTATGAGTACAACGTTGACATCAAACTCATAACATTCGAAATATGTTTAATACATACGCCTACTCATTTAGATTCATAAATTTAGATAAATACTTATAATACTCATAAATGATTCGAGTGATTTGAATCATGCATCAAAATATACAGCCTTAGTTGTTGTTGCATTTGCAAACAAAGAAAGACAAAGACAGGAAGCAAAGCAAACACACAACCTTCTAGTGAGTATTGTAGTGTAAAGTAAATGCTGAGTCATGGAGAGTCGAAATCAACAACATTATGCGTATTGTTAAGTATGAGTACGATGAGTACTTCAAACTTTGCATATGAGTAGTATGAGTATGATATTAAAATAAGTATGAATGTGAATAAGTATCAGAAATTATGAGTAAGATTCGAATCTACTCATTTTTTTGAATACTCATTGCTGATCTCTGGTCTAAAATGCTGATACTAAACAACTAGTTTTAAATTACATGACATAAAATTTCAAAATTCTTTGGACAATTAAATGTATTCAAACACAACAAGTTAATCCGACTTTCGTTAGCCTCTACTGATTCTACTGGGCTTGTTATACCAATTTTGCTTAAAGTGATGGTAGGATTTCAATGAAATCTTCCTACAGTTGCTACAAAGCCAGAGATGAAAATAGAACTTCTTGCATCTCCAAACAAGCGGTGAAATATTTGTTTTTCTTTACCTTGAGCCTGGGGTTAGTTTTGTTTTCACCAAAGCTATTAAACAGTTTCTTTTTCTAGTATACTACCCATTTGGGAAGCTGATTTCGATATTTTCGAAAATAATATTTTTTTTTATAAATCGGTTTTGTTATCAAAAATAAAACACTAAGAACTTTTATCGTAATTTAGTATTCTTTTGTAAACAAAATGTACAGATTTTTTGGGCCAAAAGTATTTTCAAGCTTGTCTTAGTATTTTGGATTTTGTACATAGAGTGTTTCATATGACATTCAGCTTCGATTTCTGTAGTTTAGAAACCAAAATTTAAACTCCAATTCTTGCCTTTTTATCCTAATTGTTTCTTCTAAGTGAATTTTATTAATTAATTAATTATATTAATTTTATAATCTGTTTTTAAACGAAATTATTTTATGGAAACAACTGAAACCTTTTACTCACTGAATCGTTTATATTTCAAAAGGCAAATACCTTATACACATACATACATACATACATAATTAGTTATTGCAACCCTTCAGTCAGGATTACGACCTAGCTTCTCACACTACTTATGTTGAGTGGCGGGACATACAGTTAAAAATTGACTTCGGCTGACAGATTTTTTGAGAAACTTTTCATTACTGTGTGAGTTGTGAGTTTTGTTGAGTAGAACTCAAAAACATTTTTTTTATATTTCTCGAACCCTCCAAACTTCTTCTATTTGTCAAAAACTGTATTTTTAATCTTTTCACACAAATTTATTGATTACACAAATATTTTTTAACCTATTTTTAAAATTCAAAGTTTTTTGAAAAGGGGAGAGATGAGCCTTTAAAATGGTATACATATTGTTCAAACTTGTTATGAGTTCTGATCGCGTAAACTTGGAAAATATGATTTTTTAAAGTTTAGCTATTCTTAATTGCAAAATTTAATTTAAAAATATGAAATAAATGGTGACACTCTGAAAATGCATTATTTTGTGAAGAGATTGACACTTCGTTTGATCAAATCGGACAAAAATTACAGTAGTTATTATTTATATATATGAACTTTCAAATGAACTTTCAGTCATACCTGTAAAATTTCGATTACGATTAGTAATCAATTACATTACTTTTTAAAAAGTATCGTAATGATTACATAATTCTATGAAAAATTTTTTCCAATTACTAATTGATTACGATTACCAAAGAATCAAAAAATAATCAGAATTACTGACGATTAGTCTAATAATCAAAAAGAATCAAAAGAAGTTTAAAAAAGAATCAAATTGTTTTAAATAATTCGTTTTGATTATTTTCAAATATACAAAAGTAATCCAAAAGTAATCAAATTTTTTTCAATAATTCTTTTTCATTATTTTCAAATATTCAAAAAGAGTTCAATGTAATTATTGAAAATAAATTGATTACTTTTGGATTACTTTTGATTCCTTTTGACTATTAGACGAATCACCAGTAATCCTGATTATTTTTTGATTATTTTGTAATCGTAATCAATTATTAACTATTTTAAACAAAAATAATCGTAATTGTAATCATTATTTCACCATTCAAAAAAAAGTAATCATATTACTAATCATTACGATTACTAATCATTACTTAACAGGTATGCTTTCAGTACAAAAATTTTCAAAATCTTGATTGTTTATCGCAAAATGTGTCAATTTACGTTTGCACGACTTCCAGAAGTCGGGTAATATTTGTGTTGTTTGCAAATATTATTATATTTCTTTGCGCAAGCATTGGCCAACTTCTGGTGGTCGCACAAACGTGAAATTGACACATTTTGCCATAAACAATCAAGATCTATCAAAAACTCTGAAAATTTTTGAACTAAAAGTTCATTTAAAAAAATATACTATATATGAAAAATATAACTCGACTGTTAGACTCTTTAAATAATAACTACGGTAAGTTTCTTCCGATTTGATCAAACGAAGTGTCAATGGAATTGTCAATCTCTTCACAATATAATGCAATTTAAGAATGTCATAACTTATTTCATATTTTTTAATTAAAGTTTGCTAATATGAACGGACAAACTTGAAAAAATATGAAAAAAATTCGCATTTGTCAAGTTTACTTCATCAAACTTCATAGAATATTAAGTCAAAGAATATACATGTATATGTCGTTTTAAAGACCCATCCCTTTCTTTCCTAATAAACATTAAACTTTGGACATCGGTTCAGAAATGCTTGTGTAATTAATAAATTAATAATAAAATCCACGAAAACCGTTTTTGTAAAATAATAGAAGTTTGGAGTTCTACTCAACAAAACTCATAACCTACACTATGTCATTAGGTGGGTGTATTTAATTTTTTTTTATTTTGTCTCATAGTGTAATCGACTAAATAATTTAAATGATATGGAATGAGAACAACTTTTTATAGACATAAAGTAATATTTTGGAAAAATTAAAAGGTTGGTTATTAGTAAGAGAGTAGATCCCAGCAAATATCTAAAAAACATTCCCTAATTATTCAGTCAGAGATGATGAAAATGAAAATAGGGTACATAAAGAATTGATTTAAAATTAACACAAATTTATTTTTATTTGCAATCTACCAACTCATATTTTTAACGTTTTTTAAAAGGGTAAAAACGTAACTGTATAAAAATATAGTATAGAGCATACCTGTTAAGTAATGATTAGTAATCGTAATGATTAGTAATATGATTACTTTTTTTTGAATGGTGAAATAATGATTACAATTACGATTATTTTTGTTTAAAATAGTTAATAATTGATTACGATTACAAAATAATCAAAAAATAATCAGGATTACTGGTGATTCGTCTAATAATCAAAAGGTATCAAAAGTAATCCAAAAGTAATCAATTTATTTTCAATAATTACTTTGAATTCTTTTTGAATATTTGAAAATAATGGAAAAGAATTATTGAAAAAAATTTGATTACTTTTGGATTACTTTTGTATATTTGAAAATAATCAAAACGAATTATTTAAAACAATTTGATTCTTTTTTAAACTTCTTTTGATTCTTTTTGATTATTAGACTAATCGTCAGTAATTCTGATTATTTTTTGATTCTTTGGTAATCGTAATCAATTAGTAATTGGAAAAAATTTTTCATAGAATTATGTAATCATTACGATTCTTTTTAAAAAGTAATGTAATTGATTACTAATCGTAATCGAAATTTAACAGGTATGGTACATATATTACTAACACTTTTCTATGATTGTGAACTCTCAACTCATTTTTTCTCTCTTACTCACTAATATACAACCAAAAGCTTTTTGGTAATTCCTGTTTTAAAACATCTTTGGCCAATGATATCAACGTTAAATACTTCATTTGGTAACATATTGCTTAACTTAAACGCTCTCTAAGATCTAAAATTAAATAAGTTTCTGTCATTCTGATGGTGAACAAGTTTTACTATTTTCTTTCCTTTTAGTTTTTAAAATAACTGTTAAATGTCATTACCGTGAAAATGTTTACTATATTTCTTCTTCCTTTTCGGGGAAAACTAAAACAAGACCATAAGGTATATTGTATATACAAAAAATTTACTTTCATTACCATAATGTCATTGAAAAAATTTCAATGCAAGAGGTTGCTTAGTTTCATAATATTTGTACTATTTATGTGCGATAAGGTACTGAACATATTTTCAGCATCTGGAGCTAAATTCTGAAATGTATTTTATAGAAAGGAAAAATTATTTAAAAACAGTTTTGTTTTGTTGTGAAAATCATTATGTTTGTTTTCCTCCCAACTGCGTTGTTGTCTTTATTAATTATGAAACGTAATTGAAGGATCATTTTTTTAAATTTTTTACATTTTAGTAAGATTTAAAGATAAAAAGTAAAAAAACAAAACAAATTAATGGCACTTCCAAACATACAAATAATACCTCATCATTATCAATTTAAATGTATTGTACAAAATACAATAAAAATATTGTATTGGTATAATAGTTTATTCCGTACTGAATAAAATGTGGTTGCATACCCCACCCCCTACTTTATGAATTAATTAATAAATAATCTGGTTTTATATTCTTACGTTTTCACTTTTTAAAAACGTTTAAAATATGAGTTCCTTGATTGCAAACAAAAATAAAAACAAATATGTGTTTAGTTTCAATTAAATTCTTTAGCGTTCACACTACTTTTGTGTGCCACGGTTTACAACATGACGTATACAAAAATAGTTGCTTGTTCGCTATTCTTCTTTGCTTACAAAGCAGATATTTTCAACGGCGATCTTCAAACCACGACTGTTCTCTTTACACGGAACACAAGATTGATGCTGTAGTTATCCACACGTAACGTAACGTACCGTAGCGAACGTTCTCTTTTTAGCATATGGAGAACAATGTAAACGATTACCGAAACGTTCTCTCTGTTAGCAAAACGGAACGATCTGTATAAAACAGAATTCTCCCACGGTTTTACGTGACATTTTAACATGAGAGATGATGAGCTGTGTTGCCACGAAAAAAAAATATAGAAGCCAACATTTGTGAAAAAATCACCAAATGAGGAAAAATATGACCAAAATTAAATTCGCAGTTTTTTTATTTTATTTTATTTTTTCAAATTTAAATTATAATTGAGAAAAAAGAATCAAAAAATAACAAAATAAAATTAGAGTCTTACTAATTAATTAATTTTAACAAACAAAACAAAAGCTATTTTTATAAGAAAAATAATAACCAAATCCGGAAAAATCTACACATTGAACAAAAAACGGCAACACTGACGATGAGTTTGTATACCAATTTCTTTGCATTGTGTTGTGTTCGTTTGTGTTCTGTTTCGTTTTTATTTACATTCTTCTTTGACATATGTTCCGTTTTGAATGTTTCTATAACTACACAAACGTTTTTAACGCCACGTACGTTATGATTTTACGTTTCTTACGCTTGGGTAACCAAGGCATAACTGAATTCTTACTACTCGTTACCTGCTTTGTCTTGTCTTTTTATATGTCCACGTAAACAATCTGATGAAGGTGCTTGAAATCGAACGTTCGGGGTTTCGCCTTCTCGAGAACTCTATCGCGACTTCATTGTTGTTTGCGTATTTTGATCACATAGCTTGTTGTTGCGTCCTCGCTTACTTGTCTATCCCCTTTTCTTTCATACTGATGTTGTTGGTTTACTAGCAACAAGTTCGTTGTATTTGTTTGTGTGGCTTTTACTCATTTTGATGTTACATCGTTTCCATTTTCGTAACAATATTTTTGATCTGCAATTGATTCCTTAAAAAGAGATGAACATTTTAATGAATAGTGCTTTAAGTAATAAAACAGCAATTAAAAATAATGATTGCTAATTTGAACATTTCCGCCAAACTAACTTTAGATTATTTAAATTAAATATTTAATTCTCATATTTTATTGGTTTATTTATACAATCCTGGTATTTAAATTTACAACTTGCCAATGTACAACAACAAAGATTTCATTAATTTAATTCTAATAATTACCCAAATATAATAGATTAAATGCGACTTTTTCGCCAGTCTGTGAAGTCAGTGAACTCAGCATACTGTCTCTCTGTAATGGAAATGAGTTGTAGTAATTACAGTGTAATATGTATCACTATTGTGTAATTATAAAACAAATAGCCAAAATAAATAGATAATATAAATGAATAAAATAGCATAATTTCAAACATTTAATTTCATTACTTTATCGCTTCATCATCTGTCAAATTAGTTGTCATTTACTCAATCTGTTTTGCCAAATCATCATGGTCGGATATAGAGATGAGACCTATTTCTAAATGAATGGGTGCGTGAAGAAATAAAATCGTTGATCTTGGAACGATATCAATCCATATGCGATCTCAACCAGTAAAAGTCACTGTCATTCTCAAACCCAACATAGCCCATATCATTAGTTAAGTTCAGTCTGATTTATGGACATTTCGGATGCGCTCCACCCAGAGAAACCGAACGAGAATTAATTGCTCTCTGAGCATTTGCTATAGAACTACTTCAATATGGCACAGGAAAATTATTTAATACTGATACAAAACTTCTTAATTCTCATTTGTTATTACTTACCTACTTAATTGGCCATTAATAATCAGATTAACGGATTTCGGCCTGCCGCAACACATCCTACCAGGTGCCACTGCTTCTTGCGAGCATACGCCAGTTGGTCACCCCAATCGATGACAGGGATTTGGTCCTTCCAACGCATACAATGTCGGCCTCTTCACCGAATTCTCCAGATCCCCGCATCAAATACCCGTCTCACCGGAGCATCCCCCTCCATCCGAACGACATAGTTGAGCCAGCGCAGCCGCTGGATGCTAATACACTGCACAACGTCTATGTCGTTGAGGAGCTCATACAGCTCACTGTTGGATCGGATGCGGAAATCATCGCCAACTCGTAGTGGACCGAAGATCTTACGCAGTACTTTTCTCTCGATCACTCTCAAGACTGCTGCATAAGTGCATAGAGTCCATGCCTCTGCGCCATAAAGAAGCACGAGTAGAATGAGCGTCTTGTAGAGTATTAGTTTTGTCGTACGAGAGAGGTCTCTGCTACTCAATTACCTATTGCGACCATAGTAGCACCTGTTGGCAAGAGTGATCTTGCGTTTGATCTGCAGACTGACATCAGTTGTGGTGTATCAAAAGTATAGTTATTGGCCGTAATCTGAGAATCAATACGCTGCACGTCTCTACTTGTCGATAACATATACTTTGTTTTGCCCTTATTTACTGCCAGACCCATCTTAGTAGACTCGCGTTCAATAGCACTAAAGGCAGCAGTAACATCTTGCTTGGTACGCCCTATGATATCAATGTCTTCAGTGTACGCAAGCAACTGGACGCTTTTCTGAAAAATAGTGCCATTGCGATTCACTCCCGTCTTTCGCAGAACACTCTCCATGACGAAGTTGAAGAGATCGCATGATAGGGGACCGCCTTGTCTGAAAACTCGCACGGTATCAAAAGGTTCGGAGAGGTTCATTCCTACCTTGACGGAGCGTGCAAGAATTGCTCAACGTCATTCTGCATAGCTTTATCATTTTCGCAGGTATACCGAGATCAGACATTGCGGCAAAAACACGATCCCTTATGGGGTTATCGAAGACTGCCTTATAGTCGACAAAAATATGATGTGTGTCGACTTGTTTTTCGTGCGTCTTTTCCAGAGTTTGGCGTAGTGTGCAAATCTGGTCGATGGTGGACTTGCCGGGTTTGAAGCAGCACTGATAAGGTCCAATCAGCGTTTTAATGAGTGGCTTCAGTCGTTCACACAATAGCACTGTAACAACCTTATATGCGATAGGGAAAAGGCTTATACCCCTGTAGTTGGCGCATATCGTAGGGTCTCCCTTCGTCAGGGTGATGTTATTATGCATTTCTAAAAAACATTGACAATCTTTCTCCATTTTAAAAGAGTTACAAAGAATTTAGTTACGAGGAAAGTATAAGTATCGTAATTTTCTTAATTACATGTCAGACTTCGAAAACACACAAGTGTTGATTTTGAGGTATTGGTAGTAGATGGCTTAATCTTCGCTGTAGTCTACTAGGTATTATATTATTAAATTAGAGTCCGTGGTTCAAATTCTGGCTCACTCCTCTCAGCAGTCTTTTGGCAACATTGTGAGAATAGAACTTTTTCAAAAAAAGTTTGTCAAATTTGTCATTCGTAATCGATATTAAACCGCAGGTTCCGCCACTCATGGATAAAATTAACACACACAACATAAGTGGTATGAGAAGCTAGGTTGTAATCCGGGCTGAGAGGTGGTAATGACCAATTAAGTAAGTAAGTAAGAGGCTTATAAAACGCTAATGGACAAACTTTTAGTTCAGCAAATCAAAAAACATTACAGCGATAATTTGACGCCAAATACAAGTATAACCCGTTTAGGGATAATATGTCGTGGAAGTCTATAGAGGTCTACTAGTTTTAAAGTATTTTCTAAATACCGATTGGACAGACCTAACGTTGGCTCCAAGAAAAGTGCAGTTTCCATACAAATTCCCACTTTTTGCAAAATTTTCTAAGAAAAGAGTATCCTACAATTGTCTAAGTCGGGGTAATATACCAGAGATCAGCAAAGAGCATTCATGAAGATGAGTAGAATTGAATCATACTCATAATTTTTGATACTTATATACTTATATTAATATCACACTCATACTATTCATATTCAAAGTTTGAAGTACTCATCATATTCATACTTAACAATACGCATGATGTTGTTGATTTCGACTCTCCTTTACTCAATATTTACAAGAATCACAAAATAAGTATGATTCACGTACGAATAGTTACTAGAAGGTTGTTTGTTTGCCTTGCTTTCTTTCTTTGTCTTTTTTTTGTTCTTTGTTTGTAAATGCAACAACAACTAAGACTGTAAATTTTGATGAATGATTCAAATCACTCGAATCATTTATGAGTAGATATTATAAGTATTTTTCTAAATTTATGAATCTGAATGAGTAGGCGTTTGAATCAAACATATTTCGAATGTTATGAGTTTGATGTCAACGTTATACTCATACTCATTGCAACCTGTACTTATAAATCAATGTTGTAGTGAGTACGAATGAATCAGAGTAGCTGAATTTCAATACTTTTGACTCACTCATACACAAAATTTCATGAGTAGTTATGAGTAGCGAAAAAATGATTCATTGCTGATCTCTGGTGTATATATAACATGAGTAATGTGAGAAGCTATGTTGATTCCTGACTAAAGAGTGGTAATGACCAATTAAGTAAGTTATGTACCAGATTTCTAGTATCTTATCTTAGATTAATCCTCAGTATTAATTTGTATCACAATATCCTCAAGGAAAAAATCTGGCAACTAAAGTAGTTTGTTAAAATAATTACATATCTTTATAAACACAACGACAACGTACTTGTTTAAAACCCACC
The DNA here is from genome assembly GCA_958299815.1 of Sarcophaga carnaria. Taxonomy (NCBI): domain Eukaryota; kingdom Metazoa; phylum Arthropoda; class Insecta; order Diptera; family Sarcophagidae; genus Sarcophaga; species Sarcophaga carnaria. The sequence continues at coordinate 68,381,048 of OY283149.1, read as the reverse complement.
ATAATCCTCACCATAACGACGATAGTTGTGCTTAGTTACGCAGTTTAGTTTTTTTGTTTGTTTTTTACAATCCTTCAGTCAGAATAACGAGCTAACTTCTCATCTGTGTCTTCCTACAATATACCTAGAAAACAGAATTTAACATTTTGACAGTTTGGTGACATACATTTTAATTTATATTACCACCATAGCGTACGTCTTTTACTTTTATTTGATTGCAAGATTTGTCCTTTATGTACTGGAAAGGAAACAATAAATTTAATTTACAACTGTAAGGATATTTGTGTGATTACATGTGCATGATGAGCGATATCCTGAACAACTATTACTTAAAATGCTGATTTTATTCAATTGCTATGTGTAAACCTAAATTTTGGTTACGTCGAAGTGTGTATTTTCAACGTGACATTGTGTCGCCAAAGTTATATACGACATTAGTTGAGGAATTTCCACTGTGACACATTGCACTGTAATAGTACTACCAACATAAAAGTAATTTCTTGAAGCAGAACCACATTAGACAAGCATTTTAACGCGTATACATAGCACATGCATGAATCGTAGAAGTGAATGCCAGTGTAACTGACGTTTACGGTTAATTTAAATTTACGAGTGCGATAGATCTGCGAATTGTTGATGGAAGTGCAATTGAAATCGGCAAACCACTTAACCGTTACATCCAGTAATTGTTAGCAATACAAAAAACGTATATATGTGTTGAATTGTTTGTGCAGCTCATTATTAAAGTAATATTCTTAAGTGTTGTTCAACCTATCATCGTATACTCTAAAATACACAAATATTTGCTAAATTTTGACGACATACACATACATAAATTGCTGTGATCCGACATTAGTTGGTGTTAGTATCACGAAAATGGAAATAATGTTACTTCGTTTAACATTAAAATGATGAACAAAAGCTACAAAAACAAAAACAACAAATAAACATAAATATAGCAACAACATCAGTAAAAAAAAAGGAATAAACAGTAAACGAACAGGCAATAACAACACTGCAAGGAGAAACGTAAACAAAATACACAAACAACAATAAGGTAAACAACATGTTTACATTTATAAAGATTTCGCGAAAGCAAAGTCATTCTCCTTCAAGAGCATTCATCAGACTGTTTACCCAGCGATATAAAAGGCAAGACAAAGCAGGCAACGTGAAGACGCATTGCATGTGAAGATAATAATCGTGGTTTGAAGATCTCCGTTATAAAGATCTATTGAACAATTGTTATTGTTTACGCAAAAGTACGAAAAGAAGAATAACCAATAAAGCAATTGTTATTGTTACATGAAGTTGTGGACAGTGGTACACAGAATTTTGCGAACAATAAAGGATTTATTTAAAACTAAGCACAAATTTATTTTTATTTGCAAACTACGAACTCATATTTTAAACGTTTTTAAAGAGGTAAAAACGTAACAGTATATTTATTATTTATTTGGTAATAGTTTTTCTGTCTATTTGTCTGTTATGGATTTATTTCAATTCTCCTATCATTTCCTTCATTTTCACCGTCAATTACAAAATCAGTTTCTTGTGAAACAATTTGATATACAGACGTCACTTTTAATGCGTAAACATGTTCTTTGTACGAGTATAACCAATAGAATATTTTGTCTATTTTGCGACTCGTTGTGAATTACGTACAACATAACTTGCTGCCGCATATAGAGTTTGTGGACTTCATTAATAACTTTTACTTTAATTCTATGGGTTCTTCTGTATTTGTTTGTCCTTCCATCTTTCCTAATTACATGGTCTATCTCATATGTAAAATTCATATGAAGCTTTGCTTAAGAGAATATTTTTTTGTATTTTTCTTTATTTTTTTATAAATCAGTCTTATAAAATATCTTAAAGTAGCATATAAAGAGATATGGCAATTGTTACCTTACATCTATAACTTGTTTACTTTACTTAAATTAAGACGCAATTATTAAAATAATGTAAAACGCATGGGAAAGGAAAATATTTTATAAAAAACCTTCTTAAGAGTATATAATGGTATAAAGTAATATTTATACTTTAAATAAAAAGACGCAAACATTATATTTCGGACCTATACATATAGGCTCGAGAATAATTATTATTTAAAATTCGTCTGTTATAAAATGAATACGATTTAAAATATATTCCACATTGCATAAATTATGCAATCTTCTTGTTGAATAATACCAAGGTAATCTCATCATAATTTTTAATAATTTGTTCTGACATATTTGAATTCTATTTATATGTGTTTTACCACACAATCCGCAGACGGGGCAAGCATATAAGGCAATAGGCTGAAATACTGTTTTAACGATAGTAATTTTGTTGCATGTATTTAGTTCTGATCTTCTGTTGATTAAAGGATATAACATTTTAATAGCTAGGTTAAACTTGGTAATTATGTGAACAGTGTCCTCTTTAAAAGTTAAGGTTCGATCCAGAAAAACTCTCAAATATCTAACATTATTAGACCATGAAATCTCTGTACCATTCATAATAAGACTTGAATTAGGAAGACTACGAAGACTTCTTTTTCTAGTGAAAAAGATTACCTGTGATTTTCCAGCATTTATTTTAATTTTTCATTTAACAAAATTGTCAAATAGTATATTAAGAGCAATCTGCATGTTATCCATTATATACTGCGGCGAAACACCAGAAGAATATATTGCGGTATCATCCGCATAAAAGGCATAATTACAAACATTAATTTTCGGAATATCAGCACAGTAAAGAATATATAACAGTGGCCCTAACACAGAACGCTGTGGAACCCCTGCATCAAAATTAAAAACTGCTGAAGAGACAGAGTTAACATAAAACCCGAATCGAGTATTTATCAAAAAACTTTTTACAATATTAATAAGATATCTTGGAAATACAAATGTTATTAGCTTTTTCGACATCTAATAAAACTATAGCTACTGACTTTCGGTTTCTAAATTCCTGTTTAACAAAAGTTGTAATGCGTTTGATTTGTTGGGTTGCGTTGTGAGAGGGACGAAAGGCAAATTGTTCTTGAGGTATAATATTTCTATCCTCCATGACAATGCTTAATTTTTCCTTAATAATTTTTTCAAATAACTTCCCAATTCCACTTAGAAGGCTTATCGGACGATAGCTTCCAGTCTCATTATTAGGTTTACCTGGCTTTAGAATTGGCACAACCCTCGCAATGCTCAAAGCCGTAGGGAAATATTGAAGTTTAAGGCAGGCATTAAATATAAAAGTTAACTGCTTAACTCCAGAATCAGAAGTCGCCGTAGTCTAGTAGGTAGGTGTTGGCTTATTAGACGTAAAGCCACGGTTCGAGCCCCAGGCCAGACATCAAGACAAAATACAAAAAGTATTTCTTCGGCGACTTTCTCTCAGCAGATTTCTGGCAAAAACTCTGAGAGTAAATAAAATTGTCATGAATAGTTTCTCAGAAATCTGTCGTTCGGAATCGACTTTAAACTGTAGTTTCACCACTCATGTATAAAATTAACACGCACAACATAGACCTTATGTATGCTTAGTGTACTGCAACAGGCTGAGTCTCTGGTGGGAATCGAACCCACGATCTAGCGTGCTACCGACTAGACTATCAAGGCACATAATACTTGATATTTATCATTACGTATGAAATAGAACCTCATTTAAATTATAGAAGCAGTGCGGCAGTACACTAATTTTTATAAAAGTATAGCATTTGCAAGTCTTAGGGCCATTATTACAACTTGCCGTTAACTAAAGGGTGGATTTAAGCGATCAGATAAATTATTTTTCATTATTACAAGTGGACAATAAGGTACAAGTGAGTGTTAAGCTAAAGGGAATATCATCCTACTGGTAACTTTTAAGGTTAAGTTTATGTTTGAACTTGCCATATTATATCTTATTTTCAATATGGCAACTTCAAATATAAACAAAATGAGCAAACACATTAAAAAAAGAAGCCTGTCGTTGCCACTGCGTTGCTTCGGCACTGCCATATTTTTGAAAACAGTTAACTTTATTTTATCTGTATGTTGTAATAACGAAACTAAGTTAAAGGTAACTTTACAGTTTCCTTTAGCTAAAGGTATCTTTAACTAAACTCCAGTTTAACGGCAAGTTGTAATAATGGGCCTTAGAGTTTTAAGAATAAAATGTTCTTATATTATATAATTCGACACAAAGACTGTTTTTCGTGCGTACTATATTTCACTATTTAACTAATGTTAGCAGTTATTTGTAATTGTGTTGTAATTAATAAATAAATAAATAAATAAAAGTGTGGACTTTACATTGGAGATAAAATATCTGAGCTTTGCAGATCATAAGTCGACAGTTCTGGATCTGATGGTACCGAGATAGGTAACAAAATCATCGAGTTCAACATTTGTTATCTTAGAAGAGTCGGTAACAGTAAGTATAACCATTGTTTTCCTCATCTTAGTTTACAGACGACACGATATATTTGATCCAATTTGGCAGACATGTAACAGCAAGATTTAGGTGCAGCTGTAATTTTGTTTCTTTACGAACTTGTTCAAATAATTAAAAAAGATAACGACGTCATTTCTAGTACTAATTGGACACAGGAAACTTTAAAGGAACAAAAAATTCGCCAAGTAGTTGTTGCAGATAGCTGGGCTTATCTTAATGTCTAAAAATTTTTGTAAATGTATGTGATACTTTCAATACAAAGAAAGGGTTGTCAAATTTATCATATTTTATATATATTATATTATATTATATTATATCCTGCATATACACTTACTACCGGATTCCTTTTAAAAGTAAAACAAAGATTTTGTCAAGAGAAATACATTTCAAAAAATTCAAAGACACTGGAAAATATTCGTGTTCAAGATTTAGTTTATTTAAATTAACCCGGCATGTCTAATTTAACTTCTTCTTTACGAAAATTTAGTTGTTGGCGGTCTGACATATTTAATAAGCTCAACCATTCTCAAATTTAATTAGGTTGAATGATGTTGAAAATCTTTTCTCTCGTATATTTCAGTTACTGTGGCAAAGAAAATATTTGGGTTATTGGATGTTAAGGCGTAGCGTTGCAATTGTAAATTTTGTTTACAATTTTCAACACAATATCTTCATAATCAAGTCGAATGTTACACAGAGCTCCGAGTTTAAGGTTTAATTGTTATGTTCTGCTTTTTTTATATTTACTTGGGTAATAAATCCTTATAATCCTTATTATGGAAGTAAGGATCAGATTTGGGTATAGCACAACTTTACTTAAAAACAGGTTTTATTTAAAATTTTGTAATTAAAGAGAAATTTTTTATTTTATAATTACACTATGCGATAAAATAAAAAAAATTAAATACACCCAGCTAATAACATAGTGTAAGCTGTGAGTTTTGTTGAGTAGAACTCAAAATATTTTTTTTTTGTTATATTTCTTGAACTCCCCAAAATTGTTTTATTTGACAAAAACTATTTTTTGGACTTTACGCACAAATTTATTGATTACACAAACATTTATCAACCAATGTCTAAAATTCAAAGCTTATTAGAAAGGTGAGGGATGAGTCTTTAAAACGATATATGTACATATATAGATTATTTGACTTAATATGTTAATACTTTTGATGAGGTAAACTTGAAAAATGCGAATTTTTTTTCATATTTTTTCATGTTTGTCCTTTCATAGTAGCAAACTTTAAATAAAAAATATGAAAAAAGTGATGACATTCTGACATTTTCTTGTGAAGAGATTGACACTTCGTTTGATCAAATCGGACAAAAATTACCGTAGTTATTATTTAAATAGTATAACAATCGCGTCATATTTTTTACATATTTCACCCTATTAAATGAATTTTTAGTATGAAATGAAAAAATATGAACGGAAAATTAAACTCATTTATGTCGTGCTCTACTTTATTTGACGGTCCCAAATTTGCTGCAACAGATATTTATAAATACGCCATTAAACCCTTTTACAGCAAACATAATTCCTCACTGAAATCATGTGTTTAACTGTGTATATTTTTCATATTAAAGATAAATAATTGGTCACTCATATAAGTAAGTTATTCTGCAAAACATTAACCCAATAAAAATGTCATATTAGCTTAAAATGTTTAATTCCAAATTAACCGTATACCTTATATTTAATTGAATTTAAAATATATTACTTATACGCACCATATGACATGTATTGAAAGAATTACTCTGGAAAGTATGCAACAAAATAAAAACATTTTGATTTTGTCCTCTGCAAAGTAATGGAATTAGATATCACTCATACGTCACATACTTGTTGTCATACCATAGTCTAGTAGGTAGTGTGTTGGCTTATTAGACGTAAAGCCAGGGTTCGAGCCCCAGGCCAGACATCAAAACAAAAATACAAAAGGTATTTCTTCGGTGACCTCCTCTCAGCAGATTTCTGGCAAAAACTCTGTGCGTAAATAAATATTGCCATGAAAAGTTTCTCAAAAAATCTGTCGTTCGGAGTCGACTTTAAACTATAGGTCCTGCCACTCATGTATAAAATTAACGCACACAACATAAGTGGTGTGAGAAATTAGGTCGTAATCCTGATTGAAGGGTTGTAGTGGCCAATTATGTTATGTTATGTTATGAAGGGTTTATGAAACAAATTTTCATACAAATTGTGTACTGCAAATAAAGATTAAGGTCATTGGCTTTTTATTGTCTTCTTAGACCACAATGAAAAAGTAAATATTTAAAAGTAAATTACCAACATGCCATTCTATATTTGTACAGCAATTAAAACTTTAGTATTTTAAATTTTTTTGTTCCTCATTGAACTTACAATACAATAAGTAGTCGAACCTTGTTACCTTAAAAAACATAAAAGCGGTGCTTTAAACTGACATGAGACATAAAAACTAACATTTGCAAATATTTATTTACACATGTATACTCGAAAGTAAAACAAACCCAAAAAATAAAAACATAAAAAATCAGATGTATATACGGTCTTCTTTAAGCGCTTTCTATTTTCAAATTTCTATAAAAACTAAGTACCAGACGGGATTGAAAGTTGTCATTCGGTTGAAAAAACTATTGATGCCATTATGTGGACTGCATGATTTATGTTTGCTTAAAGGATCGCTGTTGTTTGCGGCTTATTCGTCAACTCTTGCGACTTTAGAAAACAACAGAAGAAAAAGTCTAACTAGGTCAAATAGTTAGATCTCGGTGGCTTGTTCACATCAGCTTCGCGTGAGTTAACAATGTGGCATGGACTATGCGGCACTTAGTGCTGTCCTGAATTCGTATGTCTTTGGTGTCCAGATCACCCAATTCAAGCAAAGAGAAATTGGTAATCGTCAACTCATAGTGCTCGCTGTGACTGATACGGAGTTCAGATATGCACCTCTATTGCGTAAATCGCAATTGAGCTCAATATTTCATATAAAGTTTAAATTAATTATTGCGCAATAAATACGCAAATTGTTATAATATTGAGTAAAACTTAAAATGCAGCACTGTCATAAGTATGTTCAGTGAGCATATTACAATTAACCGAACACTTTTTGTTGATATTTGACAACATAAATGTCAACAAGGAAGAACAAAAAAAAACAATGTTGTTAAAACAATCACCTGTTTTGTTTACCAGCTGTCAAATGAATATTGAACAAGCAGCTGAACTGCGTATATTATTATGCCTGAACACTTAAAATATTGTACTCAATAAACCGAATATTGTCTCAATAAAAGTGTATAGTGTAACGTCTTTTTCAAAGAAATATGGGCCGATGATCCATAACATTATACAGTGACTTTTTTAGGATCTCATATGTACTGATATCGTCTCAAATTCGGCAATTTTCTTTATTCACGTACCCATTCATCAAAAAATGGACCTTATCGATGAAGAAAATTTTAACATTCAGCGAACACAAGTCTTTTTTATGATCGTCCATTGTGTCAAAATTTGTATGTTTCTCTTAGAAGACTGTCTATATAATACGACTGCTCGTCTATTATGGCGTTAATAAATACGGGTATTTTGTAAAAAGAAAACATTTGCTACAGAGATTGCAAAACAAAAAGAAATACTTTTATAAATGGAAAATAATCATACATAATGTATAGATGTCGTGTTTAAAATGGGGTATAAGTACATAAAAAAAATTTCAGTTCATTAGTTCAATAAATTTCAATATTGATATGAGATACTGCCAAGCGGTTGACGGTATGAAAAGAGTAGTAATTACCATACAGAAATGAAATACCGACACATAATTTTAAGAAATTGAATGTTATTGCTTAGTATTATATGAATTTTTTGTTACTAACTTTTATTAATTTTTTTTATAATAAAAACAAGAGTTATTTATTACTTTTTTGTGCACTCTTTTCTGTTATTTGTAGTGGTATTAAATTGTAATTTAATTGTTTTGTGTTTGTATTGAGGATATATATATGTAGGAATTTGTCGATTTCTTTTATTTATTATTAAATAAAACACTTTGAATATTAAATTAAATTCATTTTATTTAAAGTAAATGGCTTAGGCGGTAAAAATGAAAATGCGTATGAAATTAATTTTAAAAGAAACTAAAATAAACAGCCGCGTTTGTTCATCACGGTCAACACATCAAAAACTAAAATCTATGAACTTCCTTGTTCGAGCATCACTATAAGGCTAAACTCACTACTTTACTCTGTCTGTCCGTTGTTCACTATGTAAATATATTAAAGCTCAATCTCTCCCATAGATGAATGAGTGCTCGTCCGTCTCTCTGTTTCTGTCTATTAACCCATGTCGGTCCGTCTTCTCCCTAACTGTCCCAATCCTACATATATGTAAATAAAAATTTTTACGTAAATAAAACTATACTATACTATACTATACTATCCTACACTATACTATACTATACTATACTATACTATACTATACTATACTATACTATACTATACTATACTATACTATACTATACTATACTATACTATACTAACTATACTATACTATACTATACTATACTATACTATACTAACTATACTATACTATACTATACTATACTATACTATACTATACTATACTATACTGTACTATACTATACTATACTATACTATACTATACTATACTATACTATACTATACTATACTATACTATACTATGCTATACTATACTATACTATACTATACTATACTATACTATACTATTGTTATGCTATGCTAAGCTATGTTATGTTTCTAATATATTATCGATCCTATTTATAGCTGGAGATTTTGCTGACCAGTCTAATACAAAATACGTTTTATTATCCTGATGAACACTTAACGAAGACACATATTTCTCTTCGACATAATGGATCATGAAATGTCGGGTAATTATAACAATATCAGTTTTGTTCTAAGTGTCTCATACACGATATTGTGACCTAACACCACAGTAGGAAAATTACTTCCAAACAACAATGTTACCACAGCCATGTTTAACCGCTGTAAGAGTAAGAATATTCGGTTTACTTGACAAAATAAAATTGTTGACATATGGTTTACATTGAAAAAATTAGTTGTTAGTGTTTCTATAAATAAGAAAACATTTCTTTATTCCTCTTTTAGTATTGCCACAATCATTTGTATTGTTATTTTGAGATCTTCGTTGTGTATTTGTTATCCCTTTGCAATGTCCTTTTCTCAGATGTTCCTTTTTTAGATTTTAATGTTTATGCTTATGGATTTGTATATGTTTACATGTACATACGTATACAAACGGAGAATTTTAGTTTCGCTTACGTTGATATAACGTGTGTTATGTGACCATTATGCATAAATTACATTCATTATCATCAACATTAAAGTCTTTAAGGACATTAACGATTTTTTGTGAAGAAATTTTGTAAAATTTAATTATAATTCTCCATTTTTGTTTCGTCTTTATTTTGCAAATTTTTGAAAATGTAAAACATCTCGGTTTTTACATGAAATATGATAATGTCCTCAACGTGAAAACAGTTTAGACAAAAAGTTTATACATTGTAGTACGTTAGCTAAAGCATGTGAGAATTCATTAATAAATTTCAGTTACATTTTTTAAATCTAAATTGTCGTAGAAAAGATACAGACGTTACGTATTCGTTAATGCAATAATAAATAAATTTATCTGGTAAAAGTGAAATAAAATTTTAATTAAAAAGAATAACAGACTCAAATAAAACAAATGCATTTATAACATTGTAAGCCAGAAAATACTCAACCAACAATCAAAAGCTCTTCTCGATGAGCTACATACGATGAGTCAAGGATAAGTTTGCTTTTCGAAATAAACGTGGTACTACATAACAACTTCAAAGAATATCCACACTTATATTGATGTTTGAAAAGGAATTAAAAAATGTTTTAGCTATTTTTACTGACATCTTCCGGTCATTCGATAGCCTTTGTGATAAAGCGCTGCTCATTAATTAATTTGAATGTGACTTCTTCCCAACAACTAAACTTAACTTCCTAAAAGTATATTGAAAATATGATACAATGAGTAAGTTTCTGCAACAAGAAACCTTTATACGTACGTTTCTTAAGGCACTAAACTAAATACTTAACTACACAGACTCTACTCCAATGTAGATTTAAAAGCAGATTTAAAATCATACCCAGCTAGAGCAATAAGTAAATAAAGTGGGGATTGAATGTAAATCAACAGAAGAGTGTTCATGCAACGTTTTTGTTCAGGAGACAAATCTATCACTAAAAACACGAGAGCATAACATAACAGTCCCGTCAAATATCTTGAATTCGAACTAGACACGCGACCTACATGGTCGCTATATGGTTCAGGCTAATTTAATTGCAATTAAGCTGCAAACAGCTCAAATGCAGTGTTTCCAACTCAACACAGGATAGATAACTTCTAAAATGTTTTTCTACAAAAGCGTCTAGATATTACTTAAAAAGAAGACTATGCAGTCTAAGCTGCTTAGCATATTTCTTTGCTGATTGCTGCAAAACTCCTCCCAGTTGCACCCAATCTATAGAAATTCTCCGTTTCGGAAGTACCACTGATACAGTTTTAATCGGAGAAAAATCCAAAATTGTTTACTGACTAGTAAAGCAAGAATTCATTGAAAAGACCTTAACCTTTCCTTAAATGTTTCATCAAACTTTTCTCTTTTAAATCTTTCGTCTTCATAATTCAAAAAAATTTGAGCAGTTTTTAAACAAGCTAAGTTTGCAAAGGCATTAACCGCAAACATCAGTCAGACTTTGAGGAATAAGTTACTGCAGATACCCACATCAATAGACTTTTTAATAACAGTTTGTAGCAGAATTTCCTATCAGTTTTCATAGTTGTATGAAGTTTTTATTTCTATTAGTTTTTAGCATGCCTTATCTTTTCTTTTAGTTTTATTATTATTTTTTTTTCTTTATTAATAGCCTCTAAGAGTCGTCGTAGTCTTGTAGGTAGAGTGTTGGCTTATTAGTCGCAAGGCCACGGTTCAAACCCCAGGTCAGACATCAAAACGAAAATATAAAAAAAACTATTTCTTCGGCGACTTCCTCTCAGCAGATTTCTGGCAAAAAATTTGAGAATAAATAAAAAAAACTGCCAATAAAAGTTTCTCAAAAATCTGTCGTTCGGAATCGACTTTAAACTGTAAACTCCGCCACTCATGTATAAAATTAATACACACAACATGGGTGGTGTGAGAAGCTAGCCTGTAGTTCTGACTGAAGGGTTGTATTGGCCAATTATGTATGTATGTAATAGCCTCTAACCCTAAGAATTGAAAAATTTAATTTTGTTGTATTTCTATTCCTCTTCTTTTGTTTTCCCTGCGGTATTATTGTTACTGCATTTTGCGTTTTTTTACAACTGACAAATTTTGAGCTGAGGAGATGGTAATCCTGCTTTTTAATAATGACGGCTTAAGACAATTATGTTTGTAAGGACAATGAAAACGCTTATACTATGTTCAGATATGCACTTTTATGGAGTTAATATTCGGTTAATTGAGCACAATATTTTAAGTGCTCAGGCATAATAATATACGCAGTTCAGCTGCTTATTCATTATGCACTTGACAGCTGGTAAACAAAAGAGCTGGATGTTTCAACAAAATTGTTTTTATTTTGTTTTGTTTTTTTTTTTGGTTTGTCGTTGCTGACATTTGAGTTGTCAAATATCAACAAAAATATCTCGGTTAATTGTAATATGCTCACTAGACACACTTAAGAGAGTGCTGCATTTAAGATTTACTCAATATTATAACAACTTGCGTATTTATTGCGCAATAATTAACTGAAACTTTATATGAAATATTGAGCTCAATAATGGCGCTTATTGCGATTTACGCAATAAAGGTGGATATCTGACCACCGTATTACATAGTCAATGTACAATAACTGCAATAAACAGAAATAAAACAACAATGCAACTGAAGTTAACGATACTATTTCTTTTTGACTTTAGAAATTTATTTCTGATTAGCTTAAGAGAAGAACTTTATATATAGCGAACTTCTTCTTCTTCTACAGTTTAAAGCCGACTCCGAACGACAGATTTTTGAGAAACTTTTCATGGCAGTTTTTATTTATTTCTTCTTTAATATGTTTACTTTAATGGCACGAACTAAAGCAACTGACTGAATATTTTTACATTTCCATACCAATATTTTGAAAAGCAATCCTTTAGGGTCCTATTAATGTGGGATAAGGCAGTATTTAACGGACATATCAGTACAACACTGACATACGAAAGAGGACAACGCAGACGTACTAAATAATGCAACTCAGACGGACAAGTAGAAAAAGAGAGAAGTGGAAGTTGAAAGAAGTTGTTAAAAAGGGAGAGACATTTTTTCTTGAGGTTTTTCTAAGGTGTTCGGAGCTACAGCGAAGTTGTTTTAAAAAAGTTGAAAAGAGGACAATTATAAGTAAAGTTGTGCGCTGAAGTTTTAAATTATTAAAGTTGTTTAAATAAAAGTTTTTTTTTGTGCAAAAGTCAAGACTAAATGTTGCTTAAAATTGAAATATTAAAAGATGTTAAAAGTTGAAATATTAAAACTATTATCCGGACAGTCAAACCCACATTGGATTAAACTTATATATTTTTTGTATTTTAAACTTATTATTATTATATTATAAAAACTGAATTAATTAATAAACTAAAATTGATAATATAAAATAACGCACTCGCCTACTATTATATTATCCCTACATTAATGTTAATAAAAAAAGTTCTAGTTCGAAGAAAATATGAAATAAATTTAAATGTTTTACATTTAAATGTCAAAAACTCATTTAAACTATATTTCAATTTTTTACATACATTACAGAATATCCTTTATTTTGCAAACCAGTAACTCATTTGTGAGGCATTTGAGGTATTCAGGTATTTGAATTTTAAATTTACACAGAATTCTCTTTGGGGTATTAATCATATAAATCTCCAGATTTTTTCTGGTTTGTGTAAAACATTAAAAATTTTTGTTTTATAATAAAAGAGAAATAAATAAATAAAATATATAAATATAGATATATGAGCCGTTTATTTTGAAAGTGGTTTAAGTCCATTTTTTCTTATATTGAGATATCTAAGGGTTTGCGTTTGAATTGTTTCAAAAATATTGTTAACTGGTATTTATTTGTTTGCATGGCTTTGTGACCTTAAACATGTTAGAATATATAACGTAATACGTTTTGTAAACTTTACTAGAAAAATAAGCTGTGTTTCCGAACCTCAAATGGACTTAAACCACTTTCAAAATTAATAAAATGACTTTTTTGTTTGTGAAAAGAAATAAGTCCACTTTGTGTTCTTTGTTTAATATTATTATAAGTTAATCTTTTCACTTAAAGTTACTCCACTACGTTTATATAATTCCAATATAATTATTACATGCGGTTGATTAGCAAACAAAATACTTTAGTTTCACAAAATATTAAACAAATTATCCAAAAGAATTGTATACCTAGTGATTCCTCTAACTAGTTATCCTTGTACATAGAAGTTGGAATAGGACGTAAATTTTTGTATAATGGTGTTAATTTTATTTTGTTGAAGTTCCTTGGTCTTCCCCGACAAGGTAATAAGTCAAGTATTTTGAACTCTGTATCCACTTCCATATATTCTTTATAAAACATTTTATAGGGTTCACTTTTTATAAATCGCATCCAACATATCCTTAGCCAATTTACAGGTTCGCCACTAGTATTTTTTAATATTTTATGAATAGCTTCTTCCAGAGGTTTTGTAGAAAGCAAATCTTCACGTTTCATTTTGGTGAATATAAATTTGTTACTCTTTCGACATGTTTTTATAGTTTCATAGTAACCCTGGGGGACATACATTAAATTATTTTTCCTCAAATCCATTTCTATCACTCCAAAATCACTATCATTTGACAAAAATGAATGTCCTGATAGTAAAAACTTATGGTCAATAATATCTGCATTATTTTCTGCCGATTGTATAATTTTCAACCATGTTACTGCCAATTTTATGGATTTCAATGTTTCAAAATAATTTTTTTTGCATTTCGTTAACTAGCTAATTTTCAAGTGCCCCAAATCATAGCGATTTTAATGATACTAGACTTAAATTGTTTATAAACAAAAAGATTATATAGGATTGTGATTATTGTTATCATTAACTATTTTTTTTTTTAAATGGACTTAAACCACTTTCAAAATAAACGACTTATATAAACCATCAATTATTTTTACAAATTATTGCTTAAAACTATATTGCTTTACTAAAACTTTTGCAGTCCACTGGACTTTTGTACAGGCAGCGATCCATAGCTCTACTAATTTAATACAGATGTCCGATTCTATTGAATCCGCTTCGTTTCCATCGTTCCACCGGAAAACAATATTTCTATCCATTCTCCAACATTGCAGTCTAAATGTTGCTTAGCGAATTCTGTTCTCGCTTTAAGATTCTTACATAACATATATAATTGGTCATTACAACCCTTCAGTAAGTATTCCGACCTAGTTTCTCACACCACTTATGTTGTGTGTGTGTTAATTTTATACACGAGTGGCGGGACCTACAGTTTAAAGTTGACTCCGAACGATTTTTGAGAAACTTTTCATGGCAATTTTATTTACTCTCAGAGTTTTTGCCAGAAATTTGCTGAGAAGAAGTGGCCGAAGAAATACATTTTGTATTTTGTTTTGATGTCTGGCCTGGAGTTTGAATCATGACTTTACGTTTAATAAGACAACACTCTCACTCGACTTTAAGATTCTTACTTGATATAAATGTTTTTTTTTCTTTTTGCAACTTTACTGGAGCGCAGTTCTGCTATTAATATTCTGTCTGTCTTCCACCTTTCCTTTTCAATCTAATTTGTTAGCAATACTTATCGAATTATCTCCTCGAAAGCTGATGTTTTATGAGACCTTGTTACAAGTTGCAACTAAACTACTTGGTAAGAAATTTTTTAATAAGATGAATCTCAATGTTGAATCTCAATACCTAGTAAATATTACTCTTTGTTTACGCGTTTTTTATTTTTTGTTTTTATATTGGATAATATTTTTAAAAATACATTTTGTTGTGCATAGAGCATATAAAAGTTTTCAATACTTACAGTACGTATAAGCAATGAAGTGTTATTGAAAAATATTCTCTAACAAACATTTGAATTACACGAAGACTTCAAAATTATAAGTAGCAGTGGACTACAATACATGTTTAAGATGTTTCTTGTGTGCTAGCTGTGAAGAACGGAGTCGCATTGTCTGTTATGATTTAACATACCCTTCCGTAATTTCAATTTATTTTTTATGTCCACTTGTATAGAATGTTTTGCACGCCACTTCTAAAATCGAGTTTTTATCTTAAAAGAAAATGACATATTATTACGTTTTTACTTTTTTAAAACGTTTAAAATATGATTTCGTATATTGCAAATAAAAATTAATTTGTACTTAGTTTTAAATAAATCTTTTATTGTTTGCACGATTCTGTATGCCACTGTTCACAACTTGATGTAAACAACAATAATTGCTGTATTGGTTACTCTTCTTTTCACTCTTTTTCATACACGATAACAGTTGTTCAATAGATCTTTATAACGGAGATCTTCAAACCACGATTATTCTCCTCACACACTACGTGTTTTCGCACAAGACTGACTGAATTCCTTCTGACTCCATTGCCTGCTTTGTCTTGCCTTTTATATCGCAGGGTAAACAGTCTGATGAATGCTCTTGAAGGGGAATGACTTCGCCTTCGCGAAATCTCTATAAATTTAAACATGTTGTTTACGTTATTGTTGTTTTTGTATTTTGTTTACGTTTGTCCTTGCAGTGTTGTTGTTCCTTGTTTGTTTACTTGTTTATCCCTTTTTTATACTGATGTTGTTGCTATATTTTTGTTTATATAAGTCCATTGTTTTTGTTTTTGTAGCTTTTGTTTATCATTTTAATGTTAAACGATGTAACATCATTTCCATTTTCGTAACAATATTCAAGCCATCCTCTCCAATCATACTTTCTAATAAATTAATTCCATTATGCCGAACTTAATTTTTATATGCAACGTATGGCAGACTATAATTAAATTTCCTTTCACATACATATATATTACACATGTATATGTGTGCCTTAAAATGCAACCACATTACGTATTGCCAATTATGTGCGAAAAATGTTTTCTTGTCATTAACTGTAAATAAAGTCATCTTAATTAATTTTTAAGGATGCCTTACTTTCCTGCATAACTCAATATTTTTTATCTTGGTTCCATATTGTGCGATGTTCTACAACTTTCATTAATTTATTGAATTGAATGTCCTAACGTTCTAAAGAAGGGATTTTCAAAGTTTCAAGTAATTTTATTAAAAAAAAAATGAAATAAAACTTATAATTTTGTCTTCAAATATAACAACAACAACAGTGATGATATTTCGGGACAATTTGTTGTCTATTTTGTATTTTTTTTTTGCACTTGTACAGAGTGCAGAGTTTTAGATGTATCCACATGATACGAGAGACGAACATACAAAACTTACACCCCTACACGGGAGAAGTTGTCATCGGTGACGGTGATATAAGGATCATCACAGATGGCACATAAATGGAATGCGGAATGGGATCTGGTATGTATTCTGATAAGCTGGCACTGAATGGATCATGCAGATTACCTACTCAAGCCAAAGTATTTCAGGAAGCCTGAAACCCACATCCTACAATCGAAGAGCTGCGATCCCACCTCATCAAATTAAAAGGCGTATGGAGTTACTAGTAGGTAGTGTGTTGGCTTATTAGACGTAAAGCCAGAGTTCGAGCCTCAGGCCAGACATCAATACAAATTACAAAAAGTATTTCTTCGGCGACTTCCTCTCAGCAGTTTTCTGGCAAAAACTCTGAAAGTAAATAAAATTGCCATGAAAAGTTTCTTAAAAATCTTTCGTTCGGAGTCGACTTTAAACTGTAGGTCCCCCCACTCATGTAAAAAATTAACACACACAACATAAGTGGTGTGAGAAATTAAGTCGTAATCCTGACTGAAGGGTTGTAATGATCAATTATGTATGATGTAACACCATTTCCATTTTCGTAACACCATTTTCATGTGCCAGCAGCTTATCCCAAATCAAATTTCAATAAACAATTCCTCAAAAAAAACACAAGGATTTTATTTATTAAAATGAAAATGTGAGACGCGCACTGTGTTTCCGTTTCCCCCCAATTGTTTGTTTATTTTTTGCCCACCAATACTGGCCAATTAAATATTCAAGTGTGATGAGAAAATGAACTGATAGATTGTTCGTTCAAATTGATTAAAAATGCGTGACATAAATTAACACGCAGAGAATAAAAAACACTGAATGTGAAATGAATTTAAATGGAATTTCACATAAAAGCGCAAAATGGCTTCAACACAGCATTGTTTGAATTTGAATTTTCATTATAAAGTAAAACTGATAAATTGCCTGGAGTCAAATATTTGCTAAAGAGCGTTTACGCGAGGTAATAACGTTAGTGAAATGAAATGTTTCAATACTTATACTGGAGCACCCATGAACTTTTAAATTGTTGGTAACAATACCAACTGTTTGCATAAAATTTTTAATGCTTTTGAATGTACCTGCAAAATTGAGTATTTTTGAAATTTAAATCGATCTTTTCATTCAATTCCTACTAATAAATCTTAATTTATTTCTAATTTTTGAAGTTTTAACAAAATTTTTAGCGAAAGAAATTAAAATTTTTTAAATTATTTTTTCTCACTCTTCATAGTTCAACTATTTTCCTCACATTGAAATCAAGTTTTGGTCATAATTGAAGTTGTAGTCTAGAGTAGTGTGCTGGTTTATTAGACATGAGGCCACGGTTTAAACCACAGGCCAGACATCGCCTACAAAACAAAATATGAAAAAAATATTTCTTCGGCAACTTTCTCTCAACAGATTTCTAGCAGAAACTCTGAGAATAAATAAAATTACTATTAAAAATTTCTCCAAAAATTCTGTCGTTCGGAATCGGCTTTAAACTCTAGGTGCCGCCACTCATGTATAAAATTAACACAAACAATGTAAGAAGTTTGCGATGTTACGTCGAATCTGAAAGGTTGTAGTGGCCAATTATGTACGTATGTATGTACATATGTAATAGAAACCAAGGTAAGCATTTCACTGTTTCGATTATGGAAATCTGTAATACACTGTGGTTCTACCTTTTTTGTAACACAACATATTATTTACAGCAAACTTGAAGATTTTCTGATGCAAACCTTTATTTCGCTAATTTGTAGCAGACGAATTACAGATGCTTTGTTTTCATATTTGGAGTAGTACAGCGCTGGCACTTTCACTATAATTTTTTTACATTATTCCTGTAGTGTAATGCATTAATGGAGTCATGTTGATCATTTTTTGCAAGCAGAATAAACTGAATTTGAAAATAAGCCAAACAAGGACCAAACAAGAGTTAACAAACTTTAAAAACCAAAGTACATATAAACTGTCGCGTTAACATATGTAGTTCAGTAACGGACTCTGTTCGATATTTTAGTGCAATTTGAAATTTTTAATAAATAAAATTTAATAAATTAAAGATTATGCTTTTGAACTTCAAGCAATAAAGAACTCGTTTGATTTCATTACATATCTTCATTACAGTTCCATCTACCAAAAGGTTTACATTTTGTGCGTTTATACACCACATGAATAGAAATTTTTCAGTTATTGAAAGCTATAAAGTTCGAATTAATTTTCTTTGTTGTGGTCCATAACATCTACCTTACTT
The DNA here is from genome assembly GCA_958299815.1 of Sarcophaga carnaria. NCBI lineage: Eukaryota > Metazoa > Arthropoda > Insecta > Diptera > Sarcophagidae > Sarcophaga > Sarcophaga carnaria. The sequence goes on along the minus strand of OY283149.1, from coordinate 68,361,854 downwards.
ATTTCGGAATTTCACTTTGTATAATTTTTACTTAGTGATCTGAATTTTTGAAAAATTTAAATAATTACACACTTTTGACGCAGTAGAAACCAAATACTAAAGAAATAAATATTACACACATACAATCCTTCAGTCAGGATATCCGCTTCTCATACCACTTATGTTGTGTGCGTTAATTGTATACATGAGTGGCAGGGCTTACAGTTTAAAGTCGACTCCGAACGCCATATTTTTGAGAAACTTTTCACGGCAATTTTATTGTACAGCAAGGATTGCAATTTCATAGCACATTTGTGCAGAGAGAATTCACACACATTGCTTATGCTCTTTTATTTAGTTCTCGATCAGACTGCGACAAGCACACATGTCTGCGAATGCTATAATATTTTTTTTAGGTTTACACTTAAAAAATATTTTATGTTAAAAAATCTTTTTTTTTTAATTCAAAGTCTTATATAGTCAACTAAATAATTTAGATGATATAGAAAGAGAAAAACTTTTTATAGACATAAAGCAATATTTTGGAAAAATTAAAAGGTTGGTTATTAGTAGGAGAGCAAATTTGTGAACCAAAATTAGATCCCAACAAATATCTAAAACAGTTTCTACCATTATTAAGTCAAAGATGTATAACTGTATGTATGTTGATGAAATGAAAATCAAAATAGGGTATATCACTAACATTTTTCTATGACTGTGAGATCTCAACTTATTTTCTCTATCTTGCTCACTAAGAGAGGAAGTCGCCGAAGAAATATTTTTCTAATTTCGTTCTATTGGAGAAATTTCACCCTGGGGTTTGACCCGAAGCGTCAGTCTAAGAAGCCAACACGCCACCTACTGCACTACAACAACTTCGAGAACTAAATATTTCTACTTTTTTTATTAATTGATCTAAAGAAAAATTCCATAATTGTTCACTATTTAGAGCCTTTAAACTTTGCTCACTTTATAGAGGATTCACAGAATATTTATTTGCATTTCGTTTTATTTAATATGATACAAACATTTTTTTTTTGAAAAAAATTGCTGAAACATGGTTCCAACATTTTTAATGAAAAGTTTTTTACACACATTTTTGAAATTGTTAGTCTTTGTAAAATAAAAATATGGTTCCACTGATGGTATGTAAAAAATATTTATTTTACATAAATTATTACATCATATACAATATATGTACATACAAATGTATGTATACATGCATCGTACGTACGTGAGCATTTTTGTTTCTGTTTATAATTGTATAAAATACAGATAGCATACGTATGTAAATATGAGGTGATGGAAAATAGGGACAGATTTTGTTTTGACATTTTTTCGGTTCTAAAAAAATTCTCAAGCACAAAACTTTTTCTGTTTCTCTCTGTATGGCTACTATATTCACCAGTATTTTTGAATTAAACTGCACTACATGTAGCTGCTAAAGTGTTATTTATTGTTACAATAACTTCAATCTTGGTTCTTTTTCAACTTTCTATTTGCCAGTGTTGTAAAACATCAAATGTATACAGTTCTCACTTATAAGTTTATTTATAACTTTTATTTATTTCATTCGTTAGCCACTGTATATACTTACTAACACATTCGTTAGCAATACAGTTGAAAATCTATATTTTATTTGTTGATGTTTAAAAGTACACTGGGAAGGGGATACGTATCAGAGATCAGCAATGAATCGTTTTTCCGCTACTCATAAATACTCATGAATTTTGAGTATGCGTGAGTCAACAGTATTGAAATTCAAGTTCTCTGATTCATTCGTACTCACTACAACATTGATTTATAAGTACAGGTTGCAATGAGTATGAGTACAAAGTTGACATCAAACTCATAACATTCGAAATATGTTTGATTCATACGCCTCCTCGCTGAATTGTTTAAGACCGGAAGTAATGAGTTGGTAAGGCGCATGCACCAGCTTATTTACAAAATATGGCTAGAGGACAGTATGCTCAACGATTGAAACCTCTGTGTCCTCTGTTCTGAAAAAGGGAGACCCTACGATATGCGACAACTACAGGGGTATAAGCCTTCTCCCTATCGCATATAAGGTTCCTACAGGCGTATTGTGTGAACGACTGAAGCCACTCGTCAAAACACTGATTGGACCTTATCAGTGCAGCTTCAGACATGGTAAGTCCACCATCGACCAGATCTTCACACTACGCCAAATCCTGGAAAAGACCCACGAAAAACAAGTCGACACACACCATCTTTTTGTCGACTATAAGGCAGCCTTCGATAGCCCCATAAGGGATCATGTTTTTGCCGCAATATCTGAGCTCGGTATACCTGCGAAGTTGATAAGGCTATGCAGAATGGCGTTGAGCAATTCCTGCGGCTCCATCAACGTAGGAATAGACCTCTCCGAACCATTTGATACCGTGCGAGCTTTCAAACAAGACGATCCCTTATCATGCGACCTCTTCAATTTCGTGGAGAGTGTTCTGCGAAAGACGGGAGTGCATCGCAATGGCACTATTTTTCAGAAAAGCCTCCAGTTGCTTGCGTACGTTGACGACATTGACATCATAGGGCGTGCCAAGCGAGATGTTACTGCTGCCTTTAGCGCTATTGAACGGGAGTCTACTAAGATGGGTCTGGCAGTAAATGAGGGCAAAACAAAGTATATGTTATCGACAAGTAGAGACGTGCGGCGTATTGGATCTCAGATCACGGCCGATAACTATACTTTCGAGACAGTCAAAGAATTTATTTATCTTGGCTCCGCCGTTACCACCAAAAATGATGCCAGTCTGGAGATCAAGCGCAGGATAACTCTTGCCAACAGGTGCTACTATAGTCTCAATAGGTAATTGAGTAGCAGAGACCTCTCTCGTACGACAAAACTAATACTCTACAAGACGCTCATCCTTCCCATGCTTCTTAAGGCGCAGTAGCATGGACTCTATTAAGTATTGATGCAGGAGCATTGATAATATTCGGGAGAGAGATATTCGGTCCAGTGCGAGTTGGCGATAATTTCCGCATCCTCAGTGAACTGTATGAGCTCCTGAAAGATATAGACGTTGTGCAGCGTATTAATATCCAGCGGCTGCGCTGGCTTGGCCATGTCATTTGATTGGAGGAGGATGCTCCGGCGAGACGGGTATTTGATGCGGGGATCTGCGGAAGTCGGTGAAGAGGACGACCTTGTTTGCGTTGGAAGGACCATATCAACTGTAAGGATGTGTTAAGGCAGGTCGGAATCAGTTAATAGGGTTGTTAATGGCCAATTAAGTAAGAAAGTAAGTAATGGAATATTGTTCAGTAACAATATGTAAACTTTTTCATAAATGTGCTTATTTAAATGTTTGCAACACTTAATTCAAAATTCATTCCGATATACTTTATATCCTTCATTAGGGATACATTAAACATTTTCTATGTGAATTTTTACGTTAGTTTCATGCCTTACTCCATTATACAAATTAAAATTTGATTGAATGCACTGAGAGCACGCTTTCGCAAGAAAATATTGTAAATTTTGTTTAAAGATATTACATTATCCTACTCAAACATTCACTCATTTCACTCATTCACTTCATCCAATTTCCAGTCTATTCTAGATATTATAACTTTTTAATACCGGAAGCAATATATCGTTAGCGATATATTTTATTTTGTTTTCTATTTTACGCGAGTATTGAATGAATTTTAAATAAAATTAAAAATGATAACTTGTATATGCTAGCTTGGATTAAAGCTTCGAACGTATAATACTGTTACGTCTTAACCTCTTAAAAACGTTAAAAATATGAGTTCGTAGATTGCAAATGAAATAAAAATAAATTTGTGTTTTTATTTATTTATTCTGGGTTAGAAGTATGAGCGAATGTTTGTATTCTCAAACAAAATTAAAACATTTGAACAAAAGAAAAAGTAAATATTCTATATTATTTGAATGACTGAACAACAAATTCTTTTGGAATTATTTCATTTGATTTTTGATTTGTGTTTTAACTTTTGAACAATATTTTTTTTTAATTAAGTTATCGACTATCAGAGTGCCTCTTATAGCCTTCAGAAATGCATATGACAAGAGCATTTAAACTCTACTGTTATTTATACATGGTCGGTCACAACAATGCTTTAGTCAGGATTAGGACTTAGTTTATCACACTACATATGTTGTGGTTGTTAATTTTGTACATGTGTGGCGGAACTTACAGTTAAAAGTCGATTCTGAACTACAAATTTTTAAGAAACTTTTCATGGCAATTTTATTTACTCTCAGAGTTTTTGTCAGAAATCTGCTGAGAAGAAGTCGTCGGAGAAATATTTTTTTATATTTTCGTTTTGATGTCTCACCTGGGGTTTTAACCGCAGCCTTACATCTATTAAGCCAACACAATATCTGCTTGACTACGGCGACTTCATATTTTAGAATCGTTTAATTGATTTTTTCTAACGAGACTTAAATTTGTAACTTAATCAAGATTTGAATACTGTTATTTGAAGGTAAGTAGTCCATCTAATTTTAAAGCCAAACTAGATTTTACTTTGGGGGCAAATGTACCTTATTTACGATGCTCCTTAGATGAACGTAATAGTGTTTGAGTAATTAGAGAACTAGAAACGGATAAAGAAATTGTATTAGATGATCGCCGGATTACAGCATACTTTGCAATATACTCTTGTGCATCATAGAACTAAGTGCCATCTACAAGCTAGGTCATGGTATGGCTAGGTATACGTGCAAAATAACTTTTATTGAATATCTTTAAAAAACTAAGCTACTAACGAGGAGTAATTGTGAAGACCAAAATCTGTAGTTTAAAATTAGAATTTTTTACCAGGCACAATATTTATCTCAGATCGATTATTTGGTATTGCCAATAAAACAATGAAAAGTGAGTACTTACAGTTGATGATTGTATTAAGAAGTTGTACAGTTTTTACTATAAATCGCCTATAGAAGAAATGAAATACCACCAGAAATATTGCTTACAAAGTTATTCAGCACTCCATGTTATCAGAATTTGAGAAGCATTATATTACGGTTGCACCCATAAAAACACCTCAAAGCCCATTTATGAAAATTTTATACACATGTATTGTCAATTAAAATATTATAGAAGGAAAGATCAATGGAATAGAGGTAAATTTTTTTTAAATTCCAAACTGACACACTTGGTTTGATAAAGCTTATTACACATGTAAGTACTGGGAGCTTCATTTTTGGTAAATTTTCTAACCACTCTTTTTCGAACACTAACATAATTTATACAACAAAATATAGAAGTAGATATTTCAAGTACTGATGCACGGCATTGCAATTTTCCTATTATTTTTTATTCATTTTTTGTAAAACATATTTACTTATATTCATGCAATTTATTTCATGGGTCTCGCTTAAGTTATGAAAACAATATTCAGTTCACAAACCGTTGACATGTAAACCGTTGACACAATAGTGCAGATAATCACTTATACTCAGTTATGTGTTCACAATGATGGTGATGTAGCTGTAGTAAGTTATTGCTCGTAACCCCCAGACGTATTAACCATTTTACTAAGAAATATTTAAATTTGTTTTCCAAATATTTACTCGCAATATTTATCAATGAATGGGGTTGAACTATTTTAATACAATTTTATGACATTTTAATGTTTATTTACTTGGTTTTACAATTCACACAATATTCGTAAACAAATAAACACAGAAATATTTTTTCGGTGTTTGCTTAAAGTAAGGAAGTGTTGGATTGCTGGATGTACAATGCAAATATTACTTACTTAATTGGTCATTACAACCCTTCAGTCAGTATTACGACCTAATTTCTCAACGTCTATGATCAATGAAAACGTTGGTCTTCACATCCCTTAATTGTGTGCCGTAACCTCAACTTGTTAGAGAATAAATCTACAAATGAGAAAAAACTTCTATCAAACAATGCCAATATACGAAAATGGAATGGTGTTACATGGTTTAACATTAAAATGATAAACAAAAGCTACAAAAACAAAAACAATGAACTTGTTTACATTATCAGCAAATAAACAAAAATATAGCAACAACATCAGCATAATAAAAGGGTAATCAAGTAAACAAACAGGCAACAATAACAATGCAAGGACAATAACGTAAACAACATGTTTACATTGATTGAGATTTGGCGAATGCGAAGTCATTCTCCTGTTTACCCTGTAATATAAAAGGCAAGGCAGTCAACGGAGTTAGAAATAATTCAGTCAGTTTTGTTTGAAGACGTGTTGCCCACGAAGAGAATAATTGTGGTTTAAAGATCTCCGCTGTAAAGATATAACGAACAATTGTTATTGTTTGCGCAAAAGAGCGAAAAGAAGAATAACATATAAAGAAATTTTTGTTGTTTACATCAAGTTGTGAACAATGGCACGCAGAAATGTATGAACAATAAAGGATTTATTTAAAAATAAACTCGAATTTATTTTTATTTTTTATTTACAATCTACGAACTCATATTTGTTTCAAATTTTCTAAATCATTTCTCAAATTAGCAAAAAAAAAAAACGGGGACGTTAAGTATCGAATTGAATATACCAGTATTTTTTGTGTTCTTCGTTGGTATTTACTGCCATTCACCCATGACCAAGTTTTTCTATTGACTTTTGTTTGAGGATTAGCGACAAAGCAACTGTTCTTCCAAACGATCTCCTATTTTTGGGCAGCCAAATATAAGATACAGTTGGAGACCTTGCGAACTAAGTATTTAGCTTTTAATTATGCTGCGGGCTTCTGACAACTAGAATATTTAACAAAAGTCTGGAGATACTATATTATTCCACTCACATCCTATATCTTCCTTCAATTGCTTTCCTAAGTTTAAAGTGGATTTATTCCGAGGTCTTCGATGGAACGTATGTAGTTTTTGGGCTAAAGCAACGGCCATTATAATCCAATTTAAATGTCTTCCACGAATTAAAACCATTCAACAAGTACCATAAACATAAACTAAAAGTATCAAGTCATAAATTTCTAAATGTACCTGATCGATTTTTAGTAAAATTACAATTTATGGCAAGTATTCACTCCCATTATGCTCATGTATGTGAAATTCATAATAACAAGTATGTGTCGTATGAGTGATATTTAATCCCATTAGTTTCATACACAACATAATCAATTTTTTCATTGCATACCTTTCAGTGTAATTATTGATGTGAAGTAATAGAATGCGTATGAGTAATATATTTAAAATTCTATTAATTATAAAGTATTCAAATAATTATAAAGTATAAAAATCAACAATTATAGTGGAATTTTTAAAATTTAAAATTATTAATTTGTAAAATCGGTTATTCCGAATAGAATCATATCGGGACTTTGTGGAACAGTATCAAGCCTGTTATACCATTTGTAGGTATATCACATTTTTAGATTAGTAGCAGTATGTTTGGGTGTATTGACTTCTTGGGGTGCAAAATATGGAGTCACCAGAAAGTTTTCCTTATTGTTTCTTGGTTTGTGAAAAACATTAAAAATTATTTTGTTTTATTATAAAATATAAATAAATTTGTAAAATAAATATAAAAAAACATTAATTATTTTTACAAATTACACTGCAATGTTTCGCTATCCTTATAGAGTACGCCATACACACAGATTCTCTTTACTCCACTATACTTCAGCAATAAATGTAACGAGAATAGACAAATAAATGTCTTTAAATGTTCCTCATTTAACTTAATTGCAAAGTTAACAAAAATAAAAGCTAAAATCGATTTCCGGTCAGGAAAATATTTTCTTTAGCAACAATAACTAAAAAATAAAAAAAAAATATTTAAAGATTGTGGCTGTATACATAAGTCTTAGAGGCATACTAAAATTTTATTTTGAAAATAGAAATTTTTATTACTTTTTTATGACATTCTTTCCGGCCATCCATAGTGGTTATGTTTGTTTAAATTGGTCTTTTCCTTGTCTTATATTTTTCTTTGCGTCTTTATGGCTACAAAATCATATTCCTAATGAGCATATACTATAAAGTTAATTCATTATAATGAAAAATTTCACACAGTCATATCGTAAAAGACTTTTTGTCCTTTGACCATAACTTTTTATTGCATTACACACTATATACTTTCATACTTTTTTATCGAAATTTTTTGTCCTTTGCCTTATTATTTTTAATTTATTGTGTTTTCTCTTTCACATTGTTTTTATTTATTAATTACACGATGCGACAGTCAAAATACACCAATAGTGTAGATTGTGAGTTTTGCCGAGTAGAACTCAAAAAATTTTTTTTTGTATTTCTTGTACCCTCCAAACCTGTTTTATTTGACAAAATCTGGTTTTTTAAATGTTTAATGTTTACTAATGTTATAAATTTAAACTTTTTTAGAAAGGGGAGGGATGGACCTTTTAAACGATATTCGACTTAATATTCTATGGGGTTTGATGATGTAAACTTGGCAAATGCGAATTTTTTTGTCCATTCATAGTAGCAAACTTTAATAAAAAAAGTATGAAAAAGTGGCGCCAATCTGAAAGTTCATTATCTTATGAAGAGACTGACACTTCGTTTGATCAAATTTGACAAAAAAAAAATAACGTAGTTATTATTTAAATAGTATGATAGTCGTGTTAAATTTTTTAAAAAAAGTTTTAAAACAAAAAATAAAGTACTTTTGGTTCCGGCAACTTGGTTATCACGTTATTTTATTCAATTTTTCTTTCGTTATTTTCTGTTCAGCATAATTCTTTAGAAAAGTTTAACGAGTTTTTCAATGTACTTATTATCGAAAACAAGAACGCATAAGAAAAATAGCAAAATAACGGCGTTTATTTTTATATACAGAAGGTAAATTTCAAAAGAATTTCATTAAAAATAGGGTAAAAAATAAATAAAGGGGCTTAACTAACAATTATACAGAAACCTCAAAAATAACAAAAAAAAAGTACTTCCGCAATAAAGGCTAAAATTTTTTTCTGGTACAACTTTAAAAATTAATGGATTATTGTATTCCCCAATAACAAAAGTACACTTGAAAAATGTAAAATAGTGAACTCTTAGCCATAAACAAAACGCACTTGGTTTGTACATTGTTTGTACTATTGAAAGTTTTACAGTATAATAATAACTAGGTTAGGTTAGATAAGCTGGTAGCTTGCCGTTAACAGACAAGTTCACTCGGTGGTCCATATGGCCCTTTGTGTTACCCAGTGTGTTACCCTTGTCATGATTCGTTAGTGGTTGGTTTTAACCACAACGGTTTTCGGACGAAAACGCCAGTTCCACATTTACCACCAAGCCCTGACTTCCAAACGTTCTGTCACATAAAAACCGATGATGTCTGTCCAGAAGTGCAAGGCACTTACATGAAAGGTGTTGCACCGATTCTGCTTCTTCCACATCCTAGCAGCTTGTGAATTAATCCTGACGGGGCAGATCGAGCTTACCAGTTAAATTGTGAACGCAGTTTTCAATTAGAATTATTGTTAGAGTGCAACCTGTTAAAGTCGCCGTAGTCTAGTAGGTTGTGAGTTGGCTTATTAGACGTAAGACCACGGTTCAAACTCTAGTTCAGACCAAAACTAAAATATGAAAAAAATATTTCTTTGGTGACTTCCTCTCAGCGGATTTCTGGCAAAAACCCAGAATAAATAAAATTGCCATGAAAAGTTTCTCAAAACAATCTGTCGTTCGGAGTCCACTTTAAACTGTAGGTCCCGACACTCATGTATAAAATTAACACACACAACTGGTGTGAGAAACTAGGTCCATAATCCTGACTGAAGCCTTGTAATGACCAATTATGTATGTATATGCAACCCGTTTTCTTGCCGAACTAATGTATCATAATTTTCCTGCTGGATACAATAGTTTTGAAACTCTGTAACTAAATATGTACTCGTATATTGGACCAACTACGGATTGTTGAATCCTATGCCGCTTTTACAAATTTGGAAACGTATTCTTGTAAGGATGCATATATCCCCTTTATCGTCTCTTCATCAAACGTCTCCGATACCTTCCGTGCCAGTTCGTTCACCTTTTCGTCTGTTTCTATGCCACAGTGGCCCAGAATTTTGTAGAGGCGGGTGTCGACGTATACTGTGTAGAGAGTATATGAAAGTCCTGACGCTTCTTGATTTGCCGAGGTAGCATCTCAGCGTTTTGATTGCTGCTGGATTGTCCACACATATAACTAAGTTCGAAGAAGGTAGGTTCTTGGTTTCAATCCCCGCCTGAAAAACTCTGGCTTGGTTAGGTAATCTGCAACATTATTATCCATAAAAAACAAACAGCTTCTTATATTTTTTTGTTTAGACTAGTTTGTAATGTTTCTTGTGTCTGCAGGTATATTCTAAAAATTTTTACTCCATAAATCTGAATATATGTCTGAACATATCCAGAAATATCTCTAATTCAGTGCGAAAGGTTTTATACAAAGGTCAATGATGTTGGATATATAAATTACTGTTGAAGCGAATGCAGGGCATATAAAAAAATGTTGAGAACAACATATGTAAATTGTTTTAAAATATTGTTACGTTTTTATATTTTTCAAAACTTTTAAAATACGAGTTCGTTGATTGCAAACAAAATAAAAATAAATTGGTGTTTAAGTTCAATTAAACTCTTTATTGTTCGGATTATTTTTGTGTGTCACTGTATACAACTTGACGCATAAATAAATAATTTCTTGTTCGCTATTCTTCTTTGCTTACAACGCAGATATTTTAAACGGCAATCTTCAAACCACGACTGTTCTCTTCTTGCCTGCTTTGCCTTGCCTTTTGATATGCCCAAGTAATCAGTCTGATGAAGGTTTTTGAAGTCGAACGTTTATGGTTTCGCTTTCTGAAGAACTCTATCGCGACATCATTGTTGTTTGTATATTTTGTTCACATTGCTTGATGTTTCGTTCTAGCTTACATGTCTATTCCCTTTTCTTTCATACTGATGTTGTTGGTTTACTTGTAATAAGTTCGTTGTGTTTGTTTGTGTAGCTTTTGCTCATGTTAATGTTAAACGATGTTACACCGTTTCCATTTTCTTTACAATCTTTGAATGAACCTCCATTCAGGTCTAACAAAAAATTTTTCATTTTTGGAAAAATTTCTAAACGAACATTGTATGGACACTATTACTTATTTAATTAAAAACGTTCATGCAAAATTTTCTGTTGCAGAGAAATATGATCAGTTCGTTCTGTCTTTTATTATTTTATTCTATACTAAGTACAATACAATCAGGTGTACAGCAGAGATCAGCAATGAATCGTTTTTTCGCTAGTCATAAGTACTCATGAAATTTTGAGTATGAGTGAGTTACCAGTATTGAAATTCAACTACTCTGATTCACTCGTACTCACTACAACATTGATTTATAAGTACAGGTTGCAATGAGTTGAGTACAACGTTGACATCAAAGTCACAACATTCGAAATATTTTTGGTTCATATGCATACTCATTCAGATTCATAAATTTAGAAAAATACTTACAATACTCATAAATGATTCGAGTGATTTCAGTCATTGATAAAAATTTACAGTGCAACAAAAAAGTAGAAGACAGAAAAAGACAAAGACAGCAAGCAAAGCACACACACAACTTTCTAGTGTGTATTGTAGTGTTCGTAATCAAATCATACTTATTTTGTGATTCTTGTAAATGTTGAGTAAAGGAGAGTCGAAATCCGCAACATCATGCGTAGTGTTAAGTATGAGTACGATGAGTACTTCAAACTTTGAATATGAGTAGTATGAGTATGATATTAAAATGAGTGTGAATGCGTATAAGTATCAGAAATTATGAGTATGATTCGATTCTACTCATCTTTTTGAATAATCATTGCTGATTTCTGGTGTATACTTAATGAATATTTCAATAAAAATAAAGCATACGCTTAGGATATAGCGGTAGCGGTGGACGTTATACAGTGCTTAACAAAACAATGAGTACTTTTCAAAAATTCATTAATACGTTCTAATGGGCGAAAATTTAAAAATCTCCTCAAGAATTTTGGCAAAATATTTGTGAAGTTTATTAATACACACTGTTAATAACATCTAATTCAGAAATTTAAAACAAAAAAGTACTGAAACAGTTCACTTTTTCTGTGTTAACAAAACAATGGAAACTTTAATGATTCTGCACGAAAAGGGTAGCATCAATAGTGAACTTTTGAAGTCTGATTTATTTATAACATTAGGGCGGCGGAGTTTTGGCCACAATATATTGTAGTTGCTGTAGTCTAGTAGTTAGTGTGTTGGCTTATTACACGTAAGGCCAGGGTTCAAATCACAGCTCAGACATCAAAACGAAAATATCAATATCGGCGACTTCCTCTCAGCAGATTTCTGGCAAAAAATCTGCGAGTTAATTAAATTACCACGAAAAGTTTCTGAAAAATCTGTCGTTCGGAGTCGCCTTTAAACTGTAGGTCCCACCACTCATATGTAAAAATTAAATCACATAACATAAGCGGTGTGAGAAAATAGGTTGTAATCAAGACTAAAGGGTTGTAATGACTAATTATGTGTATATGCATATGTATGTATATGGATTGTACAATTTAACAGTTTCTGAGTGCCACTCATGGAATGATTAATTTTTAATTTCGAAACAAAATTGGATATAAAATTTTGTTTGGAAATACCATGAACATGAATCACATAAATTTCTTTAAAATAAAACACAATTGTATTTTTTATTTTTGATTGGTTTCATTAAATCAAGATTTATAGTAACAAGGTAGCAGATGTGGTATATTTTGCTTTAAACTTTCTTTAAAGTTTTTTCTACTTTTATTGTATCTTCTTGATTTTAGTCCAGAGTACAATTTAAAATCCATATGAACTGACATTTTCCTCTCTTTGACTGAACCACATTTAATTTACAAAATTCGAAAGAGAAAAATTGCTTCTGAAAAATTTTTGCTTCAATACGTCAGATTGGTTACACTATGTGACAAAATGATATAGTGTAGTTTGTGAGTTTTGTTGAGTACATACATAATACATAATTGGTTATTCCAACACTTCAGTCAGGAATACGACCCAGTTTCTCACACCATTTATGTTGTGTGTGTTTTTACTTTTTATACATGAGTGGTGGGACCTACAGTTTAAAGTCGACTCCGAACGACAGATTTTTGGGAAACTTTTCAAGGCAATTTTATTTACTCTCTTAGTGTTTGCCAGAAATCTATTGAGAGGAAGTCGCCGAAGAAATATATTTTGTATTTTGATTGATGTCAGTCCTGGGGTTTGAACCCTGGCTTTACGTCTAATGAGATAACAGACTACGGCATAGTCTAGTTTGAGTAGAACTCAAAAATAATTTTTTTTGTATTTCTTGCAAACTCTAAACTTGTTTTATTTGACAAAATCTGTTTTTTTGAACATTACGCACAAATTTATTAAATACGCAAACATTTCTGAACCTATGTTCAAACTTAAACTTCCTTAGAAAGGAGAGGGATGTACATTTAAAACGATATATATTTATATTATTTATAATATTCTAAGGGATTTGATGATGTAAACTTGACAGATGCGAATTTTTTCATATTTTTTCAAGTTGTCCATTCATAGTTGCAAACTTTAATTAAAAAATATAAAATAAGTGGTGACATTGTGAAAGTGGATTATCTTGTGAAGAGACTGACACTTTATTTGATAAAATCGAACAAAAATGATCGTAGTTATTATATAAAAAGTATAACAGTCGTGTTAAATTTTTTATGTATATTATTTTCAAATCAACTTTCAGTTCAAAAATCTTTTATTTTTTTTTCTCTTAATCCTAATCTTAATTGTTTATTTTAAGATGTGTCAGTTCTATGTTTGAACGACCACCAGATGTTGGCCAATGTTTGCGCAAAGCGAAATAATTATATTTGCAAAACACGGTCGAACGTGAAATTGACACATTTTGCGATAAACAATCAAGATCCATCAAAACTTTTGAAAATTTTTGAACTGAAAGTTAATTTGATAAGATAACATATATAAAAAATATGACTCACATCTTTAAATTATAACTACTGTAATTTTTGTCCAATTGTTCAAACGAAGTTTCAATCTCTTCACAATATAATGCAGTTTCAGAATGAAGCCACTTATTTTATATATTTTAATCAAATTTTTGCAATTACGAATGTTTAAACTTGAAAAAATAAGAAAATAATCATATTTTGCAAATTCATCCGATCAAAACTTATAACATATATGTTTGAACAAAATGTTTATGTATACAGTTTGAAAAGCTAATCTCTCCGCTTTCTAAAAACTTTGCAATTTTAAAATAGATTCAAACATATTTGTGTAATCAATAATTTTGTGTGAAAAGATAAAAAACAGTTTTTGTCAAATAAAACAAGTTTGGAGGTTTCGAGTAAAATAAAAAAAACTATTTTTGTGTTCTACTCAAGCTAGTAAATAACTTAGACTATGTAGTTACTCAAGTGTATTTTCACTGTCGCACCGTGTTATCAATGTATACCTGTAAAGTGAATATATTATTCTGAAATTGAAATCCAATTTTGTGTTATTCAAATAGTATTCATATCAATAGCTTTGTTATTTAAATTTGTTCCTCTTACCTAGATTTCTAACAAATGCCAGTTCCCCATAAAAACTTTAAAATAATTTAAGGCAATCAACGGAATACCTTAATGCGATAAAAGTTTCATAGAATTCATATTGAATTTCTTGTCAATAATAAACATCTAACTTGCAAAGTGAAATACATTTCCCAAGATTATTGTACAATCAACTAACAATCAAACTACAAACTATGCACAACTCTTGCGCTTATATTGTAGTATAGTCTTACGCTTTAGTAGGTAAACACTACCGTTTGAAAAGAAAGAATAAAACTAGAAAAAAATTGTTGTAAAGGAAAACTAAGGATCTTAACACAATTTCTGCTTTACAGTTGTTTTTATAAAAAAAATAGAGGCAGAGAACACCTGTGGCAGGACAGGATACACATCCACACATGCTGTGATGCTTGTGTACAGAATAGAGTTACGAAAACTTTGTCTTCCATACAATAACACGAATAACCAAAGTTGCGATATTAATGCTTAACTTTTTTCACACTTGTGTATAGAAAGTGTTTAGGGTTGTGTTATACTTTTGCGTTCGTTTTTTGTGGAATAATTATTCTTAGTATATATGTACGTATATCCCTCTCTGACGCTGACGAACTTGGCATGGATGAATGTTCATAGGGAGAGATGAAACTCATGTGGCCCGATATAAACTCTTACACAATGCCCAATTTCTTCGATCTTTTCTGTCAATGGAAAGGACGAGGAGTCTTTGATTTTTAGAACATTGTGGGTGTATAGCTGAATGTATAGGTAACTCATATTATAACTAGTAAAGGAGTTGTTAGCACAGGGAAGAGTAGAAACCGGTACAAACCCATATATGTTGTAACTATTCTTTTTTACAGGGCGCCTTCCTACTTGACTATTCATGCGAGAACTAAATCATTCCACTTTTTTTAAAAAGGAGAATGGCTTATTAGACCCTTCATACCCCAGGTCAGACATCAAAACGAAATATAAAAAAAAATATTTCTTCGGCGACTTCCTCTCAGCAGATTTCTGGCAAAAACCCTGAGAGTAAATAAAACTGCCATGAAAAGTTTCTCTAAAATCTGTCGCTCGGAGTCGACTTTAATCTATAGATCCCGACACTCATGTATAAAATTAACACACACAACATGAGCGGTGTGAGAAGCTAGGTCGTAATCCTGACTGAAGGTTTGTAATGGCCGATTATGTATGTGTAAATGATGTCGTTATAGTCTAATACGCAGTTTGTTGGCTTAAAAGACGTAAGGCCGCGGTTTAAACTCCTGGTCAGACGTCTCAAACAAAACGAAATATGACAAAATAATTCTTCAGCGACTTCCTTTCAGCAGATTTCTGGCTAAAACTCTAAAAGTTAAATAAAGTTACCATGAAAAGTATTCTCAAACATCTGTCCTTCGGAGTTAAAATATACCTTGCGAGGTTTCAGACACGGTGACCCCTTATCATGCGACCTCTTCAACTTCGTCATGGAGAGTGTTCTGCGAAAGGCGGGAGTGCAACGCAATGGCACTATTTTTCAAAAAAGTGTCCAGTTGCTTGCGTACGCTGACGACATTGACATCATTGTGCGTACTAAGCGAGATGTTACTGCTGCCTTTAGTGCTATTGAACGGGAGTCTACTAAGATGGGTTTGGCAGTAAATGAGGGCAAAACAAAGTATATGTTATCGACAAGTATAGACGTGCGGCGTATTGATTCTCAGATTACGGCCGATAACTACACTTTTGATACAGTCAAAGAATTTATTTATCTTGGCTCCGCCGTTACCACCAAAAATTATGTCAGTCTGGAGATTAAGCGCAGGATCACTCTTGCTAACAGGTGCTACTATGGTCTGAGTAGGCAATTAAGTAGCAGAAACCTCTCTCGTATGACAAAACTAACATTCTACAAGACGCTCATCCTACCTGTGCTTCTTTATGGCGCAGAGGCATGGACTCTATTAAGCACTAATGCAGCAGTCTTGAGAGTATTCGAGAGAAAATTCCTACGTAAGATTTTTGGTCCAGTGCGAATTGGCGATGAATTCCGTATCCTATCCAACAGTGAGCTAAATGAGCTCCTCAACGACATAGACGGTGTGCAGCGTATTAATATCCAGCGGTTGCGCTGGCTCGGCCATATCGTTTGAATGAAGGAGGATGCTCCTGCAAGACGGGTATTTTATGCGGGGATCTGCGAAAGTCGGAGAAGGGGACGACCTTGCATGCGTTGGAAGGACCAAATCGAAGAAGATCTGTCATCGATTGATGTGACCAACTGACTTAGGTGCGCAAGAAGCAGAGGCACCTGGAATTACGCGTTGCGGCAGGCCGAAATCCGTTAATCGGTTTGTTGTAAGAAATCAATGCTACATTGATTCGTTAATTCTTTAACTTGAATAATTATACTTTTGGAATTTACAAATAAAGTTTATAGAGTAGGCATTTGCAGCTGCACGTGTTTGTTTCATTTTTATATTACGACACTACATATTGGCGACGAGGAACAAAAAAATAAAAAAATTTTCTTAATAAAAAATCTATTTTAAAAAATTTTGTATATACAAATAAAAAATAATGCCTCCAAAAATAGAGACAGAACAAAATGTTGCTCCTATGGCCGTGCTTCAAACTTCTAACATACAAGAATTTAATTCTAATGTCGATTCGTGGAATGTATGGAAAGCAAGATTGCACATTCATTTTTGAGAGATCAACTGCACCGATGAAAAAGTAAAAAAATTCATTTTGTTGAAATCAATTGGAGCTGTTCCCTACAAGGTTTTACATAGTTTGTGCAGTCCATCTTCTCCTGTGTCAAAGTCATTTGAAGAATTGTGCGAAATTCTAGACTCCCACTTTACTCCACCAACTATTCTGTTCAGTGAACGGAAGAAATTTCATCATTCAACAAAACAAGAAAGTGAATCTGTTGCAGAATGGTATGCCAGAGTTAAGAAACTAGCACTGAATTGTAAATTTGGAATTAGCTTGGAAGCATTTGTTTTAAATTAGTTTGTGATGGGCTTGCCAAATTTCATTTTTGAACGAATTTGTGAAGAAGATGAAAAACTCACACTTCAAAGTGCATTGAAAAAGGCAATGATTATGGAGACGAAGAGTATGTCCAAAGAGGTGAAGGAGGAAACGACAGTTAATTTTGTCAAAAATCAAAAAAAAATACCAAAAAAACAAAGAATCAAAAAGAAGTAATGGTGATAACGTTGACAGAGGTGGTAGCAGAGGCAGTTGGGGCAGTGGCAGCAGAAGTAACGGAAGATTTGACAGGGGCACAAACAGTGGTAAAAAAGGTTCTTCATGCTCTCATTGTGGTTGGAGAAATCATAACTCTCAATCTTGTAAATACAAGAACAGCAAGTGCCATTCGTGTGGTAGAATTGGTCATCTGGCCTCAGTGTGTCGTGATAAGAAAAGCGTAAATTATGTATCTAACGATAATTATGTACCTAAAGATGTTCATGATAATGAACATAATAAAAATGTATTTAATTATTCTGTTTTCAGTGTGTCTGAGGGAAATTCTAGTGACGTGTATTCTCTGCCAGTCATCATTGATGGAATTAAACTTAATGCTGTTTGCGATACAGGTGCTCCATGTACGTTGTTCCCAATTTCGTTTTATGAAGAAAATAACATTAAGAAGAAACTTCGATCTTGTACTGTTCCATATGTTGATTACAATGGTGATAAATTGAAGCTGGTTGGTGAATATGATGCTGCTGTAACTTTTGAAGGTAGTACAAAATCTGTTGTTGTTGTTGTTACTGACACTACAAATCCACCTTTACTTGGTCGATCGTTTTTACGTTCATTTAATTTTGAGCTTTTGCAAGTAAACAATATAAATCAAATCAATTCGTATGCTGCGATTGTAAATCAATTAAAAACCGAATTTAGCGAAGTTTTTGAGGATAAGTTGGGTGAGTTTAAAATTAGTAAAGTTTCTTTGAAAGTCAGTGAAGGCGTTACACCCATATTTTGCAAACCAAGGCCCTTACCATTTGCATGGAAGGACAAAATCGAAAAACAATTACGCGATTTAATCGAAACAGGTGTGTTGCAACCTGTTGATAATTCAGATTGGGGTACTCCACTAGTGCCAGTTTTAAAGCAAAATGGTGACATACGAATTTGTGGCGATTTTAAGGTCACTATAAATAAATTTTTGATAGATTTTAAATACCCTTTACCAAGAATTGACGAGATATTTGCGTCATTGGGAGGAGGAGAGCTTTTTACCAAACTAGACTTATCCAAAGCATACAATCAACTTGTCCTTGATGAAGAATCGCAACTTCTTTGTGCCTTAAGTACCCACATTGGAATATTAAAAGTAAAACGCTTACCGTTTGGGGTCAAAACAGCTGCTTCTATATTTCAGAAAACCATGGAAACTGTCTTAAGGGGAATTCCGAATGTGGTCGTATATCAGGATGACATCACTGTCACAGGTAAAAACATGGCGGAACATATTGAAACATTAAGACTCGTGCTCAATAAGTCGCAATCCTCCGGATTAAAATTAAACATAAAGAAATCGGTTTTCTTTCAACCGAAAGTATCGTATCTTGGTTCTGACGTCGACAAAAATGGATTAAGCAAAAATAACGAAAGCATTTCTTCTATAATTTCTGCACCAATTCCAAAAGATATATCGGAATTAAGAGCTTTTGTTGGTATGGCAAATTATTACTCAAAATTTATAAACAACTTTTCAAATATCATGTCCCCACTTTACCGTTTATTGGGCGAAAATGTACCTTTTATTTGGTCAAAATCTTGCCAAGAATCCTACGATACTATAAAAGAAGCAGTGACATCTGACCAAGTTTTGGTTCACTTCAATCATAAATTACCATTGGTGTTAACTACTGATGCTTCTAACAACGCCGTTGGAGGAATTTTATCACATAAATTTTCTGATTGCGAAAGGCCAATAGCATTTGTGTCTAGGGCGTTATCGACATCCGAGAAGAACTACAGTACACTTGAAAAAGAAGCATTAGCGATTGTGTTTTGCGTTACCAAACTTAAACAATATTTATTTGGAAACACTTTTATTTTGAAAACTGATCATCGCCCGTTGCTCACTATATTCGGTAGCAACAAAGGCTTGCCAAGCATAGCTTCAGCTCGTATGAAGCGTTGGGCAGTCATATTATCCGGATTTGAATATTCCATTGAATTTATAAAGGGAAGCCTAAATGAAGCTGATAGCATTTCTAGAATGCCTCAACGTAAATTTAATAATGAGATTAGAGAAAATTCATACATAAATTTTATTGAAAATTAAAATCAATTCAATTTAAATTTTAAGGATATCGCATGTGAAACTAGACGAGATCCAATTTTATCTAAAGTTGCAGAATGTATTTTAAACGGAACTTTATACAATTTAAAAGATGAACGTTTTGCACCATATAGAGAAAAGTATACCCAACTCACTGTTGAATATGGTTGCATATTATAGGGTTTTAGAACAGTTATACCTGAAAAATGCAAAACAAAAATATTGAAAGAATTGCATTCTTCACATTTAGGCATAGTAAAAACTAAAGCACTTGCCAGATCGTATATATGGTGGCATGGACTTGATAAAGACATTGAAAATTTAGTCAAAAACTGTATGCCATGTCAAAAATTACAGTCTAGCCCTGAAAGAAGCAGTTTAATACCATGGACACCAAGTGGATCAGTTTGGAGCAGAATTCATATCGATTTTGCTGGTCCAATCAATAACTTTTATTTCTTAATTGTCACCGATTCATTTTCAAAGTTCGTTGAAGTTTTCAAAACTAAAGAGATGACAACAGCCTTTGTAATTGGAAGATTAAGACAAATGTTTTCGCGTTGTGGATTGGTAGATACATTGGTAAGCGACAACGGTCGTCAATTCACTTCAAGTGAATTCCAAAATTTTTTATCCATGAATGGAATCAACCACATTTTAACAACGCCTGGCCATCCTTCTACCAACGGTCAAGCAGAAAATTTTGTAAAGACTTTCAAGAAGTCTATCTTAGCAAACTTAGATCGAAACAATGATGCCAGTTTAGATCAAATTTTATGCAGATTTTTGATGTATTATCGCAATATGATCCACTGTAGTACAGGCGAATCTCCAGCAAAAACATTCTTTGGAAGACAACTTAAAACTCATTTCAGTAACCTCAAACCACCAACAACACAAGAGAGAATTGTTCGTTTTCAATACAACAACGTTATTAACCACAAAGGAAATCGGAATGAAACTTTCAAGCAAGGTCAAAACGTTATGGTTCGTGACTATCGTAATCCAAACAAGCCTGCTTGGACTCATGCGATTGTTAAAGAAAAACTTGGACCTCAGTCGTATTCCTGCATTTTATCACATAATAATTACGTTATCAAACGTCATCTTGATCAGATCAGGAATTAAACGACTTTACAACAACCTGTTGAAGCAGATTTACAAACGTTACAAAATAGCAACACCACCTTAACATTAGAGCAAGACAAGCAGCCTCAGGCAGATGTTTCACGCACTAGAAGAGAATTCAGGCCACGAGAAGGAGGTAGAGTAGTAAAAAATCAAACTAAAATTTGAAGTTATCACATTTATAAATTAATCAATTTCTTTTGTAACTTAAACCTATTTTCAAAGCAAAATATTGTAATTAAATAATGTATTTTATATTGTAGCAACAGCTTTAGGAGGAGCATATAGAGTATTGATATTTATACGCCACCCTAATACTACGAATATGAAGAATAACTTCATATAAGAAATGAATGCTACATTGATTCGTTAATTCTTTAACTTGAATAATTATACTTTTGGAATTTACAAATAAAGTTTATAGAGTAGGCATTTGCAGCTGCTCGTGTTAGTTTCATTTTTATATTACGACACTACAGTAAGTAAGTAGGGTGCAATGAGCATGCGTACAACGTTAACATCAAACTCATACCATTCGAAATATGTTTGATTCATAGGCCTACTCATTTAGATTCATAACTTTGGAAAAATAGTTATAAATGATTCGAGGGACTCGTATATTATTTTGTGATTCTTGTATATGTTGAGTTATGGAGAGTCGAAATCAACAACATCATGCGTATTGTACGATGAGTATGAGTACGATGAGTACTTCAAACTTTGAATATGAGTAGTACGAGTATAATATTAAAATAAGTATGAATGCGTATAGGTATCAGAAATTATGAGTATTATTCGATTTTACTCATATTTTTGAATACTCATTACTGATGTCTGGTTCGTATATGCCAATGCATAATGATAAGTCTAGTACGGGTATTTTATTTTATTTGCAAAAACTTAGATATTTATTCTGTATTTGTACGGATATGAGACATAACAAAACAAACCTATGCAAACAGTTTTTTCTTAAAATTTCAACAATGATTGATAACAAAACATGTTTTTTCTTTATTTCTGTTCATGTAGGTATGTACATATGCCACAACCTCTCTGGCGCTTCAGTCTCCTAACACAAAGGTAAACATCTATTTTAGGGCCATTATTACATCTTGCCATTAAAGTTGGGTTTAGTTAAAGGTAACTTTAGCTAAAGTGAGCTTTAAAGTCACCTTTAACTTTTTTTCGTTATTACAGCAACTTCAAATATAAACAAAGTGAGCAAATACATCCAAAAATAAAGTTTAAATAAAACTTGTTAATTTGAGTAGTGTTATCAACATCGCTCCAGCACTGCCATATTTTCCAAAAAGTTAACTGTATTTAACCTGCAAGTTGTACTAACGAAAAGAAGTTAAAGGTGACTTTAAAGTTCACTGTAGCTAAACTTACCTTTAACTAAACCCAAATTCAACGGGAAGTTGTAATAATGTCCCTAAATATTTTTTATAGTATAAGCATATTGTTGTGTTTATATAAGCAACAAAAATATTAAATAAACCCCCACTGGCATTTGCAAACAAATAAAAATAAATAAAAACAACAAATAAAAGTATGACTGATAATGCATTTGTTTACAATTTCATTTTTACAACAAACATATATAAATTATAAAACGAAATAAAATTAAATTTATGTCAACAATAAATAAAATTTTCATAAATTCATGTAGTTCAATTCAATACAAATAAATTATACTCTATTAACCCTGGAAGGTTACTCTTCATTTTTGTATGTTAAGGTTACTCTTCGTTGTATCGACGAACAATTTTTAACCCATCCTGGGTTAAAGAGTTACAGGCAACCACTAGACAAAACAAGAGGAAAAATATCAATAAGTATGTTTGTAACAGAATGCCAAAGTTGTAATTTTTTGTTGTACTCTTGTATTACTCATATCCGTATGTACATACATATATTGATTAAATTTCATACTCGTATACAGACAAAAAAAATAATTACCATACAAAAGGTAGTAATTTATTCACAATAAATAAATATCATTTAGGAAATGCATATATGTACACTCACTCAAACAATTGTAAGTCTACTATGCAGGCGGAAACTATTTGCACAATATTTCAAAAACTGCATACATACTTACCAAGTTGGTATTAAATAAAATTGTTTTTATAGCTCAATTTGTACAAAAAATTTGTTTAAAAAGTTACGAAATAATGGTAATTTACATAAAAAAATCAAAAACATTTCAAAATACTATGGAAATTTAAATTGATAGTTTTTGGCGCCAAAAACTTTTCCTAAGTGATTACAGAAAAGGCCAGCTTCTATCCTCCTGCAACAATTGTATCACTTATTACATTTTTTTTTATTTGTTCAAAAGAATACAACAAGAATTAATCTCATGTTATAGTATTGCTTAGCAATTGTTACTAACATTAATTTTGAATCATTTATTTTAACTAATTTAATAAATTTAGTAAAAAAAATTAATTTAAAAATAAAAGAAACTTAAAATTTAAGAAAACGAAACGAAAATTAAGTTAGGAAAGGAAAAAAAGGAAACATTATCATCACAATAATAATAAAAAAAGAATATCACAATTATAAAAAAACAAAGGGGAAAAAACATTTACAAAATTAGAGATGATTAATTATACAAAGTGCTTGAAAATGGCAGTTTTTAAATGGTATGCATTGTTGATCATTTATATTTGAAGGGGAAGTTGGCTCCAGAGACGAATAAAGTGAAAGAAATAGTGTTGTTGAGAGATGGCGTTGTTATATTTTATAAAATTTATCTTGTTTCCTCTATTTGATCTAGAAAAAAAATCTCTCATATAAATATTGTGTAGAAACAGCAGAGTCCGGCAATTCATTAAATTGTAAAATGTGACAATGAAATGAATTAGTCGAGCGAAATGCGATATACTCATATTACTCCTAATGCCAAAAATATATCGTGTTATAGCATTGTAAGTCACATTCAGTCTTCGTTTACTAACTGCATTGCAGCTAGCAAACAGCTCACATCCGTACATAAGAGTCGGTAGTAAATATGTCTTCGTTAATAGCATTCGAATATTAGTTGGTGTAAAACTTTTTATTATCCAGAGATTTCGAAGCATCGCAAAAGTTTTTCCACAGTTCATTTTAACGCGATTCGAATAATTTAGTTCCCTATTCGCCAAGATCCTTAGCTTTTCTAACAAAGTCTATATTTGATCCATTAATTTGGATTGGTGGTAGATCAAATTTTCAGGTGCTCCTCCAGTAACACCAATGATTGGGGTTTATATTTAGACCATTTGTAGACGCTCTCTTATACACTTATTTATTTTACTCATTTCTTCAATACAATTGTCACCACCTCTCAATGGAAACATGCTAAAATCGTACCAATTTTAAAACAAGATAAAAGTTTTCGGCCTATTGCTATACTGCCTTACTTATCGAAGGTCTTAGAAAAATTAGTTTATTTGCAAATTAGTAGTTATCTATGTATATATTAACTCGTTACTGACGAGAAGGTAATCCAGATTTAACCTAATGCTATCATAAAAATCTATATCTATATAATTACCTGATCTATTTCTGTGGTGTACATTTTTTGTTTTGCCAAATAATTCATAAATATTTTTATGAGAATTGGGATAGCAATAGTTCTACCACAATGATCAATTCGGATTATTAGCGTAAAGAAATCGAAAATGCTATTGTATTGTCAAATTTAGAGCATTCAGTTGAAAAGTTTATTTTAAGTTATTTAAATAATATATATCTAAAGTCGCCATAGTCTAGTAGATAATGTGTTGGCATATTAAACGTGAGACCACAGTTCAAACCCTAGTTCAAACATTTCCAACGAAACGAAATATGAAATATATTTCTTCGGCGACTTCCTCTCAGCAGGTTTCTGAAAAAAACTATAAGAGTAAATAAAATTGTTTCTCAAAAATATATCGTCCAGAGGCGACTTCAAACTATCCCGCTACTCATGTTTAAAACTAACACACACAATATAAATGTTGTAAGAAGATAGATCGTAATCCTTACTGAAGGGTTGTAATGACTAATAATGTATGTATATGTATATGTAGGTACCAGAATAAAATATCTCAAGCCCACACCGATCAATGTTCCAGAATGGAGTGGAAATACATGTTTGGAAAGATATACTCAACTAAAGAAAACATGTAGAGAGGCAAAGTTTCTTTTCAAATCCAATGGGTTTGAAGCAATTAAAACTTGTGTTGAGAAGTTATAATAAGAGAAGGTTTGAACCATAGAACAAACTTCTGGGGGATAACCTGAAGTTAGTAAACGATCTTTTCACATTTTTCCTCTTTTTTCACAAAACGTAGCTCGGCGATGAAGCGGGCATACCGAAACTATACACCAGCCTGCTGAGCTGATAATTCATAAAGCTTTCCGTGGCAGTAGAAAAAATGTATATTCCTATTAGAGCATACTCTCACCCTTCTTTGAGATTTCTTTTTCATAATTGCAACTAGAGGCACTGAAAATATTTGTTAATTGATAACAGATTCTCAAAGAGGATCGAGATATGATTAGCACTGACATACTCTCTGGTCACATAGGTATTTATACGAAAACTTTTATCACCATACTTACTTACTTAATTGGCCATAACAACTCGATTAACGAATTTCGGCCTGCCGCAACACATCCTTCCAGGAGCCTCTGCTTCTTGCATGCCTACGCCAGTTGGTCACACCAATCGATGACAGGGCTTCCACGATTGTATCCTTCCAACGGATACAAGGTTGTCCTCTTCGCCGACTTCCGTAGATCCCCGCATCAAATATCCGTCTCGCCGGAGCATCCTCCTCCATTCGAACGACGTGGCTGAGCCAATGCAGCCGCTGGATATTAATATGCTGTACAACGTCTATGTCGTTGAGGAGCTCATACAGCTCACTGTTGGATAGGATGAGGAAATCATCGCCAACTTGTACTGGACCGAAGATCTTACGCAGTACTTTTCTCTCGAATACTCTCAAGGCTGCTGCATCTCTGCTTAATAGGGGCCATACCTCTGCGCCATAAAGGAGCACAGGTAGGATGAGCGTCTTGTAGAGTATTTGCTTCGCCGTACGAGAGAGGTCTCTGCTACGCAATTGCCTATTGAGACCATAGTAGCACCTGTTGGCAAAAGTGATCCTGAGCTTGATCTCCAGACTGACATCATTTTTGGTGATAACGGCGGAGCCAAGATAAATAAATTCATAAATTCAGTTCAAATTTTTTTTGCCGCTTTTTATAAATATTAAGTAGAAAAATATAATTCATTGTATTCAATACAATCCTAATTAGTTAATAATTATTTTCTTAATGATATTGTTGCCTACACTAGAAAAATTGTCTTTGCAACGATTTAAACTGTTTCTTTAAAAAAAATTCGTTGGTAAATTATTTTAGCTGAATGTCAGACTGCTGATTGCTGATGAGTCAGACGCCAATGATGTTAAAGTAAGTTATGCAATGGGCCTCTAAAACATCGCGAATAACGTGAATGTCTTCGAAAATATGAATAAATACAAGACCTTATATCGCCGTATCATTATATTTATTGATGGAAGATATTAAGGCACCCTTACTCGTATTTTTTTAATACAATCCATAGGGTTTGTTTTTATAATATTCGTCAAAGCAAAATTTTCAACATTTACAAACTCGTAGGAAACTGTAAAACAGAAACCAAAATAATTTAGAAATGCAACCATGAAATATCTCAAGGCAAAAATTATTTCTAAACAAGAATGTTCAGTTTAGTTAGGTGCAGCAGTCACCTTAATAAATTAGAATTTTAGTTGTCGTATGACTGTTCTATTGCCACTTACATTTGTTGATGCTGTTATTGTTTTGCATCAGTAACAACATTCAAAAAGGCGTACACTTACATGTACTCATTTCTGTATAACTTTTGTTTCCATTCTTTTATTTTTAGTCGTCTTTGTATTTTTAAAGCGCTTTTGCATTTTGATATACACTGATTCAAACAATTGTTCGTACACCATACAATTGAAAATATATTACATTGTATTCCAAAAATACCAGCTCCTTTTAAAAATACTAATAAATTTGTCAAGAGATGAAAAAGTCTATAAATAACTGAGACAACTAAGACATGTACTTCAGTAATAGCTTAGATAAAGACAAATGTACTCCAGTCTAACATAACGATTTCTTTTTAAAAATATTAATTAAGAACTTTCATTTCAAAAACATTCAGAAGTTTTGATGAATCTTGATTGAAAATTTGCTCTTTGCACGTTTGAACGACTACCAAAAGTCTTCTAATATTTCCGTTTTTCGCAAATATTATTACTTCACTTTGCGCAAACATTAGCCAACTTCCGGTGGCTTAAGATCCATCAACAACTTTGGAAATGAAAGTTCATTTGATAAGATGACTGTTATACTCTTTAAATAATAACTACGGTAATTTTTGTCCAATTTTACCAAACGATGTGTTAATCTCTTCACAATATAATGCACTTTCAGAACGCCATCACTTATTTTATTTTTTTTTTTTATTAAATTTTGCAATTAAAAATGGCCAAACTTGAAAAAATACGAAAAAATTATATTTTCTAAGTTTACCCCATCAAAACTCATAACATATAAGTTTGAACAAAACGTCTATGTATACCGTGTTAAAAGCTAATCTCTCCCCTTTCTAAAAAACTTTAGATTTTCAAAATAGGTTCAAACATTTTTGGGTAATTTTGTGTGATAAGATCAAAAAACCGTTTTTGTCAAATAATATAGGTTTGGAGGGTTCGAGAAAAATAAAAAAATTATTTTTGAGTTCTACACCACTTAGTGAAGAACTTAGACTATGAGTTACTTGGGTTTACTTTCACTGTCGCACCGTGTAATCGCGTTGACGTCAAAGCGTTGATTGTTAAACTGTATAATTATTGCAAACCTGTAAGTCCCTCTACTCATGACTAAAATAAACACACACATCATAGGTGTTTTGAAATATTACATCGTAATACAAATTAAAGATTTATAAAAGCTGTTAATGTACATATTTGTATAAGTATAAATAAAATATTGCGTCTTTAAAATTCATACTGATTTAAAATTCTGTTATGGGTGTGAACAATATAGTATAGTCCTTATTCGCCAGCAATTGTATTAAAATGATAAGATTTTTCAGCAGTCTTAGTTAGTTATACACTGAAGCTTCTTTTACTTTAACGTGAGTAAATGCAATCCACAATATTAATTGGATCATGTATTAAATTTTTAATTTTTTTGTAAGAATTTCTTAAATCTTATAAGACACTAAGGCAAGCCAATCTACTGTATTAAAATAAAATACATCTTTATATTTATATAATTTCAGATCTGAAAATTACTTCTGCACTTTCAAAGTAATTTTTCTTTCTATCAATATTAAAATTTATTTTTTTTTTTTTTGGAAATAAATTATTATTATAAATATGGCGTAACCTAATATCAAAAAGGTCCCTCTTAAATAAATGGAAGAAGTTATCGTATTGCGCAAGAACACAATTTTGAGAACCGAACATTATACTTCAAGTGTAGATTACAATTGCTTTTTTTTATGTACTAAAACAAATTGGTTTACATTTTACTTAAGTCCGTATGAACAATAGACACCAAAACATAATTAATTTACCACAAAAATTTACCAAAAAATTTTAAAAATGCTAACGAAGAGAAAACAACAAACGCTTATATTCAGACTAGTCACGATTCAAACCTCAGGTTGGACACTATGATAAAACGAAATTTGATAAATAAAATATTTCTTCGGCGATTTCTCGGCATATTTGTGGCAAAATCATATATATATACATACGTAATTGGCCATTCCAACCCTTCAGTCAGGATTACGGCCTAACTTCTCCCACCAATCATGTTGTGCGTTTAAAGTAGACCCCGAACGAAAGTTTTTGGAGAAACATTTCATGGCAATTTTATTTACCCTCACAGTTTTTGCAAGAAATCTGCTAAAAGGAAGCCGCCGAAGAAATACTTTTCATATTTTGTTTTTTTGGATATGTTTGACCTAGGTTTCTTAGGTCTAATAAGCCGACAACGCTACCTACTAGACTACGGTGACTTCCAAAAGGCAAAATCTCTGAGAGTAAATAAAAATTTTAAGAAGTCGCCGTAGTCTAGTAGGTAGTGTGTTGGCTTATTAGACGCAAAAGCCTGGGTTCGAGCCCCAGGCCAGGCATCAAAGACAAAAATACAAAAAGTGTTTTTTCGGCGACTTCCTCTCAGTAGATTTCTGGCAAAAACTCTGAGAGTAAATAAAAATTGCCATGAAAAGTTTCTCAATAAATAAAAATCTGTCGTTCGGAGTCGACTTTAAACTGTAGGTCCCACCACTCATGTATAAAATTAACACGCACAACATAAGTGGTGTGAGAAACTAGGACGTTGTACAATGGGTCAATTCGACCTCCGGGTACTGTACTTGTCTTAATTGACAAGTACACGTCCTCTAACCTAACCTAACCTAAATAAAAATGTTCATGAAGAGCTTCTCAAAAAATTTGTAGTTCGGAGTCGACTTTAAACTGCAAGCCCTGCCACTAATGGATTAAAATTAACACACACAATTGGTGGGAGAAACTGGGTGTTAATCCTGATTGAAGGGTTGTAATAACCAATTATGTATGTAGGTATGTATGTATTAAACAACATATAATGAACATTATTCCTTCATTACGTTACTATTGTAATACTGAGTAATATCATTGGAAATAAATACAAAGACTTTGGCGTACTAATTACTTAAAGTATAACGGGTGATTGGTCTACGGCAGGAGGTCCTAGAATGACATTTATATACTGTCTATGAAGTGCGTTATTGTCTTTATTCTCGCTATTCGACGAGCTACTCCTGGTTAGATAATGCTTAAAATGTTGAAACTGTGTTTGTAGAGAGTAACCTAATTGGTACATTAGGTCTCCTGAGAAATGCTGCTGTACCAGCCTTTGGAAGTGCATCCGATTTATTGGGTGTCTAGATATGCACATAAGGGTAACCGTAGAATGTATAAATGCTCTTCAGGGAATTAATGACATTCAGTAGGTATGCGAATATCTCTCCATGATATACTCAAATACTGGATTCGGTTAGCGGTATTTTCCATAGGTATTATTTTCAGCTGTCTATGATTATTGAATAAGCTGATTTGCGTATGCCTGAACACTTAAAATACTTTTGTCAATTAAACGAATTGACTCAATTAAAATTCATGCTTGAACATAGTATAAGGTTTTAACATGCTTAACAAACTCTTGTGGAGATCAATCTCACAGTCATTGTAAATAACTCTTGAAGTAGGCAGTTAAGGATTGTGATTGTTTCTCTACCAGTATAGTGTTTAATAATCAATCAGCGTTCGCGTACAACCACTTGGACGAGAGACCAGTCATCACTGAGCGCACTGACTACAGCAACTATGCTAACAAGTTATGGTACAGGCAGCGTTGGCATTTGTCAACTTTTATTTTTACTTTCTCTTCCAATATTTAAAATACAAAGAATATTTCTCTCATTGCTTTTTACAGCCGTAAAGTTTCTGTTTTTGTTTATTACAGAATATTGTGTGGGGGTATTTTATGGGGAGTTAAGTTTGCCTGTAAACATGTAAACATTGAGGCCTCTCTTATAATACTAACAACAAGAATAACTATATGTGTACATACATATATATATATATATATGTATAGAATAAAGATATTAATGCAATTAAGGTAATAATTTTATATTGGAGTAACTGTGCTGAACGGCAAACAATGCTGTGGGGACGACAGTTGCAAAACTTTTAAAGTTGAATAAAACGATTGAATGAAGTGTCTCAAGTAAAGGAACTCAGTTCCGGAAGTAAAACTCTCTAATTGTTGAGATATGTACATAAGAAACAAAACGAGAATAGACTATGAAAAAACGAAATCATTTAAGTTGAACGAAAAATTAAAGAACTTTAAATTATTGAAATGGAAAGCAAATATTAAAGACTGAAAAAATATGAGAAAAAACATTTTTTTTTTTTTTTGAAGAGGGAATAAAACGGAATACGAGTATTTTCAGTTTGTCTATGAAAATGCAAGTGAATGTACCGTCTGCAATGAATGAGTACAATTGACCTATTTTCACCGCTACAGAGAACAAAAAAAAAATTGAGTGTTTCCTGTAAAATGGTAGTAAAATGCTCATGTTTGCAAATGGAGCCAAAAAAATTTCTTTTATTTGGAAAACACATATAAATGATCTCTATTGAAGTAAGCAATTAAGTGAAAATTGAAATAGTGGTAAAAAAAATAGAAATGACTAACAACATGGTGGTATAAAATGTAAATAAGAAAACACTTAACCCTTTGATGATTGATGAGCTCCCTAGAGAACTTTTACTTTTTCTCAAAATTTTTTTTTCTTGATTTAGTTGATTTGGTTAGGATTTCATTACCTTTTAAAATGATTTTACATTCATGTCTGTTCTATAAATAGACTCATTTCGAAAAACGAGAGATTTTTAAAACCGAATAAAATGCTATTTGTTGTTCTACAAATCTCTCGTTTTGGTATAATTAGAAATTAACTACGAATTTTAGTTTAAACTTCAAAATCAGCTGTTGATTGAAAAATAAAAATATTTTCAGTTAAGTTATATAAGTTGTATTAAAAACAAAAAAATACGCCAATTATATATACAAAAAAGGCAATTGAGGGATACACCTAATCCCATGAGTATGTACATACAGTAGAAATGCAATTTGTGCAGATGTAAGCTATTTTTCCTTCTTTAGATTCATTGAACTTTACCGCGTTAATAAGGAAGCCTTTGTAATGATATCGTGCAGTATTGATCACTTAACACAAGAAGCAACTCTTCGTTTTTTAGCTAATTTCAAGGTGCTCTTGGAAACGAAACACATCTTAGCCTTGGGCATAGTACGATTTCAAAAGTGTTGTGGAAAACAATTGAAGCTTTGGAAAACAATTTGTGTCCATTATGGATTAATTTTCAACTCACTAGAGATGAAATCAGAGAATCCAAATTACATTTTTTTTTACAAAATTTGGATTGCCCGGCGTTATAGGTTGCGTCGATGGGAGTCATGTAAGACTTTTAAAACCAACAGTGGACGAATCGTTATTTTATAATCGAAAAGGTTATTTCAGCATTAATGTAATGGTTGTAAGTATGGTGAGATTAGTAAATGCAAACACTTTCTAATATACATGTGTTTTCATTTCAGATTTGTGATTTTAAGATGAAGATTCGTGCTGTTGATGCATGTAGGCTATTCATTTGGAGACAATTTTGAAAAGAGAAATATGATAATGGTGAAAAGAATTCATGGCTGCTAGGAGATTCGAAAATATGAAGAAATTTTGGAATGCTTTTTTAATTAATTTATTTTTAATTTAAATGTTTGGAAGTGTGTGTATTTTAACAAAAATTAATAAAAAAAAAGACTTCAATTTTTATATGCAAACTTCTTTTTTCAAGTTTTTATACAATTTATTAGAATAATATTACATTCGTTTTACTTTCGACAGGGTTTGTTTACTCGGTTTTAAAACGAGAAAAAATATGTGAATTCGGTTTAGTTTTAATTAAACTCTTTATTGTTCGCACTACTTTTGTGTGCCACCGTTTACAATACAACAATAATTTGCTTTATTCGTTATTCTTCTTTCTTCCTTCCTTCTGTCCACGTACACATTGACAAATGTTCGGTAGATCTTTACAACGACGATCTTCAAACCACGACTGTTTTGGTTCTTGAAGTCGAACGTTCGGGGTTTCGCCTTCTCGAGACTTCATTCATTCTCTATCGCGACTTCATTGTTGTTTGTGTATTTTGTTCACATTGCTTGTTGTTGCGTTCTCGCTCACTTGTCTATCCCCTTTTCTTTCATACTGATGTTGTTGGTTTACTTTAACAAGTTCGTTGTATTTGTTTGTGTAAGTTTTGCTCATTTTAATGTTAAACAATATACCCCGTTTCCATTTTCGTAACAATATGTAGTATATAGAAATTTTGTAATATATCTTGAACACCTAAGTTATAATGAAAATATAAATATTATGGATAAATAAATATAAGAATTAAATTGACGACAAAAAAAATTCATTTTATTGAATTAACACAAAAAGCCTGTAGAAAGTCTTAAGAAGTGCTTAATTATTGAACATTGTAAAAATTGATGGTTGTCAGAGGGTTAAGGTTATTCAAAAAAACTACAGTACACAGAATTTCTTATGTTCAAATACGTTGCCAAACCAACAATAATAATCATAATCAACAAGCAATAACAATTGCTTGAATCTGTTGTATAAATATCTCAGCTCTTGTATTGAAATATATTAAAAAGAGCTTGAGTATTAAGAGTTTATGGCAGAAGTAAGAGTAACAACAACAACAACAAAAAACATTTAAATTTTTATTACGATGTACCTTAATTCCTATAATGGGCAATTTTAACAAGCCATAACAAACAAATTTGTGGCCAAATAACTGTATTAAACAAAATTCGAAATTAAATGCACGTGTTTTACAAACACAACATCTGCTGATGCTCGTAAAAGTCAGCAATATAATGAATGTAAAATCAAGAATGCAATTGAAAGAATTTTATGAATTCTAAAAATTAAGGAATGAAGTTGTAGTATGAATTAAAGTAAAAATTATGTCAAATTATACTATGAACTGAGATTTAAGCAATAATTAGTGAATAATGATTTTTTTCCATTTTGTAGTAGGTAAGTTGTTGTTTTTAATAA
The DNA here is from genome assembly GCA_958299815.1 of Sarcophaga carnaria. Classification (NCBI taxonomy): domain Eukaryota; kingdom Metazoa; phylum Arthropoda; class Insecta; order Diptera; family Sarcophagidae; genus Sarcophaga; species Sarcophaga carnaria. Next base: position 68,328,113 of record OY283149.1, on the reverse strand, counting down.
TTATAGGTTACCTAGGCAGTCCAGATCTGTCTCTTTTTTAGCTGGAAAAAAATTACTAATGAAATTCAATATTCTTAAGATTATATGCACGATTACGATAGGACTGCGTTACTTAAATGATCAAAAAAAGACAAAAGACCATATGCGAACATAAGGTAAAACAAAAAATCTTTATTGGCTCAAAGAAATTGCAAAGATTTTTTTATCTTAATTGGGCATGACCAAATTTTTACAAGATTATTTACCCTGATATACCCTGGACGGTTACTCTTCATTTTTGTACATTAAGGTTACTCTTCGTTTAATCGACTAACACTTTAACCCTACTGTTCGTCGAATCAACGAAGCTCATTTACTCTTTATCATATAATTCTTTTATGTTCAACCAAATTTCGATTTTTTTATCAAGAAAGTTGGTTGACAACGAAAGCTAGTAGTGAGTAAACATACCCTGGCCACGCATTTTTTTAATCTTGGATGGTCATTTGTGTACAGTAAGGTTACTCTTTGCTGAATCGACGAACAAAAAAAAATTTTTTTTCGTCTACTGACTGCAAGCTTTCAATATCAACTAACGTTGTTGAAAAAAAGAACGAAATTTGTCAAAGATAAAAGAGTTATATGATAAAGAGTAAATGAGCTTCGTCGATTGGACGAACAGTAACAATCCAGGTTTAAAATATTTTTTATTTTGTTTAATTCACTTCAGATCAAATCAATTTTTTTGACATGGTTTATCAATTTTCCAAATGCAATGCGTGTATGATGATATCTTCCTTTATAATAGTTTTTTGTATTACCCAAGGGATTGGAAAATATCGTAACCTTTGAATCATGGTTTTTATCATGTGGACTGTAAGAATTCAAACATTCAGCCAGGATTATGACCTAGTTTCTCACACCACTTATGTTATTTTGTGTTTTTCCATAAAGCCGACTCCGAACGACAGATATGAGAACAACTTTTCAAGAACAATTTTATTTATCCTCAGAGTTTTTGCCAGAAGACTGCTGAGAGGAAGTTGACTAAAAGAACCACGGGCTTAAGTCTAATACGGTTTTCAGATATGCAAATTTATTGCGTAAATCGCAAGAAACAGCATTATTGAACTCAATATTTCATATAAAGTTTCAATTAATAATTGCGCAATAAATACGCAAATTGTTATAATATTGAGTAAAACTTAAAATGCAGCACTATCATAAATGTGTTTAGTGAGCATATTACAATTAACCGAACACTTTCTGTTGATATTTAACAACTTAAATGTCAACAACGACAAACAAAAAAAAAAAAAAACAACAAAACAAAAAACAAAAAAACAATATATAACAAATTTGTAGAAACAACCAGCTGTTTTTTTTTCCAGCAGTCAAATGAATATTGAATAAACAGCTGAACTGCGTATATTACATCTGAACACTTAAAATATTGTACTCAATAAACCGAATATTAACTCAATAAAAGTGCATATTTGAACATAGTATAATAAGCCAAATGAATATTCTATTAATTTCTGAAGTCGCGTAGTCTAGTAGTTAATGTGTTGGCTTATTAGACATAAGGCCACGGTCCAAGCTCCAGGTCAGACATCAAAACGAAATGTGAAAGAATATTTCTTCGGCGACATTCTCTCAGCAGATTTCTGGCAAAAACTCTGAGAGTAAATAAAGTTGCCATGAAAAGTTTCTCCAAAATCTGTCATTCGGAGTCGACTGTAGGTCCCGCTACTCATTCATAAAAATTAACGCACACAACATGAGTGGTGTGAGACGCTAGGCCGTAATCCTGACTGATTGGTTTTAATGGCCAAATATGTAAGAATATTCTATTAAAGTATTCATATTCAATAAAGCTTTTGAAAAGTAACATTGGCTCAGCTAAGTGCTACTTTGCAACGTTATCAGCATATTAATTATCCCATACGCCTTAGAGAGGTAGAGGCTCTACTATAGAAATGTTGTTGTTCTCACTGTGGTACAGCATTTCAATGTATGAGCCATTTCTTTACTTTCATTTCAAATTTATGATGCTTCGCTTTAATGCAACGCCAGAAACCCGGAAGCATAATGAGCATTATTAATGGTACTAAAAAAGTTTTCATTACAAAATTGCTGCCTACAATGATTAAAATTAACCTCGTTGAAACGCCGGAAAAATGAAATATTCATCATTGTCGTATTTAAAGAAAATTAAGAAACTTCATTTCATTCCAAATGCTACATTCAATAATTTCATGCCAACGGCTTAGTAGTTGTCCGTCTGGTTTAGCAAATTTATATCTGTTTCCATCCTTAATTATTGCCTTGCACTGTATGGTATTATAATATGCTTGACGCATATATCAAACATATTATGTGTGCTCCCTGTCTAAACATGCAAGATGCATGACATTGGCTGCTGATCGCCGGTACTACGGGCTTACAGTCTCTTATACGCAGTAATTGTTGGGCTTCAAATTGTTTTCGGTTTTGAATTTGAACCAACGTTCTCTTACTTAAACATGGTTTCCTTCAGATTTCTTCTAAATGAAGTACAGATTATGAGTTTTGTCTACAGGCATGCACTAAGTATTCCACTGATAAAGTTTGTTCTGAAAACAGTGTTGTATGAATTCATCGTCGTTGGAGTGATTTTTTGAAGTTGCATTTGTACGCGTTTAACGTTTTTGTCTCCTCTTTATAAAGTCCGAAAATTTCAACCAAGTGTTAAGTGTTCACTATTGAAAATTATAAAGTAACGGTTTAAAATATCTATTAAAAGCATGAAAAGACAAGAATGTTGTTGTTTGTTTCTTCTCGTTCTGTAAGCGCATTTTTATATGCACCTTTGCATGTTTTTGTGAATGAAATTAGTGCCGTGATATACAAAGTGTACCGTGCACCATTCGAGCACATTACAGCTTATAAATTGAAATTATCTGTCACAACATTCGCATTGAAATCACCATGAAAAATTTTGATTTCTTCGCCTTAGTGGCGTCAACTTAAGCGTACATTTGACATTCAAAACAACATATTCTTAACTGCCTTTACTTTTAAAATTTCCACAAACGTCAATAATTTTGACCAGCATTTGTTTGTGTATTTTGTTCACATTGTTTGTTGTTGCGTTCTCGCTTACTATTATATCTCTTTTCTTTCATACTGATGTTGTTGTATTACTTGTAACAAGTTCGTTGTATATTTTTGTGTAGCTAAGCGATGCAAAACGGCTACAGAAAAGATAAATTTACCGAAACTGCTCATTAGTTAGTCATATACAGGATTTCTATAAAACAAGGGAAAAAATTTGGCTGCTTTGTGATTTGGCTGCAGAGTGATTAATGTCCATTATTTTGGATTGAAATAGCCCATAGTAGTGTTGGAAATGTAGATATGTCTTGTTGATATGATTGTTTTACATAGAGCCACAGTCTTCTGTATTCCCTAATTAATAATCGCCTGCAGAATCTTTCATTGATCCCTTGCAGGTGACCATATCAGAGTACCATAATCAAGATTACGTTCACATGACATGTAGCCAATTTCATTTAGACATCCTCATATAGAATATGGAAATAAAGTGCCTACGTGACAGTGCCGCTTTATTACAAATAATACATGCTGTATGATATTTGTAATCTCTATCGCTACAGATCTACTCACGTTATCAAAGACTATTAATTTTTATCGAGAACCACCATCTGCCACAAGACAATCTTATAATGGATAAGATTTAAATAACCATCCAATAAATCCCGCGAACCACACCAGAACGTAGACTCCATCTTACGCTATTTGCCATACTATAGCAACAGATGGAGCGAACAGTTCTGAGCCCTCTCAGATCTATGCAATATTTTCGAGCTCTTTTTTAACTCGGTTTTCACGGATCATAAAGGCTGTGGATTTCCCACTGTTTACCTCCTGTATTTTTCTAACTGTACTAGCTAGCTCATTCGCCTCTTTAATTCTGCCTACTATTGGGTGGCTGGGAACTCAAATACATTACCGTTAGTATAAAGACGCTAAGTCCACTTTTGTCCAAAATTTAGATTTTAATGCAAAACGATAACACTATACCAAATACATATTTTACGACAAAAAAAAAATGTCAGTATGTAGTTTAAAGTTGTTGTAATTTTGTGGTTTGCAAAACGCTAAGTCAACAAAACTACGAAAAATATTAACAGCACATGCTAACTCCACGAATATTAATTATTAATCATTCTAAATTTTTGATCTAATAAAGAGAGCTATTTTGTAAAAATAATTGCGTTTAAAAAGTTTACAAATTTTAAAAACTGAAGAAGCCGCAATGCTTTTTGTGTATCCTGTAAAATTTGAAAAAAGGGACTTAACATATTTGCGAATGAGACTAACGATACATTATATGATAGCATATATTCCCACTATTATGGGTAAATATCTATAATGTAGTCTATTCCTATAACGACGTCTACAGTTATTCATCCAGCAACTAGTCCCCATGATCTCTTATGCTGGAGTTTCGTTGATAGGATTTCTGTATTGTCAATGCAGATTGATGCCATTGGTCAAAATTGAAATTTTTATGAAAATTATGTCGTTTCGTCTGAAGCTTGAACGAGAATTACGTGTGTTTGTATTCCATGACTTGCCCACCTCAGCGCCTTATAAAGTCGGTATTTTTGTTTATCCTCCCTTATTGGTGGCGAACATACCTCGGTGCGTCATCGGGGTCGGTAAAAGTAATTAGATAAAGTTTATTGCCAGTTGTTATATCAGTATATAATAACATTAAAAGCATTTTTTAAGTATTTTATTTACATTTCGTTTTGTGTTTAAATTATTTAAAAAACAAAAAAAAACCATCGTGCATATATTTAATTTAAATTAAATTACATTTACGTACGTGAAAAATCAAACAAATATTTTAATTTGAAATTCAATAATGGTACAGTCACTGTAAAAAAGTTTACATATTAAAATAAAAACTAAAACTTAATTGTAGTTAACAATGTCATTATTATTGGAATATGAAAATTTTAATTATTTTTTAATTAATTTTAAATTCTGGAGCCAAAAGCAATTAGAGTCATTATTACAACTTGCCGTTAAACTTGGGTTAAGTTAAAGGTAAAGTTACATAACATACATAATTGGTCATTACAACCCTTCAGTCATGATTACGACCAACCCTCCCACACCACTTATGTTGTGTGCGTTAATTTTATACATGAGAGGCGGGAGCTACAGTTTAAAGTCGACTCCGAACGACAGATTTTTGAGAAACTTTTTCATGGCAGGTTTGTTTACTCTCAGAGTTTTTGCCAGAAATCTGCTGAGAGGATGTTGCCGAAGAAATGTTTTCATATTTTCGTTTTGATGTCTGACCTGAGGTTTGAACCCTGGTTGTACATCTAATAAGCCAACACACCACTTACTAAACTACGACGACTTCAAAGGTAAAGTTACCTTTAACTTATTTTTGTTATTACAACTTACAGATAAAATGAAGTTAACTTTTTCAAAAATATGGCAGTGGTGGAGCAATGTCGATAACACTGCTCAAATTAAACAAGCGAAAATAAAGTTTAGTTTAAATTAATCTAAAGGCCATTATTACAAATTGCCCTTATAGTTGGGTTTAGTTAAAGGTAACTTTAGCTAAAGTGAACTTTAAAGCCAACTTTAACTTTTCGTTATTGCAACCTAGAGATAAAATAAAGTTAACTATTTCAAAAATATGGCAGTGCCGAAGCAAAGCCGATAACATTGCTCAATGAAATAAGTTTTTTTTAAACTCAGTGGCAACAACGTGCTTCTTTTTTTGTTGTGTTTGCTCACTTTTATATTTGAAGCTGCCGTATTGAAAATATATAATATGGCAAGTTCAAATATAAACTTAAATTTAAAAGTTACCGGCAGGATGATCCTCCCTTTAGTTTAACGCTCACTTCTACCTTATCGTCCACTTATAAAAATGAAAAACAATTTATCTGCCCGTTAAATTACTCCCTTTAGTTAACGGTAAGTTGTAATAATGGCCCTTAGTGGGTTTTTTTATTCAGAGAATAAATAAAATTATTTCCTATTTCTCAATCTAAAGAAATGCCTCTATGGTAACTATTTGAAGAATATAGCATGCTTTTAATAAAATCTGAGTATTTTGTTTTTACGCTGGTCACCTTAGTTGTAAGTTTAGTATTAAAAATCAGCAATGCAAGAATATTCAAAAAGATGAGTGGAATCGAATCATGCCCAAAATTTCTGATACTTATACGCATTCGTACTTATTTTAATATTATACTCATACTGCTCATATTCAAAGTTTGAAGTACTCATCGTACTCATACTTAATAATACACATGATGTTATTGATTTCGACTCTCCATGACTCAACATTTACAAGAATCACAAAATAAGTATGATTCGCGTACGAACACTAAAATACTCACTAGAAGGTTGTGTGTTTTCTTCGCTTGCTCTCTTTGTCTTTTTCTTTCTTCTTTGTTTGTAAATGCACCAAACAACTAAGACTGTAAATTTTGATAACTGATTGAAATCACTCGAATCATTTATGAGTATTATAAATATTTTTCTAAATTTATGAATCTGAATGTGTAGGCATATGAATTATACATATTTCGAATGGTATGAGTTCGATGTCAATGTTGTACTAATACTCACTGTACTCATACTTATAAGTCAACGTTGTACTGAGTACGAATGAATCAGAGTAGTTGAATTTCAATACTGTTGATGACTCACCTATATTCAAAATTTCATGAGTGCTTATGAGTGTTTAGTATGTAAATACGGCTAATTTTTTTACTGTGAATTGTGGATTGTGTAACAAAAGAAAAGAGAGTTTTTATTCTTTATCAACTTCCAAATATTGAAACATTTTTGTACCTTTGAATTTGTAATTAATTTTTAATATTTTCCCCAACTCGGTTTAAATTTTTTATTTTTGGTCCACATCGTTACTTCCCCAAAACATTTGGTCAATCTCGACAATAGTTCTCTCCTGGCTTCAAAAACCCCCGTGCCATTGGCCAAACTTTGTGGCGAATAGAGTTTCGTATGTTTTGGATACTATGGACGTTGATAATTGGAATCATGTAGAGTCTCATAGTAACCCTGCTGATCTGGCTTGTCGAGATATGATAGCCAAGGAACTCTTCAATTCTGACATTTGATGGAAAGGGCCTACTTGGCTACTTCGTTCACGTTCAAAAGGGCCAAGATCATCGTTGAAGCCCTGTACCCACCTTGAAACACGTTTGGTTCAAGTGAACGCCAATTACTCCCCTACAAAGGACAATTTACCCGACTGTAATGCTGCGCCTCATGCGGCAAGAATTTTGAGTCCTTAAACTTAAAACTCTTATTCCAACCGTCATATAGAACTATAAGACCTGTACGATCTAACGCAAGAATTTGGGTCAGCAAATTATGACTGCTCTACCTCTAGAAAGAATCGCGTTAACTCGCCCTTTCACTCATACTGGTCTTGATTTTGCTGGACCTTTTGAAATTAAATCATATATTAGCCGTGGTTGCCGAATCACTAAAGGATGTGTGCTGGTGTTTGTGTGCTTTGCGACGAAAGCAATTCATTTGGAAGCAACCAATGAAATATCGACCCACATATGAAATGAAATGTGTTGCCCCGCACATATTTATTCGGACAATGGAACCGTTGTCGTTGGCGCAGCTAATATAATGAGAAAGGACCAGGCTAAGTTCTTTACTGAACCAAAACATAGGATTGTGTTCGAAAATGTTTGCCAATAGATTGAATGGCATTTCATTCCCCCCGGAGCTCAATATATGGGCGACCTCTTGGAAGTCGGTGTGAAAAGTTCCAAGACACATTTGCGGAAGGCATCGAATGCTCAAATATTCACTTTTGAGGAGTTTGCTACTATGCTGGCAAAAATAGAAGCTGGCTTGAACTCTCGTCTTCTTTGTCCCATGACGGATAACCCCTCGGACATTAACCCCATAATACCAGGCCATTTTCTTGTTGGAAGTTCTATACTTTCACCCCCTAAACCTGACTTCTCATTGCAATCTATTAACTACGCCAATAGATGTCGATGTTTCCGCGTCGCTGGAAATGTGAGTATTTGATCGAGCTCCATAAAGGCAACAAATGGAAAAATCCCCCACGCGACATCGTAGTAGATGACTTCGTTGTCATTCGACATGATAACTTGCCTCCAAACTAATGGAAGGTCAGGTGCATATCTCTCATTCCGACTCCAAAGTACAAGTGGCTGACTTTCAAACTGCCAATGGCGTTCTAACGAGGTCTATTTCAAACTCGTGTTAGTCCCTAATACAAATTAGAACTAGGTTAGGTTAGGTCGGAATGGTAGCTCTGATATCAAAAAGCTCACTTGAGCATGCATAGCGTCCCGTTGTGATGCCACGAGGTGAACGCAGTCCCTGCACCAAAAAAATCAGGAAAGAGGATGAAGTTGGTAAGCGCAAGGGCTGCACATCAAAAAAACGACTACCCCACACTGAAAAACCAGCCAGAAAATTTGATGAACGAAGCTATATCCTTGATATCAATAAATGATAGCTCCATCAAGCTGACAAGAAATGGAGAGCCAAATAACTTATATGTATCTGCATCCTCTTACTCAGCCGATCTGCATCCACGGCGTGTCTGCCCATAACAGGCTGACCTGTAAGCACGGCCACTGTGATTGAGATGATGCCAAAACCAAGTCCAAGTAATTGGTTGGTACGCCTTTTATCCATCAGGGGCCAAGTGAGTCTAGCATTGACTCAGGATAGGTTGGCGTCAAGAAAGAATTTCTGCGTAATGGCCAGCTTGACCGAGGCGAGTGGCATGCCCAAATCTACTGAAGAGGATTCCGGAAGGAGTGCACCAAACCTGGCGAACTAACTCGCATCCCCTTTTTTCCTTTTTTGTTTGTCTTTTATTTATAGATGTCTGAAACAGCGCCTCGCAGACATACCGTCGAACGCCGTGAAATCAAGACGAAATTATTACGCTATCGGATCCAAATGTCGCCTCTGCAAAGGTTTCCACTCCCTACAGAAATGTTCGACATTTCACCCTTCGAATCCTCACAAGCGACTGGGTGTAGTAAGGCAGTTCAAACAGTGCATTAATTATTTGGCCCAGTCGCACTTTTTGAAGAATTGCCACAGTAAAGATCGGTGAATGGAGTGCCTGGGACACCATCACACGATGTTACACTTTCTCAATAACCAGCGCAAAGCTAGCAGCAACTCCATTCGAAAGGCAAAAGGAAAAACTGACAAGGTCACTAACCACAGCCCAGCTCCTAACTGTTCATGTGGTCAGCAAATAATTTTTCTTTTTCTAGCGAAAGAAATTTAAAACGAAGTTATTTATCATGCAAAAGCTTGATAACAGCTGCTAACCGCATCAAGGCCTCATTGCAGAAATTAATATTGTGTGGTATTGCATGTAAACATGTACATACGTCCGTTGAGTTGTAAATGTCAGTTAAACTGTTAAAACGTATGCTTGCGTTTCTGGTTATATCTCATTTTCAAACAATAAATATTCAAATGTTGCATGCGGCTTTAACCAAACAATAATGACATAAACACAGGCGGTATTCACATAAAACCTTCCATTCAATCAATCATTCGTTTCATGGCCTTATGACTGACCATTAATAAATATTTCTGCATGAATTCAGATGTGTATGTAAATGTATTGTAAATACTTGGTAGTTGTTCTACGTATGTTTTTTTGATATCATGCTAGCTTCCAATATAAAATACAAGACATGCATATTTCCTTATATATACCACTGCAATATTATGAGGTAGTCTATATAGCACTTAATATATACCAGAGTAACCTTAAAAATATACTCTTAAACCGATTTATCATTAAAGCATTTATTTTGCATATCATTCATCAGATTTAAAAATTTAAAAGACAGATAATTTTCTCAGGAAATATATCTCGAAAATAGTGACAATAAAACTTCTCAATTTAAAACTTGACTTAAGGAATCCACAAAAAAGGCTCGGCAGACTGCTGGTATCTCTTACAAGCATAGCTGCCAGATTTGACGATTTATCGTCATTTTGACGATTTTTAGCTAGAAAAATATCATATTGACGATTTGACGATTTACGTCCTTATTTTGGCGATTTTTGGAAATTACTAATTTATATCATATTCTTTACTTTAGTAAATTAAAAGCAACTTTAAGCTTTGTATTTGCCTTGCAATTGTTACAATTGAAAATTTGGGTTAGTAATAACAAGGAGTGAAGTGATTTACCAATAAAATATTTTACGCCTAAAGAAATTAAATCTGAAATTAAATGTTGAATAAAAATAAATCTCCTGGATATGACCTGATTTCTGCAAATGTTGTCAAAAACTCGAAAAAGTATAATATTCTGGATTCTGATCTTCAATTCAATTTCCGTCGCAGTGGAAATGTGCGGAAATAATTATGATTCCTAAGCCTAACAAACCTGAGGATATGTTGTCATCATACATACCTATAAGTCTACTTGCGATATTTTCAAAAATATTTCTTAGAAGATTATTGCCAGTTCTGGGAGACAAAATATTATTCCAGATCATCAGTTTGGGTTTCGTCGTAATAACGTAATTTTTTTTTTTTTTTTTTTTCATCGAACGTCCCCGGCCTCACACTAACCCACCCTCACCCGACCGCGGAGGGCTCGTCCCCATTACGTAGGGACACGTACACACTACAGTCCGGACTATAGCGGGTAAGGGAAAACTAATGGCAACGAGAACATAAAACAGCTACAGAAATTAATCACAAGCTGAATAAAGTTATAATAAACATGAACTACGTATAACAAGAACGATAATATATTTTTATATAATAATTTACAAATTTACGTCAGCATATAAGCTACGTTTTATATTACAAACACTACTATTAAAATCAATAAAATCATAGTATATGTTAAAATCGTTACATAATCTACGAAAAGGAAAATTTAATCCATAGTTCGTTCTATAAAAATCTAAAGAAAGAGGACGATAGTGTCGTGAAAATCTTGCTGGAATACTGAAATTCAGGTTATAAAGCAAAAACTCAGAATCGATATCACCTTTAATTAGATTAAAAACAAAACAAACCCCTAAAACAGTCCTTCTACGTTCCAAAGTTGGAAGTTTTATCAAACCTAATCTAGCCTCATATGACGGAAACCCATTGGCATAATCCCATCCTAAGCCACGTAAACAGAATAATAAAAACTGCTTCTGCACAGACGCTATTGAATCACTATGACAACGATAGTATGGATTCCAAATAATAGACGCATACTCCAAAATAGGTCTAACAAGTGAAATGTATAGCAGTCTCGTTATATAAGGATCAATGAATTCCCTAGCCCATCTTTTCACAAAACCAAGAACAGCCCGAGCCTTGCCAATCATCATACTAATATGATCACTAAAAGACAATTTCATATCCAATAATACTCCCAAATCAAGAAATGTAGTCACAGTTTCCAAGGGGCAAGAATTAATCACATAAGTGGACAAAATTACGCCCCCGCGAGAGAAAACCATGCATTTACATTTCTTCAAGTTAAGATCCATTAAATTAATTCTACACCAAGTTACAAACAAATCAATATTTCGTTGAAGAACAGCCTGACCATGATCATCATCAAAAGTATAAAATAATTTAACATCGTCAGCATACATCAGAATATTACAATCAGAAATAGCACAAGGAAGATCATTAAGAAACAATAAGAACAGTAAAGGACCCAAATGGCTACCCTGCGGAACACCAGAAGTAACATATACTGTCTTAGACAATACATTCCTAAACGATACCCTCTGAGTCCTAAGGGAGAGGTAGGAGTCTAGCCAACGATGAATAATATTAGGAATACCGATTAATGAAAGTTTAAGAAGCAAAATTCTATGATCAACCCTATCAAAAGCTTTACTGAAATCAGTATAAATTACATCAGTCCGAGCCCTGGCAAGAAAACTCCTGAAAACATGTGTAGTAAATTCAAGAAGATTACTGACAGTGGACCTACCTTTCAAAAAACCATGTTGGAAAGGGGATATTAAAGATCTCGTATTAAAAAAGAGATAATCCGTCACCAGTTTCTCCATCAACTTGGGAATAGCACTGAGTTTGGCAATACCCCTGTAATTGGAAATATTGGACTTATTACCCGACTTATACAAAGGAATTATAAATGAACTCTTCCAAATAGAGGGAAATTACCAGCCCTCAGTAGCCCATTGAATATAAAGGTCAAAGGATTACTCAAAACAACAGCGCACTTTCTTAAAATACAGGCCGGTACCCTGTCAGGGCCCGGCAAGTATGTAAGTATCAGTCCAGACAAAGACTCAAGAACAGATTCCTCATCAAATGAATATATATTAGAAATAGAGACACTTCCCACTGAATAAGGAAAAGCCGCAACTCAGATAAGGTCCCGAGTCCAACTGCCTATAAGTAGACTGAAAAAAGTCAGCAAACATATTAGAAATATCAAGGTAACTAGAGGACGATACGTCCCCATAAAACATCTCAGTGGGAAACAAAGATGATTTACGTTTAGCTCGAACGAAGTCATAAAACGACTTAGGATCGCTAGCGAAGTTCGACCTGACCCTAATCATATATTCCTCATAACAGTAATGATTCATTCTACGATAATCCACACGCGCCCTAGAGTAAAGAGCATAATCAATATCAGTACCTGATCTAACAAACTTCTTAAATAATCTTGATTTTCTGTTCCTCAACCTTGACAGTCTAGCCGAGATCCACGGAGGACCAGAACGCTCCAAACGACTATTTACAAATGGAACACACTCCCTAAAATATTTAAATAATACCTCATAAAAGCCATCCAAGATCCTGTCAAGTGAAAGAGAGTCATATGGTGGTGAAATTAGTACAGACGACCAATCTACAGAGGCTAGTAGTGTATTCCAACGACTAAAATCCGTACGATGGAAATTAAAACGCCCCTCATCACTAAATAAGCGATTTATTAAAGGAGGTAAACAAAGATCAACTTCAATAGAAAATAACAACGTAGGATGATAACTATCCTCAGGAATAGATATAGGATCAATGCGAAATAACGAAGAAATACTTGGATCCTCTAAAAATACAAGATCCAGAATTCTACCCATTGAATTCAATACACCATTCACCTGGAAAAGACCCAGATCACACATAGCGGACAGAATTTCATCATAGAATGGAACTGAAGAACATGGCACCAATGAGCCAGTCTCAGGTGAAAAATTCCAAGATGTATGCGGAAGATTAATATCACCAAGGACTACTATAATCCCCTCTTGCCCCATTGAATCAATTACTCTAGAAATTAAATCGAAGTGAGCCCTATAGATATGAATGTCAGAACAGGGAGGAATATATGAGCAAGTAATGTATATAGACTTTCCACGATCAGAGACCTTAACGCAAATAAACTCAATATGCTCAGAAGAGCAGAAGTCAATCAATTCAGATGTGTATTTAGAGCAAATGGAAATAAGAACACCACCACCATTTTTAGACCTCCTATCACGTCTATAAATACTAAAATTACCAGACATAATCTCAGAATCAAAAATATTATAATTCAGCCAAGCTTCAGTAAAAGCAATTCCATCAAATTCAAAATCAAAGCTACTATTATAAAGCGAAGAAAGTTTAGACCTAAGTCCGCGAACATTTTGATAAGCAATTTTGAAATTAAAAGACGATTTCGAAGTTAGTTTTTTGAGAAATAGGACCAGGCAAATTAGCACCCTTCCTTCGTTGGCCCAGCCTGAATACGAATTCCCGTACCAATACACCCTGCGGCCAAAACGGAGGATTAACAATTTCACCAAATTTTTCATCGGGAAAATATAATTTAAACGAAGAAATACTGCTATTCAAAGATGGCCTCATCTTATAGCAACCAAACTCAAAAGGTTCCCTAATCTTCGATTTAACGAAACATCTTATATCATCGACCAAAGTATCACATGAGAGACGAGACACAAAAATAGTCCTTTTAGGTTTAACTACAACCAATTCCCTTGGAGCAGAAGTATCTAAACTAGCGGACACTACAGATGAATACGAAACAGAAGACGGTTTAGAAGATGCATGAGAAGTGACATCACCTAGAGGTAAAGGAGATAGAGTAGACTTTGGACTCAGTTCAACTAAATTTGCAGACTTCAGAATAGAGCTGCCAGTTGGGTTATCGGCAATAGATGGACAAATATCCACAATAGGAGTAACATTGGACAATGTGTTGATTGTCGCAGTTTCCCTTGGTACAGAAACTTGCGCCACATGCCCAGAAGCCTCAGAAGAAAGAGGGCCTGGAACCCTTTCCGATTCAAGCAATTCGTTTAAAAGGCCATATTTTGAAAATAATTCCTCAAACCGACGAAATCTAGCAAAAAGAGATGCAAATTCAGTGTGCATCTCAGTAAACTCACGACGAGTCCCCATAAAAAATTTATAAAATTGGATGTCCACCACCTTACACTTAGGACAACACCAACGTAGACCCAAGGAACTATCCACTAATTGGTCCGTGGTACGAGGAAGCAAACCAACACACTTAATGTGAAACAAATTATCACATAGCCAGCAAGAAATCTGGCGTTCACCCGCTTTCTTTACAATGCACTTTGCTGCCATACAATTATTCATTTTTATAAATTAAATATAATAATAATAATAATATAAATTAAATAAATAAATAAAACAAACAGTATAAATTATCTATATAAAAAGAAATAAAAGAATAAAAATATATATAAAAGTTTAAAAACAAAAATAAATAATAAATAAGTAAGAATTACAAGCCAAAAAAATAATACACAAAGCAGCAAACAAACTAAAAAGAAAAAAACAAAAGAGGAACACTGATAGAAAGAAAAAAAAAATAAACAAATAAACCGTAACCAGCTTACAAAAACAAAAAATAATTAAAACAAGCAATTTTTTGTTTTTGTTTTGCTAGAAATGATACAACTAATATTACAAATTAACAAATTAAAACTTACAATTTTAAGATAAAAATTCAAAAAAAAAACAAGAAGACAACAAAAACAGCTTCCAACACACTTATATAAAAAATTTAAAACTTAATTTAAACAATTAAAAATCACAAATATAAAACTTTTATAAAGAGCACTACAAAAAACACAACCAATCTCAACAGAGTTGCCAATCTTCTTCTGATGCTTTAGCAAAAAGCGATATTGCTCTGCGGTTTGCCTTGACATCCAACAAGCGTTTGATAGAGTATGGCACCTTGGCTTACTTTTTAAAATAAAGGAAGTTTTACCGGCTCCATAATTTTTCTTTTTTAAAAGCTATCCCTCTCAAAGACATTTTTATGTTGAAAGTAAAGACAAAAGATAAGCTTTATTCGAAATCAGAGTGGGAATACCACGAGGCAGTGTATTAGAACCTGTATTGTACTGAATTTTCACAGCAGATATTCCGGTAACAAACGACGTCATGGTAGCAACATATGCAGATGATACAGCAAAAGCAGCATCAAGCCAATATCCAACAGAAGCTTCTCTATAGTCCAGCGCCATATTAGCCTCCTTGAAAAATGGCTTACTAGGTGGAATATTAAAGTAAAACCTGAGAAATCCAGACACATTACCCTCGCATTAAGGAGAGAAAATTGTGCAAATGTGGCTTTATATGGTGAAAAAAACCAAATGAAAATGAAGTTAAATATCTGGGTATTACTCTGGATAGAAGGCTTACTTGGTAGTCGCACATTAAGGCTAAACAAATTCATTTAAAGTTGAAAACTCGTAAGTAATATTGGTTATTCGGACCAAAATCTGAATTAACTTTAAACAACAAAATGAGAATATACAAAGCCATCTTAAAATCGGTTTGGACATAAGGAATTATGTTATGGGGAACATTAAGCAAATCAAATATAGATATTTTCGAAAGATATCAGTCAAAAACTTTAAGACTAATTACTTCTTTGTATCAAGCAATTGTATTAGAAGAGATCTTAATGTTTTATCAGTAAGGGATGAACTTAAAAGTTTTTCTGAAAAATACCTTCAAAGATTGAGTAACCACATAAACCCTCTGGCTGTTGCACTATTGAACGACAGCACTGAAACTCGAAGACTCAAAAGAGCACATATTTTAGATTTACCTTTTAGAAGCAAATCTTCTTATCTTGTAAATAAGTAAATAAATTTAAAATCATTGTTAACTATGTTAAATTGTACTTAGTTTATGCATTTCACTAGAACTGCATAACTCTTGTTATTTAATATCTAAGTTATAAAATTTGCATATTGTCCTGAAAGTGGACAGATTGCAAGTGAATAAAGAATTTATTAAAAAAAAATTATTTGCTAACATCTGTGATGATTTTTCATCCCTTAAAAGCTAAAAAATTACAACCTCTGCACGAAGGGAGTTCCACAAATGAATAGTTCGACTAAAGAACGAATTTTGTCTGTAATGTAGTGTGCGATCCCCTGGCCAATAGACCACATACGTATAAAAAAGACGAGTGTTACGTAGGAATACATGATTCTCGGGAACAAGTTCTATTATTTCGTTCGAACAAAATCCTTTGTAATAGCGATAGAACAATGAAACACAAGCCACATTGCAATTATGATTCAATGAATTAATAGAGTTTGATACCCTACCATCATTAATGAGCAATTTCGCCCTCTCTTGTACGCGGTCTAGAAGTCTCAAAAAAGACGTTGAGGCACCGGCATATACATGAGAGTTGTATTCCATTCTCTTTCGGACATAAGCGGTGAACATAGCAAAAAGATCAGATGAATTGAAGTACTTCTTGTCGTCGGTTCCAGCGACCATCACATTGAATTTTCATGCTCAGAACGTCAAGAACTTCTGACTCTCTAATATTTACACCATCAATAGATTAAGATGATGCAATATTATTGCTGCTCTTATGTGTCAATATACAACCCTGGGATAGACTGTTTAAACCTTTAAAAGTTTTTCTGAAAATGATAAAAAAACTTCTCGATTTTTGAAAAAAAAAAAAATTAAGAAATGAAAATGATGGATGGTAGCTTTTAATTTCCAGTCTTGGCTAAATTTATTAAAAAATATTAGTATTATCACAGTCTTCAGCTAATATAGAGAGAGTATTAAGCTAAGTTAATTTAAATTAAACTAAATTCCTTAGAAGCAATATTATATGAAAAGATTATTTAAAACTTAGCAATCGTTACTGCTTCGACTTTAATATTGTATCTGATTTGATTAAAATGTTTATAAATATAACTATGTACCTACATGATTTTAACACACAAATAAGTTGTATACAACATTCGTTTTTAAAGTTTATTTTTACAATTAAAGCGTTAAAAGGACTTCTTAAATTTTTTTGTTAAATGTTTTTTTTTTATTTATTTTTGAACTAAAATATGTACATTGACTTAACTTTATATGTTTCACCACAAACTTTTTTAATTTATGTATGTATTAATTTTTCTGACGATTTTTTTTACGATTTCCATGAACGTTTGACGATTTGATGCTTTATTTATCTGGTAGCTATGCTTACATGAGAGAATCTTGCTTCTACTTCCAGATTTAGTTAAATATCACAAAACTCTATTATTTGATGTTGAAAAATCAACATAAAAATATTTTTGTAGTGACACAACCGTCATAAGTTATGTTTTTGGAAATATTCAAAGTAATTTCCTAGTAAAGACAAAGTCACTGATAATATGCTTACGAAGCTGTCTTATGTGATCATGAGTTTTAAACGTCTTATACATGATTTTGTAAAGTGATAGCAATTAAAATGGTACTGAATCTAGTCAAAAAGTCTTCGTAGTCTAGTAGGTAGTTTGTTGGCTTATTATATATTTCTTCGGCGACTACCTCTCAGCAGATTTCTGGCAAAAACTCTGAAAGTAAATAAAAATTGCCATGAAAAGTTTCTCAAAAATCTGTCGTTCGGAGTCGACTTTAAACTGTAGTTCCCGCCACTCATGTATAAAATTAACATACACAACATGAGTGGTGTGAGAAGCTAGGTTGTAAGCCTGGATAAAGGGTTTGTGAGGGTGAAAGGGGAAAACAAATAAAATAAAATATTTGGCAAATAAATAAAAATACGAAAATATTAGATTTCAATACACAATGTATTTAATACGACAAGACATACCTTTCGGGTTGGGGGTTGTTTGGATATTAATCTCTTTTCGATCATATTTATAACAATTCACAATTAATTTACATGGTTGTAAAAGTACTTAAAACTAAACTTAACATTAGAGTGGCCAGCGTGAACATCCCGCCCCCCTTGCAACAGTGCAACAAGCGGACCGAGACGTCACCTGGCCAGAGATCAATAAAGTTACAATTCTGGGTATCTCTCATATGGATATAATTCATAGTATATTGTAAGTTTAAATAGAGTAAAAAAAGAGAAATAATAAAAAATAGATAAAAATTAAATAATTGTTTTATTGAAGTGTTCTTTGATGAAATAAAATAAAGCTTCTAACATTTTTTTAAACATTTCATTTAAACGGTTCATTTAACCCTAAAGAAGTTAAAAACCAATTAAATTTAACATGCAATACTGAAATATCACACCTGCAATGAATAAAATTTTGCATCACTAAGGGCCATTATTACAACTTGCCGTTAACTAAAGGAAGGATTTTAACTGGCAGATAAATTGTTTTTCATTATTATAAGTGGACGATAAGGTAGAAGTGCACGTTAAGCTAAAGGGAAGAATATCGTACTGGTACTGGGAAGAATATCGTACTCGTACCTTTTAAAGTTAAAATTATGTTTGAACTTGTCATATTATTTATTATTTTCAATACGGCAACCTCAAATATAAACAGAATGAGCAAATACATCAAAAAAAAGAAGCCCGTCGTTGCCACTGCATTTAATTTGAGCAGTATTATCGACATTGCTCCGGCACTGCCATATTTTTGAATAAGTTAACTTTATTTTATTTGTAAGTTGTAATAACGAAAATACGTTAAAGGTAACTTTACTTTACCTTTAGCTAAAGGTACCTTTAACTAAACCCAAGTTTAACGGCAAGTTGTAATAATGGCCCTAAGTGTTTTATTGTAGTTTTTTAAACTTATAAAACTTCATAAAACGTTTCAGTTTAAGTTTTTCTAAAAAACTTCAATTAAAAATTATAATATTTTAATTAAAGCCACGAATTGTCACATCACAGTTTGCACAAAAAAGTGTTAACGTGTGTAATCATAAAAATTCAATTGGGCTTTTTATGCAGATGGATTAAAATTATAACAAGAACTTTAAATGAAAAATTTACAAAACAAACATAAAAATGGAATTAAAGCGAGCTAAAAAATATTCAAATATTACACATATTCACAATACATACGTATATTTTTGTTGCTTTTATTCTACAATAAAAATCATTTAAATTTAAAATCACTAGTAAAATCAATATATTTTTTTCTTGTTCAATTTATTCACTTAATTATGCTGCTGTGCTTTGATTATTTGCAAAAAATATTACCATGTACACAGGATTCAAATAAATAAAAAAAATCATACTCTTTAAAATTTAAATTGCTTGCAATACATTTCTTATTGTTACGTTTTTACCTTTTTAAAAACATTTCAAATATGAGTTCGTTGATTGCAAACAAAATAAAAAGAAATTGCTAGTTAGTTTCAATTAAATTATTTATTGTTCGCACTACTTTTGTGTGCCACTGTTTACAACTTGACGAATACAACAATAATTACTTGTTCACTATTCTTCTTTGCTTACAACGCAGATCTTTTCAATGGCGATCTCAAACCACACTTTACACGCAACGCGTCTTCACTCAATATGTACTGACTGACTTCGTACTACCCGTTGCCTGCTTTGTCTTGCCTCTTTAAATGCTCAAATAAACAGTCTAAAGAAGGTTTTTGAAGACAAATATTCGTGTTTTTGCTTTCTTGACAACTCTATTGCGACTTCATTGTTGTTTGTGTATTTTGTTCACATATCTTGTTGTTGCGTTCGCGCTTACTTGTCTATCAGTTCTTTTTCTTTCATACTGATGTTGCTGGTTTACTTGTAACAAGTCCGTTGTATTTGTTTGCGTAGCTTTTGCTCACTACACCGTTTCCATTTTTATAACAATATTTCTCATAACGCGTCAGAATATAACATATGCAGAAAGTCTTTACGAATATTTTTTTAATGTGTGGAAAATGAGATTGATATTCTAAGTTCAAGTAATGATAACATAGCCAACTTTACATGATAACAAGAACATAATAATAATTTTTGAAAGTATTTTTAGTTATTAAATTTTAAATATATACGGCTAAAGCGCCAGTTATGCTACCGTAACTGAATGTAACCGCAACAGTAAGAAACAGCTGGTCGTTTTTATTATGTATAAAGCAATACGAATAGTTATAGAAATGTAATGTAACGTAACCGGAACGTAAGAATCTGTAAAAAATAGAATTTTCTTTCATTTTTACGTGGCATCTGTTTAGCAGTGTTAATAACATGTCCATATTAAAAACCACCAAAACTGAAAATTGAAATCATAAACAGAATTTACATTTTGTACGTATGTTATGTTTGACTGTATGTGGAATTCTCTTTAAATAAAAATTCACATATTTTAAAAACCCAAATTATAATTTATTTCATTATTAACTTTTATAATTTAAAATAAAAATAAACACTATTTTACTATAACATTATGTAGGTAGTGTTTATTTTTATTTTAAATTAGAAAAATATAGTTATAGATCTTTAACTAATTAAAGCGTTCGAAAAGCATTTCACTTTACTTTTATTAGAGAAGATAACTACGTTTTAACGTTCGTACAAATTTGGTTTCGAAATACCTGACCTGTTTCTGTAGGATAAACGATTTCACTTGCTTGTCTATTTATATGGAAAATACAATCAGAAGAACTAAATTTTGTGTTTGTTTTCCGCAACACAAACTAAATTGGGTGGTTTTGTTTGAGTGAAAGTGAAATTGTTTGGCTTACAGAAACACTACATAAAACTTTTAATAAGTACCTTTAAATAAATATAAAATCGTTGAAATGAAACTAAGAACTCTGTAGTGATAACACTGATTAACAGCTTAATTAAAGTAAAACAAAAGACGCCATATTAAAAGTGATAAAAAGAGTGAAAACGTTTTTAAAATCTGAAATTAATATTAAGTTTGTTTAAAAAACAATAATAAATATGATAAAATAAAAACTCAAACCCAAAAACATGTCTTCTGTATCCATATTTGAATTTTTGTCTTTTAGTTTTTGCAATTTTTATTTCTTTATTTGTGTTTTTTTTTATTTCTTTTATTGTTTTGTTTACTTAAAACATATGATTACGTTTTTACGTTCTATAATTGATCTCACATTTTTACGTTCCGTGCACATTACTGCTACATTGCATTACATTGCGTTCCGGTAGCATAACTAGGGCTTAAGGCTATGTTTAAAAACATACGAAGTGTTTTGTAGCATTTTTTATCAATGAAAAGAAAATTTTATGACTATGCAGTTTTGTTTACTTAAACTGTGAGAACAATTTAATTACTTAATTAAGATCATGAAAATAATTAAGTTAAGTTACTGAACGAAATTTCTCTTTATACAAAATAAACAAGTTGTAAGGCACAGATTCTTTTGCTTTTGCAAATGTAGTCCAAGGGCGAGAATAGAAATAGAGAAACTATGTTAGAACTTTTACTTGCCTTATTTAATACCACCTAGAAACCTTTTCTAGACAAATTTCTATTTATTTCCCCTTTTTTGAAAAATTTGAATCGCAAAGGAAACAAACTAAGACAGTACAATGAAAGCAAATGAAGATATCCACTATCAACCACATAAATAGTCTGCATGTTATTGTGAAGCAACACGTAGAGTGGCGTTTACCACGGTATGTACATATGTTTCATAGATATCGACAGTGACAATGGAGTCCAACAGGGCTGTGTTTCGTCTCCATTACTATTTCATACAGTTCTGGACACGATATTCGAAAGAGTATATATTAACGGTAGGGGGATAGTGCGGGGACTGCATGGTCACCTTAACGAATTGGATTACGCAGACGTTTTCTGCCTATTTGAGAAGCAGTGGCGGCGGAATCAACTGGTCTAAAGATTAACGTCTTGAAGGCAAAAACTCTTTGTATAAATGAATCTCTGGATATATTTTTAATCGATGCAAGCGATGTAGCCAAATCAGCTCTCTTGGGAGCATTATAATTATGAACGTAAGAGCGGGAGAGATTATCGATAATCGCTTGCAGAAGGCTCAACAAATTTTACATGCATACACACTGAAATAACGAGTGTTATTTTAGGCAAACTCTCTTGTGGAAGATTGGTAAATAGGGGTTGAAAGCAAGTGTACCAAACTTCCAAAGAGAGTTGCAATTAAAATTACGCGATGTAATTATAATTAGGGTTAAATGGGAGAGATAACAAAAGAATTAGTAATATTCTTTTTTATAAAGTAAAATATGGGGAATCTTACCTTTTGTATATATGTACTCTGTGATGAATAGACCCAAGTAGGAGAGAGAATGTGTTTTGGTTTTGATGTTAATTTCCAGGTAGGTTATATGTTTTATTTACAATAGATGATTTTAATGTGAAGAATAGGTATATGAAAAATTAATATTGTTTTAGAAATATTAATGATGTTGGTTCAAATTCAAAAAAAGAAGTGATTTTACAAATGATTTTACCTTTAAGGAAATTTCATATTTTATCTATACAGATAATAGATATTCTTTTAGAACTTAAAACTAGTGTTGGTAAACGCATATATATTAAATTAAGTTAGATAATTCAAAGGTTTGAAATTCATTTATAATAATTTAAGAAAAAGTTTAAAATTCAATATTAAAGATTAGGAGTAGTAAAGAAAATTTATTGTCCAAATTGTTATTTGGACATGGTGCCGGCCTTGACGTTAGTCAATAGAAACTTCCGTATTCGTACAAAGAACCTGCGCCAGAGAGCGGATAGCTTCAACAATGATTTTTGCATCAGGTGTTGTTGATAAGTTGGACAACGTAGATGACTTTTGTTGCTGTTTTGTTGTGTTTGGACCTGTTAGCTTCCTTTTTTGTGAAGGTTTATCTTTAAGGCCTCTTGGTTTCTTTCGTTGATAGGGCTTTTCATGCAGCAACGTGTGGTGGAATTTATCACATTTTCTGCATGTATCCATGGACGTGCAACTTCTCAGATCGTGACTTTTGGCTAGGCAGTTGACACAATAACGGTGTTTGTCAACGATCTCTTCCCTCTTCGTGACTGTCATCCTCAGAAACTTCTTACAGAACCTCAAGGCATGGAACCGATGACAAAGGACACACTTATACATTTCTTCGTCCCCCCGGCATCTGCGTTGACTAGACTTCTGGCGGATACTTCTTTGGTTGTTCGTAATGTTGGGAAACATAATTATTAGAAATCTATATGGAATAAAGTTCTACATTCTGAAGTATTTTTTTTTTAGCTGTCAGGTAGGATGAGATAAATGATTAGAGAAATAGAAATGAGAAATTTAGGAATGAATTTTAAAAGATACTATTATTGACTAGGTTCATCGTTCATAAATGGTAGGAGACATAATTTTACAATGGGCCTGGTTATTATTCCTGAGGCTGTGCGGACGTCAGCAGTACGTATATTTCCATCAGTACCGGGATATGTTTGCTGGATTCTTCCCAACCGCCATTCACATGGTGGTTGTAAATCATCGATCACTGTTACCAGATCTCCGACTTGTATGTTGGGGGCTGACCTCTTCCACTTGTACCGCTTGTGTAAGGATTTTAGATAATCCTCCTTCCACCGTATGGAGAATTGGTGGTGCAGTACTTTCAACTTCTCCCATCTATTAATGAGAGAGATATTATGATGGTTTGGTTCCGGAAAAGCCATTAAAGGAGCGCCTCTTAAAAAGTGTCCAGGAGTTAGAGCAGTTAAATCTCCAGGGTCCTCCGATAAGGCAGATATAGGTCGAGAGTTAAGGGTTCCCTCAATTCGGGCTAGGACTGTTGAGAACTCCTCAAAGTTTAACTTTTGGGCTCCAACAACGCGCTTCAAATGAAACTTGAAGCTTTTCACGGCAGCTTCCCATAAGCCGCCCATGTGGGGTGCGTGAGGTGGTATAAATTTCCACTCAAATCCATGTGTCATGTACTTGTCAGCTGTATCATTAGCAGCATTATTAACGAACTTAGTGAATTCGCGTTCGAGAGATCTGCTAGCGCCTAAGAAGTTTCTCCCATTATCAGTAACTACCCTTTGGGGGAGCCCCCGCCTCCCAATGAAGCGGGAAAATGCAGCCTGAAACGCTGCCGAGGATAAATCTGAGCAGAGTTCTAGGTGTATAGCTTTCGTACTGAAACAAACGAAAACACTTACGTAGCCTTTGGTCATGGGAGACTTTCTCAGTGGGGATGCCTTTATTTCGAATGGCCCGGCGAAATCAATACCTGTAATTTGGAAGGGAAGAGACAAATTACACCTATCCGGAGGTAAAGGAGCCATGATTTGAGTACATGGCTGCTGTTTGTTGATGATGCATGTTTTACAATTTCGCACTATCTTTTTCACACGGGGTTTGAGTCTGAAAATGTAAAATTCCGTTTGTACCATACGGCACATTTGGCTACATTCAGCGTGACAAAGGAAATTGTGTAAGTGAGTTAGATATAATTGGCAAAAGCCAGAGTTGCCTGGTAGAATAATTGGATAGCGCTCATTATAAGGAAGAGACGACTGAGCGAGTCTACCATTTATTCTCATTGTTGAATTCGAGTCCAAAAAAGGATTCATAGTGTTCAACGAGCTTTTCTTTGAGATAGGCTGTAAGTTTAGTAAACATTTGTACTCCTCGGGATAAAATGCTCGTTGAGCCAAATTGAGAAGTTTAATTTTCACAGTTTTGATTTCGGTATGAGTTAAACCGACTTGAGAGTTTAGAGAACTGGTAGGTTTAAGTCTTTGCATGCTTCTGTCAATAAACCTGTAAACATAACACAAAACACGCAAAGCTCTGTCGTAAGATGAGAATCGGTGAAGAATATCCTCCATTTCGGCTTCAGCGTGCAATGTTTGAGTTTCGTTGGGGGGTTCAATTATTTTGAGTGGGTTCCGCTTTGGCCATTCAGATTCGGGTTTGCTTAACCATGATGGTCCAGACCACCACTGGGAATTGTTAGCCAGTTCGTGAGATTTACAACCACGAGTTCCAAGATCTGCCGGGTTAAAATGAGTGGGAACATGTCGCCATATTGCCTTTGGAACAAGGTGATGAATTCGAGAAATTCTATTTGCGACGTATGTTTCCCAAGAAGAGGGTGGTTTAGACAGCCAACCAAGGACTATGGAAGAGTCAGTCCACAGAAAAATATCCGTATCATTGAAAGAAAGGGATGTTTGCACGTATTCAACCAGCTTCGCCAGTAATACAGCTCCGTTTAGTTCCAAACGCGGGAGGCAGACTGTCTGAATAGGCGCAACTTTACTTTTCGCGACCAGTAAGTTCGAAAAGACGTTGTGAGTTTTCGTCTGACATCGTATGTATAAAGTTGCACAATAAGCAGCCTTGGATGCATCACAAAAACCATGGATTTGAACTGAATCCGTTGGAGTATATTGAAGCCATCTTGGAATTGTTATCGTTTCCGTTTTCGACAAATCTGATACAAAGTTGTTCCAGATTCCGAGTGATTCATGTGAGATAAGTAGTATGTTTATGTACTTTCTAGGTCACTTATTCCATACAAAATTTGGTGCATGCCTGCTTCTTCTTGTTCCTTTATTTTGCATTGCTTTTTAAACGAATGATTGGACGGACAGAATGAGTGTGTGCGTAACATGTAATGCGTATGATCGTTTTTTAATAGTAAATTCTTGGCACGTATTATCATACTCAATGCTGAAAAAATAGAAAAGGGATCTGCACCAATATAGTTGTTGTGTGTTTTTTATTTTTTTTGTATATTTAATTAGAAGGATCTTTAATTTTAAATGTGATAAGAAAGAGTAGGTTGGTTGTGCGGTTATTTTTTATTTTTTGTGTGATTTAATTTGAAGGATCTGTAATTTTAAGATGATAACAAATTCTTGGCACGTATTATCATTCCCAATACTTTTTTATTCATCAAGGGGAAATTATATGAATTTTCTCTTGAATAAGCAGATGTATCGAAATGTGTTGGAATATCATTTCTAATATCATCATACATATCATTTGTTTTCACATCATATATAAATGAATCGGTATCCATATAACAGAGATTAATATTATCAAGATATTTTGTCTTCATATAATCGTAATGAAAGTTATACATTTTCCATTTTGATAATTTTTTCATATTAATTTTGATCTGCTTTGTATCTGTTCCCGATCTGCTTTATATCTGGACACGATCTGCTATGTATCTGATCACGATCTGCTTCGTATCTGCTCACGATCTACTTGGTATCTGGTCACGATCTGCTTCGTATCTGCTCACAATCTGCTTTATGCCTGGTCACGATCTGCTTTGTATCTGCTCACGATCTGATTTATACCTGATCACGATCTGCTTGATGTCTTATGTCTATATCTTTTGAATTTGGGTACGCTATATCGTGCTTTCTACAAGCTGCATCCAATAAATTTATTCCTTTGCCTCCTCTTGCTAATCGTTTTTGAAGTTTTGTATCAGATCCACAAAACTGATAACCAGGTGGATGTAATTCAACATATAATTTGTTTATTAAGTTGTCTACAAATCTTCTTCCAATCTTACACTGATTAGGTGTTTTTCTTTTGACTGTAGTTTATAACCATTTTTTTCATTACTTTCATACCTCTTCGCATGAAACACTACACCAGCTATACCTGCTATACCAGCTATATCAGCTATACCAGCTATACTAGCAAGCTGTACTAGCTATACTAGCAAGCTATACAATCTGTACTAGCTATACTAGCAAGCTGTACTAGCTATACTAGCAAGCTATACAATCTGTACTAGCTATACTAGCAAGCTGTAGTAGCTATATCAGCTATATCAGCTATACCTGCTATACCTGCTATACCAGCTATATCAGCTATACCAGCTATACCTGCTATACCTGCTATATCAGCTATACCAGCTATACCAGCTATACCTGCTACACCAGCTATACCAGCTATACCTGCTATACCTGCTATACCAGCTATATCAGCTATACCAGCTATATCAGCTATACCAGCTATACCGGCTATACCTGCTATACCAGCTATATCAGCTATACCAGCTATACCAGCTATACCAGCTATACCTGCTATACCTGCTATATCAGCTATACCTGCTATACCAGCTATATCAGCTATACCAGCTATACCTGCTATATACCAGGTATACCTGGTATATATACCTATATACCTATATATACCAGGTATACCTGGTATATATACCTATAGCTGGTATAGCTGGTATAGCTGATATAGCTGGTATAGCAGGTATAGCAGGTATAGCTGGTATAGCTGATATAGCTGGTATAGCTGATATAGCTGGTATAGCAGGTATAGCAGGTATAGCTGGTATAGCTGGTATAGCAGGTATAGCTGGTATAGCTGGTATAGCAGGTATAGCTGATATAGCAGGTATAGCAGGTATAGCTGGTGTAGTGTTTCATGCGAAGAGGTATGAAAGTAATGAAAAAAATGGTTATAAACTACAGTCAAAAGAAAAACACCTAATCAGTGTAAGATTGGAAGAAGATTTGTAGACAACTTAATAAACAAATTATATGTTGAATTACATCCACCTGGTTATCAGTTTTGTGGATCTGATACAAAACTTCAAAAACGATTAGCAAGAGGAGGCAAAGGAATAAATTTATTGGATGCAGCTTGTAGAAAGCACGATATAGCGTACCCAAATTCAAAAGATATAGACATAAGACATCAAGCAGATCGTGATCAGGTATAAATCAGATCGTGAGCAGATACAAAGCAGATCGTGACCAGGCATAAAGCAGATTGTGAGCAGATACGAAGCAGATCGTGACCAGATACCAAGTAGATCGTGAGCAGATACGAAGCAGATCGTGATCAGATACATAGCAGATCGTGTCCAGATATAAAGCAGATC
The DNA here is from genome assembly GCA_958299815.1 of Sarcophaga carnaria. Taxonomy (NCBI): domain Eukaryota; kingdom Metazoa; phylum Arthropoda; class Insecta; order Diptera; family Sarcophagidae; genus Sarcophaga; species Sarcophaga carnaria. The sequence continues at coordinate 68,299,947 of OY283149.1, read as the reverse complement.
GGGAACAGATACAAAGCAGATCAAAATTAATATGAAAAAATTATCAAAATGGAAAATGTATAACTTTCATTAAGATTATATGAAGACAAACTATCTTGATAATATTAATCTCTGTTATATGGATACCGATTCATTTATATATGATGTGAAAACAAATGATATGTATGATGATATTAGAAATGATATTCCAACACATTTCGATACATCTGCTTATTCAAGAGAAAATTCATATAATTTCCCCTTGATGAATAAAAAAGTATTGGGAATGATAATACGTGCCAAGAATTTGTTATCATCTTAAAATTACAGATCCTTCAAATTAAATCACACAAAAAATAAAAAATAACCGCACAACCAACCTACTCTTTCTTATCACATTTAAAATTAAAGATCCTTCTAATTAAATATACAAAAAAAATAAAAAACACACAACAACTATATTGGTGCAGATCCCTTTTCTATTTTTTCAGCATTGAGTATGATAATACGTGCCAAGAATTTACTATTAAAAAACGATCATACGCATTACATGTTACGCACACACTCATTCTGTCCGTCCAATCATTCGTTTAAAAAGCAATGCAAAATAAAGGAACAAGCAGAAGCAGGCATGCACCAAATTTTGTATGGAATAAGTGACCTAGAAGGTACATAAACATACTACTGAGTTATCATCGTCCCATTCCAATCCCTCCAACCAAAGCCGTTGCATGAGGATTTTAGCTCTTATGACAATGGGCGCTAGCCATCCAGCAGGATCAAAGAGCTTCGCAACTGATGATAGAACCTGGCGTTTCGTTATTCTTGGGGATTGATTTACGGGTGAGAATGTGTATGTGAACGCATCTGAGAGGGCATTCCATTTAATTCCAAGTGTTTTTGTGGTGCTTGCTTCTTGGAACCGTAAAAATTCGGAGTCATATAAATCCTCCTTGGGTAAATGAGATAATAATTTTGAGTTATTTTCTGTAATCTTCTTTAGTGGAAGACCAGCTGACTTCAAAACATTGATGAGCTGAGTCTGGGCAGACAATGTTTCCTCTAATGAATATCCTCCAGATAGAATATCATCGACATATGTTTCTGAACGGAGAATTGAAGATGCTTTAGGGAATTGAGATTCAGAATCTGACGCCAGTTGAAGAAGGGTACGTATAGCGAGATAAGGTGCGCAGTTGACTCCAAAAGTAACTGTTTTAAGAGCGTAATCTTTAACTGGGCCATCGAGTTTGTTCTGGAATAAAACACGTTGATAGCATCTATCTTCTGGATGTAATAGGATCTGGCGATACATCTTTTGTATATCGCCATTGAAAACATACTGATATTTCCTCCAATTTCAAATAATAGTAATAAGATCGTTCTGAAGAGTAGGACCAGTATAGAGAGCATCGTTTAGGGAAAACTGAGATTTCGATTTCCTAGAGGCATTGAATACGACTCTAACCTTGGTCGTCTTATGATCGGGTCGAACCACAGCATGATGAGGAAGATACGAAGAATAGTATTTGCCTTGAGAAATAATTTCCTGAGATGAGGTTTCCTCCATGTGATCCAAGTCCAAGTATTCCTGAAGTACTGCACGATAGGCAGATTGTAGCTCAGGATCTTTAGATAGAGTTTTCTCCATTCTGGAGTATTGGGCTAGGGCAATAAACCGCGACGAGCCTAAGAATATCTTTTCCGGAAACTGAGGTTTAAACGGTAGTCTTACAATATATCTACCATTTTCGCCTCGTGTAGTCGTATTAGAGTAGAATTGCTCACAAAATTCATCTTCTTTAGATTTGGGTTGAGTTGTAGGTATTTCCTCATCTTCCCAAAACTTTTTCAAAAGACCGTTAAGGTCAGGGGTTTCAGAGGTTATGATCGATGCAAATGAATGTGTAGTGCGAGTTTCCATGGGACCACTTAGTACCCAACCGAAAATAGTATTATATGCAGATGTGTGACCGCATATATTTTTCCTTATGCCATCGATATTAATAGACTGCTCATAATCATTGCCTAGTATGAGATCAATTTGAGATGCATGGTTAAAGGTAGGATCAGCTAAATCCAATTCCATAAGTTCCTTTGAGTAAGGAACGTCAAAACTGAGAGCTGGGAGACATTTAGTCACCTTTTGCAAAACTATTGCCTTAACCGAAATTCTTGTATCTGTTCTTTGAGCATACAACACGAACTCACATTCCTTATTAGCCGATTGTTTTTGTCCTCCAATACCAACAATTTCAAAATGAGAGTTGTGATATGGAAGCTGAAGGCGGTTCCTAATCTTCTCAGATATGAATGTTCGTTGAGAACCAGGGTCAATAAGAGCTCTTACGGTTAAGCGTTCACCTCGAGATTCTATCTGCACTAGCGCTGTTCTCAATAGAATATTCTCGCAGCTGAAGGAGTAATTGGCACGTATCTGACCTGATGTGGGTGGCTGTTCAGCATGAGTATCCTGTGAGTTTGATTGAGAAACCATTGGGGAATTTTGGGAACTGAGACTTTTACCTGGTTTCTTGAGACGAGTGTTTTCAATACTTTGAGTAGTTGAGTTACTAACTCCTTTTACCATGTGTAGTAGGGTATGGTGAGTTTTCTTGCAATAGAGGCAAGTGTGCTTACTTTTGCAATTTGCTTTGATGTGGGATGATCCCAAGCAATTATTGCAAAATTTATTTTGAAATACATAATCAACTCTCTGTTGTACAGTGAACTTTCTGAATTTGGGACAAGATCTAAGAGAGTGATCTGCTTTGCACAGTTTACACATGGGAGTTATATTTTCCTGAGACAAATATGTCTGTATATTGGGCAACGTTGGTTTGGTAAGACTAAGTCCACCCTTTGAATTCTTAATACTAGTCAAGCGTTCAACAGCCTCATATCTATCCACAAGGAATTGAGACATTTGAGACCATTTAGGGAGCTCACGAGGAGATGTGAGCGATTGCTCCCATAGGGCTAGAGTTAAATTAGGAAGTTTGGTAGAGATCAATCGTATGAGTATCGGATCCCAACTTTCTACTTTTACACCTAAAGTTCTAAGAGTCGCTAAAGAGTCACCAACCGCAGATTGTATTCTTCTAATGGACTCGCTATCCTCGGAGTCCGTAGCGGGAATGTCAAATAAAATTTTTATCTGGTTATCAACGAGAACTCGTTTCTTCTCGTATCTAGTTTGAAGCGCGTTCCATGCAATGCCGAAATTATCGTGGGAGAGAGTATATCGCTTCACAATTGCTCCAGCTTCACCTCTGGTTTTATTCCGGAGATGATATAATTTAGTGACGGGAGAGAGCTTCGAATGGTTTATATAGACTGCCGTGAACATATCTCGGAATGACGGCCACTGTTCGTAATTTCCTTCAAATATTTCTGTATCGCAGGGTGGTAATTTTATGCAATTTCCAGAATTTGATGGCATCACTGTTTGGGTTTGAGACTGAGGTGAGATAGAATAACGAGATGTCGATTGAAATCCAGAGTTGTTTGTAGCGTCCATTCGAGTGATTCTCATCAAATCTAAGATTTGCGAACTGCACAGATAATAAGCGTCCATACATGCATCGAAATTTCTCTTGGCCTCCTGCTTAAAATCTGGAGCGACTAAGTCATCGTGGGACAACATGACTTTTTTGTAGCATGAGTCGAATTCGTTCCAACGAGCTTCCAAATCCTTTAATTTCACCTCAAGGATGGATTCTGTTTGATCTTCAACTGGGCTTCCGTGAAATTTACTACAAAACTGTAGCAAATGTTCGCTATGAAATAGGAAATGTTCCTTTAGGGACTCTTGTGAACTAGATGTAGAAGTCATCTTAACGAGTAAATTACTAACAAAGTGCAGAAATTGAGTTGTATAGAGTTAAATTTTCCGAGTATAGGAGATAATTATGAGTTAATATGGGTTAAATAAATACTAGAATTATCAATTAATTAGACTGAAAAATAGAAAAAAAAAGTTTCCTCACTTAGGGTTTTTTTTTCTTAAGAGTGGGTTTAGGGGCTATATACCTATAGCACTGGATATGGAATCCAGTTAATTTATCTACAAAGTAGACTTAGATGCGTAGTAGACGTATCAAATAATTTTTAGTTTACAAAATAAGCCAAAAATTAAATGAATTACGTGTGACTATGTGAGTCACACCGTTTCGCAAAGGGTTAATTCACTCTTAATTGGGGTAGGGTTACCAAATTTTCCAGTTAAGATTCAATGTTCGGGGATTTTATTTACGTATTTAATTGTTGTATTTTCTATGTATATATATTTCCTTTTCTATATATATATCTATTATTGTTTCTTTTTTTTTTTTTTATGTGTGTATATATTTTTTTATTTAATTTTAATTAAACTTGGGGAAAAATATAAATGTATATATTCATATAATAAGGGTATTGATATTATAAAAAAAAACTTTATTACTATGAGTTGCGCGGAATTTATTTAAAATTTAAATTCCTAAATCGGGTTAAAATTTTTTTTTTTTTTTTTTTTTTTTTTTATGGCAACCCTAAACAGAAAGCATAAGAGATAGAGTAATATTCTTATGCTCTATTATTATCGATATGATAGTTGTTGCCACTTCTTCTTGTACTGCAATTTACATCGCCTTGTTTTCTTTCGTGTTCTTTTTTTTTTCTTTATGCACTCGCGGGAAAAAATAGTAATATAGAATAATTTGTGATTTTTTTTTTATATTTTATTATAATTGTATTAATTTGTATATATATATATATATATATATATATTTTAACGTTCAAAATTTAATTTATTTTATTTTATGTATTTTGACCTTTTTCTATTTATTTCAAAGATTAAATTTCAATTTTAAAATTAATTTAATTTTTCTTTTGGTGTAAAGATCAATTGCTTGTACTGAGAGTTTCAATTTTAGGGGTTGATTTCATGAGAGAAATATTAAAGCATGAGAGATTAAATGAATAGGGTAGCAATTGAATATTATATTAATTTAAAAATTTAAAAAATTTTTCTATTATATTTTTGTGTTCATTAAAAATATGTATATCAATAAATCATATATATATTGTATGATACATAAATACCTTTTCGTAATGTACATATGTAAGTAGTTTTTGTTTTACAAATAGCGGACGATGTGACGACACAATACAGTGGCGGGCAAAACTGTTATGTAGTTTAATTTTTGTTTTATATATTGTTTTATATATGTATTTTTTGTAGTCTTTTGAAATTCATTTATAATAATTTAAGAAAAAGTTTAAAATTCAATATTAAAGATTAGGAGTAGTAAAGAAAATTTATTGTCCAAATTGTTATTTGGACACACACACAATTGGTCATTACAACACTTCAGTCAGGCTTACGGCCTAGCTTCTCGCACCACTCATGTTGTGTCTGCTAATTTTATACATGAGTGGCGGGACCTACAGTTTAACGTCGACTCCGAACGACAGATTTTTGAGAAAATTTTTCATGGCAATTTTATTTATTCTCAGAGTTTTTGCCAGAAATCTGCTGAGAGGAAGTTGCTGGAGAAATATTTTTCATATTTCGTATTGATGTCTGACCTGTGTTTAAACCTTGGCTTTACGTTTAATAAGCCAACACACACTACCTACTAGACTACGGCGACTTCCACAAACTTTAGGCCGCCTAAAACCTATCTGGAAATCATCCTCTTCATCTCTACATACAAAAATTGCAATTCTCAGTGGGAATGTGTAATTCACCCTTTTGTACGGATGCGAAACTTGGAATGCAGCCACTCGTGATAGGGTAAAAATATAAGTATTTGAGAACCAGTGTTCTGGCAAAATCCTACATATATTCTGGCCAAGAACTACATCAAATCATACGCTTTAGGCTAGAACAGAGCAACAAATCCTAGCGACTAAAATAAGGAGACGAAAATGGCGCCGATTCACTATCACATCACTAGAATTATAGATTGGACGATGCAGAAGGGAACAAAAGAAGTGGACGCCCAGCGAATACACAAATTGAGACAGAAGTATAAAGTAGCGGCAAGAGTTGAGCAGAAGTAATGGCGTCAGCTCATAATACAAATATATTCCAAAAATTTTTTGAAGCCCCACGTGTATTTATATACATAGCGCAGTAATAATGAAAGAGTAGTTCGTTTTATTAAACGTATAAATACCTAACACTAGGAATTTTTCTTAAACATTTCACCTTGAATTCGAATCTACACCTATTGACACCTAATTAGAAACGATCGTTTATTGTTTAAAATTTACTGTGAAAGGTAATATTTAGAAAAAGGTAGGCAAATATTTTTTTAATTCAGTATATTTTAATATAATAGCCTAATAATTTCAATTTTTTTAATGAGCAAATGTAAACGCTGCACTCCTGAAATAAGGAGCTAAGTTTTTGAACTGCGTAAAGCTGGAAAGTCGTATAGAGAAATATCAGAGCAGCTTCAGTGTTAAAAAATGGTTTTTAACGCTCTGAAACATTTTGAAAAATATGACACCATATCGAACGTTCCACGACAGAAAAGGCCCAGGAAAACATAAGAATATACCGACCGCATGATTAGGCGGACCTCCAAAGCCGATCCAAAAAGTCGTCTGTGGATATCCAGCGTGAAATTTGCAACAGATTTAATAGCTCCATATCCAAGAGGACCATTTCAGATCGTTTAATTGAAGTCGCGCTAAAGGGCAGAGCAGCACGCAAGAGACCACTTCTGAGCAAAATTCAGAGAAAACGTCGCATTTGAATTGGACAGTCAATCAATGGAAATATGTGCTTTGGAGCGACGAAACTAGGATAAATCGCCTTGGTCCAGATGGCCGAAGTTTTGTTAGAAGGCCCATCAACCAAGAATTTAATCCTCGCTATGTTTCACGTGTAGTGAAGCATGGTGGAGGATCGACTATTGTGTGGTCATGTTTTTCCTGGAATGGTGTTGGTCCAATCCACAAAATTGATGGAATTTTAGATAAGGAAAAGTACTTTGACATACTAAAAAATGTGATGTTACCGTGTGCTGAGGAGAATTTGCCTGTTATCTGGAAATTTCAACAGGACAACGATCCAGAGAACACGGCCAAGGTAACAAAGAAGTTCCTTGAAGATAATTCCATCAATATTTTGGAGGGGCCATCATCAAGTAAGGGCCTAAACCCCATCGAACACCTATAGGGCGATGTGAAAAAAGCTGCGAACCTCAAAAATGTTACAAACATGGTGACTCTTTTCGAGGAAGTTAAGAAGGCATGGGAGGCAATACCAGTGGAGCGATGTCGTAAACTTATAACAATGCGGAATGCTATGTGAAGCTGTGTTAAAACAAAAAGGGTTTGCAACAATATACTGACAATAAGTAAGAATATAAACATAATATCACAATTTCTTCTAATGGTTTTTATCGTTTCTAATTAGGTGTCGCAGTCAATATTTGAAAAAATTGTATTCTTTTTTTAAGTGTTTAGTAATAAGAGATTTGTTAAGTTTTTTTGTTTCTTTTTCATGACTTTATAAAATTAAATAACAAATACAAACAAATAACAAATTTTGAAATGAATAAACATTATGAAAAATATTTCAACATTTTATGAAATTTTAAAGAGTTTCTAATTAGGTGTCAATAGGTGTATATGTGTCTCTCGCGAACGATATGAATGTTAATTGTACGGTGTGCATTTCCAAAGAAAAAAACGCACTCTTTATATTCAGATATGCACTTTTATTGAGTCAATATTCAGTTAACTGAGTACAATATTTAAAGTGTTCACGCATAATAACATACGTAGTTCAGCTGCTTATTCAATATTCATTTGACAGCTAGTAAACAAAATAATTGGTTGTTTCACCAACATAGTTTTTTTTTTTTTTTTGTTAGTCGTTGTTGAGTTTGAGTTGTCAAATATCAAAAACAAAAAAAATTGCTTGGTTAATTGTAATATGTTCAGTAAACACATTTATGTCAGTGCTGCATTATAAGTTTTACTCAATATTATAACAATTTGCGTAATTATTGCGCAATTATTTATTGAACCTTTATATGAAATATTGAGCTCAATAATGGCGTTTATTGCGATTTACGCAATAAAGGTGAATATCTGAACATAGTATTACACATATTTAATTTATTTTATTTATATTTTTGCATTCAGAGTAAAAGGTTTAAGCCCCGAAGTATAGTCTAATTTGTTCGGTCGCACATCAATTATATTAATACTGTGGTTATGCTGATTATTTTATCTTGAACCTAAAGCTTTGCTGTAGGTATGAAGTTTTCATTCCACAAAATTTTGCTTTAATTCTTCTCAGACATTTAAAAAATTTTTCATTATATTGCTACTTCATCTCCATTTTATTTAAGAAGGAAAACTTTATTTTAATATTTTCACTTAAAATAGTTTTTCAATTTCCATTTCTTTATTTGTTTTGGTTTTATTATTTAAAATTTTTTATTTATTTAGGAAAACTAAAATTTTCATTAATTTGAATAGAACGGTAAACACTGTTCTTATTCAAATGATTTCTGAATTTAAATGCCATTATGTTTTGTTGTTGTCATTGTTCTCATACCTCAAACAATATTTATTTATTTCTAGAAGAGCACTTTAATGGAAGAACTTAAACGAAGAGTTTTATAATGGAAAAACTACTTTCAAGTATGATCAAAAACAAAAAACAAGGATTTAGATAATAATAATAAAATAATAATTTAATAATTAATTTTGCTGCAAAATTTATTATGTTATAAACATTACATTATATAATTGGTGGAGTTAAATAGATACTCAAAAATATAATTAGAAATTTTAGATTGAAATAAAAATTTTTAAAAATTATAATGAAAACTCGATAATTCTATGCAGACGAAAAATTCATAAAAAAGTAAAAGTAATTCATCTAATACATGAAAACACTGTAGGTATTGTCAATATACACTGCGTTTCACTTGAATAGCACACCGTACAAATTGAAATTCTCCCCCCTATATCTTTGTAAAAAATAAAGATAGCGGATTGATTTTGGATTGCAATTGTAGTGTTATTTATAGCTTTTATCATAAAATAAAAAAATATTTCGATATATCAAATTGTTTTCAAAATACAACATAAAAAAGAAAAATACTCAAAAAATGACAAGCAAATTCCGTTTCACTAGAATAGCACATATTTTAATAAATGTAGAAAAATTACTTTTTATTAAGGTTTTTAATATTTTTATTATTTTTTATTTATTTTTATATAAAAACTAAGATTTAACTATGGATTTCTAGTAGTGTGTTGGGCCTCCCTTGTTCAGAATAACCTCGTATATCCTATTACGCATTGACTCGTACAAATTTTTCAAATAGTCCAGAGAAATTGAAGTCCGTGCCCGTTGAATGGCTTCAATCAGTTCTGCTTTGGTTGAAAATTGTTTTTTAGACCCGTAAACTTTTCTGTCGAATCTTTACACAGTCGATTCGGCGGAGTTATGGTGTGGGGTGCGATTTCCTATTATGGCACCTGTGAGCTCCAGCTTCTAAGTTCAAATATGAACGCTAAAACATATCAGGGTGTTTTAGAAAAGGCCTTTCCACAGTTTAAAAATTCTTTTTGGTGCATTGCCGTCGACTTTTCTGCAAGACTACGCCCTAATACATAATTCCCGTGTGGTCAAATCGCGCACAGAGTCCAAAAATGTCAACTTTTTGAATTGGCCACCATACTCGCCGGACCTAAACATAATAGAGAATGTTTGGGGATGGCTGGCCAGAAAAGTTTACGGGTCTAAAAAACAATTTTCAACCAAAGCAGAACTGATTGAAGTCATTCAACGGGCACGGACTTCAATTTCTCTGGACTATTTGAAAAATTTGTACGAGTCAATGCCTAATAGGATATACGAGGTTATTCTGAACAAGGGAGGCCCAACACACTACTAGAAATCCATAGTTAAATCTTAGTTTTTATATAAAAATAAATAAAAAATAATAAAAATATTAAAAACCTTAATAAAAAGTAATTTTTCTACATTTATTAAAATATGTGCTATTCTAGTGAAACGGAATTTGCTTGTCATTTTTTGAGTATTTTTCTTTTTTATGTTACATTTTGAAAACAACTTGATATATCGAAATATTTTTTTATTTTATGATAAAAGCTATAAATAACACTACAATTGCAATCCAAAATCAATCCGCTATCTTTATTTTTTACAAAGATATAGGGGGGAGAATTTCAATTTGTACGGTGTGCTATTCAAGTGAAACGCAGTGTATGACTTTTCTTTTATTTTTCACACCGGAAATCACATATTTAAGAATCTTGGCTACCATATATAGTACATATGTTATTAAGTGTTATAAACAGTCCAAGTTGGTATTATGAAATTGAAAAATATTGAACAATTAATAGCTTAACTATAGCAAAAACAGCGATCTGTTCAACATACTTATATAAAGCATTCTAAAATCTCAAAGCACAACAATCTCAAAATCAAATCAATCAACAATGTACTACGGAATAATGCACTGGGAATTAAAAAACATATTGTTACGAAAATGGAAATGGTGTTACATCGTTTAACATTAAAATGATAAACAAAAGCTACAAAAATAAAAACAATGGACTTGTTACATGATCGAGGAATAAACAAAAATACAGCAACAACACCAGTATAAAAAAGGGGATAAACAAGAAGCAACAACAAACATTACCAAAATATATAACTGTAAACAAAATACACAAACAACAATGAAACAATGATGTTTACATTTACTGAGATTTCGAGAACGCTAAGTCATTCTCCTTCAAGAGCATACATCACAAAATACACAGAATGGAAACAAGAGTTTGACAGTTAACCTTTCATTGAGAAAGGGACAGCAAATATTACCAAAAATTCTGTCTGTCCTTCTCTGATTGTAACTATGTTTTGTTTATTTATGTTTTTTTTAATTTTCGGGGTGGATTTTTTATATTGGCGAAAGTGAATAAAAAATGTAATTTTTGTCTAAAACTATTAATAAATAATAAGAACAACTAATAACAATAACAATTATTACCTTTTTCTTTCAAGAAATTAAAAAATATTGGCAACTTTCAGCAAGAAAAATTTTTTATGGGCAGATCGTCTTATTTTGATCTTGTAATATTTAGCTTCTTAATTACCTCTTGCACAAGAAACTATATTCATTGTTACCGAAAATCACACACATTTCGATTTATATTTAAATACATATTTAAGAATCTTTAAACTTTTCTTAAAGAAATTAAAGAACATTCCAAATTATCTACTTTTTAACACAAAATAAATGTTTATTTACATTTAGTTTTTCTACTTTAAACGCCAGTTTTCACTCTTTATACCTGTTGCTTCTAACACATTTGATTCGCCAAAACATTAAAATATTTTGTTTCTCCCTCTACGAGGTAGGTTAAGGTGGTCCTTTGAGCGTTTTTAAACGTCAATGGTTTCAATTCTGTGTATTTTGTGGCATACTGTTTACCCTACGATATAAAAGCCAAGAAATAGCAGGCAACGGAGTCCTTAAAAATTCAGTCAGTCTTGTATGAAGACGCGTTGCGTGTGGAGAGAATACTTGTGGTTTGAACATCTCCGCTCGCTATAACGATCGGTCGAAAAATTGTTATTGTTTACGCAAACGAGTGTAAAGCACAATAAGAAATAAGGCAATGGAGTTGTGAACAGTGGCACACAGAATTGTGCGTTTATTTGCAATCTACGAACTCATATTTTAACCGTTTTTAAAAACGTAACAATATGATAAAGTCAATTAGTATTTCAGTTTTAATGCGACGTTTTGTACGTTAAAGATAACGCAAAATGTACAATATTTAATATTCTTTTAACCTTTCCACGATCATAATGTTATGAGAGGCAAAGTTATTTTTTTTTTATTTGGGATGATTTATTAAATGTCCAAAAGTCATATTTTAAAACCAAATTGCCAAAACCAATAGAGGGTTGTCAAATTTATTTGTATTTATTACACGATAGAAAATGGTTGAATAAAAAACTAAGCTCAAGAGCCCAACATACTTTTTGTTGGATTCATTTATGTATGCATATGCAAAATTAAATTTTTTTCAAATAAAATCGTCTATTTTTATGGATCAGTTATAACGAATTTATTGCTGTATGCATAACCAAATTACAGTGAAATTTTGAATGAAATGGCGAAAAATATATGAGACTTTACTCCTTTTGCTCGTTTCTGTTTAAACGCGTTTATCACTTCCATAAAAAATCTATCAGAGTAGTTTCCAAGTGAATAAACAAATTAAGTTTGGCATGACTAGAGATCTGAAATTTTAGTATTTTCTAATACATTTCATTTTAATTAAATTTTTGTTACGTTTTTTCCAAAATAAAAACAAATATTTGATTAGTTTCAATTATACTCTTTATTGTTCGCACTACTTTTGTGTGCCACCGTTTACAATTTGACGAATACAACGATAATTGCTTGTTCTATATTCTTCTTTGCTTACAACGCAAATTTTTTCAACGGCGATCTTCAAACCACGACTGTTCTCTTCACACGCAATGCGTCTTCACAAAAGACTAACTTGTCTGCCTTTTTATATGCTCACGTAATCAGTCTGATAAATGTTCTTGAAGCCGAACCTTCGGTATTTTGCCTTCTCGAGAACTTTATCGCGACTTCATTGTTGTTGGTATATTTTGTTCACATTGCTTGTTGTTGCGTTCTCGCTTACTTGTCGATCTCCTCTTCTTTCATAATGATGTTCTTGCTTTACTTGTAACAAGTTCGTTGTATTTGTTTGTGCAGCTGTTGCTCGTTTTAATGTTAAACGATATACACCGTTTCCATTTTCGTAACAATATAAAATAATAATAAATAACTTCTCCAATAAAATTAAAATTTAAAAATAAATATATATTTTTGCAAGAGAATAAATTATCAATAAACTTCTATTAAAAAATTTATCTCAACTGTAAAATGAGCTGATTAAAAAGTGCAGAATGTCTAGTACGTAGTAACAAAGAATTAATTTTTTTTCTGGTACACAGCTGGATCAAGAATAGTACTTAGGACAGAAGTAGGAGTTTTTGGTCCTAGAATGAAACATACTTAGCTCATTTAGAAACTATCGGTTATTTTCAATTTAATTTAAATTGAAGGTGAAAAAGACAGGCAATAGTTATACTATCTCAGAGTTAAGCCGCCTTTCGAGGACTCGGCAATAATAGCCATAACATAAGTACAGTGGTCATTACACCGGCAATTACAGCGGCAAAAGCGTATATTACGCCGGTTATTATAGCGGGAATTACAAAGGCAGGAGCGACCATTACCGCGGCAATTGCAACGACTATAGCGACAATTAAAGAGGTAATTACAGCGACAACGGTGGGAAGATGAATTATCTGGATAAGGAGTATAGTAAGTAGCATTACGCTCTTCAGAGTCCCGGATTACGTAGAAAAATACATTTGTCTGTCGAAGAGTTATTAATCAACAGAGTTGAAAACTTTTATGTAATATTCAAACGTTTGGGCTTTCCCTTAACTTTATTCTAAACTTTAAATTACAGATCATTTGATTTAATTCTCATTTAATTAATATTTTGCTATTTATATTGTAAGTGTTTTAAAAATCAAAATGTGAGGTAAAAAGTTTCACATGACGATATTGTTACGTTTTTACCTTTTTAAAAACGTTTAAATATGAGTTCGTTAATTGCAACAAAGTATAAACAAATATGTTTTACTTATGTACTTTTGTGTGCCACCGTATACAACTTAATGATACAACAATAATTTGCTTGTACACTATTCTATTTCACACTTCTGTCCGCGTTAACACTAACAACTCTCGTTAGATCTTCTCTTCTTACAACCTTTTTGCAAACAATACCACTTGTACGTTCAAACCGCAACGCGTCTTCACACAAGGCTGACTGAATTATAACTGACTGACTACTGGCCTTGTATTGCCCTTTTATATACGCACGTAATCAGTATGATGAACGTTCTCGATGCGGAATGTTCTTGTTCTCGCTTTCTCGAGAGTTCTGTAGCGACCGCATTGTTGCTTGTGTATTTTGCACACTTGTCCATCCCTCATGCTTGTTGTTGTTGGTTTACTTGTAACGTGTTCGATGTATTCATTAGTGTGTATTTGTGTCGTGTGTATTGTGTTGGTGTAGCTGGTAGCTATTGCTTTTCGTTTTTATAGTTAAACGATATTAGGTCGTTTCGATTTATGTAACAATATTATGGCCCCTTAGATTATCGAATACGTCAATAACAATGTCTTCTCTCTGATTTCTTTCTGGTTTCACGAATTCAAGTTCCTAAAAATACTGATGTACGCAATTGCTACACACGTAGCCTGTACTTGAATCTAAAACTGCTAATTCGATTTCAGTAGACGTAGAAATTAATAATGACCATGAAATTCAATTAGTTACTCATCTACAGCAACAAAATCATTGGAAACATAAACATGCCAGACGTAAATTTTTTATCAATTCCGATAAGCACATTATCAAAGCCAATGGTTTTGTTATCTCAGACATATGTATATACAAATTGGCTGAAATATTGTCCTTCTGTAATATCCATCTGATTTTTAATTTATAGGGCGACAAAAAATGTTTCTTTTCAATTACTTGTAACGTGAGATAAGTGTGAGAAAAGCATGAAGAATGTCTCTCGAATACTATTTAAGCGAGCGAAGCCTAAAATAGATAATATTGTTACGAAAAGCGAAATGGTGTTACATCGTTTAACATTAAAATGATAAACCAAAGCTACAAAAACAAAAACAATGGACTTGTTTACATGATCAGCGAATAAACAAAAATATAGCAACAACATCAATATAAAAAAGGGATAAAGAAGTAAACAAACAGGCAGAAACAACACTGCAAGGACAAACGTAAACAAAATACACAAACAGCAATAACGTAAACAACATGTTTACATTTTTAGACATTTCGCGAAAGCAAAGTTATTCTCCTTCAAAAGCATTCGTCAGGCTGTTTACCCTGCGATATAAAAGCCAAGACAAAGCAGGCAACGGGATCAGTAAAACTACAGTCAGTCTTGTGCGAAGACGCGTTGCGTGTGAAAAGAATAATCGTGGTTTGAATATCTCCGTTGTAAAGATCTAACGAACAATTGTTAGTGTTTACGCAGAATAGTGTAAAGAGGAATAACAAACAAAGCAAATAGTTGTTGTTTACATCAAGCTGTGAGCAGTGGCACACGAAATTGTACGAACAATAAAAAATGTATCCAAAACTAAACAAACGTTTAAACGTTAAACGTAAACGTTTTTAAAAAGGTAAAATGTAACAATATTTTTTCTTTTTATATTCTGGGATATAAATAGAGTAATCAGATATTGTTTTATTTTTCATTTTTACTGAATATCATAGAATAGAATGTGTATCTCACGAATAAAACATTCAACGTCAATATTTAAATTCGAAGTTGCTTCATAAGGCAGTAGGCAGTTTGTTACCAAATTCTGTTAACGGTTTTGTTACGGTTTTGATCTCCGTAGTCTATAAAGATTAAACTAAGCACTTATGCTCGGATGTCATCATAGTTTGACTAGATTCAATCTGTATTCAATATGGCAGCAAATTACTTGACAGTGAATTAAAAACAGATCCAAAGAATAAGGAGAATCTCCTTCCTACCATTTTGTGGTACACTTTCTACATCGATTGTAAATTATGATTCGATTACATATATGGACCAGATACATCACTCTTTTGTTTTTTGTGAAAATGGAAGAAAACTCATTTATTAACCTTTATGTCAACACATACATAGCCATGTATGTTTTGTGTATTTAAATCGCCGTATCTCAGGAAGTAATAACTGTATTAACCTGCCTATTCAATGAACACTATGTCTACTGTAATTTGGCAGGATGACTGAATAAATGGCAACTAATTTGACAGTTGAGAACTTCAACATGTTATCAACTGTCAAAGTTCGGTCCCTCTTTTAAGTCCCTATACATACATACATAATTGGCCATAACAACCCTTCACTCAGGCTTAAGGCCTAGCTTCTCACACCACTCATATTGTCCTCTGTTGCTTCTTTGAATGAAATACACTCGAAATGTTCTATTTCCCTTGATTCTGGCTCACCAATCAGACAGAATTTGACCCATTTCAGCATTATGTCGGCTGTGACATAACCGCTGTGGTTTGTGGCTTAATCTCATACACATGCGACTTAAGAAAACCCCTCAAGATTTCTGACCACACAACGTCTGACAACATCAAATCGTACGATTTCGAGGGCCAATTCGCTTTACCTCATGTGGAATTAACTGTGAGCACATAGAGCCGTCCTGCTGAAGCTACATTCATGAATGTCCAGATTATCCAATTCAGAAGTTGGTGGTCATCGACCTATAATGGACAATATAATGCTCGCCGTTAAGAGTGTTGACTGGCCATCAACATTCTTACAATCCACACCAAACAGTATCGTTTTCAGAATGCATTGGACCCTATTGGATCTGTGGATTGGTATCGTGGCAAATTCTGCAATTTTGTTTCGTCACGTACTCACTCTTTCACAAATGGGACACATCGCTGAACATGATGCAATTCCGAATTAACCGTAGACTTTCTATTGAATTGAATTAAAAATATGTTACTTATACGCACCATATGACATATACATACACCCAATCCTTTTTTACATGGTAGATAAAAAAACGCGCAAAAAAAGACAAATATTATGTATGTATGTAAGTGCACAAACAAACTGAAAAGATGTACATAGGATTGATGCAGCAGAATACATGGGCCTATAAAATTGAATAACTTTATAAAATCGCACAGATTTAGATCAATAGTATACACAGAGTTTTTATTTTATTTCATTTTATGATTATAAAAAAATAAAGAAAAAACTTAAAAATTCTCTTCCATTTATAAAAATAAAATTAGTTATCAATTAGTTATTAGGAACGGAATTACTTTCAAAAAAAAATTTTTTATTTTATTCGGAGTCAGTTTCGGAGAGCAAGCACATTCTCTTTTGTTGGGGTGGCTCAATATCAGTCTCGTCAGTAGAAATACTTATTCCCTCTACATCTTCAGAAGCTGCTTCTGGCGCTGGTTTATTTCTTTTAACAGCAAAGTCTTTAATAGTGCGCTGTGATCCAACTTTGGAAAGCTCTTAATAGAGCTCTCTGTATCTAGCCATACATATTTGTAGGTCTGATTGAAATTTCACAGCTCTTTCAATTATGTTATCACATGTCAAAAAGTGTTCTGCCAACTTATTTGCCATTTGAAGGCCGTCAAGTATCAACTTGGCAGTTAATGAAAAAAACCGTGTTATTTCAAATTCGCGTAAAAAAACCGTGTAAAAACAGGTTTGGGTGTACTTAAAGAATACCCTGGAAAGTATGCAACAAAATAAAAAAACTGATTTTGTCGTTTGCAAAGTAATGGAATTAAATATCACTCATACGTCACATACTTGTTGTTATGAATTTTAAATATTAAACGAAAAATAATTTCATAGCCATTGTTTCAAGTGGAACTTGAGCCTGCTGAAGTCAAGTAAAAAACACAATCACACGCATCTTATGCACAATATGAACCTATTCTATTATGTAAATATATATTATATGAACATCATTGAAGAACCCCATAAACGTTCAATGTGTTAGTCACCAAAAGTTTGGTTGCACGAAGATTTATTTTAAACTTCTCACTGTTATGAGAACGTTATGTACTGTGAATTCCGCAAAATAAACAGATTTAACATACTTAAAGCATCTCGTCGGTTTCGTTACCAATAAATCTATATTAAAGAATAATTACTGAAACTTTCATAAAATAACTTAAACAAAATACTGTGCATAATTTTGTTATCATAGCAAACAACGAATGTTAAACAAATAATGAAAAAGAAGGTCAAAATAATGGATGTTTAATGGAGCGTTAATATTTTAATAATTATTCTGCATTGTCAACATACACAATTTGTGTGGTTGATTAAACTTGAACTCATATATCATACGATGTCGTTGCCTCACATCAAATGTACTCACACAATGGAAAGCAAAATTTTTTATTGTTTGTTTTTTATTTAATGTATCTCCATACTTTCATTTTCCAAAAACAATTATGAAAATCCTTACTTTCAAACAAGGTCATAGTTTAATTTTCTAAAGCCGAATCATAAACCTGCTGTTTTCTCATACTTTTTATATATTATTGTTACGAAAATGGAAATGGTGTTACATCGTTTAACGTATCATTTTAAAAGCTACAAAAATAAAAACCATGAACTTGTTTACATGATCAACGAAATAAACAAAAATATAGCAACAGTATAAGAAAAGGGATAAACAAGTAAACAAACAACCAACAACAACACTGCAAGGACAAACGTAAACAAAATACACAAACAATAATGACGAAAGCAACATGTTTACATTTATAGAGATTTCGCAAAGGCGAAGTCATTTTCCTGCAGAATCAGACTGTTTACCCTGCAATATAAAAGGCAAGACAAAGCAGGCAACGGAGTTAGTAAAAAATCAGTCAGTCTTGTGTGAAGACACGTTGCGTGTGAAGAGAATAATCGTGGCTTGAAGATCTCCGTTATAAAGGTCTATTGAACAATTGTTATTGTTTACGCAAAAGGGTGAAAAGATTAACCAACGTAACGTAAAGCCTCGGTTCAGGTCAGACATCAAAACGAAATATAAAAACAAATATTTCTTCGACGATTTCCTCAGCATATTTCTGGCAAAAACGCTGAGAGTAAATAAAATTGCCATGAAAAGTTTCTCAGAAATATGTTGTTCGGAGTCGACTTTAAACTGTGGGTCCCGCCACTCATGTATAAAGTTGACAAACATAATATGAGTGGTGAGAGAAGCTAGGCCGTAATCCTGACAGAAGGGTTGTAATGGCCAACTATGTTTGTGTTTACATCAAATTGTGAACAGTGGGACACAGAATAGTGCGAAAAATAAAGGATTTATTTAAAACTAAACAGAAATTTATTTTTATTTTTTATTTACAATCTACGAACTCATATTTCAAACGTTTTTAAACAGGTAAAAACGTAACAATATTTTCTCCTCTCAAACTACCAACGGCATGCAGTTCGCTTTTCCAAGTAGTACTGTTTTTTGCAATAAATAGTTGATTACCGTGTTTTTTTTTGCAGCCAATAGTTTCCTCAATCCATAAGGCGAGCATCAATTCAATGCTGGTTCAATGGGTTTGATTAAATATTTGGTCCAGAGAATGTGTGACAGAAATTGAATAAAGGAAATAAGTGCACATATATCTGTAATAAAATGTCAATAAAACTAACGTATGCAATGTAATAAATTGTAATTTTTAATTTAATTAAGCAGTAGTTGAAATTATCAATTAAAATTAAAAAATTAATTAAAATACAACGGAATTAATTAATTAATTGCCTACTCAAATATATACATATGAATACTCGTACACACACGAAATTATTTAAAAAATTGTTGTCATTTATTTCTACTTATTATATTTTATATAAATTGAATAATTCGTTGCATTATAAATTAGTTTGATTAAAATTAAATAGAAAAAAATCGTTTTTAAATTTTTTATATCAGAAAAATATAGACATTTTCTTGTTGAGTCTTTTTAAGTCGCGGGTGTACGCGAATAAGCACAATCCTCAACAGTTCTCAAAGCCAACATAATCCATGCAATCAGTCAAATTCAACCTGATTTATGCTCCATCATTAAGAAAACTTGGGCATTTCGAATGCCTTCTACCCATGGAAGCCGTGGTGGACTATTGAATGACGTTATATTCCACAGGTAGTGGCATCAGTAGGTGTTTATCACAAATAAAAACTTCGATGATATCTTATACACAATTTTTTATATTTAAATTAAAAGATAGAAAGTTCTTAATGAAATAGTCGTATTGTTACGAAAATGGAAACGGTGTATATCGTTTAACATTAAAATGAGCAAAAGCTATACAAACAAATACAACGAACTTGTTACAAGTAAACCAACAACATCAGTATGAAAGGAAAGGGAATAGACAAGTAAGCGATAACATAACAATAAGCGATGTGAACAAAATACACATACAGCAATGAACTCGCGATAGAGCTCTCGAGAAGGCGAAACCCCAAACGTTCGACTTCAAGAACATTCATCAGACTGATTACGTGAGCATATATAAAAAAGCACGACAAAACAGGCAACGAGTAGTAAGAATTCAGTCAGTCTTGAGTGAAAACGCGTTGCGTGTGAAGAAAACAGTCGTGGTTTGAAGATCTCCGTTGAAAAAATCGGCGTTCTAAGCAAAGAAGAAAGGCGAACAAAAGTAATGCGATTAATAACGAGTTTAATTGAAACTAAACACAAATTTATTTTTATTTTGTTTGCCATCAACGGACTCATTTTTAAAATGGTAAAAACGTAACAGTATATTAATCTTAAATGATTCTACAACAATTACTTGTCAAAAATGCAATTTGAAACCTTTTTTTTAGTTTAGTGTTGAAATATTATTGGTTTGATTTATTGTTTTTACTGATTTTGTAATATTGTACCTCAATTGCAAATATCATGTTCTGTAGAAAATAAACTGTCAACATTTCATAACTTATTCCATGTTCTTTTCCAATAACGGCAGTATGTCAATTAGTACCATCAATTACGAAAATGTATTGTATGGAACCAGTATAATAATTAAGCCCTGCGTACTTAAACTACTTATGTATGTATGCACAACATATTTGTAGAATTTTCTAAATTATAAAAATGTTTATTACACGGACACTCATATAGTGCTCCAATAAAATCAGTGGGCCACTAGACTATAATATTCCACTGCATTTGAATGTGTTCGTTTAACGATCCTTATTTGACGCAACACATGTTATTGTACCCGAATGGCCCTTGTTTATGTTTCTGTATACGTTTGCTTGAATTCATACAGAAATACGATACATTTCTGTCTTGATATGATTGTTTTTACCCAGTAGATTTAGGGCCATTATTAAAACTTGCCGTTAACTAAAGGAAGGATTTTAACGGACAGATAAATGGTTTTTCATTATTATGAGTACCCAATAAGATAGAAGTGGTCGTTAAGGAAGGATGATCCTACCTTTAACACTTAAAGGTCACTTTATGTTTGAGCTTGCCATATTATATATTATTTTCATTATGGCAACTTCAAATTTAAAAAAAATGAGCATATACAAAAAAAAAAACAAAGCCCGTCGTTAACAGTGCCTTTTTTTAAACTTTGTTTAATTGAGCAGTGTTATCTCCATTGCTCCGCCACTGCCATATTTTTGAAAAATTTAACGGTAAACGATTAAACGATTTTTTAAAACTGTCTCTTGTTCTTTTTAACTTCCATGGTATTGGCTGCATGACTTTGGTGTGAAAGTATAATGATTTATTACGCCATAAAAAATCGTAAATTGAACATAATTGTTTTAAGACTTAAAGTTGAATCAGTTATCGATAGACATGCAAATTTGGCAAAGAAAACTAATTGCAATTTAATATTGAACTAACAATAGGTATTAAAATATGTTTAAAAACTTGACATCAGCTATTTTTGGCTGATCAACATTACAACATTACAACAACTGTACAACAACGAAGCAAAATACTATGGGCAAGTAGTTAAAAAAAATTCTTTAAAATCGATAAACAAATTCGATTCGATTGCAAATTGAGAAAAAAACGAATAATAAATAAAATGAAGAAAATTTCAATTGAACATCATACATAGTCGCATAGTCGCTCTAGCTGGAAAATATTATTTTTCAAGAAAATTGCTATAAAGAAATACAAAGCCTCTGATCTCTAAATGATGATGGCACACTCCTACTTGAGCGATTGTTATTAAAATATGAAGTTAGAACGCCGAACGCAGCAGCAGATGCTATGAACAAAAGTGTGATTGAATGGAATGCATGACGCGTGTTAGGAGGAATCGGCCTAGTTTCAGAAGTTAAACAGCAATGAGAAGCTAGCAAAACTGCATAAATCCTGTTAAATAACATTTAACTTGTCTTTTATATTTAAAAGGAAATAATTTGAGTTAAAACTTTCTTTTTTTTTAATTAGAGAATAGTCGAAGTAAATACACAGTGCGACAGTCAAAATACATCCAGCTAATAACACAGAGTAGGTTGTGTGTTTTGTTGAGTAGAAATTAAAAATATTTTTTTTACATTTCTCGAACCGTTCAAACTTGTTTTATTTGACGAAAACGGTATTTTTGATCTTTTCACACAAAATTATTGTTTACCCCAATTATTTTTGAACCTATTTTCAAAATCTAAAGTTTTTTGAAAAGGGGAGAGAATTGCCTTTAAAACGGTATACATAAACATATGGTTCAAACTTACATGTTATGAGTTTTGATAGGGTAAACTTGGAAAAAATGTTTTTTTTCTCATTTTTTCAAGTTTAGCTATTCTTAGCTGCAAAATTTAATTAAAAAATTTAAAATAAGTGATGACATTCTGAAATGCATTACCTTGTGAAGAGATAGACACTGCGTTTGATAAAAGCGGATAAAAATTCCAGTAGTTATTATTTAAATACTATAACAGTCGTATTATTATATTTTTTATAAACGTCATCTTATCAAATCAAACGTTATATGAAAAATATAACACGACTGTTCTACTCTTTAAATAATAACTACGTTTTGTCAAATAAATGAAATTTGGAGGGTTCTAGTAATATAAAAAAAATATTTTTGAGTACTACTCAACAAAACTCACAACCTACACTATATCATTAGCTGGGTGTATTTCATTTTTTTTTATTTTGTCGCATAGTATTATTATAATATGCATTGTTTTTTTTATTTTAAAAAATAATATATCATATCATATCATGTCATATTTTCTTTATATTATGTATCCACTTTTGCTCGCCGGTGCAAATTAGAATTTTGGATATACAATGGTGCTGCTATATTCAAGTTGTTGTTTTACCATTTTTGAAGTGGCTATCGAAAGCTGTTGTCCGTAACTGAACAACATAAAGTCATATTCGTTTTATAAGTGCATTATAAAGAAGCAAACATATTTGGAAAGTTTCAATTTAAATTGTTCTAATTTTACATCATCCGACTATTGTGGTGAATAGCCAGGTATTTGGCACAGAGGTCATATTTTCCTTTGTAATGTGAAAGTCAAATGAACATATTAATGTTCATTCACTTTATGTGTTTTCTCTCGATATGTTTCAAACTGTTTTAGGAATGTTCTTTTTATTATTTTAATTGCTTTTTCCCTTGTTGTCGAATCTCTAAATAGCCCTGGTTGAACAAAACTAACCATTTTATTTTCCTTTAAATGTGTATTAAGCCTACAATAGTTGTTGTAATAGTAGTAGTAATTGCATCCTTTCATTCACATGTCTACTCCAAATGGGTAAAGTCTTAAAGTAGTTAGGTCTGATTACGGAGTCAAGGTGTAAACACATAGACGGCAGGCTACCAACGACATGCAACTGAGGACTGAAAGCTGCCATGTTTAGAATACATACAAGTGAAGACGCTTATATTAACGAACAGAACAGAAATAGCCAACCTAACAACATGAGCTTATTTTGCCACATTTAGGCAAATTTCTCTTTTTGAGAGCAGCTAAAAACAGATTAGTAATGTAAATACAATATGAACACAATTTAATAATTAATTCGAGAGAAAAGAATAATTCTATATTAAAAAAAAATAATCCCTGTATTAATAAAAACTAAATTGATTTATAAAAAAACAGCCTTTTAATGGATGTACTTGGAACTGGGACAACTTGAAATTTCATAACTGACCAGAGCATATTGTTACGAAAATGGAAATGGTGTTACCGTTTAACATTAAAATAATAAACAAAAGCTACAAAAACAAAAACTATGAACTTGTTTACATGATCAACGAATAAACAAAAATATAGCAACAAGATCAGTTTAAAAAATGGGATAAACAAGTAAACAAACAGGCAACAACAACACTGCAAGGACAAACGTAAACAAAATACAAAAACACCAATAACGTAAACAACATGTTTACATTTATAGACATTTTGAGAAGGCAAAGTCATTCTTCAGAATCCTTCAGAATCAGAGTATTTACCCAGCGATATAAAAGGCAAGACAAAGCAGTCAACGCGATCAGTAAAAATTCAGTCAGTATTGTGTGAAGACGCGTTGCGTGTGAAGAGAATAATCGTGGCTTGAAGATATAAAAGATCCGTTATAAAGATCTATTGAAGAATTGTTAGTGTTTACTCAGAAGAGTGTAAAGAAGAATAACAAATAAAGCAAATTTTTGTTGTTTAAATCAAGTTGCGAACATTGGCACACGGAATTGTGTGAACAATATAAAATTTATCTAAAACTAAACATAAATTTATTTTTATTTGCAATTTACGAACTCATATTTTAAACGTTTTTAAAAGGGTAAAAACGTAACAATATGCAATCTACGGTTAGTTTCTTTATCGTAAGCACAGTGTACATAGATTATTAGGATTATTTCCTTTTCAACCTGCTATAACAATCCAACTGAAGTATTTTATTTTAATTTTGTATGAATTCTCCTTCCTTATTGCCATTTATAAAATCTCAACATTTTAAATATTTGTGGGTAAATTCTACCCTTCTAAATAGGCATCAAGTTTGTTGGTTTGTAAATGGGATTTTATTTACCGCTGAGTTCATTTTGCCATTTCGTTTGTTTTCACAAAAAAACATGAACATATTTTGTATGTCCTTCCGTTTCTTTTGTATTTTTACAAAGTTTTTTATTCTATTATTTTAAAATGCTTCAAAAGGGTAAATTTATTTCACTGCTGCACCTAGTTTACAGAAAGAGCATTAGAGGACATTGAAATTGAATTAAAGGAGCCATTCAAGTAAAAAAAAATATTTTTGATTATTTTACGCATTTTAATAGGGGAGATTTTAATTAGGAATATGGGATGTGAATAATTAAATTTATTGTTGTACTAACGTTAAAGGATTGATGATTTATATCATTAATTTCTGCTATTAAATTTAGTAATTTAATAAAAAAATTTTAAATGAATTGATGCAGTAAAATTAAATAAAATTGAATTTACTCTAAAACTTATAGGTTAAATTTAGAACCTAATTAAAAGTAAATACGTGCCTTTAATGTATAGTGTGAGAAACCCATCTTAGTACAGGCCGCCTTCCAAAATGTTAGTTGCTTTGTGTTCGAACAAAGTATCGTGTTTCATAATGCCGCTGTACAAAATGTTTACAATGTATTCTATTTCAAAACGCCGTCAATGTGTATTTTTAACGCAGTCAAAAAGCAATCAGGAATCGGATTTATAATTGATGCATTGTTCGGTTACTTTGCATATCTACATAGTTTATATACTGCATACAAACTTTGTATTGATACATTTTGGAAGGCAGCCACACTAACACACTACCGAGACTCCCCAAGAATAGATGTTATCTGCATTGTATTCTTCAGCAGGCAATGTTGATTATACCAAAGAATGTGGATTCTTTAGTTTCTTTGATTATACATAAATAATACATGTTGATTATACTATACATACATACATTATCATCATTAGAAACCTTCAGGCAGGATTACAAACTAACTTCTCACATCATTTATCTTGTGTGTGTTAATTTTATACACGAGTGGCGGGACATACAGTTAAAGTCGACCCCGCACGACAGATTTTTGAGAAACTTTTCATGGCAAATTTATTTGCTCTCAAAGTTTTTGCCAGAAATCTGCTGAGAGGAAGTGGCCAAAGGAATATTTTTTCATATTTTGTTTTTTTGGAGATGTCTGACCTGGGTTTTAACCCGTAGCCTTACATCTAATAAGCCAGCACACTACCTACTAGACCACGGTGACTTCATGCGGTATTATTGAATTAAATCAAGAAGTAGTTCTAAGATCGCATGGCAGCTTTAGTAGATTTTATCACACCCAAAAGCATTGGTAAACATTCCTTTTTTATTTCGTTATTTCCATTCCTTATATATAGTTCATGCCATTTATTCATATAAAAGGCAAATCAAATCTATGGGCATATGCATGGATTATTTTGCCTCATGAACATGTACTTTCGCTTACTTAACACAGAAAAATTGGTTTGACAAGTATTAAAAAGGGAAATATGAAGAGAAAGACAGAAGCAAATTTATGATTGACAGCTGGTAAATTCTCTTGACAGATACATAGAATCTAATAAAATTTTGACACTAAATAATAATAAAAGATGACAAAATACAAATCACAGTTTTAGGGCCATTATTACAACTTGCCGTTAACTAAAGGAAGGATTTTTAACGGGAAGATTAAATTGTTTTTCATTATTATAAGTGGACAATATGGTAGAAGTGAGTGTCAAGCTAAAGGAAAGATCATCCTATTGGTAACTTTTAAAGTGAAGTTTATGTTAGAACTTGCCATATTACATATTATTTTCAATATAGCAACTTCAAATGTAAACAAAGTGAGCATATACAGCAAAAAAAGAAGCCCGTCATTGCCACTGCGTTTAAATAAAACTTGTTTAGTTTGATCAGTGTTATCGACATTGCTCTGCCACTACCATATTTTTGAATAAGTTAACTTTATTTTATCTGTAAATTGTAATAACGAAAATAAGTTAAAGGTGACTTTAAGTCCACTTTAGCTAAAGTTAACCCATGTTTAACGGCAACTTGATATAATGGCCCTTAATCTGATAAAATAAAAACATATAAGACAGAAGAAGAAATTATAAACAGTCAATAGCATATTCGAAGATATTTACTGAGGCTGAGTCGATTGATTTGTGCAACTGATAGACATGGTAAATATTTGTTTCTTAATAAAACAAGATTCTGTATCCTAAACAAACAAAAAATATGTTGACGATATCAGCTAAGCCTCATGTAATAAAAAAGGTCAAAACTTTGAAAAAAATTAGAAAATTTAAAAAAGACAAAAACTTCTCTTCAGTGAAACGTAATCTATAATGAATCGAACTTGAGTGATTACAACTCGTTTCTCTTTTGTTTACAATTCAAATAATTTTGATTATTGGAATCTAGGAAGGGGTTTAATACTGGAACTGAAAGGATTAAAAACAAAAGGACAAAAGTGTTAACAAACACATTTATGTAGCATGTGTTCTGTTTGCAAGATTTTGTACTCAATAATACAGGGAGAAAAAATTTTAAAAAATGACCCATAATCCTTACAGCATTTAAAAGTGCTAAACTTACCATTCAAACACTTTTTGTTTCGTCTCGGAGATATCGTTGAAAGCAAAGTAGTTTTTTTTGTTTTCATATTTTTGATTAGATTTGAACGAAGCTGCATCGTGATTATAGAAAAAAAATTACCTTATACATACATAATTGGCCATTACACCCCTTCAGTCAGGCTTAGGGCCTAGCTTCTCACACCACTCATGTAGTAAGTGTTAATTTTATACATGAGTGGCGGGACCTACAGTTTAAATTCGACACCGAATGACTGATTTTTAAGAGACTTTTCATGGCAGTTTTATTTACTCTCAGAGTTTTTGCCAGAAATCTGCTGAGAGGAAGTCGCCGAAGAAATCTTTTTTCATATTTCGTTTTGATGTCTGACCTGAGGTTTAAACCGTGGACTTACGTCTAATAATCTAACACACTACTAGACTACGAAGTCGCCACAAATCACAGCAGTTTGGTGATATTTGCCACAATACACATACTTGAGCGGATTGAGGTTCATTTATCGCGGAGGTGATCACGCTATTTGGCCCCGTTAGATTTATTCCTGTAGAGTTTTCTTAATTCACAGATGTGTACAGATTAGCCACAAATCACAGCAGTTCTCAAAGCCAACATAACCCAAGCAATCGGTCAAGTCTGGTTTCTTCACCAGAGTCACGAAAAATTGAACGATGTCAGACATTTAATGCTTCATTAGGTCCTTTTAAATAAAAAGTGTTGATGATATCCCACATACACTTTGTTTTATTCAAATTTAAATATAGGAAGCACTTAATAAAAGACCCTTTATATTGTTACGTTTTTACCTTTCAAAACTTTTAAAATATGAGTTCATAGATTGAAAATAAAATAAAAATAAATTTGTGTTTAGTTTTAATTAAATTCTTTATTGTTCGTACAATTCTGTGTGGTACTGTTCACAAATTGATGTAAGCAACAAAAATTGTTTTGTTTGTTATTTCTCTTTACACTCTTTTGCGTAAACAATAACAATTGTTTAAAAGATCTTTATAATGGACATCTTCAAACACCGCACGTCTTCACGCAAGACTGACTGAATTTTTACTGACTCCGTTGCCTGCTTTGTCTTGCCTTTTATATCGCAGGGTAAACAGTCTGATGAATGCTCTTGAAGGCCAATGACCTCGCCTTCTCGAAATCTCTATAAATGTAAGCATGTTGTTTACCTTAGTGTTGTTGTTGCATTTTTGTTTACTTGTTTATCCCTTTTTATGCTGATATTTTTTTTTCTATTTTTGTTTACTTGTTTATCATGTAAACAAATTGATTATTTTTGTTTTTATAGCTTTGTTTATAATTTAAACGATGTAAAAGCAAAACACCATTTCCATTTTCGTAAGAATATATCACTTATATTAGAGACTCCAAACCACAACTTGATTAATTCGTAATTAAAATTTATCAAAAGTAATTTGAATAGTTTTACAAAACGAAAGAGATAAATGATTCTATCCGCCATGTAAATTTCGACCTAATTAACCTAATTAAGGTTGAATTTAATTCAAATTTCTTTCTAATGGGAATTTTGCAAAAAGTCCACAGAACACATTTCAATTGATATCATTGAATTCCTGAATAACCTCTTAATGGTGCTTATTCGAGGTATTTATAGACCCGGAAACTGTAAACAGATTATTACAAATGCATTTGTTTCTATTGTAATTCTCTAATAATGCTATTATATATAACTCAAAGTAAGAAGAAGAATAAGTAATACAAAAATATGATAACATAAAAGATGACAAGTAAATAATGAAGGTGGTTGCCATCCAACATCTCCCCTTTTTTGAATCTAACCCGGAATAAATCTTTCGACCGGTTTTCGTTCTCGCTGAGACCGTCTAAATTGAGGTGTATTAAGTTGATCGTTGTCAGGTTCTCGGGATGTTTGATAGTTACCTGGTTCATCCAATATTCCATAGCCATCGTAGTTTTTTTTTATCTGATTTGTATGAACTCGTATCAATTTTCCACTTGTAAGTAAAACGTTATACATGACATTCCCTATTCCTTCAATTATCTTTCCAGGTAGCCAATAAGAATCTTTGTTGTTTTTATAAACTCGAGCATACACATTCTCTTGAACAGAAAAATAGGTTTCTTTCGCGTCTTGTTTCCTATTAAATTGAGTTTCCATGGCAGTATTTCTAACAACTTCTTTTTTCGGACATGGTTTGATTAGATCCAAGGTTAAACGAATCTTTCTGCCAAATAATACTTCAGCCGGCGATAGATTTTTAGAAGAATTTGAGTTTGGAGTCGATCTGTAGTTTTGTAGAAATATCTGAAGATTTTGTCTTGTAGTCCTCTCTCCATCCAATTTCTGAAGTGAACGTTTCAAAGTGTCGACAAATCGTTTGGCTTGTCCAGTGGACATCGGATAGTATGGGCTGGATTTTAAATGTTCTATACCGTTTCGAATCATAAAATCTCTAAAGTAAGCGCTGGTAAATTGTTTACCATTATCCGATACCATTGTTTTAGGTAAACCAAAACGAGAAAAAATTTCTTCCAGAATTTGGACTGCTTTTTCTGCAGTAATAGATTTTGTCATTACTATTTATGGCCATTTGGATAGTGCATCGACTAACACCAAGAAATAATGTCCATCAATAGGACCAGCGTAATCAATGTGTAATCGTTCCCATGGTTCCGAAGGGATGGGCCACGGTTTTTAGTTGGTTTGGTAGGCATTTTTAGAGCTGCTGCGCATTTACTAAAATTTTTTACCATAATTTTGATATGTTCGTCAATATTTGGCCAATAGACATAACTTCTTGCTATAGCTTTCGAACGCTCAATACCTGGATGTCCACGATGTACCAATTTTAATATTAGTTTTCGAAAAATATTCGGAATCACTACTCTTTCACCGAACATAATTACACCATCAGCTATGGATAAGTTATCCTTACGATTATAATAAGCTTTCATTTCAGGATCTTTTATTTCTGTGGGCCAACCATTTCCTAAATAGTTCAACAACAAATGTAATATTTTATCTCGTGATGACTCATATTTTATCATCGTGTTGGTCAAAGGCAAGTTTTCAAGGCTATTTTGTACGATGGATTTAATTTCATTTTTGAACTTTACTGCTGCTATGGCATAATCTTCGGCTTCATTGTTGTTGTTGCTTATAAGTCGTGTAAGCACGTCTGCATAAACAAAGCTTGTCGTTGACACAAAACTTATATCAAAGTCATATGCCAGAAGCTTCACTGCCCAGCGCTGTAAACGATTAGCCTGATGAACTGCTATTCCAGACCTTTTCACAAAAATGGCTAACAACGGTTTATGGTCGGTGTGAAGTGTGAATTTTCTGTCATAAATCTTTCTATGAAATTTCGGCATAGCTAGTATTCGCTAGCTAGCTAGCCCTTCTTTTTCAAACTGACTATAAGATTTTTCTGAAGGTGTTAGAGCTCTCGAGGCATGGCATATGGCTTTAACTGAATTATCTGGATATTTATGAAATATACGTGCGCCTAAGCCGTACTGAGAGGCATCGGCAGCAAGTATTATGTCATTTTTGGGATCATAATGTGTAAGTAAAAGCTTCGATGTTAAAACCTCTTTTATTTTCGTAAAGCAATTATCATGTTCTTTGGCCCAACGCCATTTTACATTTGATTTTAACAAATTATCAAGTGGACCTCGCAATTGTCTCATATTGTTGACAAATTTCCCATAAAAATTAACTGCCCCAAGAAAAGATCGCAGTTCTGATATATTTGATGGTTTTGGCATTTGGGTAATTGCAGATATACGTTGTGGGTCTGGTTGAAGTCCATCTTGATTAATTACATAACCCAAGTACTTTACTTGTTCAACAAAAAATTTACATTTTGAAAACTTCACTTTAAAGCCATAATCTTGAATGCGACGTAAACCATCTTGAAGATTTTTGTGGTGCTCCTTTACATCTTTACCAGACACAAAAATATCATCAATATATACTGCGACATTTTCCAGACCCGCGAACATTTTATCCATTATTTGTTGAAAAATGGCTGGAAAAGTTTTTACGCCAAAGACCATTCTGTTGTAGCGATATAACCCCATATGCGTTGTTATGGTTAAAAGATGTTTTGATTCGTCGTCGACCTCGACCTGCCAAAAAGCGTCCGACAGGTCTATGTGACTAAAGTATTTTGCATTTACCAGTTTTGAAAAAATATCCTCAGGGAGAGGTAAGGGGTACTGATGGTTTTCTAAAGCTTCATTTAGACCCGTAGAAAAATCAGCGCAAATCCTTACAGAGCCATTAGCCTTTTTAATTACAACTATTGGAGCTGCCCAATCCGAGTAGTTGTCTGTGTGTAGTCTTGTAATCGTTTTAGTTCTTCTTCTACAAGATGTTTCACCGTAGAAGCTACCGGGCGCTTAGAACGAAAAACTGGTTGTATATTCGGTTTTATTATTAAATGAGCTTTTGTTTTCGTGCAGAGACCGAATTTTCCGTCAAAAACATCTGAAAAATAATACTTTAAATGGTTAATGGGTTTATCAATTGTTAATGGAGAATTTCCCTGATTTTCAATAATAACGTTGTTGCAAATAGCATTAATAGGCATGTCATCCAATTGAAGAGCTTTAATCGAATCTAGACCCAACAAATTTAAATTTTATATTTTTGTAACGTAACAAGTGACGTATGCATGTCTCTTTCTGAATTTAACATTACAATCGAACTGTACTGAAAGTGGAAGTTTTCCTGTAGCACTTCTGGTTGCTTGTTTAACTTGTATTGCGTTTGTAATTTGAAGCATTTTAAAGGTTTCTTCTGATATAAGGGTTATATCAGATGCAGTATCAAACTGCAACTCCACAAATTTATTATTAATTTCTACGGTTACGTATTTACGGTCTACATTTATTTTGTTAACAAACGAAATACTTTTTGTTTCCACCTGAGGTTTGTTGTTTTTGTTATATTTTGACTTTGTTTTTGCATTTTAAAAGTTTTTCTTGACCACACTACAATAACCCGCTTTGTGCCCAACTACATTGCAGAGTTCACATTTATGTTTTTTGTATGAGCATTCACGAGCGAAGTGCATTCCGCCGCAAAACCAGCAAGGGTACTTTGGAGTTTTTTTATTCTTTTTGTCTGTTTGTAATTGGTTAACATGTGGTTCTATTTTTGAACTCTCAATGAGTACAGTGTCTGTCTTTAGATTGAGTAGACGTTGACATTCTCTTGTTAGAGAATCTAATGTAACAGTAGTACCTTCGTGATCTATTTTATTTAATAGTTTTGTTCGGATATCAAAATCTGCAGATGATTTCAAACCCATGACAAAAATTAAGCACTTAAATTGGTCTGGCACTGCTTGTTTACGATTCCGGCATATGTAACAAAATCGGTATGGGAATCTTTTGTTGTTTGTAAGCAGTTATATCTTATGTTAAACTGAGACGTTTGGGTACCGAACAACTCTGTGAGTTTAGTTACAGTTTCCTTAAAACTCAAGTCTCTTGCGTGCTTTGGTAAAATAAAATTGGTATATTTATTGTGGACAACGGTGTTAAGTTTTCTTAACAGTAGGCGCACTTTTGCTGCATCATCCAACTTAGCCGCATCGACTTCAAAAAGATCTTCGTATCTTGCAAACCACATTTCAAAAGTGAGATTATGTTCGTCGAAATTGGATTCGGTGATATTAGATGTGATAGCTTCGATAAGAAATTCAACGTTATCGCTTTTGCCAATGGATTTTTCTGATGATTTAGCTATAGCCACATTTTTCATCAGTTCATGCAAAGCCATATTGTGCCGTTGCTGCTCCTGTTTCATTTTTACTATTTGCTTTAGCACTTCTTCTATTTTTGCGAAATTTTAATTTATGAGCTAAGCCAAGGTTTTCCTTGTATAATAAATGCAACTTTTTTTTAATATTTAATTAAATTTGTATGTGTTTACACAGAAGAAAAAAAACCAACTTTTTTGTCCTCCTCGCCACTATTGTAATTCTCTAATAATTTTATTATATATAAGTCAAATTAAGAAGAAGAATAAGTAATACAAAAATATGATAACACAGAAGATGACAATTAAATAATGAAGGTGGTTGCCATCCAACAGTTTCAAAGCCTCCAATATTAGTAAAAAACAACAGTTTAAATTGATTTTTCCATTTCCATTTATTACAGTTGAACTATGTTCAAACCAGTAGTAGTCAGATAATCTGAAATAAAATCGTCCGTTCAACATATTTTCATGGTAACCACTATCCAACTGAAAAATGCTTTCATATACATACATACGTACAGGATTTAATGTTAAAGTATAAAAGTTAATTAATCAAATACAATTCTGGTGTAAAAGAAAATGAACAAGACAAAATTAATTATCGCCTGTCGTGCTTTTTTAATTTCCCTCTTTTTTTCTTTAACTATTGTATCATCTTTACAGTCATTAATCACTTGGCTATCGTGTGGTGTTTAAGCAAAAAATTCTGATTAAATTTTCGGAATGAGATCTTCATCCATTTCCATTTTTATAAATACATACTTTGTGTCTCCTTGTGCTCTTATTCAGTTACTCACGGAAATATAAAATATTGGTAAACAGCTACTGTTTGGGTAGCACAAAATTATTTAACATTGAGAAAGAAATTCGTATCGTTTTTTTTTAATTGCTTTAAAAATTAAGTTGTGCTTTATACGGTGTTCAGGTATGCACCTTTATTGCGTAAAACGCAATAAACGCCATTATTGAGCTCAATATTTCATATAAAGTTTCAATTAATTATTGCGCAATAAACACGCAAATTGTTATAATATTGAGTAAAACTTAAAATGCAGCACTGTCATAAGTGTGTTTAGTGAGCATATTACAATTAACTAGTGTTTTTCATTTCCCGAAGTTATTCATTTCCCGGGAAACCGGGATTGATTTTGAAATTTCCCGGGATCCCGGGAATTCCCGCCTATAACATAAAACCATATTTTTACATTGTTAAGTATGTATTTTTTATTTTAAATTGATATTAATGAGATCAAACACATAAAAAAATAACAATAGAAACATATAAAATGTAAAGTTTTTTTAAATAATAAATAATTCAATGTATTTTAAAAACTAGTTAAAAATATATACATGAAACATAAAAAACTATATATCTATTAACATATTTATTTAATACTTTTAAAATGAGTTTTTAGAAAACTCTCTGGCTTTCAACAGATGTTGGCTTAATAGTTAATTTAATTTAAATGTTATTTAAATGTTATTTTTTGCATCGTTTAAAATGTCCTCAAAATTTTTATCTTCTAAAATATCATTATCGTTGCTTTCTATTTCTTCTAATTCTATATTTTTTTTCAGTAAAAAACGCTTATAAATTTGTTCTACATATAAAATAATTGATTGTTTTAAAGCATTCGGAAAAAATTTATTATTTTTATTAAAAATTTCAGGATCTTTTAAATATTTGGTGAATTTTTATATCTCTTCTTTCTCCAATTCTGCATATAAGAGATTCAAACATTGTCTTTCCTAGTGAAATATTAATTGAAGAAATTTGTTGGCATAAAGTAAGACGACATAAAGCTTCCACAGCTAACTTTATTGGCTTTAAAACGTCCAAAAGCTTCTGCAAATTATTTATATTGGATTCTATCCATAGATCACCTATTTCCAAATGAATGAGGCTTTTCTTTATTGCATTTTTATAAGTAAAAGTTTTTCGATCATTGGAACTAGAGAATTCCATCTGGTTACTATATCCAATACAAGGCAGATTTCCATATTATATTCTGCGAATACATCTTTTTGTAACACAATTTGTTGCTGGACTCTTTCTAAACAATTTAATAACACGACGAGTTTGGTCTAATAGCAATTTGTAATTAGTATTGATAAATTATAAATGTTGCCAAATAGTAAATATTTTTCATCCCAATGTTCCCGTCCCGGGATTTCCCGTGAAAAACACTACAAGTAACCGAACACTTTGTCAAATGTCAACAACGACAAAAATAACAAAACAAAAAAGCAACAAAACAAAAAAAATAAAAACAATGTTGTTGAAACAACCAGCTGTTTTGTTTACCAGCTATCAAATGAATATTGAATAAGCAGCTCAACTGCGTATATAATTATGTCTGAACACTTAAAATATTATACTGTTGTTGATTCTTTTCGTTAAAAATGGCATAAATTGCAATTATTGCAACATTGTTTAGCACTCAATTTGGTAGCCAAGAGAAAAAACGGAATTAAAAAATCCTTCTTAATGAAATCGGGGTTTGCTTTTTAGTTTCTCGCTACTCCCTCTTTTGGTGTTTTAATATAATTCCTTGAAACGACAAAATTTAAAATTGGGCAATAAAACACCAACAGCAACAATAATACGTATCATTAAATAGAGAATAAATCTCCTACAGTAGCTACTGAAACTGTTTCTCCATTTTTTTCTCTTCGGATGTTTTTTTCGATTTTTTTTAAGAAAACAAACGAGAACAGAAATGGTAAATTGATATTTAATTGTACTTAACGTTTAAAGCGATTCTATTGCGTTTTTTACACTTGTATAAATTGATTGTTTGATTGATTGATTGATGAATAAAAAAGTAATTTTTTCATATGCTTTGAGTATGAAATTTTTCATGTTTTTTTCTTTTTTTTTTTTTTGTTATGCCTATACCTTGGATTTGAACCAATTATGGATGACTTAAAATATATTATGGTATCAGATTATACAAACAAAAGCACAAAGCAAAAGTCAAATTATCTCAAAGAGAGTTACCATCTTTTTAAAAAATTACTGAATAATTCTTGGGTGAAATTTGTTGATACCTTTATGATCGCTGATTAAAATTTGATGATAAAGACTAAAGGTTTGTGTATACAGATTATGTAACTCAGTCAGGCTAATTCAGGGATCTTAATATAATCAGAATAATATACAAAGTACTAGCGATATGTAAAACAAGTGCGATTAATATGAAGTTACATCTGCTGAATAGAGGTAAACCATTACAGACTAAATGCTGGTTATGCTACTTCAGAATACATTTCGGAGGTTTGATGATTACTATAAAAGTTGAAATACCTCATGTTTCTTATGGAGTTATTTATTAAACACTGTTATTTTACGTATTATAAATATTAAATGAACACAGCAAAAGTCTTAATAGGCAGTCACTTAGGTCTCTGTCCATACCAGAAACTTGGAACTTAAACAACGGAGATTGACGCATAAATTCTTCAATCCTTAATAACGCGGTGCGACAGTCAAAGTATACCCGGTTAATGACATAGTGTAGGTTGTGAATTTTATTAAGTAGAACCAAAGGATATGTATATAAAGAATACGCATCATGTAGAAGTAAAATTTCTTATGGCGGGTCGTAACATTACGACCCGCTCTCACCAAAAAGCTTTTTAAAAATAATTTCCTGATGAGGGGGGAGGAAGACAGAAGGAAAATGAACACAAACAAAGAGCGTAACAATGTGTTGCTCTCATCGCACGTATGTACATGTGTATGTATTCTTGTGTTTTTTGATTTAGTTGTAGATCAGGCTGAGACAAGAATACATGTGCTGCGGATGCTTTATCATTTTGTTTCAGAAAAACACTCGAAGAATACTGTTATTTTGCCCCATAGTATAATTTTTTTTAAATGCTTTGGTATGCTCGTTTTTTTTTTCTTTTAATAAAAAATGGTTTTTTATTCTTTTTATTTTTATTTATCTAAAAAACATGGCCTAATTTTTAAGCCAAAGATGACAAAGATAGACAGCTTTTCAGGTGTATGTTGATGAAATGAAAATAAAAATAGAGTATATTACTAAAACCTTTATATGGCTGTAAATAAATAAATTCTCTCAACTTATTTTCTCTCTCGCACTCACTAGTCCATAACCATAGGCATGTGTTAACCCAGAGAAAAATTGTTAGTAATAATTTCAAGTCTACTTATTAACCCAATGATATGTATATGTGATCGGAAAATATAGAAAAATTGTACTGCACTAATTTCCTAAAGGCACCGTATTTAACTTGGCAAGTATTCTTCCAAAAATCGAAATCATTTCTCATTGATATTAGTGAATACTACTGTGATATTTCTTCTTTAAAAGCTGACAAGATTTTTACGCTCTTTTTAACGAACATTCTTCATGTTCGTGTCCTATGTGTGTAAAAAGCCGAAGATGTTCTTCCCCTGAGGGACATTGGTGCCGACGGTTGTTTTTACCACCAGAAAAATAAATAAAAAAGTGACCAAACAACAAAAACGCACGATGAGAATAACGCATTGTTACGCTCTTGGTTTCTGTATCCTTCCCTTCTATCTTTCGCCCCGCGTTATGAAATATTTTTGAAAAATATTCCAAAATATGTTAAAATGCACATTCTTTATACTTTATTTTCTTTGGTAGAACTCAAAAATATTTTTTTCATATTTCTCGAACCCTCCAGACATGTTTTATTTGACAAAAACGGTATTCTTGATCTTTTCACACAAAATTATTGTTCACCAAAATATTTCTTAACCAATTTTCAAAATGTTTTTTAAAAAGGGGACAGATGAGCCTTTAAAATGGTATACATAAACAAATGGTTCAAACTTACGTGTTAATAGTTTTGATCGGGTAAATTTGGAAACTATGATTTTTTCTAATTTTTTCAAGTTTAGCCATTCTTAATTGCAAAATTTAATTAAAAAACATAAAATAAGTGATGAAATTCTGAAAGTGCATTATCTTGTGAAGAGATTGACCCTTCGTTTGATCAAATCGGACAAAAATTATTTAAAATTTATAGTTATTATTTAAATAGTGTAATAGTCGTGTTATATTTATATATTTATGTCATCTAATGAAATGAACTTTCAGTTCAATAATTTTGATGGATCTTGGTTTCTTATCACAAAATGTGTCAATTTCACGTTTGCATAGCTACCAGAAGTCGCCTAATATTTGTGTTCTCTGCAAATATTATTATTTCGCTTTGCGCAAACATTGGCCAACTTCTGGTGGTTGCTCATACGTGAAATTGACATATTTTCTAATAAACAATCATGATCCATCAAAAATTTAATTTAACAAAATGGGGAAAAAAACGTAGTAAACAATTTAATTAAGAATCAAAATTTATCATTTTATTTGGCAAACATTTTAGGAAATCTCAAAGAATTTAAAATAAATTTTCAGAGCACAAGTTATTTATCATCCCGCAGAAGGAATACATAGATCAGCTTTCTCATTAAAGTAAATTTATTCTATGTTTTCAAATTTATTTTAAGCAACCTGTAATCTTTTTAATTATATTTTGTTTTCAAGACTACAGAAAATACTGTTACGTTTTTAACCTTTTAAAAACGTTTAAAATATGATAAAATAAAAAATAAGAATAAATTTGTGCTTAGTTTTATATAAACTCTTTATTGTTCGTACAGTTCTATGAGCCACTGTTCGTAAATTGTTTTAAACAACAACAATTTGCTTTATTTGCTATTCTTCTTTACACTCTTCCGGATACACATTAATAATTGTTCGTCAGATCTTTACAAGCAACGAGTCTTCACACAAGACTGAGTGAATTTTTACTGACTCCGTTGTCTGCTTTGTCTTGCCTTTTATATGGCTGGGTAAACAGTCTGATGAATGCTCTTGAAGGAGAATGAGTTTGCCTTTGCGAAATCTCTATAAATGTAAACATTTTGTTTACGTTATTGTTGTTTGTGTATTTTGTTTACGTTTGTCCTTGCAGTGTTGTTGTTTTCTGTTTGTTTACTTGTTTATTCTAATTTTTGGATACTGATGTTGTTATATTTTTGTTTATTCGTTGATAATGTCAGTTAACGGTGGTGTTGGCTCAGCCAGCATATATATTCTGCACAGTAAGCTATTCTTTATTTTTCAGTGTGCACCTGTGTCCGATCAAGTTACACGGTGGGAAACAAAATTGTAGTTAGCGGTATGCACCTGTGTCGGATCAGGTCAACATCGACAGCAAACATGTGGCGGTGCAACGCGATCGCGAGATGGGATGAGCATGCTTGGTTGAGGACAAACAGATCAGTCTGGGTTGTGCGGTCCGATTTAACGGTCGAGTAAAATAATTAAGTTGTGTTAAATAATTAATATTAAATGAGTGATTGTAAGAAATAATTATTCGTGTCCTTAGCTAATTGTTAATAGTTGTAAAAATACTTATTTGTGCTAAATAAATTAAATCCATTTAAAAGAATTGTGTTTCCTTTATGTTGTCGGTTCAGTTGGTCGAACCGACCTAATATATTTCTTTAATCAAACGGTTCAAGGTTCCTTAACTAGCGCCCGAGCAGGGACTAGTCTAAATATCAAACGGCGGTGTCCTATAAATAATATTAAAAAAGAAGTCCTGAGATTCCTACGAGACCCTCCAGGACCAAATAATATTTAAAAAAAAAACGTTTTTGCGATTGCTACGGGCCCCTCCAAAAACGCATAATCGTTTAAATAATAAAATAAATTGCTTCTCCTCCTTCGCCAAATTGGTATTCCTGGTGGTAAAAATTGCCACAGAAGGTTACCAAAGCGAAAGTGAAGTAATCCGTACCTTAGTAGGTATCCGCGATTATTAAAGCGGATTTACAAAAGGGAACATTACGGAAATTCCGAGAGGAGCCAAGGGATTTTGAACCGGTCGCGCCGATAGGTGCAACCCAGACTCTAAACTTATTTTTTTCATCTCCTTGCATAATTTTATTTGAAAAATTAAAAAGTGAGGTTCAAATAAAAGAAAATTATAAAAAATATAAGAGAATATATTATTTAAAAAAAAATATATGGTTAAAAGAGGAAAAAAATAAAGTGAAAAATAAATTTAAAAGAAAAAAGAAAAATTTGAAAAAAGAAAATAAAGAAAAATATTAAAATAAAAAGTGAAGAGCAAAAGGAAAAAATATATACATAATTATAAAAAGAAAGTATATTATTTAAAAGAAAATCTATGTTTGTAGAAAAAATAAAGAAAGAAGGAAAAATTTGATAAAAGAAAATAAAGAAAAATATTAAAATAAAAAAAAAAATTACATAATTACAAAAGAAAATATATTATTTAAAAGAAAATTTATGTTTGAAGAAAGAAATAATGTGAAAAATAGTTAAAAAATAAAAATAAAAATATATATTAAAGGAAATTGAGAGAAAATATTTGAAAAAGAAAATATAAGAGCATTAAAAAAGAAAAGAAGAAATTAAGAGAAATAAAAAAAAAATAATAAAAAAAAGAAAAATTATAAAATTTAAAAAGAAAATAAGAATTATTTACGGTGAAGTGAGTGTTATAGTGGACATCCCCTAATAAAAAAACCACACAAAACACGATTCGAAGGTAAGTGAATTTTTCTATTTTTTCATCCTTGTCGGTACTTGCTAATAATAATATGGAGGAGCTTAGATCAACTGTAACCACCTTGACTGGTGCCATGAACCGTTTCATGGAGCAGGTTAAGGGAGTGGAAACTAGAATAGGAAATATTGAGGCGGGTTTAAGTAACAACGCCTTAGGCCAGGTGATTAGTTGATTAGAATTTCTTGTCAGGCTGCTGCCGTAGGTGCTGTGGTTTCAGAGGAAGGACCACTTCAACGACCACGAACTGAGGACGATTTGAAGGATATAAGCCGACTCCCTGACAGCGTGAAAGAATTACGATCTTTCGATGGTAATCCAACTCAATACATATCGTGGATACGCTCGGTGGAGAGTATTCTTAAGGATTTCGAAATCGTAAGACAAAAACACATTTATCGAGCCATTGTCCAAAGCATACGCCAGAAAGTGGTGGGTGCTGCGGACACAGCATTGATTTCATACAACGTGTTTGACGACGATTAGAATGAACTCAAAAAGATTCTGTCCCTCCACTACGCCGATAAGAGAGACATTCAAACCTTGGAACATCAGTTAAATCAGCTTTCTCAAGGTTCTTCAAAAATGGACGAATTCTATGCTTCGGTGAATCATCAGTTATCACTAATCATTAATAAACTAAAGACTGAATCCTATAGTCAGGAAACTGTGAGGGCACTTATAGAGACTTATAGGAATAGGGATTTGGATGTATTTGTGCGTGGTTTGAGTACAGATTTGTCGCGGATGATTATTATTCAGAAACCGAAAACCCTTCCAGAGGCATACTCCGCTTGCTTGGAGTTGCAAAATTTAACTATGAGAAATAACATCCTACATATTAAGGGTAATAATAGAATCACTGTTCCAACCTCGATCGGAACAGCAGATAGGCAATTTCCTCCTCGACCACCAAAGTCTTACCCAATACGTCAAAATAACTACTGGTAGCCTAGGAATTATAAACAAAATTGGCGAAGTGGTTATAAACCTCAAAATTTTCGTGAGGAGTTTTATGACTCTAAATTGAGGCCACCAATTCCTCCTCGTTATCCTGTGACCAAAAGTGAACCAATGGATGTTGATAAAACAATTCAATCACGTCGAATTAATTATATCAACAATCCGAGATTTATGGCTAAAAGCAATCAACCCGAAGAATATATTTCAAACAAACAACCACTATTGCATCATATCGAAGCCCAGGAGGAAAATGCCAGTGGGGCACAAGATGATATTGCCCAGCCAGATATAGTCGATGAAGTAAATTTTATGGGGGTCAGCCGTCAAGCTTACATAGAATACAAGACTCCGAATAACAAAGTGTTGGAATTCCTGATTGACGCAGGCTCAAACAAGAACTTCTGTAGTCCTCTTTTGTCTAAGGGTTCCACACTTTTAACCAATCCAATATTGGTTCGATCAGCGGGAGGAGATATCTTAATTAATGAAAAAGTGGAAGGTCAGTTCTTTAAGTTTGCAGGAATAGATCTAGCAATATCTTTCTATATATTGCCTGGACTTAAAACTTTTGATGGTATAATTGGTGATGATACCCTTAAGCAACTAGGTGCTATAGTTGATCGTAGAGAAAATATCCTTATTTTGTAAAACAATATTCACATTCCTCTTAAAGAAAAAGTTTCTGTTGAAATAAACTATGTTATTGATGACGAATTCCTTGATGATATTAGGATTAGGTTAGATAAGCTAATAGATAAATATAAATCCTTGTTCGGACCATTAGATGGTAGTGAACTAGCATCAACGAATGTCCAGGCAGAAATTAGAACTAGTACGGAAGAACCGATTTACACAAAAAGTTATCCTTATCCAGTCTGCATGAGGGAAGAAGTAGAGAGGCAAATAGGAGAGCTGCTCTCAGAAGGAATTATACGACCTTCGAAAAGCCCATATAATTCTCCACTTTGGGTAGTGCCCAAGAAACCTAAACCCAGTGGTGAAAAACAATACAGAATGGTTGTTGATTTCAAGCGCCTGAATTCTGTAACTATTTCAGATACTTATCCAATTCCAGATATTACATCGACTCTTGCTAGCTTAGGGAATGCCAAATATTTTACAACAATTGATCTTACATCAGGTTTCCATCAAATAACCATGAATCGAAAAGATATTCCGAAAACGGCATTTTCAATGGCAAATGGTAAATTTGAATATTTAAGACTTCCTTTCGGTTTAAAAAATGCTCCGGCTATATTTCAGAGAATGATAGACGATGTCCTTCGCGAGTACATAGGACAAATTTGTTTTGTCTACATTGATGATATCATTGTGATCGGAAAAAATGTCGAAGATCATTTAAAGAATTTGGACACAATATTCGCTAGGCTTCGTGAGGCCAATTTAAAAGTCAATCTCGATAAGACGCATTTTATGAAAACCGAGGTAGAATTTCTTGGATACATCGTTGGTTCTGAGGGAATCAAACCAGACCCCACCAAAGTCAAATCTATTGAGAACTTGTTACCACCCACAAACCTGAAGGAATTAAAAAGTTTCTTGGGTATGACTTCATATTACAGGAGATTTATCCGAGACTATGCAAAAGTTGCGAAACCTCTCACAATTTTAACCAGGGCGGAATACGCTCAAGTGAAACCTTAACCGATGAAGCTCTAAAAGCTTTCGAGGCATTAAAATCATTATTGACGACAGCGGAGATTTTATCTTTCCCAGATTTTGAAAAGCCTTTTAATTTGACAACAGATGCCTCTAATACGGCATTGGGTGCTGTACTGTCACAAGGTGAAATTGGAAAGGATAAGCCAATAGCTTATATTTTTCGCTCGCTCAGCAAAACTGAAGAGGGGTATGCTACTAATGAAAAAGAGATGTTAGCCATCGTATGGGCTTTGAATAACCTTAGAAATTATTTATATGGTGCTAGGAAGATCCGAATCTATACGGATCATCAACCCTTAACCTTTGCATTGGGTAATAGAAATTTTAACGCAAAATTAAAAAGGTGGAAGGCACGCATAGAGGAGTATAAGCACGAATTTATTTATAGGCCTGGTAAATCAAATCACGTGGCTGACGCTCTCTCAAGATTAAAAACCATATCTAACCATTTATATTACTCTGCTACTGACACAGCTAGCGAAGGAATGCCTGTTGATTTGGAAAATACTATAACTGCCACTGAAGACAATGGGAGTGATATGGGTAACACCTTAACTGCATCTGAGGGTCGAGAAGATGACGGACTTTCGTCAGGAGCAACGGTTCACAGTGCCGAAGAGGACTGATTTAATACCGCACGTAGAAGTTCCAATCAAAGTCTTTAGGAATCAGATTATAATCGGAATCGGAATGGACATGGTAGCGGTTGAGGAACCACACCGTGGGTTTACTAGACACTTTGTATCAGCGAGAGAATGGACTGAAGAGGCGCTTACTTCAATATTAAAAGAGAAACTTAGACCAAATGTTCTAAATGGTATCAAGATACCCGAAAAACTACTTGGCAGCCTACAAGAGATTTATATTGATCATTTTTCTAG
This sequence comes from Sarcophaga carnaria, assembly GCA_958299815.1. Lineage (NCBI taxonomy): Eukaryota > Metazoa > Arthropoda > Insecta > Diptera > Sarcophagidae > Sarcophaga > Sarcophaga carnaria. Next base: position 68,255,790 of record OY283149.1, on the reverse strand, counting down.
ATATAAGATTAGGATTACGCAAAAAATGGTAACGGATATTACATCGAAGGAACGTCAATTCCAGATAATTGAAACTGAACACAGACGAGCACATCGTAATGCTAGGGAAAATAAAGAACAAATTTTAGAGCAATTCTATTTTCCACAAATGAATGCTGGCATTAAGAAATACAGTGCTTGACAAAACAATGGAAACTTTTTCAAAAATGTACTTAATCGGACGAAAATTTAACATGTTTTTTAAAAATCGGCAAAACATTTGTGGAGTTTATTAATATGCACTGTTATTAACGTTTATGTATATTAAAATGATGTATAAAAATGAATTATATAATTCAAAAATTAAAAAAGCTTCCAAAGTTTCCAATGTTTTGTCAACATCAAATATGTGAATAGAATTATTTTTTTTTTATTTACTGAATTATATAGTCTTTTTATATATTTTTTAAAATACAGAAATTTTAATAACAGTGCATATTAATAAAAGGCATTAATATTTTGCCGATTTCTTAAAAAGATTTTTAAATTTTCGTCCGATTGTAACACATAAATAAATTTTTGAAAAAGTTTCCATTGTTTTGTCATGCACTGTATGTCGCTAGGTGTGATGTTTGTAATCGGTGTAAATATGACAGAAAACCTCCACACATACATCACCAAAGAACTCCGGATCCAAATTACCCATGTGAGATTCTTCATATGGATATTATGGAAATTCAGGGGCAAAAGTTCATTTCATGTATAGATAAGTTTACAAAATTCGCAAAACTATTTAGTATTAAGGATAGGTCGTTAATACAGGTGAGGAAGAAATTGATTAAAATTTTACATTATTTTACAGTGCCAAAAATACTGGTCACTGATAATGAAGGTAGTTTTTTAAGCCCGTTGGTAGAAACTTTTATTAAATCATTGGGAATTCAGTTATATCTTACGCCTTCACAACGAAGTGAGGTAAATGGACAAGTTGAGAGATTATACTCAACAATAATCGAAATATATAGGTGTCTGAGGACAGAACATCCAGATTTATCGGTCAAAGAATTAATTGATACCATACATTCGGTAACAAAGAAAAGACCTCGAGACTTGTTTTTTAATAAGTTTGGAGAGATAAGTTATGAAAAGCTATTGTCCACACAGAGGAAAGTAAACAGAAATCTTAGACACTTACTGAAGAGAAATATGGCAATCCGAAATGCAAGATTGAATAAAAAAAGGCAAAGTCCGAAAAATTATAGGAAGGGTGACAGAATTTATGTTGCTATTAAAACTATTAAGGGAAAGAATAAGGCGCTGTATAAAAAGAAAGTAGTTGAAAGAAATAATAGGGCAACAGTGCTGACAAGGAGTGGAAGAAAGATTCACAAAGAGCATATTAAGAATATAAAAGGGGCAAGTCCAAAAAATTTTTTTAAAACTTAACTAATTTCACTTCTATGTAAATGTTTCTTAAATAAAAAAATTTTAAAATAAAGATAATAATAATTTGAATTTGTAGAAGTAATTATTAAGCAAATGAAAAGATTTATAATAGATAAGTTATCCCTTGAACAAATGGGCTCAAAATTTAAGCGGAAAGCATGTATTTATGCTGGGGTTCAACTCCCCATGGGTCCCATCAGAACTAAGGGAATACGGAAAAAATAAGAAATAATAATAAGAAAAAATAATAAGAGAAAAATATGAAAAAAAGAGGAAGAAATAATATTAAAAAATTTTGAAAAAGGAATTATTTTTTAACAAAAATATGAAAAATTATAGATTAAATAAAAATATATGCTATATATAAAAAAAAGTGGCTCTGCCAGAATTTTACTAATCTTTACTATTTTACAAAAAATATGGCTTTGCCAGAATTTTAATAAATTTTAACACTTTACAGACAATATGATTTTCCTGTTAACCGTACTTCTTATATCTCACATGGGCATTCTCACCCCACACGTTATGATACTTCTATTGTAACACTAAGAGCTGGAAACGTGTGGACAATAAATGGAAATATGAAATTGATTCAGGTTATTAATTTGGAGGACTACACCACAATTGCCAATAATGTAACGACGATAGTTCAAAAATATCTACCACCTAGTCAGAACAAGGATATCATCAACTACTATCTTGCACAGGTGCAGGAGAGACTGACTGAACTTATGGGTATAAGAAACAAAAAGAAAAGATCATCAAGATTGGATAGGTTCTGCATGGAAGTGGGTAGCTGGGCACCCAGATGCCACCGACTGGAATGAAGTTTTGAAAACACAAAACGCCATAATCACAAATAACAATGAGCAATATAAAATCAATACGCAGCTCCTGAATGCGACAAACGAAGTTGTACAGAGGACTAATGCACTTGTTTCTAGAATGAATGAAATTGGTAAGGGAAATGAGGCCGAGAGAATTGGACAGAGAACGATAAATCAGGTGCTCGTTCTAAAAGATGCCATCGAGGAATTAGTAAGGGCGTGTCAAATGGCTAAGAGTAGGATTGTTAACACGAACCTTTTGGATAGAACCGAAATTGAAGAAATCATTACGAAAATGGAAACTTTACCATACTCTAATGCGATTGAAGCCATCGAATATGGAGGACCTACAATCTACACCAATGGTACTTTGTTGTTACATATTGTTTCCATCCCAAAGTTGAAAAAGGACTTTTATCATCGGCTTATTGCGAGACCTGCAATCAAGTCTAATAAACAGATTGAATTGCAATTTAATGAAATCCTGATCAGTCAGAATGAAACTTTTGGAGTAAGGACCCCCTGTCTATATATAAATAACATAACAGTATGTCTTCCCTTAGCCAGTTATCAGAAGACAGCTGTGTACCTCGTCTGCTGAAAGGTGGAACTGCCAATTGTCAATATAGGACAGTAGAGGCGCAGATTGTCGAGATGATTACCTCCGATATGGTCTTCCTAACTAACTTCATCGGCGTCATTTCACGGGATCATAGTGAATTACTGAACGGTACCTACCTGATACAGCTTTTTAATGAAACGATATTGCTTTGGAATGAAACATTTTCTAGTACATCCATATCCACAATCCAGCCGTTACCTCTTGTTCTGACTAGTGTCACAAACGAAAGATTACTGGTAGACATTGATCATGTCCACATTATCAGCATAAACAATATCGATAGAATCCACTACCTGAAAATAAGGTCAAATCTGTCTCTTGGAGGCCACATTGGTATAATAATTATGATGAGCGTTTGCTTGGGGATACTGTGGTATAAGATAACCAGACGTCTCAACCTGCCAGCACTAGAAGTCCCTCCAACAGTTGCCTGCGGGACGCAGACATTTGAGGAGGGAGGAGTTAACGGTGGTGTTGGCTCAGTCAGCAGAATAAATTCTGCACAGTAAGCTATTCTTTATTTTTCAGCGCGCACCTGTGTCCGATCAAGTTACACGGTGGGAAACAAAATTGTAGTTAGCGGTATGCACCTGTGTCGGATCAGGTTGCAGTATGTGAAAATATTGTTTCTGCTGGGTCAACATCTACAGCAAACATGTGGTGGTGCAACGCGATCGCGAGATGGGATGAGCATGCTTGGTTGAGGACAAGCACATCAGTCTGGGTTGTGCGGTCCGATTTAACGGTCGAGTAAAATAATTAAGTTGTGTTAAATAATTAATATTAAATGAGTGATCGTAAGAAATAATTATTCGTGTCCTTAACTAATTGTTAATAGTTGTAAAAATACTTATTTGTGCTAAATAAATTAATTCCATTTAAAAGAATTGTGTTTCCTTTATGTTGTCGGTTCAGTTGGTCGAACCGACCTAATATATTTTTTAATCAAACGGTTCAAGGTTCCTTAACTTGTAAACATGTCCATTGTTTTTGTTTTTGTAGCTTTTGTTTATTATTTTAATTTTAAACGATAACACCATTTCCATTTTCTTAACAATATGTTTCTTTTTTTTATTATAATTTTCTGTTGGTTTTTTTATTTCCTATATTTCCATAATTTTGAATGCTCAATAAGCCGACTTGAATTCTATGGGTGGTGTCCTCTCTTTTAACACTTTTTTAAAACTAAAAATTTCCCCATGTTTTAACGTATGTACTTCTGGTATATCGAGAATTAAGGCGTCATCCGTTTGGTCAGCGTATCAGTTAAAAACCTTTGGATATTTTTCAAAATAAACTTTGACCCAAAATAGTACGGTTTTGCATTAGTTTGCGCTCTACTTTACTGTATTTTACGTGCTCCCTTGCAAATGGCTAATCCCTTTTTTGACAGAAAAAAATTATATTTTTGCAGTTCTAAATTGATTTTTAGTAGTGCTTACGGATATAAAGGAATCTTTTGCTTAGTAAGCGAAGTATCGTTTACAGAGTCGCTGTATGCTAGTAATTAGTGTATTGGCTCATTAGGCGTGAATGCACGGTTCAAACGCCAGATCCGACATCTCCAACAAAACGAAATATGAACAAAAATTTCACCGGCGACTTCAACTTGCAGATTTCTGGAAAAAATTTGAGAGAAAAAAAAGCCATGAAACGTTTCTTAAAAATCTGTCGTTCAGAATTCACTTTAAACTGTGGATCCCGCTACTCACGTATAAAATGAACACACACAAAATAAGTGGTAATCGTGACTCAAGGGTTGTAATGACCAACTATGTATGTACATAAGTACAATGTATTGTTCACGTAACGTTTTACTGCGTCTGCTACTTTGATGTGTGGTGACTATGTAGAATACAAAACATCGGTTTTGTAAATTAATTGTAAGTTTTTCTGTTAACTGTATCTCTTTTTGAGTTGTGTAAGTTGTGTTAACATTTGCAGGAGCTTTTTATGTTATGGATGTATGCGATACTAAGTACAAGGCGTGTATATATTTTGTCATTTATTGTATAATGTATAAAATATATTTGTTTAGATAATTAACCACCTCTTTCTTTTATATTTTAACTTTAGAAAATTGGTTGATTAATAATTAAAATTTGAATTTCAACCATATCCAGATGGACCACACTATATCCAACAACTGAAATCTCTATTAAAGTTTCGTTATTGCCTTTTTTTACTGCATTTACTCAATATTCAGGCCCACATCCTTTAAACCAAATATTTAACCTGACTATTTAAACTATACTGTACTGATGCGACGTTAAAAGCACTGAGTATTTTATTTAAATTTATTTCACATTCGCTTTAAATGATCAATATTTTATTTTACGCATATATTCAGTGCAATTTTCTGGGGGCCATCGAACAATTGTGAGTCTGATGAGGCATACAAAATTTCATTTGTTGGTAGACATCCAGTATTCGGAGGCCAACGATTAACAAGCAATTGAGCTGAACTGAAAAATGAAAAATACAGAGGCTTTTCCATATTATTTAAATGGTTTTTGGTTATTGAAGTGATTCGTGATGAATGGCAGGGATTTTGTGGCTGTGAGAAATAAAATATTTTTAAAAAAGGATTCTTTTCAAAGATTGTACAGTTGTAATAAAAATTGGCACAATTGGGAGCTACCGCAACTAAAAGTATTATGAGAATATTATTATAATCAGTTCATTATATTTTAACCTTTTTTTAATTTTATTTCACTTCACTAGCATAAAATGTTTTCGACATCAATCAATAATTAATATAGTTTAAGCAAATTTAGGCCCATTATTACAACTTGCCGCTGAACTTGCGTTTAGTTAAAGGTACCTTTAACGATAGGGAACTGTAAAGTTACCTTTAACTTATTTTCGTTATTACAACTTACAGATAAAATAAAGTTAACTGTTTTCAAAAATATAGCAGTGTCGGAGCAATGCTTAAATTAAACAAGTTTTTTTTAAAGCAGTAGCAACGAAGGGCCACTTTTTTGTTGTTGTGTTTCCTCACTTTGCTCATATTTAAAGTTGCCATATTGAAAATAATATATAATATGGCAAGTTCAAACATAAACTTAACTTTAAAAGTTACCAGTCGTATGATCTTCTCTTTAGCTTAACGCTCAATTCTACCTTATCGTCCACTTATAATAATGAAGAACAATTTATGTGCCTGTTAAAATTCTCCCTTTAGTTAACGGCAAGTTGTAATAATGGCCCTTAATATAAAGTTTTAACTTAACATGATAACAGTTGATCTATGTATATTTAGAATTTAAAAGTTTTATGTCAGAAATTAAATTGTTTTTAAAGCAAATTAACAAAAACTTATTGTAAAAAGCATTGGCAAATATGAAAAATGTATACATAACATACATAGTTGGTCAACCCTTCAGTACGACCTAGCTTCTCTAACCATCTAACCATGAGCCGTGGGACTTCCATGACAATTTTGTGAGAAACTTTTCATGGCAATTTTATTTACTCTTAAATTTTTTTGCCAGAAATCTGCTGAGCGGAAGAAATATATTTTTTTTATACTTCGCTTTGTTGGAAATGTCTGACCTGGGACAGTGGCCTCACTTCTAGTAAGCTACCGACTAGACTATAATTAATACATAATTGATAATTACAACCCTTTGTTGTGTGCTTTAATTTTATACATGAGTGGTGGGACCTACAGTTTAAGGTCGATTCCGAACGACAGTTTTTTGAGAAACTTTTCATGGCAATTTTATTTGCTCTCAGAGTTTTAGCCAGAAATCTGCTGAGAGGAAGTCGCCGAAGAAATAATTTTTGTATTTTGTTTTGATGTCTGGCTTGGGGCTCGAACCCTCGCTTTACGTCTAATAAGCCAACACACTACTACCTACTAGACCACGGCGAAATACTGTAATTAATGGACTATATAAACGGCGATCAACAATGACTAACCCATGCGTCTGTGAGTAATAACCGCTATTAAGCACTGTGCTCTTGAGTACGGAAAGTCTGCTCATCATTAATAAGAACCGTGAATAAAATTGTTAGCGTTGTATTGTTAGGTTTTACTTAAATAAAATCAATAACAATTAAATGTGAATAATTTCTTTTATTTTAATGGCAATCATCGAATTCTCGATAAGTAAAGCAAAATTTAAAAAGCTTAAAAAAATTGAGATATTATATTAAACAATAAATAACAATAATAAACTGTCTTAATTTAGTAGACCTATTTACCTTGAACAGTTGAAAGTGCAACCGTTTTTTTATGCTAAAATTCACATTTGACATACACTATTTATCACACAAAATCAGTTAATGTATGGAGTTTATTTAGAGGTAGAATTGCCTACAAACATCATACATACTTACTTACTTAATTGGCCATTAACAACCGGATTGATGTATTTAGGCCAGCCGCAACACATCTTTCTAGGCGCCTCTGCTTCTTGCGCACCTACGCCATTTGGTCCCACTAATCGATGACAGGGCTAGTCCTCTTCTTGGCGTACTTCCTTAGATCCACGCATCAATTACCCATCTCGGTGGAGCATCCTCCTCCATTCGAACGACATGGCCAAGCTAGCACAACCGCTGGATATTAATACGCTGCACAGCGTCTATGTATGTCGTTGAGGAGTTCATACAGCTCACTGTTGGATCGCCAACTCGCACTGGAGCGAAGATCTTAGTAGGACTTTTCTCTCGAAGTAAGCGTCATACATACATATAACAAAAAAACACTTTTAAAAGATATTAAATACTTTTGCAGATTGTTCAGTGTCCATTAGGGCATTTGTTTTTGATGATGTGCAGTCTTGTCTACGTTAAAAACTTGCTGAGTGCAAGAACATCCACCTCTTTACTTATGTACTGTAGAAAATAAAATGTTAAATGTTTGAGAACTACAATATCAGTGGTACTCACCTTTTTTCTAATAGCAGTGCTTTTAATATTATCATGAACAAACCCTAACCAATAACAGTTAAAATAATTGCGCAATAGAGTAACATATAAATGTCAAAGTTAAACTAGTCATCTGTCTTTGATAGAATTTTGCATACCATACGAAATTCTACTATAATCTCTCCTGTATTCTATTTCACAATCATTGATGGCTAACTAGTGTCTGATTTTCCACACATTGTCAGTATTTTATTGCATTTGAATGTGTTCAACTATCGATCCTAATTTGACACAACACATGTTATTGTGTCCGTATGACACTTGTTTATGTTTCTATATACATACATACGTGTGTTTTGAATTCACGAGCTTTACTGAATTTTTTTAGCTGTTAGTTGCTATTCGGTTGTTCGGAAAGTAATTTCTTTTTTTTGTGGAAATAAAAAATAAATAAAATATCAAGTCTTTTCAGCAATTATGTTTATGAAGACCGTCATGCTTTTATCATCATAAAAATTTGTGGAAATGAAATACAGTTTTCGTATAATATCAATCAAGTGGTCATAAACAGTTGAATTTGATAATTTTAACCTCAATCCGATCTCACGTGTTGTTATTCGCCGGTTCGAATCAACTAATGCCTTTTTTGCGTCTTTATCAGCTTCAACCGGCCTTCCCGAACGTGTTGCATCTTCGACATCACAATTGCTGTATCGAAATTTAGCGAACCACTGGCGTACTGTCAACACATCTTCTCCATACACATCAGACAACTTCTTTCTGGCTTGAACAGCATTCTTATCCTCTCTGAAGTAAAACAGTAAGGTATGTCGAAAATGCTGCTTATCGCTCTCCCTATTTAAAAGGACACCAACCAAAAACTACTGCGTATAATTAATTGGAATTTTTCACACACAAGTTTTGCTATATGGGCTCTCAAAACGTATAAAAATTATTAGGCCTAAGTGTGAAGTTGGGTGCAAAAAGTAAATTTAAATCCTCTGTCGGGAAAAAACGAAATTACTTTCCTAACAATCCAATATTTTACACCCGTGTGATATTGGCAGCATGACTTTTGTATGATAGAGTAACGACTGTGTTGTGCCGGAATAAAATAGAGAAGTTTTAAAAATGACCACAAAAACGATATTGTTAGTGATAGACGTACAAATTTTACTTGAAAAGAAATTAAAAAAAAATTGCTTTTTAGAAGCTGAAAGCTTTTTTCAATATTTGTTTACTGGATCTTTAATTTAATGCTTAAATAATAATACGTGTTAAAATCTTAGAATTTGGAGAAAAATGTTGTTACCATTCGAAATCGGATATAAATTCTGCTATGGCAGTTGTTGTAAATTTTTGTAAAAAAGCTGTAGCGTCAGCCTTTTTTATGCAAATGTGGGCACGGAAATTCTGTAGGTAAGATTCAGTGTTTACGGATAGAATGCGATCTTCTTCAGGTATGTCTAACAATATCTTCTTATATTTTTATTGATTAGCAGCATTTCGAGAGACGCATGCACATTCGAGTTTTTGTAGCAATATTTTGTTAGTTTTTGATAGCAAAAAGCACTCAGGGGATAGCCCCTACTTATGCAGTGCATTGTGTTTAAACTATGAACATATTGAAGGAGGGAGAAAAGAGGAAGTGATGTTTATAGACTTTACATTTAAATATGTATATCTATATTATAAGTGATAGTCTGGTAGGTAGTGTGTATGAGCCCACGGTTCAAACCCCAGATTAATTTCAATATAAAAAAATATTTCTACGGCGATTTCCTTCCTAAATGTCGACTTTAAACTGTACGTCCCGCCACTCATGTTTAAAATTAACACACATATCAAAAGCGATGTGAGAAGCTAGTTCGTAATCCTGACTAAAGAGTTATAATGACCAATTGTATATGTATTTATGTAGCAGAGATCAGCAATGAGTATTCAAAAAGATGAGTAGAATCGAATCATACTCATAATTTCTTATATTTATACCTGTTCATACTTTTTTTAATATAATGCAACCTTTACTAAATGTTTAGAAACTAATTAAGTCCACAGTTATTTTTTTTATAAGCTTTAAGCAAATAAATTAGTTTTTGCATTATAAAGAACTGTGCTGTAGGCAAAAGAATTATATGTGAGGTAAAAGCAATCAGTTTCTCCAGATTTTATCAAAAACGTAGTTTTATTTAAAAGTATAATAAGACCTTTTTGACTCCAAATCTTATCTAAGATCGTACACCAAAGGCAACAATCTTATCGGTAGTTTTTATAATCCCAGCTGATTAATATTTCTAACCTATAATAAGTCAAAGCTTGCACTCAGCATTATCTCTTGCGTATTTGCTTTCATTTCCTTTCCACTTCTTATTTCTGTTTTATATATTGTATGCACATGTATTGTATATTATTTTACATTGCGGAATTTTATAAATTTTCTTTTTTTGAAAACCAAATACGAAGTGGATTATTAAACATTACATAGAAGGAAAACATCTCAAACAATGTTTATGCGATACGCACTGCATAAATAGTTGCCATCCCCTGAGTGTAGGTCTTATGACAAAAAAAATTTAAATGAAGTGGCCAAAAAAAAACTCCAAAAAAGTTGTTTAAATTTTTAAAGAATAATTTTGTTTGAAAACAAATCTAAAAAGCTTTTGTAAAACATGAAACAAAGAAGCGAACTAAAATAAATTAAAATCGTTTAAAAATTAAGTGTATTTCTGGGAAAAATTGCTATCGTTTCTGTTACTGATTCATGAGGGCTTTTTGTTCATAAAATTTTTTTAGACAACAAAACAAAAAATTTGTTAAAACGATTTCATTATTATAGGGCGTATGGGCATATCGGTAAATGTAGAAAATAAACATTCGCGTATTTCAACGTTCAATTGGTAAATTTTTAGTTTTGCTGCCCCTTTATTCGTAATAAATTCTTTACATACATATACATATACACTGGGTGTATATATACATATGTATGTAGTAAATACATTTTATTGTAGAAAAAAAACTGTTTTAAACAATTTATTTCATTATGCAATATATGACAACGATTTTTCTGATTGTCTGTTCACCGTTATTTAAATATTTTGCTTTTTTATTCAATGCCTCTGGTTTCGATGCCGGGACTTTGTTTGTGTTTGTAATTGTGCGTTTTGTCTTAAAAAATCAAACTGTTTGTGCATATGTATGGCATTCGTAAAGTGTTATTTATTGTTGTAATAAAATTCGTTTGCATTTCGTTATTTTATTTGTTTGCTGTACGACTGAATCGAAAATATTTATGCATTTGCCATCATCATACGTTCATTTGTTATTATTTTATTTGCTTTCATTCGTTTGCAAGTGTCATGCACTTGTTTTATGTACAAACACACAAACAAACTTATTTACACACTCGGGTATACTGTCCCATAGTTATTGAAAATGCGTATTTTAGTTGTTAACTATTTGTGTATACTTGTAGTTTGTATGTATGTATTTGTCGTATGCTGTACATGCACATACGAGTATGTACATGTGGTAAAATAAAATACAAAGATTTGTTTTGTGAAAATATTTATTAAATTCACAAAAAAAAAATAACGAAAACACAAACATATTGAATTATATTGCCATGTATGTACGTTTATATGTAAGTACTCTTATCAAATAGTAGACAAGGTGTTATCCTTACCAGGGATCAGCAATGCATAGTTTTTTCGCTACTAATAAGCACTCACGAAAGTCTAAATATAAGTGAGCCAACAATATTGAAATTCAACTACTCTGATTCATTCGTACTCACTACAACGTTGATTTATAAGTATGAGTACAATGAGTATGAGTACAACGTTAACATCAAACTCATAACATTCGAAATATGTTTGATTCATAAGCCTAGTCATTTAGATTCAGAACTTTAGAAAAATACTTATAATACTCATAAATGATTGGAGTGATTCGAGTCATACATCAAAATTTACAGTCTTAGTTGTTGTTGCATTTACAAAAAAGGACACATAAGCAAGCAGCAAGCAGACCAAACCCTTAACCTTCCAGTGAGTATTGCAGTGTTCGTACGCAATTCATAGTTTCTTTGTAATTCTTGTAACTGTTGAGTCATGGAGAGTCGAAATCAACAAATTCATACGTATTGTTAAGTATGAGTACGATGAGTGCTGCAAACTTTGAATATGAATAGTATGAGTATGATATTAAAATAAGCATGGATGCGTATAAGTATCAGAAATTCTGAGTATGATTCGATTCTACTCACCTTTTTGAATACTCATTGCTGATCTCTGATCCTTACTTACACCGAAAAAGCTAAGGTTCATCAGAGCAATAGGGTTGAGGGAGACATTATTGACTGTGGTAGCACTACTTAAGTGCATGTATGTATATGACAATATAATCCAATACATCTGCGTTCTTATCTATACCAAAGTTTTTTCGTTCTGATTCAGTTAGTACAAAAGTTCTGTGAGCGATGTCTACTTAGTCTGATGCAGGACTCAAACCTTTTCTCATTTAATTACCATCAAAAGTTTAGATTGTGTCAAACCTGAATGACTTGAAAATTGTATTCAGAGTTATCAGAGCAAACTTTTTCCAAACTCTTTGCCTTTTTCCACAAATGGATTCTGGCCCAACTCGTTTTCTTTGAAATTGTGCGGATATTGACAGAGCATATATTGAATTTATTATTCACTGTGCTTAAAATCGCTTCCCAAACTCTGTAATAGTATGGCAAATCTATGGAATTTTGAATGCGGACAAGAAGTTAGATTAAGTAAAGGGGAAAAAGGTCCACTTACGCCAGAATTTTGGCCCAGTGTGACACCAAAATAAATTCTTTCCGGAGATCAAACATTCTCTAGTAAAAACCAACACGAGTTCAAAGTGTATCTTGCTGTTGCAGCAATCTTTCTATTAGAGAGCTCGATCATAGTTGCCAGAAAAAAAATTACAAATCACAAAACATGTCTTTACCAAAAGGACAGTGGACTCCAGGATTGCTATTGTGCAATGGATGCCAATGTGATCTAAGGACACGTGTCCAGCAGAGTCTAGCAATAATAAATGTACCCTCTTGCTACCAATGACATTAAGCTTCCCTATAATGAGTGAGGATAATATCCAATTTAACTGAAGCATTCGTTATTCCTATGCTCTTCAACTTGTCGTAGATTTCGTGATCAGAAAGAAATGCAATTTCCGACGATATTCCTATTCCTTTGATTGATCCAAAATTTCCCTGAGAAATCCTCGGCATTCACTGGCAAGCATGAACGTTGAAATTACGTTCATTAGGGATTTAATCGCAGCCTGACTGTCCGAGTAAATCAGGAGATCTTCAGCGAAACCTGCCTTGAAAACATTGCAGTGTTCAGGCAACCTATAAAACAGTTTAATATCAGCACTCTTAATAAATATTCCTCAAGGGCCCCATTGGAAACCTATAGATCTTCAGACCAGAATTCCCTAACTGGAGTTCTAAAATCGAATGTTCTATTCAAAACTTGTATGGAATCGACCCTAATGCGTCTGTATTTTGCCAAAGTAATCCATAGTCTAGATTGGACCAGTATTTTTCTGTATTGAATCTTACTGCCACGAACTCAGTCATCTGCCTTAATAGGAGGTCAGTGGGGAGTTATAGCAAATAATGCCTTGGTTTCAGAAAAACTGATTGCCTACGTACTTTGTAAAAGTAATCCATAGTCTAGATTGGACCAGTATTTTTCTGTATTGAATCTTACTGCCACGAACTCAGTCATCTGCCTTAATAGGAGGTCAGTGGGGAGCCAATTGATTATAGCAAATAATGCCTTGGTTTCATAAAAACTGATTGCCTACGTACTCTGTCTGCCAGCCGATAGGGGTATTGGTATTTGCACGTCGTCCACCAGATATGTACACCATATGGAAATGGCGTTACATCCTTTAACATTAAAATGATAAACAAAAGCTACATAAACAAAAACAATGGACTTGTTTACATGATTAACAAATATACAAAAATATAGCAACAACATCAATATAAAAAAGGGATAAACAAGTAAACAAACAGGCAATAACAACACTGCAAGGTCAAAGGTAAACAAAATACGCAAACAACAATAACGTAAACAGCATGTTTACATTTATAGAGATTTCGCAAAGGCAAAGACATTTTCTCTCCTTTAAGATTATTCATCAGACTGTTTACCTTGCGATATAAAAGGCAAAATAAAGCAGGCAACGGGGTCAGTAAAAATTCAGTCAGTCTTGTGTGAAGACCCGTTGAATAAAAGATCGCTATAAAGATCGGTAGAACAATTGTTATCGTTTACGCAAACGAGTGTAAAGCAGAATAAGAAACAAAGCAATTTGTGTTGTTTACATCAAGTTGTGGACAGTGGCGCACAGAATTGTGCGAACAATAAAGAAATTAATTAAAATTGAACACAAATTTATTTTTATTTTTATTTCAATCTACGAACTAATGTTTCAAACGTTTTTAAAAAGTATAAATATAACAATATATAAGAAATGAGGAATACTGTTCTATTCAGAAAACTTGACATACTGTTTCCCTCAATGTTTGTTCATATATTCTGAATTCAATAAACATGAGAAGTCAAGTGATTAAACGGCTAAAACTTATGGGTGCTTCGACCAAGTATTATAATAATTAAATAGTTTAATGATAATATTTGGAATAATTGTTTTTAAAATTATAATTTGTCCACATTTTTTTTTCTTAGCATTTAAAATAATTTTTTATGTTATGTTACTGTAGGAAATATTAAAATTTTGGCGTATCACCTTATTTATTTTTTTAAACTAATTTATCATATTAATTAAAATTACACTATGTGACAAATACAACACAAAAATTTTCCCGAGTAACTAGCTAGTATAAGATGTTCAGTTAGTTGGGTCGAACTCAAAAATACTTTTTTTATATTTCTCGAACCCTCCGAAAACGGTTTTTTTTTGATCTTTTCACACAAAATTATTGAATATCCAAATATGATTGAACCTATTTTAAAAATCCAAAGTTTTTTAGAAAGGGTATTTTTTAAATCGGTATGCATAAATATATTGTTCAAGTTTAACCATTCTTAATTTCAAAATTTAATTAAAAAATATAAAATAAGTGATGACATTCCGAAAGTGCATTACCTTGTGAAGAGATTGACGCTTTGTTTGATGAAATCGAACAAAAATTACCGTAGTTATAATATAAATAGTATAACAAATTATCAAATGAACTTTCAGATCAAAAAGTTTTGATGGATCTTGATTGCTTATCGCAAAATGTGTCAATTTTACGTTTGCACGACTACCAGAAGTCGGCTAATATTTGTGTTTTTTATTTTGCTTTGCGGCGCAAACATTGTTCAACTTTTGGTGGTCGCTGAAACGTCAAATAGAAACATTTTCCAATAAACAATCAAAATCCATCAAAAATTCTGAAACTGAAAGTTCATTTGACGAGATGACATATATAAAAAATATAACTCGACTGTTAGACTCTTTAAATAATAACTACGGTAATTATTGTTCGATTTCATCAAACGAAGTGTTAATCTCTTCACATGATAATGCACTTTCAGAATGTTATCACTTATTTCATATTTTTTAATTAAAGTTTGCTACTATGAATGCACAAATTTGAGAAAATATGAAAAAAATTTGTATTTACCTTATCAAACCTCAAAGAATATTTAGTCGAATTATATACATGTATATGTAAACCGTTTTAAAGCCCCATACCCTTTCTAAAAAAGTTTAAATTTGCGATTTGGTCCAGAATTGTTTGTGTAATCAATAAATTTCCGTTTCCGTACAGTAAAACAAATTTGGAGTTTTCAAGAAATATAATAAAAAATTTTAAGTTCTACTCAACAAAACTCACAACCTGCACTATGTCATTAGCTGGGTGTATTTAATTTTTTTATTTTATCGCACACTGTTATTATTGTTCAAATTGTAATAGCAAATTTAAAATTTTTGCATGCTAAAAAAAACTTTCATTGTTTTTAAATTAAAATAATTTTTTTAACTCTTCTCTTTATTAATTTTTCCTTAATTTAACATTTATGCATTTATTTATCGTAAACTGGACGCATGCATAATGAAAAAAACTCTTCATCGTTATTCCATATTTTCCTTTCATTTTGTGGCATTAAATTTTCTTTCTTCCAATATCTTTAACAAGAATTTTTGTTTTATTTTTGTGTCTAATATTTCCTCTTTTAAACAGTGCTGTCAGTGTCTTTTAATGTAGGTCAGTTTAGAGAGCGGTAAAATTTGCAAAACCACTCTTTAATTATTTTATTCGTAATTGCGTTTTTATTTGGTCAAATGCTTTAAGGATTCTGCCGCTATCAAATAGCAGATGCCTTAAGCAAAACTTAACGACTGGCAATTGCCTTTAAAGTTATGTGTTGATTCTGTTAATTTCGCTGTCCGCGTTATTTTTTTCTCTTTGTAACTTTCATCACGTGGCAGTCTTCATGTTCTCTCCTCATGTTGCTGTCATCATGTTGCTAGCATTATGTTGCCGTCGGTATATGCGCCAGTTACGATGATTGCTCTTAAAATGTTATTTTACCGGCAGTCGTTAAATACAGACTTTTCGATTTAACAGTAAAGGTAACATTTATAGCTCTTCGAAGGTAATCACAATATTTTTATTTATGTATGATATGTACAGATACTGGCCAATTTATTCCAAACACAATAAGATCTCTGTTAAATATTAATTTTACCAGCTGAGTTGCGGAATTTCCAAATATGGAAATTCAAATTCGATTCGGAAACGTAAACTAATTTTTGAAAAGAACGTTCCAGTGTTGTAGTTTTTTACGTTACCCGTTAAATATTTTATACATATTTACAATCATTCAGCCAGGATTACAACCTAGCTTCTCACACCACTTATGTTGTGTGTGTTAATTTTATAAAAGAGGGGCGGGCCCTACAGTTTTTATTTGATGCCGAACGACAGATTTTTGAGAAACTTTTCATTGCAAATGTATTTACTTTCATTATTTTTGTCAGAAATCTGCTGAGAGGTAGTCGCCGAAGAAATATTTTTTGACATTTCGTTTTGATGTTTGACCTAGGGTTTTAAATGTGGCCTCACGTCTAACAAGCCAACACGCTACCTTCTAGACTACAGCGATTTTTACTGCTCAAAGCGTCAACCTAATGGACAACATTTAGGCTATAAATCCAAAGACATATATAGAGAGTTTTGTTATTTTAATAAATTTAAACTCCCAAAAATATTTTTTAGTATTCCGCATTTCATACTCCACTATAAAGAAATGTTCAATAATGGTCTTCCAATACATGTATAAAATAAATTCATTCATTTATAAGCTTGTAAGATTTCAAGACAATTGTAAGTATAAAAGCCAAATCAAACTTTGTGCACTCTTATCTAAAGCCACTTTGACATACGGCATCATAAGCGTATAAGTGTTGGGTTTTTGTGAATGAATTATTTTGTCTCACGCATATGTGTTTTTGCTCCTTGACAACTTACACAAAAAATTTTATTTGACAAGTATTTAAATGGAAGTATAAAGAAAGAGAAGAAATGAATGTTTATGATTGACATCTGCAAAATACTTGTAATCAAGCATAAACATAACGAAATAAAATGTAGGCATTAAATGATGTAGTATGCGGAAGACAATTTTGTCATGATAAAATTAAAACACATACAAATTACAAAAAAAAAAAAAAAAAAATAATCAGAAAATATAATATGTGTGAGATAATACCACACTTAAACAGATGGAGTAGATTAATAATGTCTATGCCTATAATTCGATTGATTTATATGACTTGGTAAATGGTAATTATTTATAAATATTCTAAAGAAATAAACAATTAATAATATTTTTATGATTTAAACCAAACATCACGTTATTAAAAGGTTACACATAATACATATGGGCAATTCACACAAGCCCTTGTATCGTTGTATTCATTGTATTGTTGGACGAATATACAACAGCGTATGCTTGTTGTTAATAATTTTCATATAAAAATCCGATACACATCTTTTTCATATGTTTTTGGAAGTTATATTGGTTTCGTGCTATCAGTTTATGTAAATGCCAGTAATCAAGAAGAAGAATACAAATAAAAAATATTTTCTATGTAACTTGAGTCAACAATTAACATTTCAAAATTATAATTGTTCGCACAGATAATTAATTAATTCACCTTTTTCCGTCATATTTTCATTTCAAATTTCATCAAATTATGAATACTAGTCTTCTTCTTCTTTTCGTTTTTTGACGTTTGGAGTACGAAATGCACAATACAGCATAGCATTGAGCGTTTACAAAAAAAAATGTATTCAATACAACATACATGATACAAAGAATTGGCCAATAATTGTGTCATAATTGTGTCATTACAACCTTTCAGTCAGGATTACAGCCTATATTCTTACACCTCTTATGTGGTGTGTGTTAATTTTTTACATGAGCAGCGAAACCTACATTTTAAAGTCGATTCCGAACGACAGATTTTTTGAGGAAGTTTTCATGGTAATTTTATTTACTCTTAGAGTTTTTAGCAGAAATCTGCTGAGAGGAAGGCACCGAAGAAATATTTTTTCATATTTCGTTTCGTCAGAGATGTCTGACCTGGGGTTTGAACCGCAGCCTTACGTTTAATAAGTCAACACACTATCTACTAGACTACAGCTACTTCAAAGTGTAATACAAGGAACAAAATGAAAAGGTCGAATAAAAATTATTTTTTCATTTTAGCTGGAGACATTATGTCACAACCATCCTTCGCCTTAGGATAAGATAAGATAAGATGTCCTGTTGTCTCCTATTCATATTCGTCGTTTCTGCTTCACAAGAGTGTTTACCCAATACATATACCATTACAACTGATATAAGGTTCCTAAAATTGACTCTAGTCAGCTTGAAAGAAAATTTTTTTCAGCGTTTATCCATTCAAAGCAAGATTTGTCTGATCTCTGTATAAGAAGGTTCATTTCCCGTTTTACCTGTGCAAATAAGTAAAACTTGTCTGAAATAATTTGACTACCACCCTTCAAAAGAATGCTAATCTTATGTATTAATTCATTAGAATTTTCTCTTTTATCATATCACTATCATATGCTTGGCTATTTTGTTCTGTGATACCCGATTCTTGGACAACCTTAGATGTGGTGTATACACTCTCTAAAGACCTAGTGGCTGCTTTACTGTCTGCAAGAAGCGGTATATATACCCACAATTTCAGCCTGAATAGAATTACATTCAAAGAAAACTTTTTTATTTCAAATTAATACTGGCAAACAGCTTTCAAGAAAACCATTTTTTTTTTAAATTAAAATAAATTATTGGCAATATTTGTTGCTCTTAAAATGTAATTACTCATTCCTCTTTTATCTAAAGAATAAGAGAAGTCTCTTCAACTATGAAATATGTATACTGTTACGAAAATGGAAACGGTGTACATCGTTTAATATTAAAATAAGCAAAAGCTACACAAACAAATACAACGGATTTGTTACAAGTAAACCAACAACAACAGTATGAAAGAAAAGGGGACAGACAAGTAAGCGAGAACGCAACAACAAGCAATGTGAACAAAATACACAAACAACAATGAACTCGCGATAGAGTTCTCGAGAAGGCGGAACCACGAACGTTCGACTTCAAGAACCTTCACACACCTTCATCACACTGATTACGTGGGCATATAAAAAGTCAAGACAAATCAGGCAACGAGTAGTAAGAACAGCCGTGGTTTGAAGGTCGCCGTTAAAAAGATGTGCATTGTAACCAAAGAACAATGGCGAACAAGCAATTATTGTTGTGTTCGTCAAGTTGTAAACGGTGGCACACAAAAGTAGTGGGAACAGATACTGACGATAGGCGGAAACTCAACCTGGCTTATAATAATATAGCCAGATATGTTTTTATTAGGGGACGTCGAGACCATATATCACAATTTTCATACCGGATATTCGGAGTTAATTTTGATAATCTATTAAATATAAAATGCCTTATTCTCCTCCATAAGATTATTACTTTAAAACAGCCAATATACTTATTTAGTAGGATTACATTTGCTAGATCCAACCGCGGTATGAAGATTATCCAACACAGACATAGGACGCTTTTGTCACAACGCCAGTTTTTTATACACACCATCAGTCTTTGGAATACACTACCTAATTATATTCAGAACATAGGCAATGCAACTAAGTTCAAAAGGGAGCTATACATTCTGTTTAAGTAGTTTTTAGCATATCTTGATTTTTTTTTTTGTGAATTTTTTTTTTCTCTCTATTTCTATTAATGATTATTTTTAATTTTTCATTTTTTTAATTAATTTATCTTTAAATTTCATTGTATCTTAGTATATGTATATATTTTTACTTTGTTTGTATATTTCTTTATATTTGTATATATTGTTCTTTGTAGTTTTCCTAATTTATTTTTTTCATATATTCATTTTTTTATCCTTTTTTGTATCTATTGCTATTTCCCGTGATTTTAACACGTTCTTATTCATTTTTATTTCTACATTATTTCAAACATTTCATTACATATATAATCAATGATTTGTTATTATTTTGTTTCTTTGATGTACTCCCATAGCACTTTCATTTATAAGATTATTATCTTGTTGTGCTATGACTAATAATAAATAAATAATAAATAATAAATAATAAATAATAAATAATAAATAATAAATAATAAATAATAAATAATAAATAATAAATAATAAATAATAAATAATAAATAATAAATAATAAATAATAAATAATAAATAATAAATAATAAATAATAAATAATAAATAATAAATAATAAATAATAAATAATAAATAATAAATAATAAATAATAAATAATAAATAATAAATAATAAATAATAAATAATAAATAATAAATAATAAATAATAAATAATAAATAATAAATAATAAATAATAAATAATAAATAATAAATAATAAATAATAAATAATAAATAATAAATAATAAATAATAAATAATAAATAATAAATAATAAATAATAAATAATAAATAATAAATAATAAATAATAAATAATAAATAATAAATAATAAATAATAAATAATAAATAATAAATAATAAATAATAAACAGTATGAAAGAAAAGGGGACAGACAAGTAAGCGAGAACGCAACAACAAGCAATGTGAACAAAATACACAAACAACAATGAACTCGCGATAGAGTTCTCGAGAAGGCGGAACCACGAACGTTCGACTTCAAGAACCTTCACACACCTTCATCACACTGATTACGTGGGCATATAAAAAGTCAAGACAAATCAGGCAACGAGTAGTAAGAACAGCCGTGGTTTGAAGGTCGCCGTTAAAAAGATGTGCATTGTAACCAAAGAACAATGGCGAACAAGCAATTATTGTTGTGTTCGTCAAGTTGTAAACGGTGGCACACAAAAGTAGTGGGAACAGATACTGACGATAGGCGGAAACTCAACCTGGCTTATAATAATATAGCCAGATATGTTTTTATTAGGGGACGTCGAGACCATATATCACAATTTTCATACCGGATATTCGGAGTTAATTTTGATAATCTATTAAATATAAAATGCCTTATTCTCCTCCATAAGATTATTACTTTAAAACAGCCAATATACTTATTTAGTAGGATTACATTTGCTAGATCCAACCGCGGTATGAAGATTATCCAACACAGACATAGGACGCTTTTGTCACAACGCCAGTTTTTTATACACACCATCAGTCTTTGGAATACACTACCTAATTATATTCAGAACATAGGCAATGCAACTAAGTTCAAAAGGGAGCTATACATTCTGTTTAAGTAGTTTTTAGCATATCTTGATTTTTTTTTTGTGAATTTTTTTTTTCTCTCTATTTCTATTAATGATTATTTTTAATTTTTCATTTTTTTAATTAATTTATCTTTAAATTTCATTGTATCTTAGTATATGTATATATTTTTACTTTGTTTGTATATTTCTTTATATTTGTATATATTGTTCTTTGTAGTTTTCCTAATTTATTTTTTTCATATATTCATTTTTTTATCCTTTTTTGTATCTATTGCTATTTCCCGTGATTTTAACACGTTCTTATTCATTTTTATTTCTACATTATTTCAAACATTTCATTACATATATAATCAATGATTTGTTATTATTTTGTTTCTTTGATGTACTCCCATAGCACTTTCATTTATAAGATTATTATCTTGTTGTGCTATGACTAATAATAAATAAATAATAAATAATAAATAATAAATAATAAATAATAAATAATAAATAATAAATAATAAATAATAAATAATAAATAATAAATAATAAATAATAAATAATAAATAATAAATAATAAATAATAAATAATAAATAATAAATAATAAATAATAAATAATAAATAATAAATAATAAATAATAAATAATAAATAATAAATAATAAATAATAAATAATAAATAATAAATAATAAATAATAAATAATAAATAATAAATAATAAATAATAAATAATAAATAATAAATAATAAATAATAAATAATAAATAATAAATAATAAATAATAAATAATAAATAATAAATAATAAATAATAAATAATAAATAATAAATAATAAATAATAAATAATAAATAATAAATAATAAATAATAAATAATAAATAATAAATAATAAATAATAAATAATAAATAATAAATAATAAATAATAAATAATAAATAATAAATAATAAATAATAAATAATAAATAATAAATAATAAATAATAAATAATAAATAATAAATAATAAATAATAAATAATAAATAATAAATAATAAATAATAAATAATAAATAATAAATAATAAATAATAAATAATAAATAATAAATAATAAATAATAAATAATAAATAATAAATAATAAATAATAAATAATAAATAATAAATAATAAATAATAAATAATAAATAATAAATAATAAATAATAAATAATAAATAATAAATAATAAATAATAAATAATAAATAATAAATAATAAATAATAAATAATAATAAATAATAACAATAAAGAGTTTAATTGAAACTCAAGACAAAATTTTTATTTTGTTTGCAATCAACGAACTGATATTTTAAACGTCTTTAAAAAGGTAAAAACGTAACAATATTTAAAAAATAAATTTTAAATATTTTAATTTGTTTCATGGCTCTATCATTCTTTAAATATCAACGCAACTAATAGCACAAAAAACGTGTAATTACAAAAACGTACATTTAACGAGTGAAATCGAGTATGTTGAAATGTCTGGTTATAAAATGTTGAATGTTTGTGGTCATGCAACTTTGGCTTTTAACCTATTATGTTGACCCTTTCACAGCATTCTAGTTCATTTGGCACTCTAACACTATTGTCTGGTTTTTATTTTATCCCCCCCCCCCCTTTTTTATTACACTCCAGATATAAATTACTATGAAAAAAAACCGCATGTACATGTACTCATAACTACAACTATAATTTAAAATGTATGTGCAAGAACAATACACGTTCAAAATAACAAAATATTATAAAAATTTGTAACAAAAACATGGTAAAAAAGGGGGTAAAACGCCATGCATGTATTTATTCCCCATCTAAAGGTATTAGATGACCATGCATGCAACATAAGCGTGCACGTTACTGCAATGCATCGGAATGAAAAAAATTTATTGTAATTTTTGATTTAAAGCAGGAGCTGGTGAATGGAAAATGTGTGTAAATTAAGTGCTGGTTTGTTTTTGTAAACATATTTCTGAGGTCACTGAAACCAAATGCAAATACTTTTTTTGTATTACCACTCAATACAACAAAGGGCCAGAAAATCCGCATAAGTGATGCAGTATTTGAACTTAAAATGGACACAAGAAATGTTTTAAATGAATGATGGAATGCCCCCACGTGAAGGGTGTTTTTTATAGAGGTATAGAACTTTAAGTTGCAATAAAACAACGATGGATTATTCGATTGACATGAATTTTATTTATCCGAAAGATAATCTTGTGGCATTACATTTTAAATATGATTTCTGGCATATGACCGCCACGGCTGGAGCGGATGTAGTCCAATCTGGACGTCCAATTTACGATGACTTTTTCCAACATTTGTGGCCGTATATCGGCAATAATACGGCGAATGTTGTCTTCCAAATGGTCAAGCGTTTGTTGCTTTACCGCATAGACCAATGGCTTTACATAGCCCCACAGAAAGTAGTCTAGCGGTGTTAAATCACAAGATCTTGGAGGCCAATTCACAGGTCAAAAACGTGAAATTAGGCGGTCACCAAACGTGTCTTTCAATAAATCTATTGTGTCACGAGCTGTGTGACATGTTGCGCCGTCTTGTTGAAATCACATCTCCTGGACATCATTCTGGCCACCATCGTTTTTGAAAAAGTACGGACCAATGATTTCACCAGCCCATACAGCGCACCAAACAGTCAGTTTTTCTGGATGTAACGGTGTTTCCACATACACTTGAGGATTACCTTCACTCCAAATGCGGCAGTTTTGTTTGTTGACGTAGCCATTCAACCAGAAGTGCGCTTCATCGCTAAACAAAATTCGCTTATGAAAATCGGGAACAACGGTAATCTCGTTTTGGGCCCATTCGACGAATCTACGCCTTACTTGATGATCGTTTGGCTTCAAATCTTGCACGAGTTGGATTTTGTAAGCACGTAAACCAAGATCCTTCCGCAAAATCTTCCATAAAGTGGATGGACAGAGATCCAATTCCTGTGCTCGATGGCGGATGGACTCATTCTGGTCTTCCTCAATGCTACGCTCTGATGGACGATTTTGTCGACGATAAAATGGACGTAGTGTGCGATACGTTTTCCGCACAGAACCATTATTTTCGAAATAAAATTGCAATATTTGCAAGCGTTGTTCAGGTGTGAGTCTATTCATTACCAAACTGAGAATAAATCACTTGACAGCTGTTAAATCGGTCGCCATCTTGAAAAGTAATGCCAACTTAAAGTTCTATACCTCTATAAAAAACACCTTTTACTTGAATCTAAAACTGCCAATTCGATTCCGATGGACCACGAAATTTATAAGACTATAAAATTTAATTAGTCATTAATCTACAGCGACAAAATTATTGGGTATATTAAAACCTGAAAGACCTTCAGCTCATTTTTCGAAAAGGCGTAGAAGTTGTAAATTTATCATCAGATCCGAGTAGCACATTATCAAAGCGAATGATTCTGTTATCTCATAGTTGACCGAAATACTAAATAAATCTGTAATATCTATGAAATAAAACATAGGCCGAAACACTTTTTTCTAATGTTTGTCTGTCACGGAAGATAAATATGAGAAGAGCAGTAAGAAAGACTCTACAACATTTCCTGTGACAGCTGCTAGCAATCTGCGTGAAAATTGTTAATATTTTTTCTTCCAAACTACTAATACGGTTCTCTATTCCAAGTACTACCATCTTTTTCGATTAACATCCTATTGTCATGTTAGCAGCTGTCAATACTTTGCGCCAGTTCATAAGAGAAGCTTCTGTTTTTTTTTTCTTCAGAATCTTCAGTAACGGGAATATTACATATATACATATGTACATATTTAATCGGTCATTACAACCTTTCATTGTTGAAACTTGGTCTGATAAGTTTAATAAGCTAACATAGTACTTGCTAGACTACAACTTCTTCAATCAATATCAAGAACAGAAAATTCAAGTTTTTCACTTTCATCCAACACTTAACTTTCAATTCCTTATCAAATATCATAAATAATGTATTAAAAGTTCACAGAATCTTTCGAAAGCTTAAAAAAAACTACATACACAATACCAAAGAATACCTGGGAAAGTTTTACGTATCAAAAATGATATGATATGATATGATGAATTATGAAGTTTATAAATGTTTTAAGTCCTGCTCAAAATGTACTTTTTTTATTTGATTTAAAATAACGGCAATCACAATACTAACGAATTAAAAAAAATATCAGACATCTAACTTTTTCTGAATTAAAGTTATATCGTGTCAAAAATAGAAATGTATCATTTTTGATACAAAGATCGATCTACGGTTAAAGTATACAGAAGTCCCTATTCCTTCTTTGATGGCAATTTTTTTTATCACCGAGCCTTTTGATCAGGTTTGAAAATAAAATGAAAATAATACGAGGTTGTTAGACCACAGTCGCCATAGTCTAGTAGGTATGCTTAATAGACGTAAGGCTACGGTTCAAACCCCTGGTCAGACATCAAAACGAAAAACGAAAAAATATTTCTTTGGCGACTTTCTCTCAGCAAATTCCTACAAGAACTCTGAGAGTAACTAAAATTGCCAGAAAAAGTTTCTCAAAAATCTATCGTTCGGAGTCGGCTTTAAACTGTAGGTCCCGCAAATCATGTACAAAATTAACACACAGATAGTTGCGAGAGACTAGGTTAAAATGCTGAATTTTGAAACTCACAAAAAAAAAATCAAAGTCATCATTGTTTGGTTTGATTTTGTAAAATTTTTTTCAAGGCCGAAAAAACAGCATTTTTGGAAGGTTTTGTTAATCGAATTTTTGAGAAAAAAAAGGCACGTGTGAGCTATAGGTTATCTTTGAAAGTCTATTCAAATCACTACAGTAAGATCCCGCTTAACGCTGTTTCACTATTACGCGGTAGTATTGGGATTCCACTAAATCGCACATTGTATTGATACTTGTTGTATATGTGTGTAAATGAAACGGCCATGCACCAATTAAAAGCGAAGCGCTATATAGCGACGGTGTATACTATGTATCTTTTTCAATGCTCTTTTGTTAGCCTATCCAAAAGATTTCACCTGTATTTTCCGGAGTAGTACAAACGCTGTTTCGTTAACCTGGAACTTATTGGAACGTATCCGCCGCGTTAAGCGGGTTCTTACTGTATATCGAGTGGTTTGTGCATTTCACACATGGTGATTTTGTTACGCAACGTAAGAAACAATCAAATGGGTTTAAAAACCAAAAATTGGAAACACTTCACTGACGCAAGAAGAACTGGCGTAATTAATAGATGTGACTTACATTGACATCTTAATCTCAATAGGATTTATTCAAAACAAGGAAATTGGATGCCAAAGGAACTGAAGCCGGGAAACGTTGAAAGGAGATTGTGCATGTCTGAAATGTTATTTGATCGTTTTAAAAAGAAATCATTTCTGCATCGCATTATCACTGGCGACGACATCTTCCAATAAAAGAAATTATATGCACAGTACGGGCAACAATAAACATCTAAAACCAAACCTAACCGGGCCAAACCAAAACCGGTTGTATTATCCCAAGAGACATATACAGGCAATAAATTACTCTATGCGACAAAATAAAACAAATTAAATACACCCAGGTAATGATATAGTGTAGGTTTTGAGTTATGTCGAGTAGAACTCAAAAATATTTTTTTTATATTTCTTGAACCCTCCAAACTTCTTTTATTTGACAAAAACTGTTCTTTTGGACTTTGCGCACAAATTTATTGATTACGCAAACATTTCTGAAACGCTGTCCAAAATTTAAACCTAATTAGAAAGGAGAGGGATGGGCCTTTAAAGCGATATACATACATATTATTTGACTTAATATGCTATGAGTTTTGATGAGGTGAACTTAACAAATGCTAATTTTTTTCATATTAAATTAAATTTTTAATTAAAAAATATGCAATAGGTGATGACATTCTAAAGTGCATTATCTTGTGAAGAGATTTACACTTCGTTTGATAAAATCGGACAAATATTACCGTAGTCATTATTTAAAGAGTCTAACAGTCGAGTTATATATTTCATATATGTATGTCATCTTATCAAAAGAACTTTCAGTTCAAAAATTTGCATAATTTTTGCTAGATCTTGATTGTTTATCGCAAAATGTGTCAATTTCACTTTTGACCGACCGACTGGTATGTAGCGTGTTACCTTATTAGACGTCAGACCAAGATTCAAACCTCAGGTCGGATATTTCCACTTTATAATGAAAGGTTGTAATGACCAATTATGTATGTTTGTATATATGTAATATTCCTGCTGCTGAAGACTCTGAAGAAGAAGAAAACAGACGCTCGTCTTATGAACTGACGAAAGTATTGACAACCAAAAACATGACAATTGGACGTTTATCTCTAAAGATGGTGCTACTTGAAACAGAGAACCGTATGCCTTAAGTAGTTTGGGAAGAGAAAATATTACCTTAAATGTTGTATAGTCTTCTTACTGCCCTTCTTAATATTTATAACACGTGACAAACAAACATTAGAAAATGTGCTTCGTCCTATATTTTATTTCATAGATATTACGGTCAACTATGTACGTATGAAATATCATAATCATTCTCTTTGATAATGTGCTACTTGGAAGTAACGAAATATTTACGCCTATTACGCTTTTTCGAAAATTAAGCTGAAAGTCTTTCTCAATTATTATTATGATCGTTATAAATTTCGCTGTCCACCGAAATCGAATTGGCAGTTTTAAATTCAAATATATGCTACGTGCGTAGCGACTACTTGCAGCCTTATTTGGGGAAACCTGTATTCGGGCAACTAGGGAGGAATCAAAGGGAGAGCATTGTTATTGATATAATCGATGTTCTATTGCAACGAAAAACTTTTTACCTCACATGACGTTGACCACAAATATTTCTAACGAAATATAACAATGATTTGTACCATAAAGTTTCAGCCAGCAACTTGCTGATGCGAGTGATAATAAGCGGCCCCATATAAACAATTAGAAACCTAAAAATCACCACAAAGCAAGGATGCTAGATGTCAAATTATTACCATTTAAAAAAAATAAAACTAAACTGACATGAAGTGTTTGACTTTTACGTAAAAATCTATGCATCATGTAAGAAATTTTGGAGTAAATTTCATAAAAGTGATAATAAAATGTGGTAATTTAAAATAGTTTTATTAGTATGAATTAAAAAATAAATCAGAATATTAAAAATGTGTTAAGAAGATTTATCAATAATCGTGACAATTCTATGTTACTACAAGTATGTATCAAAAGTGATACATAAGCTAGAAATATGAAATTTTATTAAGGCTCGATCTACGGTTAAAAAATAAAAAAATTACTGTACCGTGTGTGAGCTGTATTGCTTACAAAGATATTCAGTACTCCATGTTACCAGAATTTGAGGAACACTATATTAAGGTTGCACCCATTAAAACACCTCAGCGCATTTATGAAAATTTTATACACATGTATTGTCAATTAAAATATTATAGAAGCACAGATCAATGCAATAGAGACAATTTTTAATTTAAGAATTCCAAACTGACACACACTTGGTTTGATAAAGCTCCTTAAACATATTAGTACCGGGAGCTTCATTTTTGGTAAATTTTCTAACCAAACTTTTTCGAACACTAACATAATTTATACAAAAAAATATTGAGGTAGACTTTTCAAGTACTTATGCACGGTATTACAATTTTCTTATTATTATTTTTTTTTTGTAAAACATATTCACTTATATTCATAAAAAAGTCTAATACCTGCAGACATTTATTTCATGGGCCTAGCTTAAGTCATGAAAGCAACATCCAGTTCACAATTCGTGGACACGTAAACTGATAACACAATAGTGCAGATAATCACTTGTACTCAGTTGAGTGTTCACAATAACGGTGATGTAGCCGTAGTAAGTTATTGTTCGTCATCGTCAGACGTATAGCTATTTTATTAAGAAATATTTAAGTTTGTTTGTTTGTTTTCCAAATACTCGCAATATTTATCAATGAATGCGGTTGAAATATTTTAATAAAATTTTGTGATATTTTAATGTTTATTTTCTTGGTTTTACAATTCACACAATATTCGTAAACAAATACACACAGAAATATTTTTTTGGTGTTTGTTTAAAGTAAGTAGGTATACTCACAGGTCGTAGAGGTGGATAGGAAGTGTTTAATTGTAGGATGTACAATGCAAATATACTGTTGCGAAGATGGAATGATGTTACATCGTTTAACATTAAAATGATAAACAAAAGCTACAAAAACAAAAACAATGAACTTGTTTACATGATCAACAAATAAACAAAAATATAGCAACAACATCAATATAAAAAAAATTATAAACAAGTAAACAAACAGGCAACTATAACAATGCAAGTACAAATGTAAACAAAATACAGAAACAACAATAACGTACACAACATGTTTACATTTATAGAGATTTCACGAAGGCGAATTCATTCTCCTGTTTACCCTGCGTTATAAAAGGCAAGACAAAGCAGGCAACGGAGTCAGAAAGAATTCAGTCAGTCTTATGTGAAGACTTGTTGCCCGTGAAGAGAATAATCTTGGCTTGAAGAATTCCGTTATAAAGATCTGTCGAACAATTGTTATTGTTTACGCAAAACAGTGAAAAGAAGAATAACTAATAAAGCAATTGTTGTTGTTTACAACAAGTTGTGAACAGTGGCACACAGAATTGTACGCATAATAAATGGTTTATTTAAAACTAAACACAAAATTTATTTTTATTTTATTTACAGTCTACGAACTCATATTTTAAACGTTTCTAAAAGGTAAAAAAGTAACAATACAAATTGTTTTAAATCGTTTCTTAAAATAACAAAAAACCGGGTGCATAAAGTATCGAATTGAATATACCAGTATTTCTTGGGTTCTTCGTTGGTATTTGCCGCCCTTCACCCATGACCAAGTTTTTCTATTGACTTTTGTTTGAGGATTAGCGACAACGCAACTGCTCTTCCAAAAGATCTCCGAAACAAAAATTTAGGCAATCAAATATAAGATACAGTTTGACAACTTGCAAACTATGTCTGCGGGGTTCCGACAACTAGATTATTTAACAAAAGTCTGAAGATATGTTATTCCACTCACTTCTTATACCTTCATTCAATTGCTTTACTAATTTTAGAGTGGATTTATACCGAGGTCTTCGATAGAACTTACGTAGTTTTTGGTTAAAGCAACGGTCATTATAATCCAATTTAAATGTCTTCCACGAATTAAAACCATTCAACAAGTAACATAAACATAAAGGAAAAGTACAAAGTCATAAATTTCTAGATGTATGTATCTGATCGATTTTTAAATAAAATTATGTTGAAGTGAATACATTATGCTCATAATTAATACAGTGTCGGTCAAAACATATTGGACAGAAAATTGTGATATACTGTGTCTTCAGAGTAAACAATACTGATTGCTATCACAGAAGAGCCGTAAGGCACGCCTAAAATTTGCTGGAGAACACTTGAACTGGACAGTTGGACAATGGAACAGTGTTTTGTTTTCCACCATAGAGGTGGCAATGTTATGGTGTGGGGTTGCTTTTCTGGGGAAAGCTTAGGACCTATACAAAAAATCGACGGTATTATGGACAAACAAATGTATAAAAATATATTGCTGGAGAAGATGTTGCCATATATTTCAACATGCATGATATTTCAACACGACAACGATCCGAAACACACATCCAAATTGGTGAAAGGGTTTTTGGAACAAGAAGGCGTTAATGTCATGCAGTGGCCTGCACAGTCACTCGACCTTAACCCTATAGAAAATTGATGGGAAATAGTAAATAGAAAGGTAAATCGGGAATCGGCACAACGGGATCCAAATAAATTATATCAAGCTATAAATGAGAATCTTATTAGTTCTATGCCGAAAATATGTGCCGAAGTTTTGAATAATCGCGGTTATGCAACAAAATATTAGATCATGCTGCATAATCCAATATGTTTTGTCGAATGAATTTTTTATCCTTATTTACCTTTTTGTTTAATTTTTAATAATATCATAATAAACACTGAAATTAAATTTTATTTTTAACTATACTAGGGATGTATTTTTATTTTAGTATGTATTTGTTGTTTCTAAAATATCTAATTTCTTTTAAATCGTACAAAATATTATAACCTGAATTTTGTCCAATCTGTTTTGACCGACACTGTATGTAAAATTCATAATTACTAATACGTGACGTATGAGTGATATTTAATACCTTTAGTTTCATACACTACATGATAAAAATATTTCGTTGCATACTTTACAGCGTAATTATTCATGCACAAGTAATATAATGCGTATGAGCAATATAAATCAAATTCAATCAAATATAAAGTATACCGTTAATATGGAATTAATAATTTTAGTGGAATTTTTAAAATTTAAAATTTTTAAATTTGTACCATTGAATGGATTCCGAATGGAATCATATCGGGACTTTATGGGACAGCATCAAGCCTGTGGGACCTTTTGTATGCAATTCACATCTTTAGATTAGATTAGAAAATTTAAACCTAATTAGAAAGGAGAGGGATGGGCCTTTAAAGCGATATACATACATATTATTTGACTTAATATGCTATGAGTTTTGATGAGGTAAACTTAACAAATGCTAATTTTTTTCATATTAAATTAAATTTTTAATTAAAAAATATGCAATAGGTGATGACATTCTAAAGTGCATTATCTTGTGAAGAGATTTACACTTCGTTTGATAAAATCGGACAAATATTACCGTAGTCATTATTTAAAGAGTCTAACAGTCGAGTTATATATTTCATATATGTATGTCATCTTATCAAAAGAACTTTCAGTTCAAAAATTTGCATAATTTTTGCTAGATCTTGATTGTTTATCGCAAAATGTGTCAATTTCACTTTTGACCGACCGACTGGTATGTAGCGTGTTACCTTATTAGACGTCAGACCAAGATTCAAACCTCAGGTCGGATATTTCCACTTTATAATGAAAGGTTGTAATGACCAATTATGTATGTTTGTATATATGTAATATTCCTGCTGCTGAAGACTCTGAAGAAGAAGAAAACAGACGCTCGTCTTATGAACTGACGAAAGTATTGACAACCAAAAACATGACAATTGGACGTTTATCTCTAAAGATGGTGCTACTTGAAACAGAGAACCGTATGCCTTAAGTAGTTTGGGAAGAGAAAATATTACCTTAAATGTTGTATAGTCTTCTTACTGCCCTTCTTCATATTTATAACACGTGACAAACAAACATTAGAAAATGTGTTTCGTCCTATATTTTATTTCATAGATATTATGGTCAACTATGTACGTATGAAATATCATAATCATTCTCTTTGATAATGTGCTACTTGGAAGTAACGAAATATTTACGCCTATTACGCTTTTTCGAAAATTAAGCTGAAAGTCTTTCTCAATTATTATTATGATCGTTATAAATTTCGCTGTCCACCGAAATCGAATTGGCAGTTTTAAATTCAAATATATGCTACGTGCGTAGCGACTACTTGCAGCCTTATTTGGGGAAACCTGTATTCGGGCAACTAGGGAGGAATCAAAGGGAGAGCATTGTTATTGATATAATCGATGTTCTATTGCAACGAAAAACTTTTTACCTCACATGACGTTGACAACAAATATTTCTAACGAAATATAACAATGATTTGTACCATAAAGTTTCAGCCAGCAATCAATTGAGAGTCTTGCTGATGCGAGTGATAATAAGCGGCCCCATATAAACAATTAGAAACCTAAAAATCACCACAAAGCAAGGATGCTAGATGTCAAATTATTACCATTTAAAAAAAATAAAACTAAACTGACATGAAGTGTTTGACTTTTACGTAAAAATCTATGCATCATGTAAGAAATTTTGGCGTAAATTTCATAAAAGTGATAATAAAATGTGGTAATTTAAAATAGTTTTATTAATATGAATTAAAAAATAAATCAGAATATTAAAAATGTGTTAAGAAGATTTATCAATAATCGTGACAATTCTATGTTACTACAAGTATGTATCAAAAGTGATACATAAGCTAGAAATATGAAATTTTATTAAGGCTCGATCTACGGTTAAAAAATAAAAAAATTACTGTACCGTGTGTGAGCTGTATTGCTTACAAAGATATTCAGTACTCCATGTTACCAGAATTTGAGGAACACTATATTAAGGTTGCACCCATTAAAACACCTCAGCGCATTTATGAAAATTTTATACACATGTATTGTCAATTAAAATATTATAGAAGCACAGATCAATGCAATAGAGACAATTTTTAATTTAAGAATTCCAAACTGACACACACTTGGTTTGATAAAGCTCCTTAAACATATTAGTACCGGGAGCTTCATTTTTGGTAAATTTTCTAACCAAACTTTTTCGAACACTAACATAATTTATACAACAAAATATTGAGGTAGACTTTTCAAGTACTTATGCACGGTATTACAATTTCCTTATTATTATTTTTTTTTTGTAAAACATATTCACTTATATTCATAAAAAAGTCTAATACCTGCAGACATTTATTTCATGGGCCTAGCTTAAGTCATGAAAGCAACATTCAGTTCACAATTCGTGGACACGTAAACTGATAACACAATAGTGCAGATAATCACTTGTACTCAGTTGAGTGTTCACAATAACGGTGATGTAGCTATTATAGCTATTTTATTAAGAAATATTTAAGTTTGTTTGTTTGTTTTCCAAATACTCGCAATATTTATCAATGAATGCGGTTGAAATATTTTAATAAAATTTTGTGATATTTTAATGTTTATTTTCTTGGTTTTACAATTCACACAATATTCGTAAACAAATACACACAGAAATATTTTTTTGGTGTTTGTTTAAAGTAAGTAGGTATACTCACAGGTCGTAGAGGTGGATAGGAAGTGTTTAATTGTAGGATGTACAATGCAAATATACTGTTGCGAAGATGGAATGATGTTACATCGTTTAACATTAAAATGATAAACAAAAGCTACAAAAACAAAAACAATGAACTTGTTTACATGATCAACAAATAAACAAAAATATAGCAACAACATCAATATAAAAAAATTTATAAACAAGTAAACAAACAGGCAACTATAACAATGCAAGTACAAATGTAAACAAAATACAGAAACAACAATAACGTACACAACATGTTTACATTTATAGAGATTTCACGAAGGCGAATTCATTCTCCTGTTTACCCTGCGTTATAAAAGGCAAGACAAAGCAGGCAACGGAGTCAGAAAGAATTCAGTCAGTCTTATGTGAAGACTTGTTGCCCGTGAAGAGAATAATCTTGGCTTGAAGAATTCCGTTATAAAGATCTGTCGAACAATTGTTATTGTTTACGCAAAACAGTGAAAAGAAGAATAACTAATAAAGCAATTGTTGTTGTTTACAACAAGTTGTGAACAGTGGCACACAGAATTGTACGCATAATAAATGGTTTATTTAAAACTAAACACAAAATTTATTTTTATTTTATTTACAGTCTACGAACTCATATTTTAAACGTTTCTAAAAGGTAAAAAAGTAACAATACAAATTGTTTTAAATCGTTTCTTAAAATAACAAAAAACCGGGTGCATAAAGTATCGAATTGAATATACCAGTATTTCTTGGGTTCTTCGTTGGTATTTACCGCCCTTCACCCATGACCAAGTTTTTCTATTGACTTTTGTTTGAGGATTAGCGACAACGCAACTGCTCTTCCAAAAGATCTCCGAAACAAAAATTTAGGCAATCAAATATAAGATACAGTTTGACAACTTGCAAACTATGTCTGCGGGGTTCCGACAACTAGATTATTTAACAAAAGTCTGAAGATATGTTATTCCACTCACTTCTTATACCTTCATTCAATTGCTTTACTAATTTTAGAGTGGATTTATACCGAGGTCTTCGATAGAACTTACGTAGTTTTTGGTTAAAGCAACGGTCATTATAATCCAATTTAAATGTCTTCCACGAATTAAAACCATTCAACAAGTAACATAAACATAAAGGAAAAGTACAAAGTCATAAATTTCTAGATGTATGTATCTGATCGATTTTTAAATAAAATTATGTTGAAGTGAATACATTATGCTCATAATTAATACAGTGTCGGTCAAAACATATTGGACAGAAAATTGTGATATACTGTGTCTTCAGAGTAAACAATACTGATTGCTATCACAGAAGAGCCGTAAGGCACGCCTAAAATTTGCTGGAGAACACTTGAACTGGACAGTTGGACAATGGAACAGTGTTTTGTTTTCCACCATAGAGGTGGCAATGTTATGGTGTGGGGTTGCTTTTCTGGGGAAAGCTTAGGACCTATACAAAAAATCGACGGTATTATGGACAAACAAATGTATAAAAATATATTGCTGGAGAAGATGTTGCCATATATTTCAACATGCATGATATTTCAACACGACAACGATCCGAAACACACATCCAAATTGGTGAAAGGGTTTTTGGAACAAGAAGGCGTTAATGTCATGCAGTGGCCTGCACAGTCACTCGACCTTAACCCTATAGAAAATTGATGGGAAATAGTAAATAGAAAGGTAAATCGGGAATCGGCACAACGGGATCCAAATAAATTATATCAAGCTATAAATGAGAATCTTATTAGTTCTATGCCGAAAATATGTGCCGAAGTTTTGAATAATCGCGGTTATGCAACAAAATATTAGATCATGCTGCATAATCCAATATGTTTTGTCGAATGAATTTTTTATCCTTATTTACCTTTTTGTTTAATTTTTAATAATATCATAATAAACACTGAAATTAAATTTTATTTTTAACTATACTAGGGATGTATTTTTATTTTAGTATGTATTTGTTGTTTCTAAAATATCTAATTTCTTTTAAATCGTACAAAATATTATAACCTGAATTTTGTCCAATCTGTTTTGACCGACACTGTATGTAAAATTCATAATTACTAATACGTGACGTATGAGTGATATTTAATACCTTTAGTTTCATACACTACATGATAAAAATATTTCGTTGCATACTTTACAGCGTAATTATTCATGCACAAGTAATATAATGCGTATGAGCAATATAAATCAAATTCAATCAAATATAAAGTATACCGTTAATATGGAATTAATAATTTTAGTGGAATTTTTAAAATTTAAAATTTTTAAATTTGTACCATTGAATGGATTCCGAATGGAATCATATCGGGACTTTATGGGACAGCATCAAGCCTGTGGGACCTTTTGTATGCAATTCACATCTTTAGATTAGATTAGAAAATTTAAACCTAATTAGAAAGGAGAGGGATGGGCCTTTAAAGCGATATCCATACATATTATTTGACTTAATATGCTATGAGTTTTGATGAGGTAAACTTAACAAATGCTAATTTTTTTCATATTAAATTAAATTTTTAATTAAAAAATATGCAATAGGTGATGACATTCTAAAGTGCATTATCTTGTGAAGAGATTTACACTTCGTTTGATAAAATCGGACAAATATTACCGTAGTCATTATTTAAAGAGTCTAACAGTCGAGTTATATATTTCATATATGTATGTCATCTTATCAAAAGAACTTTCAGTTCAAAAATTTGCATAATTTTTGCTAGATCTTGATTGTTTATCGCAAAATGTGTCAATTTCACTTTTGACCGACCGACTGGTATGTAGCGTGTTACCTTATTAGACGTCAGACCAAGATTCAAACCTCAGGTCGGATATTTCCACTTTATAATGAAAGGTTGTAATGACCAATTATGTATGTTTGTATATATGTAATATTCCTGCTGCTGAAGACTCTGAAGAAGAAGAAAACAGACGCTCGTCTTATGAACTGACGAAAGTATTGACAACCAAAAACATGACAATTGGACGTTTATCTCTAAAGATGGTGCTACTTGAAACAGAGAACCGTATGCCTTAAGTAGTTTGGGAAGAGAAAATATTACCTTAAATGTTGTATAGTCTTCTTACTGCCCTTCTTCATATTTATAACACGTGACAAACAAACATTAGAAAATGTGTTTCGTCCTATATTTTATTTCATAGATATTATGGTCAACTATGTACGTATGAAATATCATAATCATTCTCTTTGATAATGTGCTACTTGGAAGTAACGAAATATTTACGCCTATTACGCTTTTTCGAAAATTAAGCTGAAAGTCTTTCTCAATTATTATTATGATCGTTATAAATTTCGCTGTCCACCGAAATCGAATTGGCAGTTTTAAATTCAAATATATGCTACGTGCGTAGCGACTACTTGCAGCCTTATTTGGGGAAACCTGTATTCGGGCAACTAGGGAGGAATCAAAGGGAGAGCATTGTTATTGATATAATCGATGTTCTATTGCAACGAAAAACTTTTTACCTCACATGACGTTGACAACAAATATTTCTAACGAAATATAACAATGATTTGTACCATAAAGTTTCAGCCAGCAATCAATTGAGAGTCTTGCTGATGCGAGTGATAATAAGCGGCCCCATATAAACAATTAGAAACCTAAAAATCACCACAAAGCAAGGATGCTAGATGTCAAATTATTACCATTTAAAAAAAATAAAACTAAACTGACATGAAGTGTTTGACTTTTACGTAAAAATCTATGCATCATGTAAGAAATTTTGGCGTAAATTTCATAAAAGTGATAATAAAATGTGGTAATTTAAAATAGTTTTATTAATATGAATTAAAAAATAAATCAGAATATTAAAAATGTGTTAAGAAGATTTATCAATAATCGTGACAATTCTATGTTACTACAAGTATGTATCAAAAGTGATACATAAGCTAGAAATATGAAATTTTATTAAGGCTCGATCTACGGTTAAAAAATAAAAAAATTACTGTACCGTGTGTGAGCTATATTGCTTACAAAGATATTCAGTACTCCATGTTACCAGAATTTGAGGAACACTATATTAAGGTTGCACCCATTAAAACACCTCAGCGCATTTATGAAAATTTTATACACATGTATTGTCAATTAAAATATTATAGAAGCACAGATCAATGCAATAGAGACAATTTTTAATTTAAGAATTCCAAACTGACACACACTTGGTTTGATAAAGCTCCTTAAACATATTAGTACCGGGAGCTTCATTTTTGGTAAATTTTCTAACCAAACTTTTTCGAACACTAACATAATTTATACAACAAAATATTGAGGTAGACTTTTCAAGTACTTATGCACGGTATTACAATTTTCTTATTGTTATTTTTTTTTGTAAAACATATTCACTTATATTCATAAAAAAGTCTAATACCTGCAGACATTTATTTCATGGGCCTAGCTTAAGTCATGAAAGCAACATTCAGTTCACAATTCGTGGACACGTAAACTGATAACACAATAGTGCAGATAATCACTTGTACTCAGTTGAGTGTTCACAATAACGGTGATGTAGCCGTAGTAAGTTATTGTTCGTCATCGTCAGACGTATAGCTATTTTATTAAGAAATATTTAAGTTTGTTTGTTTGTTTTCCAAATACTCGCAATATTTATCAATGAATGCGGTTGAAATATTTTAATAAAATTTTGTGATATTTTAATGTTTATTTTCTTGGTTTTACAATTCACACAATATTCGTAAACAAATACACACAGAAATATTTTTTTGGTGTTTGTTTAAAGTAAGTAGGTATACTCACAGGTCGTAGAGGTGGATAGGAAGTGTTTAATTGTAGGATGTACAATGCAAATATACTGTTGCGAAGATGGAATGATGTTACATCGTTTAACATTAAAATGATAAACAAAAGCTACAAAAACAAAAACAATGAACTTGTTTACATGATCAACAAATAAACAAAAATATAGCAACAACATCAATATAAAAAAATTTATAAACAAGTAAACAAACAGGCAACTATAACAATGCAAGTACAAATGTAAACAAAATACAGAAACAACAATAACGTACACAACATGTTTACATTTATAGAGATTTCACGAAGGCGAATTCATTCTCCTGTTTACCCTGCGTTATAAAAGGCAAGACAAAGCAGGCAACGGAGTCAGAAAGAATTCAGTCAGTCTTATGTGAAGACTTGTTGCCCGTGAAGAGAATAATCTTGGCTTGAAGAATTCCGTTATAAAGATCTGTCGAACAATTGTTATTGTTTACGCAAAACAGTGAAAAGAAGAATAACTAATAAAGCAATTGTTGTTGTTTACAACAAGTTGTGAACAGTGGCACACAGAATTGTACGCATAATAAATGGTTTATTTAAAACTAAACACAAAATTTATTTTTATTTTATTTACAGTCTACGAACTCATATTTTAAACGTTTCTAAAAGGTAAAAAAGTAACAATACAAATTGTTTTAAATCGTTTCTTAAAATAACAAAAAACCGGGTGCATAAAGTATCGAATTGAATATACCAGTATTTCTTGGGTTCTTCGTTGGTATTTGCCGCCCTTCACCCATGACCAAGTTTTTCTATTGACTTTTGTTTGAGGATTAGCGACAACGCAACTGCTCTTCCAAAAGATCTCCGAAACAAAAATTTAGGCAATCAAATATAAGATACAGTTTGACAACTTGCAAACTATGTCTGCGGGGTTCCGACAACTAGATTATTTAACAAAAGTCTGAAGATATGTTATTCCACTCACTTCTTATACCTTCATTCAATTGCTTTACTAATTTTAGAGTGGATTTATACCGAGGTCTTCGATAGAACTTACGTAGTTTTTGGTTAAAGCAACGGTCATTATAATCCAATTTAAATGTCTTCCACGAATTAAAACCATTCAACAAGTAACATAAACATAAAGGAAAAGTACAAAGTCATAAATTTCTAGATGTATGTATCTGATCGATTTTTAAATAAAATTATGTTGAAGTGAATACATTATGCTCATAATTAATACAGTGTCGGTCAAAACATATTGGACAGAAAATTGTGATATACTGTGTCTTCAGAGTAAACAATACTGATTGCTATCACAGAAGAGCCGTAAGGCACGCCTAAAATTTGCTGGAGAACACTTGAACTGGACAGTTGGACAATGGAACAGTGTTTTGTTTTCCACCATAGAGGTGGCAATGTTATGGTGTGGGGTTGCTTTTCTGGGGAAAGCTTAGGACCTATACAAAAAATCGACGGTATTATGGACAAACAAATGTATAAAAATATATTGCTGGAGAAGATGTTGCCATATATTTCAACATGCATGATATTTCAACACGACAACGATCCGAAACACACATCCAAATTGGTGAAAGGGTTTTTGGAACAAGAAGGCGTTAATGTCATGCAGTGGCCTGCACAGTCACTCGACCTTAACCCCATAGAAAATTGATGGGAAATAGTAAATAGAAAGGTAAATCGGGAATCGGCACAACGGGATCCAAATAAATTATATCAAGCTATAAATGAGAATCTTATTAGTTCTATGCCGAAAATATGTGCCGAAGTTTTGAATAATCGCGGTTATGCAACAAAATATTAGATCATGCTGCATAATCCAATATGTTTTGTCGAATGAATTTTTTATCCTTATTTACCTTTTTGTTTAATTTTTAATAATATCATAATAAACACTGAAATTAAATTTTATTTTTAACTATACTAGGGAAGTATTTTTATTTTAGTATGTATTTGTTGTTTCTAAAATATCTAATTTCTTTTAAATCGTACAAAATATTATAACCTGAATTTTGTCCAATCTGTTTTGACCGACACTGTATGTAAAATTCATAATTACTAATACGTGACGTATGAGTGATATTTAATACCTTTAGTTTCATACACTACATGATAAAAATATTTCGTTGCATACTTTACAGCGTAATTATTCATGCACAAGTAATATAATGCGTATGAGCAATATAAATCAAATTCAATCAAATATAAAGTATACCGTTAATATGGAATTAATAATTTTAGTGGAATTTTTAAAATTTAAAATTTTTAAATTTGTACCATTGAATGGATTCCGAATGGAATCATATCGGGACTTTATGGGACAGCATCAAGCCTGTGGGACCTTTTGTATGCAATTCCCATCTTTAGATTAGTAGCAGTATGATCGGGTGTATTGACTTCTTGGAGTGTAAAATGTGGAGTCACCAGAAAGTTTTCCTTATTCTATCTTGGTTTGCGAAAAACATTAAAAATAATTTTGTTTTATTATAAAATAGAAATAAATTTATAAAATAAATATAAAAACATTAATTATTTTTACAAATTATTACCTTAAATTAATATATATT
Source organism: Sarcophaga carnaria (assembly GCA_958299815.1). Classification (NCBI taxonomy): domain Eukaryota; kingdom Metazoa; phylum Arthropoda; class Insecta; order Diptera; family Sarcophagidae; genus Sarcophaga; species Sarcophaga carnaria. The sequence goes on along the minus strand of OY283149.1, from coordinate 68,214,045 downwards.
GGAGTACATGGACCTATGCACTACGCACTGTATAATTTTCTCTGTAGCAAAACTGTTGGCAGTTAAAAATTCTGAGTTTTTGTTCCATAGGTGAACCTAAATTTCTTAAAATTTATTACGGTACGTTGCTTTAAAATCGCTCCATAACCTCATTTGTAATATATTACGTTGTTTATATTGTGATATTTACGGCAATATTTGCATATATAATATATAATTCCTCTAATGTCCATAGGACTCCTATGATAGGAGCATAAGGCGAGTTAAGAATTTGATAACAGTGTGTGTTGCCAAACCACGCTTCTTATATAATTGATCGGGCTATTATCGAAGTGGCCTTTAATTCCACGATATGACCATATTTCATTGGGTTACTCATGAATACCTTCTTCGAATGGAGTTTTTAGAGTTTTATACAATAGTGCTTGATATAGGAGCAGAAGTAGCTGGTTGCTTAAACAGTTCTGTTAAATCTCGGGCTCATGAAAATAAACCAGAAACAAATCCTGGATCCATTGTGCCATTGCGCCATTCGTCCAGTTTGATTAAACGATATAAGTTGGCCTTGATGTAATCTAAAATAAATTTTATTTAAATTTCGTATTTTTTTGTAGTAATAAATAACGTTGTGTTAGGACTTTTTATTTTCATTATTTCTATAAACGTATTGAAATTTGGCAATTGTAAAGAAGCCATCCATGTTCTTTCGACGCTTTCTGTACATTGAATGTTTACATTGACAACAAACATTTTCTTTGCCGCACAATGAACAATGACTTTGCGAGTGCAACAGCACTCGTTTATTCCTTCTCGGCCACAGACTCTTCAAAATCAAATTCAAAGTTTAAAGGTGCAAAAAGACGTATTAGCGAATTGAATTAAAAGCTTCCAATCCTTTGTTTCTTTAAACTTTAACGTGTATCTTGCATTACCACTACATGTGTGACGACAAAAGGCAATAAGTGTCAGTTCGCCAGCCATTTGAACATCCATTATAACTTTCTTTATTCGTTGATGTAGAAATTGGTGTTGTTGCAGTTGTTAATTTGAGTTGACACGAAAATAGAGAAACGAAATTCAATTTAGAAAATGCCATTCAAAAATTAACTCTAAAATGTAAGGAATATATGAGCAAATAAAGTAAGGACTGAATGAATGAAGTAACCATAAGAAAATACCAAAAATTTTCTTTAATGAAGAATTTTATAGGCACTTGCTATTTTGAATTTAAATGAAAAAAAGTGTATGTGAGGTATCACCAAAATTTTTTATTCGTTTAAACGGCCTATTGTGGCAATTGTTATAAAATATAACACCGTTCAACAATACCCACCACGACTTCTCTGGGTGGAGCGCAGCCGAAGTGTTCAATTTCCAATGACTCTAGCCGTAAATCAGGCTGAATCTGATTGATAGCATAGATCGAAAAAGGTTTAACGGGGTCAAATCACAAGATTTCAGTTTACTGATTCGGCTAGTTCACATCACCTCTATGCATTCAAAACACTCATGCAAAATATATAATGCAGCATGAGCTGTGTTGCATATAATGACGTCCTGCTGAAACCGGTAATCATCTATCTGTAGAGCAAAGATCTCAAAGTAATATGGACCTGCGGCGCCGTCAGCTCTAAATCCGCAAAAAATTGGCATGCATTCGACTCTCTTGAATTTCATGTGGATTTGTATCATCTCAAATTCGAGAATTTTGTTAGTTCACATACCCATTCATCCTGGAATGGAGCTCGTCGCTGAAGACAATTATTAAATGAAAATTAGGAACAATTGCCGAAAGCTCTGGAGACCATGTTATAAAAATATTAAAGAAATTAATTTTTTAATTCGACGATTTGTTTCTTTTTATTTTTCTACAATCTATGAACTACGAAGATAGAATTGATACTACTACTGTACACCTACACCTCTCAAAGAACTTCATCCAGATGTTCACATATACATGCCTAGTGAGATAATCAGATGAGGAATCGTTGCGATAGTTTAATCCTAAATCGGCTACTGTCTTACAATTTAGGGGAAAATAGTTGAAATAAAGATTATCAACAATATTGCGAATCCAATATCAGAATATATTGAAAGAAAATATATTGTTACGTTTTTACACTTTTAATGAGTTCGTAGATTGTAAATAAAAATAAAAACAAATATGTGTTTAGTTTTAAATAAATCCTTTTTTGTCCGCACAATTCTGTGTGCCACTGTTAACAACTTAATTTGAATAACAACAATTTGCTTTATTTCTTATTCTTCTTTAAACTCTTCCGAGTACACACTAACAATTGTTCGTTAGATCTTTACAATGGAGATCTTCAAACCACGATTATTCTCTTACACTTAATGAGTCTTCACACAAGAGTGACTGAATTTTTACTGATCCTTTGTCTGCTTTGTCTTGCCTTTTATATCGCTAAACATGTTGTTTACCAATTATGTATGTTTGTATATATGTAATATTCCTGCTGCTGAAGACTCTGAAGAAGAAAACTAACGCTAGTCTTATGAACTGACGAAAGTATTGACAACCAAACACATGTCAATAGGATGTTTATCGTCAAAGATGGTACTATTTGGATCAGAGAACCGTATGCCTATAATAGTTTGGGAAGAGAAAATATTATCAATTTACGAGCAGATTTCTAGCAGATGTTTCTTGGAATGTTGTAGAGTCTTCTGACTGCTCTTCTCATATACATCTCACGTGACAGACAAGACAAACATTAGAAAAAAAGTGTTTCGTCTTATGATTTATTCCATAGATATAACAGAAGGATAATATTTCGGTCAAATACGTACCTATACCATAACAGAATCATTCGCTTTGATAATGTCCTACTCGGAAATGATGACAAATTTACACCTATAACGCCTTTTCGAAAAATGAGATGAAAGTCTTTCAGCTTTTAATAATCCCAATAAGTTTGTCGCTGTAGATAAATAACTAATTGAATTTTATGGTCGTTATAAATTTCGAGGTCCATCGAAATGGAATTGGCAGTTTTAGATTCAAGTATATGCTACATGCGTAGCAACTACTTATAACCTTATTTGGGGAAACCTGCCGGGATACCAGAGAGGAATCAAAGAGAGAGCATTGTTATTGATATAATCGATGCTCTGTTGCAAAGGGGAATTTTTTTACCTCACATGACAACAAATTTTTCTAACGAAATATATATCAACGGTTTGTACCATCAGGTTTCAGCCATTACTCAATTGAGAGCTTTGCTGATGCGAGTGACAATAAGCGGCCCCATCTAAACATTTGGAAAAACAAATTATTACCATTTAGAAAAAAATAAAGCTAAACTGACATAAAGTGTTTTACTTTTACGTAAAAAACTATGCAGCAATGTACATTTTGGCGTAAATTTCACAAAAGTGATAATAAAATGTAATAAATTAAAATAGTTTTATTAATATGAAATAAAATAAATCAAAATATTAAATTTTTTTAACAAAATCTATCAATAACCGTGACAATTCTATGTTACTACGAGTATGTATCAAAAGAATTATGAATTTTTTTTAAGGCTCGATCTACGGTTATATTCATTTTATTTATTGCCAATAAAATCTCATACAAAAGTGAAGGTTATCAATAAATTGTACGTCGTTACTTATGCATATACACTTATACACATAAGTGAATTAGAAAACTAAATTACATACAATAATCGATTATTATGAATTATCAGTACTTCCAGTGTCATATAGAATTTTAGAGTTACATTTTAGTAAATAATTACATGGTGCTACAGTGAAAATACACCCGAGTAACTACATAGTCATAGTTGAGTAGAACTCAAAAATACTTTTTTAATATTTCTCGAACCCTCCAAACTTGTTTTATTTGACAAAAACGGCTTTTTTGATCTTTGCACACAAAATTATGAAGTCGCCGTGGTGTAGTAGGTAGTGTGTTGGCTTACTATTCGTAAAGCCCGGGTTCCTATCCCAGGTCAGACATCAAAAATGAAATATGAAAAAAAAATATTTCTTCGGCGACTTCCTCTCAGCAGATTTCTGGCAAAAACTCTGAGAGTAAAATAAACTGCCATGAAAAAAGTTTCTCAAAATTCTGTCGTTCGGAGTCGACGTTAAACTGTAGGTCCCGCCACTCACGTATAAAATTAACGCACACAACATGAGTGGTGTGAGAAGCTAGGCCGTAATCCAGACTGAAGGGTTGTAATGCCCTATTATGTATGTATGTACACAAAATTATTTATTACCCAAATATTTTTTAACCTATTTTATAAATCCAAAGGTTTTTAAAAAGGGGAGAGATTAGCCTTTAAAACGGTATACATAAACGTTTTGTTCAAATTTATATGTTATGAGTTTTGATGGTGTAAACTTGGAAAATATTATTTTTTTTTTTGTTATTTTTCCAAGTTTGGCCATTCTTGATTGCAAAACTTAATCAAAAACTATAAAACAAATCGACGCCTACATTCTATAATTTTCTTGCATTTTTAAATTCTACGTTCTCTAATTTAAATACTGTCAAAATTTGGTGAAGATGCGCCGATCCGTTCCGAAGTTATAGGGAAAAATCTCCTTAGAATACACATATGGTCGTTTGTCGCATGAAAACTTTGAGAGCTCAAAACATACTTTTTCGACTTAGAATGTTATAGAACGGAGGTGTCGAAGTGTTGATATTCTTAAATTTCATTCCCTTGTGAAGAGATTGACACTTCGCTTGATAAAATCGGACAAATCTTTCAGTAGTTATTATTTAAAGAGTATATCTCAGTCATATTTTTTACATATGTTGTCTTATTAAATGAACTTTAATTAAAAAATTTTCAAAATTTTTGATGAATCTTAAGTGTTTATTGAAAAATGTGTCCTTTTTCCGTTGGATCAATTCAAATTCGATCAAGATCAAATTCGCAAAGCGAAATAATAATATTCGCTAAAAACGCAAATATTAGATGACTACTGATAGACGTTCAAACGTGCAAAGCGCAATTTTTCAGGTACACCATCAAGATCCATCAAAAAATTTTAATATTTTAAACTAAAAGTTCATTTGATAAGACAACATATAAAAAAATATGACTCAAATGTTATAATCTTTAAATGAACGAAGTGTCAATCTATTCACAAGAGAATGATAGAATTCGATTCACTTCAAAGAATTTAAGAAGATGATCTTGATGACATACATTGAACCAATACCATATGTGCTAATAATACGAAATCATTGATTTTTTACATCTTAAAATAAAAAAAAATTAAAATCAATAAAACTTAGGCAATGTACGTCAGCATTATGACAGATGTCTTCCTATCAAAACCAAGCTCATCAAATCCAAACAACAACCGTGGAAAAGCACTACAAGTGCTCATATTTGACAACTCAAATGTCAACAACGACAAACAAAAAATGGCGACCAAAATAAAAACAATGTTGTTCAAACAAGCAGCTGTGTTGTTTACCAGCTGTCAAATGAAAATTGAAAAAGCTGAACTGCGTATATTATGCCTGAACACTTAAAATATTGTACTCAATTAACCGAATATTGACTCAACAAAAGTGCATATCTGAACATGGTATAATTGATCGAATTTGCAATATGATACGCTGACAAATATTAATTTTTTCGATGATCATCAAACCATATTTTTAGTTAATTTACTTGGAAATGTTCGCTTGTAAATAAATTTTCAAACTATTGGTTTCAAAAAAAGACCTCCCAGAGAATACCTCCAAATGTCGAGGGTTCTGGGAGCGGGTGTAAGATATTTAAGTGTTTATATGGACACTCATTTTCGTGATTTTTTATTGGTATCTTTACTGCTAACAAACTCCTATAATAGTTATTATAAATTTCAGTTCAAAAGTAATTCCGCTTTTTGAAAGAGTTGACAGTCGTGCTTAACATAAGGGGACATTAACAATATGAAACCCTCTGCAATGAATGGGGTAAAGATTGTTACGAAAAAGGAAACAGTGTGCATCGTTTAACATTAAAATGAGCAAAAGCTACACAATCAAATACAACGAACTTGTTACAAGTAAACCAACAACATCAGTCTAAAAAAGGGGATAGACAAGTAGGTAGATAGACAACAAGCAATGTGAACAAAATACACAAACAAAAATGAAGTCGCAATAACGTTCTCGAGAAGGCGAAACCCCGAACGTTCGACTTCAAGAACCTTCATCAGACTGATTACGTGGGCATATAAAAAAGCAAAATAAAGCAGGCAATGAGCAGTAAAAATTCAGTCACTCTTGTGTGAAGACGCGTTGGGTATGAAGAAAACAGTCGTGGTTTGAAAATCGTTGTTGTAAAGATCTACCGAACGTTTGTTAGTGTGTACGCGAACAGAAGTATAAAGAAGAGTAACGAATAAAGCAAATTATTGTTGAATTGTTGTAAATAGTGGCACACAAAATTGTGCGAACAATGAAGAATTTAATGGAAAAAACACATATTGGTTTTTATTTTTGTTTGCAATCAACGAACTCATATTCTAAACATTTTTAAAAAGGTAAAAACGTAACAATACCCATATTTTTTACCATATTGTCGAAAATAAAACTCCTACCAAATCTTGAATTAGAAAATGATGTGATACAAGATTTTAAACCAACAAAATCAAAGGTGCTGCAATTAAAAAAAAATTGTTACAACTCACAATGTGTAGTTGTACACTGAAGATCATTTCCGAACCAGGATGCATATTTTTCGAGAATGTTTTTAATTTTTGTAAGATTTCTTATTTTGCACCTAAATGAAGATTTTATTAAATTTTCTTCTATTAATTTTAGTTTACGGGAATTGTTTTCTAGTTTAAATAATGCCATCGCAGGCAATATGGAATTATTTTTGTAACGTAATTTTCACAAAATTCGTTATCTTTCCTATAGATGAAGAGTAAACCCTGTTCTCTCTCCACAATTTACCACTTATTGCTTACTAAACATTACTTTTTTCTGCTGAGCATAAAGGGAAGTGTTCGGTAAACTTTATGTGTTTTCATACAAATATTGTCGGCCATATTTGCCAGTGTCAGCCATTATTGATTATTTCAGTAAATTGTGCACTTGACGGAAGTTTAATTAATGAATTTCTTCTTATGATTTAAACGAATAAAAGGTTGACAGATATTATTAAATTGAGTATATTTTGTTTTATAACTTTTTTTATTTTCTTTTTCTTTTAACAAATTAAATTAAAACGTAATCAAACAAATGAAATACAAATGCGTCAGTATGTATACATATTTTAGTATTGCTAAAAGTCAAGATAGATGGTGAACCTCTGAATTAGGATGAACTAAAATTAACGGTAGGCAAAGCATACGTAGAATTCAGGGCTTGGAAGTTGAAGTACCAGTTCCTTTCAGGATGTATCTACATCAGATATGATTGGGGCATCACTGTATCGTCATCGTCGCCGGTGATAAGATTGTTATGCAGTTTACCCCATAGACATTTTTATTATGTGTTGTGTGACGTGTTATTTTTTAGGTATTGAATATTTTTTAAACTTGTTTATGAATTTTTATATTTTTATTATTATTTATAAAAGAAACCACCAATAAATGTCTTTCTTCACGGAAGGTAGTACGTACCAGAGATCAGCAATGAGTATTGAAAAAGATGAGTAGATACGGATCATACTCATAATTTCTGATACTTATACGCATTCATATTTATTTTAATATCATACTCATACTACTCATAATCAAAGTTTGAAGCACTCATCATAATCGTACTCATACTTAACAATACGCCTGATGTTGTTGTTTTCGGCTCTCCATGACTCAATACAAAATAAGTATAATTCGCGTACGAACACTAGAATACTCACTTGAATCGTTTATGAGTATTATAAGTATTTTTCTAAATTTATGTATCTGAATGAGTAGGCGTATGAATTAAACATATTTCGAATGTTATGAGTGTAATGTCAACGTTGTACTCACATTCATTGCAACCTGTACTTATAAATCAATGTTGTAGTGAGTACGAATGAATCAGAGTAGTTGAATTTCAATATGAGTACTTATGAGTAGCGGAAAAACGATTCATTGCTGATCTCTGGTAGGTACTTAAATGTATTGATATTGCAAACCATGGTGACATGACAAACCAATATTTGATGCAATAATATTGCTTTAGTCAACGTAGTTGATGACCATAGTTTGAAACTAGATGAAAATTACATAGCGTTTTCAGTTGTTTTGGATCACAGTTGATCATAAAATATTATTGAGGAAGCTACAAACCCTCTTTAATTTTTCTAATTCAGCTTGTTGAAAGAGGTATTCCTCAGGGATATATTTTAGGGCCTCTTTTGTTCTGTGGATATGTTAACGACCTACCTGATATCTTGTATAATTATAACGTACACATGTACGCTGATAACTTTCATATTTATGGAAGAACTCTTACTGAGAATATCAAATTTTGTATAGATTCGATCAAATATGATTTAAAGAAGAATTAGAAGTCCCCGTAGTTTAGTAGGTACTGTTTTAGCTTATTAGACGTAAGGCCGAGGTTGAAACCCAGGTCAGATATCAGGTCAGATAAACCTGCCGTGAAAAGGTTCCTCAAAAATCTGTTGTTCGGAGTCGACGTTAAACTCTAGATCCCGCCACTCACGCATAAAATTAACGCCTACAACATGAGTGTTGTGAGAAGCTAGGCCGTAATCCTGACTGAAGGGTTGTAATGGCCAATTATTTATGTATGATTTAAAGAATACAATACACTTTGTATAAATCCTTCCAAATCTAATGTTTATTGCTCTCTAGACCCAAGAGAGCATGTGTTGTGCCAGATATAAGAAATATAATAATATAAAATATAATAAAAAGACTGACATTCAATCTGGGTATTGTCTTAATAGCCGGCTAACGTGCTCTAACCGCATTAATGTCATCGTTAGTGAAGTTTAAAGTCGGCTTATGGGCTGCTATAGATTTAAGTCCTTTGACATACGCTTGCAATTGTCTAAAACGTACTTAATTCCTATACTTTTATGCGGATTTGAAATTTTCACAAACTGTGATACCGATTATAAGCGCACACTCAACTTAGCTTTACAATAATATAGCAAGATATGTATTTATTAAAGGACGGCGCGTCCATATCTCACACTTTTCTTGCGAGATGTTTGGAATTAATTTCGATAATCTCTTGTATATTAAATACCTTATTTTCGTCCATAAAATTATTACCTCAAAACAGCAGGATTAAATTTGCAAGATCTAACCGTATTAGGGAAATTATCTAACATAGATATAAGATTCCTTTGTCACAATGCCAATTTTTATACAATACCACCAGTCGTTGGAATTCTTTACTTAATTATATTCAGAACTAAGGTTATGCAATTAAGTCAAAAAGGAGTTGTACAATCTGTTTAAGTAGTTTTTTTAGTTGTGAAAATATTACCAACACAAGAATATACGAGTTTTAAAAAACCATAACGAATGATTAGACGTAATTTTAAGCTTATTTCACCAGACTCGTAAATCATTAGAATCACAAAAATAGCAGAAATTGACGGCAGCTTAGCAACTATCCTACGAGTTGCCAATTTAGAATCAAAAACACTTTCTCAACGAAAACTGGAGAAGAATATCGTTGTTTAAGTTTCCCGGCAATATTTTTAAAGAATTCTGCCTTCTGGTTTCGGTTTAAATACTCTTGGAGTTTAGTTTAGAATATGGTTATGGCCGACAAAGTTTTAGTATTTTATTAAAACACATCTTAAGACACACATCTTAAAACACATATGTATTTAAGATAGAAAAGCAAAAACAAAATATTGTTACGAAAATGCAAAAAACAGTGTACATCGTTTAACATTAATATGAGCAAAAGCTACACAAACAAATACACCGAACTTGTTACAAGTAAACCAACAACATCAGAATGAAAGAAAAGGGGATAGACAAGCAAGCGAGAACGCAACAACAAGAAATGAGAACAAAATACACAAACAACAACGAAGTCGCGATAAAATTTTCGAGGAGGCAAAACCACGAATGTTCGACTTCAAGAACCTTCATCAGACTGTTAACGTGGGTATATAAAAAGGCAATACAAAGCAGGCAACGTGTATTAAGATTTCAGTCAGTCTTGTGTGAAGACTCGTTACGTGTGAAGAAAACAGTTGTGGTTTGGAAATCTCCATTGAAAAGATATGCGTTGTATTCAAACAAGAATAGCGAACAAGTCAAGTTGTAAACAATGGCACACAAAAGTAGTGAGAACAATCAAGAATTTAATTGAAACTAAACACCAAATTATTTTTATTTTGTTTGCAACAACGAACTCATATTTTAAACGTTTTTGAAAAGGTATAAACGTAACAATATATTTGAGCCACTGTACATACATATGTGGATAGCTGGTGAAAAGAAATACACAGAGGGGTAATTTAATTTTCACTTTAATAAATAATATTGGCTTGTAAAAATTTAGGATGAAGACGTCCATATATTGCTTCTAACACCTCCTGCACAAAGGTTCCTGTAGTGTTCTGTAATAATATACCTGAGAGTTATACATAATATTAGCCGTGGTGTTAAAGCAGCTCGCTTCTCTGTGCCCCTTTTTTAGACCATTGCGCACCTAGTTGTAGAAGAAATGCATTCTGTTTTATAGTAGTTCAGTTGGATGTTCATAAAATTTTACCATTTCTCGAATCTTCAAAATCATTCATATGAAATGCGAGTGCAATGTTTGAAACCAACATCGTTATCTTTCCATAATAAATCTTTTAGCAAATGAGTCTCCAAATTGTGTTTCATACTTTTAAAAAGTAATTACCATATAAATACATACCATATTTATATATGTAGTAAACAAAATTTTCTATAAACCTAAAGGCCTTGTTGGAAATAAATAATGTTTTCTTGACTAATGTTATCCGTGTGAAAAAATTGAAAGAGAATATTGAACATGAAACTCTAGCGTTAGGATTTCATCTGTATGTGCATATTTGGTGGTTGTTTTTTTGGTTGTATGGTGGATGTAATGTTAGTCTGTAACATGCCTGTCGTTACAAAGTAACTATTGCTTGTGTTGCCATATTCATGCAGAAAACAGAGTCGAAATTTGTTGATATGAATTTTAACGAACGTAACGGTAAGAACATGTTGAATATTTTAAAGTGCTATTTTAAAATTAACATTTGAAGAGGTCATTGAGGTTAAAAAGGAAATTTATTTTTTTTATTGAATCCAGAAATGAATATTAATATGTATGTGTATTTATACATAAATAAATATACACATATGTCAATCTGGAGATCAAGTGCAGAATCATTCTTGCCAACAGGTGCCACTATGGCCTCAAGAGGCGATTGAGTAGCAGAGTCCTCTCTTGTACGACAAAACTAATACTCTACAAGACACTCATCCTACCCGTTCATCTTTATGGCGCAGAGAATACTATTAAGCACTGATGCAGCAGCCTTAAGAGTATTCTAGAGCAAATTCCTACGTAAGAGGGCGATAATTACCGCATCCAAGCCAATAGTGAGCAGTATGAGCTGATCAACGACATGGACGTTGTACAGCGTATTAACATCCAGAGGTTGCATTGGCTCAGCCATGTCGTTCGAATGGAGGAGGATGCTCTGGTGAAACGGGTATTTGATGAGGAGATTTGCGGAAGCCGGCGAAGATGACGACCTTGTTTGCATTGGAAAGACCAGATCGAGGTAGCCCTGTCATCAATTGGTGTGACCAATTGGTGTAGGCGCGCAATAAGCAGAGGCGTTTGGAAGGATGTGTTAAGACCAGTTAAGTAAGTAAGTACGTATCATTTTTAAAAGAATATGTCCTAACAATACAAAGAAGTAAACATGATTATTGTTAGTAGTAGGTAGAGATATACTTATCGATATTAAACTGTACAAAATTTCGAAAACATTTCCCTTTTAAACTTATGTTCTTAAACTTATGTTTCTGTTCTTCGACAAATGAAGAGCTAAAGATCATGTAACTGAAATGCCTATACCTATAGGAAACAGAACAAAGCACTCTCTAAAATCAAATTATATCATGACCACCTTGAAAAAATCTTGCTTTGAAGCATTTATGAATTTTGTTATAGTAAGTTTTTAATGTCGACTATACTAGATAATATCGGAAACGAGTGCTTCAAAAGATATTTACATCAGAAGAGGTATGTGGAATGCATAGTGTAGTGTGATTTGGATGCCGTAATTTCCTATGCAATTATTAGTTATTGAGATGTCAATATTGAGGCTAAAATACACCCGAGTAACTACCTAGTCTAAGTTGTTCAGTTAGTAGAACTCAAAAACAGTTTTTTATGTTTCTCGAACCCTCCAAACCCGTTTTATTTGACAAAAACGGATTTTTTGATCTTTTCACACAAAATTATTGATAACACGAATATGTTTGAACCTATTTTAAAAATTCTAAGTTTTTTTAGAAAGTGGAGAGATTAGCCCTTCAAATGGTATACATAAACATTTTGTTCAAACTTATATGTTTTGAGTTTGATGGGGTAAACTTGCAAAATATTATTTATTTCATATTTTTTCAAGTTTGGCCATTCCTAATTGCAAAATTTAATTAAAAAATATGAAATTAGTGGAGACACACTTAAAGTGCATTCTCTTGTCAAGAGTTTGAAACATTGTTTGATAAAACTGAACAAAATTACCGCAGTTATTATTTAAAGAGTATAACAGCTTAGACATTTTTTATAAATGCTGTCTTATCAAATGAACTTTCATTTCAAAAATTTTCAAAATTTTTGATGGATCTTGATTGTTTACCTGAGAATTTGCGACTATCAAAAGTAGTGTAATATTTCCGTTTTTCGCAAATATTATTATTTCACTTTACGCAAATATTAGGCAACTTCCGGTGGTTGGTTCAACGGAAAAACGCAAAAATTTTTTTAATTTCAAGTTCATTTGATGAGACAGCATATATAAAAAAATATGACTAAGCTGTTATACTCTTTAAATAATAACTACTGTAATTTTTGTCCAATTTTTGCAAATGAAGTGTAAATCTCTTTAGAAGATAATACACTTTCAGAATGTCGTCACTTATAACATATAAGATTGGACAAAATGTTTATGTATACCATTTTAAAGGCTAATCTCTCCACTTTCTTAAAAACTTACAATTTTTAAAATAGGTTCAAACATATTTGTGTTATCAATAATTTTGTGTAAAGAGATCAAAAAAGCCCGTCTTTGTCAAATAAAACAATTTTGGAGTGTTCGAGGAAAATAAAAAAATATTTATGAGTTCTATTCAACCTAGTGAATAACTGAATGTGAATAAGTGAATGTAGTTACGCGGGTGTATTTTCACCATGTAATTTTAAGTATATTTTTAAAATAAATTAAGTTTAATAAAGAATAGATAAAGAAGAATATTTTCCTCTAGAACGTAATCAATAGAATAATATTTAAAATAGAGCTAGACTTCTACCTCAGTTTGTACAATAAATAAAAAAGTTTGTACAATAAATAACTTGACTTTAATTTATTCGACCCGGATTACATGGCGATCGTGCCAGCTACTTTGGAGTACACTTTATAAGGTGCACGTAAAGTAAGAGAGATAATAACAAAGGAATTCTTAAATTGTGGAAAACGTAGCTGCCTAGCCAAAAACTCAGAACAAGCGAAAGGGTGCCAACAGTCACGTAAACCACAACCTTCCGTTAAAGTAGGCAGAAAATAAAAGTAGTGCGAGCAAACTGAACACTAAGGGCCAGTAAGCGTTAACCGCTCGGGTTAAAGTAGAATTGTTTATAAAATAAGTAACAAAATAATAAAATCTCAGCAGATTTCTAGCAAAAACTCTGAGAGAGATCCTCTTAAGCAGTCTAGTAGAAATAAGGGTAATACTAAATGCCGACTACAGTAGATTGACATCGGCGCATAGAACAGCAACAGACACATACTTTTTAGATATTAGGAGTAAGGTAGTTAAATAATTATTAGCTAGAAAATGAAGAGAATTGAATTTGCCGTTCTCACCACCGCCTTGATACTAATATAGATCAATTTACGTTTCTGCTCTGTGGAAATGTTACTGGAGATTTTAAGATGCCGCCTGTATAGCTTACCGGCCCGAAACACCAACGGCTATGAAAAATTTTTCGAAAGACAAAATACCATATTACACATTGGATGACCTTCTTACAAGTAATCTAATGATTGCTTCAGGTATAACTTTGAGAATAACATTGAGAAATATTTGGCCAATTCACACAACTTTGTATCGTGTATGTTGTATTGAATACACTTTTTGTTTGTGAACGCTCAATTGTATGCTGTATTGTGTATTTCGTATTTCAAACGTCAAAAAACGATAAGAAGGAGACCAGTATTTATAATTTTATTTTCAAGCAACAAAATGACAAATATTACGGAAAAACTAATTTTTAATTAATTATCTCTGCGAACATTTATAACATTGAAATGTTAATTGTTGTTTTAAGTTACATACAAAATATTTTGTATTTTTATTCTTCTTCTTGATTACTCGCATTTACATAAATTGATAGCACGAAACCAATACAACTTTCAAAAACATATGAAAAAAATGTGTATAAGTGTATCGTATTTTTATATGAAAATTATTAACAACAAGCATACATAATTGGCCAATACAACCCTTCAGTCAGGATTATGGCCTAGCTTTTCACACCAAGCATACACTACATACACAACAATACAATGAATACAACGATACAAGGGCTTGCGTTAATTGCCCAATTGTCAAACAAATAATTTGTTCCAGCTTACTACGTTAAAAGCCGATAACCGAATACAACAAACCGGAATACACAACCGAATATGGAAGTGTCGGCCATTAAACTATAAAAACTTGGCGCACATATTAGAATTCTGTGGTACAGAGGAATTAATGATGTTTTGCTTATACAGTGAACTCGCGAAAACGTGAACACTCGAAAGTATGAACGTCTCAGAAACGTGAACAAATTTGAAAGCTCTAAAACGTGAACACTTTTTTTTATTTTTTAATCTGTTTTTAAATTGGGATATTCCCGAACTACAGTTTATTTCTTTGTTTACTTATGTTTGAACTTCTTTTTCATTGTACTCGTTTATGTATGCTTTGACCTGTTAGTTGCCTAAAGCGTTAACTTTAAAAGATAAAGTGGATATTATTGAGCTATTGCAAAAGGGTTATAGTGTTAGTGGCTTGGCAAGAAAATATGGAGTTGCAAAAGCAACTGTTTCTTCCATTAAAAAGAAAAAACGGGAAATTAATAATCGTGTAAATAATACACTTTATGGTACTGGAAAGCGTAAAACATTACGTGCATCTGAATTTCCAGGAATGGAAAAGTCTTAATAAGTGGCTCCAGGCGCAAAGATGGAAAAAAAACGATTAACTTTCGTGGGCTGTTCAAATGCGTCGGGGACTCATAAACTTAATCTACTGGTATTTGGAAAATCTAAAAATCCACAAAGTTTCAAAAACTTTACTTGTCCAGTGAATTACAAATTCTCCAAGTCAGTATGGATGACATGTAACATTATATATATATGACTGGTTTCATCAATGTTTTGTTAAAGAGGTAGGTTTCAATTGACAAATTTTAAACTGAAAACTTAATTTTTGGCTTTAGGTTACTTACTTCTTGACTAATTAATAAAAAAAAATTATTTAAAATAGTGTTTAGCATTTTTACTTATTAAAATATCATTTTTCACATTAAATAGGGTCATTTTTTGTTTTAAATTTAGGTACTCGATAACGTGAACAAACTCGAATATGTGAACTACCTTGGTACAAATTAGTTCACGTTATCGCGAGTTCACTGTACTTGGATGATGAACCATTTTTAAACCTAGAGCATGTTAATTTTATCCCTGGGTTGTGAGGCTTACTATTTAACGTCGATTCTGAATGTCAGATTTGAGAAACTTTTCATGGCAATTTTATTTACTTGCATAGGTTTTGTCCTGGGGGTTGAATCACGGGTTTGTCTAATAAGCCAACACATTACGTAAAGCTTTTATTTCAAAAAGCTTCATCTGGCAAGAGTATACTCTAGGTATACTTATATAAAAGTATTCGAATGCAAAGGTATGAATGTACCATACTTATAGCGGAGACAGAGGACAGAATTAATTTTATTTAAAAGCTTCGCTAATGTGAAAAAAGTTTTGTCCTCGCAGAGGACTGTTTTTGCATTTATTTCGATTAGCAGCTTTGCTGTTGTTGGCGTGACTAAAGGCTTTTGCTTAATTTTCGAACATTGCCATACTAAAATAGTTAAATTCAGTATATACAGTGGACAGCAAAAGTCTTAGTGCGGCAATATGTTTTAACAAAAAAAAAAAAGTCCCCACAGGCTTAATACTTTTGCACAAAGTCCCGATATGACTTTAGTAGGTCATTTGAAAGAACGGTTACGTAATCGCTAAACCTCAAACAAAAGTCAACCTAAGAACTTGCTCATGGTGCCACCAGAAAACACAAAACAAAACTTGTATATTCAATACCAAATGGGTTAAATTGAGTGCTTGACCTTAAAGGATATTCTACTAAATAAAGGGGGTAACCTCTTCACATATTAGACCTGTGAATTTTAAATTTACTCAGGGTTCTCCTTGGGCGTACCTATGGAGTCATCTGAAACTTTTCCTTATTTTTCTCTTGTTTTATGAAAAATATTAAAAACTTTTTTGTTTTATAATAAAACAGAAATAAATTAATAAAATAAATATAAAAACTATAAATTTGTATACAAACTTTTGGCTAAAATTCATGAACTTGCTACAAAATATTGCCGCACTAAAACTTTTGCTGTCCACTGTATATATTCAGTTTGATTTCGTGCGTTAGCGTTAAAGTAAATGGACATTGCGAGGATGAATAAACGCTGCTCATTCAAATTAAGGCTGTATGAGTACGGCATACACCACACACAAATTCTAACTGTAGTTTTTCAAACACACACGTCTTCATGTTGTCGTAATATCGATCGTTTGAAGGGATATTTGCTGGTGATTTTTCAGTGTAATAGGTATTTTACATTGTACTATATATTGGGTATGTTTAATTATTTTTTGATTTCATGACAGCTGGCGATTTTTCTATTCTATTTTTTTCTATTTGAAACAGAGATTGTTAAATTAACGCTTTCCTGATTGCTATTGTGGAAGACACTTAACTTTGAAGCACTGGTTAATCAAACCAAACTTCACCTTCTCTGGATCTTAACTAGAAGCAATATCAATGACTTTCCCTCAGTTATTTTGCATTCCAAGGAACTGATGTATGCTGACAACGTAAAATATTTAACACTTTTAACAATTTTAATGGATTTGATCTACTTCGTGCTGACTTTTGCAGTTTTTATAAGTGGTGCAGATTGAATTTGTTGGAATTAAATATTAAAAAGTGGAAACATATGACATATTTTATACACACAAAGATTGACATCTTCTATTGCATTGAGAATGCTGTTTTGTATAAAGTTAAAACTATTTTGAACCTTGGTATACTATTGGATCACAGGCTTAACTTTCGGGATAACATATTTATGATGGCGAATAAAGCGTATGGCATACTCGGATACATGAAATGCTGGTCTAAGGAATTTTTTGATCATTATTTAACAAAATTGTTATGTGTGGAGAGCAGTATCACACTCAGCAGTAGCACTCAAAAATAATTTATGAAATTATCGTAGCATTCGTTTAGTATATTGTCAACATATATACATACACTGTCGGACAAAATAAAGTGCGGTTTGAAATATTTTTTGTTTTTTGATTAAAGCATATGTTTATTGCTTTCAAATGTTTATAAATTATAGTTTTATTTTTAATTCGGTTAATATTTTATCCAATAGGGAATTTAACATTGAATTCTTTCGTTATATTTTCTATTTATAATAGAAACTATATGGCACATAAGGAATTTCAAGTGACAAAATAAAGTAACACTTCACTAGAAAATATTATAAATAATTAAATAACTTAAAAATTTAGTACGAAGTTGCTCCTCCTCTGTTATTTATGATATCTCTTAATCTTTTCGGCATACTTAGCGCAAGGTTCTTCAAAGTGCTTGTAGGAATTGCCCTCCATTCACTTTGCATTTTTTCCCAAAATGTTTGAATATTTGTTCTGGACTCCATCGGGTTTTTGTCATCTGAGGTAGCCCAAAGATGCTCTATATGGTTTAAATCTGGGCTTTGAGCAGGCCATTCAAATTTTTCAACATTATTTACTTCAAAATATGTTTTAGCGACCTTACTTGTGTGCTTGGGGTCGTTGTCTTGTCGAAAGATAAACTCCCCCAAGCCCATTTCCTCCTCACTGCTGTAAAGATTTTCTTCCAAAATATTTACATAGTGCTCTCCAGTCATTTTGGAATCAATTTTAACGCGTCAACCACAAGCACACGAGTAAAGTCGTTGAAACATATTTTGAAGAAAATAATGTTGAAAAATTTGAATGGCCTGCTCAAAGCCTAGATTTAAAGCTCATAGAGCATCTTTGGGCTATCTCAGATGACAAAAACCCGATTGAGTCCAGAACAAATATTCTAAAAATTTGGGAAAAACTGCAAAGTGAATGGAGGGCAATTCCTACAAGTACTTTGAAGAACCTTGCGCTAAGTATGCCGAAAAGATTAAGAGTAGTCATAAATAACAAAGGAGGCGCAACTTCGTACTAAATTTTGATGTTATTTAAATAGAAAATATAAAGAAAGAATGCAATGATAAGATACTTTTTAGATAAAATATTAACCGAATTCAAAATTAAACTATAATTTATAAACATTTGAAAGCAACAAACATATGCTTTAATCAAAAAACAAAAAATACTTCAAACCGCACTTTATTTTGTCCGACAGTGTATATATCTTAGTATTCTTCGAATATATTGTCAACATATGTATATGTGTATACAAATATATATCGCAGCATTATGGTAGTCTATTGTTAACACTGAGAGAGTGAAATTGCCTTTTTAATAAAAACCCGAAAGAATAATAATAAAATATAAAATATACTTTTGATTTGGAGAATACCAAAATAGGTAGGTTGTCACATTAAGTATATCTCTAGAAGTCGCCGTAGTCTAGTAAGTAGTGTGTTCGCTTATTAGACGAAAAGCCAGGGTTCGAGCTCCAGGCCAGATATGAAAGCAAAATAAAAAACCATTTCTTCGGCGATTTCCTCTCAGCAGATTACTGGCAAAAACTCTGAGAGTAAATAAAATTTTCATGAAAAGTTGTACAAAAATCTGTCGTTCGGAGTCGACTTTAAACTGTAGGTCCCACCACTCATGTATAAAATTAACACACACAACATAAGGGGTGCGAGAAACTAGGAAATTGTACAATGGGTCAATTCGACCTCCGGTTACTGTACTTGTCTTAATTGACAGGTACACGTCCTCTACCCTGACCTAACCTAAGGAGCGATGAAGAAAAATTAATTATTAAAGAAAGGAAGATAATCATCCAAAAAAATTAAAGGACTACATGGGATTATTTGTGGATGTTCCTAAAACAGGATATGGGAGCAGTAATGATGGCGATACATCAAAAAGATTTTTTTTCGGATCCAAAAACAGTATCGAATATCACAGGCATAAATGAAGAACTAATGAAACGCCTTAATATAATATCGAGCGGTCATCGCATAAATATTGAAAAATTTGAAGAATATGCATATAAAACTGCCGAAATGTATGTACAACTCTATAGTTGGCACCCCATGAGTCCAACGATGCACAAAATTCTTATTCATGGCGGTACGGTAATAAATCAAGCAATTTTGCCAATTGGACAATTGTCAGAAGAGGCTTCCGAGGCCAGAAATAAGCACTTCAGATTATATCGTACTAATTCTGCGAGGAAATTCAGTAGAAGTGATACCAATCGAGATGTCTTGAATAGGTTACTTTTAAGCAGTGAACCTTTTATAAGCTGCAGTATACAAAAATCGCGAAGGAATAGAAAAGCATTTTCATCAGATACTATTAAATCACTCCTTCCTGACATTGATGATGAAAATGATAACGATTTTAACGATTGTAGTTAGTTTCACTTTTTAAGTATTTTTAAGTTAAGTATTAAATAATGTAAAATAAATATTATGAATAAATATTAATTATCATAGAACTTTAAAAACTTAATTGTATGTTGATTTTCTTAATGGACTGTATGTGGTACCTAGGGGCACTTATGATCCGATCATAATAAAATCAGGTAAAATGATTAACATTCATATTAAACATGTTCATGTCGAATTTCATCTGGGTAATAAAATTTTTAAGCCAATTATAATGGCTAAACATATTTTCTTAAGGGGTCCTATTTTGGACCTAGGGGCAATTATGGACCGACCATAACAAAATTTGGTAATATGATTTAGATTTACAAAATACACGTTCATACCGAATTTCATAACGATACCGATGTTTTTAATCCATGTATAAGCGCAAACGTGAATTTCTAAAGGGGACTTTATATGGGGACCAGGGTCGAATGTGATCCGATTTTCACCAAACTTTACACCATTTCTTAGTCCACAGAATTGATCTATGCTAAATTTTATCATGATTGCTGCATAATTACCATAATTATGTGTAAATAAGTGCAATTTCGAGGGGAATTTGTATGAGGGCTAGGCGAATCACGGACCGATTTGATCCAAAATCAGTTGGGTTCATCCTTGGGCCTAATTATCACTAACACTATCAAAAAATTCCAGCCATTAATTCATAAAACATTCTATTAATTTTGGCCAGGTTTTCAGGCAAAATGCCCCTCTGTGCGTTTTTCAGCAAGAAACCCCTCGTTGTAAAAGCCATTGGATATATCATAAATATGTACTTATATTAGATTTATCTTTGTTACTCTTTATGTAGGACTCGTGCAAGTTAATTTAGTACGGTAATTTAATTTCGAATTTCTGTCAGTATATGTTCTCTACTTGCCTAAGCGGTAGGTGGAAGTAAAAAAGAATAATTCAATCGATAATTTATGTCACGTGTGTTTAATACAATATTAGTGACGAAACACCTAAAGTTAAATTTAGTACATTTGTTTATATTTCTATTCATGTTACAATTTATTCAATTAATATTGACTAACAATTAATGAATTTACATTAGTTGATCAATGCCTGCGGCTTGTGTATGTTTTAATTACTCAACATAATAATAATGATTCTCATTTTTTTAATACATGCATAATACATACATACATACATTTAATACATACATTGATTATTATCAATCATAATCACAATGTATAAATAAAAAAACATCTAAACTTCAAGAGAAATTGAGTTACTAACCAATGTCGTGTATACTGTTAGAACAAGGAATTTATCAAGAAATCATGAATTGAGTCAGTTGTTTGCTGAATGTTTGTTTTCGCATATTTATTAAAAAGTATTGAGGGTGTTTTATTCATAATGAAATTGCGTATAATGTCTTGTTTTGCAAATGCAGTTCAAATATTTCTTTCAAATTAATTAGACTACCAGGGCACCCTGCTTTAAGAGATAAATCATGCTAATAGTACGGTATTGATAGTTTTTAACAAAAATTTAAATTTGTTTTCATTATCCAGGGTATTCTAGTAATAGATTACGATAGGGATTGACATAAATGGGGTAACAGTAGAGGAATAAGATTTAAAGTCGCTCGCGAAGAATATCCAATAAGGCATTAGCTGTGTGGCACATAGCACCGTCATGTTGAACGACATCACATTTCTTTGGGGTCCAGAACTTCGAAATTCAGGCCAAAATAAATTGGTAATGTTCGACACATAGTGTTCGCCGTTAAATGTGACGGCCTGATGATCGTATATCCTGCCAACCCAAAATCCACACCCAATAGGACTTTTTTGGGATTCATGTGACGCTGTTGCATCTCACGAGAATTATTATCGTCCCAAATTCAACAGTTTTTTTTTATATATTCATTCAGTCAGAAATAGACCTTATCGTTAAAGCTGATTTTTCGATAAAAATTGCAATTGCCCCAGAGATCATTCTGCGTACACATTTCGTTGTCTATGGTCGTCCATTGTTATTTTGCAAGACAGACTGAATAAATGACAATTAATTTAATAGGCTTAACAAGATGGCCGTTATCAGCTCATAAAGTTCGGAGGATTCTGTTGGAAGACCCGGTACCTTCATCGAATATTAAAAGAGAAAAATACTAAAATTCTTAATTCCAACTAGTGTTGCATCGGCTGACCTAGTACGAATAGTACGACCTAGGAGGAATATTAACGGACTCGAAACATCAAATATGACTGAACAAATTTACGTATGCAATAGTAATATTTATTTTGCTTAGCATAACAACACACCAAATTTATAGCGTCAGATTTCTTTTAATATACATACATATGTCGTAAAAAGAAAGCTAAATATTCATGGTGCGAAATTATCCTGTTATTTTTTTTCAAAATAGTTTTTTTTTGTAAATGTAAAGAGTTTCTAGTTGTTTTTAAAGAAGTATCATTTTTGGTCATTAGTTTTTGGGAATTGGAGTTTTTAACATTACCTATGATTGCTTTATAGCTATTGTCCTGGTGCAATCAATTAAAAAGAGCAAACAAGAATACTGTGAAGCGTCTTTCGAGGAAAGAGTGGTTAAAGAAAAGGGATGAATTTACACACGAAAATCTGCTCAATGAGGTTAAATTGAGTTCACCAAAATTTTTGCGCATTGATTAAGACACATATGAGGAAATTTTAAACTTGGTTGGCCGAAAATTCATAAACAAGATTTCCAAATGCGTAACGAATCTTGCCGAAACAACGTCTATTCATAACTTTGCGTTTTATTGCTATGTGCAATTTATTTTCTGATTTAAAATATGTCAGCGCTATATCGGAAAGCGCAATTGATCACAGTATTATGGAAGCTTATGCAGAAATAAATAAGATATTAAAATATATACCTTTATTGTGAATAAAACAGTTTATTAATGAATTAAAACTTTTCTTTGATTGTATTAAAATAATTTTAATTATTTGGTAAGAATATAAGTAAGAAATATCACGCTGTTTAATTCTTAAAAATAAATAAAAGATATTACAAAATTCAGTGTTAATATATAAATAAGAAATAAAATAATAATAATAATAATAATAATAATAATAATAATAATAAATTCATAATTTAAAGTTATAATATTAATAGTATATTTATATGTATGTATATATATTACTAAGTTACATTATTTACATAACTATAAATTGAAATGCAAAAATTACAGCTATTTAAACGATGCAAAACATACGTTATTGTATTGCCTGGTGTATTTATGCGTTGGTTCCGTTTCATTGATTTGTTGATTGTGGGTTGCAATCTACTTATTCTAATGCTATTTGTGTAGAAATCGAACTCAAAAACTCATCAGCCGCATCAAGCCTTTTGTTCTTGGTCATGCTGAAAAAATTAAAATAAAAATTGACTACAAATAAATGAATACAAAACTTACACATATGTATATACACCTATTCACAAATTCCTACAAACGAAGATGCGTGGAAAAAACATCGCAATAAAAAAGCCACCGAACTAGTACTACTATAACAATAAAAAGTTCTTCAGCATTGTGCTAATGGAAATAGTGGCTGCAATCTGTGAATTCATTATGATCGATGTTGGCACAAATGACAGAGTGTCTGACGGTGTTGGCAACACAAGATTCATAAGGGTGTTATCTGAAGATGGTTTGAATTTGCCATCCAGCGGTAAGGAAAAGACTTTTATTTTGTTGCAGATGACGCTCTTCAACAAACCAGCAATATGATAAAACCGTACACCCAAATAGGGCTTTAAGTCGAGCCCGACGCATTGTTGAAAATGCCTTTGGTATATTAGTTCCACGATTTACTGTTACAAGGAGCAATAAAGTTCAAACGAATATATTAACTTGTTATCATTTACACAATTTCTTAAGAAGATAGAAGTCCAATGGATACATCCCTGTAGGCGCAGTTAATAATGATAACTTGATAGATGGAAATATTAAAGAAGGTTTATAGAGAAGATTTCCCTCCTACGTCATTGCAGAGCATTCACTTCCAAAATAGGACAAGTGCTGCTAAATTCCTAATTAGTGCCGCTAAATTGCAATTTTGTAATTATTTTAATAATGAAGCCACTTGACAAAAAAAATTTGGAAGCAGCTAATTAAGCAATAAATAAATTAAAAGTGAAGTGTTTATACAAGCAGTAACAATTCTAGCAAAATCACATATTGCGAAATGGGTTTTTAGGAAGCGCATATTCGAAAAAGAAAACAACATTTTTTATTTTAAATAAATTACAAAAGCAGGTTCTATTTAAAAAACCTATATCTTTAGCAGTAAAATTAAGACATTACGATTAAGCATTTACGATTATTTTTTATTCTGCATCCATTTTTGATTGTGAAGCACATGACTACTCGTTGTCATGTAGAAAATCCGTTGCGGTGAAGTAACATATAAATGACTCTACCGGCACCACTTTTCTCCAATTAGTCAATTCTTTTTAATTCCTTTCCGTTAACAGTATGCAGAGAGTTAATCTCTTGCGCCACGTCTTTCGTTTCTGCATTGATTAATTTTTCTTTATATTTCTGCAATGAACACTAATTCTCTGAATGCTGCAAATAAAAATAGAAATTAGCCTAAAATCAAAGCAGAAGAATTTTTGCTTGTTTTCGCGCTGATTTTAAAATAATCACTACCATATACACCCATGCATTCTATTTTTGGAAAATTGCTGCGTTGCATTTATTGTGTTTAAAGCTGAACGAACGGGTTATGGGGTAGGGATAGTATGTGGGGTAAGAGGGGGTAGGGTATATAAATACACAAACCTTTTATATTTTAATTATGTGTTAATAAATAAATATTAGTGTTGTTTTGTATGTGTATTTTAAAAAAGGTTATAAAACGTATTTTATTTGTGTTCAATATTTAGATATTAGTTCACAATTATATTCAATTTGCCAAAGTTCACAATCCCTTAGAAATTCCTTTAGTTTATTTAATTTTCACAATATGTATTCAAAATAATGATATTTTATATGGAGTGTTCACGTATAGATTTCAAGTTTGGTAATGTTCGCAATGTTTATTCCATTATTTGTCCAAAATTCAAATTTTAAACTCGCGTAGGGTTTGTTGGATATTTCGTTTTGTGTGGTTTGACGATCGATAATCAACTAACTAACAAGGATCCTAATAATTATGTTGAAGGTGTTGATGAAATGTTGATGAATGTGTGTATGTATATGTGTTTATTGTGAATATGATGTTTGTTGATGTGTGTTGGTGTTATTATTATTATTGTTTGTTAAAGATGTTTGTGTTGTACTATTGGAAGTCAGGGTTAGGGTTGTGGATTTGTTCACTCGTGTGAACATCCTCCCGGGCCGGCAACCTGTGAATAAAAGACAATTATTTTCAGTTGCTCTAAAAAATGGGTAAGGGTATTAATTTTTTCACTCGGGGTTTCAGGGTTTTCCCATGGGTACAGACTTTCAATTCCGACCTGGAGATTAACCATAAATTCTTGTGGGGTGGAACCTGAAATTAGACTTTGGGTGGGTATTAATAATTGTGGGTGTTTTGGGTAAAAATTTGGGTAGGTAAGGATGGTGTTCGGGTGAGTAATGGGTGATTCTTAAGGGTGAAAGGGTGAGTAAATTTGATCTCCTCAGACTATAATATTCCCCATTGAAATATTGTGTCTGACAGAGTATTTCTAGTCTATCACGGGTAGTTTTGATCCCATGCGCATCAAGTTTAATACTCGGGTGGGTTAATAATCTATTGAGTCTTTCATCAATAGATTGTGGGTATTTTCGATCCAGAACTATGCTGTCATGTCGAAATTTATTTGTTCGAGTAAATGATACGCAGTCACAAAATCGATAGACATAAGACAATATTCTAAAAGCTTTGGACCTTTCAGAAAATCTTCCAAAATGTCCTGGATAGGGTGAGTGAAGTTCATAGATGGTTTTGGGTCTACAGTTTCAACTTCAGCTTGAGTTTCGGAGGGTAGATGTGTTGTTGGCCACTTTGTCGGATATTCCTTCAACGAGATTGGTTCATTCTAGAACTTGTCATCCTTTAGTCCGTCTGCATTGCAACCATGACTGACAACATCGGCTGGGTTGTTATAAGAGTCCTCATTTCTCCAGTTCCTGGTTTCTCCCGCATCGGAAATTGAATACACTCGGTCCGTCAGACAGCTGTTTGAAGTAGTTGGGGTTTTGTTGAGCCATGTCAAAACTATCGAGGAGTCCGTCTAAAAATTCATTGGGTGTTGGGTTAGCCTTTGCTGGGTAAACAAATTGTGTGCCATCTTTGCCAACAACACTGCACCATAGAGTTCTAATATCGGCGACAAAATGACTTCGATAGGTGCAACTCTCGTCTTAACGAAGAATAGGGTTACGGACATAGGTCCACTTACGGGTATAACTCGTGCGTATATAATCACAGAGTATGCCTTTTCAGAAGCATCTGAAAAGTCATGAAACTCAATTCCTGCTGAAGGTGAAAAATGTATGCATCTAGGAACCCGAATATTGTCATTATTATAAAATTCCAAAAGCCTGTGGCATTTAATAAGGGTGAGTGGGTTAATTAAAGCCCTGACATGGGTGGGTGGTCCATTTTGGGTGGATACTGTTAGTGGGTTTGGGTAAGTAACGAGGTTAATATTCTGGGTGAGTGAAGGGTGTGTAACGGGGTTGTTTGAAGGGAGTTGACTAGTGTGTGGGTAGGACTGCGACCTTAGTTATGGGTCGAGTTAACGTTCCGGTTGATGTTCGTAGTTCGACTACTCTATGTAGTCCATTGGAAACTGGGTGAATTTTGGTTACTCGTCCGAGTAACCATTCATTCGAGGGTACGTTGTCCTGCTTAATGACTACAATGTCATTGACTTCCACCGGACGTTTAGTGTTTCTCCGTTTATGGAGCTCTTTTAAATATTCATCCTTCCTTCTCTTGCAAAACTGATGGTGTTGAATTTTCAACCTTTTCCATCGTTTCGCTAGGGTAATATTCTCGTTACTAAAGTAGGGTTCAGCGGGTTCAAGCTTGACAGAACTGTAATAAGAAACTATTCTTCGGGTAGGGTGAGAATCTTGTACTGGTCCTGTTAGAATCCAACC
This sequence comes from Sarcophaga carnaria, assembly GCA_958299815.1. Taxonomy (NCBI): domain Eukaryota; kingdom Metazoa; phylum Arthropoda; class Insecta; order Diptera; family Sarcophagidae; genus Sarcophaga; species Sarcophaga carnaria. The sequence goes on along the minus strand of OY283149.1, from coordinate 68,186,835 downwards.
AAACTCAGATTCTTGAGCTATTAATGTGCCAAGAATATCTTTCTTAACACCAGCTCTTATAATTTGTGGGTAAAAATCGCTACCAATTATAATATCAACTGGGCGGCTTTCATAAAATTTAGGATCTGCTAATGGAATCCTGTCCAACTCTTTTATGAAAGTGGGGTTTAAGTTTCGGGTGGGTAAACTTCGGGTGAGTGTTTTGACAACAATTGCCTGAATATTCAGTGAAAATTCCTTATTCGTTTTAGAACCAAGATGTATATCACACATCTTGTTCGAACGTGCTGAAACAACCTCATTTAAACCTGAGATTTCAGCAACTATGGGTAGGGTGGGTATGTGTAATTTGCGCCTTAGCTTATCAGAAATGAATGAAAAGTCTGATGCTGGGTCAATAAGTGCTCTATCAGGGAATTGTTCACCAGGTATTATAATATTCAAAGCAGCTGTGCCTAATAATCTAGCTCTGTCATCTAATTGGGTTTTGCTTGATTGGGTTTGGGTAGAGAAAGACTGTATTGCATTTGACGTAGAGGGTTTATCGTCATTTTCTGGATTAGTGTTTGGGGTGGGTTTGTGTAATAGGGTATTATGTCTGCCGCCACAGTATCTGCACGTAAATGCGCTTCGACATTCTGATACCATATGGCTAATGGCCAGACAATTGTAACAAATGGCATTCTTCCTTACAAATTCAATTCTTTCATTTACTCCCAGGGAAGTAAATGATGAGCATTTTTTCAGAGTGTGGTTATTTTCGCACAGTTTACACAATGAACCATCGAGTTTTCCTCGGGTTTCTGGGTAATTATGCGTATTCGGGTGGTTTGGGTAGAATTCAAAGGTTTGCTCTGGAATTGAATTTTGTTTGTGGATCGGGTATCCTTCTTATTGCCGTATGTTACATTGTGGAACGCTTTTACCTTTCTGGCAAATTGATTGTTGATGTCCTGGAGGAATTTGGGTTTTGGGTGCGAGTTTGGGTTAGGGTTAGGGTTACTTTCCGGCACATCATTGACAGAAGTGAGTTCCTTGAATGTATTCGTTAAAAATATATCCACATCAGTCCAGGAAGGCATTTCAGCACAATCCTTTAGAGTTTTTTCAAATTCCCTTCGGGTTTCTTTGGGTAATTTTGTCAAACAGAGATATACTATGATAGGATCCCAATTGTCCGTATCTATCTCCAATGTATTCAAATTTGCAATACAGCAATTTATCTTTCTCTGCAGTTTTCTTATTGAAACACTGCACATAGTGTTTATCGCTGGTAAATTTAAAAGGGTCTTAATCTGAGCGTTAATTTGCATCCTTTTATTTTCATATTGATTTACCAGTTGGGTCCAAGCAATAAGAAAACCATCATTAGTTAAGGGTGCATTGTCGACTATTTCTTTAGCCTCGCCGCTAGTCTTATTCTTAAGGTAGAAAAGTTTTTCTACACCACTTAGACGGGTATTATTGCCATAAATGGCCTTGAATAGGTCTCTGAACGAGGCCCAAGACTTGAAATCCCCACTGAATGTTTGCATATCGCAAGGGGGTACGTTAAATCCAACTGATTGGGTGGGTTGTGTGGGTTGTGAGGGTTCGGGTGGGGTGGTGTTTGAATTTTCGGGTTGAGTCAAATTTTCTATAGATTCATCTATGGAAATCATAGATGACCTATAGAATTTTTTAGCCGATCTCACATTCCTGGAGAGGCCATTAAAATTTATCGAATTGGCTACTTCGGGTTCATTGAGTTGTGGCGACTCTCGGATCTGTCTGAATTTTCCGTCAATATTCGACCACAACTCTTCCAATTCATTCTTCATGAATCTCAATGCGGGTAGTGATTGAGACTTCTCTGTACTGGCCTTAAAATCTTCCTCAAAGGCACTTAAATCCTGTTGGATATAACGTAGAATATCGGCGGCTAAAGTTTTCAATTCCGACATATTTATTTTTTAAAATTTAACACAGAGGATTGGAAAGAATTCAATAAATTCCGATATTAAGTCGATTATCACGGGTAAATTTGGTTTAAAAATATTTATTTCAGAATTGAAATAAATCTACTTAGCAGACAAAATTGCGTATTGGGTATCCTTTGTGTTTTTGTGACACTACACAAAGAGAACGGCAATATTTGTTACTCACAATATTTTGAAAATATTATCGAAGAAAAAGTGTAAATATTGGGTGGGTTTTATAAGATAATATTTCTTATTGTGAGTTTCTTTTTACAAATTTAAAAATTCGCGATAAAATTACACGATAATTTATAAAAAAAATGTAAATTGAAAATGTTCAACTTACCTTGTCTGCTGAGGGTAGGGTACAAACCAATTTTATTTTTCCAATTCCTCTTTGTGTGATGTTTGTTGTGTTGTACTATTGGAAGTCAGGGTTAGGGTTGTGCATTTGTTCACTCGTGTGAACAAAAGCATTAGTTTGAGTCGAATCTATACTCTTTCGGTTTGTGTGATCAATATTTTTCTAAAAATAATGAACTTTAGTTTTAATTTGTGTTTTCAAAACATTCACTCCAACATGCATAAACGTCTTTTCATAAATTTATAGATAATAGAATTACTATTAATTGTTTCCACTTTACTAGCAGCAGCATCAATTCAAAGATTACACATTAAAAATTAAAATTATTTTGATAAAATAAAGACAACCGTAATTTGTTGTGAGCCCTGCGTGAAAATCAACTACAAGCAACTAACAGCTGCATTGATGGCTTTCACAAAAATTTTTCCATATAATCGATGTAGCCGTCACTTAAGATTTTGATTGTGAAGATCATTCTAGAAATTTCTATAAATCTCTAGAGCTATGTTTCTGATGTTCCCAAAATGTTACGCCTAAAGATGTATATTCGCTATTTGGTATCCGAAAATGTGTCGAAGGGTCAACCGTCTTAATAGTCTATTAATAGGAAAAATATGACGCACATTATTGATTTTAATGGGACCAAAAGCATGTCTTAGAGAATGAGTTCAAGTTCAGGCTTCATTGGACATGTCTGTGTCGAAACCTACTACTATTGAAGCAACCCCCAAAAGTTAAAAGTGAATGAATGCTTTAAATTATTAAAGTATTTAGGACAACTAAGCGCTAATTGGATGAAAAACACACTCGACTGAGGACTGCAGAGGATGTAAATATTTCTATCTCTACTTATTTGAATACTCACCATATCACATAGAAAAAGCCTCAGATGGGAAATAATAGATTTTTTTATAAGGAGATTGAAACTTTAGTTGCTGAAAAAAGAAGACCTTAAAGAAGGTAGCAACAGCACAGATACCCTTAAGATAAAATAAACTAAGACATAAGGAAGAGATAAAGCTGTTCAAATAAATTTAAAAAACAGAATCTCTTACAAAATATTTGAAAATATTTAGTATAGTAGGTTGTGTGTTGGCTTATTAGACATATGGCCCGGGTTCAAACCCCAGGTCAGACATCAAAACGAAATATGGAAATATATTTCTTCGTCGACATCCTCTTAGCAGATTTCTGGCAAAAACTCTGAGAGTAGATAAAAATTACCATGAAAAGTTTCTCAAAAATCTGTCGTTCGGAATCGACGTTAAACTGTAGGTCCCGCCACTCACGTATAAAATTAACACACATAACATGAGTGGTGTGAGAAGCTAGGCCGTAATCATGACTGAAGGGTTGTAATGGCCAATTATGTATGTATTTAAATTTTTATTCTTAAGTCTGGAAATGATACATAAACTTAGCAAGGGTTATACGAAACCCGAGTCGTGCAGCTCTAGACTTGTTATCAACCATGTGTAAACTGTTTGAAAAGCTGGTAATGGCTTAACTAATGCCACTGTTCCAGACTATAAGTTTAGGTCAAAGAAAGAAAACCAGCGTTATTGAGCAAACTAAATGATTTGTGCAGCTAATAAGAACGCCATTTAAAGTGACGTGTTCCTAATTTATTTTTGTTGACGTTTCTCGAACATTCCACAGATAGTGTGTCACAAATGTACGATTCATAACCTGAAATTAAATTTTCCTATTTGGAAACTATGCTATCGACTGAAAGTTTGTCGTTAACGAGTTCGACTATGTAACAATTTTTCATTAGGACGTTTGCTACATTTAATTTGAAAGTCATATAGTAGGTAGTGTGTTGGCTTATTAAACGTGAGGCCCCGGAGTCAAACCCCAGGTCATTCATCTCAAACAAAACCAAATATTAGAGAATATTTCTCCGGCGACTTTCTTTCATCAGATTACTGGGAAAAACTTAGGGATCAGATAAAATTGTCATGAAAAATTTCGCAAAAATCTGTCGCTCGTAGTCGACTTTCAACTGTAGTTCTTGCCGCTCATGTATAAAATTATAATAAGTGGTGTGAGAATCTAAATCGTAATCCTGACTGAAGGGCTATAATGACCAATTATAAATGCGATTGACACTAAAGGCTATATTTCGATAAAATTTTCGAAAATAACTGTTCATATCACATCACCCATTGTGCAGGATTCGAGTACCACAAACGTAATACATACACACATACATAATTGGCCACTACAGCCCTTCAGTCAGGATTGCGGGCTAGCTTCTCATGTTGTATGTGTTAAGTTTATACATGAGTAGCGGAACCTACAGTTTAAAGTCGACTCCGAGCGACAGATTTGTGAGAAACTTTTCATGTCAATTTTTATTTACTCTCAGGGCCATTATTACAACTTGCCGTTAACTAAAGGGAGGATTTTAACCGGCAGATAAATTGTTTTTCGTTATTATGAGTACCCAATAAGATAGAAGTGATCGTTAAGCTAAAGGGGGGATCATCCTACCTTTAACATTTAAAAGTCACTTTATGTTTGAACTTGCCATATTATATATTATTTTCATTATGGCAACTTCAAATTTAAACAAAATGAGCATATACAACAAAAAACGAAGCCCGCGGTTGCCACTGCTTTAAAAAAAAAACTTGTATAATTGAGCAGTTTTATCCGGCACTGCCATATTTTTGAAAAAGGTAAAAGGAAAAAGGTAACTTTACAGTTCCCTTTAGCTAAAGGTACCTTTATCTAAACCCAAGTTTAACGGCAAGTTGTAATAATGGCCCTCAGAGTTTTTGCCAAAAATCTGCTGAGAGGAAGTCGCTGAAGAAATATTTTTCAAATTTCGTTTTGATGTCTGACCTGACCTGAAAGTAATCGTTTGCTTAAATTATTATAAAAAATCTTTCTATCAGTTTTTAAGTTACATTCATGTCTGATGGGATGAAGACAATAAATATGAGAACTTTTGACACAATCGCATTGCTTGGCATTAAAAGTTTTTCTTCAAAATTACACCATCTACACAAGATTCATTATGTCAGTGTTCCTTAATCGTTGATTTGTCAAACATTGTATATACAAAATAATCTCGATGTAAGAGATAAAAGGCATACATATATGGTATAATTTTATAAAATAATAAGAATAATTTTTTTTTAAATACAAAATTTTAATGTACCTCAGTCAGGGAAATGTTAATATGTTCTCCTGTATCCTTCGTACCTCATTGACATTCAGAGACATGCCTTAGCGTTGGAAATATATTCGCATAAAAGACACACTTGCTTTAACTATAATATGATAATATTTGTTATAAAAGCGAAAAAAGAAGTAAATTAACAAAGAAAATTTGAGAACCTGATACAAATTTGATAAGATATGTTTACGTGACGTTTCTAAAGGAGAACAATTACACAAAATGTTGCTTTAATAAGACATAATGGAGTCGTTAGAAGGAGAGAAAAGAGAAGGAGGTAATATGAGAGTACTAGGCCGTAATGTTAAATGTTAATGTAATGTTAATAACTAAAACACCACTCAATGAATACCTGTTTCTTGGGAGAATAACTGCTTCGTAAATATTGCTTTAAGCGTTTCTATGAGTGCATGAGTTTGAGGAATATATTCTATAGGCGAAGAATATTATTATAAAACACGTCCAATTTTCATTTGAAAAAATCTTAATTTATGAAAAGGGGACAACTATTGGGTCTTTCGCATCTGAAATGTCTAATTTTTCACAACTCTGGCATGTAAATCAGTCTGAATTTGAACAATGACAGGGATTATGTAGACTATGAGGATTTCTGTGGTTTGTGGCTTATTCGCATAAAACTACGACCTAAAAAAACCCACAAGAATAAGTCTAACAGGTTAAATCACACGATTTGGGTGAATAATTCCCACACCATTACGCATGATGACCATATCTTCAAATCATTCCTACAGAATATACAATATATCAAAAACTGTGTGAACCCTAACATCGCCTTGCTGAAAACGCATGTCGTTGGTATCCAGATCATCTAATACTGGCTTAAAGCAGTTGCTAATCATCAACATATAATGCCCGCCGTTGAGAGTGATGGCTTGGTTAACGTCTTGCACAAAGACATAATGGCCTCTGATGCCGCTAGCCTAACACTTACGTATCTCATATGGATTAGATTAGATAAGGTTAGCGGTTAGCTTGTCGTGCACAAGCAAATTATGTCAAGTTATGTTAAGTTGTGTTACCCAGTGTTAGGTAAGTCAATTTGTCATGATCCGTTAGTGATGGGTGTGAACCATCCCGAGCTCAGCATGAAACCAGCCAGTTCCTTAGCGGTTGTCTAGAAGTGCAGGACACTCACATAAAAGGTGTAGTATCGATTATCTTTCTTCTGCATCATGGCAGCTTCTTCAGTACTACTGCAGACCAAACTTGACAGCGAAACTGCCAATAGCCCAGAGCCCCATTAGAATTCCTGTTAGAGTGCGAACCGTTCTCTTTTCGAACTTAAGTAGTTCCCTAGATTTCCTGCTGTCCACTGCTGGACGCAGTAGTTTTGGAGTTCGGCAACCAGGTATGTTAGACTCATGTGGATTGGTATCGTTCCAGATTCGAAAAATTGGACCTCATAGCTGAATATGATTTTTCGAACAGAACTGCTCCTATTGCTATTCACATGCTATTGAATGTTGTATCCCTCCATGATTATATGGCAAAGCAGACCGAATAGATAACAGCTAATATGACAGATATAGCTTCAACAAAATGTCGGTTACCAACTGTCAAAATTCGAAAGTCACTATTGGTAGGCCCAATAAATATTACTAGAGTAACTTTGTACCTGTTGCTGGACAATGCAATATTTTTACGAAAAATCGTTGAAATTGAAATGACATATCAGTGGAAATCATTAAAACTAAAATTGTTTTTTCAATTTAAATTTTTATTAGATTTGTACTAGGAGCTGTAATGTTTAGAAAATTGATTTTCAATTAAAAATTATACTGTGACACTTTGGGCATTTCAGAGGAATTCAAAAATTATTTTAGAGAATGTACTAGGTTAGAGGACGTGTACTTGTCAATTGAGACAAGTACAGTACCCGGTGGTCGAATTGACCCATTGTACAACCAGAGAGAATGTACTAAGTCTTCTTAATTCCTCACAGCATCAGTAGTTTTATATGTGATCAATTCCATAACTATTCGCGAGAGAATAATCAAATTCAAGTCATTGATCTTCGATTAGGTTTTACATACTTGGAAAGATTTTTTCCTCTCTTGATTGTATGAAAATAATGCAGAAATATATCCTCAGCTGGCAATGTAACTAAAATTTGGTTGCCTTCCATAAGCGATTAATTAATATTTCAAAGTGCCTTCAAGGATTTGATCAAACACCCAGTAATTTTAACAACTGGCGTAGATGTTGAGTTAATACATACATATGTACACTGAACGAACGGGTTATGGGGTAGGGTTAGTATGAGGACTAAGAGGGAGTAGGGTATATAATGCACAAGCCTTTTATATTTTTATATACATATATTTAAATAAATGTAAGTTAGTGTTTAATTTCTTTTTGTTTATTTAAAACGTTATAAAACGTATTTATGTATGTGTTTGTTTTTAATATATGTTGTGTTCACAATTTGATTTTAAGTTCACAAATAGATTTTGTTCACAATTAGATTTATTTAATATACAATTAATTCACAATACTGTTTTATTATTAGTTTACAATATTATTTATTATTATAATTAATTTTCACTATATAATTTAGCTCAGACGCGTAAGACTTGTTGGGTAGTTGTTATTTGAAGATCGGTAATCAACTGAACCACCAAGGATCCTAATAATTATGTTGAAGATGTTGATGAAACAGTGTTGATGAATGTATGTATGTATATATGTGTTTATTGTGAATATGATGTTTGTTAGAGATGTTATTGTCATTATGTGTGTAAGGGATATTGGAAGGCAGGATTAGGGTTGATTAAATTTGTTCACTCGCGTGAACATCCTCCCGGGCCGGCAACCTGTGAATAAAAAGACAATTATTTTTAATTGTTCTAAAAATGGGTATGGGTATAAATTTTTCCACTCAGGACGTCGGGGTCTTCCCATGGGTCCAAACATCAATTTTTGACGCTTAAATGGGCCATAACCTTCTGTCGGGTGGGATCTGAAATGAATCTATGGGTGAGTACTGGGTAATAATTTGGGTAGGTGAGGAATATTTGAGTGAGTAGTGGGTGATTCCTAAGGGTGTAAGGGTGAGTAAGTTTGATCTTTTCAGACCATCATATTCCCCATTGAAATACTGTGTCTGACAAAGATTTATTAGTCTATCATATGTAGTTTTGATCTCCTGCGCATCAAATTTAATACTCGGGTGGGTTAATAATCTATTGAATCTTTCGTCAATAGATTGTGTGTTTTTTCGATCCAGAACTACGCTGTCATGTCGAAATTTATTTCTTCGAGTAAATGATACGCAGTCACAAAATCGATAGCCATAAGGCAATATTCTAAAAGCTTTGGACCATTCAGAAAAATCTTTCCAAAATGTCCTGGGTAGGGTGAGTGAAGTTCATAGATGGTTTTGGGTCTACAGTTTCAACTTCAGCTTGAGTTTCGGAGTGTAAATGTGTTGTTGGCCACTTTGTCGGATATTTCTTCAACCAGGTTGGTTCATTCCAGAACTCGTCATCCTTCAGTCCATCTGCATTGCAACCATGACTGACAACATCTGCTGTCCACATTTCTCCAGTTCCTGGTTCCTACCGGATCTGAAATTGGAGACACACGGTCTGTCAGAAAGGTGTTCCAAGTAGTTGAGGTTTCGTTGAGCCATGCCAAAACTATCGAAGATTCCGTCCAATTTATTCATTGGGTGATGGGTTAGCATTCGCTGGGTAATCAAATTGTATGCCATTTTTGCCAATAACACTGCACCACAAAGTCCTAATTTCGGCGACGAAATGGCTTCAATAGGTGCAACTCTCGTATATGTATAGTATGCCTTTTCAGAAGCGTGAAAAATGTATCCATCTACGAACCCGAATATTGTCATTATTATAAAACTCCAAAAGCCTGTGGCATTTAATAAGGGTGAGTGGGTTAATTAATGCCCGAAATGGGTGGGTGTCCATTTCGAGGTAAAGCATATTGACATATCGGAGGTATATATTAAATATAATAAAGGACCTAAGATGTTTCCCTTAGGTACACCGGACTTAATTTTCTGGGGTTCGCTTATATAATCGCCTTCCTCCACTCCAAATTTTCGTTCTGATAAATAACTTAGTAATACGTTGTAGACATTTGGTGGTAAATTGCGTCTCAATTTATAAATCAAGCCTTTATGCCATACTTTATCGAATGCCTGACAAACGTCGATAAAAAGAGCGGAGCAATACTTTTTTTGCTCAAAAGTCCTTCTTATGGCAATCACTATGTATGAGTTTGTTCGTTTATGCTGTGCTTGTTTAATATTTATTTTTAATATTTAATATTAATGTAGATTAGTTTTATTGTTTTATTTTTCCTATTCTAAAACAAATATCAGCAGCTCGTCACATTAATTTCTTTTGTGGCATCATTATCCAATAAAACATTGTGCTTATCACTCTGTTGGTGGGATATCATCACAGTTGATTTACAATGAATTTCATTCAATATGATTTTCTTAAAAAAAAAAAAATAATTGCAAGCATACCATTTAACACTTACTATCTATTAGAATGGCAATAACAACAATAAATAAATGCTACGTGACTCTTGAAGTTCGATACTCACTTTGGCATTGTTTACGACCAACAATACTTATCTCACTACAATAAAGCTGCCCGACCATATCAAAGCGTCTACACCCAACGAGTTCCTTTATAAAACTGTTTTTTTGATTTTTGGTTTTGAAAATGTTCCCATTTAAAAGCAAATGTTTGTTATCATTTAAAATAACAACCCCTGTTCTTGTCCTTTAAGAAAAGGAATCTTAAAAGGAATCGTAAACGGAATTTTATGAATAAAAAGCTTAGAGTACTCTCTGTTCGGGAAAAGCTTTTCATTTGTTCAGAGCTATTCGAAAATATAAAAGCATTTGTAGTGGTACTAAATTTAATGTGTGGAGGGTACTCTTTTTAAGATTTTACTCCATGAATGCCATTTCTGCGCTCTGGCCTGTGAAAACAGATTGTAAGTTCATAAAAAATTCGATTAAATTTGTTGAGTTGTCTTTCTACAGCTTAAAAGGAAAGGCTTTTACTTCAGGTTACAAACTCATCATTTTATTATTTATTACGTGCTGTAATTGAAAATACAGTCAATATTTATCTCCTGACAAATCTTGATTTACCAATGTTATCTAAAATTGGATTCCAAAATTTTATAATTAAACGGAACTCAACAATACGTTTTTGCAACATAAGAATGTAAAATTTTTTAATAACGTTTGGAGCCCTTGTATGCTAGTGGGTAGTGTGCTAGATAAATAATAAATAAATAATTGCTAGATAAATAATTAATATTAATAAATAAATAAATATTTAATTATTTTACTGTTTATCTAGAAAAGAATATTAATCCTGTAACTGTTTACAACACAAAAAAAAAATGATTACATTCGCATTATTATTCAAAGCATCCACTGATATTATTTACCATGAGAATGAAATAAAGGTCTTATGAGAAAATGTACATTCACATGTACATGTTCACAAACAATAAAAAATTCTGGGGAAGTACCGTTACAAAATATATATTTTCTATAAAAATATATGTATATTTTCTAAATAATCAACACGCAATATTTGATTTTTGTCATAACTGCCAACTTTTACAGGCAGAATCGTATTACTCTGTTTATGTCGAGTATATTCTTTTTTTGTTGGAAAATAATTAAAACGGCAGAAAGGCGATAAAACAGTTAAAAGGTTAAATAACTATTGAAGTTGGGAAATAATTCCATCATATTTTTCTCTTCTTTCATCATAAAACGAATCCCCAAAACAATTGCTGTGTCGGAAAGACTGTGCACTGCTGAGTATGCCCGCAAAATTCAATTTAATCCAGCAAAAATTTAATTCTACAATGGGGGCCAATTGCTTTTCTTAAAGTTGTCAAATTAGCAAAGATTTAATCGTACACTTTACATGTCATTTTCGCTACAAAAATAAACAAGTGGGATTGATTAAGGAAAGCAGCTGAAAGTATGTAAAGTTATTTTAAAATTCTACTTATTTCTGTCATGACTGCTAACCTCTGCACGTTCATGATGTTGTGCAAATAACATTCATGTTAACCTTTGGTTCGAATTTTAAAATAACTTTTATTTGCTTTAATTAACGCAAAACGTTTGAAATATTTAAATTTCTGAATTTTTTCAATCTCAACATGTTATTTTTCCTGCGTCAATATTGGCTTTTCACCCTTAATTCGTTAAACAATTTGTACTTTCAGCGGAGATTATTCGCATCCATGTTGGTGTGTTGAGCTCCTGCGGTGGGTACTTTGGGGGTTCCATGTTAATAATACATTTGTGTAGCGTGTGCACATGGTTAATTTAATCATATTTTCGCATTTAAATTTATATCTTTACAGTCATTTGTCCAATTTCAGTCATAATTTAATTATTTTTGCTTGAGTGATCTTTCGATCCAGAACATAATAGAACACATATTTAAAAAAGCGTTCGCGACTTTTATTTTTGAATGCATCCAATGCATTATGATGTCTGAACACTATACAAGTCATAGTCTTGCGTAGGCTACTCATTCTTTACGAATTCACTAGTTACGTCCGACAAGCGGTAGGTGGGTTACTATAGAAGTTTTTCTGTAGTTTCAGATAAAAGCAGTTCACGCAGAGAATGGCAACAGTAAAATTAATCAGAATATAAAATCAGACTTAAAGGAACGTCTAGACAGCTCTTACAAATATCATTGGGAGATTTTGTAATTACATGAGATCCGAATCGTATATGAAGATTGTATCCTATGACTTAAATATTGTATTTCTTCAATACTAATATCTAGGTTACATTAGGTTGGGTTTGAGAACGTGTACTTGCCATTGTACTTGTACAATACCCAGAGGTCAAAATGACCCATTGTAAGGTGAGAGAGAGACTGAATAGTAAAGGAGATATGGAAATGGGAAAAGCAGAAGAGGTAGGAAAGAGAGGATATAGGAAACGGAGGTAAAAAGATGAAACACACAAGAGAGAGTGACTATAACCTTGACGCCCTAGCACTTCTCAACCAGCTCAACCTTTGATTTTGAATCTATGGAAAGTCCTAATGTCCCAACCTTTAGAAAAGCCCATGCCCAGGGCCATCAACCTTTATATACTGAGGGTGGATACTTGCAGAGGAGGTGTTCCCTGCAGTAGCCCGGCTGGGATGTATTCCAAATCCTCAGCAGAGATCTAACATCGCAGTGCCCTGTAATTGATGATATAAACTAATGCCAATATTAAATGCCATTATGAGAAGAACCTTTCTAGCTACGTTTCTCATATTTTTGACAGATTGTGACATAAAGGACTGATTAAAACACTGAAATTTCCCATTTAAAATTGCGACTGCATATTTGCGGAGAAAATTAAAATTTTTGAGGAAAATCTATGAATGTGGCTGCTTCCTAATACATCTTCTTCTCCGGATTTACATTAAATATTTTGAACAGATTGCCAAGACTGTTAAACAAGTGTGTAGAGTGAAAATTAAATGATTTTTTGTTCAAAAACCTGTACTTCATTCAGAAAGCAAAGACACCCTCGTTATTAAATAGTAATTAATGGGCTAAAGATTGGAATTCTTCAGACACAATCTGAATTCACAACGCCCGTCATATGGACAAATACTACCACGAGTTTAAAATGCGCAAAAGTACGGTTGACGTATAGATATCAGACTACATAACAAATCTGGTATTCAGTTGAATTGTACGAATAAATATCAGAAATTGTTTTAAACTTCCAGACGATAACAAGTGAAAATTGCATTGTGTTTAATAAATTTAACAACATGATTTGTCAAGCATTTCAGCAGGCATGAAAAAAAATATATAAAAGTTCAGGTATAATCATAATTACGTCATCATCATTCGACTTACTTGATTTTATGGCACTTTTATTTGATTTTATTTTCATTTTATTCAAATATTTACATATCATGTTTCACTTAAAAAAACATATTGATTTTTATTTCAACACACTTCCTCTAGTCTATGTTTTTTTAGAATTTAATCTAATCAAACATTTCATTTTTTCTCTTTTTCTAAATGACACCATTATGGCTTATTAAAGTGTTGGTTTCTATTGTTGTTTGCTTTAGAAACATTGCGCTTGTGTTTGAATTTGACTTTCTTTCTTTCTTTTTTAACACAAAAATGTTTTTCCTTTTTTCTTTTCTATCATAGTATTCTCAAACAAACATATGTATACACACATAATTCAACTTACAGTTTTGTAAATATGTCTCTGTCCCACTCTGCAAACTCAGAGATTCTTTTAGGCCGTTGATAAAGTATATTTAAACTTGAGAACAGAATCACATTACCTGACCAGAGATAATCTTGTATTTTTAACTTAAAACTGTAGTGGCCCATAAAAATTTGATAATAAAGTGAACTGCTCTTACTCTCGGCTTATATATTTAATAATAAATTATTTCATTACGCTTTTATTAAATAATTGTGTATATTTTTAAATTTTTATAAAATTAAAACAAAAATTCTCTACGTAAACAAAAGGCCATCCCATTCTCTATCCAAAATATAAACTTAATAAATTTACGAAAATGGAAAAGGTGTTATCGTTTAACATTAAAATAATAAACAAAAGCTGCAAAAACAAAAACTATGTACTTGTTTACATGATCAACAAAAATATAGCAACAACATCAGTATAAAAAAGGGGGATAAACAAGTAAACAAACAGGCAACAACAACACTGCAAGGACAAACGTAAACAAAATACACAAACAACAATAACGTAAACAACATATTTACATTTATAGAGATTTCGCGAAGGCAGTCATTCTCCTTCAAAAGCGATATAAAGGGCAAGAAAAAGCAGGCAACGCCATCAGAAAAGAATTCAGTGTTGCTGTAGTTACCCATACGTAACGTAACGTGCCGTAGCGAACGTTCTCTTTTTAGCATAAACAATGTAAACGATTACCGAAACGTTCTCTCTCGTTAGTAAAACGGAACGATCTGTAAACAACAGATTACTCAGACATTGTTACGTGACATTTAAACATGAGAGATGATGAGCAGTGTTGCCACGAAAAAAAATATTGTAACCAACATTTGTGAAAAAATCACCAAATAAAATATGACCAAAATTAAATTCGCAGTTTTTTTATTTTATTTTTTTCGTAGTGAGAAAAAAAGAAACAAAAATAACAAAATAAAATTATTGTCTTACTAATTAATTAATTTTAACAAACAAAACAAAAGTTATTTTTATAAGAAAAATAATAACCAAATCCGGAAAATTCTACACATTGAACAAAAAACGGCAACACTGATGATGAGTCTGTATACCAATTTCTTTGCATTGTGTTGTGTTCGTTTGTGTGTTGCTTTGTGTTCTGTTTCGTTTTTATTTACATTCTTCGTTGACATATGTCCCGTTTTGAACGTTTCTATAACTACACAAACGTTTTTAAGGCTACGTACGTTACGATTTTACGTTTCTTATGATTGGGTAACCAGGGCATTACTCTTGGGTAACCAGGGCATTAGACGCGTTGCGTATGAAGAGAATAATCGTGGTTTGAAGATCTCCCTTGTAAAGATCTAACGAACAATTGTTAGGGTTTACGTGTAAAGAGAAATAACAAACAAAGCAAATTGTTGTTGTTTACATCAAGTGAACAGCGGCACACGGAATTGTGCGAACAATAAAGAATTTAATTAAAACTAAAAACAAATTTATTTTTATTTTATTTGCAATCTACGAACTCACATCCTAAACGTTTTTAAAACGGCAAAAACGTAACAATATTTTTATTAAATCAAAATATAAATTCTCCACGTAAACAAATGGCCACCCCATTCCCTCCTCTATTCAAAATATTTATAAGAACTTAATAATAATGATAAAAATTACTTAATTGGCCAACACCTTAGTCAGAATTAAGACCTAGCTTCTCACAAAACAAATGTTGTGTGTGTTAATTTTATCCATGAGTTGCAAGACCTACAGTTTAACTCTGTACGACAGATTTTTAAGAAACTTTTCCTGGCAATTTTATTTTACTCACAGAAGAAAGAAATATTTTTTATTTATATTCCGTTCTTGTGTAACAAGCCAACGGCCTAAATTTATATTGTTTTTGGGTCTATACAACTCCGCGTCTTTCGTACAAGAGTCCAGAATTCTTTTTAATTCACAGGAAGACATACAACACGCCTTTTGAGAATTCCTCAAAGGTGTTTGATAGAGTTAAGATCGACTGATTGGAGACGCTGATCAAGAACTTTTCAGCGGTTATCATTGAACTTTTTTTATAAGTTTATCGATATGCTTAGGGATAAATGTTGTATATAA
Source organism: Sarcophaga carnaria (assembly GCA_958299815.1). Classification (NCBI taxonomy): domain Eukaryota; kingdom Metazoa; phylum Arthropoda; class Insecta; order Diptera; family Sarcophagidae; genus Sarcophaga; species Sarcophaga carnaria. The sequence continues at coordinate 68,170,966 of OY283149.1, read as the reverse complement.
TTTCGATTTCTCTGCAGTAGATGATAAGTTAGTACTTAAAATGTTTATATAGAGCTGAACCGTGATCGTACCAACTATTCTATGCACTATTCGAACTCCCTTAGTTACCATACAATGCAATACCATCACGGATCCATTGCGAAACTTTAAAGTTGATGTGCCTTTTTTTTTGTTTGCAATGTTTTTCCCAACTTTTGCCAACATTATTCCATGGAATCCGACATCAGACAACTACATAAATTTGGTTTCACTTGAGTAAATGCCCTACTGGTAGTCGTCTGCTGTCCATAAAGCATATTTGTTTATTAAGTCCAAACAAAAAAATTTTCAAGCAAAAAATATATCAGATCAACTTCAAAGTTTGGCGGTGCATTCGTGATGGTATGCGTATTTATTTATCGATAAAGCATATATTTTTATTTAGCTTAATATCTGTTGAATTGCGACAAATTCATTTCGTTAGTTGTCCAATGGGATGGGTATTAAAAGGATAAAAAATTTGTCTTTGATAATCATGTCTATTTATGGTGGAGGTTCTACCGAAACCTTGTATTCATAGCTGCCAGATAAATGTAGCACCAAATCGTCAAATATTTGAGAACAAATCGTCAAAATCGTCAAAGGCGTTTATTAAAATCGTCAAAAAATCGTCAGAAAAAATAAATAAACAAATTAAAAGTTTTTAAAACCAAAATTATTTCTATTGCAGTAAAACATATAAAGTCACACTTAAAAAATTTTTTTCTCATCTTCATTTATTAATTTTTTTCCAAAAACGGAGAAATTTCATATCATTTTCAGGAAAAAATTGTTAGAGGTTTAAACAATCTATCCCAGTGTTGTTTATTGACACATAAGCGCAGTAATAATATTCCATCATCTTAATCTAGGGGAGGTGTAAATATTGAGGAGTCAGAAGCTCTTTACATTCTGAGAATGAAAATTCAGTGTAATGTTGGCTTCAACCGACACATTTTCCAGTTCCTTCTTAAGATCTTATCATCTGATCTTACTATTTACACCATTTGTAACCGACCGAGACTGGAATACAACTCTCATGTATGGGTCGGTGCCTCAACGTCTATTTTGAGGTTTCGCGATTGTGTACAGGAGAGGACGTAGTAGCTCGTTAATGACGGTAGTGTATCCAACTCCACGGAATCATTTGAACATCGTTGCAATGTGATTTGTGTTTCACTGTTCTATCGCTTCCACAAAAGGATTTTGCTCGAACGACCTAAGGGGACTTTTCCCGAAAATCATATATTACTACGTAACGCTCATCTTTGTCGGCTACCACTTCCGTATGTGGTCTATTGGCCAGTGGATCGCCCACTGCATTACAGTAAAAATACGTTTTTTATTCGGACTATTCGTATGTGGAACTCATTTCATGCAGAGGCCTATCCTGTTACTTATGGAATAAATATATACAAGCCTAGTGCCATAAACACTGTTCTCTCTTTTCTTCTTTACATAACATATTTTCATAGTTCCAAACACAATGCCATGGATCCCCTGAGTGTTGGTCGTACGAAACAAAATAATGGCGCTTGCCTTTGTTCTTCCGATGGTAATATTAGAAGCTACACTCGAATTTTTAAAATTGTCTGCAACGATAAGTGATAAAGTAAAGTCATTTAGGAGTTGTAATTGTAATTTTTTTGCTTTTAAGGGGTTAAAAAGGAATAATATACAGAAAAATCATCACATGTATTCGAAAGTAACTTAAAAATATAATACTTCACTCCTTGTTTTTACTAACATAAATTTCCAATAGTAACAGTTGCAAAGTGAATATAAAGCTTAAAGTGGCTTTTAATGTACTAAAGTAAAGAATATGATGGAAATTTTTAATTTCTAAAAATCGTCAAAATAAGTGCATAAATCGTCAAACCGTCAATATGATTATTTTGGAGCTCAAAATCGTCAAAATGACGATAAATCGTCAAATCTGGCAGCTATGCTTGTATTCCTTCAATGCATTGAGCCCTAAACCAGCCATTTCCAAAATTGCCAATATCAGTTTGATTGACTTCATCAGAAATGGGTATGGGACTAGGGGATACTGTAAAATTGTTTTATTACAATAGGATCTATGGGTCCTAATTCACCTTCACTTCTACCGACATACCTATTTAATTGGTCGTTACAGCAATTTAGTTAGAATTTCGACTAAGCTACTCATACTCTCGAGTAACGAGATTTACAGAGCTTTTTCCAAAACAATGCTGAGAGTTGCTGGTCGAAAAATTGTTTTTTTTATGTTTTAATATTTCAGAGCTCTCGTTTAGTAAGATAACATACATAAATATATGTACATACATTATTGGTCATTACAACCCTTCAGTCAGGATTACGATCCAGCTTCTCACACCACTTATGTTGTGTGCGTTTATTTTATACGTGAGTGACGGGACCTACAGTTTAAAGTCGACTCCGAACGACAGATTTTTGAAAAACTTTTTCATGGCAATTTTATTTACCCTCAGAGTTTTTGCCAGAAATCTGCTGAGATGAAGTCGCTGAAGAAATATTTTTTCATATTTCGTTTTAATGTCTGACTTGGGGTTTGAACCGTGGCCTTACGTCTACTAAGCCAACACACTACCTACTAGACTATGGCGACTTCATACTACTTAATAGACGATTTACTGTCTGCCGCCAGAAGAATGCAAGAATACTTTTAGACCGTGTTAAGTGTTCATCTTTTACACAAAACATTATTATTTTTGAAACTTTTTATCCAAAATTACCTTTAAGGCAATGGATCACGGCATTTTTAAGATTGCTAACAATTTATTAAATAAATCATTAACAAAAAAATTTTAAATTTTTAAAAAATTGTATTCTTTAATTCAAAGATATAAAGTTTTTTCAACTTCATTAAATAAATTCTCTCGTTAGAACTGTCATAAACATTTGCGCATTAACACATAAACTTCAACACTGCTTGCGTCTGAGAATTTTATCTTCTGGAAAAAAAAACTTTTAAAATAAATTATGATTGAAGGCAATAAAAAAAGTGGCTGTATTTCAGTTTCAGTCATTTATAGTCACAAAGTTGAGTTTCTCAGATAAAAAGGATAAAAAAATTTGAATGAAAACTTTTTTAGCAATCATAAGGCGTGTTGTCCATGGAATATTTGCCTTGAAAAGCTGAAAATAGGAAAGAAAATATTTAATTTCACTTAATATTCAGAGTTTTTGGAGGAAAATATAAAGGATAATATAAAGGAAAAATAAATATTTAGGGAAAGATACAGGACATAGTGTGCACATAACTTTTTCATTCATTTTTCAAGAAAATTTTCTTATGCGTGTGCAAGTTAACATCAGGTCATCAGAACATCAGGAATTGCTTAAACATATTGCCCTGCCAGTCGCCGTAGTCTAATACGTAGTGTGTTGGCTTATTAGACGTAAGGCCCGGGTTCGTATCCCAGGTCAGGCATCAAAACGAAATATGAAAAATATTTCAGATTTCTGTTAAAAACTCTGAGAGTAAATAAAATTGCCTTGAAAAGTTTCTCAAAAATCTGTCGTTCGGAATCGACTTAACTAAGTTCTGCCACTCATGTATAAAATTAACGCACACAACATAAGTTTTTTGAGAAGCTAGGTCGTAATCCTGACTAAAGGGTTGTAGTGACCAATTATGTACAGTATCGGCCAAAACCTAAGCACCCCCTCAGTACATTTTTTTAAAAATCCGGTACAGGCCGGATTATTCAGTTTAAGGCCAGCAAAAAACCTTTCATATCGTGAAACATTTCATATCGTCTGCACACACGCTTTATGCCATCTGAATCCTTTAAATAAAACTTAAATTCGTCAGAAAACAGCACAATTCTCCATATTTAGACACTCCAGTTGAGATGGGCCTTGTCGAATTCAAGTTTCGATTTTTTATTTTTAGACGATATAAAAGTTTTTTTTTGCTGGTTGTCGACTGAATAATCCGGCCTCTACCGTCCTTCTGCGAATCGCTCTATCGCTAATTTTTAAACCTAAGCGGTTTCGTATGTGGCTAGAAGATGCTGTGGGATCATTTTGGATTGTCCTTTTAATTCAGGAGTCTTCATATCGCGAAGTTTCACGAGGTCTTCCTCCAGAATGGGTAGGAGATGTGCGACCGGTATGGAAAAAATTGTTAATTAGCCTAGAAATAATTGATCTGTTGATCGAATATTTTGTACTCGATTGATCTTAGCCCAATCTAGAACTTGTGGGAGATCCCTAACTTAAAAATAAACCGAGAAAATTGCAAAACCAAAGACGATATATTTGAAGCCGCAAAAATAGCCTGGAACGCAATATCATCTGAAATAATTTATAATTTCACATCTTCTATGCCTAAAAGAATGGCATGTGCCATCCAGAATAAAGGATTCGCAAAGAAATATTGGTTTCAATAGTTTTTATCTGTACCCTAAATTGGGGGTGCTTTAGTTTTGTCCGCTTATATTTTCGACTTAAAATGTATTTTGAATCATAACTTTTTTTTATTGAATTCTGAATTCCTTAAGTTTGTGTTTTTCAATAATAAGGATATAAATAAATAAAAAAATATAAAAAAAAATTATTAATAACTTTGTTTTCTTAAAAAAATAATCATTTTAAAAAAATGTACTGAGGGGGTGCTTAGGTTTTGGCCGATACTGTATGTATGTATTGCCCTGCATAGGTCTTTGTCTGGCCTAAGTACTAATTTTTGCATTTCTCTTAAGAAAATAATATTCGAGGAGTACATAACTTGAAAAATATAAAGGCTGATAAGGATTGTAGCTGCTCACAGGGGATAATTCATTTCCAGTCCAAGCAAACAGTCAACATAACTTTGTTGAACATCAACACAAACTTCATTTATAGAGGGTCATTGATCTTTGACGACAACTTTCATATTCTCAATGAAATAATGAAAATTCTTAACAGCTATTACGATTGTCCAAAACCTTCTAAGTTGTATTATATAACCCCGATACATTCCAAAATTGTCATGTACTCTTTTGGAAGTGTAGCATGACTCTCAATGGCAACTTTAAGCCAAAACAATCATGGTTGAATTGTGACAGAAATGGTTTTGTAGTGTATTATGAGGACTTGACAAGTGGTCAGCTATTGATTGTTCCTCTATTGATTATTAAGGATTTGATTGAGCGAATTCTGAATCTTCAGTAAGAAGGAAATCGTAGTAAGGAAACGATATTCATCGATTGCTTGCGAACTCTATATATCTTTTCTGTTATTTTGTTTCCCAAAAATGGCGGCTATATGTAGACTCTATAGCGACTTTTGCGACTACTGCGTATGGTGTATCGTTATACGAATGTTACTACAGCTAGCCTATTTATTGCCGATTACTTTTTCACGTTTTTTTTAATGTTGTACTATAGTTCGCAATTATTTGGAATTGCTAGTATTACTTGAGTGTTTTACTAGACTTTCAAGGAGTTTGAGAAAAAGTATTTAATTAGATACTTTCATTTAGATACCTCAGAATTATTTATTTATTATTTATCAGAACACAATTACAAATTTAATAATAAATTATTACGAGCTGAGTAACGTAGAGCTTCTGCTCGGTATATTATAGCAGACCAGAGTCTTTGGTGAAAATCGTACGCACAATATTCACGCTAATAGTCTAGTGTACTATTTACTACAAGGCATTCAGCTCATAGGTAAAGGAAGTGTATATTTACTCCACGGTAAGATATTTTTTCCTTATTGGCTACATCCTTTTTTCTTCATTTTCCTAAATTTTTTCAAATACTAGCATGGTAAACACCAAAAGATAACTATAAATCAGATTACACATACAAAATTAGTCATTACAACCCTTTAGTCATTACAAAATCAGATTGGAACATATTATTTAAAGTGTAATTAACTGTACCTTTGGACTATAAGAAATAAATTTAAAATTAACCTATAAATTGGTTCTAATGGTTCTAACTTTTGGGTCTTACATTAAGCTTTTCCTTTCCTTAAATTTTATTCCAGGTCAGCCATCTCGGCAAAAATTCTGAGAGCAAATAAAATTGCCATTAAAATTTTCTCCAAAATCTAACGTTCGGATACAACTTGAAACTGTAGGTGCCGCCACTTATGAATGCAAGTAACACACACAACACAATTGGTTTGAGAAACTAGGTCGTAATCCTGACTGACTGGTTGTAATTACCAATTATGTATGGATTTTCAAACGAAAGGGCTATTGATGCCATAATATGTGGATATAGCATCGCTTGAAAGTCAGCGACAGCTTCATTAAATAGAGAGCATTCAAAATATCCAATGCTGTACGACTCTAGATAAATTAGGTTGAATTTGACAGAATGCATAGATTATGTTATCTTTGCAGAGTATGTGCTTTGTGGCTTATATTTACATACACATAAAACGGGATCAACTATACGTGAGATTACCATATTCTCATACCTCCTTTAGCATGGTACGTAATTTTCCGCTGTTTTAGTTGGTGTCCGATCAACAAATTCAGCCAAAAAAAATTGATAATCATCGACCTATAGTGGTGGTAGTGGCTGACCGTAATGGTCTGACCAGTATGAAAATATTGGACGGTGACATCATTAGTCGAAAATCCCCACTAAACACTGACTTTTATGCGATGAATTTGACGCCCATGGATTGGCATTGCACCGAATTTCGTTAGTTCACGTATACATCCAGGAATGGATCTCATCACTGAGGAGGATTTTTACATACATACATACATAATTGGTCATTACAACCCTTCAATCAGGATTACTACCTAGCTTCTCATACCACTCATATTGTGTGTGTTAATTTTATACATTAGTAGCGGGACCTACAGTTTAAAGTCGACTCTGAACGACAGATTTTTGAGAAACTTTTCATGACAATTTTATTTACTTTCAGAGTTTTTGCTAGAAATTTGCTGAGAGGAAGTCGCCGAAGAAATATTTTTTTTATTTTCGTTTTGATATCTGACCTGGGTTTGAACCGTGGCCTTACGTAAATAAGCCAACACACTACCTACTAGGAGGATTTTTAGTTCGAACAAAACACCCCAAAACAGACTAAATAAATGACAAAGAATATAACCACATGCAGCTGCAGTAAAATGGCCGTTAACAACTCTCAAAGTTAGAAAGTTCCTGTTAGTATGATGACGATTATGATTTATAACAGGGTTCGTCAAAAAATTTTTGGTTACGTGTTAGTGAGTAAGAGAGAGAAAATAAGTTGAGAGAATTTATTTATTTACAGCCATAGAAAAGTATTAGTTATAAACGCTCTTTTTATTTTCATTTCATCAAAATACGTATGTAAAGCTATAGATCTTTGGCTTAATAATTTTAGATAAATAAAAATAAAATAAAAAAATCCATTTTTTATCAAAAGAACATAAAGCTATCCATCTTTGGCTTAAAAATTAGACCATGTTTTTTAGAATAATAAAAATAAAAAGAATAAAAACCCCACTTTTTATTAAAAGAAAAAAGCGAACATACCAAAGCATTTAAAAAAAATTATACCATGTAACAAAATAAAAAAAATGAAATACGCCTAGCTGACATATATCGTTTTTAACATAAAATATTTTTTAAGTGTTATCCTGAAATAAAATGATAATGCATCCACCGCACATGTGTTCTTATCGCAGTCGGATTGACAACTAAATGAAGAAACACAAGAATGCGTGTGAGTTCTCTTTGCACAACTGTGCTATGAAATGGTAAACTATGATTTATAAGTTATTTAGTTATAAAGTTTAGAATCTAAAGTTTAGATACATTAGTATCCATGTTTTTATATGTTTTAACAGATGATATTACAGAAAGAGGCATTTTCGCAATAACGAGCAAACTAACTAAACAAAAGTAACTTCAATGGTACATTGTATGTATATCATATAAAAAATGGACAAACAAATATGACTTTTAAAGTAGGTATATTTTTACAGGTATAACTTATAACCGTAATATAATACTGTTGTTAAAACTATTTGTTATAAACGTTTCTATTCAATTTCGGCCGTAATTTGTACTCATTTTTGGTTTTCTTGCAATAAACTGTCAATTACGAATAATTTTTCTGCTTATAAACGATACAACACAATCAATTAGTTTTAGTATCTCGTTTTAGTTTTCATTTTTGTTTCACTATTAAAAGTTTCACCTCAAATAACAAGAACATCGCCTTACTTAATGAAAATGTAGGTATTTTAATACATACATAATTAAAAGAAAAATCCACTAAAGGCCTTGGAAATAATTGTACTGTTTAAGTAGGGATTAAATTACATCATTTGTGGTAAACGTTGGTTTTAGGAATCAAAATGATTATCGGAAATAACAGAATTAATTGTAAAGATTGTAATTAATACTCAATGAATATTTATTTGTACATATTTTAGGATTTTTTATTTTTAACTAAATTGATCAAACAATTATGGAGAAAAGAGATGAATGAATCAAATACAACTTTTCAGCAATTCTTTAAATTCCAGAAAAAGTCACAATCTTTAAACATTATAACAGGATTATATCAAAAGTTTTCAGTTTACAGATGTACTTCAGTGAAATTCTGTACCAAAGCTTAAGAAAGTGCGATGCAATACTGTTTGCATATGCTCTTAGGATATCTGCTAACGAGTTTTAGAACTATGACAGCGTTTTTTCAACTGAAACCTAATCTTTTTTTTAACTTCTAATTCTATTTCGTACAAAAATTCATTACAAAAAGTGATATACTTAATTTAGGGCACTACGATTTTGGATCCATCTATGAAATCGTTGTCGACAATCAATTTTGTGATTACTATTATGAAACGTTTATTTACTGTTCATAATTAGGAAAACAAAATTAAAAATAAAAATAAAAAATTCCTGATGCAAATGTTTTCTTTTTATGCCGTAAAACAGATCTTAATTTTTAAAATAGAAAAATGAAATTCACGTTACATTACATTAAAAACATAATAATTGTTCACACGAGTGAACAAATTCACATTCCCTTCCACGACTTGCAATGTATCAACAAAAACATCGATAAAAATAATACCGATAACATCACCAACACATATATACATTCAGCCTTCATCAACATATACACACATTCATCAACAACTTCAACACAATTAATTTCATCCTCGATCGAGCAGTTGATAAACAACAGCGAACAACTAAGAACCCACCCAAGAAACCCTTCGCGTGTGAACAAAGAAAATAAGTGAAATTATAATAAAAATAAACATATACACAAATCACATTATAACTAGAATAAAATAAATTGAATAGACAAAAACATTTGAATTTCCAATAAAAAAAAACCAAATTGTGAAGTGAAATTTTGAAACATATACATAAACATATATAAACATATATAAAATCTAAATATAAAAATAAAATTTATTTTATAACACTAAAATATATATACCTTTTTCAACATATAAATAAAATACGTTTTATAACGTTTTTAAATATACATTAAAAACAACATTAACATTTATTATTAATATACAGTCACAGATATACATACATACTAAAAGGTTTGTATATTACACATCCTATCCCCTCTTACCATTAAACTAACCCTAACCCTATAACCCGTTTGTTCATGGTCCTTCAAGGAAAAAGAAGGAACAGCGACACAAATATACACTCCACAAAAAACCCATAACCCCACTAAATTGTGAAGTAATTAAAAACTATAACCCCATATAACCCTAATTTCAAAAATTTGATAAAAATTTGAAAAGAAATTTAAAACAAGAATAACAAATATCAGTGCTAAAGTGATTTAATGCAAGTGTTTAAATAAACAAAATAAAATATACACACATACACTATCAAAAACAGGGTAAAATATAAATCCCCCATACAAAAAACATAAAAAAAACGTCTTAAAAACAAAAAGTTTGCAAGTATTTCAAATTATATGTTTAAACACAAAATTAGTAATTAACACAACAATAATCATAGAAGTAATAATCAATAATCATGAAGTCGCCGTGGTGTAGTAGGTAGTGTGTTGGCTTACTATTCGTAAAGCCCGGGTTCGTATCCCAAGTCAGACATCAAAAATGAAATATGAAAAAAAAATATTTCTTCGGCGACTTCCTCTCAGCAGATTTCTGGCAAAAACTCTGAGAGTAAAATAAACTGCCAGGAAAAAGTTTCTCAAAATTCTGTCGTTCGGAGTCGACGTTAAACTGTAGGTCCCGCCACTCACGTATAAAATTAACGCACACAACATGAGTGGTGTGAGAAGCTAGGCCGCAATCCTGACTGAAGGGTTGTAATGGCCAATTATGTATGTATGTATAATCATAGAAGGACACATTAAATAAAAAAAGTACATTAACAAAAACAACATACATAAAAAACAGTAAAAAATAAGACATTACAAGGTCGAAAATAATAATACATCACACATATTTCAAATTATTAAATATTAAAAATACAAAAAGAAAGTGATATTACATAGAACAGTAAAATAAAATTTAAAAACAAATATAAATTGAAAAGGAAACATAAAAGTTCAACAAGGTTCACAAAAAATAGAAACAAAACACACATAATAAAGAGGAACACATATTGCACATTTTTCAAAATAATACATAAGCAAAATCAAAAGTAAAGAACACAAAAATAAAAAGTTCAACAAAGTTCGAATTAAATAGCAACAAAATACATATTACAAAAATCAAAAAAAAAAAATTGAAAAATATCAAGTACACGAACAAGTACATTGCATTGCATTACTGTTAACTAAACAGACATCAAAAACAATTACAAATAAATAAATACTAACAAATAACCCTTATTAACATTAAACACAAACACAACACAAAATATAATAACAAAATATTACAAAAAATACTCAAATATAAAAAACACATTAAAATATACATACGTAAGAGTACTTACAGCGAGTGTCGACAATTACAACAACAACACTGCCCATATTATCAACACACACCATAGCGGGAAGACGACACAAAGAGGAATCAACAAACAAGAGAATTTTTCTATATATATTATTGTGGTTTGCACCCTACCCCCAGCAAAAAGGGTGAGTCGAAGTTTTTGCTATTTATACGAAATTTTTTATTTCCAATTTCTTTTGCAAATTTGTTCCATTATTTTTCAGCAATATAATATAAAATTTTTTTTTTATTTTAACACACCCAACCCTTTCAAAATATTTTACCCTTTTAAATTAAAATAATAAAATTAATAATAATAATTAATTAAATTAAAAGATAAAATAAAATTTTTTTTTTAATATTTTTTATATTGTTTCAAAGGAACTTTTATTTCATATTAAGTTAATGCTAATTGTGTGCGCTACAATTAACATTTTATTACCCAATTGGAAATTTTGTCTGCTGGGGCAAAAGTAATTTTGATACAGCTAAAGCAAAAACCCTCACACTTTTTTAAATTTGAACCCTACATATTTCTATATAGAAATATATTTATTTTATTTTGAAAAATTTTTTTGTGAATTTCTTTTAAATAACCCGAAATGTCGGAATTAAAAACTTTGGCCGCCGATATTGTGCGTTACATCCAACAGGACTTAAGTGCCTTTGAGGAAGATTATAAAGCTCTTCCGGAGAAATCTCAAACACTACCCGCATTGAGATTTATGAAGAGTGAATTGGAAGAGTTGTGGTCGAACATAGATGGGAAATTCAAGCAAATTCGAGAATCGCCACAACTCAATGACCCTGACGCCTCCAATTCGATAAATTTTAATGGCCTCTCCAGGAGTGTGAGTTCGGCCAAAAAATTCTACAGATCATCTATGATTTCTATAGATGAGTCAATAGACAATTTAACACACCCCAAAAATTTAAAACCCACCCCACCCGAACCCCCACAACCCAGCAGTTCTGCAGGTTCCACTGTACCCCCTTGTGATATGCCAACATTCAGCGGAGATTTCAAAAGTTGGGCTTCGTTTAGGGATCTTTTCAAGGCCATTTATGGCAATAATACCCGTTTAAGTGGAGTTGAAAAACTTTTCCATCTTAAACAAAAACCAAGCGGCGAGGCCAAGGAGATAGTAGATAACGCACCCTTAACAAATGATGGCTTTCTTGTTGCGTGGAACCAGTTATCTCCTCAGTATGAAAATCGTAGGATGCAAATTAACGCGCAATTAAAAACCCTTTTAAATTTACCCTTAGTAAGCACCATGTGTAGTGTTTCTATAAGAAAGCTTCAGAGAAGGATAAATTGCTGTATTGCAAATCTGAACTCTTTGGACATAGATACGGATCAGTGGGATCCTATCTTAGTATACCTGTGTACATCAAAATTACCTAGGGAAACCCGAAGGGAATTTGAAAAATCCCTAAAAGATTGTGCAGAAATGCCTTCTTGGACTGACTTAGATGTGTTCTTGACTAACACATTTAAGGAACTAACTTCGGTTAATGATGTCCAAGACTATGGCAATAACTCTACCCACCCAAAACCCAAACAATTCCAAGAGATTAGAGCACAGTATGACAGAAGAGGCAGGACATTTCATAATATAACCAATGAGTCAAATGGGAAGAGCCCTAGGGATCAACCAAAATTAACAAAAAACCCACCCACTCACAACCCACCCACCCAAAACAAACGTAAAAGCGAACAAAAATTCCCCTCTTCAACCCAATCAAACCCAAGCATCCAAATTAAACATGATGGTTCAATTTGCAAACTTTGCAACGGAAACCATACCTTGAGGGAATGTTCGTCATTCAATTCACTCGGAATAAACGAGAGAATTGAGTTTGTAAAGAAACATGAAATATGTTACAATTGCTTGGCCGTCGGTCATGTCATACAAGCTTGTCGCAGTACATTCATCTGTAGATATTGCGGTGGACGACATAATAGTCTATTGCATAGACCAAATTCAAGGATTAACCCACATAATGGTGATAACCAAGCATCTTCTTTGTCAAAAACCGTTCAGTCTTTCTCGACCCACACACAATCGAGCAAACCCATTCCCATAGATGACAGAACGAAGTTATTGGGAACTGCAGTTCTGAATGTAGAAGGAGAATTGTTTCCAGCCAGAGCTCTTATTGACCCAGCTTCAGACTTCTCATTTATAACGGATAAACTAAGAAGAAAATTACATTTACCCACTACACCCATAGTTGCAGAAATTTCTGGATTAAATGAGATAGTCTCTGCAAGATCGACTAAACTGTGTCAAGTTTCTCTACGCTCGAATACCAATAGTAATTTCAAATTGAATATCCAAGCAATTGTAGTGAAAACACTAACGAAAAATTTACCCACCCAAAGCTTAAACCCAACCCTTATAAAAGATTTGGAAGATATTCAACTAGCAGACAAAAGGTTCTATGACAGCAGACCTATAGATTTTATAATTGGCAGCGATTTTTACCCTCAAATATTGAAATCTGGAGTACGAAAAGATCTTCTTAATACTCTAATAGCTCAATAAACTGAATTTGGATGGATTTTAACAGGACCCATTCAGAACACAAACAATACACAACCCTTAGTTTCATACTTCAGTTCAGTCACGCTTGATAAAGTTTTGACCAAATTCTGGGAAATTGAGGATGTACCCACCCAACCCAAAGTTTCAGAGGAAAGTTCCTTTTGTGAGGAAACTTATATGACCACTACCCGTCGATTACCGAATGACCGTTATCAGGTAAATTTTCCCTTTATATACCCTCCTGTAGAGTTAGGAAACTCGCGACATGTGGCTATGGCTCAATTTTTAAGAAATGAGACAAGTTTGATGAAAAAGCCAGAACTCAAAATGGAATATGATAACGTGCTACAAGAGTACATCGAACTAGGTCATATGAAACTTATAAAATATAACCCAAACACACCTTCAAACACACATTATTACTTACCCCATCACGCTGTTGTTAAACTTGATCGCGTTACAACAAAAGTTCGAGTTGTTTTTAATGCATCTAGCAAAACCTCGAACAGCATCAGCCTTAATGATACCCTATACACTGGTCCTACCTTACAAACAGATTTAGTTGTACTCATCTTAAAATGGCGCTTTTACAAAATAGTTTATAATGCCGACATTACAAAAATGTATCGGCAGATTATGTTAAACCCTACACACACTCCGTTCCAACGTATATTATTCCGCAAAGGCGTCAACGAACACATTCAGGATTACGAACTGCAAACGGTCACTTTTGGTGTCAATTGTGCGCCATACTTAGCTATTAGAACACTACATGAGTAGTATGTTTATGGGGTTTTCAGACCACTTACTCCATACAAAATTTGGCTCATGCATAGCTGTAAAAGAGTAAGAACATTGCAGCATTGTGAAATGAATTGTGTGTGATCGGTCTTTAGGTTTGTAACATGTATTATGAAAAGGTAATGCTTTTTAATGTGTATGTGTGTGTGTGTGTGTGTTAAAATTTGGGAGAATGCATATCTGGAAAAGAATTAAATCATTTTTATTTTCAATTTTTCAATACAAATTTGGAATCATACCTGCTTTTTGTTGGTCCTTTCATTTGTATTGCTTTTCAAACGAATGGTTGGACGGACAGAATGAGTGTGTGCACGTTTCCTCATCTACATCCTAGAGTACAAGTAGACTGTAATGTGAAAATGTATATACGTATGTACGAATGTTTGGACGGACAGAATGAGTGTGTGCGTAACATGTAATGTGGATCTACACCTATATAGTTGTTGTGTGTTTTTTATTTTTTTTTTTTTTGTATATTTAATTAGAAGGATCTTTAATTTTAAATGTGATAAGAAAGAGTAGGTTGGTTGTGCGGTTGTTTTTATTTTTTGTGTGATTTAATTAGAAGGATCTGTAATTTTAAGATGATAACAAATTCTTGACACGCACTGCTCATGATCACAGGTAGAAGAAATAGAAATATAAACTAATAAGAAAGGGTAGGTTGGTTGTGCGGTTGTTTTTAATTTGATGAGAAAGAAATGTATAGTTGTGCATGTGGGTTTTTTTCACGCATAAGTATAAGTAATATCTGTTTTCACATAATTAAATTTACTGATTGATCTACAACACCCCAAAGTATAAATAGACTTGTTTTTAAGGATTTAGAATTTTTTAGTTTTACTGTTTTAAATAAATGAAATTATACAATAAAGGGATTAATTAAAACAAATTAGTTTTTATTTTTTGAAAATTTTATTACATATTTCTTTTTTTCAGATTTTTACAGATTCGAATTTAAAAATACGTTTATACAGATTAAATAACTTAAGTGTTAACAAATATTGTGTATAGAATGTTTGTCATCGACAAATGTCGAAGGATTGTGCATAAGTATTTTCACAATAATACAAACGTATGACATATTAATACATAAAAATGAATTACTTATTTTACTAATGTTACATATTCTTAGTTCATTTATAAGTTTCATAAATAAATCTATATGCTCTTTATCAATCTGATTACTATGTTTTGTTAATAAATAGTTCTTCCAATTCAGCTGATGTTACCATTTTTCCCCTTCTTTAAAAAGTCAATAGTAGTTTGCGTAAGTGCGGGACGATGTACTCTGAATTATTTCATTTCAATTTATATTTATTGAATAAAAATTTTAAACACAAGTGTCCACAATTAAATGTATTAAATTTTTGTTTTCGTTCATAATTATATTCAATAGGAAATTTTAAGTAGTTGACAATCTCAAGTGGTGGTTGTAAGTTTCCAAAGCTATCAAAGTATTCTTTATAGTTGTGGTTTTTATAATATGCTACCCAATGTGTTCCCGTACCATTTGAATCATCTAAATTAACAATGCCGCATTCTTGTTTGAATGGTTTTTCAGGTAAAGAATCACGCATGAAAACACCCCTAAAATGTTTGAGATGTCTTCCATATTTATTCAAATCCAAATCTGTTAATGGGCGATTGGGAAGGTTATCTAATAGTTTTTTGGAGCTGGACTATAGTAGAGACCATATCCAGTTTTATATGGTTTGAGGTACAACCCTTTACCCATTGCAATTGATTCCATATATCTATTATGTCGGTTAGCTTCAGCCAATTGTTCTTTTCCATTTTTGATAGCATTTACTGCTTTGACAATAGCGGATCCTCCACTTGCCAAACCACCAAGCGCTGACAATGCTGTTAGTACGGGAATAAGTGGAAGAAATCCTCCAATTTTCGGTACAGGTATAACTCTCGGTATTATAATGTCTGCTCGCTTTTTCCCTTTAAAATTTGAATGAATAGCCTTTTGAGCTATTTTAACAGCATCATTTATATCAAGGGGTTTCTGTTCTTTCAATTGTTTTAAAGTTTTTCTCACAGTAGCTGTGAATAATTTCTTATTACACTTATTCGTTTTTCCTTTTCTTTTCTTATGTCTCTGCTCCTTCAAACCTAATCCAAATTTCACTTTAGCTTTCATAGCGTTTGTCACAAACCACGCGTTAGCACGTTCTTTAATATCACTATCTTTAGATTTAACTCGTTGCCAGGCTTTTTCAGCTAATATTTGATCTGCTTGATGTCTTGTGTCTATATCTTTTGATTGTGAATATGCAATATCGTGCTCTCTACAAGCTGCGTCTAATAAATTTATACCCTTATCTCCTCTTGCTAAACGTTTTTCAAGTTTTGTACCAGGTCCACAAAACTGATAACCAGGTAGATGTAATTCAACAGGTACTTTATTTATTAAGTTGTTTACAAATCCTCTTCTCATCTTACACTGGCTGAGGTTTTGTTTTGACTGTAGATTATAACAAATTTTTTTTCGTTACTTTTATACCTCTTCGCAAAAATAACTGAAATCAAGACGATCTCCTATATATACAGCAATTTATATGATTTCAGTATGTTAATTTTTTGATATTGATTTTGATCTGCTTTGTATCTGATCACGATCTACTTTACATCTGATCACGATCTGCTTTGTATCTGCTCACGATCTACTTTATATCTGATAACGATCTACTTTTTTGGTTTTTGGTTTTGTCTATTTTAATTTAATTTTTTATAATTTTTTTTGTCATTGCCAGGTTTTAGATAAACATGTTCTACCTCTATGTTTAAATTGTTTATTTGATCAGCTAGATCATCATGTATTTGTGTTATATATTTTTCGATTACAATATTTTTTGTTTTTATGGTTATATTTATTAAAACCTTCTCCAAATTTATTAATATAAGACATTTCTTTCACTCTTCTAATAAATTATATTAGCTTCTTTAAGTTCTTCGATAATAGAGATTATTTAGTTTTGATGATTGTTGTGACCAGAACCTTCCGATGAAAGAAGTAAACGTAGTCTGTCAACTAGTTCATTAGGATCATCCCAATGTATGTAATTTGATTTCAGATTATTTTGTAATTTTAGCATTAAACCACTGCCTTTTGTTAAAATGTTTGTTGTTGTTTCGAATAAATGTTTAATTATTCGTATATATTTGAAGGCTCGTGTTCCTTTCACTTGTTCATTAGGTTCATAGCGACGTTTATGTGCATTGGTATTAATTAAAATCTCTTTATATTTTTTCAAATCATTTTTAGAATAATGGAGAGGTATTTTATGAAATACTAGTTCAAATAATCCAGGCGTCATTTTCAATTTCATATTCCCTATCTGCATAGTATTATCTCTATTAAATATTAATTTTTCCTTGCCATATCTCCAACTACCGTCTACATCTTGATTAAAACCATAAATTTTATCCAATTGCTTATTATTAATAAGTGTTTGTATATTTTCAAATAATGGAGAGCTTTTCGTCAGCTTTAAACATTGTTTTCTTTCCAAGTTCTTGATACATGTACTTGATACAGGTCTATTATGGTCATAGTTTTTTTCACCATCATTATCATCAGTTGAAATATTTTCATACTGAAAATCGTTATTATCACCGTTTACATCATCATAATCATCGTCATCATCAATAGTGTTGTCTATATCTTTATGCTTATCTTCAAGTTTTCCGATGATTTCATTAACACCATTTACGTCATAATAATCATCATCATCATCAATAGTGTTGTCTGTATCCGTATGCTTATCTTCGAGTTTTCCAATGATTTCATTATCACCATTTACGTCATAATAATCTTCGTCATCATCCATAGTGTTGTCTACATCCTTATGCTTATATTCAAGTTTTGGGATGTTTTCATTATCATCATTTACATCATCATGATCATCGTCATCATTAATAGTGTTGTCTATATCCTTATATTTATATTTAAGTTTTCCAATGATTTTTTTAAGTGGTTTTGTTATTGGTTGAAAGGTATCTTCTAATAAATTAACTCTATCTATTTGATTCAGTTTAATATTTTTTAACTTTTTCTTTAGAACAGCCCTTGTCTTTACAAGATCTTCCAACACTTTATTATGGTAATTTTTAGACATTATAATAATTTTTTTTATTGAATTTGATCTGGTTATGATCTGCTCGCTATCTGATTATGATCTGCTTTGTATCTGATTACGATCTGCTTTATATCTGATCACGAACTGCTTGCTATCTGGTCACGATCTGATTTATACCTGATCACGATCTGCTTGATGGCTTGTGTCTATATCCATTGATTTTGAGTACGCTATATCGTGCTTTCTACAATCTACATCCAATAAATTATTCCTTTATTTCCTTTATTCTTGCTATTCGTTTTGAAGTTTTGTATCAGGTCCACAAAACTGATAAACAGGTGGATGTAATTCAACATATAATTTGTTTATTAAGTTGTCTACAAATCTTCTTCCAATCTTACACTGATTAGGTGTTTTTCTTTTGACTGTAGTTTATAACCATTTTTTTCATTACTTTCATACCTCTTCGCATGAAACACTACACCAGCTCTACCTGCTATACCAGCTATTCCAGCTATATCAGCTATACCAGCTATACTAGCAAGCTGTACAATCTGTACTAGCTATACTAGCAAGCTGTACAATCTGTACTAGCTATACTAGCAAGCTGTACAATCTGTACTAGCTATACTAGCAATCTGTACTAGCTATACTAGCAAGCTGTACTAGCTATACTAGCAAGCTGTACAATCTGTACTAGCTATACTAGCAAGCTGTACAATATGTACTAGCTATACTAGCAAGCTGTACAGGTGGATGTAATTCAACATATAATTTGTTTATTAAGTTGTCTACAAATCTTCTTCCAATCTTACACTGATTAGGTGTTTTTCTTTTGACTGTAGTTTATAACCATTTTTTTCATTACTTTCATACCTCTTCGCATGAAACACTACACCAGCTCTACCTGCTATACCAGCTATTCCAGCTATATCAGCTATACCAGCTATACTAGCAAGCTGTACAATCTGTACTAGCTATACTAGCAAGCTGTACAATCTGTACTAGCTATACTAGCAAGCTGTACAATCTGTACTAGCTATACTAGCAATCTGTACTAGCTATACTAGCAAGCTGTACTAGCTATACTAGCAAGCTGTACAATCTGTACTAGCTATACTAGCAAGCTGTACAATATGTACTAGCTATACTAGCAAGCTGTACTAGCTATACTAGCAAGCTATACAATCTGTACTAGCTATACTAGCAAGCTGTACAATCTGTACTAGCTATACTAGCAAGCTGTACTAGCTATACTAGCAAGCTATACAATCTGTACTAGCTATACTAGCAAGCTGTACTAGCTATACTAGTAAGCTGTACAATCTGTACTAGCTATACTAGCAAGCTGTACTAGCTATACTAGCAGGCTATACAATCTGTACTAGCTATACTAGCAAGCTGTACTAGCTATACTAGCAAGCTATACAATCTGTACTAGCTATACTAGCAAGCTGTAGTAGCTATATCAGCTATACCAACTATACCTGCTATACCTGCTATACCAGCTATATCAGCTATACCTGCTATACCTGCTATACCAGCTATATCAGCTATACCTGCTATACCTGCTATACCATTTATATCAGCTATACCAGCTATACCAGCTATACCTGCTATACCAGCTATATCAGCTATATCAGCTATACCAGCTATACCTGCTATACCTGCTATACCAGCTATACCAGCTATATCAGCTATACCTGCTATACCAGCTATACCTGCTATACCAGCTATACCTGCTATACCAGCTATATCAGCTATACCTGCTATACCTGCTATACCAGCTATATCAGCTATACCTGCTATACCAGCTATACCTGCTATACCTGCTATCATACCTGCTATATCAGCTATATAGCTGGTATAGCTATATAGCTGGTATAGCTGGAATAGCTGATATAGCTGATATATATGCTATCATACCTGCTATATCAGCTATATAGCTGGTATAGCTATATAGCTGGTATAGCTGGAATAGCTGATATAGCAGGTACAGCTGGTATAGCTGGAATAGCTGATATACCAGCTATATAGCTATACCAGCTATATAGCTGATATAGCAGGTATAGCTGGTATAGCTGGAATAGCTGATATAGCTGGTATAGCTGGTACAGCTGGTACAGCAGGTATAGCTGGTATAGCTGGTATAGCTGGTACAGCAGGTATAGCTGGAATAGCTGATATAGCTGGTATAGCTGATATAGCTGGTATAGCAGGTATAGCAGGTATAGCTGATATAGCTGGTATAGCAGGTATAGCAGGTATAGTTGGTATAGCTGATATAGCTACTACAGCTTGCTAGTATAGCTAGTACAGATTGTATAGCTTGCTAGTATAGCTAGTACAGCTTGCTAGTATAGCTAGTACAGATTGTATAGCCTGCTAGTATAGCTAGTACAGCTTGCTAGTATAGCTAGTACAGATTGTACAGCTTACTAGTATAGCTAGTACAGCTTGCTAGTATAGCTAGTACAGATTGTATAGCTTGCTAGTATAGCTAGTACAGCTTGCTAGTATAGCTAGTACAGATTGTACAGCTTGCTAGTATAGCTAGTACAGATTGTATAGCTTGCTAGTATAGCTAGTACAGCTTGCTAGTATAGCTAGTACATATTGTACAGCTTGCTAGTATAGCTAGTACAGATTGTACAGCTTGCTAGTATAGCTAGTACAGCTTGCTAGTATAGCTAGTACAGATTGCTAGTATAGCTAGTACAGATTGTACAGCTTGCTAGTATAGCTAGTACAGATTGTACAGCTTGCTAGTATAGCTAGTACAGATTGTACAGCTTGCTAGTATAGCTGGTATAGCTGATATAGCTGGAATAGCTGGTATAGCAGGTATAGCTGGTGTAGTGTTTCATGCGAAGAGGTATGAAAGTAATGAAAAAAATGGTTATAAACTACAGTCAAAAGAAACACACCTAATCAGTGTAAGATTGGAAGAAGATTTGTAGACAACTTAATAAACAAATTATATGTTGAATTACATCCACCTGTTTATCAGTTTTGTGGACCTGATACAAAACTTCAAAACGAATAGCAAGAATAAAGGAAATAAAGGAATAATTTATTGGATGTAGATTGTAGAAAGCACGATATTTTTTTTTTTTTTTTTTTTTTCGAACGTCCCCGGCCTCACACTAACCCACCCTCACCCGACCGCGGAGGGCTCGTCCCCATTACGTAGGGACACGTACACACTACAGTCCGGACTATAGCGGGTAAGGGAAAAGTTATGGCAACGAGAACATAAAACAGCTACAGAAATTAATCACAAGCTGAAATAAAGTTACAATAAACTTGAACTACGTATAACAAGAACACAAAATACATTTTTATATAATAATTTACAAATTTACGTCAGCATATAAGCTACGTTTTATATTACAAACACTACTATTAAAATCAATAAAATCATAATATATGTTAAAATCGTTACATAATCTACGAAAAGGAAAATTAAATCCATAGTTCGTTCTATAAAAATCTAAAGAAAGAGGACGATAGTGTCGTGAAAATCTTGCTGGAATACTGAAATTCAGGTTATAAAGCAAAAACTCAGAATCGATATCACCTTTAATTAGATTAAAAACAAAACAAATCCCTAAAACAGTCCTTCTACGTTCCAAAGTTGGAAGTTTTATCAAACCTAATCTAGCCTCATATGACGGAAACCCATTGGCATAATCCCATCCTAAGCCACGTAAACAGAATAATAAAAACTGCTTCTGCACAGACTCTATTGAATCACTATGACAACGATAGTATGGATTCCAAATAATAGACGCATACTCCAAAATAGGTCTAACAAGTGAAATGTATAGCAGTCTCGTTATATAAGGATCAATGAATTCCCTAGCCCATCTTTTCACAAAACCAAGAACAGCCCGAGCCTTGCCAATCATCATACTAATATGATCAATAAAAGACAATTTCATATCCAATAATACTCCCAAATCAAGAAATGTAGTCACAGTTTCCAAGGGGCAAGAATTAATCACATAAGTGGACGAAATTACGCCCCCGCGAGAGAAAACCATGCATTTACATTTCTTCAAGTTAAGATCCATTAAATTAATTCTACACCAAGTTACAAACAAATCAATATTTCGCTGAAGAACAGCCTGACCGTGATCATCATCAAAAGTATAAAATAATTTAACGTCGTCAGCATACATCAGAATATTACAATCAGGAATAGCACAAGGAAGATCATTAAGAAACAATAAGAACAGTAAAGGACCCAAATGGCTACCCTGCGGAACACCAGAAGTAACATATACTGTCTTAGACAATACATTCCCAAACATTACCCTCTGAGTCCTAAGGGAGAGGTAGGAGTCTAGCCAACGATGAATAATATCAGGAATGCCGATTAATGAAAGTTTAAGAAGCAAAATTCTATGATCAACCCTATCAAAAGCTTTACTGAAATCAGTATAAATTACATCAGTCCGAGCCCTGGCAAGAAAACCCCTGAAAACATGCGTAGTAAATTCAAGAAGATTAGTGACAGTCGACCTACCTTTCAAAAAACCATGTTGGAAAGGGGATATTAAAGATCTCGTATTAAA
Organism: Sarcophaga carnaria; assembly: GCA_958299815.1. Taxonomy (NCBI): domain Eukaryota; kingdom Metazoa; phylum Arthropoda; class Insecta; order Diptera; family Sarcophagidae; genus Sarcophaga; species Sarcophaga carnaria. Next base: position 68,148,021 of record OY283149.1, on the reverse strand, counting down.
AGAGAGATAATCCGTCACCAGTTTCTCCATTAACTTGGGAATAGCACTGAGTTTGGCAATACCCCTGTAATTGGAAATATTGGATTTATTACCTGACTTATGCAAAGGAATTATAAATGAACTCTTCCAAATAGATGGAAAATGACCAGCCCTCAGAAGCCCATTGAATATAAAGGTCAAAGGACCACTCAAAACAACAGCGCATTTTTTCAAAATACGGGCCGGAACCCCGTCAGGGCCCGGCAAGTATGTAAGTTTCAGTCCAGACAAAGACTCAAGAACAGATTCCTCATCAAATGAATATATATTAGAAATGGAGACACTTCCCACTGAATAAGGATACGAAAAGCCGCTACTCAGATAAGGTCCCGAGTCCAACTGCCTATAAGTAGACTGAAAAAAGTCAGCAAACATATTAGAAATATCAAGGTAATTAGAGGAAGATACGTCCCCATAAAACATCTCAGTGGGAAACAAAGATGATTTACGTTTAGCTCGAACGAAGTCATAAAACGACTTAGGATCGCTAGCGAAGTTCGACCTGACCCTAATCATATATTCCTCATAACAGTAATGATTCATTCTACGATAATCCGCACGCGCCCTAGAGTAAAGAGCATAATCAATATCAGTACCTGATCTAACAAACTTCTTAAATAATCTTGATTTTCTGTTCCTCAACCTTGACAGTCTAGCCGAATTCCACGGAGGACCAGAACGCTCCAAACGACTATTTGCAAATGGAACACACTCCCTAAAATATAGCGTACTCAAAATCAATGGATATAGACACAAGCCATCAAGCAGATCGTGATCAGGTATAAATCAGATCGTGACCAGATAGCAAGCAGTTCGTGATCAGATATAAAGCAGATCGTAATCAGATACAAAGCAGATCATAATCAGATAGCGAGCAGATCATAACCAGATCAAATTCAATAAAAAAAATTATTATAATGTCTAAAAATTACCATAATAAAGTGTTGGAAGATCTTGTAAAGACAAGGGCTGTTCTAAAGAAAAAGTTAAAAAATATTAAACTGAATCAAATAGATAGAGTTAATTTATTAGAAGATACCTTTCAACCAATAACAAAACCACTTAAAAAAATCATTGGAAAACTTAAATATAAATATAAGGATATAGACAACACTATTAATGATGACGATGATCATGATGATGTAAATGATGATAATGAAAACATCCCAAAACTTGAATATAAGCATAAGGATGTAGACAACACTATGGATGATGACGAAGATTATTATGACGTAAATGGTGATAATGAAATCATTGGAAAACTCGAAGATAAGCATACGGATACAGACAACACTATTGATGATGATGATGATTATTATGACGTAAATGGTGTTAATGAAATCATCGGAAAACTTGAAGATAAGCATAAAGATATAGACAACACTATTGATGATGACGATGATTATGATGATGTAAACGGTGATAATAACGATTTTCAGTATGAAAATATTTCAACTGATGATAATGATGGTGAAAAAAACTATGACCATAATAGACCTGTATCAAGTACATGTATCAAGAACTTGGAAAGAAAACAATGTTTAAAGCTGACGAAAAGCTCTCCATTATTTGAAAATATACAAACACTTATTAATAATAAGCAATTGGATAAAATTTATGGTTTTAATCAAGATGTAGACGGTAGTTGGAGATATGGCAAGGAAAAATTAATATTTAATAGAGATAATACTATGCAGATAGGGAATATGAAATTGAAAATGACGCCTGGATTATTTGAACTAGTATTTCATAAAATACCTCTCCATTATTCTAAAAATGATTTGAAAAAATATAAAGAGATTTTAATTAATACCAATGCACATAAACGTCGCTATGAACCTAATGAACAAGTGAAAGGAACACGAGCCTTCAAATATATACGAATAATTAAACATTTATTCGAAACAACAACAAACATTTTAACAAAAGGCAGTGGTTTAATGCTAAAATTACAAAATAATCTGAAATCAAATTACATACATTGGGATGATCCTAATGAACTAGTTGACAGACTACGTTTACTTCTTTCATCGGAAGGTTCTGGTCACAACAATCATCAAAACTAAATAATCTCTATTATCGAAGAACTTAAAGAAGCTAATATAATTTATTAGAAGAGTGAAAGAAATGTCTTATATTAATAAATTTGGAGAAGGTTTTAATAAATATAACCATAAAAACAAAAAATATTGTAATCGAAAAATATATAACACAAATACATGATGATCTAGCTGATCAAATAAACAATTTAAACATAGAGGTAGAACATGTTTATCTAAAACCTGGCAATGACAAAAAAAATTATAAAAAATTAAATTAAAATAGACAAAACCAAAAACCAAAAAAGTAGATCGTTATCAGATATAAAGTAGATCGTGAGCAGATACAAAGCAGATCGTGATCAGATGTAAAGTAGATCGTGATCAGATACAAAGCAGATCAAAATCAATATCAAAAAATTAACATACTGAAATCATATAAATTGCTGTATATATAGGAGATCGTCTTGATTTCAGTTATTTTTGCGAAGAGGTATAAAAGTAACGAAAAAAAATTTGTTATAATCTACAGTCAAAACAAAACCTCAGCCAGTGTAAGATGAGAAGAGGATTTGTAAACAACTTAATAAATAAAGTACCTGTTGAATTACATCTACCTGGTTATCAGTTTTGTGGACCTGGTACAAAACTTGAAAAACGTTTAGCAAGAGGAGATAAGGGTATAAATTTATTAGACGCAGCTTGTAGAGAGCACGATATTGCATATTCACAATCAAAAGATATAGACACAAGACATCAAGCAGATCAAATATTAGCTGAAAAAGCCTGGCAACGAGTTAAATCTAAAGATAGTGATATTAAAGAACGTGCTAACGCGTGGTTTGTGACAAACGCTATGAAAGCTAAAGTGAAATTTGGATTAGGTTTGAAGGAGCAGAGACATAAGAAAAGAAAAGGAAAAACGAATAAGTGTAATAAGAAATTATTCACAGCTACTGTGAGAAAAACTTTAAAACAATTGAAAGAACAGAAACCCCTTGATATAAATGATGCTGTTAAAATAGCTCAAAAGGCTATTCATTCAAATTTTAAAGGGAAAAAGCGAGCAGACATTATAATACCGAGAGTTATACCTGTACCGAAAATTGGAGGATTTCTTCCACTTATTCCCGTACTAACAGCATTGTCAGCGCTTGGTGGTTTGGCAAGTGGAGGATCCGCTATTGTCAAAGCAGTAAATGCTATCAAAAATGGAAAAGAACAATTGGCTGAAGCTAACCGACATAATAGATATATGGAATCAATTGCAATGGGTAAAGGGTTGTACCTCAAACCATATAAAACTGGATATGGTCTCTACTATAGTCCAGCTCCAAAAAACTATTAGATAACCTTCCCAATCGCCCATTAACAGATTTGGATTTGAATAAATATGGAAGACATCTCAAACATTTTAGGGGTGTTTTCATGCGTGATTCTTTACCTGAAAAACCATTCAAACAAGAATGCGGCATTGTTAATTTAGATGATTCAAATGGTATGGGAACACATTGGGTAGCATATTATAAAAACCACAACTATAAGGAATACTTTGATAGCTTTGGAAACTTACAACCACCACTTGAGATTGTCAACTACTTAAAATTTCCTGTTGAATATAATTATGAACGAAAACAAAAATTTAATACATTTAATTGTGGACAATTGTGTTTAAAATTTTTATTCAATAAATATAAATTAAAATGAAATAATTCAGAGTACATCGTCCCGCACTAACACAACCTACTATTAAATTTTTAAAGAAGGGGAACAAAAATGGTAACATCAGCTGAATTGGAAGAACTATTTATTAACAAAACATAGTAATCAGATTGATAAAGAGCATATAGATTTATTTATGAAACTTATAAATGAATTAAGAATATGTAACATTAGTAAAATAAGTAATTCATTTTTATGTATTAATATGTCATACGTTTGTATTATTGTGAAAATACTTATTCACAATCCTTCAACATTTGTCGATGTCAAACATTCTATACACAATATTTGTTAACACTTAAGTTATTTAATCTGTATAAACGTATTTTTAAATTCGAATCTGTAAAAATCTGAAAATAAGAAATATGTAATAAAATTTTCAAAAAATAAAAAACTAATTTGTTTTAATTAATACCTTTATTCTATAATTTCATTTATTAAAAACAGTAAAACTAAAAAATTCTAAATCCTTAAAAACAAGTCTATTTATACTTTGGGGTGTTGTAGATCAATCAGTAAATTCAATTAGTGAAAACAGATATTACTTATACTTATACGTGAAAAAAAAAACGCACAGGCACAACTATACATTTCTTTCTCATCAAATTAAAAACAACCGCACAACCAACCTACCCTTTCTTATTAGATTATATTTCTATTTTTTCTACCTGTGATCATGAGCAGTGCGTGTCAAGAATTTACTATTAAAAAAAAAAACGATCATACACATTACATGTTACGCACACACTCATTTTGTCCGTCCAAACATTCGTACATACGTATACACATTTTCACATTACAGTCTACTTGTACTCTGGGATGTAGATGAGGAAACGTGCACACACTCATTCTGTCCGTCCAATCATTCGTTTGAAAAGCAATACAAATGAAAGGACCAACAAAAAGCAGGTATGATCCGAAATTTGTAGGGAAAAATTTAAAATAAAAATGATTTAATTCTTTTCCAGATATGCATTCTCCCAAATTTTAACACACACACACACACATACACATTAAAAAGCATTACCTTTTCATAATACATGTTACAAACCTAAAGACCGATCGCACACAATTCATTTCACAATGCTGGAATGTTCTTACTCTTTTACAGCTATGCATGAGCCAAATTTTGTATGGAGTAAGCGGTCTGAAAACCCCATAAACATACTACTTACATGAATTAGCTAAAGACAATACAGCTAAAATTGAATTTCATGGTTTTTCAGATGCTTCTGAAAAAGCATACTCTGCATGTCTATATGCACGAGTTACACCCGTAGACGGACCTAATTCCGTAACCCTACTCTTCGCTAAAACGAGAGTTGCGCCAATCAAAGTAATCTCCTTACCGAGACTTGAACTTTGTGGCGCAGTGTTGTTGGCAAATATGACAAAAAATGTACTCATCCAACTTAACCTACCCTTACATAAGTCATATTTTTGGACCGACTCATCGATAGTCTTGGCCTGGCTCAGCAAAAACCCTAACACTTGGAACACCTTTGTGGCAAATCGTGTTTCAACGATTCTGCAAACAGTAGGAGTGGACAACTGGAACCATGTGGCTTCTCATGATAATCCTGCCGATGTGGCTAGCCGAGGATGCAATGCTAATGAACTAAAAGATGATGATTTATGGTGGAATGGACCATCATGGTTGAAGCAATCTGCTTCACAGTGGCCAGCAACACATAAAAATTTCACAACTCAAGCTGAAGCGAAAGTTAGTCAGTCGTTTACTACGACCGTTAATACCCACCCTTCCTTGGATACGAATGCTGAGAACCCAGACATATTATCAAGATTTTCAAAATTGTCAAATGCTCTACGAGTAATGACATATGTCTACCGATTTTGTGATCGCGTATCGTATAAACGAAACAATACAATTCGAAAGGATAGAATAATTCTTGATCGAAATTACCCACAACTAGTTAACGAAAGATTACATTTGTTAACGACCCACCCAAGTATTGAACTTGATACGACAGAGATTAAATCTACCCGTGATAGACTTATCATTCTTTGTCAGACTGAATATTTTAAAGATGAATATCATTGTTTGAAGAAAGGAAACCCTATACCCAAGAAAAGTAACCTGCTCACCCTAACGCCATTTTTAGATTCCGCAAATATAATGCGAGCAAATGGTCGACTAGCAAATTCCAACGGTTTGTCATATTCTGAAAGACACCCGATTTTATTACCCTACGGCAGTTCATTTGCTAAACTATTAACCCAATACGTGCACCTAATAACCCTACACGGCGGAAACCAACTTATGTTGAGAATAATACGCTCAGGATACTGGATTCCAAAACTAAAGAATCTTGTTAGCGCTGTAATTAACAAATGCTCACCGTGTACTAGATATAAGAATAGACAAACAACCCAATTTATGGCAGCATTGCCACCAGAACGTACCCAAATTAATAAACCATTTACGAATGTGGGAGTTGATTTTGCAGGACCATTCGACATTAAAGTATATAATGGCAGAGCATGTAAAATAACAAAAGGTTACGTATGCATTTTCGTTTGTTTTGCAACAAAAGCTATTCACTTGGAGCCAACATCTGATTTGTCAACCCAAGCTTTTATGGCAGCTTTCGCACGATTTTTTTCGAGGCGGGGATGCCCTGTCGCTATTTGCTCTGATAATGGAACAAATTTCATTGGAGCTAGCAAATTGTTGAAGAAAGAGCGACAGGAATTTATTAAACAATTAAAAGGTTCCGTTACATCTGCTAGCAGTTTCCAAAATTTGACGTGGCATTTTATACCTCCAGGTGCACCAAACATGGGTGGTTTATGGGAAGCGGGAGTGAAAAGCTTTAAGGCTCATCTAAAGAAAATGAATACCCTGAAGTACACATTTGAAGAGCTAGCCACACTTCTCGCGAGAATAGAAGGATGCCTGAATTCAAGACCCTTAGGCCCGTCAAGCGAGAATCCACAGGATCTTAACCCTTTAACTCCAGGACACTTTTTAATTGGATCACCTATTTTAACCCCAGCAGAACCCGATTTAAGCAATGAGAATTTAACCCTGGCAAACAGATGGCAAAAGTTAAAGATTCAACATCATAACTTTTGTAGAAGATGGAAAGATGAATATCTTAAAGAGCTACACAAGAGATACAAGTGGAAGAACCCTCAACGTCAAGTTGAAACGGACGACATTGTTATTATCAGACAAGACAATTTACCTCCAAATGAATGGTTACTCGGACGAGTCATTAAAACATACACTGGCTCTGATGGACGAAACAGAGTAGCCGATATACGGACATCGTCCGGGACGTTAACTCGACCAATAACAAAAGTTGTCATTTTACCCACTAGTTAGTTTAACACTTCTAGTGTAACCCAAATAACATTTAGTTGTTTACTTACCCTTTTTAACCCACTTATCCACTTGTAACTATTATTCATATACTCACCCTTCACCCTAACAGTCTAATCAACTAACACATTCATTACACTTCATTTCATTCACACCTATTTCTTTTACACAGGATATGGCACCCAACAAAAACAACCGTAGTGGAAGTTCCAACCGCAATGGATCTCAACCAAAACCCAATCAAAAAAATGACAAGCGTCAACCAAAACGCCATTTTGGTTGCGGTATTTGTCAAGCTAATCACAGCTTGACAAACTGCAGAAAGTTTCAACAGATGAACTTGGCGGAGAAATATAAAACCGCAGTTAAATTGCATTATTGCGTTAATTGTCTGGCCAGGAATCACCTGATTGGAAAATGTTCGAGTAAATCCCGATGCCAAAAATGTAATGGCAAACACCACACCACCCTACACGGCCCAGATCGTATTCTGAAGGACCTCAAGAAGGAACAATCCCCACCAACAACATCACGAAGAAACACGTTACCGATTCCTGCGCCACGAACAATTGTCAATCCAAGTTTAATAACCACACTACCAACGTCAAGGACCCAGACCATTGTGCCTACGGTTGTCGTTCAAGTCATAGCGGAGAAATCCAAGCAACTTGTCAGAGCTTTATTAAACCCTAGCCTAACGACCTCAAAAATAGGTGTAGCGTTCGTTCGTGAGTCCACATTAAGACCGAAAGTATATATGTGAAGGTCATAATCTCACCTAACATGGCCTCCACAATACAATATGAGGTTTGCATGAAGGTTGCAAATGATTTACCCAAAACACCCTACTCTCAAGGATTGGACCCAGCCATAAAGGGGAAATTCTGCAGGATTTCTCTAGCTGATCCAGAATTTTATAGCAATTCTCCTGTGGTCATGGAAATTTGTGGTGATTTATACACCACCATTCTACAGCCAAATACCATTCATCTCATGGCGGTTCGCTTATCGCACAGGACTCAACCCTTGGTTGGCTCGTTATGGGATCACTTAATAATTAAAAAATAATAAAGTATTTTAATTTATAATTACCCTCACACTCTAACCCAATGTTGTACAAATAAAAATAATTGTTCTTTTTATTCACAGGTTGTAGGCCCGGGAGGATGTTCACACGAGTGAACAAATTCACATTCCCTTCCATGACTTCCAATGTATCAACAAAAACATCGATACAAATAATACCGATAACATCACCAACACATATATACATTCAGCCTTCATCAACATATACACATATTCATAAACAACTTCAACACAATTAATTTCATCCTCGATCGAGCAGTTGATAAACAACAGCGAACAACTAAGAACCCACCCAAGAAACCCTTCGCGTGTGAACAAAGAAAATAAGTGAAATTATAATAAAAATAAACATATACACAAATCACATTATAACTAGAATAAAATAAATTGAATAGACAAAAACATTTGAATTTCCAATAAAAAAAACCAAATTGTGAAGTGATATTTTGAAACATATACATAAACATATATAAACATATATAAAATTTAAATATAAAAAGTAAAATTTATTTTATAACACTAAAATATATATACCTTTTTCAACATATAAATAAAATACATTTTAATACATTATAACATTTTTAAATATACATTAAAAACAACATTAACATTTATTATTAATATACAGTCACAGATATACATACATACCAAAAGGTTTGTATATTATACATCCTATCCCCTCTTACCCTTAAACTAACCCTAACTCTATAACCCGTTTGTTCAATAATATTTAATATTGTTACAGAAATGGAAATGGTGTTACATAGTTTAACATTAAAATAACAAACGTTTACATGATAAACAAGAAAACAAAAATTCAACAACAACATAAGTATAAAAAGGAATAAACAAATATAACAACAAAAATGTAAACAAAATACACAAACAACAATGAAACAGCGATGTTTACATTTACGGAGATATCGAGAAGGCGAAGTCATTTGCAAATAACAAACAAAGCAATTGTTGGTAACAATATCATTTAATTGTAGATCGATCCTTAAAAAAATTTCATAATTCTAGCTATGTATCACTTTTGGTACATACTTGTATTTCATAGAATTTTCGCAATTAAATGTTTTTATTTATTTTAATTCATATTAATAAAACTATTTTACATTATTACATTTTATTATAACTTTCATGAAATTTACGCCAAAATTTAAGACATGATGTACATTGCGGCATGGTTTTTTAAGTAAAAATTATACAATTCATATCAGCTTGGTTTTATTTTTTTTTTCTAAATGGTAACAATTTGGCATCTTGCACCCTTGCTTTGTGGCGATTTATAAGTTTCCAAATGTTTAGATGGGGCTGCTTCTTGTCACTCCCTAGCTGAGAGCTGATGGCACAAACCATTGTTGTATTTCGCTAGAAACATTTGTTGTCGACGTCATGTGAGGTAAAAAAGTTTCCTGTTGCAATATGTCAATAATAATGTTCTATCTATCATTCCTCTCCGGTGTCCCGGATACAAGTTTCCCCAAATACGGCTGTAGTTGCTGCGCACGTAGCATGTACTTCAATCTAAAACTGCCTATTCGATTCCGGTGGACCACGAAATTTATAACGACCATAAAATTCAATTAGTTACTAATCTATAGCGACAAAATTATTGGGATTATTAAAAGCTAAAAGACTTTCAGCTCAGTTTTCGAAAAGGCGTAATAGGTGTAAATTTATCATCATTTCCGAGTAGGATCTTATCTCATACGTACGTAGTTAACTGAAATATTATCCTTCTGTAATATCTATGAAATAAAACATAGGACGAAACACTTTTTCTAATGTTTGTCTGTCACGGAAGATAAATATGAGAAGAGCAGTAAGAAAGGCTCTACAACATTTCATGTGACAGCTGCCAGCAATCTGCGTGAAAATTGGTAATATTTTTTTCCCAAACTACTAATACGGTTCTCTGTTCCAAGTGGTACCATCTTTTTGGATTAACGTCCTATTGTCATGTTAGCAGCTGTCAATACTTGCGTCAATTAATAAGAGGAGCTTCTGTTTTCTTCGTCTTCAGAATCTTCAGTAATGGGAATATTACATATATACATATGTACATATTTAATCGGTCATTACAACCCTTCCTTGTAAACTGGAAATGTCTGACCTGAGGTATGAAACTTGGTCTGACGTCTTATAAGCTAACATAGTGCATACTAGACTACCACTACTTCAATCAATATCAAGAACAGAAAATCAACTTTTTCACTTTTATCCAACACTTAACTTTCAATTCCTTATCAAATGTCATAAATAGTGTATTATTCCCGATAAAACTTCACAAAATCTTTTGAAAACTTAAAAAAATTACATACACAATACCAAAGAATCTCTACGAAAGTCGTATGTATCAAAATGATAAATAAGGTAGAATTATGAAGTTTTTAAATATTTTCAGCTCTGCTCAAAATTTTCTTGTTTTATTTGGTTTAAAATAACGCCAAACACAATACTAACGATTTTAAAAAATATCAAACATCTAACTTTTTCTGAATTAATGTTATATCGTCTCAAAAATTTAAATGTATCATTTTTGATACAAAGCTCGATCTACGGTTAAATATATAATATTTATACTTATTTAAGCGAAATGACATTCAGATAGTTATAGCCTGTATCTTAATGAGTACAGTAGTATTGTTTGAGCGTGTGTTAAAAGTAAAATTGATGAACAAGAAAAATAATAAAACAATAAATGTAAGAATGTAGAACTAAAAAATGTTTACAAAGAAAAAAAACCTTAGAGAGATTTCCACAACTTTCACAAAAAGAATTAAATACAATTAATATAGAATGTGAGATATCTATTGCGAGCCAAAAAGACATCAGATCAGATTAAATTGTCAAAAGTTTATTACAGAGAGACATATTTTTAACTTCACGAAACCGATGAATGTGATAGACTAAATGTGGTGGTAACAATACCGCTAATGTTGCCTGCTGTACTCAATCGATAATTCTGATAGATAAACACCTTTAAGAAGCTCTTAGTCATGTGCCACATGTTGATACATTTGATTACATTTGTCTTGGAAATGTTTGACTTGCTAATGATTTCTGCAAAAGCTGCAGAAATAAGGAAGAGGAAGGGACTGTCCTTCACCTGCTGGGTCCATGACCGGCACTTTGTCTCAGGAGAAAAAGGTACTTTGGTGCTTACTATGTGGATGATCTGCAGGAACTGTCATGGATTGACTTTGGCAGCCTAAGTCGCTTTCTCTTATGGATTGACAGACAACTCTACCTACCTAAAACTTCATGTGCAATATTACCATGAGAAGGTCTCTGCTACTATATGGAATTAAACTTACTCTTCTTTCAATATTTTCTCTTTTTTTGCAGAAAAAACCTCTTTTAATCGAGTTTAGTATGTCCTATAGGACCTACAGTAAATAGTTATCGACTGATTTTACAATTGTTTCGCTTTCCTTTCCAGTGATTTTATTTTCACATTTAAATTAACACGAAATAAAATACAATTTTATCAATTGGTTTCTCTCTATCATTATTTTTTTTAATAACAATTTATCGAGCAAAAAATTGTTGAAAGTTAGAAAATTTTTAAAAGAGCAGTATCGAGATTAAGTAAAATTTTGAAACGGCTATTTCAACCTGTTGTTAAAAATTGTTCAATAACATTAAACAGATTCGATACAAACAAAATTTCAAGTTCATTAGGTTATAAGTTCACAGGTCAAACAATTTTTGCAAAAACATTTCATAAAATTTTTCCCAACTATTGACTAACAAATTTTCCATGTTTTCATTACACAATACAAATAAAAATACATTTTATTTTTCACCAAAATGTACTTGAGAAGAGAAAACATGCACTCCAACAGCAGTTTACAAAACCAAACTGCCAGTTTCAACAGTTTTTGTTTGTGTGTTCTATTTGTCAGAATTTATTTTAAATGTTAATTTTTGTTGTTGTTGTGGTGTCAGTCACTTTCGAAAAAATTTTATTTTTTGGGAAGAATTTTTTTATTCAAGTTGGAAAGTAGTTTTGAATTCTGTTTTTAAATTTTTTGTTTCTATAGCAAAGTTTGTTGTTCTCATTTACAAAATTTATTTTATGCTGTGGACTAAAACAAAGGACGGCGCCAAACTTTTTCTTCAATTCAGTACCGCACATAAAAAATATACAATTATATAGTCCTATAAATATGGGTAAGCCCATGGAAAACACTTTCCTTCTCATTGATTTCAATAACAAAGTTAACCAAAACAAACTGATGTTTTGTAAAGGATTGACAACAACAGTACTGGGATATCTTTAAAATACAAGATTTGTAGTCAACAAAAATATTTTTCCTTTTAATAACATTAACATCGAAAGAATTGTGAATTCCTGCATGATTATATACAAATCTCATGTCAAAGTCCGTTGTAGAAATGTTGATGTATATGACGTGGCTCAATTAAGTTCTTTTTAGAAAGCACTTAAAAAAAATAAATCATAATACTGTGGGTGTCCTGGTAGTCTAGTGGCTATTGTGATAGAGTATGAGCGTGTAAGGGTCGTGGATGGATGCGATTCCAACCAGAAACTCTGGTCTGCTACACTATACCTAGCACAAGGTCTACGTTAATCATCTCGTAATAATTGTAATGTTATTTTAAATAAATTTATTAACTAACACGATACTGTTTTTGTACTGCGGATTCACAATAAATTTTTATGTTTAATGGTTAGATTATCAATTATAAACACAATGTTTTCTAAATTCATTTCTTTAATTTAGTATCACACAAACCTTTGCTCTGTTATTTTTCATTTTTTCTTATATCGGTTCATTAGACGATTAAAGGAATCTCTGCAGCGTTCGTATCAAATTCTTTATAATCCAGTAGTGGCAACACATGGTATCCGTAAACGTTGGAAAGCATTAAAATACCAGGTTTACCAGTATAAAATGGGCGTCTTATTTAAAAATTATCGGACAATGCACACATTTTTGTCATCTTTGATGCACTTTCTAGATTCCACGCCAATAAAACTGTTCGTCTATTAAAGCAAACTAATTAGTCAACCAAATTTCGTATGAATTGAAGTGCTGCTCAGCCTATTCCTGTGCCATCAATGAAAACAAATAGTCGGAAGAAGCAAAGTCTTGTGATTACGGCATTTTGGGGTAGCAGCTTTCAGCCTAATGCTTTGATTGTATCCTGAACCGGTCAAAATTGTGGCCCATTGTGGTCGGTTAATGGATGAATCACTTGTAATCGGTAGGGATCTGTGTAAACGATTGCACTATTTCTCGTTTTCTTGTTCCACACAGCATTGCTTTCCTGCCTAACCGATCAGGTTTTACAGCCGTTATTTATGGTTTCCCGGTATAACCCATGATTTTTTCTGTTGACGATTTTGAAAATAAAACCATTTTTCATCGCCAGTAACAATGCGATGCAACATGGATTTTAAATAGTGCCTTTGAAAGAAAATCTCAAAGACGTTTTTCAATTTTCCTACTGTTTATCATTCAAATCATATCATATCAAATCATTTTTCAGGCTTTTAAATCTTTCCGTTTCTTTCAGCGTCTTAAAACTTTTTTGGTGATTTTCCACGCTCTTCATTTCAATTGCAATTTCATGGTGCTTTTGATAGACCATGATCACCATAGGCCACGACAAGTATTCGATGCAGCTCTTCAGCACTTTTCTTCAAATGAAAACAAATCAAATCATAATTTTCTGATACAACACGATGAAAAATATGATGTTGTTTGTACACCGATTTTATGTATACGGATAGATGTCATCGCCATCACCAAAAGAAAAGAAGTGAGGTCTCGTTGACGATAATGTTCCCTAAGAAGACATTTGTTGCTTGACGCTCACATCATACCGAAACACTTGGAAGTAGTATGTGTAAAACAGCATTCTTAATTATTTTATAAAGCCATATTAGCAGTTTGTATAACCCACAAGCACTTCAAAATCCTCGTGTTTACTGAGTAGGTTTAACATGTCGATGGTTGTGAAAACTAATTCAAATTCATTCAAATTCATTAAAATTTTATATTACAACTGCGTTCAAAAATAACTGCGTGTCTATTTATGCAACTTCTTGTCAGATTTAGAAGCAGCGAAAATGCTAACAAGTATTAACTTTTTTTGCAACACTCTTTCGAAATAGTGTGACGTCTTATTCAGCTGCGAAAATTATTGTTCAAATTGTTCGCTGGAAAGGGGAATATGCATTACCTAACTTATCAACAATAATAAATAATTTTTTAGGTTTGAAATCAAAAACTTTTTTGTGAAATCGATTCTATTTTTTTGGAGATTTAGCAACGAGTGGTATTAAAGCAATATTTTTAAGGGAAAAAAATAAGGCTAGAAATGCTGCGTATAACATAATTTATTTTATGTTTCCAATCGCATTGCTGTATATAAACAAAATGTAAGAAGAAAGCCTCAAACAGACAAACAAATATAGAAACATGGTTAAATCGAAAATTGCAAAAGTTACACAATTCTTCACTTTTTAATTGTTTTATTATCGGATTTCGATCTGGGATTCAGTAACGTTATTAAGCGTTCTCTACGGTAACAGGAAATTTCGTAAATATTAACAGGAATTGTTTTTTCTTTCTTTTTCAATTGTATATGAAGTGACTTTATGAATCAATGAAGACCAAAAAAAACTTAACCAGCACCAACAGCATCACTCTAAGGAGTGTCCAAAGATTACACAACACCTGAAAAGCTTACACATTATCCTACTCTACGAGGTATCTCTATTAAACGCCTTACTGGCCTAACCATTTTTTCTGTTCTTTTAATTCCTTAAGTTTATATATTCTATAAAGAAACAATCAAACATTTTTTTAATCTAATTTCAATCATTTTCTTTGGACAATCCTTGTGACATTCGATACAATATAAAAATTGTATATTATTTGTGCCAGTTAATTTGATATTAAGTATTTGAGCATGTCCATATAAATAGTTCACAAAGCGGAAAATTATTTTGTTTTAACAAAGGATTTTCATTGTCATTTGTAAGCAAAAGTGTGCAGATTGCAAAATTTATCTCATTGTGGTGGTTAAGAAAATTACAAATACGTAGACTTTACTATGTGTATAGTTTTTTTCGTTTAGGAATTCTCTTGAAGCTAGTAGCACAAAAGGTTGATTCGTTTGTGTTTGTCTCACAAAAGTCCAAATAAGATTAGAAAAATGTTGTGCACTTCACAGAAGTTGGTTATACCGTACTATCGAGTCCCATAGTGCATGCCAATATAAAAAAACTAATATTGTGAGTTTTTTATAATCGCTCTGGAAGGCAAGTCCTAATGAAGTTATAACTGAGATGACCAAGGACTTCAATAATCTCTACCACAACCCACGTACCTAAACTACACAGACAATATCCTTCACAAAAGAATAAAATCTGCTACCAGCTCCCCAGTCAAAAGTTAAATAAAAAAAAATTAATAAACTAATTTTATCATATTTATTTGTATTGACCACATATATAGTACATATATACAGTGACGTGAAAAATAATAAGGCACACATGTTAGACTTAAAGATTTGATGAGATAATAAGTCAAATGAGAAAATTCTTGTAAGTTACTGTACTTATTCTGTGAATTCATTTCCAAAGCTCATTACAATTTGAGGGACACTTTTCTCTGATTGTCAAGTCTCTCGATTTGATTTGGAATTGAAGATAGTGTGGGCCAGTCTAATACTTTGATAATGTTATCTTCAAATCAATTCTGAGTTTACTTTCCTGTACATTTAAGGTCATTATCTTCGAAGTCGACTGTAAACTGTAGGGTTCGTCATTCATTGACAAAAATAACACCATAATACAACATTGGTAGTGAAACTGATGGCTATAATAAGTAAAGCCATAAAGATTCCATAAACAATTCTCTTAATTATTCAACGCTGATAATAACATTAAGACACCAACTGATGATTCATTTGCAAAAGCCAATATTGTCAACATATATGTACATATATGCCACAAGAAGTTAGAAGTTTTGATAAAACAGTTAAATTTTTTAGATAAAGTCAACTTAAGTTGGTAACCCTGGTAGTTAATAGACGTGTATTTTTTGTATATTGAATCTCATCAATTTCAACGTTAAATTCTAAGTGATTTAATCATTTTTAAAAACAATAAACTTTCTAATAATTTAAAGCTGATATTGAAGTTTGTGGAAATTGTGAAGTATGAGTGGAAAAGGTCGCAGAAGCGTTAATAATAAAAATATAATTTCTTGTGGTCAATGTAGAATGCAAATAAAAGAAAAAGACAACTTTATTGAGTGTGATAATTGTCACAAAATATTACACTCTCAGTGCTCTCGTTTAAATAGAAGAGAGTTTGAGTTTTTTGTAAATAATTAAGATGAGACTTTTACTTGTCATTTTTGTGAAAATGCAGATAATGAAGGAATAAAAACTGAACTGCAAGTAATCAAAACAAAATTGGATAAGCTTGACCAATTGACTAACATACAAGAAACAATACAATTCATGTCCCAGCAGTATGATGATATTTTAAAGGGTTTGGCGGATAATAAGAAAAGATTGAATGATGTTGAAAAGGAAAATCTTGCCCTGAAAAAAGAAATTAAAGAATTAAAATCATCAGTAAAACTTTTAAACGATGTTCGCGTAAGAAATGATTGTATTGTGAGTGGGTTGAAAGTTAATGACAATGCCACAGATGTTGATTCGGTGTTGGATTTGGCAAAAAGTGTTGGTGTCAACATGGGATCGGAAAATATTGATGACGCTTATTTTCTTCGCAAAAAAGGCACAAGTGGTAAAAAGAGTGTTGTTGTTAAATTTTCTAACAAACAGTCAAAAGATAAACTCATGTCCGTCAAGCCAAAACTAAAAGAAAACAAAGATTCAAGTGGAGTCCTTGTAAATGATTTTCTAAGTAAAGAAACATTGGACCTTCTGAACTACGCTAGGGCGCTGAAAAATGTAGGTTACTCATTCGTGTTTGCAAGAGGTGGAAGAATTTTTTATAAGAAGAGTGAAACATCCAGAGCACAAGTAGTAAGATGTGAAGAGGACGTAGATAAATTACTTCTGAGTGCAGCAACTTCTCAACCCTAGAAACGTAGATCGATGGGCAACAATAATGCTACTGTCCAACATGGTGATGGCACTGATGATGATGATAAGGAATCATATGCTTCTCCCTCTTAATGATAAGTCAGCCTTAATATAATATGTTGTTCTTTTTCTCTCAATTATTTTTATGATAAATAATCAATATTTTAAAACTTTTTTTAAATATAATAATTACTTATACAATTTAAATAGTTATTTTCTGAATATTATTTGCATAAACATTAGAAGTGTTTCATCAATTACTAAATTTAATAAATTTAAGTCCCTAATTGCAAGTCTTTCAAAATTACCGGATGTTATTGCGATTCAGGAGATTTGGTTTGAACATAATTTAACGCAGCTTTTTTCTATTTCTGGATACTCCGCCATTCATTGTTGTAGGAGTGATGGATATGGTGGGACATCATTATATGTAAACAAATTATTATTCAGATTGTCGTAGAACAATGCAAAAGTGATAATTTTATTGATTTTATTTCAATTTCCTTGCAAAATTTCCGAATTGACAACAAACCTTTGAAGATAATATCTGTATATCGTTCCCAAAAATGTAGGATTGATCAGTTCCTAAATAAAATTGAAGAATTCATGGATGCTCATGCACAAAATCCTCTCATAATGGTTGGGGATATGAATATTGACGCATTTCACAACCAGCAATATCCAGAATTGGAAAACTTATGCCTAAATTATGATTGTCACAGTTGTCATTCTTTGGTCACGAGACCCAGAAGTGGAACCTGCATAGATCATGTATTCAGTAATATTTATGGGAAAATATCAGTTGATTCAGTGGAGTGCTCTTTGACAGATCATAATATTATTTGCTGTAAGGTAGAAAATAACTTTGTTCCAAAGAAATACATTGAAACTGATCAAATTCAATGCGACTACAATAAGATCGGCGAGTATTTGCAATGCAATTTACGGGAAATTGATGTAAATTCCAATTCATCAGACCTAGCCGAGAATATGATAAGTTGTATAAAAGATGCTGTTATCAAATCAACAACCTGTACTAAAATCAAAACTAAACTTCGGTTTGAACTTTGTCCATGGATGAATAAAAATTTGCAAAATTTGATATTATACAAGCATAAACTACTAATTAAGCGACGAAAGTCCAAAGACTGTAAGTTCGACGATTTGCTGAAAAGGTTAAGTAAAATTATAAAAATTGCAAACAAATTAGCAAGGAATGATTACTATTACGACAGTCTGAATAGAGCGAAAGAAGATACGAAGAAGTGCTGGAAGTTTTTAAATAAAATACTTGGTAGAGAGTCCAAAAATAATATAAACCTCATGACGTCGGCAGGTACGATGATTCTTGATGATCAGGTTAAGGCTAATGAATTAAACCACTATTTTGTAGAGTCAGTAAGAGACTTGAGGAATCATATACAAGTATATCCTAATGATAATTGTAATCAACTTAGAACACTATACAGAAGTTCTAATCGATTTTCTTTTAAAGCAGCCACTGTTGAAGATATGGAAATTATCATAAACAACATGGATACCAAGAAGTCTACTGGCTATGATAGAATTTCACCTAAATTAGTAGTTAAATGTAAGGATGTTATTTTACCAATGCTACTTAACATATTTAATAAAATCATCGTTTCGGGTATTTTCCCTGATTGTTTAAAGATCAGTAAGATTATACCCATCCCGAAAGTTTCAAATGCTTCTACGGTGAACAAGTTTCGTCCAGTTGCTCTCCTTTCGATTATTGACAAAATATTTGAAAAACTTGTATACCAACAACTTTTTCTGTACATTGAAAATAATAATTACATTTACAAACAACAGTTTGGATTTAAAAAAGGTTGCGGAACAGATGAAGCAGTTGTGAATGTAGTCAATGATATATGTAACGGATTAGATACAGGTTTTAATGGTGTAGCAGGCCTATTCCTGGATTTTAGCAAAGCTTTTGATCTAGTTGATCATAATATTATGCTACAAAAATTGAAATATTATGGTGTGGATGAAAGAGGGCTCAACATGTTTGAGAGTTATTTCAAAAATCAGAAGCAGTATGTGGAAGTTAATCAGAGTAAGAGTGATATGACAAATGTTGAATGTGGTGTTCCACAAGGTAGCTGTCTTGGTCCCCTACTGTTCAAAATTTATATAAATGATATTAGTAATTTGGATCTAACTGGACGTTTGTATATGTTTGCTGACGATGTGTGCCTCTTTTATCCGTACAAATATGATTTATCGTTGAAAGGAAATACGGAACGGGATATATCTCTGATTTTTGAGTTTGCTCGCCTAAACAAATTAGTACTAAATGCAGATAAAACTAAACTAGTGAGATTTAGACCACATGCTGTTAATAATAATTTTAATATTTATGTTGATGGTAATATAATTTACGAATCAGATTCTGTAAAGTATTTAGGAATAACGCTTCAAAGTAATCTTGGATGGGATTTGCACATACGCGAACTGAAATCAAAAATAGCTCCAGCTATTGGCATATTATATAAAATGAAATATAAACTTAATGAGGAAACTAAACTTCTGTTATACCATGCTCTAATTCAAAGCCACCTGAATTATATGGCTATAATTTATTGCTTCAAAAGCACTACAACGTTAAAAACTCTGCAATGCATGCAAAATAAATCGTTAAAAGCAGTATATAATTTGCTCATTCGATTCCAAACTTTATCCATCTATCGTGACATTTGTAAAACTATTTTGCCTATTCGTGGGTTGTATATGTACCAGGTCTTGATGTATATATTTAAATCATTGTACAACATTGGTTATCGTACGGTTCAATTTCATCAGAACCAAACAATTTTCAATACTCGGAATCAGCAAAACTTATGGACTTCAAGGTGCAGATTAGAGACTACTAAGGAACGTATTCAATACATGGGTGTTGCTGAATACAATAACCTTCCTGTAACTTTGAAAACATGTAACAGAATTTCCACTTTTAAAAATTGCCTTAAAGAACGCTTAGCAGAAAATCTTGAAACACTCCTATTGTAAAACTTTGTAATCTAAAAATATTTTTTTTTATTTAAAAATTTTCATAATTTTAATAATAAATTGTACATGAAATTGTTTGCCAACTTGTCTCAATAATGCCTTAATGGCGCTGAGACCTTTAGATTTTCGATTTAAGTTGTACATGAAATGTTAATAATAAAAAATAAAAAAAAAAAAAAAAAAAAAATCCTGCGAAACTCTATCAGAAATAGGCAGAGATGAAGTCACATACTTTTTATTTTAACTAAATTTCTATTATTCTTGTTTCAGGTTATAAAATATGCTGTCACTAGAGTTGCACCATAGAAATGAAAATCATTAAAAATTGTATTCAATTTTCTCTCAAGACATATTTAAAATTTTTGACTTTTAATGCCTTTTTCAGACACTTTGCATAAATACCGCTAAAATTGTATGCAAATAAAAAATTATTCAAAAATCGTCATTTATTTCTCCCCTCTGTTCTATTTTCTTTTTTTTAATTTAGAACTTTCAATATGAATGTTTTAACGATTAATTAATCCACTGACAGAAATGAGAAATAGAAAAAAATCTTTTATGGTCAGTAATTATTTACAAACTACGTTTACATCTCATTTCACGTCTCATTTACATTAATTTAATTTCCTTTTTATTACCCCATTTAGTACCATTTTTATTATTTAAATTGTAGGAATTTTCCTTGTCCCATTCATTACCGGCAGAGAACAGTGCAGGGAATAGAGTTAAAAATATGTTTTACGACCCATAAGGGATTTAATTGATTTACTGCAGTTGAATTAGGCTAGACTTTAGGTAGCTTAGCTGACTTAATTGAGTAAGTTGACATTTCAAGAACACGTGAAGTGGGTATTAAATACAGCCGCCGTTGTAAAACTTTAACATTGAAAGCTGAAAATGTGGGAAAATATTTGAACTAAGTTGAAGAACGAAAAGTTTTTAAATAATTTTAAGCTGATGGTCTTCAAATAGATAAAGATAAAGTCCACAATTTACAATTATTATAGGCCGCTAATAATTGTTATCGTGAGAACAATAAATCTTAAAATATTGTAATACAAGAGCAGTGCAAAAAGACAATAACAAAATACAAAAACCATCTTCACCCTTACCCATGGGCATGGGCCTGTCCAAACTTTTTTGCATTTTGTTTGCATCTTGGTTTTCTAATGATAAAAACGAAAAAATAATTGAAACATAAAAATGTATAAGAAAGGAGACACAAAACTTTTTTTTTATTTATATACATAATAGTAACACATACATACATATGTCTAGCCAGGGGCCAAATCACCGCAGTCGTTATCGAATGAAGTTGATCGAAATTTTAGTATTTGAAATCACCGCAGTCGTTAGCGAGTCAGGTGTATCGAAATTTGAGATTTCGTCATTCGATAACGAGTACCCTTTCGAGTGATATCTCTCGAAATCTCATTCGATACTAAATAAGCAACCGAAATTGCACACGCTTTGTTTTTTATTAATACGAAATAAACGTAAAATTTTTTTATTTATAATAATATTGCCAAAAATGTAAGTAGCATATATTTTTTTTTAACTAAAAGTAAATATAAATATTATTTCCCCTTTCAGGACAAATATTAACAAAATAAACTGTAAGCAAAAGGACGTTATGGCGGAATATATGTTTGATTATCCCAATTGCTGCCCAATTGTGGACAGGGAAAAGAAACAACTAAAAAATTGTGGGAATTGTCCAACCGTTTGAATGCATGTGGTCCACCTATTAAAGACGTGACATGGCGAAAGGTAAACTAGTGTATTTTTTTCTTTCTTATTTATAATAAAATTTTTGTACACATTTTCAACATTTTCGCTGGCCAAAAACATAACGTAAAAAAAGTTTCATTTAACAAGGAATCAAAGAAAAAACCGGTGGTGGTTCCTATGAGGAAATACCTTTGTCTCATGCAGGTGAACAAGTAATTAAAGCAGTCGGTATCGAAGTCAGCGTTGAAGGCATGCGAACAGTAAAAACTTTTGGAAAGAGAAAAGATCCAAACGAAGAAAGACTTCTGAAGTGGAATAAAGTTTACAAAGAATTTTAGGTGAAAACAGCGAATATGATAATTCTGAACCTGAAAGAATAGGAAAACATACTCCTAATCCTAAAAAACAAAGAGCCATTTCAAAAACTAAAAGCAAATTAGATCTCTTAACGCTCAACATAAATAAAAGTACCGAATATCAGAAAATTTTAAATTCAAAGCTAGATCGCCTTTAGGAGTTTCAGGAAAAATCTTTTAAACTAAGAGAAGAAGAACATGGTGCAAACATGGCTAATAAAAATCGATTGAGCATGAGCTCTTAAAAAACAACAATAATTTTTCTTACCTAATTCCCATTCTCAAAGTACAAAGAATTGAATTGAATAATAAAGGGTGTTTTTTATAGAGGTATAGAACTTTAAGTTGCAATAAAACAACGATGGATTATTCGATTGACATGAATTTTATTTATCCGAAAGATAATCTTGTGGCATTACATTTTAAATATGATTTCTGGCATATGACCGCCACGGCTGGCGCGGATGTAGTCCAATCTGGACGTCCAATTTTCGATGACTTTTTCCAACATATGTGGCCGTATATCGGCAATAATACGGCGAATGTTGTCTTCCGAATGGTCAAGCGTTTGTGGCTTTACCGCATAGACTAATGACTTTACATAGGCCCACAGAAAGTAGTCTAACGGTGTTAAATCACAAGATCTTGGAGGCCAATTCACAGGTCCAAAACGTGAAATTAGGCGGTCACCAAACGTGTCTTTCAATAAATCTATTGTGGCACGAGCTGTGTGACATGTTGCGCCGTCTTGTTGAAACCACATCTCCTGGACGTCATGGTTAACATCGCTAAACAAAATTCGCTTAAGAAAATCGGGAACAACGGTAATCTCGTTTTGGGCCCATTCGACGAATCTACGCCTTACTTGATGATCGTTTGGCTTCAAATCTTGCACGAGTTGGATTTTGTAAGCACGCAAACCAAGATCCTTCCGTAAAATTTTCCATAAAGTGGATGGACACAGATCCAATTCCTGTGCGGATGGACTCATTCGGGTCTTCCTCAATGCTACGCTCTACAGCAGCAATAGCTTCTTCTGTACGCACCGTACAGCGTCTCTGGGGATGCGAGTTATTAATAAGAGTAAACGTGGTGCGAAAACGTTCCATGGTTAATCGAATTAACTGCTCTGATGGACGATTTTGTCGACGATAAAATGGACGTAGTGCGCGATACGTTTTCCGCACAGAACCATTAATTTCGAAATAAAATTGCACTATTTGCAAGCGTTGTTCAGGCGTGAGTCTATTCATGATGAATTGCCAAACCAAACTGAAAATAAATCACTTGACAGCTGTTAAATCGGTCGCCATCTTGAAAAGTAATGCCAACTTAAAGTTCTATACCTCTATAAAAAACACCCTTTATTATAATTTATATTATAAATATTTTTCTCTAATTTTATTTACTTGTGTTTTATTTCAAAATAATTTTTTTTATTATTTACAAATGTACCAATCATATGTTTTTGTTCTATTACTAAACAAAAAATCTTTTACATTATTTTTGTAAATTTCCATTCGATAGCTATCGAATGCCGTAATTTGGTTATTCGATACGAAACGAAATTTTAATCGATACAAATGCTCATTCGATCACGAGTGCCGCGTTTTGGGCCCAGATTTATAATTATTTTTGTGTTTAAAAATTCTTTGTTAGTTTAGAAAAATATATCATGTCCAGAGTGTCATATTTTTTGATTCAAATAAATCAAAATGTGTCTGAGACATCATTGAAATATTTTATTCACTTGAAATATGTATCCATTTATGCCATTACGTGTCGAAATTAACATCGTTTAAATGTCCGATACGGCTTTTGTGAGTGAAGTGCATCCAAAATATCAGTTTGTACAGGATTGAATATGACTCATGGTTATTTAAAACTCAAAAAATTGTTCAAAATTCATTGTTTAAATGTTTACTCTTTTCAAGATGAATTTTCGGTAACGTCATTAAAAGCTGTGATACGGATTCTTCCTTTACAAAGCCAGATTGCCTTTGATTCAAACGATGTGATTGTCAGAACACTCTACGATTTCTCTTTTCAGCCTGAAACATATACATATATTGTGTAAACAACGCTTTAAAAGAAAAAATAACGTTGAAACACGAGGTAGACATAGAAAAACTTCATTAACTACAGACAAACGCATAGTCATACTATCCAAACGAGACACTTTTAAGTCATCTAAATCGATTGCTAGAGAAATTGAAAATACAGTGTCATCACGAACTGTGCGAAGACGTTTACAGAAGGCAGGCATACAAGGTAGGATAGCTCGCAAAGTCCCTCTGCTTACAACAAACAATTTAAAGAAGATGAAAAATTTGTTTTGTATACATCCATTTCCACATCAAAAGCTGGTCTTTTTTTGAATTCACATTATTTTAAATAAAATTTACTGTTATTTTCTCTTCCTTTTAACTTTTAAGAACGTAAAATAAATTAATTTTATAAAAATAATTGACTAAACTATGACGTATATATAAAACCGAAAGTGTACGGACATAGTTTGCTATGTAGTTCACACCTATTTTTTTGACCATGAGTGTACGCCTTCATATAAAACTTTATGTCTTAAATTTAAGTTGTATGCACAAATCTGGCCAAAGTCCTTATTTATGAATTTATATTTATAACTCTTACTAATTCTTGTTGCTCAAAATATGCTCATAGAATCCGCTGAACGTCAGAACCTGGTTAACCAATAAAAAATTATCAGTAGCACGTAGACTTTCTCATCAAATTTGATCGCCGACCTTAAGAAATCTTTCTAAATAAAACGGTCACCATAAAAATTAAATAAACTTTCTTGTCAAAAGTATTATTTTCTTTTTGTGTATGATTTTGGAACTTAAAGAATTTATTCGGTAGGTAGGCAGTGTGTTGGCTTGTCCACGGTTCAAATTCCAGGTCATACATCAAAACGAAATATGAAAAAAATTTATCGGCGACTTAATCTCAAAAGATATCTGGCAAAAAATCTGAGAGTAAATAAAACTGCCATGAAAAGTTTCTCAAAAATCAATCGTTTGGAGTCGATTTTAAATTGTAGGTCCCGCCACTCGTGCGTAAAGTTAACTCATACGACAGAAGTGAAAAGTTAGGTCGGAATCCTGACCGAAGTGTTGTGATGGCCAATTATGCATTATGTTAAGTACGTATTAGAGAGGATATAAGCAACAATTTTTAAATTACGACGAAAATCAAAATGAAATTTCAACCCTTTGCACTCGGCGGCACAGTTTCGGACGTTACTCGACGTCACTTTTTAACGAAAATGCACATCCTTGAAACGTGATATTGTACAGTATAATTTTAGAACCAAGTAAGAAATTGTAATGGAATTTGTTTTATATGAATGCTTGGACATTGAAGAGCACTATTTACAAAAAAAATGTATCAAAATTTTTTTCTATTCGACGCTTCAGTATGAATTGAGATCTTGTAAATTTTTTCTCCCGGTTACCGGATTTCTTTATTATCGTATCAAGTTTCCCACTTCATTGAGCCACACCCTTGTAGCTTTGGACGCCTAATCCACCATATCTACAAATTGCTCAAAGGATCAGAGCACGTTACTTTTCGACGTGTAGAACGGTTGATTTATTTATCCTGCATCTTGTTAACTTCATCACATTTCGATCAATTTTTTTGTGCCATTTTAACAAAAAACTACTACTTAAAATATTGTGGTGGAATAATTTCATTGTCCGTAATCGCTAACAAACTATCGTGTCCCCTCAGAGGGGACAACCGAGTGCAAAGGATTAATGTATTATATTTTTCCCTTTCTCTGGCCACCCAATTTATAATGACCGATAGGATAATGCCCACTAATGTATCAATTGGTTTTTACGAAATATGATTTCGTATTGTCATCTTTTCAAATCTTATTTTTCAGCCTTTGTGCAGTGGACTCTCTTGCGAATTATTAATAGAATTTCTTTATACTTGGATATCGATGTGATAATTACTTTCTAATAGAATGAATCACACCTAATACTCTTTGTATTAAATAATTAGATAATTACATTCAGATTGAGGATAATTATGGTTTTCCCCCTTTTATTAATTTCTCATGTCATATTTAATTGTCAGCTGAAAATAAAGTGTGTGAATGTTCCTCAGGGTGAAATGGGAATGCATCAAGTTGGTTTAGAACGTACATACATCCTACTTAAATATCTTGAAAGACCAGAGTACATTTCTGTACGTTATTTTCCAAGTGTTTTGTATAACATATGGTGACCTGGGAAAATGCGAAAAAAAATTAAAAATTAATTTCCAAGGAAAGAGCAAAGAGAATAACTCCTGTGGCTATTATCATATTTTTTACATTGTATTCCTGAAGGCATAGTAAGACATAGTGGAACGAAATGAATTCAACAAGGATATTAGCAGTAAAGTGAAGTGAAAACTGTAGAAAGTAAATTGCAGGCTAACCGCATTATATCCAACAATGTGTTCAACTTGAAAAATATTCCAAAAAAAGCTTGGGTTAATAATGAATCTAAATTGAGCGAAAATAATATGCCACAAAGAATGTTCAGGTTGAAATCAAATAACATTGTTTTTTCCATCAAATTAACTTTAGGTTTAAATTTAACTTTTCCAAGTCTAGTGAATTGAAATTTTTAAACAAACATTTTGTTCAGTTCTTTTTTAACTGGGGGTTGTTTCATATTCATGCAGTGCATTGCGTTAGAATACGGGAAAGTAAGAATTTATTTTTCATTGAATTAAATCACAATTTAAATACGGAATACGAAAATGGGCTCCGGTGAAATTAAAAATACTACGAATACACCATGACAAACGGTGAACTGTAGCAATATACACGTCGTGGCACACAATGTAATGCCATGTTGCAATTAAAATAACCTACAAGAAATGTGGTATCCGCCCCGTCGTCTGACAAAGTGAAAATGTGATCGTTTTGGTTGACACTTAATTTGCATCAAATGTATGTACGTACTACTCGTATGACAAGAAAATGTGGGCGTTGTAGGTGTTTAAATACCATAAGCAGACTGTGGAGATAATTGTAGGGGAAGAGGTATATTTACACACAAATGAAAACCATTATTTCAAAGAAAAAAGATACATAAAGGCTATAAAGCATGTTGGTATGCTGTTCTGCAAAATATTTGTATGTATCGATCAAATTTCGAGTACCCTAAGCAAATTGAAGACCTTTTCAGTAAGTCGATAAGGGAAGAAACTTTGCATCAATAAATGAAACAAAATCTTAAAAGTAAAGACGTCTACGGTTACCAGGAAGTAATGACAGAACACTTGCCTAAACTTAGCGCCGTAATTTACAGTCGAAATTTGTGAGCGAATGGAATTTGTCTTGAATGAATTATGAAATATGAACCGTTTTTATTAATTTAATTTCATTCAACTGTATTAGTTCTGTTGACATTTCTAATAAAAATATTTATTTTATTTCTGAGTGTTGATACCTGTTTTCCTGCGAAAAAAAACCTTTCAGATCATAGTAACTGACCGAAATTGTACTTACACATACAGTTACATATACACATATATGTATGTTCCTTTTACTCCTCTAGGGAGCACAGGGCCGCAACAAGTCGATTCCAATAAGCTCGATCATCAGCGCGATGTGTGACTTCGTTCCATTAGAGACGTAGTTTGGATAGTGCGGTTGTGTATTGGCGTTTCCACGTGTGTGACGGTCGTTCGATGCACCTGCTTCCCTGGGGGTTCCAGTCTATGCCTTTCTTCGTGATGTCATCTAATGGCTTACGAAGAGTGTGCCAAAGCCATCCCCACTTGCGTCTCCTTATTTCTCTCTCAATTGGTTACTGGTTTGTATCTGACCAGAGTTGGGCGTTGGATATTACGGAAGCCCAGTAAGCACGCCAGATTCTACGCAGGCATTTGTTAACAAATACCTAAAGAGACTGGAAATGATGGCATCCCGCCGTTTCGCAACCGTACAGTAATGTGGATTTAAAGTTGGAATTGAAAATTTTAATCTTGGTGCGTCTCACATACAGTTAAGTTCGCAATAATACGCCAAACGAACTCTTGGGTTGAATGGGTTCTAGAGCAGTTGGCAACTGATATTAATTTTTTTGTCGAAAAATCAGCTTCAGCGATGAAACTCATTTATGGGCTTCTGGTATAATAGGATCAGAAATAGCCTCTAATTAGTGTGGATTTTGGGATGGCATTATCTTAGGTCTGTATATCTTTGAAAACGACATTGTCCAGGTCATCACTGTCAATAGCGAGCACTACTGATCAATGATACCGTCTTGTAGTTTCCACAGTGTGGTGCTATGTGCCACAAGCAATTTGAGCGCATACTCATCTCAGGTAGAAGCGATTTAAAGTGGCCCTCGATATATTGCAATTAGACTGCAATGGACACAGCCACCATAACTGGTGTGGGAAACTATCGCTAAGAAGGCTATCTGCTACCTTAGGCTTTGTTGAAATTATCTTCTCGTCTCTTCATTATGGCATAGAGACAATTTCGTTGAGCTTGAAATATTCGAAAAATTTTTTAATACCCAACATTTTTCAATACAATATTTGTATGCTTTTCTTAGCAATTGAATCTTTTACACAAAGTTTATGAAATAAAACCAAACTATTGTTGATGTTTGCACAGATGATGTACTGGAAACTGAATTTCTTCATCACAATGAAAAAATATATACAGATTATGCAGGGTATTGTTTTGGAGAAGTGTAGACAAGACATTGAAGTCGCTGAAGTCTAGTGATAGTGTGTTGGCTTATTATACGTAAGGCCTAGGTTCAAATCCCAAGCATCAAAACGAAATACATTTCTTCTGCAAGTTCCTCTTAGCAGATTTCTGGCAAAAGCTCTGAGAAAAAAAAATTCTCTTCACAGTGTTGCTCAGGCTTTTCGTGTCAGAAATAAATTTAAAAAAGTTTAGCATTGTTGAACGTTTTCTCCCTCCAACACAGAAAAAGTTTCGTTATCCACACAAGATGAAAACGACTTCAACAATTCATCAAAAAGTGTATATTTCAAGCGTCATGGTAACGTAATTTTTCAAAATTAAAAAGTTGTTGTACAAAAATAAATAAAAATAAATGAAATTAAAAATACCTACAGAGTGTTCTATTTAAAGAATAAATTATCTCTTTGAGGCTCTTTATATTAACAGAGTGTATTTTTGGTATATACGAGTATGTCTAGAGCACGTAGAAAGTTAGTTGCTCCACTGCCTTTAAATTTTCTGTAAGTTTAAAGAAGATATCTTATGAATGGTATTTAATTTTCGATATTTGATATTCTAAAGTTAGGGCCATTATTACAACTTGACGTTAAAGCTGGGTTTAGTTAAAGTTACCTTTAACTAAAGGGAGCTGTAAAGTTACCTATACCTTATTTTCGTTATTACAACCTACAGATAAAATAAAGTTAACTTT
Organism: Sarcophaga carnaria; assembly: GCA_958299815.1. Taxonomy (NCBI): domain Eukaryota; kingdom Metazoa; phylum Arthropoda; class Insecta; order Diptera; family Sarcophagidae; genus Sarcophaga; species Sarcophaga carnaria. Next base: position 68,118,122 of record OY283149.1, on the reverse strand, counting down.
TTCAAAAATATGGTAGTGACGGAGCAATGTCGATAACACTGCTCAAATTAAACAAGTTTTATTTAAAAGCAGTGGCAAAGAAAAGCTTCTTTTTCTGTTGTATTTACTCATTCTGTTTATATTTGAAGTTGCTGTATTGAAAATAATATATAATATGTTAAATTCAAACATAAACTTAACTTTAAAAGTTACCAGTATGGTGATTTTCACTTTAGCTTAACGCTCGCTTCTACATTATCGTCCACTTAAAATAATAAAAACAATTTATCTACTCTTTAGTTAACGGCAAGTTGTAATAATGGCCCTAAGACTCTTAAATGCTTCTGAAATTATGTTGCGCATAGTGACCGTCAGTACCGATAATTACAGATTGCGTACGCAATGAAGCTTGAGTGTATTAAAGTTTGCCCAGATTATATGATCCAATCCGGATCATATCTATAAACCTATATGTCATATGTGAGGAAGTCAATGATATTAACGGCACACTAGTAAAAAGGACATGAATGAGAAATAGGAATGTCAACTGAAAATAGAAGAAAAATAGAAGCTTAAAAAGGGATTACGTAAGAAGGGAAACTTACTCACTTACTTAATTGGTCATTACAACCCTTTATGCAAGATTACGATTTAGCTTCTCATACCACCCATGTTATGTTATTTTATTTATGAATGACGGGACCTCCCATGGTTCTGTCAGATTTTCGTAACAACTTTATTTACTCTCAGAGTTTTTGCCAGAAGACTGCAGAGAGGAACTCACCGTTGGAAATTGTTTTTTAATATATCGGTTTATTCGAGATGTCTGAGCCAGGAGTTAAACCACTGGCTCGCATCTAATAAGCCAACACAGTTCTAACTAGACTAAAGCGTCTTCTAAAACTTGATAGAAATCGATAAAATTGTCTTCGGTTATTCAAAGCGGTTGTTACAGTCCGTTAAATTCCTTGAAAAGCATCATTTAACCCTTTCCGTGGTTTTGTCGAATATGTTCGACATTACAACATACTCTGTTTTTATGCGCTTTTACTGTATAATGAAATACAGTTAGTTTTAATTTTTTTGTTTCAAATAAAAGATAAACACTAATTGTATTTACAATTGTTGTTTATCAGGGTATGTGATCTGTTTTGTTATTTTAAATTCTGTTTTAAAAGAGTAATCACTTCGTACATAAAAATGATCTCGTTTTATGTACAAAAAATATGTTTTAAGAGATTGGACTATATCGAAATAAATTGTAAGTATTGATACAAGTGTGAACAAACGTTTTTCAAAGCAATTTGTATTAAAAAATAATGCTGGTGCTCTTGGCGATCGTTTCTCGAATGTCGAATATATTCGACATTTACCTTCAGAGGTTGTTTCTTTCCTATTACTATACATTACTAAGTAATTCTTGGGTTGGAATTGTTTTTATAGAAAATGGAAAAATTAACTGTTTATGACATAATGACCTTGTTTGAAGCTGGTTCAGATGAGCCAACTGGAGCTGATGGTGAGGTGACATTTGACGTACCACAGGTACGATCAATGGATATTCAGCCACGCGAACATCAAGCTGTCTCAGAGGATAATATTGATGACACTGAATATATCGAGGATACCTCTAAAGATCACCAAGATACTGAGACAAGTAGTGAAACAGAACCACAAAATTCCATTACAGTATACCCATAAAAGCAATATAAGTTGGAGAACGGTTCTACTACCGGAAAGTTATAGAGGCATTACTTTTGAGCCTTTATTGGAAACAGATGATGTATGTGCAGCTGGAACGCCGTTCTCATATTTTAATAAATATTTAACAGATGATTTCTTTTCAAATACTGCACACTATACAAACGTGTAAACGTGTAACGTCAAGCTGTACGGTGGATGGAGTTTTATTCATTTATTTCATTATAGGTGTCTTTGAAGGTCTATGTCGAATATATTCGACATTCTGTAACACACTTGGGAGCAAACAAATACAAAAAATTTTCAGATTTTTAGCTCGAGCTAAATTATTTTTGACCCTGAAAGGGTTAAGAAATAATTATTTTTTCCTTTAGAGTTTTAGTAATTGAGGGCAATTCAAAATAAGTTTAAGGGAATTTACTTTTATTTATTATAACATTTCCGAAGGACATAAAGAAGATTATGTATTCCGCTTTTATTCATTAACAATTTTTTCTTCTAATGTAAGTATGTATGTAAGTTAATGCTTGAACAGGAAATCAAATAGAATTAACAGCAGGAATTGACACATTTAGATCGCTTGTATGGTAAATAAAATGTCAAAGGAAATGGTTTGGGAATGGTATGTAAAGTGATTTGTAGAATAAAAATCTTTCAAATCAAATCGGCTAAGGGAAAAACCTTTATCTTTTTCAGTCATTTGTTTTTATTTTTATTTTTATTTTTATTTTTATTTTTTTTGCAATAATTCTTTTATTTTTCTAAATTATAAAGATACATTGTGTGGCTTTGTATAAAAATTGTAATAAAACATGACAAGGTTTTGGTAGTGAGAATGAACAATGAATAATGATTCATTAAGCTATGTGATACAAAACAAAATATCACAAAGTACGGTAGTAAATTAATCTCTTACTTTGTATCTACTTTACTCGTCTACTCAAATACTATTCACCATGTATTTGCTGTGATATTTACTATCCATCTAATTGTCAAAGTGTTGGCATAAAACCAACATTTCTTCCACTTCATTTAATTATTTACCTTTAAAGGTTTATAGAAGCAGAATAATTTAGGGCTGATATTGAAGTATCTAAACTTTATTTACAAAGTTTGTTTGTAATGGTAATACGTCTTTTTTATCTCTAAGAAAGAAAACATAATTTCTCTGCCTTTCTTCTATTTAAAACACATACATATTTACATAGCAAACAGACGTAATAAAATGAAAGACAATGAAACTATCCTCCACACTCACTTCCCTAATAATGATTGCTTTGCCAATTTGAACTTTTTCGTTAAGTTCGCAATTATGGACAATTACGACATTGCATAGCGATCGCAGTGTTATATTGCCCTATTTTGAAGCAATTTATCGATTATAAAACATTTCAAAGTAACAATCAGATGATAAAAATATCTGACTGAACTCTAAGCGTTATGGTATTGTTACGTTTTTAACTTTTAAATACGTTTGAAATATGAGCTCGTAGATAGCAATAAAAATAAATATTGTGTTCAGTTCTAATTCACAACTTGATGTGAACAACAACAATTGCTTTGTTTCTTATTCAGCTTTAAACTCGTTTGCTTAAACAATAACAATTGTTCGACCGATCTTTATAATAATATATACCATAATACCATAATCTTTATATACCACAATTATTCTCTTCACACGCAACGCGTCTTTACACAAGACTAAATTTTACTGGCTGCTTTGTCTGCTTTGTCTCGCCTTCTATAGCACAGGGTAAACAGTCTGATGGGTGCTCTTGAAGGAGAATGACTTCGCGTTCTCGAAATCTCTGTAAATGTAAACATCGTTGTTAAATGGTTGTTTGTGTATTTTGTTTACATTTGTTCTGTTAACGCTACATTTATTCAGATCTGACGTTGTCTCCGGAAGTATCTCCCTTGGGAAAAAACTTCAGGTTGATACAGCTTTCGCTAGGTTGACAATCCTTGGCCGATAATGAATCGGGTCGTTCAGGAGTGAAGATCCGATTGTCGTGGGAACGGGTAATGCTTGTTGCTTCTTGTGTACTTACTTATTCCTTTTTTATACTTATGTTGTTGCTATATTTTTGTTTATTCGTTTTTCATATAAACAAGTCCATTGTTTTTATTTTTGTAGCTTTTGTTTATGATTTTAATGTTAAACAATGTAACACCATTTCTATTTACGTAACAGTATCATTTGAAAATTCTTCAGTTTAATGGCATGTAGGACACAATGTAAGTGACTTGCTGGAACACCTTCATTTTGATATGGTATGATTCTGCCAAAGGGTCTTAAACTGGAGGCCAATAAATTAAAAAAAAACCGATTTATTCATAATATTATTATTATTCTGCAATGATGAACTATAGGATTCCTTAAATATCATATAATTAAAGTATTGTGATGTAAACTTAAATTCGTTTTCAAAACAAATTACACTATGCGACAAAATACAAAAAATTAAATACACCCGAGTAACTACCTAGTCTAAGTTGTTCAGTTAGTTGAATAAAACTCAAAAATACTTTTTTTTAGTTTAATTGGTCATTCAAATAAGTAAGTTATTCTACAAAACATAAACGAAGTAGAATTGTCACATTAGCTCGTAAATGTTTAATTCCAAATTAACCGTATACTTTGTATTTAATTTAATTTAAAATATATTACTTATACGCACCATATGACATATTCATACTTAAAAAATTACTCTAAAAAGTATGCAATAAAATAAAAAAAATTTGATTTTGTCGATAGCAAAGTAATAGAATTAAATATCACTCAAACGTCATATACTTATTGTTATGAATTTTAAATATGTAATAAATATGTATTAAAAATGCGAGTGAATAGTTTTGTCAGTTGGTTCAAATAACACTATGCGAACAAATAAAAAAAAAAATTAAATACACCCAGCTAATGACATAGCGTAGGTTATTAGTTTTGTTGAGTAGAACTCAAAAATATTTTTTTTATAATTTTTTAACATTCCAAACTTGATTTATTTGACAAAAACTTTTTTTCACTTTACGAACAAATTTATTGATTGCACAAACATTTCTGCACCGATGTCTAAAATTTAAACCTTGTTAGAAAGGAGAGAGGTTTGCCTTTAAAACGATTTTAATTTAATATTCTACGAGGTTTGATGAGGTAAACTTTACAAATGCGAATTTTTTTATATTTTTTCAAGTTTGTCAGTTCATAGCAGCAAACTTTAATTAAAAAATATGAAAAAGTGATAAAATGCTGAAAGTGCATTATTTTGTGAAAAGTTTAACACTTCTTTGATCACATCGGACAAAAATTACCGTAGTTATTATTTAAAGAGTCCAGCAGTCGAGTTATATTTTTCATATATGTTTTTATTTATTTTATTTATTTATTTATTTATTAAAAAAAATCCAAATCCTGCACGACAAGATGATAATCTTATATTTAAAGTACAGGAACGTAATATGTACATAATAATTAACTAAATTTAGTAAGTGAATAACTGACTTAATAATAACAAGTAATGTATACGTAGATAGATGCAATAAGGGGAATAAAAACACAATAGAAAAGGAAAAAAAAGAGAAACAAAAAACAAATTTGCTAATATATACATATAAAGAAAAAAAAAATTAACGAAAATATTGAAACAGAAATATCCTGAAGCTATTAGCATTGGTGTTGCATTGATAATGTTGTGGAAGAATGTTCCAGAGTCGAATAGCATGCAAATAAAACTGTCATTCCGAAAATAAGTAGCGATGCCGAGGAATTATAAAATTCCTACTACGGGGTGACTGGACAAAACGTAGACTGTCAAATAAATAACGCGGTATCCGCCTGTTCACAATTCGATGCAAAAGTAAAAGTACACGAATATTGAGAAGATTATCAAAGGTCACACCGTAAAGACTCTTAGCTGCCACAGAGATATGATCATATCTTCTCAAATTATGGACATATCTAGCAATATTATTGAACAGAACGTTCAGCTTATGTATCGCAATTACCAAACAGCTCGCATCCATACAGCAAGCAGGGAATCAAATAAGTTTTCGCAATTAAAATCCTAGTTTTCAAAGGTATATAAAGTTGCGTGGACCAAAGTGCGCGTAACTTAATATACGTCTGCCCTACCAGTGAATTGATGTGATCATCCCACGTCAAATTGGAGTTAAAAACTATTCCTAAATTCCTCGTCGCATGAACTATCTCAATTTTCTCACCATTCATCACAACATCCCAAGAAATTGTGGGTGCAACACTTCTTCTATGCAATAAAATACACTTAGATTTCCCGGGGTTCAAACAGAGACCATTAGCAGTTGCCCATAAGAAGATCCGTGCTAGTTCCCCATTCAAACAATCAACGGCGCGTGTAATTTCGTCCACCGGGCTACTTAAGCAAAGCATATTTTTCAAATGAACTTTCAGTTAAAAAAATTTCTAAATATTTGATTGATCTTGATTGTTTATTTTACGTTTAAGCGACCAGCAAAAGTTGAACAATCTTTGCTCAAAGCGAAATAATAATATTTGAAAAAACACAAATATTAGCCGACTTCTGGTAGTCGTAAAAACGTAAAATTGGCACATTTTGCGATAAACAATCAAGATTTTTAAAATTTTTGAACTGGAAGTTCATTTCATAAGATGGCATGTATAAAAAATATAAGAGGATTGTTGCACAATTTAAGTTATAACTACGGTAATTTTTGTTCGATTTGATCAAACGCAGCCTCAATCACTTTCAGAATGTCATCATTTATTTTACATTTTTTACTTAAATTTTGCAATTAAGAATAGCTAAACTTGAGTAAATAAGAAAAAAATATAATATAAGTTTGAACAAAACATTTATGCATACAATTTTAAAGACTAATCTCTTCCCTTTCTAAAAAAAAACTTTGGATTTTTAAAATAGGTTCAAACATTTTTCAAACAAATTTCGTTTTTGTCAAAAAAAAACAAGTTTGGAGGGAAAATAAAAAAAGTATTTTTGAGTTCTACTCAACCTAGTGAATATCTTAGACTATGTAGTTACTCGAGTGTATTTTCACTGTCGCACCGTGTTATTAATATTAATTATACAGAATGCATAATGTAGCATGTTGTAGTTGCCAGAAGCAAACAATTTGTTTTTCTCTGTGAAAAGGAAAGGTAATAAATAATAAAGAAGAATAGAAATTCAATAAGAATTGAAACAATAAAGAAAACAACTTTTTTTCAAAATTTAATAAAAGAGAAGTAATGCGTATACAATAGTTTTAATTAAAACTCAATACACAATAATGAGTAGAACTTCTACAAACTTATTGAAAACAGTTTAATTTAATCCAGATAATAAAACATTTGGGATGTTGCCACAATACCTTAAAATTGCTATGGCAACAACATGCAACCATCAGTCGCCAGATATTTACTAAAATTTAAACCAGATTAAAACAGATTTTTACTACCAAATTAAAGGAAAAAATAACAAAAAAAAATTTTTTTGTAAACAAAACAAAGCAAAATCTATTTCAAATACTTAGGGGATTTAAACGAATACGTAAAAATCGGATTATATTGTTTTTTTTTGGAATATAAAACTAAATTTCGTTGAATAAACAAAATGTGAAAACTATTATTTGCTGAAAGTTTTTATTTAGAGGAGTTGTGTTTTGTATTTTCAAATGGTATGACTTCCCATGTCATTAGTGTAAGGTATTGGGGATTGGATTTATTGGCATAATTATTTATTTATTTTATTTTTTATTTTATTTTATTTATTATTAATCATAGCACAACAAGATAATAATCTTATAAATGAGAGTGCTATGGGTGTACATCAAAGAGGAAGAAGTAATAACAAATCGCTCATTATATGAGTAATGAATTGTTTGAAGTACAGTATAAATAAAAATGAATAAGAATAAGAACATGATTTAACCTCAGGAAATAGCAATCGATACAAAAAATTAGGATAAGAGAATGAGTATATGTAAAAAACTAAATTAGGAAAGATACAAATATAAAGAAAAATACAAACAAAGAAATATATTCATTTAATGAGATACAATGAAACTTAAATAATAAATTAGAAAAATGAAAATAATTAATTACTAATAAAAATGAAGAGTAAAAATATATAAAACAATCAAAATATATTACAAACTACTTAACCAGAATGTATAGCTCCTTTCTGAACTTAGTTGCATTGCCTATGTTCTGAATATAATTAGGTAGTGTATTCCAAAGACTGATGGTGTGTATAAAGAACTGTCGTTTCGACAAAAGAGTCCTATGCCTTAATTGGATAATTTTCCTACCGCGGTTGGATCTAGCAAATCTAATCCTGCTAAATAAGTATAAGTAATAATCTTATGGAGGAGAATTAGGCACTTAATATTCAATAGATTATCAAAATGAATACCACATATCTGGTAAGAAAATTGTGATATATGGCCGACGTCCCTTAATAAAGACATATCTGGCTATGTTATTATAAGCCAAGTTGAGTTTCCGCCTATCATCCGCATCACAGTTTGCGAAAATTTCCGATCCGTATAAAAGAACAGGAATCAAAAACGTTTTTGCCAGTTGCAGGCGTATAGCAAAAGGAGTCGAATCTATAAAAGCCCATAAGTTCCTAAGCATACCGTAAACTTTACCAACGATGACATTAATGTGGCTAGACCACGTTAGCCGACCATTAAAGATAACACCCAGATTAGATGCCGATTCAACAAAATCAATTTTATTCCCCCTGATAATAATATCCGGCACATCAAACGCTCTCTTAGACCTGGAGAGCAATAAACATTTCGATTTAGAGGGATTTATACAAAGTCCATTAGCACTAGCCCAGTTGTCAATTTTCCGTAAATTATCGTTGATCGTATCTATACATAGTCGGATATTATCAATACAAGCGCTCCTATAGAGCTGAACGTCATCAGCGTACATATGTACGCTACAATTATCCAAAACATCAGGTAGGTCGTTAATGTATATACAGAACAAAAGGGGACCTCAATAATATTCCGTGATCAACTGTATCAAAAGCCTTAGTGTGATCCAAAAGAACCAAAAACGCTATGTAAATTTCATCCAGTTTCAACCTAAGGTCATCAACTACCTTGACTAAAGCAGTAGTGCAGATCCTAGCTTTCATAAATCCCAACTGCTTATCAGATAAAAAATTATTACTCGTGAGATAATCGTTCATTTGTCTAGCTATGAGGTTTTCCATAACTTTGGACAGGAACGGAAGAATGGCAATTGGCCTGAATTCATTGTTAGATTTAGGAATTGGGATGATTTTCGACCGTTTCCATTCATCAGGGAAAGAGGACATAGTTAAGACTGAATTGAATACATGAGTAAAATACGGTAAAAATCTAGGTGACAAAGCTTTTAAAAACAGAGGATCTAAGTTATCAGAACCAATCGCATTCGATTTCACAGAAGATAAGCATTCCAAAACCTCGAGCTGACTAACACAACGAAAACTAAAGGGGTTTTCTAGCGGAACAAAACAAAGGTCATCATATATGTTACTGTCAGGTGTAAGAACATTAATATTAACAAATTTGTCATTCAGACCGTTTACATCGACATCAGGAGAAGTATTATGGCATTTTTGTCCAATACCAATATCGCGGATTACCTTCCATTTAGCTCTATTATCTAATGCGGAAGCGAACTTCTTGCCGTAAAACAATGTTTTTGCAATTTTAATGTGTTTGGTAACCTCACTACGAGCGGCTTTATGAACGGCTTTCAGATCATCCGTTCTGAACCTCTTCCATCGCCGATAGGCTATGTCGCGCTTATCAATTAATGCTCTAATTTCAGCATTAAACCACGGTTGGTGTTTGGCTTTAACAAGTTTTGTTTTAACAGGAACACAACTGTCATATAGCAGACGCACATTTTCCTGAATTAGTGCCACTTGGTCGTTTACATTACCCAGTGAGTAGATTTGATCCCAACAGATATCATCAACACTTCTGTTCAAAACTGTAAAATCGATACTTTTAAAATCACGGTATGTAATATACCTGCCCTTATGAGTCGTAGACAGATTATAAGTTAAGAAGATAATCATGATTTGAAAAGCAAGAGGCTGAAATTTGATCATATAACAGTACCTTAGTCATATCATTAACAAATACTAGATCGATTAGACTACTGGAAGAAGAATGGAAGTGAGTTGGCAAGGACACGTTCACAGGATTAAGATGGAGAGATAACATTGAATCAGATAGCGCATTATCTAGTAAGAGATTATTATTAAAGTCACCAATAATAATAATGTCATCATATTGAATAGAAATTTCCTCAAGGATAGAGATAAAGGGATCAAAGTTTATATTAGAATTCGGTCTATAGACACTAACTAATAAAACCTTCTTCTTATTGGTGGATGAAATATCAAGAAATAAATATTATATTTGATTACCAATTTCTGTTAATAATTTTACCTTGCACGGAATACCGTTTCGAACATAAATTGCAACTCCGCCACCTTTTGCCCTGGTTGCCATATTGTTAACTAAGATCTTCCTGTCTGACCGGAAAAGCCTAAAGCCCTGTAGATTGTACACCGAATCCTGAACTTCCAGAGGAAACCAAGTTTCGGAAACGCAAATAATATCGATTCCTGCTGCCACAAATAAACGCCTAAATTCATCAATTTTATTGTTCAGACTCTGTGCATTTATATGAACAATGTTGAGACCAGTTCTTTGTTTGGCTAAAACTCTAATCATATTGTACACACAGTCTCTGGAATAAGGACTGTTAGAGTTCATCAGATTGATTGATTTACCCTTCAAAAAATGGTAAATTTATTCACCATCTATTGTGGGTCAATAAGATAACTCTGCATTATAGATTTCGCACAATCGAATTCAAATGATAACACTGTTCCAATTAACCTGCATCTGTCTGTTGACTCCTGTCAAAATTTCAACAAATTACATCAGTTAGATTGCAGTGCCCCTTGGTTTGTGAGAACAATCAGGAAGAAAAATTAATTAATATTTGTGCTTAATTATGATTAATTTTTGCGGAAAAAATTTTCAACTCAAATCAAGATTAACTTGATAAATACTACGGCAAGTTTCCATCATTAATCTCGATAGTAAAAGATTATATTGTTTGGTTATTTTCATTGTGGCTGTATGTATACAGAAGATGCTGTACATTCTGGACTCTTAGCTTAGGTTTCTACCTACGAAGAAATTCAAATACATACACATAAAAAAATCAGGGCACACTGATAGCGGTTAGCTCTCTGTATAGAACGTGTGTAGTTCGTATATAAAAGGTTCGACTTTAGCCAATTTTTCCAATTCTGAATAAATGGCACGGTGGAAAGATATTTATCTTCAACGAAGAAATCATTTTTGGAAGTGATAGATTTTTAATCAAAAACGTGTGTTTTTTAAAAGAATTTCGGACTGAGTAAGTTATTGTTGTTAGATCGAATACTCCCTTCTTAAATGTTTTAATTTTATTTCACCAAAAGCTTTTAAAATTTTACTTTTACATCAATAACACGGTGCGACAGTGAAAATACACCCGAGTAACTACATAGTCTAAGTTATTAACTAGGTTGAGTAGAACTCAAAACTTTTTTATTTGAAAAAAAAAAAAAACGGTTTTTTTGATCTTTTCACACAAAATTATTGATAAACTATTTTCAAAACCCAAAATTTTTGTGAAGGGGATAGAACAGCGATATACAGATGTTGAGGTACACATAAACATATCGTTCAAACATACATGTTATGAGTTTTGATCGGGTAAAATTGTAAATATTATTTTCTTCTTATTTTTCAAAGTTTGGGCATTCATAATTGCAACATTTAATTAATAATTATGAAATAAATGACATTCTGAAAGTGCATTATATTGTGAAGAGACCAACTCTTCGTTTGACTAAATCGGACAAAAACCACTGTAGTTATTATTTAAAGAGTCTAACAGTCGAACTATGAACTGACAAACTTGGAAAAAATATGAAAAAAATTCTCATGTATGTATGTATATCATTTCCATAAGATTGCCCATCGCTCACCTTTTGTAATAAGGTTTAATTAAGGTTTAATAATCGGTCATCGAATCAGAAATATTTGTGTTATCAATAAATTTATGCGTAAAGTCCAGAAAAAAACTTTTTGTCAAATAAAACAAGTTTGGAGGGTTCGAGAAATATAAAAAAAAATATTTTTGAGTTCTACTCAACAGAACTCACAACTTACACTATGTCTTTACCTCGGTGTATTTATTTTTTTATTTTGTCGAATAGTGTAATCTATTTTATGTTTCATTTTCTGAGTCAACGGTAACAATTCCAAAGATATTAAGTAAATGAGACTCATGAAAAAATATCAATCAAAACCACAACACCAACGATAAGAAAATGTATTATATTTACAGATATTCTATAATCGAGGTGAAAATGTAAAGGACTTACTATTAAATATTGCAGTGCGCCAAGCTTAAAATGAATTGAAAGGAATGAGTGATAAATTGATTACAAATTAGCAAATGACATCGATATGCCCGGAATCAAAGAAGTAAAGGAGATCGCTTACCCAAAGGAAACGGTTCTGATTTTCTAGAAGTTTAAAAAAATTAGGAAATAGGGTAGCTTTAATAGTCCCTCAAGAATTAATGGCACCAAGGTTTATCCCACACTTCAATCATACATACATAATTGGTCATTATAACCCTTTAGTCGGGATTACGACTAAAGGGGGTTTCTCACACCCTTATATTCTGTGTGTTAATTTTATACATTAGTGGTGGGACCTACAGTTTAAAGTCGACTCCAAACGACAGATTTTTGAGAAACTTTCCATGGCAATTTTATTTACTCTCAGAGTTTTTGCCAGAAATCTGCTGAGAGGAAGTCGCTGAAGAAATACTTGTTCATATTTCGTTCAGTTGGAGATGCCTGACCTGGGGTTTGAACCGAGCCCTCATGTCTAATAAGCTAACACACTACCTACTAGACTACGGCGACTTCAATCACAAAAGTCATCAATTAAAAACATTGTATTTCCACAAATTACATATTTTCGAATGCTAATGCTATAAACGTAATAAAAGCAATCTCTCAAAAATGGATTAGAATGCGTGTGTATAGAAGTGATTATTTTAAAGCCAGCGCGACAATAAGCAACGATGCTGTTGCTTTGCTCACAGTGGGAGGATTTGTGCTGGCATTATAAGGATTAATGCTATAATACAAGAAATAGAGGTTTTAGAATCGCGATGTATGAAATATAATGTGAAAAGAAGTTTTAGTGGCACCATTGAGAAAGAATAAATAAACTGTTGATTTTTTATTTATTTTGCTTAGGCTTGCGGCTCCTGTCTTCATTATAATTAATACGCATATAGTAATACCGTAGGCTGCAAATGCACCATTGTTGTGCTTCTGCGTTGCGTTTATTGTGTTTATAAATAAATAAGTAAATTGAATTCTTCTCATTATGATTCAGATTAGGAGCAATGGAGAAAATAAATGCAGTGTACACTTATTCTGGGAACTCAGTGTACTCATGTAGAAAAAAATTGCTTTTAATAATTAGGAAAGTGAATAATGAAAATAAATGATTAATCTAATAAATTAGTAATCTGTCAATCAATAACTCTTACACTAGAGCTCCCCTTTTTGCGTCGTTAATGGGGACCGAGGAATTGCGACTCAAATCGAAACGACGCAAATCGAATCAACTTTTTCTATACAAACGCATTGAAATTAAATTTATTGGGAACAAGAATTCAAAATGAAGCAAAAAACTTAATATTTCGGATAAAAAATAAGTATAAAAACATTTTTCTTTATTTTATTTAGTTCAGTAAATATTTTTTTAATTATTATTCAGAAATAACAAATAAACTTAACAAAAATCAATAAAATACACTAATAAAAAATTTAGTTTAAAGTTTTGTTTAGTTTATATGGTGCTGTCTTCAAATAACAAATCCAAATCAACAACACTTATATCCATTTGATTAGGTGGTCTAAGGTTTGTTGAATTTTTAGAAATTGTTTGTTGATATATTTCCTTGTAACAACTAATGGCTTGGTCAACAGATGCTGCTACGCCCGCGCTGCGATTTTCGACAGGATCTTTTTCAGAAAATATATCCAATACATGGGAAATTAATTACATTCCATTTGAAATATTGGCGATTGTTAATTTGTTTCCTCCAATATATTATCACACATCATCCTCTAAAGCGTGCTGAATATTAATGGGTAATAAATTTTCATTATCAAGCTCCTGATCGTGAGGCAATAAATGTTCATTAATGTCATCCTCCTCCATTCCTTCAAATTCGTATTCTAGAGCTAAATTTAACCGAAGCAAATTGAAATTGCAACAACGCAAGCTGAGTTTTGTCAATTTTTAAAATGCGACGGAAATCGAAACGACACAAATCGGATCGACGCAAGTCGGGACTCTAGTGTATATGCAATTATCTTATTAACTTAAAAATCACCCTATCAATTAACAAAATGTGCCATAACACAATAATAAATACGTAATCAGGTCTGCTTTTAATATTCACAAAGGAGAACACAATTTTTTTTAAAATTCTTATTAATTTAGAAACTTTAGAGTTTTTATATGGGATGCCTAATATTCTGCTTCAAAAGTAAAACTTGAATTCTTTCATTATAATGCTTAGACGTTGCTATTGTATACGAAATACAACAGTTTACATTACCCCAACGGTGAGATAACCTTGCTGTGGCACATAACGCCTTCTTATTGATACCACATGTTATTGAAGTTCAGAACTTGGTTATCATCGACTTTAATATTTACAGTTGGTAGTGATGGTCTGGTTGAAAAGCTGTAATCTATGTGGATTGGTATGTTTTCAAATTCGACAATCTGTTTTCCATTGATTTAGAAATTGACTTCATCACTGAAGATAATTTCTTGATGAGAATTAGGTTTAATTACTAAAAATAGACGCCATTGTCTACGGTTGTCCACAGTGATTTGGGAAAACACACTAAAAAATGACAATTAAAGTCTCTGTTGGAAGATATAACGTTTTAAATACATAGTTCATAAGATCATTATTGTTTTTAATAAATCGTTTTAATTAATAAAGAATTCCTGGGTATCAGGTATTAAACTTGAAATGGCCCAAGATATGACCCTTGCAGCCATTTAAAAGTAGTATGATTTTATGTTTAGACGAAATACCATTTGCAGCCTAAGGTAAGCTGCATGAAGATTAATTATAATGAAGACAGCAGAAGCAAAGCATAAGCAAAACAAACGGGTTATTAATTTTGTTGTGTTTATAGCTTGAACATCGTCATTTAGATTTTGCAGTGTATTGACGGGCGCCATCCGAGTGTTTCTGTCACACACTTAACATTTTTTCTGTCATAATGTCGCATAGCATTTGTGCGCTTCTTCTCCGTTATTAATTGGCATAATCAAAATTTTATATCACTCTACGTTTTCTGACATTAATTGAGATTGAGCAGTACATGTTGGATGCACTTACAAACCTTGTATTTATACTTTTATACGATCTTCTTATTTTATTTTTAATAGATCTGGGAGGAAAGCAAATTTGGTTTTGTATTTTTTTTCAAGATCGCCAAAGTAAGATAATATGGCGAAATACTTCACGAAATCAAAATGGGTAACTGAACGCGGCTTTAGAGCTGCACTTTTTCCTTGTGGAACAATTAAGTATGATGTTGCCGATGTAGGCTTGTTGTTAACTGCGCAACATATGCTGCAGAAATAAAACTATACTCATATGTCTACTTTAGCTCTGGTTTCGACTATATTTTCTTAATTCTTCTTAGTAATTATGATTATAATTATACTTTTTTTAATGATTGGTCCTCAAAACTTTGTTTACAAAAAATTATTGAATTTGCTTTTATTTTGTATTACTCATGGTCGGACTATGTTTACGAGAAAATTAGTTTTTCGATTCATTCACAAAATACCATAAAAAAGGCATAACTTTTCGATTTTTTTGTATTTTTTTCTATGAAAACTTGCAGTAATGATTGAATAAGGTTTTTATTTGCTTTTCGTTCAATGAAACTGAGGATCATAAATATTTTATTCTCTTCGAATGTATATCATAAAATCAAAAACTTGCATGCAGAAGTTTACGATAGTTTTGAAGAAAATAAATTATAAAGTTAAGAAAATTTTATTTCTCTTTCAAGATTCGAGTGCATAATATGATGTGGCACAAAATTATTTAATTCAATGAGTAAAAAGTACAGAACGACTTCGGAGAATTTCTTAGTCAGTTTACACACGAGCAGTGCAGTAATTAGTTCAAAATGTATAAAATACTCTCGTTGATACTGATATTGGATTATAGTTTTTGTAAATTCTAATTTATTTTGATTACCAATTCAAAAATTCATTTGCGTATTCAAAAATAAGATAGAAACAATTGTCCTATAATCATGCTTTTAATTAAAGGGGAGAATTTACTAAATTAATATTACTCGGTTCAAGATTAAAAGAAAAAAACTTGCTGGGCCCTACAACGATCTTTTATTGGTATAGAAAAAGAGAGAAAGATTTTCTTTCATATTTTGCACAAGAAGGAAATTTAGTTTATTGCTCTGATAAACGTGGATTATTCAAGATGTTTAATGTAGAACGCAATCCAATTGATTTTAGACTTTTCATAGATTCTTCTAAACGAAGTCTTAAAACAACAATTGTAACAGTTATGCTTCTTTGCCGGTCGGTCATTCCATTCATTTGAAAGGATATTATGAAAATTTAGAACTCATATTAACACAAATAAAGTACTCGGATCATGGTTGGACTATATGCGCCGATCTAAAAATATTGAATATGCTTCTAGGTCAACAAGGAGGGTATACAAAGTATCCCTGCTTCCTTTGGGAATGATATAGTAGAAATAGAGCACAACATTGGATCAAAAAAGACTGCCCAAAAAGAGCATCATTAACCCCTGGAAATAAAAACGTTATGAAAAAGACGCTAGTTGATCCATTAAAATTTCTGCTACCTCCACTTCACATTACATTAGGTATTATGAAGCAATTTGTGAAGGCACTACCTAAAGGCGGTCCCTGTTTCATTTACATCTGTGATAAATTTAAGTATTTATCGGATGTAAAAATTAAAGAAGGCATTTTTGTCGGGCTTGAGATAAGGGAGTTAATGCAAGACGATAAATTTGAAAAAATCATGAATAAAACCGAAGAGAACGCTTGGAAGTCATTTAAAGAGGTAGTGAAACATTTTTTAGGAATAAGAAAAAGCCCATGTTATGAAAATATAGTGAATGATATGCTCAACAACTTCTATAAACTGGTTTGCAATATGAGTATAAAGTTGCATTATCTGCGTTCTCATATTGACTTCTTTCCTGAGAATCTTGGTGCCGTAAGTGAAGAGCGTTTCCAGCAATATATTATGGTTATGGAGAGCAGATACCAAGGAAAGTGGAATGCAAACATGATTGCAAAGTACTACTTGATGTTGAAGAGAGATGAACCGGATAGAAATCATAATAAAAAGATATTGAAGAGGAGTTTTGAGGGATGCAGAATAAAATTCAATAAATAATTTTGATTTACTTAGCGTGTTTGGCATTATTTTTAACTAATACTGTTCAATTTTTATATAAAACTTTTATTTTAAATACCTTTAACATTGTAAATTCATGCAAATATTTAAAAAAAAATTCTGAAACACGCATGTCATCAATACAAAAAAATTCAATGTTCTAGAAAAAAAAACAATCTTCATTTTAATTTAACAAACCTAAATTGTTAAAAAAAATAACATAATTATTGGAAGGGGAAAATAAAAGTAAAATTTCGCAGGCCTGTGTAATTTACCATGCAGTCCATTTGTTAATGTGATAACGAAAATATAAAAGTTACTCTGCATAAAATCCAAATTAAGCCTTAAATGCCACTTAATTACCTGTAGTACACATATTGTTGGTTACTGTGCGATATTCAAACTCTTTTTTTAACCACTCAAGCGTATGATTAATATTAATTGATTGATTTTTAATGTAATTAATAATAATCATACGTCATGCTGTTGTATGCTAAAAATTCTTTTATTTATTAGATTATTAAACATTTTTTATAAATAATAGGAGGCACATTATATTCTTAAATAAATTTGTGTCATTTGTTGATTTGTTATAATACCATTGGGATTATTTGATTCTACTGAAAGGTTGGGAAAAATTTCAAATATATTGCGCTCATTCAAAGTACAACCTTTTTATGCATTATCGTACGTTGTAATTAAACTCAATTTAAAATTTAAAAGTATTTAAGAAAAAAATAATTTAAAGATCGCCACGAAAGAGTTCAATAGAAAATTGTTTTGATATTTAAAACAGATTTTGTAAAATCATAGAAAAAAATTGTAATTAATTTACGTATTCTTAATACTGAAAAATACTACTTAATACCACCTTACTACCTTAATATCGGTTAAATTGGCAATTAGGCAAAAAGCTTCCGGGATAGCAATCTATCCTGGGTCAATGAGATACCTTACTCCACTGTCAGACTTACTTGGACCACAATGCATAGAATGCGTACCAGACAACTACTCAAACTCAATCGCATTGTCATCTGGATCACAGTGGCCGTTTTTGCATTGCTCTATGGCAAACGACTTTTATCGAGGGTGTAGATCTGTTGAAGTTGTCATTGCCTATCTCTTGTGAATTGCAGATTTAAGTTATTTGGCTTTCCAATCCTTGTAAGCTTAACTGAGTTATCATCCATTGATATCAAGGGTAGCTCCCCTTATCAAACTTTCAAGATGGTTTCCACCATAGGGTAGTCGTATTTTAGTGTGCAGCTTCTGCGCTGACTAACTTCTTCCACTGCAATATCCCTGTATCTAAAATAATAATAAAACCATTAGTTAAATAATTATTTGTATATTATGGGTTCAAAGACCCTGTCTCCTTTACTAAATAATAGAATAAGAAACATTAGTCGGCGTATAAAAGAAATAATTATACGTACATATGTCTTTATGGCTAAATTTGTGCGTATTGAATTACTTCCATCATACAAATACTTTCCGAATCAATCAGTGAATATGATTAATATTCATTTGGTTATCATGTATACGTCACATAGCTCATTAATGCAATATGTATTCATTTTATGAAATATAAAAGTTTTATTTCAAACCTTTTTACCTTAATGACATCAATAATGTAACAAATCTTACTGACATGAAACTCCGCGCTAGATTCACCCATGTTCTTCGGACAAAAGTTTGTAGTTTGACAACCCTCTTCTTGAGGCAGAGTAAATATATTTTATGAACAACTCTGAGCTTGATTTGTTGTAATTTTGTATTCTGTCCAGACAAATTTGAACAGAACTGCCAATAGTTTATATTTTACGGTAGTCTCCGTAATCTAATTGGTAGTGTTTTGGCTTATTAGACGTAAAGACCGGGTTCGTATCCCAGGTCAGACATCAAAACGAAATATGAAAACTGACTGAACTTTTACTGACTCGTTGCCTGATTTGCCTTGCCTTTTATATGGCAAGATAAACAGTCTGATCTGGATGAACGTTCTTGTGGTCGAATGTTCGTGTCTTTGCCTTCTCGAGATCTCCATAAATGTAAACATCTGTTTTGTTTACATTTATTCTTGTAATGTATGTGTGCTGCATTTTCGTTTACTTGTTTATCTTTTTTATACTGGTGTTTGTTGGTATATTTTGTTTACTTGTTTATCATGTAAACAAGTTTGTTGTTTTTTTTTTGTAGCTTTTGTTTTTAATGTTAAGCGATGTAAAAGCAAAACACCATTTCCATTTTCGTAACAATATCAATCAAAATTACCGTATATTTTAATTAAAATCGATTGTAATCGTGTACGGTACACTCCACCCGCCACTTGCACGTTTTAAATTTAAAAGTATCCTCAACATCTGCTGATAACCTTAGGGATTGACTTCACATGACTGATAATTATAATGAAAATGTCAACTTTTCACACTAAATCACGTAACGTACTGTTTCATTTTGTAAATCTCGTTACCTATGCTCGTGAAAAGGAGTCTTTTGTGTGTTGTTTCAATTTTTTTTAAAGGTTAGATGTTTTTTCCGTTGCGTTTAAATTGTTAATCATTTTTTAATGAAAAAAGCCTGCATACGTGTGTCCGTGGTGTGTAAAAATGGCCTGACAAATGAAGCATATTGGGAATATGAACATTTACATTTAGTGATGACGTTGTGTAAGGTTAGTTACCGGAGGAATTGCAGAAAAAAATTCACCATGGGTTTCGAATTTTAAAATTAAAATAATTTCATTTCCTTAAAACAAACAGAAGATAACATCAACCACAAACATCATAGGGAAGAAAGACAAGGCCATTTCTCGAGAAAGAGTAGGATTCAACCAGCAAAGTTTCTCATCATTAAACCCAACTTATGTTCGTAGTCATCGATAGCTGTCTGACAAAATAACCTGTTTAGCTAGACTGGAACAAAGCCAATAAAAAATAAGAAAAAAAGGGAAATGGTTTATGGCAGCCCTATGAACGAAAACGAATTATGAAACACTGTCTCATTAAACGCATTAGTTTTTATAATTTTTTCAGGTCGTGCCACAAAAAATGTTCTGTTCATACTGTGAATGGTACCATGAGACACAATGCAAATAATATTCTGTCGGTAGTGTGTAACGGTTAAAAATTGTTCCGTTAAATTAATTTCTAAAAAAACGGATACAATTCAAATAGAAAAACAAAATAAAAATAGAACAATTTGTTTTGGTTTTTTGTGCTTATAATTGTTATAAAATTGAAACAAACCAAAGAACTAAAAATTAAAACATTTGTATGGACAAAAAAAGCATAAATGTACAGAAATTTAAGAAATGAGTTTTTGTTAGAATTTGGATATTTAAAATCGGACACTCCTCTAACCTAAAAACAAATTTATTTATAGGTTTACAGAAAATTTTGTATTTTAATTTAGTATTTTAAAATACAGTATTTTAAATAACATCTAGTTTTTAATAAACTGAAATTTTTGCTGCAATTAGTAGTGAAATTTAAAATTTCTAGTGCGATGGTTTGTTCACCAGTCTGAAGCCCCATTTGATAAGCTTATTTTCTAAATACTGCTCCATTACATTCATTTTCATTGAATTTAATAATTTCTATCTTCTTTAAAGCATAATCTACATTACCAAAAGTAAGTAAATAATGGTAATAGTAAGGAATTGTAACTTCTGTATGTCAATAGAAAAATTACTTTATGGACCATAGCGACACCGGTGTACTAGCGTTTAAATAAATTTTAGGCGTTTTCAACACAAATTTTTTTATTTTATTTTATTTATTACAATAAAATTACAAATTATATTTTAATTATATACGAGCGGAGTAACTTCGACCATATGCTCGGTGTAGTGTCACAGACCAGAGTCTCTGGTGGGAATCTAACCCACGACCCTCACGCTAATAGTCTAGCACACTACCCACTAGACTAGCAGGGAACCCACAAATTTTTTTATATTTATTCAAATAAGGAAATATACCCACCAAACAAGAAATAATTTATAAATTGTGTAACGACAAATGAAATTTACATACTAAAACACTTCAAGTGACCATATCTAAAGAATGACTGTTCGAATACATCCGTCTATAGATAGGATACGCAAATGAGCTTTTTAAAAAATAAAAAAATTAGTATGACACCAACCCGGTTTTTAGTTATTTAAATTTTTGAAATTGTCGATTTCTAATATATTCGTATGTGTCCTTGTGGTCGTTATAGGGTTCAGTATTATTAATATGTACAATCTCTTTCCGATTTTAAAGTAATTTTCGGACCCTTTCGTACGTGTCTGAAAACAGATCTGAAACCTCTTTTGAAATTTTGTCTACGTCTTTGCAATTCGTTATTTTCCCATTGGTAAAGTAACTCAAAAGGCTTTGAAGACTTTAGAAGAATCGTTGAAAGAATTATTTAAAATCTTACAAAGCAATGTTGACATTCACTGCAAAAGTGAATGAAATTTTGCAGCAGGTACATAAGGTCAATGCTTGCATGCAACATGAATAAGACAGACAATCATTACATTAATTTCGAATTTATTCAATGATGGTTTAAAAATTTATGATAAATTAAGTGATAATATATGTCCATTCATACATACATAATTGGTCATTACAACCCTTAAGTCAGGACTACGACCTAGTTTCTCACACCACTTATGTTGTCTGCGTTAATTTTTTATACATGAGTGGCGGGACCTACAGTTTAAAGTTGACTCTGAACGACAGATTTTTCAGAAACTTTTCATGGCAATTTTATTTACTCTCAGAGTTTTTGCCAGAAATCTGCTGAGAGGAAGTCACCGAAGAAGTATTTTTTCATATTTCGTTTAGCTGGAGGTGCTTGACCTGG
Source organism: Sarcophaga carnaria (assembly GCA_958299815.1). Lineage (NCBI taxonomy): Eukaryota > Metazoa > Arthropoda > Insecta > Diptera > Sarcophagidae > Sarcophaga > Sarcophaga carnaria. Next base: position 68,095,979 of record OY283149.1, on the reverse strand, counting down.
GGCTTGAACCGAGGCCTCATGTCTAATAAGCCGACAACCTACCTAATAGGCCACGGCGACTTCAAATCTATGACCAACAACACATAATTCACCAGCCTTATTAATTTGAGAATGTTGACGTTCAATACAATAATTGTCGAATTTAAATTGACCTACTCTGACTATGGATTATATAACGTGTCGCCATAGACAAAAAATTACTTAAATACATACGTATATCAGAACGGCTGACTTTCAAAATGTATCAATACAAAGTTTGTAAGCAGTTCTATACGGTATATAAATTATGTAGATATGAAAAGTTAGCAAACAATGCTTCAACTATAAATCCGAACCCTGATTGCTTTTTAAGTGCGTTAAAAATACACATTGACGACGTTTTGAAATAGTATACATTGTAAACATTTTGTACAGCGTCTTTAGGAAATACTATACTTTATTCAAACACAAAGCAGCTAACATTTTGGAAGTCAGGCAACCTATCAAACATGCTCCTTTAGCTGTAGGTGATTGTTTCGGTGAAGTAAATATGAAAACCAAAAATAATATATTTTAAAAAAAAATTCAATGGAAAAAATGTTTCAATAAAACATTACCTTTTGATTTGGGTGTTGATCGCGAATAAAAAGTCTCTTTTCTTTTATTATATATTTATTACACAAGCCACAATAATAAAGGAGTCGTATTTACATACTAAACTTACAACAAAGGTGACCAGCGTAAACAGTGTTTATAATCGGTGTGAATCGGTGTTACTTTTAGGGCATATGCATTGTTTGAAGTCGCCGTGGTCTAGTAGGTAGTGTGTTGGCTTATTAGACGAAAAGCCAGGGTTCGAACCCCAGGCCAGACATCAAAATAAAATACAAAAAGTATTTCTTCGGCGACTTTCTCTCAGCAGATTTCTGGCAAAAACTCTGAGAGTAAATAAAATTGCCATGAAAAGTTTCTCAAAAATCTGTCGTTCGGAGTCGACTTTAAACTGTAGGTCCCGCCACTCATGTATAAAATTAACACACACAACATAAGTGGTGTGAGAAACTAGGTCGTAATCCTGACTGAAGGGTTGTAATGACCAATTATGTATGTATATATGCATTGTTAAGTATTTTCATTGTTTCCTTACAGGCAATAACTATACTGAATAATAAACATAATGATACACTTGACGAAATATTTGTTTGCTTATACGAAATTAACACGAGTCTTCTATGGCATGTAAATCCTTGAATTTAATAAAATTATTTTTTTTTAAATTAAGTTTACATTTATGTTTCGACTTTCTGATGGAATAAGCCAAATAGAAAAGGGTCGTCCATAAGAAATGTTTATCATATGTTTTGTTTACTTCTTTCTTATTACAGAAGGATTTGTTTGCTTATGTATGTATGTATGTATCTGAAGTATTTATATCTCTTGGGTTAAAACTTTAGAATTGTAAATTAAACCAATAACAAGAGGATTATTTTGCTTTTTAAGAATACACACTTACTCTTTTTGTTACCTTTTCATCTGACAAAACCTTCAATTTATTTAATAGAATTTTTTTAAATTAACCGTTTAGCATATGGTGTTTTATATTAACTTGTAGCAGTAGTAAGTGGATTACATTAGAAAATTTGTGTTATTTAATAAGCCTGCAAATTTTATTTAACGATTACAACAACTGGGAAAATATGTTTAATTTAATCGCAAAGGAAGAATAATTTAAAAAAAATATTGTCTTTTGATGTGTCATTACATTTGAAAACCCGAATACTTTATTATAATTTGAGATACAGTTACTATAGCAACGTAAAAATATACAAATAGTGATTACTCTACTATCAAATAACGATACCTCCGTTATATCATCAGGAAAGTTTGAGTCAAATTTATCCAATTTATGCCAAATGAGTTTGATAGTGAAGTACGCAACCAATAAATACAATCTGACTTAGGTAAGAAGCGTAGCTATTTTCAAATGAAGATTGGTGTTCCTTAAGAATGTGCCAGCTCTAGTACTTTCATATAGCAGAGTTACGCGGAATGTCTATGTGACCAGGAACACATTTCAGATCCACCAAATGACTCGAAGTGGATGCTAATCAGTTTTGATCACATTGTCGCTTAGATGTCAGCTAAGTTCCGTATCGCAAGTTCTGCTCACAGTATAGTAGTCAAAAATTTCTTAAGATTAATAAGATAATTCCATATCCCACTTTATTGTTAATGTTGGAAATAACCGAGTAGGCTAACACAGAACAGCTAAAATTCCACCTGCCAGAGGAACAGATTTCCTCGTATGGAATACTAGTATGAAATCTTGTATACAAATCAGGTTAGAACAAAACATTTCAATTAATTTTACCCATTGCCCAGAGATCCTCAGAAAGGATGGTGCAGTGCCTAAGCGACCTAATGTGCCCGTGTATCAAGAACTTAAGTCGCATTGCGACAAGTGTGGTATGTTGGATGGTAAATGGCGTAGAAAGAGAGTTCATTATAGGGGTACTGCACAATGCACTTGTAATATGTATTGCAGATTTCAATTTGATTTAAAATTTTATTAAAGCTTTTTACAATAGAATTGCTATTCAGGGTAGTCCTCTAGAATACAACTTCTTACAGAAGATTGTGTCAGATCAACAGCGAATAAATTTAGTGAATCACACTAGAACCTAAAGAAAATAAATCGTGTCCAATTTACCTTTAGCAGCTCTTTTAGATAGGTTAGAATTAGGAATCAGCCCTTGATGCTTAACCCAGAAGTTCAAACTTTGGATTTTTAATACTTGACGTTATATCACCAGTATATATATTCAAATAGTCTCTATTAAATTCAGGATGTATTATGTTCCTATCGCTAAGTCATCAGCGACTTGGCGCAATATAAACCTTTAAACTTTTGTTGCTCGCTCAAAAAGCAACAGGGTTTTTTATATTTTATTTCTTAAGCTTTCACTCACTGTGTACAGGAATTTTTTCTTATTTTTCTTTAATCCTTCTTTTACAAATAGTCGTCTAATAAAGACTCAAGTCCTTCAGTCAAAAAATGTAACAGCCTTTATTTAAATCCGAAATCAAATCCTTAATTTAAATTACATTTTTATCACCTTTCCGTCTTTATATCAAACTGTTCAACACTAGGATAACGATAACAATCTTTATTACGAGTCTCTTTAGAAATGATTCGATTATGTTGTGGTTTTAGAACGTATCACAGATATTAGCGGCGGTGTTCTTATCTGTCTTACTGCATCTTATATTTTGGAAATTTTGTTAAAAATGAAGAACTCAAAAATGTACACCCAGCTCCCCTTGGCTGCTACACAATGTTAGTCGTTTACAATCCAATCGGTTATACCATGTAGCCAATCCAATAGCATCTCTGATTTAGTTAATGCAAGGTCTTGGAACTCATTTAAAACTTTTTTGTTTTGGGGGACGGTTATTAATCTGATTAATTTTTTAACTTTTATATCTACCGAACTGAGGCTTAAGGTGTTCCATTGCGTGAGAAAAACTTTCACGGAAGGCCTTTCGGACCAGCCCCCACCTATTTCTATAATAGATTATCAGATATCAACACTTTTAGAGTTCGAAGCGCCATTTATTGTCATTTACTGAAGAGATACGACCTTGATTTCCTTAAGCTTGAATAATTTAGCACACTGCATCTATAATATGTACGTATACAAATCTATGTAATTAGTAAATCTTCGTAATTAACTGCTCACACCTTATTTTCATCATGTGATGAATTTTGTCATGAAGATGTGAGCCAAATACTTCAGCAGTTTTTGTAATAATCTACAATTTATCGAGTATCGTTAATTTTAATAGTAATAATTACAATAAGAAAATTGTCTTCTTATTATATTTGCTTTTGTTTTCTTTTGGCTGTAATACGTTTTGTTATTGTGTGTGTAAGTTCCCCTATAGTATTCTTATATCTATATTAAAAATTTGTATATTAGAATAGAAGACGGCTCTATATTATGGCAAAGTTAATTGCCGAAGTTTTCTGAGAAATAAAGTAAACTCTAGATTTGGAGTCAGAAGTGTTTCTAATTTTAATTAAAAATTTCTTCAGCTTATATACTATTTCTTATTCTACGTTTCTTACAATAATCTTAAACAATTTCCCCTACTTATTTTCATTCTATGTTTTCTGTTTTCTTTTCCCCTTAATCTATTATTTGTTAATAGTTTAGTGACCTACAAAAATATCGAATTCATTTGTAATGCATTTCTAGTGACCCATATTAATCAACACAAGCCACTTGAAATTGCATACTCTGCATATTACGATTATATTTCTGTGAAGTCACTTTGCATTTGTTTTTTTTTTCTTTTTGTTTATTTGGTTATTTCATTAATTTTATATATGGGTGAATGTATACATTACAAATATACTCATAAGTACTCATGAGTATGAGTGAGTCAGCAGTATTGAAATTCAACTACTCTGATTTATTCATACTCACTACAACATTGATTTATAAATACAGGTTGCAGTGAGTATGAGTACAATATTGACATCAAACTCATACCATTCGAAATATGTTTGATTCATATGCCTACTCATTCAGATTCATAAATTTAGAAAAATACTTATAATACTCATAAATGATTCGATTGATTCGAATCATTCATCAATATTTACAGTCTTAGCTGTTGTTGCATTTACAAAAAAAGTAGAAATAAAAAGACAAAGACAGCAAGCAAAGCAAACAGTGTTGTCTAGTGAGTATTGTAGTGTTCGTAAGCGAATCATAATTATTTTGTGATTCTTATAAATGTTGAGCAAAGGAGAGTCGAAATCAACAACATCATGCGTATTGTGAAGCATGAGTACGATGAGTACTTCAAACTTTGAATATGAGTAGTATGAGTGTGATATTAAAATAAGTATGAACGCGCATATATATATCAGATATTATGAGTATGATTTGATTCTACTCATCTTTTTGAATACTCATTGCTGATCTCTGATTCCAAACAAAAGACTCTGGGAGTCTGATTATTTGTCTGACATTACACGTGTTTACTCAAAATAGAAAAAAGAAAGTGAGAATTATTACAAAAAGCAATTCTCGAAAAAAAGTAACGAAAGTATATACTAGAGATCTACTAAAACACCAATATAACGTGCATTAACTACAAAGTGAATTACTGTTGCAATCTCATTCATATTTTTATCATTCAACTATTTGCTAAAAAATATGTACATCTCTTTAAGAAACTGCGAATACTACTCCATTCATTCTCTCTGCATTCACTCACTTGTTTGTAAGACCACATATGCACTCAACACAATATACCATTCGTTGTTTTGTAAGTGTTAAGGCCTGATTTTGTGAGACGAACAATTTCACACGTAAACAAACAGTATTGTTCGTGTTTTCCATTTTAACAGACGAACATGTGAAATCATTCGTTTCAAGTAGACAAAGCAAAAGACAAAGAAAATAAGGAAAGAATACACGTGTTTTTTAATAAATGCAGGATTGATTATCCACTTTATTCTATTGCTACGCTGTATAGTGAAGGGTTATAAGAGCATGCACAATACTTTAAGAAAATGAAACATTGTTTTTCTCTTTATTATTATTTCTGTTTATGTGACTCAATACATGAATAGGGGTCATCTGATCATGACCTGAGTGTTTGTATCAAAAAAAAAACAACCTAAACTCGGTAGAATCGAATAATACCAATCAATTGTATAAAATACTTAAAACAAAATTTTTTTATTAAATAGCATAATGTTCCTCCTATGATTTGAAAAAATTGATTATGTATGTTAATTAAGAAGTAAGCTTACAGCATAGAACTGCATGACGTATGATTAATATTAATTAATTAATGATTAAGTATATACGCTCGAGTGATTAACAGAAATATAATGACAAAAAAGGGAAGAAGGATTAATTCATTATGCTGAGTAATTTTTATTATATTTTCTTGTCATATTAAGAAATTGGTCACACATATAAATCGTTTGCTTTGAGCCAATTCACACGAGAACAATTGTTCTGGCTTAAAATGATAGTTTATAGGCAAGAGGGGTGAAGAGAAGGGGTTTTCGGTGGCGTAAAGTCTTAACCAGTTACAACCCCGCATTACCCGCATAAAACTAATACATATACATTTCTAAAAATCAGCTAAGCATCAAATGAAAAACACTAATACATACAAAGCTTTGTATACGTATACATTTCATGCCAACTAAAAGAAAAGAACAAAAATTGTGCGACTAAAAATTGTTCTCGTGTGAATTGGCTCTTTGAATAAATTATTTCCGATGCTTTTGATGTAATGGACATGAAAGTGCAATGTGATGTTCGTTGGAACCAGCACTTTTCCAAGTGTCGAAAGAAGCGTTAAAGTGCTTATATTTCTTAAGATGGTGAAATGCTTCACTTCATCTGATCTCCGTATTATTTATACCACTTATGTTCGACCGAGAATGGAATGCAACTATCATGTATCCGACCGCTTACAGGGGACGCCTAAGGTGCTCATTAATGACGGTAGGATATTCAACTCTATGCATTCATTGTAGCATCGCAGCAATTTGGCTTGTGTTTCACCGTTCTACATCTATTAGAACGGATTTTACTCTAGCGAGAAAAAGAGACCTGTTTCCGAAAATCGTGTTTTATTACGTAGCACCCGTCTTTCTCGAAGGGCACATCGGTTTGTGGGCGATTGGCCAGCAGCGTTGCTGTTTTGGTCCAATTGGATCAAAATTGGTAGCTTTTATTTAAAAATGCTACTATTGGTATTTTGGTTGGCTTTTTCAAATTTCATTTATTTTTTGGTAGGAAAATAAAATTAATATCTGTAAGATTTAAACTTGGGAGTATTATTTATTTTTAGGTCTAAAAAACATTTGCTACTCTTCGAGCCAAAAAATTTTTAATAAAAAATGCTGGGTTCTTGTTGCTAGATTTGTCGACAGTGCAAAAATTGTTCATGACAGATTTCTAGCATTGCTGGAACTATCTAAAAGTGATGCGATATCTATTTACAACGTCATAATGAATTTTTTTGAATCTAACATTCCAATTAAGAATCTAATAGGGCTGGCAACAGGCGGCACAAACGTTATGGCGGGCAATATTGTTAGCTTAAAAACATTGCTAAATAGTGAAACAGAAATTTTTTTATAAAGTGCTCTTACCCTTCACTGCATTTATGCAGCAGTTATGCTGGCAAAAAAATTACCGAATGATATAGAACAACTTTGTAGAGGTATTTATAATTTCTTTTCCCATAGCCTAAAAAGAATTACTGTATTCAATGAATTTCAAGATTATTGTTCCGTAAAGCCCCATAAAATTTTAGGCATTTTTTCACCAAGATGGCTTTCATTAGAAGGTGTAATTTCTAGAATCATCGAACAATGGGATAGTCTAAGACTTTATTTTATTTCATGTTCATTAGAAGTTAATGGCATTCGATCAGCAGAATTAGCGAATTCAATGGGAACCAAAATTAAAACTTATTTCCTGTTTTTATCATATATTTTACAAATAATAAACGCGTCAAATAAATTTCAATGAGAATGCCCTAGACTTCCATACCTTTATATGAATATTAAATGAAATTTTCTATTAATTATGAGTAATTTTTTAAATAAAAGCGAATCCCTTGACGTTAAACTTCTTGACAAAAATAACCATGTATATGTAAATAAAGTTTTTGTAGACACAAAAGCCGAAGTATTTTTGGAAAATAATATAATCGGGAAGAAATAAGTCGGGAAGATATAGTGGAAATTAAATCAAATATTCTACAATTTTATATAGAATATTTAAACCAAATTAAAATAAAATTTGACTTTGGAAGAGAAGATGTAAAATTACTACAAATAATAATACCCAGAAATGTTCTTTCCAAAGAAAAAATAAATATATTGCCCTTGATACTGAAATTTAAGAATTTAGTGGTTTGTGATCCAGATAAAATCGTAATGCAATGGAACTTACTTCGACTAAGTGACATATCCTTAGACTAAGTGATATATCCTTAGATATAACACTTAGCATAAATGAATTTTGGGACAATGTAAGCACATTTAAAAATGGTTTAAATGAATTTTATTATGGTGATTTACGTAATTTTATTTTTAATTTGCTTTTTCTTCCACAGCTACAGAACGAAAATTTTCACAATTAAGTTTAATAAAAACAAATCTAAGAAAGAAGTTAGATAAAAGCACAATAAACAACATAATGATATGTAAAGTCTGAACTGCATTATGTGTGGTCTGCAAAAAAGATCTCAACGATACCTGACTATTATAAATATAATTTTTGTTATATAATATACTATATTTAGTATATTAAACATTTTTAAACAAATTATTTATGTTAATTTTATGTTCAAGATGAATTTGTTATGTTTTTAGCTTTAATTTTATACACTATGTTTATGTTGCTTTATTAAATTAATTAAATGTGATACATATATTAAATTCTTTTGTTAATTTTAGCAATAAAGCGTCATAAAAAATTTCATACTGAATAATTTATAATTATTTAAATTAAAATTTTGGTAGGATTGGAATAATTTTGGTAGGTTTTGGAAAGAATATTGGAATATTGGTAGGGCTGTTGGCCAGTGTTTCGCATACTGCATTCGTTTTTATTCGGACTATCCGTGTGTGGAACTCCCTATTTGCAAACGTCTTTCCGCTTCATATAACATAAAATAGATTCAAATGTAAATCTCTTTGGGTTTAAGATTTTAATTTGGTGTTTATTTGTTTAGATGAAGTATACAAACAGTGTGAAGTATAAATAAATTGAAGTCGAAATAATTTGTGTATTTGAGACCAGAAATATGATATTTTCAACATTTGTAGATTACGTACATAATTGGTATTACAACCCTTTAGTCAGGATTACGATTTAGTTTGTCACACCCCTCATGTTGTGTGTGTTAATTTTATACATGAATGGCGGGACCTACAGTTTTTAGTCGACTCCGAATGACAGATTTTTGAGAAACTTTTCATGGCAATTTTATTTACTCTCAGAGTTTTTGCCAGAAATCTGCTGAGAGGAAATCGCCTAAGAAATATTTTTTTACATTTCGTTTCGATGTCTAATAAAATTGTTTTTTACATTAACATATTGTAATAAATAAAGCATAAATAATAATGTCGAATGCATAATTATTAAAAGCAAAAAATTTTTTTATTTTTTTTTTAAATAAACTTCCACCTTCAAACCTAATAATATAATCGTTTTTATTTCATTTAGTTTTCCATTTCCATTTAAGAGAAAGCACGTGTCCAAAAAAAAATTTTTTGGATAAGAAAATAATAAAATCGAATTGAATTGAATTCTAATAAAAATATTATTAACAAACAATTTTGAATTATATATTGAAACGAAAAATACTTTATTCGTGCGGTATGCCCACAAACACCTTTTATTTATTTTTTTGTCCATTTCGTAATTTATTGGGTATTAATGTAACATTAAATTACAGTGTGTTATTTATCAGGGATTATCAGAAAATTTATTTTTTCTATTGTATTACATATGTACATATATTATTAACTGGTACTCATGCCATTCTTTGTTTTGTATAAATTTCGTTCTTAATATATTCCTGAATGGAACGCCGAATACGGCAATTATTTTTTGTTTATCTATCTATAAATATGATTTTTTATTAAGGTTTACACTCTTAATCCAACTCAATATAAGTGTACCTTCGTGTTTCATCACTTTTTTCAACCTAACCTCATAATGTCGAGATTTCTGAGAAGACGATCAAAAGTAAATCAATTTTTTTTTTGTTTTTCTTTACAGTATTTTTTTAAGAGTTTTTATTCTGTATCGCTTTTGTTACATTTTAGCAAAGACGTGTTTCCTTGCCTTAGGCATTTGTGAACAGGTCATAAGAATCTGGACGTTATTTCGTCTCTGAACTTCATAAGTTAATTTTGCTGAAATGTTCTATCAAACTGAATTGATAATTTCGAAATAAGACTTTGGAAACTAAAACATCTTTTCAGTAACCGCTTTATGTTATATTTCGAAAATGAAAAAGTTCTTTTCGGATGTTGGAATTCCACCTAAAATTAAGCCGTTTCCATTACAAATTTGTAGGAATATCTCTAGGAGTTTTCGCTTTGTGTTCTTCTGCAACCACTTGTTTGTTTGGCTAGTAAGTGCACGAACAAAATAAAAACCAACAAAAATTTCAATGTCTTAATATTATATTTAAATTCTCATCAAACGTGTTGCAAATGCAGAAACAGTTTTCACAATGAAAACTTTTCAAACACGTACAGATTTAATGCCCCATTAAAAATGAATGTCATCATTACCAAACCCATACTAGTTTTCTTTTTCTTTGGTTTGTTATGATAAAACAATATCCACATCACGTTCTAGTACCTGATCTTTTTTATTTCTAATTTTGTGAAAGATATAAAAGGATTTAATTACTGAGGAGTATAACACTCCAATAGCAAGAAAATGAAAATATTTTTGTTCACAAATATAGTAGATTGCAAGACAATGAGGTGATTATGTAAATTTAACTTTATTTCAATGTTTTAAAATGTTATTAAATATTTTGTGCTTTTCAAACTATTTTCAAATAAAATGCAATATTTTTTAAATTAAAATTACAACTGTACCCTAAGGGATCAAAGTTAACTGTGTTGTTTGTTGCGATTGGTTGATAATTTAACAGAATCTATAATCGAAACTATATTCAAATACAGTTGAACTATTTTAAATTACATTAAATATATTAAATATTTTATATACACACCAGAGATCAGCAATAAATCGTTTTTTCACTACTCATAAGTACTCATGAAATTTTGAGTATGAGTGAGTCAACAGTATTGAAGTTCAACTTCTCTGATTCATTCGTACTCACTACAACGTTGATTTAAAAGTTCAGGTTCCAATGAGTATGAGTACAATGTTGACATCAAACTCATTACCATTCGAAATATGTTTGATTCATGCGCCTACTCATTCAGATTCATAAATTTTGAAAAGTACTTATATACTCATAAATGATTCGAGTGATTCGAATCATTCATCAAAATTTACAGTCTTAGTTGTTGTTGCATTTACAAAAACAAGAAGAAACAAAAAGACAAAGACAGCAAGCAAAGCAAACACACAACCTTCTAGTGAATATTGTAGTGTTCGTGCGCGGATTATACTTATTTTGTGATTCTTGTAAATGTTGAGTCATGGAGAGTCGAAATCAACAACATCATGTGTATTGTTAGGTCAGAGTACGATGAATAATTCAAACTTTGAATATGAGTAGTATGAGTACGATATTAAAATAAGCAGGAATGCGTATAAGTATCTGAAATTATGAGTATCATTCGAATCTACTCATCTTTTTGAATACTCATTGCTGATCTGTGATACATACACTCCCCGAAATATTTATAAGACCAAACGTATTTCTCGAAAAACTTAAAATCTTTTAGACCAATTCGTACCACTTTTGGGTTAAATATAACTAACAATAAAATAAATCTTTTTATGTAAAAAAAATATTTTTATCTTTATTTAGTAAAAGGATAACACAAAATGAATTTCATTTTCAAACGAAAAAATTATAAGACCAATATTAAATAATATTCAACTTAAACTAAAATAACAATGATAAAAAACAACTACTGAGTAATTTTTCGTAAGTTTTTCGAGAAATACGTTTGGTCTTATAAATATTTCGGGGAGTGTACATACGCATGTTGTTGCATTTTTTTATTGATTTTGTTTTATTAATTTTTCCTGAAAAGACACATTATTGTTATCGTCGTAATTTGGCCGTTTCTCTATTGACTCAACTTAATTTAAGATTTCGGTTTGTAATATTCTTTAGTCCTGAACACCAGCTAATTTAACTTTCCGATTGCTTTATAGGGTACACCTCTATAATTCTGTAAATGAAGAGATAATCTCTTCTTTTGTTGTAGTCTGCTCAGTAAAACCAGTTGGCTTCCTTTGAATCCTATAGGCTTGACTGCACGATCATAACTGGTTTTCAATTTATCACTGATTCAGGAACAAATGTAGATGTGTACTTTGTTCTGGTGTTTCTGTTTCTCCTGGTAGTTAAGCTCGCACTTTTTATTAAAACTCTTATTGTAGTACTGACAACACACGAATGATTAATTACAGACAGCATCGTTCTTTGTTCTATTTACACCGCCTTATTTCAAGTCTGGCAACTCCACGACCTTTCCATATAGAGTTGTTGTTGTATTTCTAATGTTTAGTTTGTTTTTATCGTACACTCTCATGTTGTTGTGTCATACAACTTAAGTTTTTTGTTATTGTTTGTCTTCCAATTTGTTTAAAATATTGAGCTCAATTCTTTAAGATTTATATGTATGTGTAGTATTTTCTTCAATTACAGTAAAGATCAGTTAATAATAATTAAGTTTGGAACTTTAACTTGAACTTGGACCTCCGTATTGGGTCAGTATAGAAGCATAATATGACAAAAAGTCATATTTCTTGGGGTTTATGCATTCTAGAACAATCAATAATAAAAAATAATTAGAAAGTTTGCATCACAGTTATAGCTGGGAATTGAGGGTCTAATTGCGGGAAGTCTTGTTGTCTTCTGTGAGAAAACCCTTCTGTATTAATAAACAAATTAATTATTAGTTTGCTTTCTACTCCATCAACATGTCTTATTAAACTGTCACTCTCTCTATGTTTCCTTGTAATTTTTTCTAATCTTTTTTTCTTGTAATCGGGTTACATTGTCTCTCTTTTGCAAAGAAACATGGGCTTGTAATATCAAGAAAAAAAATAAAAAATTTTATTCCACGTTCATGAATGTGTGTGTGTTTGCCACGCTGTAGTTATAATACGTGGGGAAAAGTCTGATACAATCACATTTGCTACTATATTTGCAAATATTATAATTTAGGAGTGACAATAACCAATTTCGAACGAATTCGAGGTACAGGGTAATAAAGCAGTTTCGATTGGCAATCAATCTTAGGTTTTCCAATATTAAGTATTGGAGATTTCATTATATTTCTTATTTGGTTTGTTTCTCTAAGTACAAGTGTACATATGACTACAGTTTATCCATTATAAGTTTAGTAATATGGGAATAGACATACAATGGCAAAAAATTTTTAGATATTTTTTTCGTAAAACCAATGGAACAGAATTACTGCCATTTCAGATCAGTGTGCGGGTATAATATTCAAGATCTTTAGCCTCTAGTTGAATATTATGAACTGGACGGCAGTGGGATTACGGTGCCACGTATCTTGCAAAATGACTGAGTTACGATTTATTGCATGAGAAAGTAATTTCACATTTTGACGATGTTAACCAAGATAAAGCCGTATTTGCACGGTTAATCCCCTAACTTTGGATCGTTTGAACATCATTATAGCCGAGATATTGCCAGAAAAGTGCGCATATGTGATTGAGAACTATCTCAGAAAGATCAACTGCTGCAACAAATCCGAAGGTGGTCATTTAAATCACATTATGTTTCATATATACTGGCATGGTTGAGGAATCATAACGAAATAAAAGTTTTGCCGAAATCTTAGCTTCACGTTCACGTTCTCCATTTAAATTCACTTTCGAAACCAAAAACTGAATAACTACATTATTTACGATTAAAAATACTACAGCGATTATAAAATTAATAGTGTTTGTAAATTAGCAAGAATTTGTAATGTATTATGGCTCGTTTTGTAAAATACTATTCTGATATTATTTATTTCAAAACATTTTTATCTTTTGACTGACATACATATTTACGCATCCGTAATATTCCTTGTGAAGTCATCGTAACCTAGTAGGTAGTGTGTTGGATTATTAGACGTGAAGGCTTGGTTCAAATCCCAGGTCAGACATCTCCAACGACAGGAAATATGAAAAAATATTTCTTCGGTGACTTCATCTCACCAAATTTCTGGCAAAAACTCTGAGAATGAATACAATTGCCAATTAGTCTCACCACTCTTTGTACAGGAGCACACACAACATAAACGGTATGAGGAGCTAGGTCGTAATTTTGACTAAAGGTTTGTAATGACCAATTATGTTGGGTTATATGTGGACAAGTTAGAGTATAATACCAGAATTACAGGGTACCATTAAATATTTTTACTGTAACGTCAAGGCATTGATCAAACCAAGAATGTCTCAGACAGTCTTAAACATTTTTTTTGTGTTTTTGACAAGCTTTTTAACGCAATGGAAGAAATGACTCAAAATATTTACTTAGCAAACAGAGAAGAAATACGTACTTATCGTTTTAAATTAAACTGAATTCCCATTGAAATATATTGTATATCGATTTTGACCGATATCATTACGAACTTGTTTCCTATAATCTCCTAAATGAGTTTTTTTCTGTAAAATAAATTTGCACTTTAAACAAACCCAGGATATGTGCCTAGCGGGAGAAATCAAAGAAGTGATGTTCGTAGATTTTTATTTAAATTGGTTTGTAGTGTAATTGACAGATAAATATCTCTCTTAGAAGTTTGTGTCAGAAGCGTTTACTTTGTTATTTCCCGTCGTGGCTTACGAGAAATGTAAATCAAAGATTTATTTGATTATCTTATTCTGTCAATTACAATGCAAATCGATTTAAATAATAAATAAAAAAAATCTACGAACTTCTTTGATCACGTTCACTAGACATGTCTCCCGTATCAATATACTCGTATCAATAAATGGTCAGGACTAAAGTGCAAATTCAATTTACAAAATAATCGTGCCAATGATAAAAATTTATATTAGAAAATAGATTATTTATCAAAAATTAGTTGCTAATTCTCTATTATTAGGTTTAATTAAACAAAGTAGAATGTCTAGTTATTTAATTAAATATTTAAATGTGGTCGAATCTTATCAGGAAATTGTTAATGAGCTTGGTGGTTTAATTTAGCGGATGCCGCGGCTTTTCATTACTTTCATTAATAAATTTTATACAACAATTTATTGTGTAATATTGCTGTTAAAGGCACCCTTCCACGACATGTTTTTCACACCGTAAATATCATCTTTTGCTTTATTAAACAGCTGCATGTCATGCCTTTAAAACATTGATTGTGTCCAAATTTCTATTAGAGCCTGCTGTAATTTTGTATGTATATTCAGAGGTCAGCGATGAGTAGATTCGAATCATACTTATAATTTCTGATACTTATACGCATTCATACTTATTTTAATAGCATACTCTTACTACTCATATTCAAAGTTTGAAATTTTCATGGTACTCATACATAAAAATACTCTCCATGACTCATCGTATACATGAATCACAAACTAAGTATGATTCGCGTACGAACACTACATACTCACAAGAAGGTTGTGTATTTGCACTGCTTGCTGTCTTTGTCTTTTTTGTTTATGTGTCTTTCTTCTCTCTTTGTAAATGCAACAACAACTAAGACTGTAAAATTTGATGAATGATTCAAGTCACTCGAATCATTTATGAGTATTATAGTATTTTTCTAAATTTATGAATCTGAGTTAGTAGGCGTATGAATCAAACATATTTCGAATGGTATGAGTTTGATATCAACGTTGTACTCATACTCATGGCAACCTGTACTTATAAATCAATGTTGTACTGAGTACGAATGAATCAAAGTAGTTGGATTTCAATACTGTTGACTCACTCATACTCAAAATTTCATAAGTACTTATGAGTAGCGAAAAAGCGATTCATTGCTGATCTCTGAATGTATATCACATGATGTCAAATGTCTTTGGAGTGTACAGACATTTGTCGACGCTGAATTAAGTGTGCTATCATCAGCCGGATGAAAGAAATATTTTGTAGATGTAATAAAAATGTTTTTTTATTTAGTTTTGTCTTTATAATAGCAATTAGAAAAGTAATATTTTAAAATTTTAATACAACATTAATGGCTTGTGAATTTGATAAGAAAAAACTTTAAAAATTATTGCGTCATCAGTACTTCAGTGATGCAATCAAAATCGTTTGTAAACGAATGCCGTTGGTGTAATGACCACGCATTGCAACGTGTAGCACGTAGCGTCGTCTACTACACATACTTCTACGATCCAATTCGTGTCAAAAAAGTTGGTAATCATCAAACTATAGTGCTCCTTGTTGCCAGTGTCGGCCTGGCCACTACATATGTGTATACATGCAATTGTACAAATGCCTTTGTATATGTAAAGTCCAATACTGGTATCCAAGAATTTGTGTTCATCGTTTTACTGAACATCTTGAAGGCTGTAAGTAAAAAGTAAATACTGTATGAATTGAATGAATACAAAGAATTTGACCAATATTAGAATAGAAATATCCTTAAAAATATGTTCCTCTCGACATGCTGTGCGTGTTCGAAGTAGATATTAAATGGAGCCTAATACTGTATTTAAAATTTATTTTCAATTTTACCATTGGTTCCTATTAATATGGCACATAATCATTCAGAATTCATCTCTAGTAATAGGAGAAATTCGAAGATATGTATCGAATAATTTATAATTTAATAGCTATTGCGTCAGCCGGAATGCACATTTAAAGAAATAAAGCAAATCTTTATTTGTGTATAGATTTGAGACAGTTTTTCATTTCTAGTGCTCCTTTTTTATACGGTTTACACTACAATCTAGCAAATTACCTTTTGATTATACTCATAATGAGTGTATTAGAGGCTTGCATTACTGCATTCACTTCATTCAATCACGGTATATTCGCACAGAGAGGAACTTATTCAATAATGTTTAACTCCCTTAAACATTAATGCTCTTATAACGTTCCATTATAAAGTGAGGCAATAGAAACAAAAATTTTGCGTTTTATTGACATTTTGCAGGACTTCAGGTTGTAAGCATTGGAAGGACTCAACATCTTCATTATTGTCATTATTTTTTTTTAAGCTTTGAAGGTTTTTAGGTGCAAACTGTCAGACATGTCGATATTTATATGAAGCATTGCAAACAATATTGTGTAATTCGTCCAGTTTCACAGTCGGCTCGGAGAAATCAAGTGCTATCAGATCAGCGTAGTTCAGATTTACCTGATACTCATTTATTGCCCATTTGATGCTTCTTTTTATGCGAAATTAATGAATATGCAGCATAAAGTGTAACATGCTTCAATCGATTGTTTATATGGGTAATACAGAAATGTAAACTTTAAAATAGTCTGGTTTCTTGTGAACCATTTGCAGAAGATCTCAAGTAATCTTATTAATTTGCTTACATTGAGTTTAGAAGATAATAAGTTAGAAATCTCCAAAGATGTGCTCTATGAACTATGTGCTAACAATGGTATCCGTGTTGAAATGCATCATTGTGCTTCAATGCTGTTATAGCAGCAGCGGTCTCCAAATCGTGAGGACATGTTGTCCTTAATAGTGTGATATTAACATTGACAATGGAATATATTGTCGGAGTTCGATACTGACAATATATCGATCCATATCAGATATTTGCTGTCCTGTAAAGATCATAGGTTCTTTGTTGATCTGTTGCATCCTGAATGCGAGAAGCCAATTGCAATTGTACTCGAATTCTTTTATCGATAAAGCTACGGGCGTTTTCACATGGTACATATTGTCAATGGCGGACTACATACATACATACATAATTGGTCATTACAACGCTTTAGTCAGGAATACGGCCTATCTTCAATGGCAGACTGCGTTGAAAACCTTGTCTAGGTTAATGGTTTGCAATGCAGTTCATAAAAATTTAAAAGTTTTTATGGATATTTAGACGATGATATCGGTTTTCGAATCTTTCTAATAATAACGTAAAACGCCGCCAAATCAATAATTATTAGGGTATTTGGGCTATAAAATAATAAGTTGATAAACTTCATTGTACTACTTTTATAATCTTTCTTCAGAATATTAAAAGAAAGGTTTAAAGGGATGAAATCAAAAAAGTTCAGTAGCAGGCGGAATTTCAAAACACTATATAAAATAAAGTACTTTAAATAGCAGAAATATGCGCATGTATGTATATACCATCACTAATAGCTAAAGCTTTGGGTAAAAGAAGAGATAAGAAATTTTTCTACAAAAGAGAACAGAGAGTAATTGAAAGCTTTTCATTCATAAATTTTACTTTCACTAAAGTAATAAGAAATTTAGAATAACGAAATTGGGGGCATTATTGAAGAATTTCTTCTAAAATAAAAACATTTACAAAAACTGAATGAACAAATCATTTTTAGTTGTCAAAACATTCTCGTTGAAAACGTTTATGCTCATATTGTACAACAAAACGCGCTAAATGCTTACAAAATAAGTCCTCTTCACATAGCCAAAGAATGTTAATTTAAGTTGAGCAATATATACGCATGTTGGAATGTATATCTTAACACTGATTTATCGCTGATATTGTGGAGAGTCAAACGTTTTTTGAGAAACCTATTAAATGAAATGGACTAAAACAATGTATACCTGAAGGTCTTTAAAATAAATTTGAAAAAAACTTAAAATTACGAAATTTTATTACAAAAGAATGAGAATATCTAAAAAATTGTGGTTTTGGAAACAAAAATTGAATTTAAAAAATAAATAAAAAAAATTAAAGGACATCAACTCTAAGGGAATTCAAAACTGGAGTATAATTAATTTTAATAAATAAAAAAAATTAAAACGATGTTTAATAAAATAGAGAAGAAAATAATATAAATTTAAACAAAATATTACAAGAAGAAAGCAATGTAATCCGGAACTAAAAATCATTCTCATGAATTTATTTAATTTCACATTGTGAAATTGTGTGTATTACTTCAGAGGTGAAGCTTCTAGCACCACAAATAATAAACTTATATTCAAAAATATAATGTTTTTTGTCCGCATTTCAACTAGCCCTGCTACATTGTTGACCAGAATACCCCTGTGCTCCTCAACAAACACAAGCAAACATAATAATTGCCTTGAAGATTCCGTTTGATAGCAAGTTGCTGTTACATGAGATGGTGCAAAGAATATTCTGTATATCTTACACAGAATTTATTTAAAATTAAAATGTAATAAAATGGTTTCACCATCTCAAATCAGAAGAGATTTTGTGTATTATGACGATTTCCATGCTTCGCTAATAGAAATATATGCATATCGCGCTTTGTTGAAGTGTTCATGAAACGAGATTGTCGTTCTATTTTTTATTGAGTTTTTTTTTAGAAATGTTCGTGTATGTAACAATTTAACAACATACAGCCTATACTGCTTACGCATTTTTACAACTTGCTGTTAAAGTTGGGTTTAGTTAAAGGTAACTTTAGCTCAACTGAACTTTAAAGTCACCTTTAACTTCTTTTCTTTATTACAACCTACTACAATGTCAATAATACTGCTCAATTAAACAAGTGCTTTAAAAACGCAGTGGCGACGACGTGTCTTCTTATTTGTTATGTTTATTCATTTTGTTTATAAATTTTGTCTGTTGAGGTTTCAGCTTTTTTATTTTTGTGTTTTTTGTTTTAAAATAAATAAAATGAATACGCCAATATCCATTTTTATTTGAAAAACTAATTGAAAATAATATATAATATGGGCAGTTCAAAGATAATCTTAACTTTAAAAGTTACCATTAGGATGATCTTCCCTTTAGCTTAATGCTCACTTTTATCTTATTATGTGCACATAATAATGAAAGTCAAGATATCTGCCCGTTAAAATCATGCCTAAGACTATAATTGCGAATAGTACGTGAAACTTTTTTTGCGATCCAAATTAAATCCACATTAAAAGTATATTTCGAACTAAAAGTTATGACTTTAAAAATCATAGCCTTTACTTACTAGTGATCAGTGTTGCAAAATTGAAATTTTGAAATGGTACTGAACTTTAACTGAGAGAGTATTTTTTTCATCAAATGGTACCTTTGTAAGAAAATATATACATTACAACGCTTCAATCAGTATTATTTCCAAGCTTTTCACACCACTTATGTTGTGTGAGTTTATTTTATAAACGAGTGGCGGGTCATACAGTTTAAAGTTGACTCGGAACGACAGATTTTTGGGAAACTTTTTCATGGTAAATTTATTTACTCTGAGTTTTTGTATTTTTTCATATTCCGTTTTGTTGGAGATGTCTGACATTGTGTTTGAACCATGGCCTCACGTCTAGTAGGCCAACACACTATATACTAGACTATTTACTTATTTATATTTAATACGAGCACGTACGTGTTTCTCACATACAAAACAAAAACAGCTGATTCGGAACTTTTTTTTTTGGTCAAACGTCGACTGAACGTAATTGAACATACGTTCGTTTTTAGCATATGAAGAGGAAATTAAATGTTTACCTAAGTTACATTACAGTTCGGTAAGCGTTTCCATTGCTTTTCGCATTCTAAAAACGAACGTACGTTCCAAGGACGTTTGGCTAACCGGGCCTAATGACTAATTCTACCTTTAGCATAACGTTGAATATGTTGCTAACCCATTAGTAGGTGAAAAGCGCAATATATCAAATATGTAATAATAAAAGAGCGTCGCGGGGGTACCGCAGTATTTTTGAAATAGAAAAGTACTGAAAAAAGTACTACAGTACTGAATTTTGCAACACTGCTAGTGATAGTTTTTGTTTTATAATAATTTAAGTTTTTTTTGTACGGTTGTACGGTGTACGGTGGCTGTAGAGCAGTGGTGCTCAAACGCATACTATCATAGTTTTGGTTGTGTTGGTAAAGCAGCGGAGAACAAAATTCAACTTAATTTTTGAGAATCGTACACTGGGAAAATAAAAAAAAAATAAAAAATTGGTTTATTGTGTTGCGTGCATGTTATTACATGATGAACTTATGTATGTATGTATGTATTGATGAATATATTGATGTATGTATGTATGTATTGATGAATATATTGATGTATGTGGGTATGTATGTATGTATTGATTAATATATTGATGTCTGTGGGTATGTATGTATTGATTAATATATTGATGTATGTGTGTATGTATGTATTGAAGAATATATTGATGTGTGTGTGTATGTATGTTTGGTACATCCGGTTCGTCAACCATGAATTTTAAAAAAAAATCTGCTTTTAATTGCAATAATTTTAAAGTCCTATCATTCCCTTTAATGTTGTCGAAAAATCTATGGCTAGCCTCGTAATATCTTTTTGTAAAAAAAAAAAAAATAATTACGACATAAAGTGCGATAACACACATACATTGTGCATTACCATCCATACTCTCTATAAAAAAGAAATCATATTCCCAATTTTCATCAAACATTTTGCTGCGTGTATTTGCAAAAAACAAAAAATCATTCAAAAAATTTGTGTAGCGAGGTCTTGATTCATCAAGTGCTAAACATCAACTGAATTTATTTTGTTCTCTGAGTTCAACACAAAAGAACAAACAAAGCAACAAACACACGATCAATATAAGAAACCACACAAGTAAGCTTATAGTGTAGGTGTGTCAACGCAGCGTCAGCAGAATTTTCTTTGCCTATCACATGTAATACGAAATTTGGATTTTGAGCATCACTGTTGTAGAGGGATTAATTTTTATTCTCTTAATGATTGTAATTCATCATTAATTATTTATAATATTTTTTTTCTAATTTTTCTAATTTATCAATTTAAAATAATATTTTTAATTATTTATTATGATGAAATCATAAATTATAATAAATATTAATAACGCTATGCAACAAAATAAAAAAATTAAATACACACAGCTAATGAGATAGTGTAAGTTGTTAGTTTTGTTGAACAATAGAACAATGTCCAAAATATAAACCTTATGGACCTTTTTGCCTTATATGCTATGAGGTTTTATGAGGTAAACTTGGCAAATACGAATTTTTTTTTCACATTTTTTCAAGTTTGTCCGTTCATAGTAGCAAACTTTAATTAAAATATACAAAATAAGTGTTTATATTCTTAACGTGCGTTATCTTGTGAAGAGATCGTTTGATGACATCGGCCAAAAATTACCATATTTATTATATACATATAAGTATATACATATACATTTTTTCAAATGAACTATTAGTTCAAAAATTTTCCGAATTTTTTATGGATCTTGTTTGTTTATCAGAAAATGTGTCAATTTTACGTTTTTTCGACCACCAGCAGTGGGCCAATGTTTCCGCAAAGAGAAATAATAATTTTGGCAAAAAACATAAATATTAGCCGACCTCTCTGCTAGTCGTGCAAACGTAAAATTGACACATTTTGCGATAAACAATCAAGATCCATCAAAAATTCTGAAAATTTTTGAACTGAAAGTTCATTTGATAAGATGGCATATATAAAAAATATAACACGACTGTTATGCTTTTTAAATAATAACTACGGTAATTTTTGTTAGATTTGATCACATGAAGTGACAATCTCTTCACAAGATATGATGAGATTGTCATCGCTCATTTTATATTTTTTAATTAAACTTTTCAATTAAGAATAGCTAAACTTAAAATCATATTTACCAAGTTTACCCGATCAAAACTCATAACATTTAAGTTTGAATCATATGTTTATGTATACCATTTTAAAGGCTCATCTCTCCCCTTTCCAAAAAATTTTGGATTTTGAAAATAAGTTAAAAACTATTTGGGTAATCAATAAATTTGTGTGAAAAGATCAAAAATACCGTTTTTGTCAAATAAAACAAGTTTGGAGGTTTCGAGAAATATAAAAAACATATTTTTGAGTTCACAACCAATACTATGTCATTAGCTGGGTGTATTTTGACTGTCGCACAAGAATTAATTATAAAATATATTATATTAGCAGAAAAAATATAAAACACTCGAAATATCATTATAAACCACTTGGTGATAATCAGCGAAAAAAACAAGAAGGGCACATTACAATCACGCAAAGAAGAAAGAAAAACATAAAAATATTCATTTAATGATACAACAAAAAGAAAAAAAAAGAAAAAGTATTTAATGTACTCAATAGCCCATTATGAGCAAGGAAAAAACAATTAAATACATTTTGTAATATAATCTGCATTACTACCATCACCACACTTTTGTCTTTTTGTGTAAGAATTTGTGTCCATCCAATAATATTTCCATTAAAACCGAAAGTTCAGTTACTGAACAAATCGTACTTTAAACTTAAACTCGTACAGAAAAAGCAAAGGAGACATATTTTCAAAATATTTACTATTTAAGTGCTTTAACCTATATGTTAGGAAAACTGTTAGTTTTTATTAAAAGTTCAACTTTTGTACATACATACAGTGCACAGCAAAAGTCTTACTGCGGCAATATACGAGTATTTTAGAAATTTCATGAATTTTAGCCAAAAGTTTGTATAAAAATGTATAGTTTTTTATATTTATTTTATTAATTTATTTCTCTTTTATTATAAAACAAACAATTTTTAATGTTTTGCATAAAACAATAGAAAAATAAGGAAAAGTTTCAGATGACTCCTTAGGTACCCCCAAGGAGAACCCTGAGTAAATTTAAAATTCAAAGGCCTAATATATGAAAATGTTATCCCTTGTATTTAGTAGAATATCCCTTTAGATCAAGCACTCCATTTAACACATTTGGAATTGAATATACAAGTTTTGTTTAGTGTTTTCTGGTGGCACCATGAGCAAGCTTTTCGGTTAACTTTTGTTTGAGGTTTAGTGATTACATAACCGTTCTTTCAAATGATCTCCCCCTAATACTCTCTTGAAGTCATATAGGGTCTTTTTGGAAGAGTATTAAGCCTGTGGGGACTGTTTTTGTCAAAATATATTGCCGTACTAAGACTTTTGCTGTCCACTGTATGTACATACATATGTATACATTAATACTGTTATTATACGCACAATAAACTGAACAAAGTGTTCACTGTCACAACAAAGGCAAAAATTACTGCTACAAACTTGTCTTTGTACCAACGAAATGTTTTGCATTGGCCGATAAAATCAAGCCATATTCATTTAAATTTATAAATTTTCTTTTATTTTAAAGTTTAAACATTTCTACCCATTTCAAGAATTTTCGGGGACGGGCAGAAAAAGTATTGTCAAGATGTAACACATTATAAGAGTACAAAGTACTCGTATTGATGACAGAGTATAATTTCATATAAAAACCTTTAGAGAAAGAAAAATAAAAAAACTACAAAGAGATGCTCGGATTGCACGAAAACTTGAAAAGGATACATACAAGTTCGTTCCAGGTTCTTTCTAGTCTTTAAGTGATGAAATAAGCATTTGAAAAATTTAAAAAAAATCGATTTAACAACTTTTAATTGAAATTTGACGTGACACATCTTAAGACTTAAAGACCAATTGAATAAAGTTTTATTTTCCGATAAATTTAACAGTTTGCACTCAGCACCGTTTCGGACGTTACCTACCAGTAACAATTGATTTTGATTACATAATAAAAGAAAGGTTAAAAAATTCTTTGGAAATAATTAATGGTAAATTACGAAAACACAACACTGTCTTGTTACTGCAGAAATCTTTTCTATTCGACGCTTCAGTAGGAACTGAGATCTTGCACATTACTTGTCTTGGTTATCGGATTTCTTTATTATCGGAACAAGTTTCCCACTTCATTGAGCCATACCCTTAGGCTTTGGACGCCTAATCCACTATATCTACAATTTGCTCAACGGATCAGAGAAGTGTACAGTCTGTCGTGGACGCACTTAAAAAAAAAATTGGTTGACGTCACAGAAGTCGTTGTCAAAAATCTAGATATGATTGGGAGAAACCCAGAGGAATTTTTTACTGGAAATATCAATGGAAATTTTTGTTGTCCGAACAGTACAGTTACTTTAAAGAAAACAATTTTATTATTTGCTTGTGTTGTACTATCAGACTACAACTAATATGACAGACGTAGCTTCAACAATATGACCGTTTTCAACGATATGCCTTATGATGTTTCTTTTACATTTTAGTTTTTTTTATTGTTTATAATAAAATTGGATTAGTATCAGCTAATTATCCCTTTAATTTTATCCCGTATTCTAGTAGGTAGTGTGTTGGTTTATTAGATGAGAAGCCACGACTTATGCCCAGCGTCACACATCTTCAACAAAATGAAATGCGAGTACCGAAATCCTTCGGCGGCTTTCTCTCAGCAGATTTTCGGCAAAAACGCTAAGAGCAAAAAAATTGGGTTGTAGTGACCAAGTATGCTCATACATATGTATTATATTTTTTCATATGCTGTTTTGCCTTATATATTTTACAAAGAAACTTCTACTGGTAAGGTAATATCATCGGGAATAAATTTTTTAAATTTATTTTTTAAAAAGACGCGTAACAAACTTCTCTCATTCTACTAACAGAGAAATCCATGTCCATGTATATCTTGTTCTTATAATAACTTGCTAACTGTTTCTGCATCAGATATTTTGCCACAAGTTTATCTTTTCGTGATGATTCTGTATAATTTAATTAATACAGTAATACTCTTTGTAAAATGATTTTCTATTTATTTATTTAATTTCACCATAGTACTTGTTTTATTTTGTGTTAACTCTGTTTAGAGGTTGAAAATATCAAGAATGTAAGTAAATGTTGACACAAAAAAAAATCATTAAAAAAGTGAAAGTATTGTTACGTTTTTAGCTTTTTAAAAACGTTTAAAATATGAGTTCGTAGAAATAAAAATAAAATAAGTTCGTGTTTAGTTTTAAATAAATTCTTTATTGTTCGCACAATTTTATGTGCCACTTTTCACAACTTTATGTAACAACAACAATTTGCTTAGTTCGTTATTCTTCTTTACACTTCTGCTTGCGTAATCACTAACAACTGTTCAGTAGAACTTCACAACGGCGCTCTTCACATGCAACGCGTCTTCACACAAGACTGTGTGATTTCTTACTACTCGTTGTCTGCTTTGTCTTGCCTTTTTATATGCTCACGTAAAGAGTCTGATGAAGGTTCTTGAAGTCGAACGTTCGTGGTTTCGCTTTTCCGAGAACTCTTTCGCGACTTCATTGTTGTTTGTGTATTTTGTTCACATTGCTAGTTGATGCGTTTTCGCTTACTTGTCTATCCCCTTTTCTTACTTGTAAGAAGTTCGTTGTATTTGTTTGTGTAGCTATTGCTCATTTTAATGTTAAACGATGTTACACCGTTTCCATTTTCGTAACAGTACGTATTATACTTGTGACAATAATACACCAAAAAAAATTGGAATTTAATGTTTGATACTTTTGTTAATTCACTTCTACTTTTCGTTTTTGTTGAAAAATTTAAACTTTGCAGTACAATTGTCTTTTAACTAAGGGTACATATGACCAAGGTTTGTAAAAAATATCAGCGTTCAGCATTTCCAAATATTCCCTTCTTCCAAGGTTATTTAGAACGCAAAAAAGTTTTCATTGCATTTGTTTTCTAACAAACAAGCTCTTTCAATAAATTTAAATTTTCCAACAAATTTAATACAAATAACACGAAATGTTTTTAAATTTGATATTTTATTAGTCCCGGGCAAATGTAGCAAACAAACACAAGCAGGAGAAATAGCAGAGACACCGGCATCCGGTGATTTCTTTTAAAATTTTGGTAATTTTGTAGAAACAAGTTTTTTTTTTAAATTTTCTCTTTCCAGAAATAAATAGTTTTTTTTTTAAATTACAATTTTAATTAAATCCTTTCAATCAATTTCTTAGCAACCGTTAGTGCTAAAATTTCCATTTTACTATCATAACCAAATTTAAAAATTCCGAGTTATTTCTTAAATTTACTCTGTTGCCTACAAACTATAAACTTGAGTCGCTATAACTTCAAAACTGCTCAACAGCAATATTCTGTGTAAATTTTAAAAAAGTAATTAAATTCTTACATAAGTCTTAACCATATTTGGCCAATAATGTAAATGTATTGTGTTATAATATTATTTAGAAATAAAAGATTTAAAATTAGATTTAATGAAGAAATGTTATTTCATCCGAAAGCAAAATGCATTGAAATACGTACTCGTATAAATTTTTTTTGCAATATTTAACAATATTTTTCTAGTTCAACCCATCATTGCATCGTTCTTATAATTTATGTTCTACCAAAGAAAATAAAGTATAAAGAATGTGCATTTTAACATATTTTGGAATATTTTTCAAAAATATTTCATGACGCGGGGGGAAAGATAGAGGGGAAGGATACAAAAACCAAGAGCGTAACAATGAGTTGTTCTCATCGTGCGTTTTTTATTTATTTTTCTGGTGTTAAAAACAGACGTCGGCACCAATGTCCCTCAGGGGCAGAACATCTTCGGCTTTTTACACACATAGGACACGAACATCAAGAGTGTTCGTTAAAAAGAGCGTAAAAATCTTCAGCTTTTAAAGAAGAAGGTTCATGTCGCTTTTTTCAGACTTCAATTATACACCCAAAGAAATATCACAGTAGTATTCACTAATATCAATGAGAAATGATTTCGATTTTTGGAAGAATACTTGCCAAGTTAAATACGGTGTTTTTAGGGATATTTTCCGATCACATATACATATCATTGGGTTAATAAGTAGACTTGACATTATTACTAAAAATTTTCCTCTAGGTTAACACATGCCTATGGTTATGGATTAGTGAGTGATAGAGAGAAAATAAGTTGAGAGAATTTATTTATTTACAGCCTTATAAAAGTGTTAGTAATATACTCTATTTTTATTTTCATTTCATCAACATACATCTGTAAAGCTGTCTATCTTTGGCTTAATAATTTTATATAAATAAAAAAATAAAAAATCGATTTTATTATTAAAAGAACATAAAGCTATCCATCTTTGGGTTAAAAATTAGGCCATGTTTTTTAGATAAATAAAAATAAAAAGAATAAAAAACCATTGCTTATTAAAAAAACAGGCATTCCAAAGCATTTAAAAAAAATTATACTATGGGACAAAATCAAATACGCCCAGCTAATGACATAGAACATTTTTAACACAAAATATTCTTCGAGTGTTATTCTGAAATAAAATGATAAAGCATTCGATCGACAACTAAATCAAAAAACACAAGAATACATACACATGTACATACGTACGATGAGAGCAACACATTGTTACGCTCTTTGTTTGTGTTCATTTTCCTTCTGTCTTCCTCCCCCCTCATCGGGAAATGATTTTTAAAAAGATTTTGGTGAGAGCGGGTCGTAATGTTACGACCCGCCATAAGAAATTTTACTTCTACATGATGCGTATTCTTTATATCCATATTCTTTGGTTCTACACATTTTATTTCACTTTACCACTGCGTGCTTCCCCTTTTTCTTTTCTTTCACGTTGTACTTTACAACTCCATTATGTACAGCTATTTTTTTTTTTAAATTCTGTATACAAAGTATGACATAAACGCCAGTAGTTGCTTTTCTTCCTCTTTTCTTGAAATGGAATTAAATTTTTTTACCTTTTTGCAATATTATCTTTAAGTCAACGTATACAATAAACTTCTAAATTGACGTATACGCACATATACTCTGGTGTTTCAGTCTACATAATTAAATGCGAAGGATGTTGTATATAAAGTAACTTGATGCAATCACATTTCACACTGTTAAACTTTCACACATTATCTTTGGCCGAGAATGAAATATGAATTACACAATCGAATACATTACATACATACATTCCCTATGGAAATTAACAAAAGAAAAAGAAATAATTATTCTCAAAAAGTAAAACAAAATTTAAGAAATTAGCGGTAAATTTACAGTATCACGTAGAGGTTCAACTGTAACCTTATTTTATTTATAGTATGTCTGTAGAAGTCGCCGGAGTATAGTAGGTAGTGTGTTGGCTTATTAGACGTAAATCCAGGGTTCGAGTCCCAGGTCAGACATCAAAACAAAGTACAAAAACTATTTCTTCGGCGAATTCCTCTCAGCAGATTTCTGGCAAAAACTCTGAGAGTAAATAAAATTGCGATGAAAAGTTTCTCAAAAATCTGTCGTTCGGAGTCGACTTTAAACGGTAGGTCCCACCACTCATGCATAAAATTAACACACACAACATAAGTGGTGTGAGAAACTAGGTCGTAATCCTGACTGAAGGGTTATAATGACCAATTATGTTATGTATGTCTGTACTTTTTTCCATTGCCATCCATTCCATTGTTATAATATTAAAACACTGTTAATTTCTTTTATGCATAATTTTATTTTTGGGAAACAGCCGCTAGTGCGACTGTCCCCTTGAATGGTCGCAATTAAACTTAATTGCTTAAAACTAGTTGTATCATAACTAACTATACACTACGCTTATGCATATTATGGGAAAATGCTTAGACAGCATATTCCACGAGTTGTTTATTCTGGGCATATAATGCAGTGTGGACAATATCAACAAGAACGCGTTGATATTAAGTTGCATACAAAAGGTATGGCAACTTAGACTAGTCAAACACACTACAATGTAAATACAATCAGCGCTAAAATTTTGGCCAAAAATCCATAACTTCTGCATTCCTTTGACCCTTTCTCTGTCCCCATACAAAAAAATGTTATGCCGTACGCCTAAAATTTTATTTTTGTTTAAAACGGGTTTTATGCACTGCTTTTCATTTCTTTAAAATATTTATTTATTTTATTTATTTATTTATTTATTATTAGTCATATCACAACAAGATAATAATCTTATAAATGAAAGTGCTATGGGAGTACATCAAAGAAAGAAAATAATAACAAATCATTGATTATATATGTAATGAAATGTTTGAAATAATGTAGAAATAAAAATGAATAAGAACGTGTTAAAATAACGGGATATAGCAATCGACATACAAAGGGATAAAAAATGAATATATGTAAAAAATAAATTAGGAAAACTACAAAGAACGATATATACAAATATAAAGAAATATACAAACAAAGTAAAAATATATTCATATACAAAGATACAATGAAATTTAAAGATAAATTAATTTAAAAAATGAAAAATTAAAAATAATCATTAATAGAAATAGAGAAAAAAAATTCACAAAAAAAAAACAAGATATGCTAAAAACTACTTAAACAGAATGTATAGCTCCTTTTTGAACTTAGTTGCATTGCCTATGTTCTGAATATAATTAGGTAGTGTATTCCAAAGACTGATGGTGTGTATAAAAAACTGGCGTTGTGACAAAAGCGTCCTATGTCTGTGTTGGATAATCTTCATACCGCGGTTGGATCTAGCAAATGTAATCCTACTAAATAAGTATATTGGCTCTTTTAAAGTAATAATCTTATGGAGGAGAATAAGGCATTTTATATTTAATAGATTATCAAAATTAACTCCGAATATCCGGTATGAAAATTGTGATATATGGTCTCGACGTCCCCTAATAAAAACATATCTGGCTATATTATTATAAGCCAGGTTGAGTTTCCGCCTATCGTCAGTATCACAGTTTGCGAAAATTTCACATCCGTATAAAAGGACAGGAATCAAATACGTTTTAGCCAGTTGCATACGTATGACAAAGGGAGTCGAATCTATAACAGCCCACAAGTTCCTAAGCATACCATAAACTTTACCAACGATGACGTTAATGTGGTTAGACCACGTTAGCCGACTATTAAAGATAACACCCAGATTGGATGCTGATTCAACAAAGTCAATTTTATTCCCCCTGATAATAATATCCGGCACAACAAATGCTCTCTTAGTTCTGGAGAGCAATAAACATTTAGATTTAGAGGGATTTATACAAAGTCCATTGGACCTAGCCCAGTTGTCAATTTTTCGTAAATCACAGTTGATGGTGTCTATACATAGTTGGATATCCTCTATACGCGTGCTTCTATAGAGCTGAACGTCATCAGCGTACATATGTACGCTACAATTATCCAAAACATCAGGCAGGTCGTTAATGTATATACAGAACAAGAGAGGTCCTAATATTGATCCCTGAGGAATACCTCTTCCAACGCTTAGCGAATTCGAGATCTTGCCGTTAAGGTAAACTCGTTGTGATCTGTTCACAAGATAAGAACGTATGAGATTACAAGCTGAGTTAGAAAAATGAAGGAGGGTCTGTAGCTTCCTCAATAATATTTTGTGGTCAACCGTATCAAAAGCCTTGGTGTGATCCAGAAGAACTAAAAACGCTATGTAATTTTCATCTAGTTCCAACCTAAGGTCGTCAACTACATTGACTAAAGCAGAAGTGCAGCTCCTAGCTTTCATAAATCCCGACTGCTTATCAGATAGGAAGTTATTACTCACGAGATAACTATTTATTTGTTTAGCCATGAGATTTTCCATTACTTTAGACAGGAATGGAAGAATGGCAATTGGCCTGAATTCATTGTTGGATTTAGGAATGGGAATGGTTTTCGACTGTTTCCATTCATCAGGAAAGGACGACATAGTTAAAACTGTATTGAATAAATGAGTCAAAAACGGCAAAAGTCTAGGTGACAAAGCTTTGAAAAACAGAGGATCTAAATCATCAGAACCAACCGCATTCGATTTTACCGAAGATAAGCATTCCAAAACCTCGAGCTTATTAACACAACGAAAACTAAATGGATTTTCAAGCGGAACAAAACAAAGGTCATTATATATGTCACTATCAGGGGTCGGAACACTGATATTAACAAATTTATCATTGAGAGCGTTAACATCGACATCAGCAGAAGTATTATGACACTTTTTTCCAACACCAATATCACGGATTAACTTCCATTTAGCCTTATTATCCAATGCGGAAGCGAACTTCCCGACGTAAAACAATGTTTTTGCAATCTTAATGCGTTTGGTAACCTCACTACGAGCTGACCTATGGATGGCTTTCAGATCGTCCGTTCTGAACCTCTTCCATCGCCTGTAGGCAATGTCGCGTTCAAAAATTAAAGCTTTAATTTCAGCATTAAACCACGGTTGGTGTTTGGCTCCAACAAGTTTAGTTCTGACAGGAACACAACTGTCATATAGCAGACGAACATTTTCCTGAATTAGTGCCACCTGGTCAATTACATAATCTAGTGAGTAGATTTGGTTCCAACAGATATTATCAACACTACTATTCAAAATTGCAAAATCGATACTTTTAAAGTCACGGTATGTGATATGCCTGTCCACAGGACTCATAGGCAGATTATAAGTTAAGAAAAGAAGATCGTGGTTGGAAAAGCAAGACGCTGAGATTTGATCATATAAAAGTACGTTAGTCATACCATTAACAAATACAAGATCAATTAGACTACTGGAAGTAGAATGGAAGTGAGTTGGTAAGGACACATTCACAGGATTAAGATGGAGAGACAACATTGAAGCAGTTAACGTATTATCTAGTAAAAGATTATTATTAAAGTCACCAATAATAATAATGTCGTCATATAGAATGGAAATTTCCTCAAGAATAGAAATAAAAGGATCAAAATTTATGTTGGAATTCGGTCTATAAACACAGCCTAATAAAACATTCTTCTTATGTGTGGGTGAAATATCAAGAAATAAATATTCAATTTGACTACCAATTTCAGTCATTAATCTTACTTTACACGGAATACCGTTTCGAACATAAATTGCAACTCCGCCACCCTTTGCCCTCGTTGCCGTATTGTTAACTAAGATTTTCCTGTCTGACCGGAAAAGCTTAAAGCCCTGTATACTGTAAACTGAATCCTGAACATCCAGAGGAAACCAAGTTTCGGAGACGCAAATAATGTCGATTTCAGCTGCTACGAATAAATGCCTAAATTCATCAATTTTAATTAATTTGAATATTAAAATATTTCATTTCAGTAATGTAGAAACGGGTTTTCTTAGAAAAAAGTGTGAATCATAACCAGACGTTCTGTGCACACATATGATTAACACAGTTTAAAAACAAAAACAAACAAAAATAGCGGAATATTTAAACTGTGCGAGATGGGTGGCTATGTTTGGAATTTCTCGATATATTTTGGTAAGGGATAAGATTATTTAGGAACTATTGTTGCTTCACTAGCCGAGGGTTTTTTGAACGAGGGAAGACTAATAGTTGCTGATAATTGGTACAGCAGTATTCCTCTGACAATGTTTTTGAAACAAAAAAGGACAAATTACTGTGGAACATTGCGATCAAATAGAATAGAACTACCAAATTTGAAAACTGTTAAATTGAAAAAAGGACATCCCTTTGGAAAGAAAAGTATTTCCGGTATTCGAGTGATGAAGTTTCAGGATAAGACGGAAATATACACGATTTCAACTTTTCATGGTCCCGATATGAAAGACACTGGAAAAATTCACAAGGATAGAAGTTGCTGAAGGCTTCTGTAATATTAGATTATAATCGTGTAAAAGGTGGTGTGAATCTTTCCGAACAGATGATATCCTATTAAAGTCCAGCTCGTAAAAGCGTTAAGTGGTATCGTAAGATATTTTTGAATGTGTTTTAGTGATAACCATAAATACTGAAATAACATTTTTGGTGATAACAATTTTATAAATATATATGTAAGAATTAAAGAATTGAATTTTTGTTAATTTGTTGGTAGTTTTTAATAAATAAAAGTGAATTCATTATTTTTTCGTTATTAAAAAAACGCCTTCTTTATTTCCATAAAACTTCTAAAGTAGAAGAGTTAGGCATGTGGGGACTTGGCATAATGTAAAGTAATGCCATCTCCACTCGTTTAGTTTCTTAAATTGATTATTTCTCTCATCTATTAAAATAAAAACCTTGAAAAAAATACCATGTGTGAATACCATGTGATGCACAAGCATATGAAACCAACTTGCTGTGATGTACAGGACAGGGAAAGGGTTAAAAAAAAACTAAAATTTTGTATACAAATGAAAATGGTAGTGGTTTAAAAGTATAATTAGACACTGGGTGTGGGATTATTCATGTTTTAATTCATATGTTAATCTTTTATCTTATATTCTAGGGAAGCAAACGACTGCTTAAAATTCGTATTATAAACTATATGGAGAAGACTCTCAGTAAACTTTGACTAGAAATACAGACGGCTTAAAACGAAATTGTAGTTGATTTCAATGGATTTGAGTGATTTAACATTTGTTATCGAACAGTCGTTGGGTGCGGTCGTATTTTTTATTTTTTTTTTTTTGTTTTGAGACCATTACTCAAGAAATTACTGCTATTCAGGCTATGCATTGCGTTGGAATACAGGAAATATAGTTTTACTGCTTTGCTTTCAGACTAATTTCAACTTTTATTCGAAGCAATGAGAGAATTATTGTTAACAGTGAGAGGATTTGAACTATTATAACTCGAATAAATGTTTAAGTGGTACCATTGATAAAGAATTATTGAAGTGTTTATTTTTTATTTGTTTCGCTTATATACTTTGCTGCCGCTGTCATTATAATAATTAATACACATGCAGCGTAGCTTAGCTTAGCTTATTGAAATATTGTTGGGTTACTGAGTTGTGTTTTTTGTGTTTATAGCATAACACTGCAAATATCATTACTTCCCCTGTTGCATCATATCTGAAACAACGTATACAAGTATGCATTGAGATCATAGATATTCATGGAGATGTCACAAATGTAAGCCTAGAAAGGAATCAAACAGCAATGTAATACATCATACTATTATTGACAATATACTCAACAAAAACAAAATAAAAGAAATGGTGATGATAATTTAAGGACCATTATTACAACTTGCCGTTAAAGTTGGGTTCAGTTAAACGTAATTTAAGCTAAAGTGACCTTTAAACTCACCTTTAACATCTTTTCGTTATTACAATCTAAAGATAAAATAAAGTTAACAATTTCGATAACATTGCTCAATTGAATAAGTTTTTTTTAAACACAGTGGCAACGTGGCAGTTTCAAACAAAAATTTAACTTTAAAAGTTAACTATAAGTCCCTTTTTTTCCTGCTGAAAACCATGGTGAGACTCATTGATATTGAACTACACCAGTCCCTAGATGGAAATCTTAAATCTAGGCAACAGCATGCATACAATAAGGGGAGGTCTGTTAACACTGCATTACATAACCTGACGTGTACGATAGAGAGAGATCGCTGGCACGGCAGGAGTATACCTTTTCTGCTTTTCTGGACAAGGAGCCTTCAACAGCGTGGAATTAGGTGCTATTTCCGGCGCACTGACAAGACTGAGTGTACAGGACACTCTGGTGAACTAGATATCCAGACTACGTTGCGGGAGAACAATCTATCCGACGCTGGGTTGCTCGCTCATCACCAGAGGAATGGGAAGGAGAATTCCACGCGGAGGAGTACTCTCCGCCCTCCTCCGGAACCTGGTGATGAATGAGCTGCTAGTGATGTTGGAACACGTTGGATGTGTGGAGATGAGGAGGATGAGACTGTTCTTCACCTACTGTGCACATGCCCGGCACTTGGTCGGAGGAGAAAGAGGGACCTGGGTGCCTACTACATGGAGGATCTAGATGAACTGTCATGCATGGATGTTGGCAGTCTAAATCGCATCATCCAAAGCTCCGAGTGGTTCCTGGACTAGGGGAGAATGTAAAACTGTGGTATCACAATGGGCCCTGTGACCGCTCATGACTCCATCGAGGGGAGAGCCACTTCTACCTACCTACCTACCTACGGGTAGGATGATCCTCCCTTTATCTTAACGCTCAATTCTACCTTATCGTTCACTTATAATAATGAAAAACAATTTATCTGCCCGTTAAAAACCTCCCTTTAGTTAACAGCAAGTTGTAATAATGGCAGTAAAAATAAACATCGGACTTTTAAATCTGACGTCATGACATTAAAAGGTGGTGTAACATCAATCAACACATGATAACATCAAATTATATTAAAGATAACTTCAGCTCGATCGACTGAAATGGACCTTGACTAAACTGCAAAGTATTGATTGCAAGAACACACAATAATATTTCAGACTTAAATAGATATTTTGAAAGTATTTATAAAATGTGGTCTTTATAAAAATTTTGGATTGGGTCGCCAGTGTTTTTTGAACATAGTATACTGCATATATATACGTTATTTTTTATGCAAGTTGGGCAATCCCTGGTTTTTGCAAACACTTCATACTTCGAAATTTTGGCTTGCAAAACTAGTGCTCTAGTTCATTGTTTTGTCATAATTTTTTTTTTTTTTGAATTTAAATTGTTTTGAATTTAAAATATTTAAAACCAGACACGTACACAGCAATATCATGGTTTTAAATATTCATTCATGTTTTGAAATTATCCACCGCAGACAAGACAGGTTAACATTTTTTGTGGTAATTTTTTCAATTCTTACAATTTCTAAATTCCATGCATTAAAAGACGTAAATGCTCTGGCATTAGCGTACAGCATTACCATTAAAAGCACAATTGAGATTTATTCATTAAAAGCAAAGATTTACAAATTGAAAGTTTAATAAAATTATTTATTGCACTGACTTGAATTATCCAAAGATAACATGCTGTACACATTTGCGAATTTCATGAACAGTAAATAATGTTTCATAAAAGCAATAAAATTTTGTAAAATTTTGGTATGAATTACAAAAAATAAATCTCAAAATTTTACGAAAATGCTATCTCGTATGAATCGAAATAAAAAATTAACAGTTTGTAGAGTCTGTATGCCCATTTAGTGATTTCATTAAAGTACTAAGCACCTGCCTTTTAATTAATGAGTGAATGGGAGGAGAGAAACAAAAGAACAAAACAAAACAAAATTATTGTATAATAAGATAGTGGATGAGTTTAAAAATGAAGACGAGTTCAATAGCCAGAATGCTCACATCACATCACACATTAACAATAAAAATATTACGGAATTTAAAAAAAATATATTTAACTGTGTTACCAAATATTAAAAGAAACTTAAATTTAATTTCTCTTGTGGAAAATTTTAAAATGTGTGTTGATTAGGAAAAAAGTCTCTTCATTACACTTTTTATGGTTAAAAAATGTGGAAGAACCGTCCCACTTGTGCCATTTAAGGGTAGGTTGGGCTTTGTATTAAAAATGATACATTTTCATTAATTCAGAAAAATTTAGATGCCTGATATTTTTTCAATTCGTTAGTATTGTTATCGCCATTATTTGAAACCAAATAAAAATGGAATTTTAAAACTTCATAATTCTTGTTTATGTTCATTT
This sequence comes from Sarcophaga carnaria, assembly GCA_958299815.1. NCBI lineage: Eukaryota > Metazoa > Arthropoda > Insecta > Diptera > Sarcophagidae > Sarcophaga > Sarcophaga carnaria. The sequence continues at coordinate 68,059,010 of OY283149.1, read as the reverse complement.
TTGATACATACGACTTTCCCAAGGATTCTTTTGTGTTGTGTTTGAAATTTTTTTTATGTTTTCAAAGGGTTTGTGAAGTTTTATGGTAAATAATACATTATTTATGATATTTGAGAAGGAATTGATAGTTAAGTGCTGGATGAAAGTGAAAAGGTTGAATTTTCTGTTCTGGATGTCTGCTTGAGATTGATTGAAGTAGTCGTAGTCTAGTATGAAGCGTGTTAAATTATTCTACATCAGACCAAGCTTCAAACCTCAGGTCAGATATTTCCAATTTACAACAAAGGTTGTAATGACTGATTTTGTATGTATGTATGTAATTTTTATGCTGCTGAAGACTCTGAAAAAAAAGAAAACAGAAGCTCGTCCAATGAATTGATGAAAGTATTGGCAGCAACAAATATGACAATGGGATCTTTATAACCAAGGATGGTGCTATTTGGAACAGGGAACCGTATGCCTTTAGTAGCTTGGGAAGAGAAAATATTAGCAATTTTCACGCAGATTGCTAGCAGCTGTTTCCTGAAATGTTGTAGAGTCTTTCTTACTGACATGAAGTGTTTGATTTTTATGTAAAAAACTATGCTACAATGTCCAAAATTTTGGCGTAAATTTCATAAAAATGGTAATAAAATGTAATAATATAAAATAGTTTTATTGAAATGAATTAAAATAAATAAAAATATTTAAATTTCTTAGCAAAATGTATCAATAATCGTGACAATTCTATGTTGCTGCAAGTATGTATCAAAAGTAATGCATAAGCTAGAATTATGAATTATTTTTAAGACTCGATCTATGGTTAAAAAATAAAAAAAAGTACTGTGCCGAAGTTTGAGCTGTATTGCTTACAAAGATATTCAGCACTCCATGTTACCAGAATTTGAGATAAACATATATTAAGGTTACACCCATAAAAACACTTCAAAGCACACTTATGAAAATTTTATACACATGTATTGTAAATTGAAATATTATAGAAGCAAAGATCAATGGAATTTTCGAACACTAACACAATTTATACCAAAAAAAAATGAGGTAGACTTTTCAAGTACTTACGCACGGTATTACAATTTTCTTATTATTATTATTTTTTTTTTTTTTTTTTGTAAAACATATTCACTTGTATTTATGAAAAAGTCTAATAAACAAAAGCTACAAAAACAAAAACAATAGACTTGATTACATGATCAACAAATAAACAAAAATATAGCAACAACATCAATATAAAAAAAGGATAATCAAGTAAACAAACAGGCAACAATAACAATGCAAGGACAAACGCAAACAATAATAACGTAAACAACATGTTTATATTTATATAGATTTTCACAAACCAAGAAAGAATAAGGAAAACTTTCTGGTGACTCCATATTCTGCACCTTAAGCCGTCAATACACCCAAACATACTGCTGCTAATCTAAAAATGTGATTTGCCTACAAAAGGTACCACATACTGTTCCACAAAGTCACGATATAATTCCATTCGGAATAACCGATGGTACAAATTTAAACATTTTAAATTTTAAAATTCCACTATAATTGTAATTCCTAATTAATGGTATACTTTATATTTAATTGAATTTGAAATATATTACTCATACGCATCATATTACTTGTGCATGAATGATTACGTTGAAAAGTATGCAATAAGAAATTTGATTATGTCGTGCATGAAACTAATGGCATTAATTATTTAATATCACTCATACATCACATACTTGTCATTGCGAATTTTACGTATTAATTATGTAATATAATGTAAGTGAATACTTACAATAATTATATTATAAATCGATCCGGTACATTTAAAAATTTATGACGGTACTTTTCATTTATGTTTATGTTACTTTTTGAATAGTTTTAATTCGTGGAAGATATTTAAATTGGATTATAATAGCCGCTGCTTTAACCAAAAACAACATAAGTTCCAATCAAAATCTTGGTATAAATCCATTCTAAAATTAGTAAAGCAATTGAAGGAAGGTATAAGATGTGAGTGGAATAACATATCTTCAGACTTTTGTTAAATTTTCTAGTTGTCAGAACCCCGCAGGACAATTAAAAGCTAAAGTCTTAATTTGCAAGGTCTCAAACTGGATGTTATATTTTACTGCCTAAATTTCTGTTAAGGAGATCGTTTGGAAGAACACTTGCGTTGTCGCTAATCCTCAAACAAAAGTCAATAGAAAAACTTGGTCATGGGTGAATGGCGACAAATACCAACGAAGAACACAAAAAATACTGGTATATTCAATTCGATACTTAACGTACCAGTTGTTTTGCTATTTTAAGAAATGATTTGAAACAATTTGTATTGTTACGTTTTTGCCTTTTAGAAACGTTTGAAATATGAATTTGAAATTGTAAATAAAAATGAAATTAAATTTTCTGTTTAGTTTTAAATAAATCCTTTATTGTTCGTATAATTCTGCCTACCACTGTTCGCAACTTGATTTCAACAACAACAATTTGCTTTATTTTTTATTCTTCCTAACACTCTTCCGCGTACACACTAACAATTGTTCGTTAGATCTGTACAACGGAGATTTTCAAACCACGATTATTCAATTCACACGCAACGCGTCTTCACACAAGACTGACTGAATTTTTACTGATCCCGTTGCCTGCTTTGTCTTACCTTTTATATCGCTAAACATGTTGTCTACGTTATTGTTGTTTGTATATTTTGTTTACGTTTGTCCTTGCGGTGTTGTTGTTGCTTCTTGTTTACTTGTTTATCCCTTTTTATACTGACGTTGTTGCTATATTTTTGTTTATTTGTTGATGATGTCAACAAGTCCTTTGTTTTTGTAGTTTCTGTTTATTATTTTAATGTTAAACGATAACATATCATTACAAAAAGAGAAAAGAAAAGAAAGGATAAGGGCGATTATTACAACTTATCGTTAACTAAACGAGGATTTTAACGGATAGATAAATTGTTTTTCATTATTGTAAGTGGACAATAAAGTAGAAGTGAGTGTTAAGCTAAAAGGAGGATCATCCTACTTTTAACTTTTAAAGTTGAGTTTATGTCAGAACTTGCCACATTATATGTTATTTTCAACACGGCAACTACAAATATAAACAAAGTGAGCAAATACAGCAAAAAAACGAAGCCCGTCCTTGCCACTGCGTTTAAATAAATCTTGTTTAATTTGAGCAGCGTTATCAACATTGATAACTTTATTTTATATTTAAGTTGTAATAATGAAAAGAAGTTAAAGGTGACTTTACAGTTCCCTTTAGCTAAAGGTACCTTTAACTAAATCCAAATTTAACTGCAAGTTGTAATTATGGCCCTAAGTATAATAATGAACCAGATTCTATTATTATTTTTTATTTTTTTTTAATAATAAGATATTGGGTAATAAGTTGAACACTTAATTCTCTTCTTTGCATCTTTTTAAGTTCTTATTTCATTCTGTGATTGTAATTTGTCTTTTTTTCCTATTTATTATACAGTAAGACTCCGCTCAATGCTGTTGCAGTATTATGCGGTAGTATTAGGATTGCTCTAAATCGCACACTGTATTGATACTTGTTGTATATGTGTGCAAATGAAACGTACATGCACCAACCAAAAGCGGTGCATTATATAGCGACGGTATATATATTTTGTTAGTCTGTCCAGAATAATGACTCCAACTATATTTCCGAAATTCGCAATCACAGTACGAACGTATCTTTCCTGTGTCACAGTTCATCTATTAGTTGTCATCAACGTTAATAGTTGTATACATACATATGTACGTGTTAAGTTGCCTCGTTTAACGCTGTTTCGTTTCTCATTGGAATGTATACCCCGCGTTTAGCGGGGTCTTAGTGTAGAATTGTATTTCACCAATACATATGAAAATAATTAATCAAACTCAATACTGTTCAGAAAAAAACAATTACAATGTTTAGAGATTGTGGTAAAATGTTTTTTCTAACAGATAACATAATTGGTCATTCTCACACCATTTATGTTGTGTGCGTTAATTTTTATACATCAGTGGCGGGACCTACAGTTTAAACTTTTCATGGCAATTTCATTTACTCTCAGAGCTTTTGCCAGAAATCTGGTGAGAGGAAGACGCTGAAGAAATATGTTTTCATATTTCGCTCAGTTAGAGATGCCTGACCTGGGGTTTGAACCGAGGCCTCACGTATAATAAGCCAACACACTACCTACTAGACCACTTCGACAACTTGAAGCAGTATTATGTAAATAGTTGATACAATATCGGAACCAATATTTTGTTTCTCTCAATAAGAGGGCTGTCCAAAAATTTTGGACAGAGTAAAATTTTATTTGGATAACATGGCTTTAATATCGGCATTTACTGGAAATATTGCAAATTAATCCATATTTTTAAATTTACGTATAGTTTCTAATTTATTTGGTACTTTTTTTTATTATTTTGTGTGTTATTTCGATTTTGGCGGAAATTTTTAATTGTAAAACGAAAATTTAAACTTCGAAGTGGAATTAAAACCGATTTTAATGTGCAGTATTTGCAGGTTTGTAAGTGTTTCATGCTCGAATTTAAAATAATCATCAAAATCAGAAAATTCAATTGTGTGCACCAAGATTATAATATCCTTGTTTATGTCATTAAAATCGTCAAAAATTTTTTCTTCAGTTACGATTCAAATGTTCTAAGCATTTTAGACTGTAGAGAGAGGGATCCTCTCTACTGTCTTTTATATTGTATATTGCGTCACTAATCTTAAAATAGCTTAAACGCCCTTATTGAGCTTAATATTTCATATAAATTTTCAATTAATAATTGCGCAATAAATACGCAAATTATTATAATATTGAGTAAAACTTAAAATGCAGCACTGTCATAAGTTCAGTTCAGTGGGAACGTTACACCTTATGCGAACTAATTTTGTTGATATTTGACAACTCAAATGTCAACAAGGGAAAACAAAAAAAAAAAAACTTCAAAACAAAAAAGCAAAATAAAAACAATATTGTTGAAACAACCAGCTGTTTTGTTTACCAGCTGTCAAATGAATATTGAATAAGCAGCTGAACTGCGTATTTTATTATGCCTGAATGCTTAAAATATTGTATTCAATTAACCGAATATTGACTCAATAAAAGCGCATATCTGAACATAGTATAACATGCTAACCTCCATCCCTAAATATGAGCGGCAAGCGAAAAATGTTCTACCAACTACAGTAATCTTTCGATTTACGTCGCTTCGATTAACGATGTTTCTATTTACGTCGTCAAATTTTTTGTTCCCTCTAACTTCAATTTGCAAATTGATTGAATTAAAAATATTATTCAAAATGAAGTTGAGTACCAGTTTCGAACGCCCTCCTGTAAACATTTTACGTTATACTTGCTCTATCAAACGGCAATTGATTTAGATTTAGAAAATTTATTTAAAAGCAAAATAGTTCAACGCTTTTATTTATCTCGATATTGTTAGGCAATCCTTAGCTTTTTAAATACCCAAATTGAATGAAATTCGTTATTTTTCATTCCAATTCTGTGCTATTAACGATAATTTTAGTTACGTGTCTGTTGTATAACGATAATGATACATTATTGAACATTTGATTTGTTGTCCTTAAAACACTTTATATTTGTATTTTGAAAGCGAACAAGACACAATAACGACTCAGATGAAAATATTAACATGCATTCGATGAGGAATAATCAAGCTAATGGATGAATATTTTAAGTCAAACAACACATTACCTCACAATTGTACTATTGTACCAATAGTTTTTATTTGTTTACCATGAGATACCCTACATGCTGATGCTGTAATATGAAATGAAAAAATTTTCTGTAATATTCCTTTACAGTTACGGATCTAGTTTGTCTACTGTCTGTCAGTTAAGGCTGACCATGTTAGCCATAATCGACATCAACAACAAAATTTCTTTCCTCTAAAGTCAACTTCGAAACTTCGAAAAATTAAAACGCATTTTTATAATGGGCTGGATGTTTTAATAGCGCCTGTTTGGTCGTACATGTATAAATTTCATTTAAAGTACGAATATGACAAATTCATCGGTGATTAACATAAATTTGTTCAGGGGAAAATTCTGGTACTTACCACATAAAAGGCTAGAAACATGAACAAATTATTCCATTGGGAAAACATATTTTATTGATAATGGAAATCATTTTCTTATGTATTCTCGGAAACAAGTCATTTACATTTTGTGGCTTTGGAGGAACAACGGTAATAACAGCCCATAAAATATTTTTTATTCTCTACTAACGTATGCGAAATGAAATATGAACTGACACATTAATAACAATAAAATTGTTTATTCTAACACTTAGAATTTGAAATTCATACGTGTTAAAATTGATAACCTACAGCTTATATTACAAAGACAAAGTTTGCACTTCCATAAGTTTTGAGGCATCTTATGCCAGGGGGCTTGGATCCCAATTGAGTCCATTTTCTCTTTTTAATTTTAGTTAAAAGACAGTAAAGAAATTTTGGTTTGTATATCTTTCTTTTCAAATTCGCCCAAAAAGTTTCAATTGGCCTTAGTTATTGGACATTTTTAGCCCATGGTACGAACCACAAAACAGATTTCTGGTAAAAACTCTGAGAGTAAATAAAATTGCCATGAAAAGGGTCTCAAACGTTCGGAGTCGATCTAAGTGATGTTAGGAACTAGGTCGTAATCCTGACTACAGGGTTGAAATGATCAATTATGTAAGTATAGTATGTTGGGCATTTGGTGGGGTTTTGGTCTTTAGGTACAAATTCTATTCAAAGTAGACTGCGTAATTCTAGCATAATTCGACGACGTCAAATCCGGCCAAAATATGTTTCTGTCTTCCTTATGGTACTTTCGATTGCTTTTGTAAGCACAGAAAGATATTTGTTTACAAAAACTTGATGAGGAATGAAAAACAGTCCATATTTCATTATTTTACCTTATCTTAGAATAAAATCTTAAAAACAAAGTAGTAAATTAACCGCGAACTATGTGAACTCTTTTGCAATTTACGTATTGAGAAATGCAAAGTAGTAAAAAAATTGTGGATTATACATACAAGAGTTTGTTTGGGAACCTTGCGAAATTTTTTATGCAATCCAAGGCATTACTGCCAATTTCTGAAAATCAATCTTCGCGACTGTTCAATGATCCATTTAGAAAATTTGCCATAGAACTTCTGCCTACAGTATGACTTGGAGTACTTTTCGAAATGTTGTTACAGATGCTGTACAGATCTCTATATACCGTTGTTTATAGCTTCAACAATTTGGTATCAGTTCAACTAGTTTTGAAGAGAACAATAAACTGAACTCAAACAAATTAATAACAGTTTTTTTTTTTTGAACTATTCTATTAAGATTCTATATGGTAATATACGATAATTACAGAAAGGAACACTCTGAACAAAGTACTAGTAAATACAAAAATGGACGGTTTGATTTGAAAAAAGCCAAGCTGCGACGAAGACAAAGAATGGTTTCGACGTACTAGCTTCGTCTACTATTTTATGGTGGCAGAAATTGTATTAAGAACGTGACACAAGTACGGATGGATTTTGTAGATAAATTTTATAGTTTTCTTACAGCTAAAAGTTTAAAAACAATGTTTTTTTTATAGAAACTTATTTTAACATTTCCATTGTTGACATTCAAGAACTCGTTTACCTAGACTTAGAGAAAAGGAAAATAATATTTCCTTTAATGAATAGAGGCTTTAATGAATAGTGCGTTTTGTGTAAACTACTTGGATATGCTTACTTGCATATCATATAATATTATGTATAAGATAATTTATACTTATAACTCGTAAATATAAAAAGAACATATAATAACATTTTGTTGTAGTTGACTTATTATACTACAATGACATGGGCATTTGTAATATAGGCGATGAGCTTTGAGCAGAAGAATATCTGAAAATAAACAAATGAATGGCTGGATTTAAGTGTAGGTAGTGTATTGGCTTATTAGATAGGAGGCCACAGTTCAATTCCCACGTCAGATTTCTACAACAAAAAGAAATATAAAAAAATATTTCTTTCAGTGATTTCCTCTCAGCAGATTTCAGGCAAAAATCTGTTCTTCGACTATAAGCTGTAGGTCTCGCCACTCATGTGTAAAGTGAACACACTCAACATGAGTGGTGTGAGAATCTAGGTCGTAATGCTGACTGAATGCAATAATAACAGGACGTGTGTAAGTGAAAAAGCAATTTTGTAAATAGACTACCATTTTTATAAGAATTTTAAAAAGATGCATTGTAATATCTTTCCCGTAATCAAGATGAAACGAAATACATATGTATGTATATTTAGCAGTGAGTAAATTTACATTTTTATTTACATGTACTAATAATTTAGAATGTCATTCCATCGTACATATTTAGAACTGAGGGCCTTATAATTTGTATAACTATGCAATTTTTTTTTATGGAACTATTTATAAATTAAAAAAGCGGAAACAATTTTACACGCTTCTAAGTGGGAAATCTTTAGGAATATATACATATGTATATACATACATAATAGGCCATTACAACCCTTCACTCAGGATTACGATCTAGCTTCTCACACCACTGATGTTGTGTGTGTTAATTTTATACATGAGTAGCGTTTCCTACAGTTTAAAGGCGACTCCGAACGACATATTTCTGAGAAACTTTTTATGGCAGTTTTAATTACTTTTAGAGTTTCTGCCAGAAATCTGCTAAAAGGAAGTAGCAGAACAAATATATTGTCATGTTATGTTGGAGATGTCTGACCTGGTGTTTGAACAGAGGCCTCATGTGGAGTAAGCCAACGCACTGCCTGATAAACTACGGCGATTATGACGGCATCTTTAGAAAAGTATAGTCGCTGTGAACTTCATTTGTTTCCAATACTTTTATCAATTACAGTAGCGTAAGGCAAGACTGCATAGTGCGCAATAATATTTATGATGCATGATAAATGGCTCATCCAAAATTTCATTATATTTCATCTGTAGTTTTATGCGAGCGTGTACTAGACCGTTAAATAAAAAACTTTTGTAAATTTTGTATTTTTTATTTTGTGAGCATCATTGTCAAATAATTTGAATAACATTGACGTGAATTGCCATGGTAATCAGTTTCAAATTCAAATTTTTTAATATTCATTGTTGCTCATAAAGGTACACTTTATGTTGTTCATAACTCACAAAAAAAAGAAAACAAGAAACAAAGTAAACAAAAATTGAGATTTTTAAGATTGTTGCGATTGTTGTGGTAGAATATTATTTAAATTAAAAATATGGTACCATAGTGATGAAAATATATTTTGTGACCTTTTCGAAATACAATATGATTTACATATTTTATCATATTCCCTTATAACTTTGTTCGTATCCAAATTAGTGAACGTATTTATGCTGGTAGTGTGGTAAAAAAATACCTTGTATAAAAAGTTTGCTACTAGGCGTTGCTTTAAATGAAAAGTTTAATCGTAGAATTTAATTTTAACGTCTAAAAAATGGTCAATCGAAGTAAAAAAATTTAAATTTATATTCTTGGTATAAATCTTCTTTGATTGATTTAGTTTAGAATTATTTTATGTAAACCGAGATTATATCAAAAGCTGAATGGTTATAGTATTAAGTATCAGGTCTTTAAGTTACACACAAAGTATGTGTGAAATATCATCGAAACCCTTTATTAGAATTTAATAGCGTTCAAAAGTCCGGCTCGACTGGATAGAGCGCATGCGAAATTTCACGGCTCTGGTGCATAAATCGCGATTAATTTGTTCGATGGTATGAGGTCTGATGGCTTTGAGGACCGCTGTGGTTTGGGAGTTGTTAGCATATATGTATGTACATACCTGAGACTCAAGATACGTACGATGCCCAGTTCGCAGTTCGAGATAGGATCATATCCTCAAATCTCTCGTACAGAATATTCAATGAAGCATGAGCTGTGTGACACGTAGCACCGTCCACCGTTGGAGCCACTTGTAGAAACCACATCCAAAGCAGGTTAAAGTAATTTGATGATAATCAACTAATGGTTTTCGCTGTCGACAGTGATGGCCTTGCCATCATCGTTCTGAAAGAAATATGGACCGATGACGCTTTCAGTCTAAAGTCCAAAAAACAGTAAATATTTGGAATGTGATAAACGCTCTTGCATTTCATGTAGATAGGACTCGTTAATAATTTAGTTTGTTGATGTACACATTCATCTTGAATTGGTGTCATCGCTGACTTCTTGTTGAAAACTAAGTTCAATCGTTAACTGGGAGTCGCCGTAGTGTAGTAGGTAGTGTTTTGGCTTATTAGACTTAAGGCCATTGTTCAAACCCCAGGTCAGACATCAAAACGAAATATGAAAAAATATTTCTTCGGCGACTTCCTCTCAGCAGATTTCTGGCAAAAACTCTGAGAGTAAATAAAATTGCAGTGAAAAGTTTTTCAAAAATCTGTCGTTCGGAGTCGACGTTAAACCGTAGGTCCCGCTACTCATGTATAAAATTAACACACACAATATGAGTGGTGTGAGAAGCTAGATCGTAATCCTAACTGAAGGGTTGTAATGGCCAATTATGTATGTATGTATGATGTATGTACTGATGCAAAGCCTACTACGCGAACACCCGTCGTTGTCTATAGCGGTTTAAGTCAGTTTCTAGGTCAGTTGGGTGCATGCGCAAGTCATGATGAATAATTTGCGGAAGGATATTCTACAAATGGCCGAGATCTTGTGAATAATACGGTATGGACGTCATAGGATTCTTCTGTAAACTCTCACAGACAGAGGTGATGTTTTCGGCAGATCTTACGTTTTGTAGACGCATAGATTTTGGTTGATTGGTGACTTTACCAGTGTTCTCGAATTATTTCTTTGCGAATAGCCCTCACGATAGAACAATTATGGCGGTAGTACAATTGGCGAGGCGTGCATTGCCTAACAAGATACCCATTTTGACATAAGACAGTTTTATTGTTTGAACGTGTTGTTGATTTTACAAAAAAAAAGAATTTAATAAATGCCAACTAATTTCACACATTAACTTCAACTGTTAACGTTCGTTAATGTTAAAAAATGTTAAAGTTCGAAAGTCCCTGTCTGCGAGATCTGATATATTTTAAAGAATAAACTCTATACTCCATACATGTATATTTCTATTAAATTTTGTAATAGTGTAATAAGTCTCCAAAGATTAAATTTACTCAAATTTTGCTTTAATAAAAAAATTTTCAAATACAAATTTACACAAATTCATAAAAAAAATTGCTGAAATCCTGTCATCTGTTTAAAAAATATTTTCTTAAGACAAGATTTATATCCAAGTACAAAAAGTGCACTACGAATATAGAAGAAACGTTAGTTTGTAATTCTTTAATTATAATATAAACATTAAAATTAATAATCATTCATAGTTCATTAATATTTATCAGCATCGGTATTACCGCACTCTCATCATTGATGTTTTAGATGCAAATTGAATAAATCATCACTCATACACAAAAGAGGCTTACAATTTTAATACGATTGTTTTATTCTCATAAAGTATTATTTATTTTAATCAGATAATCTGATGATTGATTAATTTATTAATCATTAAAGGAAAAATAAAATTGTTTATTTTTGTAATATTATTGTGTGATATTTTCAATCACATGTTAACACAGTGCTTTAAAACGATTAAATTGTAGTGCTTTGAGAATAGTTATATTTCATTGGATCAAATTGTAGCAGCACAGTTTTATTTTATTTTTATTTCGTTTAGTAATTACAATACAATTACAACTTATATTTAATAATTTACGAGCTGAGTAACTTCGACATATTCTTTGGTGGAAATTGAACTCTCAATCCTAAAGCTACCACACTACCCACCACCAGTGAACACAGCTCAGTTTTAATTAAGATTGTTGGTAAATAAATTGAAGTGAAATATTTTTATTTTACATGGATATGGAAGCATGGGTCATGGTTAATACGTTATACTTTCATTCAATACTATCATACCACGTGTCTTGGCAACCATAAAAAGCGTAGGTTATTTAGGTGTAGATTGCATTTATAGTAAATTTTATTAAAGTTGATATAAGGTCTCGTAGATTTGCTTTCCAGTTTTCCGATCGATAAAATTTATTTATGCTTTGGAAAGGCCAACAATAAGTGTTGAAAAAACCTGTTTTGCAACAATAATAAACATTATAAATCGAATTTTTAGCGGCATATCGCAAGAAAATCTAAAATTGGCAACTTTTGCAAAATTTGTGAAATAATTTAAAATGAAAGTTCATTTTATAAAAAAAAATAGGTCTAAAGGAAATACAGTGCACGCGCGCTAATATGAACACCGCATAATATGAACACCGCTTAATGTGAACATTTTTTTTTTTTTGCTTCATTGACTACTCTAAAAGATAAAAAAATGCAAAGAGCCTTATAATTTGAACAGAATTTTTTTAATATGAAACGTTAAAATTCTGTTTTTATTAGTTGCGGGAATCTCCGTTTAAGGTGTACATATATATATGTATGTGTTAGTACATCTGCTTGTATATTTATTCTTCAATTGCCATTTTGATACTGTGAAGAAATTTTGTGAAGATTAAATAAAAAATTCTAAAAAATTCATAAATTATGATTTTTGTTTAAAAGATGGTATAATTCTGTTTTAATATTTTTGGTATTCGGAAATGTGAACAATTCGCAAAAGTGAACAACGCCAGTTTTAATTAGTTCACATTAGCGAGCGTGCACTGTATGACGAGACTGTTATAACTGTAACTGTGGTATTTTTTTTTCGATTTTATCAAACAAAGAGTCGATCTCTTCACGAGGGAATGCACCACAAAAAAGACCATCACAATTCAATCAAACACTTAGAGCCATTATCACAAATTACAGTTAAACTTGGGTTTAGTTAAAATGACCTTTAACTAAAGGGACATGTAAAATTATATTTAACTTATTTTCGTTATTAAAACTTACTTATTAAAACTTAGATAAAATAAAGTTAATAATGTCGATAACACTGCTCAAATTAAGAGTTTTATTTAAACGCAGTGGCAACGCCGGGCTTATTTTTTTGTTGTGTTTGCTAACTTTGTTTAGATTTGAAGATGCCATAATGAAAATAATATATAATATGGCAAATTCAAACATAAACCTAACTTTAAAAGTTACCAGTAGGATGATCTTCCCTTTAGCTTAACGCTCACTTCTACCTTATCGTCCACTTATAATAATGAAAAACAATATATCTGCCAGTTAAATTCTCCTTTTAGTTAACGGCAAGTTGTAATAATGACCCTTAAATAATTATTAAATATTTTGGTTTTTGTAGCATGGTATTATTATTCATTGAATTTAAAATGAGAAATTTTAAACTTTATTCCAATGTTTTATGTTTTATTTTATAAATTTTATGTTCCTGCCGAAAAAGTGAACAAAAATTATAAATATAAACAAATTGTGATAACAAATTCTCGCAATTTCTAAACATAAATTTTTCTTCGTATTTAAAAACCTTTCAAACAATTAAAGTTTTGAAAAAATATCAAAATATATTAAATCGTTGTTTTGGGTAGAATGGGGGTAAAATCCAAATTAAAATATTTTAATTTAAACCGAAAAAAGAATATACAAAGGTACAGAGAAATATATAAATAGGCGACAGAAAATTGGTGTATACAGCCTGTATATTAAAATGTAGTGAATGTTAGAAAATTGCAATCTACTGTTTGTGATTGTAATTCGTATTTTATATACGAATATTAAATTAATACCCGTATAAATTTGCACAAATATTTAGGAAATTTGAGATGTGGCTGTCACATTAATTTTATATTCATTCTATTTTACTACAGCTTAATTTCCGATATTCCAACACTATGCACTGCATGCGTAGCTGACATAGTCTGTGTTTAGAATGCAGTAGAAAAAAATTTTTTGATTACGTATTAACATAAATTATTTTAAATGACCCTATCGATCTCACTTACTTTAAATTTTTATTTATCAATTTGAATATTCAACAAAAATTTTGTTTGTACGAGGAAATGTGGTCAATGAGAATATGGTCAATTTCAATGAACATATTTGGCAACTTTAATAGTTTTTAAAGCAATACATACATACATAATTGGCCATTACAACCCTTCAGTCAGGATTACGGCCTAGCTTCTCACACCACTCATGTTGTGTGCGTTAATTTTATACGTGAGTGGCGGGACCTACAGTTTAACGTCGACTCCGAACGACAGAATTTTGAGAAACTTTTTCATGGCATTTTATTTTACTCTCAGAGTTTTTGCCAGAAATCTGCTGAGAGGAAGTCGCCGAAGAAATATTTTTTTTTTCTTATTTCATTTTTGATGTCTGACCTGGGATACGAACCCGGGCTTTACGAATAGTAAGCCAACACACTACCTACTACACCACGGCGACTACAAGCAATACAATATATACAATATTTCAAGTGAAAAAATATAATATCTACTAGTTTTGCTTCTTAGTTTTAATATTTTTTCTCTTTCCTTATTAATTTTTTACTTTGTTATATTTTGTGTTGCAGTCACAGTTTAAAGTGTAATAAAGAGACACTTGATAATAAACATAAAATAAAAATTTACCAACCAGGTTGGGACACATATTTTACATTTTGGTTTATTTTTTAGCATTATTTTTTGGACATCATCAAATTCATAGGATTACAGCACAAAGTATGTGACCATAGTCCATAGCAGTGATGGTAACCATGTGGTTGCTGTTGCCAAATTGATAATTAAAAAATAAGTTCCTTTTCTGTTCGTAACAATAAAATTTTTACTCAATGTGAAATACAACATTTTACTGTAAAAGGCTTTTCTACAGTAACTTATTTAAATTATCAAACATGCGAGGAGTATTTTTTCTTGTTAATACGAACTTTAATTTTAATCAAATTTAATTAAAAACTCTGATTCTAAAAATGTTTATTTTAACATTTTTTAATTTAATAATCCAAGAAAAAATCAATTTTGTTTTCATAAGTAAAAGAATGTACTTTGTTCTACCAGAAAAAGGAATAAAAAAAAATCATGTTAGTGAAATAAAGCTAAAGACGTTAAGGCTAAAACTTTGTTCTGAAAACATTATGTAAGAAAAGGAAATACAAACCATAATAAAACAACGAGGAAATTACGATGTGCCTGTATTATAAAGTTCGTATTATAATAATAAAACTATATTAAATCGTTCATTCATGCAAGCAATACAATAACAAATCAACGATAAGTTGCCTCGTCGAAAACGAATGTAAAAGTGTATGCAATGATATTAGATATTATTGTCTTTACACTGTAATGGAGCTGGAATAAAGAAAAACTATATCAATATTTGAAATGAGTTTGTAACAAAAAAAATTAAGTTTAACGATGCTGGATACAATGTAGTCTATTTCAAAAACTGCTGAAGTATTTGGCGCACATCTTCATGACAAAATTCATCACATGTGAAAGCAGTTAATTATGAAGATTTGCGAATTACGTATATTTGTATACGTATTATAGATGCTGTGTGCTAAATTATTCAAGCTTAAGGAAATTAAGGTCGTATCTATGGAGTGAATGACAATAAATGGCATTTCAAACTCTGAAAGTGTTGATATCTGACTATCTATGATAGAAATAGGTGGGGCCTGGTCCGAAAGGCCTCCCGTGAAAGTTTTTCTGACTCAATGGAACATGTGTTTCCTTAAGCCTCAGTTCGGTAGATATAAAAGTTAAAAAATTAATCAGATTAATAATACTACCGTCCTCGAAAACAAAAAAATTTAAATGAGTTCCAAGACCTAGGATTAACGAAATCAGAGATTCTATTGGATTGGCTACATGCTATAACCGATTGGATTATAAACAGTTAACATTGTGTAGCAGCCAAGGGTAGCTGGGTGTACATTTTTGATTTCTTTATTTTTAAAAAAATGTTCAAATTATAAGATGGAGTAAGACAGACAAGAACCGCCGCTAATATCTGTGATACGTTCTAGAACCACAATATAGTCGAATTTAAATTAAGGCTTCATAATGTGTTACATTTTTTGTATATTAGAGATGGACAAACATTTCGATGTCTGAGGACTGTAGTCTTTAATAGGCGATTATTTGTAAAGGAAGGATTAAAGAAAAATAAGAAAAAATTCCTGTACACAGAGTTGTGCACGAGCAACAAAAGTTGAAAGGTTCATATTGCACCAAGTCGCTGATGATTTAACGATAGGAACATAATACATCCTGAATTTAATAGAGAGTATTTGAATATACATACTGGTGATATAACGCCAAGTATTAGAGATCCAAAAAGCCTAAAGGACAGTGTAAAAATGAACGGTTTCATAGTAAGTTTGAACTTCTGGGTTAAACCTCAAGGTCTGATTCCTGATCCTAACCTAACTAAAAGAGCTGGTAAAGGCAAATTGGACACGATTTAGTGTTCTTAGATTCTAGTGTGATTCACTAAATTTTTTCGCCGTTGATCTGACACAATCTTCTGTATGAAGTTGTATTCTAGAGGACTACGCTGAATAGCAATACTATTGTAAAAAGCTTTAATAAAATTTTAAATCAAATTGAAATCTGCAATACATATTACAAGTGCATTGTGCAGTACCCCTATAATGAACTCTCTACGCCATTTGCCATCCAATATACCACACTTGTCGCAATGCGACTTAAATTCTTGATCGGCACATTAGGTCGCTTAGGCACTACTCCATCCTTTCTGAGGATCTCTGGGCAATGGGTAAAATTAATTGAAATGTTTTGTTCTAATCTGATTTCTATACCAGATTTCACACTAGTATTCCATACAAGGAAATCTGTTCCTCTGGCAGGTGGAATTTTAGCTGTTCTGTGTTTGCCTACTCGGTTATTTCCAACATTAGCAATAATGTGGGATATGGATTTATCTTATTAATCTTAAGAAACTTTTTGACTACTATACTTTGAGAATAACTTGTGATGCGGAATTTAGCTGACAGCTAAGCGACAATCTGATCAAAATTGATTGGCATCCACTTCGACTCGTTTGATGGACCTGAAATGTGTTCCTGGTCACATTCCGAGTAACTCTGCCATATGAACTTGCTAGAGCTGGCGCACTCTTAAAGAACACCATTCTTTACTTGAAAATAGTTACGCTTCTTAGCTGAGTCAGATCGCCCATTAGGTAAAGGTATTTATTGGTTGCTTTCTTCACTATCAGACTCATCTGGCATAAATTGGATAGATTTGACTCAAACTTTCCTGATGGTCGAACGGTGGTATCGTTATTTGATTGTGACGTGATAATTATTTGTATATTTTTACGTTGCTATATTAACTGTATCTCAGATTATAATAAAGTATGTATTCGGGTTTTCAAATGTAATGACACATCAAAAGACATTTTTTTTAAATCATTCTTCCTTTGAGATTAAATTAAACATATTTCACCAGTTATTATTATCGTTAAATAAAATTTGCAGGCTTATTAAATAATACAAAATTTCTAATGTAATCCACTTACTATTGAGACAAACTATTTAGTACAGAAAACCATATGCTAAACGGTTAATTTAAAAAATTCTATTAAATAAATTGAAGGTTTTGTCAGATGAAAAGGTAACCAAAAGAGTAAGTGTGTATTTTTAAAAACAAAATAAATCCTTTTCTCATTGATTCTATTTGCAATTCTAAAATTTTAACCCAAGAAAGGTAACTACTTCAGATACATACATACACACAGAAGCAAATAAATGCTTTTGTAATAAGAAAGAAGTAAACAAAACATATGATAAACATTTCTTATGGACGACAATTTACCAATTGGCTTATTCCATCAGGAAATCGAAACATAAACGTAAACTTAATTTAAAAAAAAATAATTTTATTAAATTCAAGGATTTACATACCGTAGAAGACTCCTGTTAATTTTATATAAGCAAACAAATATTTCGTCAAGTGTATCTTTATGTTTATTATTTAGTATAGTTATTGCCTGTAAAGAAACAATAAAAATGCTTAACAATGCATATGTTCTAAAAGTACCATATCCAGAAACCCAGGCTCACACCGAATATAAATACTGTTTACGCTGGTCACCTTAGTTGTAACTTTAAAATGTAAATACCACTCCTTTGTTGTTGTGGCTTGTGTAATAATTATATAATAGAAGAAAAGAGACTTTTTATTCGCGATCAACCCCCAAATCAAAAGGTAATGTTTTATTGAAACATTTTTTTCTTTGAATTTTTTATAATTTTTATTTTTCTCCCCAATTCGGTTGAAATATGTTATTTTTGCTTTTCCCATTTACTTCCCCGAAAGAACCGCCTACAGATAAAGGAGCCTGCTTGATAGATTAGCTGACTTCCAAAATGATAGTTGATTTGTGTTTGAACAAAGTATAGTGTTTCATAAAGCCGCTGTACAATATGTTTACAATGTATACTATTTCAAAATGTCGTCAATGTGTATTTTTAACGCAGGCATCGGATTGATATAGTTGTACAGTTGTAAATTTCGTGAATTATGTTTTTAATGACGTAGACAAAAGTGCAAAAGAGGTGGCAGATCTGTTTTGAGACACGTACGAAAGTGCTCAAAAATTAATTTAAAATCGGAAAGAGTTTGTACAGATTGATAATACTTAACGCTATAACGACCACAGGGACACATACACTGAGCGCCAAAAGTGAATAAACGCACTGAAATAATTCATATTCTTAGGATAGCGAGAAAAGTAAATGAGAATAGTCGAATAAATTTCCAAAAATAAAAACGTTTATTTATTACTTATAAAATATTAAAACAAAAACAACAATTCATGATAGAGTAATTTTTTTATACTTAAGAACAAAGCTGTTTTATACTTAAGAACAAAAGTGTTGACTCACTTATGGCGCTCAGTGTATATCAGAAAGCGAAAATTTCAAAAATTTAAATATCTAAAAACCGGGTTGGTGTCATAATAATTTTATTTATTTTTAAAAAAGCGTATTTGCGTATCCTATCTATAGCCGGGTGTATTCGAACAGTAATTCTTTACATATGGTCGCTTGAAATGTTTTGATATGTAGATTTCATTTGTCGTTACACATATTATAAATTATTTCTTGCTTGGTGGGTATATTTTCTTATTTTAATTTTATTAATATAAAAAAAAATTTTGGGTGCCCTGGTAATCTAGTTGGTAGTGCGCTAGACTATTAGCGTGAAGATCGTGGGTTCGATTCCCACCAGACGTTTTGGTCTGTGGGCATATGGTCGAAATTACTCCGCTCGTATATAATTAAAATATAATTTGTAATTACTAAACAAAATAATATAAAATAAAAAAATTGTGTTTTAAATTTATTGTAAATGCTAGTACACCAGTGTCGCTATGGTCCATAAATTAATTTTTTTTTTCTATTGACATACAGAAGTTACAATTCCTTACTATTACCATTATTTACTTACTATTGGTAATGTAGATTATGCTTTAGAGAAGATATGAAGTTATTAAACTCAATGATAATGAATATAATGGAGCAGTTCTCAGAAAATTAGCCTGACAAATGGGGGTTCAGACCGGTGAACAAACCATCGTACGCCGCTAAAAATTTTAAATATCATTACTTATTGCAGCAAAAACTTCATTTTATTAAAAACTAAATATAAGTACCTACAATACTAGAAGCCATTACTTTTCTCTTAATTTTAATAAAACAAAAGAAAATTATTTAAATCGTATCATTTAACTACCATTGGGACATAGTATATGTCACACGAAATTTAATTAATTTGGTTTAAAAAAATTTCTTTTTGATATATTATGAATTATCCCAAAATCGACTTTATGATCATTTTGAATGTCATAAATTCGTTAAAGAATTAAAGTGGCTTATTACACGTCAATTGCAGCATGCCCACCTCTAGCTATATTAGGCCTTAGATTTTCTGTAAACCTATAAATGATATTTGTAATGATATTAGTAATTTGTATCTCACGGCTTGTTTGTATAGATATCGACATTTTATAATTCGTTTTTCCTTTTGTTTTTTATACAAAGCTGTATTATTAATATTTTAAATTCTTAACGAGCTTTTTCTGTCCTCAAAGCGAGCTAACTCAAGCTTTTTGACTTTGTCTAACAATATGTACGTGTCTGTCTTCGCAGTTAATTAAACCACAGCTGCTTGACTTTGTTTTAATTACAAAATGACAAGAAAATTAGTTTGCACAGAAGTCACTATTTTTATGAATTTCTTGTATAGCAAATAAGGAAGGTTTTTAATGATAATTCTGCTGAGAAGAAGTCACCGAAGAAACAGTTTTGATGCAAAAGTTAATGGATATCTTAGAAACATATTTATTTTGCTGATCATCAAATTCTGATCGGCGAACTTCTTTCTTCTGGTAATTACTGTAAATAATTTCTTATGTAACTAAATATTTCCTTTAATATCGGATGCATCACTTTTTAAGGAAATGACATCGTTTTAATTTTAAAATTCGAATATTTTATATTTATTAAAAAAAATAATAAGGAAAACACGGAGTTAAGTCGACGACTGCCTCAACTAAGGCACTTTTGATACAAGTTTCACATATATAATCTCTCTTGGTCTACTGTTTCCAAACATTTCGGATACCCTAAGCGATTGCCCCATTGGTTCCCTATTCTACCAGGGTGTTGTATCGACTCGTACTGCAGACTCTAACTACAATACCGTATTAAAATGTGAATCATTAGAAGAAATAAATAAAAAGGTAATGATGCCCAAGCACTACTCTTTCCTTCCCTCCTCCAGTAACTTGCAGTGCATTTCCTGAACAGCGGTCCTCCTTGATAACATTAAAATTTAACTCTATTGCCATATAAATTGTCGGTTTAGAATCGTTCAATATTTGATTAACATCTCCAAATAACCAATTGTTGTCCCAAAGCTGGTTTTACCACAATTTAACGCTAAAAAGATTGTGTTCTCTTGGCAACTGCCAAATTTTTTATATTGTTACGTTTTTACCTTTTAAAAACATTTAAAATATGAGCTCGTAGATTACGAATAAAAATAAATATGTGTTTGGTTTTCATTAAAAATTCTTTATTGTTCGCACAATTCTGTGTTCCACTATTCACAACTTGATGTAAACAGCAACAATTGCTTTTCTTTGTTATTCCTCTGCTTATACCTTTGCATAAACAATAACAATTCTAGACAATTATTCAACAGTTCTTTATAACGGAGATCTTTAAACCATGATTGCTCTCTTCAATCGCACCGCGTCTTTACACAAGACTAACTGACCTTCACTATCTCCGTCACCTTGCCTTTTATATGGCAAATTAAACAGTCTTATGAATGTTCTTGAAATCGAATGTTCATGACTTCGCCTTCTCGATGTTTGCATTTATTATTGTAGTGTTATTGTTATATTTTTGTTTACTTGTTTATCATTTTGTATGCTGGTGTTTGTTGTTATATAAAGCAGTACGATAATTTGTAAACAGGTTTGTTTATTGCATTGTTTGGTTTTGTAGTTTCTGTTTATAATTATAATATTAAGTAATGTAAAAGCAAAACACCAGTATCTAGATTTTTCATGTTCGTAACAATATTATGTGACTTTAATGATAATATTCATGACAATGAAAATGAATAGGTTCCCCAAATATGGTAAACTGTAGTACTGCTTTCCTATTTTTAAGAGAAGTATTTTTCTTAAAATTTTAGTTTGTAATGTTTTTAGCGTTGTTTTATACAAATTAAAATAAAATACGATTCAATTGTCTTGAAAATAAAGTAGAGGATGAATGTATTGATTTCTATCACAAGGATTCTCTGACGTTTTTTATTTGCTCTAAAAGCCTACCAAGCAAAATACGATTATGATATGCATGAAATAATCTCCCAAAGCGATTTCAAAATAATTTCAACTAAACATAATTAAATTGAAATACAATTTTTTATTCTGCTATTTTCATATAACTGAATATTAATCCACTTAAGCTGAAACACTGAATTTGTTTTGCGAAAGTTTTTTAATCAACAATTGTTAACGCTTTTTGTAGTTATCTTTTAACATATGTATGTGACTTAATTGTATATCCACAAGTGTATACATAATTGGCCATTACAAGCCATCAGTCAGGATTGAGTGGGTGAGTGGCAGGACCTACAGTTTAAAATTGACTCCGAACGACAGATTTTTGGGGAAATTTTCATGACAATTTTATTTACTCTCAGAGTTTTTGTCAGAAATCTGCTGAGAGGCAGCCACCAAGAATTACTTGTTTGTATTTATTTTATTTCAGATGTCTGACCTTAGGTTTAAACCGTGGTTTAAAGTCTAATAAGCCAACACAATACCTACTAGACTACGGAGACAACAGTCAGACGAGATTTTTTTTTGAATTTAACGCTGGAGTCACATGTCAGTTAGATTTGTTACATTCTTGATGTCAATAAGGTAAAAAGGTTTTAAATAAAACTGTTCTATTTCATAACATGAGTACATATTGAATTAATGAGCTACGTGACGTATACATGATATCCACTATTATGCTTCAGTAAATGAATATTAATCATACGCACTGATTTATTCGGAAATTATTTGAACGACGGAAGTATTTCAATACGCACAAATTTAGCCATAAAGACAACATATGTACGTACGTGGCTTGTAATACAATCGTATTAAAAGTAGAATGCGAATATTTATTTCTTTTATACGCCAACTAATGTTTATTATTTTATTATTTAATAAAGGAGACTGTGTCTTTGAACGCATAATACACAAATAATTGTTTAACTAATGCTTTTATTATTATTTTAGATACAGAAGCTGCACACTAAATCACGACTACCCTATGCTGGAAACCGTATTGAAAGTTTCACAAGCGGAGGCATGTCTTTGATTTCAATGGATGATAACTCAGTTAAGCTGACAAGGAATGGAGAGACAAATAACTTAAATCTGCACCACACAAGAGACAGGAATTGACAAAGAAAGTGAATAACAGTATCCTTTTCTTCAACAGATCAACACCCTCGATAAAAGTCGTTTGATGGAAGTTGCAGTCTTTCTGTGTGTCTTTCCATAACGCAATGCAATGCCACTGTGATCAAGATGACAATGCGATTGAGTTTGAGTAGTTGTTTGGTATGCATTCTATGCATTGTGGTCCATGTAAGTCTGGCAGTGGAGTAAGATGATTGACTCAGGATAGGTTGCTACCCCGGAAGAATTTTTACCTAATTTCCAAATTAACCGAGACAAGTGGCGTTGCCAATTTCGTCGATTCCGGAAGAAGAGTACCTGTTCTGGCGAGCTCATTAGCCCTACACCTGCTTAGAATGTACCTGTGCCTAATAACTCAGACGAGAGAGACACTAAAATGCACAGAGATTACCGGCGATTATCTCTAACGGTTACGGATCTGACTGTAACGCTCGTTACGAGATCGAATAGCATCTTGGCTATCAGAAAAGATTGCTATACGGGTGAAAATACCACCGTTGATGAGTATCCATTGAGCGGCTACCGTGATCCGGTAGTCTGAGGGAAATATTCAGGTCGAGTTTCCAAGAAAAGACAATACTACCCATACTGTTATTGAATCTGGAGCCATGAGTGTTGTATTAAGTAGTATTTTTCAGTATTAAGAACACGTGAATTAATTACGATTTTTCTTGGTTTTACAAATTCTGTTTTAAATATTAAAACATTCTATTGTTGAACTCTTTCTTGACGATCTTTAAAATTATTTTTTTTCACCTTAAATACTTTTAAATTTTAAATTCAGTTTAATTACAAGGTACGATAATGCTTAAAAAGGTTGTACGTTGAGTGAGCACAATATATTTGAAATTCTTGCCAACATTTCTAGTAGAATCAAATAATCCCAATGGTATTATAACAAATCAACAAATGACACAAATTTATTTAAGAATATAATGTGCCTCCTATTATTTATAAAAAATGTTTAATAATCTAATAAATAAAAGAATTTTTAGCATGACGTATGATTATTATTAATTATTTAAAAAAATCAATCAATTAATATTAATCATACGCTTGAGTGGTTAAAAAAAGAGTATGAATATCGCATAGTAACCAACAATATGTGTACTATGGGTAATTAAGTGGCATCTAAGGCTTAATTCACATTAATAAACAGAGTGCATGATAAAATATTTACTTTAAATAAAAAATTCTCGTAAAGTTATTAGCAAAGTTGACTGATTATATTGATTTCCTATCAATATTTCCATTCATTTAACATAAAATATAAAATTTAAACAGGTTTAATGTTGAAATACTGTCTACGTATGTTTTAAAGTCAAATTTAGGTTAAAGAAAATAACTTCAAGTATGTAGTAAAGCAAAAGGGCGAGCATAGTTTAATGACAATATTTTCACAAGTTTTTAAAAACCGAATAAACAAACACCATAGAAAATTCAGACCGTTCAGAATAATTATAACGATATTATAAATTATATTTTAAAATTATTTCCTGGCGTTTTGCAAGTTCTCCCTTTTAATTAAAATCAGGGTTGTAGCACAATAGTTTCTTTGTTTTTTTTTTGGAAAAGCAGATGAATTTACGAATTAGTAATCAAAACAATTTAGAATTCAGAAAAACTATAATCCAATATCAGTATAAAAGAGAGTATTTTATACATTTTGAACTAATTACTGCACTGCTCGTGTGTAAACTGACTAAGAAATTCTCTGAAGTCATTCTGTACTGTTTACCCATTGAATTAAATAAATTTGTGCCACATTATTGGACAATAATTGCAAGTGTATAATTTGGCATTTCAAATAAATGCTGTATTAATCATTATAAAAATAATGAAATTATGCACTCGAATATTAAAAGAGAAATAAAATTTTCTTAACTTTATAATTTCTTTTCTACAAAAATATCGTAAACTTCTGTATGCAAGTTTTTGGTTTTATGATATAAATTCGAAGAGAATAAAATATTTATTATACTCAGTTTCATTGAACGAAAAGCAAATAAAAATCTCAGTCAATCAGTATTGCAAGTTTTCGTAGAAAAAAATACTAAAAAATCGAAGAGTTATGCCTTTTTAATGATATTTTGTGAATGAATCCAAAAACCAATTTTCTCGTAAACATAGTCTGATCATGAGTAATACAAAATAAAAGAAAATTCAATAATTTTTTGAAAACAAAGTTTTAAGGACCAGTCATTAAAAACATTATTATTATACACATAATTATTATAAAGAATTTAGAAAACATAGTCGAAACCGGACTTAGACATAGGAGTATAATTTTATTTCCGTAGCAGATTTTGCGCAATTAACGACAAGCCTACATCGCCAACATCATACTTACTTGGTCCACAAGGAGAAAGAACAGCTCTAAAACCAGGTTCAGTTACTACCTTCTTCTCAGTTCGACCATTTATTCTACCTCTTTTGATTTCGTATATTATTTCAACATATTGTTTTTAAATGGAAATGATGTTATCGTTTACCGCTAAAAAGATAAACAAAAGCTACAAAAACAATAATTACAATTACATGATCAACGAATAAACAAAAATATAGCAACAACATCAGTATATAAACAACGATAAACAAAGTAAAAAACAGGCAACAACAACACCGCAAGGACAAACGTAAACAAAATACACAAACAACAATAACATACACATGTTTACATTTATAGAGATTTCGCAAGAAGATAAAGTCATTCTCCTTCAAGAAAATCTATCAGACTGTTTACCCTGCGATATAAAAGGCAAGGCAAAGCTGACAACGGGATCAGAAAGAATTCAGTCAGCCTTGTGTGAAGACGCATTGCATGTGAATTTAATAATCGTGGTTTGAAGATCGCAGTTGTAAAGAACTAACGAACAATTGTTAGTGTGTACGCGGGAGAGTGTAAAGAAGAATAACAAATAAAGCAGCTTTGCTGGTGCTGTCTTTGTTATAATTAATGTGCATATAGCTTACCTTAGACTGCAAATGGTATTTCGTCTAAACATAAAATCATACTACTTTTAAATGACTGTAAGGGTCATATCTGGGGTCATTTCAAGTTTGAATACCTGATACCCCGGAATTCTCTATTAATTCGAATATTTGTTTAAAACAATGAGCTTATGAACTATTTAAAACGTTATATCTTTCAACAGGGACTTCAGTTGTAATTTTTTTAGTGTGTTTTGCCAACTCACTTTGAATAACCATAGACAATGGCGTCTATATTCTCATCAAGAAATTATCTTCAGTGCTGAAGTCAACTTCTAAATGAATGGAAAACAAAATTGTCGAAGATACCAATCCACACAGATTACAACTTTTAAACCAGGCCATCACTATCAACCACACATACTAAAGTCGATGATAACCAAGTTCTGAACTTCAATAACACGTGGTATCAACAAGTAATGTGAACTGTAGTATAGCAATAGCTAATAATTAAAGACTACAAAGCTTTACTTTTGAAGCAGAATATTAGGCAACCCATATAAAACTCTAAAGTTTCTAAATTAATAAGAATTTTTTATAACTTTGTTGATTACATATTTATTATTGTGTTTATGGGACATTTTGTTAATTGATAGGGTGATTGTAATAATTTTTTTTTCTAAATATTCTTATTTATTCTGCATCACTTGAAATACTTGAGTATATTGTTATTTATGTCTTTGTGCAGCCCTTGCGCTGACCAACTTCTTCCTCTTCCCTGATTTTGGTGGAACTTGGTCAGTACAGGGACTGGGTTCACCCGTGGCATCACAACCTAACCTATTTATGTCTTTCGTAAATATTCCTTAGAAATTTTCCATGTAAACACGGAATTTTTAAGTTAATAAGATAATTGCATATAAAAGGTAATGATTGGCAGATTACTAATTTATTCGTTTAATCATTTGCTCACTTTTCTAATTATTAAAAGCAATTTTTTTCTACATAAGTACATTGAGTTTCCAGAATATGTGTACACTGCATTTATTTTCTCCACTGCTCCTAATCTAAATGATAATGAGAAGAATTCAGTTTATTTAACAGTTAATTATATTCTATGCTATGAATACAATAAACGCAACGCAGCAAGCACAACAATGGCGCATTTGCAGCCTAAGGTATACTGAATGCTTTTTAATTTTAATGAAGACAGGAGCGGCGAAGCCTAAGCAAAAAAAACTCAACAGTTTATTTATTGTTTATCAATGGTGCCACTGAAACGTTTTTTTCAAATACAGAAATAAGAATAAAAAGATAAACAAAAATAAGAATAAACAAATGTAAACTGACTTCATAAAAATATGATCGTAATATGCAGAGCATGCAATTTCAAGTGGCGTGTGTTGATTAATATGGGTCACTAGAAATGCATTACAAATGAAATTGATATTACCATCGATATAATTGTGAGTCGCTAAGCTATTAACAAATAATAGATTAGGAGAAAGAAAAATTAAGAAACATAGAATAAGTAGGGGAAATAGTTTAAGATTATTATAAGAAACATAGAATAAAAATAGTATATAAGCCGCAATTATTTAAAATAAAAACCAGAATCAATTCAGAACTCAAACTGTTTTAATTCTCAAAAAACTTCGGCAATTGACTTTGCCATCAGATAGAGCCGACAGCTACTCTAAGGCTCTTAAATAAATTAAGAGTACTATAGGCAAATAACTTAGAATGAAAGAAATTATTACACTTGTATGATAGCATTAATCCTCGCAATGCCACCACAAATCCTCTCACTGTGAGCCCTGATTTCTCACTGCTGAGAATAAAAATAGAAATTACTCTAAAAACAAAGCAACAGCATCGTTGCTTATTGTCGCGCTGGCTTTAAAATAATCACTTCTATACACACGCATTCTAATCCATTTTTGAGAGATTGTTTTATTACGTTTATAGCATTAGCATTCGAAAATATTTATATTTGTGGAAATACAATGTTTTTAATTGATGACTATTGTGATTGAAGTCGCCGTGGTCTAGTAAGTAGTGTGTTAGCTTATTAGACGTGAGGCCTCGGTTCAAAAGCCAGGTCAGGCATGTCCAACTAAACGAAATATGAAAAAATATTTCTTCCGCGACTTTCTCTCAGAAGATTTCTGGCAAAAACTCTGAGAGTAAATAAAATTACCATGAAAAGTTTCTCAAAATTCTGTCGTTTGGAGTCGACTTTAAACTGTAGGTCTCGCAACTCAGGTATAAAAATTAACGCACACAACATAAGTGGTGTGAGAAATTAGGTCGTAATCTTGACTAAAGGGTTGTAATGACCAATTATTAATGTATGGTTGGAACCTTGGTGACATTAATTCGTGATGTAATTTTTTTAAACTTCTAGAAAATCAGAACCGTTTCCTTTGGGTAAGCGATCTCCTTTACTTCTTTGATTCCGGGCATATCGATGTCATTTGCTAATTTGTAATCAATTTATCACTCATTCCTTTCAATTCATTTTAAGCTTGGCGCACTACAATATTAAATAGTCAGTCCTTTACATTTTCACCTCGATTATAGAATATCTGTAAATACAATACATTTTCCTATTGCTGGTGTTCTGGTTTTCATTACACTCGAAGAGCTGAACAATGATTGGTTTTTTCTCATGACTTTCATTTACTTATTATTTATAGAATTGTTTCCGTTGACTCAGAGTTAGAAATATAAAATATATTGTTAAGCTTTTGCCTTTATAAAAACGTTTAAATATGAGTTCGTTAATTGCAAACAAAGTAAAAATAAATATGTGTTTATTTTCTATTAAACTCTCTTTATTCTTTACACTACTTTTGTGTGCCACCATATACAACTTAACGATACAACAATAATTTGCTTGTACACTATTCTATTTCACACTTCTGTCCGCGTTAACACTAACAACTGTGCGTTAGATCTTCTCTGCTTACAACCTTTCTGCAAGCAATACCACTTGTACGTTCAGACCGCAACGCGTCTTCACACAAGGCTGACTGAATTATAACTGACTGTCTGCTGGCCTTGTCTTGCCCTTTTATATACGCACGTAATCAGTATGATGAACGTTCTCGATGCGGAAGGTTCTTGTTCTCGCCTTCTCGAGAGCTCTATAGCGACCGAATTGTTGCTTGTGTATTTTGCACACTTGTCCATCCCTCATGCTTGTTGTTGTTGGTTTGCTTGGAACGTGTTCGATGTATTCATTAGTGTGTATTTGTGTCGTGTGTATTGTGTTGGTGTAGCTGGTAGCTTTTGTTTATCGTTTTTATTGTTAAACGATATTAGGTCGTTTCGATTTATGTAACAATATTATTAATGCTTAGCTAAGGAAAAATTTTGAAAATTTTTGGTGAAATAATATTAATACATTTAAGAAGGGAGAGAGATCTTCAAACCAAGACTGTTCTCTTCACGCGCAACGCGTCTTCATACAAGACTGACTGAATTCATACTACTCGTTGCCTGCTTTGTCTTGCATTTTTATATGCCCACATAATCAGTCTGATGAAGGTTCTTGAAGTCGAACTTTCGGGGTTTCGCCTTCTCGAGAACTCTATCGCGAGTTCATTGTTGTTTTTGTATTTTGTTCACATTATTTGTTGTTGCGTTCTCGCTTACTTGTCTATCCCTTTTTCTTTCATACTGATGTTGCTGGTTTACTTGTAACAAGTTCGTTGCATTTGTTTGTTAGCTTTTGCTCATTTTAATGTTAAACGATGTACATCGTTTACATTTTCGTAACAATATCTTTCCATCGTGCCATTTATTCAGAATTGGAAACATTGGAGGCGAAAGTCTAATTTTTTCTATACCAACTACACACGTTCTACGGAGAGCTAACGTCTATAATTGTGCCCTGAGTTTGTTATGTGTATGTATTTGAATTTTTTCGTAGGTAGGGGCCTAAACAGAATGTACAGCATCTTTTGTATATATACAGTCACAATGAAATTAACTAAACAATATTTTCTTTTACTATCGAGATTAATGATGGAACTTGCCGTAGTATTTATCAAGTTAATCTTGATTTACGAAGAATAGTTTTTCCGCAAAAATTAATGATAATTAAGGACAAGCAATTAACTTTTCTTCCTGTTTATTTTCACAAACCAAGCGACAGTGCAATCTAAACGATATATGTTAATTATTATCATTTGAATTAGGATGTGCGAAATTCACGAAATTCTTGAACTAGTTTATCTATAATGGCGAGTTGGGCTTATTGGCCCCCAAAAGATAGGGTGAATCAATTAAACACTTTTTGTCCTCCTGGCCTTCTATTTAAAAGGGTAAACGCCGTCCTCAATACCTTACACTAATGACATGGAAAATCATACCTTTTGAAAATACAAAAAAATAACTTTTCTAAACAAAAACTTTCAGCAAATAATAGTTTTCACATTTTGTTTCTTCAACGAAATTAAGATTTATTTTCTAAAAAAAAAACGTTAAAAAACAGATTAGTTTGTATACCTTTAAGTCCCCTAAGTATTTGAAATAGATTTTGCTTTGTTTTGTTTACCAAACAAATTTATTTTTGTTATTTTTTCCTTTAATTTGGTAGTAAAAATCTGTTTTCATTTTAGTAAATATCTGGCGAATGATGGTTGCGTGTTGTTGCCATAGCAATTTTAAGGTGTTGCAACATCCAAAATTGTTTGTTTTCTGGATTAGTTTAAGATAAATTCAGTAAGTTTGTATAAGTTCTACTCATTATTGTGTATTCAGTTTTAATTAAAACTATGGTGCACGCATTGCTTCTCTTTTGTTAAATTTTGAAAAGATTTTTTGTTTTTTTTATTGTTTTATTGAATTTCCATTTTTCTTTATTATTTATTACTTTTCCTTTTCACAGAGTAGAACAATTTGCTTGCTACTGGCAACTACAATCCCCAGCTGTATTCTATATTCTTTCGTAGATGTTGTTTATCTTACTAATAAAGAAGATAGAAAAATATGAAATCCGCACGATATGTGATTATACTAATTATTAAGGATCAGTAATTAATATTAATAATACGGTGCGACAGTAAAAATACACCCGAGTAACAACATAGTCTAAGTTATTCACTAGGTTGAGTAGAACTCAAAAATACTTTTTCCATATTTCTCGAACCCTCCAAGCTCGTTTTGTTTGACAAAATCGGGTTTTTTGATCTTTTCACACAAAATTATTGATTACCCAAATATGTTTCAATCTATTTTAAAAATCCAAAGTTTTTTAGAAAGGGAAGAGATTAGTCTTTAAAACGGTATACATAAGTTTTTTGTTCAAACTTATATGTTATGAGTTTTGATGGGATAAACTTGGAAAATATTATTTTTTTTTAATTTTTTAAGGTTTAGCTATTCTTAATTGCAAAATTTAATTAAAAAATGTAAAATAAGTGATAACATTCTGAAAGCGCATTATCTTCCGAAGACATTGACACTTCGTTTGATCAAAATTTTTGAACTGGAAGTTCATTTGTATAAAAAATATAAGAGGACTGTTATACTATTTAAGTTATAACTACGGTAATTTTTGTCCGATTTGATCAAACGAATCTCTTCACAAAATAATGCACTTTCATAATGTTATCACTTTTTCATATTTTTAATTAAAGTTTGCTACTATGAACTGACAAACTTGAAAAATTATGAAAAAAATTCGCATTTGTCAAGTTTACCACAACAAACATAGCATAGCTTATTAAGTCAAATAATATACATATGTATATCGTTTT
The DNA here is from genome assembly GCA_958299815.1 of Sarcophaga carnaria. Classification (NCBI taxonomy): domain Eukaryota; kingdom Metazoa; phylum Arthropoda; class Insecta; order Diptera; family Sarcophagidae; genus Sarcophaga; species Sarcophaga carnaria. The sequence continues at coordinate 68,027,334 of OY283149.1, read as the reverse complement.
TAAGGCAAATTTCTCTCCTTTCTAATAAGGTTTAAATTTTGGACATCGGTGCAGAAATGTTTGTGTAATCAATAAATTTGTGCGTGAAGTAAAAACAACAGTTTTTATTAAATAAATCAAATTTGGAGGGTTCAAGAAATAAAAAAAAATATTTTTGAGTTCTACTCAACAAAACTCACAACCTACACTATGTCATTAGCTGGATGTATTACTTTTTTTATTTTGTCGCATAATGTTATTTGAACCAAAACTATTCACTCGCATAATACCTCATATTTAATAAATAATAAAAATAAATTCATAACAAAAAGTATATGACGTATGAGTGATATTTAATTCCATTACTTTGCTAACGACAAATCAAACGTTTTTTATTTTATTGCATATTTTCCAGAGTAATTCTTTAAGTACATCTCTAATGGTGCGTATAAGTAATATATTTTAAATTCAAAGTATACGTTTAATTTGGAATTAGGGTTTCGTAATAACCGCTTTTTCAGTAACCGCGGTTATCGGATAGTAATTTTCCAAATAACCGCGGTTATCGGTTAACCGAAGTAAAATTTATAAAAATATATAACTTCAGTAGAAATAGTTTATTTCCAACATATATTGCTTTAAAATACATACATAAGTATTTAAAATTATTTTTGCTGTTTTTCATGGTTAATATAATAATGTTTTAGAAACACTAAAGCATTCAGTGACTTACAAGATAAACGAGAACGAATTATGGTGCAAAAATTTCCTGAAACTGAGAAAGTTCTCTCGGGATCTGTTGATGTTGGCTTAAAGCATTATAAAGCATTTCAAGATTGGGAGTTCTTTTCAATTTTCTTTTGAAAATGTTGAATTCTTGCCTCAAAGTGTTATCTGAAGGCTTTCCCAAGTGTTTTATATTTGATGGTTTTGTTATGTAAGAGTTCAGTTCTTCTACTAAACCAACTTGGTGATCAGTTACAGCTACTTTATCCTGACTTTTGTTGTCTGGATCTTGAATGTTACTATTCGGAAAAAGTCTTTCAATGAGAGTATTAGCAAAAGCAACCACGGAATTGGAAGAATATTTTGTATTATAATATTATTATTTCTCCGGGACTCAATCCGCTGTTGAATTGACTGACAAAAAATCCTCAGCACTAAATAAATTTGCGTCTTTTCGACTTAATGCATCTACGGCAAGTTTTATTGGCTGTAGAGCAATGCAAACGTTATCAATCAGCTCCAAATCTACTTTGTCCGTGAAATCAAATGAATTTAAATCTTTTAAAGCTTGTGCTATTGATGTTTTGAGCTTCAAAAATCTTTCTAACATTGGCGAAATTGAATGCCATCGCACTTTGATGTCCAACAGCAACTCATATTCACATTAAAAATCCTTTTTAATATGATTTTGAAGTACGCTATTACGCACAGGAGAATATCTAAAAAGAAACTAAAATTTTTCTCACCAACTTAAGTTGCTCAAAAAATTGAGATATTATCCTCTATATAATCTTCGATTTCATGGTCAACACAAGAATCTTCAAAAATATCTTCTTCATTGTCCTCCATGTTTTCATCATAAGATGTTTGTGTAGACTCACGTTTTTTATAAAAGTAGTCACAAACACCTAAGTGTATACTGTAATTTAAACATACAATTAGTTCAGCTGGACGAGTTTTTCCATACTTGAGCATTATTGGTGCTCCATCATTAGTAGTACATACTACATCACTCTCAAAATCTATGTTGAATTCAGTTAGATGATTTTTAATTTTCTCAACCATTTCATCCGCATTGCAAGATCCTTTGATTGGAACAAGGCCCAAATTCATGAACTCATTGTTTTCTCCGTGTACATTTACATTCATATATCTACGTCCTCTGAGGCTTGTCCATTCATCAGTAGTGAGACTGAATTTTCTCCCATCTATTTTATGCTTTTGAATGATTTTAATCATCTCGATTTTTTTTAATTCGAAGTTATTATGAATTAAGTTCATGACACCACTTTCACAGTGTGGCAAAGAATAACCTCGATTTGAAATTGATTCTCGAATAAATTTTGAATTCGTTATAGTGTGTATTGAGATGTTATCAATTGTAGCCAATTTTGAGACAATATCCACCAAACTCTCTCGATTAACAAACTCTAGCATTGAACTTGAAGTTTTTTGTAGTTTTGGTTGATGCAATTCATTTTCCATAGAAGAGCTTAATGATATTTTATGTATCAGCTTCAGATGATTTATCATAGCGCCAGTTATTCCTTTTGCATTTGTCACCTTGGAAAAGCATTTTAAACATTGGGCTTTATTTTCTTCATCCAATTTCTTGAAATAACTCCAAACTGATGATATTGGTCTTTTTAATGACATTTTCTAGGGTAAATATTTGTTAATTTATGTAAGTATTAATACATAATAATTTATCATAATGTTTTATTTTCTGTGTATGTTTTTTTTTACCAATTTTATTTTGCTTCCACCTGGTGCGTAATGCGTTGAATATTCTTTCTCAAAAAGTTTTTGTTTACAAATAACAAGCATTCACCAAAACTTCTTTTACAAATAAAACAAATTTAAAACTCATGGCTACTACATATGTGTGCATATTGTTTTCAAAAAATTGGATTTCATTTCAAATTGCATGTGCATTTTATGAACTCTTTGCTTCTAAAAAATAAAATTGCTTGTGACTGCAAATATATTTTTATGTATGAACATTAGTTTTACAAATAAAAAATTTAAAGTCATGGCTAACTAAATGTGCGTATGCGTCCGATTTTCATCCGTTTACGGTTACGGTTATGAGCACAAATAACCGCGTTTACGGTTACGGTTATAAACGTTTACGAAACCCTATTTGGAATTAATGACATTTACAAGCTAATGTGACAATTCTGCTGCGTTTATGGTTTGCAGAATAACTTACTTATTTGAATGATCAATTAAAATAAAAAAAGTATTTTTGAGTTCTACTCAACTAACTGAACAACTTAGACTAGGTAGTTACTCGGGTGTATTTAATTTTTTGTATTTTGTTGCATAGTGTAATTTGTTTTGAAAACGAATTTAAGTTTACATGAAAAAACTTTAATTATATGATATTTAAGGAATCGTATGGTTTATCATTGCAGAATAAATAGTAATAATAATATTATGAATAAATCAGATTTTTTTTAATTTATTGACCTACTGTTTAAGACCCTTTGGCAGAAGCATACCATATCAAAATGAAGGTGTTCCCGCAAGTCACTTACATTGTGTCCTACATGCCATCAAACTGAAGAATTTTCAAATGATACTGTTACGAAAATGGAAATGGTGTTACATCGTTTAACATTAAAATGACAAACAAAAGCTACGAAAATGAAAACAATGGACTTGTTTACATGATCAACAAATAAACAAAAATATAGCAACAACATAAGTATAAAAAAGGGGATAAGCAAGTAAACAAGAAACAACAACAAGCATTAGCCGTTCCCACGACGATCGGAACTTCACTCCTGATCACTCATTATCGGGCAAGGATTGTCAACATAGCGAAAGCTGTATCAACCTAAAGTTTTTTCCCAAGGGAGATACTTCCGGAGACAACCGCAGAACTGAATAAATGTAAACAAAATACACAAATAACAATTTAACAACGATGTTTACATTTACACAGATTTCGAGAACTCGAAGTCATTCTCCTTCAAGAACATCCATCAGACTGTTTACCCTGTGATATAAAAGGAAAGACAAAGCAGGCAAAGCAGTCAGTAAAATTCAGTCTTGTGTGAAGACGCTTTGTGTGTGAAGAGAATAATTGTGGTATGAAGATCTCCGTTATAAAGATCTGCCGAACAATTGTTATTATTTACGCAAACGAATGTAAAGCAGAATAAGAGACAAAGTTGTTGTTTACATCAAGTTGTAAAGGGTGGCACACAGAATTGTGAACAATGTGCCAACAATAAAGAAATTAATTTGAACTGAACTTAAAATTTATTTTAATTTTTATTGCAATCTACGAGCACATATTTCAAACGATTTTAAAATGTAAAAACGTAACAATATCATAACGCTTAGAGTTCAGTCAGAGATTTTCATCATCTGATTGTTACTTCGAAAAGCTTTACAATCGATAAATTGCTTCAAAATAGAGCAGTCTAACACTGCGTTCGCTATGCAACTACCTAATAATATAATTGATGTCTATGTCGTAATGCGGTAACTGCGAACTTAACGAAAAAGTTCAAATTGTCAACACAATCTTTCCTAGGAAAGTGAGTGTGGAGGATAGTTTCATTGTCTTTAATTTTATTAGAAGAAAGGCAAATAAATTCTGTTTTCTTTTTTAGAGACAAAAATGAGATGTGTTACCACTACAAACAAACTTTGTAAATAAACTTTAGATACTTCAATATCAGTCCTAAATTCTTCTGCTTCCATGTACCTGTAAAAGTAAATAATTAGATGAAATTGAAGAAATGTTGGTTTTATGCCAACACTTTGACAATTCGATAGATAGATATTCACCATGTATTTGAATAGACGAGTAAAGTAGATACAAAGTAGGAGATTAGTTTCCTAACGTATTGGATGATATTTTGTTTTGTACCGAATAGTTTAATGAATCATTATTCATTGTTCATTCTCACTACCAAAAATTTAACTATGAATTATTACTATTTTTATACAAAGCCACAAGATTTATCTTTATAATTTGAAAAATAAAAATAAGAATAAAATAAAAATATACAATAAATGAATGAAAATAAACAAAAATATTAAGGTTTTTCCCTTAACCGAGAAGTTTTCCTTCTACAAATCATTCTACATACATACATACATACATAATTGGCCATTACAACCCTTCAATCAGGATTACGGCCTAGCTTCTCACACCACTCATGTTTTACAGTTTAACGTCGACTCCGAATGACAGATTTTTGAGAAACTTTTTCATGGCAGGTTTATTTACTCTCAGAGTTTCTGCCAAAAATCTGCTGAGAGGAAGTCGCCGAAGAAATATTTTTTTTCATATTTCATTTTGATGTCTGACCTGGGATACGAACCCGGGCTCTACGTCTAATAAGCTAACACACTACCTACTAGACTACGCACTATGTGGCATTTACCCTGAAAAGCTGACCAAAAAGGCAAAAATGGATTTAAAGAAATTTAAGAAACTGAGTATGCAGTTCGATAGACAACAAAATTGTGCATTATATAGTAAATTTTCACTACTTTAAGTTGAGATTTGTAGATTTGAGACAATGTCAAAGTCAGGAAAGTGAAGAAAATTAAATGTGTTTTTGTTGGTTTTTTGAAATTTGAATAGGTTTATATGATATTTTTTTGTGGCTAATCGGTTTTATATTGATTTTTTTTATTTGAAAGATATGAGCAACAGCTTTTTTAAAATTTTTTTTATATATATATCTCATATATTAATGTTAAAATTATTCGTTAAAAATTTAAAAATAATAAAAATTTCACATTTCTTTACCCTACTCAAAAAAAGATAAGGATTTTAAAGGTGAAAGTACTTTTCAGTAGTTTAATGTTATATACCACAAGAAAATATGAACTCTCTACATTCAGGAACAAAAAAAAAAGTTTGCGCAAATTTGCGCAATTATTTTTGGCGATTTTTTGAAAATTTTACTTTTTTTTGAAAAATTAAAAAATTAGACGCAGTGTAATAAAGCCATATGGCGTACGAATTATGCGAGGAAATTCAGTAGAAGCGATACCAATCAAGATGTCCTGAATAGGTTACTTTTAAGCAGTGACCCTAATTAATAAGCTGCAGTACACAAAAATCCCGAAGGAATAGAAAAGCATTTTCATCAGATACTATGAAGTTACTCCTTCCTGACATTGATGATGAATGATAACGATTTTAACGATTGTAGTTAGTTTCACTTTTTAAGTATTTTTAAGTTAAGTATTAAATAATGTAAAATAAATATGTATTATGAATAAATATTAATTATTATAGAACTTAATTACATATGTATATCGACTATTATAACAATATGAGATGAATGTTTGATTTTCTTAATGGACCGTATGTGTTACCTAGGGTCACTTATGATCCGAGCATAATGAAATGTGATCATAAATGATTCACATTCATATTAAGCATGTTCATGTCGAATTTCATCGATGTAATAACATTTTGAAGCCAATTATAATTGCTAAACATATTTTCTTAAGGGGCCCTATTTTGGACCAAGGGGCAATTATGGACCGACCATAACAAAATTTGGTAATATGATTTAGATTTACATTCCGAATTTCATCACGATACCGATGTTTTTAAGCCATTTATAAGCGCAAACGTGAATTTCTAAAGGGGACTTTATATGGGGACCAGGGTCAAATGTGATCCGATTTCCACCAAACTTTACACCATGATTTCCTATTACACAGAACTTATCCATGCTAAATTTTATCATGATTGTTGCATAATTACCATAATTATGTGTAAATAAGTGCAATTTCGAGGGGAATTTGTATAGGGGCTAGGCGAAATCACGGACCGATTTGAACCAAAATCAGTTGGTTTCATGCTTGGGCCTAAGTATCACTAACACTATAAAAAATTCTAGCCATTAACTCATAAAACACTTCTATTAATTTTGGCCAGGTTTTCAGGCAAAATGCCACACAGTGCTACGGCGACTACACAAATCATTCTACATACCACTCGCAACCCATTTCCTTTGACATTTTACTGACCATCCAATATGCTTCTTCATAAAAGCGATCTAAATGTATTAATTCCAGCTGTTAATTCTATTTGATTTCCTTCCTGTCCATTATTAACTTACATCATTAGAAAAAAACATTATTAATGAACGAAACATAAGCGGAATAATCTTCTTTATGTCCTTCGGAAATGTTATAATAAATAAAAGTAAATTCTCTCACGCTTATCTTGAATCGCACTCAGTTAATATTACCAAAACTGAAAGAAAAAACAATTATTTCTTTAATGATGCATTTTGCAGAATTTAACGAACTGTAACAACTGCTTTGAATAACCGAAGGCAATTTTATTGATTTCCATCAAGTTTTAGAAGACGTCTCAGTCCAGTTAGAAGTGTGTTGGCTTATTTGAGGCGAGCCAGTGGTTCAACACCTGGCTCGGACATCTCGAATAAACCGAATTATGATAAAAATATTTCTATCGGCAAGTTCCTCTCAGCAGTCTTCTGGCAAATAATAAATAAATAAAGTTGTCACGAAAATCTGACAGAACCATGATAGGTTGCGCCATTTATTGATAAAATTAACACACTTAACATGGATCGTAATCTTCCATAAAGGGTCGTAATGACCAATTAAGTAAGTGAGTAAGTTTCCCTTCACATGAGTTTCGGTTAAATTTAAATTTAACCTAAATAATCTTATGTAATGAAGTCACCGCGGTCTAGGAGGTAGTGTGTTGGCTTACTAGTCGTGAGGCCTCAGTTCGAACCTTAGGTCAGGCATCTCCAACTAAACGAAATATGAAAAAATATTTCTTCGGCGATAGCAGATTTCTGGCAAAAACTCTGAGAGTAAATAAAATTGCCATGAAAAGTTTCTCAAAAATCTATCGTTCGGAGTCGACTTTAAACTATAGGTCCCAGCACTAATGTATAAAATTTAACGCACACAACATAAGTGGTGTGAGAAACTATGTCGTAATCATGACTAAAGGGTTGTAATGATCAATTATGTATTTATGTATGTAATCCTCTTTTAATATTTCTTTTTTTCTTCTATTTTCAGTTGACACTCCTATTTTTCATTCATATCCTTCCCATATCATATGACATATAGGCTTATAGGCATAATACGGATTGGATCATATAATCTGGGCGAACTTTAATACACTCAAGTTTCATTGCCATTTGTTAACTCTGGAGCGTACGCAATCTGTAATTATCGTTACTGTTAATGGTGAGGCGGTCACTAGGCGTAACATAATATCAGAAGCATTTAAGAGTCTTAATAAACAAATAATTAAATACATACTAAGATATTCTCTAAACCTTACAGAAAATCTGAAGGTAGCAGGGTAACTAATTTTCTACGTGTTCTAGACATACTCGTATATACCACAGAGTGTAAAGAGCCTCAAAGAGAGAATTTATTCTTTAAATAGAACACTCTGTAGGTATTTTTAATTTCATTTATTTTTATTTATTTTTGTACAACAACATTTTAATTTTGAAAAATTACGTTACCATGACGCTTTTATGACGCTTGAAATATACACTTTTTGATGAATTGTTGAAGTCGTTTTCATTTGTGTGGATAACGAAATATTATCTGTGTTGGTGGGAGAAAACGTTCAACAATGCTAAACTTTTTTAAATTTATTTCTGACAGGAAAAGCTGGAGCAACACTTTGAAGAGAGTTTTTTACAAATTTTAAATTGATTTAAATTTGTTTCAGAAATTTTCTTCACCATAAGGTATGCACACATTTCTCTAAATAAATAGTTTAAAACTAAGCTTTTTGTTTACATTTCAAATAATTTACACAACTTTGTTTATTAAATTTAAATTAATTAATGACAAAGTAAATTTTTAAATCATATTGAACGTAGAAGATTGATTTCAAATAAACTTTATTTTAGAAGAAGAATTAACTGTGACGCAGGCAAGATGCCTTCGTACTGTGATTGCAACTTTGATAATACAGTTGGAATCTTTATTCTGGACAGACCTACAAAAGGGCGTTGAAAAAGATACATAGTATACACCGCCGCTATATGATGCACCGATTTTGGTTGATGCCTGGCCGTTTCATTTGCACACATATCCAACAAGTATCAATACAGTGTGCGATTTAGAGCAATCCTAATACTACCGCATAATACTGCAACAGCATTGAGCGGAGTCTTACTGTATAATAAATAGGAAAAAAAAGACAAATTGCAATCACAGAACGAAGTAAGAACTTAAAAAGATGCAAAAAAGAGAATTAAGTGTACAACATATTACCCAATGGCTTATTATGAAAAAAAAAACGAATAATAATAGAATCTGGTTTATTAATTTTCTTATACTTCCTTCATTTTATGTAAGGATTTGTGTATATCCAACTGTATTTGCACATAATTTAATTCTTAATGTCGAAATAAGAAAACCTGTTTAATATTTGAGATGTACCAGAAAACAAAGTAAATTCTTCCAACATATTCGTTTCCAAAATTATAAGCTTAAGACGAAAATTCTTGAAAAGTGGATCAAATTGGCAAATTTTGTTGTCATGTCAGCCGAATCTACCTTTTTAATGAGAAAAACCTTTCTATTACTACTAAAAACACAGTGGGTCTAAAATGAAATGAAAAAATTTTACTTTCATCTTCAATTCTACTATTAAGAAATAAAAGGGGATATTTCCAATATACAGTGGACAGCAATAGTCTTAGTACGGCAATATATTTTGACAAAAAAAATCTTCACAGGCTTAATACTCTTGCACAAAGTCCCGACATGACTTCAAAAGAGTATTTAGGAGATCATTGAAAGAACGATTACGTAATCGCTAAACCCCGAACAAAAGTCAACCGAAAAACTTGCTAATGGTGCCATCAGAAAAAAAAAAACAAAACTTGTATATGCAATTAAAAATGGGTTAAATGGAGTGCTTGACCTTAATGGATACATACATAATTGGCCATTACAACCCTTCAGTCAGGATTACGACCTAGTTTCTCACAGTTTTCTCGCCGAAGAAATATTTTTTCATATTTCGTTTTGTAGAGATGCTTCACCTGGGGGTTGCGCTATGACCTCACTTCTAATAAGTCAACACTCTACTTACTACATTACGGCAACTGCAATGCTAAAATTTGCCGTATATAAATACGTCACTTCGATTCGTGTTTCGCCAAGATAATGATCTTAATAGTACTGGAAAGTAAACTCAGAATTGATTTGAAGATAACAATATCAAAGTATTAGACTGGCCCACACTATCTTCAATTCAAAATCCAATCGAGAAACTTAACAATCATAGAAAAGTGTCCCTCAAATTGTTTTGGGAGTGAATTCAGAAAATAATTGCGGTTACTTATCAGAAATTTTCTCATTTCATTATTTTCTCATCAAATCCCTAAGTCTGACATTGGTGGCCTTATATTTTTCACGTCACTATATGCATGTGTTCAATGTGGATTGACCATCTAACAAAAAAACCTAACAAATATTAATTTAAATATTATTTTATGATAAAACACATGATAAAATCTTTTTATTAATTAATTTTTTTTTTCAATTTAACTTATGACTGGGGAGCTGGCAGCAGATTTTATTCATTTGTGATGGATATTGTCTGTATAGTTTAGCTACGCGAGTTAAGTTATTTTAAATGTTCACTTTAAATTCTTTTCAATAACTCCCAGTTAAGTTATTTTAAATGTTCACTTTAAATTCTTTTCACTGAAACAATAATTTTTGTAAAATTTCTTTTCAAAGAAATAATATTTTTTATATTTTTTTTTTATGCAACTTTATTGACCAAACTTGGTCTTAAGACTAATTTTACAAAATCTTAATTTTTAATATCTAGCCTATTACACCAAACTTTAGAATTTCAAGAACAAAGAAAAAAACACTTCAGAATAAAAAAAATTAAGGAAAATAAAGAAACTAAAAAACTAAACACTTGAAACTATTGAGCCATCATTAAGTCAATGACATCGATTCTGCTTGGTCAGATCGATACAATCACTTTGTTATTGTATAATCAAAGTGACTTGGTTCTGTTAATTATTTTAAATGTCAATCAAATAAAAAATGCTTATGGAGCATAATGTGGTTTAGTGTTACAATGAAATAATATTTTTAATACTTGAAAAAAATCATTAAAATGAAAGTATTCGTTCATTGTTCCAATTGCCAATGATCTTCTACTTATTATTCAAATATTTTGCGATGATCTCGTCTACATCATCCCTTGGTTGTGTTTGTGGAAGTACATACATATCTCGCGGGATGTGGTAGTGATTATTAAAGTCGTTGGACATTTCAGTTATAACTTCATTAGTACTTGTCTTCCAGAGCGATAATAAAAAACTTACAATATTTTTTTTTCTATTGACATGCATTATGGGACTCGATAGTACGGCATAACCGACTCCCGTGAAATCCACAATATTTTTCTAATCTTATTTTGAATTTTGTAAGACAAATTACAAACGAATCAACCTTCTATGCTACTAGCTTCAAGATAATTTCTGAACGAAAAAACTATACACATAGTAAAGTCTACGTATTTGTGAGTTTCTTAACCACCACACTGAGATAAATTTTTCAATCTGCACACTTTTGCCTACAACTGACAATGAAAAACCTTTGTTAAAACAAAATAATTTTCCGCTTTGTTTCTTACATGTGAACTATTTTATGTGGACATGCTCAAATACCTAATATCGGATTAACTGGCACAAATAATATAAAATTTTTATATTGTATCGAATGTCACAAGGATTGTCAAAAGAAAATGATTGAAATTAGATTAAAAAAATGTTTGATTGTTTCTTCATAGAATAGACAAACTTAAGGAATTAAAAGAAGAGAAAAAATGGTTAGGCAAGTACGGCATTTAATAGAGATACTAGGATAATGTGTAAGCTTTTCAGGTGTTGAGTAATTTTTGGACACTTCTTAGGTGATGCTGTTGGTGCCGAGTAAGTTTTTTTGGTCTTCATTCACTTCATATACAAATGAAAAAAGAAAGAAAAAACAATTCCTGTTAATATTTTCGAAATTCGCTTAATAACGTTACTGAATGCCAGAAAAGTGAAGAAATGTGTAACTTTTTCAATTTTCGATTTAACTGTGTTTGTTTATTTGTTTGTATGTTTGAGGCTTTCTATTGACATTTTGCTTGTACAGCAATGCGAATAGAAACATAAAATAAATGATGTTATCCGCAGCATTACATAACATAATTGGTCATTACAACCCTTCAGTCAGGATTCATTTTACACATGAGTGGTGGGACCTACAGTTTAAAGTCGACTCCGAACGACAGATTTTTTGAGAAACTTTTCATGGCAATTTTATTTACTCTCAGAGTTTTTACGAGAAATCTGCTTAGAGAAGGTCACCGAATAAATACTTTTTGTATTTTGTTTTGATGCCTGGCCTGGGGCTTGAACCTTGGCTTTACGTCTAATAAGCCAACACACTACCTACTAGACTACGGCTACTTCTAGCCTTAATTTTTTCCTTTAAAAATATTGCTTTAATATCACTCGTTGGCAAAGCTCCAAAAAATTGATTTCAAAACTAAAAAGTTATTAATTACATGGTGCGACAGTAAAAATACGCCCGAGTAACTACATCGTCTATGTTATCCACTAGGTTGAGTAGAACTCAAAAATACTTTTTCTAATATTTTCTAAGCTTACTCCTTCAAATCTCATAGCATATAAGTTTGAACAAAATGTTTATGTATACCATTTGGAAGGCTAACCCCTACCCTTTCTAAAAAATTTGAATTTTAAAAATAGGTTCAAACATATTTGGGTAATCAATAATTTTGTGTGAAAATATCAAAAAACGGTTTTTATCAAATAAATTAAGTTTGGAGGGTTCGAGAAAAATAAAAAAGTACTTTTGAGTTCTACGCAACTAGTGTAAGTTGTTTAGTTACTAGGGCGTATTTAATTTTTTGTATTTTGTAGCACAGTGTTATTATTGACAAGTTAGGTAATGAATTTTCCACTTTTCAGCCAACAATTTGAATAATAATTTTCGCAGCTGAATAAGATGTCATATTATTTCCAAATGTTGTTGCAAAAAAAAGTTAATATTTGTTAACACGTTCGCTGCTTCTAAAGCTGACAAGAAGATGCATAAATAGAGACGTAGTTCTTTTTGAGCGCAGTTCTAAATAAAAAAAAAAAACCATCGACATGTTAAACCTACTCAGTAAAAACAAGGAATTTGTAGTGCTGGTTGGTTATACAAACTCGTAATAGAGATCTTGTGATTTTATTAAGGATGCTGTTTTACACAAACTTCTACCAGGTGTACCGAAATGAAGCGAGCGTCAAGATACAAATGTCTCCATAGGGAACATCTATTGTGAACCAGCCTTCACTATTTTTGTGTTGGTGATGGTACAAAGATGGTGCATTTTGTACCAAAAAATCATGATATGCGGAAAGTATTACTTACAGAAGATTGTTTATACTGTTCAGAGATAGCGATTTTGATGTGGAAAGTGAAGGACGTGGAAGACCACTAAAGGTGCCGAATTGCAAACAATATTGGACGAAAATGTCACTTTAAGTCAGAAATGTAAAATGTTCCACAACAAACAATTTCTAACTGAGTAAAAACTTTTCGAAAGATTGGCGCTACATGAATGAATGACAGACAGATGGAAAAACGAAACCCGCTTGTGAAATTTTTTCTTCAAAGACATAATAGAAAATCAGTGTCCTATCGAATTGTTACTGACAATGAAAAATGGATTAACTTTAAGAATCTTCAACCATCAACTACGGCTGCAAATCTGGATCAATTCGGTAAGATAGCAAAGGTGAGTGTATGTTAGGACGAGAGAGGTGTGGTGTACCACGTACAAGTAAAATCGTTTATACAGATCGCTATCAATAACAAATGATCATTTTGATACATGTTTTAATTGAAAGGCGACTAGAGTGGATCATAAAATGATAAAACACTCCATGCAACGCAAAACCGGTTCAGGATACAATCAAAGCATTAGGCTGAAAGCTGCTACCCCAAATGCCGTAATCGCAAAACTTTGCTACTTCCGACTTTTTGTTTTCAGTGACGGCACAGGCATAGGCCGAGAAGCACTTCAATTCATATGAAATTTGGTTGACTAATTAGTTTGCTTTAATAGGCGAACAGTTTTATTGGCGTGGAATCCAAAAATTACATCAAAGATTACAAAAATCTGTAGTTAGCATTGTTCAACAATTTTTAAATAAGACGCCCATTTTATGCCTGTAAGCTTAGTATTTAAACGCATTCAAAAGTTTACGGATATCGTTTACGGATATCATGTGTTGCCACTACTGTATTATAAAGAATTTGATACGAACGCTGCAGACATTGCTTAAATCGTCTAATGAGCCGATATAAGAAAAAATGCAATATAACAGAGCAAAGGTTTGTGTGATACTAAATTACAAAAATTTATTTAGTAACATTGTGTTTATAATTGTTAATCTAACCATTAAACATAAAAAGTTATTATGAATCCCCAGTACAAAAACAATATCATGTAAGTTAATAAATTAATTTAAAATTACATTACAATTATTACAAAATGAGTAAGGTAGAACTTGTGCTAGGTATATTGTGGCAAAGAGAGTTTCTGGTTGGAATCGAACCCACGACCCTTACGCTCATATTCATACCAATACCCGATAGACTACCAGGGCACGTACGTGCTTTCTAAAAAGAACTTAACTGAGGCAAGTCATGTACATGAAAATCCCTCAACATTTCTACAAAGCACTTTGACATGAGATTTGTATAAAATCATGAAGAAATTCACAATTCTTGTCAATGTAATTAAAATGAAAAATATTTTTGTTACCTATTTGTATCTTGCATTTTAAAGATATCCTAGCACTCTTGTCGTCAATTCTTTACAAAAGATCAGTTTGTTTTGGTTGACTTTGTTATCGAAATCAGTGAGAAGGAAAGTATTTTCCATATTTTCCCATATTTACAAGACTATCAGCCATGTCGCAAAACGCAATTCCGATCGAAAGTGGTTTCAATTCCGAAAGTCTAGTCTTTAGAAAACGAAAAAGGAAACATTTCTTCGGAATGAAATCACTTCAAAATTTCAGTGCTTTTGATATTTTTGATGATTTATTAAAGAAAAATATTAATAAAACTTAGTCAAACTGAAAGCCAAAATGGTATGTTTTGTGATTACATAGGTTTTCTATTTAGTTAATATTTATGCTTAAGAAATTTAATTTTGTAAACTTGCTGAGAAAAACAAAACAAAGTAATGTATTTTTTCATCATAGTATTGCGTCCCTCAATGCATTTCGGCGTACTTTTTCAACAACGATTTGTCGGCTCCTGGCTTGATTTGAAAAATCAAAACAATTGTTTTGGTTCTGCTAATTAAGAGTTTTTTCTTTTGTCATGCACTACTCTGCCATACTTTATTAAAAAAGCAGCAATTTTATAATTTTTGTGAACCAACAAAATCGTTCGGAATCTGAAGAACCTAAAACAAAATCAATCGGAATTGCATATTCGGAATCAAAACCATTCCGATCGAAATCTGTGACATGCCTGTATATGATTGTATATTTCGTATGTGCTGTAGTGAATTGAAGAAAAAGTTTGGCGCCCTCCTTTGTTTTAGTCCACAGCATAAAATAAATTTTGTCAATGAGAATAACAAACTTTTCATTTGTATCTCCGGCGCTAAACGATAGAAACAAAAGTTTAAAAACGGAATTCAAAACCACGTTCCAACGTGAATAAGAAATTTCTTCCCAAAAAAATAAAAAATTTTCGAAAATGACTGAAACCACAAAAAAAAATAACAACTAAAATATGAATATTCCGACAGACAAACAAAAACTTTTGAAACTGCCAAACTGCCTGGTTTTGTAAACTGCTGTTGGAGTGCATGTTTTTTTCTTCTGAAGTACATTTTGGTGAAAAATAAAAAGGATTTTTTTTGTAATGTGTAATGAAAACATGGAAATTGTTTTTTTTTTAATAGTTGGGAAAAATTGTATGTAATGTTTTTCCAAAATTGTTTGTTTGCTTGACCTGTGAACTAATAACCTAGTGAACTTGAAATTTTGTTTGTATTGAACCTCTTTAATATTATTGAACAATTCTTAACAACAGGTTGAAATAGCTGTTTCAAAATTTTACTTAAACTCGATACTGCACTTTTAAAAATTTTCTAACTTTCAACCGTTTTTTGTATTATAGGCCATATAGCGAAATCTAGTAGATTAGATTTCAAATCTTGCTCAAAATATACATCGTTTACACTGGATTAATTTGACAGTAGCAAGATTTCATTTTAATAATAAAAACAGCTGACTGAAATTTAAAAGAAAATAATAATATTTCCAAATTTAGTTTAATACCAAATAAAAATGAAAAATATAGGACATTTAGTATTGTTTTCATCAAGACCAAATAAGATTCAAACAGAAATAATGTTGTTGCGAAAAAAAACGTCAGCACTTGTTGAATATAAGATTTCAAAAAATACTGCAAATGTATTACTACACACAATTGTTAAATAGTAGAATGGAATGGATACATGTAAGTATATATAGGTAATAATATATAAATATTAATCCGCACTTTAATACAGGTTCGTAATGGGTCATTCTGGGAGGAAGATGTTCCTAATATGTCATGTGATATGTTCATCGAAAATTTTAGAATGAGCCGCCAAACTTTTCAGTTGTTATGCTTAAAGCTATCATCCATGAACAAAACTGATACAACATTAAGAAAATGTAAACCACTTCAAAAACGTATTGCTATAGCCCTTTATTGTCTTAAGTCTTCTTCTGAATATGCTTCAATAGCTCACATGTTTGGAGTATCCAAAGCTTCTGTATGCCTTATACTACAAGAATTTTGTAAAGAAGTTTGGCAAAATCTTTCAGAATAATATTTACCATCAAATTTTATAAATGAAACTAAAATAATAATAATGTTGAATTGCAGGAAAAATATCTTAGTTTTCTAGTATCCTTAAAAATTTAAAAGGACAACGTATATTTTTATTTAATAATAATAATTATAAAGAACATGGAACTAAGAAAACTACAACCTTATAAACTGAGTATTTATGTGCTCATAGTTATCATATACTTTGAGTTACTTATACATGCCTTTCGGGAATAATTGTTTTAAGACATTTAATTGAAAATGTCATAATACATAAAACATAATACATACTGGAGATTTTAAAAAATATTTCCACACTTATATGTTTTGTTTTTAAATTGAAATGTAATTTTTTTCCTGCGCAGCGTGGTAATTTTATGTACTTTTTGTCAAAACACATAGTTGCATTTCTATTTTTGCTAGATTTTGAGTAGATTTTGCCAAAATCTACTAAATAAGCAGATTTTGTTTTGTATGGGAAATCCAGTTAAATTCAACTAGATTTGGCTCGAAATCTCATAAGTACTAGATTTCGCTGTAGTGTAAATGTGCCTATTAAAGAGTTGTGTGTGATAAATTTTTAATTAAAATTAAAAACTGTAGTGTAGGATGGTCGAAACCAATGAAACTAATGAAGCGACTTAGTTGACTTTAGCAAGCACCAACGTACCTTTTTCTACTATAACAAAGTGCCGGACTTCATCTTCCATATTTTTCCAACTTCTGCAGCAAGGTCTCCAAGACCCTCATGTGCGTACCCATAATGCATCAGCATGCGGCGCCTGACTAGCTTCTGTTGATACTTAAAGGTGCTTATCTATCAGAATGAACAATTATCGATTGAGTATAGCGGGCAACCTTTGCGGTATTCTTGCCACTACATTTACTCTATCCACAGCACAAGTTTCGTGAAGACTATCGCAACTATACCATGAAGCTAAAAATATGTCTCTCTGTTATCATACTTTTGACAATTTAGGCATTCAACTGGTCACTGATGGTTTGTGTTTTTCCATAACGGTAATTTCTTTCTAATTTCTTAGCTTTATTGTAATATTTTTTCTTTGTCATCAATTTTACTTTTAACACACGATCAAATAATAAGACTGTACTCATCTATATTTAACTGAATGTCATAATGGATTCCTTTAAGTAATTTTAAACATTAAATATTTAAACAACATTAAATGTTATTAATATTGTTACGAAAATGGAAACGCTGTACATCGTTTAACATTAAAATGAGCAAAAGCTATACAAACAAATACAACGAACTTGTTACAAGTAAACCAACAACATCAGTATGAAGGAAAAGGGTATAGACACGTAAGCGAGAACGCAACAAAAAGCAAATTGAACTAAATAGACAAACAACAATGAACTCGCGATAGAGTTCTCCAGAAGGCGAAACCACGAACTTTCGACTTCAAGAACATTCATCAGACTGATTATGTGGGCATATAAAAAGGCAAGACAAATCAGGTAACGAGTAGTAAGAATTCAGTCAGTCTTGTGTTTCGTGTGTAGAGAACAGTCGTGGATGGAAGATCGACGTTGAAAAGATCTACATTGTAAGCAAAGAAGAATAGCGAACAAGCAATTATTGTTGTATTCGTCAAGTTCTAAATAGTGGCACACAAAAGTAGTGCGAATAATAAAGAATTTAATTGAAAGTAAACACCAATTTATTTTTGTTTTGTTTGCAATCAACGAACTCATATTCTAAACGTTTTCAAAAAGGTAAAAACGTAACAATATTAATAACTCACACGTGCAAACCAACGTACAGATTGAATTTATTTTGGTGCAATATTTTCCAATTCTTAGAATTTCTAAATGCCATGCATTAAGAGTCGTCAATGTTCTGATGGTTTGGTATATCATTAACACCAAAGGCAGATTAAAATTAATTCTCGTTTTAATCTACACAAAACACAGGTTTAAACATTTTAAATTTGATGAAAGTTTTTATGCAATTGGAAACTGATGTAACACATCAAGAGAATACGTTTGCATCTGGAATTTTTTCAGTATATTTTTAATTTATTTATAGATTTAAATTTCATATTTCAGGAAATTTTTGATTTCTATTTTTTAATGCAAGATTTGCCAATATTTGCGCCACAATTCCCTTTTCGAGGAAGTCGAAAAAATCAGCCAATCTACCACATATGGCTCTTACGTCCTCATCGTTATGACTATCATTGTTTTTTGAATCCATGGAGGTAAAATTGGGTCTCAATATAGAAAAACAGAAACTGAAATTTCTCCCGGACTACCGAACAATAACATGGTTTTCAAGCGGAGGTATGTGCGATCATGGAATGAATGAGCTGGACTAGTAAACATTTGGTAAATATCTATGCAGCTATTCAAATAAGAATTAGGTCAATAGTATCCAATCATATGGGATCACAGAAAATCGATTTTCAACAACAGTGGATATAATTCATAGAAACAAGATCGTTGCGCCCTAATATACGAAAGCATTAAGTATACTACTTTTTATATTGAACACCTTTGATGTTTTTGTTCGAATTTAAATTAGATGTTAAAAGAATGTTAGAAATGAAGTTTGAGAACGTTGTAGTACTCTCGATGTAAACTTATTTATAACGTTTTTTGTACTGATAATGAAGTGTGACACTCAAAGCATCGGTACATCCTATCCAGTGGCTGGTGTTACAAATATTACCTCTTATACCTCATTTTTCGAATAGTAATGCCAGCATATTTCTTTGACAACAAGCCAATCGGAAATCACTTATGATTGTATGGAAGTGTAATGGAAAAATACTGATGCGTCCAGTAATGAATGAATGAATGCGTCCGTAATTTATCCTAAAATTTAAAGTCAACTCAGAACGACATATTTTTGAGAAACTTTTCATGGCAATTTTATTTCCTCTCAGAGTTTTTTGCCAGAAATCTACTGAGAGACAGTCGCCGATGAAATATTTGTTCATATTTTGCTTTTCTTGGACATTTTTGATCTGGGGTTTGAACCGTGGCCTCACATCTAATATGCCAACAGACTACCTACTAGACTACGGCTTACTCCATAAAATACCTTTTGCTGTAATATGGTAGAAGGTAGAGGTCCCACTTAATCCAACACTTGGGCTCGTTATGATACCAAAATCAATATACAACCCACAACCAATATTAAAAAGGTTCCCTTGTAAACTCCTGCCTTTATATTAAGAATGTTCCTACCAGACTACGGCTGTTTTTTCTACTCCTAAAATAAAATAAGCGCAAATAACTTACGAGCTATTATTTATTAAGTATTAATTACACTCTTTGCCATTAATTCTGTAATTTCGGAAAAAAATGTTGTTTCTTAAAACATGCGCTTACCAAAACTTACTTAATTTAATCTCTACCTACACAGTCCAATTATTTACGGTTTCTAAGGTTTTCAGTGGATTTTTTTTTAATTATGTATCGAAGCATCTACACTTTCCATTAAATAAGGCGGCGATGTTCTTGTTATTTGAGGAGAAACTTTTAATAGTAAAACAAAAATGGAAACTAAGACGAGATACTAAAACCAATTGATTGAGTTGTATTATTTATAGGAAGAAATATTTTCTTTGACAGTTGGATGTTCGGGTTCACCAAATGCTTTGGTAAAGGAAAATAAGGAAAACGAATGGGTGAAGAACTAAATTTGGCTAAAGAATTAGAACTTCATTTCATTCAGTGCAAAGTTTAAAATAGAAGTAAGGAGTTGCTCAGCTCTCTATAGAGAGGTTTTAGTGGAGTTAGAAAAAAGCTACAATCGAAAACCAATGTGAAGATGAACCAAGTGAGGAAGACATTTTGTCCATTAAAAGAAGACGAGTTAGGCGACTCATATCTAACTGTGAGGATCAATATTGAAAAATTACACAATTTTACAAGTCTTTCTTATTTTTGTTGGAAAACATTCTTTTAGTTTAGTTTTTATTTCTTTTTTTTTTAACAATTCTATTTATTTATTCATTCATTTATTAATTATAATAAAATTAAAAATTATATTCTACGAGCAGAGTAACTTTCACCATATGTTCGGTGTAGTGTTACAGACCAGAGTCTCTGGTGGGAATCAAACCCACGACCTTTACGCTAATAGTCTAGCATACTACCCACTAGACTACCAGGGCACCCTTATCAATTCTATTATGAACTCTTTAATTCAATAAAAATAATTTATTATTTATCTTGTCTTTTACATTTCTTAGTCCCCATATAACGCGATAGGAATAGTGTGATTTGTACTAATTCCGAGTTTCTTATAGCGCGGTTTCCATACAACACGGTAGACGGTTTCCATAGAACACGCTAGGAATTAGCCTGGTTTGTACGGTTAAATCCGAGTTTCTTATAGCGCGGTTTTCATATAGCGCGGTACGCACTCACCGCGTTATAGGAGGGTTGACTGTATATATCATTGAATTTTCTATCGATTATTTGATTTGCTCGATAGTGCGTAAATACTTGTATTTTTTTCTGCAATGTCATCTTGTACGAGATAACAAACAATTTTTAAAAATACAAAAACATGTGTACTAATGTATGTAAAGTTTATATAAACTTTAGATTATAAACTTCATACCCAAATAACTTATAAATCACAGTCGTTATAATACCAACAGAAACTTTTTTGAGAGTTGTGAACGACCATTTTATTGATTTCATTTATTCATGGGCGAATATATATTTCAACAATAGGTGGTAAATTTGTTTTACCAAAATAAGTTTTTGTTTGGACAACATACCAAAAATCATCTTCAGCGATGAGACCCATTCCTGCAATGTATACGTGAACAAACAAAATTATCGAATTTGGTATGATACCCATCCACATAGATGCAAGCACATCGAATTCATCCCGAAAAAGTGACTGTTTGCGGGGGCTTTTAGATTAATGATATTATCGGTCAATAATTTTTTGGGGTTAAGTAGGTCGAAGTGGCCGTAGTCTAGTAGGTAGTGTGTTGGCTTATTAGACGTTAGGCGGTGGTTTAAATCTCTGGTCTAACACCTCCAACAAAATGAAATATGAAAAAAAATATTTCTTCAGCGACTTCCTCTCAGTAGATTTCTGGCAAAAACTCTGAGAGTAAACAAAATTGCCACAAAAAGTATATAAAAAGTCTGTCGTTCGAAGTCTACTTTAAACTGTATGTGCTGCCACTTACCGGTCCACTACATAACTTAAGTGGTGTAAGAAGCTAGGTCTTAATCCTGACTGAAGGCTCTGATCTGCTACACTATACCGAGCATAAGGTCTACGTTACGCAGCTCGTAATAATTATAATATAATTAGTAATTAATAGATTGTAATTAATAAATAAATTCTCATGATGTTTCGAAATAAATAAAAAGCCATATATTAAATATACGAGTATTTTTCTCAAACTCCTTGAAAATCGGAAATTAAACGTTTAAGTAGTAGTAATTCCAATTAATTCCGGACTTGTGAATCAAAATAAAATACAACATTAAACGAAAACGTGAAAGAGTGATCGACAATAAATAGGCTAGCTATGGAAACATTCAATCGGACAATGATTACATTGGCCACCATATAACAAAGGCGCAGTAGCTGGCACATAGACAACATATAGTCCGAGTATTACGGAAAAAAGAGAAGATAAAAGATGTACAGATTGCACACGATGTATTCTTACAAGCAATAGTGACCGAGAATCGATGAATAGCATACTACGGTTTTCTTCTTATAGATATACTCAATAATCAATCGATGAAAAATTTCTGGCTGCCACTCGTGGATTAATCACCTTCTCTTTAGTCATAATTCAACCTCAATTGCTTCGGCTTAAAGTTGTCATTAAGAGTCTTAGTACACTTCAAAAATATTGCATGAGGATTTTGAAATGCATAGGGGTTATATAATATGATTTGTCAGATTTTATGCAATCTTAATAGTTCTTCATATCTAATGTTACACACGACTTTCGTTGAGTCATAGAACAAATGGCCTTATGGTGGTTTTTCTTTAATCTTTCCCTAAATATTTAATATTTCTTTACATTTTCCTCCAAAAACTTTGAATATTAAGTGAAATTTAATATTTTTTTTCTATTTTCAGCTTTTTAAGTCCAATACATATTTATTGACAAATATTCAATGGACGACACGCCATAGGATTACTAAAAAGTTTTCATTTAATCTTTTTCTATCCTTTTTATCTGAGAAACTCAATTTTGCGACTATGAATGACTGAAACTGAAATACAGCCACTTTTTTTATTGCCTTCAGTTATAATTTATTTTTAAAGTTTTTTTTTGTTTCTAGAAGATAAAATTCTTAGTGCTGAAGTCTCTGTTTCTGTATAACAGCTCTAACGAGAGAATTAATTTAATTAAATCGAAAAATGTTAAAACTTTATATCTTTGGATTAAAGAATACAATTTTTTAAAAATTTAAAATTTTTCTAAAATAAATTGCAATCACATGAGAGGACAAATGTATTGTTAATGGATTATTAAACATATTGTTAGCAATCTTAACAATGCCGTGAATAATTGTCTTAAAGGTAATTTTGGATAAAAAGTTTCAAAAATAATAATGTTTTGTGTAAAAGATTAACACTTTATCTTAATTATCTCGGTCCAAAAGTATTCTTGCAGAGTATTAAATAATGGCGGAGGACAGTAATCGTCTATTAAGTAGTGTGACTTCGCCGTAGTCTAGTAGGTAGTGTGTTGGCTTATCAGACCTAAGGCCACGGTTCACACCCCAGGTCAGACATCAAATCGAAAATATGAAAATATTTCTTCGGCGACTTCGTCTCAGCAGATTTCAGGCAAAAACTCTGAGAGTAAATAAAATTGCCATGAAAAAGTTTTTCAAAAATTCTGTCGTTCAGAGTCGACTTTAAGCAGAAGGTCCCCTCACTCATGTATAAAATTAACGCACACAACATAAGTGGTGTGAGAAGATAGGTCGTAATTCTGACTGAAGGGTTGTAATGACCAATTAGGTATGTATATGTACATATGTATGTTGGCTTACTAGACGAGAGCGCTAAAATCTTGAAACATAAAAAAACATTTTTTCGACCACCTCCTTTCAGCATTGTTTTGGAAAAAGTTCTGTAGATTTCGTTACTCGAGAGTGTGAGAAGCTTAAACGAAATTCTAACTAAATGGCTGTAACGACCAATTAAATAGGTATGTCGGTAGAAGTGAAGGTGAATTATGACCTATAGGTTGCATTGTGATAAAACAGTTTTACAGTATCTGTTTATCAAACTGACATTGGCATTTTGGGAGTCAGTGAATAACACTTAAAAAACACAACACTATACGGATTTAGAAATTAATGGTTTAGGGCTCAATGCATTGAAGGAATACAGGGTTTTAGCAGAATCTTCACTACAAGTAGACACGATATTAAAGCCAAATTTTGTATCCTCTTAATATCGATCCCATCGAACAACTCATGAATAGGCATTTGTAACAATTCAACAGATGTTAAGCTAAAGAAAAATATATGCTTTACCGATAAATAAATACGCATACCATCAGGGATGCACCGACAAACTTTTAAGTTGATCAGATATATTTTGCACGTAAAGTTTTTTCGTTTGGACTTTATACAAAAATATGCTTTACGGTCTTCATACTTTGAAAAGCCCCAAATAAACACAGTGTACAATATCCAGTCCACTCACCAAAAAGGTGAAGCACGGCGGTGAAAATATTAATATTTGGAGATCATTTACATACTACGGTTTTAGGTCACAATATCTTACTAATATTTCGAAATTAAATGCTACTTTATGACGAATGAAAACGTGCCACGTCGGTGCGTGTTCCAATATAACGACCTTAAATATACTATGCTTCGAAGATTCGTTTGTTACACAGGCCAGCATAGTTTCAGAGTCAAATCCGATCGAGAACTTGTGGAACACAGGACAAATTACAATCAGAGGAGAGTGTCCAGTAGTACCTAATTTGTGATTAGTTTTGAGAATTAATTTGGATTACGTGGTATAATATACCGAATTCGGTTTGCCAAATCAGTAGTAGTTTTAAACAACGTCGGGACGCTTACATATTCTTAACCACTCTAGAGCGACATTCGAAGTTAACTAGTGCAAATGTATTATTATTGTTGGGGTCGCCGTAAACTAGTAGATAGGGTGTTGGCTTATATGCAAGAGCCCGTGATTCAGACAAATATAAAAAGACAATATTTCTTTCGGCGACTTCCTCTCAGAAGTCTTCTGGCAGAAACTCTGTGAGTAAAATAAAATCGCCATGAAAAGTTTCTCAAAAATCTGTCGTTCGAAGTTAACTTTAAACGGTAGGTTCGCCAACTCATAGATAAAATTACCTCTAGACCCTAATTCTGACTAAGGGGTTGACCAATTAAGTAAGTAAGTAATTGTTATCATTGTTACTACGTTCTTATTTCAAAAGAAAACGTAGTGTCAAGTTTTTCCAGTTTTTCCAGTTTTTCACAGAGAGAATTTATTTCTTAAAATAAAAGGAATTATAAAATAAGCACAATTGTTTAATAAAACTTCAATGAAATTCGTTTTTTAAATATATAAACTGCGAAGAAATGCAATTACTTATTAGAATTTTTTTATTTTTCTTACTTTCTTAGCAAGTCTTTATGTGTCAATTTGGTGTCCTTAGTATTTTTCACATGCCTGCGTCAATGTGAAAAACTAGATATCGAAATATTGGAAAATATTCCACAGTTTTAAGTTCAAAATACAAGATTTTCTCTATTTTTACGAATATCGACGACGATTTGTCGTCGGCCAAAGAAAATCTCTGTATTATCAGTGTGGGAGACATATGTATGTATTTACAGAAAGCCAAAGTCAAAAATATTTCTGTAAATTGAATAGGAGAGTATGTGTGTCTATTATATGTGTGTTTAAGGATATTATGATAGAAAAAACAAAAAAAAAAACAAATATCCGCCACAAGCGCAATTTTTCTAAGCCAAACAATTATAGAAACGGACACTTTATTAAGCCATAATGCGGTCATTTAGAGTAAAGAAGAATACGAAAATGATTGATTAGATTAAATTTTAAAAAAGCACAGAGTAAAGAGAATGTGTTGAAATAAAAATCAATAATTTTTTTTTAAGTGTTCCTGCAGCATGATATGCAAATATTTGGATAAAATGAAAATAATTGCAATTAAGTCATCATCATTCTTTGATGATTATACCTTAACTTTTATATTTTTTTTTTACATGCCTGCTGAAATACATAGCAATTAGTGTTGTTGGAAGTTCCAAGCTATTATTGAAGTTTATTCCCACAACTCAAACAACTGAATATCAGATTGTTCTTGTTGTCGGATATCTGTATATCACAATCGCACTTTGGTGTGCTTTTAAAACTTGTTGCAGCATTGATCACCTCAATTCTACTGAGATTGTGAATTCAGGTTATGCCAGGCGCACACACAATTAAAATCATATGAAAATAAGTTGTTTTATGTCGCCGTAGTCTAGTAGGTAGTGTGTTATCTTATTAGAAGTGAGGTCATGGTTCGAACGCCAGGTCAAACAACTCCAACAAAACGAAATATGAAAGAATATTTCTTCGGCGACTTCCTCTAAGCAGATTTCTGGCAAAAACTCTGAGAGTAAATAAAATTGCCTTGAAATGTTTCTCAGAAAAATTTAACGTTCGGAGTCGACTTTAAAGTCATGTATAAAAGTAACACACACAACATAAGTGGTCGTAATGTTGTCAAAAGGGTTGTAATGAACAATTATGTGTGTATATATATGGAAGAATACCATTGCGGTTTTCAGAATTCTATTCAGATTGTATGGTCTGTCAATCAGGTCTCAGCTCATCAGTCTGTCAATCAAGGCTTCATTTCATACTCTGTAAAAAACTTAAGAAACGTCGATACAACGCGAGTGTTGCTACATCTTTTCAAGTCTCGTTCTTATAATGTCAGCAAGTTTTATCCTCTGGGTATTGTACAAATTGCAATGGCAAATAAACGTCCTCAAACCTAACTTAAACTAACTCTAGATATTAACAGTGAGAGAAAAACAATATTAAAGTCGTAGAATGGCATTACAAATTAACATTACAATCATCTTGTCTAATTCGGTTCTTGTGCAATACCAAAATCTCCCAAAGATATTTGTAAGAACTGGTTAGGCGTTCGTTTAAGTCTTATTTTATATTCTGATTAATTGTACTGTTGCCATTCTCTACGTGATCTGTTTTTATCTGCAATTAGAGAAAAACTTTTATTGTAACTTATCTATCAGAAGTAACAAGTGAGGATTCAAAAATGAGTAGTCTATACAAGGCTATAACATGCATGGTGTTTAGACATCATAATGCATCAGATGCATCCAAAAATAAAAGACTAAAAACCATGTTTAAAAATATGTTTTTTTACGTTCTGAATCGAAAGTTTGTTTATGCAAAATAATGAAAGTATGAGCGAAATTGGACAAATGACTGTAAAGATTCACATTTAAAACGAAAATATGGTTAAATTAACCATGTGCTATGTATCTCATACGGTACACAAGTGTATCATAATCGCGGAATCATCCAAGAACTCTCCGCAAGAGAGTCGCCGCTGAAATTGCAAATTGTTTAACGAATTAAGTGTGTAATGCCAATATTGAAGCAGGAGAAATATTATGTTGAGGTTGAAAAAAATTCAGAAATTTAAATATTTCAAACGTTTTTCGTTAATTAAAGCAAATAAAAGTTTTTTAAAACTCAAGCAAAAGGTTAACATGAATGTTATTTACACAACGTCATGAACGTGCAGAGGTTAACAGTCGTGGGTGAAATAAATAGAATTTGAAATAAATTTACATACTTTCACCAGTTTTACTAAATCAATCCCACTTGTTTATTTTTGTAGCGGAAATGACATGTAAAGAGAGCGATTAAATCTTTGCTAATTTGACAACTTTAAGAAAAGCAATTGGCCCCAATTGTATAATTAGATTTTTGTTGGATTAAATAGTATTTTTTGGGCATACTCAAGAGAGCACAGATTTTCCGGCACAGCAAATGATTTGTTTTATGATGAAACAGGTGAAAAATATGATTGAATTATTTCCCAACCTTAATAATTATTTAACATTTTAATTGTTTAATTTTCTTTCTGCCTTCTTAATTATTTTCCAGCAAAAAACGAGTATACCCGACTTAAACATAGTAATACGATTCTGCCTGTAAAAGTTGGCAATTATGACAAAAATCAAATGTTGCGTGTTTAGGTTTAGGTCGGAGTGGTAGCTCTGATATCACAATGCTCACTTGAGCACGAATAGCGACCCGTTGTGATGCCACGGGTGAACGCAGTCCCTGTACTGACCAAGTCCCACCAAAATCAGGAAAGAGGAAGAAATTGGTCAGCGCAAGGGCTGCATATCAAAAGCACGACTACCCTACACTGGAAAACCAGCCAGAAAGATTGATGAACGGAGCTATATCCTTGACATCAATGGACGATAGCTCCGTCAAGCTGACAAGGGGCAGAGATCCAAATTACCTATATCTACACCTAGCAAGAGACGGGCACTGACAAAGAAAGTGGATAACAGTCTCCTCTTCCTCAGCGGATGAAGTCGTTAAATGGGAGCCTCATTCTTTCTGCGTGTCTACCCATAACGCAATGACCAGTAGTGATCAGTGGTTGAGATGACGTCACGACTAAGACCAAGTAATTGGTTGGTACGCCTTCTATCCATCAAGGGCCAGCTGAGTCTAGCGGTGGAGCAGGACTTCTCTTTGACCCAGGATAGGTTGACGGCCCGAAAAATTTCCGCGCAATGTCCAACTTGACGGAGGCAAGTGGCATACCCAATTCAATAGAAGAGGATTCCGGAAGGAGCGCACCAGCTCTGGCGAGCTCGTCGGCCCTACAGTTTCCCGAAATGTTACTGTCTTATTGCGGCCTGACTATCAGAAAAGACCGAGCCGCGAGTGAAAGGAGCACCGTTGACCAGGATCCATTGAGCGGCCCGGTAAATTGCCGTCACCTCCACCTGAAACACGCTGCAGTAGTCCGGCAGACGGAGAGAAATGTTCAGGTCCACTTTCCCAGAGTAGACACCGCTTCCAACCCCATTATTGAGTTTAGAGCCGTAGGTATATATATCCAGGACTTCCGGGGGGACAACCTTATTAGGCTTCCAGTCGTCCCTACTCGGAATCAGAATGTGGAAACCCCTGTCGAAACAATATTCAGCAGGGAGATAATCGATGTTCACGGGGGCCACTGGATCAACCTCCAGTTAGTGGAGTGACCAGAAGTACAATGTGCCAACGAGACAGGGCATTAAGTCTAGTCGCAGCAAACTTAGCCGCCTGCTTAGCGAGAAGCACAGTTGGAAGCCAGTTGAGCATTGCGAACAAGGCTTTCGTGGGGGTGGTGTGCAGAGCGCCAGTTATATAAATGGCCGCAGACCTTCTGACCTTGTCAAGAAGTCTGACGTTGTGTTGTCTGTTCAGAGCAGTCCACCAGAAAGTAACACCGTATAAGAGATTGGGTTTGATGACCGTAGAATATATCCAACGAATGATCCTTGGGCGAAGACCCCATCTGGTTCCGACCGCTCTACTACAGCAGTAAGAAGCACATGCCGCCTTATATTTAACCTCGGGACTCAACGTGAGTCTGGTCCCTCATATGCTCGGAAGGGAGAAGGTCGGAATTTTATATCTCCTGGTGAAAAGAATCGTATCGGTCTTATAGGGGTTATTAGCCAGTCCAAAATCCCTACACCAGTCCAGTATAATTGACAGCGCCAAGTTCAACTTATCCGACAGTGTCTGCGGACAAATTCCCGACGCGGCAATGGCAATGTCGTCAGCGTAAGCTATGACTTTCCCAGAATTTTTTATTGTTTATGAACATAAATAAGGTTGCCTAGTCGCCGTTGTCTAGTAGGTAGTGTGTTGGCTTATTATACGAAAAGCCAGGGTTCGAGCATAGGCCATCTAAAGAAATTACAAAAAGTATTTCTTCGGTGACTTCCTCTCAGCAGATTTCTGGCAAAAACTCTGAGAGTAAATAAAATTGTCATGAAAAGTTTCTCAAAAATCTGTCGTTCGGAGTCGACTTTAAACTGTATGTCCCACCACTCATGTATAAAATTAACACACACAACATAAGTGGTGTAAGGAACTAGGTCGTAATCCTGGCTGAAGGGTTGTAATGACCAATTATGTATGTATATAAGTTAACAATAAAGTTAACAACAAAATATTTTCTTTATTTCTCTTATTCTTTTTATTGTCTTTTTTTGCAAGTGCAACAAATTATGGGTTGTTGAACTTAGTTGAACAACAAAACTGCTTATCAATCTCTTTTACTTTTATTTAATGTCAATAAACTACTTACTTTAACATAATTCTATTTAAAAACACTTTTTGCTTACTAAACATTTTTTTATTAATTCTTTTGTATTTTTAACTATAAGCACTTTTGTAAATTAATTTAAGTTATAAATATTACATTTTTTGAAAATAAAGTTCAGTTATAATAAAACTCAAAAACAAGAATAATATTTTTATTCTTAATTTATATGTAAGGTTGCCTAGTTACCGAATGTTCTAAAATGTATATTTTTTAAGAGACCTTTATTTAATTTCTCTCAGGGTAAATAGTTCCAGTAGATTCGTTGAATAATAATTCGAATGTAACAATTTTGTTTTTTTTTTTCTTTCTTCAAAAAGGGTATACTCGAAATTGTATGAAAACTGTTCATTTCGTTCTGAGCATACACAACATAAACAGTTAAAAGGATGAATAATGGTTTTTAAACGACAAATTATAATATAATTATTATGAGCTGAGTAGTTTAGACCTTATGGTCAGTGTACTGTAACAGACCAGAATCTCAGCAGGGAAGCGAATCCACAATCATCACACTAATATCTAATACACTATAATACACTAAAATAATTTTACATTCTGATTCGGTAAAAAACTATTTTTGGGTTCCGTTTAATAATAAAATTTTCGAATCCAATGTAAGTAAACTTTGGTAAATCAAGAATTGTCAGGAGATACATTTTGACTGTATTTTCAATTACAGCACGCAATAAATAATAAAATGATGCGCTTGTAAACTGAAGTAAAAGTGTTTCCTTTTGAGCCATAGGAAGACAACTCAAAACAAATTTAATCGAATTATTTGTGAACATACAATCCGTTTTCACAGGCCAAATCAAAGAAAAGCCTTTCATGGACTAAAATCTTAAAGAGTATCTTCCACACATTAAATTTAGTGCCACGACAAATGCTTTTATATTTTCGAATTGCTTTAATCAAATGAAAAGCTTTTCCCGAACAGAGAGTACTCTAAGTTTTTTATTCATAAAATTCCGTTTAAGATTCCTTTTCCTAAAGGACAAGGACAGGGGGTGTGATTTTAAATGATAACAAACATTTGCTTTTAAATTGAAACATTTTCAAAAACAAAAATCAAAAAAACTACATTTTAATAAAGGAACTCGTTGGGTGTAGACGCTTTGATATGGTCGGGCAGTTTTATTGTAGTGAGATAAGTATTGTTGGTCGTAAACAATGCCAAATGTGAATGTCGGACTTCAACAATCACGTAGCATTTATTTATTGTTGTTATTGCCATTGTAATAGATAGTAAGAAAGAAGAAGTTAAGAAAATTCTTTTAAATGAAATTCAATTATAATTCAAGTATGATGATAACCCACCAGCAAAGTTATAAGCACACTGTTTCATTGGATAATGATTACACAAAAGAAATTAATGTGACGATAATAAACCATAAGAAAATTTGTTTTAGAATAGGAAAAAATAAAACTAACAAAAATAAACTACATTAACATTAATTACATTGATTAATATTAAAGAGAATGCAAAAAATAAAATAAAAAATAATAAAAATAAAAGTAAAATATTTGTTTGCTTTTGTGTATGACAACTCTTGAATGAATTACCGCGGGCTTACATCTAATAAGCCAACACACTACCTATCAGACTATCACAGTCCGAAATTCCATTTCATCCCTAAACTAATTTCATCGAGTGACAAAAAAAATATCTTCAAAACTTTAATGTGTACTTAAAAATCAAAGAACGGATTAACGGAAATAATTTAAAAGAAATTAGAAATCAAACACAAACGTTAACCTAAAACTTAGGTGACATAAAGTACCACATTACGCACTTTATAAATTATGGTATTAGTACCACCACTGCACAATATTTAAATCACATAATAAAGCTTATAAATCTTTATGAGTTGGCCTAAGAAACATGCAAAAAGTAGGTTAAAGCTTTTCATTCATAAATTTTTATCGTAAACTATTGCGTAGATTTGTTCAACATACTAAAACCAATGAAAAAAATGTAAAAGTTATCATTACCAAAAACAAAAACATAAAATGTTTTCTGCCGTAAAGGAGAACAAAGTCTCACGGGAACAAAGGACAAGAAAATACTTCCAGTTATAAAAAAAATTAGAAGACAGCGAACACATAAAAATAATAGAAAAAATATACTTTTTTGAGTGTTTGTCTGCAGGACGTCTTTTAATGGTCAAATTGCTAACGTGGTGTGTACGGGAGTGTGAAAATCAATTGACACATAACGCTGATTTATAGCCGATATTGTTGTGGGTATTGAGGATGCAAGTATTGTAGAGAAATATTTTTCTTCGAAAAATCTCATTAAATAACACTAAGTCATAATTCTAACCAACAGAAATGTCGTGTTTTATAACATAAAGTAAAATATTATTTTTCGGAAGAGCGACATAAATCGAAGTCGCCGTAGTCTAGTAGGTAGTGTGTTGGCTTATTATTAGACGCAAGGCCACGGTTCAAAGTCCAGGTCAGACATCAAAACGAAAATATGAAAAAATATTTCTTCGGCGGCTGCCTCCCAGCAAATTTCTAGCAAAAACTCTGAGAGGAAATAAAATTGCCATGAAAAGTTTCTCAAAAATCTGTTTTTCGTAGTCGACTTTGAACAGTAGGTCCCGCCACTCATGTATAAAATTAACACTCACAACATAGGTGGTGTGAGAATCTAGGTCGTAATCCTGATTGAAGGGTTGTAATGACCAATTATCTACGTATGTATGTATGAATGTAGCAATGAATGTTAACAGATAAAGTGTGCATCTTGGCTGATGAAGAACTTACCACAACATTGTTTGTTAAATTAAATTCTTTGTAAATAAAAACACACAATATAAACCAAAAAAATTTAAGAGCAACGCAAACAAATATTCTTAAAAAAACTCTTATTTTAAAATTATAAAAATTATTTATTGATTAAAGACCAATTTCTTTAACCTCAAAGAATTTAATAACAGTTATCAGCGACCTTTAATTTTTATATTTACAAAATATTATAAATTAACTGGAAAAAATTTAGATATGCTCGTCATTTTAATCCATTCATTCGTCCATGTATGAGAAGCACAAAAGTTGAATTAATTTATAAAAAGAAATAAACAAAAAGTTCATGAATATAATTCACTAAAAAGCAAAACGATGATTTCATCCTAGCCAAAGCCCAATGCGAATGCTTAATAAACAAATAAGTTTTGTAATACAATCTGGGTCAATTGATGTTCTCTTTTTTATGCTATTATTTGCGTATGTACAATAGGGTGACCCT
Organism: Sarcophaga carnaria; assembly: GCA_958299815.1. Lineage (NCBI taxonomy): Eukaryota > Metazoa > Arthropoda > Insecta > Diptera > Sarcophagidae > Sarcophaga > Sarcophaga carnaria. Next base: position 67,994,034 of record OY283149.1, on the reverse strand, counting down.
TAAGATTAAAAGTCAGATTTTTTCCCGTCTTACCACCAGTTTGGTGAATATTAATGAAACCGTCAAATTTCCAGATCAATCGGCTAAAGTTAAGACGTGCCGCAAGCAATTTGCCGATCAAATTTAGAGGAAACCATAAAATTTAAATTTCTTGCCTCATAACTGCAAAAGTATATGAATAAAAGGTGTAAGAGGAAGTTGTTGGCTGAAAAGTTTTAAATATTTTTTATGGCTAGAGGAAAGTATGCCCAACGATAGGAACCTCAGTGTCATCTGTCCTGTTCCTATCGCATGTAAGGTTCTGACAGGCGTATTGTGTGAACGACCCACGAAAAACAAGTCGTCACATACCATCTTTTTGTCGACTATAAGGCAGCCTTCCATAGCCTCATAAGGGATCGTGTTTTTGCCGCATTCCCTGAGCTCGGTATACCTGCGAAGCTGATAAGATTATGGAGAATGACGTTGAGCAATTCCTGCAGCTCCGACAAGGTAGGAATGTCTTCTCCGTACCTTTAGATACCGTGCGCGGTGTCAGACAAGACGACCCCTTATCATGCGACCTCTTCAACTTTGTCATGGAGAGTGTTCTGCGAAAGACGGGGGCACTATTTTTCGAAAAACCGTCCAGTTGCTTGCGTACGCTGACGACATTGACATCATAGGGCGTACCAAGCGAGATGTTACTGCTGCCTTTAGTGCTATTGAACGGGAGTCTACTAAGTCGGGTCTAGCAGTAAATGAGGGCAAAATGATGTTATCGACAAGTAGGGACGTGCGGTGTATTGATTCTCAGATTATGGCCGATAACTATACTTATCTTGCTCCGCCGTTGCCGCCAAAAGTGATGTCAGTCTGGAGATCAAGCGCAGGATCACTCTTGCCAACAAGTGCTACTATGGTCTCAATAGGCAATTGGATAGCAGAGACCTCTCTCGTACGACAAAACAAATACTCTACAAGACGCTCATCCTCCCTGTGCTTCCTTATAGCCCAGAGGCATGGACTCTATTAAGCACTGATGTAGCAGCCTTGAGAGTATTCGAGATAATAGTACTGCGTAGGATCTTTGGTCCAGTACGTGTTGGCGATAATTGCCACATCCAATACAACAGTAAGCTGAATGAGCTCGTGAATGAGCGACGTTGTGCAGCGAATTAATATCCAGCAGCTGCGCTGGCTCGGCCATGTCGTTCGAATGGAGGAGGATGCTCCGGGGAGACGGGTCTTTGAGGCGGGGATCTGCGGAAGTCGACGAAGAGGACGACCTTGTATCCGTTGGAAAGATCAAATCGATTAAGCCCTATCATCGATTGATGGAAGGATGTGTTGCTTCAGGCCGAAATCCGTTAATCGGGTTGTTAATGGCCAATTAAGTAAGGAAGTACGTGATTTTAATATTACATGTAGAAAGTTGCAATAAATTAAAGGTTTAAACTGCAGCAATTAAAATGTGCTAATGAATTCAATTTTAAGAATACCGGAATACCTATGTTTATAGTCTTGAATCACTTGTAGAATATACTCTTTCTGCTGTTCATCTTTCGTAAGAATCGAGTTATAATCTTCCATTAGCTTAACCACTCCTTCTGCTGCGTCATTGGCCACGTTTAGTAGGTCCATTGCCTTCATGTAAGCGTTTATTTTATGATAGCTTGCAGGATTGTCTTCCAAATACTCTTGTCTTATTGAAAAACCTGCCCAAAACATCTTTATTTCCTTGGAAATTAACTCAATACCATCTCTCATTATCGTTGAAATAATATGATTTGTTTTTATTGCTGGCCCTTTTATATTTTCTTCTGTGTCACTGTCGTATTTCAAGGCTTCCATAATTACATACCATAATTACAGAAGTAAACGAAAATCAATTTATTTAAATTTAAATTTGGGGGACTTTCGGAATTACGGCATTGGAATTAAAGTTTTATTTATTTTTAACTCAAACATGCTCCCCAAAATTATTCCGTGTATATGGTTTCTACATGGTAATCATAAGAGCGGCATTTGTAAAAAGTTTTCAATAATAAACAACGTTCCATTTATACGAGCAGTGCGTACTTCTTTTATGTAAAAAACCCAAGCATTTACGTTGTCTTAATGACCCCATTCCTGAAAGGTATTACACACAGTTGTTCTCCTTTCCATAGCAAAAATTTGGAACAATTTCTCAATATGCCCGCTATATATAATAATTGGCTACCTTCAACTTTTTCGCTTTCAGTTAAAGCAGGTGATAGTTTGTGGCCCTAACGCAAACATATTGTTTCGAAAATGGAAATGGAAGTCGTTTAACATTAAAATGATAAACAAAAGTTACAAAAACAAAAACAATTAAATTGTTTACATAATCAACAAGTAAACAAAAATATAGCAACAATGCCAGTATAAAAAAGGGATAAACAACTAAACAAAAAGCAACAGCAAACATTACCAGAATAAATGTAAACAAAATGCACAAACAACAATGAAACAACAATGTTTACATTTATGGAGATCTTGAGAAGGCGAAGCTACGAATATTCGACTTCAAGATCATTAATCAGACTGTTTTCGTCGCCATATAAAAGACAAAGCAAAGCAGGCAACGGAGTCAGTAAAAATTCAATCAGTCTTGTGTGAAGAAGCGTTGCGTGTGAAGAGAACAATCGTGGTTTGAAGATATCCGCTATAAATATCGAACAATTGTTAGTGTTTACGCAGATGAGTATAAAGAGGAATAGCAAACAAAGCAAATTGTTGTGAACAGTGGCACACAGAATTGTGCTAATCACAAATTTATTTTTATTTTTATTGCAATCTACGAGCTCATATTTCAAACATTTTTAAAAGGTAAAAACGTAAAGGTATTAACGTCAAAGTTTTTTGCTCGAATAGAATTTTTATTATGTTGTAGTACTGAGCGTAAAACTCTAATGCTTCAACAACTGCAATGACAGTAAGTACAGCTACGTTCATACTTATATATAAAATTTGTGAAAATATTGCCCTTACTAAGAGAAAAGTTGTCAAGGAAAAAAACCTTTTAAACTTTACTGCAAACATCTTCCTTTAACAGTTTTTTTTTTATAAAATTAAAATTCTTGAAGTTATGAGACAAGAAAGTTCCTCTAAATTTGATTGATCTTAACCCCAAACCATTGATATGATCATTTTTTTTATCGATATTTATTAAACTTCGAAGTGAGACTGGAAAAAATGGACAAAAAATCCCATACAGCTAAGGGTCACCCTAATGAGCACCTTTGCCCTTTTCTATATGTAGTAAGGAAGCCTCAAAAAATACTTAGAGGAACGGTTTTATACATAAATATTGTGTATCATTTTCGGTTCGACAACATATCGTATTACAAGAGAATAAGTGGATATCATTTGTATGTATTTCTTTACAATGAATTTTTATTTGCCTGTGTTACCTTTAAGATGTAACTCACTCTACATAACGTTCTGCTGGCCTTTAATATATTAAAGTTGTGTCAATAGGAAACCCTTCATCATAGAATGCTTATTGGAATATTCTTTCCGATTATAGATTAAAAATGATTGTAGATAGAACGCTCCCATGTAGCTGGTCCAGCGATATGTTTAACCCTTTCGAGTTTTCTATAATTTAAAGCAACATACTTTATCAAAGAGACTATTGACCTTAATTTAAGAAAAGTTTACTAAGATAAGCTTCCAACAATGTAATGTTTGTTACTGGTACTCCAGTGATAATTCCTAATAATTGTACTATGACTACAATACATTGTAATTCAGATAAATTTTGCAATTTAAATAATAAATTCTGTTCAATAAAGCTAAAAGTAAAAATTCTTACAGGCTTTAATAACTCCGAACCGTGCTTTTCCGTTAACATTTCTTTCTCAATGTTTTGTCTTCTTAAAGTGTTTTCCTCTAAGATTTTTTGCTTCAGAAATAAATCTCTGTCCTTTTTGTTTTTTTTTTGTTCTCTTTTATTACTAAATATTATCCTTTAACAAACGTAAACACTAATCCATTAATCTTAAAAAATATATTTATTCTGGTCTTTCAAGTTATTTGAGTAGAAATCTAATCAAACAACTGGATGCGGGTATGTTTTCCACACTAAAAAATGTTCACACATTGTCTGTGGCCGACAGTAGAATATAAAGTATAAAGGCGAATACATTTACATTTCCGAGACTACGTTATTTGTAAGTAATAAAAAAATTACATTTATAAACATAAACAAATGTACGTGATAAAAACTTATTTAATAAAATCTTAAACTTCTTTAAAGTTCTGAACATTTTAAATTCAGAAAATTGTAATATTATTTGAGATTTCACTGTGTTTTTATGAACTAACTATGTATGTGAAAATTTTTTATATTACAAAGTAATTACAAGGGAAATACGATGACAAAAAATTCCATACGGAAGACATCTTCACATAGTAGAGATAGAGGGATTTACAAGAGGAAACAGCGGAAATCATTTTTCCTGCCGAGCATTATATGCGTTGGTGTGAAATGTCGACATTTCCATTATCATTAGAATCAGTCATGTTGATTTGCAGGGTAATCAGAAAATAAAGGAAGTGTTTTTGTTTTATACGAGATTGAGAGATCGTCCATCCAAATTTACACACAAATGACTTCATATGTGTGTAAAGTAGTACCAAAGACCACAAGTAAAGAAGAATTGCGTTACTACTGTCGGTCTGGTGCATTAAAGCATAGCATAAGCATGTGTTGTTGGAAGCTTCAGCCCTTGTAGTATGTACCAGAGATCAGCAATGAATCGCTTTTTCGCTACTCATAAGTACTCATGAAATTTTGAGTATGAGAGAGTCAACAGTATTGAAATTCAATTACTCTGAATCATTCGTACTCATTACAACGTTGATTTATAAGTACAGGTTGCAATGAGTATGAGTACAACGTTGACAAAAAAAACTCATAACATTCGAAATATGTTTGATTCATACGCCTACTCATTCAGATTCATAAATTTAGAAAAATACTTATAATACTCATAAATGATTCGAGTGATTCGAATCATTCATTAAAATTTACAGTCTGAGTTGTTGTTGCATTAAAAAAAAAGAAGAAAAAAGGCAAAGACAGCAAGCAAAGCAAACACACAATCATTTAGTGAGTATTTTAGTGCTCGTACGCGAATCATACTTACTTTGTGATTTTTGTATATGTTGAGTCAGGGAGAGTCGAAATCACCAACATCATACCTATTCTTAAGTATGAGTACGATGAGTACTTCATACTTTGAATATGAGTAGTATGAGTTTGATATTAAAATAAGTATGAATACGTATAAGTATCAGAAATTATGAGTATGATTCGATTCTACTCATCTTTTTGAATACTCATTGCTGATCTCTGGTATGTACAGGAAAAATCGGTTACGTTAAGTACCTAAACTGGAAAAATTAAAGCAAAAATTAGAAGGTAAGGTTCTAGAAATTGTCAGACCGAAATAAAGTAACGTATTTAACGGAGTTTTGCGAAGTTTTATCTTCATAGTAAAATGATTGTGTGATCAATTAAAGTGTTTTGTATCGAACGGATGAGAGTGTTAATGAATCTAAGAGACATATAGTCATCGTTGATCGCAATTCGAGCCGTAAAGTAACAGGAATGAATTGGCAATTTAACAACGCTAGATACACTTAAATCCATAGAGCCTGACGACCGTTACATATCTACTCCCGAGAGTAGCCATATAACAACCTTTCTCTGTCTGTTAAACAATGCTAGACAGTGGCAGAATACATCATTGGGTTAAAGTCTTCTCGTCGATTGCTGCATGGAAGTTCATACAAAAATTGTGACATAGCTAAGGAAGTATTCTCGCATGAAGATTGTAAATAGTAATCATTGTAACCAGTAATGCAATTCGCACCTGTAAATTCTGGTCTTTGTGGACTCCCTGGTTTATTTTGATTACGAAATTGTGAGTAGCGGAGGTAACGTTAGAATGTCTCGCCTTTTTATTAATCTTCGTATTAACATGAAATCGGGAAAAGTTTGTATTTCTAAATTGCTTGCCGATATTTCTACCGAATTGTTGATAATAATTAAGCCAGTCCATAACCCTGTAGATTGTAGAAATTTCGGTATGGAGAACACTTAGGTGGAAGCTAAACGAATGAAATGGATTTAGAAACGATGTACTTTCCGTTTGACCGTAGGACCATCTGTACTTAAAAATAGTTATCAAAAGAGCACTATTTTAATGCCGTATTGTGTATTACATTGAAGTTTGAACTGCCTATTCCAACTATAAACCGATAAGGCTAAGCTTAAAAGAATAATGGGGAGCGATTTTAAGATTTCCATTAATGCCTGATTTCTAAGAGATGTATACATAGCTGCCAGATAAATGAGGTACCAAATAGTCAAATATTTGAGAAAAAATAGTCAAAATCGTCAAAGACGTTTATTAAAATCGTAAAAAAATTGTCAGAAAATATAAATAAATAAATTAAAATTATTTAAAAACCAAAACTATTTCTATTGTAGTAAAGCATATGAAGTCAATGTATCTACATATCTGAGTTCAAAAATAAAACATTTAACAAAGAATTTAGTGGAAATTAAAAGCTAGCGTCCCTCATCTTCATTTAATACATTTTTTTTTTCCAAAAATGGAGAAATTGGGAACATTTTCAGGAAAAAATTGTTTAAGGTTTAAACAATCTATCCCAACGTTGTTTATTGACACATAAGCGCAGCAATAATATTACATCATCTTTATCTAGGGGCGGTGTAAATATGAGGGCATCAGAAGCTTTTGATGTTCTGAGCATGAATATGCAGTGTAATGCTGACATATTTTTCAGTTCCTTCCTAAGTTCTTATCATCCGATCTTACTATTTACACCGTTTATAACTGACAGAATGGAATACAACTCTCATGTATGGATCGGTGCCTCAACGTCTATTTTGCGGTTTTTCGAACGTGTACAGGAGAGGCAATAGTATCTCTTTAATAACGGTAATGTATCCAACTCCATTGAATCATTGGAACACCGTTGCAATGTGGTTTATGTTTCATTGTTCTGTCGCTACTATAAAATGGTTTTGCTTAAACGAAATAAGGGGACTTTTTCCCGAAAATCAAAACGCTCGTCTTTTTCGGTCAGCACATCTATATGTGGTCGATTGACTAGTGGATCGCACACTGAATTACAGTAAAAATACGGTTTTTAGTCGGACTGTGTAGGTATGTGGAACTCAATTCCAGCAGAGGTCAAACCTGTTACTTATGGTATAAAAATAAACAAGCCTAGTGTCCATAAACACTGTTCTCTCTTTCCTTGTTCTCATAGCGTAGTTCCAAACTCAATGCCATCCATCCCCTGAGTGTTGGTCGTACGAAAAAAACGGCGCTTGCCTTTGTTCTTCCGATGGCAATATTAGAAGCTATACTAGAATTTTTAAAATAGCCTGCAACGACAAGTGATAAATTATTCTCAACTACGAGGTTATTTAGGAGTTGTAATATTTTAGATTTTAAGGGATTAAAAAGGAATAAAATACAGAAAAATCATCACAGGTATTCGAAAGTAACTTAAAAATATAATACTTCACTCCTCGTTATTACTAGCCTAAATTTCCAGCAGTAACAATTGCAAAGTAAATACAAAGCTTAAAGTGGCTTTTAATAAAGTGGCTAAAGTAAAGAATATGATGTGAATTTTTAATTTTTAAAAATCGTCAAAATAAGGGCATAAATCCGCGGCAGCGATATAAATAAAATAAAAATCCAATTCCAACCGGAGTAGTTGTAGTTCACAGCAAAACAATAAATTTATCAAAATTTCAAACTATTTTTGTTTTATTACATTTTTAAATTTATACTTTTAGATCGCCAACTCACATTATGCTCATTTCTAATATGTATTTAAAATCCATAATGCAGAGAACAAATGTGACGTACGAGTTATATTTAATTCCATTAGTTTCATACATGACAAAATCGAAGTTTTTGATTGCATACTTTTCAGGGTAAATATTCCAGTACATGTAATATGACGCGTATGAGTAATATATTTCAAATACAATTAAAAACAAAGTATACACTAAGCTACATGATTTTTCGATTCTATGCAATTCTACGCTACATTCTACATGACCTGTATCTTCATAGTCTGTCTGTATCTTGAACATCTTCACAACAAAAAAATTAATTTGGCAAAATTTCAAGCGGGTTTTGTTTTATTGAATTTTTAAATATAATATTTTAAATGGCCCAGCGGGTCTAATGGTCTCATATCAGAAGTGAATATGCTGCCGGTGACTATCCATCTTCAAATCTAATGAATATTCATTCACAAAACTCTTATTTCTAAACGCTATTTAGTTTAAATACAGGAAAGTGTATGTTGGATATCACTGATATTTTTATTCATTTGAAATAGCAATTATGTGTGGAATATAACATCGTTTAGAAGTCCATGACAGACTTTTGTCTGGGTGGATCGCATTCAAAACGTCTAATTTTCCATGATATCATTTTAAGTTTTATTGATGGTATGGGTTATGTTAGGTTTGAGAACAGCTGTAGTTTGCGGCTTATTCGCATACAACAGCAACTCAAGAAAACTCCTCAAGCTAGCTAAGGTCACCTCCACATGAGATTAACATGCCTTCAAATCGCTTGTGTGCATGAGCTGTGTGAGCTGGGAATAAGTTATTTGGGAGTAAACTTTTTTTCCCATAACAAAAAAATCGGTATTACGAATACATTGGGAGTAAAAGTTTTTATTGTGAATTAGTTATAAATGCTGTATAAACAAAAATATTTTATTGTGAATTACCTCTCAACAATTTTTCAACGAACAATACAAATATTAAAAAATAAATAGCGTATATCTTCGTTTTTTGGTGCTAGAAGAGGAGAAACTATCCATGGAAAGGTTGCAACAAAGATCTATTCGAATCCACTATGACTCCCTGAGATAAAGTAAGAATTATAGATACTAAAATATTTATGTTTGACGTTAAATCATGTGTCTTTACAGATTCCAGGAATATTACAGGGTAAACAAAGAAGGATTCAAATACCTGTGTTGATGTGTTGATGGAAAATTTGATTAGTAACAATTGCAAAGTAAATGCAAAGCTTAAAGTGGCTTTTAATATACTAAAGTAAAGAATATGACGTAAATTTTTAATTTCTAAAAAATCGTCAATATAAGGGCATAAATTGTCAAATCGTCAATATGATATATTTGGAGCTCAAAATCGTCAAAATGACGATAAATCGTCAAATCTGGCAGCTATGGATGTATACCAAATATGTACTCGATCGACAAGTTTGAGCAACACCACAACGTCAAAGAGCTACAATTTGCATTTGGAGTTTAAATCACAGGGCAAACTGAAAGATTTGCAAAATATTACGTGCATAATTCCTTTCGAAATTTGTCTACATACACACGTATTTTTAAATAAATAAAGCGAAGTAATTTTCTGTTGTTTTTGGAATAGCCTAACGGTTGTACTACGGAATTTTAATTTTTATTTTTTTAATCTGTTTCCTCTTTTAATCAGGAAACTTTTGTGTAAAGAATTTCAGAAGATCCTTTTTTTGCAATTGAAATTTAATTAAGCGTTACACTAGATATTTAATCTCAGCTCGGCATGATGTAAATTACATACTCAAATACATACGTAAAATATTGAAATGGGGAACTGAGGTCCTAATTAAAGAAATTTTCCCAGAACTGAAATTACTTTCATCATTATTGTTTTGGTTTGTTTTTAATTTCAGATTCTTAGCTGGTAACATTTTGACAGAGTTGCAGTCACGTTCATTTTGTGATTTCAATCAGCTGCAAGGGTTGTGAGTATTTTAAATTGATTGCAGAATGACTTGCACTACAAGTTCAAAAAATTGTTTATTCAATTTTATTACATCATTCACTGGTATCTTATTGTAGACATTTGAGTAACAATTCATTGCTTACCTTTGATTTGCACACCTTTTATTATTTATTTGGGTAACTTGAGAGCACTGCTATTTAATGTCAACGAGTTTAGAACTCTCGAAAAATCTAACCAATTTGGATTATATGTGACACACTTTAATAATGAAATGAAAAATTAAAAAAAAATAAATAAAAAAAAATCATGAGTGAAAAATTATTTTTTTTTTGTTTCTTTTGTAATTGCAGTTATTTTTCTTGGCTCTATTTATGCTGCGCTGCATTGCATTTGGTGATGGTATCAGTAGCACCCATCATTTATAAGACAATTTTTAAAATTTTAGTATATAAGTACGAGTATGTATAAATAAATGTTGAAATTTAAAAGTACTTTTCTATTGAAAAATTCCTGTCAATTGTTGAACTGATTAATAATATTATTGACGCCCTAATTGAGATCTCAATAACGAAATAAATTCAATAAATCTGGTACAAAAATCTTGGTACATTTTTTGGACAAGTTTTATTAATACAATACCATTGGGAGATGGTAGGTATCAACATATAAATGAAGATTGTAAAAGACATATTGCACTTTTAAAAATGAATGTATAGGTTAGGTGAACCAATTACAATTTTGTTTTAATTTATATTAAGAAATAAAAAGTTTCGAATCTGCAGTTGTTTATGTTCGTTTGACAGCATTTATTTTTATTAACCAAATATTTATTTATTTATTAATAAGAATACAATTCGAAATTATAGTATAATTATTACGAGCCGAGTAACGTATTCCTTCAGCTCGATATAATGTAACATACCAGTGTCTCTGGTGAGAAACCAACCCACTACCCTCACGCAAATAGTCTAGCACACTACACACCAGTCTGAAACTTATACATATATCGTTACGTTTTTACCTTTTAAAAACGTTTAAAATATGAGTTCACAGATTGCAAATAAAATAAAAATAAATTTCTATTTAGTTTCAAATAATTCCTTTATTGTGCCACCTTTGGCAACTTGATTTAAACAATTTGCTTTAGTTGTTATTCTCCTTTACACTCTTCCGCATGCACACTAACAATTGTTCGTTAGATCTTTACTCACGGAGATCTTCAAACCACAATTATGCTCTTCACACGCAACGCGTCTTCACACAAGACTGACTGAATTCTTCCTGACTCCGTTGCTTGCTTTGTCTTGCCTTTTATATCGCAGGGTAAACAGTCTGATGGATGCTCCTGAAGGAGAAGACTTTGCCTTCGGGAAATCTCTATAAATATAAACATGTTGTTTACGTTGTTGTTTTTGTATTTTGTTTACGTTTGTCCTTTCAGTGTTGTTGTTGTCTGTTAGTTTCCTTTGTTTATTCCCTTTTTTATCCTGATGTTGCTGCTATATTTTCGTTTATTGTTGATCATGCAAACAAGTCCATTGTTTTGTTTTTGTAGCTTTTGTTTATCATTTTAATAACACCATTTCCTTTTTCGTAACAACATAATTCGTTTAATCATTATAACATTGTATAAACAGTATTATTAAATAAGATTATGTGCTCTTGTATTTACTCTCAGAGTTTTTGCCAGAAATCTGCAAAGAGGAAGTCGCCGAAGAAAATTTTTTTCATATTTCGTTTTGTTCGAAATGTGTGACCTGGGGTTTGGCCTTATGTCTAAGTAGCTAACACACTGCCCACGTCGCCTTAGTCTACTTCAGTTTGTTAGCTTAATATAAATATTTGTTATGGAGCCAGAATTCCATGATTATATTTTTCACTTTCTTTTCGGCCTTTGCCGAAAAAATATGTAGCCTGATACGTAAAACAAATGAATTATCTAACGGCAATATATAGTATATAATTCTTGAAGACTAAAGTTTACTTTACTTATTTGCTGACTCTACAAATTAAAATTTTTATTCAATTTATTAATGCGATCATTTATCGGATTTATCCACTGGTGCATTATGAATTTTTCCTTTGTTTTACCACTTTAACTCAAGGAAAAAGTAATTGAATTTCATATTTAAAGATTTTAGCATAAATTCAAATATTTGGTTAAGAGTTTAAAACATTAATTCGAAGTATCCTTTAAAAAAATTTAATTTCATTTCTTTAAAACTGTCATCAACTTCTGTTCATACATTCATAAATTATCCAGCATTACTCCATTCTGTTCGTGATTAAAAATTTTATCTTCTATAATAAAAAATGGAAGAAAAGGGCCAACGCGTCGGGTCTACAGTTGTTTCGTTCATTTATAATCGCAAAATAATAACAAAAGTTTCCTTTTTTTCCACAAAAATATTCGAAATGGAGAATGTTGCACACTTCATTACGGTATTGCAAAAGGGAATATTTTTCCACATACTTTTTATACATACTTTCCTTGAACTTGTGCAATGAAAATTGAAAAATAAACTCAACTTTTCTAATATAAAAAATTTGGTGAGGAAAATCTATCTCAAGAAGAACAAAAAGGAAATTTTATTGAAAAATTGTTAAAAAAAAATGTTTTTTTGTGTTTATATTCGATAAAGTTGATGAAACGTAGCATGAATCCCAAAGGCTGGTAAAACATTAGGAGAACTCCAGTTTTCTAGACCTATTTGCCTGCCTTCCCTACTTAATTGGTCATTACAACCTAGCTTCTAACACCACTCCACACCACCATGGTGTGTGTGTGTGTTAATTTTATCCATGAGTGATGGCACCAGAGATCAGCAATGAATCGTTTTTTCGTAAGTACTCATGAAATTTTGAATATGAGTGAGTCAACAGTATTGAAATTCAACTATTTTGATTCATTCGTACTCACTACAATATTGATTTACAAGTACAGGTTGCAATGAGTATGAGTACAACGTTGACATCAAACTCATACCATTCGAAATATGTTTGATTCATACGCCACTCATTCAGATTCATAAATTTAGAAAAATATTTATAATACTCATAAATGATTCGAGTGATTCGAAGCATTCATCAAAATTTACAAAATTTGTTGCATTTACAAAAAAAGAAGAGAGAAAAAGACAGCAAGCAAAGCAAACACACAACCTTGTAGTAAGTATTGTAGTGCTCGTAAGCGAACCGTACTTATTTTGTGATTCTTGTAAATGTTGAGTCATGGAGAGTCGCAGGCAACAACATCATACGTGTTGTTAAGTATGAGTACGATGAGTACTTCAAACTTTCAATATAAGTAGTATGAGTATGATATTAAAATAAGTATGAATGCGTATAAGTATCAGAAATTGTGAGTATGATTCGATTCTACTCATCATAAAGTATCCTTTTAGTCTTACAAAATATAAAAATACTCCTTCTAATTGAAACTGTTAGTCTACTCCCGTTTTGGTTTTTAACTTACTTCGGTTGAGAAGGCAGATAAAAATTTAAGATCTTTAATCTTTAATTTTCTATAAGTCTCTGCAACTGAAAGTATAAAGATAATCTGTTTGATGATGCATTCATTCTGAGTATGCATTCATAAGTTTCACTTAAAGAACGAATATACTACGCATTCCGAGAAAATTTATGACAAATTCAAAAGAAAAAATAAATAAAAAAGGGTAAAACCATAAGGTTGACTACTTCTCTGTTTAGTTTTTAGACGATGTCATGCTGTGCTACCCACAAATGTGGAATTTGTATTCATGAGATATTTATTGGTGATTAACATAAATTTGTTCAGAGGGGAAAAAATTATTCTGGTTGTTACCACATAAAAGGCTATAAACATGAACAAATTATTTCGTGAGGGAGAACATGTTTAATTCAAAATGAGAATCATTTTTACATTATGTGGCTTTGATGAGACAATATCAGTAACAGCCAACAACATATTTTTCATTCTCTATCTTTCACTCTCAGCTTAGCGAAAAGTTTTAATTTTTAAAATATTTAAAGTTATGGTACTTAAGTGAATATGCAATTAGTCCAGGGTATATAGGGAGATATAAAGTTGGATTAAACTTAAGTACATATGAGTACATATGCGGCAAAACGTTTGTTGACTCTGGCGAAGTGGAATCTCTTCTCTTCTCTCTATCTTCAACCAAAAATTTTCCTTTTGGGAGTCTATCTCGTGATTCGGGAACACCATATGATAATTGCTGAAAATTGTTGTCCTAAGGACGACTCTGAGTACAGATTAATTTTAGATTTGACGAAAACGCAAGCCGCGTCAAATTTAATGCTGACTTAGGGCCATTTTTTGGTACAATTTAATCTCACGTTAATTGAATATGCATTTTTTTGAGTGGGAGTTTAAACCTTGTAGAGCTGCCACTCTTATAAGCACAAATGAATAAAGCAAATTATTGTTAGATTCATCAAGTTTTAAACGGTGGCACGCAACAACAATGAAGAACAATAAAGAGTTTAATTGACTCTAAACACATATTTGTTTTTATTTATTTTGTAATCAACGAACTCATATTTTAAACGTCTTTAAAAAGGTAAAAACGTAGCAGTATTATAAAAAAATATAGTTCTGAATTAGAAGTAAGTTAGAATATGTCTTTATGTTATGTTACGTTCGGATCCGTTGGTCCTATTTTGAGTATGAAAAATATGCATAGGCGGTTAGTTTTTCTGTTTCGTTGCACTCTGTTACGGATTAATAGTTATGGTAGAATTAGCAGACCGTTCACGAAACATAACGCGTACGTTCGTTTATAGCATACGAAAATAACGTAAAAACTTACCGGAAATACATTACGGTTATGTAATCATTCTTATTGCCTCTCCCTTGCTTGAAAAAACTTGCCTTCCTTGAAAGTTTCCTTCCTAACGTTAGTTACGTTAAGTTATGTGGAATAAGTTTTTGTTCACTCACTTTAATTCCCTATTATTTATGTGATCTTGCACGCACCGAGACACTTCATGGGATCTTTAACATAAAACAGTGTCATCACAAAAGGTAGAAGTGCGAAAATTCTATAATTAAAAATATGTGTGTAAGGATGTAGTCGCATTCGGTTTGACCTTAAAATAAAAACTGCATACCATACCTAAAAAAGAGAGAGAAAAAAATTGAGAAATGAGCAGTCGGTGTTGAAACTGTTAATATTCTGGTGGCAGAGGGACCTTGTTATTCAAATGAACATATGCCCGAAATGTCATGTACGAGATATTCCTTCAAAAGTAAAATTTAAAATTTGAAATACTGATTTACATACATAATTGGTCATTACAATCCTTTAGTCAGGACTACGACCTAGTTTCTCACATCACTTATGTTGTGTGCGTTAATTTTATATATGAGTGGCGGGACCTACTGTTTAAAGTCGCCTCCGAACGACAGATTTTTGAGAAACTTTTCATGGCAATTTTATTTACTCTCAGAACTTTTGACAGAATTCTGCTGAGAGGAAGTCGCCGTCAGCCTCTTCTCGCTTTTTTAGAGAGCTCTTGATGAGCGTTAATAAATGTCCTTCGTAATTCTATCAATAATTAATCCCTATTGATAGAGCGAGCGTCCATCTTCTCCTACGATACAAATTTTTGTGATATTTTGACTCTGTTTAATTTGTATAATTTTAACACAGCAACAGCTGAATTATCTGAATCCAATGTGCACCCAATATTGTTGCTCATTTTTCAAAATTTTGTTAATTTTTTTCCCATCTAGTTTATAATTTTTAAACGCTATTGGTGCTCTTTTTATTTTTTATGATGTTGATATTGTAATTTTTTTGCTTTTTTAAAAACGTTTAAAACATCGAGCCATATTCGCCAAAAAGTTGTAACCCTCAAAATTAGAATTTTACAGGAGGGAGGTTTTTTTTAATAAATTCAGTTTTAATAAAGCTTTTCCTTTGAAATTTATAATGTAAGTTTTGTTTTGTGTGAATATTTAATTTTAATAATTTTGATTAGATATTTGCAATGTAACGGTTGTTTTTGTGGGTTACATTTTGTTTGCTGTTCTGTTGGCAACTTACCAGTAAAAAATATGTGGGTTAACACAAAAATTTATTTTAAGGAAGTGGCTTTCTGTACTTGTTTTATTGAATTTGCTTCACTTTTTCGTTAAAATTAGACAAAATTTCACACTTTAAATGAAATTATATAGGTACATTTTGGAATATATAACATAAAACAAAAATAAAATATCGTACTTCATATTAAAACATTGTAAATAGCGTTCGATACAAATATTTATATGTACACATATCAGGAATAAAGTATCTACTAATTCTAAATATTATCTTCCTGATCGGTTTCAAGCAGCGAATCTTTGATCGATTTATCCTATTTTAAATTTAAACTTTGAAACTTTACGGGTATAGTTTTTTTTATTACAAAGCGTTTTCAAATCCTTGCATTTGAGGGAAGAAATCTTTAAGATATCATCATAATTGGAATTGAACTTAGATCACAACTTATGGTTTCAGAGACATCAAAGTACCCATATTTAAGAGTAATATATTGAAGTATTTTTCTGAATATTGCAGAACGCAATTTTGTTAATCGAATTTTCATTGAATTGGGAAACATCGCTTGTGAAAATTTCTTCCAGTCTTTAAAATAGCTGTTAGTTAATTCAACACAATTATATTTTTTTGGGTTAGTTCATGCGTTTGAGATTATAGTGTACCACTCACTTGGTGCCCAAATGGTTCTACTCCGAATAAAGGATTCAATTCTACTATGTATCGAGTCAGCAGGCATCTCAGTGTGTCCAGGCAACAAGTATGTATTTTTTATATAAGTTACAAAATTAGAATTTTCAAGAAAGTAAGGTAATATAGCATGCATTGCTCTGTTTTTGTTCTGTCCTGCACAGCTATCACAATAAAGATCGAATGAGTTTTTCATTGATCGACTAGTTCAAGGTATTGGGAAACGGTAGTGAAAATTTCATTACACCCTCGTCTACCATATTTTTTTTTCTTACTGTTTCACTTTGTCTCGTTTATTTTAAACAATAATTTTAAAGCAACCCACACACGCGCTCACCAAAAATGTAAACAAACTCACCATATGAGGTTACATTAAAATTGTTTTTGTTATAAAATCATAACGATTAAATCTACAGCCATGAAATTTTTGCAGATGATACAAATTATAGATAACTATAAATTTCTATAAAAAAAACCAAAATCGATTATGGTGAGGGTTACATCAATTTGGCGAATATGGCTCGATATGAGTTCGTAGATTGCAAAGAAAAATAAAAATAAATTTGTATTTAGTTTTAACTAATTCCTTATTGTTCGCACAATTCTGTGTTCCACTGTGCCACAACTTGATGTAAACAACAACAATTGCTTCATTTGTTATTCTTCTTTACACTCTTCCCCGTACACACTAACTATTGTTCGTTAGTTCTTTACAACGGAGATCTTCAAACCACAATTATTCTCTTCACACGCAACGCGTCTTAACACAAGACTGACTGAATTCTTTCCGATCCCGTTGCCTGCTTCGTCTTGCCTTTTATATCGCAGGGTAAACACTCTGATTAATGCTCTTGAAGAAGAATGACTTCGCCTTCATGAAATCTTTTAAAACATATTGTTTACGTTATTATTGTTTGTGTATTTTGTTCACGTTTGTCCTTGCAGTGTTGTTGTTGCCTGTTTGTTTACTTGTTTATCCCTTTGTTTTATACTGATGTTGATATATTTTTTTTATTTGTTGATTATTTTAACAAGTCCATAGTTTTTGTTTTTGTGGCTTTTGTTTATCAATCTAATGTTAAAACGTAACACCATTTCCATGTTCGTAACAATATTTTGTCACAGAACAACCAACCACATCAACTATCAAGATCAGAACGGAAAGTAAAGCTTAATGAGGCTTTATAATAAGAAAACATTGTGGAATGAAAATGATGTTCCATTTGCTTTAAATACTTTTACCAAGTTTTGTCACGTTAGACCGTATTGCATAGTGGGGAAAAATATTTGTGCATCAAATGACTTGTGCAAATTTTCACTACATTTTATGTTTCCTTAATTGTAAGCGTACAAGTATTAGACCGTAAAATAGAAAATTTATTTCCATTTGTTTTCATTTCTTAAATGTGTGTTTAGCAAATAATTTGAATATTATTGCCATAAATTACTATGATAACCATCCATTCCAAATACACACTTTTTAACATTCGTTGTTATCCTTACAGATACATTGTATGTTTAAATATTCAAGTCAGTGTAATGCTTGAAGGCTATTATTGAACCTAAGAAAATTGTCAATAATAAAGTTTTCTAGTGCCATAGAAACGACAAAAAATATTTGGCATTGACTTTCTGGAATACAATACGATTTATAAATATAAATATAAATTATTGAATATATTTAGTTAGCCTTTGTTAATAAAATAATCCCGACTTTTTATATTTTTAAACAAAAAATCTTTGCAACTAAATGTGACTTTGAATGGAAAGTTTAACCCTCCGTCACAGTCGTGGATCTCGCCAGACCTTTTCCAATTTATTTTGTATTTAAAATGTTGTTGCAATATGCCTAGAGATTTGAATTTTCAGGTACCCTTCTGAAATTTTCTTGGCTTTCTGGTGGTGAAAAAATAGGATGAACAAAGTAAACAAAAAAGGAGTTAGAAGGATATTTTGAAACCTATGTCACATTAGTACCACAGTGGTATATTTTTTCATCGGAACAGTCTTTGAATGTTTTGTTTTAGTTTGACACGAAGTTTTTATGAGAAAGTTTTCTAAAAAAATGGTAAAATTGGAAAATTTTGGAAAATGAATAATGAATTAGAATTTATTCTCAATACGTTCTAGTAACTTCAACACGAATTTGTACACTAGAATTGCCGAGGCTGTGGCAAATGACTTGAAGCGTGAAAGAGCTAATGATGAAGCCGGACAACATGAAGAAGATTTATCCATTTTTGGATGAAAATTATGAAGATTATTTGCAATACGAAGTTGACGCATCGGACGTTGAAAAAATTTAGTAATCGAACCAAATGTAGAAGACGACAGTAATGAAGAGGAGGAAGACTGTGGTTCTGAAACAGCTGAGGAGAATAATAATTGTTTCATTGGAAAATATGGTAACATATGGAATAAAAACCAGCCGACCAATGGTGTATGTATTCCTCAACATAATGGGATCGTTTTCGGGCTGGGCCTAAAGAGCAAATCTCTATTCCACTTGAAGTTTTAAGTTTTTTTACACCAAATATTACAGACATCATTATATTTCAGACAAATCGATATGGAAGAGACGCAGTCAATAAATGGAATGCTGAAAATGTAAATAAAAAACCAAGAGTTTGGAAGGATCTAACAGAAGATAAATTGTACGCTTTCATCGGCATTCTTCTAGCAGTGGGAGTTTCACATAATAATATGCAAAATCCATGGGTTTTGTGGCGTACTGATAATTTACCCATATTCAGGGCAGTAATGTCTCTTCATCGATTTATGTCCATAACCAGATACATTCGGTTTGACGACGGAAGAACACGGTCATTTCGCTTACTCGAAGACAAAGCTGCACCTATTCGAGATATACGGATTTTTCTCAACGAAAAAAAAAACTTTGCAACTAAATGTGACTTGGAATGGAAAGTTTAATCGAACATTATAACGAAAATAAAATTTTTCTTCAAAAGAAACTTGCCTTAAACAAATTCTTGTTTATGTAAACTGAGTTTAGTTTAAACAAAACTGAATTTTGGTGTAAAATAAAATGAAATTAAAAACAAATAAAGTTTACGTTTATTTCGTTTAATTTAGGTAATCCTACCAAAGAATATGATTCGTGAGAAATTTGCTGTCAAAAACACTTTTTCTATATCCTTTTATCAGTTTAACAAATAATGGCAAATTAATATACATAGGCTAACGTGTAAACTTCTTTTATTGGCAAAAAGTATTCTTATCAACATTCGTAATAACATTGAATAATGATTAATATTTTGGATACGTATGGAACAACTCATCACTCATACGCAAAGGTGTCATCAAATTTTAAATCCAAACATTATTCCACTCTCATAAGAAATTATTTGTTTATCATGTTGATTAATTAATTTGCTAATAATTTCGGGAAAAATAATATGACAAGAATGTATTGTTATATTTGTGATATTGTCGAAAAAATTTTAATTTGTTTTCAACCAAGAAGAGAGTACTTAATAAGCATGTAAAATGTGCTAACCTTGCTTGTAATTAAATGAGATACAATAAACACAATCAAAATACGATTACTACTATGATAGTTATTTTCTGAGTATTTACATTTATAGTAATTTATTTTATAGTATTGCTACGTTTTTAATTTTTGCAAAAGATTTATTTGTTGTGAATTCGGTAATTGCAATTAATACGGTGTTCAGATATTTACCTTTTTTGCGTAAATCGCAATAAACGCCATTATTGAGCTCAATATTTCATATAAAGTTTAAATTAATTAATTCGCAATAAATACGCAAATTGTTATAATATTGAGTAAAACTTAAAATGCAGCACTGTCATAAATGTGTTTAGTGAGCATTTTACAATTAACCGAGCACTTTCTGTTGATATTTCACAACTCAAAAAAAAACAACAAAACAAAAAAAAAACAAAATAAAAACAATGTTGTTGAAACAACCAGGTGTTTTGTTCACCAGCTGTGAAATGAAAATGAAATGAAATAAGCAGCTGAACTGCGTATATTATAATGTCTGAACACTTAAAATATTGTACTCAATTAACCAAATATTAACACTATAAAAGTGCATATCTGAATACAGTATAAAACAGAATAAGTGTTTTGTTTCTGATCGTTAACTGATAACATTTCACTGCCAATTTTATTCACAATTCTCGTTAACAAAGATCAAACTGACGTTGTACTATACCAGCGAGCTGAACGCGTACTTTTCAATGCAACTCTCGATTGTTAACGACAGACACATGTCTCATCACTGACTTACCATTCGTTCTATTTGTGCTATCTTATTTCAAGTCTGATAAATTTTCGGTCTTTTTTAAGTGTGTTGTTAGATGTTTGACCTTTGTTTTATTTCGCAATTTTCTACGTATTTGTATAGTCCTTTGTACCGTACGATGTGTATATTATGTTTTTATTTGATTGTTTCCTTTACTTATATACCTATATATGTACAATACATAAACATAAGTTTGCCTCTATTAATTATTTTATAATTCAAGAATATGTATCAAAAGGAAGGCCTACTTTCACTGTCATAAGCCGCCGTTCGCACTGCATGCAGTTTTCTCTTTGTCCTTGTCTGCCTTGTCGTTAATTCTCGGTAGCGTCCTTTTTAGTGACATCATTCAGCTTCCTGTAGTCTACTCAGAATATTCATGTTTGACCATGGCTTTTCTTTCTTGTCTTTTTTGTTCGTGGCTGCAAGCTTGCATGAGCTCACCAAGAAATCAAAAGTGTATCAATGGGGTGAATCACAAGAAAAGTCGTTCCAGACACTAAAAGACCTATTGTGTGCTGCACCAGTTTTGGCGTATCCAGTCCCAGGGGAAAATTTCATTTTAGACAGTGATGCTATCGGATATGGTATTGGTGGTGTACTTTCCCAAGTGATCAATGGAACAGAGAAAGTCGTAGGCTACTATAGTCGCACATTGTCAAAGCCTGAACGGAACTATTGTTTGACCCGACGTGAGGAGCTTGCAGTGCTGAAATGCATAAAACATTACCATAAGTATGTACCTGTGTGGCCAACATTTCTTGCTAAGGATTGATCATTCCGCACTGAAATGGCTGCTGCAATTCAAGAACCCTGATGACAGTTAGCACGTTGGATTGAAAGCGTCCAGACTTACGACTTCAGTATTGAACACCGAAGAATCATAAAACATGGGAATGCTGATGCTCTCTCACGCCGACCTTTTAATTTGCAGTGTAAACATTGCGTGAAAGACGAGAAGAAGGAATCTATCGTTGATATCCGGCTAATGCAGATCAAAGCTAACGAAGACTGATCCGAAGCACAAAGAAGTGACCGAATATTGGCGAAAATAATAGCAGCTAAGGAAGAGAACAAAAGGCCTACCAAAAATGAGATATCCGCAGGAGGTCCTCTTAAGTTCAAAGTTGATAAACGGGTGCTTATATCGACATTGGGAAAGCGCTGATGGCAAGACCTCATCCAACCTATTAGTAGTTTCTTCCTCCAAAATGAAGGAAGTCTTAAATAAGGTCCACAATGGAGCTAGCGGAGGAAACCTTGAGGTGACAAACTAAAACAACGTTTTTATTGGGTTGGATGTCAGCAAGCAGTGGCGGATTGGATTGCAAACTGTACCCAGTGTATTGCAGCTAAAGGTCCCGTATGAAGAAGTCGAGGTCAGGTGCAACAATATAAGCACCATTCGAGCGGATAGCGATGGACGCAGCAGGCCCTTTTCCTGTCAGCAATGTCATAAACCGTAATGGTGTTAATAAAATGATAAACAAAAGCTACAAAAACAAAACAAAATGATCAGCGAATAAACCAAAAATATAGCGACAACGTCAGTATAGAAGGGTTAAACAAGGAAACAAGAAGCAACAACAACACTGCGAGGACAAACGTAAACATAATACACAATAACAATTGTTCAATAGATTTTTATAACAGACATCTTCAAACCACAATTATTCTCTTTCTTAAATGGTAGGGAAAATGAGTGAAAGTTAGAAAATCACCATTTATTGCTAGTGATTATAAGCGTTTAAATTGTTTCAGAAACTTCATAAAGTGGATGTCAAATTAATTTTGAATTCACTTAAGTCAATCATTTCGTCGTCCTATAACCTACTTCGCGATATTCATACACAATGAACAGCACGAGGGAATGTCCTCTGTCTGTTGGACGCAGTAAAGAAAATACTAAAAAATAACTTTTTAACTTTTAAATCGAATATATTTTAGGAAAAATATTTAATTTTATTCTTTAATTTCCACAAACTCATTTAATAGTTTCAAATATTCAAATATGCAAACTTTATCATTAAATAAGGGTATAAATTATCTTAAAAAGAGTCCTTCGACAACTCATAGTCTTACTTTTTCATGCCATTTTCAATATTTAACAAAAATTTAATTTCTAAAATATATAAGTCAGTGCAAATGTTATCAGAGGAAATGTTATCAATTTGCAGGACCATTTCATGTGGCTTTAATGGCTCCTGAAAATGTAAATTAAAAAATCACATAAAATTTCTATAAATTTGGTTTTTTTGTGTATCATTTTTTCTTTTTTCATTTTTTATTTCTACCAGTAAATTTATTATTATTATTTTTTTACTTATTTAAGCGACAGTTTACGGAACGCAGACAATTGAAATATTTCCACATCAGGTTCATGAACATAAAACAAAAAATACCAACTGCGTTGGGATACATATTTTACATTTTGGTTTATTTTTTTAGCCGTTTTTTTTTTTGGAGTCACTTAATTAATAAAATTACGGCATAAAATGTGTAACTAAATTCCACTGTTATCTTATAGTGGACATCTATGCATATCGAAGTGAAAATAACCATGTGGTTGCTGTTGTCAAATAGATAAATAATGAGGCAATTAGCCTCTTTACGTTCGTAAAAAGAACATTTTGAAGAAATAAATTTAAAAAAAAGAAAAACAAGCAAAACAAACAATAGTAAAGCAATAAAGAAATTGCGGTATATCCCTGTCACAAAATCGTATTAAAATACTAAAATTATGTAGAAACACTCCTTCGTGAAAAAATTACCATAACTAATCAGCGGTGAGGTTCTGGAAGTTGTCATAGAAAATGAATGTAGAAGCGTAGACTATTTCAAAACTATTTAAAAACTCCTTATGCCAAAAGGCATTATCGGATGAGTGTGAGCAGTTATAGTTTTGGCATCCTGTAGTTGATGCTGCAGTGTTACGTAACAGAGATCAGCAATGAGTATCCAAAAAGATGAGTAGATTCGAATCATATTCATAATTTCTGATACCTATATACATTCATACTTATTTTGATATCATACTCATACTACTCATATTCAAAGTTTGAAGTACTCATCGTACTTATACTTAACAATACGTATGATGTTGTTGACTTTAACTCTCCATGACTCAACATTTACACGAATCAGAAAATAAGTATGATTCGCATATGAATACTACAATACTCACTAGAAGGCTGTGTGTTTGCTCTGCTTGCTGCCTTTGTCTTTCTTCTGTTTTTTGAAAATGCAATAACAACTAAGACTGTAAATTTTGATGAATGATTCGAATCACTCGAATTATTTATGAGTATTATAAGTATTTTTCTAAATTTATGAATCTGAATGAGTAGATGTATGATTCAAACATATTTCGAATGTTATGAGTTTGATGTCAATGCTGTACTCATACTCATTGCAACCTGTACTTATAGATCAATGTTGTAGTGAGTACGAATGAATCAGAGTAGTTGAATTTCAGTACTGTTGACTCACTCATGCTCGAAATTTCATGAGTACTTATGAGTAGCGAGAAAACGATTAATTGCTGATCTCTGTTACGTACATACGGCACTATTACCAGTACTTGTATGACCATATTGCAATAAGTTCTCCTTTAAGTGTTAACTCAAATAGTGTTGCTTCAGCAAAGTACAAACTAATCAAAAATCATTTTTATGGATACTGGAACAAGAAGAATATTCCTCATCACAGTAATCATATACTCTTGATGTAACATCAAATGCTAAAGATGCAGCAGATGTCCAAAGTACAGGTTAAATATATTGACTGAAATAATTGATACTTTTGAAAGTGACAGCAGTTTTAAGAACTTCAAGTCCCATTAGGTATGAACTAAAGTACGACAGTGTTCAAATAGAGACGAAGCTATTAAAATTAATAGAGTTGTTCAATAAAATTGTTTTTTTTTTTTTGTTTCAATGTCAAGATGAAGAACTTAAACAAAAGTAGTGCAATATTATATCATTTAAAGTTATGACCTTTCAAAAAATAATGCTTTCAGAAAATAAATATTTGTTAAAAAAAAAATACGTCTTGCATGTGCTTCCGAGGCTTCCGATCTGGCGTTGATGATATCCATCACTGAATTGTCAGCTATAAGCTTGATCGTTGAAGAGTTGGGCAGAACTTGGCCAGTTTATTTGCTCTTCAGTGAGTCGAAATATCACTATGTTCTGGAACCCATATGATATGTACATTATATCGTTTTTCTACACCATTGAGAGATCTGTGACACCTATAAACAGTCTTGGAAATATCTTCATCTTCAATAATTCGGCAACCTTATGGACTGGGCTCTTCCTATCGATTACGAAAAAATGTCACCGCCTAGAGTTCTTAAACGAGTGGTACTTTAAGTCCCTGACTTAAATTTGTAGACTTCATTCTTGACCATTAAGCTAAGCTGGGTGGACGTCTTAACTGAATGATAAAGCAAGTTGCGCTACCTACTTCGAACATTTATTTATTCGATGATTATCGAACATAATCTTCTATATGTATGCTATACTGCTCCCAATAATATTAGGAGATCGGTTGTGTGAGTGCGTAATGCAGTACCCTTACAATATTTCCTTTTATAGATTATTTGTCGCATTTGTTGCAGTTCGACTTCATCGTTTTTACACTGGCACTTTATTAACTACAACTCGTGCAATCCTATCTGGTGAGGAGTTTTCACACCAGAATTCCACATAAGAAATGTCTGGTGACCTGTGGCTTTTGGGGAACTTTACGCAGACGATTCTAAATTTAAAAATAAGAAGGCTGTGGCATCGCCTTCTTAATCTTCCTATATCTCTCCACCTTCCTGAATACTATGTTGGTAAGGGATCTCAAACTACTATTATTCTTAACTGATCTAACAGCCAAGTGGAAATGGGACCTAAACTGTTAATTTGGGAGACTAGCTATGTCGACTCTTGTGTTCATTTCAAATGGGTTCGTGGTTATGGGGAAACTCCATGCAATTGCTTAACTGATAAACTCTTCTTAGCTCCACCAGAGTCTCCATTAGGCAAAAGTATTTATTGGTATTTATTTATTAGCTCAGAAGATAGTTTACGGTAAGACTGAAAATGGCTTAAATGGATAAAATGCGAACCAAACAACTATTTCAATTGACTCGTGCAGATACTGCAACCGGTAGGTACAGAGGAAGTCATTTAGTTTCCGCAAATTTTCTAAATCGATTAAGCAAGTAGAGAGTACTGTTACCTTTACTTGTCAGTGCCCGTTTTTGGCTCGGTGAACACTTAGGGTAGGTGACTAACCTTTCCTGAATTGCCTAACTCAGCTATCGTTACTTGATAACATAGTGTAAAATAAAAATTGTGTATTTTGTAAAGTAGGTTATGCCATAAGTTATACAATTTTATTGTAATTTATGTGTCTTTATCGTATTCATTAGTCCATTTTCCTTAAACTGCACATTTTTAAAACATTCATGATTTAATATGTTCATATGGTTGTAGACGCCGTCGATGCCATATATTTGTATACATATTTCCATTGTCGTATTAAATGAAAATTCAGATTGCCGCGAAGTAAAAAATACAAATCTTTTCGGTGAAGGTGTTTTTTTAAATATGAAATTTTCTATTTAATCAACTGCTGAAAAAACTATTTAATATAAAGCAGCATATGCTAAATGGTTGTTAAAAAATTTCTTGTTAAATAAATAGACCGAAAAGTTTGTAAAGAATAAGTAACTGTGTGTATACATAAAACTAACATAATCCTCTTCTTATTATTAACTAATTTAAAATAAAATAAAATATTAACCCAAGAAATGTAAATATTCCAAATACGAACATACATAATAAGAAGTAAGCAAAACATATAAGAAAATATTTCTTATGGATGACGCTTTTCTATTTGGTTTATTCCATCAGGAAGTTAATTTAAAAGAAATAATTTTATTAAATTCACATGAAATGAATTTATATACCTTAGAGCACAAGCGCCCTTTATTGTTTGTCTGTCAGCTCATTCTTCTAAAAAGTGAAATGAGACTAACATCAGGTGGCACCGATAATAATCGCTTGCAGCTTCAGTAGCGTGTGCGAATATACTCAAATAATAATTCAAATGCTTATCTGTCTGTTTTGAATTAAATTGTTATTAAAAATTGAATTGAATTGAGCTTATATGTTAGATAGTCCATAGACAGAGTAGCATAACTACATTGAATTCGACAAGTATCATGTAACTCCCGATTTACTCGATGACTTTTGAGATGTTACATATGGTTCTTTTAAGTCAGACTTCAATAAAAGGTAAAAGGGTGTATTGTATAGCAGGTTATTATGCCAGAGTCTATTAAAAGCTTGCATAACGTTAAAAAGTATCGAAAATCTGTGTATCTAATACTCCGCCTCCTATTTTATTGATTTAACAACGTGATATTATTCAAATTCCGAGTGATGACTGTTCTTGGAAGATTCAGAAATAAGTTACCTTCCGAAGCATAAGTCCTCGCCCCGTCACAAGTAGAGTTTTGTAGAGATGGTTTAAATATTGCATAGCAGATCATTTAAGTTCCTATTCGTACTGCAATGACTAATTTGACCAGAATATCTCTGAATCGTTTTGTGTTTCCCTAAGTCCTATTTTATATTGTGTTGTCACAGTGATGGATGGATAGATTTCTTAGAATTCTCAGTCACAATTAATTAATTTCCTTATAGTCATTCTTGTGGTAGGTGCCACAATATGTATGTATTGTAGTTCGAAAACAAATTTACTGAAGCTTTAATTTGAATCCGGTCTCTAGACACACCTTTTATCGCTCAAAAATCCATATCATGTGAAATTTTCCGTCTATCCAAAGCCCAATTAGCCCATTCTATTGCATCAATTACTTATAACTGAGTCATTAATTAAACAAATTTCCACTTGTAGTTCTTAAATTAAGAAGTATATTTATTTGCATCTATTTTTAATGTATGGAAATTTAAATAGTCTTCTTTTTATTCTACCTCTTTCCTATTCTAGTTCTTCCATTGTTTATTTAGATCAATTATTTGTTTCTCTTTTGGTCTTCGGGTCAAGTTATTTATGCATTTTTCTTTGCTGCGTGTGTGTATAAAATATGAAATAATATTCCATTTCTAACCGGAACAATCGTACTCCACATCAAAAAAAGTAAAAAGTTGGCAATATTTCAAACCGTTTTTGTTTTATTGCACATTTAAATTTAAACTTTTAAATCACCTACCCTATTCTACAGCAGTGATGTCAGTATCAATAGATTTCTTTGCAAAACCAAACAATAAACAAAAACTAAAGGTGATTGTGTATGAGTATGTATATTTTTTGGAAACTATGTATAATTATGTTTCCATTACAGCTACTTGTTCGTGTATAGTAAGAGTATAAAATAAAATAAAATAAAAAAATTATTATTTTCTCCTTTTTTTGGATTTAATTCTAACTAAACGTGTTCCGAATAATTAAAGTTTTTCTCAAAGTCATACTCTTTGGAAGATATTATGTATTATGCTATAAACACAAAAAATGCAACGCAGCTACAATACACATTTTGCAATTGCAGTCTAAAATAAGCTGCAGGGGCCATAATTAAAATAAAGGCAGCAGCAACAAAGCGTAAGCACACTAAAGCTTTCTATCGCGTTATATTTCATACATCGCATTTTTAAAACCTCTATTTCATGTATGTTATTGCATTGATATTATTAATCCTCTCATTGGTAGCTCAAATCTTCCATTGTTAGCAATAATTCTTTCATTGCTGCGGATAAATATAGAAATAAGCCAAAAGCAAAACAGCAGAATTGTTGTTTGTTGTCGCGCTAATTTAAAATAATCACATCCATATACATCCATGTATTCTATTTTTGAGGGATTGCTGCGATGTGTTTATTGTTTTTATAGCATTACTATTAAATGCACTCAATAATAAACAAAGCTATATGTATCATATCAGCAAATAAGTTGATGCACGTTCAAGTATCGCAGCTGTGTGAATTATGGCGAAAATTTCTCTTCTTTTTTATTGCTGAAAGGACATCTGATATAAAAATTACAATCTTCATGTTTAAACATATTATATCGCCAGTAGTTGGTAGTTGATGGTGTGTTAGTTTATTAGACGTGGGGTAACAGTTCAAACCCCAGCTCAGACATCTTATTTTTTGTTCTAAGTTTTGTTTGTTTTTATTAAAAACATATATATGTAAAAAGAAATTAGGTCGTAGTCCTGACTGAAGGGTTGTAATGACCAACTATGTTTGTATATTTTATTAAAAAAAAAATTAGGAAAATAATAAACAAAAAAGCGTTACAAGGTTGGATATTTTTGCCGATGAAGATCATTAAAATCAATGACAATAAACACAGAATTTAACGACACGCCATTTCCCTTTGTCATATGCTTTAATAAAAAAAAGCAATTTTTATATTAATTTTCATTGTTTTATTTGAATGGAAATATGCTTTCCGCAATATATTATCAATTCTATCCGTAGTTTTTGAGAAATTAATTTAACGGATTATTCTTTGCAGTTACACACAACCAAGAGTAAATTATTTGCCTTGTTTATAATGGTGGCTTTTGCAATATAAACAAAAAAAATTTTATGTAACAAACTGAAAAGTTAATTAAAATTAATCGTTTTAAAATATAACTTTTTTATATTCCCTTACGCTTCTGTAAGTAACATATTAGGCCTACCACAAATTATCTGTCCCAACATCTCATTATTTATTTTCTTTTGTTACAGTTTCATTAATCAACTCTTTGCTGCTTCTAAGCAGGTGACTTGTTCACTAGAAACAATTCAATTTGATTGGAAACAATCTCCTCTGTGAACATGTATTGGAATTATAAAATAGAAATTTTGCTGATTAAATCCTATTCTTTTTCACGTGGTGTGCTTGACTGATTTTCCCCATGATGGGGGCAGGAAACAGAAGGATTCCTGAATACATTATTTTTGAACGAATCTGAAGTTCTTTTATGGTTAAAAATTGAAAACCATATGATATGAGTTTGGTGGATTGCTTGTATTGGTATTGAAACACTTTAACCACTACATAGCGGCATCTCTAAGTGTAAATCCTATTGTTCCCAAATTGCTTCATTTGTCATGTAATTTTTAGATTTTAAGTGCATACATGTGTAGACTTTTTCCATTATAAAGAGATTACCATGTAAATACAATGGAAAAACCATCTGCAAAAAAAATTTAACAGACAGACACATAAACAAAAAAGAAAAAACAAAAAAAAGAGAAAGGGAAAACATAATTTGGAAGCAACACACAAAAGACACCTTTGTCAGGCGTAGATAATGAGATTCACAAAATGAACCAGTACGTTTCGCGCTTTGGTGTGAAAAGGTGACGTTTTCATTATAATTACCAGTCATGGAAGCCGATTCGAATATTCAGAGATTGTTTGAATTAAAAATGTGTAAGTGGTGGTTTGAATGTACGATCCACATATTAATCGATTTTAATTAAAATGTTTACAATGAAAGTTAATTGTAATATGCGGGTGCCTCTGTACTAACACTCAATATGGATGGCCTCTATTCATGCTATGCTTTTGAGTTACAGGAGGATAGATAAATATTTTTTATTTCTTTTTTCGGATGCTCCACAAATTTAGGAATATTTTACAGTTAGAGGCTATGGTGCGACAATAGTCGTAAATAGTGGAAAAATTCGAAATGTTTCGTATTGTGGACTAAAATTATAGAAGAAGAGGTGTGGAGCAGAGATCAGCAATGAGAAGAATTGAATTATATTCATAACTTCTGATACTTATATGCATTCATACTTATTTTAATATCTTATTCATACTACTCATATTCAAAGTTTGAAGTACTCATCGTACTCATACTTAACAACACGTATGATGTTGTTGACTTCGGCTCTCCATGACTCAACATTTACAAGAATCACAAAATAAGTATGATTCGCTTACGAACACCACAATACTCACTAGAAGGTTGTGTGTTTGCTTTGCTTGCTGTCTTTGTCTTTCTTCTGCTTTTTGTAAAGTAAAGTGAATCACTCGAATCATTTATGAGTATTATAAGATTTTGTCTAAATTTATGAATCTGAATGAGTAGGCGTAAGAATCAAACATATTTCGAACGTTATGAGTTTGATGTCAACGTTGTACTCATACTCATTGCACTCATACTTATAAATCAACGTTGTAGTGAGTACGAATGAATCAGAGTAGTTAAATTTCAATATTGTTGACTCACTTATGTTCAAAATTTCACGAACGCTTATGAGTAGCGAAAAAACGATTGCTGATCTCTGATATGGACATATGTACTTTTATCTGAAAGTTTGTAAACATTTATTCTTTAATTTCCCGGGAATCTTATTAAGAAACATTCAATTGAGATTTTAATGGGAATTTTAATCTGAATAAGACAAAAAGTCATTGTATCTCTTAAATGTTACGGACCCTATTGATATGTTAAAAGCTTTTGATGATGTGCGTATTTACAAAATAGGGTCGTACCCCTTACGTATGGTATCGATATATACTTATGTATATCTTAAAGAGTCCTTCACTTTAGAACTCGAGATCCATCTAATCGTCTTACGAAATAATAGTTACATGTGTTTGAGAAGACTTCTTTCACTTCTTTTGAAACAGATATGTCTACTAATATGATGATGTGATTTATATATACATATATATGTATACATATACAGAATTTTTCAGATATAAGCAGGACATTGCTTATTGGCGAACAATTCTTGTATTGAAATTCCACAGCTGAGAGCAAATACCCACGTGTCATTCAAACTAATATAATTATATTTGTCTCATTGACAACACTTCGCATTCGATGCAATGCCGGTTGATCGGCATCCGGTGGAATGCGGGCTTTGAACATCTTCTACAACTGTGTGTGGTTGCAAGTTCCTCGCCCCGTGTCACTGCGGGATCACTGCGAATAAATTGCTGAAAGAAATATAGTTTCAGCAGTCTTTATAGTTATAGGTAGGAGTCCTTTTGTATCATTAACAAGTCAGAGAGAGTAAGGTCTCTCACTCAGTCGAGACCTACACCAGGCCGTATTATAAAAAGATTTCTATGTAGCATTAGCTACGCAGAGAGTCAGATAAGAACAGCTTTACAAATGTCGAAAGACGAATATAGGTGGATTGTAGGTTTTCTATCAGGAATCAATTGTCTGAGTTTGCGTTATCTCAGTTGTTTACGTCGTCTGGATGGGACAGACTGCAGCCTCTGCCTCAAGGAAAATGAAACCATAAGGAACATTTTATGAAATTGCATTGCGTTGTCCAACTTTTTTTTCATAATTTTTCCAATAAATCTGCAGTATGGAGTTAATGGTAAAAATTGACTACCAATGTCGCAAGGTTTGCTATTTTATCAACGTAAACCAATGATTTAATATATCGCAATAAAAAAGACATATAAACATTTAATCGCACGAACGAGGGAGTCAGTGAACAGAGCAGCTTTTGAAGGAAATTTGTCGTAAAGCATATAAACGAATTTTTTTAAATAATTTTCAAGTATAAAGGCGCTTGGAGGTGATCAAATGCATATTTATTAGTGTCGTGTGATTTACGTTTAAAAGGAGATGTACGAATAAAATCGTCAATCATCATTTGCATTCTGATTTTGCAGTCTTCGTTTCGTAAAATATATACACACACTATTCACAATAAAAAAATATTTTTTTTCTGCGCATTAATGTGTTCATTACTACAATATCCAACCAACTGAGAAAATTCTTGTCAATCACATGTGGAGACGATCTAATAAAAAGGCATCAAATGAAAAAAATCTAAATGTTTGGATTTTGATCAATCAAAGCCGACAACGTGTACGTGTAGCCGAAAAAGAACGACAACACACACATATAAGGCGTTGACGATTTTATTTGATCGTCTCCAGAGTCTTTAAGGTAAAATTTTTGGAGTTTATAAGCAGGGAATGCTTAAAGCGAAACGCTGACAGAAACTTTCTGTAATACCTAATACATTTCTTGAAGGAGAATGACTTTGCCTTCGCGAAATCTCCATTAATGTAAACATTTTATTTACGTTATTTGTTGTTTGTGTATTTTGTTTACGTTTGTTCTTGCAGTGTTGTTGTTGTATTTTTGTTTATACTGGTGTTTTGTTGGTATATTTTTGTTTACTTGTTTATCACGTAAACAAGTCATTATTTTTGTTTTTGTAGCTTTTGTTTAGAATTTAAACGATGCGAAAGAAAAACACCATTTCCATTTTCCTAACAATGTATTTATAGATTGTATTAAAAACCGAAATATGTATGAAAATTTAGTTCGTTTTCACCATAACTTTTGATTTTTAAAATATTTTCAAAGCAATTCCAATTGAAATAAACACAAACGCATTTGAGTAAATATTTTAAAATTATTTTTAGAAAACTGTGTCAATGACTGCACTTAACAAATGCAAATATTTTTAGAATTTTTAAAACTGTTGAATTAAATTTTGTTTATTCCTTTTCTTTAATAAATCTTTCCTTGGTTTACGTTTTGCATTTTGCCAGATGCAAGAACAAGATTAGTGAGTATTAATGAAAAGAAGAACTAAAAAAGTGATTCGGAAACAAATTTCATTTCAGGTTGCAGTAGATTTCTCATCCAGACTGTTCAATATTGTTATTCAAAAATAATATAAAAAACATTAGCATTCTTACAGGGGCATTATCGGGTCTGTGAATTATTAAAGGACGTGGTAATGTAAACGAAACAAATATTTAGGTTAGTATTGAAAATAGCCATCGCAAATTGGTCTTTGAACTTTAAAAATGTAAAAAGAAAGGAAGTATTCCAAGAATTTTACAATTCTACAATTCTTCATAAAAGTATTACTTTTAACCAAATAATCTTAAAAATTATAGATACTTGCATGGAGAAAGAGCATAATATCGCCAGGCAGAAACTAACACTAAGATTAAAAATATCCGAAAATATATCCATAGAATCGTCGGCTATATTCTGAACCAGTTTCCACTTTCTTATTTATGACGCTCTACATACATATGACGCTCTACATACAGTTTGTCAAAAAAATCTTTGCATAGATCAAAAAAATGTAAAATGTGATCTTCATTCAAGAATTCCAACAACAAAATCTTTACATACTATTTATTTTTGCACACATTCTATAACTGTACTTGTTTACGACCATAAGGCGCCAATAGTTTTCTAATAGTCACACACATTACAATAATAACAACAATAAAAGAACATTACACAATATAAAGGGTGTCAAAAAAATCTTTGCATATTAAATGAAGATAATAAAAAAAATAACAAAAAATGCCGTTATTTCCCAAGAATGTTGTGCATTTTGGGTTTTTTGCAAATGAGATGGAATGTGAAAGGGGTAAACAACGTTTTATTAATGAAGTGATCGTTTTTTATGTAACAGGTGTCCTTATATTTGAATACAAAAAATGCCAGGAATACGAGTTTCAAAAAATATTATACAATTGGTCTATTTCAACTACTACAAAGGCAAATCTGCCAAGTAAATCGCCAATATGTTCTCCTTGAACATCAGGACTGTATATAATATTATAAACCGTGCTGAAAAAGAAGGAGGACTAGACTTAAAAGGATTTACAGGCAGGCCAAAAAATGTGACGCAGCGAGTTGAAAGAAAAATTATTAGAATCGTGTATGGTAGCCCACAATTCAGTACGAGATGATTAGCTCTTCAAGTGCAAAAAGACTTTGGGTTACGTGTTTCCCAAGAAACCATCAGAAATGTTCTTCAAAAACACAAATATTCTTCAAGAGTGGCTAGGAAGAAACCCCTGCTGTCAGCACAAAATGTCGAAAAGAGATTAAGATTTGCCACCGAATACATTTCACTTCCTCCGGAGTACTGGGACTCTGTTATTTTCTCAGATGCGACGAAAATAATGCTTTATTATCATGAAGGACCATAAAGAGTTTGGCGTAAGCCTCTGACAGCACTAGAAAATTAAAATCTTATTCCTACAGTAAAGTTTGGAAAACTGTCTGTAATGGTATGGGGCTGTATATCCAGCAAGGGAGTTGGTGTAATCAGGATTTTGGATGAAATAATGACTAAGGAAGTATATCTTGATATTTTAAAAAATGAACTGACCGCCAGCATTAAGAAATTTGGTTTTATTGACCCGGTTAATCCGAATAAAATTAATTACAAGTACTATCAATATAATGATTCTAATCATAAATCTTATTTATGTAAGTCCAGGTTACTTTACAACTGCTCCCAAGTTATTGATACTCCTGCCCAAAGTCCTGATATTAACCCTATCGAAAATTTGTGGGTTCATCTAAAGCAAAAGGTAGAAAAAAGATCGCCCACATATAAAAACGAATTGATAAAGTTCATCAAAGAAGAATGAAAAAAATACCATTAGAATATGCCATTCCGAAGCTTATTCAATCCATGAGAAGGTGTCTACAATCGGTGATTGATGCTCAAGGTGGACACACAAAATATTAGCACTATAATTTAAAAAAAATTGCATAAGTCTTAATATTTTGTCAAGTGTGCAAACATTTTTTTGACAGTAGTAAAATTGGATTGTTTTTGTTTTTTAATATTTTACATTAGAATATTTTCATTGTTATAAAAGTTTTTTATTTATTATATTAACGAAACATATGTTTATAAAACCCTGTTTGAAAAAAATGAAAAAGTTGGTTATTTATATTAGAAATCAATGAATTTTTCGAAGTTTTTTTTATTTTTCTCTATGTGCAAAGATTTTTTTGACAAACTGTACATAATTGGCCATTACAACCAGGATTACGGCCTAGCTTCTCACACCATTCATGTTGTGTGTGTTAATTTTATACGTGAGTGGTGGGACCTACAGTTTAAAGTCGACTCCGAACGACAGATTTTTGAGAAACTTTTCATGGCAATTTTATTGACTTAAATTTTTTGCCAGAAATCTGCTGAGAGGAAGTCGCCGAAGAAATATTTTTTCGTATTTCGTTTTGATGTCTGACGCTCTACAGGGACTGAAAAGAAGTCGTCTATACTCAAGGGTAACAATACAATTCTAAAGGGTCCGCCAAATAACTTTTTTTTTTGAAAATGCTTTAAAAAAAAACTACTGAATATTTTCTCAAATTTCTTTTTTTATTTGAAAGTACAATCCTTCCGGTTAATAATGGAATATAATTTCATGCAAATGGCTGCCTCTGCTTTCTTAGTTAAAAATTTGCTGATATCTTTTCATAACTTTCATGAAATTTGCCGCAAAACGTAAAAACTATCGAATAGTTCTAATGCAACAAAAAATTCAAGCAATTAAAATTTGTGGCAAAATTAAAATTAATCACTGCTAAGTGCTAACTTGGTATGAGAATCAATTTATTTTTATAAATAAAATCCAATAAATTATAACGATGTAAAGTGTAATTAAGAATTTAAATTGCCTATAAATTGTTCATAAAAATAGCCAAAATAGTCATAAATTTCCCATTTAGTCAAAATTTGGTGAACTCATAAATTGCTGGGCTTACTAATTTTTATCAAATATTCTACCAAAAAATACATGAATTTCCCTCATAAATGAACTCCGAAACCAATTACTACTACGGCTAAGGTTACAGGGATTTGGGAAATATCATGGCAATCGTTAAATTCAGAATTGTGCTCAACCATTGTTGCACTCTAAAGCATTCATGAATATAAATGGAAAACCTTTTAGTGAAACGGCATTTGGAACAATGGTGGTCACATTACCCAAGAGGATAACAATTTCAAAGCGTATACCTACGAAAGTATCACCTGTATTGTATTCAAATTGATAACAAATTTTTAACCACAAGGCGGCATTAAAAGTTGCTATAATTGGAATAAGCTCAGTATAATGATTAATATTTTATTATTCAAATAAAACTGTCTTCTTTCATTACAGAAAATATTACATTAATGAGCTTTGTGACGTATGAATATTATTATGAATTGATAAATAAATATTAATCATACGGCGTGTTCGAATCGAAAATTATTATTTGGATTAAATATTAAATATTCAATTATTCATGATGATAGTGTAAATGGATTGTAGTACAATCGAAGTAAAAGTACTATGCGAGTATTTGTTTCTTTTATACGCAGAGTAATATTTGTTGTGTTATTATTTAATATAATAGACTGGGTTATTAGACTCATAATACAATAGTAATTATTAAGCTAATGGGTAAATTACTATTCCATAAAAATATCGCTTAAAAAATAAAATAATTATGTAAACTCATACATACATAATTGACCATTACAACCCTTCAGTCAGGATTACGGCCTAGCTTCTCACACCACTTATGTTGTGTGTGTTAATTTTATACATGAGTGGTGGGACCTACTGCTTAAAGTCGACTCTGAACGACAGAATTTTTGAGAAACTTTTTCATGGCAATTTTATTTACTCTCAGAGTTTTTGCCAGAAATCTGCTGAGAGGAAGTAACCGAAGAAATACTTTTTGTATTTTGTTTTGATGTCTGGCCTGGGGCTCGAACTCTGGCTTTACATCTAATAAGCCAACACACTACCTATTAAGTAAAACATTTTCACAATTTGTAAGAGAAAGAATTTATAAAGATTTAAGAAGTTACGGGTCTAGTAATTCGGGCACAACATAAACTTTTTTCGAATGGAGAAGGACGTCTGGAACATGTGGGTAGTACACATTTTTTCTGTCCATCCATTTAACCAAACATCCTTTGTCGTTATTTTCGACTTTATCATAACATTTTCCATGTTTAATTTGATTAATCTATGCGGATTGACGCATTGCATTTGTCATAATACTTGCGATCAGATTCCGCTTATTTCTTCTCAAAATAATCCACCAGCTTTAGATTTAAGCAATTAAACTTAACTGTACTCAAAGTTGTTCTATTATATCACTTTTAGGCCAACATTTTTTACAACATGCGGAGGTAATCTAAAACTAGTTTGTCTTGTCTAGCTAAAACAAAATTTATCAGCTTAGCTTAGTATGTATGTAAGTAATACTTACTATGGCCAGAAAATGTCGCAACATATTTTTCAACGATTTATTGAAATCACTCACATCAAGACTATCGGCAATGTGCTGATCACATTCACCTCCAAATGAAAAACAAAACAATATTTACGCAAAACTATTTTTTAAACCTGAGGTACACTTTGATGTACCAAGAAAACAAGAGATGATTTCATCACTAATTTCAACATAATCAATCAAACAATTCATCTATTCTTAGAAAATTAGAAAATGGGCAACATCGTATGTAAATAGAAGTCAGTTAACTAAGATTTTTTTTGAATTTGTAAATTTCGTTCGTTAATTTCTAATTTGATTTAAAAAAGAGAATATTGTCTTTAATTTATTATATTAAAATTTTTAAAGGAAAGTTTTTAATAACTTTTTTTTTAAGTTAGAATATATTCCTAGCGTTGCTTTCATGGAATGGAAACAAAATACAATGACTGGTTGCCCCGATGGCGTAGTTGATAATGTGCTAAACTTCAAGAGCCGAAGCAGTGGATCCGATTCCTACCAGAGATTAGCAATAAATCGTTTTTTCGCTACTTATAAGTACTCATGAAATTTTGAGTATGAGTCACCAGTATTGAAATTCAACTACTCTGATTCTTTCGTACTCACCACTACATTAATTTATAAGTACAAGTTGCAATGAGTATGAGTACAACGTTGACATCAAACTCATACCATTCGAAATATGTTTGATTCATATGCCTACTCATTCAGATTCATAAATTTAGAGAAATACTTATAGTACTTATAAATAATTCGAGTGACTCGAATCATTCATCAAAACTTACAATCTTAGTTGTTGTTGCATTTACAAAAAAGTAGAAATAAAAAGACAAAGACAGCAAGCAAATCAAACAGACAACCTTCTAGTGAGTATTGTAGTGTTCGTAAGCGAATCATACTTATTTTGTGATTCTTATAAATGTTGAGCAAAGGAGAGCCGAAACCAACAACATCATGCGTATTGTGAAGCATGAGTACGATGAGTACTTCAAACTTTAAATATGAGTAGTATGATTGTGATATTAAAATAAGTATGAACGCGCATATATATATCAGAAATTATGAGTATGATTTGATTCTACTCATCTTTTTGAATACTCATTGCTGATCTCTGATTCCAACCAAAAGACTCTGGGAGTCTGATTATTTGTCTGACATTATACGTGATTACTCAAAATAGAAAAACTAAAATGAGAATTATTACAAAAAGCAATTCTCGACAAAAAGTAACGAAAGTATATACTAGAGGCCTACTGAAATGGCAATATAACGTAATTTTGTGCATTAACTATAAAGTGAATTACTTTGCGATCTCATTCATATTTTTATCATTCAACTCTTATGCTATAAATTGTGTACATCTCTTTAATAAACTGCGAATACTAATCCATCCATTCTCTCTGCATTCACTCACATGTGTGTAGGAGACGCATGAGCTTACAAAATCAAAACAATAATGAATATGCACTCAACACAATATACCATTCGTTGTTTTGTAAGTGTTAAGGCCTGATTTTGTGAGACGAACGATCTCTCACGAAAACATACAATATTGTTCGTGTTTTCTATATAAACAGACGAACATGTAGAATCATTCGTTTTAAGTAGACAAAACCAAAGTCAAGGAAAATGAGCAAAGAATACACGTGTGTTTTTAATGAATGCAGGATTGATTCTCAATTTGATTCTATTGCTACACTATATAGAGAAGAGTTATAAGAGGATGAGCAAGACTTTAAGAAAATGAAACATTTTTGAATAAATTTCTCTTTGTGTGACTCAATACATGAAGATCCCTTCTCCTGAGTGTTAATCAAAAAAAAAAAATTCGGTAGAATCGAATAATACCAATCAATTGTATAAAATACTTACAAAAACATTTTTAGTTAATAGTATAATGTTCCTCCCATGATTTGTAAAAATTGTTTTATATGTTAATAAAGAAGTAAACTTACAGCATAACACTGCATGACGTATGATTAATATGAATGATTAAGTGCTATCCAATTAATATTAAGCATACGCTCGTGTGGTTAACAAAAATATAATGATAAAAGAGAAGAAGGATTAATTCTTTCTGCTGAGTAATTTTTATCATATTTTATTATCATATTAAGAAATTGTTCACACATTAAAATCTTTTACTTTGAATAAATTATTTCCATGTAATCACTAATTACATTAAGTTAACTTATTATGTTGATATTTCGTATTATCAATTTATTTTTATTAAAACTAAAGCACAATATAGTAATTTGTAATTTTAAAAATGTAAGTTGCGAAAGAGAAATAATTCAGGTTAAACTCAGAGGTACCACAAGGTTCTGTTGTATCTCCAATTCTATTTCTTATTTTCATTAACGATCTTCTGTTCTTCAAATCCTATCTACTCTTTTGCAGATAACAGCAACATTTGCCACTCATATTCTTTTAAGGGTAGGCTAAGCACTTTAGAGATAGAGGGGAAAAGGCTTACAGTCAATTTCCGAATTGGGTTGAATAGGGTTGAAATTAACACGCGAAAAATCCAATACGCAATAGCTTGGCAATAATATTGTCTCTAGTAAATGGTAGGGTAGGTATTAATGAGTCCGACGCTCTTGGTGTAATGGACACGAAAGTTCAATGTGATGTTCGTTGGAACCAGCACTTTTCCAATTGTCGAAAGAAGCGTTAAAGTGCTTATGTTTCTTAAGATGGTGAAATAATTCACTTCATCTGATATCCGTACTATTTATACAACTTATGTTCGACCGAGAATGGAATGCAACTATCATGTATGCGTCCGCCTACAGGAGAGGTCAAAGGCGCTCATTAATGGCGGTAGGATAATAAATTCGCAATGTGGCTTGTGTTTCACCATTCTACATCTACTACAATGGACTTTATTTAAGCGAAAAAAAGGGGCTTGTTACCGAAAATCGTGTTTTCTTACGTAGCACCGGTATTTCTCGAAACGCATTCAGCTTTCTTTTGTATCGAAAAATTTCATTTCTTCTGGAAGTTGAAATTTTTAGTAAAGAAATTTTCGTAATTTTCTAGTTGTTCTTTAAAAATATGAAATATTTGCAATACAAAGTATAAAAAAACATTTTATTATTTTAAAAAATTAACATTTCGTTCCCTTCCGAGTTACGCCGCACCATTCCTCGAGTTCTCCCTTTCCGGTCAGGGACTCCGCACAAATTTACACCGATGACTCCAAACTGAAGGAACCGAATCACTGTATCGCCTTTCAGGCGGAAGTGTCAGCGCTTCAGACTACGGTGAAAATTATTGTGGACAAAAATGTTTACAGGAGGAAAATCACCATATTTTCCGATAGCGATGATTTGACTATTTATTCCCTTATTTTGACGAATTTTAAAAATTAAAAATTTACGTCATATTTTTTACTTTAGTACATTAAAAGCCACTTTAAGCTTTGTATTTACTTTGCAATTATTACTATTGGAAATTGTTAGTAAAAACAAAGAGTAAAGTATTATATTTTTGAGTTACTTTCGAATACCTATGATGATTTTCTGTATTTGATTGCTTTTTAACCCCTTAAAAGCCAAAAAATTACAACTCCTAAATAACCCCGTAGTTGAGAATAATTTGTCACTTGTCGTAGCAGACAATTTTAAAAATTCGTGTGTAGCTTCGGAATATCGGGATGGATAGCATTGTATTTGGAACTATGAGTTATGGGAAGAAGGAAAGAGAGGACAGTGTTTATGGACACTAGGCTTGTATATTTTCATACCATAAGTAACAGGAAAGACCTCTACAGGAATTGAGTTCTACAAACGAAGAGTCCGACTAAAAAACGTGTTTTTACTATTATGCAGTGTGCGATCGACTGGCGAATCGACCACATATGGATGTGCTGGAAAGACGAGCGTTACGTAGGAATATATGATTTTCGGTAACAAGTCCCCCTATTTCGTTCGATCGATCAGATGATAATATCTTAAGAAGGAACTGAAGGAACTGAAAAATGTGTCGGTTGAAGCCAACATTACATTGAATTTTCATGTTCAGAATGTCAAGAGCCTCTGACTCCTTAATATTTACACCACCCATAGATTCAGATGATGCAATATTATTGCTGCGCTTATGTGTCAATAAACAACACTGGGATAGATTGTTTAATTTTTATACAATTTTTTCCTGAAAATGATATACAATTTTACCTTTTTTTGGGAAAAAATTAATAAATGAAGATGAGGGACGCTAGCTTTTATTTTTTAAATGTTTATTTTTCAATTCAGATATGTATGTACAAACATTGACTTTATATGTTTTGCTACTATAGAAATAATTTTTGATTTTAAAAACTTTTAATTTATTTATTTATTTTTTCTGACGATTTTTTAACGATTTCAATAAACGTCTTTGACGATTTGGACGATTTTACTCAAATATTTGACGATTTGGTGCCTCATTTATCTGGCAGGTATGGTACCAGGATATAAGGATATTCCCTGCAACTGCAGAGCGGATAAACTGTCCAGAAGGGGCACGACCATCGAACTCTCTGATGAATTATTTACATTGGGGGCGCCTTTGGGTTCCTGCAAGCTTATAATTGGCAATGCAACGGTAGATCTTGTCAACAGTAGGTGGGCAGCTTCGGACAAGGAGAGAACAGCGCAAAAAATATGGCCAAGGCTGGATAGGAAGCGCGCGGCTACTCTGCTTAAACTCGAAAGAAGTAGGCTCAGCACTGTTATCGAGGTTATTACGGTGCATTGCATTATAGGAACGCATGCGAGGCGTATTGCTCTTGGACACCTTGCGAATGATTTCTGCTGAAGCTGTGGAGATGAGGAGGAGGATGAGACTATTCTTCACCTACTGTGCACATGCCCGATACTTGGTCGGAGGAGAAAGAGGCACTGAGTGCCTACTACATGGAGGATCTAGATGAACTGTCGTGCATGGATATTGGCAGTCTGAGTCGCTTCATCGGAAGCTCCGAGTGATTCCTGGAATAGGAGAGAATGTAAAACTGTGGCATCACAATGGGCCCTGTGTGCGGCCTAAGTGTGTCCGCTCATGACTCCATTGAAGGGACAGCCATTTCAACTTACCTACCTACCTACCATTTCGTTCCACTAGCCAGTTTCTAATTTCTTTAAAAAAATTAAAAAAGAGAGCAAAATTTACTACCAAATCCCCAGTCAAAAATTAAGTTAAAATAAAACAAACAAATGATTTAACAAAAAGATTTTTATCACGTTTTTTATTATAAATTAAAAAATTATTATAAATTAAAAA
This sequence comes from Sarcophaga carnaria, assembly GCA_958299815.1. Taxonomy (NCBI): domain Eukaryota; kingdom Metazoa; phylum Arthropoda; class Insecta; order Diptera; family Sarcophagidae; genus Sarcophaga; species Sarcophaga carnaria. The sequence continues at coordinate 67,950,852 of OY283149.1, read as the reverse complement.
AATACACTGAGTTTGAGGATAATTATGTTTCCTTTTTTCCTTCTTCTAATTTCTCATGGGGACGTAAATATATAGTATACGTGTGCATAATTCATATTTAATTGTCAGTTGAAAATAAAGTGTGTGAATATTTTTCAGCGTGAAATGTGAACGCATCAAGTTGGTTTACATACATCCTATTTTAATATTTCGAAAGACCAAAAGAAACATTTCTGTATGTCAGTTTGCGAGTGTTTTGTATACCCTATGTTGACTTGAGGAAAATGTGAAAAAAAAATTTCAAATTAATTTCCAAGAAAAGAGCAAAGAGAATAACTCCTGTTGCTATTATCATACTTTTTACACTGTATTTCTGAAGGCATAATAAGACATAATGGAGTCATATGAACAAGGAAGAAAGGGGCGAGTGTTAGATATTATTCAGCTAGAAATGTAGAAAGTAAATTCACAGGCTAACCCCATTATATGCAGCACCTACATGTTCAACTAGAAAGACGTTAAAAAAATATTTTGGGTTACTAATGAATTTAAATTTAAGCCAAATAATATGTTGCAAAGAATGTCTGAATCAAGTAAAATTATTTTCAGTAAATTTACTTTAAGTTTAAATTTTATTTTCCAGAGTCTAGTGAATTGAAATTCTTTATTTCTTTTTGTTCAGTTCTTTTTTAACTTATATTTATACAGTCTCTTGTTTATACAGTGAATTGAGTTGAAATACGGAAAAGTAAGTTGTAGGAGGAGTGGTTATTCTAGAAATGATTTTTCAGTGAATTATATCACAATTTAAGTACCGAATACGGAAATGGACGCCGGTGCAAAAATAAAAGAATTTAATCCACCATGACAATTGCTCAAGCGTCACATAATGCGCGTCGTGGCACACACTGTGATGTTGTATTGCAATTAAAATAACCGAAAGGGCATTTGATATCCGCCACGTCGTCTGGCAAAGTGAAAAATTCATCGTTTAGGTTGACACTTAATTTACATCAAATGCATGTACGTACATACCATATATGACAAGAAAATGTGGGTGGCGAATTTAAATGCCATAAGCAGACTGTGAAGATAAGACAAGAGGTAGATTTACATTAAAAATTTAAAACATTATGTCAAAGAAAAAAGATCTGTAAAGCATTTTGGTATGTTTGTTCATACATAATTCGTCATTACAAGCCTTCTGTCAGAATTACGACCTAGCTTCTCCCAGCACTTACGTTGTGTGTGTTAATTTTAACCATAAGTGGCGGGAGCTACATTTTAACGTCGACTCCGAAAGACAGATTTTTTTTTTGAGGTATTTTTCATGGCAATTGTTTCGTGGGGAATTGGGGTAAAATATCCAAAATAATATTTTTTAAATTGAGCCACAGAAAAATATACAAAAGCATTAGAAGATATGTAAAACAAATGTTTCACAATAAAAACATTACCTTGTTGTTTGGGGATTTATCGAAAATTTTATTTACTTTCGGAGTTTTTTCCAGAAATCTGCTGAGAGGAAGTCGCCGAAAAAATATTTTTTCATATTTCACTTTGCTAACCTGGTATTTGAACCGAGGTCTCATGTCTAATAAGCCAACACACTACCTACTAGACTACGACGACGCCAGAGCCTCTAATACATACCAATATAGTCTCTCTGTGGTGTGGATTTTGGGGTGGCAGTGTCACCTGTCCATATAACTTTAAAAACGACATTGCCCAGGCCATCACTGTTAACTACTACTATTGATAAATGATTACAAACGTCTTATATATAACCAATATAAACCTAAAATAAAATCAAAAATTTATAAAAATGAAATAAAAATAAAGGAAATAATGTAAAAGAATGTTGTTAAGAAAATAATAACTTATATTTGAACGCATTTGCATTGCCTACATTTTGAATCTAATTTGGTAGGGAATTGCAAAGACCTGTTGTGTGTATAAAAAACTGTCGCTGTGACGGAAGAAGAGTCCTGTATCGTTGTTGAATAATATTCATGGCCCGCTATGATCTAGCAAACTTAATTCTGATTAATAAATATTATGGCTGTTTTGTGTGAATAATTTTATGGAATAGAATGAGACATAGTCTTGAAGGTAGTGCGCTGGCTTATTAGAAGCAAGGCCACGGTTCTAACCCCAGGTCAGACGTCAAAATGAAATAAGAAAATAAATATTTCTTCGGCGACTTCCTCTCAGCAGATTTCTGAAATAAAATAATAACAAATAAAATTACCATGAAAAGTTTCCCAAAAATCTGTCGTTCGGAGTCGACTTTAAACTGTAGGTCCATCACTCATGTATAAAATTAACACACACAACATAAGTGGTGTGAGAAACTAGGTCGTAATCCTGACTGAAGGGTCGTAATGGCCAATTATATTATGTATGTATTTTTAATTTCCAAAAGATTATCAAATAAATATCCGGTACGCTAAATGAGAAATATAATCACGGCGACCATTAAGAAAGACATATGTTGGTATATTTGGGCAATTCACACGACTTTGTATCGTGTATGTTGTATTGGATACATTTGTTTGTTTGTGAACGCTCAATACTATGCTGTATTGTGTATCTCGTGGCATTCAAACAATTTGATAGCCCGAAACCCACACATCTTTTTAAAAACATATGAAAATATATACACATTTTTTTCATAACAAAATTTGATAGTACAAAATCAATACAACTTTTAAAAACATATGGAAAAAATGTGTATAAGTGTATCGGATTTTTATATGAAAAATATCAACAACAATCATACGCTGTTGTATATTGTTCCAACAATACAATGAATACAACGATACAACGGCTTGTGCAAATTGACCAATTGTTGTATGCTAAGTTGAATTTTCGATTACGAATGACAAAAGGAGTTGAGTCTATGAAAGCCCACAAATTTCGAAATATGGTATACTATAAATTCTGCCAACAACTACACTTATATGGCTAGACAACGATAATCTGTTATTAAACACAATACCCAGATTGGTTGCTGATGAACTTTGTTCTTTAAAATGTTTAAATACTCTCTCTTATTAATTATTTCTTCAATAAATTGCAAATTGCCCAATTGTTTGGAGGGTTCGAGAAATATAAAAAAAGTATTTTTGAGTTCTACTCAACTAACTGAACAACTAGTAACTACCTAGACTCGGGTGTATTTAATTTTTTGTATTTTGTCGCATAGTGTTATTAATTTTACAATATGTATGCAATGTGTTGAATGCAGTTCAAGATTTTTTGTTAAACATCTTAATGTTCGGTAGTCTGTTCTTTGAAGCGTTTATCCCAACCGTTGGCGTTTCGGACTATTATACTATTAAAGCTTAATCTTAAATTCACCAGCAACATTTTCAGCGAGTAGATGCATAAGTCCATATTTTGAATTCTATGGTCTCTCCCTATCTAATATAAATATCGTTTAGAGCCCTCTTTTTCAATATTATTCCCTCTAGATGACATTAAAAAATTGCTGATTAGGATATCCAACCCAACAACCATTTGCTTTAATTTTTTGTGTATATTTAATGTTTCGGAGTTGTACTGTTTCATCCTCATTCATTGTTGGTAATTACAACCATTCGGTGAGGGTTACAACCTAGCTTCTCACACCACTTATGTTGTGTGTGTTAAATTTATCCGTTAATGACGAGACAAACAGTTTAAAATCGAGTCCGAACGACAGATTTGTGAAAAAAATTTCATTGCAATTTTATTTATTTTTTTATTTTATTTATTTATTATAATTAACATAACACAACAAGATTTGAATCTTATAAGTTATAGTGCTATGCCTAGGATCAATAAGATATAAAACATAAAAAAATAATAAAAATTATGAAATATAAGAAATTAAGTAAAACTAACAAATTAATATAAAAAACGAATTAATTAAAATATTAAAATATTAAAATTAAGTAGAAATATAATTTAATTTATTTAATTATTTTAGGAAAACTAACAATACTACAGAAATAAAAAGGAAAAAAGAAAAAAGTTAAAAAAATAAAGAATTCTAAAGATATAAAAAAGAAATATTTACAAAAATCGGTATAAAAAGAAAGGATAAATATTTAAACGATATAATAAACATGCTAAGAACGTAACAAACTTTTCATTAAGAGAACAATTTAAATAACTCCTTTTTGAACGCGTTTGCATTGCCTAACTTTTGGATGAAATTTGATAGGGAATTCCAGAGACTAGTGGTGTGTATAAAGAACTGTCGCTGTGACAGAAGAGTCCTGTAACGTTGTTGAATAATCTTCATGCCCTGGCATGACCTAGCAAACTTAATTCGGCCTACTAAATATTCCGGCTGTCCCGTATTAATAATTTTATGGAATAGAATGCGGCATTTAATTTTCAGAAGATTATCAAATTTCACACTAAATATCTGATACGCTAAATGAGAAATATGATCCCGGCGACCTTTAAGAAATACGTATCTTGCTATATTGTTGTATGCCAAGTTTAGTTTCCGGTTGTCATTACTATCGCAGTTTGCAAAAATTTCGCACCCATACAATAGCACAGGAATCAAATAAGATTTAGCAAGTTGCATACGAATTGCAAAAGGAGTTTAATCAATGACCGCCCATAAATTCCGTAGCATGCTGTATATTCTGCCATCAACGACACTTATATGGCCAGACCACGATAATCTGTCATTAAATACAATACCCAGATTAGTAGCAGACTTGACATAGTCAATTTTATTTCCCCTGATACTCAATCCAGGTATGGCAAACGAAACATTGATCTTCGAAAGCGTTAAATATTTGGACTTTGAGGGATTAATACACAGTCCATTCGCCGAAGCCCAACGGTCAATCCTATCCAAATCAGGGTTAACAGAATGTAAACAAGAATCAATATTCTCCTTGCGAGTACTGGCAAATCTGCACATCATCAGCATACATATGAACACGGCAGTCAACCAAAACATCCGGTAGATCATTAATATACATACAGAACAACAGTGGCCTCAGTATTGATCCCTGGGGAACACCTCTACAAATATTAAGCGAAACAGAAATCTTCCCCTTTAAGTGAACCCTCTGACATCTGTCTAACAAATAAGAAAAAATTAGACTAGCGGCAAAATTAGAAAAATTAAACAGCTTCCGGAGCTTATTCAATAAATTTTTTTTTTTGCATCGAAAGCCTTTGTGTGATCGAGAAGAACTAAAAACGCTACACTATTTACATCCAGCTCCAACCTGAGATCCTCAACTACATTTAATAGAGCGGTAGTACAACTCCTACCTTTCATGAAACCTGACTGACTGATTGTTAAATAATTCGGACCTTCCAGATAACCATTGGCTATAATGTTTTCCATTACCTTCGACAAAAAAGGAAGAATGGCAATTGGCCTAAACTCATTGTTTGATATGGGAATGGGAAGGATCTTAGCTAGTTTCCATTCATTAGGAAAAGTAGACTTAGTCAGCACTTTTTTGAATAAGTGGGTATAATATGGCAAAAGTCTAGGTGTCAAAACTTTCAAAAACACTGGATCTATATCATCGGAACCAATTGCGTTGGATTTTGCCGCTGAAATACATTCCAAAACTTCGAACTGATCCACGCAACGAAAACTAAAGGAGTATTGTGGAGGGACACAACAAAGGTCATCATACATATCACCAATTGCCGTTGGAACACTTGAATGTACAAACTGGTTATTAAGTTTATTCACATCTACATCAAAATCAGTTCTAGGACATTTTCCACCAATTCCTATTTCACGAATCACATTCCACTTAGATTTATTGTCCATCGCATTGCAAGACCTTCTACCATAATACAACGTTTTCGCAATTCTTATTTGCCTAGTAACCTCTGACCGTGCGGATTTATGAAGAGCTTTCAAGTCATCAGTTCTGAACTTCTTCCACCGCCTGTAGGCACTATCCCTCTTCTCAATTAGTGCTTTTATCTCAGTAGTAAACCATGGATTCTGCTTGGGTTTGATAAGCTTGGTTTTGACAGGAACGCATCTGTCATAAAGCTGACGAACATTCTCCTGAATAAATGCCAATTGGTCATTAGCATTACCCAGTGTATAGACCTGGTCCTAATATATATTATCCAACTCAGTATCCAACGTTACATAATCAATATTCTTAATGTCACGATAAGTGATATATCTATCAACAGCACAAGTTACAGCCATATTATAACTCAGAAAGAGATCATAGTTAGAGAAACCGGAAGCAGAAATTTGGTCATATAACAGAACCCTTTCATTATGATTCACAAATACCAGGTCAATTAGGCTACTGGACGTTGAATGGAAGTGTGTAGGTGTCGAAACATTAACAGGATTCAGATGAAGCGATAACATTGGTCCAATTAGCGGATTATCAAATAAAAGGTTGTTATTGAAATCACCTACGATAACTATGTCATCATATTGGATGGTAATATCCTCAAGAATGGAAATAAAAGTTTCAAAATTCAAACTACAATTCGGTCTATAAACACTACCTAGGAGAAGCTTCTGTCCATCGCCAATTGAAATATCCAGAAATAAATATTCAATTTCACTCCCAATGTGAGTTGTTATATATTTACATACATTATATGTTTGCATGAATACATAAAATACATAACATCTAATTGATTATCTCTTAAATATATTATTAAAATAAAACTCAGTCTCATTATAACCGCCGATTAATAAACATCGTCTTTTAATTGCATCGTGCACTTCCCAAAAATATTACAGTGGCGACGAGGACACGGTTATTTTTGTAAAGTAGCGGTAGATTAATACCTTAAAATTTGTTTTTTTTTCTAATTCCGTACGGTCGTTAAATAAAAATTAAATATGCCGATTGACAGTGATTTTTTTCAAAAAATAATTAAACAGCAGCAAGGATTTATGAGTAAAATGTTAGCGGATCAGCAAAATTTTATGGCTCAAATGTTACGGGAACCGACATCATCATCGACACAGCAAACACCACCACCACCTGCATTCCATAGTTTTAATAAAGACCAACAAAATTTTACTACCTATTTGGAGCAATTGAATCAACATTTTAATGCTTACTCGATCACTAAGCCTGAAAAGAAAAAATCATTTTTTTTGTCTTGGATTGGCAGTGACACTTTCGAATTAACAAAAAAGCTATTCGGGAGCGATGATTTAAATGGAAAAACATTTGACGAAATTACTGTAAAATTAGCAACTCATTTTGAAGAAAAGATCCATAGCGTAGCCGCCCGTTTGGAATTTAATAGATGTGTTATGCAGCCAAATCAATCTTATAAAGATTGGATAGCAAATCTTAGGGGTATAGCTCGACAGTGCAAATTCGTTTGTGGAGCAGGAAACTGTAATAACAGCTACGTCGATGAAATGATTCGTGATCAAGTGATTTTAAATACACCTCATGATGCTGTACGGACAGCATGTTTGCAAAAAGTTCAGCCGTCTTTGGCTGACATATTAATAATAGCTGATGCACATGAAGCCACATTAAAAACAATAGCAGCAATAAAATTAAAAGACACAAATTTTGAAGAAAATGATGTTAACACTGTTTCCAGTATAAAAAATAATAAAGTTGTTCAACAAACAAATAATAGATATAAAAATGCCGTTAGAAATAAGAATTCTGAAAAACAGAAATTCAAACGGTGCTCAGGTTGTTTCACGTCGCACCCCCGCAATAATTGTCGATTTAAAAATGCTATTTGCCATCAATGTGGTAAAACCGGTCATATAGCCCCAGTTTGTTTGTCAAAAAATAAAGAATATAGAAGAAATAAATACGTAAAAAATCGAGCAAAAAATAATAAGAATTACAACAACGAAAATAATTTTGTAGAAGCAAGTGATGTGTTTATGATCACACTAAAAAAAGAAAGTAATGTTAAAAAAGAAATAAAGAACAATAAGAACAACAAAGAGCAAATCACTGGTGTTGTATTTAATAAAGATAATAAAATATTTATTCACTTAGAAATTTTAAATAAAAGAGTAAAATTTCAGATGGACTCCGGGGCCACTACATCCATTATTTCAAAGCAAACCTACAATTTTTTAGGAAGGCCAATGTTAAAGAATTCTACCAAAATTTTACATGGGTTCGGTAAGAATGAAATTCCTATTATGGGTGAACTAAATTTGCAAGCCAAATGCGGTAATATAATAAAAAACATTTTGTTAATCGTAGCAGATATCCAGCAAAGTAATAATTTATTCGGTGCAGATTTGTTTCAGCTTTTTGGTTTCACAATAAATAAAATTAATGCAGTATCAATGATAAATACAACAAATATTTTCGAAAAATATAAAGAAATTTTTAGGCCAGCAATAGGCACTATAAAGAATTTTAAAGCAACGATTCATTTAAAGGAAAATGCAACCCCAAAATTTTTTAAAAGCAGGCAAGTTCCATTTGCCTTGATGCCTAAATTCAAAGAAGAAATAAATCGTTTAGTTGTCTTAGGCATCATAAAACCAATAAGGTTTAGCGATTGGGCATCGCCTATTGTAATCGCAAAGAAACCTGACGGAAGTGTACGTGTGTGTGCCGACTTTAAATTAGCTGTCAACATGCAAATTGATATCGAGCAATACCCATTGCCAACTCGGGAAAACTTGTTTTATAAAATGAGATTCGGGAAGCTATTTTCGAAAATAGATTTAAAAGATGCATATTTGCAAATGGAATTAGACGAACAGTCGAAGAAGGTACTTGTAATTAATACGCCTTTCGGACTTTTTCAGTACCAGCGGCTTCCATATGACATTGCTAGCGCACCTGCTATATTTCAAAAATATATTGAACAATTACTCCAAAATATAGATGGGTGTGCAAATTATCTTGATGATATTATCATCACAGCTCCAACATTTGAAAAACATCTCGAACGACTTGAAAAAGTGCTTACAATTTTAAAAGATAATGGTATTTGTTGTAAAAAAGAAAAATGTTTATTCTTCCAGAAACAAATTGTTTATTTAGGTCGAAAAATAAGTGCATCAGGTATTTTGCCAGACGAGCAAGGTGTTAAGGCTGTGGAAAATCTTAAGCGTCCGCAGAATTTAAAAGAATTGGAAACTTTTATAGGCAAAATAACCTATTATCATAATTTTATTCCGAAGTTTTCAACACTAGCTGCACCGATTAATAAATTACGCCGCAAAGATGTTCCTTTTCATTGGGAAAAAGAACAAGAATATTCTTTTAATGAATTGAAAAGCCATATTGTAAAGGCTACTGAGTTAGCTCATTATCAAGAAAATCTGCCTTTGTTTTTAGCTACCGATGCATCGTCATACGGAATTGGTGCCGTGTTATCACACGTATATCCTGACGGGTCAGAGAAACCGATTGCGTTCGCCTCAAAAACTTTAAATTTGCATGAAACCCATTACGCCCAGATTGAAAAAGAGGCATTATCTATTATATTTGGAGTTACGAAATTCCACCAATATGTTTATGGGCGAAAATTTATATTAATTACAGACCACAAACCTCTTGTTAGTATTTTTAACCCAGCTAAGCATCTACCAATATCGACTTTACAACGACTACAACGCTGGGCAATTACACTAATGGCGTATACATTTGAAATTAAGTACCGTAAAAGCAAAGAAAATGCTAATGCTAACGCCCTTTCAAGATTACCCTTAGGTCCAGATCCCGAATTTGACCAGATAGAAAATTGTCTAAATGTTAGTGAAATATTAACAACGCCTATAAATGCTGATCAAATACTAAAGAGCGCAAGTAGAGATAAGGTCTTACAAAAGGTAAAATATCATGTCTTAAACGGTTGGCCGAAACGTAACAATGACCCAGAATTGTCCCCATACTATAATCGTAAACTTCAGTTAACTCTACAAAATGAATTACTTTGTTTACAGGGAAATGGATTTGATTTTCGTGTAGTTATACCTACGGAATTACAAAATCATATATTAAAACTTCTCCACGAAGGACACTGGGGGACGGTAAAAATGAAGCAATTAGCACGCAAGCATTGTTGGTGGCCCAAAATAGATAAACAAATCGAAGATATCGCAGCAAAATGCAAAGTTTGTAATGAGATTGGTCCAAGCCCAAAGCAAATTTATTTACCCTGGCCATCACCAACTGGACCCTGGGATCGCATACACATTGATTTTGCTGGCCCAATCTTTAACTATATGTGGCTTATTTGCATTGATGCTTTTTCGCAATTTCCCTTTGTAGTACAATTAAAACACACAACAAGTAAAGATACAATATTGGCGTTATCATCTATTTTTACTATTGAGGGGTTGCCAAATGTAATTGTGAGTGACAACGGGCCGCAGTTAGTGTCTGAAGATTTTAAGAACTTTTGTGCCGAAAATGCAATCAAGCATATCACTACCGCCCCGTTTCATCCTCCTTCCAACGGTCTCGCCGAACGTTTTGTTCGTACCTTTAAAACTGCTGTAAAGAAAAACTTGGAAGATGGGTTGCCTCTAAAAAATGCAGTAAATAAATATTTATCAACTTATCGATTCATACCCAATCATGATGGAAAATCTCCTGCCGAGATACTTCATGGTCGTGTTCCACGTACAATTTTGAGCCTAATATCGTCATTCAAAAAGCAGCCAAGCAACGATGAAAATATACAAAATAAGTTTTATCGCTCACAAACTGTTTTCGCGCGCAATTTTTCCCGTGGCCCTAAATGGATTCCCGCTGAGGTAACAAAACAATTGGGAAGAATGTTGTACATAGTACGAACACCTTGCGGTTACCTTAAACGTCACCAAAATCAATTAAAACACAGGGTAGACGATGAACCACTTCACCAAACTGGGCTAAATAGTAATAATCACAGAATGCAGCGACATAAAATCTTACAACGAGCGAATAGCTGTCACAGTGATTACCATCCTATATTACAGGGTAACAATAGTTTACAAGATAGTAATCAACACTCACCGGATTCAACAGAGCACAACTGTAAAAACAACAACACCCCAGAAACAAGCTTACGCAGAAGTGAACTACCACGGAAACCGGTTGACAGATACGAAGCAGAAGATTTCAGAAAGCAATAGAAATTTTAAATAAATAATTTTTATATTAAAAAAAAAAAAATATTTATATAAAAGCAATATAATAGATATATATAAAAATATATTCATGCTAATTGATATTTTTATATAAATTGTATTACTAATTGGAACACTTAAATATTGAATATTTGTATTTATATCTACACATACATAACTTAAATTGAATTGAATTCATTATTCTTTTAAAATATTTAAAATATTAAAATATAATCTTAGTAGTTTGCTACTATTGTTATGATTTATTATTACTATGATTATTATTATCAAGAAGGGAAGAGATGTTATATATTTACATACATTATATGTTTGCATGAATACATAAAATACATATCATCTAATTGATTATCTCTTAAGTATATTATTAAAATAAAACTCAGTCTCATTATAACCGCCGATTAATAAACATCGTCTTTTAATTGCATCGTGCACTTCCCAAAAATATTACATGAGTTAACAATTTTTCCCTGCATAGTACACCGTTACGAACATAAATCGCAACTCCACCACCCCTAGCTGTGGTCTCTATTCCATTAACTATGATTCTCCTATCCGACCTGAAAAGCTTAAAGCCCTGTAAATTAAAAACTGAATCTGGAATATTTAAGGGAAACCAAGTTTCGGAGACACAAATGACATCAATTCCCGCGGACATAAATAAATACCTAAATTCATCAATCTTATTATTCAAGCTCTGAGCATTCATGTGTACAATGTTGAGACCTACCCTTTGCCTAGCAAGAATTCTTACCATGTCTCTGGAATTATAACCACAAGAAGTCATTTAATCGTAAGAAAGTTTTGGCAATGCTTTCAAGAATTATGTGTAAATCAGAGGCTATAATAATTAAGCGTTCAAATAAATAGGAGTTATACATACGTTTTTGAGAGGTATAGTTGGAGTACATATCATTTAACTTAATGTTGAAGATGGTGAGGTTTTTAAAAAGCAGGAAGTAATTTAGGTGTTCAAACATGGCCAGGAAATAACTCATTTAGGCTGTCCATATCATGTAGTAATATGAGGTCATCATTCGTATCCTTTTTTACGAATACAAAACCCCGCATAGTGAACGCGGAAGATAACATTTTTTTCTTTTTTAGACGAATTGCCGCACTCAATAATTTGAAATTGGTCTGAGTTAAGTTCTCATTTATGTAGAACTTTTCGTCTGAATTGAGACCAATATTCCTAAGGCGGAAGACAAAACCATTGTGTAGTTTCCTGTAGTTTGCCATTTATTTCAAGAATAAGTTCCTATCATATGCAGACCACAGTTTTAAAATAATGGCGGCATCTTTAGAGTTCTCCCTACGTTTGTTGTTATAATTCCTTAGGCGATAGATGGATTGGAAGTTCGGTACCGGTGTATTGATGGTGTTACAAATTTTTTGGAATATTTCCTGCAGGTGTTCGTCCTGTGCATATGGGATTTCATTAATCCAGCAGAGGCGCCTGGAAGAATGTGTTGCGGCAGGCCGAAATCCGTTAATCGGGTAGTTAATGACCAATTAAGTAAGTAAGTTTAAAGAAGATATCTTAAGAATGGTATTTAATTTTCGATATTTGATATTCGAAACTTAGACTCTTAAATGCTTCCTTCGAACACTGAAATTATGTTAATCCTAGTGAGCATAACATCCCCTTCGAGATCTATTATGTCAACAGTACCGATAATTACAGATTGCAGACGCTCATGTGTCAATAAAAGACAATGAAACTTGGGTGTATTTGCACAGTTTATGTGAACCAATCCGGATCATGCCTATAGGCCTTCATGTAATATGTGAGGGAGTCAATGATATTAAATGGCTACTGGTGAAAAGGATATGAATGAGAAATAGGAATGTATATAAGAATGTATGTAGTTTTCTATTATTTTTATGATATTATTTCGTTATTGTCCAAATAACAAAAGTTTAATAACACTATGCGACGAAATACAAAAAATTAAATACAACCGAGTAAATACCTAGTCTAAGTTGTTCAGTTATTTGAATAGAACTCAAAAATACTTTTCTTATTTTTCTCGAAACAGGCTTGGAGGCTGTTTTATTTGACGAAAACCGTTTTTTTTTATCTTTACACACAAAATTATTGATTACCCAAGTATGTATGAAACTTTTTTAAAAATTCAAAGTTGTTAGAAACCGGAGAGATTAGCATCTCATGCGGTATACATAAACATTTTGTTCAAACTTATAGGTTATGAGGTTTGATGGGGTAAACTTGAAAAATATTATATTTTTCTTATTTTTTCAAGTTTGGCCATTCTTAATTGCAAAATTTAATTTAAAAATATGAAATAAGTGGCGACATTCTGAAAGTGCATTATATTGTGAGGAGATTAACACTTCGTTTGATAAAATTGGGCAAAAATTACCGTAGTTTTTATTTAAAAAGCATAACAGCTTAGTCATATTTTTTTATATATGCTGTCTCATCAAATGAACATTCAATTTTTGATGGATCCTAAGTGTTTTTTGAAAAAATTGTCGTTTTTTCCGTTGGGCCAACCAACGTAAGTTGGCTAATGTTTGCGCAAAGCGAAATAATAATATTTGCGAAAAACGGAAATATTAGGCGACTTTTGGTAGTCGTTCAAACGTACAAATAGCAAATTCTCAGGTAAACGATCAAGAACCATGCAAAAATTTTTAAAATGTTTGAACTGAAAGTTCATTTGATAAGATAACATATATGTATATAAAAAATATAAAATGACTGTTATACTATTTAAATAATACCTACGGTAATTTTTGTGGAAGCCGGATTAGTTAGTCGACGACCAGCAAAAAAGCCTTTTATATCAGCAAAGAACAAAAGGGCTAGACTTGAATTCGCCAAAGCCCAACTTGATTAGTGTGTCCAAAAATGGAAAACAGTTTTGTTTTCTGACGAATCCACGTTCAATTTAAAAGATTCTGATGGTACAAGGCGAGTACGAAGACAAAAAGGTAAAAGACTAAACCCCAAATATTGCAAAGGAACTGTTAAACATTGTGAGGGCAGTGTAATGGTCTGTTGCTGCTTCTCTGGCCAAGGAATTGGACCGATTTTTAAGTTTGATGGAATAATGAATCGATATATGTACCGCGACATACTATAAAATGTAATGCTGCCATATGCAGAGGAAGAGATGCCATTACTATGGAGGTTCCAATAGCATAACGATCCAAAGCACACCCCTAAAGTTTGAAAGGAATGATTATTGATCATTAGGGTCAAAGTTCTCGAGTGGCCTGCTCAATCTCCTGATCTCAAACCTATTGAAAACTTATAAGAGATCGTCAATATGAAAATTAATCGAGAAAATTGCCAAAATAATTAAGATTTATTTCAAGTTTTAAAAATAGCCGGGGAAGGAATGTCGCCTGAAGTTAGTAAAAATTTAATATCCTCCATGCAAAAAAGATGAGCGAATGTTATTCAGAACAAATTATTTGCAACCAAATATTAATTTAAAAATATTTTCTTCTTGCCACCACGAAGGGGTGCTTTAGTTTTGTCCATTTTTATTTCTTGATCGATAACTCTTTATTAATCAAAACATGTTTTAAAATAACGAAAATTAAAAAATATTTTTGTTTTTGAATAACAAGAAAATAAAAACTTGGGGGGGTGCCCTAATTATGACCGATACTGTATATGTCATATGGGCCATTGGTGAAAATGCTATGAATGAGAAATAGGAATGCCATCTGAAAGTAAAAGAAAAACAGAAGATTAAATGTGAATTACATAAGATCAATCAGATTAATAATAAATAGAGTTGGTGGTAGATTGAATCTTGTGGTACCCTTAAATTTAGCCGAAACTCTTGAGATGGGAACTTACTTTCTTACTTAATGAGTTATTACCACACTGTAGTCATCATTGCACCACCCATGTTGTGTGTGTTCATAATTGATCATAACTGGCGGCACATACAGTTTAAAGTTGACTTCTACAAAAATCGTACCTTGTCACAACTCATCAAATTCCTTGTAATGCATCATTCCTAAGGGCGATTCAAGATAAGTGTAAGAGAATACACTTTTTTAATTACAACATTTCCGAAGGACATAAAAAAATTATTCCGCTTATGTTTCGTCCATTAACAATTTTTTCGTCTAATGATGGAAGTTAAAGTTTACACAGGAAATGAAAATGGAATTATACGCACATAAATGAAGCATTTATAGCCTGGTAAGTAAAATCTCAGAGGAAATGGTTTGGGGCAAATGGTCGAAAACCATTCCCATACCTAAATCCAACAACGAATTCAGGCCAATTGTCATTCTTTCATTCCTGTCTAAAGTAATAGAAACCCTAGCTAGACAAATTAATAATTATATGATAAGCAGTCGGGATTTATTAAAGCTAGGAACTGCGCTACTGCTTCAGTCAATGTAGTTGATGACCTTTGGTTGGAACTGGATGAAAATTACATAGCGTTTTTAGTTCTTTTGGATCACACCAATGCTTTTGATACGGTTGACCACGAAATATCATTTTTCAAACACAGCTTGTAGTCTTATACGTTCCTATATTATGAACAGATCACAATGAATTTATCTAAACGGCAAGATCTCGAATTCACTAAACATTGGAAGAGGCATTCCTCAGGGATCAATATTAGGGCCTCTGTTGTTCCATATACATATACATTACTGACCTACCTGATGTTTTGGATAATTTGTACGCTACAAATGTACGCTGATGACGTTCAGCTTTATAGGAGCACACGTATTGAGGATATCCAACTATTTATAAATACCATCAACTATGATTTACAAAAAATTTACAACTGGGCTAGGGCCAATGGACTTTGTATAAATCCCTTTAAATCTAAATGTTTATTGCTCTCCAGAACTAAGAGAGCATTTGTTGTGCCGGATATTATTATCAGGGGGAATAAAATTGACTTGGTTGAATCAGCATCCAATCTGGGTGTTATCTTTAATAGTCGGCTAACTGGTCTAACCACATTAATGTCATCGTTGGTAAAGTGTACGGTGTGCTTAGAAACTTATGGGCTGTTTGTTATAAATTCGAATCACTTTGCCATACGTATGCAACTGGCTAAAACGTATTTGATTCCTGTTCTCTTATACGGATCTGAAATTTTCACAAATTGTAATACTGATGATTGGCTTATAATAATATAGAATGATATGTATTTATTAAGGGACGTCGAGATCACATATCACAATATTCTTATCAGATGTTTGGAGTTGATTTTGATAACCTATTAAATATTAAATGCCTTATTCTACTCCATATGATTATTACTTTAAAATAGCCGATATACTTATTTAGTAGGATTACATTTGCTAGATCCAACCGCGGTATGAAAATTAACCAACATAGATATAAGACTCTTTTGTCACAACGCCTGTTTTTTATATACTTACACCATCAGTCTTTCGAATACTTTACGTAATTATATATTCAGAACATACATGTAATATATTTGAATTCATCGTTAATTTTAAAACATACATAAATATTGCAACTCTACATTACTACATTATTTAACAACTCTGTATATTACTACGTTATATTACAATTTTGTTATAAATAGTTTTAAGGATACATTGAATAAATGAGTCAGTCCCACTTCAGCCGTATACGCGTGCGTGTCTCAATACAACATTTGGCGACGAGGATAAAAAAAAAAGAATAACAGTGCAGTTTTATAATTTTTTTATTATTTTGGTGTGTGTAACAAAGTATAGAAATGGCAACGAATTTAAGTGGTTTTGAGTTGTTATTAAAACAGCAACAAGAATTTACGCAAAATTTGTTGGCACAACAGCAACAGAGGATGCAGTCAATCCTTGACAAAAAGGATGGAACACCCTCAACTTTCACAAATGACCACTCGATGGTACCAGCGTTCCACAAATTTAATAAGGAGCATCAGCAGTGGGACTCCTATTTGCAACAGCTGGATCAGCATTTCATCGCCTATTCCGTTATGTCCCCTGAAAAACAAAAATCGTTTTTTTATCGTGGTGCGGTGCCGAAGTATTTGATTTACTTAAAAATTTGTTTTGGGTACAAAGCCTTGAGGGTCAGACATACACACAGTTAACAGAAAAGTTGTCACAACATTTTACAGTTAGCCAACACATTGTGGCAGCACGCTATGAATTTTTCAAAAGAAAAATGAAAAATTCGCAGTCGTATAAAGAATGGGTGGCAGATCTTCGTGGTTTAGCCAGAGCCTGCAAATTTGTTTGCAATTCGACCACATGTGCTAACAGCTTTGTAGATGATATGATGCGAGACCAAATCATTGTAAACACCCCTCACGACGCCGTTCGCTCTGCCGCGTTACAAAAGCAGACCGCAACACTTGCAGATGTTTTGTTAATAGCCGAGTCGTATGAAACAACCACAAGAACCGTTAGTGCTATAAAAGAAATTTCAAGTGAACAACCAATTGAAGTAAATTATGTGAAAAAACAATCGTCAATTAAAAAAGACATTCAAAATAAAAAACAAAACTATAAATCGTGTTCGGGTTGTTTCAGCTCTCATAGTAGAGAAGAATGCAAATTCAAAAATGCCACATGTAATAAATGTGGAAAAAAGGGACACATTGCGCCGGTCTGCATGTCTAAAAACAACGACAACAACAACAACAATGAAAGCAAAAAAGGGTACAGAAACAAAAAACAAAAGAACAATATTGATGTAGTCGAGACAGTGTTTGGCATTAATGGTATAATAAAATCGAAAAATTCAAAGAGTGTAATAGATGTTGTAATAAAAAAACAGACAGTTAGGTTTCAAATGGATTCTGGGGCGTCAATTTCAATAATTAATTTAAAAACATATGGATTATTAAAAAGGCCAAAACTTATTAAGTCGAATAGAGTTTTGTATGGATTTGGTAAAAAGGAAATTCCTATTCTGGGTGAACTACATACAAGTTTGAAATGTGGTAATATTGAGAAAAGCGTTGTTTTAATTGTAGTCAACACAAATGAAGGAGAAAATTTATTTGGCTATGATTTGTTTAAAAAATTTGGTTTTCAAATTAAACAAATTAATTTAATTAAAAATCAAGAAAATAATAGATTGAGCGAGATTTGTGAAAAATTCAGTGAAGTTTTTGAACCATCTCTAGGCACGATTAAAAACTTTAAAGCAAACATTTGACTAAAAACAAACGCGCAACCGAAATTTTTTAGAAGCCGCCAAATTCCGTTCGCCCAAATGCCACAATTTAAACAGGAAATAGACAGACTAATTTCTAAAAACATCATCATACCAATTAAATTCACCCATAGTTTTAGCAAAAAAGCCGGATAATTCCATTCGTATATGTGGTGACTTTAAAGTAGCTGTCAATTCAAAAATTGACATAGAACAGTACCCGCTTCCTACTCGTGAAATTCTATTTCATTCCATTCGTCACGGAAAATATTTTTCGAAAATTGACCTAAAAGATGCTTATCTTCAGATGGAATTGGACGATACTTCGAAACAAATAATGGTCATCAACACGCCGCTTGGATTATTCCAATACCAACGTTTACCTTATGGCATCGCTAGCGCTCCAGCTATTTTCCAAAAGTACATCGAGCAACTTCTTCATGGTATAGAAGGTTGCGCAAACTATCTTGATGACATCATAATTTCAGCACCAACTCTACAAGAACATTTTCAACGTCTTGAAAATGTACTTTCATTACTGTTAGCTAATGGCATTCGTTGCAAAAAAGAAAAGTGTGAATTTTTGCAAAAGAAAATTGCATACTTAGGCCGTCAAATCAGTTCAGAAGGAATTTTACCTGATGAATCTGGCGTTGCAGCAGTTAAAAACTTGAAACCTCCTAAAGATATCAAACAACTTGAAGCGTTCATGGGCAAAGTTAATTACTACCATAACTTTATACCAAATTTTTCGCATATAGCAGCCCCAATCAATATGCTACGTAGGAAGGATGTACCTTTTCGCTGGGGGAAAGAGCAGCAAAAATCTTTCGATGACCTCAAATCGTATATTGCCAACGCAACTCAACTGGCACATTTTCAGGATAACTTGCCGCTTATTCTTGCTACCGATGCTTCGCCATACGGTATCGGAGCTGTTATTTCTCACCTGTATCCAGGAGGAACCGAAAGGCCTATCGCATTTGCTTCAAAAACACTCGACAAAGCACAATCAAACTACAGTCAAATAGAAAAGGAAGGTCTTGCAATCATCTTTGGTGTTAAACGGTTTCATCAGTTTCTCTATGGCCGAAAGTTCATACTCATCACTGACCACAAACCTCTGGTAAGCATTTTTAACCCTTCTAAGCATTTGCCAACTATGACAGCACTTCGTATTCAACGCTGGGCCGTGACGCTCATGTCTTACACCTTTGAAATAAGATATCGTAAAACTGCCGCTCATGCTAACGCGGACGCGCTTTCACGCCTTCCTCTTTCAACAGACGAGAATTTTGATAAGGACGAGGAATCATGTTTCCAGATTTCCTTTGACGATTTTCCTATAAAAGCCGATATTCAAAAATATTCCAAATCTGACAAAACATTACGCGAAGTCTACAATTACGTGAAAAAGGGTTGGCCTGAACGGCTTCCATTAGATCGACCAGCAATAAAACCGTTTTTTAATCACAGAAATAGTTTAACCATTTGCAACAATTTGCTTTGTTTGGAAACAAATTATATTCGT
Organism: Sarcophaga carnaria; assembly: GCA_958299815.1. Lineage (NCBI taxonomy): Eukaryota > Metazoa > Arthropoda > Insecta > Diptera > Sarcophagidae > Sarcophaga > Sarcophaga carnaria. Next base: position 67,931,088 of record OY283149.1, on the reverse strand, counting down.
GTCGTCATACCGAATGCTTTAAGGAATCGAGCTTTAAAGATGCTTCATGATGGACATTGGGGCGTTGTTAAAATGAAACAACTTGCCAGACAATACATATGGTGGAACAACATCGACGAGGACATCACAAAAATAGCTTCTGATTGTGAAATATGCAAAATTCAGAATCAAGCTCCTGCCAAAGAGTACGAAAGTTGGCCTAAATCAATTAAGCCATGGGAACGAGTACACGTGGATTTTGCTCGTCCTATCTTTAATTCAATGTGGCTTATCTGTGTCGATTCTTACTCGCAATTTCCCTACGTTTCTTCAATGAGAAATACCACATCAGAAGATACTATTTCCGCTCTTTCAGCTATATTTTCAATTGAAGGCATAATAAATACAATTGTAAGTGATAATGGTCCGCAATTCAGCTCTGAAAAATTTGAACAATTCTGCGTAAAAGCTGGCATACGACATATCTCAACAACACCTTTCCCTCCCGCTTCAAATGGATTGGCGGAACGTTTCGTTAGAACTTTTAAAACGTCTGTAAGAAAGAACATCGATGATGAAATGCCTGTAAGAGATGCTGTACACAAATTCCTCTCAACCTACCGTTTTATGCCAAATTCAGAGGGCAAATCACCTGCAGAAATAATGCGTGGTAGACCTGTACGCACGGTCTGGTCTCAGCTATTAGAATCTGCAAAAAATCATCAGAAAAGCTCGTCAAATTCAAGCAAATTTCAAGTAAATGATAACGTCTACATCAGATACTACGGTAAGGGGAAGAAATGGATACCAGGCATTATTCACGCAAAAATTGGAAAAGTTATATTTATTATAAATACAGAAAAAGGCGTTTGCAGACGACATGTAAATCAAATGAAACATTGCAGTTCTTCAATCAACGTTCCATATACAGCTAGTTTTAGCGATGATAAAAGTCAATCTCCATCACCTCTAGATATTTCACCATCTACGTCTCAAGCTTCATCAAGTAATATTACAGTTAATGCACCAGTTTCCACAACAAGTACAAGCAACCAAGATGACTCAACCGAAAACCATCAAGATCAACAAGTGCGCAGAACTACAAGAATCTGTCGAGAAGTGTCACGTTACCAGTCAGATGACTTTCGAAAACAATGAAATGTTGTTATTTTACTAACAAAAAATTATGTACAGCTTTAATATTTATTTATAATCTTAATTTAGATATTACTTCAACCGTGAATTAACTTTAAATGAATTTTTAAAATCTATAATTTTAATGATTATTAGCTTTAAAATTTTGGGGTGGAGTAATGTAATATATTTGAATTCATCGTTAATTTTAAAACATACATAAATATTGCAACTCTACATTACTACATTATTTACCAACTCTGTATATTACTACGTTGTATTACAACTTTGTTATAAATAGTTTTAAGGATACATTGAATAAATGAGTCATGCCTTGGTTACCCAAGCGTTAGAAACGTAAAATCGTAACGTACGTAGCCTTAAAAACGTTTGTGTAGTTATAGAAACGTTTAAAACGGGACATATGTCAACGAAGAATGTAAATAAAAACGAAACAGAACACAAAGCAATACACAAACACACACAACACAATGCATAGGAATTGGTATACAGACTCATCATCAGTGTTGCCGTTTTTTGTTCAATGTGTAGATTATTCCGGATTTGGTTATTATTTTTCTTATAAAAATAGCTTTTGTTTTGTTTGTTAAAATTAATTAATTATGAGACTATAATTTCGTTTTCTTATTTTCTGTTTCATTTTTCTCAATTATAATTTAAATTTGAAAAAAATAAAATAAAAAAACTGCGAATTTAATTTTGATCATATTTTTCCTTATTTGGTGATTTTTTCCCAAATGTTGGTTACAATATTTTTTTTTTCGTGGCAACACTCTCTCATGTTCTCTCTCTTATGTGCAAATGTCACGTAAAAACGTGGGAGAATTCTGTTTTATACAGATCGTTCCGTTTTGCTAACGAGAGAGAACGTTTGGGTAAGCGTTTACATTGTTCTACATATGCTAAAAAGAGAACGTTTTCTACGGTACATTACGTTACGTGTGGCTAATTCACACTTCAGTCCCACTTCAGCCGTATACGCGTGCGTGTCTCAATACAACAATACATACATACATACATAATTGGCCATTACAGCCCTTCAGTCAGGATTACGGCCTAGCTTCTCACACCACTCATGTTGTGTGCGTTAATTTTATACGTGAGTGGCGGGACCTACAGTTTAACGTCGACTCCGAACGACAGAATTTTTTGAGAAACTTTTTCATGGCAGTTTATTTTACTCTCAGAGTTTTTGCCAGAAATCTGCTGAGAGGAAGTCGCCGAAGAAATATTTTTTTTTTCATATTTCATTTTTGATGTCTGACCTGGGATACGAACCCGGGCTTTACGAATAGTAAGCCAACACACTACCTACTACACCACGGCGACTTCTCAGAACATACGCAATGCAATTAAGTTCAAAAAGGAGTTATAAAATCTGTTAAAGTAGTTTTTAGCATATTTTGATTTTTTATTCATTTTTACTCTCTCTAGGAAAGATGCCTTCATCAACCTCAACGTCTTCATTAAGTTTGCCGCTATGGGTAATTGCATAGTGATCGCACATTCTCAGATTCCTCTATTTAGGAGCAATTCACAGTGGTTTCCCTTATATGGACAAGCGGTCAAAAATCAATATCTCCAAAACCAAAAAAGCTAGGGTCTTCAAAATTGGTCAGCCCATAGCATGTCCTAAGAGCTTAAAGCAAATTTTTAGGATAACATTTTAACAACTGTAGCCAAAGTAGCCATTTGATCTCTGAAGGGTTAATTGGCTTATAGATTTGTTTTAAGAATTTTTGAAATAAAGTATGAAAACTCGTTTGTTTTGAAATATGTATGTTGCAATCAAACTGTTTTATATCCTTATTTGGCTATGGCCAAAACTGCCATCGAATCCCCATTTTCCAATCAGTGGTAAACCTAATGCTTAATCAAAAACTTGATCTTGTAGTTGCACAATTCGATTCGCCGTATGATCAAGTAGAGCTTGCAGATCGACCTGTGCACTTGACTCTGTAACTGTAATATTTTCTGTGCTTGGATAATAGGTTTTCTTAGCCGTCAAGATATATTTACAGCTTGGGATAAAATTATTGGATATTTTCTTATTCACAAAATCTTTTATAGTTAAATACTGTTCTTAGTAAGTCTTATTTCAGCGAAAAGAGCCAAAACCTCGTAAATTTCCAAATTATATGTCGTGGGATAATTTGGTTTTTGTAAAACTTCGGTTAAAGAATTATCACCTTGCGTAATTTTAGATATTTTACGTCTCTTTGTTTTTTCTGAGGACTTGAAAAATTCCTTAGCAAGACGACCACGCTTTTGACTAGGTGCAGGCAGTTCTTTCCAAGGAATTTTGCTTCTAGCTGAATAGTTTAAAGTCATTCAAAACATTTTTAAACACTTTTGTTAAATTGCTCAGGTCGAATTTTAATTTTTCAGCCTTCAAATTTTCCTCTATAATTTGAAATATTTTTTTCTTCTTTCAAGTGATAATTACCAGCTGTGGAACTCCAAATATCAAGCACATACATTCTAGAAAGTATATGTTATCGACGAGTCGAGACGCGCGGCGTATTGATTCTCAGATTACGGCCGATAACTATACTTTTGAAACGGTCAAGGAATTCATTTATCTTGGCTACGCCGTTACCACCAGAAATGATGTCCGTCTGGAGATCAAGCGCAGGATCACTCTTGCCAACAGGTGCTACTATGGTCTCAATAGGCAATTGAGTAGCAGAGACCTCTCTCGTTCGACAAAACTAACACTCTACAGGACACTCATCCTACCCGTGCTTCTTTATGGCGCAGAGGCATGGACCCTATTAAGTACAGATGCAGCGGCCTTGAGAGTGTTCGAGAGAAAAGTACTGCGCAAGATCTTCGGTCCAGTGCGAGTTGGCGATGATTTCCGTATCCGATACAACAGTGAGCTGTATGAGCTCCTCAACGACATAGACGTTGTACAGCGTATTAATATCCAGCGGCTGCGCTGGCTCGGCCATGTCGTTCGAATGGAGGAGGATGCGCCGGCGAGACGGGTATTTGATGCGGGAATCTGCGGAAGTCGGCGAAGAGGACGACCTTGCATCCTTTGGAAGGACCAAATCGAGGAAGCCCTGTCATCGATTCGTGTGACCAACTGGCGTAGGCGCGCACGAAGCAGAGGCGCCTGGAAGGATGTGTTGCGGCAGGCCGAAATCCGATAAACGGGTTGTTATGGCCAATTAAGTAAGTAAGTAAGTACATTCTAGAAAATTGGCACTGACAGAATAAACCTTCTATTTTAATTTCCATATTGATATTTTCCAAACGTATAACACTATCAATTAATTAAATTGCAATATAAAGTTTAAAACAACAATATCTTAAACAAATGCTTTGTCTTTATTCATAACTGTATCAAATGCCACAAAATTGCAATATGAAGTTTAAAGTAACAACATTTAAAAAAAAATTATATCTCTTTACTCATGTTCTTAAAAAGATATATGACTATGCAAATCACATCCTTATGCGAAAGTATGCAAAAACCCGCAGCCACAATATTATTTAATTTAAATAGGGATAAAAAATCTACAATTTGATGTATAATAAGTTGTGGGCAGATGATTAAAATAACTGAAAGTCTACGTGAAAAATTAGTTTTTAAGGAACGTGTGTTTTGAAAAGGTCAAAAAAGTATTCTTCAGGGATTTTTTAATGGGCTTAAATTTTTGCAACTTTTATCATTTAATTTGGTAGAAAACAAGTTAAAATTAAATTTTTGTTGGGCTTTTGGAGACTTCTGCCACAATAACACGAAAATTTCTTTAATTAAACTTAAGTTTTTTTGTAGGACCACAACATATGCAATATAAACATACCTCCACTTTCAAATGACGCAAATATTAAATCTCGCAAAATAAAACAACAAAATTTGTTAGATTTATAAAATTTAGAGTGTTGTCAATAAATTTAGTGCAATAAAGCTCAGAAAAATAAATTAACTTTTTTTGATTTTTGGCCTGTGGGGGAAACCAGTGTGTAATTTATCGATTATAAGACATTGAGAATCAATTACATTTTCATCATCTGACCGAACACTAAGATTATGGCATAATTTAAAAGTTCTTCAGTTTGATGACATGTTTGACAGAGTGCAAGTGACTTCAGGGATTACATTCTTTTCGATAGCGTATGTTTCTGCTAAATGATTTTTTTTATAAAATTACAATGATAAACCAAACATACATATACATAATATGGATATTACAACCCTTCAGCCTGGATTACGACTTAGTTTTTTAGACCAATTATGTTACTTGTGTCGACTCCGAACTACAAATTTTTTTTAAACTTTTCATGGCAGTTCTATTTATTTTCAGAGTATTTGTCAGAAATCTGCTGAGAGGCAGTCGCCGAAGAAATTTTTTTTCATATTTCAATTTGATGTCTGACCGGGGATTTGAATCGTGGCCTTACGTCTAATAAGCCAACGCACTACCTACTAGACTACATCGACGTCATAATAAACCTTACAACTCCTTAAATACTACATTATTGAAGTATTTTGATGTAAACTTTATATCCAAAGCATATTGTTACGTTTTTCCCTTTTTAAAAACGTTTAAAATATAAGTTCGTTGATTGCAAACAAAATACAAATAAATTTGTGTTTAGTTTCAATTAAGCTCTTTATTTTTCGCACTACTTTTGTGTGCCACCGTTATAACTTCATGAATACAACAATAATTTGCTTAATTCGTTATTCTTCTTTACACTTCTGTTCGCGTACACACTTACAAATGATCAGTAGGTCTTTACAACGATGATCTTTAAGCCACGATTGTTTTCTTCACACAAGACTGACTAAATTTTTACTGCTCGTTGCCTGCTTTTTCTTGCCTTTTTATATGCCCACGCAATCAGTCTGATGAAGGTTCCTGAAGTCAAACGTTCGGGATTTTGCCTTCTCGAGAACTCTATTGCAGCTTCGTTGTTGTTTGTGTATTTTGTTCACATTGCTTGTTGTTGCTTTCTCGCTCACTTGTCTATCGCCTTTTCTTCCATACTGATGTTGTTGATTTGCTTGTAACAAGTCCATTGTATTTGTTTGTGTAGCTTTTGTTTATCGTTTTAATGTTAAACGATGGTCCATTGTTTCCATTTTCGTAACAATATTATTAATAATATTTTTTGATACTTAATAATTCGTGTTAATTATATATCATGCTGTTTCATATTTTCCTCAATCTTTTTTATTAGCAAGATAAACATCATTTCAAGAGTAATAATTTATTGGCAAATGCAGAATACAGCTGGTAACTGTATTTTGTTCTACTCTGTGAAAAGAAAAGGTAATAAATTATAAAGTAAAATGAAAATTCAATAGCAGTAGCACACAATAAAAAAAAACAAAAAGTCTTATAAAAATTTGACAAAATATAAGCAAGGCGTGTACCATACTTTTAATTAAATAGTGTTTCTACACACTTATTGAATTTATCTTAAACTAATCTAGAAAACAAACCATTTTGGATGTTGCCACAACACAACAACATTGCTGTGGCAATAACATGCAACCGTCTATCGCCAGATATTTACTAAAACGAAAACGTAACAGATTTTTATTACCAAATTAAAGAAAAAATAACAAAAAAAAATTGTATTTGCTAAACAAAACAAAGTAAAATCTATTTAAACGAATACAAAAGAATCAGATTTTATTATGATTGTTTAGAAAATAAAACTAAATTTCGTTTAATAAACAAAATGTGGAAACTAGTATTTCCTGGAAGTTTTACGGTGTTCAGATATGCACCTTTGTTGTGTAAATCGCAATAAACGCTATTATTGAGCTCAATATTTCATATAAAGTTTCAATTAATAATTGCGTAATAAATACGCAAATTGTTATAATATTGAGTAAAACTTCAAATGCAGCACTGTCATAAGTATGTTTAGTGAGTATATTACAACTCAACATTTTAACAATGTTGGTGTAACAACCAGCTGTTTTGCTTACCAGCTGTCAAATGAATATTGAATAAGCAGCTGAACTGCGTATTTTATTATGCCTAAACGCTTAAAAAATTTTACTCAATTAACCGAATATTGACTCAATGAAAGTGCATATCTGAACATAGTATTCTATTGGAACAATTTTGTTTTTGTTTGGTGGAGCTATTTTTCCTATATTCAAATGGTATGATTTGCCATGTCATTAGAAAAAGTTATTAAAGATTGTACCTTTAAATTATTTCATGTGGATGTATACGAATGTATGGATGTATCCAGAATGTGCATCAACTTTCTTACATATATGTACATCCAAAATGGAGTTTACAGAACAATTTTGTTTTTCTCTCGTGATTAATGATGGACACTTGCCGATGTATTTACCTACTTAATCTTGATTTGCGAAGAAGATTTTTTCCGCAAAAATTAATCATAATTAAGCACAAGCAATAATTAATTTTTCTTTCTGTTTGTTCTAACAAACCACACGGTAGTGCGATCTAACTGAAGTAATTTGTTTAACTTGGACAGAAATCAATAGGCATGTATGTTAACTAGAACAGTGTTATCATTTCTTTTAAGTTGTACGATATTCACGAAGGGTTTGAAATAGTTATCTATGAAGGCGGGGTTGGCTAATTGACCTACAAGATACTGTCAATAAATTCAACACTTTTTGACTTTCCTGCCTTTTACTTAAAAGGGTAAATGAAATCGTCAATGCATACACATGTACATACATAATTCGACATTACAACACATCAGTCAGGACTACGACCACTTATGTTGTGTGTGTTAATTTTATACATGAGTGGCGGGACCTACAGTTTAAAGTCGATTCGTAACGACCGACTTTTGAGAAACTTCTTCATGGCAATTTTATTTTACTCCCAGAGTTTTTGCTAGAAATCTGCCGAAGAAATATTTTTTTATTTCATTTTTCGTTTTGTTGGAGATGTCTGACCTGGGCCTCATGTCTAATACCCCAACTACGGTGACTTCAAGAAGAACTGAATAAATTAAGAAATCGATTTTGGTAGGATAATTGCTCGAAGTGTGAAGAACGTACTAATTGAACCTGTCTTTAGGGGTATAGTTTTCTTCTTGTGGAACACTTAAGTATGATGGTACCGATAGAGTATTGTCGTTAATTGTGCAACACCTGCTGTTGGAATCGCATAGAATATTATACTCATATGTCTACTTCAGCTCAGGTTTCAACTATATTTGCTAAATTCTATACAATAATTATGATTACAATAATAATTTGTTTTTTGTTATGATTGATCCTTAAAACTTTGTTTACAAAAAATTGTTGAATTTTCTTCTTCTATTTTGTATTACTCAAGGTCAGACTATGTCTAATGTCTACGAGTAAATTAGTGTTCAAATTCGTTCACAAAATGTAATAAAAAAGGCAAAACTTTTCGATTTTTTTGTTGTTATTTCTCTCTACGAAAACTTATTAGATTTTGCGATAATGATTGAATAAGATTTTTATTTGTGTTTTTGAATCAATCAATGTGGGGAAAATAAATATTTTATTGTCTTCGAATTTATTGCATAAAATCAGAAACTTTCATACAAAAGTTTACGACAGCTTTAAAGGAAAGAAATTAAAATTTAAAAAGATTTTATTTATCCAACAAGATACGAGTGCATAATTTCATTACTTTTATAATAATTAATTAATTAATTAATATGAAATGACAAATTATACACTTGCAATTATTGTCCAATGATGTGGCACAATTTATTTAATTCTAATTCCAATTTATGTAATTGGTCATTACAACCCTTCAGTCTGGAATACGACCTAGTTTCCCACGCCACCCATGTTGTGTTTCCTAATTTTATGCAGAAGACTGCCGAATAATAGTTCCAGGAAGTAATCGCTAATTATGTAAACATTTATTAAAAATTCCTCAATTATTTTAAGTAGTTTTGTCGTTAATGGATCTAATGCTTCACGTATATTATACTTTAAATAAACGATTTCCAATTTGTGACATTCTAATACGCATACTAAGATTAGATCCAGTCCTTATTCTTGTAAATGTAGTACCGTTTGAGCACTTGTTCGTTAAGATTGTTCTGAATTGTGTGCATTTTGTGTGGCATTTATTCGGTTTTTAAGAACTCTTTTACGTGATGTCAATGAACTATGTGCTCGCTCTTTTGCTTTGCTACATACATGAAATTATTTTCTTTAAACACAATATGACTTTAGGTCGTCCCCTTCCGGGGAGGGTAAAAATGTTTAATATTATATTTTATTTTTATAAATAATTTTTTATATAAAGTAAATAACATGGTCAAAATACACCCAGCTAATGATATAGTGTAGGATGCTAGTTTTGTTGAGTAGAACTCAAAAATATTCTTTTAAAATTTGTTTTATTTGACAAAAAAGGCATTCCTGATCTTTTCACACAAATGTATTGAATACCCAAATATATTTTTATATTTTTAAGCTCAAACGTGAAATTGACACATTTTCCCATAAACAATCAAGATTCATCAAAAAATCTGAAAATTTTTGAACTAATGGTTCATTCAAAGTTCAAAAATATATACATATATGAAAAATATAACACGACTGTTAGACTTTTTAAATAATAACTACGGTAATTTTTGTACGATTTGATCAAACAAAGTGTCAATCTTCATCGCTTGTTCATATTTTTTAATTAAAGTTTGCTACTATGAACGGATAAATGTGAAAAAATATGAAAAAAATTCACAATTGCCAAGTTTACCTCATCAAACCATATAGCATATTAAGTCAAATAATATATATAGGTATGTCGTTTTAAAGGCCTATCCCTTTCCTTCCTAATAGATTTTAAATTTTGGAAATGGTTTCAGAAATGTTTGTTTAATCAATAAATTTGTGAGTAAAGTCCTAAAAAACAGTTTTTGTCAAATAAAACAAGTTTGAAGGGTTCAAAAAATATTAAAAAAATATTTCAATAAAGCTCATCACTTACACTGTATCATTAGCTGCGTGTATTTAATTTTTTTTATTTTGTCGCATAGTGTAATTTATTCATACAATCAATTTCTTAATGTGGTAACAAAAACATTAAATTAATCCTTAAATGCCACTTAAGTGCCCGTAGTATACATATTGGTTACTATGCGATATTCATACTCATTTTTTAGCCACTCGAGCATATGATTAATATTAATTGATTGATTTTTAATCATAAATAATAATAATCATACGTCATGCAGATCTCTGCTATAAATTCATTTCTTTATTACATTTTTATAAATAATAGGAGGAACGTGTTATATTCTTATATTATATATTTTTTAGAATATACCGTTGGAGTTATTTGTTTCTACTGGAAATTTTTGAAATTATTGCAAATATCTTGTGCCCATGCGATGTACAATCTAAACTAAATTTAAGTTTTATAAGTATTTAACAAAAAAATTTATTATTTAAATTTATAAAAACTTTAAAACATTAATAAATGCCAACCATCCTTCTATAGAAAATCTATATATTATGCCAATTTCTTAACTTCTTCCATTCCACTCCTCTGGAACGAGTTATGGCCGATAATAGTTTCATCCCTAAAAAACATTGAGACCAACCCACTACATACTATACCACGGCGACTTCAATTTCAAGTGATAAGAAGAATTAATTTCTTTTGCAAATCACTGCCATTGTTTTTCCACTTTTTAAAATTCAAGTGACGTTCGTTATATGGCTACACGCACTGACGTATTAACGTTGTATTTAGGAGTAGAATATCCAGAGTCACAAATCGTATCACCTGAGGATTAAAGGGACACTGGATGGACACTCGTTCAACGCGAAAATAACATGTGGCCAGCAACGTTTTGATACCAGATGAACTCTCTCCGTCAAACGAAGCTGTTGCGTATATGCCGACATCGACTTGTTGCTGCACGGGTGGCTTTAAACATTGGGATGGTATGGGACTGGACTTTTGTATAAAAGTACCAGTATCGACTATGAGACCATAATAGATTTTTTTAATTTAATTAGATAATGTATGAACTGGGCCAGTGATAATTTGCTAGGGATTCAAATATCTTTACTAATAATGGAATGACAATTAAGGCAATAACACCCAGCAATACAAAAACAAATTGTGGAATGAAAAATGCGTTAAAAAGTTCATTCAAGTATGTAACGGTACCCATCACATAAGTACTTAGTCATCGGTAAGGAGGATTGGTAGTGAAGAAGCGTTTACTGTAGCGGAAAGAGTAGTCGCTTCGACTATTGTAGAACTATGAGACATAAGGAAGGATTACAAAAATAACCTGGAGCTATGTCGATGAGGTGAAAATCATTAGTATTTAATGTCTTAAATGAGATGATGAAAGCAATTCAATGTTGTGAATACATCGAAACGATACGACACTTATTATATTATTGCCCAGTTTTCGTAAGATCGTGATACCAATTTTTATCTGATCTCTCGGTGAAATTAACTATGTTTTGTTCGAACTTGACTTCGATACAAGATTTCACATAAGGAAGACCATACAATTTTGCATACAAGAAAGAATAGCCGTTTGGTAGTGTGAGCTCCAGGGGTGTTCAGATATGCACCTTTATTGCATAAATCGCAATAAACGCCATTATTGAGCTCAATATTTCATATAAAGTTTCAATTAATAATTGCGCAATAAATACGCAAATTGTTATAATATTGAGCAAAACTTAAAATGCAGCACTGTCATAAGTGTGTTTAGTGAGCATATTGCAATTAACCGAACACTTTTTGTTGATATTTGACAACTCATATGTCAAACAACGACAAACAAAATAAAAAACCAAAGCAAAAACAATGTTGTTGAAACAACCAGCTATTTCGTTTACCAGCTATCAAAAGAATATTGAACAAGCAGCTGAACTGCATATATATATTATTAAGCCTGAACACTTAAAATATTGTACTCAATTAACCGAATATTGACTCAATAAAGGTGCATATCTGATACGATGTTTTCTGACTACTATATTCTGGTGGCCGAGATAATGAGCAAAACTGTCGCTGCTGAACTGATTGTGAGTAAGAGATCAGCAAGTACTAGTACTTATACGTTATCTGACAGGTAAGCGACAATCAATTTAAAACTGGTTGGCATCCACTTAAAGCCGTTTGGTGGACTCTCACTATAGTATTCTGTTATTCTCAAATAGGTTTCTGGTCACAGAACGCAACTGTGTAGCATATAAACTTGCTACAACTGGCACACTCTTAACGAATGCCTATCTTTACTTGAAATTAGGTACACTTCTTACCTCAGACGGATTTTCTATTAGACAAAGGTACACATCTGGCTTAAATTACAGAGATTCGATAGAGACTTCAGGCATTGGACTCATTTCTAATGAAGTTTTCGGCTTTTAAAATGCAATATTACATCAAAAGAAAATCATTTTTTTATAATTCTTTCTTCTTTTGAAATTAAATTCAACATATTCCTCAGTTGTTGTTACCGTTAAAGAAGTAGACATCTTTTCGACGCAGTCTTAAATAAATAATACAAACTTTTTAATGTAATCAACTTACTACTGTAGAACACCATATGCTAAACGGTTAATTTAAAAAATTCTATTAAATAAATTGAAGGTTTTGTCAGATGAAAAGGTAACAAAAAGAGTAAGTGTGTATTTTTAAAAACAAAATAAATCTTCCTTTTTATTGATTTCATTTGCAATTCTAAAATTTTAACCCAAGAAATGTAAATATGTACTTCAGATACATACATACATACATAAACAAACAAATCCTTCCGCAATAAGCAAGAAGTAAACAAAACATATGATAAACATTTCTTATGGACGACCCTTTTCTATTTGGCTTATTCCATCAGGAAGTCGAAACTTAATTTAAGAAAAAAATAATTTTATTAAATTCAAAGATATATATGCCATCAACTCCTTTTGATTTTATATAAGCAAACAAATAGTTCGCCAAACGTCCCTTTTATGTGTATTTTTCATTCTCTAGTTTTTAACTAAAAAGGAACAATAAAAATGCTTAGCAATACATATGCTATAAAAGCATCATCCAGACAACACCGGGTCACACCAGTTACAATCGCTTACAGCTAAAGGTGGATGTTTGGTTTGTTCTGATATATTCAGGTATTCTGACACATACGTTATATAGTCCATAGTAAGAATAAATTAACTTAAACTCGACAAATATTCTATTATTCGTCAATGTTCTCAAACTAACCTTGGTCATAGACCATCACCTATATTTGTTATCAATCAATTAATAATTTCGCATTTTATATAATCATTGTACTGTTACGAAAATGGAAATGGTGTAAGTTTGGAGGGTTCGCGAAACATAAAAAATATATTTTTGAATTCTGCTCAACAAAACTTACAACCTACATTATGTGGTTAACTGGGTGTATTTCAGTTTCTTTATTTTGTCGCATAGCGTAATTATAAGCAGAAAAAGCATTACAAGGATGTCAATTCTTGCTCGTATTTTTGACTGTGAAAATAATATCACATGCAGTCATATGCGTTAATAAAAATTCAATTTTAATATTTTTATTTTGTTTTTTTAATTGAATTGTATCCGTTTTTTTAAGAAATTAATTTAACGGAATATTTTTTACAGTTACACACTACCAGACAGAATATTATTTGCATTATGTATCACAATATGAACAGAAAATATTAATAAAAAAATAATGGGTTTTTCATAATTTGTTTTCGTTCATAGGGCTGCTAAAACCATTTTCCCTATTTTTTTATTTCTTTGCTTTGTTTCAGTCTAGATAAACAGGTTATTGGTCTTCTGTGGCATATCCTAGGTTGACTAGTTAGTTATCTATTGTTGAGACTTTGTTGATTGAATTCTACTCTTTCTCAAGACCTGACCTTGTCTTTACTTCTTATTATGTTTGTGGTTTATGATATATTCTGTCGGGACAGAGATTAAGAAGCTTCCTGGAGGCATGTTTTTTAAGAAAATTAAATTTAAAATTCGAAATCTACGGACAAATTTTTTCCACTTCTTCCGGTGTTTATATTAAAACACTTTATTTAACCACTACGCAATGACCCCACTAAATATAAATGTTCATATTCCCCAATTGCTTCATTTATCAGACCATTTTTAGACTTCGCTGTGGTGCTTAGTTTTATATTTTAACTAGCTGTACCCTGCGCGTGTTGCTGCGCCTCCATCTAAAGTAAATTTGAAGGAAAGACATTACGCAAATGTCTAATTAATTTTGAATCATTTTATTGATTTCATTTCCCGTTGTCATGATGATTCAGATGAACGGGCCTGAGGAGTACGCATTCGATCAGTTTCTAATCTCACTTCTCGTTGTTCAATAATATACTCATATACTTCCATGCTTGAGGTGTAGGTCGACCAATTGCTTGTCATTCATTTTGAATAATTTTCAGTGACGCCATCCATCGGAAATTAATCGCACCAACCTCCGTCGACTCATGCGCAACAACTTTGTTAAAGAATGCACACTTTACGATTTAATTAATTTTAAGTAATTTTCAGTGGCACCGTCAGGCGGAAATTGATCATACCAACTTAGAAACCTTCGTCGACTCATGCGCAACAACTTTGCTAAAGATCATAATACGATCAAATGCATAGTTTACGATTCTATAAGGTACATACAAACAAACATTAATTTTTATATATGGAGACTATGGGGGGTGACACGCCCACTGTAGCTAATCTGCCCATTTTGTTCATATATACGTCAAAGTCGTCCATGCAAAATTTGAGGACTCTAGCTGTTGCAGTTTATGAGGTATGCCACATTAAATACTTATTGTGTATGTGGGCGTGGCACCTCGCCTACTTGAAATTTTAAAATAAAAAATTAAACATACATGAAGGTACTGTTGAAATTTCAAGAAAATCGGTCCAGCCGTTTAGCCGTCTGTAGAATTCAAACAAACAAACAAACCCACAAAGAAATAAACACACATTCATTTTTATATATAAGATTATAAGGGCACACGTATGCAGGCTTTTTTCATTACAAAGTGATTATCAATGTAAACATAAACGAAAAGACATCTAACCTTTCCAAAAAAAAATTGGAAACAACTCACAAACACACCTTTTCGCGAGCATAGATAATGAGATTTACAAAATGAAACAGTGTGCGTGATTTGATGTGAAAAGTTGACATTTTCATTATAATTATCAGTCATGTGAAGTCAATTGCCAAGGTTATCAGCAGTATTAGAGAGAAGTTTTAAATTTAAAATTTGCCAGTGGCGGGTGGGGTTTATTGTCCAAATATTAATCGATTTTAATTAAAATTATTACCATAAAGGACAATGCGAATGTAAGGTATTTATGAGGGGTATAAACATTTCGGAAATTATCAAGAGAACACAATCTTTTTAGAATTACATTGTATGACAATCAGTTTTGGCACAACAATTGGTTATTTGGAGTTTTTAGTCGAATATTGAAGCATTCTAAAATGATAATTTATAGAGTCCTTGTTTTTGCTGAGGTCGACTTTTACAAAACACAATTGACATGGCCTTTATTCATGCAATGCACTGAAAGTTATATGAGGAGGGAAGGAAAGAGTAGTGCTTGGGTATCATTATCTTTTTATTTATTCCTTCAAATGATCCACAAATTGAACAAACAAATTGATAAAATTTAACAGTATAGTGTCTGCAATTAGTTCGAAACGTGACTGCTACGAACATCCTCTCCCCGTTGGAAGGCTATGACTTTCAACAGAATTATCTTCAATGGGTAATACGGCTAACTTGGTAACGGCTATACGGCTTAAATTGTTGCTGGTTTTGACTAGAGCGACACGAACTCCATCATCTTTCCCAGGAATAATATCTACGACACGACCCAGCTGCCATTTCATAGACGGAACGTTTTCTTCTTTAACGATAACCATTGTGACTTTAGTAATTTTGGATTTTGTTGATTGCCACTTTGTTCGTTCCTGCAATAAAGATAAATAAGTGCTGCTCCATTTCTTCAAAAAATTTGTTGAATATGGCAAACATATTGCCATCGGCTTAGGCGATTAATGTTTAGTTCTGTGATGTCAGGTTCCAAAATTGTGGTTAGCGGTGCGCCTACTAAAAAATGAGCAGGTGTCAACACTTCGAGGTCGTCCGGATCTTCGGATATTGGACGCAGTGGCCTGGAGTTTAAAATTGCCGATATTTGGCACACTAGTGTTCGTAATTCATTAAATGTTAAAACAGACTGACCTACAGCACGATAAAAATGGTACTTGGCGGACTTAACAGCGGATTCCCAAAGACCGCCAAAATGAGGAGACCTGGGAGGTATAAACGTCCAGTTGATTCCATCTTCTAGGCATTGTTGGTGGATTTCTTTATTATGTTTTTGGTCAAAGAACAACTGACGCATTCCGCTAATTAATTTTTTGCACCTAAAAAATTTGTCGCATTGTCTGACCATATTGCGTTTGGTTTACCACGAGTCGAGATAAAACGCTTGAGAGAAGCTAAAAACGTTGACGTAGACAAATCTTGCACCAGCTCCATATGTATAGCTTTTGTTGAAAAACATATAAAAATACATATGTAGCACTTAAATGGTGATCGAGTTCTTACTTCCGATTTGTAGTAAAAGGGACCGCAAAAATCTATTTCCGTTGTACAGAAGGCTCTACTGGGTCGAACACTGTCTGGCGGTAAAATTCCCATTATATGCTGCGAAATTTTAGGCTTTAAGCGAAAACACTTGACACATTTGTTAATGATTAAGCTTATTGTTTTTCTGCCACCTATAGGCCAGTACTGATGCCGAATGTACGCTAAAAAACACTGTGGTCCAGCATGCAAAAATTGTTGATGATAGTACAAAACCATAGACGTAGTAATAGGGTGGTGTTTGGGTAGGATTATCGGGTGTTGGGCTTTGAAACTTAAAAATGAGTGCTGCAAACAACCGCCTACTCCATCCAGTCCCTCCGAATCCATGAACGTTGTTAGGGAATACATTTTGCGTGATGAGAGTATATTTTCTTTTCTTTGCAGGCTTTTATATTCAACAGCAAAATGAACGAACTGACTATTGCGAATCAGAATTTGAGTGCCTACTATCAATTCTTGTGGTGTTAATTCTTCAGAGTATTTTACGCCCTTTTTAAATTTAAAAAATTTATTAGCATATGTGAAAATTCTTTGCATTTTTGGAAACGAGTTATGATATTTGCAATTAGTAGAAAAATCCATAGCAAATGATGTGACTAAAATTGTCCGTCGCCGTTCTGGAAGGTCAGATATAGAATCAAAAGTTTTTGGCCAATTTTCCGAAGATTGCTTTAAAAAAAAATGGTCCTTCCTTCCAAAGATTTGAATTTAGAAGTTCTTCAGGGGTAGCTCCTCCCGACAAAATATCCGCAGGATTTATTGAAGTGGGTATATGATGCAATGACATATTCTTCGTTAAATTTTGTATACGACTTACTCTGTTAGCAACAAATACGTTATAGTTTGAAGATTTTTCACGCAGCCAGGACGAAACAGCCATAGAATCCGACCAGCAGTGGTATTCGTATTTGTTATCTAGTGTATTTGAAATTTCGTTTAGAAGTTCTGCCAAAAGTAAAGCTGCAGATAATTCAAGTTTGGGAACGGTAAGAGCCTTTAAAGGTGTAACTCTTGACTTTGAGCATAATAAATTTATCTTGACCCCTCCACCAGATTCCGACCTCACATGAATGCAGGCACCATATGCACATAAACTTGCGTCACAAAAGGCGTGTATTTGAACAGTCGAGTCTGGAATGGAAACAAATCGTGGAAATGTGAATTTGTTAACTAAAAAAAATGTTGATACAAATTGCCGCCAAACCGAGTACAAAATTTGAGGTAAACTTTCATCCCAATTTAATTTGGACTTCCATAAACTTTGCATAAAACCTTTGGCTGGGTAATAACTGGACTGATTAGACCCAACGGGTCATAAAATCGAGCAATAGATGACAAGACAGTTCGTTCAGAAACGGTGTTGCTATCCAAAACATGGTTGTATGTAAATATGAAAGCGTCTGAATTTGGATGCCATAAAAGACCTAAAGTCTTCGTTATGTCGGTACCATCTTGAAATTTCAAATATTTTTCGCGATCAGATGGCGACACATCAGTCGCGTTTCACAATTTTAGCACCAATAGGAAACGGCTTTTCCTCGTCCATTGCTAGTTTATGCATCGCACGTAGAAAGTCATCGGGGTGCGTAACACGAACTCAGCGATACATTTTACATATGTCCCCACTCAAAGCTATTTTAAAGAAACGATATCTTAATAAAGTATCAAACAATTTTGGTTGTATAGTTGGTTCTGTGTATAAAATTGTTGTTGTACTATCTTCCTTATGTACACAATGGAGAGGAAGAAAGTTAACCTTTACATCCTTTGGTATGGTTGTAAGCAGCGACATATGATTTAAATTTAGGTATTCATTCATAAAATTTGTGTATTGATTTTTTATATCGGGATGCTTACTCAACTTCTTCTCAAGATTTAAAAAACGTCGGTGAGCTAATCCATATGAGTCACCAAGTTCGAAAATATCTAATTTTTTGGGGAGATTAACAGAGTACTCACCAGAGCCGAGCCGAGTGATATTTTGCTGAAAATGTTTCTCGCAGAATGCATCATCAAATGAGATATTATATTTGCTTTCGAAGTTGTTTTCAATTTCCCAAAAACTTTTAATAACATCGGCTACCGTTTCAGCTTCATCTCTGCATGTTGTTGCTAACTAAAACGAAACTGGTTGGGTGGCAACTCCAGCAGAAGCAACCCTTCCCAGGCGAGTTTTTGCAATATTGGCGAATTTTGCCCCAATCGAATTTGGCCAACGCTCATAACTTCGAAAAAAAATATCAATGCGACCTTGTTTGTGAAATTCTGGATCTGCCAACTTTACATTTCCAGGAATTTGAAAAACATTTACGTCGAAATTGGAGTTTGGCTGATAGTCAGTTATTTTAGGAATAACAATCGCATTAAAGGAAACGGAATAATATCATAACAAGATTTGACTACGATGTTATCTGATTTGTCTGCTGTGAAATTACCATCCCCAATGCCAGAAATAGAAATGCACGATGGCTTAATTTTAAGTTGTAGTTGTTTTGCAAGGCGAGACGTAACAAAATTGAGTCGCGAGGCTGAATCGAAAATTGCCCTACAAGGCACAAAAACACCAAATTTGTTTTTTACCAATACTATGGCCGTAGCTGGCAACACATTATTGGTTGTTGGAGATTCCAGGGCTTCAGGTGTGACCTTTGGAGATAGAGACGAAACGAGAGTAGATTGAGTTACAGATGAATCTGGAACACCATTTGTTGTCCCCTGCGACGAGTTGTTGCTATTAATATGCAACAATGAGTGATGCTTTTGTGAGCAATGACGACAGGTTCCGGATTTACACTTTGCTAAACGATGACCCTTTCTCAAACAGTTAAGACATAAGTTTAATTTCTTGGCTTCTTTAAAACGTAACATAGGCGAAAGACTTGCAAAACGGGATTAGTTATATATGATCCTTGGCATCACAAAAGTTACACGATGAAACTACACTCGAAGTTACAAGTACATTTCGAGTATAACTGCTAGCTTTTTTGCTCACCTGTTGATTCGGCTTCTTCATTACCATGGAGCTTTCGAGGTTTTCTAGTATGCGGCATTGTCGTTCGAGAAAAGAAGTAGGTATCGTACCAACGCTCAATCCTTCTTCCCATTTTGTTTGTAGATTCGGATCCAATTTTGAGGTAACCAAATTTATAAGTAAGCCATCAACAATTTGATCCTTTGAACATATTGTCTCCAAAGCCCTCATATGAGCATTGAGTTTATCGCTTAGCCGTCTTAAACTTGGCGCTGAATCTTTGTCAACAACCTTCAGCCCGAAAGAAAGTTTTCACAAATCGGGTGCATATGAACGAATAAATTTAGAGTTTAAAGTATATAAGCGGGAAATGTTTAGAAGCGAGACGTATATATCTAAAGGGTTTCAGTACATTTTAAGCAAATATCAATATTGCATAAGCTTCAGTGCTACTAAGCGGGAAATTATTATATCCGGTGTGTTTATATCCGCGAAATACTGTATTTTATATAAAATGAAACAAAGTTTGAAATTTATTGCATACAATGTCTGTTTCAAATATGTGGGTGAATACATATATACATAATTGGCCAACTCTTCAGTCAGGATTACGGCCTAACTTTTCACACCACTCATGTTGTGTGCTTTAATTTTTATACGAGAGTGGCGGAACCTACAGTTTAACGTCGACTCCGAACGATAGATTTTTGAGAAACTTTTTCATGGCAATTTTATTTACTCTCAGATTTTTTGTTACAAATCTACTGAGAGGAAGTCGCCGAAGAAATATTTTTTTTTTCATACTTCGTTTTGATGCCTGATATGATTACCCGGGCTTTACGTCTAATAAGCCAACAAACTACCTACTAGACTACGGCGTGAATAATCCGCTTAAAATTAAATTTGTTGCTGCAGTGTGAAAAGTTTTAAAAATATTATAAATAAAATTACTGTGATTCCTAATCCAACAATTCACCCATATTTGCCCAGCATATGTCTTTATTTCGTGATGTTCATAATAATATTGTGACTCATAATATTCATGATAAAGAATCAATATTAAAATGAAAGCATAAATTCCAATTAATTTGCTTAAGAACAAGGGTACTTAATAAAACTGCAATGAATACATTACCCAAATATGGTATACTAAAGTTATGCTATCGTATTTTTAAGAGAAGTATTCTTCTAAAAAAATTTGTTTGTAATGTTGATAACACTTAACGATGCTGTATTCAAATTGAAATAAAAATCAATTCAGTTGTTTTGGCAATAAAGTAGAGGTTGAATGTATTGATTTCTATCACAAGGATTCTCTGACGTTTTATTAGCACTAAAAAGTTGTAAAAAAATAAAATTTTTTGAGAAATTTTTGAAGTCACAGATATACTCTTGTGGACATCCATAACCTGGAATCGATGAGAGGAAAATCATTAGTATTTAAGACTTGCTAAGTGCTACATGAGTAAGAATACTGTATCAAATGAGCACCTCCAATGTATTGGCAGAATGCAGGTCAATGTTGTGAATACATCGAATCGATAAGACACTTATAATATTATTGCCCAGTTTTCGTGAGATCGAGATATCACTTTTTTAGGGATGAAACTATTATCGGCCATTAATCGGTTCCAGAGGAGTGGAATGGAAGAAGTTAAGAAATTGGCACAATATATAGATTTTCTATAGAAGGATGGTTGGCATTCATTAATGTTTTAGAGTATTTATAAATTTAAATAATAAACTTTTTTGTTAAATACTTATAAACCTTAAATTTGTGCATGGTCACAAAATATTTGCAATAATTTGTAAAATCTCCAGTGGAATCAAATAACTCCAATGATTGTCTAACAAATTAGAAAATAACACAAATTAATATAAGAATATAACATGTTCCTCCTATTATTTATAAAAAAGTAATAAAGAAATGAATTCATAGCAGAGATCTGCATGACGTATGATTATTATTAATGATTAAAAATCAATCAATTAATATTAATCATTTGCTCGAGTGGCTAAAAAATGAATATGAATATCGCATAGTAACCAGTATGTGTACCACAGGCACTTAAGTGGCATTTAAGGATTAATTTAATGTTTTTGTTACCACATTCAGAAATTGATTGTATGAATATATTACACTACGCGACAAAAAAAAAACAAAACGCACTTGTAATTTGTATTGCAACAGATCTCCTCATATTATTAAAGAGTTTTAGATCACAATTGCTATTAGGGGCAGTCCACTGGAATACAACTTCATACAGAAGATTATGTTAGATAAATAGCGAATTAATCTAGTAAATCACATCAGAACCCAAGGAATTTCAATTCATATGCAAATTACCTTTACCAGATCTGTCAGATAGATTAGGGTCTAGAATCAGACGCGCGTTCTTAACCAAGAAGCTCAGATTAACTACGATAGTATGAATTGATAGGTACTAGATAGGATGAATTGCTGTAATTTGCACTTTCTCGTAAAAGGCACTGATTTGGATTTAACCAAATTAATTGCACCAATTAGATACAATGCTCTGGGAAACGATTTTCAGATGGTCTCTATGGATTAATATCTGAATATTTTCAGAAAATATTCCTAGAGCAACGAAAATGTATTTTGGGAAACCGTTTTAATAAGATTTTTTTGGAGGGGCCAAAAGTCAGGGCACTAGTCTTATTCATGCAGTGTATTGTGTTATAATAAAGGAAAGTTAGGAAGAGGTTGTAGTATGAGACAATTTTTTAATTTATTTACTTTTTAATAATAATTCTCACTTTCTTTTCTATATTTTGAGCAACCACAAGCACAAAAACCCACAGTCTCTGTTGCGAATCGAACCCACGGCCTCGCTACTTGAAGTTTAGTACACTACCAACTAGGCCATCGAGGTAACCCTAACGTTAAAGGCTGTTCCAACCAAGTGACGTTCATAAGAGCTAGTCGTGAAATAATGAATTTTTTATTTGGGCAGACTAGTTTGGACTGCCTGAAGGTATTATAAATCAACGCAGAAATTCTGCATTTCTGTATTCAAATATTTCCTTTTTTCTTACAACCAATTTACATAACATAATTGGCCATTACAACCCTTCAGTCAGGATTACGGCCTAGCTTCTCACACCACTCATATTGTGTGTGTTAATTTTATACATGAGTGGCGGGACCTACAGTTTAAAGTCGACTCCGAATAACAGATTTTTGAGAAACATTTTCATGGCAATATTATTGTCTCCCACAGTTTTTACCAGAAATCTGCTGAGAGGCAGTCGCTGAAGAAATATTTTTCATATTTCGTTTAGGGATTTGAACCGTGGACTTACGTCAAATAAGCTAACACGCTACCGACTAGACTACGGCGAATTTAAATTCATTACTTTTTTCTTTCAAATTTTATATCAAACTGGATTACGAGTCACCATCCGCTTTAGAAATGAGTCACTATTCGCTGATATTAGCGGCGGTGTTCTTGTCTGTCTTATTCCGTATACTTCGAACATTTTTTTAAATGGAGAATT
This sequence comes from Sarcophaga carnaria, assembly GCA_958299815.1. Classification (NCBI taxonomy): domain Eukaryota; kingdom Metazoa; phylum Arthropoda; class Insecta; order Diptera; family Sarcophagidae; genus Sarcophaga; species Sarcophaga carnaria. The sequence goes on along the minus strand of OY283149.1, from coordinate 67,907,845 downwards.
CAAAGATGTACACCCAGTTACCCTTGACTGCTACACAAAGTTATCCGTTTACTATTCAATCGGTTACAGCTTGCAGCATATACAATAGAATCTCTGGTTTCGTTTATTCAGGTTCTTGGAACTCCTTTAAAATCTTTTTATATTTTGTAGAATGGTACTCTTTTTAATTTGTTTTTTACATTTTTCTAACCTTTAAGATGTTTCATGGAGTCTAAAAAGGTCAAGACTTTGGTCCTTGCCTCCCAGGTTTCTATTATAAATAGCCGGGTATATATTCTCCTCCTTGAGGTAATGACGATACTCCATCCTACTGGAACGTTATGAGAAGGCATCCGCTTTATTATGTTTTATACCGTTTCTTTGTTCGATACTAAAGTTGTAGCTTTCCAAGCAATCAATACAACGTGTCAATTTTTACAGTTTCATCTATAAAAACCAATTGTCGTTCCTCAACAGAAAATGTTGGTCTACATAATTGGCCATTACCACCCTTCAGTCAGGATTACGGCTACCTACTAGACTACGGCGACTACTAACAAACACTTCTAATAGCACCACCAAGAACTGATGTCAGCGCTTGTCTATCGCAACTAATGACCTTTTCTGTTTTATCGACTACAGAAGCTAAAATGCCGTCTTTTCCATAGCTATTAGAGTGTTTGAAACGCGTTTTATTGTATTCTTTCCACAGATATGACCTTGACTTCGTGAATTACGGCAAGCCCAATTTTTTACTGCTCATCCGGTGATGAAATATACTTCATCAGTTTTTGAAATCGTTGACACTTCAACATTCGTTTACGATGCGGCAACTTCGAGAAGCCTTTCGCTGATTTGTTATGGTAACTTTTGCACGCAAGTGTGTATTTATACAGTTTTATTCTTATAATACGATCTTTGTAATAGAGATATACTGTAATTTCTTCGCTGTTTATTCTTATTGTTTGTTTTTCTTGTTCTTACACAATGTTGTCAGAACAAACTTTTTACTCAATATATTTTACCCCCTTTTAGAAAGAATAAAGTACACACTTTATTCTTTTACTTACAAAAACAAAGTTAATTTATCTTGGATTAGTTATAACGATTAAAATATTAAAATGTACTTTTTTTAGAATAAGACTTTTTAATTAAATTTGTTTAAAATTACAGGTTGTATTGACAAGAAGAAAAAACTTATCGTCTGTTGTGTAACTTACCATAAGTTACTGTAGAAATACTTTTTACAGTTTTTATTTTTTACGAACAGAGAAGGAACTCATTTCCTAACAATTTGAGAAGAGCAACCACATGGTTACCATCACTACTATGGACTATGGTTACACGTTTTGTGCTGTAATTCTATGAATTTGATGACACCCAAAAAATACGGCTTAAAAATATGTGATCCAACATGGTTGGACATGGTTTAATATTTATTATCAAGTGTCTCTGTACTATGCTATAAACTGTGGTTATAACACAAAAAAGAACAAAATAAAGTAATAAGTCTACTGACAAAAGGAAAATTAAATGGAAAGAGAAAAACATTTTTTAAACTAAAATTTTTTATGTTTTTATTATTTTTTATTCGAAATATTGTATACATACATAGTTTCAAAAACCATTAAAGTTGGAAAATATGTTCATGTAAATTGACCATATTCCCATTGACCATATTTTCTCGTACAAACCAAATTTTTGTTAAATATCCAAAATGATAGAAAAAAAATTAAAAGTGGATTAAAGTAATTTATCTGTAAATATTAATATCCTAAGTTAATAGATAACTTTGTGGAACTGGCTATTCAAGGCTATTAAAGCTTGTGAAAACCAGATTTTAAAGAAGAAGTTAGTTAAAGTTAATGATTTCCCTTAAAAATATTGGTTTTGAAAGTTAAAAAGTTACGCAGGCGAGTATTTATACTGACTCAAATTTTATTGAGTCAATATTCGGTTAATTGAGCACAATATTTTAAGTGTTCAGGCATAATAATATACGCAGTTCAGCTACTTATTCAATACTAATTTGACAGCTGGTAAACAAAACAGCTGGCTGTTTCAACAACATTGTTTTTATTTTGTTTTGTTGTTTTGTTGCTTTTTTGTCATTGTTGACATTTAAGTTGTTAAATATCAACATAAACTGTTCGGTTAATTGTAATATGCTTACTAAACACACTTATGATAGTGCTGCATTTTAGGTTTTACTCAATATTATAATAATGTGTTTATTTATTGCTCAATTATTAATTGAAACTTTATATGAAATATTGAGCTCAATAATGGCGTTTATTGCGATTTACGTAATTAAAGTGGATATTTGAAAACCACATAAGGTTATGTTCTCAACGCATGCAATGCAAATCGTTGCAATAACGAAAACTAAGCTGTAGTAAAATAGAATGGTTTTCTTTAGTGAACTTAATTGATATGACAGCCACAATTCCCTAAACATTCATGTTCATTTAGAACCTTCAATTAGGACTACGACTTTGCTTCTCACAACCCACTTACGTTGTCTGTGTTAATTTTATACATGAGTGGCGGGACCTACAGTTTAAGGTCGACTTCGAACGACAGATTTTTTGAGAAACTTTTATTTACTCTCAGAGTTTTTGCCGGAAATCTGCTGAAAGAAGAAATATTTTTCACATTTCGTTTTGTTGACCCGGTGTTTGAACCGTGGCCTTACGTCTAATAAGCCAACACACTACGTTTGCATACATATTTTTCACTTATACTTTTGTACATTTTATTCCTCGATTTCAATTAAAATATTTTATTTTGGATTTTAGTCCCACTGCTGTTTAGTTTTTTTTTTTTGCAAGGAACACAAAATTCAAAATATATTTTTATACTCCACTTTTCACAAAATGATTTAATAACAATGTGATTTCAATGTTGACAGCCTATTTTATTTAAGTTCGTAAATAAAAAAACTTAATTAATTAAATATGCTAACATACACGATGTTATTAATTAATTGGTTGCAGTTTAAATTGATGGATGGCATGATGTGTAACTTTCATATGTGATTGGATGGAATTTATGCCATCCAATTTTAATCGAGCTCATAAATATTTGAAATAAAATTTAAAAATATTCATTATAATAACACTGTGCGACAAAAAACAAAAAATTTAATACACCCGAGTAACTACATAACCTAACTTGCGCATTTAGTTGAGTAGAACTCAAAAATATCCTTTTTATATTTATCGAACCCCACAAAATTGTTTTAATTGATAAAAACAGTTATTTTCTGGACTTTTCACACAAATTTATTGATTATTTAAATATTTTAAAACCGATTTTGAACATATATGTATTTTTGTATGTATACCTTTAAAACGGTATACATAAACATATTGTTACGAAAATGAAAATGGTGTAATATCGTTTAACATTACAATGAGCCGTTTTCATTTTCGTAACAATATTATAGGTTAGGTTAGTTTAGGTTAGAGGACGTGTACCTATCAGTCAAGACAGGTACAGTACCCGGAGGTCAGATTGACCCATTGTACAACGTCCTAAAGGAGGGAAGGATAGTATAGGGGTAGGATGAAAGGAGGTTATATGGGAAAGGGGGGAGTGGGAAGCGTAGGAATCACACAGATCAGACACAAGAAAAGGATGGGAGAGCGCGACTACACCAATGAAGTCCTAGTCTCTCAACCAGCCTAAGCCACTAATGAATCTGTGGAGAGCCTTGATGTCGGCTCTCGACACAGAATTCAAACTCTCAAAGAAGGGCCAATCAAGGGTCCTCAACCTCAATCTACCAAGGGCTGGGCAGTTACAGAGGAGGTGTTCGATAGTCTCCAACTCCTCCTCATCGCAACACGCTCTGCAATAGTCCGGCTGAGAGCTGCTCCAGATCCCCGTCAGTGACCTAATCTCGCAGTGCCCCGTGATAAAACCGACAAACAACCTTAAGCTGGCCTTATTCAAGCCCAGCAGCCAACGTGTTCTCTTACTGTCTACAGCAGGCCATAGACAACTAGAAACAAAACAACCCGATCCGTTCCCCCAACGCCTCTGCTCTTTCTCCATGACCCATCCATTGATGAGGCCATAGAGGTGACAGGCTGGGGGTCAGGACCAACCATCAAATCGCCTACTGAAAGCGAACCTAGCCTAGCGAGGGCATCCGCCGTCTCATTGCCCGGTATTCCGCTATGTCCCGGAACCCAGCACAGACGGATACGGTCCGGTCCAAAAGTCCTCAGCGACTCATTGCACTCGCGAACAAGCCGTGATTTGCACCAGACCGACGCAATGGCCCTAAGGGCAGCCTGACTGTCAACGAAGATCATGTAAGATTCGGAATCCGAAGCTGGGCCACCAGCAATGGCCTCAATAGTCTTCAAGATTGCGAAAATCTCCGCCTGAAAAACGCTGCAGTCATCATTCAACCAACAATATTATAACTATACAGCTATTTATGTTAATCGCGGTTCGCTTAAATAAATTTAAAGCGGAATCAATCAAAGAAGACTTATACCAAGAATTTTAATGTTTTTGTTTCGGTGGAAACCTTTTTGAAAGTTAAGTTAAAATTTTTCGATTAAACTTTTATATTTAAAAATAAAATGAGAACATAAGGTATATTCTATCCCACAAGTAACACGAATTTGTTCACTAAATTTGATACGAAAGTGATTATAAAGGAATAATATGTAAATCAAGTTCAATATCACAGAATATATTTTCATCACTATGGTACCATATTTTTATTTTAAATAATATTCTACAAAACATCGCAACAATCTTAAAATCTCAACTTTTGTTTACTTTGTTTTTCTATCCTTTTTTTGCGTGCTATGAAATACACTAATTTTACCTTCATGGGCAACAATGGATATTAAAAAATTTGAATTTGAAAGACATTGCCATGGTAATTCATGTCAATGTTAATCAAGTTATTTGACAAAGATGTTCACAAAGTACAAAATTGACAAAAGTTTTTTAGCGGTCTAATATCCGCTCGCATAAAACTGAAGATGAATTTTAATGACATTTTGGATGAATCATTTATCATGCATCATAAGCATGATTACGTACTATGCAATCCTGCCTTATATGACTGTACTTGATAATAGCTTATTCGACATCAGACCTCGATGCAGAGTTCAACTCAAATATCTCAGCAGATTTCTGGCAAAAACTATTGTTCGGAATCGACATTAAACTGTAGGGCATACCACTCATGTATAAAATTAACACAACACAACATGAGTGGTGTGAGAAGCTAGCTCATAATCCTGACTGAAGGATTGTAATGACTAATTATGTATGTTTTATTACCGTTAGTACTCTTAAATCCAGCCATTCATTTGCTCATGTTCAGATTTTCCTTGGCTCATGTCTATGACTAGACTTCATTATATGTTCTTTTTCTATTTACAAGTTACATACATATATACATCATCTTATAATATTGTTACGCTTATACCTTTTTAAATACTTTTAAAATATGAGATCGTTGATTGCAAACAAAATAAAAATAAATTTGTGTTTAGTTTCAATTAAATTCTTTATTGTTCTTTATTATTTCTGAGTGCCACTGTTTACAACTTGATGAATACAATAATAATTTGATTAGTTCTTACTTCTTCTTTACACTTCTGTTCGCGTAAGCACCAGCAATTGCTCGGCAGATCTTTACAACGGCGATCTTCAAACCACGACTGCCCTCTTCACACAAGACCGACCGAATTCTTACTACTGGTTGCCTGCTTTATCTTGCCTTTTTATATCCCACGTAAACAGTCTGATGAAGGTTCTTGAAGTCGAACGTTCGTGGTTTCGCTTTCTTTAGAACTCTACCGCGACTTCATTGTTGTTCGTGTATTTTGTTCTCGTTGCTTGTTGTTGCCTTCTAGCTTACTTGCCTATCCCCTTTTCTTTCATACCGATGTTGTTGGTTTACTTGTAACAAGTTCATTGTATTTGTTTGTGTAGTTTATGCTCATTTTAATGTTAAACGATGATACGCCGTTTCCAGTTTCGTAGCAATATAGTTTCTGTTTAATTCTTAGATCCAAGTAAAGCAAGTAGTTTGTGAAACAGTCACTATTAGCCTCTTTTCATTAAAGGAAAAATTATATCCGTTTTCTCTACGTCTAGATAAAAGAGTTCTTGAATGACTACTGATTTCTAATACCAACAGTAGGAATGCAAAGATAACTTTTCATAGAAACATCTTGTTTTTTAAACTTTCTGCTATAAGAAAACTACAAAATTTGTCTACAAAAGCCATCAGTATTATGAATTTGCGTTACGTTTTTCATAGAAATTATAATTTCTGGCACCATAAAATAGTAAACAAAGCTAGAACATCTTCGTTGCAGGTTGGTTTTTTTTCAAATTAAACTGTCCATTATTGTATATATTTTGTTATGTAATTATCGTATTGTGTTCTCCTCATCACCTTATAGAACCTGAATAGAATAGTTTTTCGTTTCGTCAAAAAAATTGTTTTTAATTTGTTTGCGTTCAGTTTATTGCTCCCTTCAAAAATCGTTGCACTGATACAAAATTGTTGAACCTATAATCAACGGTACACAGAGATGTGTACAACATTTGTAATAACATTTCGAAAAGTACTCGAACTCATACTGATCAACTTTACATCGTCAATGCAGGCAGAAGTTCTAGGGCACATTTTTTAAATGGATGTTTGAACATTCGGGAAGTTTGATTTTCAGAAATTGGCAGTAATGCCTTTGGTTACACAGAAAAGTTCGCAAGGTACCAAAACAAACTCTTGTATATATAATCCACAATTTTTTAACAACTTTGTATTTCTCGATACGTAAATTCCGAAGCAGTTCAAATAGTTCGCGTTCAATTTATAAGTTTGGTTTTGAGATTTTAAAAAAAATTTTAGTAAACAAATGTCTTTCTGTTCTCATAAAAGCAATCGAAAGTACCATAATGAGGACAAAAACATATTTTGGCCGGATTTGACGTCGTCGCATTATGCTAGAATCACGCAGTCTACTTTGAATAGAATTTGTATCTAAAAGCAAAACCCTACCAAATGTCCAACATAGTTACATAATTGGTCACTTCAACGCTGCAGTCAGGATTGCGACCTAGTTTCTAGCATCACTTATATCGACAACGAACTTTTGAGAAACTTTTCATGGCAATTTTATTTACTCTCAGAGCTAGAAATCTGTTGAGAGAATGTCACCGAAGAAATATTTTCTTCATAGTTCGTTTTGTTGATTTGTACTGTTACCTAATATCTAATAAATTAACTCACTACCTACTAGACTACGGCGACTTCATCTAACTGTCCATCAAATAAGGCCAATTGAAACTTTTTGAGCGAGTTTGAAAAGAAATGTTTACTGAAAGAGATACAAACCAAAATATCTTGACTGTCTTTTAATTAAAATTAAAAAAGAGCGTATGAAAATGCACTCAATTGGGATCCAAGAGTACATGCATAAGTCGTCTAAAAATTTATGGAAGGGCAAACGCTGTAGGTTATCAATTTTAACACGTATGAATTTCAAATTCTAAGTTTCAGAATAAACAATTTTATTGATATTAATGTGTCAGTCCATATTTCATTCCGCACACATTACAGTAGAGAGTGAAAAAATATTTAATTGGCTGTTATTACAGTTGTTCCACCAAAGCCACAAAATGTAAATGTTTTGTTACTGAGAATAAATAAGAAAATGATTCTCATTATCAATAAAACATGTTTTCCCCAATGGAATAATTTGTTCATGTTTTTAAACTTTTATGTCGTAACGACCAGAATAATTTTTTCCCTGAACAAATTTATGTTAATCACCGATGAATCAGAAACAGATTCTATGTTTGTGGGTAGCACAACATGAAAACATCTAAAAAATGTACAGAAAAATGGCTTGTGTTTTTCTTTTTTTTTCATTGTCATTTTCATTTTCGAATTTTTTTAGATTGTTGTTTCGTATTCGGACCTTAAATGAAACTTCTACATTTACGCTCCAATAAAGGTTCTTAAAACTTTCTGTCAATTCTAGAAATGTGTACATATTGATTTTGTAATCAAACGGTTTCAAACGGTGTAGGTTAGGTTAGGTTAAATGACGTGTACTTGTCAATTAAGACAAGTACAGTACCCGGAGGTCGAATTGAACCATTGTACAACGTCCTAGCTTCTCACACCACACAATTTGTGTGTGTTAATTTTATATATGAGTGGCGGGACCTACAGTTTAAAGTCGACTCCGAACGACAGACTTTTGAGAAACTTTTCATGGCAATTGTATTTACTCTCAGAGTTTTTGCCAGAAATCTGCTGAGAGAAAGTCGCCGAAGAAATACTTTCTCATATTTCGTTTTGATTAATTTGTTTGCGTTCAGTTTATTGTTCTCTTCAAAACTCGTTGCCCGGATACCAAATTGTTGAACCTATAAACAACGGTATACAGCGATCTGTACAACATACGTAACAACATTTGGAAAAGTACTCGAACTCATACTAGTCACTTTACATCGTCAATGTAGTCAGAAGTTCTACGGCATATTTTCTAAATGCATGTTTGAAGAGTCGCCATGTTTCATTTTCAAAAAAATGGCTGTAATACCTTGGATTGCACAAAAAGCTCGCAAAGTTCCAAAACAAACTCTTGTACATATAATCCACAATTTTTTAACAACTTTGTATTTCTCAATACGTAAATTGCAAAAGAGTTCAAACAGTTCGCGGTCAATTTACTACTTTGTTTTTAAGGTTTTATTCTAAGGTAAGGTAAAATAATGAAATATGGCCTGTTTTTCATTCCTCATCAAGTTTATGTAAACAAATGTCTTTCTGTGCTTACAAAAGCAATCGAAAGTACCATAATGAGGACAGAAACATATTCTGGCCGGATTTGACGTAGTCGCATTATGCTAGAATCACGCAGTTTACTTCGAATAGAATTTGTACCTAAAGAGCAAAACCCCACCAAATGTCCAACATACTATATTTACATAATTGATCATTTTAACCCTGTAGTCATGATTACGACCCAGTTTCTAGCATCACTTACATCGACTCTGAACTTTTGAGAAAGTTATCATGGCAATTTTATTTAGTCCCAGAGTTTTTGTCAGAAATCTGTTGAGAGGATATATCGTCTTGTTGGAGATGTCTGACTTGGGGTTTGTACCGTGGCCTAATATCTAATGAGTTAACTTACTACCTGCTAGACTACGGCGGCTTCAACAACTAAGGCCAATTGGGCTTTTAGGGCGAATTTGAAAAGAAATGTTTACAGAAAGAGATACAAAATATCTTGACTGACTTTTAATTAAATTTTAGAAAGGGCATAGGCAAATGGACTCAATTGGGATACAAGAGTCCATGCATAAGATGTCTCAAAATTTATGGAAGAGCAAACTCTGTGGCATAACCTGTAGGTTATCACTTTTAACACATATTTATTTCAAGTTCTTAGCGTCAGAATGAACAATTTTATTGCTACTAATGTGTCAGTCCATATTCCATTCCGCACACATTACAGTAGAGAGTAAAAAAATATTTTATTGGCTGTTATTGCAGTTGTTCCACCAAAGCCACGAAATGTAAATGTTTTGTTACTGAGAAAACATAAGAAAATGATTCTCATTATCAATAAAACATGGTTTCTCCAATGGAATAATTTGTTCATGTTTTTAGTCTTTTATGTGGTAACGAACAGAATAATTTTTTCCCCTGAACAAATTTATGTTAATCACCCACGAATTTGTCATGTATACAGATTCCATGTTTGCAGATAGCACAACATGAAAATGCCTAAAAAATGTACAGAAAAATGTCTTTTATCTTCTTTTTTTATTTTCATTCTCGCATTTTTTTAAATTATTCATATTCAAACCTTAAATGTTTGAGCGGACAACAGACGCTCTTTAAACTTTCTGTCAATTCTAGAAATATGTATTGATTTTGTAATCAAACAGTTTCAAACGGTTTAAAGGAAAGAAATTGTGTTTATGCTAACTGGTATGTCATCCAAAACATACATACATACATACATAATTGGTCATTACAACCCTTCAGTTAAAATTACGACTTAGCTTGTCACACCACTTATGTCGTGTGTGTTAATTTTATACATGAGTGGTGGGACTTACAGTTTAAAGTCGACTCCGAACGACAGATTTTTGAGAAACTTTTCATGGCAATTTTATTTACTATCAGAATCTTTGCCAGACATCTGCTGAGATGAAGTTGCGGAAGAAATTTTTTCATATTTCGTTTTAGTGGTGATGTCTGACCTGGGGTTTTCAACCGCGGCCTCACATCTAATAAGCCAGACAATCTATAAAGTTATGGTGTAATCTCATCTCACCCAAAATCTTGTTAGGCAAGACACAGACAAATTGGCGAAACAAATAAAATATAAAAAGTTTAATTAACCCTTTCATGCCCGATGTTGCCTATAGGCAACATTGTACATTTTTGTTCATAAATTCCGTAATTTTTAATTTTTTTTAAAAGATTTTTTTTATGCAAACAAGCTTGATTAAAAACGTATAAAACCAGAATACGTAGGACTCTGAATTTAATATCACTTCATATTTAGGCCATGACTAACAAACACATGTCCTTTTAGTTTTAGCTCTGGCCCAAAAAATTCGGGCATGAAAGGGTTAATAACTATAAAGGAATAAATAAAGAGACATTTTTCTATTCATCAACTGCATCAGCATATCTCATAGTTAGGTTTAACAAACTTTCTTGGTCATATTTTTCGATTCGAAGGTATATCTGGTCAATCATTAAAGTTTGAAACGAAACATTTACACAAAACTAAACAAATAAAAACTACCACTTGTGAGGTAATATGTTTGACTTAAAATATTCGCCCATTTATTTGAGTATTCATCCTCGAATGAAGCATATTAATGTGTATCTGACGTCATTTGTGTAATATACAATGCTTTCAAAATACAACATCAAATATAAAGTGTTTTAAGGACTACAATTCAAATGTTTAATCATTTATCATGTATCATTATCGGTATCCAACACACACGTTAATAAAAGTCGCCGTAGTCTAGTAGGAAGTGTGTTGGCTTATTAGACGCAGAAGCCTGGGTTCGAGCCCCAGGCCAGGCATCAAAGACAAAATACAAAAAGTATTTTTTCGGCGACTTCCTCTCAGTAGATTTCTGGCAAAAACTCTGAGAGTAAATAAAAATTGCCATGAAAAGTTTCTCAATAAATAAAAATTTGTCGTTCGGAGTCGACTTTAAACTGTAGGTCCCACCACTCATGTATAAAATTAACACACACAACATAAGTGGTGTGAGAAACTAGGACGTTGTACAATGGGTCAATTCGACCTCCGGGTACTGTACTTGTCTTAATTGACAAGTACACGTCCTCTAACCTAACCTAACCTAATAAAATTATCAACAATAGCACAGAATTTAAATTTGAAAAATAACGAATTTCATTAAATCTGGGCAAAAGCGTAGAATAATTTTACTTTTAATAAAAAAATCATTTACCGTTTTATGGAGTTCGTATAACGTAAAATGCTTATATGAGGGCTGGTACTGAGCTTTATTTTGAACAATTGAGCAATTCACACGACTTTGTATCGTGTATGTTGTATTGAAAACACTTTTTTTTTGTGAACGCTCAACGCTATGCTGTATTGTGTATTTCATATTCCAAACGTCAAAAAGCGATAGGAAGAAGAAGACCAATATTCATAATTTGATTTTCTAGCAGCAAAATGAGAAATATTGCGGGAAAAAGGAAATTAATTAATTATCTGTGCGAAAAATTTAATTTTGAAATGTTAATTGTTGACTCAAGTTGCATAGAAAATATTTTGTATTTTTAGTCTTATTCTTTATTATTGGCATTTACATAAATTGATAGCACAAGACCAACACAGTCTCTAAAAACAAATTTAAAAAATTTGTATATGTGTATCGGATTTTTATATGAAAATTATCAACAACAAGCATACACTACGAATATTTTATATTCGTCCAACAACACAATGAATACAACGATACAACGGCTTGTGTGAATCGGCCAATTTTTTTTAATTTAATCAATTAAAAAAGTTAAATTCTCATACATCATTGATATGGAGAAACAATTAGTTCTTCTTAATAACTTAAAGGCGTAAAATTTTTATTTCATACTGTAATCGTTTGATTTATGGTTTACAAATTTTTATTCTTCTTTTAACTTCGATTTGTGTCGTCATTTAATTTACGTCATCTTAGATGTTTAGCCAATTTTTGTTGTAAAACTAGTTGGGGATAGTTGGAAAAGAAAAGTTCCAAAATAATTTAAATGAGTAATTGATGAGAGTGAATGTACTACTTACAACCAATGCAGTAATTTAGTACTTCTATCAGTACTTTTTCATATCAAAAATACCGCAGTACCCCCGCGACGCTTTCAGTACCTTTTTATTATTACATATTTTATGTCTTGCGCTTTTCAACAACTAATGCATTAGCAACAGGTTCAACGCAATGCTAAAATTTTGCTTTAGCCCCGATTAGTCAAACGTCCATGGAAGGTATTTTCGTTTTTAGAATACGAAAAGCAATGAAAACGCTTGCCAAACCGTAATGCAATTTCAGCAAGCATTTACATTTCTCTTCATATGCTGTAAACGAACGTATGTTCTATTACCTTCCGACGGTGTTTTACTAAACGGGACTTTTACGTTTTGTTACGTATTATTATATTAAATTTTAATAAATAAATAGTCTAGTAGGTATTGTGCTGGCTTACTAGACGTGAGCCTACCATTCAAACCCCTCAGTTTTCACTCCATACTTAAATAAAAGCGGCAAATTTACATCATTTACATTCAAAGTTTTATTATTCCAATTTTTCTTGTATTAATATCTGTTGTATTTTGCAATCGACTTCAATATTAAATGCTCTGTCTTCCGAATTTCAGATTGCAATGTGTTGCCGATGCGTTGCTTATGGGCATGACAAATTTTGGCAGCTAAAAAACACTTACCGCGCTTATTTAGAGAAGGTTGTAAGCAAATCTGAAATTTTGAAATGGTGCTGAACTATAACTGAAAAAGTACTTTTTTGCATCAAATGGTACTTTTGTTAAAGATACATACATGCATACATAATTGGTCATTATAACACTTCAATCAGAATTACAACCTAGTTTCTTACACCACTTATGTTGTGTGTGTTAATTTTATACATGAGTGGCGGGACCTACAGTTTAATGTCGACTCCGAAAGACAGATTTTTGAGAAAGTTTTCATGGCAATTTCGTTTACTCTCAGAGATTTTGCCAGAAATCTGCTGAGAGGGAGTTGCTGAAGAAATATTTTTTCATACTTTCGATTTGATGTCTGACCTGGAGTTTGAACCGTGGCCTTACGTCAAGCCAACACACTACCTACTAGACCACGGCGGCCATGCGAACCGCCGCATGCGAACGCACCTTTTCTGATTTATTAGTTGTCTCATTTAACGCTGTTTCATTTAGGGCTGGAAATTATTGGAATGTATCCCCCGCGTTAAGCAGGGTCTTAGTGTATAAGATAAAACTGGAATAATCTTATACCTAATGTCTAATTATACTTGTGAGCCACTGTATATGCTCATAATTTTAATAAAGACTCAAATATTTTTTTTTTATTTGTATACCAAATTTTGGAGCTGTTCTTAAAGAAATACAGAAATTATGAATTTTTAGAAAGAATTGGCCATTGTGCAACGTATGTAACGGTCGTAAGGTGACTTCTGACGTTTTCTAATTTCTACATTATTCAAGAATTTTTTTTATAAGATGGCGCAGGTTGTATTTACATGACCATCACCTTGCAATGGAAAAAAATTACACACGTAAACACTTAATTAAAATAAGATTACAGTGGAACCCGTACATGGTACCGTAAATTTACCACTAATTTCTTCAACTTTGTTTTACTTGTTGAGGATAATTGTTTATTTTCCTTTTGTTAATTTCCCTAGGGAATGTACGAGTATATGTATTCGATTATGTAATTCATATTTCATTCTCGGCCAAAGATAAAGTGTGTAAGTTTATCACTGTGAAATCTGAATGCATCAAGTTGCTCTGTGTATGTATATAGTTTCTTCCTATTTATGTGTGTATGTATGTTGAAAGAGCAGAGTATATATGCGTGCAAGTAAGTTTAGAAGTTTGTTGTATATGTTGACTTAAGGATAATATTACGAAAATGTAAAAAAATTGAATTCCATTTCAAGAAAAGAGGAGAAGAAAAGCAACTCCTGGCGTTAATGTTATATTTTGCATACATTACATGTAAGACATTACATGAAAGAGATGAAAAAGAGGAAGCATACTTTTTCTTTTTTGAAAATGTTATCCCTTGTGTTTAGTAGAATATCCCTTAAGATCAAGCACTCCATTTAACCCATTTGGAAATGAATGTAGAATTTTGTTTAGTGTTTTCTGGTGGCACCATGGGCAAGTTTTTCGGTTGACTTTTGTTTGAGGTTTAGTGATTACGTAACCGTTCTTTCAAATGATCTCCTAAACACTCTCTTTAAGTCATATCGGGACTTTGACTTTGTGCAAGAGTATTAAGCCTGTGGGGACTTTTTTTTTGTCAAAATATATTGCCGTACTAAGACTTTTGCTGTACACTGTATACTGGCATTGAACACTCTGCTCAGCTTATTAAGCACATGATGTATAGGGTGGGCCATATATCGGTTTATGTCTTATGTCATTCTATTCTGTCACAAAAATTCCAAAAAAAAATATTATATCCATTGAACGTAATGAATCGATTTACGCTTCTTTTTCGATTCGTTAGTTGGGCAAACAAGAAACTGCACGATGATGTCGATTTTGCCAAAAAAAAACCATCTTTTCGGATGAAGCACATTTTCATCTTGTTGGGTTCGTTAGCAAGCACAATTTCCATATTTGGGGCTCACAAAACCCACACGTGGTCTTACGGAAGCCAATTCATCCATGACGAACAACTGTTTGGTGCGAATTGTGAAGTGGAGTGGAGGCTTCATTGGCCCATTATTTCTTTGAAAATGAGGACAGCGTAACCATTACGGTCAATAGAGAGACCTATCGCACCATGATAACCAATTTTTTCCAACCCGCTCTTCATGGTGTTGATATGAACGATGTTTGGTTTCAGCAGGATTTTTTGCGTCAAATATTTGTTGTCCATTTAATTAGCCGAAATGGTGATATCAATTGGCAGCCAAGAAGCTGCGATTTGACACCGTTGGACTACTTTTTGTAGAACGCCGTTAAAGGAAAGTGTTATGCCGACAAACGAGAGACAATTGAGCATTTGAAAGCCAACATTCGTGTTGCCATGGCCGAGATAGGTTAGGTTAGGTCGGAGTGGTAGCTCTGATATCACAAAGCTCACTTGAGCACGCATAGCGGCCCGTTGTGATGCCACACGTGAACGCAGTCCCTGTACTAACCAAGTTCCACCAAAATCAGGGAAAAGGAAGAAGTTGGTCAGCGCAAGGGGTGCACAACAAAAGCACGAAAAACCAGCCAGAAAATTTGATTAACGAAGCTATATCCTTGATGTCAATAGATGATAGCTCCGTTAAGCTAACAAGGAATGGGGAGCCAAATAACCTATATCTACTCTACACTTAGCAAGAGACGGGCACTGGCAAAGAAAGCGAACAACAGTCCCCGGGACCTGCATCCACGGCAGAAGTCGTTGAAAGGGAGCCTCATTCTTTCCGCGTGTCTACCCATGACGCAATGACCTGTAAGCACGGCCACTGTAGTCGAGATGACATCACGACCAAGACCAAGTAATCGGTTGGTACGCCTTCTATCCATCTTGGGCTAAGGTGAGTCTAGCGGTGGAGCAGGACTCCTCATTGACCCAGAATAAGTTGCCGTGCCGAAAGAAACTCTGCGCAATGGTCAACTTGACCGAGGCAAATGGCATACCCAATTCAACAGAAGAGGATTCCGGAAGGAGCGCACCAGCTCTGGCGATTGTGTCCCGGAATTTCACTATGCCATGGGACCCACACGAGAGAGACACTGGTGAAGCGCCCCGAGAGAAGGTCGAGACAGCGGCGACATTCCCTAACGATCCTAGAGTTAATCACGAAACCCGATAGAGATCTTATCGCGGCCTGACTATCAGAAAAGATCGAGTCGAGAGTGAAAGGAGCATCGTTGACGAGGATCCAGTAAGTAGCCCGGTAAATTGCCATCACCTCTGCCTGAAACACACTGCAGTAGTCCGGCAGACGGAGAGTAATATTTAGGTCCAGTTTCCCAGAGTAGACACCGCTTCCAACCCCATTATCGATTATGGAGCCGTCGGTATATATATCAAGGACTTCCGGGGGGACGACCGTATTAGGATTGCAGTCATCCCTACTTGGAATGAGAGGGTGGAAACATCTGTCAAGACAATATTCAGCAGGGAAATAGTCCATGTTCACAGGGGCCACTGGATCAACCTCCAGAATAGTGGAGTGACCAGAAGGTACAATGTGCCAACGAGAGAAAGCATTAAGTCTAGTCGCAGCAAACTTGGCTACCTGCTTAGCGAGAAGCACAGTAGGAAGCCAGTTTAGCATTGCGAACAAGGCTTTCGTGGGGCACCAGTTATATAAATGGCGGCAGAACTTCTGACATTGTCAAGAAGTCTGACGTTGTGCTGTCTGTTCAGAGCAGTCCACCAGAAAGCTACACCGTATAAGAGGTTGGGTTCGTTGACCGAAGAATATATCCAACCCATGATCCTTGGGCGAAGACCCCATCTGGTTCCGACCGCTCTACTACAGCAGTAAACAGCACATGCCGCCTTGCGTGCAAAAAGAATCGTATCGGTCTTAGAGGGCATAATAGACAGATGGTCGAGATACTCAGAGAGGTACTGTAAGGCCAGCAGCTGCAGCCATATGAATGAAACAATATTTCATATACTATGTATGTATCTATGTATGTATACATAAAAGTTGAACTTTTAATCAAAACTCATAGCTTTCTTAACATATAGGTTTAAACGCATATAACACTAAATTGTATGTGTATGAGTTTTGATTTAAAGTAAAAATTTTTCAGCCATTGTAAAGGGTCTTTTTATAGAGGTATAGAACTTTAAGTTGGCATTACTTTTCAAGATGGCGACCGATTTAACAGCTGTCAAGTGATTTATTCTCAGTTTGGTTTGGCAATTCATCATGAATAGACTCACGCCTGAACAACGCTTGCAAATAGTGCAATTTTATTTCGAAAATAATGGTTCTGTGCGGAAAACGTATCGCGCACTACGTCCATTTTATCGTCGACAAAATCGTCCATCAGAGAAGTTAATTCGATTAACCATGGAACGTTTTCGCACCACGTTTACTCTTATTGATAACTCGCATCCCCAGAGACGCTGTACGGTGCGTACAGAAGAAGCTATTGCTGCTGTAGAGCGTAGCATTGAGGAAGACCCGAATGAGTCCATCCGCCATCGAGCACAGGAATTGGATCTGTGTCCATCCACTTTATGAAAGATTTTGTGGAAGGATCTTGGTTTGCGTGCTTACAAAATCCAACTCGTGCAAGAATTGAAGCCAAACGATCATCAAGTAAGGCGTAGATTCGTCGAATGGGCCCAAAACGAGATTACCGTTGTTCCCGATTTTCATAAGCGAATTTTGTTTAGCGATGAAGCACACTTCTGGTTGAATGGCTACGCCAACAAACAAAACTGCCGCATTTGGAGTGAAGGTAATCCTCAAGTGTATGTGGAAACACCGCTACATCCAGAAAAACTGACTGTTTAGTGAGCTTTATGGGCTTTATGGGCTGGTGGAATCATTGGTCCGTACTTTTTCAAAAACGATGGTGGCCAGAACGTTACAGTCAATGGTGATCGGTATAGAGCCATGATTACTAACTTTTTCATTCCTGAATTGAATAACCATGATGTCCAGGAGATGTGGTTTCAACAAGACGGCGCAACATGTCACACAGCTCGTGCCACAATAGATTTATTGAAAGACACGTTTGGTGACCGCCTAATTTCACGTTTTGGACCTGTGAATTGGCCTCCAAGATCTTGTGATTTAACACCGCTAGACTACTTTCTGTGGGGCTATGTAAAGTCATTGGTCTATGCGGTAAAGCCACAAACGCTTGACCATTTGGAAGACAACATTCGCCGTATTATTGCCGATATACGGCCACAAATGTTGGTAAAAGACATCGAAAATTGGACGTCCAGATTGGACTACATCCGCGCCAGCCGTGGCGGTCATATGCCAGAAATCATATTTAAAATGTAATGCCACAAGATTATCTTTCGGATAAATAAAATTCATGTCAATCGAATAATCCATCGTTGTTTTATTGCAACTTAAAGTTCTACACCTCTATAAAAAACACCCTTTACTTCAATTTTGATGGAAATATTGTTGGATAGACATAAATTCTTTAAAAAAAAATTATGGCAAATTATATTACAAAATATATTGGATTGTTTGTTTTTTCATAATGGACCATTGGGTAGTATGATGTACACTTAATTCTCTCCTTTTTTGTTGTATCATTAAATAATATTTCTATGTTTTTCTTTCTTTGCGTGATTGTGATCTGTCCTCCTGTTTTGCTGTTTACCTACAAATAGTTTCTGATGATTTTTCGTGTTTTTTATATTTTTTATATGGTTTCTGCTAATCTAACATATTGTTACATTTTTACCTTTTTAAAAACGTTTAAAATATGCGTTCGTGGATTGCTAACAAAATAAAAATAAATTTGTGTTTAGTTTTAATTAAATTCTTTATTGTTCGCACAATTTTATGTGCCACAACTGTGTGTTCACAACTTGATATATTCAACAATAACTGCTTGTTCGCTATTGTTCTTTGCTTACAGCGCAGATCTTTTGAATGGGGATCTTCAAACCACGACTGTTTTCTTCAAACGCAACGCGTCTTCACACAAGACTGACTGAATTCGTACTACTCGTTACCTGATCTGTTTTGTCTTTTTATATGTCCACCAGAAAGCTACACCGTATAAGAGGTTGGGTTCGTTGACCGAAGAATATATCCAACCCATGATCCTTGGGCGAAGACCCCATCTGGTTCCGACCGCTCTACTACAGCAGTAGTGCAGTAAAATGAGCTAAAGCTACACAAACAAATACAACGTACTTGTTACAAGTAAACCAATAACATCGGTATGAAAGAAAAGGGGATAGCCAAGTAGGCGAAAAGGCAATAACAAGCAACTTGAACAATATACACAAACAACAATGAAGTTGCGATAGAGCTCTCTTGAAGGCGAACACACGAACATTCGATTTCAAGAACCTTCATCAGGTTGATTACGTGGGCATATAAAAAGGCAAGACAAAGCAGGCAACGAGTAGTAAAAATTCAGTCAGTCTTGTATGAAGACGCGTTGCGTGTGAAGAGAACAGTCGTGGTTTGAAGATCGCCGTTGAAAAAATCTGCGTTGTAAGCAAAGAAAAATAGTGTACAAGCAATTATTGTTGTATTCGTCATGTTTTAAGTAGTGGCACACAAAAGTAGTGCGAACAATAAAGAATTTAATTGAAACTAAACTCAAATTTATTTTTATTTTGTTTGCAATCAACGAGCTCATGTTCTAAACGTTTTTAAAAAGGAAAAAAAGTAACAATATTCTACTTTATTTGGCAACAAAAATATTTTCATTTCCTTGCTACTGAGTGTTGCACTGTTCAGCCATTAAATCCTTTTATGTTTTTTTTTTTAATTATAAATAAAAAAGATCAGGTACTAGCACGTGATATGGATATTGTTTAATCATAACAAACTAACTAAACAAGACTAGTATGGTTTTCGATAACGATGACATTAATATTGAATGTGACATTAAACCTGGACGTGTTTGAAAAGTTTTCATCGTGAAAACTGTTTCTGCATTCGCAACACGTTTGATGAAAATTTAAATAAAATATAAAGACACTGAAAATTTTGTTGGGTTTTATTTTGTTGCATTCACAATAAACGCAATGCAGAAGAACAGAAAGTAAATATTTAAGTGATATTCCTCCAAAGCTATAATGGAAGCTTTGCTGTTTTAGCTAGATTTGCAATATGAGAACTGGACCCCTTTTATCTATGGAATGTGAAGTTTGATTAGAGGTCAAAGCAGAATGTTAAATTCCTTCTGAATTGCACGGTTATGTCCTTTGTATGTAGTTTCCAAAGTGTTATTCCGAAATTATTTACATTTTATCAAGATTAACAAACAAAGTTTAGAGACAAAGTAACGTCCAAATCCTTAAGACTTGTGCTTAAAAGCGAAACGAATCAGGTCTTTGCTGAAATTAAACCAATGTGATACGGTATATTCCGGCCTACGGGGACCATAGCTGAATCCTACCGGACGCGCCCACAGGTTGCGGATAGTGGAAACTCCCAATAGATATATTGGGAAGCTGCGAATCAAATAAGCAGTCGCGGACAGCTCAGCGGATCTGGGGGGAGAGTCTCGGAGGTCGACGAGGCGAGCCTTTGGCGCCTGTAAAATATCCAATATAATAAATTACTATTGCAGTGTCTGTTTCCACATTGGGCGGCTGCAAACAGCATCTGTTTTAAACCCTTCAGAAGGCAACGGGAAACCACTGAAGTATACTTCCCTTGAAAATCATACAATATCAACAATACAAATCTGAATACACGGCCCTCAGTCTCCGGCCAAACGAGGGTGCTAAGAATCCCCGGAGGTAAAAGTAACCAAAAACTAAACATTGGAACATAGATTCTCCGAACTTTATACGAAGTCGGTAAATCAAACAACACAATTAATGAAATGAATCGACTTAAGATTGATATACTAGGTGTCAGTGAAACCTGGTAGACAGAGTGCGGCGTTTTTGAATCCCAAAATGCTACAGTCCTGGAAGTATGGAAGGGATACACAGAAGAGGTGTAGGCATTATTGTCCAAGAAAACATTGCAGCCTGTGTGATTGGATCTTTTCTAATGTCAGAAAGGTCTATGATGATAAAAATCTCAGCAAAGCCCCTGAATTTAAACATTATACAAGTATATGCCTCTACATGTGATGGAAATAGCGACGAGGTTGAACATTTCTATGAAAAAATAAGTCAACTACTAAAAATTACGAAAACACATGAAATAACAATAATTCAATGCCAAAGTGGGTAATGATGAAGTAGATGGTGGAACAGGAAGATATGGACTCGGTGAAAGAAATGAAAGGGGAGACCGATTAATTCAATTCTGCCAAGAATTTAAGATGACTTTAACCAACACATTATTCCGATTACATCGCAGACGACTCTACACATGGAGATCATCATTAGACAACAGAAGGAATATCGTTCGTAATCAATTTGATTATATACTGATCAACAGTAGATTTAAAAATTGTGTGACCACAATTGACCGGAGCGTATAGAAGGACATCACCTGCAGTTCTATTAGATGAAAACAATCACCCAATTTTCGAAGCATCCCACATAAAGAATCGATGGAAAAACTATATTGAATAAATATTCACGGACGTCCAACGCTCCAGATATGATCACAGTTTAAGTACTGATATTGAGGGAACCCCAATTACCAAATCCGAAGTGGAATACGCTATTCAAACACTAAAAGATAAAAAAGCAACAGGACCTGACGAAATTCCTTCTGAAATTTTAAAACTTTAATAGATGGAGACAACATCTCACTCATTGTACGACTGTTTAATCATGAATATGATACTGCTCAATACCCCAACGATTGGTTAAAATCGACCTTCATTGCGATACCAAAAAAATCTAATGCCAAAAAGTGTTGTGAATACAGGCTTTTAGCTTTATGTGCCACATCTTAAAAATATTTCTAAGGGTAATACACATGAGAATATACTCCAAACGTGAAAGTGCTATGGGGAATCACAATTCGGCTTCAAGGAAGGTATTTGTACCCGAGAAGCCTTATTATCGATCCAAGTACTGAATAGAAAAAGGAATAGAAGAAAAAGAAATTAGATGCATCCGAAATTTATACTGGAACCAAACTGCAAGAATTCAAATAATTGGTGAACTCCGACGAAATTCCAATATCGAAAGGTGTCAGGCAAGGATGCATACTATCACTGCTCGTCTTTAACATATACTCCCAACAAATATTTCATGAAACAATAGTATGAGAAATAATTGGCATAACGGTACAAGGCAAAATTATAAATAATGTACGCTATGCAGATGATACCACCATTATTGCTAGCAGTACATCGGGACTACAACAACTTCTAGGCAAACTCACGTACACAAGTGAATCATATGACCTCAAAATAAATATAAAAAAGACAAAATACACGGTTGTAAAGCGAAAACATGGCATAAATGAAACAACATTAAAAATTAAAAATGAAATAGTCGAACGAGTAAAAAACTTTAAATATCTTGGCGTTTTAATAAACGACCAATGGAACACATCTAACGAAAATAAGCGTCGTGTGGAGATTGCCAGAGACACATTTTTTAAATATAAAAACATACTTACAAACCACGAACTATGTCTCGCAACGAAAATAAGATTTGTCAAATGTTATATATGGTCTATATTATTATATGTAGTAGAGACCTGGACCATCAAAAATGCAGACGAGAAAAATATGGAGGCATTTGAAATGTGGATATATCGACGAATTTTGAAGATACCCTATACTACCCACATAATAAACCAGGAATTTCTGAGACGACTGAATATCGACAGATAACTACTGAAAACGGTCAAAAGAAGGAAAATCGCATATTTGGGACTTCTAATGAGTCATGATATAAATAATTCGGTTTTTTATATCATACTTCCAATAGAAATTTCATTACTTACATTTTTAAAATTATTAATTACTAAATTTTGCTTTAGATTTTATAAAAATACATTGAAATACTTAACGAAAATCAACATAACAAGTTAACTTTACCCCATTAATGATTGGATAGAAATAATTTATTCAAAGCAAACGATTTATATGTGTGACCAATTTCTTAATATGATAAGAAAATATAATAAAAATTACTCGACATAATGACTTAATCCTTGAATATTTTTTTGTCTTTATTATTTTGTTAATCACTCGAGCGTATGATTAATATTAATTGGATACCACTTCATCGATAATATTAGTCATACGTCTCTGCTGTAAATATACTTCGTTATTAACATACGAAACATTTGGGGTATTCACACGGCGCCATAGTCATATATCATAAAATAATAACACGAAAAAATATGACTGCTGTGAGCAACCCTCATAAGTTAGTTTCCTATTTCAAATTTGAGTCAGCTGATAAAAGAAAAATACAATTATAAAAAATTACAAATATTTTTAATTAAAACTGCCAAAAACAAGTCAAAAAACTGAAATAATAACAGGTTTGTGCGGAAAATACATATTGGACATTATTATGTATGGCTGATTGAAGTAAATAGGAAAAAAATAATTATATTTTTACATTTAAATAAATCTCTTTCAAGGTGATGATGACGATGAAGAACAAATAAATGAAATGTTCTTAACAAACGTCGCTAGTTTGCTCATTAATCGCAGAAGCATCCACCTTGGAGTTTCAAAATACAATAAGTGGAACCAAAACGTGTAAAAAATGTTTGACGACAGCCGGTTTAATCAAATGATTAGGGTTCGGCCAGAGGAATTTGTGAATATACTGAACTTGATTAAAGACGATGATGTGTTTAACACAAGTCCAATTGATGTTCAGTTAAAAATCGTACTTTATCTGTTGCGATCCTCTGGCGATGGACTTTCAACACGAAAAGTAGCTACCCTCTTTGGAGTGGGTGACGGAGGCACAATACAAAAGGTCACAAAACGTGTTTTTAGAGCAATTTTAAATTTGAAAGAAAAATTCTTAAGCTGGCCTAATGCAGAAGAACGACAACAAATTCTGTTGGCAACGAAAGACGAAATGCCTGGTTGCGTAGGGTATATAGACGGCTCTGAAATAAAATTATCTGAAGCACCTGTCAAACACCACGAGTTATTTTTTTCTCGAAAACGCCAATATGCCGTTAAAATTCAAGCAGTTTGTGACTATAAATTACGAATAAGACAACTAACAATAGGTTATCCAGGTAGCATACATGACGCAAAAATTTTTTTAAACTCTCCACTAGCAAAACACCCTGAACGATTTTTGTCGCCACCGCAATGGATTGCTGGTGATAGCGCTTATCCCCTAGTCATTTTTGTTGACGCCTTTTAGAGGAAACAGCATCGAACATTCCAAAGCTGAAAGGGATCTCTACAACAAACACTTTTCTAAATATCGAGTTCGCATTGAGAATTGCTTTGGTATTTTAATAGAGAAATTTTTTGTTTAGTTATGACAAAACAATAAACACATCACAAAGGTGTTATTTTATGAATTTTTTCTTTGAAGCACAACAACAGTTTTTTTAAACTATCATAAAACTTTAGTATTTTATGACAATAAGACTAGATAGCACACCGTGTGGATACCCCAATTATATTATTACATTTAAAATTATTGATAATTATTATATTTTATTTATTCTATTTATTGATGAGAATATTGGTATTATTCGACTATACCGGAATTTTTTTTGAGCCCAATACTCAGGAGATTACCCCTATTCATGCGTTGGAATACAGGAAAGATAGTTTGTAGAAAAAAGAAAGGAAAAAGGGGTAGTGTATGACAATTACTTTTTAATGACCACTGTATATATTAGAGGCCTGCCACACAACCATAGCTGCCAAATTTGACGTTTTATCGTCATTATGACGATTTTGTGCCCCAAAAATATCACATTGACGATTGGACGATATATGCCCTTATTTTGGCGATTTTTGCAAATTACAAATTAACATCATATTCTTTACTTTAGTACATTAAAAGCCATTTTAAGCTTTGTATTTGCTTTGCAATTGTTACGATTGCAAATTTAGGTTAGTAGTAACGAGGAGTGAAGTATAATATTTTTAAGCTATTTGCGAACACCTGTGATGATTTTTCTGTATTTTATACCTTTTTCATCACTTAAAAGCCAAAAAATTGCAACCTCTGTATGTAGGGAGTTCCATATACAAATAGTCCGACTAAAGAACGAATTTTGTCTGTGATGCAGTGTGCGATCCACTGGCCAATAGACCACAAACGGAGGTGCACACCGAGAAATGCGAGTGTCACATGATTCTCGATAATAAGTCGCCTTATTTCGCTCGAGCAAAAAACGTTGTAATAGCGATAGAACAGTGAAACACAAGCCACTTTGCAATGATGCTCCAAAGAATCAATAGAGTTGGATACCCTACCGTCATTAACGAGTAACTTCGCCTTCTCCTGTACGCGGTCGAGAAGTCTCAAAATAGACGTTGAGGTACCGACCCATACATAAGACTAGTATTCCATACTCTTTCGGATATAAGTGGTGTAAATAGTAAGAAGATCAGATGAACTGAAGTATTTCTTGCATTGGCTTAAGAAGCTAAGGCACTGAAAAATGTGTCGTTTCCAGAGAAAATCGCGCTGAATTTTCATGCTTTTCAGAGCTTCTGACTTCCTAATATTTATATCATCCATAGATATAGATGATGCAATATTATTGCTGCGCTTATGTGTCAATAAACAACACTGGGCTAGATTGTTTAAACCTTAAATAATTTTATCCTGAAAATGATATAAAATTTCTCCATTTTTATAGAAAAAAAATTAGAAAGTGGGAGATTTTAATTTCCAGCCTAAATTTATTAAGAAATATTAGAATGTGATCTTCAGCTAATGTAGAGAGAGTATTAACCCAAGTTAATTTAAAAAATAAATATTATTTAAAACTTAGCAATCGTAACTGCTTAGACTTTAATATTATATCTGATTTGATTAAAATGCTTAATTCACATATAATAATATATGTATATGTGGCGCCCTGTTCTTAGCAAGGATCCTGTTTTTTACATCGAGTACCGCGTAGTTTTGGTTACTCGACTACTTTTTAACTAATAACCCTTTTCTATATCTTTTTTATTACTACCAACAATTTTGATTTTTGCTCTTTTCTATTCTTGACTCTTACTTTAAGCAACACGCTGCGTTAAATAGAAAATATAAATTTTTTGTAAAACTTATTTTAAGCCAACTTAAACTTTGAAAAAATATTAAAATAAATTGAAATTACACAGTGAACAATATTTGTATTTTTAGAAGAAGTGAAAACAAATTGGTGATACGAAAGTCACAAATTGGTGACCCCGACCTGATGGTACAACAAAATACCGTTAGAATTCTAGACTGATCTTGGATGTGGCAGTACTTGGAGTCGTTCAACCTCCATTTTGTTTTTGAAGAAACGTGATATTTAATTTCGATATTCTTTGCAATGACAGAAGAAAATGACAACTCTCATCTTACCGCCAACGACAGCGGCCTTCCTAACGATACCCCCGACCATTCTACTGATGTTACAAATACAGCGCAAGGCAATATATCAGTAATTTATTCTCGATTGCTAGTTCCGCCCATGTCTAGTGCCAATATTGACGCATGGTTCATATTAATGGACTTCTGGTTTACGGCATCGGGCATAATTGCGGACAAACAAAAGACTGCGATTATTTTGGCAGCTCTCGACCCGAATGTTATAGCCTAGCTGGCCGATGTTATCGCTTCTATACCGCCCCCAAACAGGTACGACTACATCAAAGAAAAAATAGTACATCACTTTGCAGATTGTGAACAGCGCCGTTTAAACCGCCTGTTGTCTGAGATTCCCCTTGGCGATAAAAGACCATCAGAGCTATTTTTTGAGATGAAGCGTGTGGCTGGTACGACTTTGAGGTGCCGTCTGATCCAAAAATATTAAACTTCTTCTGATTTATTAAGACTTCTGGAAGACTGTTATATTTACGGACGAAAGTAAATTTAATATTTTTGGATCAGACGGCAGGAGACTCGAGTGGCGTAGAGAAAATACAGCTCTTGAGTTGAAAAATCTAAACCCAACTTTAAAACATGGTGTCGGAAATATCGTTTTTGTTGAAACTACAATGGACAAACACCATTATTTGAATATTTTAAAACAAAATTTGGATGCTATTGCAACGAAATTAGGAATGCTAGGGGATTTTCGACTCTTTCACGATAATGACCCAAAACATAAGGCCAAAATTGTAAGTGAATGGTTAAGAGAAAACGTAAAAGAAGTGCTTTCTTATTCTCCTCAGTGTCCAGACCTTAACCCTATAGAACATCTATGAGAAGTTTTTGGGGAAAAAAATCCGTCAGCATCATAGTCAGCACTGGCAAGGAGATGCTCAAAAACGTTATTACTGAGGAATGGCAGAATATTGGTCAAGAAATTACTGGTAAATTAGTATTATCGATGAAGAACCGTTTAAATGAGGTTATTAAAGCCAAAGTTATTAAAACCGCATTAATTAGTTTTAAGGTATATGTAAATATTATTCTGTACGAATAATTTTTTGAGTTTGGTTTCTGAAGTATTTTTTAAGTTTTGTTAGTTCAATAAAATTTATTTCTGTATTAACCTTTATTTGTTTGTATTTGTGTAATATGCCTGTTGCACTTTTTAATAATCAACAACTCATTTTCATTGAATATATATTTTCCGAACTACATTAAATTATATTTTCAATAGTTTAGTGTACGGGCAATTGATGAATCAGTGTAAGTATGTTTTACTACAATTTTTTTCCTTTTAATTTTTGTATTTATTTTTTCCGATTTTTTTTTACGATTTCAATGAACGTTTTAGACGAATTTGGCGATTTTCTTTTTAATATTTGACGATTTGATGCTTTATATATCAGGCAGCTACGTACACAACACACAGAGGGAAACTTATTCAACAATGTTTTATTCTCTTAAATATAATTGTTTTTATAACTCTCCAGTATATAACGTACCAATAGAGTCAAATGGATAATCAATCCTGCATTCATTAAAAAAACACGTGTATTTTTTGTTCATTTTCTTTGTCTTTGGCTTTGTCTACTTAAGACGAATGATTTCACATGTTCGTCTGCTTATATGGAAAATACAAACAATATTATGTGTTATGGTGACAAATCATTAATCTTTCAAAATCAGGCCTTAACACTTATAAAACCGTGCATGATGTACTGGGTTCATGGTTGTATAGATTTTGCATTCTCATTATTCTCTTACACACATGTGATTGGTATGTAGAGAACAGTGAATGGAGTAGTATTGCCAGTTTATTAAAAAGATGTATACATTTTGATGCATATTAAAAGATGAATGAAATTGCTGCAGTAATTCATTTTATAGTGAATGCAGAATTTTTCGTTTTATTAACATTCATGCATTTTTCTAGTACATATATGCCTTCGTCACTTTTACTTCAAGAATAAGTTTTTAGTAATAATTCTCACTTTCTTTTTTCTATTACGAGTAATCACATATAATGTCAGACAAAGAATCAGGAAATCGAACCGACGGTTTCGTCACTTGAACACTACCAACTAAACCATCGGGACACACGACCATTGCATTATTGCATACATTTTATAGGAATATATTCTAAATATAAAAAAATAAATAAAAAAGATTTCTTTTAAAAAGTTTAATAAAAGAATTTCTACACAATATCTCCTTTTTAAATTAAATTAGATATTTATGAACGAAATTCAAAAAAATACTCTTATTTAGCTGACTTCCTTTTACCACCATGTTAATGTTAGTCATAGTAATACAATATTACCCAAGAGATTTATTAAATTGAACAAAGTAAACAAAAGTTTACTAATATAAACGAGTATATCGAAAAAATTAATGCAACTGAAACAAACATTAATGAAGTTCAATAGAATATAAAATACATACATACATTAAATAATAACATCTAAACTACAAAAGTTTAGGTAGATACGCAAAAGTGACTGTCCAATCGATGGAGTCATGAGCGGACACACTTAGGCCGCACACAGGGCACATTGTGATACCACAGTTTCCCCTATTCCAGGAACCATTTGGAGCTTCCGATGAAGCGACTCAGGCTGCCAATATCCATGCATGACAGTTCATCTAGATCCTCAATGTAATATGCAATGTAATAGTCTCATCCTGAGCTTCTGCAGAAATCATTCGCAAAGTGTCCAAGACCAATACTACTCGCATGCGTTCCTATAATGCAATGGCCAGTTTATCCGCTCTGCAGTTGCCGGGAATATCCTTATGTCCCGGTACCCATGTGATACAAACATCATATCGGTTGGCCACCTCATTGAGATATCTGCGACAGTCGTACACCGTCTTGGAGTTTATTACATTAGAATCCAATGCCTTGATAGCCGCCTGGCTATCAGAAAATATGGTGATTTCCGCCTGGAAGACGCTGCTGTGATTCAGTAGCCTTATAGACTTCGATATTCTGATTGATTCCGAATAAATACCAATTCCAACGTCTCCTTCCAGTTTGCAGCCATCGGTGAAAATTTGTGCGGAGTCCCTTGCGAGGTGCGCCGCACCATTCCTCCAATTCTCCCTCTCCGGCATGGATGTCCTAAAATTCATTGAGAAGTCATATCGCGGTGTCATGCAGTCACTGCTTCTGACAATATCAATTTATCCAAGTATCCTTGTTTGGCCAATGCCCGATGCACGCAATTATCCAGTCGCCCAGAGACGCCTACTAACTTTAGCCGCCACGCCTTTGCATTAGAGGCGTTGGAAGGTATAGGATTATTTCCAGAGCGAACGTAGGAGTAGTGCGCAGGGCACCACTAATAATTATGCAAGCAGATCGTTGTAATAAATGAATTGTTTGATTACTTCAAAAAGCAATTTTTTATTTTACTGTTGAACTTAGAGATGAAATCATATCTCGTTTTCTTGAGACACATATGTAAGTGTACCTCAGGAACAACACATATTCTTAATGGAAGCAAATTATAATTTTTTGTCTGGAAATAGCGAGTACTGCTAACATATGCCAGCTAAGCCAATTACATTATCTCCGCATGTCTAAGAACGATATTATAAAAGAAACTGTGAGTTAAAGTTAACTGCTTTTTATCTTGACAGATTTTACTTAAATCTAAAGCTGGTGTATTATTTTGATAAACAATTAAGCGGAATCTGACCGCAACTATTATGGCAAATAGAATCGGTCAAGCCGCACAAAGGATGAAGTGAAACAACCAATTAAAAAATTTGGAGTGTTATGATAAAGTTTAAAATAACGACAAAAGATGTGTGGTTAAATGGATGGATAGAAAAGCTGTTTACTATCCACTTAAACGTCGAGACGTTCTCCTTCATACATGTAAAAAAATGTCTGCTGCGCCTAAATCACCTAACTTGTAACTTCTTAAACCTTGATCTATTCTGTCTCTTACAAACTTTTAATTTACAAATTATGAAAATGTTTTAC
This sequence comes from Sarcophaga carnaria, assembly GCA_958299815.1. Taxonomy (NCBI): domain Eukaryota; kingdom Metazoa; phylum Arthropoda; class Insecta; order Diptera; family Sarcophagidae; genus Sarcophaga; species Sarcophaga carnaria. The sequence continues at coordinate 67,877,442 of OY283149.1, read as the reverse complement.
ATAATTTCATAGCAATTGAAAAATATTGTTACGAAAATGGAAACGATGTACATTGTTTAACATTAAAATGAGCAAAAGCTACACAAACAAATACAGCGAACTTGTTAGAAGTAAACCAACAACATCAGTATGAAAGAAAGGAGATAGACAAGTAAGCGAGAACGCAACAACAAGCAACGTGAAAAAAGTACATGAACAGCAATGAAGTCGCGATAGAGTTTTCGAGAAGTCGGAATCCCGAACGTTCGACTTCAGGAACCTTCATCAGACTGATTACGTGAGAATATAAAAAGGCAAGACAAAGGCGAAGACCTCACATCAACTATTGATAAATAATGACAAAGTAGGAAGAATTTCAAAAATAATTTTCGGCAAACCAAATGTAGAGAGAACCACAAGTATTTCAAAATTAAATAAGGGCGACCAAAGTATGCTAATGAACGTATTCGCCTGAAATGCATAGGAACAGTGAAAAATGATGAATGCAATGCTTGTGGTGAGGACATCGAAACGATAGAGCTCCTTTTGTGTCATTGAACAACTTTTGTAAGCTGAAAATCCTAATATTTAGGGAATGACAGTATAAGAGACATGATTCGTCTCGGGGAAATGGACTGGAAGAAGTTGAGGAAGTCTGTATATTGTACAAACTTCTTATAGAATGTATATTCTGATATCTATTGATCTATTCTGTCTCTTACAAACTTTTAATTTACAAATTATGAAAATTTTTTACATAATTTCATAGCAATTGAAAAATATTGTTACGAAAATGGAAACGGTGTACATCGTTTCACATTAAAATGAGCAAAAGCTACACAAACAAATACAGCGATCTTGTTACAAGTAAACCAACAACATCAGTATGAAAGAAAGGGGATAGACAAGTAGGTGAGAACGCAACAACAAGCAACGTGAACAAAGTACATGAACAACAATGAAGTCGCGATAGAGTTTTCGAGAAGTCGGAATCCCGAACGTTCGACTTCAAGAACCTTCATCAGACTGATTACGTGGGCATAAAAACGCAAGACAAAGCAGGTTACGAGTAGTAAGAATTCAGTCAGTCTTGTCAGTCGACCATATCTCTTGTGGCATGAAGTGTTACTCGTGTTAGCTCTGTGTGTGATGAACAATACTGGTTTGACAATCTACAGCTACGTATACATTATGGGCTCCTCAAGTAAGTAAACTACTTCTACCCAAACTTTGTATCTTAAATGTTGCCAAAAGTTATCCTCAGTTGCTCTTATCACTTGCTAATGGCCAATAGGTATACAAATATGTATTGAGCGTTTGTACACATGTTGTAGCAACCAAATGTAATCAAGTAATCTCGATGTTACTTGTCATTTGCCAGCGTTGCTGTCTACTTCAATGGTATTTTATCCGATGTTTTGATTAATTGTCAGTGTTAAATATACGCCACCCTTTACAACTTGACGTATACAACAATAATTGCTTGTTCGCTATTCTTCTTTGCTTACAGCGCAGATCTTTTCAACGGGGATTTTCAAATAAAGACTGTTTTCTTCACACGCAATGAGTCTTTACACAAGACTGACCGAATTATTACCGCTCGTTGCCTGCATTGTGTAGTGCATACACAAACATATGCATTCACAACAAAAAAAAATATTAAAATAAAATCAAAACGTAAACAAGTATCAACAACAAATAATTTATAAGAGCACGAAGATAATAAAAAGAAAGAAAAACAAAGAATTATGATATGCAATTTCAAGTGACTGGTGTTAATTGAAATGGGTCACTAGAACTGCGTTGAATAAAAATAATGGAATTTGAATATGCTACAATTGTAATTGGAAATATTACACAAAGACCAAAAGACCATTAAAATTAAAAAATTAAAATTAAAATTAAAATTAAAATTAAAATTAAAATTAAAATTAAAATTAAAATTAAAATTAAAATTAAAATTAAAATTAAAATTAAAATTAAAATTAAAATTAAAATTAAAATTAAAATTAAAATTAAAATTAAAATTAAAATTAAAATTAAAATTAAAATTAAAATTAAAATTAAAATTAAAATTAAAATTAAAATTAAAATTAAAATTAAAATTAAAATTAAAATTAAAATTAAAATTAAAATTAAAATTAAAATTAAAATTAAAATTAAAATTAAAATTAAAATTAAAATTAAAATTAAAATTAAAATTAAAATTAAAATTAAAATTAAAATTAAAATTAAAATTAAAATTAAAATTAAAATTAAAATTAAAATTAAAATTAAAATTAAAATTAAAATTAAAATTAAAATTAAAATTAAAATTAAAATTAAAATTAAAATTAAAATTAAAATTAAAATTAAAATTAAAATTAAAATTAAAATTAAAATTAAAATTAAAATTAAAATTAAAATTAAAATTAAAATTAAAATTAAAATTAAAATTAAAATTAAAATTAAAATTAAAATTAAAATTAAAATTAAAATTAAAATTAAAATTAAAATAAGTAGGGGAAACGAAATAGAATAATTTACATAGAAATTATTGGAATAGGTAGGGGAAATATAATAAGAAAACATAGAATAAAAAATAGTATATATGCTGTGAAATTTTGTAAATAAAATTTGAAATAATTCTGACTGCAAAATGGTTGTTTTATTTCTCAGTAAACTTCGGCAATTAACTTTGCCATAATATAGAGCCATCTGCTACTCTAATGCTCTTCAAACAAACAAAAGTACTATAGGGATATAAATAATACAACAATCAAACATATATTACAATTGTCTTGCCTTTTTATATGCCCACGTAATCAATCCGATGAAGATTTTTGAAGTCGACCGTTCGGGTTTTCTCCTTCTCGAGAACTCTATCGCGACTTCATTGTTGTTTGTGTATTTTGCTCATGTTGCTTGTTGTTGCGTTCTCGCTTACTTGTCTATCCCCTTTTCTTTCATACTGAAGTTGTTGGTTCACTTGTAACAACTTTGTTGTATTTGTTTGTGTACTTTTGCTCATTTTATTGTTAGACGATGTACACCGTTTGAATCTTCGTAACAATATTGTACCGTCATACTTTAATTAAAAATTTATTTCACTTTTGAAAATCACAAAATTATATTCTGTAGAATATTCTTAAAAGATTTGCTTTTCAACACATCATTTTTGGTAAAAAATTTTGTGAAATCCTTTTTAACTTTCTTTCGCAAAACGCAAATTCTAACAAATCGTTCCAATGAAAATATGCTGGTAAAAGAAAATTTGCGCTGAAGTTAAAAGTAATGAGTGAATGCTAAGTAATACTGAATAGCGAATGCTAAGCATGAGAATCAATTTCTTTTTGAAAATAACGCCCAATAAATTATAGGAATGCAAAGTCTAATTAAGAATTTTAATTGCCTATAAATTGTCCCCCTAAAGTGTTCAAAATAGTCGTAAATTCCCCAATTATTTTAAATTTGTTGAACCATTAAAATTCTGTGCTTACAACGATTGTAATAAACTTCTCCACAAAAAAAGCATGATTTTCTCTCATAAATTAATACGGACTACTAAGGGGTTACAGAGCTTCGGGAAACATAAAGGAAATCGTGAAAATTTATATCGGTTTTATATTCGCTTTTAAAAACATTCGAGAAAATACAAAAACATCTTCTCATTGTAAGAAATAAATTTTTGTTTGGACTTTTTTAAAAACTTGGTGATTTAAATCTTCAGTTTTAAAAAATAGTCTTGTAAAATAGTTTTATATTTTAAAACTAAAGTTCAAAAATGAGCTTAGCCATAGACCACTATAAATTATGAATATAAATTCATTCATTCGCCGTGGTTTTAAAAAAAAAGTTAGGTGACACCAGTCCATTCAAATAACCTTTTAGGAAACCTTCTTGACTTCTGGCTCATCAAAGAGCATCATCATGGACAAAGAATATAATTAGCAGCTATCGCCACTTCTCGAAAGATTTCACAAAGATTATTGCTTACAAGCAGCACAAGAGTGCAACTATGGCGTATAAATAGTTGACAAAATTTATGCGTTATTGGAAAAACCTTAATAATGCAACTGAAGCAAGACAAATAATTAGTAAGATAACGGGAAATGTTTTATGATAGCCGTAGTTTTTTTAAATAAACGAAGAGGATTAAAAATATAGTTACGAAAATGGAATTGGTGTTATCGTTTAACATTAAAATGATAAACAAAAACTACAAAAACAAAAACCATAGCCTTTTTTACATGATCAACGAATAAACAAAAATATAGCAACAACATCAGTATAAAAAAAGGGGATAAACAAGTAAACAAGAAGCAACAACAATACTGCAAAGACAAACGTAAACAAAATACACAAACCACAATAACGTAAACAACATATTTACATTTATAGAGATTTCGCGAAGGCAAAGGCATCCATAAAATTGTTTACCCAGCGATATAAAAGGCTAGACAAAGCAGACAACGGCTCAGAAAGAATGTAATCCGTCTTGTGTGAAGATGCGTTGCGTGTGAAGAGAATAATTGTAATCCGTTGTAAAGATCTAACGAACAATTGTTAGTGTGTACGCGGAAGAGTGTAAAGAAGAATAACAAATAAAGCAAATTGTTGTTGTTTAAATCCAGTTGCCAAAGGTGGCACACGGAATTGTGCAAATAATAAATAATTTATTTAAAACTAAACACAAATTTATTTTTATTTTTATTTGCAATTTACGAACTCATATTTTCAACGTTTTTATAACAATATCTTATGAAATTAAAAAGGTTATGTAACGGAATATATAGCTTTTGTATAAAATGTTGTATGGTGATATACAATGTACTCTCTCCCTCTGAGCTTTCTTAAGCCGACACCTCCTATTAATGGACACTTTTTTCAATACCTGTCCTCTTAAGCGGACAATGTTCCTATAACACGACAGGTATACTGAGACCTGTGAGAGAAAATATATAATTGGCATGAAAAATTTTCCAACAAATCTGTCGTTCGGCATCGACTTTAAACTATGGATCTAGCCGTTTGTAAATAAAATTAACACACAAAGCATTAGTGGTTCGAGAAGCTATGTTGTAATCCAGACTGAAGGGTTGTAGTGACCAATTAAGTATGTATGTAAGCAAGTAATATACACAAAAGTATTGTATTCAAATAGATGATGACCAATTTTTAACTACAAAGATGCATAAAAAGTTGCTACAATTGGAATAAATTTAATGTAGTAATATAATGATTGCTATTTGAGCATTTTCATATATAATACATATAAACATTTAAATAAATATTACAGAAAATATTAAATAAATGAGTATTGTGACGTATGAGTATTATTATGAATTGATAAATACATATTAATCATACGTTTTGTTAGATTCGAAAAATATTATTTGGATTAAATATGCAATACGCCCAGTATTATTCATGATGATACAGTAAATGGCTTGTAATACAATCGAAGTAAAAGTACTATGCGAGTATTTGTTTCTTTTATACGTAGAGTAATGTCTGTTTGTGTTATTATTTAATATAATAGACTGGGTTATTAGACTCATAATACACTAATAATTACAAAACTCATTAGTTATTGATATTCAATAAAAACTATTGTCTAGAAAAATAAATATTGTTACGTTTTTACATTTTTAAAAACGTTTAAAATATGAGTTCGTTGATTGCAAACAAACTAAAAATAAATTTGTGTTTAGTTTCAATTAAACCCTTTATTGCTCGCACTATTTTATGTGCCACTGTTTACAACTTGATGTATCCAACAATAATTGCTTGTTCGCTATTCTTCTTTGCTTACAGCGCAGATCTTTTCAACGGAGATCTTCAAACCATGACTGTTTTCTTCACACGCAACGCGTCTTCACACAAAACTGACTGAATTCTTACTACTCGTTGCTTACTTACTTACTACTTTGTTTTGCTTTTTATATGCCGACGCAAACAGTCTGATGAAGGTTTCGCATCATTGTTTTTGTTTTTTTTGTACACATTGCTTGTTTTTGCATTCTCGCTTACTTGTATATCCCCTTTTCTTTCGTACTGATGTTGATGGTTTACTTGTAACAACTTTGTTGTATTTGTTTGAGTAGCTTTTGTTTATTTTAATGTTAAACGATGTTACAACGTTTCCATTTTCGTAACAATATCTTAAATTTTATATTAGAATGCATTTCATGGAATATTTGCTGAGCACTTTTTACAATATTTTTCATCTTAGTGTCAGTTTCTACCTGGTGATATTATCTTAAACTAATTTATGCTCTTTCTTCACGCAGGTATCTATAATTTTTGAGATTATTTGGTTAAACTTTATACTTTTAGGTTGAAAATTGGCAAATTCTTGATATATTTATTGTTCTTTTACATTTTTTAAAAACAAAGATCAATTTGCGATGGCTATTTTCAGTACTAATTAAAATATTTGTTTCGTTTACATTACCACGTGCAATAGGTGCTACATAAAAGTACTTTTCTTCATGCAACATAAAACGCGTTTTTGAAAGGTAACAATATGAAATCAATTCCGATTTTCCTTCATAAAAACCCAGGGAAAATGGGAAATGGAATTAGTTAAATTTCTCGGTAATTCCCGGGACGAAAACCCGGGATAAAAATTAATACCCTCAATTAGTTTATATTATTTTTAGCGGAAGTTCTTTGTTTTATTTGTTTAGTATTAATTTATCTAGTAAATGTGTAAGAATTAAATGGAGCCGGTATATTTTTCTTTTAATTTTTGCGAAATTGATTTCTAATTCATTAAAAAACACGAGTATTCTTTGCTCATTTCTTTTGTCTTTGGCTTTGTCTACTTAAGACGATGTTAGCCACAACATCATTGTCAACGGTAAAAACAATGGGTCGATTACTAAAAGCTTCTTTTCACCTGAATTGAATAATCTAGATACCAATGACATGTAGTTTTAACAGGACAGCTCTACGTGGCTACGTGCCAGATAGTTTGTGCTATTTTGGAGTCAGAGAAAATTGTATATTTCGGATGTGCTTACCCCGGAGAGCTCTTTCGGATATTTAAACGATATTCTATAACACACAATGGCATCCATAGGTCTTTCAAACGAATAGAAAATTTCGTTGACATTTCCCACACCCTTTGTTTTATTTAAATTTGAATACAGGAGAAAAACTCTGTATAAGCATATAAAATATTCTCTTTAAAAGTATACATATACTACTGTAATATTAATTTTTATTTCCTTTTCAACAGCCCTTAATCTCAATCATATTTTATTGTCATAACTTCCTTTGGTTTTGAAATAAGTCTTACGGTAAAAGATTTTCAAATGAAAATTTTTTAAAAAGTTTAAGTTTTAAGCGGATTTTTCATCCCAGAATATTTGGCACACTAATTAAAACAGAAAATGTGTGCATAAAATATGAAATTTCGTTTAACTTTCTACAAAAATTAAAAAATAAAAAACAAAATAATGACGATACTAAATTAAAAATAAAAACTAATATATGCACTGGCTATAGACCAACTTATAGACTTAAATTTCGGATTTCTTTTTTTCAATAAAATGAACAAAAATATTTATTGCCTGTAACAAATTATGGGCAAAAGTAATTTAAATAAAATATGTATGTTTACGTATACTCAAAGTATGTAAAAAATTTAAAATATAGTGAAATTATACGAGGACTGTTCTTCAAATTGTGGTAAACATTATTAATAATAGCTGTAGGTTTGGCAATAGTATGAGTTATTTTCAAATGATTATAAACTTGACAGTACTAATATTATAATTTGTCATTACAACCCTTCAATCAGAATTACGACCTAGCTTCTCATACCACTTATATTGTGTGTGCTAATTTTATGCTTGATTGGTTTTGAGAAACTTTTCATGGCAATTTTATTTATTCTCAGAGATGAAGTGCCGAAAAAATATTTTTTCATATTTCGATTTGTTGGAGTTGTCTGACCTAAGGCTTGAACCGAGGCCTCATGTTTAACAGCACACTACCTACCTACGGAGACTTCAGAACACGTACCTTTATTTCGCTCCAGCACAATCCGCTGTAGTAGTGATATGACGGTGAAACCTTTGCAACGCTGTTTTAATGAATGAAACGATGACGAGAATATATAAATGACAATAACATCAGATAGAGTGTAGTATTTCTTGCATCGTCGTAAAACATCAATACACTTGAAACCTTCTTACAACACTTCAGAAATATTGTTACGAAAATGGAAATGGTGTACATCGTTTAACATTAAAATTAGTAAAAGCTACACAAACAAATACAACGAACTTGTTTACAAGTAAACCAACAACATCAGTATGAAAGAAAAGGGAATAGACAAGTAAGCTAGAACGCAACAACAGGCAATGGGAACAAAACACACAAACAACAATGAAGTCGCGTTAGAACTCTCGAGAAGGCAAATATACGAACAACCGATTTGAAGAACCTTCATCAGACTGATTACGTAGGCATATAAAAAGGCAAGACAAGCAGGCAACGAGTGGTAAGAATTCAGTCAGTCTTGTGTGAAGACGCGTTGCGTGTGAAGATCGCCGTTGAAGAGATCTGCTTTGTAAGCAAAGAAGAATAGAGAACGAGCAATTATTGCTGTATTCGTCAAGTTGTAAACGGTGGCACACAAAATTAGTTCGAACAATAAAGAGTAAAAACGTAACAATATGTTGGTTCTAGAGAACATCGTAATTAGGACATCAAAAATTTCTGAATCTCTAACATCTAACTTTAATAACACTGACATATTGGCACGCATAAGAGTGTGGGAATATGAATGACAAGTTAAAGAGAAAAGATTATTTGAAATAAAATAAGAGATAGAGTTTAAGGTGGAACATAACTATGAAAATCGAGTTTTTTTGTAATTTTTTTCCATTTACGGAAAAGAGCTCACATCAACTATTGAGGGATATCGACATAGTTGGAAGAATTTCAAAAATGTTTTGAGGCAAACCTAATGAAGAAAGAACCACAAGTATTTCAAAATTAAATAAGGGCGACCAGAGAATGTTAATGAACTTATTCGCCCGAACTGCATAAGAACAGTAAAAAATGATGAAGGCAATGCTGTGATGAGGACATCGAAACGATAGAGCTCTTTTTGTGTCATTGTCCAACTTTTGTAAGCTGAAAATACCAATATTTACGGAATGACACTATAAGAGACATAATTCGTCTCGGAGAAGTAGACTGGAAGAAGTTAAATAAGTCTGTATATTGTGCAAACTTCTTATAGAATGTAAGGTGGTATTCCTAAAGGTGATCCCATATGATGGCTTAGGTGTATGTCGTAAGACATGAAATCCTGAGTTGGTTACCTTTGTTTCTACCTACCTAGGTAGTTAAGTAACTACTGGAACTGCACTAAGGAGTTTATAAATAAAATGTTTACAATTACACTATGCGGCAAAATACAAAAAAAAATTAAATACACCCAGCTAATAACATAGTATAGGTTGTGAGTTTTGTTGAGTAGAAGTCAAAAATATTTGTTTGTATTTCTTGAACCCAAAAGTTTCTAAACAGATGTCCAAAATTTAAACCTTGTAAGAAATGATAGGGATGGGCCTTTAAAACGATATACATATATATATTATTTGACTTAATATGCTATAAGGTTTGATGAGGTCAACTTGACAAATGCAAATATTTTTCATATTGTTGAACTGTGGACTGTATGGGCGATGTTTATCCGGGAACTGTGTGGGTAATGATGTTGCGGTAATGGAGATCACCTCTTCAGAACTCCAACCGTCACTCTATTGCAATAATAGAAAATAAAGGGAAATGTATGGAAAAAAATTCTTTCAAAATATAAAAAAAAATATCAGCACTTTCCTGATTTTGTCGCAAATGACTCACGAACAATTTCCCCCTTATTCACACACGAACAAATCTTTACGTATAGTGTCTCCTTTTTGTTATGTTGTTGGCTTGAATTTTATCTCTTCCTTTATTGCACGCAAGAAAAACCAATTGCACTTTTATCTTGTCTTCAGTCCAAATGTATACTGTTTTGTTTCTTATAAAACAAAATTATAGCTCCACTTTCTGGATTCTTTTCAAGTTTGATTATTAAAAAATCTTTTATTTTATTTTTTCACAAATTCACTTTTATTACAATTTTCTATCTTTATATTTTCTCACAAATTTATATTTTTTTTTCAAACTTTACAAAAGAGAAAGTTCACTTTCATCACTTTGGATGTTACAAATTAGAGTGATATTTTTTTCTCAACTTAAACAAGAAAGAAGCCTAAAATAAACAGGATTATAGAGAAATGTTACAAAATTCCAAAGCTTTACTTAAATTACAGAATAATGTTATAAATTCCTAAAGATTTAATTACATTCCATTACAATGTTATAACAAAAAATATGAAAGCTTAAATTAATATTGTTGCGCCCTCTATTGGATGTTACTTGTCTTCTAGATGATCGCCGGAGATGGGATTTTGCAATCACCGGGCGTAAACACATATTTTTTCAAGTTTGTCCGTTCGTAGTAGCAAATTTTTAATTATAAAATATAAAATAAGTGATGATATTCTGAAGGTGTATTATCTTATGAAGAGATTGACATTTCGTTTGATCAAATCGGACAAAAATTACCGTAGTTATTATTTACAGATTAAAAATTTTGAAAATTTTTGAACTAAAAGCTCATTTGATAAGATAACGTATAAAAAATATAACACGACTGTTATACTATTTAAATGAGTCGTTTATTTTGAAAGCGGTCTAAGTCCATTTTTAAAAAAATGTTGTTAATGATAACAATAATCACAATCCTATATAATCTTTTTTTTTATAAACAATTTAAGTCTAGTATCATTAAAATCGCTATATTTGGAGCACTTGAAAATTAGCTAGCGAACGAAATGCATAAACATTTATTTTGAAATTGGTTTAAGTCCATTGAAATCCATAAACTTGGCAGTAACAAGGTTGAAAATTGTACAATCGGCAGAAAATAATGCAGATATTATTGACCATAAGTTTTTACTATCAGGACATTCATTTTTGCCAAATGATAGTGATTTTGGAGTGATTGAAATGGCTTTGAGGAAAAATAATTTAATGTATGCCCCCAGGTTTACTATGAAACCATAAAAACATTTCGAAAGAGTAACAAATTTATTTTCACCAAAATGATACGTGAAGATCTTTTTCTACAAAACCTCTGGAAGAAACAATTCATAAAAGATTAAAAATACTAGTGGCGAACCTGTACATTGGCTAAGGATATGTTGGATGTGATTTATAAAAAGTGAACACTAAAATGTTTTATAAAGAATCTATGGAAGTGAATACAGAGTTCAAAATACTTGATTTATTATCTTGTCGGGGAAGACCAAGGAACTTCAGCAAAATATAATTAACACCAATATACAAAAATGTACGTCCCATTCCAACTCCTAAGTATAAGGATAACTATTTAGAGGAATCACTATCATTAGTGGAGTAACTTTAAGTGAAAAAATTAACTTATAATAATATTAAACAAAGAACACAAACTGGACTTATTCCTTTTCAAAAACAAAAAAGGACTTACCATTTGAGGTTCAGAAACACAGTTTATATCTCTAGCAAAAGTTTAAAAAACGTATTACGTTATATAATCTAACATGTTTAAGGTCACAAAGCCATAAAAAGAACTTAATACCAATTAACAATATTTTTGAAACAATTTAAACGCAAAGCGTTAAACATCTCAATATAAGAAAAAATGGACTTAAACCACTTTCAAAATAAACGGCACAAATAATAACTACGGTATTTTTTGTCCGATTTGATATAACGAAGTGTAAATCTCGTCATTGTTTTATATTTTTTAATTAAATTTTGCAATTAAGAATAGCTTGAAAAAATGAGGAAAAAATCATATTTTCTAAGTTTACCCGATCAAAACTCATAACATGTTAGCTTAAACCATACCTTTATGTATACCACTTTAAATGCTCATCCGTCCACTTTTCAAAAAATTTTGGATTTTGAAAGTGGGTTAAAAATATTTGGGTAATCAATAATTTTATTTGAAAAGATCAAAAATACCATTTTTTTATCAGATAAAACAAGTTTGGACGGTTCGAGAAACATAAAAATAATATTTTTAAGTTCTACTTAACAAAACTCACAACCTAGCTGAGTGTATTTTGACTGTCGCACCGTATTATTTATTGGACAAGGCGATTACTGTGTATTTGAGAGAACATTTTTCAGTATTAAATGATTGATTTTCGAATATTAGGAGGATAACAATCGTTTATATAATACAAGTAAAGATAAGTAAATAAAATGGAAATAATAATGAAAATAAGAATAAGAATATATTGAATAAATAATCATTATCGTTATTTTTGACTGTGTTTTTTCAAACCATACAGTCTACAGTGGCACTAAGTAAATCTGAATGAATTACTGAAATACTACATGCAACTCTTTCTCTTTGATTTTACAAATTGAGTGTCCTTGTTAAAGGTTTTCTCGAAAAAAAATTTAAGAATATTATTTCATGTTTGCAGAACATTTTTATCTGATTGCCTGTCAGAAATAATGTATGGTTTTACATCGATTGTTAGGCAAAGAATGCTTTGAATCTCCAAATTCATATTTTAAATTCAAATAATATTTTATGGAAAATATACAAGAAAGTGTTTCTTTGTCTTTTTAATATTAATGCGAATATAATGTAAAAAGGAAAACAAAAATGCTTTTTTAACTCATATTTTATGGCAAAGGTTTTAAGCTTAAGAAAATTGTATTTTTAGTGTAAAAAAAATATATAATATATATATATATATATGTATAAAATAAAGGGTGTTTTTTACAGAGGTATAGAACTTTAAGTTGCAATAAAACAACGATGGATTATTCGATTGACATGAATTTTATTTATCCGAAAGATAATCTTGTGGCATTACATTTTAAATATGATTTCTGGCATATGACCGCCACGGCTGGCGCGGATGTAGTCCAATCTGGACGTCCAATTTTCGATGACTTTTACCAACAAGCGTTTGTGGCTTTACCGCATAGACCAATGACTTTACATAGCCCCACAGAAAGTAGTCTAGCGGTGTTAAATCACAAGATCTTGGAGGCCAATTCACAGGTCCAAAACGTGAAATTAGGCGGTCACCAAACGTGTCTTTCAATAAATCTATTGTGGCACGAGCTGTGTGACATGTTGCGCCGTCTTGTTGAAACCACATCTCCTGGACATCATGGTTATTCAATTCAGGAATGAAAAAGTTAGTAATCATGGCTCTATACCGATCACCATTGACTGTAACGTTCTGGCCACCATCGTTTTTGAAAAAGTTCGGACCAATGATTCCACCAGCCCATAAAGCTCACTAAACAGTCAGTTTTTCTGGATGTAGCGGTGTTTCCACATAAACTTGAGGATTACCTTTACTCCAAATGCGGCAGTTTTGTTTGTTGGCGTAGCCATTCAACCAGAAGTGTGCTTCATCGCTAAACAAAATTCGCTTATGAAAATCGGGAACAACGGTAATCTCGTTTTGGGCCCATTCGACGAATCTACGCCTTACTTGATGATCGTTTGGCTTCAATTCTTGCACGAGTTGGATTTTGTAAGCACGCAAACCAAGATCCTTCCACAAAATCTTTCATAAAGTGGATGGACACAGATCCAATTCCTGTGCTCGATGGCGGATGGACTCATTCGGGTCTTCCTCAATGCTACGCTCTACAGCAGCAATAGCTTCTTCTGTACGCACCGTACAGCGTCTCTGGGGATGCGAGTTATCAATAAGAGTAAACGTGGTGCGAAAACGTTCCATGGTTAATCGAATTAACTGCTCTGATGGACGATTTTGTCGACAATAAAATGGACGTAGTGCGCGATACGTTTTCCGCACAGAACCATTATTTTCGAAATAAAATTACACTATTTGCAAGCGTTGTTCAGGCGTGAGTCTATTCATGATGAATTGCCAAACCAAACTGAGAATAAATCACTTGACAGCTGTTAAATTGGTCGCCATCTTGAAAAGTAATGCCAACTTAAAGTTCTATACCTCTGTAAAAAACACCCTTTATATCTCTGTACAGTAAATCAATATCAAATTGATGAACTTGCTTACGCACTTCATTGGTCATTACAAGCCTTTAGTCAGGATCACGACCTAGCTTCTCACACCACCCACGATGTATGTGTTAATTTTATCTACAGATTAATGTTGACCACGAACGCCAGATTTGTTCGATATGTCAGAGCTGGGTTATGAACCACGTATTATTTTGTCTAAGAATCAAATACACTACCGACTAGACTACGGCCGACTTCTTATTGACGCTAACTTAAAATCAATTTTTCTTCGCCATAATTATTTTATTCAACGAAAATGTTTTTCCAATGGCGAAAATAAAACCTTTGTAATCAATGAGAAAATATGACGTCATACTCATAGAATACAGCCTTATTACATAAGGAAATCAAAAACAGCCCTAAATCATAATCATATTACGCCGATGTGTCCTCTCTTCATCACTATCACCACTAATATTGAACCTAGTCTGGTCTTATGTGAGGATAGTGGGCATAACGATTTTATCCAAATGAGTAGAATCTCATTCGTTTACACTAACAAATTTTATTGATTATATTTTTCTTTTTTTAAATAACGATTTTAATTATTTTATGTAAATATATGTACCTCTCAGCTTACAATTATCTTCACAGTCTGCCTCTGGTATTGATATAAATATATGACACATACAATGGAATTAAATTGAGTGTCAACCAAAACGATGACATTCTCTCTTTACCAGTCGACTAGACAAATAGTACATATCCCATCGGTTATTATTATTGACATCCAGCTTAATGGTGCGTATCACAATGTGTAAATTGTTACTGCACAGCATTTGTATTGATGAGTGCAAATGGCTTTTCAAAGCAACCATAATGTAAAGTACGTCATCATGAACAATGTTGTAAGTAAAAATAATTTTTTGGAGAAAGTCTTATTATTACAAATGTAATCTTGAGGACAGTGTAAACAACATCAATCATTTTTAGGATTGTCTTTTGAATATGTTGACATTGCACACGTTTTAATATTCTCTGCCGCTCTATGTAACAAACCTTCCACAATTGTGTTACATAGCACGGTGCGACAGTCAAAATACACTCAGCTAACGAGTGAGTTTTATTGAGTAGAACACAAAAATATTTTTTTATATTTCTCGAAGCCTCCAAGCTTGTTTTATTTGACAAAAACGGTATTCTTGATATTTTCACACAAAATTATTGAATACTTAAATATTTTTTAAATCGGGCAAACTTGTAAAATATTATATTTTTTTTTCATTTTTTCAAGTTCAGCTATTCTTAATTGAAAAATTAAAAAAAAAAGAAAACAAATGATGACTTTCCGAAAGTGCATTATTTTGTGAAGATATTGACACTTTGTTTGATCAAATCGGACAAAAATTACCGTAGTTATTATGTAAATAGTATAACAGTCGTGTTATATTTTTTATATATATCATATTATCAAATTAATTTTATATATATATTTTATATATATTATCTTATCTATTCAAAAATTTTTAAAAGTTTAGACGGATCTTGATTGTTTATCACAAAATGTGTCAATTTCACGTTTACACAAATGTCAGAAGTCGGCTAACATTTGAGTTTTTTGCAAATATTATTATTTCTCTTTGCGCAAACATTTTCCAACTGCTGGTGGTCGCTCAATCGTTAAATTGACACATTTTCCGATAAACAATGAAGATCCATTAAAAATTCTGAAAATTTTTGAACTAAAAGTTAATTTGACAAGATGATATACTATATATAAAAAGTGTAATACGACTGTTATTATGTAAATACTACGGTAATTTTTGTCCGATTTGATCAAACAAAGTGTCAATATCTTCAGAATATAATGCACTTTGAGAATGTCATCACTTATTTAATAGTTTTTAATTAAAGTTTGCCACTACGAACGGACAAATTTGAAAAAATATGAAAAAAAATCGCAATTGTCAAGTTTACATCATCAAACCTCACAGTATATTAAGTCAAGTAATTTATATATGTATATCGTTTTAAAGACCCATCTCTCCTCTTTCTAATAAGGTTTAAAATTTGGACATCATTTCAGAAATTTTTGTGTAATCAATAAATTTGTGCGTAAAGTCCCAAAAAAAAAAACAGTTTTTGTCAAATAAAACAATTTTGGAGTTTTCAAGAAATATAAAAAAAATATTTTTGACTTCCACTCAACAAAACTCACAACTTACACTATGTCATTAGCTGGGTGTATTTCATTTTTTTTTTATTTTGTCGCATAGTGTAATTATATTCAGAATTCAGAAATGTTACCTTATTTTTTTCTCTTCTGAGTTTGTATAATTGTATTAAAAATTTGGTATTTCAAAATCGTTTCCAACCATTATTTAAGAGAGAATAGTAAGAACCATGTGGAAATACAATAACATTTAAAATTTATGTATAAACTTGCAACAGCTGGAAACAGTAGTTGCAAACGCCATTTGAACTATAATCGTTGAAATTTAAATGGCACATCAGCAGGAATCAATAGTATGCGTGGTTTTAAAAAATCGTTTTCCATTTAAAATTGTTACTTAAATTTCGCTTTTCATTCATTTTTTCACCGCAAGTCATGTTTTGTTGCACAACGACAGAATTTTTAAGAAACTTTTTCATGGCAATTTTATTTACTCTCAGAGCTTTTGTCAGAAATCTGCTGAGAGGAAGTCACCGAAGAAATATTTTCTTTATATTTTCGTTTTGATGCTTGACTTGGGGTTTGAACCATGGACTTACGTCTAATAAAGCAACACACTACCTACTAGACTACGCTGACTTCGCTATCTACTAGACTAAAACAACTTCTGCTCAGCTTTATTATAAAGTAAAGACCTCAGGACAATTCATTTTGAGTGTATATATGTAGATGTTATAATTACTACAGATGGACAGTACAGCTCACGGCCCTACTTTCCAAAATATTTTGAATACCTTGTGATAAAATGTGGTACCGGTTTGTTTTTCGATTTGTGAAGTAATCTAGCAGTATGATATGAGTCTGTTTCGCAACATAATTACAAACTATAACCTTTTCTTAAATTTGTGGAACATCCGAAAAAATAAATAAAAACATATTTATCTATCCTCCTGTAACTCACAAAGCATAGCATTAATTGGGCCATACCTATTGCGAGTAGTGAGTGCTGGCCAGAGTGTTATCCCATATTAACATTAACTCTCATTGTAAACATTCTAATTGCAATCAATGAATATTTGTTTCGTACGCTCAAACCACTGTCCTCACATTTTTAATTAAAACAATCTTTCAGCATTTTCTAATAGCATTCGGAATCGACTTCACATGACTGATAATTATAATGAAAATGCCAACTTTTCACATCAAAATACGAAACGTAATGTTTCATTTTGTAAATCACATTATCTATGCTTGATAAAGGTGTCTTTTATGTGTTGCTTCCAAATTCGGTTTCTTTTTTTTTTTTTGTTGTTTTATGCTCATGTTATTGTTTATTTTTTATGTTCTTCCATTGTATTTACGAGGTAATCACTTTGTAATGGAAAAACACTACACATGTATGCACATAAATTAAAAAAAAGAACAAAACACAATGAAATCTAAAAATGACATGACAACTGAAGTAATTTGAGAACAATAAGATTTATAATTAAAGATGCAGCGATGTAGTAGCAAAATTTTTTAATATTGCTACGTTTTTACCTTTTTGAAAACGTTTAAAATATGAGTTCGTGGATTGCAAACAAAATAATAATAGATTGGTGGTTAGTTTCAATTAAACTCTTTATTGTTCGCACCACTTTGTGTGCCTCCGTTTACAATTTGACGAATACAACAGTAATTGCTTCTTCGCTATTCTTCTTCTTACAACGCAGATCTTTTCAACGGCGATCTTCAAACCACGACTGTTTTCTTCACACGCAACGCGTCTTCACACATGACTGACGGAATTCTTACTAATCGTTGCCTGCTTTGTCTTCCCTTTTTATATACCCACGTAGTCAGTGTGATGAAGGTTCCTAAAGTCGAACGTACATGTGTTCGCCTTCTCGAGAGCTCTATTGCGACTTCATTGTTATTTGTGTATTTTTTCACATTGGTTGTTGTTGCGTTCTCGCTTAGTTGTCTTTCCTTTCATACTGATGTTGTTAGTTTACTTGTAACAAGTTCGTTGTATTTGTTTGTGTAGCTTTTGCTCATTTTATTGTTAAACGATGTACAACGTTTCCATTTTCGTGACAATATAAATACAAGCAATCTAAGCTAGACCCTGCAAAAAACAAACGAAAAAAATTTCATATGGTTTTGAATTTTAACATTAAAAGGGCTTCATGCCCTCAAAGAGGATAACACCTACATCATGGGAAACTCAGTCAGGACAATCATTTGAGAAAGAATGGAATTCAATCAGCAAAGTTTTGTATTAAAACCATTAATTTTAAATAACGCTTCAGTTTTTGGCATAAAAAGCTCTTTATTTATATTGCTGTGTATTGTACTCTTTCATTACACACTGCTGTACTTTACACAAAACATTGACATTGATAAAGTCACTCAATTTCACAATTTGAAGACAATATGATTGGTCAATTCTTCAAGTTGCGACTGTCGAAATTAGAGTAGGTACATGTATGGAATAGGATTAAGCAAGATAGAATGTAATTTAAAGTAAGTTAGAATAATATAGAATATATATACATTTTTGTATAAAAAGAGCCCTTTGGCCACAAATAAATTAGATTCTAATGAAGACTCAAATCGACAACAACTTTGCCTTGGTTTTTTATTATCCAATCTCCTTTTGCCCTTACTAAGGTAAGATCGGCAATTGTTATAGCGTTATTATAATTTTCTCTCGTTTGTTTTTAACTGTAGAAAATATTCCGTAAAATTACTTTTTTAACGGATGAATTGATACATATATCGGAAACCATATAAAAACAAAATAAAAAATTGAAATTGTTTTTTTTATTGCGAAATATAACAAAAGATAATGGCGTATCGCTAAATTCTGTTTTTATCGTCTTTGATTTTCACTGCTATTAGTAGCGGCAAAAATACCCAACCTTGCAACGCTATTTTGTTTATCATTTCCTTTTTTTTCATAAAAACAATAAAATAAAACATAAAATATGTAGGTTGTGTGTACATCGAAAATTGATTGGAATTTTAGGCCAATAATGATATTGTAATACCTGTCAAAATTATTTGTAAAAACTATCAATATTTAAATGTCATATCATATCGGTGATTATTGTCTAATAAACAATCAGGTGTTCGCACTAATCGTAGCTGTGATTCTGCATTATTGGATGTGTCTGAAAATGTATCAAATGAGCAATCTAAGGCACCTTTTTAACTTCTTTGAAACGTCAACTCGACTTATAACATTTTATTTTTAAATCATTCACAATTTGTCCATCAAACAACCGTCTATACGCTGCAATTAGTTTATATACAATTATTGCTTGTAATTCTTGGAATACTTCTTCTTCTTCGAAAAATACAGTTGTATTTTTATTCTGGACAGACTAACAAAAGAGCATTGAAAAAGATGCGTAGTATACACCGTCGCTATATAGTCCACCGCTTTTGGTTGGTATATGGCCGTTTCTTTTGCACACATATACAACAAGTATTAATACAGTGTGCAATGTGCAATTTAGGGGAATTCCAATACTACCGCGTAATACTGAAACAGCGTTAAGCGGGGTCTTACTGTAAACGATCTCCATTACTTTCACACAAAATTATTTACTTCGAAACACCCCAAGTTATGTTGTTTAGAACTGCTTTGCGGTCAAAATAGGTTCTTCTGATGCTGGGCCTTTTTTCAGGTTTCTCTTGGATAAAATTGCCAAACAGAACATGGGTGGTGTGAGAAGCAATTAAGTAAGTAGAAACCACAAAACGGCTCAGAGCAATTCTGGACTTACAAATACTAACACTTGATTTTTATAATTTGAAAGCTCTTGATGCTCCACCCAAGTTAAATTAGTCATTGCAGCATCTGGGTAGGAACCTTAAATGACCTGTTATGCAATACTTTAACCATCTCTACGAAATTCTACCCGTTACTGGGGAAGGAATAATGTTGTGTGTGTTAATTTTATATATGAGTGGCGGGACCTACAGTTTAAAGTTGACTTCGAACGACAATTTTTGAGAAACTTTTCATGGCAATTTTTTATTTTCTCTCAGAGTTTTTGCCAGTAATCTGCTGAGAGGAAGTCGCCGAAAAAATATTTTTCATATATTTTGGAGACGTCTGTTGGAGATATCTGACTTGGGGTTTTAACCCTGGCCTCACGTCTAAGGTGACCTAGATAATTTATATATCGAAAAAATAAATCCAAGTCTGCCGCAGGGCAGCGAGCTTAGTGCAATCCTATTTACAATATTGAAAGCAGACATCCCACGAATATAGATGTTATGATACTGCAATATAATCGGCCAAAGAATCAGCATCTGAAGCTTCAACCTTAGTTCGATCACAACTCAACTTAATGTAAACACAAAAAATCAGTAGTCGTTGTGTTTACGTTAAGAAGAGGTGACTGGGACAAAATTTCAATTTAATGTTGTAAACAAACTAAAACTTTATACATCGATGGATCGAATGGCCAGGGAAGGCCATAGTCATTTTGATAGCGGCGCATTGCTTTTTAGGTAGTGAGATTTTCCTTATAAAACTCTTGTTTTAAGCGAACAGCCAGGCTGCAGTGCTTGACAAACGTATTTTCAAAGTTCGTTCGTGTTCATGTATATCGACGATTTCTCAGGGAAATTACGAATCATTCCGTTACATTCCATGGACGTTTGGCTAACCGGGGCTTCAATCTTTTTGTAACAAGAGGGTACGTGCAGACTCTGCTGGACTCGTATAGTTTACAAGAAGACCGACTCACTTTTATACTTAAATTTTCATGGCTATCCACCACACAATAGCGATTCGCATGGGTCGCTATCCTTTTGGTAGGCATGCCGAAAGCCTGAGTTCTGCAGGACGTGTTGATCTGAGGAGTAGCAAGAGACTATTTTTCTCATCAAGTGACAGTGCCCTGCTCTTATCACTAAAAGGAAAAGAAAATTTTTGCAATCTCACTTTCTGACATCCTTCAATAGTGCTTCAATAGCAAGATTTATGTCGGACTATAAGGAATATTTGACCTATGGGTCGAATGTTGATTGTGGTATCACAATGAGCCTAAATATTGGATTAGGTGGGACTCCTACCTACATTCTATCATAGCGGAAGGTATTTGGTGGAATAAGCGCAATCTTAGAAGTAGATATATACACACATTTCATACGTTAATAATCATCAAATTTGATTGCTATATTATTATTAAATGAACATAGTGTTAAGAAAATGGAAACGGTGTAACATCGTTTAACATTAAAATGAGCAAAAGCTACACAAACAAACTCAACGAACTTGTTACAAGTAAACTAACAACATCAGTATGAAAGAAAAAGGGATAGACAGGTAAGTAAGAAGGCAACAACAAGGAATGTGAACAAAATACACAAACAACAATGAAGACGCAGTAGGGTTCTCAATATGGCGAAAGTCCGAACGTTCGACTTCAAGAACCTACATCAGACTGATTACGTGGGCATATAAAAAGGCAATACAAATCAGGCAACGAGCAGTAATAATTCAGTCAGTCTTGTGTGAAGACGCGTTGCGTGTGAAAAAACAGTCGTGGTTTGAAGATCGTTGTTGTAAAGATCTACCGAACATTTATTAGTGTGTAAGCGAACAGAAGTGTAAAGAAGAATAACGAATAAAGCAAATTATTGTTGTTGTAACATCAACTTGTGAACAGTGGCACATAAAAGTAGTGCAAACAGTAAAGAGTTTAATTGAAACTAAATATTTGTTTTTATGTTGTTTGCAATCAACAAAATCATATTTTAAACGTTTTTAAAAAAAAAGCGTAATCATATAGATGGCTTTATTATTGAGTGCATTCAATAGTACGCGACGGAAGTGATTATTTTAAAGACATCTCTACAACAAACAACGATTCGCTCGCTTTTCTTTTAGGCTAATTTCTATTTTTATTCACAGCAATGAGAGAATTAGTGCTAACAGTGAGTGGATGTGTGCTGACAGTGTGAGAATTAATGTTGGCAATACAATAACATATACGAAATAGAGCTTTTAAAAACGCGATGTATGAGATATAATAGGAAAAACGTTTTAGTGGCACCATTGACAAAGAGTTATTGAACTGTTGATTTTTTATTTGTTCAACTTACCTTATGATGCAATTACGAAATTATTGTGCTTGCTGCGTTGCGTTTATTGTGTTTATAGAGTAGTACATAAAATCTTTCTGAAAGAAAAACTTTCATGATTCGGAACACATATAGCTAGAATTAAATCTAAAGAGAAAAAGAGAAAATTATATAATTTTTTTATTTTTTTATTTACCTTATACTCATAGTCGACACGAACTAGTAGATGTAATTGAAACATAATTATATTTCAAGAAATACACATACTCATTCAAAATTTTACAATTACACATCTAGTTTTTTCATGTTTTTTTTCATTATTTGGTTTGCTAAAGAAATGAAAAAGAAAATAAAATTTTGTTGATTTTATAAATTTTAATTTTTAAGTACGAAAATATTTTGTTTTTGCTTTTAAAGGCATCTGGTTTGATATTCTTTAATTCTATTATTGTTGTTGTTTTTACTTAAAAAATCGTTGATAAAATACAAAAAAATTTTAATGTTTTTAGAGAACTATTATAAGATCACACTTTTTGAAATATTTCGATAAAGATTTTAATACCGTTTTTAGACTGATGCGTAAATATGAAAATGACAAGAAGAATATTTCGCGGAGTTTATTTGATGCTGATTAATTACAAAAAGAAAAACTTTTCATCCTGCTTACCTCAACATGATCATGATGACAGCCAGTCATCACTACTGCAAAGTACTGATGAAACTGAGTAGTTTAAAAAGTTGAACAAGTACTATTAAATATTAAGGTAATGCAATTCTACTATTCCTCGAAAATATATCGGGGGATATCGTTGTCAGGACATTAACAAACTTTTTATACTCACTATACGTATACATACATATGTACATATATAAATTATGAACCAAAATCAGTTCGAGTTCCAAAATAAAAAACACAAGATATTATTAGAGATTTTTACGACGTATAACTAATTAATATAAAGACCGCTTGTTCCAGCAAATAGTGATGTCGTGTCTTTGACTTAAACAATGGCTTAAATATGTAATCTCAACTGTCACTATATTAACTATGGAATTTAATATTTGTGTACAAATTCTTCACTTTTTTACACTTAGAGTTAGAGAGGAATTTAAATGAAATGTTTCATTACTTTTGTTAACTCCAAGATAAATAAGCAGAACTAAACAAAAGAAATTCCGTAGTAAAGAAAAATGCATGAATAATGCTGTAAACACAATAAACGCAACGCTGCTAGCACAACAATTTAACAATCGCAGCCTAAAGTAAACCGCATACGTATTAAATGTAATAAAGAGAGCGGCAGCAAAGGAAATGAAAAATAAACAGTTTCATAATTCTTTATCATCATATTTCATACATCGCGTATTGACAGCACTAATCTCTGCTGCCATAAAAATAATGTCTTCCTTATACTATGTTTAGATATGCACGTTTATTGAGTCAATATTCGGTTTATTGAGTACAATATTTTAAGTGTTCAGGCATAATAATAATATGGAGTTCAGCTGCTTATTCAATATACATTTGACAGCTGGTAAATAAAATAGCTGGTTGTTTCAACAACATTGTTTGTATTTTGTTTTTTTTTTTTTTTGTTTTGTTGTTTTTTTTATTTTATTTGTTTTATTTGTTTTTTTTGTCGTTGTTGACATTTGAGTTGTCAAATATCAACCGAAAGTGTTTGGTTAATTGTAATATGCTCACTAAACACACTTATGACTGTGCTGCACTTTAAGTTTTACTCAATTTATAACAATTTACGTATTTATTGCGCAATAATTAAATAAAACTTTATATGCAATATTGAGCTCAATAATGGCGTTTATTGCGATATACGCAATAAAGGTGTATATCTGAACATCGTATTATACACCTAAATATTCAATTTTTGTGAGATTGCTGCTTTTGGTGCGTTGCGTTTATTGTGTTTATAGCATAACTTAACACAAACACTAAAATACAAATAAATAGTTGATTTAAATAAACAATGCAAGAACTAGAATATCAAAGAGGAAGAACTAAAATAGTTCTATTTAAGTTTCAATACATTAAAAATAGATTAAAAGAAATATTCTTCTTAATTTAAGAACTACAAGTGGAAATTTGTTTAATTAATGTCTCAGTTAAAAAATAATTGATGCATTATATGGCTTTGGATAGACAAAAAAGCACATTATATTGAGGTCTGAGCGATAAAAGGTGTGGTTTAAGTTGAGGCTAGTTCAGGTTTGATTTAAGTTAACGTTTCAGTAAATTTGTCTTTGGACTACAATATATCGTAATGACTACAAATACTATTGTGACTATTGTGTGGATATCAAAGGATCCACAAGTATAAATATAAATCAAATAAATAGACGCTATACCGTGATTCAAACCCCAGCTCAGACATCAACAAAACGAAATATAAAAAACATTTCTTCGTCGGCTTCCTCTCATCAGTCGTCTGGCAAAAATTCTGAAATAAAATATACTTGTCATGAAAAGTTTCTCAAAGCTGTCGTTCGGAGTCGTCTTTAAACTGTAGGTACCACCACTCTAGGATAAAATTGACAAACACAACATGGGTAGTGTGAGAAGCAATTAAGTAAGTAGGAACCACAAACGGTTCAGAGCAATTCTGGACTTACAAATACTAACACTTGATTTTTATAATTTGGAAGCTCTTGATGCTCCACCTGCAGCATACGGATCCTATTATGCAGTATTTTACGCATCTCCACGAAATTCTACCTGTTACTGGGGAGGAATAATGTTGTATGTGTTAATTTTATACATGAGTGGCGGAACCTATAGTTTAAAGTCGACTCCGAACGCCAAATTTTTAGAAACTTTTCATGGCAATTTTTTATTTTCATATTTCGTTTAGATGTCTGACCTGGGGTATTAACCGTGGCCTTACGTCTAATAAGCCAACATACTACCTACTAGACTAAGGCGACCTCGATAATTTATATATCCAAAAAAATAAATTCAAGTATGCCGCAGAGCTGCGAGCTTAGTGCAATCCTATTTACAATATTGAAAGCAGACATAACACGAATGTAAATGTTATGACTGCCACACATCCAGATGATACTGCAATATAATCGACCAAAGAATAAGCATCTGAAGCTTCAACCTTAATTAAATCACAACTCAACTTAATAAACGACTGTCTGCAAGTTTGTCTCAATGGGATTTTGATCAAATTGTGCCAAAACGTTGCAAATGCAACATCTGAAACGTCAATCTAGTAAATCTTGTGTTACATAATATTTTTTTAAATTAATATAGTTAAGCTGCTTTGCTTATGTACTTGTATTCAAAGTCAATTTTTTCATTAACAATATAAATCGAAACAGATAGATAACACGTTGCGACAGCCAAAATACACTCAGCTAATAAAATAGTGTAGGTTGTGAGTTTTGTTGAGTAGAACTAAAAAATATTTTTTTATATTTCTCGAACCCTCCAAACCGTAGTTATTGTTTAAAGAGTGTAGCAGTCGTGTTTTATTTTTCTTATATATTTTTATTCAAATGAACTTTCAGTTCAAAAATTTTCAAAATTTTTGATGGATCTTGATTGTTTAAATGTGTAAGTACACTTAGAACGTTATAGAATGGAGGCGTCGATATTTGGGTAATCAATAATTTTGTTGTAAAAGATCAAAAATACCGTTTTTGTCAAATAAAACAAGTTTGGAGGGTTCGAGAAAAATAAAAAAAGTATTTTTGAGTTCTACTCAACCTAGTGAATAACGTAGACTATGTAGTTACTCGTGTGAATTTTCACTGTCGCACCGTGTAATCATTTGAACATAGAAGACACTTACTGCATTTACTCTTGAAGCTGCGGGATATTATTATCGATGTCATCTGAGTTAGCTTAATTTTACTTTTAAAAGGTACGTTTAAATGGCCTTTATTTCATTTATGGGCTGAAACACAAACGATAAAGGGCGCTTGGCGAATGTTTTGTGTGCTTTAAAGTATGTACTAAAATTCTTTTCATGTGAATTTGATAAAATTATTTCTTATAAGTTATACAGGATGTCGAACCTGATGGAATAAGCCAAATGGAAAAAGGTCGTCCATAACAAATGATTTGTTTATATCTTTTGTTTACTTATGCATGTAGATATATACGGATGTATGTACGCAAGAGTATTTACATTTCTTGGGTTAAAATTTTGTCTAGCAAATTAAATGAATAAGAGGAGCTAGTTATTCTTTACAACCTACATATACAATATATTTATTTAATTGAGTTTTTTAAATAACCATTCAGCATATGGTGTTTAATATTAAACTGTTTTTTTTTTCAGCAGTTGATTAAATAAAAAAGTTCATATTATGAAAACACCTGCAGTACAATCATTTGAATTATTTTAACGGCAATAATACCTAGGGAAAAATTGATAATTTTCATATAAAAATCTGATACACTTATACATATTTTTTTCATATGTTTTTAAAAGTTGTATTGGTAGTACTGAATGCATGAGTTTATTTAAATGTCAGTAATCAACAAGAAGAATAGAAATACAAAGTATTTTCTATGTAGCATGAGTCAACAATTAACACATCAAAAATATATTATTCGCACAGATAATTAATTAATTTGAAGTCGCCGCAGTCTAGTAGGGAGTGTGTTGGCTTCTTAGACGTAAAGCACGGGTTCGTATCCCTGGTCAGACATCAAAACAAAATACAAAAAGTATTTCTTCGGCGACTTGCTCTCAGTAGATTTCTGGCAAAAATTCTAAGAGTAAATAAAATTGCCATGAAAAGTTTCTAAAAAATTTGTCGTTCGGAGTCGACTTTAAAACTGAAGGTCCCACCACTCATGTATAAAATTAACACACACAACATAAGTGGTGTGAGAAACTAAGTTGTAATCGTGACTGAAGGGTTGTAATGACCAATTATGTATGTATTATGTATGTACTTTTTTCTGTAATATTTTTTATTTTGTTGCTTGAAAATCAAATTGTTAATACTGGTGTTCTTCTTCTTATAACTTTTTGACGTTTGGAATACGAAATACACAATACAGCATAGCATTAAGTGTTCACAAACAAAAAGTGTATTCGATACAACATACACGATACAAAGTCGTATGAATTGGCCAAATGTTTTATATTCCGAAAATATAATAATAAAATAGTTCTTTCGAGAGATCAGAAAAAAAGTAATTTTTGTTGAAAAAACAGAATACTCCAAGGCAATATGAGATTTGATTTGATACAGCAACGGAAATATACAATATATGTATATATATATACGATTATAATTGTGCTAGTACCCTTAACAAATGCAATATTAATATAGACTGGAGGAGAAACTTAACATATACAAATAAAAATTGTTGTATTATTAATAATAATGATCTTCGACAAATAGTTAACAAATGCACTCGTGTAACATAAAGATCTGGTACAATAATTGACTTTCTAATAACAAACAATTTTAATGTGTCAGTCGGTAATAGTCGGATATGTAAAATTGCCCCTTAATTCAGGCTACATTTGACCGACGGAATGAATTATGTTGTATTTTAGGACTGCAGTGGTTTGTGTCGTATACCTACGACTGAAGAACACACCACAAAAAAACCTCTAACGGAGTCAAATTGCACGATGTCAGTTGTCAGTTCACTTGATCTACGGATGAGGAGGCCTCAAAACGTTCGTGCATAACATCCAATTTGGCAATGACAGCGTGGCGCCATTCTGTTGAAACCACTTGTAGCACGTGTCCAGATCATCAAATTTAAGCCAGAAGAAGTTGATTAGAAGTCGCCGTAGTCTAGTAGGTAGTGTGTTGGCTTATTAGACGTAAAGTCCGGATTCGTATCCCAGGTCAGACATCAAAACGAAATATGAAAAAAAATATTTCTACGGCGACTTTCTCTCAGCAGATTTCTGCCATGAAAAAGTTTCTCAAAGATCTGTCGTTCGGTGTCAACGTTAAACTGTAGGTCCCGCCACTCACGTATAAAATTAACGCACATAACATGAGTGGTGTTAGAAGCTAGACCGTAATCCTGACTGAAGGGTTGTAATGGCCAATGGTAATGTATGTATAAAGGTGGTAATCAATAACCTATAGTGCTAGTCTTTGACAGTGATGGCCTAGTCAATGCCTTTTTCAAACACATAAGCATCGATAACGCCGCCAGCCCCAAATTCACACCAAACTGGGACTTTTTCGAAATAAATTGGATGAACCGTTCCAAATTCGGCAACTCCAGAGCCCATTCAGAGAATACACTTAGTTGTCTATGGTCGGTTATCTTCAGTTTCTGAATCACTTGAATTTTGAATAAGTGCAGACCCAAGTCACGGCTCAAAATTTAAAAAGTTGTGGTCTACCAAAGTGCGTGTTCTTGTGAGCATTGCGAAATTGTCTTTCTCTGATTCTCCAGCACACTCTTACGTATAATGTAGATGTTGGCGGCAGAAGTGCTTCTACATAGTTTTGTTATTTTAATATGGTCTTTGTAACAGGGATATATGTACCGTTATTTTCTTCATTGCTTTATTATTGTTTGTTTTTCTTTTTACAAAATTAAGTTTCCTTGGATTAATTAAAATAATTAAAATATTAAAGTGTACCGTTAATAAGATTTAATTTAATTCAATTTAATTAAAATCAAAGTTTGTATTAACAGGAAGAGAAAAAATCTTCTTGCATGACGAACAAGTTACAAATTACTGTAGATAAGCTTTTAACATTAAAATATTGTATTTCCCGCTGATTAAAAATTTTATTCGACGAACGTAAAGAGGCTAATTGCCTCATTATTTCTCTATTTGACAATAGCAACCACATGGTTACTTTCACTTCGATATACATAGATGTCCACTATAAAATTTCTCTGGACTGTGGTTACACATTTTGTGCCGTAACTTTATTAATTAAATGACTCCAATAAAATACGGCTAAAAAAGTAAACCAAAATGTAAAATATGTATCCCAACACGGTTGGCATAATTTTGTTTTATGTTCATGAACTTGATGTGGAAATATTTCAAGTGTTTCAGTTCTGTAAACTGTGGTTTAAACATAAAATAAAAATTATAAATTTACTGGCATGAATAAAAAATGGAAAGAGAAAAAATTTTAAACAAAAAAGCAAATTTATAGACATTTTGTGTGAATTTCTTATTTTTTGGTGAATTTTTATTTACATTTTCAGAAGCCATTAAAGCCACTTGATCAAAAGTCGCCGTAGTCTAGTAGGTAGTGTGTTTGTTGGCTTATTAGACGTAAGACCACGGTTCAAACTCCAGGTCAGACATCAAAACGAAATATGAAAAAATATTTCTTCGGCGACTTCCTCTCAGAAGATTTCTGGCAAAAATTCTAAGAGTAAATAAAATTTCCATGAAAAGTTTCTCAAAAATCTATCGTTCGGAGTCGACTTTATACTGTAGGTCCCACCACTCATGTATAAAATTAACACACACAATAGGAGTGGTTTGAGAAGCTAGGCCGTAATCCGGACTGCAGGGTTGTAATGTCCAATTATGTATGTATGTATGTGTCCATTTGTTTATAGTATTATTATAATTATTTGAAAATTAAAGAAAATATTGTTACGTAAATTAAAACGATGTACATCGTTTAACGTTAAAATGATCAAAAGCTACTAAAACAAATACAACGAACTTGTTAAAGCAAACCAACAACATCAGTATGAAAGAAAAGGCGATAGACAAGTAAGCGAGAACGCAACAACAAGTAATGTGAACAAAATACACAAACAACAATGAAGTCGCGATAGAGTTCTCGAGGAGGCGAAACCCCGAACGTTTGACTTTAAGAACCTTCATTAGACTGATTACGTGGGTATATAAAAAGACAGACAAAGGAGGCAACAAGTAGTTAGAATTCGGTTAGTCTTGTGTGAAGGC
The DNA here is from genome assembly GCA_958299815.1 of Sarcophaga carnaria. Taxonomy (NCBI): domain Eukaryota; kingdom Metazoa; phylum Arthropoda; class Insecta; order Diptera; family Sarcophagidae; genus Sarcophaga; species Sarcophaga carnaria. The sequence continues at coordinate 67,847,237 of OY283149.1, read as the reverse complement.
GCGTTGCGTGTGAAGAAAACAGTCGTGGTTTGAAGATCGTCGTTGCAAAGACCTACCAAACATTTGTTAGGGTGTTCGCGAACAGTAGTGTAAAGAAGAGTAACGAATAAAGTCGATTATTGTTGAATTAATCAAGTTGTAAACGGTGGGACATAAAAGTAGTGCGAGCAATAAAGAATTTAAGTGAAACTAAATACATTTTTGTTTTTATTTTGTTTGCAATCAACGAACTCGTTTTTAAAAAGGTGAAAACGTAACCATATGTTCGTATTACATATAGCTGCGAAGACAGAATAAACATTAAATCTTTATTCTGGAATGTAAATCCTATCATAGGAAAACACGATTCAAAAAAATTCAGTTATGTAATGTACTATGTCTTCTGAATTCTGCACAGTATCAACGTATTTATATGTATCAATTCACCAACTATAAGAGATTGAATGATGACATTTAAATTATTGTCCCGTGACTGAACTATATTGACTGTTCAGTCACTCAACCAAGACTGATATTTGTATTGCTGTTGTCTATCTGGCAAGACTTTTTCATATCTTTCTTCCTTTGATTATGTGTATACGTTAAAGTCTCTTGAAATTGTAATGATAATGATTATCAATCGGCATTTTATATCACCAATTTAAAGAAATTTCTTTGAAGAAATCTTGCAGCATAATGAATAGCAACCAAACTATAGCTAAGTTGTGTATGTGCCAGATTTGACGATTTATTGGCATTTTGACGATTTTATGTTTAAAAAAATGTCATATTGACGACATGACGATTTATGCCCTTATTTTGACGATTTTTGGAAATAAAAATTTACATAAAATAAAGTATTATATTTTTAAATTATTTACGAACACCTGTAATGATACTACATTAAATGCTAAATAACCTAAATAAAAACGTCAATAATAAAAGAAAAAAATGATCAGATATTTAAAGAAAAATGGGTATGTTCTGTAAATATTTACCCTAACCTGGGTAACGTTAGGTGGTAAATAATAATAATGCCAAGAATTTTGAAATAAGATTGACACTCGTTATAGGCCATTTGTAAAGATTCGAATGTAGCTTATAATATTACCCTAGGAAGCCCAAAGGCAAGTGTCATTATTTTCTTTTTCGTAAGACCAACACTCAGGGGATGGCCCCTACTCATGCAGAGCATTGTGTTGGAACTAGTAAAATATGTTGGTGGAAGGAGGAAAGACGGAGTAGTGTTTGTGGACACTTTTTATACAATAAGTGACAGTAAAGACCTCTGCGGGAAGGGAGTCCCACATACAAATAGTCCGACTAAAGAAAAAATTTTGTCTGTAAGGCGTTATGCGATCCATCAGCCAATCGAGCAGAAACGGTGGTGATTGCCGAGAAACGCGAGTGTTACATGATTCCAGGGGACAAGTCCCTTTATTTTGCTCGAACAAAATACGCTGTAGTACTAATAGACCAGTGAAGCACAAGCCACATTGCAACTATGCCCTAATGAATCTTGAGCCTTCGCCCTCTCCTGTACGCGATCGAGATGTCTCAAAATAGACGTTGAGGCACCGACCCATACATGAGAGTTGTATTCCATTCTCGGTCGGACATAAGTGGTGTGAATAGGATGAAAATTAGATGAAGGGAAATATTTCTTGCATCATCTTAAGAGCCACAGCAATAAAAAATGTGTCGGTTCTAGCGAACATCATACTGAATTAATTAAAAATAATTTTTTTAAAAAACTTTTCAATCTATTTATTTTTTTGACGATTTTTTTCTAGTATTTCACGATTTTATGTTTTATTTATCTGGCAGCTATGCTATGTTGGCAACTTGCTATTATATACGGTACCTAGCAACCAGCTGGTAATGGAATTGAGATTTGAATGTCATCCATAATCGACCCATTAATGCCTCCTCGTATATATACTATATGTATATACATATATGTACACATATATACAGTGGTGGTCATATAATTAAAACATTAGTACATAGTAAATTATTCGTTTTATTTTGGAAATAGAATAGAATAGGAAAATAAGGAAGTAATCAATTGTAAAAGAGATCAAACTTATCATTCCAAAAGTCCCGTTAAAAAATTAAGAGATGATAAAAAAATAGAACAAATGAGAGATCAAAATAAAAGTCTTAATTATATGACCACCACTGTATATATATGTAATATATATTTTGTTCCGTAAATATATGTTTTGTTCTGTAATATCCTACACATTTGTTTGTGTAATTCTAATTTTTTTGTCATCTGTGTGTTTTGTTTATTTATTATTTTTGCTTTGTTTGTTTTTGTTCGCGTAACAATACTTGTTATTTATTATCCATACATATATATGCAAGTAATCGTGCTTTGATTGTACAGGTGTACAAAAAAAATTAGTTTAATTAATAATGTTTTCTCTGTTAAATAAACCAACCTTCCCTTTTTATGTCATTAATTCAAACGATATTAGCACATTTTACATTCTTATTCTTCTTGATTATAAACAAATTAAAATTCCTTCAACAATACCACAAATATAGCAATACGTTCTTGTCATTTCAGCTTTCTTTAACCGATTTATAAATTAATTCATCAACATGAACAATGGAATAGAATAATCGAATTATCATTTTAAGCCACCTTTGCGTATGAGTGATGATTTATCCCATATGCATCTAAAATATCAATCATGCGACAACGACAATGCCGATGCTGTTATGGATGAATAAACTTCATATGATTTCAAACTTTTTCGTGATTTAATACAGTTAAAAAAAGTTAAAAACTGGAGCTTCTTATTTTTTTTTAGGACAGTTTTTGCCAACAGGAGAAGCTTCTGCATTAAACTATATACGAGTATATTAAGAGAGCAAGTGCGGGTACGAGTACCAATTTATTTTTAAACTGCCAAATTTTTATTTTTTGACCCATTGAAATAAAAATTATCTATGTACATACAATTAAACATATACAAAAACTGTTAGAGTAAATAAAATTGCCAATGAAAAGTTTCTCAAAAATCTGTCACCCAGAGCTTGGGCTTTCCAAGCTTATTCAATAAGCTGCAGAATATTCGCTCCATAATTTGTACTCATATAATGCATACTTTTCCTCTTTACATTCCAGGACGGTTCTTAATCCCCTATCCTATTATTACTCTAATTGTCATTTGACTAATAGTGAAGACAATCAGCTAAGCTAAACAAAATCGATTGCGCTCTGTATGTGAAAATAAGTCCAGGCAGTTAAACAATATCGAAAACTACGCCTCAAACGGTGTAAAACATACATACAAATTGGTCATTACAACCCTTCCTTCATTAAGGATTACGACCTAGTTTCTCACACCACTTATGTTGTATGTGTTAATTTTATACATGAGTGGCAGGATCTACAGTTTAAAGTCGACTCCGAACGACAGATTTTTTGAGAAACTTTTCATGGCGATTTTATTTACTCTCAAAGTTTTTGCCAGAAATCTGCTGAGAGGAAGCCGCCGAAGAAATATTTTCATATTTTCGTTTTGATGTCTGACCTGGAGTTTGAACCGTGGCCTCACGTCTAATAAGCCAACACACTACCTAATAGTCTACGGAAACTTCAAACCGTGTTAAAACATTAAGTAAAATAACTCAATTTATATAAAAGTTTGAGTGAGAATAGCTCGCTGCCTTTATGTTAATATCGTGTTCTATTAAACTCTTTTGTAAGTCGCCGTAGTCTAGTAGGTAGTGTGTTGGCTTGTTAGACATGAGGCCTCGGTTTAATCTGCAGGTCAGACATCTCCAATAAAAGGAAATATGAAAAATATTTCTTCAGCAACTTCCTCTGATCAGATTTTTGGCAAAAACTCTGAGAGTAAATAAAATTGCCATGAAAAGTTTCCCAGAAATATGTCGTTCGGAGTCGACTTTAAACTGTAAGTCCAGCCACTCATCTATAAAAATAACACACACGGCATAAGTGGTGTGAAAAGCTAGGTCGTATTTCCTGAATGAAGGGTTGAAAAGGTTGAAGCAACATTAGCAATGAAACATTTTATATTTAAAAATAAAATGAGAACTCATCTAGATTGAAAATATTCAATATATAATTGTGAAAAATATGCAAAAAGAAAATCTGTAAATCGTATTGTACTGAAGAGAAAAGGCAATGTCCGAAAATATATTGTCATCGCTATGGTACCACACAATTTCATAATGACAAATTCTTTTAGTTTAAATAATGTTGCCTAAACATTTATATTTTGTTATTGTATGAATGACAACGACATGAATCTTAAAAATATATATGAATTGGAACTGCTGATATCATAGTAATTTATGTCAATATTATGCAAATTATTTACCAAATACTCCTTAAAAAAAAAAAAGAAATTCATTTTGAAAAAGTTTTCTGTTTTATTGTCTAATAATTGCACGCTTAAAGTTAAAGACGAAATGTAAGAACAATTTGAACAAATAAATTCCATGCATAAGTATAATTGCTTACTAAGCAAATATTTGATAAAAGTTTTTGAGAAACATTTAACCACATTAAATTAAAGTCGCTGAAAGTCGTTTTTGAAAAATTTCATTTTCATTTCGTAATGTTTTCCGACTCAGAGTTTTATAAAACTAGAGGCCTCCGTAGTGTGTTGGTATATTAGACATGAAGCCATGATTCAATCTCAAGTTCAGACATCTCCAACAAAAGGAAATATGAAAAAAATATTTCTGCGGCGACTTCCGTTCAGTAGATTTCAGGCAAATAAAATTGCTATGAAAAGTTTCTAAAAATCCGAGCAGACTTTAAACAGGACCACTCATGTATAAAATTAACACTCACACGAGAAGCTAGGTTGTATTCCTAACTGATGGGATGTAATAACCAATTATGTTTAGGTATTAAGGCCTTGATGGTATTTTCTTTGCTGTTCTGAACTATTCTGTGCTGGTTTGTACTATTCTGTGAACACATGATCTGTTTTCAATAAACACAGAAAACATAAAATAAAGTTTTCAATTCCGTCTCTCCTCGGGTAATACACAAAAGCATCGTGAGCTGACAGAGCGCAACATTTTAATGTAGCAAAACTGAATGGAGCAATGCTTTTTAAGAAACGTACCGTTCAGTGGCTTGTAGACGGATCGGGGGCGTAGAACGGTACAATAAGAGGGGTATTTTCAAAGCAAAAGTTTATACCATCGGAAAACGTGCTTAATTCAAATTGGAGAATAAGTACAGAAGACGCAACGTGACGGTACTATTTAATAGTCAGGCCGCCATAGGACCTCTTTGCTGCTTGAGGTTGACTTGACAAGAGGATGGGACCGTCTGGGTAGAGAAGATAGGGCCGCCCTATGTTTGCGAAATGCAAATGTAAATGAGCTCACAAGGAGATTATCTATCATGGCGTCGATGTGGCCATCATTAGAAAGAACAGACAGGGGAGTTTGGAAAACACTACTCTGCTATATATATAGATATAGGGTGGCAGAGACTTTTCTCAAGACTTGAGTATCACTGGAGTGAGGAAGAGTTGCCCACAAACTGCTCTTGACACTATGCTCTGCCTGACTCCGCTTGATATGTATGTCAAGCGGTGTGCGGCGCGAAGTGTCATATGTCGATAGGTCACTCCAGAGTTCTGAATGTCATTTTTCCTGATGGGAGGTATGGAGTTTCGGAAAAAGCCACCGATTATATTGTGCCTGAGGCTATGGAAATGATGACTACAGCGTGTTTCAGGTGGAGATTTTCGCAATCTTAAAAGCTGTTGAGGCCATAGCTGGTGTCCCCGCTTGGGATGCGGAATCCTACATGATCTTCGTTGACAGTCAGGCTGCCCTAAGGGCCATTGCATCGGTCTGGTGCAAATCATGGCTCGTTCGCGAATGCAAGGAGTCGTTGGGGCTTTTGTACCAGACCGTATCTGTCTATGCTGGATTCCAGGTCATAGCGGAATACTGGGCAATGAGACGGCGGATGCTCTCGCAATGTTAGGTTCACTTTCTGAGGGCGATTTGATCGTTGGTCCTGACCCTCCAATCTGCCACCTCTACAGACTCATCGATGGATGGTGGGTCAGGGAGGCAGAGCAGAGACGGTGGGGGAGTGGATCGGGTTGTTATGTTTATCGATGTCTGTGGCCTGCTATAGACAGTGTAAGAACAGGTTGGCAACTGGGCTTGGATAATGACAGTTTAAGATTAATTGTAGGGTTATCGTGGGGCACTGCGAGATTAGGTCACTGACGGGGATCTGGAACAGATCCTAGCCGGACTACTGCAGGGTATGTTGCGATGAAGAGTAGTTGGAGACTGTCGAGCACCTCCACTGTAACTGTCCAACCCTTGGTAGGTTGAGGTTGATGACCCTTGGCAGGGGCTTTTTTGATGGTTTGAATTCTGTGTCGAGAGCCGACATCAAGGCTCTCCACAGATTCATTAGTAAATTGAGCTGGTTGAGAAGTGCTAGGGCTTCATCAGTGTAGTCGCGTTCTTGCGTTTTGTTTTGTTGTGGTCTATGTAATTCCTTCGCTCACATTCTCCCTTCCTACTCCCGCTCCTTTTTCCTATCCCCTTTTTATCCTTCCTTCTTAAGGACGTTATGTACAATTGGTCAAATCGACCTCCGGGTACTGTACTTGTCTAAATTGACAAGTACACGTCCTCTAACCTAACCTAACCTAAATTGGTAGACTAAATAAACAAATCGACAGATTGTAGTACTCTAGTACCAAAAATCATTTGATGTATAGAAGACACCGTTACTATAAGTCTCTGTTGATAAAGGTGAATATTATAATCATAAGCCGACGAGTCCTAAAATGCTTACCGATTTCCACTAGCTACAGTCTGACAGCGTAAAATAATAGACAGATGGCACCGTCAAATGTAAAATTAAATTGTTTGTAACTAAAATTGCTCGTATTCGTCAAAAACAACAAGAGCAACACTTTTCAGCAATAATCGTACGGCGTTTCCAGCATTACCACATAGACTCCCAATAGAACTCTTCTAAAAAAAACTTTGTTATTAACTTAATTTCTGCCTGCTTAGCAGTCTTATCGCTTAGGTTTTCGACTTCAGTTTAATGTTGTTTTTCAGTCCCTTACGTTTTCACTTGAAGTTAAACACAATGCTACAATTCTTTACAAAACTTAAAACTCTTAGAAAAAGGACTCAAACTCATGCCAATCATAATGACCACTCCATGCCGTCAGAATAGGCATACGTTCTGAGTTACGTGTACTTAATAATCAAGAAGCTTCCCTATATGTAGTTGGTGAGGGGAGACATATTGCGCCCCTGTGTCCTTGGTATCAATAATATCTGTACCAAATTACAATAACAATTCAAATAAATTGAATTTAAAACTTTTTGCTAAGATGATCTAAAATGCCAGAAGATGAAAAATATGTTGTTGGCTATTATTATTGTTGTGTCAGCGAAGCCAAAAAATTTCAATGAATAATCTTGTTTCTGGGAATACATAAGAAAATAATTCTCATTACGAATTAGCTATGTTCGCCCTCACGATTTTATTTGTTCAAGTTTATTGCCTATTATGTATTAACGACCAGAATAATTTGTTTCCTGAACAAATTTATGTTAATCACCAATAAATTTGCAATGAATACAAATTCTATGTTTGTGGGTAGGCACAGCATGGCATCGCCTTAAAAATGAACAGATAAGTGGTCAACCTTATTGTTTCTCTTCTTTTTTTTCTTTTTTCCTTCTTCTGTATTTCATATTCGTTCTTTAAGTGAAATTTATGCATTCACACTCAAACTCACTCTCTTGAAACTTTTGTTACAAGGACTAATCGATTATTTAAAATTTCATTTGTCTTGAATTGTAGTTTCAAACATTCTACAATATTAGTTGAAAATCAAAGTGTGGAGTACTCAGGCAGTTACTAGATTTTCAGACTATAAATAATTAGTTAAATGATTGTCCCTTAAGAAAAACTAATCGAAACTATGTTTGCTACGGAATTATAAATACACTTACAATCAGTTTGGAACAGAATTTGGAAATCACTGCAGTGATATATGAAATTAGTTTAGCGGGAAAAAGAAGAAAATACTATCAAAATATCCTGAATGTGTATACCGATGGCGGGGTGGATAACGAAGTCTACTCTGGGAGATTGTACCTGAACATTTCACTCCGGCTACCGGACTATTGCAGCGTGTTTCAGGCGGAAGTAATGGCCATCTACCGAGCCGCTCAATGGATCCTCGCCTACGATGTTCCTTTCACCCGCATCTCGATCTTTTCTGATAGTCAGGCTGCCAGACTGTCGAATGTTGCGAATAATTCCAGGATGGTCAGGGAATGTCGCCGCTGTCTTAACCTTCTTTCTGGGCGCCTCAGTGTCGCACTTATCTAGATCCCCGGGCACTGTGACATTCCGGGAAACTGTAGAGCCGACGAGCTCGCCAGGGCTGGTGCACTACTTCTGGAATCCTCTTCAATCAAATTAGGAATACCACTTACCTCTTTCAAGCTTGCCATAGCACGGAAATTCTTCTGAGACACCAACCTATCCTGGATCAATGGGGATTCCTGCTCCACCGCTAGGCTCACTTGCCCCTCAATGGATAGAAGGCGCACCAACCAGTTACTTGGACTTGGTCGTAACATCATCTCGATCACATTGGCCATGCTTACAGGGTGTTACGGTAGTTATCCACTTTCTTTGTCAATGCCCGTCTCTTGCGAGGTGCAGATATAAGTTATTTGGCTCTCCAACCCTTGACAGCTTGACGGAGCTATCGTCCATTAGAGATGAGCGATCCAGGGATTTTTGAAGAACGTTGTTCTCAGTGAACGTGATTTGTTAATCACTGTTCTTTAAAACAGTGATTGTGATCACAGTATTTCAAAAGAAAACAATAATGACAATAACGTATTTTATTAAGTCGTAAGAAAGCGACAACTAGATACATACTACGAAAAGACTACTAAACAAAATCAAAGTGGTGTCATCAATGTTATTATTTTCAATGTAATTTTTTTTTATATGAAGTTTGACAATTAAGTTTCACAGATAGTTCATGTATAAAAGACAAAAGTAAATAATCAGCATCATTTAATAGTAATTCTGCCTCGCTCAAAATAAGATGAAATAAATTTGTGTATGTAACAATTTTGAAAGAACGGCATTATTAGTAACTGTTATTTGGCAATTTCAATCACTGTAGTTACCAGTGAATTGTCAATCACCGTGATTAAATCACAGTTTTGAAAATATCGCTCATCTATATCGACCATTGATGTCAAAGATATAGCCTCGTTTATCAAGCTTTCGGGCTGGTTTTCCATCGTGGGGTAGTCGTGCTTTAGATGGGCAGCTCTCGTGCTGACCAACTTCTCCCTCCCTGGTTCGGAGGAATTTGGTCAGTACAGATACTGCGTTCACCTGTGTCGTCACAACGGGCCGCAATGCGTGCTCAAGTGAGCTTCTGGTATCAAAACTACCACTACAACCTAACCTAACTATCAAAATAACGGGAAATTTTTATTAACGGCATGAGACAACTGGATATTAATCCTGCAATCATCGTTTTTGTTGAATAGCTGATAAAAAAAAATCGAGTCTTCTTTAAGCGCATCAAATATTTCCAAAGTAACTGCTAGAGGGACATTATTAGAATGTACTCTTGCTTTTGGTATTGAACCTCAACCTCAATATGCCACCAAAAGCTTTGGGGAGAACATGCTGCATAACCGATAGCCTTAATCTCTTTTGCAAACGACACAAATTTACTCTCATAAATTCTAGAATCTGTGCTTTGATTGCTATCTAAATGGTGCAACGGATATCGGGTGGAAGTTAATCTAACTAAGGCAAAATTAATACGATAAACAAATCTACACAAATCCCTTAATACGTCATCTTAACTCCAACGAACACCTCTCAAAAAGAGAAATTCGTAAAGAAATTTGTGGGAAGGAGATCAGATGGAGTGAAATATATTTTGTCTTAAGAAACCATGGCAAGAATGCTTCGCATTTATTTTTCATGTCCAGCAAACCAAGAACTTGAATTCTTCGTTATTTACATCACCTATGGTTACACATGACATATTATTAATGGCACACCTACATATGAGGCAGTAAACATTTCAACTATTCCCTCGACCCCATTCGGAGGTTGCCTCTAAGTCGAATGCAAATAAGAGCTTCAGACCTATTCGCCTCCATTTCCAAAGAACTTGATCTACGAGCAAAAGAATGTAAATGACAAATATTACTGCCAAGATTCGACGTTGAAGAAAGTATCATTACGAATGTGGGAAAAGATCCATTTAACTCAGTGTTAAATATTATTTATTTTCAAACAAATTTTAAGAAAATAAACGTTGAACCAGATTATTTATTTCGCTTTACTTGCTAAATTCAATTGCAATAGAAGCGAAAAAACTGTTGCAGATTATTTTTTTAACATATTGTTACGTTTATATCTTTTTAAAAACGTTTAAAATATGAGTTCGTTGATTGCAAACAAAATAAAAATAAATTTGTGTTTATTTTTAGATAAATTCTTTATTGTTCGCACTATTTTATGTGCCACTGTTCGCAATTTGATGTTCCAACAATTTGCTTAGTTCGTTATTCTTCTTTGCTTACAACGCAGATCTTTTCAACGGCGATCTTCAAACCACGACTGTTCTCTACACACGCAATGCGCCTTCACCCAAAATTGACTGAATTCTTACAACTCGTTGCCTGTTTTGTCTTCCCTTTTTATATGCCCACGTAGACAGTCTGATGAATGTTCTTGAAGCCGAGTGTTCTTTTTTCGCCTTCTCGAGAAATTTATCACGACTTCATTGTTGTTATTGTATTTTTTCACATTGCTTGTTGTTGCTTTTTGTTTACTTATATATCGCCTTTTCTTTCATACTGCTGTTGTTGGTATATGGTTTTTGTTTTAATGTTAAACGATGTTACACCGTTTCCATTTTCGTAACAATATTAAAACGAACAAAAAACAAATTTTAAACCAATTTGAACCTGCAGTTAAGCTATTAAAAGCAAAATAACAGATAGAAAATGGAAGCATAAGGACAACAAAATTCAAAAGCAATTCTTTCATAGTCTAATCATCATTATTCGTTTTTATTTATTCTTCTTCCAAACTTATTCTTTTTTTCTTTTTAAAAGTTTAACCGTCGCACAGTGGTACAAATGCTCAATCTAGTCGGACAAAAGTTATATCTCGCTTTTTCAAAGCCGTACCGACATGAAACTTGGTACGTTTATAGATTTCATCAATATAAACAATTAGAGAGAAAAGATCAAATGTTTTTTTTTATAGCTTTACGAGCTAAAGGTTGGGAATCTTCGAAAGACATTGGTAGCCCGGCCTACCAATGTGCACGATTCGCCGCAAGACTTACTCTCGGCTGCTAAACGCATACGTACTAAACCCAACCTAGTTCGTCACACTTTCAACCATTTGCCCCCCCGGACCACATTCAAGTATTACTTCGGGGGGGTGGAGATTCAGCGAGTGCTGCCTTCAAATTTTGCTGACCTTGCTCTCTCAGCCAATCTTTGCTGCGTCAACACCTTCCTTGCGAAAACACATACTGCGTTCCAATTGTCACATGAGGTTAACATCAGGTTAACTATGTTATCGGGCGTTACATGGAATCCTACTGTCCTCTCCAGGCAATTTCGTTGAACAACATATCGCGGGCAAGTAAAGAAAACGTGCTTCGTTTCCTGGGGCAATCTGGGCATGCCTCGTCTACATCATGACCATACTTATAGAGATATGCTCTATAACATCCATGGCCGGTTAGTAACTGTGTCAGGTAGAAGTTCACCTGACCGTGTCTCCTTTTGGTCCATTCGCCTATGCTCGGTATGAGTCTGTGGGTCCACCTTCCCTTGGTTGAATTGACCCAGTCATGCTGCCATCTATGCATAGCGTCATTCACTAACTGAACAGGACTGGGGAGATCCATTCCCCTCCTTGTGTCATGTTTCCTCCTCTCTACATCCACTACTAGCCTCAGGGGCATCATCCCCGCAATCACCAATGCTGCATCTGTAGACACCGTGCGGAAGGCAGAAATCACCCTGAGAGCTGATCTCCTGTAGGCCGTTTCTATACCTGCTCTATAGGTCCTCTTATCCATGGCCCCGGCCCATATAGGGGCCGCATATATAGCGATCGAAGTCACTACCTTCATCAGTAACCACCTCCTCTCCTGTTTTGGGACTCCAAGGTTAGGCATTAATCGGGCAAGTGCACATGATGTCGCCGCACACTTTCCACCGACGTACGTCAGGTGCTCCCTAAACGTGAGCCTGTTATCAATCATTACTCCCAGATATTTAATCGCCTGCTTTGATGTTATGCGCTGGTCGCCTACTGTTATTGTAATAAATTCCATCTTCTTCCTACTGCTTACAAGCAGTACATCCGTCTTGTGATCAGCAAGTTTGAGACCTATTCCCGTGATCCAGTTCCTGACCATACCAACCGCAGTGTTACATGTTCTCACTAATTCATCTAAATATTTTCCCCTTATAACCAGGGCAATATCGTCCGCAAAACCAATGATCTGTGTACCTCTAGGGAATCTAAGCCCCAGTACACCATCATACATGGCATTCCATAGTATTGGGCCCAGCATGGAACCTTGCGGGACCCCCGCCGATACCGCATATGTCTTCCTGCCATCATCTGTGTCATATAAGAGCACTCTATCCTTAAAGTAGTCCTTAATAAGTTCCATCAAGTAGTTTGGTATATCCTTTCCATCTAGGGCTGTTAAAGTGTCATCCCAATCCGCAGAGTTGAATGCGTTCTTGACGTCCAGGGTGATGATAGCGCAGTACTCCTTATCGCCCTCCAGCCAGCGCTCACCACTGATAGCATCCTTTGCTATTGTCATAGCCATCTCTATTGCATCTATTGTGGAACGGGCTTTTCGGAAACCAAATTGGCGATCCGACAAGCCTTCTGCCCCCAGGAATGCTTCCAGTCTCCTACAAATTATCCTCTCCAAAAGTTTTCCAGCTGTGTCGATCATACAGAGCGGGCGGTAGCCCGATGCATCCTGCGCGGAATTAGAACCAGTCTCTGTCTCTTACATATCCTAGGGAACGTCCTCTCCCTAGGCTATTGGAATATTCTTTGGAATAGCCGCCGTGCGCGGTTGCATTTAAGCCTCAGATCCGCTATATCCGCGTTCCACCAGTAGACGTGCTTTTTCCCAGACGTGTTTTTTCGCCTTGTCATTCGCGTTCCCGAATAACCTAATATCCTCCAATGCGAGGACGAAGGTTTCCCTGTCAAAGGTGGAATCCTTCCAAAGAGGGTTCGGCGGTGCGGCAGGAACGTTGTGTCCCGTAGAGCGTTCCCGGATCTCAAAAATGATAGCCTGATGATCGCTATGTGTGTAGATGTCAGACACCAACCAGGTAAATGAGGTCGCCAGTGAGTCGCTGACGAATGTCAGGTCAATTTTAGAGCAGCGTCCATTTCTCGAGAATGTATCCCTATCACCACTATTAAGTAAAACTACCTCCAATGTTGAATATGCGTCGAGTAGGCATTCTCCTCTTGGGTTAGTGAATGCCGAGCCCCATTCAACAGCCCAAGCATTGAAATCCCCGGCAATTACCACAGGTCTCACGTTCCTTGCTTCCTTAACGATGTCATCTATTCTGCGTCTATAGTCTTCTATTGATAGGCTAGGGGGAAGATAACAGCTGAAGAAATGTACCCCATTAACGGTGCATTTCACAAAGCTCTCCCACCTGTCGTTTCCCATTGGGAATTTACCACAGGACCACATCGAAGCCATGTTGCATTTGCTGGCTATCCAACGTTGGTTTTCAGGTGCTCTGTAGTGCTCGCTCAGTATTGCCAAGTCTATCCTCTGCTCCCGCACCGTCTGTTTAAGTAGCTCCTGCGCCGCTTCGCAATGGTTCAAGATCAACTGCAGGACTCTCATTTACCTGAGTATGTCAACTTCCGTCGTGCCGCTAGATAGTGTGCGCACTTATGTCCTCCCGTGATATGCTTCGCGTCCGCATCCGGATCGCCTCTACAAAGAAGGCAGTGAGGGTCACGGTCGCAAGCCTTGGCAAGGCGACCTTGCCCTCCGCATTTGAAGCAGTGTTTGGACCAGTCACTATTACTGCTACACTTTCCTGCTACATGCCCGAACTGCAAGCACTTGTAACATCTCCTTGGGGTTACCTTTCTCAGTAAGCGGCAAACTGTCCACCGTACACGCAGTTTACCAACTTCCTCTGCCCCAGCCTGCCAGCTTCATAGGGATTGCGATTACCGCCGTCCTAGTACCTCCTGGAACGTTCCTGATCGTCTTGAGAGCCGACGGTTGTATTTCCCCGATTTGGTCCCTCCATGCGGCGATTATTTCCTCCTCAGTTGTTACTTCATCCAGGTATCTTAGTTCGAATGTAGCCTCCTCAGTTATTGTTCTGACCTCTATCTCTTCGGCCAATAAGCTCCTTAGCTTAGAACGGTGCATCTCCGTAGCCACCTTTGCCGATCTTCTAAACTCCAGAAGGATTTCGCCCCTTTGTGTCTTCTTCACAAGCTGGACATCCTCGCCAACTTATTTAAGCTCCGGGACATTCCTTACCTTCCTTAAAATGTCCGCAAACGATTGTTTCTCGGTTGGCTTTATTATCACTGCGTCTGGTCTTGGAGGTTTTCTGCGCTTCCTAGTTTTCACAATCATTGTGCTCCTGAGTGTTTTCCTCTGTTGCTGCGGGCACTACCACAGTCTGGTTCGTAGCAGTTGCTGGTCTCCCAGGCGAGTCACTATTCCTAATCTCAGCGGCAGGCTTGACTAGTCCACGAGGACGGATTGTCCTGGTCTTCTTTGGAGGTGTTCTCCTTGGTTTTTCCAATTCATCCCTCTGCCTTTTGGAAGCACAAGGTGTCCCTTGTTGCATGATCGTCTGTGTTCTTCTGTCATTGGTTCTGACCTTTACCTCCTGTTCCGCAACTTTATCCTTAGCGGCTTGCTGGTATAGTGACGATATAGAAGCTACTAAATCGCGCATCGCTTGGTGGATGGACCTCCTTCCTCCGCCCATCATCTCCACGAGTTCCGAGATTCTGTCGCCAGCTTGGTGAAATCATCCACCTCCTTTTCAGGAGCTTTGCTCCTCTGTAACTCCGGTGGTGACGAGCGAGATCTCTCGGCGTTCTGCTTCAGCGGTGGTGAGTGGAGTAACCTTGAAGCCCTCCGGAAAATAATTGATCAAATGTATATACGTGTGTGTGTGAGTGTGTATGTATGTTTTTGGGGGTCTGTTTGAAGCCTAAAGACGACAAAAAGACTGAACCGATTTTCCTAAAATTTTCACACCGTATTTCTGTATGTGTGGGTGGAATTATAGGCTAATTTTTACTCAAAAGTTTCAAATGGGTGAAGTGCCACGCCTACCTTAAAAATTAAGTATTAAAAGTCTTATATCATGGAAACTGCAACAGCTAGAATCTTCGAATTCAGCATGGACAACTTTGATATCCACATAAACATTTGTGGGAAAAATGGTTGAACTAGCTACAGAGGGCGTATTACCTCCCATATAAATAAAATACTAAAATTCGTATATCTGGAAAAACTATAACAGTCAAAATCCCCAAATCATGTATGATGAAATTTAGTGTCGATATTAATATTTTGGTTAACAATAGGCGGACTAGCAATAGTAAGCGTAGCACCTTCCATATCACATGGGTACTAAAACTTGAATATCTGGGAACAAAAAATTTTATTTATATTGTAATGAGAGTAGCAAAGCTCGCTGGGTATAGATAGTCTCTATATATAATTATTATAACTGAAATTTAAAGAAGAATCTTTAGAAAGAATATATTTTAATATATTTAATCAAATTATACAAAAAAAAAAACAAGAAATACAATGTTTATTTCAATCTATATCTGATTCACTTTCAGAATCTAGATGCCAATCTGGCATTGACGCATCCGATAGCAAGGCAAGAACTTCTTCACCCAAAGGTTCTGTACTGCGGGAATGAATAGAAGGCTTTTTAGAAAAAGAGGATATAATAGGATCTGAAGATAACTGAAGATAATGAAAAAGATGAAGAAAATTTAGGTGGAATATTAAAATACCCTTCTAACCAATATTTATTTTTATCTTCGAACGTGAGCCTTGTTCGACTGGCTTGCGACCACTTTTTCGTTAAAATGCATACAAACATTCGAGCAGATTGCTTTACTTTTCTGTAATAGCTATCCGTTTCATCATTCTTAATACCAATCTTAGCAACAACGTGTTTAACAACAGCATCAGTTTTCCTAGTTAGTTGTTTTTCATTACGCCAAGTATTATACAGCTCTTTTCTTGTAATTGACATGTTAAACTCTAAATAAAATAAAAATCGTTTGGGCAAAATCCGGCAGCTAATTTTTTAAACATTAAAAAGCTACATATATATAGATGACGACAACATAAAAACTAAAGCTTAAGTACGATCAATTACCATTTGAAATTCTAATTGAATTCGGACATTAAAGAAAAATTACACATTTAAAACACACACGTACATAATTGCATTTTATTTATAAACAAAACATATTTTATGAAAAATTTAAACAGTATTTTTTTACTCATGCCTTTGTTATATTAATTACACGAACAAATTTTTTTTAATTGTTCTTATTATTTTTTCACAATTTCACTAGCACTGTTAAATATCACTTGAGATATTAATTTTTTTTTTCAATTACTTTGAATCAATATATCAATGCTAGTGTAGCTGTTTAAAGAAAAAAAATATGCCGTTATGTACTTTAGACACTTGTCAACATATTACCATACTAAAAATTTACTTTTTAAATATTTAAAAAAATGACTTTTGTCCGGCTAGATTGGGGTTTTGGACCACAGTGCGTCGTAGCACAAAATGTATTGTAATGTATTTGTAGTCTTATCTAAAATTAAGATTAAATAATGTTTGTTTATTTCACTCTTTTCCTAAGTGATAATTTTTGAAATTTTACAGATAATTTCTTTGGAAATACATACTGTTACCCACATATGTGCTCATTCTGTGAGCTTTTTCTGAATGCGACTTAGCGACTCTTATTATGCTACAGTAGTTCGGTAGCTGAATTCATTTAGAAAATATTATGATATTTAACTGTTTATATCGAGTCTTACTACAGGGAAGAAGAAGTAACTTCTTATAGAAGCTACATCTGTCAAACTAGTTGTCATTCTGTTTTGCCAAATCATCGCGAGTGGAAATGTAGATAACGAAGTGTATTCGCCAAATGGTTGCAGTTGGCAACAGACCTCAAAATTCATCGAAAATACATTGGCTAACAAAATTGTAGAATTCAGGAAGATAGCAATCCATATAAGATCCAAGAGCATCCAATACATTCCAAAAAATCTACTGTTTGCTCTGGATTTTAGGGCATCAGTGTCATCGCCATAGTCTAGCCCACTAGCTAGCTGTGTTAGCTTATTAGACATGAGGCCTCGGTTCGAACCTCAGGTCAGACATCAAAACGAAGATATGAAAAATATTTCTACGGCGACTTCCTCTCAGCAGATTTCTGGCGAAAACTCTGAGAATAAAAAAAATTGCCATGTAAAGTTTGGCAAAAAAAATCTGTCTTTCAGAATCGACTTTAAACTGTGAGTCCCACCACTCATGTATAATATTAACACGTCAGTGGTGTGCGAAACTAGGTCGTAATCCAGACTAAAGCGTTGTAATGAGCAATTATGTATGTGTCATCGGATAATTGAATTGGATGATCTGGATACCAGCGGCATGTAGCTTCAACACGAAAACCCTACGTGCCACAGCAATTTGAGAGCGCTGTAGTTTCTTGTGAACTGGCTAATGCGAATAGATTTTTTTCCTTTAGATTTTTTCTGAGAGAGGTTTTCAGTGTACGAATAAGATACAGACAATAGCGATTCTCAAATCTAGCATAATCAATGCCATCCTTCACTTTCAACCCTCTTTATGCGCCAGAGTCATGGAAAATTTAACATTTCGGGTACGCTCCACTCATATAAGCTGAGAGTGCCATTTCAACGGTGTTAAATTTCAAACCCTAAATGGAAGATACAATCATTTTACTGTATATATAACAATAACTGAAGTATAAAAGACCAGTTAATGTACCAGCTCTGATACGGAAGCACTGCTTACATACATACATACACAATTGGCCATTACAACCCTTCATTCAGGATTACGGTATAGCTTCTCACACCACTCATGCTGAGTGTGTTAATTTTATACATGAGTGGTGGGACCTACAGTTTAAATTCGACTCCGAACGACAGATTTTTGAGAAACTTCTCATGGCAATTTTATTTGCTCTCAGAGTTCTTGCCAGAAATCTGCTGAGAGGAAGTCGCCGAAGAAATATTTTTTCATATTTTGTTTTGATGTCTGACCTGGGGTTTAAACCGTGGCCTTACGTCTAATAAACCAACACACTACCTGCTAGACTACGGCGACTTCTTGGATGCTTGCTTATGTTTATTGTTTAAAGTCATTACTTTGAGTTTGTCTAGGCTTATTGATGGCACTGCTAACGCAGCATACCGATGTTTGTCATTCGTCAGACTGCTCCACTATACGCATTGATATTGTTACATAAAGCGAAACGACTTAATATGGTTTAACAATAAAAACGATAAACAAAAGCTACCAGCTACACCAACACAAAGCAACACGCTACAAACACACACTAACACTAAGTATACAATGAACGTGTTGGTTATCTGAAGCGGCACACACACATATGTACAACGAACCTGGTTGCGCCTGGTACCAACAAAAACATGTATGTGACAAAAAAGGATGGACAACTTAAGCAAGGTACACAAACAACAATGTATTAGCAATAGAATTCTCGAGAAGGCGAGAACAAGAACCTTCTACGTCGAGAACGTTCATCATACTGATTACGTGCATATATAAAAGGGCAAGACAAGGCAAGCAGTCAGTCAGTTATAATTCAGCAGCCTTGTGTGAAGACGCGTTGCGGTTTGAACGTACAAGTGGTATTGCTTGCAAAAAAGGTTGTAAGCAGAGAAGATCTAACGAACAGTTGTTAGTGTTAACGCGGGCAGAAGTGTGAAATAGAATAGTGTACAAGCAAATTATTGTTGTATCGTTAAGTTGTATACGGTGGCACACAAAAGTAGTGTAAAGAATAAAGAGAGTTTAACTGAAATTAAACACATATTTGTTTTTACTTTGTTTGCAATTAGCGAACTCATATTTAAACGTTTTTAAAAGGTAAAAACGTAACAATATGATACAGTCGAGGCAATAAAAAATAATTCCTGATTTAATCTTGAAACCAGCCCCAGTGAGGAGTTGTTTGGATACTGTTACTACAGTAATAACCATTTGACTCATATCATCAGATATGTTTAGATTAAATTCAAACATATACATAAAACTATATATGCATGCTATGTATAGTTGCCTACGACATTTCTTCTCATTTTCACTTGTGACAGTCAGAAGCAAATTTCGCCGTTCTTGTTTATTTTGGTGTGGACGGATGGCACGATAAAAGGGGCATTTATAAGTGCTCTAGCAGTTAATAATAAAACGGTTAACAGTTATGATCGCAACATGGTTTCATTTGGGACAATCGGCAGAACTCTTCATAAATTTATTGTTCTTTTCATAAAATTTGCAAAAGCCCTTCCAGGCAAAGTTCTTCTAAAACTGTAAACCAAATTGAATCAAAGATTTTCACATAAATTATTGGCTTCTTAAAAAAAGTAAACTTTTCTATGCTTCTCTTGTAATTGCAATACAAAAATCTTCAAAACATGTCTTGTCTGTTTTGAATTACTTGCAGAAAATATTGTTAAGTTACGGGAGGCAATTGATTTTTATGTGAAAAGACTTCAAAATTTTTCATATGCCATTAAATACAAACAAAATTGAAAACATACGAAAATAACAACGGGTGTGTCATTCGCACTATCGATTGAATACAAAATTGCACTACATTTTTTAGGGAGAAACATATTTATTTGCATAAACTAAAGCAAAATCGCAGAGAGCAAAATATTTCTCTTTACTAGTGGTCCTCCTATACAGTGACACTTTTCTTTCTTTATTCTGATTGCAATCTATTGTTACGTTTTTAGCTTTCTAAAAACTTTTAAAATATGAGTTCGTTAATTGCAAGCAATATAAAAATAAATTGGTGTTTAGTTTCAATTAAACTCTTTATTGTTCGCACTACTTTTGTGTGCCACCGTTTACAACTTGACGAATACAACAATAATTGCTTGTTCGCTATTCTTCTTTGCTTACAACGCAGATCTTTTCAACGGCAATCTTCAAACCACGGCTGTTCGCAACGCGTCTTCACACAAGACTAACTGAATTCTTACTACTCGTTGCCTGCTTTGTCTTTCCTTTTTATATGAACACGTAATCAGTGGGATGAAGGTTCTTGAAATCGAATTTTCGTGTGTTCGCTTTGTCGAGAGCTCTATCGCGACTTCATTGTTGTTTGTGTACTTTGTTCACGTTGCTTGTTGTTACGTTCTCGCTTACTTGTCTATCCCCTTTTATTTCATACTGATGTTGTTGGTTTACTTGTAACAAGTTCGTTGCATTTATTTGTGTAGCTTTTGTTTATCGTTTTAATGTTAAACTAAGGTACACCGTTTCAATTTCGTAACACTATGTTCATATAATAATAAAATATCAATCAAGTTTGATGATTATTAACGTATGAAATGTGTGTATACGAGTATATCTACTTTTAAATGGTACAATTATAAGTAAGTAAGTACCACATCAGTCTCTTATTCCACCGCTTATTCCACCAAATACCTTCCGCTATAGTAGAAGCCAGGTAGAAGTCCCACTTAATCCAACATTCGACCCATAGGTCCAACATTCTCTATAGTCCGACATAAATCTTGCTATTGAAGGATGTCAGAAAGTGAGATTGCAAAAATTTTCTTTTTCTTTTAGTGACAAGAGCAGGGCACTGTCACTTGATGAGAAAAATCGTCTCTTGCTCCTCCTCAGATCAACACCTCCAGCAGAAGTCGGACTTTCGGCATGCCTACCAAAAGGATAGCGACCCATGAGAATCGCTATTATGTGATGGATAGCCATGCAATTTAAGTATAGAAATGAGTCGGTCTTCTTCTTAACTATACGAGTCCAGCAGAGTCTGCACGTACGCTCTTGCCGTAAAGAGATTGAGGCCCCGGTTAGCCAAACGTCAATGGAATGTAGCAGAACGTATGTTCGTTTGTAGCATATGAAGAGCAATATAAATGGTTCCTGATACTACATTACGGTTCGGTAATCGCTCTCATTGCTTTTTATATTCTAAAAACGAACCCATGTTTCGTGGACGTTTGGCTAACCGGAGCTAAAGACTAATTCTACCTACGTTGAACAGGCATTACGTTGAACATGTTGCTAATGCATTAATAGTTGAAAAGAACAGGACATAAACTATGTAATAATAAAAAAGTACTGAAATCGTCGCAAGGGAACAGCGGTATTTTTGAAACCTAAAAGTATTGAAAAAGGTACAAAAGTACTGAATTTTTCAACACTGACATACAACATGAATGGTATTAGAAGCTATGTTCTGGGTAATGGGTCATAAGTAGGGAAGGAAGGCAAATAGACCCATAAAACTGGAGTTCTCCTAATGTTCTATCTGCGTTTTGGATTCATGCTACGTTACATCAGCTTTGTCCAATGTAAACTTAAGCAAACAATTTTTACCAATTTTTCAATAACATTTCCTTTTTCTTCTTCTTCTTGTTATAGATTTTCATGAACAAATTCTTCGTATTAGCAAAGTTGAAATTTATTTTCCCATTTTTTTATTGCACAACTTCAAGCCAAGTACTCGTATGCTGTCTGTATGATAATAAAAAATATTTGCTTTTGCAATCTCGTAATGAAGTGTGCAATATTCTCCATTTCGAAAATTTATTTTTTTTATGCTTTTGTTTACAAAAAAAAAAAGAAAAGGAAACTCTTATTATTATTTTGCGCTTATACATAAATGAAGGAAGCAACGTAAACGGCAAAACCGACGCGTTGACTTTTATCTTTAATTTATTTTAAATTTTCAAACACAAACAGAATGGAATCATGCTGGATAATTCATGAATGTATGAACAGAAGTTTATGACAGTTTTAAAGGAATGAAATTAAAGTTTTTTAAAGGATACTTCGGGTTAATATTTTAAACGATTAACCGAAATAACTGAAATTAAGTTAGAAAGTAAAGATATGAAATTCAATTACTTTTGAGTTAAAAAAGTCGCCGTAGTCTAGTAGGTAGTGTGTTGGCTTATTAGACGTAAGGCCACGATTCAAACACCAGGTCAGAAATATGAAAAAATATTTCTTCGGTGACTTCCTCTCTCAGAAGGTTTCTGGCAAAAACTCTGAGAGTAAATAAAATTGCCATGAAAAAATCTGTCGTTCGGGGTCGACTTTAAACTGTAGGTCCCGCCACTCATGTCTAAAATTAACATACACAAATAGAGTGGTGTGAGAAGCTAGGCCGCAATCCTTACTGAAGCGTTGTAATGTCCAATTATGTATGTACGTAAAAAGGCAAAAAAAAAAAGAAAAAAACATATCGGTTGGGAAAACTATCGATCTGAATTTGAGACATCTGTTATTTCGAGCCTGGCAATACTTACATTCTGTCGTACTTCTTTTCTGTCACAAATTCGAAATTACGCTCGAGCAACGTTGGAATATATTGAGCCGACAAGAAACTGCGCGATGGTGTCGGTTTTTCCAAAAAATCTTTTCAAATGAAGCTCATTTTCATCTTGGTGGGTACGTTAATAAGCAAAACTGCCGCATTTGGTACTTAGAAAACCCACGCGTGGTCTTACAGAAGCCAATGCTTCTATTACGAGTGACTGTTTGGTGAGGCTTATGGAACGAAGGCATCATTGGCCCATATTTCTTTGCAATTGAGGACGGCGCAACCACCGACATTTTTGTATCCACTCTTCATGGCATTGATGTGAACGTTGCCGCACATCTCATGCCACAATCGAATTATTACGTCAAACGTTTGATGGCCGTTTAATTATCCGAAATGGTGATGTCAATTGGTAGTCAAGAAGATGCGACTTAACACCGTTATACTATTTTCTGTAAGGCGCCTTTAAAGAAAAAGCCAACATTCGTGAAGCCATTACCTACATACGGCCTTATACACTCGAAAAAGTGCACGAAAGTTAGTCCAATCGAATGAGGTACTATGAGGCCAGTCGTGGCAGTCAGATGAATGAAATATAACTGACTCCATGATAAATATTAATAATAAGTAACAAAACTTTGTTTTCCAATTTAAATAAAACTGCCCAAACGAATGCCTTCTAATTTTTCAAAACCTAATAAATTATGTTTGATATCAATTTGAAACATATATAAGTTTGATTAATTTTTCAGCTTGGTGCGCCGCTTAGACTGGTGGGTAGTGTGCTAGATTATTAGCGTGAGGGTCGTGGGTTAATTTCCCACCAGAGACTCTGGTTTGTTACTACCAGAAGTCGGCTAATATTTTTGTTTTTTGCAAATATTATTACTCTTTGCGCAAACATTGGCCAAAGTCTGGATACTTAAACGTAAAATTGACACACTTTCCGATAAACAATGAAATTCCATTAAAAATTCTAAAAATTTTTTAACTATTTGAAAAAATATATATGAGTATGTGTATGAAAAATATAACTCGACTCTTAGACTCTTTAAATAATAACTACGGTAATTTTTGTCCGATTTGATCAAACAAAGTGTCAATCTCTTCACAAGATAATGCACTTTCAAAATGTCGCCATTTATTTCGCATTTTTTAATTAAAGTTTGCTACTATGAACGGACAAACTTGAAAAAATATGAAAAAATTTCCCATTTGTCAAATTTACCTCATCAAACCTCATAGCATATTAAGTCAAATAATATATATATGTTTATTTAAAAGCACATCCTCATTTTAATAAGGTTTAAATTTTGTACATCGGTTCAGAAATTTTTGTTTAATCAGTAAATTTGTGCGTAAAGTAAAAAAAAAAACAGTTTTTGTTAAATAAAACAAGTTTGGAGGGTTCAAGAAATATAAAAAAAATGTTTTTGAGTTCTACTCAACACAACTCGCGACCTACACTATGTCATTAGCTGGGTGTATTTCATTTTTTTTATTTTGTCGCATAGTGTTATTTGGTTAATAAAAAAGTAAATGCGGTCAAACGAACGTATGTATGTAACTGTAGATTTATAACTCTTTTACTTCTTAGTATAAATTAAACTGAAATTATAATTTGTTAACCGAATCTATGCATTTATTTTTACAAGTGCAATGATGTGCATTTCCAATCTTCATTTCTATGTGGTAAGTATCAACATAGAAATGAAGATTGGAATCACTGCAAGGTATGGTACTAATAAAACTTAACGGAATTTTATGTACCAGATTTATTAAATTTATTTCGTTATTGAGATCTCAATTAGGGCGTCAATAATATTATTAATCAGTTCAACAATTGACAGGAATTTTTCAATAGAAAAGTACTTTTAAATTTCAACAATTATTTATGCATACGTATTTATTTATGCGTACTTATATACTAAAATTTTAAAATTTAATATTTAAAATGAAAATCACAACTCTTTTTTACACAATTTTTACAATTAAGAAAACAATTCGTCTATAATTTGAAAATAATACTCTTAATAGTAGCAGTTGAAGCGATTTCTATCACATTTTGAGTACAATTTGTTTTTGTTGCTCTTTTAAGTAACAACGTTTGTACTAAAGTAGAGTGTCATCGAAATGGACGAATTTCTGCCTGTCTCATACATGATTTGCGCAACGCTGCGAACAGCGCAGCGAACAACGTTGAGAAGATCTTTTACGACCCATTGTGAATTTACTTGATTTGCTGCTACCAAATTGACCCAGAAGCCCAGTTGGGTGTGTTGGCGTTCCAAGAACATGTGCGAACAAGTTGGTAATGCCTGGCAATAACGGCGCAGCTGCTGCTTAAATACAGCCGTAGTTAGAGCATAAAGTATGGGATTTAAAGCTGAATTTACTGGCAATACTTAAACTGCCAACCAGGCATACAATGAATGTGATATGGGAATGCCTGGAGAATAAAAGAAATAAAAAAATTATTCTAAGTTGTTATAATATGCTGATGCTTATGCTGAACTCACCAGATAAGGCCAGCAGTTTAACAATAATTACCGGCAACCAACAGGCACAGTCGGTGGCTATAATAATGGCAAATCTAAAAATATACAAGCACAGAGGGGAAGTATAGCCAAGGAAAATCATTTAATGATATCTCAATTTTATTTATTTAAATATTAAAAATGCTTCCACTTGCACTTTCTTTTTACACCACCAGCTTACCTGGTTGCCACAACACTTTCTCTGCCACTTATGGTGCTTCGCATACCACCACCCGAATCTTTGATAGCCTGCAGCATGCGTATGTAAGAGATCAAAATGAATATTAAAGATACCGTATTTATACAAATAAATAAGACTGCAGAGTATTCCCAACCCTAAAAGGAAAAAAGTATTCAAAAATAAAAAAAACATTTTGAAGAAAATAACAGAAATTCAAAAGGAGGCATGGAAAGGCATATGCTCGTACCTTTGCATATGGATCATGTATATGTATTGATAAGCACACACCATTTGTACCATAGAAATGTGAGCCAAAGTATTCTATGGGAAATAGGGGGGCAGCAGCCAAAGCAAATGAAATTCCCCACAGTATTAAAAGACGAGCAACGATTCTGTAAATAAAGAAACATCAACGGGGGGTTAAAAACTAATGAAATGAATTGGTAAACAAAGCATTTTAAGAATTATTGTTTGTTTTTTGTTGTCAGTTTAACAGTCTTCAGAATAAACAGATATTATGAATTAATTCTGAAGAATGAACTCAAATCTTACAGATACGTCGAGAAAGTAATTACTAAAAATTGCTTTTTTATCATTAAAATACCACACTTAGCTGCTCGCTTTGGAAAAATATAAGACAATATGGGATGTTTTCCAATTTGGACTGCTTCGAAGCAGCCGTTCTGTTGAGAATAATACCACTATTAGGGTCCCTAAGTATCAACCAAACGATGTTCTCCGAATATGTCCAATCGATAAACTTAATAAAGAATTTTTTCTTTAAAAAAGTACAGACAGTGTACGATCCAGCACGAACCTCAACTATAAGCTCTCATCATAAGCTACGAAGGTCTGGGGCATCGAAAATTGTTTACAACTCATAAGAAGACATTAGACCCATTCAAGGCTACTGTATAGTGTAAATTGGATTCTAAATGCGTGATCGACTGATATTTCTTAGAAAAGCTTGCGTGTCAACTACTGGAAACTCCAAGCATGCTTAAGCACTTTCTCCTACTTCATCTACTGGGTGAAATGGAAACACAGGAAAACTTCTGAGAGTTGCATTTGTAGGCTGGCTAATCTTTTGCATTGATGAGTTGCATTAGTCAGCAAAGTTCACCGATTTAACCGTTCTAGACATTTTCGTGCAATTTGTTCAAGTCCTGCGTTTATGTCAACAACTGCCTTGAAGCTCCCAAAGACAATATCCGTCAGGAACGCAGAATCGTTGTAATTTTAAGGCAGATTAATGCAATGGGCACGTAGAATCATGAATTCTGGCGGCGGTCGCTTACACACGCGACACACTTAAGTCAGGATTACGACCTATGTAGCTGCTCACACCACTTAAAGTTTATAGCCGAACGACAGATTTTAAGAAACATTTTAAGACAATTTTTTTTGCTCTTTTTTTACTTTGACGTCAAATAAACACACTCCAAAAGCAAAAAAAAACAACATGTTTTTCATTTACTAAAGACAATTACGATTAAGGTATATACACACTGTGACATACATATTTTCAACTAAAAGAAGATGCTAAAACACAATCGTTAAAAAATTTTTTATGTTTACTTCAATATTTATTTAATTTTTTCCTAGTCTTCGCTGTATCAATTCTATTTAAATATTTACCTTGTTCTCGCTGCATCTCTGGCATGTAACGGTCGCATCACTGACATCAAACGATCCCATGTTACTAGCGTCAGCAATAATGTTGATGACTGACAGCTAAAGGTACTTAAAAATCCTGTAAAAAAAGGATATAGAACAACACAATTAAAATCAATTCATAATTATTTAAATTAATAATTTAATTCGCCATTATTATTTGTTTTTTTACCAGAAACTGCACACATAATGCTGTGTCGCCAGTACTCTTCATGCACAATATATTCGCCGCGAAAACTTATATCAGCACAGGCTATGACGGCCAAATAGATACCCATTAGAAAATCACTGGCTGCCAAATGACGTAAATACAGTGAATGTTCCACGTTACTGAGTGTCTTATAGAAGTAACGACCCAGCAGCACTAAAAGATTGCCAACAATGGCTATTGAAGCCATAACCCAAACACTGAAAAAAACAAGAATAAAAACAAACAATTGAATGCAGCAAAATCAATAAAAATTGAAAAAATATAAAAATTTTATGAATTTTTTATGAGGCAATAATATTCAGAAAGTCTGGTGACAATAAAAGGTAATTTTTCTTCAATCACAATAAAAGTACAAATATTTCCTTTAAATGTAGAATTGCGTTAAAATAAAAAATTGTACATAAATTACATATTACAAGATCAAACTTTGCCTGCAAACACTGCTTGACGACAATCATCCAACTCGTATAAAAGAACAAAATTCGGGTTTCAATACTTGGCATGAATAATATCAAAAAAATTTTTGATATCAGGTAATGTTTGCAGGCGAAGTATGAAAGTGATATTTCAAGATATTTTGTTTGAGTCCCTGAAAACCAATAATTTCATACAAATTTAGACTAATTAATAGAGGAACTCACCTTCCTCTCAGTATGGTATTGTCTAATAAATGATGAGTGCTACTGATACCATCACCATGTGGGTCACATACCCTTAAATGTAAGGCAGCACGGCACAAATGGAACCAAAAGAAATAACTGAAATTATAAAAGACAACAAATAATACTTATTTTTCACTCATCATTTTTTTTAAGTATTACACTCACATGTAATCCAAATTGGTTAAGTTTTGCGAAACTCTATTATCCAGAGTTCTGAATTCGTTGTCATTTAATAGCAGCGATGTCAAGTTACCCAAACAATCAAAAGCATTCAAATCGAAGTTGCGCAATGAATTGTTATTTAAATGTCTACAATAAGATACGAATAAATGATATGATTTAAATAAATACAAAAATCCTTTAATCTTGATACTCACAAGCCTTGCAGCTGATATAAATCACAAAATGAACGTGCCTTCAACTCTGTCAACATGTTACCAGCTAAGAATCTGAAATTAAATAATTATAAACTTATTACAGATACTGGGAAAATTTCAATTAATATCTCAGTTCCTGAGATTAAATCCCTGGTATAACGTTTAATTAAATTTCAATTGGAAAAAAGAGAAGAAGGGATATACGGAAATTCTTTACAAAAAACTTTCCTGTTAAAAGAGTAAACTAAAACTAAAAAAACAAAAATTAAAATTCTGTATTACAAACGTCAGGCTATCCCAAAAATAACAGAAAATTACTTCGCTTTTTTTATTTAAAAATACATGTGTATGTAGAAAAATTTCAAAAGGAATTATGCGCGTAATATTTTCGTAATCTTTAAGTGTACCCTGTGTTTTAAATTCCAGATGCAAATTGTAGCTCTTTGACTTTGTGCTTTAGTCCATACTTATCGATGAAGTGCCTATTTATTAGCCATCTCTTAGCAATTACTCTTAGCCTTATCGGTTTGTAGTTGGAATGCGCTGTTCTAGCTTCAATGCCTCCCAATCGTGTTCTTTTGGAAATGATTTTTATGTGGAAATCTTTAAAGATCTCCCGCAGATGAGCTTGCGGTAAAACGGGAACCCAGTCGCCGTAGTCCTAGTGTAGTAGGTAGAGTGTTGGCTTATTAGACGTGAGGCCACTGTTAAATCCCCAGGTCAAAAATCTCCAACAAAAACGGAATATGAAAAAATATTTATTCCGTGATTTCTGGCAAAAACTCTAAGCTCTATTATTACAACTTGCCGTTAACTAAAGGAAGGATTTTAACGGGCAGATAAATTGTTTTTCATTTTCATAAGGTAGAAGTGAGCGTTATGCTAAAGGGAGGATGATCCTACCTTTAACTTTTAAAGTTAAATTTATGTTTGAACTTGCCATATTATATATTATTTTCAATATGGCAACTTCAAATATAAACAAAATGAGCAAACACAACAAAAAAGGAGCCCGTCGTTGCCACTGCGTTTAAATAAAACTTGTTTATTTGAGCAGTATTATCGACATTGCTCCGCCGATGCCATATTTTTGAAAAAGTGAACTTTATTTTATCTGTAAGTTTTCATAATGAAAAGAAGTTAAAGTTGACTTTATAGTTCACTTTAGCCAAAGTTACCTTCAACTAAACCCAACTTTAACGGCAAGTTCTAATAATGGCCGTAATAATAATAATAACAACGGATAATAATAATAAAAAGTATGGAATAATATATTCTGAATGTATTTTTTTATAAAAAATGTTGCTAATGTATTAGTAGTTGAAAAGCGTAAGATATAAAATATGTAATAATAAAATGGTACTGAAACCTTGCGAGGGTACTGCGGTATTTTTGAAATGAAAAAGTACAAAAGCACTGAATTTTTCAACACTGATTGAGAAGGAAATGCATTAAACACATTCATGCCTTTTTAGTGGTTCTTCCACGAGAGCTATGTACCGATATAACAATAAAGTTATCATATCGAGAACATGTAAGTTTTTCCTAGTTGCAGCATAATTTAATCATAATCTGCCGAAAAGCAAAATTTTATGATAATGTTCCGAATTTATAAATGAATTATTGGAAATTTTACATTCTATAGACAGATATCTAACGGCAATTAGCATTGCCAATTACTTTTAAGCTTCAAGAACTTTAACTTCGCCTTCCTCTCTGTTTATTAAAATTAAAAATTTTATTTTCCAATTTATTTTACAACGATTTAGTGCCACTGTTCAAAAAATCAGTTTAAAAAAATGAACACTCACAATTCCTCAGTCATTGGTAAATTATCCAGAAAATTTGCTGTCACATGGGTAAAGTTGTTGCCACTTAAATCCCTGAAAAGAAATTCAATTCATGGAGAAATATTAAATTGGAAATTCTATAGATGAATCCGATAAATAAAAGACATAAAAAAGAAGATAAAATGAATGATAAAAGGAAATTGACAAGAACTTACAACATGGCTACATCAGTATAAGGCAAATTTGTTGGTATCGCTGTTAATTGTTGGTTGCGACATAGAATTTCATTACCACGACAAGGGCAACTCAAATTACTTGTTGGCCAATCTAGACGAAGAGAGTATAATAAGAATTAGAAAATTGAAAATAGAAAATTTAAACTTGGAAATAAATGCTCATAAGAAATAAGAACTAATGGAGCAAACAAGTCAATTAAGCAGTGACAACAATTTAAAATGTTTTCATAATTAAAGAAAACTGATTAGATTCACTGCTATTTATGTAGCAGTATGTATGTATTTACCATTCTTACGGTATAATGTAGCAAGAATTAAATTTTTCTCAAAAACAAATGTTTAACACTTACAACATGTTCCAATGGGTATGTCATCATGTCTGCCAAATGGTTTTTTACGAAATAAATGATCCCAAAACTTTGCATCTGCATCATTTACACAATTCCATTCATCGGAGCCATCATCACAATCTGCTGAGCCATCACAATTTAAACGTTGTGGCACACACTGTAATGTTGTGTTACAATGAAAATAGCCGATGGGACATATGTCATCTGGCTCGTCATCGAGCAAAGTGAGAATGTCATCTTTTTGATTGACACCTAATGTTACTCCTAATGCTGGTGTCAACATGGTGACAGCGATGAAAGTAACCAAAAACCATAGTACGACTGTGAATAAAAAATTGAGAAAAGAATTTTTTTTCTTATTTATTATCAATTTAAAGGACTAGAACTACAGAAAATATTTCATATTTAAAGACATAAGAAAAAGTACAGTTAATCAAGCTCGTTTTGTATAACTTTATCCATTGATTGCTGAATCAAATTTTACCTCACTTTTACCAAAGGTAAACAATTGGCCAATTCACACGACTTGTATCGTGTATGCTGTATTGAATACACTTTTTGTTTATGAACGCTAAATGCTATGCTGTATTGGGTATTTCGTATTCCAAAAGTCAAAAAACGATAAGAAGAAGGAGACTAGTATTCATAATACGATTTTAAAGCAGCAAAATGAAAGATATTACGGAATAAAGTATATTAATTAATTATCTATGCGAACAATTATAATTTTGAAATGTTAACTGTTGACTCAAGTTACATAGAAAATATTTTGTATTTTTATTCTTTTTCTTGATTACTGCCATTTACATAAACTGATAGCACGAAACCAATACAACTTTTAAAAACATATGAAAAAAATTTGCATCGGATTTTTATATGAACATTTTCAATATCAAGCAAACACTATTGTATTTCAGTCCAACAATACACGCAATACAACTATACAAAGGCTTGTGTGAATTGCACAAATACATATTCATTAACAAATTTTATTCATATTTGACGTTTTGGTATTATAACATAGATAAATGCAAACAACAAAAACAAAGAATATTGTTACGTTTTTACCTTTTTAAAAACGTTTAAAATATGAGTTCGTGGATTGCAAACAAAATAAAAAAATAGGTGTTTAAGTTCAATAAAATTCTTTATTGTTTGCACTAATTTTGTGTGCCACCGTTTACAACTTGGCGAATACAAAAATAATTGCTTGTTCGCTATTCTTATTTGCTTACGGCGATCTTCAAACCACGACTGTTCTCTTCACACGCAACGCGTCTTCACACAAGACTGACTGAATTCTTACTACTCGTCATCCCTTTGTCTTGGCTTTTTTATGCCCACGCAATGAGTCTGATGAAGGTTCTTGAAGTTGAACGTTCGCCTTTTCGAGAGCTCTATCGTGACTTCATTGTTGTTTGTGTATTTTGTACACATTGCTTGTTGTTGCGGTCTCGCTTACTTGTCTATCCCCTTATCTTTCATACTGATGTTGTTGGTTTACTCGTAAACAAGTTCGTTGTATTTGTTTTGCTCATTTTAATGTTAGGTAATGTACACCGTTTCCATTTTCGTAACTATGTATATGCCATCACGTCTATTAAGACAACGCACTACCTACTAGACTACGACCACTTCAAAGACATTCATACATCAAATCGATGAACAAACAACACCATATTTTTTATCATGTCAAAGGTGACAAATTTTGTGGAAGAAAATTTGTGCGAAGAAAGTCGTATCGCTTGCTTGTCGAGGGATATGATGATTATGCTTTATGAGAAGTAACATGCAGAAGATGATTTCAAAAGTTCAGAGATAACGATTTTAATGTGAGAAATGAAGAACATGGAAGAGCACCAACAAAGTTCAAGGACGAATAGCAAACAATATTGGATGAAGATGACACTTTGAGCCAGAAAAAAAAGACAGAAATGTTAAATGTTGCACAACAAACAATTTCTGGCCGTTTGAAAACTATAAAATAGAATCAAAAGTATGGAAAATGGGTCCAACATGAAATTAAATGGCAGACAGATGAAAAACCGGAAAACCATAATCATAGAAAATCAATATTGCATCGAGTTATTACTTGAGCTGAAAAATGGATTTATTTTAAGAATCTTTACTTACTTACTTACTTAATTGGCCATAACAACCCGTTTATCGGATTTCGGCCTGCCGCAACACATCCTTCCAGGCGCCTCAGCTTCGTGCGCGCCTTCGCCAGTTGGTCACACCAATCGATGACAGGGCTTCCTCGATTTGGTCCTTCCAACGGATGCAAGGTCGTCCTCTTCGCCGACTTCCGCAGATTCCCGCATCAAATACCCGTCTTGCCGGCGCATCCTCCTCCATTCGAACGACATGGCCGAGCCAGCGCAGCCGCTGGATATTAATACGCTGTACAACGTCCATGTCGTTGAGGAGCTCATACAGCTCACTGTTGTATCGGATACGGAAATCACCGCCAACTCGCACTGGACCGAAGATCTTGCGCAGTACTTTTCTCTCGAACACTCTCAAGGCCGCTGCATCTGTACTTAATAGGGTCCATGCCTCTGCGCCATAAAGAAGCACGGGTAGGATGAGTGTCTTGTAGAGTGTTAGTTTTGTCGTATGAGAGAGGTCTCTGCTACTCAATTGCCTATTGAGACCATAGTAGCACCTGTTGGCAAGAGTGATCCTGCGCTTGATCTCCAGACTGACATCATTTTTGGTGGTAACGGCGGAGCCAAGATAGATGAATTCCTTGACCGTATCAAAAGCATAGTTATCGGCCGTAATCTGAGAATCAATACGCCGCGCATCTCGACTCGTCGATAACATATACTTTGTTTTGCCCTCATTTACTGCCAAACCCATCTTGGTAGATTCGCGTTCAATAGCACTAAAGGCAGCAGTAACATCTCGCTTCGTACGCCCTATGATGTCAATGTCGTCAGCGTACGCAAGCAACTGGACACTTTTTTGAAAAATAGTGCCACTGCGATGCACTCCTGCCTTTCGCAGAACACTCTCCATGACGAAGTTGAAGAGGTCGCATGATAAGGGGTCGCCTTGTCTGAAACCTCGCACGGTATCAAAAGGCTCGGAGAGGTCCATTCCTACCTTGACGGAGCTACAGGAATTGCTCAACGTCATTCTGCAAAGCCTTATCAGCTTCGCAGGTATACCGAGCTCAGACATTGCGGCAAAAACACGATCCCTTATGGGGCTATCAAAGGCAGCCTTATAGTCGACAAAAAGATGGTGTGTGTCGACTTGTTTCTCGTGGGTCTTTTCCAGGATTTGGCGTAGTGTGAAGATCTGGTCGATGGTGGACTTGCCAGGTCTGAAGCCGCATTGATAAGGTCCAATCAGTGTTTTGACGTGTGGCTTCAGTCGTTTACACAATACGCCTGTAAGAACCTTATATGCGATAGGGAGAAGGCTTATACCCCTATAGTTGGCGCATATAGTAGGGTCTCCCTTTTTCAGGACAGGACAGAGGACACTGAGGTTCCAATCGTTGGGCATACTTTCCTCTAGCCATATTTTGTAAATAAGCTGGTGCATGCGCCCTACCAACTCATTACATCCGGTCTTAAACAATTCAGCGGGGAGGCCATCAGGACCTGCCGCTTTATTGTTTTTAAGCCGCGTAATCGCGACTTTGACCTCTTCATGGCTAGGCGGCGGAAACTCCACGCCGTCATCATCGATCGGGTTCGGAACATCATCTCTAAAGGCGGTATTGGTGTCGTCATCGCCTTGTAGCAGAGTAGAGAAGTGTTTCCTCCATAACCTCAGTACTCCCTGCGGATCTGTTACTAAGTTTCCATTTTCGTCCTTGCAGGAAGACGCTCCGGGTTTATAACCCTCGGTTAGACGCTTAACCTTTTGATAGAATTTTCGAGCGTCATTCCTACATCTATACATCTCGACTTCCTCACGCTCACGCCTTTCCTGCTCCCTCTTCTTGCGTCTGAAAAGGCGTCTCTCATCCCTTCTCTTCTCTCTATAGTTCTCGACAATCGCTCGCGTAGCGGCAGACTGCAACGTTTTCTTGTATGCGGCGTTTTTCGCTGCAGTTGCCTCGCGACACTCCTCATCGTACCATTGATTTCGTTGGGGTGGGCGTTCGAAACCAAGGACTGTTTCCGCAGTAGTGCGCAAGGAGTGGGAGATGTTGGCCCACAGTCCGCCAATGTCGTTGAGATTAGATGGGGAACGACGGAGCTTATCCGAGAGTTGAGCGGAGAACGCCTCAGCTGTCCTTTGTGATCGCAGCTTCTTAACGTCCGTCCGTCTATCACAATATGATCGATCTGGTTAGATGTTGACCGATCAGGGGACATCCATGTGGCCTTGTGAATGTCGAGATGTTGAAACTTAGTGCTACATACTACCATGTTACGCGCCGCGGCGAAATCGATCAGCCTCATACCATTGGAGGTAGTGTTTGCGTGGAGGCTGAACTGTCCGACAGTGGGGCCAAAGATACCTTCCCGCCCGACCTTTGCATTAAAATCCCCGAGGACGATTTTGGCGTCATGGGCCGGGCACTTATCGTATACGTCCTCGAGTTTAGCATAGAAGGCATCCTTAACCACATCGTCCTTTTCTTCCGTCGGGGCGTGAGCACATATTAGGCTGATGTTGTAAAATTTTGCCTTGATGCGGATTGTGGCTATTCTTTCGTTCACAGGTGTGAACCCAGAGACAAGGTGACGAAGTCTCTTATTAACCACAAATCCGCATCCAAATTCGTGCTTGTTTTCATGGCAGCTGTAGTATACATCGCAAGATGCAAGCCTTTTGCATCCTTGTCCTGTCCATCGCATTTCCTGAATGGCAGTGATGTCAGTCCTACATTTAATGAGGGCAATGAGTAAAGGGTGCGGACGTTCCATGTGCCAATACGTAAATCATAGTCCTTTATACGTTTGCCGTGGTCGTCAACTTTAGAGGGGATCTTTTTATAGGATACTGTTTTGGTTTTCATTGGATATTTGTTTTTACGTGGTGGGTCCCAAGCCCTACGCACAACCCAAATTTAACGTCCAGGGGATTGGACATTCGCTGCACGCATTAGTTAACATCTAGCGGGTGCTAGAATGCCATCCAGGAGGGGCCACGAGGAGGCTGTGTGTCAACTTGAATACAGCAAAACAAGGATCGTCCTGGTGGTCGCCACGTTGACCACAATCAGAAACTTTACCTTGTTTGCATGCATCCCTCCCTCCCATTTAAGAATCTTAGAATGAAAAAATCACGATTTAATCCGGGGCAACCATTAACTTCGTCTGCAAAACCAGATCGATTCGCCAGGAAGACAATGGTGTGTGTCTGGTGAGGCCAGAAAGGTGTAATGAACCGCTAATATAGATCGCTACCGAAAGCAAATGATCAATTTAAACCAAATATTGTTTGACACACGACCAGAATGGGCACCTGCACACAAAGCAAAACTGAATAAGGATACAATCAAGGCTTTAGCCAACCACCGTGACCAGATGACTCCATAGGTAACCCCAAGGAGAATCCTGAGTAAATTAAAAATTCAAAGGCCTAATATACATATGTTATCCCTTGTACTTAGTAGAATATCCCTTAAGCTCAAGCACTCCATTTAACACATTTGGAATTGAATGTACAAGTTTTGTTTAGTGTTTTCTGGTGGCACCATGAGCAAGTTTTCGATTGACTTTTGTTTGGGTTTTAGCGATTACGTAACCGTTCTTTCAAACGATCTCCTAAATACTCTCTTGAAGTCATATCGTGACTTTGTACAAGAGTGTTAAGACTGTGGGGACTTTTTTGTCCAAATATATTGCCGTACTCAGACTTTTGCTGTCCACTGTATATTTCAATAAGAATTTCTTATTCTAAACGAAATAAATGATTACAGAAGAACGCTGTATGTCATTTTCGGAAAATATTAACACCTTCGCATTCACATTATGCAAAGCATCATGTAAGACTACATGGAAATGCGATATATAAAATATATTTTATATAAATATAAAATAATAAAATGCAATGATGACGATAAAAGATAAAAAAATTCTTTAAAAATTTCATTTTTATTATGGCACATGCCAAGGCATTTTAAATTTTTATTTCCTTTTGGTTGTTAACGATCTTCAAGATTAATTAGTTTATGGTGTAACAAATGTGGACGATACAAAAAATAAGAAATTATATCGTTTCCAAATTTAAAGATTAAAAAAATAATCAACAATGGAAATATTTATTTTAAAAACCATAAATCGTAATTACATAAATAAACAGACGTTGAAAAAAAGAAACCCATTCAATGGAAAATACGTTCGAATTGTACACTTTCATTTGCTGTAGATTCACATACATACATAATTGGTCATTACAACCCTTCAGTCAGGATTACGACCTAGTTTCTCACACCACTTATGTTGTGTGTGTTAATTTTATACATGAGTGGCGGGACCTACAGTTTAAAGTCGACTCCGAACGACAGATTTTTAGAAACTTTTCATGGCAATTTTATTTACTCTCAGAGTTTTTGCCAGAAATCTGCTGAGAGGAAGTCGCCGAATAAATACTTTTAGTATTTTCGTTTTGATGTCTGGCCTGGGGCGCGAACCCTGGTTTTTCGTCTAATAAGCCAACACACTACCTACTAGACCACGGCGACTTCGATTCTTCGATACAGACTCTTGCTGTAGATTCTCGTACTCAATTTAAGATATGTATGTCAGTACGAAAGCAATAAATTAATTGAAAATAAATGCAACTTTGCGATTCAATTGTATTAATTATTAAATTTGCCCACAATACATGCGCACTTTTGTTTTTTTATTTTCACATACTAATGTGGGTTGCACTTCTAGATTCTAAGTATCAGCCGAAGAACGCACTAAAAACACTCGACTCCAGATGAAATTTTACAGAATATTTGCGAAAAATATATGATTTTGTGAATGAATTATTTCATAACAGCGAGAATAATATGATGTTGAAATCATTTCCAAATGTTCTATCAATTGAACACATGGCTGTTAAATGAACATTTTTGTAATTCCATTGTAATTTTGAGGATGAGTTAATACAGAATGGCATTCATATTTTATCAGATTTTTAGGTCATAGTATTTAACTATTGATACAAACATACACAATTGGCCATTACAACCCTTCAGTCAAGACTACGACCTAGTCTCCAACTCCACTTATATGAGAGGAAGTCGCCGAAGAAATATTTTCATATCCCCGATTTGATGTCTGACCTGGCCTTACGTCTAATAAGCCAACATACTACCTATTAGACTACGGCGACTTCACAACTTTTGATACAATTTCTTCAATTTCTTAATAAGATTTCTAAAATCTAATCCTTCCACTGATGCATTATTGATCGACTAAAGGCTCATTATTTTAATATGAGGCAAACCCAGTATATCAAGATATTCTATATATTTTACTCTAGGAGATGAAACTAGAGTCGATACTCTGCCCTACCTTACATCATACACTATAAATATTTTCTTTTATGGAGCCTTAGGATACCTTACGGAGATTTGAAAATACGTTTAACGTTAACATTATTAACAAAAGCTACATACATACAAATACAACGAACTTGTTACAAGTAAACCAACAACAGCAATGTGAACAAAATAGGCAAACAACAATGAAGACGAAAGAGAATTCTCAAGAAGGCGAAAACACGAGCATTCTACTTCAAGAACCTTCATCAGACTGTTTACGTGGGCCAGGCAACGAGTAGTAAGAATTCAGTCAGTCTTGTGTGAAGAGGCATTGCGTGTGAAGAAAACAATCGTGGTTTGAAAATCGTCGTTGAAAAGATCTGTGTTGTAAGCAAAGAATAATAGGGTACAAGCAATTATTATTGTATTCGTCAAGTTGTAAATAGTGTCACACAAAAGTAGTGAGAACAATAAAGAATTTAATTCAAAGTAAACACCAATTTATTTTTATTTTGTTTGCAATCAACGTACTCATATTTTAAAAGTTTCTAAAAAGATAAAAACGTAACAATATGATACGGAGACTGTTTTATATTAACTCGATGTGTTAAATCCGCACATATTCCCATGTAGATTGTTGATACAGCTCCGTATCTGCCGAATTTTTTTAACTTTCCTACTCAGAGCCCCATTATTTGGTTGGTATTCACAATACAGTTGATAGTTGATTAATAAAACACGGCCACATAGACAATAAATTTCAAAGTGCAAACTTTATAAACAAAGAATAATCCAAATTTTTTTCTGCTCCAATTAGTCCTTATTCGTCCCTATAATCGAAAGTATTGAAAAATTCAAGATATTGCCGATGGAAGGATGAAAGTGGAATCATGGTGAACGTTTTTATGCGCTGCATAGCGAATATCATGTCAACTAATAAGTATTTGACCTATTTAAAGTAACAAATGGTCAACTAATTTACTTGGGATGTCATTGGAGGTAAACGTGATGATTTCAAGACTTTTCGAGACACTGAAAACCGATTTACAGAAGTGGACTAATATGCTACACGAAACGATATGGAACAGCGTTTCAGTGAGCAAAGTTATAAGGATACTCCGGGGCGCCACAGTTAAGGAAAACTTCCTTGTTCAGTCTAAATAACAGAGAACTGAGTAGGATGATAGGTAGGAGATTATCCCTACGGAGCACTCAGATATACGAATGTATTAAAGCTGCGCAAGTGTGGAAGATAAAAACAAGTATGAGAATTTATATCAAGAGACGTATTGCACGCATGAAAGCGAAATATTTTATAAAAGTCACCAAACTTATCTAAGAAGAGTGGATTGGAGAAAATAAGGCCACGCTTTTTTGGAATTTCTGAATGGTCGAAGTCATGGGCATCGGTATATGTAGATAAAGCAGTTTAACTCGAGCTTTGGATAGTTAGTATGTCGAAATGTCCAGGACGTTGGCATTTTATCTATCTACATATTTTTTGTCCATGCTATAGAACCTATATAATCATTACCTGACCACAATGATGCTTAACAGTATCTTGACAGTGTCTAATATGCAAGCGTTTATTAGGTGAGCGAGGTAGTCATTTCACTACATTTGAATTTACTTGCTTACACCATTGATCATTACACTATTTAAACAAACTTGGGCAATTCACACAAGCCTTTGTATCATTTTATTCATTGTATTGTTAGACGAATATACAACAGTGTATGCTTGTTGTTGATAATTTTCATATAAAAATACGATACACTTATACATATTTTGTTCATATGTTTCTGGAAGTTGTATTGGTTTCGTGCTATCAGTTTATGTAAATGCCAGTAATCAGAAGAAGAATTAAAATACAAAATATTTTCTACGTAACTTGAGTCAAGAATTGACATATCAATATAATATTTTTCGTACAGAGGATTAATTAATTTACTTTCTTCCGTAATATTTTTCATTTTGTTGCTTGAAAATCGAATTATAAATAATGTTGTTCTTCTTCTTATCACTTTTTGACGTTTAGAATACAACATACACGATACAGCATAACATTGAGCGTTCACAAACGAAAAGTATTTTGAATACAACTTACACGATACAAAGTCGTGTGAATTGCCCAACTAAAATTGAATTCATCAGAAAACCAAATTCTGCCTTATTGGCCACTGCTTTATTTAAGATTTATCAGGGGAAATTTAATCCCAGCTTTTATTTGATATATGAGTGTTTGAGTGTTCCGAGTGATTGAAGAAAATAAAATTGTTCAATAAAAGCCTAACAAACATAGCTGCCAGATTTGACGATTTATCGCCATTTTGACGATTTTGAGCTCCAAAAATATCATATTGACGATTTGACGATTTATGCCCTTATTTTAACGATTTTTGAAAATGAAAAATTTACATCATATTCTTTACTTTAGTACATTAAAACCCACTGCAAGCTTTTTATTTGCCTTGCAATTGTTACTATTGCAAATTTAGGTTAATAATAACGAGGAGTGAAGCATTATATTTTTAAGTTATTTGCGAACACTTGTAATGTTTTTTCTGTATTTTAAGTCTTTTTCATCCCTTAAAAGCCAAAAAATTACAACCTCTGCACGTAAGGAGTTCCACTTACGAATAGTCCGACTAAAGAACGAATTTTGTCTGTAACGCCGTGTGCGATCCACTGGTCAATCGACGACATACAGATATGCTCGCCGAGAAAGACGAGTGTTACGTAGGAATACATGATTTTCGGGAACAAGTCCCCTTATTTCGCTCAAGCAAAGTTCGTTGTAATAGCGATAGAACAGTGAAACACAAGCCACATTGCAACGATGCTCCAATGAATCAGAAGAGTTCGATACCCTACCGTCTTTAAAGAGCAACTTCGACCTCTACTGTACCCGGTCGAGAAGACTCAAAATAGACGATGAGGCACCGGCCTATACGTGAGAGTTGTATTCCATTCTCTTTCGGATATATGTAAATGGTGTTAATAGTAAGAATATCAGATGAAGTGAAGTATTTCTTACACCTCCTTAAGAAGCTACGGCACTGAAAAATGTGTAGCATTTAACATTTTATATTAAAATTTGTTCCGAACAAATTTTTTGTCATGTTTTTTTTTTGCTAAAATGAATAATTCTGAATATTTAAAATGAAAGAAAAAACTACAATAATCCAAGTTTTAAGAAGATTTCAAATAAATTTATGAAAATTCCATACTTACCTCCTTCTTTTGCAGTATTCTTTGCGAATATCAATGTTTGCATTATTGTATCCATGTGGGTATTGTAGTGCGTATCAATAAAATCCTTTAGATATTCCAAGTGGAATTATAAAAATCAAATATTCTCAGTGGCTTCGACAAATCATGTGCTAGAACGTGCATTGAACTTTCTTTGAATTCTATGAAACGGACAAACAAACAGACAGGCTTTGGATTAGAATCTGAATGTCATTTAAATTGAAAGTCGTTCGAAAAGTGTGGCTGTCTGGAGAAATTTTATGCATTCAAAACACGTTTAAAGTGAATTGGAATTTAAAGAAGAATGCGAAACTATTTTTTGTTTTTTTTTTTTCTTGTTCTTGTTGTCCACAGTCTTCATTCACTGGCCAAAGCAATGTTTGTGTTGAAAGAATTAAATTAAATATTCTGTAATAAAAAAACAAAAGATTTTTAATTGAGCGTGTGTACTTTTTCTATTCGTTTCTTTTTCTTTTCACCATTGCTGTCGCCTTTATCGTTTTAAAAATAGTTGATATAATTCCGAAAAAAGAACATTAAAAATAAATCGTTTAAATATTTATTTTAAGTTTTAAAATTTAAAAACAAAAGAAATTAAAACATAATTTTCTATTCCTTACGAATACATACATACATATGTATGTAGTTATTTCAGGCTCACAAATATTTGCACTGTCAAACTGAGTGTTGCTTGCAATTTAAATAAAATTAATTATCAATTAAATGCTCAATGAAATAGCAAACCACAGGGATCTTGACTGAAAAATAATATACTAATGAAGAATGAAGAAAAAGCACCTCAGAAGGGGCCAGACATGCTATAATACTTAGTATGCATAAGGCATGCGGTTAAATTCTATGAATGCAATAAATAACCTAATCAGACCAGTAGTGACCTATGAGGCAACAGTCTGGGCGGATAAAACAAACTTAAAAACATCTCAAATGGACTTGAATAAGATACAGAGACTATCATATGTTGAAATAACAGAAGTACTGATCTACAATGGATTTAAGTCTTCTGCACA
This sequence comes from Sarcophaga carnaria, assembly GCA_958299815.1. Taxonomy (NCBI): domain Eukaryota; kingdom Metazoa; phylum Arthropoda; class Insecta; order Diptera; family Sarcophagidae; genus Sarcophaga; species Sarcophaga carnaria. Next base: position 67,804,760 of record OY283149.1, on the reverse strand, counting down.
TTGAAGATCAAAGTTTTGAAGATTGTGGTTAGGTTGATGGGATACAAGCATAGCTGCCAGATAAAAAAAACCATCAAATCGTCATATATTATATTCGTAATCGTAAAAAAATCGGCAGAGAAAATAGACAAATAAATTGAAAGATTTTTTTGTAAAATTATTTTTGTTGTCTCGCCAATATTTGTAATATCATATTAAGAATAAATTACTTCCCATCACAGTGGAAATGTGCTGAGATTATAATGATTAGAAAACCCAATAAGCCTAAAAATGAAATCTCATCTTATAGACCAATTAGCTTGCTTATCATTTTTTCAAAAATATTTGAATTAGTATTTTTAAAGCGTCTATCTCCAATTTTAGAAAGCTTAAAAATCGTACCCCATTACCAATTCGGTTTCAGAAAAAATCATGGTACAATAGAACAAGTTCATCGAGTGGTAAATGCAATTAAAACATCTTTTGAAGAGAAAAAATACTGTTCAGCAGTTTTTCTAGATATAGAAAAAGCATTTGACAGAGTCTGGCATAATGGTTTATTATATAAAATAAAAACTCTCCTTCCAGCTAGCTTTTACCATATCATCAAATCATACCTGCAAAATCGAACATTCTATGTAAAAATGAATGACGAAAAATCAAACATTATGGAGCGGGAGTTCCATAAGGTAGTGCGTTAGGTCCCATTCTTTTTTCTATATATACAGCCGACATGCCAATACTAGATGTAATACAGGTGTCAACGTATGCAACAACAAACAAATGAACAATAACAAATGAATCTGCAATTATAGCTGCAAATCTAGTTCAAAATCAACTAAATATCATAAATACGTGGTCAAAAAAATGGAAAATTACGGTTAACGCAGACAAACCAGCCCATTTTCTATTTACTTTAAGAAAAGGAGACCACTGTTAACGTTAAATAATACCCCAATTCCTAACAAATACTGTATTAAGTATCTTGGTATGCATTTAGATCATCGTTTAACATGGAAACAACACATAAAGGCTAAAAGACAGCACTAAAACATCAAAGACAAAACCCTATACTGCTATTTTAAAACCAGTCTGGAAATACGGAATCGAACTTTGTTGAACTGCGAGTAATTCCAACATCGAAATACTTCAAAGATACCAATCAAAAACCCTCAGATTATTTACTCAAGCACCATGGTACATAACTAACGAAGCCATTCATAACGACCTTCAAATACCCACAATAAAAGAGGTTATAAGAACATTTAGTGACAGATATTTATCTATATTGAACACCCACGTCAATACGTTAGCCATCTGTTTATTAGCTGACTCAGACGAAATAAAATGACTTAAGAGATACCATGTCTTAGACCTACCATTTCGAAGATAACGACTATCATTTAAATTATTTATAGATGTATTTATGTATTTCGTAATTTATCTTATAATTTTCTGTGTATTAAATACGAGTTTATGTGAAATATATATGTTTATATAAATTTAATTTTTCCTCATTACTACATTAATACACCCAAACCTTTTTTTACACGGTAGATACGTTCCAGTGGATACCGTGTAAAAAAAACGCGTAAAAAAAGACAAATATTATGTATGTATGTAAGTGTATAAACAAACTGAAAAGATATACATAGGATTGATGCTACATATGCCTATAAAATTAAATAATTTTATAAAAATGCACAGATTTAGTTCAATAGTATACACAGAGTTTTTATTTTATTTCATTTTATGATTATAAAAAAATAAAGAAAAAACTTAAAAATTCTCTTCCATTTATAAAAATAAAATTAGTTATCAAACTCTTAAGACAATTAGGAACGGAATTTTTTCAAAAAAAATTTTTTTTATTTTATTCGGAGTCAGTTTCTGATAGCAAGCGCATTCTCTTTTGCTGGCGTGGCTCAATATCAGTCTCGTTAGTAGAAATATTTATTACTTCTACATCTTCAGTAGCTGCTTCTGGTGATGGTTTATTTCTTTTAACAGCAAATTCTGTTATAGTGCGTTGTGATCCAACTTTGGAAAGCTCTTTATAGAGCTCTCTATATCTAGTCATACATGTTTGTAGGTCTGATTGAAATTTCACAGCTTTCGATTATGTTATCACATGTCAAAAAGTGTTCTGCCAACTTATTTGCCATTTGAAGGCCGTCAAGTATCAACTTGGCAGTTATTGGACTTTATTTATTTTTTAAAGCGTAAAAACTGATGCCACATTATTTTTTATGCACAAACTGAGAGTTAAACGGGATTAAACGATTTTTTCCGTATAAAAAGGAGCGAACAAAAAAATGGTAAATTTGTTGAAAAAAACCGTGTTATTTCAAATTCGCGTAAAAAAAAACCGTGTAAAAACAGGTTTGGGTGTATTATAATAAAATTTCAAAATATTACTTATAAATATTTCAATTAATGTAAATCTGTCCATAAAAATAAATTGTGATATTCTAAATCTGCTTTTAAGTTATTTCTAAATCTGTTATTATATTGTTAGTTATCTACCGTAAAACAAAAGATATTTCTGAACTTATATTTGTACTTATTAGAGTACATCTATTGACGTCTATTTATATATTTCTTCAAAATTGAAAACATAAATAAATGTAAACAAAAAAAATGTTTGTTGTAGTAAAACTTATAAAGTTAATTCAATATACGAATTTTAGTTCAAAAATAAAATATAAAGACACTTTTAACAAAAAAAAAAAATTAACAAACACAATATTAAAGTCGAAGCTGTTCAATTCCTAAGTTTTAAATAATATTTTTACACAATATTGTTTCAAAGGAATTTAATTTAAGTTTTAAGGACTGCACTTTTATGGAATTTAGTTTAATTTAAATTAACTTGGCTTAATACTCACTCTACATTAGCTGAAGAATGTGATAATATTAATGGCCCATAATCATAGTCAAACACTAAAGTCGGTTCTTTTTAAAAACAACTTTAATATTTAAACCTGTTACTAACTGTTTCTTAACTATAGTGAAAATTAATAATAGTTTTAAGTTGAATCAGCTTTAAGTGGGTGATTAGTATAATGTTTGGAATTTTGCATACAAACTGGTATAAATATTGTATAAGTGGCATCTCTGCACAGCTGATGCAATAAAAGCGCCAAAAAAAATAAACATAATATAAATTGTTATTTTGAAAAAAAAAACAATTGCATAAAATTAATCCGGGGAAAATAAACTATTATCTGAATGGAAAATTTAGAAAAGGTATGTAATGTAATGTTCTTACATTTATGGAGTTTTACATACTTATGTATCATTGATTTATAAATTGTCAACAGGTTCAAAAGAAAAGTGAATGAGAGGCAAACTGGAGCACCAGTGAAAAGGAGTTATTGCGCGAGTGCATCAATAACCACCTGTCCATTGTAGAGAACAAAGGCAATGATGGCAATGCTTGGAAGGCCATTAAAGAGTCAATAGAGCTGCAAAACCATCGATAGTAATATCGATAGTTTTATTTTTAATGGACTATCGACGGTTTTTTTACGATAGCGATAGTATCGAAATTTAAGCGGTAATTTTCAGTTTTACAACGGCTTCAACGCATTAGGTATCTCAATTAATTCATTTTTAAAGTTAAAAAAATATGTAGAAACAAATTTCAAAAAATTTTTATTAAGGACTTCAACTATTAAAAAATAATTTAAACTTACAGAATAGCTGTAAAATGAACCGTTATTTACAATTAAAATAGAAAATCGTTATGGAAAAAGTAGGATATCTATAAATTTTTCTTGTGTGTTTCAATTATTTTTTCCATATACATAACTATTTTGCACACCACGTATTTTTCAATCATTTTAAAAATTAAACCATATATTAAACAAACTTTATTATAATAAATTATTTAATTATAATAAAAAATAATAGTAATATGCAACACATTATTTAAGAAATAACAAAAAAAAGAAAATTCATTGGGACAAAAGTTTTTGTACATATCGTTAAAATTATGTTATATTTTTCTTAAAATTAGCAATTTGTGGGCCTTCCTTTCGCATCAATAACGGCCTGCAGTATTCTGGGCATCGATCGATCTAAATTTTTTGTATCATCTGGAGATATTTTTTTCCAAGCTTCCTCCAAAGCTGTTTTAAGATTTTCCTTATTAGGAGCTTTCTTTTTACCAACTTTACGTTTTAAAATTTCCCAACAGTGTTCTATCGGGTTCAGATCAGGTGATTGAGGGGGTGAATTTAATTGCCTTGGTGCATAATAAAGCAACCACTCCTTGACTGAACGCGCAGTATGTTTGGAGTCGTTGTCCTGTTGAAATATCTAACGTGGACCAAGACCCAAACAATCTACGAAAGGCTTCAAATTGCTTTCTAAAATCCGTTTATATTGATGCTGATCCATATTGGCGTCTATAAAAATGAATCGCCCCACTCTACTGGCAGACATTGCACCCACACCATCACACTTCCTCCACCGTGCTTGACTGTTAGTATCAAATTTTGTGCATCTAACGCTGTATGCTTTTTCTCCATACCTTTCCTCACCTGTCGTTGATAATTAATTAAAAAAATATTTATAATTAAACAAATAAATAATAAAATTTAATATTGCTTAATATTTGACTTAATTTTTAAGATTATCGTAAAATACATGGTGTGCAAATAGTTATGTCCCTAACGTATGTATATACATCTATTTATATACACATATATACGTACGTCTGCATAATTTTTAATTAAAATTGGGAAATTTAGCACTCTTCTAAAAATTCGATACTATCGATAGTATCGATAGTTTTATACCGGACTATCGAAACTATCGAATGGGCCGACTATCGATAGTTTTACAGCTCTAAGATTCAATGGCATCTGCAATTCATACAACTTTTGTTTTTGGTTTGTTTTGATTTTGTAACTTTTGATAAATGACAAACAGCTGATAGAGTTAAAGTGATGTTAACTTTGTTAAAAACAACTTCAGCTTGTTTTAAGTATAAAACTGACTTTAGCGGAAAAAGTAAGCTTTTTATCGTCTATAGTAGCTGAAAAGTAGACATTTTAAATGATTAAATGATACTTAAAGTACACTTTTTTGATGACTATGATTATGGCCCAATATTTTTTAATAATAGCCAATCCTAAATTTTCTGTTTTTTATTTCCAAAAACCGAGAAGTCTTATATCATTTTCAGGAAAAAATTGTTTAAGGTGTAAACAATCTATCCCAGTGTTGTTTATTGACACATAAGCCCCGCAATTACATATATTGCATCATCTATATCTACTTGTGGTGTAAATCAGAAGTTCTTGACGTTCTGAGCATGAAAATTCAGCGTGATGTTCGCTGGAACCGACACATTTTTCAGTGCCTTAGCTTCTTAAAACGGTACAAGAAATACTTCACTTCAACTGATCTTCTTACTATTTACACCACTTATATCCGACCGAGAATAGAACACAACTCTTATGTATGGGCCGGTGCCTCAACGTCTATTTTAAGACTTCCCGATCACGTACAGGACAGCGTGAAGTTGCTCGTTAGTGACGGTAGGGTGTCGAACTCCATTGATTCATTGGAGCATAGTTGCAATGTGGCTTGTGTTTCACTGTTCAATCGCTATTACAATGGATTTTGTTCGAGCGAAATAAGGGGACTTATTATCGAGAATCATGTAACAGTCGCATTTCTCGGTGAGCACCTCCGTTTGTGGTCAATTAGCCATTGAATCGCACACTGCATTACAGACAAAATTCGTTTTTTTGTGGGACTATTCATATGTAGAACTTCCTTCGTGCAGAGGTTGTAATTTTTTGGCTTTTAAGGAATGAAAAGGCATACAAATCATGACAGGTGTTCCCAAATAACTTAAAAATATAATACTTCACTCCTCGTTATTACTGACCTAAATTTGCAAAAGTTCCAATTACAAAGCAAATAAAAAGCTTAAAGTGACTTTTAATATACTAAAGTAAAGAATATGATGTAAATTTCTAATTTTCAAAATAAGGGCATAAATCGTCAATATGATATTTTTGGGGCACAAAATCATCAAAATGACGATAAATCGTCAAAACTGGCAGCTATGGATACAAGTCGAACGAACGAATCGATTAGTTGACAGCTCCCTCTTTAACTATTGTCAGGACAAAAGCACTATACTCTATGATTTTGGGAAAGGCTTTACAACGAGACACAACCAGACCCAAAATGAATGCAGAAATTTGGAAGCTACGTACTCTTTTAGTCTCCATAGTCTAGTAGGTAGTGTGTTGGCTTATTACACGTAAGGGGATATCGGGGATATGAAAAAATATTTCTTCGGCCACTTCCTCTCAGCAGATTTCTGGCAAAAACTCTGAGACAAAGTAAATTGCCATTAAAAGTTTATGTCTGTCTGTCGTTCAGGGTCGACTTTGAGCTGTAGGTCCCGTCACTCATTTATAAAATTAACAAACACAACATTAGTGGTATGCAGCGTTGCCATTTGCCAAGTTTTCCATTTTTCTCCAAGTTTTGCGTAAATCTGCTTAGAGGAAGACGCCGAAGAATTAATTTTTTAGATTTCGTTTTATTGGAGATGTCTGATATGGTGTTTGTACCGAGGCCTTATGGCTAATAAGCCAACACACTACCTACTAGACTGAGGCGACTTAAAGGCGTAAAACACTTGCCTCATTTATGCCTCTCGGTAACAAACATACCTTATAGCTTCATACATAATTGGTCATTACAACCCTTCAGTCAGGACTACGACCTAGCCTCTCACACCATTTATGTTGTGTGTGTTCGAACGTGATCGAACGACAGATTTTTGAGCAACTTTTCATGGCAATTTTATTTGCTCTCAGAGTTTTTGCCAGAAATCTGCCGAGAGGAAGTCGCCGAAGAAATATTTTCATATCCCCGAATTGATGGGGTGCGAACCGTGGACATACTAGACTACGGCGACTTCATAGCTACAGCTATAACTATGAATATATGTTCAAGGCGAGTGTATCAACATAAAAAAATAAATAATTCAAAATCGATTGGACGTAGCTCGTGGAATTTGTAAATTCAGCTTATTTTTGCCAACAAACCTCGTTAGAAATCGATTTTCAGCCAATATGGGAAGTGGATATAATTAAATTTATTAGCTTTGGAGTACGTTGGAGTACGTCATTAAAATGTGGAAATTGATTTATTGACATAAAAATATTATTAACTTTTTCTTCTTTTTTCTTTTCAAAGGAAATCTGTCAATTGAATCATAATTGTAAATAGTGCAAGGAATACAAAGAATGCAATCAAAGAAAGGTCACAATTAGTGTACTTTCATGGTATCATTTGAAATACATACCATCCGCCCTCTTTCGTTATTATGACACACTATTATTGTTTAATTTCGTAATGATAAATTGAATAAATGATATGATTTGAGTTCTTCCTTACAAAGGGTTTCGCCTATTGTACACTGAATGACGTACAAAATTGTCACACAAAAAAAGGAATACAATTTACACAGATTGTATTACAAAATTTGTATGATCATTTTGGATTTCTATTATTGGGCATTTGTTGAAATGATCTCATCATTATGTCACTTACATCATTAAATAACAAATGTTGATTCATTCTTCTTCTTTTTTTTTCTTTTTGTGATTTAAATCACATTACGGACATCGCCGTTTTCCTGTTCATTATGCACAAATGGCTATCAACGGTGCATACGGTATTTTATTATTCTTCTTTTTTTTGCTAATTAAACATATTTTGTAGTTAATTATTTACACATAATTAGCATTCATTGTAATTTATGGTTGAATTAACGTACAAATTTAACCATCCTACACATTTTTATTTACTTGTGCAGCTTTAGCAGAACAATGTTGGTCTTTTTTTATGATTCTGTTATAAGAACCTTTATTTTAATATAAACTGCCCTCTGGGGATGCTGCCTACTCATGCTGTACTGGAACTATGAAAAGAGGTTATAAAAGAAAAAAAAAGCGGGAGTACCGGTACCGAAACTCATCTTAGGGAATTCCATCTGTAACAATATAAAGTGCGATACTTAATAATCAATCAATATAGATTGAGAGAACTGACTGGTGAACACCAGGGCAATACGGAAAACGTACGATCTGTCGCAAATCACAGTGCTAGACTCTAGATATTCAATACGGTGGAGTTTAATCATACTTTTCATAATAACTTTGGAAAATACGAAACATAGTGTTACGTTTTTTACCTTTTTAAAAACGTTTAAAATATGAGTTCGTTGATTGCAAACAAAAATAAAAATAAATTTGTGTTTATTTTCAATTAGACTCTTAATTGTTCGTACTACTTTTGGGTGTCATCGGTTACAACTTGATGTTACAACAACAATTTGCTTAGTTCGTTATTCTTCTTTACACTCACAATTGTTCGGCAGGTCTTTACAACGGTGATCTTCAAACCACGACTGTTCTCTTCGCACGCAATGTGTCTTCACACAACACAGATTGAATTCTTAATATTCGTTGCCTGCTTTGTCTTGCCTTTTTATATGCCCACGTAATCAGTTTGATGAAAGTTCTTGAAGCCAAATGTTCGTGTGTTCGCCTTCTCGAAAATTCTAACGCGACTTCATTGTTGTCTGTGTATTTTGATAACATTGCTTGTTGTTGCGTTCTCACTTACTTGTCTATCCCCTTTCTTTTCATACTGATGTTGTTGGTTTACTTGTAAAAAGTTCGTTGTATTTGTTTGTGTAGCTTTTATTCATTTTAATGTTAAACGATATTACACTGTTTCCATTTTCGTAACAATAAGTATATGTCTAAACAGATATAGATATCTATACAAGGGTAATTACGTGATAAAATACATTCTAAACATGAAACAGACTTCGAGTTTCAGTGTCAGGAGACATCTTTTTATTTGGAAGTCCGTTTGTGTTTTATAGCATAAGTCTCGTTTTATTTATTTTGTTCAACATTTTCTAGCTATTATAGCGTATTATTAAATTCTCGAATTAACTTCAAATCTTTCAAACAAATATCGTCTTTTACAACTTGCAAAGAACTCTTTTTCATAAACATTATTCCATATAAGATTTATCTGAGGTCAGAACAAAAGTTTTAACCAAATAACATAAGGGCATAGCATATAGGATAGTAATCAATAATACAGAGGCTTTTACCATTTTGAAACAATGAATGTACTTTATATTGCGTGTATTCTTAAGGAAGCAGTAGTTTTGCCTTAACTTGGGTAATACTATTGAATAGCAGAAGTGAGGATACTAAAAATTTTATAAAAACAATGTAAAAATGAACAGGCTTATGTTCAGATCTTTACTCTGTTTATGTCAAGTATACTCGTCAGAACAAAATGAAAATTTTTAGTATAATGTCGAGTATACTCGTCCTGAAGAAAAAAAATTGCATTCATATTATTATTCAATATATCTACTGAAATTTTTTTCTTGACAAAAACCAAATAAAGGTTTATTACAAAATGTTAATTTATAACATTCGTCAATTGGGCAACAATTGCTTGTATTAAACTGAAGTACCATCTTCTGGAAAGGTATCATTACAATAAAGACTCAATGTTTGATTTTAACTCATAAAAGTAGGCAATTTTACAGGCAGAAATATTTTACTCTGTTTATTTCGAGTATATTCGTCTTCACTGTAGAATAATTAAACAGGCTGCAAAAATTTTTTCCAACAAAATTAAACAGTTAATGGGTTAAGCGGCATAATGGGTTAAGCGGCAAAATAGAAAAAATGTGAAACAGTATAAGATAGAGTAAAGACATCGATATTGATGTAAATGGTATACAAATAATTCCCTGTTGCAGAAGCGAGAAAAGTAGACCAAACCTAAATGGAGAGCTTTAGAAACCATAATTGATTTAGTAAGTAGCTGATTAAACGTAAATAAGGAAGAGGCTGTTCAGTTAGTAAATCGATAAGCAGCCTGTACAAATGAGTCAACACAGTTTCCGGTATAGAATATCGCCAGTTAACCGAAATGTTTGAATAAAAGCCTCTTAAACAGATATCAATACACTTAGAAAGAAGTGTTTTATTAACGACGGCTGCAATCGATACATTCTAGAGATCCTGAAAAATACTGCAACAGTGGTATGCCAGACAATTTTGTACACAATCTGGCTGCACAGTTGAAGGATTTATTCGAATCGTAAAAGAGTACTTAGAGTCTATGATGAGAGTATATCAAAATAGAGAATTTGGCAAAGTGTTTGACCTTAAATTGATTGCGTCAGTGACATCCAGTAAAGATCAACGGGTTCTACCTTATAGAGCATAATGGAATGAAAGGATTATGTCGTGCCACATGGTCTGAGTACTACCCATTGAGTAACAGCGTAAGTAAATTGTAAATGTTTAATATTTAATACACTTAGCATAATTAAGAAACAAGAAACAATTATATTTTCTCGCTAAAAAAAATAAATTTTAATTCTCCAAAATTAAGAAAAATTATTTAATTTTTGGTTTACATTAAAGAAACAATTTTCTTTTAATGTGGTTTTGTTCGACCCTGAAAAAAGTTTTTGTTTAATTTTTGAAATTGTTAATAAATTTAATTTAATTTTAAAATCTATTGTTTACTGACCAAAAATAATAAAAAAGAAAAACTTGTTTAAATTGTTTAAAGAAAAATCCAAACCAATTGTTTATATTTAAAGTAAATTCACTGAATAATCGAATATTTTTCATTCTCTAAATGGTTTTGTCCATAAAAATAATATTTGTTTAGCACAACAATTGCTACAATTTTAAAAATAATTATTTAGATTAAAGCTATTTAAATATTGTTTATGGACCTGTCATTCGATGTTAAGCAATAGGCTACCATATAATAATCAATGCATAGGAGATTTTGCCCATGTGATACAGGCAAAGTGTTGTACAATACATAATAATTTAATTGATTCCGTAAAGTATTCGTTTTTGAACTTTTCTCATGCATAGCTTATCTAATATTTCATTCATATTTCTGGTTCATAAACCCTTTACCCTTTAACGGCTTAAGTTTGTTGCTGCTAAATTTTACTACCTGTTTAATTATTTTCTAGCCATGACGAGATTAGTCGTCACAAACAGAGTAGATCTTTCTGCCTGTAAAAATAGGCAATTATGGCTAATGAAATAAAATCAAACTTTGCGTTTTCTCAAACGTTTCTGACGCTCTGACGAATATACTCGACATAAACAGTTAAAGGATTAACAATCACAATCCGCGAATACACAAGCTCCAGTGACACTTACGGAACAAACAAACAGTTCCTCGATTTTATTGAAAGTAAATGGAGCTCACGATACAAGGTGAGGGTACTTCAAATAGTGCCTTGAAGTATGACTTAAATTAGTTTCGTCTACTTTGTTCTACTCCAACCAAGGCATTATTTGCTATACTCAATTGGTGGCAGAGTTGGTAGCAGTAAGACGCAATGCGATTCTGCTATTCTGGGAAGACAACGACAATTCAGGATCGATTATAGCATTCCTCATAGCTTTCAATAAAACATTCGATTTTAGAATTCCAATGGGACCCTTACGGTTTACCCTTATGGCTCAAAGATGAGTGATAGGGTGGACTGTGGTATTTTTATTAAATATCCTGATATTAAAATTTCTTACAAACTGTCTGGCAATTGTACAGTTCTCCAAGCTTAGGTTATGTCAATATTGAAAGCGGCGAAATGCTAGTCGAGTGGCGGAATCATCCCTGAGAATGTCTAGATTTCAACGTCCGTCAGAGAAATTGTAAATCATTCTAAATTAACTCTTATATCGGCTCCAGGCTATAGGAATAGAAGACATTGTTAAAAATAAGATTACGACGCAGGTTGCTAACATGGACATTTAAAAAATCGAACCATTTTAATGCAAACAATTAAGACTGATGAAAACTTGATCACTTACGACAATAATGTACGAAAGAGATCAGGGTAAAGTCAGTGTTGGCAACAAAAAAGATAACGCTGTGTGTCTGCTGCGATCAATTGATTCTAAGTTCTCCTACCACCAATGAATGGAATTGAAGCAAGAAATTTATTAAAATTGCCAGACTATCAACAGAAAAGGTGTTATATTCCATCATGACAACGCTAAATTATACAGATTAATTATATGTTCTAATATTTTCAGAACTTCCTTAATAGTAAAAATTTATATTCCATAGTTGTCAACAAAACTAAATTGAATCACTTCTTCAGCATAGATCGATGGAATAAAGCTATATTTGATCAAATATAATTTTAGGCGAATTCGTTATTAGCTTCTTACACCACCCAATGTTGTATGTGTTAATTTTATCCATGAGTGGAGGGGCCTGCAGTTTAAAGTCCACTTGGAATAACGGATTTGAGAAACTTTTTATTGCAAATGTAGGTCACACTTAGAGCTCTTGCCAGAAGACAGCTGAGAGGACCTATTAAAAAGTTAGATATGAGAAAACAATTTAAAGATTGCGCATTTGTTTGAAACTGAATAGAATGCTTGAAAGATAATGAAGGAAATTGTAAAAGCTCACATCGTTCTAGCGACGACAATGTTTATGTCGCAAAAAAAGTTTACACACTGTGGTAAATGTTTCTGGGCTTTCTTGTAACGATAAAAAACAGAACTTCAATTTCCTATTGGCCCCACGTTGGTTTCGGGTGCCCCAGGTTGGTTTTTCGGGCCCCACGTAGGGCGCCATTTTTATTTGTGATAATGTTTAACTCTGCTTCAAAAATATAGAAAGCTTTTCGTCAGTTTCCCAAACTGGAAACTGATTTTCATTTGGACTAACTTTTAAACGTTACGCACGTACTTGATAGCTAGCTAGATCGGGAGATGTGTAAGGGGATCTTGTTCCGCGCGTCCAATTTTATACCACAAAACCACAAATATAATAAAAAAAAATTACGTGCGATTCAAATGCCTCATTTTGGGTCAACAATAAAAAAAAAAAACAATACACATGACTCGTCCTTGCATGTTTTTAAAGTAGCGTTGTTGTTATGCTACGTCCCTGAACCCACCCTACCATGGTTTTCAATTTAGGGAAAATTTGTTTACGAAAACCTCTAAAAGGACTTAACCTTACCTACGCCTATGGAGTTTTACACTGCACAAAAAAAAATTATGTTTTCATAATATTAGAAACATATACAGGTTATATTAAAATAATTATAACAAAAAAAAATAATTCTTAGTCTTAAAATATATAATGGATAAATAGAAATTATAAACAAACAAAAAATAATTATCATGACATTAATATCACTACACGTTATCATTACAAATGATCAGTGATGACTAAATTCATTACTACAAAAGAGAAATTGAAGATAAAGAAAAACAAGCGCAAGTATAACAGTTAAGAATTCAATGAGAGGATCATCTTAAATTGCTCTTTTGCAATTATGTGAGAGAATACAAAAATAAATATATCAGTGATGGTAAAAAAAATAATAGTACTTCATTTGGTACTTTTTCTTGATTATTTCTTCGCATGTAATATTAAGCTTTTAAAAATGCCGTCACTGGTATATTTTATGAAACAAATACTTAAATAATAAATGCGTGTATTAAACAAAAGTAATAATATTTTTAACCCTTTCATGCCCGAATTTTTTGGGCCAGAGCTAAAATTTTTTTAAGGACATGTGTTTGTTAGTCATGGCCTAAACATGGAGCGATATTAAATTCAGAGTCCTACGTATTCTGGTTTTACACGTTTTTAACCAAGTTTGTTTGCAAAAAAAAAAATCTTTTAAAAAAATTAAAAATTGCGGAATTTATGAACAAAAATGTACAATGTTGCCTATAGGCAACATCGGGCATGAAAGGGTTAACTTACAGTAGGGTCTCGATTCCAACGATGCGGGAGGCCGTCAGCTTCATTTTATGGAGTCGGTTTACAATCATTATGATTTTTATATGTTTTAAATATTAAGGTATTATATAATAGTTCATTTAAGGTAATTTATAATGATTCATTTTTATAAGAAGTAAATGGTTAGATATAGAAATAGGTTATAGTACATAAGAAAAGTTAGTACTAAATAGAAATCTTTAACATGATAGATGTAATTATAATATAGTGGTATTTTATATATAAGTACATGTTGATAGAATTATAAATTATTTAATAGAACATATGTATTAGACATTTGACTTCATGGTATTTAAAATTTAAACATTTGAGTTTTAAATGTTAGAATATTTAATTTGTGATTTAGAATTTAGTGAATAATATTAATAATGTTATAGTGAAATGATGGTTATATTTTTAGGGTTTTATGTGGTTTTTAGCAAAACGAAACATTTTGGAGGTTAAAAAGTTCTAGACGTTTATGATTGGATATAAGTAAGTTCGGCTGGTCTTTCAAAGATTTTTAAGTTAAGAGTTTAAGAGTTCAAATCGATCTTGATCTGTTCCCAAATATTTTTATTTGATGAATTTTCCCAAAAATTGCCAAATTTCCCTCGAGTGAATTGACGCTGAGTCTGCTCCAAATTTGGCAAATTGGTGATTAACTCGAGGTACTCTGGTGGTATATAAAATTATCTATATGAAAATGCAATACTTTATTAACATGATAAAAATAATACATTCGAATGAATTTAACTTTTCAGAAAGAAACAGACTGAATTAAATTGATTCACTCAGAATTTTTAGATTTCTTTAAAAAAAATAATTGTTATTTCATATATGTATATCAAAAACTTTTTCCACTTAATAATTTACTATCTTTGTTTTCTTTTTATAATAAAAATCACTTTCTTCACTATAAGTATAGCACTTTACTTTGCTTTCCCTTCAAGATGTTGAAGGTTTCACAGATCAAGTTAAAAAGACCTTATGCAAACATGTACATATGTAGCTTTCGATCAAACCTCAGTTTTGTCTTAAATAACGTGATGTTAATTTTGGTTGTTGTATATAATCAATCACGTGATAATATATATCACAGATATGTTCTCTTTAACTGTGTAATACTGGTTTTTCTTCGTTAAGTTGAGTATAGAAGTATAGAAGGGGGAACATGTAAAAATAGAAAAAAAATTGCTTTGTCAATTTTAATTTTTTCGTTTAGTTCGCAAATTTAGCATTAGCATTGTTAGATTGCTCTATTTTTAAGCAATTTATCGATTCAAAGACTTTTCAAAGTAACAATCAGATAACGAAAATATCTCACTGAACTCTAAGCGTTATGGTATTGTTACGTTTTTAAATTTTAAAAACGTTTGAAATATGTGCTCGTAGATTGCAATAAAAATAAATATTGTGTTCAGTTCTAATTAAATTCTCTATTTTTCGCACAATTCTGTCTGCCACTGTTCACAACTTGATGTAAACAACAACAATTGATTTGTTTCTTATTCTGCTTTACACTCGTTTGCTTAATCAATAACAATTGTTCGACCGATCTTTATAACAGAGATCTTCATACCACAATTATTCTCTTCACACGCAACGCGTCTTTACACAAGACTGAATTTTACTGGCTGCTTTGCCTGCTTTGTCTTGCCTTCTATATCACAGGGTAAACAGTCTGATGGATACTCTTGAAGGAGAATGACTTCGCGTTCTCGAAATCTCTGTAAATGTAAACATCATTGTTAAATTGTTGTTTGTGTATATTGTTTACATTTATGATGGTAATGTTTGTTGTTGCTACTTGTTTACTTGTTTATCCCCTTTTATATACTTATGTTGTTGCTATATTTTTGTTTATTTGTTGATCATGTTAACAAGTCCATTGTTTTTATTTTTGTAGCTTTTGTTTATCATTTTAATGTTAAACGATGTAACACCATTTCCATTTTCGTAACAGTATCATTTGATGGCATGTATTACACAATGTAAGTGACTTGCGGGAACACCTTCATTTTGATATGGTATGATTCTGCCAAAGGGTCTTAAACAGGAGGTCAATAAATTAAAAAAAAATCTGATTTATTTATATATTATTATATATTATATTATAATATTATATATAATATTATTATTCTTATTTATTCTGCAATGATAAACCGTACGATTCCTTAAATATCATATAATTAAAGTATTTTGATGTAAACTTAATTTCTTTTTAAAAATAAATTACACTATGCGACAAAATACAAAAAATTAAATACACCCGAGTAACTACCTAGTCAAAGTTGTTCAGTTAGTTGAGTAGAACTGAAAAATACTTTTTTTATTTTAATTTTTCATTCAAATAAGTAAGTTATTCTGCAAAACATAAACGCAGTAGAATTGTCACATTAGCTCGTAAATGTTTAATTCCAAATTAACCGTATACTTCGTATTTAATTGAATTTAAAATATATTACTTATACGCACCATATGACATGTACTGAAAGAATTACTCTGGAAAGTATGCAATAAAATAAAAAATGTTTGATTTTGTCCTCTGCAAAGTAATGGAATTAAATATCACTCATACATCATATACTTGTTGCTATGAATTTTAAATATGTATTAAATATGAGTATTATGCGAGTGAATAGTTTTGGTTGAAATAACACTATGCGACAAAATAAAAATAAAAAAATTAAATATAGCCAGCTAATGACATAGTGTAGGTAGACAGTTTTGTTGAGTAGAACTCAAACATATTTTTTAATTTTCTTTAACCCTCCAAACTTGATTTATTTGACAAAAGCTTTTTTTTCACTTTACGAACAAATTTATTGATTACACAAACATTTCTGCACCGATGTCCAAAATTTAAACCTTGTTAGAAAGGAGAGAGATTTGCTTTTAAAACGATATACATATATATACAATATATTATTTGACTTAATATGCTAAGGGGTTTGATGTGGTAAACTTGACAAATGCGAATTTTTTTATATTTTTTCAAATTTGTCAGTTCATAGCAGCAAACTTTAATTAAAAAATATGAAAAAGTGATAACATTCTGAAAGTGCATTATTTTGTGAAAAGATTAACACTTCGTTTGATCAAATCGGATAAAAATCACCGTAGTTATTATTTAAAGAGTCCAGCAGTCGAGTTATATTTTTCATATATGTACATATATTTTTCAAATTAAAAAAATTCAAAAAAAAAAAATTCAGTTAAAAAAATTTCAAAATTTTTGATTGATCTTGATTGTTTATTTCACGTTTAAGCGACCACCAAAAGTTGAACAATCTTTGCTCAAAGCGAAATAATAATAATTGAAAAAACACAAATATTAGCCGACATCTGGTAGTCGTAAAAACGTGAAATTGACACATTTTGCGATAAACAATCAAGATTTTTAAAATTTTTGAACTGGAAGTTCATTTCATAAGATGACATGTATAAAAAATATAAGAGGAATGTTATACAATTTAAGTTATAACTACGGTAATTTTTGTTCGATTTGATCAAACAAAGCGTCAATCACTTTCAGAATGTCATCACTTATTTTACTTTTTTTAATTAAATTTTGCATTTAAGAATAGCTTAACTGGAATAAATAAGAAAAATTTAATAATAATCCAAGTTTACCCCATCAAAACCCATAACATAACATGAACAAAACATTTATGTATACAGTTTTAAAGACTAATCTCTTCCCTTTCTAAAAAAAACTTTGGATTTTTAAAATAGGCTCAAACATATTTCAAACAAATTTCGTTTTTGTGAAATAAAACAAGTTTGGAGGGTTCGAGAAAAATAAAAAAAGGGTTTTGAGTTCTACTCAACCTAGTGAATATCTTTGACTATGTAGTCACTGTCGCACCGTGTTATTAATATTAATTATTGATCCTTAATAACACAGCCCTACAAAATTTGACTTTTTTGTGCAAATAAGATGGCTTCAGGTGTTTCCGAAACCAGATTCGTGTTCAGCGCGCAAAATGCCTTCGGAAACACATGGAGCCATCTTATTTGCAAAACCCATGCAGGGCTGTGTAATTAGTATAATCACATATCGTGCGGATTGCATATTTTTTATCTTCCTTGTTAGCAAGATAAACAACATCCACGTAATAATACAGGATACAGCTGGTAATTGTAGTTGCCAGTAGCAAACAATTTGTTCTACTCTGTGAAAAGGAAAGCTAATAAATAATAAAGAAAAATAAAAATTCAATAAGAGTTGAAACAATAAAAAAAGAATATTTTTTTCAAAATTTAACAAAAGAGAAGCAATACGTATACTATAGTTTTAATTAAAACTGAATACACAATAATGAGTAGAACTTCTAACAACTTATTGAATTCATCTTCATTTAATCCAGAGAATAAAATATTTTGGATGTTACCACAACGCCTTAAAATTGTTTTAGAAACAACATGCAACCATCATTCGCCAGATATTTACTAAAATGAAAACCTAAGAGATTTTTAGTACCAAATTAAAGGAAAAAATAACAAAAAAATTGTTTGGTAAACAAAACAAAGTAAAATCTATTTCAAATACTTAGGGTACTTAAAGGAATACAAAATAATCTGATTTTATTATGTTTGAAGCAGCTCAATATTATTTTATATATTAATTTCATTAATTTCATTTATTTTATGTATAACTTTATCTTTTACTGAATTATAATCATTTATTTTGAATTTAACAGATTTTATGAAAAGCAACCCTGTTTTATCATTATCCAACTCTGTTTATATTTTTACACAACTCTGTTTATATTTTTACACAACTCTGTTTATATTTATGAACTGCCTATGTATGTGTGTTTTGAAATACTATATAAACCGAGCAAATTGGATGAATAAAACTCACTTTGCTTTCTGCCTTCAAAGTATAAACGACTTTGTCTAGTATTAATTTACCGGACGGGTTGCAAGTTTTGAAGTTCTTGAAGTAAAGGTAATTAGGAGACCTAAACATTGCGTTTTCCCTTCAGTTTTCTATTCTAAATGAATAGAATATACAATCTTAGAAATAAGATTTCTACATTGGCGCCCAACTCAGTGGCTTCGGATACAACCACACACACAACTGATCGGGAAGACGTAACAATTAAGGAAGAAGTCAACGTTTTGTTTGAGGAAGAGATGGCTACTTTTTCGGCAGAGCAATTTCAGCAGATATTAGCTGCGATGGGTGGTAACGTCAGGGGTGGTTCATTTACGCAATGTACTGCTCGTTTTAGAGGACAGAGAGATCCAGCGGTTGTAGAAGAATTTTTGTCAGCGATAACTATCTATAAAGATATTGAAAAAATATCTGACCCTGACGGCTTGAAAGGAATGCCGTTATTGTTGGAGGATTATGCCGCATCATGGTGGATTGGTGTAAAGGACAGTGTGCAAACATTTGAGCAGGCTGTATCCCTTATTCGGACCACATTCACGCCTCCTGTTCCTGATTGGCGAATATTCATGCAAATTTTTGAAGTGAAACAACAACAAAATGAACCAACAGATAGTTTTATATGTAAAAAGGCTTCTCCTCTCTCAACTCAAACAGCCGCCAGGAGAGTCAATCCAATTAAGTATGGTATACGGCCTACTTAATATAAAAGTAAGAGACCGTGTCCACCGGGAGAGTATAAAAACATTCGAAGAATTGATTTCTGCCGGTCGTGAAGCAGAAATGTTTTTCTTTGAAGCTCACCCAGCAACGACAAACCCAAAGGAGGAAAGAAAAGATGTCTCGAACACAAACCGCTGCAGTTTCAAAAAGGACATATCTCCATGTACAAAGGCAATCAAAGAGATGTCTCCTTTTATCCGATTTATGGAATCTAGGAATGTATTGTCACCTTTACCTGGGACTCCAAAGGCCGACTCTCAGAAACCATCACCGTTACCTAAAACGCCCACATTCGTTAAAGATAATGACTTACCTCATGTTCATCTATTGAGAGATAAATTAGCAGCTGATAGTTTATTTTCATCACCATTACGCTCTTCCTTTGGTGAAGATTACTCCTCACAGAACATTCAATCGTTACCTAAAACGCCAACATTCATTAAGAATAATGACTCACCACATGGTTACTTATTGAGAGATATAGTAACGGCTGATAGTTTTAACGAACTAAATTTATTCTCATCACCACTACGCCCTTGCCATGACAAAGATTACTCGCCACAATACATCCAATCCATATTTGGGGATTCAAAGCCTATTGAAGGAATGCCTAGCGATATTTCCAATGTGACCACTCCGCCAGCGAAAGTTCAGCGAATGGAAGATATCGATGACTATTTTACTTCCCTATTTTCATTGGACATTAAAATGTTGAAGGAATCTGATGGTGTTGGTCTTACTATTAACCAAAGGCTGGAGTTGGATGACTTGTTGGTTGAAAATGAATCGATATTTGATGAGCCCACCAGTGCCACACCCTATGCTATACATCGTATTCACACTGATGACCATGATCCGATAGCGATACCCCCTTACCGTTTGTCAAATGCCATGAAAGTTTCCTTAAAGAGCGAAATCTGGAAAATGCTTGATTCTGGTGTTATCGTTGAATGCCAATCTCCATGGGCAGCTCCAGTCGTTATCGTTCCCAAAAAATCTGGTGAAATCCGTGTATGCATAGACTATAGGGAGCTAAATGCAATTACTAAACCTGATCGTTATCCGTTACCCAGAGTGGACGATATTCTTCATGAAGCCAAAGTTACGAGTTATATGTCAACAATTGACCTACAGTGTGGATACTGGCAAATCGGAGTTCATCCAGCTGATCAGGATAAAACCGCTTTTGTGACACCTTTTGGCATGTACAAATTTAAACGCATGTCATTTGGTTTACGAAACGCGCCAGCTACATTCCAGAGGTTAATTGACCGTTTGAAAGCCTCTTTGGGAGAAACTATATTGTTAGCGTACTTAGATGACATCATGATGCGAGACCTACAAAATATTTTTCAACGATTACAAGAATTTGGCCTTAAAGTTAATTTGAAAAAATGTCGTTTTGCGTGTAATGAGGTGAAATATTTGGGTCATCTGCTTACACCCCAAGGAATTATGACGGATCCAGAAAAGGTATCTGCACTTAACAATCGAAGAAGTCCGAGAAATGTCAAAGAAGTTTTGTCATTTCTACAGGCATGTTCATGGTATCGTCGATTTATACCATCATTTGCAGAGATATCTAAGCCTTTGTCAGCCCTATCAAAGAAAAATGCAGTATGGCATTGGGGCATTGAACAACAACAATCTTTCGACAATTTGAAGAAATTATTGACGACAGCACCTATTTTGAGACAAGCTGTTGATGGTGAACCATTTATTCTCAAAACAGATGCCAGTGCTTATGCTCCTGGGGCAGTTTTGCTCCAGGGGGAGGGCCAAGACGAACACCCTATTGAATACGCAAGCAGACTAATTTCGAATGCAGAACGGAATTATTCCACAATTGAGCGAGAAGCGCTCGCAATTGTTTGGGCTGTCCAGAAGTATCGCGGCTATATTGAATTAGCTCCTGTGAAGCTAGTAACCGACCATCAGCCCTTGAAATGGTTGATGAAAATCAAAACACCAACAGGACGGCTAGCACGATGGTCTTTGCTGCTACAACCATTTGATATAAATATTGAATATAAGCCAGGAAGAACCAATGTCATTGCCGATACGCTCTCAAGACCACCCTGTGACGAAGACCATGACGATTCCAATCCTTGCGAAATTTGTTCATTTTCCATTGAGATCCCAAGGAAAAGCGCCAGTGAAATGAGAAATAGTCAACTAAATGACCCTCAACTGAAGAAGATTATTGATTGCCTTGAGAATAATACTGAGGATTTAGCCTACTGGTCAAAAAGAGGTTACATTATAAATGGCGGTGTCCTATACTGTTACAACAATGAAGATTCCGAAGACGCTCAGCTCGTTATACCCAGTGAAGAAAGGCTAAACGTACTCAGATACTACCGCAATGATGAAACTGCCGGTCACTATGGTATAGAAAGAACCATTTCCAAAATTACATCCAGATATTACTGGCCAGGCATACGAAAAGACATTGAAAAACATGTCAAGGAATGCTTAGGATGCCAAAGGTACAAAGCTACGAATCTAAAACCTGCGGGGCTTTATCAAACAGTGTCGTGTAACCAGCGGTTTGAAGTAGTTGCCATTGATCTCTTTGGTCCATTGCCCGTCTCACATAAAGGATTTCAATGGATATTTATTGTAGAAGACATCGCCAGCCGTTGGGTTGAACTTTTTCCCATAGAAATAGCCACAGCCGATGCCTGCGCTAAAATATTAATCGACGAAGTGTTCCTACGATATGGGGTACCCAGGAAGGTCATCAGCGACAATGGTCCTCAATTTGTTTCGGCAGTCATGCAGAAAATTGTCTACTGTCTTAATATCGAACACATACTAACTCCAGTCTACCACCCTGAGGCCAATCCTGTCGAGCGCAAAAATAGAGATATGAAAGCACAACTCTCTATATTGGTTGGAAACGATCATCAATCTTGGGATAATAAATTACCCAGCATTCGATTTGCAATGAATACAACGCTATGCCAAAGTACAAAGTACACTCCAGCTTATTTAACTTTCGGGCGTGAACTTCGTACACTTGATGACGTACAACATGACTTAAAAGCCATAATCCAGTCTGAAATTTTTTTGTCAGAAATAACGCCTTATCTACAACAAATGGTAAATACTTTCAAAGATGTCAAGGAAAACGTCCACAAACAACAAGATCATAACAAACAAATCAGCAACAGCCAAAGACGAAATCAGCCTCCACTAGATATTGGATCCAAAGTATTGGTTACAACACACGTTTTGAGCAACAGCAACAAAAAACTTTCATCAAAATTTGTTCCAAAGCGAGATGGTCCATACGTTATCATAGACAAGAAGGGGTCTACATCCTATGTGATAGCCCATGAAGATGACTTGAATCTCCCACTTGGGACCTACCATGCCTCAGCCCTTACACCAGTGATAGGGTCAACAAATCAATCCAAGCAACCAATAAGGAAGATGCGAACTAGAGGTCGACCCAGAAAATAGATTTTGATGCCTCATCGGGACGATGTCAGCATCAAAGGGGGAGACTGAAGCAGCTCAATATTATTTTATATATTAATTTCATTTATTTCATTTATTTTATGTATAACTTTATCTTTTACTGAATTATAATCATTTATTTTGAATTTAACAGATTTTATGAAAAGCAACCCTGTTTTATCATTATCCAACTCTGTTTATATTTTTACACAACTCTGTTTATATTTTTACACAACTCTGTTTATATTTATGAACTGCCTATGTATGTGTGTTTTGAAATACTATATAAACCGAGCAAATTGGATGAATAAAACTCACTTTGCTTTCTGCCTTCAAAGTATAAACGACTTTGTCTAGTATTAATTTACCGGACGGGTTGCAAGTTTTGAAGTTCTTGAAGTAAAGGTAATTAGGAGACCTAAACATTGCGTTTTCCCTTCAGTTTTCTATTCTAAATGAATAGAATATACAATCTTAGAAATAAGATTTCTACATGTTTTTTTTTTAGAAAATAAAACTAAATTTCGTTCAATAAACAAATTTTTCCTGAAAGTTTTTGTTTAGAAGAGTTATTTTTTTGTATTTTCAAATGGTATGAATTCCCATGTCATTAGAGTAAGTTATTGAGGACGGTATTTACCCTTTTAAATAGAAGGCAGGGAGGTCAAAAAGTGGTAAATTTATTCACCCTATCTTTTGGAGGTCAATAGGACCAACTCGGCAAACACTTCGCGAATTTCGCACATTATAATTCAAATGATAACACTGTTCTAATTATAATTAACATGCATCTATCTGTTGACTCCTGTCAAAATTTCAACATATTACATCATTTAAATGGGTTTGTGAGAACTAACAGGAGGAAAAGTTAATTGCTTGTGCTTAATTATCATTAATTTTTGCGGAAAAAATCTTCTTTGGAAATCAAGATTAACTTAATATATACTACGGCAAGTTTCCGTCATTAATCTCGATAGTAAAAAACAAATATTGTTTGGTTATTTTCATTGTGGCTGTATTGTGGTGTGGTATTGTATTGCATACGGAAGATGCTGTACATCTTGGACGCCAAGTTAAGGTCCCTACATACGAAAAAATGCAAATACTTACACATAAAAATCAGGACACAATGACAGGCGTTAGCTCTCCGTAGAACATGTGTAGTTCGTATATAAAAAGTTTGACTTGACAATGTTTCCAATTCTGAATAAATGGCACGATGGAAAGATATTGTTACGAAAATATAAACGGTGTACATCGTTTAACATTAAAATGAGCAAAAGCTACAACGAACTTATTACAAGTAACCCAACAACATCGGTATGAAAGAAAAGGGGATAGACAAGTAAGCGAGAACGCAACAACAAGCAATGTGAACAAAAATACTCGAACAACAATAAAGTCACGATAGAGTTCTCGAGAAGGCGAAACCCCGAACGTTCGACTTCAAGAACCTTCATCAGACTGATTACGTGCGCATATAAAAATGCAAGACAAAGCAGGCAACGAGTAGTAAGAATTCAGTCAGTCTTGTGTGAAGACGCGTTGCGTGTGAAGGGAACAGTCGTGGTTTGAATATTTCCGTTGAAAAGATGTGCGTTGCAATCAAAGAAGAATAGCGAACAAGCAATTATTGTTGTATTTTAAAGTTGTAAATAGTGACGCACAAAAGTAGTGCGAACAATAAAGAGTTTCAGTGAACCTAAGCACATGCATATTTGTTTTTATTTTGTTGGCAATCAACGAACTCATATTTTAAACGTTTTTAAAAAGGTAAACCCATAACAATATTTATCTTCAACAACGAAATCATTTTTGAAAGTGATAGATAGTGCTGGCAAATAAAATGCAAATGTTTACTCAAAACCCTGTGTTACTTAAAAAACTGTCGGACTGAATAACTTATTGTTGTTAGATCGAATACTCCCTTTTTAAATGTTTTTATTTTATTTCACCGAATCGGCGAAGCTCATTTAATCGTTATCATATAATTCTTTTTTGTTTGATCAAATTTCGTCCTTTTTATCAACAATGTTGGTTGATAACGAAATCTTGTAGTGAGTAAACGTACCCTGGCCACCCATTTTTTTAATCCTCTTCGTTGAATTGTTCAAACATAAAAGAATTATATGATAAGGAGTAAATGAACTTCGTCGATTCGACGAACAGTAACCGTCCAGCGTTAATATTCACACAGGAGAAAACAAAATTATTAAAAATTCTTATTAATTTAGAAACTTTACAGTTTTTATATGGGATGCCTAATATTCTGCTTCAAAAGTAAAGCTTTGAAGTCTTTCAGTATAATACTTGGACGTTGCTATTAATTTTTTATTGTATTTATTTTATTAATTTATTTAATATTAATCATAGCACAACAAGATATTAATATTATAAATGAGAGTGCTATGGGAGTTCACCAAAAAAGTAATAAAAAAACATTGATAAAATAAGTAAGAAAATATAAGGTATAATGTAGAATTAGAAATGAATTAGAACATGTTATAATATCAGAAAATATAGCAATCGTAGAAAAATTTAGGATAAAAAAGAAAATATAGTTAAAAAATATAGTAGGAAAAATACGAATAACAGTATGAACCAATATCAAGAAATATACACAAACAAAGAAATTGTATACGAAATACAACAGCAGTTCACATTACCCCAAAGTGAGATTACTTTGCTATGGCAGATAGGGCCTTCCCGTTGATACCACGTGTTATTGAAGTTCAGAACTTGGTAATCATCGATTTAATATTTGCAGTTGATAGTGATGGCCTGGTATCTCTTCAAATTCGACAATTTTGTTTTCCATTCATTTAGAAATTGACTTCATCACTGAAGATAATTTCTTGATGAGAATAAGAATTAATTACTAAAAATAGACGCCATTGTCTATGGTTGTCCACAGTGATTTGCAAAACACACTGAAAAAATGGCAACTGAAATCCCTGTTGGAAGATATAATGTTTTAAATAGTTCATAAGATCATTATTGTTTTTAAACAATCGTTTTAATTAATAGAGAATTCCGGGGTATCAGGTTTGTAAACTTGAAATGGCCCAAGATGTCAAACTTTGTTTTTATATCACTTTACGTTCTCTGACATCAATTGAGATTGAACAGTACGTGTTGGGTGCACTTACAAACCTTGTATTAATACTTTTATACGCATCTTTTATTTTATTTTTAATTTTATTAGATCTGGGAGGAAAGAAAATGTGGTTTTGTATTTTTTTCAAGACCTCTGTGCGTTTTTATCCCCAAAGTAAGATAACATTGTTACGTTTCTACTCTCTTAAAAACGTTTAAAATATGAATTCGTAGATTGCAAATAAAAATAAAAATAAATTTGTGTGTAGTTTTAAATAAATTATTTATTGTTCGTTAATTACATGTGCCACTGTCAGCAACTTGATTTAAACAACAACAATTTGCTCTATGTGTTATTCTTCTTTCCACTCTTCCGCGTACACATTAACAATTGTTCGTTAGTTCTTTACAGCGGATTATTCTTTTCACATGCTACGCGTCTTCACACAAGACTGACTCAATTATTTCTGATCCCGTTGCCTGCTTTGTCTTCCCATTTATATCGCAGGGTAAACAGTCTGATGACTGCTCCGGAAGAATAATGAATTGCGAAATCTCTCTAAATATAAACACGTTGTTACTGTGGTTTGTGTATTTTGTTTACGTTTGTCCTTGCAGTGTTGTTGTTGCTTCTTGTTTACTTGTTTATCCCCTTTTTCCATACTGATGTTGTTTCTATATTTTTCTTTATTCGTTGATCATGTAAACAAGTCCACTGTTTTTGTTTTTGTAGCTTTTGTTTATCATTTTAATGTTAAACGATAACGCCATTTCCAATTCTTAACAATATGTCGAAATAATATACGAAATCAAAATAGGTAGAATAGTTGAAATTATACTCCTATGTTTACTTTAGCTCAGGTTTCGACTATATTTTCTAAATTATTCATAATAATTATGATTATAATAATAATTTCTTTAATGAGTGGTCCTTAAAACTTTGTTTACAAAAAATTATTGAATTTTCTTTTATTTTGTATTACTCATGGTTAGACTATAGTTAAGAGAAAATTGTTTTTTGCATTTATTCACAAAATACCATAAAAAAGGCATAACTTTTCGATTTTTTAGTATTTTTTCTATGAAAACTTGCATTAATGATTGAATAAGATTTTTATTTGCTTTTCGTTCAATGAAACTGAGGATCATAAATATTTTATTCTCTTCGAATTTATATCATAAAATCAAAAACTTGCATACAGAAGTTTACGATGGGCAAGATTAAAAGAAAAAAACTTGCTGGGCCCTACAACGTCCTTTTATTGGTATGGAAATAGAGAGAAAGATTATCTTCCATATTTTGCACAAGAAGGAAATTTAGTTTATTGCTCTGATATACCTGGATTATTCAAGATGTTTAATGTAGAATACAATCCAAATAATTGGAGACTTTTCATAGATTTTCTAAACGAAGTCTTAAAGCAGTATTACTGAATAATGGTAACAATTATGCTTCTATGCCGGTTGGTTGGACTATATGCGGCGATCTAAAAATATTGAATATGCTTCTGAGTTAACAAGGAGGGAATACAAAATTTCCGTGCTTCCTTTGTGAATGATATAGTAGAAATAGAGCACAACATTGGATCAAAAAAGACTGGCCAAAAAGAGAATCATTAACCCCTGGATACAAAAACGTTATGAAAGAGGCGCTAGTTGATCCGTTAAAATTTCTGCTACCTCCACTTCACATTAAATTAGTTATTATGAAGCAATTTGTGAAGGCACTACCTAAAGGCGGTCCCTGTTTCATGTACATCTGTGATAAATTTAAGTATTTATCGGATGCAAAAATTAAACAAGGCATTTTTGTTGGGCCTGAGATAAGGAGGACGATAAATTTTTTATATAAAACTTTTATTTTAAATCCTTTAACTTTGTAAATTCATGACAATCTTTAAAAAAATCTAAAACACGCATGTCATCAATAAAAAAATTCGCTGTTCCAAAAAAAAAAAAACAAAGTTTCTTTTTAATCTAACATATCTAGATAGTTAAAAAAAACATAATTATTAAAAGGGGAAAATAAAAGTAAAATTTCGCAGGCCTGTGTAATTTATCATGCAGTCCATTTATTAATGTGATAACGAAAATACAATAGTTACTCTGCATGAAATCTAAATTAAGTCTTAAATGCCACTTAATTACCCGTAGTACACATATTGTTGGTTACTATGCGATATTCATACTCTTTTCTTAACCACTCAAGCGTATGATTAATATTAATTGATTGAATTTTTAATGTAATTAATAATAATCATACGCCATGTTGTTGTCTGCTAAAAATTCTTTTATTTATTAGATTATTAAACATTTTTTATAAATAATAGCAGGCACATTATATTCTCAAATAAATTTGTGTCATCTGTTGATTTGTTATAATGCCATTGGGATTATTTGATTCTACTAGAAATGTTGGCAAAAATTTCAAATGTATTGTGTCACTCACAAACTTTTTAAGCATTATCCTATGTCGTAATTAAAATGAATTTAAAATTTAAAAATATTTAAGAAAAAATTATTTAAAGATCGCCATGAAAGAGTTCAAAAGAAGATTGTTTTGATATTTAAAACAGAATTTGTAAAACCATAGAAAAAATTCGTAATTAATTCACGTCCTCTTAATACTGAAAAATACTGCTTAATACCACACTGAGGGCTCCAGATTCGATAATAGGAGAGGTAGTGGTGTCTTTTCTGGGAAACTCGACCTGAATATTTCCCTCAGACTACCGGTCTTTCTTTTGCCAAATGAGTTTGATAGTGAAATAAGCAACCAAAAAATACCTTTGCCTAATGGACGATCTGACTGAGCTAAGAAGCGTAACTATTTTCAAGTAAAGAATGGTGTTCCTTAAGAGTGTGCCAGCTCTAGAAATTTCATATGGTAGAGTTACGCGGAATGTCTATGTGACCAGGAACACATTTCAGGTCCATCAAATGACTCGAAGTGAATGTTTTGATCTGATGAATGAATGAACATATTTCTAACTTTACAGTTCCCTTTAACTAAAGGTAACTTTAACTAAACCCAAGTTTAAGGCCATGTTGTAATAATGACCCTGAGTGTTTGATTGAAGTGTGATGTTCTTTTTTTGATGATTGTTACGTTGCAAGCTCTTGTGAAGAGATCGACACTTCGTTTTATCTAACAAAAATTACCACAGTTACTATTTAAAGAGTATAACTGTCTTGCCATATTTAGACATGTTTTTTTAATAAAATGAATTTTCATGTTAAATATTTTCACAACCTTTGGTGGTTGGCTATTGCAAAATTTGCATATTTTAGATTTTTTTTGAGATATGCAGCTAAAAATTCGATTTATAATGTTTATTGTTTTTGCAAAAAAGTTTTTTTCAAAATTTATTGTCGGCCTTTCCAAAGCATAAATAAATTTTATCAATCGGAAGACTGGAGAGCAAATCTACGACACCTTATATCAACTTTAATAAAACTTACTGTAAATGCAATACACACCTAAATAACATACGTTTTTAATAGTTGTCAAGACACATGGCTGGATAGTATTGTATGAATGTACAACGTATTAACCAAGACCTATGCTTCCATATCCATTTAAAATAAAAATATTTCACTTCAATTTATTTACCAACGATGTTAATTAAAACTGAGCTGGGTACACTGGTAGTCTAGAGGGTAGTGTGCTTTAGAGCGTTAGGGTTGTGGGTTCAATTTCCACCCCAAAGACTCTGTCGAAGTTACTCAGCTCGTAAATAATTAAATATAATTTGTACTTTTATTGTAATTACTAAACAAAATAAAAATAAAATGAAACAAAATTGCTATAATTTGATCCAATGAAATATAATTAATCTCAAAGCACCACAATTTAATCGTTTTAAAGCACTGTGTTAACATGTGATTGACAATATCACACAATGATGCCACAAAAACAAACAATTTAGTTTTTCCTTTAATGATTAATAAATTAAACAATCATCAGATTATCTGATTAAAATAAATAATACTTTATGAGAATAAAACAATCGTATTAAAATTGTGAGACTCCTTTGTGTATGTATGAGTGATGATTTATATAATTTGCATTTAAAACATCAATGATGAGAGTGCTTTAATACCGATGCTGATAAATATTAATGAACTATGAATGATTTTTAATTTTAATGTTTATATTATAATTAAAGAATTACAAACTAACGTTTCTTCCATGTTCGTAGAGCACTTTTTGTACGTGCATATAAATCTTGTCGTAAGAAAATATTTCTTAAACAGATGACACGATTTCAGCAATTTTTTTACAAATTTGTGTGAATTTGTGTTTTTACATTTTTTTATTATAGCAAAATTTGAGTAAATTTAATTTTTGTAGACTTACAGAATTTAATAGAAACATATATGGTGCATAGAGTTTATTCTTTAAAATACACTGAGCGCCATAAATGAGTCAACGCTTTTGTTCTTAAGTATAAAACAGTTTTGTTCTTAAGTATAAAAAAAGTTCATTCATCATGAATTGTTGTTTTAGTTTTAACATTTTATAAATAATAAATAAACGTTCTTATTTTTGGAAATTTATTCGACTATTCTTATTTACTTTTCTCGCTATCCTAAGAAAATGAATTATTTCAGTTACTCACTTTTGGCACATATAGGATCTCCCACACAGAGACTTTCGAACTTTAAAAGTTAGCAACGAATGTTAGCAGTTGAAGTTAATGTGTGAAATTAGTTGCTATTTGTTTTGTAAAATCAACAACACGTTCAAACAATAAAAGTATCTTATCAAAATGGGTATCTTGTTTAGGCAATGCACCTCATGCTTCGCCCATTTTACCACCGCCATAATTATTCTATTGTGAGGGCTATTCACGATGAAATAATTCCAGAACACTGGTTAAATAACCAATCGACCAAAATCTGTGCGTCTACAAAACGTAAGATCTGCCGAAAACACCCCCTCTGTCTGTGAGAGTTTACAGAAGAATCCGATTACGTCTATACTGTATTGCTCACAAGAACACGACCATTTGCAGAACATCTTTCGGCAAATTATTCGTCATGATTTGCGCCTGCAAACAACTGATCTAAAAACTGACTTCAAACCACTATAGACAACGACGTGTTTTCGCTGAGTAGGCCTTGGAGAAGTTAACAATTTCATGATGAATGTGTACATCAAACGAAATTATTAACGACTTCTATCTAGATGACATGTAGTCGCCGTGGTCTAGTAGGTAGTGTGTTGGCTTATTAGACTTAAGGCCACTGTTCAAATCCCAGGTCAGACATCAAAACGAAATATGAAAAAATATTTCTTCGGCGACTTTCTCTCAGCAGATTTCTGGCAAAAACTCTGAGCGTAAATAAAATTGCCATGAAAATTTTCTCAAAAATCTGTCGTTCGAAGTCGACTTTAAACTGTAGGTCCCGGCACTCATGTATAAAATTTAACACACACAACATAAGTTATGTGAGAAACTTGGTCGTAATCCTGACTGAAGGGTTGTTGTATGTATCTACATGAAATGCAAGAGCGTTTAATACATTCCAAAAAATTACTGTTTTTGCGTTTGGAAGCGTCATCGGTCTATATTTCCTTCAGAACGACAATGGCAAAGTCATCACTGTCAACGGCGAGAAACATCAGTTGATTATCATCAAATTCTTTTGGCCTGCTTTGGATGAGGTTTCTACAAGTGGCTTCACTATTGGACGGTGCTACGTGTTACACAGCTCATGCCACATTGAATATTCTGTACGGGCAATTTGAGGATATGATCCTATCTCTAACTGCGAATAGCGGAACTCAAAGCCCTCATACCATCGGTCAAATTAATTCCGATTTATGCCCCATAGTCGTGGAAAATTACAAATTTCGCATGCGTACTTTTGAACGATGTTAAATTCTACTAAAGAGTTTCGACACAGACTGTGATTTAATCAAATTTGTAGATATGAAGCACTAACTTAAAGACCTGATACTTAATACTATAAACATTCAGCCTTTTATATAATGTCGGTTTACATATAATAATTCAAAATTAAATCAATCAAAGAAGATTTATGTCAAGAATATAAATTTTATTTTTTTACCTTTTTTTAGAAATTAAGATCAAATTCTATGATTAAACTTTTCATTTAAAGCAATGGCCTAGTAGCAAACTTTTTATACAAGCTGTGTTTTACCACAATAGCAACATAAATATGTATGTTCACTAATGTTGATAGGAAAAAAGGTATAAAAGAATATATTAAAATATGTAAATCATACAAAAGTATGTCAAAAAAGGTCACAAAATATAATTTCATCACTATGGTAACATATTTTTAAATTAAATAATATTCTACAAAACATCGCAACAATCTTAAAATCTCAATTTTCATTTTCTTTTTTTCTTTTTTTGTGAGTTATGAACAACATAAAGTGTACCTTTATGAGCAACAATGAATATTAAAAAAATTTGAATTTGAAACTGATTATCATGGTAATTCACTTCAATGTTATTCAAATTGTTTGACAAAGAAGCTCACAAAATACAAAAAACAAAATTGACAAAAGTTTTTTATTTAATACACGCTCGCATAAAACTACGGATGAAATACATATAATTAAACTTTGGATGAGTCATTTATCATGCATCATACACACATAATTGGTCATTACAACCCTTTAGTCAGGATTACGACCTAGTTTCTCATGCATCACAATTATTATTATTATTATAAAAGTATTTGGAAACAAATGAAGTTTACAGGGACCATACTTTCCTAAAGACGCCGTCCTAATAGTCGCCGTAGTCTAGCAGGTAGTGCGTTGGCTTATTCCACATGAGACCTCTGTTCAAACCCCAGGTCAGGCATCTCCAACTAAACGAAATATGATAAAATATTTCTTCGACGACTACCTCTGAGTAGATTTCTGGCAAAATCTCTGAGAGTAAATAAAACTTCAATGAAAAGTTTCTCAGAAATCTGTCATTCGGAGTCGCCTTTAAACTGCAGGTCATGCCACTCACGTATGAAATGAATACACACAACATAAGTGGTGTAAGAAGCTAGGTTGTAATCCTGAGTGAAGGGTTGTAAATGGATCTTTGAACAGTCGCGAAGTTTGATTTTCAGAAATTGGCAGTAATGCCTCTTGTAGATATATTCCACAATTCTTTAACAACTTTGTATTTCTCAATACGTAAATTGCGAAAGAGTTCAAATAGTTCACGGTCAATTTATGACATTGTTTTTGAAATTTTTAATATTTATTCCAAGGTAAGGTTTAATAACGTATGTATAATGAAATATGGTTTCATGTTTTTCAACCATAATAAAGTTTATGTAAACAAATATCTTTCTGTGCTTACGAAAGCAATCAAAAATACCATAACGAGGACAAAAACTTTTTGACCGGATTTTTGACGTCGTCGCAATATGCTAGAATCACGCAGTCTACATTGAATAAGATTTGCATCTAAAGATCAAAACCCCACCAAATGTCCAACATGCTTACATAATTGATCATTTCAACCATTCAGTCAGGATTACTACCTAATTTCTCGCATCACTTACATCGACTCTGAACTTTTGAGAAACTTTTCATGGCAATTTTATTTACTGGAAAATTTTTTGTCAGAAATCTGTTGAGAGGATGTCACCGAAGAAATATTTTCTTCATAGTTCGTTTTGTTGGAGATGTGTGACCTGTACCGTGTTTGTATCATGACATAATATTTCATAAGTTAACTCATTACCTACTAGATTAAGGCGACTTCATCCAAATGTCCAACAACTAAGGCCAATTGAACTTTTTAGGCGAATTTGGAAAGAAATGTTTATGGGAAGGGATATAAACCAAAATATCTTGACTGTCTTTTAACTAAAATTCAAATCTAAAAGAGCGTATGATAATGGACTCAATTGGGATCCAAGAGTCCATGCATAAGGTGCCTCAAAATTTAGGGAAGGGCAAACGCTTGTAGGTTATCAATTTTAACACGTATGAATTTCAAATTTTAAGTGTAAGAATAAACAATTTTATTGCTATTAATGTGTCAGTTCATATTTCTTTTCGCATACGTTAGTAGAGAGTCAAAAATATTTTATTGGCTGTTATTACCGTTGTTCCACCAAAGCCACAAAATTTAAATGACTTGTTTCCGAGAATACACAAGAAAATGATTCTCATTATCAATAAAACATGTTTTTCCCAACGGAATAATTTGTTCATGTTTTTAGCCTTTTATGTGGTAAGGACCAGAATATTTTTTCCCCTGAACAAATTTATGTTAATCACCCAAGAATTTGTCATGAATACAGATTCTATGTTTGAAGACAGCACAACATGAAAATGGCGAAAAAATGGATAGAAAAGTGGTCAATATTGTGGTTTTTTTTTCTTCCCATTTTCATTCAAGCAATTTTTAGATTCTTTATATTCGTACTTTAAATGAAATTTATACATGTACGATCAAACAGGCACTATTAAAACTTTCCGTCAGTTTCAAAAATCGTTTTTTTTTCGAAGTTGACTTCAGAGGAAATAAATTTTGTTATTGATGTCGATTATGGTAACTGGTATCTCATTCAAAAACTTTTCAAGTCTTAACTGGCAAACAGTTGACAAACCTGTTCCTTCACTATAAAGGAATATTACAGAGAAATTTTACAATTCATAGTACAGCATCAGCATGTAAAGTATCTCATGGTTAAGCTTAATAAATTTGTCTAAGCAAATAAAAACTACCAATTGTGAGGTAATATGTTGTTTGACTTAAAATATTCATCCATTAGCTTGGATTATTTCTCCACGAATGCATGTTCATGTTTTCATTCCAGTCATTTGTGTAACTTGTTCGCTTTCAAAATACAAATATAAAGTGTTTTAAGGCCAACAAATCAAATGTTCAATCATTTATCATGTATCATTATCGTTATACAACGGACACGTAACTAAAATTATCGTTAATAGCACAGAATTTTAATTTAAAAATAACAAATTTCATTCAATTTGAGCATTTAAGAAGCTAAGGATTACATACGTACATAAATAATTGGTCATTACAACCCTTCAGTCTGGATTACGACCTAGTTTCTCTCACCACTTATGTTATGTGTGTTAATTTTGTACATGAGTGGCGGGACCTACAGTTTAAAGTCGAATCTGAACGACAGATTTTTGAGAAATTTTTCATGGCAATTTTATTTACTCTCAGAGTTTTGGCCAGAAATCTGCTGAGATGAAGTCGCCGAAGAAATACTTTTTTGTATTTTGTTTTGATGTCTGGCTTGGGGCTCGAACACTGGCTTTACGTCTAATAAGCCAACACACTACCTACTAGACTACGGCGACCTATAAAATTTTCATAACGTCATTTAGTATTGCCATTTTCATTTCTATACAATTTTTTTTTCTTAAAGAAATGCATAAGTTATGAATTTTTGGCCAAAATTTCTAAGCGCAGATTGTATTTACATGACAATTACCTTGCAATGGAAAATATTACACACGTAAATACTTAATTTAAATAAGATTACAGTGGAACCTCTACCTGATAACTATTTTCTACTTGCATTAATTTCCCTATGTATTCGATTGTGTAATTCGTATTCCATTCTCGACCAAAGATAAAGTGTGAAAGTTTATCAGTGTGAAATGTGAATGCATCAACTTACTTTATGTACAATATACTTCGCATTTAAATATGTATGCTGAAACACCAGAGTAAATGTGCGTATACGTCAATTTAGAAGTTTATTGTATACGTTGACTTAAGGATAATATTACGAAAATGTAAAAAAATTTAATTCCATTTCAAGAATAGAGGAAGAAAAGCAACTACTGGCTTTTATGTCATATTTTGTATACAGTATTTCAAAAGTCATAGCAGCACATAATGGAGTTGTAAAGTACAACGTGAAAGAAAAGAAAAAGGGGGAGCACACATTAATAAAGTGAAATAAAAAGTGTAGAACATAAATTATAAGAACGATGCAATTTTTGGCTTCAAAATGAAACTAAATACATATTGCCAAAATGTACATATTTCAATGCATTTTGCTTTCGAGCGAAATAATATTTCTTCTTTAAACTTAATTTTAAATCTTTTATCTCTATTTAATACTATAATACAATATACATTATTGGCCAAAAATGGTTAACGTCACACAGAATAGATTATATTCAAAATATTAATACAAAACGTTGAGCAGTTTTGAAGTTATATCGACTCAAGTTTATAGTTTGTAGGCAACATAGTAAATAACATGGAATTTTTAAATTTGGTTATGATAGTAAAACGGAAATTTTAGCTCTAATGGTTGCCGAGAAATTGATTGAAAAGATTTAATTAAAATTGTAATTTTTTTAAAAAACTATTTGTTTCTGAAAAGGAAAATTTTTTTTCTCTAAAAAAAACTTGTTTTCTACAAAAGTACCATAATTTTAAAAGAAATCACCGGATGCCGATGTCTCTGCTAATTCCTCTGCTGGCGTTTGTTTGCTACATTTGCTCAGGACTAATAAAATACCAAATTTAAAAATATTTCATGTTGTTTTAAAAATTAAAAATTGAAATTTATTGGAAAAGCTTGTTTTGTTAGAAAACAAATATAATGAAAACTTTTTTTGCGTCCTAAGAAAACTTGGAAACAGGGAAAACTTGGCAATACTGAACGCCGATATTTTTTACAATCATTGGTCATATCAAAGAATATGGATATAAAGAATACGCATTATGTAGAAGTAAAATTTCTTATGGCGGGTCGTAACATTACGACCCGCTCTCACCAAAATGTTTTTAAAAATCATTTCTTGATGAGAGGGAGGAAGACAGAAGGAAAATGAACACAAACAAAGAGCGTAACAATATGTTGCTCTCATCGTACGTATGTACATGTGTATGTATTCTTGTGTTTTTTGATTTAGTTGTCGATCAGACTGCGACAAGAATACATGTGCTGCGGATGCTTTATCATTTTATTTCAGAATAACACTCGAAGAATATTTTGTGTTAAAAATGTTCTATGTCACTAGTTGGGCGTATTTTATTTTTTATTTTGTGCCATAGTAAAATTTTTTTTAAATGTTTTGGAATGCTTGTTTCTTTTTCTTTTAATAAAAAACGGTTTTTTATTTCTTTTATTTTTATTTATCTAAAAAACATGGCCTAATTTTTAAGCCAAAGATGGATAGCTTTATGCTCTTTTAATAATAAAATCGATGTTTTATTTTATTTTTATTTATCCAAAATTATTAAGCCAAAGATAGACAGCTTTACATATGTATGTTGATGAAATGAAAATAAAAATAGAGTTTATTACTAACACTTTTATATGGCTGTAAATAAATAAATTCTCTCAACTTATTTTCTCTCTCTCACTCACTAATCCATAACCATAGGCATGTGTTAACCTAGAGGAAAATTGTTAGTAATAATGTCAAGTCTACTTATTAACCCAATGCTATGTATATGTGATCGGAAAATATAGAAAAATTGTACTGCACTAAGACTCTAAGATACCGTATTCAACTTGGCAAGTATTCTTCCAAAAATCGAAATCATTTCTCATTGATATTAATGAATACTACTGTGATATTTCTTTGGGTGTTCATTGAAGTCTGAAAAAAGCGACATGAACCTTCTTTTTTAAAAACTGACAAGATTTTTACGCTCTTTTTAACGAACATTCTTGATGTTCGTGTCCAATGTGTGTAAAGAGCCGAAGATGTTCTTCCCCTGAGGGACATTGGTGCCGACGTCTGTTTTTAACACCAGAAAAATAAATAAAATAAATAATAAAAATAATAAATAAAATAAATAAAAATAAAATAAAAGTGGTCAAACAACAAAAACGCACGATGAGAACAACGCATTGTTACGCTTTTGGTTTCTGTATCATTCCCTTCTATATTCCACCCCGCGTCATGAAATATTTTTGAAAAATATTCCAAAATATGTTAAAATGCACATTCTTTATACTTTATTTTCTTTGGTCATATGCACAGTAACGTTAGCTAAAAGACAATTATAATGCAAAGTTTAAATTTATTAAACTTTTTAAACAGAAATGAAAATTAGAAGTGAATTAAAAGAGTATCAAAAAATAATTTTCCAAATTTTTTTTTGTTCTATTATTGCCACAAGTATAATACTCACTTTCACTTTGGGCCTTTACTAGCCCCAATTTTTAGTGAATTTTTTTGGTGTCAACATCTACTTAGATTCGTGATATTTTCAACCTCTGAACAGATATAACACAAAATAAAACAAGTTTTACAAAGAGTATTATTGTATTAATTAAGTTATACAGAATTATCACAGCGCATGAAAAGAAAGCGAGTCGATGAACTTGTTGCAAAATATCTAATGCAGAAACAGTTAGCAAGTTGTTGATGGAAAAAGATATACATAGACATGGGTCTCTCTGTTAGAAGAATGAGAGAAGTTTGTTTCAAGAAAAATTTTTATAAATTTATTCCAGATGATATTTTCGAACCAGAAACTTTAGTAGAAGTTTCATTGCAAAACATAATACATGCATACTACATATGTAGATACTTGGTCATTACAACCTAATTTTATTTACTCTTAGGGCCATTATTACAGCTTGCCGTTAAACTTGGGTTTAATTAAAGATACCTCTAGCTAAAGGGAACTGTAAAGTTACCTTTAACTTATTTTCATTATTGCAACTTACAGATAAAATAAAGTTAACTATTTCAAAAATATGGCAATGTCGATAACACTAAAAAACAAGTTTTATTTAAACGCAGTGGCAACGACGGGCTTCTTATTTTTGTTGTATTTGCTTATTTTGTTTATATTTGATGTTGCCATATTGAAAATAATATATAATCTGACAAGTTTAAACATAAACTTAACTTTAAAAATTGCCAGTAGGATGATATTTCCTTTAGCTTAACGCTCACTTCTACCATATCGTCCACTTACACTAATGAAAAACAATTTATCTGCCCGTTAAAATTAGTTAACGGTAAATTGTTATAATGGCCCTTAGTCTTTTTGCCAGAAATCTGCTGAGAGGAAGCCACCGAAGAATTTCGTTATTCGCATTTCATTTTGTTGGAGATGTCTGAGCCATGGCATATCATCTAATAAGCCAACACACTACCTACTAGACTTAAAGGGATGATTAAAATCATATTAATCCAATTTTATTATAAATAATAATAATAAAAAAAAACTAAAATGTAAAAGAAACATCATATGGTATATCGAACATCCAATAGGGACTTCCGAACTTGAAAACTGTCATATTGTTGAAGCTACGTCTGTCATATTAGTTGTCATTTATTCAGTCTGTGTGCCACAAATAGCCAAGTACGGATATAGTATACTACAACACAAGCAAATAATAAAAATGTTTTCATTAAAGTGACTGTACTGTTCGGACAACAACAATTACAATTGATATTTCCAGTACAAAATTTCTCTGGGTTTCTCCCAAGCCTAGCTAGATTTTTGACAAAGACTTCTGTGACGAAAAAAATTTTTTTAAAACCTTTTGGATATTTTCAGAGCGTGACAATCTGTAAAATAAATATTCTTTAATCTACTTTCGTTCATTACAATTACACGAGCATATCCATACTAAGCACTACCTCGACATTATTGAGTATCAATCTATTACTAGCTGTGCGTGGAAGTCTTTATATATCATCTGATGATACTACATTATATTTAAGGTTGTTAACGATAACGGATAACGAAATTATTCCACCGAAATTTCTAAGGAATTTCTGTAGTTTTCTGTTAAGATGGCAAAAAAAACAAATCGAAATATGATAAAATTAACAGGATACATGATAAATAAATCAGCCGTTTTACACGTCGAAAAAGAACTTGTGAAGTGAGTTTACGACGGACTGTACACTTCTCTGATCCGTTGAGCAAATTGTACAAAGCCTAAAGGTTTGTATGACCCAATGAAATGGGAAACTTGTTACGATAATAAAGAAATCCGATAACCAAGAGAAGAAATGTACAAGATCTCAGTTCGTACTGAAGCGTCGAAAAGAAAAATATCTGCAGTAATAAGATAGTGTTGTGTTTTCATAATTTACCATTAGTTAGTTCCAAAGTATTTTTTACCATTTCTTTTGTTATGTAATCAAAATCAATTATTATATAATCAAGTCGAGTTGCTGGTAGGTATAGTATGAAACGGTGCCAAGTGCAAAGGGTTAAATTTATCGGAAAATAAAACTTTATTCAATTGGTCTTTAAGTCTTAAGATGTGTCACGTCAAATTTCAATTAAAAATGTTTTAATAGATTTTTTTTTTAATTTTTCAAATGCTTGTCTCAAGACTTAAGGGCTGGGAAGAATCTGAAACGAACTTGTATCTTTTTGCAAGTTTTCGTACAATCCAAGCATCCCTTTACAATTTTTTATTTTACACGTTCTCCCGGCATTTTTGTTTCTCTAAAGCTTTTTAGATGAAATTATACTCTGCCATTTACTTACTTTGTACTCTTATGATGTGTTACAACTTGACAATACTTCTGCAAGTCCCTGAAAATTATTGCAAAACATCTCGTCGACACAAAAAAAAATTTGTATCAGTAAATTTTGCCTTTGTTGTGACATTGAACACTTTGTTCAGTTTATTGTGCGCTTAAAACAGGATTAATATATAAGTACATATGTATGTAGATATGTACATACAGTGTTGGAAAAAATAATAGAAATGAATACTAGTTAAAATATTGTATTCTTTTTCATAATAAACTTTTATTGTTGGAAATCATTGTCAAATTCTTGCTAATGTAACGAGATTTTATTATTTGTTTACTTTATTGCTTTCTTCTCTTTTAATTTATTAGTTTTCAGGAAAAAGTAAGAAAATACGTAATTTAGATAGAAAAAATTAATAGAAAAGTTTTGCTAAAACCGTGTTTAAATTTAAAATAAATAAACTTTTTACATGAAATATTTAGAAGTGGTAAAAATTAAATTAAAATAATTTGTTTTACAACATTTTAAAAATTTTCGTGTTGAGTGTATGTTTTAATTTTTTTTAAAAATGGGTCAAAGTGTTCATACCACTGATACTGAAAGAAATGTTATCTCTAAGTTAAAATCTGATGGCTTATCACTTTGATAAATGATAAGCCCAAATAATGAATTGTTCTAAACATGAAGTATTTAACGTGATTCACTATACAAAAAATTTCGAAACTAGAGGAAGAAAGAGGAAAACGTCCACGCGTTTTGATCAAATTTTAGTACGTCATTTAAAAAAAAACTCCTTTTGAGTCATCTAATGGGCTTAAAAATACACTAGATGCTTCAGTAACAAGCCGTACTGTAAGAAACAGGCTCCAAGATGCTGGACTTATGGCTCGAAGTCCAAGTAAGTAAAAATAAGTAAAAAATATACAAAAAAGGTTACAATTTGCCAGATAACACCAAAGTCGCAAAAATTGGAACAACGTGCTCCATCAGACGGAAAACGTTTTGTACGTCACCCTGCCAATAAAGAGATTGATCCAAAATACACAAATAAGACAGTCAAACGTGGTAGCGGGTCAGTAATGATATGGAGATGTTTTTCAGCCTTTTTTGATGCGTATCTATTATTTTTTCCAACACTGTATGTTTGTATAAAAGTTGAGCTTTTAATAAAAACTCATAAT
This sequence comes from Sarcophaga carnaria, assembly GCA_958299815.1. Classification (NCBI taxonomy): domain Eukaryota; kingdom Metazoa; phylum Arthropoda; class Insecta; order Diptera; family Sarcophagidae; genus Sarcophaga; species Sarcophaga carnaria. The sequence goes on along the minus strand of OY283149.1, from coordinate 67,763,088 downwards.
TTTCCTAACATATAGGTTCATGCACTTAAAATAGTAAATCTTTTGAAAATATGGCTTCTTTGCTTTTTCATTGTACGAGTTTAAGTTTAACGTACGATTTGTTCGGTAACTGAACTTTTGGTTTTAATGGAAATTTTATTGGATGGACACAAATTCTTACACAAGAAGACAAAAGTATGATGTTACCATCACATGATGCAGATTATATTACAAAATATATTTGATTAGTTGTTTTTTCATAATGGGCTATTGAGTACATTATATTCTTTTTCTTTTTAGTTGTTGTATCATTAAATTAATATTTTTATGTTTTTCTTTCTTTGCGTGATTGTAATGTGCCCCTCTTGTTTTTTACGCTGATTATCACCAAGTGGTTGATAACGATATTTCGAGTTTTTTATATTTTTTCTGCTAATATAACATATTTTATAATTAATTGTTGTTAAATTTTAAACATTTATTATAATTTGAATAGCATTTCGATAGTCTGTAAATTATATTCCCACCATACGATGTGATTTATTAATATGCAACGGGCATAAGCTGTAATCCATTTGCTCGTATTAAATTCAACGTAAAATTTATGATTGCATCATAATAAATAAAATTATTATAAATAATTAATGATTATTAATGAAAGGAATAAAAATTAATTACTCTACATCCTTCACCAACCGTACAAAAAACTTAAATTATTATAAAAAAAAAAACTATCGCTAGCAAGTAAAGGCTGTGTTTTCTAAAGTCATAACTTTTAGTTCGAAATAAACTTTTAATGTGGATGGTTTAAAAATAATCGCACAAAAAAGTTCATGTACTATTCGCAATCATAGTCTTAGGGCCATTATTACAAATTGCCGTTAACTAAAGGCTGGATTTTAGCGGGCAGATTATTATTATGAGTACACAATAAGATAAAAGTGAGCATTAAGTTAAGGGGAAGAGCATCCTACGTTTAACATTTAAAGGTCACTTTATGTTTGAACTTCCTATTATATATTATTTTCAATATGGCAACTTCAAATATAAACTTGAAAAATAAACGTTAATGTTTTAATAGTTTTTCAAATAAAAATGGATATTGGCGTATTAATTTTATTTATTTTAAAACGAAAAACACAAAAATAAAAAAGCTAAAACCTCAACAGACAAAATTTATAGACGAAATGAATAAACATAACAAATAGGAACACATATCGTTGCCACTGCGTTTTTAAAGCACTTGTTTAATTGAGCAGTGTTATCGACATTGCTCCGCCACTGTCATATTCTTGAAGAAGTTAACTTTATTTTATCTGTAGGTTGTAATAACGAAAAGAAGTTAAAGGTGACTTTAAAGTTCACTTTAGCTAAAGTTACCTTTAACTAAACCCAACTTTAACTGCAAGTTGTAAAACTGATCCTTAATAAATGTATATATAAATATATATATTTATATATATATATTTATTATTATTTATTATTATTATTATTATTTATTTATTTATATGTATATATTTATATATATTTATATATAAATTTATATTATCGTCAGCGTAAGCAGTGTAGCGTGTATGTTGTTAAACTGTATGTAAATAGACGTACATTTCTAAAAAACTCAATAAGAAATAGAACGACAATCTCGTTTCATGGACAAGTCAACAAAGTCCAATATGTATATATTTCTATTAGCGAAGCATGGAAATCGTCACAATACACAAAATCTCTTCTGATATGAGTTGGCGAAACAATTTCATTACAATTAAATTTTAATTAAATGCCTGAGTAAGATATTCAGAATATTCTATGCACCATCTCATGTAACAACAACTTGCTATCAAGCGGAATCTTCAGGCAAACTTTTCTGCTTGCTTGTGTTTATTGAGGAGCAAAGGTCTATCCTGGTCAACAATGTAGCAGAGCTAGTTGAAACGCGGACAAAAAACATTATATTTTTGAATAATCGTTTATTATTAGTGGTGCTAGCAGCTTCACCTCTGAAGTAACACACAGGAATGTGAAATTAAATAAATTCATGGGAATGATTTTTAGTTCCGGATTTCATTGTTTTCTTCTTGTAATATTTATTTTAGTTTAATTTATTTTCGTCTCTATTTTATTAAACATCGTTTTAATTTATTTTATTTATTAAAATTAATTATACTCCAGTTTTGATTTCCTTTAGAATTTATTCCCTTTAATTTGTTTTTTTAATTATTTTTTTTTTAATTTTTGTTGCCAAAACCACTATTTTTTAGAAATTCTGATTTTTTTGTAATAAAATTTCGTAATTTTAAGTTTTTTCAAATTTATTTTAAAGACCTTCAGGTATACATTGTTTTATTACAAGGCAAAAAATGCTTGCCGCACCACAACATCAGCGATAAATCAATGTTAAGATACACTTTCCAACATGCGTATATATTGCTCAACTTAAATAAAGATTCTTTAGCTGTTTGAAGAGGACGCATTTCATAAATATTTGGCGCCATTTATTGTACAATATGAGCATAACCGTTCTCAACGAGAATATTTTAAGAACTAAATATGCATTGTTCGTTCAGTTTTTGTAAATGTTTTTATTTTAAAAGAGATTCTTCAATAATGCCCCCAATTTAATTTTTCTAAATTTCTTATTACTTTAGCGAAAGTGAAATTTATGAATTAAACGCTTTGAATTACTCTCTGTTCTCTTTTGTAGAAAAAGTTTTTATCTTTTATTTTACCCAAAGCTTTAGCTATTAGTGATGGTATTTACTCGTACATGCGCATATTTCTGCTATTTAAGGTACTTTATTTTGTTAAGTGTTTTGAAATTCTGGCTCCTACTGAACTATAATAATGGATTAAAAGAATTTCTTTTATGTTTCAACCCTTAAACCATTCTATTAATATTCTGACAAAAGATTATAAAAGTAAAAGTAATATAATGAATTTTATCAAATTATCCTTTTAATGCCCAAATACCCTAATAATTATTAGTTTGGCAATAACTCCGGCGGGGTTTTATGCTATTATTAGAAAGATTCGAAAGACCGATAACATTGTCTAGATATCCACAAAAACTATTACATTTTTATGAACTGCATTACAACCCTTTAACGTAGACAAGGTTTTGAATGGAGTCTGCCATTGCTTCTTTTCACCAGTTTTATATATATACCATTTATCTCTGGAACCATCTCCCCCCAAATATTCAATTTACTAGCAACGCAGTGCGATTTAAAAGCTTGTTAAGGAATTATTACAAAAATTCATAATTTATCGTTTCAATTTTCATTTGACTTTGTTATATTACCTCTTATTTATTCTTTTGTTTATTTTTTGATTAATATAATTTTTTTTGATTAATATAATTTTAATGTATTATGTAACTTATTTGATTCTGGTGCTGTAATTTATAAGATAATTGATCTTGTTGCATCAGAAAAACAATCATTATAATAATAAATAAAAAAAAATAAAATAAGGTAGGTCGTAATCCTGACTAAAGTGTTGTAATGACCAATTATTTATGTATGTATGTAAGTATGTAGTCTGCCATTCCATCCATTCACATGTACCATCTCTTCACATGGTACATGGGAATCGTAGCTTTATCGATAAAAGAAGTCAATGTATAAAATAAGCAAGATACGAAATCGAGTACAATTGGTTTCTCGCACTCAGGCCTCTAATGCACTCATTATCAGCATAATCAACAAGTAATTTGCTAGAGGGTAGTGTAAATTGTATAAAAAAGGAGCACTACAAATGAAAGACTGTTCATTAAATGTTCATTCCGTATTGTTATGCAGCTCCGGATCCGGCTGACGCGATAGCTATTAAATTATAAATTATTTGATACAGATCTTCGAATTTCTACTATTACTAGTGCATCTGAATTCTGAATGATTACGTGCCATGTTAACAGGAACCAATAGTAAAATTAAAAATAAATTTGAAATATAGTATCAGGCTCCATTTAATATCCACTTCGAACCCGTACAGCATATCGAGAGAACATATTTTCAAGAAGATTCGACTCTAATATTGGTAAAATTCTTTGTATGCATACAATTCATATTTATATATAGTATATATAGTATTTATCTTTTTACTTGCAATATTAAAAATGCACAGTATAATGATGAACACAAATTCTTGGGTACCAAAATTCGACTTGAATTACACATACAAAGGCATTTGTTCAATTGCAGGTGTATATGTATCGGCCATCACTGACAACAGCGAGCACTATACATTGATGATTACCAAGTTTTTGATATGAATTGGATCATAGAACAATAGGTGTTTTCAATAAGACGATGCTACGTGCTACACGTAGCAATTTGAAGACATAGTCATTACACCAACGTCATTCGTTTAGAAACGATTTTGATTGCATCACTGAAGTACTGATGACGTAATAAATTTTAAAGTTTTTCTTATGAAACCTACAAGTTATTAAACTTGTATTACAAAATTAAAATATTACTTGTCTTATACTATGTTCAGGCATGAATTTTAATTGAGTCAATATTCGTTTAATTGACAAAATTATTTTAAGTGTTCAGGCATAAGCAAATCAGCTAATTCAATAATCATTTGACAGCTGGAAAACAACAATATTTTTTTTATAACATTTCATAAATTTAACACTAAACCTACCGTAACGGGAAAAATTACTTATTTAAGATTTTTTATCAGAATTTCTTGAATATAATATTATAACACCGCTATTTGCCTTTACGACTTCTATTAAAAAATACATCGAATATGTTTTTGAAGATTTACTCCTATCTTGTATTTTTTTACTGAGGAATGCATGTAATCTGCCCTAACTACTGCGGGAAGTTATTTGCCCTGAGCACAGGTTTTGTATCTTGATTTGCATATTTTGTGATATAAAACCACTGTTTTGGACATTTTGGCATTGCCTGGTATGATTCGGAATATTGTTTGTTTTCTGGCTGGATGGATATTCACTCTACTCCAAGCGAGTATTACAGTAAAAATTTCTTGTTCTATTTTCTTAATAAAAGTTCTCATTTCATTGTTTTGTTATAGTCCTTATCCCCAGAATTTCGAACCATTCAAAATATTTTAAATCATTAGAAATATTAAATAATATGTAGTAGAAAGAGAATGGAATAGGAATAGAAATACATAAAGTATCGGTAGATTTAGTGTTAACATAAACAAATTTACCTTCCACCTCACTCGACATTTTTATTTAACGTTGTTGATATTTGTATTGTCAAAATTTGTTCGCATAAGTTGTAACGTTCTCACTAAACTTACTTATGACAGTGATGCATTTTAAGTTTTACTCAATATTACAACAATTTGCGTATTTATATGAAATATTGAGCTTAATAATGGCGTTTATTGCGATTTACGCAATAAAGGTGCATATCTGAACACCGTATTATTATTATAATAAAGACAAAACTAAATTAAGAAAAAAATTTGTTAATTATTTCTACAAAATATTTCTTTCAGCCGGCTAATGATAGCACACATAATTCAGCGTCAACAAATATCTGTACACTGCAAAGACAATTGATATCATGTGATATACATAAAATTACAGCAGGCTCTAATATAAATTTGGACTGCTGTTATGTTTTTTTTTACACAATCAATGTTTTAAAGGCATGACATGCAGCTGTTTAATAATGCAAAAGATGACATTTATAGTGTGAAAAACATGTCGTGTAAGAGTGCCTTTAACAGCAATACTACACAATAAATTAATTGTTGTATAAAATTTATTAATGAAAGTAATGAAAAGCCGCGGAATCCGTTAAATTAAATTGTTTCCTCAGTTGTGCGACTAAGAAATAATATGAGTTCCAGCATTGTTAACAACCCCAAGCTCATTAACAATTTCCTGCCAAGATTCGACCACATTTGAATATTTAATTAGACATTCTACTGGGTTTAATTAAATCTAATAATAGAGAATTAGCAACTAATTTTGTGTAAATAATCTATTTTCTAAAATAAATTGTTATCATTGGCACGATTATTTTGTAAATTGAATTTGCACATGTCTAGCGGACGTGATCAAAGAAGTAAAGTTCGTAGATTTGTTTTATTTATTATTATTTAAATCGATTTGCATTGCAATTGACAGAATAATATTTGTAATCAAATAAATCTTTGATTTAAATTTCTCGTAAGTCATGAAGCGTAACAACAAAGTAAACGCTTCTGATACAAACTTCTAAGCGAGATATTTATCTGTCAATTACACTACAAACCAATTTAAATCAAAATCTACGAACATCACTTCATTGATTTTTCCCGCCAGGCATATATCCTGTGCAAGTAACTGGACATGTTTAATTTAATTTACAGAAAATAAACTCATTTGTATTTTGCTATTGAAATCAATATTTTGGAAACTTATGAGATTAATAGGAAACAAGTTTGTTATGATTTCGTTCAAAATCGATATACAATACATTTCGATGGGAATTTAGTTTAATTTGAAACCACTTTAGATAAGTACTTATTTTTTCTCTGTTTGCTAAGTACACATTTCGAGTCATTTCCACTGCGTTAAAAATTTTTGTCAAAAACACTAAAAATAAATGTTCTGAGACATTCTTGGTTTGATCAATGTATTGACGTTACAGTAGACATATTTAATGGTACGCTGTACATAATCTTACATAATTGGTCATTACAAACCTATAGTTAAATTACGACCTAGCTTCTCACACCCCTTATGTTGTGTGTGTTAACTTTGTACACGAGTGGTAAGACCAACAGTTTAAAGTCGACTCCGAACGAGAGATTTTTGAGAAACTTTTCATGGCAATTTTATTTACTCTCCAAGTTTTTGCCAAAAATCTGCTGAGAGAAAGTCGACGAAGAAATATTTTTTCATATATCCTTTCGTTGGAGATGTCTGACCTGGAGTTTGAACCGTGGCTTCACGTCTAATAATCCAACACACGACCTACTAGGCTATAGAGAATATTACGGATGCGTAAATATGTATGTCACTCAAAAGTTAAAAATGTTTCGAAATAAAAAATATCAGAATAGTATTTTACAAACCGAGCAATAAACACAGTAACAAATACATTAGAAATCCTTTGCTAAATTACAAACACTATTACTTTTATAATCTCATTAGTATTTTTAATCGGTTATCCATTTTTGGTTTCGAAAGCGAACTTAAATGATTCATTATGATTCCTCAACCATGCCATTGTATACGAAAGGTAATTTAAATAGCCGACTTCGGATTTGTTGCAGCAGTTGATCTTTCTGAGATAGTTTCAACCATATATGTGCACTTTTCTGGCGATATCTCGGCTACAATGATGTTCAAACGATCCAAAGCTAGGAGATTAACCGTGCAAACACGGCTTTATCTTGGTTAACATCGTCAAAATGTAAAATTACTTTCTCATTCAATTTTGTGAAATTCATGGCACATCAGCCCACTGCTGTCCAGTTCCTAATCTTCAACTAGAGACTAAAGAACTTGAATATTATACCCGCACAGTGATCTGAAATGGTAGTAATTCTGTTTCATGGTTTTTTCGAAAAAATAAAATACGACCAAAGATTCCTTTAAACCATATTATGCTTCAAACAATACCATATCCATTCTACAATCACTTCTGGGTTCTTCGTGCTACATACATATGTATGTATGTGCCAATTTTGCTTGTTGCCTGTATTTTCAAATATCTAAAGATTTTTTGCCACTGTTCGTTTATTCCCATGGTACTAACCTTATATTGGATAAACTGTAGTCATACGTAATGAAATCTCCAATACTTAATATTGGAATACTTAAGATAGAGAATATTTCCAATCAGAACTGCTTTATTACCCTCTACCGCGAATTCGTTCGAAATTGGTTTCTGCCGCTCTTTAGTTATCGTATTTTCAAATAGAGTAGCAAATCTGATTGTATCAAACTGTTTCCCACGTATTATGCCTCCAGCGTGGCAAACATACATACATATGTACATTCATGAACATGAAATAAAATGTTTGTTTATTTTTTTTTTTTTTTTGATATTACAAGCCCATGTTTCTTTGCAAAAGAGCGAGAATGTAACTCATTTACAAGAAGAAAAAAAATTAGAAAAAATTACACAACAAAAGTCCTGTCATTCACAAGGAAACATAAAGAGAGTGACCCTTTAATAATACACATTGTTGGAGTAGAAAGCAAACTTCTAATTAATTTGTTTATTAACACAGAAGGGTTTTCTCACACATACACAAGACTTTTCGCTATTAGACCCTCAATCCACAGCTGTAACTCTAGCAAAACACACAATGTGCTTCTAACTGCTAGGCTAGGGTAACTTTAAATTCATTTTTAATTATTGATTGTTCTAGAATCCATAAACCCCCAAAAATACGAGTTTTTGTAATATTATACTTCTATATTGATCCAATAGAGAGGTCAAAGTTAAAGTTAAAATTCCAAGCTCAATTATTATTAACTGATCTTTAAACTTACTGTAATTGAAGAAAAACTACACAAATAAATCGTAAAGGATTGAGCTCAATATGTTAAACAAATTGGAAGACAAACAATAACACAAAAAACGTAAATTGTATGACACAAGGACTACACAAACAACAACATGAGAAACGTACATTCACAAGAAGAAATAAACCTTAGAAATACAACAACAACTCTATATGGAAAGGTCGTGGAGTTGCCAGACTTGAAATAAGGCGGTATAAATAGAGCAAAGAACAAGGCTGTCTTTAATTAATGACTCGTGAGTCGTCATCAGTAGTAGAATGAGAGTTTTAATAAAAAGTGCGAGCTTAACTACGCGGAGCAACAGGAACACCAGAACAAAGTACACATCTACATTTGTTCCTGAATCAGTGATGAATTGAAAATCAGTTATGATCGTGCCAACTAGTTTTATTGAGCAGACTGCAACAAAAGAAGAGATTATCTCTTGAATTACAGAATTATTGAGGTGTATCCTACAAAGCAATCGGAAAGTTAAATTACCTGGTCTTCAGGACTAAAGAATATTACAATCCGAAATCTAAAATTAAGTGGAGTCAATAGAAAAACGGCCAAATTACAACAATAACAATAATGTGTCTTTTCAGGACAAAATTAATAAAACAAAATCAATAAAAAAATGAAACAATATGCGTATGTATGTATGTTTGTATATATAATATTTAATATATTTAATTTAATTTAAAAAATTTCAACTGTATTTGAATATACATAGTTTCGATTATAGATTGTGTTAAATTATCAACCGATCGCAACAAACAACACAACTAACTTTGATCCCTTAGGGTACTGTTGTAATTTTAATTTCAAAAATATTGCATTTAATCCATTAGTGGATGAAATTCCCTGGCCACTCTCCTTTTATAATTTCATCAATCATCAATTATTAATGAAAATGATGTGATTAATTCGTTCAAAATTTTATTCAAAAAAATGTATAGTTTTGGAGTTATAGACCGTCCCTTATAAGGCACACTGCGCAGTAGGTACACTAAGCGTATGATAACTTTTAAAGAATTCTTAAAGATGAAAGCCTTTTACATAATTTGTTTTATTTCCGCAGTATCCACATCGTTTTTCAATTTTAGAATATTCAATAATGTTGTTTCTACCATCATATCGTGTATATGTCATCAATTTTTTATGCGTAAACGTCTTGTAGTGGGAAAAATGTGAAGGGACTCACATGTCAGATCATTAGGATGTAACTTCTGTAGCAGCAGCCATATATTAGCATGAGAGGCGTCAAAGAGTTATGCATATATTGGCCACCACCATTTCTTATGTCTGATTCGCAAGCGGTAGACTACAACTAATATTTTCATCTTATCAACATCTCCCATGCCATATTATATCGAAAAACCACTTTTGATTGGAAAATATTTACAGAACCCTTTCCTTCGACGAATCGTTGGCACCATTTAATTTACATCAACATTCGTTGCATTTCTGCAATTATTTTTCCAGCGTATGAGCAATGTATTTCCATTATTTCTAAATCAATGATCTATAGGTGCCCTTTCCTTTTTTTCATAGCCGGGTTTGAGAGAAGAGGCCATTTTTCTGTTCGCCCTTCACGTATTGTTCCTGAACTACTTATTCCGATCGATGATAGGTCTCGCAGTAATTTAACGGATATAAAACAAATATCTATGAATACCTGAAATACATATAACGATTTATGTTCTATAAATTGTTGAATCCTTTATTGCGTGGAACATTAGGTTTTAAAAGTCGTCATCAACTACACCATATCCCATGATAGTGGATTATGCAATTTTTCTCACATATACATCAAACTGGATCATAAAACCGTCAGTTAGATTTAATGTCCAGTCACTGTTATCCCATTTATCACCATCCTGTACCACTTCACATGCTGTAGATAATAATTTTAAGCCGAAATTATTAATATGCTTTTTCTGTAAGACAAGCTGTTTCAGACAAACGTTTGTTGTTTGTTTTTTCCATAGGAACTGACGTTCGTTTGAAACAGCTAGTCTTCCAAAAACAGCACATACGATTTTCTTCATTCACATCATCACTTTTATCGCTATCTTGATCAGTATCGGATCCATTTAGTGGAGGAATTGTATAAATTGGAACGCCATTGAGCTCATCGTTGTTAAGGTCTTCCAGTTCAAGCAATATTTCTGAAATTGTTATTCTATACGTGAAAAAAAATTTTGCCAATTATCGTTTAACAATTGTACTACGAACGCAGTGTCTCTTTTAGGGAACGTTACATTGAAAGTTACTTTACGTGCGTGGTATTATATTTTGTCATAATTTTTTTACACCAATTAAATATTGTGAAGTGGTGGTACTAATAACATAATTTATAAAGTACGTAAAATGGTACTATATTTATAAAGGTCTCTTAAAAAATATACATTTTAGAACATTCGGTAACTAGGCAACCTTACATACATACATACATAATTGGTCATTACAATCCTTCAGCCAGGATTACGTCCTAGTTTCTCACACCACTTATGTTGTGTGTTTTTATTTTATACATGAGTGGCGGGACCTACAGTTTAAAGTCGGCTTCGAACGACAGATTTTTGAGAAACTTTTCATGGCAATTTCATTTACTCTCAGAGTTTTTGCCAGAAATCTGCTGAGAGGAAGTCACCGAAGAAATACTTTCATGTTTTTCGTTTTGATGTCTGGCCTGGGGCTCGAACCCTGGCTTTTCGTCTAATAAGCCAACACACTACCTACTAGACCACGGCGACTAGGCAACCTTATTTATGTTCATAAACAATAAAAATTCTGGGAAAGACATAGCTTACGCTGACGACATTGCCATTGCTGCGTCGGGAATTTATCCGCAGACACTGTCGGATAAGTTGAACCTGGCGCTGTCAATTGTAACGGACTGGTGTAGGGATTTTGGACTGTCTATTAACCCCTCTAATACCGATACGATTCTTTTCACGAATAGATATAAAATTCCGTCCTTCTCCCTTCCTATCATATGCGGGACCAGACTCACGTTGAGTCCCGAGGTTAAATATCTGGGCCTGATCCTCGATCCCAAGCTCAACGGTAGGTCGAATCTGGCTGCTAGGGCACGTAAGGCGGCATGTGCTTCTTACTGCTGTAGTAGAGCGGTCGGAACTAGATGGGGTCTTCGCCCAAGGATCATTCGTTGGATATATCCTACGGTCATCAATCCCAATCTCTTATACGGTGCTGCTTTCTGGTGGACTGCTCTGAACAGACAACACAATGTCAGACTTCTTGACAAGGTATGCGGCCATTTATATAACTGGCGATCTGCGCACCACCCCCCTGAAAGCCTTGTCCGCAACGCTCAACTGGCTTCCTACTGTGCTTCTAGCTAAGCAGGCGGCTACGTTTGCTGCGACTAGACTTAATGTCCTGTTTCGTTGGCACATTGTACCTTCTGGCCACTCCACTAACTGGAGGTTGATCCAGTGGACCCCGTGAACATCGCCTATCTCCCTGCTGAATATTGTCTCGACAGGGGTTTCCACATTCTGATTCCGAGTGGAGACGACTGGAAGCCTAATACGGTTGTCCCCCCGTAAGTCCTGGATATATATATCTACGGCTCTAAACTCAATAATGGGATCGGAAGCGGTGTCTACTCTGGGAAACTGGACCTGAACATTTCTCTCCGTCTGCCGGACTACTGCAGCGTGTTTCAGGTGGAGGTGACGGCAATTTACCGGGCCGCTCTATGAATTCTGGTAACGGTGCTCCTTTCACTCGCGTCTCGGTCTTTTCTGATAGTCAGGCCGCGACAAGACAGTAACGTCCCGGGAAACTGTAGGGCCGATGAGCTCGCCAGAGCTGGTGCGCTCCTTCCGGAATCCTCTTCAATTGAATTGGGTATGGCACTTGCCTCGGTCAAGTTGGACATTGCGCGGAAATTTTTCGGGGCGCCAACCTATCCTGGGTCAAAGAGAAGTCAGGCTCCACCGCTAGACTCAGCTGGCCCTTGATGGATAGAAGGCGTACCAACCAATTACTTGGTCTTAGTCGTGACGTCATCTCAACCACAGTGGCCATGCTTACTGGTCATTGCGTTAAGGGTAGACACGCAGAAATAATGAGGCTCCCATTTAACGACTTCTGCCGTGGATGCAGATCCGCTGAGGAAGAGGAGACTGTTATCCACTTTCTTTGTCAGTGCCCGTCTCTTGCTTGGTGTGGATATAAATAACCTATAACCTCCCCATTTCTTGTCACCTTGACAGAGCAATCATCTATTGATATCAAGGATATAGCTTCGTTCATCAATCTTTCTGGCTGGTTTTCCAGTGTATGGTAGTCGTGCTTTTGATGTGAAACCCTTGCGCTGACCAATTTCGTCCTCTTCCCTGATTCTGGTGGAACTTGGTCAGTACAGGGACTGCGTTCACCCGTGGCATCACAACGGGCCGCTATTCGTGCTCAAGTGAGCTTTGTGATATCAGATCAGATCAGATATTTTTGTCATAATTGCCAACTTTTACAGGTAGAATCGTATTACTCTGTTTGTGTCGGGTATACTCGTTTTTTGCTGGAAAATAATTAAGAAGGCATAAAGAAAATTAAACAATTAAAATATTAAATAATTATTAAAGTTGGGAAATAATTCAATCATATTTTTCTCCTGTTTCATCATAAAACAAATCATTTACTGTGCCGGAAAGTCTGTGCTCTACTGAGTATGCCCGCAAAATACAATTTAATCCAGCAAAAATCTAATTATACAATTTGGGGCCAATTTGCTTTTCTTAAAGTTTCCAAATTGGCAAAGTTTTAATCGCTTTCTTTACATGTCATTTTCGCTACAAAAATAAATAAGTGGGATTGATTAAGTAGAACAGCTGAAAGTATATAAATTTATTTTAAAATTCGATTTATTTCTCCCATAACTGTTAACCTCTGCACGTTCATAACGTTGTGTAAATAACATTCATGTTAACCTTTGATTTGAGTTTTAAAAAAATTTTATTTGCTTTAATTAACGCAAAATGTTTGAAATATTTAAATTTCTGGATTTTATTCAACCTCAACATGGTATTTCTCTTGCGTCAATATTTGCATTTCACCCTTAATTCGTTAATCAATTTGGACTTTCAGCGGCGACTTTTCTCATACATATTGGAGAGCCTGCGGAGGGTTCTCAGAGGATTCTGCGATTATGATACAGTTATGTACCGTATGAGATGTATATTACATTGTTAATGTAACCATATTTTCGCTTTCAATTTAAATATTTACAGTCAAATGTCTAATTTCGCTCATTCTTTCATTATTTTGCATAAACAAACTTTCGATTCAAAATGTAATAAAACATATTTTTAAACAAGGGTTCGAGTTTTCTATTTTTCGATGCATCCGATGCATTCTGATGTCTAAACACCATACACGTTATAGTCTTACATAGGCTACTCATTTTTTAATTCTGACTGCTTCAATTGTTACTTCTGATAGATACATACATAATTGGTCATTACAACCCTTCAGTCAGGATTACGACCTAGTTTCTCTTCTTTCTTTTGATAGATAAGTTATAATAAAAATTTTACTGCAGTTGCTGATAAAAACAGATCACGTACAGAATATAAAATAAGACTTAAACGAACGACTAACCAGTTCTTACAAATATCTTTGGGAGATTTTGATATTACACAAGAACCGAATTAGACAAGAGGATTGTAATGTTAATTTTTAATGCCATCCTAAGACTTTAATATTGTTTTTCTCTCACTGTTGATATCTAGTGTTACGTTAAGTTAGGTTTAAGGTCGTTTACTTGCCATTGGAATTTGTACAATACCCAGAGGATAAAACTTGGTGCCATTATAAGAACGAGACTCGAAAAGATGTAGTACCACTCGCGTTTTTTAAGTTTTTACAGAGTATTAAATGAAGCCCTGATTGACGGACTGATGACCTGAGACCTGATTGGCAGACCATAAAAACTGAATAGAATTCTGAAAACCGCAATGGTATTCTTCCATACATACAAACTATAATTGGTCATTACAACCAGAGATCAGCAGTGAATCGCTTTTTCGCTACTCATAAGTACTCATGAAATTTCGAGTATGAGTGAGTCAACAGTATTGAAATTCAACTACTCTGATTCATTCGTACTCAGTACAACGTTGACTTATAAGTATGAGTACAATGAGTATGTAACGTTGACATCAAACTCATAACATTCGAAATATGTTTGATTCATACGCCTACTCATTCAGATTTATAAATTTAGAAAAATATTTCTAATACTCATAAATAATTCGAAGAAGAAAGACACATAAACAAAAAAGCCAAAGACAGCAAGCAGAGCAAACACACAAACTTCTTGTGACTATTGTAGTGTTCGTACGCTTATTTTGTGATTCGTGTATACGATGAGTCATGGAGACTCGAAATCAATAATAGCATACGTGTTGTTAAGTATGAGTACCATGAGTTTTTCAAACTTTGAATATGAGTAGTATGAGTATAACATTAAAATAAGTATGAATGCGTATAAGTATCAGAAATTATAAGTATGATTCGAATCTACTCATCGCTTTGAATATTCATTGCTGACCTCTGACAACAACCCTTTTGTCACACCACTTATGATGCGTGTGTTACTTTTATACATGAGTTTAAAGTCGACTCCGAACGACAGATTTTTCTGAGAAACTTTTCGTGACAATTTTATTTACTCACAGAGTTTTTGACAGAAATCTGCTGAGAGGAATTCGCCGTAGAAATATTTTTTCATATTTCGTTTTGTTGGAGTTGTTTGACCTGGGGTTTGAACAGTGGCCTCACGTCTAATAAACTAACACACTACCTACTAGACTACGGCGACTTAAAACATTTTATTTTAATATTATTTGAATTATGTGCGCTGCTTGAAGTGATCATGCAAACATGCTATTCAGCGCCCGTCATGTTTTTAGACATATGGATCAATGGAATAAATTTCAATAATAGCTTTGAACTTCCAACAACACGATTTGCTATGTACTTCAGCAGGCATTTAAAAAAATACATAAAAGTTAAGGTATAATCATCAAAGAATGATGATGACTTAATTGATTTTATGGTACTTTTATTTGCATTTATTTTCATTTTATCTAAATATTTGTATATCATGTTGCAGGGACAAATAAACAAACATATTGATTTTTATTTCAACACACTTCCTCTAGTCTATGTTTTTTTTTAGAATTTAATCTAATCAATCATTTTCGTATACTTCTTCACTCTAAATGACTCCAGTATGTCTTAATAAAGTGTCTGTTTCTATAATTTTTTGGTTTAGAAAAATTGCGCTTGTGGTGGAACTTTGTTTTTTTTTTCATTTCCCTATCATAATATCCTTAAACACACATATACACACACATACGCTCCAATTCAACTTACAGAAATACTTTTGTCTTTGGCTTTCTGTAAATACATACATATGTATGTCTCCCACACTGAAAATACAGATATTTTCTTTGGCCGACGATAAGGCGTTATTCACACTTGAGAGTAGATTCATATTACCTGACCATCGATATGCGTAAGTATAGAGAAAATCTTGTATTTTTAACTTAAAACTGTGGAATATTTTCAAATACATATTTCGATTTATTTCCAGAAGAAATATTTTTTTCATATTTCGTTTTGTTGGATATGTTTGACCAGTGGTTTAAACCTGATTACTGACCTACTAGACTACGGCAACTTCGACCTACGTAACCCCAAAAAAATATTGACCCATGATATCATTTGTCCAAAATCCGCCGCAAACAGTTTCTTTTTCGGGATGAATTGGACGTGCTTGAATCTATGTGGATTTGTGTCATACCAAATTCGATAATTTTGTTTGTTCACGTATCCATGCAGGAATGAATTTTATCACTGAAGATGATTTTTGGTATGTTGTCCAAACAAAATACTCATTTTGATAAAAAAAAGTTTTATTATTTTCACCTGTTGTTAAATTCTATATTCGCACATGAATAAATGAACTCTCAAAAAAGTTTCTGTTGGTATTATAACCCAGCGGTAAAAATACCCATTATGTACTCGCTTATCTAAGCAATATTTCGTGGCTGTCAGTGGTGATGTTTTCACTTAGTTTCCCACTTAGATTTAACATAAAAGTGTCATAGGCTGCCACATCGATGTGCTCTCGCTTAGAATGTAAGCCACAATATCATTAGGCTCTATTAACGTTTCACTTACATAATAAGTGGAGTTGTAAGCGATGTTGATGAGAAGCCTATATAGAATTGCAAATTAGAAAGTATTGTATGTAAATTACAGTCCTACTTGCATTTGTAAGTTAAAATACCAGCAAATAGAATTTTTTATTAAAGGAAAAATATTTTTTATTAATACAAAAATTAAATTAAATAAATACGAACTATTAAACATCATAATTTAATGATATATATACATCTTTATGCAATATTCTGTCAAAAATTTTTTCTAAGCCCCCTGTTCCATGTTCTCTTTCTATGTCTTCAACATTTAAAATAGGAAAATCGGAATCTTTTCTCACATGTACGTTTTTTACAAGTTGTTTAATTATTGTTGTGACTTGTATTTTATCAACTGAAATAATTAATATTTATGTATTTAAAAATTAATAATTCTCCCATTTGTATATCAGTACCTAAAATACAAAACGTTCTAACTCCTTACATATGTTAATAACAAGATTTAAAAAATTAACTGCAAAAAAGCAGCAAAAATTTTAAATTTCAAAAAATAATGAAAATTGTATATAAATTCAAAGTTTTACTATTTCTAAAATTTAAGTATAAACATCTAAAATGCGAATAGAAATATTCCAGCCGTTTTAATATTTCTGTGAAAGTATGTAAATGTGAGTTAGGACGTTTTGGATTATCTCTTTCTGTTATTAGCTATGTATATTATATTAGCTTTAATTACATACCTTTTAATTTATCCAGTTCATTTTCAATTTTTTTCATCTTTTCTAATAAGGTTTTTTGATTACTTATAATATTATATATTTATTAACAGACATATATTTCACAGACTGTTTTTCACAAAAAAAAACGGTTCTTTATTATTTTTCTTTAAATAAAAACTAAACATAACATAAAAATATCATTATATGTTGGATTACGCATAGATTATACTCTAAGTACTTAGATCGCTCGCTTAGAATATCATATACGTCATCGCATATTGCCTAAGCACTTAGTTTTATTTATCGCTGGGAAGTTATTTGGTTATGAAGTTTAGAATCTAAACATACATACATTAGTAACAATGTTTTGGTATTTTTAAAAATTTTTTGTTATCTCGTACCTGATGACATTGCAGAAAAAAGCACAAGTATTTACGCACTATCGAGCAAACTAAATAATCGATAGAAAATTCAATGGTATATACAGCCAACCCTCCTATAACGCGGTGAGTGCGTACCGCGCTAAATCGCTAATACATACAGGCTAATTCCTAGCGTGTTCTATGGAAACCGTCTGTTATATGGAAACCGCGCTATAAGAAACTCGGAATTAGTACAAATCACACTATTCCTACCGCGTTATATGGAGACCAAGACAAGATAAATAATAAATTATTTGAACTGAATTAAAGAGTTCATATTAGAATTGATAAGGGTACTCTGGTAGTCTAGTGGGTAGTGTGCTAGACTATTAGCGTGAGGGTCGTGGTTTCGATTCCCACCAGAGACTCTGGTCTGTGACACTACACCGAGCATATGTGAAAGTTACTCTGCTCGTAGAATACAATTTGTAATTATATTGTAATTAATAAATAAATAAATAAATAGAATTGATAAAAAAAATGAAATAAAAACTAAACTAAAAGAATGATTTCCAACAAAAATAAGACAGACTTGTAAAATTGTGTAATTTTTTAACATTCATCCTCACAGTCTGATATGAGTCGCCTAACTCGTCTTCTTTTAATGGACAAAATTGTCTTCCTCACTTGGTCCATGTTCACATTGATTTTCGATTGTAGCTGTTTTGTTTCTAACTCCACTAAAATCTCTCTATAGAGAGCTAAGCAACTCCTTAACTCTCTTTTTGCGCTGAATGAAATGAAGTTCTAATTCTTTAACCAAATTAGGGCTTTTTTCACATCTTGCAAATCGAGATTTAACACCCATTCGTTTTCCTTATTTTCGTTTACCAGTGGATTTGACGTGGGTGCATCAACTGAATCCGATTCGTAGACTATTATAAGATAAGCTGGCATGTTTATATAAACATGTTGTTTATGTATCTCGGCTGAGCTTTTGTGTCGATAATAAAACTTATATTAAACCCTCTTACAATAACTAGTTACTAGAGCCATTCATAGGCTGTGCGGAAGGAACTTATGTACGCGCTGTAAGAGTACCGCGTTACAGAAGGGCTCCGCATTATATGAAAATTGCGTTCTGAGAGTACCGCGTTATTGGAATAATAAAAGAATTAAAGAATTTTGATGACTTTAAAAATTGGCACATTTTAAACTGTATGACTCACAACCAACACGTAATATTGTTATCAACGTTTCTAAATAATTTCGGTAGTAATTTGTACTCTTCTCATTTTTTTTCTTTTTTGCTGTAAACTGTCAATTTCGGAAATTTTTTTGCCAATAAATAATACAACTCAATTAGTTGGTTTTAGTATCTTGTCTTAATTTCCATTTCCTCAAATCACAAGAACATCGCCGCCTTATTTAATGGAAAATTTAGGTGTTTTAATACATAATACACTGAAAACCTTAGAAACCGTAAATAATTGGACATAAGCTGTGGTAAGCGTGTGTTTTAAGGAACAAAATCATTTGCCGAAATTACAGAATTAATTGCAAAGAGTGTAATTAATATTCAATAAATAATTGTTCGTAAATTATCTGCGCTTATTTTATTTTAGGAGTAGGGAAAACAGCCGTAGTCTAGTGGGTAGTGTGTTGGCATGTTAGATGTGAGGCCACGGTTCAAATCCCAAATCAAAAATTTCCAAAAAGAAAACCAAATATGTACAAATATTTCTTCGGCGACTGTCTCTCAGTAGATTTCTGGAAATAAAATTGCCATGAAAAGTTTCTCAAAAATCTGCCGTTCGGAGTCGACTTTAAATTTTAGGTTAAATTATGGTTTTTTTCATCACTGGACGCATCAGTATTTTTCCATTACACTTCCATACAATCATACAATTGTCAAAGAAATATGCTGGCATTACTATTCGAAAAATGAGATATAAGCGGTAATATTTGTAACACCAGACGCTTGATAGGATATACCTATTCTTTGAGTGTCACAATTCGCTTTTCATAACAGAAAACTTTATAAATAAGTTTACATTGAGAGTACTACAGCGTTCTCAAACTTCATTTCTAACATTCTTTTAACATCTAATTCAAATTCAAAAAACATCAAAGGTGTTCAATACAAAAAGTATTATACTTATTGTTTTCGTATATTAGGACGCAAGGATCTTGTTTACAAGAATTATATCCACTGTTGTTGAAAATCGACATTCTTTGATCCCATATGATTGGATACTATTGGCCTAATTCGTATTTGAGTAGCTACACAGATATTTACCAAATGTTTACTAGCCCAGTTCATTCATTCTATGATCGCACGTTCCTCCACTTGAAAACCATGTTATTGTTCGGTAGTCCGGGAGAAATTTCAGTTTCTGTTTTTCTATATTGAGACCCAATTTTACCTCCATAGATTTAAAAAACAATGATAGTCATAACGATGAGGACGTAAGGGCCGTATGTGGCAGATTAACTGATTTTTTTCGACTTCCTAGAAAAGGGAATTGTGGCGCAAATATTGGCAAATCTTCCATTAAAAAATAGAAATCAAAAATTTCCTGAAATATGAAATTTAAAACTATAAATAAATTAAAAATATACTGAAAAAATTCCAGATGCAAACGTATTCTCTTGATGTGTTAAATCAGTTTCCAATTGCATAAAAACTTTCATGAAATTTAAAATATTTAACCCTGTGTTTTGTGTAGGTTAAAATGAGAATTCATTTCAATCCGCCTCTGATATACCAAAATACCAGAACATTGAAGTCTCTTAATACATGGCATTTCGAAGTTCTAAGAATAGGAAAATATTGCACACAAAAAAATCAATCTGAACGTTGGTTTGCACGTGTGAGTTTTTAATATTGTTACGTTTTTACCCTTTTGAATAACGTTTAGAATATGAGTTCATTGATTGTAAACAAAATAAAAATAAATTGGTGTTTACTTTCAATTAAATTCTTTATTATTCGACTACTTTTGGGTGCCACTATTTACAACTTGATGAATACAACAATAATTGCTTGTTCGCTATTCTTTTTTGCTTACAACGCAGATATTTTCAACGGCGATATTTAAACCACGACTGTTCTCTTCACACTCAACGCAATACTGACTGAATTCTTACTACACGTTCCAACTCTCTTGGATGGACAGACAATTCTACCTAACTAAAACTTCATGTGCAATATTACCATAAGAAGGTCTCTACTAATACATGGAATCAAACTTACACTTCTTACAATATTTTCTCATTTTTTTGAGGAAAACACTTCTTTTAATCGAGTTAAGTACGTCCTATAGCACCTACAGTAAATAGTTATCGACTATTTTCCAATTGTTTCGCTTTCCTTACCAGTGATTTTATTTTCACATTTAAATTAACACGAAATAAAATAGAATTTTATCAATTGGTTTCTGTATATCAGCACTACATTATTAATTTTAATTAAAAATTTATCGCACGCAACTCTTTAATACAAAAAATTGCTGAAAGTTAGAAAATTTTTAAAAGTGCAGTATCGAAAGTAAATAAAATTTTGAAGTTGCTATTTCAACCTGTTGTTAAGAATTGTTCAATAATATTAAAGAGATTCAATACAAACAAAATTTCAAGTTCATCAGGGTTATAAGTTCACAGGTCAAGCAAAAAACCACAATTTTTTCAAAAACATTTCATACAATTTTTCCCAACTATTGAATAACAAGTTTTCCATGTTTTCATTACACAATACAAACAAAAATACATTTTATTTTTCACCAAAATGTACTTGAGAAGAGAAAACATGCACTCCAACAGCAGTTTACAAAACCAAATTGCCAGTTTCAACAGTTTTTGTTTGTCTGTTTTATTTGTCAGAATATATTTTAAATGTTAATTTTTGTTGTTGTTGTGGTTTTAGTCAATTTCGATAAATATTTATTTTTTGGGAAGAAATTTTTTATTCAAGTTGGAACGTAGTTTTGAATTCCGTTTTTAAACTTTTTGTTTCTTTCGCTTAGTACAGGAAATACAAATGAAAATGACAAAATTTATTTTATGCTGTGGATTAAAACAAAGGAGGGTGCCAAACTTTTTCTTTAATTCACTACAGCACATACAAAATATATGGGCAAATATGGGCAATTTGTAGTCGCGTGGTCTAGTAGGCAGTGTCTTGGCTTATTAGACGAAAAGCCAGGGTTCGAGTACTTATACTTTTACATTATACTTTACTATCTCGTAATAATTGTAATGTAATTTTAAATAAATCAATTAACTAAAATAATACTGTTTTTGTACTGACGATTCACTATAAATTTTTATGTTTAATGATTAGATTAACAATTAGGTTAGGTTAGGTTAGAGGACGTGTACTTGTCAATTAGACAAGGTGGAATTGACCCATTGTACAACGTCCTAGTTTCTCACACCACTTATGTTGTGTGTGTTAACTTTTCTACATGAGTGGTGGAACCTACAGTTTAAAGTCGACTCCGAACTACGAATTTTTGAGAAAATCTTTCATGGCAATTTTATTTACTCTCAGAGTTTTTGCCAGAAATTTGCTGAGAGGAAGTCGTCGAAGAAATATTTTTTGTACTTTGTCTTAATGCTTGGTGCTCGAACCTTGGCTTTACGTCTAATAAGCCAACACACTACCTACTAGACTACGGCGACTCCAAGATTAACAATTATAAACACAATGTTTCTAAATTCATTTCTTTATCATACAAACCTTTGCTCTGTTATTTTGCGTCTTTTCTTATATCGGCTCATTAAACGATTTAAGGAATCTCTGCAGCGTCCGTATGAAATTCTTTATAATCCTTTATATAATAATAAGGTTGAAAAGCATTGAAATACCAGGTTTACCGGTATAAAATAGGCGTCTTGTTTAAAAATTATTGGACAATGCTAACTACAGATTTTTGTCATCTTTGATGCACTTTGTGAATTCCACGCCAATAAAACTGTTAGTCTATTAAAGCAAACTAATTAGTCAACCGAATTTCATATGAATCGAAGTGGTGCTCAGTTAATGCTTGTCACATCGGTGAAAACAAAAGTCGTGTCAATACGGCAATCGGGGTAGCAGCTTTCAGCGTAATGCTTTGATTGTATCATGAATCGATTTTGCGTTGCGTGCAGTTTTTTTTATCATGTTGTGACCCACTCTGGTCGCCTTTCAATTAAAACATGTATCAAAATGATCAGTTGTTATTGATAGCGATCTGTATAAACGATTACACTATGCTCGTGGTACACCACACCTTTCTCGTCCTACCATACACACACAATTGCTATCTTACCGAATTGATCCAGACCTGCAGCCATAGTTGATGGTTGAAGATTCTTAAAGATATTCGATTTTTAATTGTCAGTAACAATTCGATGGGACACTGATTATGATCTATTACGTCTTTGATGCAAAAATTTCACAAGCGGGATTTCAGCTTTCCATCCGTCTGTCATACTTTCATGTAGCACAGAATTTTCAAGACTCTTGAATATTTTCCAAAGTTTTTCCTAACTTACTTACTTAATTGGCCATTACAACCCTTCATTCAGGATTACGGCCTAACAACTCAACACCACTCATGTTGTGTGTGTTAATTTTTATACATGAGTTTTTATACATGGCAATTTTGTTTGCTCTCAGAATTTTTGCCAGAAATCTGCTGAGAGGAAGTCGTCGAAGAAATATTTCTTTTTTATATTTCGTTTTGATATCGGACGGGGGATATGAAAAGTTGCTTCGCGTCTAATAAGCCAACACACTAGCTACTAGGCTACGACGACTACATTAATTTGCTTGTTGTGGAACATTTTACATATCTGGAAATTGTTTCTGACTCAAAGTGACATCTTCATCCAATATTGTCTGCAATTCGGCATCTTTAGTGGTCCTCCACGTCCTTCAATTTTCACATCACCTCTGAACAGTATAAACCATCTTCTGTAAGTAATACTTTCCGCAAATCATGATTTTTTTGGTACAAAACGAACCGTCTTTAACACATGAAAAGGTATGATGTTGTTTGTACCATCACCAACACAAAAAAAATGGAGGTTCGTTCACAATTGATGTTCCCTATGGAGACATTTGTATCTTGACGCTCTCTTCATTCCGGTGCACCTGGTAGTAGTTTGTGTAATACAGGATCCTTAATAAAATCACAAGATCCCTATTACGAGTTTGTATAATCTACAAGCGCTACAAATTCCTTGTGGTTACTGAGTAGGTTTAACATGTCGATGGTTGTGAAAACTAATTCAAATTCATTCAAATTTTATATTACAACTGCGTTCATAAATAACTGCGTGTCTATTTTTGAATTTTTTGTCAGCTTTAGAAGCAGCGAACGTGTGAACAAATATTATCTTTTTTGCAAAACCCTTTGAAATATTATGACGTCTTATTCAGCTGCGAAAATTATTATTCAAATTGTTGGCTGGGAAGTGGAATATTTATTACCTAACTTATCAATAATAATAATAAATAATTTTTTAGTTTTGAAATCAAAAACTTTGTTGTGAAATCGATTCTATTTTTTGGAGCTTTACCAACGAGTGGTATTAAAGCAATATTTTTAAGAGAAAAAATTAAGGCTAGAAATGCTTCGGATAACATAATTTATTTTATGTTTCCAATTGCATTGCTGTACAAGCAAAATATCAAAAGAAAGCCTCAAACATACAAACAATTAAAAGAAACATGGTTAAATCTAAAATTGAAAAAGTTACACATATCTTCACTTTTTAATTGTTTTACTATCGGATTTCGATCAATAACGTTATTAAGCATGCTCTACGGTAATAAGAAATTTCATAAATATTAACTGGAATTGTTTTTTCTTTCTTTTTCATTTGTATTTGAAGTGAATGAAGAGCAAAAAAACTTACCTGGCACCAACAGCACCACCTAAGAAGTGTCCAAAGATTACACAACACCTGAGAAGCTTACACATTATCCTACTCTACGAAGTATCTCTATTAAAAGCCTTACATGCCTAACCATTTTTTCTCTTCCTTTAATTCCTTAAGTTTATCTATTCTATGAAGAAATAATCAAACATTAATCTAATTTCAATCATTTTCTTTGGACAATCCTTGTGACATTCGATACAATATAAAAATTGTATATTATTAGTGACAGGTAATCCGATGTTAAGTATTTGAGCATGTCCACATAAATAGTTCACAAAGCGGAAAATTATTTTGTCTCACAAAATTCGAAATAAGATTAGAAAAATATTGTGCTTTTCACAGGAGTCGGTTATGCCGTCTATCGAGTCCCACAGTGCATGCCAATAGAAAAAAACTAATATTATAAGAGTTTTATTATCGCTCTGGAAGACAAGTACTAGTGAAGTTTTAACTGAAATGTCCAACGACTTCAATAATTCTAATCCACATCCCGCGTACCTAATCTACACAGACAATATCTTTCACAAAAGAATAAAATCTGCTATCAGCTCCCCAGTCATAAGTTAAATTAAAAAAAAAATAATCAACAAACAGATTTTATCATGTGTTTTATCATAAATTAATATTTAAATGAATATTTGTTAGGTTTTTTTTTTTTGTTAGATGGTCAATACACATGGAATACATACATACAGTGACCTGAAAAATAATAAGGCCACCACTGTCAGACTTAGAGATTTGATGAGAAATAAGTGAAATGAGAAAATTTCTGATAAGTAACCGCAATTATTTTCTGAATTCATTCCCAACGCAATTTGAGGGACACTTTTCTCTGATTGTTAAGTTTCTCGATTGGATTTGGAATTGAAGAGAGTGTTTGGCAGTCTAATACTTTGATAAAGTTATCTTCAAATCAATTCTGAGTTTACTTTTCAGTACTATTAAGATAATTATCTTGGTGGAACACGAATCTAAGTGACATATTTATATACGGCAAATTATAGCATTGCAGTTGCTGTAATGTAGTTGACTTATTAGAAGTGAGGTCATAGCGCAATCCCCAGGTGAAGCATCTCTACAAAACGAAATATGAAAAAATATTTCTTCGGCGACTGCCTTTCAAGAGATTTGTTGCAAAAAAATGCCATGAAACGTTTCTCAAAAAACCTGTAATTTTAACTGTAGATCCCATTTATAAAATTAACACACGCAGCATAAGTGGTGTGAGAAACTAGGTGGAAATCTTGACTTAAAGGTCGTAATGACCGATTATGTATGTGTGTAAATTATATCATTAAATTTTGAATGATTACAACATGTTATGTTACTTCTTAAATGCTTTGTGCACGATATTTTAACATAACATCATGGCAGGAAAAATTACCTAAAAGTATTATTACCGTCACCATACTTTAACGTGTTCATATTTTAGGCTATCAACCATATTTGAACACAACTATATATGGTATGTCTTGATTGACTACAAAAAATACAATTGCGGATTAGTATTTTGTTTTTCAATGAAAGCTTCGTATGGTGTTCGATAAGATATTTAATTTTGTTATATCGTTGAAGCATCATTATCATTTGGAGATCATCTCAGCTCATAAAACAATATTGACAGTCTAAATCGTAGACTTAGTATGCTTAATTCAGTTTGTATGTCGACTTAATAGACGCGAGTCCGTGTGTCAACCTCCGGCTCAGTCATGTCAAACAAAATTAAAAATTAAAAATATTTCTTCAGCGACTTCCTTTTCTGGCAAAAACTCTGAGAGTAAACAAAACTGTCATGAAAATTTTTTCAAAAATCTTTCGTTTGAAGTCGACTGTAAACTGTAGGGTTCGTCATCCATTGACAAAAATAATACAATAGCACAACATTGGTGGTGAAAGTAGTGGCTATAATAAGTAAAGCCATAAAGATTCCATGAACTGTCCTGTTAATTATTCAATGTTGATAATAACATTAAGACACCAACTGATGATTTAATAGCAAAAGCCAATATTGTCGACATATAATGGGCAATTTCGTGTCAACTGACCCAATTTTTAAAATCGATGTCTTCCGAAAATTAAAAATTTTTTTTTTTTTATTAATTTTTTTTTTTTAATTTTTTTTCAAAATGGGCCCTTATTTTTTTTATATTGCTCAAAAGAAAGCTTATAAAATTTCCTTTAAGGCTTTTATAATCGCTTAATGGGATGCGAGTGGGATATCTATCAAAAAAAATATTTTTTAACTCAAGAATAAGATTTTTCAATATTTGGCATCCACGATCCACAAATTAGCAAAGGTTTTGAAAGTGTTGTTTTAAAAGCTTTCTTTTGAGCAAAAAAAGACCCATTTTGAAAAAAAATTCAAAAATTTTTTTTTGGAAAGATTGAAGAAATAGCTATCTAATATCCTCTGGAAAATTTTTGCTAGGACCAATAAGTGCAAAGTTACACACATTTTAAAAAAACCCTGTTTGACCAAAATGTCCAACTTTGACCCCCTCTAACTCCGGCAGTTCTTGACTGATAGAGCTGAAAATTTGTGCCTGGCCTACTATCCAATAATACTAACCTTGGTCAAAATCGGAAGGCATCGATTTTAAAAATTGGGTCACTTGACACGAAATTGCCCATATTCTTTTGGCATATGGGCAATTTAGAAGTTTTAATTAAACAGTTAAAATTTTTTACATAACCTCCTGCGAAGCCCTATACAGAAATGGGCAGAGATGAAGTCACATACTTTTTATTTTAATTAACTTTATATTATTTTAGTTACGAGTTGTAAAATATTCTGTTACTAAAGTTACACCATAGAAATGCAAAAGAATTAAAAATTGTATTCATTTTTCTCTCAAGACATATGTATTTAAAACTTTTGACTTTTAATGCCTTTTCCATACACTTTCTATAAATACCGCTAAAATTGTATGCAAATAAAAAATTAATCAAAAATTATCATTTATTCTCCCCTTTTTTATTCTCGTCTTTTTATCTTTTCTTTTTTTAATTTAGAATTTTCAATCAGAATGTTCCAGCATTTAATTAATCCAGTGACAGAAATGAGAAATCGAAAAAAATATTTTATGGTCAGTAATTATTTACAAACTACGTTTGCATCTCATTTCACGTCTCATTTACATTCATTTAATTTCCTTTTTATTATCCCATTTAGTACCATTTTTATTATTTAAATTGTAGTAATTTTCCTTGTCCCATTTATTACCGGCAGAGAACAGTGCAGGGAATAGGGTTAAAAATATGTTTTACGACCCATAATGGATTTAATTGATTTACTGCTGTTGAATTAGCCGAGACTTTAGGTAGCTTAACTGACTGAAAGTCGAATTGAGTATGTTAACATTTCAAGTACACGCGAAGTGGGTATTAAAATACAGCCGCCGTTGTAAAAGTTTAACATTGAAAGCTGAAAATATGGGAAAATATTTGAACTAAATTGAGGAACAAAAAGTTTTTAAATATTTTTAAGCTGATGGTCAACAAACCAGATAAAGTCCACAATTAATAATTATTATAGGCAGCTAATAATTGTTATCACGAGTACAATAAATCTTAAAATATTGTAATACAAGGGCAGTGAAAAAAGACAATAACAAGCCATAGGCATGGGTCCGTCCAAACTTTTTTTGCATTTTGTTTGCATCTTGGTTTTCTAATCGTAAAAAGAAAAAAATAATTGAAATAAAAAAATATATAAGAAAGGAGATACAAAATCTTTTTTTTTCATTTATACACACTTTAGTAACACATTTGTCTGGCCAGATTTATAATTAATCATATTTATTTAAATTGTTTCTAAGAAGTTTTTAACAATATTTTGTTAGTTCAAAGAAAAAATATATCGGGTCCATAGCGTCTTATTTTTTTATTTTAATAAATAAAAGTGTGTCTGAGATATCATTGAAATATTTTATTCACTTGAAATATTTATTGATGGCATTATGTGTCGAAATTACATACATATGTACAGACATACATAATTGGCCATTACAACTCTTCAGTAAGGATTCCGGCCAAGCTTCTCACACCACTCATGTTGTATGCGTTAATTTTATACTTGAGTGGCGGCACCTACAGTTTAACTTCGACTCCGACAACAGATTTTTGAGAAACTTTGTCATGACAGGTTTATTTTTTGCCAGAAATCTGCTGAGAGGAAGGCGCCGAAGAAATATTTTTTTCATATTTCGTTTTGATGTCTGACCTGAGATACGAACCCGGGATTTATGTCTAATAAGCCAATACACTACCTACTAGACTACAGCGTCTTCATGTGTCGAAATTAACAACGTTTAAATGTCCGATACAGCTTCTGTGAGTGAAGTGCATCCAAAATATCAGTTTGTACATGATTGAATGTGACTCATGTTTACTTAAAACTCAAAAAATTGTTCAAAATTTATTGTTAAAATTTCGTGGTCCACTGTATGAACTGCTTTACTGTGAAAAATTAAATTTTGTTTACTCTTTTTCAAGATAAATTTTCGATAACGTCAGTAAAAACTGTGATACGGATTCTTTCCTTTACAGAGTCAGATTGCCTTTGAGTCAAAAGATGTGATTGTCAGAACACTCTATGATTTCTTTGCTCATAACACTTTTAATAACTTCAGACAGGATGGAAGAAATATGTTGGCTCCTCGTGTACATATTGTTGGTATCCAGATCAACCAATTCAGGCCAAAGATGTTGATAATCACTAACCAATAGTGTTCGCCGATGACAGCACTGGCCTGGCCGATTTCATGTTCAAAGAAATATGGACCGATGACGCCGATGAAACAAGTGGACCATGATATTTCAGAGAAACACATAGTGGAGATGCAAAAGCCTCGGCTATTGCTAGGTCTGCACAGTACTTTAAACAGTAACTAAGAAGGAGAGAGAGAGATCTCATGTTTAACAATTCCATCGATGTTTTCATATGATGTTTCCATATGATGTTTAGAATAAAATCGCGCCGTTTCAAAATAGAAACACCTTATAAAAAACGAAATAAATTAAAACAGAATAAATGAACAGGTCATTAGAATATCTGCAGAAAAATGTATGAGAAGAAGGGCTAGTGACGTGAGAGGTAGACGGAGAAAAAGAATAACCGGGCACATACCGATCAAAACAATTTACGTGATATTGCCCAATGGGGAAGACATTATGAAAGTGAAAACCTCTACTGACTGTAATGGAATTAACTTTAACAATAATATATATTTAGAAAATAATATCCCAGGTATTAATGTATATATTTTAAATAAAAAAATTTGTTGAATTAATCCCAATTCATATAAGGTTTCTATAAAATGTCAACTCCAACCCTCTTGCCTTGATAAACCTAGAAATATTTTCCGTTGTTGGTAAGGATAACACCTGGCCTGGTAACTAATAATTTTTTTTCAGGACTGTATTAACACCGCACAGGATACAGGTATGTAAAATATTCTGATGATTCGTTTTCCTTATTTTTTATTTTACTTTAGTAGCCTTACTTTATGAAGTGTACATAGCCTTTATATGAAACTTTATGTTTAAAATTCAAGTTGTTTGAACAAATCTAGCCAAAGTTTTTATTTATGAATTTAAACACGCATTCATTTATAAATCCTGCTCCTGCTTGTTTTTCAAAATATGCTAATAGATTTCGCTGAACATCAGAACCTGGTTAACCAATAAGTTATTAGTAGCATGTAGGCTTTCTCATCAAATTTAATTAATTTAGTCTTTCTAAATAAAACGGTCACCATAAAAATGAAATAAACTTTCTTGTCAAAAGTATTATTTTCTTTTTGTGTACGATTTTGGACCTTAAACAATTTACTCTCTTATTACAGAGGAAGTCGCCATAGTCTGGGGTAGTGAGTTGGTTTGTTGTGACGCCACGGTTCAAATTCCAGGTCAGGCATCTAAACGAAATATGAAAAAATTTCTCTGGCGACTTAATCTCAAAAGATTTCTGGCAAAAACTCTGAGAGTAAATAAAATTGCCATGAAAAGTTTCTCAAAAATCAATCGTTTCGAGTCGATTTTAAATTGTAGGTCCCGCCACTCGTGCGTAAAGTTAACTCATACAACAGAAGTGAAAAGTTAGGTCGTAATCATGACTGATTCTGCATTATGTTAGGTATGTATTACAGAGGATATAAACAGTAATTTTTAATTTACGACGAAAATCAAAATGAAATTATAATGGATTTAAAATATTATCTTTTTCCATTGTCTGGCCACCCAATTTATAATGGCCGATAGGGTAATGCCCACTAATGTATCAATTGGTCTTTACTAAATATGATTTTGTATTGTCGTCTTTGCAAATCCTATTTTTCAGCCTTTGTGCAGTGGACTCTCTTGCGAATTATTAATAGATTATCTTTATACTTCGTTATCGATGTGATAATTACTTTGTAATAGAATGAATCACACCTAATACGCTTGGTATTAAATAATTAAAAAATTACATTCAGATTGAGGATAATTATGGTTTTTTCCCCTTTTTTAATTTCTCATGGATATGTAAATGTATACGATTGCATAATTCATATTTAATTTTCAGTTGAAAATAAAGTATGTAAATGTTCCTCAGGGTGAAATGGGAACGCATCAAATTGATTTAGATACGTACATCCTACTTAAATATCTTGAAAGACAAGAGTAAACATTCCTGTACGTTGGTTTGCAAGTTTTTTGTATACCACATGTTGACTTGAGGAAAATGCGAAAAAAAAATAAAAATTAATATCCAACAAAAGAGCAAAGGGAATTACTCCTGTGGCTATTATTATATTTTTTACATTGTATTCCTGAAGCAGTAGTAACACATAGCGGAGTCATATGAAATGAATTCAACACGGATACCAGCAGTAAAGTGAAGTGAAAACTGTAGAAAGTAAATTTCAGGCTAACCGCATTACAGTAATCCTTCGATTTACGTCGCCTCGATTAACGTTGTTTCGATTTACGTCGTCAAATTTTTTGTTCCCTCTAACTTCAATTTGCGTCGTCATTCGATCTACGTCGCCTTTTTTTGGAACCAACTGCGACGTAAATCGAGGGATTACTGTATATCCAACAATGTGTTCAACTCGAAAAATATTCAAAAAAAAACTTGGGTTAATAATGAATCTAAATTGAACCAAAATAATATGCCACAAAGAATGTTCAGGTTTGAATCAAATAACAATTTTTTCCATCAAATTAATTTTAGGTTTAAATTTAATTTGTCCAAGTCTAGTGAATTGCATTTTTAAACAAACATTTTGTTCAGTTCGTTTTTAACTGGGGTTGTCCCATATTCATGCAGTGCATTGCGTTAGAATACGGGAAAGTAAGAATTTATTTTTCAGTGAATTGAATCACAATTTAAATACCGAATACGAAAATGGGCTCCAGCATTACAAATAATAATAACGTACACGTCGTGGCAAACAACGTGATATCGTGCTGCAATAAAAATAACCTACTAGAAATGTGGTATCCTCCTCGTCGTCTGACAAAGTGAAAATGTCATCGTTTTGGTTGACACTTAATTTACATCAAATGTATGTATGTACATACCATATATGACAAGAAAATGTGGGTGTTGAAGGTGTTTAAATACCAAAAGAAGACTGTGAAGATAATTGTAGGGGAAGAGGTATATTTACACACGCAAAAAAAACTTAAAACCTTTATTTCAAAGAAAAAAAGATACAGTGTATAAAGCATGTTGATATCCTGTTCTGCAAAATATTTGTATGTATGTTTAGTAATAATTTGTCGATAGAATTTCGAGTAACTTAAGCAAATGGAATACGTTTTCAGTAGTCGATAAGGGGAGAGACTTTACATCAATAAATGAAACAAAATCTTATAAATAAACGAACGATGACAGAACACTTGCCTAATATTAGCACCGTAATTTACAGTCGAATTTCGTGAGCGAATGAAATTTGTTTGGAATGAATTATGAAATATGGTCCGTTTTTATTAATTTCCTTTGATTCAAATATTTTAGTTCTGTTGACATTTCTAGTGAAAATATTTGTTGAATTTGAAATTATTTTTTCATGTCATCTGAGTGTTGATACCTGATTAAATCTGTTTTCCTGCGAAAAAGACCGAAATTGAAACATCGGAAAAACATCGAATTTGACCAAAATTGTACTTACACAGTGTTGAGTATATGTTCCTTTTACTCCTCTAGGGAGCACAGGGCCGCAACAAGTTGATTCCAATGAGCTCGATCATCAGCGGGATGTTTGAATTCGTTTCATTGTAGAAGTGGTTTGGAGAATTCGGCTGTGTAGTAGCGTTTCCAGGTGTGTGATCGTTCGATGCGCCTGCTTCCCTGGGGGGTTTCAGTCTATGGCTTTCTTCGTGATGTCATCTAATGGCTTACGAAGAATGTGTCCAAGCCATTCCCAATTGCGTCTCCTTATTTCTCTCTCTATTGGTTACTGGTGTGTATCTGACCAGAGTTGGGCGTTGGATATTACGCAAGCCCAGTAAACATGCAAGATCTACGCAGGCATTTGTTAACGACTGGGAATCACCCAGTGACATAGTCTACGTTTCCCAACCGTACAGTAATGTGGATTTAACGTTGGAATTGAAAATTTTAATTTTTGTGCGTCTCACATACAGTTAAGTTCTCAATAATATGCCAAAAGAACTCATGGGTTAAATGGGTTCTAGAGCAGTTGCCAACTGATATTAATTTTTTTTGTCGAAAAATCAGCTTCAGGGATGAAACTCATTTCTGGGCTTCTAGGATCATAGGATCAGAAATAGCCTCGCATTGGTGTGGATTTCGGGCTTGCATTGCCTTAGGTCTGTATATCTTTGAAAACGACATTGTCCAGGTCATCACTGTCAATAGCGAGCACTACTGATCAATGATACCGTCTTGTAGTTTCCACAGTGTGGTGCTATGTGCCACAAGAAAATTTGAGAGCATATTCATCTCAGGCAGAGGCGATTTGAAGTGGCCCTCGATATCATGCAATTTGACTGCAATGTACACAGCCACCATGACTGACTAAATGGCTTTGTTTAAATTATATTCTCGTTTCCTCATTGCGGCAGAGAGACAATTCGTTGAGCTTGAAATATTCGAATTTTTTTCTTAATACCCAACACTTCTGAATACAATATTTGCAATTGCAATATTTCCTTAGCAATTGAATCTTTTAGACAAAGTTTATGAAATAAAACCAAATTATTATTGAAGTGTGCACAGATGATGTACAGGAAACTGAATTTCTTCATCACAATGAAAAAAAAGAGATGCAGATTGTGCAGAGTATTGTTTTGGAGAACTGTAGACAAGACATGGGTATTATTTTAGAATATATTTTAGACAGTGTTACTGACCAAAAATCTTTATGTATTCCAAACGTATTCAATAAGACTGTCTTTCTTGCTGTTTTCAGATTTTAAGCATTATCCAAAAGTAAAGTATTGTCAGATATAAAAAGTCTTATTGAGCATTAGAAAATTACACTTTTCAATTATGTTTTTATTTCAGCCTGTAAATCATTTGTTAATCAAATGGATAGAAATGCATGAAATTTGAATGATATGCAGTTTATAAATTAAAAATATTTTTTTAATTTTATCTAAATGCAAAATATTTAATATAAGATCAAATTTCAGCTATTGAATATTTCTTTCAGTTTGTTTTCATACTCATAGTTTTCTTACCAAATAGGTTTAAGCCCCCTCTATTATAAAATACATACAGTGAACAGCAAAAGTCTTAGTACGGCAATATATTTTAGCAGTCTCATGAATTTTAGCCGAAAGTTTGTATAAAAAATTAATGTTTTAATGTTTATTTTATTAATTTATTTCTGCATTAATAGAAAACAAAAAAATTTTTAATGTTTTTCATAATTTTTTCCCCAAGGTCAAGCACTCCATTTAACCCATCTGGAATTGAATGTACAAGTTTTGTTTAGTGTTTTCTGGTGGCACCATGAGTAAGTTTTTCGGTTGACTTTTGTTTGAGGTTTAGCGATAATGTAACATTTCTTTCAAATAATCTCCTAAATACTCTCTTGAAATCATGTCGGGACTTTGTGCAAGAGTATTAGGCCTGTGGGGACTTTTGTTTGTCAAAATAAATTGCCGTACTAAGACTTCTGCTGTCCACTGTATATTGAAACTATCGCCTTTTTATTTCTTAATAGTAGAATTGAAGATAAATATACAATTTTTTCATTTAATTTTAGCCCCAATGTGTTTTTAGTAGTAATATAAAGGGTTTTGTCATTAAAAATGGTAGATTCGGCTGACATGACAACAAAATTTGGCAATTTGATCTAATTTTTAAGAATTTTCGTCTTAAGCTCATAATTTTAGAATTGAATATATTTGAAGATTTTACTTTGTTTTCTGGTACATCTCAAATATTAAATAGGTTTTCTTATTTTAACATTAAGCATTAAATGATGAGCAAATATTATTGGATAAGCACAAATCCTTACATAAAATGAAGGAAGTATACGAATAGTAATGATCCAGATTCTATTATTATTTGTTTTGGTTTTTTTCATAATAAGCCATTGGGTAATAAGTTGTACACTTAATTCTCTTTTTTGCATCTTTTTATGTTCTTATTTCGTTGTGTGATTGTGATATGTGACAGCATATGAGTCACAAACATATAATTCCTTATATACTCCAACCGAAGCATCCTTTATATGCTGAACTTCTAAGAAGATTTAAATCGAAGTGATAAGGAACGAAAAATCGAAACAACATAAAGATTACTGTACTGATAGTTCTTTTTTCTTCCCTAAGTAAAATTATAATAACAAAAGCTAACCGGAAGATTGGCCCAAGTTTTTATCATTTTTATTTTTTAGTCTTCTAAAGGAAAGTATGTATGTTTGAAATCAATTCTCCATGTTCAATACGTTTTAAAAAATTACCTTCTTATTTATTAATTCAAATTTAATAAACAAAATTGTGTGAAATGTAAAATAATAGCTTAGTTTTATACTACGTTCAGATATGCACATTTATTGCGTAAATCGCAATAGACGCCATTATTGAGCTCAATATTTTTATAAAGTTTCACTTAATTATTACGCGATAAATACGCAAATTGTTATTGTACACGAGAAAAGAAAAGAAGTTGTCTTTTTAATGTTCATAAACAGACTGACTTTATTAAAAAAACAGACCATCAACTAAGGCTATCAATAATATATTTACATATTATGTCTGTACAACAATAACAAAATAACTTCTCAATTTTAAAGCAACAAATATTAAAGAAATTTAAAAGAAATATCATACGACAATTCCGTTAGTTTTGGAACAAGAAATATGAGAAAAATAATAAGTACATAGAAAACCAAAAAAATAGCATTTGAATTCAAGGTCATTCATTGACTTATTAACATAAAGATATAAAGAAAAAAATGCATAAACAAAGTTCATCAACAGTTATAATATGGAGTAAAACTTAAAATACATCACTGGCATAAGTGTATCTAGTGAGCATATTACAATTAACCGAACACTTTCTGTTGATATTTGACAACTCATATGTCAACAACGACAAACAAAGCAAAAACAATGTTGCTGAAAAAAGCAACTGTTTTGTTTAACAGCTGTCAAATGAATATTAAATAAGCAGCTGAACTGCGTAACTATTATGCCTGAATACTTAAAATATTGTACTCAATTAACCGAATATTGACTCAATAAAAATGCAGTTGACTCAACAATTAAACTACTCATTGATTAAAAAGTTATTTAGAAAAATATTTGCATAACATATGGTGAAGAAAATTTCTGAAAAAAATTTAAATTAATTTAAAATTTGTAAAATATTCTCTTCAAGCTTTTCCTGTCAGAAATAAATTAAAAAAAGTTTAGCATTGTTGAACGTTTTCTCCCACCAACACAGAAAAAGTTTCGTTATACACACAAGATGAAAACTACTTTAACAATTCATCAAAATGTGTATATTTCAAGCGTCATAAAAGCGTCATGGTAACGTAATTTTTCAAAATTAAAAAGTTGTACAAAAATAAATTAAATAAATGAAATTAAAAATACCTACAGAGTGTTCTATTTAAAGAATAAATTTTCTCTTTGAGGCTCTTTATATCAACAGAGTGTATTTCTGGTATATACGAGTATGAATAGAACACGTAGAAAGTTAGTTAACCTGCTACCCTGAAATTTTCTGTAAGCTTTAGAGGATATCATAAGAATAGTAGTTATTTAATTATTGGTTTTTGGTTTATTAAGACTCCTAAATGCTTCTGATATTATGTTAGGCCTAGTGAACGTCTCATCATTAACAGCACCCATAATTACAGATTGCGTACGCAATCCAGAGTCAATAAATGACAATGAAACTTGAGTGTATTTAAGTTTGACCAGATTATATAATCCAATCCGGATCATATCTATAAGCCTATATGTCATATGTGAGGAAGTCAATAATATTAACTCCATACTAGTGAAAAGGACATGAATGAGAAATAGGAATGTCAACTGAAAATAGAAGAAAAATAGAAGCTTAAAATGGGATTACGTAAGAAGGGAAACTTACTCACTTACTTAATTGGTCATTACAACCCTTTATGCAAGATTGCGATTTAGCTTCTCATACCATCCACGTTATGTGTGTTAATTTTATCCATGAATGACGGAACCTACCATGGTTCTGTCATATTTTCGTTAAAACTTTATTTAGTCTCAGAGTTTTTGCCAGAAGAACTTGCCAGAGAGGAACTTGCCGATAGAAATATTTTTTTTCATAATTCGGTTTATTCGACATGTCCGGGGGTTAAATCACTGGCACGCGTCTAATAAGAAAACACACTTCTAACTGGACTGAGACGTCTTCTAAAACTTGATATAAATCAATAAAATTGCCTTCGGTTATTCAAAGCAGTTGTTACAGTTCGTTAAATTCCGTGAAATGCATCATTTAATGTTTTTTTTCCTTTAGTTTTGATAATAACAACTGAAGGCGATTCAAATTAAGTGTAAGAGAATTTACTTTTATTTACTATAACATTTCCGAAAGACATAAAGAAGATAACTCCGCTTTTATTCATTAACAATTTTTCTTCCAATGATGTAAGTTAATGCTAGGACAGGAAATCAATGAGAATTAACAACAGGAATTAATACATTTAGATCGCTTGTATGAAGTACCATATAGCATAGTAAGTAAAATGTCAAAGGAAATGGTTTGGAAATGGTATGTAGAATGATTTGTAGAATAAAAAACTTTCAAATCAAATCGAATAAGGGAAAAACATTAATTTTTTTGTTTATTTTCATTCATTTGTTATATATTTTTATTTTTATTTTTTGCAATAATTCTTTTATTTTTCAAATTATAAAGATACATCGTGTGGCTTTGTATAAAAATATTAATAAAACTGTTGTAGCTAGAAGTTAATCGGTCGGTTGCTTTCTTATGACTGACTTTTATTTATTCTTTCTTATTATCTATTTGCATACATAGGTTACCATAACTAATACAATGTATTGATATATACATATGTATTTGGTATGCATTTTTATATGTAATTATGACATCTCTCTCCCCTCGATCTTAGGTAATATAGTTCATTTATTTTCAATACAATTCAATTAATAATTGGGATACGAGATTTATCATGATCAAATATAAATTGCAATGAGATCCATTATTTAATAAATTCAAGGTTTAATCTAACAATTTCTAAGGTTTTTTTTATTCTATTTGAACGACGAACATTCGATTATCCAACTAAATCTTGAGAATTAGAAGTTGCAGGATTGCATTCTTCAGCTTCCTCTATAACAGTTGGTATAGTGGGTTCCACTTCAATTACATCAGGAGTTGACGTAGTAATTACAGTTGAATGTCGTCTTACCGGTGGTGTGTTGGAGTTTTGGTGGGGATGATTAAGGACAACTTCGAACATTAGTTGAATTTTCTGCTGCGCTTTCTTGTTCTTTGACAGACGGTTCGCCAATCATTTCCCCAACCTTACGCATCTGGTCTACATGCCTCTTCCATATTCCACCATCATCCAGTTTCACATTATAGTGTAATTCGCCTAATTGATCATCTATGACGCCAAAGGCCACTTTTGCTTGTGTAAGTAGTCACGTACAGCCACTTTTTCACCCACAAAAAATGTTCTTGTTGTTGTAGTATAACTGGTGTTCGAGTTTTGGGGTAAAAGTCGGTCTAAACGAGAGTTTATCTGGCGACCAAACATTGCCATTGCAGGAGAACTACCTGTAGCTGGATGAATTTAACGTCTATACGCCAACAAAATTTTTCATAATTCCAGATGTAGGGTGTTTGCGGTACAACTTGCTGCTAACAATTTGTTTTTTATAGTTTGTACATAACGCTCGGCTTGGCCATTGGTAGCAGGATGATACGGAGCTCCTTGTTTATGCACAATTCCATTTGCTTAAAGAAAATTTTTAAATTCCGGAGAATCGAACTGCCTTCCATGATCACTGACGAATATTTTTGGTATACCAAATGTTGCAAATATTTCCCTGCATTTTTGAATTGTTGTGTCTGTGGTCATATTTGAGACAATGTGTTCTTCAGGCCACTTGCTGTAAGCATCGACTAAAACAAACAGATACTTCCCCAAAACAGGACCGGCATAGTCAACATGAATTCGTTCAAATGGTTTGCTATGAGTTCCCCATCGACGTATTGGAAGCACTTTATTTGGGTCCGGGCGTGTTGATTGACAAGCAAAACAATTGTTGACTAAATTTTCTATGTCTTTATCTAAGTTATTCCACCATACATACAATGCTCTTGCAAGACTTTTCATTCTCGAAATACCAAAATGTGCTGTATGTAGTTCTTCCAGGATGTTTTAACTCAAGGCTTTTGGAATATAAACACGCTTGCCTCTTAACAAACAACCTTCATGTATGGTGAATTTATCTTGCGAAATACCAAAGCGATTTTTGCTATCACATTTTCGAACATACTTTAAACATTCGAGTAAAGTTTTGATTTCCACATCGGACTTAGTTTCTGCCTTCAGGTCGCACGCCGTTACTGGTAAACTTTCAATTATTTTTTCTTCAATTGCGTAAACTCTTCGGTGAATGTATACATTTCGGCATTAGGTAATCGTGACAATGCATCGGCGTTTGCATTTTCATTAGATCTTTTACATTTTATGGTGTAATCGAACTGTTCCAAGAATAAAGCATAGTGTTGCATACGTGTGGAAGAGGGAGCAAATATTTGCGATATCGCCCGATTATCTGTAACGAGAGTAAACCTTCTTCCGTATAGATATTGGTAAAACTTACGGATTCCAAAAATGACTGCATACGCCTCCTTATCAATTTGAGAATAGCGTTGTTGTGTTTTGTTAAGTGTTTGCGACGCAAACTGTATCGGCCTTTCGGAACCGTCGTCATAGACATGACTCAAAACAGCTCCTACCCCTATAGGGCTATCATCCACGGCGGGAACTACGGGCCTTTTAGGGTCATAATGTGCGAGGATTGTGTCTGACTGCATTTGTTTTTTAATTTCGTTAAACGCCTTGACACACTTTTCATCAAAAATAAATGGCACATCATTTTGCAATTAGCGATTCAATGGATAGACTATGTCGCTTAAATTTTTAACGAAACGATCATAGTAGCTAATAAGACCCATGAACGCTCTCACATCAGCTTTACATTCAGGTGCTTTCTTTTTTTTAATTGCATCAATTTTGGTTCGCATACGTTGGATACCGTGTTTGTTTATTACGTATCCACAATATGTTATAGAGTCCTTCATAAACTCTGACTTTTCTAAGTTCACTCTCATGTTATATATCTCCAGACGCTCTAAAACTCGATTAATTCGTTGTATGTGGTTGGCATCATCAGACGCCGTAATTTGGATATCATCTAAAAAAAACTGAAACACCCAGTATGTCACATAGCAGCTGCTCCATTAAACGTTGCCGCTTAGCGGGCGCACTCGCCATACCGAATGTTAAACGAGTTGGTTGATATAAACCCTTGTAGGTGCTCAATGTTAGCAAATGTTGATCACTTGGATGCTCTTCCAATTGTAAATACGCCTTTGAATGGTCAATTTTGGTAAATTTATCGCCACCAGCCATTTTGCTGAATAGCTCATCAATTGTTGGCAAGGGGTGTTCATCAATAAGCAGCACGAGGTTAAGTGTTATCTTGTAATCGCCGTTCTTTTTTGGTACGACCACTATTGGCGTTGCCCACTCGCTGGTTTCCACCTTAACCAACAATCCCTCAGCCACCTGTTTTTCTAGCTGCTTCTCCACAGCTTACATCAATGGAAAAGGCACACGTCTTTCTTTTATAAACTTTGGTGTTGCGTTTGGTTTGACATACAGTATCGGACAAAACCTAAGCACCCCCTCAGTACATTTTTTTTAAATTATTATTTTTTTTTCAATAGTTTTTTTCTTTACCTTTAATTGGAGGTGCTTTAGTTTTGTCCGCTTATATTTTCGACATAAAATGTATTTTGAATCATAACTTTTTTTTTATTGAATTCTGAATACCTTAAGTTTGTGTTTTTCAATAATAAGGATATAAATAAATAAGAAAATAAAAAAAATTAATAATAACTTTGTTTTCTTAAAAAAATAATCATTTTAAAAAAATGTACTGAGGGGGTGCTTAGGTTTTGTCCGATACTGTATTTCTTTCTATTATCATCAAATCCGGCAGAGATATTTGTATTTAAGTTACTACCTAAAAATGAAATTGTTGTAATATCCCAGTAATTTTGTATTAAAATTATAAAAACTGATGTTAAATTAAAACGCAGAATAGGTTAATTCACCTATAAATGATCCTTCTTGAATTTAACCTTATTCCCAGAAGATTTTGAATATAAATATGTGGGATGCGAGTCAAATCGAACCACTGCATAGAACAAAAATAAAGTATATTGTCCGTCCGTTCGTTTAGATCTCCTACTCGTCGAATGCTTGGATCTCTTACTCGTTGGTAGCAATATAGCAGTCCTGCTCTAACCCACACTAACTAAGAACGACCAAGAAACGTACAAGCGTCCATCTCAAGAAATCAAGCCATCGGACTATGGAAATTTCCACAGACAACGGACGAATGACGAGTAGACGATCAGCTATAAAAGACGGACTTTTCGTCTATAGGAGTCAGTTGCAAAGTAGATCGCGATACAATAAGAAGTAATATTATTTAAGTTTAACATTTTTTGTACTTAATTTAAGAAATAAAATGAATTAATAAAATCATCGTTTTATTTGAATTGAAATAATAAAAACAAATTCCTACATATATGTATGTATATCATACAGCAACCACATCATCGACATCACGTTCGAGGCCTTCATCATTAAATCGATTGATTTGGTAAGTCTGAGCGAACAAAGCATATTTAGTTGTTAAAACATTCTCGTTTAGAACGGTTAGGCTCAGAATGCACAACAACACGCGCCAAATGTTTACAGAATGCGTCCTCTTCAAATAGCCAAAGAAGATTAATTTAAGCTGAACAATATATACGCATGTTGGAACGTGTATCTGATCACTGATTTATCGCTGATGTTGTGATGAGGCAAGCATTTTTTGCCTGTAATAAAACAATGTATACCTGAAGGTCTTTAAAATAAATTTGAAAAAACTTACAAAAGAATGAGATTTTTTTCTAAAAAATAGTGGTTTTGGAACAAAAATTAAATTAAGAAAAAAATTAAAAAACATCAATTCTAATAGAATTCAAAACTGGAGTATAATTAATTTTAATAAATAAAATAAATTAAAACGATATTTAATAAAACAAAGAAGAACATCAAAGGAAATGGTTTGGAAATGGTATGTAGAATGATTTGTAGAATAAAAAACTTTCAAATCAAATCGAATAAGGGAAAAACATTAATTTTTTTGTTTATTTTCATTCATTTGTTATATATTTTTATTTTTATTTTTTGCAATAATTCTTTTATTTTTCAAATTATAAAGATACATCGTGTGGCTTTGTATAAAAATATTAATAAAACTGTTGTAGCTAGAAGTTAATCGGTCGGTTGCTTTCTTATGACTGACTTTTATTTATTCTTTCTTATTATCTATTTGCATACATAGGTTACCATAACTAATACAATGTATTGATATATACATATGTATTTGGTATGCATTTTTATATGTAATTATGACATCTCTCTCCCCTCGATCTTAGGTAATATAGTTCATTTATTTTCAATACAATTCAATTAATAATTGGGATACGAGATTTATCATGATCAAATATAAATTGCAATGAGATCCATTATTTAATAAATTCAAGGTTTAATCTAACAATTTCTAAGGTTTTTTTTATTCTATTTGAACGACGAACATTCGATTATCCAACTAAATCTTGAGAATTAGAAGTTGCAGGATTGCATTCTTCAGCTTCCTCTATAACAGTTGGTATAGTGGGTTCCACTTCAATTACATCAGGAGTTGACGTAGTAATTACAGTTGAATGTCGTCTTACCGGTGGTGTGTTGGAGTTTTGGTGGGGATGATTAAGGACAACTTCGAACATTAGTTGAATTTTCTGCTGCGCTTTCTTGTTCTTTGACAGACGGTTCGCCAATCATTTCCCCAACCTTACGCATCTGGTCTACATGCCTCTTCCATATTCCACCATCATCCAGTTTCACATTATAGTGTAATTCGCCTAATTGATCATCTATGACGCCAAAGGCCACTTTTGCTTGTGTAAGTAGTCACGTACAGCCACTTTTTCACCCACAAAAAATGTTCTTGTTGTTGTAGTATAACTGGTGTTCGAGTTTTGGGGTAAAAGTCGGTC
This sequence comes from Sarcophaga carnaria, assembly GCA_958299815.1. Lineage (NCBI taxonomy): Eukaryota > Metazoa > Arthropoda > Insecta > Diptera > Sarcophagidae > Sarcophaga > Sarcophaga carnaria. The sequence goes on along the minus strand of OY283149.1, from coordinate 67,719,568 downwards.
TAAACGAGAGTTTATCTGGCGACCAAACATTGCCATTGCAGGAGAACTACCTGTAGCTGGATGAATTTAACGTCTATACGCCAACAAAATTTTTCATAATTCCAGATGTAGGGTGTTTGCGGTACAACTTGCTGCTAACAATTTGTTTTTTATAGTTTGTACATAACGCTCGGCTTGGCCATTGGTAGCAGGATGATACGGAGCTCCTTGTTTATGCACAATTCCATTTGCTTAAAGAAAATTTTTAAATTCCGGAGAATCGAACTGCCTTCCATGATCACTGACGAATATTTTTGGTATACCAAATGTTGCAAATATTTCCCTACATTTTTGAATTGTTGTGTCTGTGGTCATATTTGAGACAATGTGTTCTTCAGGCCACTTGCTGTAAGCATCGACTAAAACAAACAGATACTTCCCCAAAACAGGACCGGCATAGTCAACATGAATTCGTTCAAATGGTTTGCTATGAGTTCCCCATCGACGTATTGGAAGCACTTTATTTGGGTCCGGGCGTGTTGATTGACAAGCAAAACAATTGTTGACTAAATTTTCTATGTCTTTATCTAAGTTATTCCACCATACATACAATGCTCTTGCAAGACTTTTCATTCTCGAAATACCAAAATGTGCTGTATGTAGTTCTTCCAGGATGTTTTAACTCAAGGCTTTTGGAATATAAACACGCTTGCCTCTTAACAAACAACCTTCATGTATGGTGAATTTATCTTGCGAAATACCAAAGCGATTTTTGCTATCACATTTTCGAACATACTTTAAACATTCGAGTAAAGTTTTGATTTCCACATCGGACTTAGTTTCTGCCTTCAGGTCGCACGCCGTTACTGGTAAACTTTCAATTATTTTTTCTTCAATTGCGTAAACTCTTCGGTGAATGTATACATTTCGGCATTAGGTAATCGTGACAATGCATCGGCGTTTGCATTTTCATTAGATCTTTTACATTTTATGGTGTAATCGAACTGTTCCAAGAATAAAGCATAGTGTTGCATACGTGTGGAAGAGGGAGCAAATATTTGCGATATCGCCCGATTATCTGTAACGAGAGTAAACCTTCTTCCGTATAGATATTGGTAAAACTTACGGATTCCAAAAATGACTGCATACGCCTCCTTATCAATTTGAGAATAGCGTTGTTGTGTTTTGTTAAGTGTTTGCGACGCAAACTGTATCGGCCTTTCGGAACCGTCGTCATAGACATGACTCAAAACAGCTCCTACCCCTATAGGGCTATCATCCACGGCGGGAACTACGGGCCTTTTAGGGTCATAATGTGCGAGGATTGTGTCTGACTGCATTTGTTTTTTAATTTCGTTAAACGCCTTGACACACTTTTCATCAAAAATAAATGGCACATCATTTTGCAATTAGCGATTCAATGGATAGACTATGTCGCTTAAATTTTTAACGAAACGATCATAGTAGCTAATAAGACCCATGAACGCTCTCACATCAGCTTTACATTCAGGTGCTTTCTTTTTTTTAATTGCATCAATTTTGGTTCGCATACGTTGGATACCGTGTTTGTTTATTACGTATCCACAATATGTTATAGAGTCCTTCATAAACTCTGACTTTTCTAAGTTCACTCTCATGTTATATATCTCCAGACGCTCTAAAACTCGATTAATTCGTTGTATGTGGTTGGCATCATCAGACGCCGTAATTTGGATATCATCTAAAAAAAACTGAAACACCCAGTATGTCACATAGCAGCTGCTCCATTAAACGTTGCCGCTTAGCGGGCGCACTCGCCATACCGAATGTTAAACGAGTTGGTTGATATAAACCCTTGTAGGTGCTCAATGTTAGCAAATGTTGATCACTTGGATGCTCTTCCAATTGTAAATACGCCTTTGAATGGTCAATTTTGGTAAATTTATCGCCACCAGCCATTTTGCTGAATAGCTCATCAATTGTTGGCAAGGGGTGTTCATCAATAAGCAGCACGAGGTTAAGTGTTATCTTGTAATCGCCGTTCTTTTTTGGTACGACCACTATTGGCGTTGCCCACTCGCTGGTTTCCACCTTAACCAACAATCCCTCAGCCACCTGTTTTTCTAGCTGCTTCTCCACAGCTTACATCAATGGAAAAGGCACACGTCTTTCTTTTATAAACTTTGGTGTTGCGTTTGGTTTGACATACAGTATCGGACAAAACCTAAGCACCCCCTCAGTACATTTTTTTTAAATTATTATTTTTTTTCAATAGTTTTTTTCTTTACCTTTAATTGGAGGTGCTTTAGTTTTGTCCGCTTATATTTTCGACATAAAATGTATTTTGAATCATAACTTTTTTTTATTGAATTCTGAATACCTTAAGTTTGTGTTTTTCAATAATAAGGATATAAATAAATAAGAAAATAAAAAAAATTAATAATAACTTTGTTTTCTTAAAAAAATAATCATTTTAAAAAAATGTACTGAGGGGGTGCTTAGGTTTTGTCCGATACTGTATTTCTTTCTATTATCATCAAATCCGGCAGAGATATTTGTATTTAAGTTACTACCTAAAAATGAAATTGTTGTAATATCCCAGTAATTTTGTATTAAAATTATAAAAACTGATGTTAAATTAAAACGCAGAATAGGTTAATTCACCTATAAATGATCCTTCTTGAATTTAACCTTATTCCCAGAAGATTTTGAATATAAATATGTGGGATGCGAGTCAAATCGAACCACTGCATAGAACAAAAATAAAGTATATTGTCCGTCCGTTCGTTTAGATCTCCTACTCGTCGAATGCTTGGATCTCTTACTCGTTGGTAGCAATATAGCAGTCCTGCTCTAACCCACACTAACTAAGAACGACCAAGAAACGTACAAGCGTCCATCTCAAGAAATCAAGCCATCGGACTATGGAAATTTCCACAGACAACGGACGAATGACGAGTAGACGATCAGCTATAAAAGACGGACTTTTCGTCTATAGGAGTCAGTTGCAAAGTAGATCGCGATACAATAAGAAGTAATATTATTTAAGTTTAACATTTTTTGTACTTAATTTAAGAAATAAAATGAATTAATAAAATCATCGTTTTATTTGAATTGAAATAATAAAAACAAATTCCTACATATATGTATGTATATCATACAGCAACCACATCATCAACATCATGTTCGACGCCTTCATCATTAAATCGATTGATTTGGTAAGTCTATAATGATCTTTAATTTCAATTATTTAAGTTAACTTAATAAAAGCTAAAAGAAACCACAACCAATTAGATCGTTAGCATAATTTTTCTTTTGTCACACTGTGCGTTTACATATGTTTGCTATGTTATGTTCTATTTGAATAACATTATTGTCTTTGTCCAATTCCAAATTGTTCCTATAATGCTTGCGATCGTATCTTTTGAATTTCTTTTGGTTTTTCATTATTTTACATTTACAATATTAACCTATTGAGGTTCGGCATAAATATTAAAGTCATAAATGTCACAATAAGAATTAATTGAGCAGTGTTATTGACATTGCTTCGGCGCTGCCATATTTTTGAAAAAGTTAACTTTATTTTATCTGTAGGTTGTAATAACGAAACGAAGTTAAAGGTGACTTTAAAGTTCACTTTAGCTAAAGTTACCTTTAACTAAACCCAACTTTAACCGCAAGTTGTAAAAATGGTCCTTAATACATCGTCGTCAGTGTAAGCAGTATAGTGTGTATATTGTTAAACTGTATGTAAATAGACGAACATTTCGAAAAAACTCAATAAGAAATAGAACGACAATCTCGTTTCATGGACAAGTCAACAAGCATGGAAACCACCACAATACACAAAATCTCTTCTGATATGAGATGATGAAACAATTTCATTACAATTAAATTTTAAATTAATGTCTGAGTAAGATATACAGAATATTCTGTGCACCATCTCATGTAACAGCAACTTGCTATCAAGCGGAATCTTCAAGGCAATTATTATGCTTGCATGTGTTTATTGAGGAGCAAAGGTCTATCCAGGTCAACAATATAGCAGAGCTAGTTGAAACGCGGACAATAAACATTATATTTTTGAATAATCGTTAATTATTTGTGGTGCTATAACCTTCACCTCTGAAGTAACACACAGGAATGTGAAATTAAATAAATTCATGAGAATGATTTTTAGTTCCGGATTTCATTGTTTTCTTCTTGTAATATTTTGTTTCAGTTTAATTTATGTTCTTCTTTGTTTTATTAAATATCGTTTTAATTTATTTTATTTATTAAAATTAATTATACTCCAGTTTTGAATTCTATTAGAATTGATGTTTTTTAATTTTTTTCTTAATTTAATTTTTGTTCCAAAACCACTATTTTTTAGAAAAAAATATCATTCTTTTGTAAGTTTTTTCAAATTTATTTTAAAGACCTTCAGGTATACATTGTTTTATTACAGGCAAAAAATGCTTGCCTCATCACAACATCAGCGATAAATCAGTGATCAGATACACGTTCCAACATGCGTATATATTGTTCAGCTTAAATTAATCTTCTTTGGCTATTTGAAGAGGACGCATTCTGTAAACATTTGGCGCGTGTTGTTGTGCATTCTGAGCCTAACCGTTCTAAACGAGAATGTTTTAACAACTAAATATGCTTTGTTCGCTCAGACTTACCAAATCAATCGATTTAATGCTGAAGGCCTCGAACGTGATGTCGATGATGTGGTTGCTGTATGATATACATACATATATGTAGGAATTTGTTTTTATTATTTCAATTCAAATAAAACGATGATTTTATTAATTCATTTTATTTCTTAAATTAAGTACAAAAAATGTTAAACTTAAATAATATTACTTCTTATTGTATCGCGATCTACTTTGCAACTGACTCCCATAGACGAAAAGTCCGTCTTTTATAGCTGATCGTCTACTCGTCATTCGTCCGTTGTCTGTGGAAATTTCCCTAGTCCCATGGCTTGATTTCTTGAGGTGGACGCTTCTACGTTTCTTGGTCGTTCTTAGTTAGTGTGGGTTAGAGCAGGACAGCTATATTGTTACCAACGAGTAAGAGATCCAAGCATTCGACGAGTAAGAGATCTAAACGAACGGACGGACAATATACTTTATTTTTGTTCTATGCAGTGGTTCGATTTGATTCGCATCTCACATATATATAATCAAAATCTTCTGGGAATAAGGTTAAATTCAAGAAGGATCATTTATAGGTTAATTCATGTTCTACGTTTTAATTTATCATTAGTTTTTATAATTTTAATAGAATATTACTGGGATATTACAACAATTTCATTTTTAGGTAGTAACTTAAATACAAATATCTCTGCCGGATTTGATGATAATAGAAAGAAATATATATGATTTTAGTTTGACATAATAAAAATTTGGAAATTTCTCTTTTAAATTATTTCTTTCATAGTTATTTTGAGTTAAACATTTTTTTTTCTTATTAAACTTATTATTCAAATTGTCATATGTAAAATTGAAATCAAACTTTCTGACATTTCTTTTCTAGTTTACATTAATTTACAAAAATGAATATAATATGTACATGCGTTTTGCTTAGGTTTCAAAAATTAATTCCGTAATTTAATTCATTTGAGAATTCATTTGTAACAAAGATTAAGAAACGGAAAAATTTGAATATTTAATTAAAGTTGTTTAATATACACATAGAACTGTAATGAAATTATGGTTTCTTGAAGGAACGCTCGTACAGTCGGTTGATGACGGTTGATGATTGGGATACTAAGGGATTACGTCAGGTCAAATCCTCATGGTCCACCTTCCTCTATTTTCCCTCGTTATGGAACACTTCTTGCGTTTCATGTCAATGCCAATCGCCAAGGGAAATTTATTTCGTGACTATTTTTTTTCAGTTGCTTTTTATTTTATTCAATTTTATTATTTAACACACAACAAAATAAAAACGTCACTTAACACAAATTAACTTGTGTCACATTTTACTAAAAGCTTGATAATTCCGATGTTCAAGATGTGAACACTTTGACGTTCAAAAGCAAAAGAGATCGATTAAGAACGCGTTATCACCCACGTTAAGTGCTTCTAGATCATTCTATTATATTAATAGGAATAGACCCGCATTTTCGAAAATAACTGTAAATAGTGACATTTGAAGCTACCATTCCATTATGTGAGATTTCAATGATTTGCAATATGGCAACCCCAATCTTATTTTCTGTTTATTCTATTTGGTTCTTTTTCTAAATGGTATTTAGTACATTATAAAGTAAGTGTGGTGAGAAAGATTATATTTATATGTAGATACCTAACCCATTTTGAACCAACAAAAAAAATCAGAGTAACCCATTATTTCTATGCTTTGTCAGGAGAATGTATATTTATGAAAATGAAATAATTTAGAAATCAAAACGACCATTACAGGAGATTCGACCCTAATATTGGTAAAATACTTTGTATTCATACAATTCATCTTTATCTTTTTACTTACAGTATTAAAAATGTACAGTATAATGATGAACACCAATTCTTGGGTACCTGAATTGGACTTCAATTACATATACAAAGGCATTTGTGCAATTTCAGGTGTATGTGTGTCGACCATTCCATCACTGATAACAGCGAGCACTATAGGTTGATGATTACCAAGTTTTTTGACATGAATTGGATCATAGAACGGTTTGTGATTTCAATAACACGACGCTACGTACGTGTAGCACGTAGCAATTTGAGGGCGTGATCACTACACCAACGGCATTCATTTATAAACTATTTTGATTGCATCCTGAAGTACTGATGGCGCAATAATTTTTAAAGTTTTTTCTTATCAAATTCACAAGTCATTAATCTTGTACTAAAAAAATTAAATATTACTTGTCTAATACTATGTTCAGGCATGAATTTTAATCGAGTCAATATTCGTTTAATTTACAAAATTATTTTAATTGTTCAGGCATACGCAAATCAGCTTATTCAATAATCATTTGGCAGCTGGAAAACAACAACATTTTTTTTATTTATTTTTATAACAATTCATAAATTTAACACTAAACCTACCGTGACAGGAAATATTACTCATTTAAGATTTGTTTTATTAGAATTTCTTAAATATAAAATTATAACACCGCTATTTGCCTCTACGACTTCTATTAAAGAATACATCGACTATATTTTTGAAGATTTACTCCTTTCTTGTATTTTTTTTTTACTGAGGAATGCATGTTATCTGCCCTGACTACTGCAGGAAGTTATCTGCCCTGAGCACTGTGGTTCTGTATCTTGATTTGCATATTTTGTGATATAAAACCACTGTTTTGGACATTTTTGTCATAGCTTGGTATTATTCGGTATATTGTTATAGTCCTCATCCCCAAAATTTCGAAACATTCAAAATATTTTAAATCATTGGAAATTTTAAATAATAACTATATAGTAGAAAGAGAATGTAATAGGAATAGAAATACAAGAAGTATCGATAGATTTAGTATTTAATATAAATAAACATACCTTCCACCTCACTCGACATTTTTATTTAACGTTGTTGATATTTGTATTGTCAAATATCAACAAAATTTGTTCGCATAAGTTGTAACGTTCTCACAGAACATACTTATGACAGTGCTGCATTTTAAGTTTTACTCAATATTATAACAATTTGCGTATTTATTGCGCAATTATTAATTGCAACTTTATATGAAATATTGAGCTTAATAATGGCGTTTATTACGATTTACGCAATAAAGGTGCATATCTGAACACCGTATTATTATTATAATAAAGACAAAACTAAATTAAGAAAAAAATTTGTTACTTATTTCTACAAAATATTTCTTTCAGCCGGCTAATGATAGCACACATAATTCAGCGTCGACAAATATCTGTACACTGCAAAGACAATTGATATCATGTGATATACATAAAATTACAGCAGGCTCTAATATAAATTTGGACTGCTGTTATGTTTTTTTTTACACAATCAATGTTTTAAAGGCATGACATGCAGCTGTTTAATAATGCAAAAGATGACATTTATAGTGTGAAAAACATGTCGTGTAAGAGTGCCTTTAAGAGCAATACTACACAATAAATTAATTGTTGTATAAAATTTATTAATGAAAGTAATGAAAAGCCGCGGAATCCGTTAAATTAAATTGTTTCCTCAGTTGTGCGACTAAGAAATAATATGAGTTCCAGCATTGTTAACAACCCCAAGCTCATTAACAATTTCCTGCCAAGATTCGACCACATTTGAATATTTAATTAGACATTCTACTGGGTTTAATTAAATCTAATAATAGAGAATTAGCAACTAATTTTGTGTAAATAATCTATTTTCTAAAATAAATTGTTATCATTGGCACGATTATTTTGTAAATTGAATTTGCACATGTCTAGCGGACGTGATCAAAGAAGTAAAGTTCGTAGATTTGTTTTATTTATTATTATTTAAATCGATTTGCATTGCAATTGACAGAATAATATTTGTAATCAAATAAATCTTTGATTTAAATTTCTCGTAAGTCATGAAGCGTAACAACAAAGTAAACGCTTCTGATACAAACTTCTAAGCGAGATATTTATCTGTCAATTACACTACAAACCAATTTAAATCAAAATCTACGAACATCACTTCATTGATTTTTCCCGCCAGGCATATATCCTGTGCAAGTAACTGGACATGTTTAATTTAATTTACAGAAAATAAACTCATTTGTATTTTGCTATTGAAATCAATATTTTGGAAACTTATGAGATTAATAGGAAACAAGTTTGTTATGATTTCGTTCAAAATCGATATACAATACATTTCGATGGGAATTTAGTTTAATTTGAAACCACTTTAGATAAGTACTTATTTTTTCTCTGTTTGCTAAGTACACATTTCGAGTCATTTCCACTGCGTTAAAAATTTTTGTCAAAAACACTAAAAATAAATGTTCTGAGACATTCTTGGTTTGATCAATGTATTGACGTTACAGTAGACATATTTAATGGTACGCTGTACATAATCTTACATAATTGGTCATTACAAACCTATAGTTAAATTACGACCTAGCTTCTCACACCCCTTATGTTGTGTGTGTTAACTTTGTACACGAGTGGTAAGACCAACAGTTTAAAGTCGACTCCGAACGAGAGATTTTTGAGAAACTTTTCATGGCAATTTTATTTACTCTCCAAGTTTTTGCCAAAAATCTGCTGAGAGAAAGTCGACGAAGAAATATTTTTTCATATATCCTTTCGTTGGAGATGTCTGACCTGGAGTTTGAACCGTGGCTTCACGTCTAATAATCCAACACACGACCTACTAGGCTATAGAGAATATTACGGATGCGTAAATATGTATGTCACTCAAAAGTTAAAAATGTTTCGAAATAAAAAATATCAGAATAGTATTTTACAAACCGAGCAATAAACACAGTAACAAATACATTAGAAATCCTTTGCTAAATTACAAACACTATTACTTTTATAATCTCATTAGTATTTTTAATCGGTTATCCATTTTTGGTTTCGAAAGCGAACTTAAATGATTCATTATGATTCCTCAACCATGCCATTGTATACGAAAGGTAATTTAAATAGCCGACTTCGGATTTGTTGCAGCAGTTGATCTTTCTGAGATAGTTTCAACCATATATGTGCACTTTTCTGGCGATATCTCGGCTACAATGATGTTCAAACGATCCAAAGCTAGGAGATTAACCGTGCAAACACGGCTTTATCTTGGTTAACATCGTCAAAATGTAAAATTACTTTCTCATTCAATTTTGTGAAATTCATGGCACATCAGCCCACTGCTGTCCAGTTCCTAATCTTCAACTAGAGACTAAAGAACTTGAATATTATACCCGCACAGTGATCTGAAATGGTAGTAATTCTGTTTCATGGTTTTTTCGAAAAAATAAAATACGACCAAAGATTCCTTTAAACCATATTATGCTTCAAACAATACCATATCCATTCTACAATCACTTCTGGGTTCTTCGTGCTACATACATATGTATGTATGTGCCAATTTTGCTTGTTGCCTGTATTTTCAAATATCTAAAGATTTTTTGCCACTGTTCGTTTATTCCCATGGTACTAACCTTATATTGGATAAACTGTAGTCATACGTAATGAAATCTCCAATACTTAATATTGGAATACTTAAGATAGAGAATATTTCCAATCAGAACTGCTTTATTACCCTCTACCGCGAATTCGTTCGAAATTGGTTTCTGCCGCTCTTTAGTTATCGTATTTTCAAATAGAGTAGCAAATCTGATTGTATCAAACTGTTTCCCACGTATTATGCCTCCAGCGTGGCAAACATACATACATATGTACATTCATGAACATGAAATAAAATGTTTGTTTATTTTTTTTTTTTTTGATATTACAAGCCCATGTTTCTTTGCAAAAGAGCGAGAATGTAACTCATTTACAAGAAGAAAAAAAATTAGAAAAAATTACACAACAAAAGTCCTGTCATTCACAAGGAAACATAAAGAGAGTGACCCTTTAATAATACACATTGTTGGAGTAGAAAGCAAACTTTTAATTAATTTGTTTATTAACACGACAAGACTTTTTGCTATTGGATCCTCAATCCACAGCTGCAACTCTAGCAAAAGAAACAATGTGCTTCTAACTGCTAGACTAGGGTAACTTTAAATTAATTTTTAATTATTGATTGTTCTAGAATCCATAAACCCCAAAAAATACGACTTTTTGTCATATTATGCTTCTATATTGATCCAATAGAGAGGTCAAAGTTAAAGTTAAAATTCCAAACTCAATTATTATTAACTGATCTTTAAAGTTACTGTAATCGAAGAAAAAACTACACAAATAAGTCGTAAAGGATTGTGCTCAATATGTTAAACAAATTGGAAGACAAACAATAACACAAAAAACGTAGATTGTATGACACCAGGACTACACAAACAACAACATGAGAAACGTACATTCACAAGAAGAAATAAACCTTAGAAATACAACAACAACTCTATATGGAAAGGTCGTGGAGTTGCCGGACTTGAAATAAGGCGGTATAAATAGAACAAACAACAAGGCTGTCTTTAATTAATGACTCGTGAGTCGTCGTCAGTAGTAGAATGAAAGTTTTAATAAAAAGTGCGAGCATAACTACGTGGAGAAACAGGAACACCAGAACAAAGTACACATCTCATTTGTTCCTGCATCAGTGATGAATTGAAAACCAGTTATGATCGTGCCAACTAGTTTTATTGAGCAGACTGAAACAAAAGAAGAGATTATCTATTGATTTGCACACTTATTGAGGTGTATCCTACAAAGCAATCGGAAAGTTAGATTACCTGGTCTTCAGGACTAAATCAATAGAAAAACGGCCAAATTACAACAATAACAATAATGTGTCTTTTCAGGACAAAATTAATAAAACAAAATCAATAAAAAAATATGAAACAATATGCGTATGTATGTATGTATGTATATATAATACTTAGTATATTTAATTTAATTTAAAAATTTTCAACTGTATTTGAATATACATAGTTTCGATTATAGATTATGTTAAATTATCAACCGATCGTAAAAAACATGATCGTGTAGGGTACAGTTGTAATTTTAATTTAAAAAATATTGCACTAATGGGTTAGTGGATGAAATTCCCTGGCCACTCTCCTTTTCTAATTTCATCACTTATTAATTATGAATAAAAATGATGTGATTAATTCGCCTAAAAAACATTTTATTCAAAAAAATGTATAGTTTTGGAGTTATAGACCGTCCCTTATAAGGAACACTGCGCAGTATGTACACTAGTGTTATGATAACTTTTAAAGAATTCTTAAGGAGAAAGCCTTATACATATTTGTTGCAATTTTAGAATATTCAATAATGTTGTTTCTACAATTATATCGTGTATGTATGTCATCAATTTATATCCAAACCTCTTGTAGATGGGGTTTAGTTACTTTTCAAGGAATTAGTAAGATTTCGACGCAAAATGTGAGAAGAAGCATATGTCAAATCCTTAGGAAGTAACTTTTTTAGCAGCAGCCATACATTGGCATTAGAGGCGTCAAAGAGATATGCAAATATTGGCCACCCCCATTTCTTATGTCTGATTCGCAAGCGGTAGACTACAACTAATAAAGGGTCCGCCAATTAACTTTTTTTTTGAAAATGCTCAAAAAAAAACTACTGAATGTTTTATCAAATTTCTTTTTTATTTGAAAGTACAATCCTTCCGGTTAATAATGGAATATAATTTCATTCGAATGGCTGCCTCGGCTGGCCATGCAGTAGCCTACACCAGAAGATGCCGATTTTGGCAAAAAAATCATCTTTTCAGATGAAGCCCATTTTGATCTTGGCGGGTATATAAACAAGAAAAATTGTCGCATTTGGGGCACAGAAAACCCGCACGCATACATTGAAAAGCCGACGCACCCAAAACGAGTCACTGTTTGGTGCGAATTTGGATTTGGACATAATTGGGCCATTTTTCTTCGAAAATGAGCAAGGAGTGGCCTCTACAGTCAATGGCGATCGTTATCGGGCCATGTTGAACGAAACATTGACAATTGAAAAGACATTGAAATTTTTGTAGGTTTTTATTTTGTTCGTGCACTTACTAGCCAATCAAACAAGTGGTTGCAGAAGAACACAAAACAAAAATGTCTAGAAATATTCCTCCAAATTTATAATGGAAACGGCTTAATTTTAAGAGATCTATTGCATTAAGTGGATTTCCAACATCCGAAAAGAACTTTTTTCATTTTGATAGAACATTTCAGCAAAATTAACTTATAAGGTTTACAGACGAAATAACGTCAAGATTCATCAGGTCTTCGCTAAAATGTAACAAAACTGATACAGAATAAAAACTCTTAAAAATACTGTAAAGAAAATCAAAAAAAAATTATTATTAAATAGTTTTACTTTTGATCATCGTCGCTGAAATCCCTATGCGTGCTTCGCCGCGGTGAAACGTAAAGTACTTTAAATCATAATTTTATTACTTGAGAAAACTATTTATTTAGTACAGTTGCTATTTATGAAAACTAAAGTTTGAAAATGGCTCCAGTGAAACCTTAAACTCAAAGAGAATTCGTGACAATACAAAGAGTACAAAGAATATAGAGTACTAACTGAAAATATGTCAGTTTATTCCATAAACTGCCAAATGAACTATATTTATTGGCCAAGTACTGCAGCAAACACTACAGCTGTACGGTTCTTTTAATAGATTGATGATAAGGAAAATTTTGGTCTGTAGTTGGTGAGATTGGGATGAAATTATTTTCTAGACAACGTTCAAACAACAGGTTAATGGAAAAGGAAACTGAACTAATATCAAATCAACCACATCGATAACAATTCACCTAGAGCTTAGAGTGGTTTGTGAAAGAGACATTATGAGATTAGGTTGAAAATGGTAACATGTCATGATGCAACAAGAAGGCACACTGATATTGAGTTAGTTTGAGAGTGTAAACCTTAATAAAAGCTTATGGCTATAGATAGACAAAAAATAATTGCCATATTCGCCGTTCCATTCAGGAATATTTTAATAACGAAATTTATACAAAACAAAGTATGGTATGAATACCAGTTAACAATATTATAATACAATAAAAAAAATAAATTTTATGATAATCCCTGATAAATAACACACTGTAATTTCATGTTACATTAATACCCAATAAATTTCGAAATGGACAAAAAATAAAAAATAAAAAATTGTCTGTGGGTATACAGCACGAATAAATTATTTTTCGTTTCAATAGGTAATTCAAAATTGTTTGTTAATAATATTGTTATTAGAACTTAATTCAATTCAATTTTTTGTGTTATTTATCCTACAAAATATTCTTTTTGGACACATGCTTTCTACTTAAAAGGAAATGGAAAAATAACTGAAATAAAAACCATTATACATATATTATTAGGTTTGAAGGTGGAAGTTTATTTAAAAAAGAATAAAAAAATGTTTGCTTTTAATATTAATGCATTCGGCATATACTTTATTATGCTTTATTTATTACATGTTAATATAAAACACAATTTTATTAGCTTATTTAAGTGATTGAAGTGAGGATCCAGGTCAGGCATCTCCAACTGAACGATTTCTGGCAAAAATTCTGAGATTAAAAAAAATTGCCATGAAAAGTTTCTCAAAAATCTGTCGTTCGGAGTCGACTTTAACCTGTAGGTCTCACCACTCAAAATAAAATAAAAGTAAATTTAATAAGAAGACAATTTTCTTATTGTAATTATTATTATTAAAATTAACGATACTCGATACATTGTAGACGATTTCAAAAACTGCTGAAGTATTTGGCGCACATCTTCATGACAAAATTCATCACATGTGAAAGCAGTTAATTATGAAGATTTACGAATTACGTAGATTTGTATACGTATTATAGATGATGTGTGCTAAATTATTCAAGCTTAAGGAATCAAGGTCGTATCTATGGAGTGAATGACAATAAATGGCATTTCAAACTCTGAAAGTGTTGATATCTGATAATCTATTATAGAAATAGGTGGGGACTGGTCCGAAAGGCCTCCCGTGAAAGTTTTTCTGACTCAATGGAACATGTGTTTCCTTAAGCCTCAGTTCGGTAGATATAAAAGTTAAAAAATTAATCAGATTAATAATACTACCGTCCTCCAAACCAAAAAAAGTTTTAAATGAGCTCACAGACCTCGGATTACCTAAATCAGAGATTCTATTGGATTGTCTACATGCTATAACCGATTGGATTGTAAACGGCTAACATTGTGTTCTTCATTTTTAACAAAATGTTTAAAGTATAAGAAGGAATAAGACAGATAAGAACACCGCCGCTAATATCTGTGATACGTTCTAGAACCTCAACATAATCGAATCATTTCTAAAGCGATTCGTAATAAAAATTGTAATCGTTATCCTAGTGTTCAACAGTTTGATATAAAAATGGAAAGCTGTGGATATCTGACTTGAACTGATAAAAATATAATGAAAATAAATTAAGAATTTGAATTCGGATTTAAGTTAAGGCTTCATAATGTGTTACATTTTTTGTATATTAGAGATGGACAACCGATGTTTGAGGACTGGGGTCTTTATTGGGCGACTATTTGTAAAGGAAGGATTAAAGAAAAAGAAAAATAAGAAAAATAAGAAAAAATTCCTCTACAGAGTGAGTGAAAACTTAAGAAATAAAAAAATAAAAAACCCTGTTGCTTTGAGGGCGAGCAACAAAAGTTGAAAGGTTCGTATTGCACCAAGTCGCTTGATGACTTAGCGATAGGAACGTAATACATCCTGAATTTAAAAGAGACTATTTGAATGCATATATATGCTGGTGATATAACGCCAAATATTACAGATCCCAAAAGCCTAAAGGACAGTGTAAAAATGAACAAAACATATGGGGTTTAATAAACAGATAAAGGTTCTAAAATATTTTAAGTTGTGATAGGTATGCACAAATACGGGACAACATTCTTAAAATTATGAGAGATGAGAATGATGTGTGAAAAAGTCGTTTTTCTTAGGTTTGTTTTAATATTACCAAATCATTAGCACAATCGAATAAATCAAGATGGAATAAATGTTGATGATGTTTATATAAAATAAATGTTGAAATATTCAGATATTAACCCATAGACCACATGAGAAATTTTTGCCTAAACATTATATCCGGTTGATGCAATGAATACTACCTAGAAGGAACGGTATCATAGTCAGTTTGAACTTCTGAGTTAAACATCAAGGGCTGATTCCTGATCCTAACTTATCTAAAAGAGCTGGTAAAGCTAAATTTGACACGATTTAGTTTCCTTAGTTTCTAGTGTGACTCACTAAATTTATTCGCTGTTGATCTGACACAATCTTCTGTATGAAGTTGTATTCTAGAGGACTACACTGAATAGGAATTCTATTGTAAAAAGCTTTAATAAAATTTTAAATTAAATTGAAATCTGCAATACATATTACAAGTGCATTGTGCAGTACCCCTATAATGAACTCTCTACGGCATTTGCCATCTAATATACCACACTTGTCGCAATGCGACTTAAATTCTTGATACACGGGCACATTAGGTCGCTTAAGCACTACTTCATCCTTTCTGAGGATCTCTGGGCAATGGGTAAAATTAATTGAAATGTTTTATTCTAACCTGATTTGTGTACAAGATTTCATACTAGTATTCCATACAAGGAAATCTGTTCCTCTGGCAAGGTGAATTTTAGGGGTTCTGTGTTTGCATACTCGGTTATTTCCAACATTAACAATAAAGTGGGTTTTGGATTTATCTTATTAATCTTAATAACCTTTTTGACTACTATACTGTGAGCATAACTTACGGTACGGAACTTAGCTGACAGCTAACGACAATCAGATCAAAACTGGTTATCATCCACTTCGACTCGTTTGATGGACTTGAAATGTGTTCCTGGTCACATAGACATTCCGAGTAACTCTGCCATATGAACTTGCTAGAGCTGGCGCACTCTTAAAGAACACCATTCTTCACGTTAAAATAGTTACGTTTCTTAGCTCAGTCAGATCGTCCATTAGGCAAAGATATTTATTGGTTGCTTACTTCACTATCAAACTCATAGTATGGATAGGTTTGACTCAAACTTTCCTGATGGTCGAACGATGGTATTGTTATTTTATATATTGTTATATTATATATTGTATATTTTTACGTTGCTATAGTAACTGTATCTCAGTATATAATAAAGTACTCGGGTTTTCAAATGTAATGACACATCAAAAGACATTTTTTTTTAAAATCATTCTTCCTTTGAGATTAAATTAAATCCCAGTTGTCGTCATCGTTAATATATAATACAAAATTTCTAATGTAATCCACTTACTACTGAAAAAAAACTATTTACTATTGAACACCATATGCTAAACCGTTAATTTAAAAAAAATTTTAAAATAATAAATAGAAGGTTTTGTCAGATGAAAACGTAACAAAAAACCAAAATAATCCTTTTATTATTGATTTAATTTACAATTCTAAAGTTTTAACCCAAAAAGGTAAATACTTCATACATAAGCAAACAAATGCTTGTGTACGAAGCAAGTAGTAAACAAAACATATGATAAACATTTCTTATGGACGACCCTATTCCAATTGGCTTATTCCATCAGGAAGTCGAAACATAAACGTAAACTTAATTTTAAAAAAAATAATTTTATTAAATTCAAGGATTTACATACCGTAGAAGACTCCTGTTAATTTTATATAAGCAAACAAATATTTCACCAAGCGTACCTTTATGTTTATTATTTAGTTATTATTGCCTGTAAAGAAACAATGAAAATACTTAACAATACATATGCTCTAAAAGTACCATCCTGAACCACCGACTCACACCGATTATAAACACTGTTTACGCTGGTCACCTTAGTTGTAAGTTTAGTATGTAAATACGACTCCTTTGTTATTATGGCTTGTGTAATAATTATATAATAAAAGAAAAGAGACTTTTTATTCGCTATCAACCCCCAAATCAAAAGGTAATGTTTTATTGAAACATTTTCTTTCCTTTGAATTTTTGTTTTTAATATTTTATTTTTCTCCCCAATTCGGTTGAAATATGTTATTTTTGGTTTTCATATTTGCTTCCTCGAAACAATCACCTACAGATAAAGAAGCATGTTTGATGGACTGGCTGACTTCCAAAATGTTATCTGCTTTGTGTTTAAACAAGGTATAGTGTTTCATAAAGCCGCTGTACAAAATGTTTACAATGTATACTATTTAAAATCGTCGTCAACGTGTATTTTTAACGCAGTTAAAAATCAATCAGGCATCGGATTTATACATTGATGCATTGTTTGGTACCGTAGTAGAACTGCATACAAACACTCTAATGATACATTTTGAAAGTCAGCCGTTGTGATATATGTATTTGAGTGATTTTTTGCCTGTGGCGACACATATTGTTATAGATATATATATACGTTATATATATATATATATTATAGTCAGAGTAGGTCAAATTAAATTAGACAAATATTGTATTATACGTCAATATTTCCAAATTAATAAGGATGGCGAATAATGTAATGTTGGTCATAGATTTGAAGTCGCCGTGGCCTAGTGGGTAGTGTGTTGGCTTACTAGACGTGAGTCATCGGTTCCAACTCCAGGTTAGGCATCTCCAACTAAACGAAATATGAAAAAGTATTTCTTCGTCGACTTCCTTCCAGTAGATTTCTGGCAAAAACTCTGAGAGTAAATAAATTGCTATGAAAAGTTTCTCAAAAATCTGTCGTTCCAAGTCAACTTTAAACTGTAGGTCCCGCCACTCATGCATAAAAAAAATTAACTCACACAACATAAGTGGTGTGAGAAACTAGGTCGTAATCCTGACTAAAGGGTTATAATTACCAATTATGTATGTATGTATGATCATAGATTATCACTTACTTTTATTATCAATCAAATCTTTAATCTTAAACCATCATTGAATAATTTCGAATTAAATGTAATGATTGTCTTATTCATGTGGCATGCAAGCATTGACCTTATGAACCTGTTACAAAATTTCATTCGCTTTTTCAGTGAACGTCAACATTGCTTTGTAAGATTTTAAATAATTCTTTCAACGATTCTTCTAAAGTCTTCAAAGTCTTTTGCGGTACTTGGAAGCCAATGATCGGATTTTTTAATACAAAGTTGGGTTTAAGAAGCGATGGGAAAATAACGAAGCAGTTGTAAATGTCGTGCATTATGTTTGTAATGACGTTGACAAAAGTGCAAAAGACTTGGCAGATGTGTTCTTAGGCACGTACGAAAGTGTTGGAAAAATACTTTAAATTCGGAAAGAGATTGTACAGATTAATAATACTTAACGCTATAACGACCACAGGAACACATACGAGTATATCAGAAATCGAAAATTTCAACAATTTAAATAACTAAAAACCGGGTTGGTGTTATATTAATTTTATTTATTTTTAAAAATGCGTATTTGTGTTCCTATCTATAGCCGGGTGTATTCGAACAGTCATTCTTTATATATGGTCACTTGCAGTGTTTTGATATGTAAATTTCATTTGTCGTTACATATATTATAAATTATTCATTGCTTGATGGGTATATTTTCTTATTATAATAAATATTGTTATATAAATCGAAAAGACCTAATATCGTTTAACAATAAAAACGATAAACAAAAGCTACCAGCTACACCAACACAACACACGACACAAATACACACTAATGAATACATCGAACACGTAAGTAAACCAACAAAAGCAAGCATGAGGGATGGACAAGTGTGCAAAATACACAAACAACATTACGGTCACTATAGAACTCTCGAGAAGACGAGAACAGGAACCTTCCACATCGAGAACGTTCATCATACTGATTACGTGCATATACAAAAGGGCAGGACAAGGCCATTAGTCAGTCAGTTATAATTCAGTCAGCCTTGTGTGAAGACGCGTTGCGGTTTGAACGTACAAGTGGTATTGCTTGCAAAAAGGTTATAAGCAGAGAAGATCTAACGAACAGTTGTTAGTGTTAACGCGGACAAATGTGTGAAATAGAATAGTGTACAAGGAAATTATTGTTGTATCCTTAAGTTGTATACGGTGGCACACAAAAGTAGTGTAAAGAATAAAGAGAGTTTAAGAGAAAATAAACCCATATTTGTTTTTACTTAGTTTTTAATTTACGAACTCATATTTAAACGTTTTTAAAAAGGTAAAAACGTAACAATATAAAAAAATGTGTGGGCAGTCTAGTGGGTAGTGTGCTCGACTATTAGCGTGAGGGTAGTAGCATACGGTCGAAGTTACTCCGCTCGTACAATATAATTAAAATATAATTTGTAATTGTATTGTAATTAATAAAAAAAATAAAAAAATTTGTGTTTAAAACCGCTAAAATTTATTGTAAACGCTAGTACACCGGTGTCGCTATGGTCTATAAAGAAATTTTTCTATTGACATACAGAAGTTCCAATTCCTTACTATTACCATTATTTACTTACTTTTGGTAATGTAGATTATGCTTTAGAGAAGATATAATGTTATTAAACTGAATGGAAATGAATGTAGTGCAGCAGTTCTCAGAAAATAAGCCTGTCAAATAGAGTGAACAACCATCGTACGTCACTAAAAATTTTAAATTTCATTACTTATTGCAGCAAAAACTTCATTTTATTAAAAGCCATTACTTTCCTCTTAATTTTAATTTAAAAAAAAGAAAATTATATAAATCGTATCCGTCAACCTACCATTGGTTTTGGTAATTTGGTTTAAAAATATTTCTTTTTGATATAATATGAATTATCCCATAATCGACATTATGATTACTTTGAATCTCATAACCGTATGGTCGTTAAAGAATTAAAGTGGCTTACTATACGTCAATTGCAGCATGCCAACCTCTAGCTATTTTAGGCCTTAGATTTTCTGTGTGATATTTGTAGTGATATTAGTAATTTGTATCTCACAGCTTGTTTTTATAGGTATCGACATTTTATAATTAACTCTTCCTTTTGTTTTTTATATAAAGCTTTATTATTAATATTTTAAATTATATAAACTTAAAGCGCTTTTTCTGTCCTCAAAGCTAGCTAACTCAAGCTTTTTGAGTTTGTGTAACAATATGTACGTTTCTGTTTCGAAGTTAACTAAACCACACACAGAAGTCACTATTTTTATGAATTTCTTGTATAGCAAATACAGAAGGTTTTTAGTGATAATTCTGCTGAGAACAAGTCACCGAAGACTTATGTTTCGTTTTTCAGTTTGTTGGAGATGTCTGACCACATCAACCTGCCTGTCATCAACAATTTTATAACTGCGTTGAAGCTTTTTTTCCGATAAGAACAGCTGTAATAACTTTAAAATGGCTACACGGTATGAAACAAAATAAAATATAATTCAATAAAAATAAAATAAAATCAATTAAAATAAAATTAATTTTTGTTGCAAAAGTTAATGTATATCTCAGAAACATATTTATTTTGCTGATCATCAAATTCTGATCGATGAACTTCTTTCTTCGGGTAATTTCGGTAAATAATTTCTTATGTAACTAAATATTTTCTTTAACATTAAAAATTTTTACTACCAAACTAACGAGGTTATTTGGTCGCTTGTAGCAGATCCTGATTTGATTAATTAGACGTCTGTCGATGCCTACAAACATATGTTAGATTTAATGATGAGAAACTTTGCTGGCTGAATCCTATTCTTTCTCGAGATGTGGCCTTGTCTTTCTTTCCTATGATGTTTGTGGTTGATGTTATCTTCTGTGGGAACAGGGATAAGGAAGTTTTCCGGATGCATTTTTTTTTAAAGAAATGACATCGTTTTAATTTTAAAATTCGAAAACCATGGTGAAATTTTTTCTGTAATTCTTTCGGGTATAAATTAGGGTTCTCCCTATTTTTATCAAAACACTGTAGCTAACCCTACACAAAGACATAATTAAATATAAATGTTCATATCCCCAAAATGATTCATTTGTCAGGCCACTTTTACACACCACTGTGTTTTGTTTTAAATTTTATTTGAAGGACATACGTATGCAGGCTTTTTTCATTACAAAGTGATTAACAATGAGAATTTGACATTTTCATTACAAGTATCAGTCAGGTGAAGTTGATTCCCAAGGTTATTAGCAGATGTTGAGGGTACTTTTAAATTTAAAACATGCATGTGGTAGTTGGGGTGTACGGTATAAATATTAATCGATTTTAATTAAAATTATTGCGATAAAAAATAATGCTAATATACGGTAATTTTAATTGATATTGTTACGAAAATGGAAATGATATTTTGCTTTTACATCGGTCAACATTAAAAACAAAAGCTACAAAAACAAAAACCAATGAACTTGTTCATATAATAAACAAGTAAACAAAAGTATACCAACATTACAAGAATAAATGTAAACAAAAGGCATGTTTACTTTTATAGAGAACTCGAGAAGGGAAAGCCACGAACATTCGTCCTCAAGAACGTTCATCAGACTGTTTACGTTGCCATATAAAAGGCAAGGCAAAGCAGGCAACGAGTAAGTAAAAGTTCAGTCAGTCTTGTGTGAAGACGCGGGTGTTGTTTTCATATTTCGTTTTGATGTCTGACTTGGGATACGAACCCGGGCTTTACATCTAATAAGACAACACACTACTACCTACTACTACTACCTACTAGACTACGGAGACTACCGTAAAATATAACCTATTGACAGCAGTGTTCAAATTTGTCCGGACAGAATACAAAATTACAACAAATCAAGCTGAGCGTTGTTCATAAAATATATTTTCTCTGTCCCAAGAACAGAGTTGTCAAACTACAAATTTTTGTCCGAAGAAATGGGTGAATCCCGCGCTGGAATCTCATGTCAGTAAGATTTGTTACTTTCTTGATGTGAGTAATGAAAAAGATTTAAAATAAAACTGTTCTATTTCATAACATGAATACCTATTGAATTAACGAGCTACGTGACGTATACATGATAACCGTTACTATACGTCAACAAATTAATATTAATCATACGCGCTGATTGATTCGGGAAGTATTTGAATGACGGAAGTATTTCAATACGTACAAATTTAGTCGTAAAGACAACATATGTATGTACGTACGTGGCTTGTAATACAATCGTATTAAAAGTACATAATATACATATACATATACATATTTAACTAATGGTTTTATTATTATTTTAGATACAGGGATATTGCTGTCGTGTAGTCAGCGCAGAAGCTGCACACTAAATCACGGCTACCCTATACTGGAAACCATCTGGAAGGTTTGATAAGTGGAGCCATATCCTAGATATCAATGGATGATAACAGCGTTCAGCTGACAAGGAATGGAAAGCCAAATTACTTAAATCTGCACCACACAAGAGATAGGCATTGACAAAGAAAGTGGTTAATAGTTTCCTTCCCTTTAACAGATCCACACCCTCGATAAAAGTCGTTTTATGGGAGTTGCAGTCGTTCCGCGTGTCGTCTCGTAACGCAATGTAATCACGGCGATTGTGATTAGGATGACAATGCGATTCAGTTTGAGTTGTTGTTTGGTACGCATTCTATGCATTGTGGTCCAAGTAATTCTGGCGGTGGAGTAAGAGATCTCATTGACCAAGGATAGGTTGGGGTCCCGGAAGATTTTTTGCCTAATTGCCAATTTAACCGAGACAAGTGGCATTGCTAATTCGATTTTCGTGGATTCCTGAAGAAGTGTACCTGCTCTGGCGGGCTCATTAGCCCTACACCTCCTCTAATTGGTATGGAGCTGATTGTAGTACTCGTGAGAGATCTAATAGCATCTTGGCTATCAGAAAAGATAGCGATACGGGTGAAAATACTACCATTGATGACTATCCATTGAGCGGCTAGCGTGATCCGGTAGTCTAAGAGATATATTCAGGTCGAGTTTCCCAGAAATGAAACCACTACACACCCTGTTATCCAATCTGGAGCCATCAGAATAGTATTTTTCAGTATTAAGAGGACGTGATTTCATTCCGAATTTTTTGTATGATTTTACAAATTCTGCTTTAAATATCAAAACAATCATCTGTTGAACTCTTTAATGGCGATCTTTAAATTACTTTTTCTTAAATACTTTTAAATTTTAAATTCAGTTTAATTACAATGTAGGATAATGCTTAAAAAGGTTGTACGTTGTGTGCGCACAATATATTTGAAATTTTTTCCAACATTTCTAGTAGAATCAAATAATCCCAATGGCATTATAACAAATCAACAAATGACACAAATTTATTTAAGAATATAATGTGCCTCCTATTATTTATAAAAATGTTTAATAATCTAATAAATAAATGAATTTATAGCAGACAACAACATGACGTATGATTATTATTAATTACATTAAAAAATGAATCAATTAATTTTAATCATACGCTTGAGTATTTAAAAAAATACTATGAATATCGCATAGTAACCAATATGTGTGCTGCGGGTAAATAAGTGGCATTTAAGGCTTAATTTACAGTTTGTGCAGGCAAACTTTTATATTTTCGTTACCACATTAATAAATGGACTGCATGATAAATTATTTACTTTCAATAAAAAAAATTCTCATAAAATCATTAGCAAAGTTGACTGATTATATTGATTTCCTATCAATACTTACTTACTTACTTAATAGGCCTTAACAATCCGTTTAACGGATCAACACAAGCTTCCAGGCGACTCTGCTTCTTGCGCGCCTACGCCAGTTGGTCACACCAATCGATGACAGGGCTTCCTCGATTTCATCCTTCCAACGCATACAAGGTCGTCCTCTTCGCCGGAGCACCTTCGTCCATTCGAACGACATGGCCGAGCCAGCGCAGTCGCTGGATGTTAATACGCTGCACAATGTCTATGTCATCGACGAGCTCATTCAGCTCACTGTTGGATCGGATACTGAAATCATCTCCAACTCGTACTGGACCGAAGATATTACTCTGTACTTTTCTCTCGAATACTCTCAAGGCTGCTGCATCGGTGCTTAATAGCGTACATGCCTCTGCGCCATAAAGAAGTACGGGTCGGATGAGCCTCTTGTAGAGTATTAGTTTTGTCGTACGAGAGAGGTCTCTGCTACTCAATTGCCTATTGAGCCCATAGCAGCACCTGTTGGCAAGAGTGATTCTGCGCTTGATCTCCAGACTGACATCATTTCTGGTGGTAACGGCGGAGATAAGATAAATAAATTCCTTGACTGTATCAGAAGTATAGTTATCGGCCGTAATCTGAGAATCAATACGCCGCACGTCTTTACTTGTCGATAACATATACTTTATTTTGCCATCATTTCCTATCATTCATTTAACATAAAATATAAAATTAAAACAAATTTTACACTCCCCGGCTGTTGAAATACTGTCTACGTATGTATGTTGTAAAGTCATATTAAAGAAAATGACTTCAAGTATGTAGTAAAGAAAAAGAGCGAGTATAGTTTAATGACAATATTTTAACGAGTTTTTAAAAACCGATTTAACACCAAAGAAAATTCAGACAGTTCAGAATAATTATAACGATATTATAAATTAGATTTTAAACTTATTTCCTGGTAATTTGCAAATTCTCTCCTTTAATTAAAATCATGATTGTAGGACAATTGTTTTTTTTAATTTTCGGATACTCAATGAATTTTCGAATTATTGATTACTAATTCGAAAAAAACAATTTAGAATTCAGAAAAACTATAATCCAATATCTGTATCAACGAGAGTATTTTATATATTTTGAACCAATTACTGCACTGCTCGTGTGTGAACTGACTAAAAAATTCTGTGAAGTCATTCTGTAATGTTTTTCCATTGAATTAAGTAATTTTGTGCAACAGCTTTGATCAATAATTTAAGTGTAGAATTTGTCATTTCACATAAATGCTGTAATTAAAAAAGTAACGAAATTATGAACTTTAATATTAAAAGAGAAATAAAATTTTCTTAACTTTTTATTTTATTGTCTTCAAAACTATCGTAAATTTCTGTATGCAAGTTTTTGGTTTTATGATATAAATTCGAAGACAATAAAATATTTATGATCCTCAGATTCATTGAACGAAAAGCAAATAAAAATCTTATTCAATCATTATTGCAAGTTTTCGTAGAAAAAAATATTAAAAAATCGAAAAGTTATGCCTTTTTTATGGTATTTTGTGAATGAATCCAAAAAAATTTTCTCATAAACATAGTCTGATCATGAGTAATACAAAATAAAAGAAAATTCAATAATTTTTTGTAAAACAAAGTTTTAAGTACAAATCATTAAAGAAAATATTATCATTATCATAATTATTATGAAGAATTAAGAAACCATAGTCGAAAGCTGAGCTAAAGTAGATATATATAATTTCAACTATTCTACCTATTTTGATTTCGTATATTATTTCAGCATATTGTTACGAAATGGAAATGGTGTTATCGTTTAACATTAAAATGGTAAACAAAAGCTACAAAATAAATAACAAACAACAAATTGTTGTTGTGTAAATCAAGTTGCGAACAGTGGTAGACGGAATTGGGCGAACAATAAAACAATTATTTAAAACTAAACACAAATTTATTTTTATTTGCTATCTACGAACTTATATTTTAAACGTTTTTAAGGGGTAGAAACGTAAAAATATTATCTTACTTTGGAGAGAAAACTCACAGAGTTCTTGAAAAAAAACATTTTCTTTCCTCTCAGATCTATTAAAATTAAAAATAAAATAAGAAATCCGTATAAAAGTATAAATATGTACAAGGTTTGTAAGTGCACCCACGACGTATGTACTCTTCAGTCAATCAATGATGTCAGAAAACGCAAAGCGATATAAAAACAAAGTTAGATTTTAAATGATGCCAATTAATAACGGAGAAGTGCACAAATGCTATGTAATATTATGACAGAAACAATTTTAAGTAAGTGGCAGAAACACTCGGTTGGCGCCCGTTAATATGGATCACTGCAAAAATTGAACGACTTTCGAGTTAATGCGATAAACACAAAAAACCTTTTTAATTCTCATTTATTTTGCTTATGCTTTGCTGCTGCTGTCTTTATTATAATTACTGTGCATGCAACTTACCTTAGGCTGCAAATGGTATTTCGTCTAAGCATAAAATCATACTACTTTTAAATGGCTGGCAAGGTTCATTTCTTGAGCCATTTCAAGTTTAAATACCTGATATCCCGGAATTCTCTATTAATTAAAACGATTGGTTAGAAACAATAATGATGTTGTGAACTATTTAAAACGTCAAATCTTCCAAAAGGGACTTCAGTGGTCATTTTTTCAGTGTGTTTTGCCAAATCACTTTGGACAACCATAGACAATGGCGTCTATTTTTAGTAATTAATCTTAATTCTCATCAAGAGATTATCTTCAGTGATGAAGTAAATTTCTAAATGAATGGAAAACAACATTTTCGAATTTGTGAAGATACCAATCCACAGATTACAACTTTTAAGCCAGGCTATCACTAACAACTGCACATACTAAAGTCGATTATTACCAAGTTCTGAACTTCAATAACATGTGGTATCAACAGGAAGGCGTTATGTGCGTAGGTAATCTCACTTTAAGGTTATATGAACTGTTGTGTTTCGTATATAATTGCAACGTCCAATCGTTATAATGAAAGACCACAAAGCTTTACTTTTGAAGCAGAATATTAGGCATCCCATATAAAAGGTCTAAAGTTTCTAAATTAATAAGAATTTTTAATAATTTTGTTTACTCCTTTGTGACTATTACCTGATTACGTATTTATTATTGTGTTAATGGCACATTTTGTTAATTGATGGGTGATCGTAATAAATTGTTTTCTTCTAAATATTCTTATTTATTCTGTATCACTTAAAATACTTGAGTGTATTGTTATTTTTGTGTTTCGTAAATATGCCTTCGATATTTTCCATGTAAACCCGGAATTTTTAAGTTAATAAGATAATTGCATATAAAAGTTATTGATTGGCAGATTACTAATTTATTCGTTTAATTATTTGCTCACTTTTCTAATTATTAAAAGCAATTTTTTTCTACATGAGTACATTAAGTTCCCAGAATAAGCGTACACTTCATTTATTGTCTCCACTCGTCTTAATCTTCATCATAATAAGATGAATTCAATTTATTTAACAGTTAATTAAATTTTATGCTCTGAATACAATAAACCCAACGCAACAATGGCGCATTTGCAGGCTAAGGTATACTGACTGCTTATTAATTTTAATAAAGACAGGAGCGGCGAAGCCTAAGCAAAACAAATAAAAAATCAACATTTTATTTATTCTTTATCAATGGTGACACTAAAACGTTTTTTCAAATACAGAAATAAGAATAAAAAGATAAACAAAAATAAAAATAAACAAATACAAAGTGACTTCATAAAAATAATATGCAGGGTATGCAATTTCAAGTGGCGTGTGTTGATTAATATGCGTCACTAGAAATGCATTACAAATGAAATTGATATTACCATCGATATAATTGTGAGTCGCTAAGCTATTAACAAATAATAGATTATTATAAGAAACATAGAATAAGAATAGTATATAAGCCGCAATTATTTAAAATAAAAATCAGAATCAATTCAGAACTCAACTGTTTTAATTCTCAAAAAACTTCGGCAAGTGACTTTGCCATCAGATAGAGTCGACTGCTACTCTAAGGCTCTTAAATAAATTAAGAGTACTATAGGGAAATAACTTAGACCGAACGAACTTATTACACTTGTATGATAGTATTAATCCTCGCAAAGCCACCACAAATCCTCTCACATTGAGCCCTGATTTCTCACTGCTGAGAATAAAAATAGAAATTACTCTAAAAACAAAGCAACAGCATCGTTGCTTATTGTCGCGCTAGCTTTAAAATAATCACTTCTATGCACAGGCATTCTAATCCATTTTTGAGAGATTGCTTTTATTACGTTTATAGCATTAGCATTCGAAAATATGTATATTTGTGGAAATACAATGTTTTTAATTGATGACTTTTGTGATTGAAGTCGCCGTAGTCTAGTAGGTAGTGTGTTAGTGTGCATAAATTTAACACTTTTTGACCTCCCTGCCTTCTATTTAAAAGAGTAAATGCAGTCCTCTATACTTTACACTAATGACATGGCAAAGCATACTCTTTGAAAATACAAAAAATAACTCTTCTAAACAAAAACTTTCAGCAAATAATAGTTTTCACATTTTGTTTATTCAACGAAATTTAGTTTTAATTTCCAAAACAAAAATCTGATTATTTTGTATTCCTTTAAGTCCTCTAAGTATTTGAAATAGATTTTACTTTGTTTTGTTTACCAAACAAGTTTTTTTGTTACTTTTTCCTTTAATTTGGTAGTAAAAATCTGTTAGGTTTTCATTTTAGTAAATATCTGGCGAATGATGGTTGCATGTTGTTGCCATAACAATTTTAAGGCGTTGTGGCAACATACAAAATATTTTATTCTCTGGATTAAATGAAGATGAATTCAATAAGTTTTTAGAAGTTCTACTCATTATTGTGTATTCAGGTAGTCGTACAAACGTGATATTGACACATTATGCGATAAAAAATGAAGATCCATCAAAAATTCTGAAAATTTTTCAACTAAAAGTTCATTTGCAAAAATATATACATATGTATATGAGTTCTATTCAACAAAACTCACAACCTACACTATGTCATTAGCTGGGTATATTTCATTTTTTTTATTTTTTTTTTATTTTGTCGCATAGTGTTATTTGACCCAAAACTATTCACTCGCATAATACTCATATTTAATATGTTCATATTTAAAATTCATAAGAACAAGTATGTTACGTATGAGTGATATTTAATTCCATTACTTTGCTATCGCCAAAATCAAAAAATTTTTATTTTATTGCATACTTTCTAGAGTAATTTTTAAGTATGTATGTGTCATATGGTGCGTATAAGTAATATATTTTAAATTCAATTAAATACAAACTTAATTTGGAATTAAGCATTTACGAGCTAATGTGACAATTCTACTGCGTTTATGTTTTGCAGAATAACTTACTTATTTGAATGACCAATTAAAATAAAACAAGTATTTTGAGTTCTACTCAACTAACTGAACAACTTAGATTAGGTAGTTACTCGGGTGTATTTAATTTTTTGTATTTTGTTGCACAGTGTAATTTGTTTTGAAAACGAATTTAAGTTTACAGCAAAATTCTTTAATTATATGATATTTAAGGAATCGTATGGTTTATTATTGCAGAATAAATAATAATAATAATATTATGAATTAAATGCTGTTTAAGACCCTTTGGCAGAAGCACACCATATCAAAATGAAGGTGTACCCGCAAGTCACTTACATTGTGTTCTACATGTCATCCAACTGAAGAATTTTTAAATGATAATGCTACGAAAATGGAAATGGAGTTACATCGTTTAACAATGCTATGACCAATTATGTATGTATGTATGTATGCAATCCCCTTTTAATCTTTCTTTTTTTTCTATTTTCAGTTAACATTCTTATTTCTCATTCATATCTTTTTCATATCATATGACAGGTAGGCTTAAAGGCATGATCCAGATTGGATCATATAATCTGGGCAGACTTTAATACACTCAAGTTTCATTGCCATTTATTAACTCTGGAGCGAACACAATCTGTAATTATCGGTGCTGTTAAAGACGGTCACTATTCGTAATAAACCATACAGCAAAAATTAAGTAAATACTATTCTTAAGATATTCTCTAAAGCTTACAGAAAATTGAAAGGTAGCAGTGCAACTAAATTTCTACGTGTTCTAGACATACTCGTATATACCAAAAGTATCAACAGAGTGTAAAGAGCCTCAAAGAGAGAATTTATTCTTTAAATAGAATACTCTGTAGGTATTTATAATTTCATTTATTTTTATTTATTTTTGTACAACTTTTTAATTTTGAAAAATTACATTACCATGACGCTTTCATGTTGAAATATACAAATTTTGATGAATTGTTGAAGTCGTTTTCATTTGTGTGGATAACGAAATATTTTCTGTGTTGGTGGGGGAAAACGTACAACAATGCTAAACTTTTTTTCAAATCTATTTCTGACACGAAAAACTTGAGCAACACTTTGAAGAGAATTTTTTACAAAATTTAAATTGATTTAAATAGTTTTTGAAGAGTATAAATTTTCTTCACCATAAGTTATGCCATATTTTTCTAAATAACTTTTTAATTTATGAATAGTTAAATACTATGTTCAGATATGCACTTTTATTGAGTCAATATTCGGCTAATTGAGTACAATATTTTAAGTGTTCAGGCATAATAATATACGCAGTTCAGCAGCTTATTCAATATTCATTTGACAGCTGGTAAACAAAACAGCTGGTTGTTTCAACAACATTGTTTTTATTTTATTTTTTTGTTTTTTTGTTTGTCGTTGTTGACATTTGAGTTGTCAAATATCTACAAAAAGTGTTCGGTTAATTGTAATATGCCCACTTAACACACTTATGACAGTGCTGCATTTTAGGTTTTACTCAATATTATAACAATTTGCGTATTTATTGCGCAATTATTAATTGAATCTTTATATGAAATATTGAGCTCAATAATGGTGTTTATTGTGATTTATGCAATATAGGTGCATATCTGAACATAGTATAAGACTAAGCTTTTTGTTTACATTTCAAATAATTTACTCATCTTTGTTTATTAAATTTAAATTAATAAATGAGAGGGTAAATTATTAAAACATATTGAACGTAGAGAATTGAAAGTTTGTTTGAAAACTTTCCTTTAGAAGATTGGAAAATAAAAATGATAAAAACTAGGACCAATCTTCCAGTTAGATTTTGTTATTATAATTATACTTAGGGAGGAAAAAAGAACTATCAGTACAGTAATCTTTATGTTGCCTCGATTTATGTTGTTTCGATTTACGTTGTTATTTGATTTAAGTCTTCTTGGAAGTTCAGCATATAAAGGATGGTTCGGTTGGAGTATTTAAGGAATTATATGTTTGAGACTCATATGCTGTCACATATCACAATCACACAACGAAATAAGATCAAAAAAAGATGCAAAAAAAGGGAACAACTTATTATTCAATTTTTCAATTATGAAAAAAAAAACAAAACAAATAATAATAGAATCTGGTTTATTAATTTTCTTATACTTCCTTCATTTTATGTAAGGATTTGTGTTTATCCAACAATATTTGCGCATCATTTAATTCTTAATGTTGAAATAAGAAAACATGTTTAATACATGAGATGTACCAGAAAACAAAGTAAAATCTACCAAAATATTCAATTTCAAAATTATAAGCTTAAGACGAAAATTCTGGAAAAGTAGATCAAATTGGCAAATTTTGTTGTCATGTCAGCCGAATCTACCTTTTTTAATGACAAAAGTCTTTCTATTACTACTAAAAACACAGTGGGGCTAAAATTAAATGAAAAAATTTTACTTTTATCTCCAATTCTACTATTATGAAATAAAAGGCGATATTTTCAATATACAGTGGACAGCAAAAGTCTTAGTACGGCAATATATTTCGACAAAAAGTCCCACGAACAAAAGTCAACCGAAAAACTAGCTAATGGTGCCACCAGAAAACACTGAACAAAATTTTTACATTCAATTCCAAATGGGTTAAATGAAGTGCTTGACCTTAAGGGATATTCTGCTAAATATAATGGAAAACATTTTCATATATTAGGCCTTTGAATTTTAAATTTACTCAGCGTTCTCCTTGGCGGTACCTATGGAGTCATCTGAAACTTTTCTTTATTTTTCTCTTGCTTTATGAAAAATATTAAAAAAAATTTTCTAATAATGCAGAAATAAATTAATAAAATAAACATTAAAACATTAATTTTTTATACAAACTTTCTGGTAAAATTCATGTGATTGCTAAAATATATTGCCGTACTAAGAGTTTTTCTGTTCACTGTATGTATTTACTATTATAGAGGGCTTAAACCTATTTGGTAAGAAAACTATGAGTATGAAAAAAAACTGAAAGAACTATTCAATAGCTGAAATTTTATCTTCATTAAAATATTTTTATTTATTTATTCGATAAAATTAAAAAAAAAAATATTTTGATTTACAAATGATTTACAGGCTGAAATAAAAACATAATTGAAATACAACACAGCCTCGATATCCAAAGTGTAATTTTCTAATGCTCAATAAGACTTTTTATATCTGACAATACTTTACTTTTGGATAATGCTTAAAATCTGAAAACAGCAAGAAAGACAGTCTTATTGAATACGTTTGGAATACATAAAGATTTTTGGTCAGTAACACTGTCTAAAATATATTCTAAATTAATACCCATGTCTTGTCTACAGTTCTCCAAAACAATACTCTGCACAATCTGCATCACTTTTTTTTTATTGTGATGAAGAAATTCAGTTTCCTGTACATCATCTGTGCACACTTCAATAATAATTTGGTTTTATTTCATAAACTTTGTCTAAAAGATTCAATTGCTAAGGAATGTATGCAAATATTGTATTCAAAAGTATTGGGTATTAAAAAAAAATTCGAATATTTCAAGCTCAACGAATTGTCTCCATGCCGCAATGAGGAAACGAGAATATAATTTAAACAAAGCCATTTAGTCAGTCATGGTGGCTGTGTACATTACAGTCAAATTGCATAATATCGAGGGCCACTTTGAATCGCTTCTAACTGGGATGAATATGCCTTCAAATTTCCTTTTGGCACATAGCGCCACACTGTGGATACTGCATGAGGTTGGTGTTCAAATCACTCAATCCCGGTAAGAAGACGATATCATTGATTAGTAGTGCTCGCTGCTGACAGTGATGACCTGGGCAATGTCGTTTTCAAAGATATACAGACCTGCCAGCTCAAAATCCACACTAATGAGAGGCTATTTCTAATCCTACGATTCCAGAAGCCCAGAAATGAGTTTCATCGCTGAAGCTGATTTTTCGATAAAAAAAAAATTAATATCAGTTGGCAACTGCTCTAAAGCCATCCAACCCAAGAGTTCTTTTGGCGTATTAACGAGAACTTAACTGTATGTGAGACGCACCAAAATTAAAATTTTCAATTCCAACGTTAAATCCACATCACTGTACGGTTGCGAAACGTAGAATATGGCACAGCGCAATTCCCAGTCTCTTTAGCTATTTGTTAACAAATGCCTGCGTAGAATCTTGTGTGTTTACTGGCCTTACGTAATATCCAATGCCCAACTCTAGTCAGATACAAACCAGCAACCAATTGAGAGAGAAATAAGGAGACGAAAGTGGGGATCGCTTGGACACACTTTTCGTAAGCCATTAGATGACGGCAGAAATCATAGACTGGAACCCCCAGGGAAGCAGGCGCATCGTAAGTACAATTTAGGTCAGTTACTATGATCTGAAAGATTTTTTTGCAGGAAAACAATTTCAGTCAGGTATCAACAATTAGATTGATGAAAGACCTGAAAAAATGATTTAAAATTCAAAAAATATTTGTACTAGAAATATCAAAAAAAATAATACAGTTGAATGAAATGAAATTTTCATATTCATATTTCATAATTCATTCCAGACAAATTTCATTCGCTCACGAATTTCGATTGTAAATTACGGCGCTAATATTAGGCAAGTGTTCTGTCTTCGTTTGTTTACTTATAGGATTTTGTTTCATTTACTGATGCAAAGTCTCTCCCCTTATCGACTTATTGAAAAGGTCTTCAATTTGCTTAGGGTACTCGAAATTTAATCGATACATACAAATATTTTGCAGAACAACATACCAACATGCTTTATAGTCTATAAGTATCTTTTTTTTTGAAATAATTGCTTTAATTTTTTTTTTGGTAAATATACCTCTCCTTCTACAATTATCTTCACAGTCTTCCTATGGTATTTAAACACCTACAACGCCCACATTTTCTTGTCATATATGGTATGTACGTACAAACATTTCATGTAAATTAAGTGTCAACCAAAACGATGACATTTTGACTTTTTCAGACGACGAGGCGGATACCACACGCCCTTTCGGTTATTTTAATTGCAATACGACATCACATTGTGTGCCACGACGTGCACATTATTACAGTTCAGCATTTGTCATGGTGGATTCGTAGTATTTTTAATTTCACCGGAGCCCATTTTCGTATTCGGTATTTAAATTGTGATTTAATTCACTGAAAAATAAATTCTTACTTTCCCGTATTCTAATGCAATGCACAGCATGAATATGAAACAACCCACTTGAAAAAGAACTGAACAAAAAGTTTGTTTAAAAATTTCAATTCACTAGACGTGGAAAAATTAAATTTAAACTTAAAGTTAATTTGATGGAAAAAACAATGTTATTTGATTCAAACCTTAACATTCTTTGTGGCATATTATTTTGGCTTAATTTAGGTTCATTATTACCCCAATTTTTTTTTTAAATATTTTTCAAGTTGAACACATTGTTGAATATTTTGCGGTTAGCCTGTAATTTACTTTCTTCAGTTTTCACTTCACTTTACTGCATTCATTTCGTTTCATATGACTCCGCTATGTCTTACTAGGGCTTCAGGAATACAATGCAAAAAAATATGATAATAGCCACAGGAGTTATTCTTATCTAAACCAACTTATATACTACTTATCTAAACCAACTTGATGCGATCACATTTCACCCTGAAGAACATTCACACACTTTATTTTCAACTGACAATTAAATACGAATTATGCAAGCGTACTCATTTACATACCCATGAGAAAATAAAAAACGGGAAAACACCATAATTACCATCAAACTGAATGTAATTTTTTTTTAATTGTTTAATAAAGAGAGAGATTAATTCTATTAGAAAGTATTTATCACATCGATATCCAAGTATAAAGATAATAATAATTAGAAGGAGAGTCCACTGCAAAAAGGCTGAATAATAAGATTTGCAAAGACGATAATACAAAAGTTTCGTGGAGACCAATTGAACATTAGTGGGCATTACCCTATTGGTTATTATAAATTGGGTGGCCAGACAATGGAAAAAGATAATATTTTAAATCCATTATAATATTTTGGTTGTCATCGTAAATTAAAAATTGTTGCTTATATCATCATCACAAATCTTTTCAATCAGGATTACGACCCAACTTTTTACATACATGAGCGGCGGGACCAACAATTTAAAATCGACTCCAGACGATTGATTTTTGAGAAACTTTTATTTCAATTTTACTTACTTTCAAAGTTTTTGCCAGAAATCTTTTGAGATTAAGTCGCCGAAGAAATTTTGTCATATTTCGTTTTGATGCCTGGCCTGGAATTTGAACCGTGGCGTCACAACAAACCAACACACTACCTACCAGACTATGGCGACTTCGTCTGTAATAAGAAAGTAAATTGTTTAAGTTCCAAAACCATACATAAAAAGAAAATAATAGTTTTGACAAGAAAGTTTATTTCATTTTTATGGTGACCGTTTTATTTAGAAAGAGTTCTTAAGGTCGGCGATTAAATTTGATGAGAAAGTCTACATGCTACTGATAAGTTATTGGTTAACCAGGTTCTGATGTTCAGCGAATACTATGAGCATATTTTGAGCAACAAGAAGGAGTAAGACTTATAAATGAGTGCATTTTTAAATTCATAAATAAAAACTTTGACCAGATTTGTTCAAACATCTTGAATTTAAAACATAAAGTTTCATATGAAGGCTATTGTACATATACATATATGCTTCAGGCTACTATATTCTTTAATAAAGTAAAGTAAAATCCGTCGAAAGAATATCTGGACTCTGTATAAAGAAAACGAATATCAGAATATCTTACATATCTGTATCCTGTGCGGTGTTATTACAGTGCTGAAAAAAGTGTTAGTTACTAGGCCAGGTGTTATTCTTACCAACAGCGAGAAATATTTCAAGGTTCGTCAAGGCAACAGGGTTGGAGTTGACATTATATAGTAACCTTATATGAATTGGGATTAGTTCGACAGATTGTTTTACTTAAAGTGCATTAATATCTGGGATATTTTTTTGTAAATATATTTTATTGTTAAAGGTAAATCCATTACATTTCGTTACTGTCAGTAGAGGCTTTTGGCTTTCATAATGTCTTCCCCATTGGGCTATATCACGTAAATTTTTTTGATCGATATATGCCCGGTTATTCTTTTTCTCCGACTTCCTCTCAAGTCACTAACCCTTCTTCTGACACATTTTTCTGCAGGCATTCTAATGACCTGTTCATTTATTCTGTTTTATTCATTAATTTCGTTTTTTATAAAGTGTTTCTTTTTTGAAACGGCCTGATTTTAGTCTATACATCGTAGTTAGCGATGGAATTGTTAACCATGAAATCTCTCTCTCTCTCTCTCTCTCTTTCTTAGTTACTGTTTAAAGTACTGTGCAGACCTAGCAATAGCCGAGGCTCTTGCATCTCCAATAAATGTTTCCCAGAAATATCATGGTCCACTTGTTTAATCGGCGTCATCGGTCTATATTTCTTTAAATATGAAGTCGACCAGGCCAGCGCTGTCATCGGCGAACACTATTGGTCAATGATTTCAACTTCGTTTGGCATGAATTAGTTGATCTGGATACCAACATTATGTGCAAAGAGGTGGTGTTAACAGACCACTGAGATTATGCGAATAAGCCACAAACTAAAGCGGTCCTCAAAGCCAACATATTTCTCCCTTCCTTTCTAAAGTTATTAAAAGTGTTATGAACAAAGAAATCAGTGAGTGTTCTGACAATTACATCCTTTGACTCACTGGCTTTGTAACGGAGTGAATCCGTATCACAGCTCTTACTGACGTTATCGAAAATTCAACTTGAAAAGAGTAAAAAATTAAAATTTTTCATAGTAAAGCACTTCATACAGTGGACCACGAAATTATAACAACGAATTTTGAAAAATTTTTTGAGTTTTAAATAACCATGAGTCATATTCAATCATGTACAAACTGATATTTTGGATGCACTTCACTCACAAAAGCCGTATCGACACATAATGGCATCAATAGATATTTCAAGTGAATAAAATATTTCAATGATATCTCAGACACACTTTGATTTATTCAAATAAAAAAATAAGACGCTCTGGACATGATATAATTTTTTTTTTAACTAAAAAAATATTGTTAACAACTTCTTAGAAAAAATTCCAATAAATATGATTAATTATAAATCTGGCCAGACATATGTGTTACTAATGTGTGTATAAATTAAAAAAAAGGTTGGGTATCTCCTTTCTTATAAATTCTTTTGTTTCAATTATTCTTTTTTTTCATTAGAAAACCAAGACGCAAAAAAAAGCAAAAAAGTTTCGTCAGACCCATGGCTATGGCTTGTTATTCTTTTTTCATTGCCCCTGTATTAGATTATTTTAGGATTTATTGTACTCATGATAACAATTATTAGCAGCCTATAATAATTATTAATTGTGGACTTTATCTGATTTGTTGACCATCAGCTCTAAAATATTTAAAAACTTTTTGTTCTTCAATTTAGTTCAAATTTTCCCATAATTTCAGCTTCCAATGTTAAACTTTTATAACTTTTATTTTAATAACTCCTTCGCGGCCTGTTACTTCGTGTCCTTGAAATGTCAACATACTCAATTCGCCTTTAAGTCAGCTAAGCTACCTAAAGTCTAGCCTAATTCAACAGCAGTAAATCAATTAAATCCCTTATGGGTCGTAAACATATTTTTAACTCTATTTCTTGCACTGTTCTCTGCCGGTCATAAATGGGTCAAGGAAAATTACTACAATTTAAATAATAAAAATGGTACTAAATGGGGTAATAAAAAGGACATTGTAATTATTAAAAATACTCTTTAAGTACTACTGTTGAAAGTGTTACATAAATTTAGGCAACACGGTTCCTTAATTACAAATTAATGTAAATGAGACGTGAAATGAGATGTAAACGGAGTTTGTAAATAATTACTGACCATAAAAGATTTTTTTCTATTTCTCATTTCTGTCAATGGATTAATTAATCGTTAAAACATTCAGATTGAAAATTCTAAATTAAAAAAAAAAGAAAAGATAAAAAGACGAAAATAAAAAAGGGGAGAAATAAATGATAATTTTTGAATAATTTTTTATTTGTATACAATTTTAGCAGTATTTATAGAAAGTGTCTGAAAAAGGCATTAAAACTCAAAAATTTTAAAAATGCTTTGAGAGAAAATTGAATACAATTTTTAATTCTTTGCATTTCTATGGTGTAACTCTAGTAACAGCATATTTTATAACCCAAAACAAAAATAATAGAAATTTAGTTAAAATAAAAAGAATGTGACTTCATCTCTGCCCATTTTTGAAAAGGGGTTTCGCAGGAGGTTATCTAAAATATTTAACTGTTTAATCAAAACTTCTAACTTCTTGTGGCATATATGTCGACCATATTGGCTTTTGTTAATGTCTTAATATTGTTACGAAAATGGAAACGGTGTACCATCGTTTAACATTAAAAACGACAAACAAAAGCTACACTAACAAATACAACGAACTTGCTTGCATATACCAACAACATCAGTAAGAACGAAAGCAACAACAAGCAACGTAAGCAAACTACACAAACAACAATGTAGTAGCGATAGAGCTCTCGAGAAAGCGAACGCACGAACATCACATTTCAAGAACATTCATCAGCACAGCCATAGAGTAACGAAAGTTTGACAGATGAAAATCCTTCATAACATAAAAGCATAGGCCAATGAAAAGTTTAAAGATTCTTAAATATTTAAATATTAATCGAATCGTGGGTGATTTTCGGTCACAATGAATATAGTTTCTTGTGCAAGAGATAATTAAGAAGCTAAATATTACAAGGTCAAAATAAGGCGTACTGCTCATAAACAAATTTTTTTTTTGCTGAAAGTTGCCAATATTTTTTAATTTCTTCAAAGGAAAAGTTAAAATTGTTATTGTTATTAGTTGTTTTTATTATTTATTAATAGTTTTAGACAAAAATTGCATTTTTATGAAATCTCTCCAATATAAAAAACCCACCCCGAAAACTAAAAAACATAAATAAACAAAACAGAGTTACAATCAGAGAGGGAGAGAAATACTTTTCAGTAATATTTGCTGTCCCTTTCACGTTTGGCCTATGCGCTGTCAAATTTGGTTTCGTTACTGTAAGGCTGTGTTCATCAGACTGTTTGCGTGGGCATATAAAAAGGCAAGACAAAGCAGGCAACGAGTAGTAAGAATTCAGTCAGTTTTGTGTGAAGACGCGTTGCGTGTGAAAACAGTCGTGGTTTAAAGATCGCTGTTGTGAAGATCTACCGAAGAGTTATTAGTATTTGCTCGGACAGAAGTGCAAAGAAGAATAGTGAACAAGCAATTATTGTTGTTGTAACGTCAAGTTGTATGCGGGGGCACACAAAAGTAGTGCGAACAATAAAGAGTTTAATTGAAAATAAACACATGTTTGTTTTTATTATGTTTGCAATCAACGAACTCATACTGCAAACGTTTTTAAAAGGGTAAAAATGTTGAATAATTAAAAAAAAATTTTATGGAATCTTTATGGCTTTACTTGTTAGAGCCATCAGTTTCACTAACAATGTTGTATGACTGTGTTCTTTTTGTCAATGAACGACAAACCCTACAGATTACAGTCGACTTCAAACGATAGATTTTTTAAAAAAATTTCATGACAGTTTTGTTTACTCTCAAAGTTTTTTCCTGAATAGGAAGTCGCTGAAGAAATATTTTTCATTTTTAATTTTGTTTGAGATGTCTGAGCCAGGGGTTGACGCACGGACTCGCGTCTATTAAGCCGACATACTGCCTATTATTTAGATTACGACGACTCTCACGAATATCAAGCTGAATTAGGCATACGAAGCCGACGATTTAGACTGTCAATATTGTTTTATGAGCTGAGATGATCTCCAAATGATATGATGCTTCACCAATATAACAAACAATATAACGAACAATATAACGAACATCGAACCTTTCACTGAAAAACAAAATACTATATACAAAAATATATCCGTAATATGCAGAATACTAATCCGAATTGTATTTTTTATAGTCAATGCAGACATACCATATAGTATTCAAATACGGTTGATAACTTAAAATATAAACACCGTAAATTATGATGACGGTAATAATATTTTTAGGTCATTTTCGTACCATGATGTTACGTTAAAATATCGTGCACAAGGCATTTACAAAGTAACGGAACATGTTGTAATCATTGGAAATTTAATGCTACAATTTACATACATACATAATCGGTCATTACGACCTTTCAGTCAAGATTACGACCTAGTTTCCTACACCACTTATGCTGCGTGTGTTAATTTTATACATAAGTGGAGAGATCTACAGTTAAAGCTACAGGTTTTTTGTGAAATCTTTCATGGCAGTTTTTTGCAACAAACCTCTTGAGAGGCAGTCGCCAAAGAAATATTTTTTCATATTTCGTTTTGTAGAGATGCTTCACCTGGGGCTTGCGCTATGACCTCACTTCTAATAAGCCAACACGCTAACTACTACATTACAGCAACTTCGATGCTATAATTTGCCGTATATAAATATGTCACTTCGATTCGTGTTCCACCAAGATAATGATCTTAATAGAACTGGAAAGTAAACTCAGAATTGATTTGAAGATAACAATATCAAAGTATTAGACTGGCCCACTCTATATTCAATTCCAAATCCAACCGAGAAATTTAGCAATCAGAGAAAAGTGTCCCTCAAATTGCTTTGGGAATGAAATCAGAAAATAATTCCGGTTACTTATCCGAAATTTTCTCATTTCACTTATTTTCTCAACAAATCTCTAAGTCTGACAGTGGTGGCCTTAAATTTTTCACGTCACTATATGCATGTGTTCCATGTGTATTGACCATCTAAAAAACCAAACAAATATTAATTTAAATATTAATTAATGA
Organism: Sarcophaga carnaria; assembly: GCA_958299815.1. Lineage (NCBI taxonomy): Eukaryota > Metazoa > Arthropoda > Insecta > Diptera > Sarcophagidae > Sarcophaga > Sarcophaga carnaria. The sequence continues at coordinate 67,678,250 of OY283149.1, read as the reverse complement.
TAAAACACATAATAAAATCTGTTTGTTAATTAATTTTTTTTATTTAACTTATGACTGGGGAGCTGGCAGCAGATTTTATTCTTTTGTGAAGGATATTGTCTGTGTAGATTAGGTACACGAGATGTGGATTAGAATTATTGAAGTCGTTGGATATTTCAGTTAAAACTTCATTAGTACTTCTCTTCCAGAGTGATAATAAAACTCTTACAATATTAGTTTTTTTGGCATGCACTGTGGGACTCGATAGAAGGCATAACCGACTCCTGTGAAATGCACAATATTTTTCTAATCTTATTTCGAATTTTGTGAGACAAGTGACAAACGAATAAACCTTCTGTGCTACTAGCTTCAATATAATTCCTAAACGAAAAAACTATACATATATAGTAAAGTCTACGTATCTGTAAGTTTCTTAACCACCACACTGAGACAAATTTTGCAATCAGCACACTTTTGCTTACAACTGACAATGAAAATCCTTTGTTAAAACAAAATAATTTTCCGCTTTGTAAACTATTTATGCGGACATGCTCAAATACTTAATATCGGATTACCTGTCACAAATAATATACAATTTTTATATTGTATCGAATGTCACAAGGATTGTCCAAAGAAAATGATTGAAATTAGATTAAAAAATGTTTGATTGTTTCTTCATAGAATAGATAAACTTAAGGAATTAAAAGAAGAGAAAAAATGGTTAGGCATGTAAGGCTTTCAACAGAGATACCTAGTAAAGTAGGATAATGTGTAAGCTTTTCAGATGTTGAATAATCTTTGGATACTTCTTAGGTGGTGCTGTTTTGGTTTTCGTTGATTCATAAAGTCACTACATATACAAATGAAAAAAGAAAAAAAAACAATTCCTGTTAATATTTTTGAAATTTCTTATTACCTTAGAGCACGCTTAATAACGTTACTGAATCCCAGATCGAAACCCGATAGTAAAACAATTAAAAAGTGAAGAAATGTGTAACTTTTTCAATTTTCGATTTAACTGTGTTTGTTTATTTGTTTGTATGTTTGAGGCTTTCTTTTGACATTTTGTTTGTATAGCAATCCGATTGGAAACATAAAATAAATGATGTTATCCGCAGCATTTCTAGCCTTAATATTTTCCATTAAAAATGTTGCATTAAATACCACTCCTTGCTCCAAAAAAATAGAATCGATTTTAAAACAAATTTTTTGATTTCAAAACTAAAAAATTATTATTATTGACAAGTTAGGTAATGCATATTCCACTTTCGAGCCAACAATTTGAATAATAATTCTCGCAGCTAAATAAGACGTCACACTATTCCGAAAGGGTGTTGCAAAAAAGTTAATACTTGTTAGCATTTTCGCTGCTTCTAAATCTGACAAGAAGTTGCATAAATAGACACGTAGTTATTTTTGAACGCAGTTGTAATTGAATGAATTTAAATTAGTTTTCACAACCATCGACATGTTAAACCTACTCAGTAAACTCAAAGAATTTGTAGTGCTTGTTGGTTATACAAACTCGTAATATGGATCTTATGAATTTATTAAGGATGCTGTTTTACACAAACTACTACCAGGTGTACCGGAATGAAGCGAGCGTCAAGATACAAATGTCTCCAGAGGGAACATCTATTATGAACGAGCCTACACTTTTTTGTGTTGGTGAGGTACAAACAACATCATACCTTTTCATTCAGTTAAAGATGGTGCATTTTGTGCCAAAAAATCATGATTTGCGGAAAGTATTACTGGTTTATACTGTAACGATTTTGATATGAAAATTGAAGGACGTGGAAGACCACTAAAGATGCCGAATTTCAAACAATATTGGATGAAGATGTCACTTTGATCAGAAAAAATTGCCAGAAATGTAAAATGTTCCACAACAAGCAATTTCTAACCGTTTAAAAACTTTGGAAAAAATTCAAAAGTCTTGAAAATTTTGTGCTACATTTATGAATGACAGACAGATGGAAAAACGATACAATCAATTTGATACATATTTTAATCGAAAGGCGACCACTGTGGGTGACAACATGATAAAACACTGCACGCAACGCAAACACGGTTCAGGATATAATCAAAGCAAATCTGGATCAATTCGGTAGGATAGCAAAGGTGTGTGTATAGTAGGACGAGAGAGAAGTGGTGTACCACGAGCATAGTGAAATCGTTTATACAGATCGCTAACAATTACAAATGATCAATTTTATACATGTTTTAATTAAAAAGCGACTAGAGTGGGTCACAACATGATAAAATACTGCACGCAACGCAAAACCGATTCATGATACAATCAAAGCATTAGGTTCCTTCCGAGTATTTGTTTTTATTGATGGGACAGGTATAGGCTGAGCAGCAGTTCAATTCATATGAAATTTGACTAATTAGTTTGCTTTAATAGGCGAACAGTTTTATTGGCGTGGATAAAAATCTGTAGTTAGCATTGTTCTACAATTTTTAAATAAGACGCCCATTTTATGCCTGTAAACCTGGTATTTCAACGCTTTCCAATGTTTCCCGATACCATGTGTTGCCGCTACTGGATTATAAAGAACCTGATACGAACGCTGCAGAGATTGCTTAAATCGTCTAATGAGCCGATGTAAGAAAAGATGCAATATAACAGAGCAAAGGTTTGTATGATAATATATTAAAGAAATGAATTTATAAACATTGTGTTTATAATTATTAATCTAACCATTAAACATAAAAATTTATTGTGAATCCCCGGTGCAAAAACAGTATCATGCTAGATAATAAATTTATTTAAAATCACATTACAATTATTAAAGGATGAGTAACGTACACTTTGTGCTAAGTATAGTGTAACAGACCAGAGTTTCTGGTTGGAATCGCACCCACGACCCTTGCGCTCATACTCTATCACAATACCCGATAGACAACCAGGGTACCCACAGTATCATGATATATTTTTTTATGTGCTTTCTAAAAAGAGCTTAATTGAGGCAAGTCATGTACATGACAATCCCTCAACATTTCTACAATGGACTTTGACATGAGGTACTGTTGTCGGCAATCCTTTACAAAACATCAGTTTGATTTGGTTAACTTTGTTATTGAAATCAATGAGAAGGAAAGTATTTTCAATGGGCTTCTGCCTAAACCACAAGACTATATGATTGTATATTTTGTATGTGCTGTACTGAATTGAAGAAAAAGTTTTTCGCCGTCCTTTGTTTTAGTCCACAGAATAAAATAAATTTTGTCAATGAGAATAACAAACTTTTCATTTGTATTTCCTGTGCTAAACGATAGAAACACAAAATTTAAAAACGGAATTCAAACCTACGTTCCAACTTGAATAAAAAATTTCTTCCCAAAAAATAAAAATTTTTCAAAAGTGACTAAAACCACAAAAAAAAATTACAACTAAAATATGACAAATAAAACAGACAAACAAAAACTGTTGAAACTGGCAGTTTGGTTTTGTTAACTACTGTTGGAGTGCATGTTTTCTCTTCTCAAGTACATTTTGGTGAAAAATAAAAAGTATTTTTATTTGTATTGTGTAATGACAACATGGAAAATTTGTTATTCAATAATTGGGAAAAATTTTATGAAATGTTTTAAAAAAATTGTGGTTTATAGCAACAAAATTATTACTTGACCTTTGAACTTATAACCCGATGATTTTATTTGTATTGAATCTCTTTAATATTATTGAACAATTCTTAACAACAGGTTGAAATAGCCGTTTCAAAATTTTATTTACTTTCGATACTGTACTTTTAAAAATTTTTTAACTTTCAACAATTTTTTGTATTAAAGAGTTGCGTACGATAAATTTTTAATTAAAATTAATAATGTAGTTCTGATAGACAGAAACCAATTGATAAAATTATATTTTATTTCGTGTTAATTTAAATGTGAAAATAAAATGACTGGTAAAAAAAAGCGAAACAATTGGAAAATCAGTCAATAAGTTCTGAACGACATACAAAACACGATTAGAAGAGATGTTTTCTTCAAAAATATTGTAAGAAGAGTAATTTTGATTCCACATATTTGTAAAGACCTTCTCATGGTAATATTGCACATGAAGTTTTAGTTATGTAGAGTTGTCTGTCCATCCAAGAGAGTTAGATGGACACAGTTAAGCCACATAGGGCCCATGATAATACAATAGTTTTCTGCTATCCCCTAGTCCTGGAATCATTCGGAGCTCCAAATGAAGCGACTTAGACTGCCAAAGTCAATCCGTGACAGTTCCTGCAGATCATCCATATAGTAAGCACCAAAGTACCTTTTTCTCCTTTGACAAAGTGACGGGCATGGACGCAGCAGGTGAAGGACAGCCTCTTCCTCTTCCTTATTTATGCAGCTTTTGCAGAAATCCTTAGCAAGATAAACATTTCCGAGACAAATGTACCTCATATGCGTACCCATAATGTATCAACATGTGGCACATAACTAAGATCTTCTGGGCTACTTAATAGTGTTTTCACACCAAAATTTAAAACCTGATTTTAGCATTAAAACCATAAACAGCTGATTTTGCGTTCACACTGCAAGTTTTATTAAAATTGGTTTTAAATTCATGACATTTATGACTGCGAGAAAAAAATTTTATAAGCAATATGCCTTATTTCATCTTGATATATTTAGTTTCTGACTTACCTTTCGCACAAGAAACTATATTCATTGTGACCAGAAACAACACACATTTCGATTAATAATTAAATATTTACAAATTTTTAAAATTTTCATTGAAGAAATTAAAAATATTCCAATTTTTTCCTTTTTTAATACAAAATAAATGATTATTTACATTTATTTATTTATTTACAGTTGTTTTTGTTTTTATCAGCTGTTTTCAGGTTTTCAGAGCTGGTAGGTCTGATTTAGTACATTTAGTACATCAAAACAAGGTTGTATTTCATAAAACCAACTTAAAACCAATTCAAAAAAGGTTTTATTTTGGTTTTAACACAATAATTTTGTATGGTAAAATCTGGTTTTATTTTTGGTTTTAACGTTAAAACCAACTTTTGCGTTAAAACCACTCGGTGTGAAAACACTATAAGGGTGCTTATCTATCAGAATTATTGGTTGAGTACAGCAACCTTAGCGGTATTATTACCACCACATTTACTCTATCACACTCATCGGTTTCGTGAAGATGAAAATATGTCTCTCTGTAATCATACTTTTGACAATTTTCACTGATTGTATGATGTCTTTTTGGGGCAGAATAGATACCTCGCATACAATATTGATTGTGTCTCATTCTTTTTGTGAAAGTTGTGGAATTCTCTCTCAGTTTTTTTTTTCTTTGTAAACTTTTCTTAGTTCTAATTTCATAGTTTTATTATTGTATTATTTTTCTTGTTCATCAGTATTACTTTTAACACAAGCTCAAACAATACTACTGTACTCATTAAGATACAGACTATAATTATCAGAATGTCATAATGATTTCCCTTACATAAGTTTAAATATTAAATATTTCAATGATATCGTTACGTTTCCCTTTAAAACGTTTAAAATATGAGTTCGTAGATTGCAAATAAAAATTAAAATAAATTCTTGTTTAGTTGTAATTAAATTCCTTATTGTTCGCACAATTCTATGTGCCACTGTTCACAAGTTGATGTAAATAACAACAATTGCTTTGTTTGTTATTCTTCTTTACACACTTCCTCGTACACACTAACAATTACTAGTCACTTGTTTTACAGATCTTTATAACGAAGATCTTCAAACCACGTGTCTTCACATAAGACTGACTGAGTTTTTACTGACTCCGTTTCCCACTTTGCCTTGCCTTTTATACAGCATGGTAAACAGCTTGATGGATGTTGTTGAAGGCGAATGACATCGCCTTCTCAAAATCACCGTAAACGTAAACATCGTTGTTTCATTGTTGCTTGTGTATTTTGTTTACATTTTTGTTTACTTGTTTACCCATGTTTGTCATGTAAACAAGTTCATTGTTTTTGTAGCTTTTGTTTATCATTTTAATGTTAAACGATGTAACACCATTTCCATTTCTGTAACAATATTAAATATTATTAACATTAAAACAATACATGTGCGTTGCATTTTTTTTTAGTTTTAAAAATTAGGAACTGTTTTAATACATAAAAAGAAAACATTTGCATCAGGAATTTTTTCTTTTAATTTTTAATTTTGTTTTCTTAACTCATGAACAGTAAATAAACGTTTCATAATAGTAATCACAAAATTGATTGTCCACAACGATTTCATAGATGGATCCAAGGTCATAGTGCCCTAAAATAAGTATATCACTTTTTGTAATGAATTTTTGTACGAAATTGAATTAGAAGTTAAAAAAAGATTAGGTTTCAGTTGAAAAAACGCTGTCATAGTTCTAAAACTCGTTAGCAGATATCCTAAGAGCATATGCAAACAGTATTGCATCGCACTTTAATTAGCTTTGGTACAGAAGTTCACTGAAGTACATCTGTAAACTGAAAACTTTTGAAATAATCCTGTTATAATTTTTAAAGACTGTGGCTATTTTCTGGAATTTAAAGAATTGCTGAAAAGTTGTATTTGATTAATTCATCTCTTTTCTCCATAATTATTTGATAAATTTATTTAAAAATAAAAACACGGAAATAATTTGCAAATAAATATTCATTGAGTATTAATTACTCTCTCTACAATTAATTCTGTAACTTCGAAAAATCATTTTGATTCCTAAAATCAACGTTTCCACAAATGATGTAATTTAATCCCTACTTACACAGTCCAATTATTTACGGTTTCTAAGGATTTCTTTAATTATGTATCGAAGCATCTACACTTCCCATTAAATAAGACGATGTTCATGTGATGTGAGAAGAAACTTTTAATAGTAAAACAAAAATGGAAACTAAGACGAGATACTAATTGAGTTGTATTATTTATAGGCAGAAATATTTTCGTTTGAAATTGACAGTTCGCTGCAAAAAAAGAGCACAAATTACTACCATAAATATTTAGAAATGTTTATAACAAATACTTCCGACTACAATATTACATGTTGATTGTGAGCCATACAGGTTAAAATGTGCCAATTTTTAAAGTCGTCAAAATTCTTTAATTCTTTTATATGATATACAGTCAAACCTCTTATAACGCGGTACTCTCAGAATGCGGTTTCCATATAACGCGGAGTTGAAATTGCGACAGCCCTCCTATAACACAGCACTCTCAGAACGCGGTTTCCATACATCGCGGAGCCCCCCTGTAACGCAGTACTCTTACAGCGCGGCTTCCGTTCTACAATATCCCATAAGTTCCTCCCGCACAGCCTATGAATGACTCTAGTAACTAGTTATTGTAAGAGGGTTTAATAAAAGTTTTATTTTCCACGCAAAAGCTCAGTTGAGATACATAAACAACATGTTTATATAAACATGCCAGCTTATCTCATAATCGTGTACGACATCGAATTCAGTTGATGCACCCACCCCAAATTTATTGGTAAACGAGAATAAGGAAAACGAATGAGTGTCAAATCTCGATTTGCAAGATGTGAAAAAAGGTCTAAATTTGGCTAAAGAATTAGAACTTCATTTCATTCAGCGCAAAGTTTAAAAGAGAGTTAAGAGTTGCTAAGCTCTCTATAGAGAGATTTTAGTGGAATTAGAAACAAAATCTACAATCGAAAACCAATGTGAAGATGAACCAAGTGAGGAAGATATTTTGTCCATTAAAAGAAGACGAGTTAGGCGACTTATGTATATCAGACTGTGATGATGAATGTTGAAAAATTACACAATTTTACAACGCTCTTTTTTGTTGGAAAACATTCTTTTAGTTTAGTTTTTATTTCATTTTTTTATCAATTCTATTATGAACCCTTTAATTCAATTAAAATATTTTATTATTTATCTTGCCTTTTATATGTCTTGGTCTCCATATAACGCGGTAAGAATAGTGTGATTTGTACTAATTCCGAGTTTCTTATAGCGCGGTTTCCATACAATGCGGTAGACGGTTTCCATAGAACACGCTAGGAATTAACTTGGTTTGTACGGTTAAATCCGAGTTTCTTATAGCGCGGTTTTCATATAGTGCGGTACGCACTCACCACGTTATAGGAGGGTTGACTGTATATATCATTGAATTTTCTATCGATTATTTAGTTTGCTCGATAGTGCGTAAATACTTGTGCTTTTTTCTGCAATGTCATCTGGTACGAGATAACAAACAATTTTTAAAAATACAAAAACATGGGTACTAATGTATGTAAAGTTTAGATAAACTTTAGATTCTAAACTTCATAACCAAATAACTTATAAATCATAATCGTTATAATACCAACAGAAACTTTTTTGAGAGTTGTGAACGACCAGTTTTTTGATTTCATTTATTCATGGGCGAATATAGAATTCAACAACAAGTGGTAAACTTGTTTTACCAAAATGAGTATTTTGTTTGGACAATATACCAAAAATCATCTTCATTCCTGCAATGGATACGTGAACAAACAAAATTATCGAATTTGGTATGACACAAATCCGCATAGATTCAAGCACGTCCAATTCATGCCGAAATAGTGACTGTTTGCGGGGAATTTTGGACTAATGATATCATCGGTCAATATTTTTTTGGGGTTAAGTAGGTCGAAGTGGCCGTAGTCTAGTAGGTAGTGTGTTGGCTTATTAGACATTAGGCGATGGTTCAAATCTCTGGTCAAACACCTCCAACATAATGAAATATGAAAAAAATATTTCTTCATCGTCTTCCTCTCAGTAGATTTCTGGCAAAAACTCTGAGAGTAAACAAATTTACCACGAAAAGTGTATCAAAAATCTGTCGTTCGGAGTCTACTTTAAACTGTATGTGCTGCCACTTACCGGTCCACTACATAACTTAAGTGGTGTAAGAAGCTAGGTCTTAATCCTGACTGAAGACTCTGATTTGCTACACTACACAGAGCATAAGGTCTACGTTACGCAGCTCGTAATAGTTATAATATAATTAGTAATTAATAGATTGTAATTAATAAATAAATTCTCATGAGGTTTCGAAATAAATAAAAAACCATATATTAAATATACGAGTATTTTTCTCAAACTCCTTGAAAATCGGAAATTAAACGTTTAAGTAGTAGTAATTCCAAATATTTCCGGACTTGTGAATCAAAATAAAATACAACATTAAACGAAAACGTGAAAGAGTGATCGACAATAAATAGGCTAGTTATGGAAACATTCAATCGGACAATGATTACATTGGCCACCATATAACAAAGGCGCAATAGCTGGCACATAAACAACATATAGTCCGAGTATTACGGAAAAAAGAGAAGATAAAAGATGTACAGATTGCACACGATGTATTATTACAACCAATAGTGACGGAGAATCGATGAAAAGCATACTACGGTTTTCTTCTTATAGAAGACTCAGAATTCGCTGAAATCTGTCGAATCCTCAATCAATCGATGAACAATTTCTGGCTGCCACCTCCTTTGTAGTCATAATTCAACCTCGATTGCTTCGGCTTAAAGTTGTCATTAAGAGTCTTAGTACACTTCAAAAATATTGCATGAGGATTTTGAAATGCATAGGGGATAATAATATAATATGATTTGTCAGATTCTATGCAATCGTAATAGTTCTTCATATCTAATGTTACACACGACTTTCTTTGAGTCATAGAACAAATGGCTTTATGGTAGTTTTTCTTTAATCTTTCCCTAAATATTTAATTTCTCTTTACATTTTCCTCCAAAAACTTTGAATATTAAGTGAAATTTAATATTTCTTTCTATTTTCAGCTTTTTAAGGCCAATACATATTTATTGACAAATATTCCATGGACGACACGCCATAGGCTTACTAAAAAAGTTTTCATTTAATCTTTCTTTTTATCCTTTTTATCTGAGAAACTCAACTTTGCGACTATGAATGACTGAAACTGAAATACAGCCACTTTTTTTATTGCCTTCAGTTATAATTTATTTTTAAAGTTTTTTTTTTATTTCCAGAAGATAAAATTCTCAGACACAAGCAGTGCTGAAGTCTCTGTTTCTATAATGAGCAAAGAATAAAGAATAAAATTTTTTAAAAATTTAAAATTTTTCTAAAATAAATTGCAATCACATGAGAGGACAAATGTGTTGTTAATGAATTATTAAACAAATTGTTACCAATCTTAACAATGCCGTGATCCATTGTCTTAAACGTAATTTTGGATAAAAAGTTTCAAAAATAATAATGTTTTGTGTAAAAGATTAACACTTTATCTTAATTATCTTGGTCCAAAAGTATTCTTGCAGCATATGAAATAATGGCGGAATGGCGGACAGTAAATCGTCTATTAAGTAGTGTGACGTCGCCGTAGTCTAGTAGGTAGTGTGTTGGCTTATCAGACGTAAGACCACGGTTCACACCCCAGGTCAGGCATCAAATCGAAAATATGAAAATATTTCTTCGGCGACTTCGTCTCAGCAGATTTCAGGCAAAAACTCTGAGATAAAAAAAAAGTTTCTCAAAAATTCTGTCGTTCAGAGTCGACTTTAAGCAGTAGGTTCCCTCACTCATGTATAAAATTAACGCACACAACATAAGTGGCGTGAGAAGCTAGGTCGTATTCCTGACTGAATGGTTGTAATGACCAATTAGGTATGTATATGTACATATGTATGTTGGCTTACTAGACGAGAGCTCTAAAATCTTGAAACATACAAAAACATTTTTTGACCACCTCCTTTCAGCATTGTTTTGGAAAAAGCTCTGTAGATTTCGTTACTCGAGAGTGTGAGAAGCTTAAACGAAATTCTTACTAAATGGCTGTAACGACCAATTAAATAGGTATTTCGGTAGAAGTGAAGGTGAATTAGGACCCATAGGTTGCATTGTGATAAAACAGTTTTACAGTATCTGATATAGTTTATCAAACTGACATTGGTAATTTGGGAGTCAGTGAATAATACTTAAAAAACACAACACTATACGGATTTATAAATTAATGGTTTTGGGCTCAATGCATTGAAGGAATACTAGGTTTTAGCAGAACCTCCACTACAAGTAGACACGATTTTAAAGCCAAATTTGGTATCCTCTTAATATCGATCCCATAGAACAACTCATGAATAGGCATTTGTAGCAATTCAACAGATGTTAAGCTAAAGAAAAATATATGCTTTATCGATGAATAAACACGCATACCATCAGGGATGCACCGCCAAACTTTGAAGTTGATCTGAATATTTTGCACGTAAAGTTTTTCGTTTGGACTTTATACAAAAATATGCTTTACGGTCTTCATACTTTGAAAAGCCCCAAATAAACACAGTGTACAATATCCAGTCCACTCACAAAACGGTGAAGCACGGCGGCGAAAATATTAATATTTGGAGATCATTTACATACTACGGTTTTAGGTCACAATATCTTACTAATACTTCGAAATTAAATGCTACTTTATGACGAATGAAAACGTGCCACTTCGGTGCGTGTTCCAGTATAATGACCTTAAATATACTGCTGAGAGGAAAGACAACGCTTCGAAGATTCGTTTGCTACACAGGCCAGCATAGTTTCAGAGTCAAATCCGATCGAGAACTTGTGGAATACAGGACAAATAACAATCAGAGGAGAGTGTCTAGTAGTACCTAATTTGTGATTAGTTTTGAGAATTAATTTAGATTACGTGGTATAATATACCGAATTCGGTTTGCCAAATCAATAGTAGTTTTAAACAACGTCGGAACGCTTACATATTCTTAACCACTCTAGAGCGACATTCGAAGTTAATTAGTGCAAATGTTGGGGTCGCCGTAGTCTAGTAGATAGGGTGTTGGCTTATAGGCAAGAGCCCGTGATTCAGACAAATATAAAAAGACAATATTTCTTTCGGCGACTTCCTCTCAGAAGTCTTCAGACAGAAACTCTGTGAGTAAAATAAAATTGCCATGAAAAGTTTCTCAAAAATCTGTCGTTCGAAGTTAACTTTAAACTGTAGGTTCGGCAACTCATAGATAAAATTAACTCTGGACCCTAATTCTGACTAAGGGGTTGACCAATTAAGTAAGAAATTGTTATCATTATTACTACGTTCTTATTTCAAAAGAAAACGTAGCGTCAAGTTTTTCCAGTTTTTCCAGTTTTTCCAGTTTTTCACAGAGAGAATTTATTTTTTAAAATAAAAGGAATTATAAAATAAGCACAATTGTTTAATAAAACTTCAATGAAATTAGTTTTTTAAATATAAAGGGTGTTTTTTATAGAGGTATAGAACTTTAGGTTGGCATTACTTTTCAAGATGGCGACCGATTTAACAGCTGTCAAGTGATTTATTCTCAGTTTGGTTTGGCAATTCATCATGAATAGACTCACGCCTGAACAACGCTTGCAAATAGTGCAATTTTATTTCGAAAATAATGGTTCTGTGCGGAAAACGTATCGCGCACTACGTCCATTTTATCGTCGACAAAATCGTCCATCAGAGCAGTTAATTCGATTAACCATGGAACGTTTTCGCACCACGTTTACTCTTATTGATAACTCGCATCCCGAACGACGCTGTACGGTGCGTACAGAAGAAGCTATTGCTGCTGTAGAGCGTAGCATTGAGGAAGACCCGAATGAGTCCATCCGCCATCGAACACAGGAATTGGATCTGTGTCCATCCACTTTATGGAAGATTTTGCGGAAGGATCTTGGTTTGCGTGCTTACAAAATCCAACTCGTTCAAGATTTGAAGCCAAACGATCATCAAGTAAGGCGTAGATTCGTCGAATGGGCCCAAAACGAGATTACCGTTGTTCCCGATTTCCATAAGCGAATTTTGTTTAGCGATGAAGCGCACTTCTGGTTGAATGGCTACGTCAACAAACAAAACTGCCGCATTTGGAGTGAAGGTAATCCTCAAGTGTATGTGGAAACACCGTTACATCCAGAAAAACTGACTGTTTGGTGCGCTTTATGGGCTGGTGGAATCATTGGTCCGTACTTTTTCAAAAACGATGGTAGCCAGAACGTTACAGTCAATGGTGATCGGTATAGAGCCATGATTACTAACTTTTTCATTCCTGAATTGAATAAGCATGATGTCCAGGAGATGTGGTTTCAACAAGACGGCGCAACATGTCACACAGCTCGTGCCACAATAGATTTATTGAAAGACACGTTTGGTGACCGCCTAATTTCACGTTTTGGACCTGTGAATTGGACTCCAAGATCTTGTGATTTAACACCGCTAGACTACTTTCTGTGGGGCTATGTAAAGCCATTGGTCTATGCGGTAAAGCCACAAACGCTTGACCATTTGGAAGACAACATTCGCCCTATTATTGCCGATATACGGCCACAAATGTTGGAAAAAGTCATCGAAAATTGGACGTCCAGATTGGACTACATCCGCGCCAGCCATGGCGGTCATATGCCAGAAATCATATTTAAAATGTAATGCCACAAGATTATCTTTCGGATAAATAAAATTCATGTCAATCGAATAATCCATCGTTGTTTTATTGCAACTTAAAGTTCTATACTTCTATAAAAAACACCCTTTATAAACTGCGAAGATGTGCAATTACTTATTAGAAATTTTTTTATTTTTCTTACTTTCTTAGCAAGTCTTTATGTGTCAATTTGGTGTCCTTAGTATTTTTTACATGCCTGCGTCAATGTGAAAAACTAGATATCGAAATATATGAAAATATTCCACAGTTTTAAGTTAAAAATACAAGATTTTCTCTATTCTTACGAATATCGACGGTTAGGTAATATGAATATACTCCCAAGTGTGAATAACGCTTTATCGTCGGCCAAAGAAAATCTCTGTATTGTCAGTGTGGGAGACATATGTATGTATTTACAGAAATCCAAAGACAAAAATATTTCTGTAAGTTGAATAGGAGAGTATGTGTGTCTATTATATGTGTGTTTAAGAATATTATGTTAAAGAAAAAAGAAAAAAAGCAAAGTTCCACCACAAGCGCAATTTTTCTTAACCAAACAATTATAGAAACGGACACTTTATTAACCCATAATGGGGTCATTTAGAGTGAAAAAGAATACGAAAATGATTGATTAGATTAAATTCTAAAAAACACAGAGTAAAGAGAATGTGTTGAAATAAAAATCAATAAATTTTTTTTAATGTTCCCGCAACATGATGTATACATAAATATTTGGATAAAATGAAAATAAATGCAAGTAAAAGGGCCATAAAATCAATTAAGTCATCATCATTCTTTAATGATTATAACTTAAGTTTTATATTTTTTTACATGCCTGCTGAAATACATAGCAAATCGTGTTGTTGGGAGTTCAAAGCAATTATTGAAATTTATTCCCACAACTCAAACAATTGAATACCAGATTGGTCTTGTTGTCGGATATCTGTATATCATAATCGCACTTTGGTGCGCTTTTAAAACGATCCTTTATGTCTAAAAACAATTAATTAAATAATCTCAATTATACTGAGATTGTGAATTCAGGTTGTGTCAGGCGCACACAATTCAAATCATATGAAAATAAGTTGTTTTATGTCGCTGTAGTCTAGTAGGTAGTGTGTTGGCTTATTAGACGTGAGGCCACGGACCGTGTCGTTCGAAGTCGACTTTAAATTGTAGGTCCCACCACTCATGTATGTATAAAATTAACACAAACAACATAAGTGGAGTAAGAAACTAGGTAGTAATCCTGACAAAAGGGTTGTAATGACCAATTATAGTTTATATGTATGGAAGAATACCATTGCGGTTTTCAGAATTCTATTCAGTGTTTATTGTCAGTCAATCAGGTCTCAGGTCATCAGTTTGTCAATCAGGGCTTCATTTCATACTCTGCAAAAAACTTAAGAAACTTCGATAAAACGCAAGCGTTAATACGTCTTTTGGGGTCTCGTTCTTATAATGGTACCAAGTTTTATCCTCTGGGTATTGTACAAATTCCAATGGCAAGTAAACTTCCTCAAACCTAACTTAACCTAACACTAGATATCAACAGTGAGAGAAAAACAAATTAAAGTCTTAGGATGGCATTAAGAATTGACATTACAATCCTCTTGTCTAATTCGGTTTTCGTGTAATATCAAAATCTTACAAAGATATTTGTAAGAACTGGTTAGGCGTTCGTTTAAGTCTTATTTTATATTCTGATTAATTGTACTGTTGCCAATCTCTACGTGATTTGTTTTTATCAGCAACTGCAGTAACATTTTTATTATAACTTATCTATCAAAAGAAAGAAGAGAAATTAGGTCGTAATCCTGACTGAAGGGTTGTAATGGCCAATTATGTATGTATCTCTCAGAAGTAACAAGTAAAGCAGTCATAATTCAAAAATGAGTAGCCTATGTAAGACTATAACGTGTATTGTGTGTAGACATCAGAATGCAGCGGATGCATCCAAAAATAGAAGACTCGAACCCTTGTTTAAAAAAAATGTTTTATTACATTTTGAATCGAAAGTTTGTTTATGCAAAATAATGAAAATATGAGCGAAATTGAACAAATGACTGTAAATATTCAAATTTAAAGCGAAATTATTGTTAAATTAACCATGTGCTATGCATCTCATACGGTACACAATTGTAGCATAATCGCGGAATCCACTGAAAACCCTCCGCAGGAGCTCATCACACCAACATGTATGAGAATAGTCGCCGCTGAAAGGGCAAATTGTTTAACGAATTAAAGGTGAAATACCAATATTGACGCAGGAGTGATACTATGTTGATGTTGAAAAAAATTCAGAAATTTTAATAAAAAAAAACGTTTTTCGTTAATTAAAGCAAATAAAAGTTTTTTTGGAACTCAAATCAAAGGTTAACATGAATGCTATTTACACAACGTCATGAACGTGCAGAGGTTAACAGTCGTAGGTGAAATAAATAGAATTTTAAAATAAATTTACTTCTTAAATTTATTTAAAATACTTTCACCAGTTTTACTAAATCAATCCCACTTGTTTATTTTTGTAGCGGAAATGACATGTAAAGAGAGCGATTAAATCTTTGCTAATTTGGCAACTTTAAGAAAAGCAATTGGCCCCAATTGTATAATTAGATTTTTGCTGGATTAAATAGTATTTTTTGGGCATACTTAAGAGAGCATAGACTTTCCGGCACAGCAAATGATTTGTTTTATGATGAAACAGGAGAAAAATATGATTGAATTATTTCCCAACTTTAATAATTACTTAACATTTTAATTGTTTAATTTTATTTCTGCCTCCTTAATCATTTTCCAGCATTTTCCGGGTATACTGGTTACCCGACATAAACAGAGTAATACAATTCTACCTGTAAAAGTTGGCAATTATGACAAAAAGCAAATGCTGCGTGTTTAGGTTTAGGTCGGGGTGGTATCTCTGATATCACAAAGCTCACTTGAGCACGAATAGCGGCCCGTTGTGATGCCACGGGTGAACGCAGTCCCTGTACTGACCAAGTTCCACCAAAATCAGGGAAGAGGAAGAAATTGGTCAGCGCACGGGCTGCACATCAAAAGCACAACTACCCTACACTGGAAAACCAGCCAGAAAGATTGATGAACGAAGCTATATCCTTGATATCAATAGATGATTGCCCTGTCAAGGTGACAAGAAATGGGGAGCCAAATAACCTATATCCACACCAAGCAAGAGACGGGCACTGACAAAGAAAGTGGATCCTCTTCCTCAGCGGATCTGCATCCACGGCAGAAGTCGTTAAATGGGAGCCTCATTCTTTCTGCGTGTCTTCCCATAACGCAATGACCAGTAAGCATGGTCACCGTGGTTGAAATGACGTCACGACTAAGACCGAGTAATTGGTTGGTACGCCTAACAGGGCTTTCCGAACAGGGCTTTCGTGGGGGTGGTGCACAGATCGCCAGTTATATAAATGGCCGCAGACCTTCTGACCTTGGTAAGAAGTCTGACGTTGTGTTGTCTGTTCAGAGCAGTCCACCAGAAAGCTACACCGTATAAGAGATTGGGTTCAATGACCGTAGAATATATCCAACGAATGATCCTTGGGCGAAGACCCCATCTGGTGTTCCAACCGCTCTACTACAGCAGTAAGAAGCACATGCCGCTTTACGTGCCCTAGCAGCCTGATTCGCCCTCCAGTTGAGCTTGGGATCGAGGATCAGGCCCAGATATTTAACCTCGGGACTCAACGTGAGTCTGGTCCCTCATATGCTAGGAAGGGAGAAGGTCGGAATTTTATATCTCCTCGTGAAAAGAATCGTATCGGTCTTATAGGGGTTATTAGCCAGTCCAAAATCCCTACACCAGTCCAGTATAATTGACAGCGCCAAGTTCAACTTATCCGACAGTGTCTGCGGACAAATTCCCGACGCGGCAATGGCAATGTCGTCAGCGTAAGCTATGACTTTCCCAGAATTTTTTATTGTTTATGAACATAAATAAGGTTGCCTAGTCGCCGTTGTCTAGTAGGTAGTGTGTTGGCTTATTATACGAAAAGCCAGGGTTCGAGCATAGGCCATCTAAAGAAATTACAAAAAGTATTTCTTCGGTGACTTCCTCTCAGCAGATTTCTGGCAAAAACTCTGAGAGTAAATAAAATTGTCATGAAAAGTTTCTCAAAAATAAATAAATATAATAATATATAAAAATATAATAATATATAAAAATAATAAATATAAATAAACATAAATAAGGTTGCATAGTTACCGAATGTTCTAAAATGTACATTTATTAAGAGACCTTTATAAAACCACTCTCAGGGTAAATAATTCCAGTAGATTCTTTGAAGAATGATTAGAATGCGACAATTTTGTTTTTTTTTTCAAGACGGGTATACTCGACATTCTATGATAACTGTTCATTTCGTTCTGACGAGCATACACAACATAAATAATTAAACGGATGAACAATGATTTTTAAACGAGTAGTAACATAATTAAATATTTATTTATTTATTACAAAACAATTACAAATTATAATATAATTATTATGAGCTGAATAGTTTAGACCTTATGATTGGTGTACTGTAACAGACCAGATTCTCATTTGGGGATCAAATCCACAATCATCACACTAATATCTAATACACTACCCACTTTACTACCAGGGCACCCAACGTAATTAAATAATTTTGATTCGGCAAAAAACTATAAATGGGTTCCGTGTAATAATAGAATTTTGGAATCCAATTTCAGAAAATCAAGAATTGTCAAGAGATAAATTTTGACTATATTTTCATTTCAGCATGTAATAAATCGATGACTTAATATGAAAAATTTCAATTTTTTTCAAAATAAGGTTTTTTGTTTATTCTGGTAGACAAATGTCAGATGCACAAAAAGAATAAAAAATTTTTAAATGAATATTAAAAATTGTATTAAATTTTTTTTGTATCTAAAATTTTACGAAGTTTATTAAGTTTTTCCTTCTGCTGTAAAGTAACCAAAAATCGAGTTAGGCCTTTTTTATATTAAGCCATCGAAATAATAAAATGATGCGTTTGTAATCAGAAGTAAAAGTGTCTCCTTTTTGGCCATGGACAGACAACTCAAAACAAATTAATCGAATTATTTATGAACATACTGTTTAATGTTTGATGTGTTGCTGGTTCGTTTTTTGTTGTTCTTTTTAATTTGGTTTTAAATAAAATGCATTTATTTATTTTTGTAATTTTAATTTGTATTATTTATTGAATTCACTGTTTAATGTTTATGTGTTTTTATGTTGTTTTACAAAATTTTGGTTTGTTTTATTTGTTGTTTTTGTTTTGATTGTATTTAATTTCAATTTATGTTTGTCTTTTTCTTTTGTCTTTGTTCACACTGTTTAATGTTCACTTTTTGATTGTCGAAACTAGAGTGATTTCTATGCAAAAAATACTTTAATTTTAACTAGTAATGAAAAGAATGTGAAAAGAATGCAAGAGACAACAAAACATAAAAAAGAACCGCTAATATTCTACAGGGTGTTCTCTCATATAATGTTAAACGTTGAACATTCCGGCCCCCATGACTTGGTGAAGTTTATCACAGGTTTTGAACAGGTCCTATTTGTGGGTTGTGGGTCGGTAAGTTGCAAAGCCTCATGAAGTTGTTGACAGATATGGCATCATGATGTACGTTAACGTATACTGCAAGAATATTGCCAATGTTTGGGGTGTTGAGATTGTTGGAATGCCATACCTGTAAGTATAAAATTAGAGCAATATTAGTGTATGTAAATGGTTAGGGGTTATACTAATTTGCAAACAAAACCACAATTTTTGTAATTGGTCTGGTGATGACTCCATTTTTTGTTTTGATGTCTACAACTCTACAGTTTTGGTCAGGTCCAAGATATGTTTTGATGATTCGACCCATTTGCCATTCATTGGGTGGCAAGTTGTTGTTTTTGATGACTACCAGATCGTTGATTTTAACGTTGTCCCTTTGAATCTTCCATTTATATCTGCGTTGAAGTTCAATCAAGTATTCGGACTTCCATCTTTGGCAAAATGAGTGGTAGATGACCCTTAGGCGTTTCCAGCGGTTGATGAGATTCAGATTTTCGTTGCTTACATCTGGTTCAGCTGGGGTCAATAATGCACTACCAATAAGGAAGTGTGCAGGGGTCAATGGATTAAGGTCATTTGGGTCATCGCTAGCAGGACTTAAAGGTCTAGAATTTAGGCACGATTCTATACGAGCAAGAATTGTAGATAGCTCTTCAAATGTGAATGTCATGTTCGGTATCATCTTTTTGAGGTGCGTTTTGAATGATTTTACACCGGCTTCCCAAAGGCCGCCCATGTGTGGGGCTCCTGGGGGGATAAACTTCCAATTAAGATTTTGATGACTAAAATGATGGGTCACTTGATTTTGAAGAGTTTTTGTGAATTCTAGACGGTCTTTCCTTAGAAGTTCTGCTGCTCCGACGAAATTTCCTCCATTGTCTGAGTAAATGAGTGCGGGACATCCACGTCTTCGTATGAAGCGGGAAAATGCTGCTAAGAACGATTGGGTCGATAAATCACTTGTTGCTTCAAGATGTACAGCTTTTGTGGCGAAGCATACAAATATGCAAATATACCCTTTTGTAATAAGACAAGCTCGGCCTGTAAAATTTTTGATGTCAAAAGGTCCTGCGTAGTCTAATCCAGTTGTAGCAAAGGGTCTTGATAATGTTGTACGTTCCGGTGGTAATGAAGCCATGATTTGATTTTGTGTCTGTTTTTTGTACAAAACACACGTTTTACAGTTGTAAATTACGCTTTTGACCAAGGGTTTCAATCTGAATATCCAATATTCTGTGCGTAGGACTCGAACCATTAGTTGGTTTTCTCCATGAAGGGTAATTTTGTGTGTAAATTCCGCTAGTAGCTGTGATAGCTTCGAGTTATGAGGTAGCAATATTGGGTAGCGTTCATTGTACGTTAATGCAGGTGATTGCGCTAGTCGCCCATTGGCTCTAATAATGCCATGGTGATCCATGAAAGGATTTAAGGTCAAAAGACTGCTGATTGGGGATATTTTCTGCTTGAGTTTTAAATGTTTGTGCTCATCTGGAAAATGATTTTGTTGCGTCCATATGATGAGTCGATGTTTGACGAAATCTATTTCTTCTCGGGTGATTTCTGCTGAAGATACGCGAAGATGGGTTCGGTTGTTTCCAGTATTTCTCCATAATCGTATGACATAAGCGAGTACTCGATAAGCTCGTGATAGGTCTGAAAATCGATTTAATGGGTCTTCGCGTGTTGTAGTTGTAAATGCTTTTACAGTTTTTGCTTCTAGATTTGTGTCACCTGTTTGTGTTGGTATCGGCCATTGATTTTTAGGCAATTTTAACCAGGAGGGTCCAAACCACCATATGTTGTGGTTTTCCAGTTCTTGTGGAGTACATCCTCGGCTGGCTACATCTGCTGGGTTATCCTTTGTGTCGATATGTTGCCAATTTTGATTTCCAACCTTATCCAGGATTTCAGAAACACGATTTCCAACGAAAGTGTTCCATGAGCAAGGGGGTTTCTTTAACCAGGACAGCACGATTGTTGAGTCGGTCCAATAATATGCCTTGATATTTTGAATTTGAAGATTTGGTATAAGTCCACATGCAAGATTTGCCAATAATACGGATCCACATAGTTCTAAGCGGGGCAAAGATATTTGCTTAATGGGAGCTACACGGGTCTTTGAAGCCAGAAGAAATGTGAATACTGAGTTTTCCGCTTGTATTCGAACATAAAGAGTTGCAGAATAGGCTTTTTCTGAAGCGTCACTGAAACCGTGAATTTCCACATTACAATTCGGGCTAAATTGGATCCAACGGGGAATTTTCAATATGTTTATTGTCGGGCAGTTTTTTATGAATTTTTGCCACTGTAGACAAGTCAAGGGTTTTAATATGTCATCCCAGTCGACTTTATCCAAACAAATCTGTTGCATAATTAGTTTTGCTTCAACTATTATTGGAGCTATCCATCCACAAGGGTCAAAGAATTTGGCAATTGTCGATAAAATTTCTCTTTTCGTGTAGTTTTCTTTTAATGTGACATCTGGTGCTGTAAATGTAAATGCGTCTGAAGAAATGTTCCATTTGATCCCAAGAGTTTTTGTTCCAGCGCTTTCTGACAGATTTAACCAATCGAGAGGTAGTAGGGTCTCATTTGGTAAGTCTTGTATGACTCGTGGGTCGTTTGATGTCCATTTCATCAGGTCAAATCCAGCAGATTTTAGAACTGTTGTAAGTTCTTTTCTTGATTTGATGGCGTCGTTTAATGTGTGACCACCTGCTAAAACATCATCCACATACATGTTTTGTTGTAGAGTTTTTGATGCGAGAGGGTGAGTTGATTTTACATCTTCAGCTAATTGAAGAAGGGTTCTAATGGCCAGAAACGGGGCGCAATTGACTCCAATAGTCACTGTCAGGAGTTCGTAATCCTCAATTGGGTCCTTTTCTGATTGCCGAAATAATACCCTTTGATATTTGGTTTGATTCGGATCAATGAGTATCTGTCGATACATTTTTGTGATATCTGCGTTGTACACAAAACGGAAGAATCTCCACTTCAATATCAGAAGCACAAAGTCCTGTTGAAGTATGGATCCTGGATACAATATGTCATTCAAACTCTTCTTGTTTGAAGACGGGCTCGAAGCGTTGAAAACTACTCTAAGTTTCGTTGTCAGCCTTTCGGGTTTTATTACTGCATGATGTGGCAGGTAATAATTTGGGTTTGTGTTGATTTCCAGGGGAGAAATTTTCCTCATATGTCCTAACTCGAGGTACTCAACAATTACTTGGTCGTATTGTTTTTTGAGTTCGGGTTTCTGGCTAAGTATGCGTTCCATTCTCAAGAACTGTGCCATTGCTATGTTTCTCGAAGTTCCTATTTCTTCGCTATTTTTAAAGGGTAGGGTAACGATATACCTTCCTGTGTCGTTTCTTCGTGTTGTCGACATGAAGTTGTTCTCGCAAAATGTGTCCTCATCTGACCTCAAAACCCGTTTTGGGGTTTCCTCCACCTCCCAAAAGCGTGTGAGGATTCGGTCAAGGGACGTAGTGTTGAGTAATGACACTGTTGTACTAGGTTGTGTCGTTGTTGAAATTGGTCCCCCCACAATCCAGCCAAATACTGTTTTTTGTGCCAAAAGGGATCCAATAGACCGCATCGGTGTGTCCATGCAATATATTGAGTGGCCCAGGTCTAGGCCTATAAGCAAGTCGATGGGTCTGCTTTGATTGAATTGAGGATTTGCAAGTTCTAATTTAGCAGTCTCATTGAAATGTTGCAAATCTAAAGTCTGTGGTGGTAAATTAGATGGAAGAGTCTTCAGGACTGGTGCCCAGACTTCTAATTTAAATTGTGAATCCACCTTGGAGCAAAGATTGAATAAACATGCTTTGGTTGAAGTCTCTGAAACTGTTTGACTCAAGCCTGTAACATGAACTAAATTTCGTTTGGTGGGCAAATTTAGTCGATTTTTCAACTTTTCTGACATAAAAGTTGATTGTGAGCCAGGGTCGATGATTGCTCTTGCCTGGTACTTTTCGCCTCTAGTTTCGATCAGTACAATTGCAGTAAATAACAAGGTCTCTTTCTCATTGGGAGATTGATCGAGATGTTTGCTCTCTTGTAGTGTCAAGGAGTGATATTTGGTATCGAAAAGTTTGATGCTGATGTGGACTGTATATTATTGTTTTGTGCTGCGATACTCCTGCTAGATTGGGTCACGTCACAATTCGGAACTAAAGTATGGGATTCTGATCCCTTATGTAACAAAGTGTTATGTCTTTGTCTACATAATCTACAACTGAATTTACTTTTACAGTCCTTAACACTGTGGTCAATAGAGAGGCAATTGTAACATGAATTTGTGACCTTTACAATGTGAATTCTGTCGTTAACGTTCTTCTCTAAGAACTTGGGGCAAGACCACAATTGGTGAGACTCCTTACAATGTTGGCATTTGTAATTTGAGTCATTTTTCTGTGCCCTATTTGTGTTTAAAGGTTTTATGTTTTTCGACCCAGTTTCATTTTGGGTTGTGTTTATGTGAAAAGTGTGAACTCGTTTTGGCTTAAATTTCAAATTATCTCTTCTCGATTGTTCTAATTTTGGATTCGATTGTGTGATGGCCGCTATGGATTCTAGAGTCTTAGAATTGTGCGTCAAGAAATTATTGAATTCTTCCCAAGTCGGAACTTTTGTAATTTCCTTAAGTGAATTTTCAAATTCCTTTAAAAGAGTCCGAGGGAGTTTTTTTGAGCAAATGTATACCAGGAATGGGTCCCATGTGGCGGTTTCTATACCTAAAGCATTTAACGCTTGAATGCATCCATTAACTGTTCGCTGAAGTTTTTGAATCGATGAGCCTGAGTCTTCAGCTACGTTCGGAAGGTCAAATAAAATTTTTAATTGTTCATTTACTTGGATCCGATTATTTTCGTATTGGGCTACAAGGTTTTTCCAGGCTATGTCGAAGCCTTGATTTGTCAATGGGGCATTTGAAACTATTTTCCTAGCATCTCCTCCAGTCTTTTGTATCAGATGAAAAAGTTTCTCAATTTTACTAAGTCTAGAATTATTTATGTATAATGCTGTAAAAAGATCGCGGAAAGTAGGCCATGTCAAAAAATCTCCTTAAAATGTGTCCGTGTCGCAAGGTGGTAACCGTACAAATGAGATGTCATGATTTTCCTTTGGTTGACTTTCAACATCAGATATCCGTTCTTCCTTCTTTGGATTCGATAGGGCTTGAATTTCCGCATTAATTGACCCTAAACACGTTTTGTAGGCAGAAAGAACTTTTTTGTAACGATCACGAAGCTTATTTTTATCAATAGGTTTTTCTTTTGAATCCTCTTTTGTGTCCCTACACTCTTCATATGTCCTTTTGACTTGTGTCCATAGAGAATCGAGTTCGACCCGAAGTACCTCAAGAGAGTGAATGTTGTTTTCGGCCGCACTTTGTGTGTACTCTGTTTCAAAGTCCAAAAGGTCATTTGTACAATTTACAAATTTATCGAGTGCCATTGTTTACCGATGAATTAAAATTTAAAACGATCAAATTAAGAATCAAATTTAAACAAAAAAGTCCCTGCTAGCGATTTCACAGCAAGAATTACCGAAAATAATAATTAATTTCCCGATTGGTTATTAATTTGGGTATATTTTGTTTCCCCAGTAAATTACTAAAAGAAGTATGGGTGGTAACCCTTTTCGTTTTTCTATTTCGCTTTCTTCTTTTATTCAACCGCGACAAAAATTTATAAGAGCGTATACTTGTAATAAAGAGTTTTGTGTTTCTCTTTATTGTCTTATTTTTATTATTTTTAGTACTTACTTATAGTTGTTGTGTCTTTGTTTAAGCTGTTGCTCTCTAATTTGGGTCTCTTCTTGCTTGTGTCTTTTGCTGTAATTTTGGTTCTTTTTTGTTTTTCCACTTTGCGTGTGGATTGTATTTTTTCTCAAAAAATTTAACTGTTTTTAACCGTTGCTTATTTTGTGTGACTTTTAATATTCTTCAATTTTTAAGGAATTTTGGTCTTGTGAAACACACTGCACTATATACGGTTCGAAGTGACCAAAAAATGTTTAATGTTTGATGTGTTGCTGGTTCGTTTTTTGTTGTTCTTTTTAATTTGGTTTTAAATAAAATGCATTTATTTATTTTTGTAATTTTAATTTGTATTATTTATTGAATTCACTGTTTAATGTTTATGTGTTTTTATGTTGTTTTACAAAATTTTGGTTTGTTTTATTTGTTGTTTTTGTTTTGATTGTATTTAATTTCAATTTATGTTTGTCTTTTTCTTTTGTCTTTGTTCACACTGTTTAATGTTCACTTTTTGATTGTCGAAACTAGAGAGATTTCTATGCAAAAAATACTTTAATTTTAACTAGTAATGAAAAGAATGTGAAAAGAATGCAAGAGACAACAATACATAAAAAAGAACCGCTAATATTCTACAGGGTGTTCTCTCATATAATGTTAAACGTTGAACACATACAGTCTACTTTCACAACGCCAAACCAAACAAATGGCTTTCATGAACTAAAATCCTAAAAAAAGTAACTTCCACATATTAAATTTAGTACCACGACAAATGCTTTTATCTTTTCGCTTTTCCCGAACAGAGAGTACTCTAAGCTTTTTTGTTCATAAAATTCCGTTTAAGATTCCTTTTCCTAAAGGACAAGGACAGGGGGTGTTATTTTAAATGATAACAAATATTTGCTTTTTCACATTTTCAAAAACAAAAATCAAAAAACTTCCGTTTATAAAGCAGGGTTCGTCAAAAAATTTTTGGTTATGTGATAGTGAATAAGAGAGAGAAAAAAGGTTGAGAGAATTTATTTATTTACAGCCATAGAAAAGTGTTAGTAATATACGCTATTTTTATTTTCATTTCATCAGCAAACATATGTAAAGTTTTATAACTTTGGCTTAATAATTTTAGATAAATAAAAATAAAATAAAAAATCCATTTTTTATTAAAAGAACATAAAGCTATCCATCTTTGGCTTAAAAATTAGGCCATGTGTTTTTAGATAAATAAAAATAAAAAGAATAAAAAACCCATTTTTTATTAAAAGCAAAAAGCGAACATTCCAAAGCATTTAAAAAAAATTATACTATCGACAAAATAAAAAAAATATGAAATACGCCAAGCTAATAACATAGAAAATTTTTAACATGAAATATTTTTTGAGTGTTATGCTGAAATAAAATGATAAAGCATCCGCCGCACATGTGTTCTTGCCGCAGTCTGATCGACAACTAAATGAAAAAACACAAGAATACGTGTGAGTTCTCTTTGCACAACTGTGCTGTGAAATGGTAAACTATGTTATAAAGGAAACTCGTTGGGTGTAGACGCTTTGATATGGTCGGGCAGTTTTATTGTAGTAAGATAAGTATTGTTGGTCGTAAACAATGCCAAATGTGAATGTCGGACTTCAACAATCACGTAGCATTTATTTATTGTTGTTATTGCCATTGTAAGTGTTAAATGGTATGCTTGTAATTATTTTTTTAAGAAAATCATATTAAATGGAATTCAATTGTAATTTAAATTTGATGATATCCCACCAGCAGAGTGATAAGCACAATGTATTATTGGATAATGATGCCACAAAAGAAATTAATGTGACGAGTTGTTGATATTTTTTTTTTAATAAACCATAAGAAAATTTGTTTTAGAATAGAAAAAAATAAAACAAAACAATAAATTAAACTACATTAATTAATATTAAAGAGAATGCAAATTTAAGTAGTAAAATATTTTGCTTTTGTGTATGACAACTCTTGAATGAATTACCGAGGGCTTACGTCTAATAAGCCAACACACTATCATTAGCAACCACAGTCCGAAATTCCATTTCATCCCAAACCTCGTTTCATCGAGTGACAAAAAAATATCTTCAAACCTTTAATGTGTACTTAAAAATCAAGTAATTACAGTAATGGATTCAAAGGATTTAAATGAAATTAGAAGATAGCAATTAAAATCAAATACAAACGTTAACCTAAAACTTAGATGGCATAAAGTACCATTTTACGTACTTTATAAGTTATGGTATTAGTACCACCACTG
This sequence comes from Sarcophaga carnaria, assembly GCA_958299815.1. Classification (NCBI taxonomy): domain Eukaryota; kingdom Metazoa; phylum Arthropoda; class Insecta; order Diptera; family Sarcophagidae; genus Sarcophaga; species Sarcophaga carnaria. Next base: position 67,651,272 of record OY283149.1, on the reverse strand, counting down.
CACAATATTTAAATCACATAATAAAGCTTATAAATCTTTATGATTTGGCCTAAGAAACGTGCAAAGAGTAGGTTAAAGCTTTTCATTCAAAAATTTTTGTCGTAAACTTTTGTGTAGATTTGTTCAACATACTAAAACCAATGAAAAAAAAATCTAAAAGGCGTCATTACCAAAAAACCAAAACATAAAATGTTTTCTGCCGTAAAGGAACATAAAGTCTTAAAGGAACAAAGGATAAGAAAATATTTCCAGTCATAAAAATAAATTAGAAAACAGCGAACACATAAAAGCTATAGAAAAAATATACGTTTTAGAGTGTTTGTGCGCAGGACGTCTTTTAATGGTCAAATTGCAATTATTGCTGTACGTTATGTGTACGGTAGTGTGAAAATCAATTGACACATAACGCTGATTTATAGCCGATATTGTTGTGGGTATTTAGGTTGCAAGTATTGGAAAGACATATTTTTCTTCGAAAACCTCATTAAATAGTAATAAATCATAATTCTAACCTACAGAAATGTCATGTTTTATAACATAAAGTAAAACATTATTTATTTATATATTTGGAATAGCGACATAAATCGGAGTCGCCGTAGTCTAGTACATAGTGTGTTGGCTTATTAGACGCAAGGCCACGGTTCAAAGTCCAGGTCAGACATCAAAACGAAATATGAAAAAATATTTCTTTTGCGACTTCCTCTCAGCAGATTTCTGGCAAAAACTCTGAGAGTAAATAAAATTGTCATGAACAGTTTCTCAAAAATCAGTTGTTCAGCGTCGACTTTAAACTGTAGGTCATGCCACTAATGTATAAAATTAACACACACAACATAGGTGGTGTGAGAATCTAGGTCGTAATCCTGACTGAAGGGTTGTAATGGCCAATTATCTATGTACATATGTATGTAGCTGTGAATGTTAACAGATAAGTGTGCGCCTTGGCTGATGAAGAGCTTACCACAACATTGTGTGTTAAATTAAATTCTTTGTAAATAAAAACACACAATATAAACCTACAAAAACAAGTTTTCTTAAAAAAACTCTAATTTTAAAAGCATAAAATTTATTCATTGATTAATGACCAACTACTTTAATCTCAAAGAATTTAATAACAGTTATTATCGACTTTACTGAAGGGTTGCAATGACCAATTATGTATGTATGTATTATAGACTTTTCATTTTTATCGTTACAAAATATGTTAAATTATATGGAAAAAATTGAGATTTGCTCGTAATTTTCATACATTCGTACATAATAAAAAGGGATGAAAAGCACAAAAGTTGAATTAATTTATAAAAAGAAATAAACAAAAAGTTCATAAATATAATTCACTAAAAAGCAAAACGATGATTTCATCCTAGCCAAAGCCCAATGCGAATGCTTAATAAACAAATAAGTTTTGTAATACAATCTGGGTCAATTGATGTTCTCTTTTTTATGCTATTATTTGCGTATGTACAATAGGGTGACCCTTAAGATTAAAAGTCAGATTTTTTCCCGTCTTACCACCAGTTTGGTGAATATTAATGAAACCGTCAAATTTCCAGATCAATCGGCTAAAGTTAAGACGTGCCGCAAGCAATTTGCCGATCAAATTTAGAGGAAACCATAAAATTTAAATTTCTTGCCTCATAACTGCAAAAGTATATGAATAAAAGGTGTAAGAGGAAGTTGTTGGCTGAAAAGTTTTAAATATTTTTTATGGCTAGAGGAAAGTATGCCCAACGATTGGAACCTCAATGTCATCTGTCCTGTTCCTATCGCATGTAAGGTTCTGACAGGCGTATTGTGTGAACGGCCCACGAAAAACAAGTCGGCACATACCATCTTTTTGTCGACTATAAGGCAGCCTTCCATAGCCTCATAAGGGATCGTGTTTTTGCCGCATTCCCTGAGCTCGGTATACCTGCGAAGCTGATAAGATTATGGAGAATGACGTTGAGCAATTCCTGCAGCTCCGACAAGGTAGGAATGTCTTCTCCGTACCTTTAGATACCGTGCGAGGTGTCAGACAAGACGACCCCTTATCATGCGACCTCTTCAACTTTGTCATGGAGAGTGTTCTGCGAAAGACGGGAGTACATCGCAATGGCACTATTTTTCGAAAAACCGTCCAGTTGCTTGCGTACGCTGACGACATTGACATCATAGGGCGTACCAAGCGAGATGTTACTGCTGCCTTTAGTGCTATTGAACGGGAGTCTACTAAGTCGGGTCTAGCAGTAAATGAGGGTAAAATGATGTTATCGACAAGTAGGGACGTGCGGTGTATTGATTCTCAGATTATGGCCGATAAATATACTTATCTTGCTCCGCCGTTGCCGCCAAAAGTGATGTCAGTCTGGAGATCAAGCGAAGGATCACTCTTGCCAACAAGTGCTACTATGGTCTCAATAGGCAATTGAATAGCAGAGACCTCTCTCGTACGACAAAACAAATACTCTACAAGACGCTCATCCTCCCTGTGCTTCCTTATAGCCCAGAGGCATGGACTCTATTAAGCACTGATGTAGCAGCCTTGAGAGTATTCGAGATAATAGTACTGCGTAGGATCTTTGGTCCAGTACGTGTTGGCGATAATTGCCACATCCAATCCAACAGTAAGCTGAATGAGCTCGTGAATGAGCGACGTTGTGCAGCGAATTAATATCCAGCAACTGCGCTGGCTCGGCCATGTCGTTCGAATGGAGGAGGATGCTCCGGGAAGACGGGTCTTTGAGGCGGGGATCTGCGGAAGTCGACGAAGAGGACGACCTTGTATCCATTGGAAGGATCAAATCGATTAAGCCCTATCATCGATTGATGGAAGGATGTGTTGCTTCAGGCCGAAATCCGTTAATCGGGTTGTTAATGGCCAATTAAGTAAGGAAGTACGTGATTTTAATATTACATGTAGAAAGTTGCAATAAATTAAAGGTTTAAACTGCAGCAATTAAAATGTGCTAATTAATTCAATTTTAGGAATACCGGAATACCTATGTTTATAGTCTTGAATCACTTGTAGAATATACTCTTTCTGCTTTTCATCTTTCGTAAGAATCGAATTATAATCTTCCATTAGCTTAACCACTACTTCTGCTGCGTCATTGGCCACGTTTAGTAGGTCCTTTGCCTTCATGTAAGCGTTTATTTTATGCTAGCTTGCAGGATTGTCTTCCAAATACTCTTGTCTTATTGAAAAACCTGCCCAAAACATCTTTATTTCCTTGGAAATTAACTCAATACCATCTCTCAGTATCGTTAAAATAATATGATTTGTTTTTATTGCTGGCCTTTTTATATTTCCTTCTGTGTCACTGTCGTATTTCAAGGCTTCCATAATTACATACCATAATTACAGAAGTAAACGAAAATCAATTTATTTAAATTTAAATTTGGGGGACTTTCGGAATTACGGCATTGGAATTAAAGTTTTATTTATTTTTAACTCAAACATGCTCCCCAAAATTATTCCGTGTATATGGTTTCTACATGGTAATCATAAGAGCGGCATTTGTAAAAAGTTTTCAATAATAAACAACGTTCGATTTATACGAGCAGTGCGTACTTCTTTTATGTAAAAAACCCAAGCAATTACGTTGTCTTAATGACCCCATTCCTGAAAGGTATTACACACAGTTGTTCTACTTTCCATAGCAAAAATTTGGAACAATTTCTCAATATGCCCGCTATATATAATTATTGGCTACCTTCAACTTTTTCGCTTTCAGTTAAAGCAGGTGATAGTTTGTGGCCCTAACGCAAACATATTGTTTCGAAAATGGAAATGGAAGTCGTTTAACATTAAAATGATAAACAAAAGTTACAAGTACAAAAACAATTAAATTGTTTACATAATCAACAAGTAAACAAAAATATAGCAACAATGTCAGTATAAAAAAGGGATAAACAAGTAAACAAAAAGCAACAACAAACATTACCAGAATAAATGTAAACAGAATACACAAAAAACAATGAAACAACGACATTTATGGAGATCTCGAGAATGCGAACTACGAACATTCGACTTCAAGATCATTCATCGGATTGTATACGTCGCCATATAAAAGGCAAGGCAAAGCAAATAACGGAGTCTTTAAAAATTCAGTCAGTCTTGTCTGAAGACGCGTTGCCTGTGAAGAAAATAATCGTGGTTTGAAGATCTCCGTTATAAAAATCTGTCAAACAATTGTTAGTGTTTACGCAGAAGAGTGTAAAGAAACAAATTGTTGTTGTTTACGTCAAGTGAACAGTGGCACAAAGAATTGTGCGAACAATAAAGAATTTATTTAAAACTGAACACAAATTTATTTTTATTTGCAATCTATGAACTCATATTTTAAACTTTTCTAAAAGGTAAAAATGTAAAGGTACTATTGTTAAAGTTTTTTTTTTCAACTGAGCGTAAAACTCTAATGCCTCTACAACTGCAATGATAATATGTACAGCTACTTTCATACGTATATTAATATGTAGAATTTATGAAAATGTTGCCGTTATTATGTTAAATATAAGATTAAGAAAAAATTTGTCAAGGAAAAAAATGTTTTAAACTTTACTGCAAACATCCTCCTTTTGAAGTTTTTTTTTTCTAAAATTAAAACTCTTGAAGTTATGAGACAAGAAAATTCCTCTAAATTTGATCGATCTAACCCCAAACCATTGATATGATCATTTTTTTTTTATCGATATTTACTAAACTGTGGAGTGAGACAGGGAAAAATGAACAATAAATCCCATATAACTAAGGGTAACCCTAATGAGCACCTTTGTCCTCTTCTATATGTAGTAAAGAAGTCTCAAAAGAGACTTAGAGGAACGGTCTTTTACATAAAAATTGTGTATCATTTTCAGTTCGACAACATATCGTATTACCAGAGAATAAGTAGATATCATTTGTATGTATTTCTTTACAATGAATTTTTATTTGCCTGTGTTACATTTAAGATGTAACTCACTCTACATAACGCTCTGTTGGCCTTTAATATATTAAAGTTGTGTCAATAGGAAACCCTTCATCATAGAATGCTTATTGGAATATTCTTTCCGAGTATACATAGATTAAAAATAATTGAAGATAGAACGCTCCCATGTGGCAGGTCCAGCGATATGTTTAACCCTTTCGAGTTTTCTACAATTTAAAGCAACATACTTTATCAAACAGACTATTTACCTTCATTTAAGGAAAGTTTACTTAGATAGGCTTCAAGCAATGTAATGTTTGTTACTGGTACTCCAGTGAATTATCACTAATAATTGTACTATGACTACAATACAGTTTAATTCAGATAAGTTTTGAAGTTTAAATAATAAATTCTGTTCAATAAAGCTAAAAATAAAAATTCTTAAATGCTTCAATAACTTCGAACCTTTCTTATCCGTTAACATTTCTTTCTCAACGATTTCATTTTGTCTTCTTAAAGTGTTTTCCTCTATGATTGTTTGCTTGAGAAATAATTTTCTGTCCTTTTTCTTCATTTTTTTCGTTCCCTTTTATTACTAAATATTATTCTTTAACAAACGTACACACATTCATCTTAAAAAATATATTTGTTCTTGTCATTGAAGTTATTTGAGTAGCAATCAAATCAAACAACTGGAAGTGGGTATGTTTTCCACACTAAATAATGTTCACACATTGTCTGTGGCCGACAGTAGAATACCGAGACTACGTTATTTGTAAGTAGTAAAAAAATTACATTTATAAACATAAACAAATGTACTTGATAAAAACTTATTTAATAAAATCTTAAACTTGTTTAAAGTTCTGAACATTTCAAATTCAGAAAATTGTAATATTATTTGAGATTTCACTGTATTTTTATGTATTAACTATGTATGTGAACATTTTTTATATTACAGAGTAATTACAAGGGAAATACGATGACAAAAAATTCCATACTGAAGACATCTTCACAGAGTAGAGATAGAGGGATTTACAAGAGGAAACAGCGGAAATCATTTTTCCTGCCAAGCATTATATGCGTTGGTGTGAAATGTTGACATTTCCATTATCATTAGAATCAGTCATGTTGATTTGCAGGGTAATCAGAAAATAAAGGAAGTGTTTTTGTTTTATACGAGATTGAGAGATTTTCCATCCAAATTTACACACAAATGACTTCATAGGTGTGTAAAGTAGTACCAAAGAATGGTTCTTATTACTTTACACAAGTAAAGAAGAATTGCGTTACTACTGTCTGTCTGGTGCATTAAAGCATAGCATAAGAGTGTGTTGTTGGAAGCTTCAGCCCTTGTAGTATGTACCAGAGATCAGCAATGAATCGCTTTTTCGCTACTCATAAGTACTCATGAAATTTTGAGTATGAGAGAGTCAACAGTATTGAAATTCAATTACTCTGAATCATTCGTACTCATTACAACGTTGATTTATAAGTACAGGTTGCAATGAGTATGAGTACAACGTTGACATCAAACTCATTACATTCGAAATATGTTTGATTCATACGCTTACTCATTCAGATTCATAAACTTAGAAAAATACTTATAATACTCATAAATGATTCGAATGACTCGAATCATTCATCAAAATTTACAGTCTTAGTTGTTAATGCAACTAAAAAAGAAGAAAAAAAAAGACAAAGACAGCAAGCAAGGCAAACACACAACCTTCTAGTGAATATTGTAGAGTTCGTACGCGAATCATAATTATTTTGTGATTTTTGAAAATGTTGAGTAACGGAGAGTCGAAATCAACAACATCATGCGTATTGTTAAGTATGAGTACGTTGAGTACTTCAAACTCTTGATATGAGTAGTATGAGTATGATATTAAAATAAGTATGAATGCGTATAAGTATTAGATATTATGAGTATGATTCGAATACTTATTGTTGATCGCTGGTATGGACAGGAAAAATTGGTTACGTTAAGTACCTAAACTGGAAAAATTAAAGCAAAAATTAGAAGTTTATGGTAAGGTTCTAGTGCCAGACCGAAATAATCTAAAGTATTCAACGGACAATCAATTGCGATATTTTATTTGCGTAGTAAAATGGTTGTGTAATAAATATACAAGTCTCCATAGTCTAGTAGGTAGTGTGTTGGCTTATTAGACGTAAAGCCAGGGTTCGAGTCCCAGGCAAGACATCAAAACAAAAATACAAAAAGTATTTCTTCGGCGACTTCCTCTAAGCAGATTTCTGGCAAAACTCTGAGAGTAAATAAAATTTACCATGAAAAGTTTTTTAAAAATCTGTCGTTCGCAGTCGACTTTAAACTGTAGGTCCCGCCACTCATGTATGAAATTAACGCACACAACATAAGTGGTATGAGCAACTAGGTCGTAATCCTGATACACTTAAATCATGAATCCATAGAGCCTGACGAGCTTTACAGATCTAAAGTTAATCAAGTTATCCCAAGAGTAGCAATATAGGAACCTTTCTAAGTCTGTTAAACAAAGCTAGACAGTGGCAGAGTTATTGGGTTAAAGTCTTGTCATCTTTTGCTGCATGGAAATTCATACAAAAATTGTTGACATTGCTAAGGAAGTATTCTCGCATGAAGGTTGTAACCAGTAATCATTCCAATCAGTAATGCAATTCGCACCAGTAAATCCTGGTCTTTATAGACTCCCTGGTTTATTTTGATTGCGACATTGTGAGTAACGGATGTAACGTTAGAATGTCTCGCCTTTTTAAGATGAAATCGGGCAAAGTATTTCAAAATTGGTTGCCCGATATTTCTACCGAATTGTTGATAATAATTAAGCCAGTCCATAACCCTGTAGATTGTAGAAATTTCGATGAGGATAACACTTACGTTGAAGCTAAACGAATGAAATGGGATTAGAAACAATGTACTTTCCGTTTGACCGCAAGACCATCTGCACTTAGAAATCATTTCCAAAAGAGCACTATTGGGAAGCCGTTAAGTGTATTACATTGGAGTTTGATCTGCCTATTCCTGCCTAGCCTTAAAGGCTAATGGGGAGCGATTTTAAGATTTCCATTAATACCTGATTTCTAAGAGATGTATACCTAATATGTACTCCATCGACAAGTTTGAGCAACACCAGAACGTGAAAGAGCTACAATTTGCATCTGGAATATAAAACACAGTGTATACTTAAAGATTACGAAAATATTACGTGCATAATTCCTTTTGAAATTTTTCTACATACACATGTATTTTTAAATAAATAAAGCGAAGTAATTTTCTGTTGTTTTTGGGATAGCCTGACAGTTGTAATACGGAATTTTAATTTAAATTTTTTTTATTTCTTTCCTCTTTTAATCAGGAAACTTTGGTGTAAAGAATATCCGTAGATTCCTTTTTGCAATTGAAATTTAATTAAGCGTTACACTAGAGATTTAACCTCAGCTCTGCATGATGTAAATTACATTCTCAAATACATACGTAAAATATTGAAATGGGGAACTGTGGTCCTAATTAAAGAAATTTTCCCAGAACTGAAATTACTTCCATCATTATTGTTTTGGTTTCCTTTTGATTTCAAATTCTTAGCTGGTATCATGTTGACAGAGTTGCAGTCACGTTCATTTTCTGATTTAAATCAGCTGCAAGGCTTGTGAGTATTTTCAATTGATAGCACAATAATTCACTACAAGATCAAAGGATTTTTTATTCAATTTTGTCACACCTTTCACTGGTATCTTATGGTAGACATTTAAATAACAATTCATTGCGTACCTTTGATTTGCACAATTTTTATTATTTATTTGGGTAACTTGACAGCGCTGCTATTTAATGACAACGAGTTTAGAACTCTCGATAACAGAGTTTTGCAAAATTTAACAAAATTTAATTTGGATTATATGTGAGTGTGACACACTTTAATAAAGAAATGAAAAATTAAAAAAATAAATAAAATAAAATCATGAGTGAAAAATAATTATTTCTTGTTGATTCTTTTGTAATTGCAGTTATTTTTCCTGGTACCATTTCTGCCGCGCTGCATTGTATTTGATGATGGTATCAGCAGCACCCATCATTTATTAGACAATTTTTAATTTTAGTATATAAGCACGAGTATGTATAAATAATTGTTGAAATTTAAAAATACTTTTCTATTGAAAAATTCCTGTCAATTGTTGAACTCATTAATAATATTATTGACGCCCTAATTGAGATCTCAATAACGAAATAAATTAAATAAATCGGGAACATAAACTGATACACTTTTTGCACAGGTTTTATTAGTAGAATACCATTGGGAGATGGTAGGTATCAACATATAAATGAAGATTGTAAAAGACATATCGCACTTTTAAAAATAAATGTATAGGTTAGGTGAACCAATTACAATTTTGTTTTAATTTATATTAAGAAATAAAAAGTTTCGAATCTGCAGTTGTTTATGTTCGTTTGACAGCATTTATTTTTATTAACCAAATATTTATTTATTTATTAATAAGAATACAATTCGAAATTATAGTATAATTATTACGAGCCGAGTAACGTATTCCTTCAGCTCGATATAATGTAACATACCAGTGTCTCTGGTGAGAAACGAACCCACTACCCTCACGCAAATAGTCTAGCACACTACACACCAGTCTGAAACTTATACATATATTGTTACGTTTTTACCTTTTAAAAACGTTTAAAATATGAGTTTATAGATTGCAAATAAAATAAAAATAAATTTGTATTTAGTTTCAAATAATTCCTTTATTGTTCGCACAATTCCGTGTGCCACCTTTAGCAACTTGATTTAAACAATTTGCTTTAGTTGTTATTCTCTTTTACACTCTTCCGTGTGCACACTAATAATTGTTCGTTAGATATATACACACGGAGGTCCTCAAAACACAATTATGCTCTTCACACGCAACGCGTCTTCACACAAGACTGACTGAATTCTTTCTGACTCCGTTGCTTGCTTTGTCTTGCCTTTTATATCGCAGGGTAAACAGTCTGATGTATGCTCCTGAAGGAGAAGACTTTGCCTTCGCGAAATCTCTATAAATATAAACATGTTGTTTACGTTGTTGTTTTTGTATTTTGTTTACGTTTGTCCTTTCAGTGTTGTTGTTGTTGTCTGTTAGTTTACTTTGCTTATCCCCTATTTTATACTGATGTTGCTGCTATATTTTCGTTTATTGTTGATCATGCAAACAAGTCCATTGTTTTGTTTTTGTAGCTTTTGTTTATCATTTTAATAACACCATTTCCTTTTTCGTAACAACATAATTCGTTTAATCATTATAACATTGTATAAACAGTATTATTAAATAAGATTATGTGCTCTTGTATTTACTCTCAGAGTTTTTGCCAGAAATCTGCAAAGAGGAAGTCGCCGAAGAAAAATTTTGTCATATTTCGTTTTGTTCGAAATGTGTGACCAGGGGTTTGGCCTTACGTCTAAATAGCTAACACACTGCCCACGTCGCCTTAGTCTACTTCAGTTTGTTAGCTTAATATAAATATTTGTTATGGAGCCAGAATTCCATGATTATATTTTTCACTTTCTCTGCGTAAATTTTGGCTGCAAGGTTGTCTTTGAGAAGGCCTTTGTCGAAAAAATATGTAGCCTGATATTTAAACAAAATGAATTATCTAACAGCAATATATCTAATTCTTGAAGACTAAAGTTTACCTTACTTATTTGCTGACTCTACTAATTCAAATTTTTATTCAATTTATTAATTGCGATCATTAATCGGAACCATTCGCAGGTGATTTATGTATTTTTCCTGTGTTTTAGCACTTCAACTCATTGAAAAAGTAATTGAATTTCATATTTAAAGATTCTAGCTTAAATTCAGCTATTTCAGTTAATAGTTTAAAACATTAACCCGAAGTATCCTTTAAACAATTTTAATTTAATTTCTTTAAAACTGTCATAAACTTCTGTTCATACATTCATAAATTATCCAGCATGACTCATTTAAAAAAACTTCTAAAAAAAATGAAAGGAAAAAGTCAAAGGGTCGGGTTTGCAGTTTACGTTGTTTCGTTCATTTATAATCGCAAAATAATAATAAAAGTTTCCTTTTTTTTCAACAAAAAAAATATTCGAAATGAAGAATGTTGCACACTTCATTACGGTATTGCAAAAGTGAATATTTTTCTTCATATTTTTTATACATACTTGCCTTGAACTTGTGCAATAAAAAATGGAAAAATAAAACTCAACTTTTCTAATATAAAATAATTGCTGAGGAAAAAATTTTGCTGAAAAATTGGTAAAAAAAACTGTTTGTTTGTGTTTATATTCGATAAAGTTGGTGGAACATGGCATGAATCCCAAAGGCAGGTTAAACGTTAGAAGAACTCCAGTTTTATGGGTCCCTACCGGATAGAGTTCTCGAGAAGGCGAAGACACGAACATTCGACTTCAAGAACCTTCATCAGACTGTTTTCGTGGGCATATAAAAAGGCAAGACAAAGCAGGCAACGAATAGTAAGAATTCAGTCAGTCTTGTGTGAAGAAACCAGTCGTGGTTTGAAGATCGCCATTGAAAAGATCTGTGTTGTAAGCAAAGAATAATAGCGAACAAGCAATTATTGTTGTATTCGTCATGTTGTAAATAGTGGCGCACAAAAGTAGTGAAAACAATTTAATTCAAAGAAAATACCAATTTATTTTTATTTTGTTTGCAATCAACGAACTCATATTTTAGATGTTTTTGGAAAGGTAAAAACGTAACAATATTTTATACTCTGAAACTAAAAAATCTAAATCCCAAAAAATCTTCTGGGTATGACAACATTGACGAAATAGTTACTAAAAAAAACTTTCCAAAGAAAGCCACCTTGTTCTATTCTGAAAATGTGCCAAAATTCTAATGATAAGACGCTTGTCGCCAATACATGGTACAACTCAACAAAATATTGCTGTGTGGTTTTCTAGCACAGACAACAGATTTTCCAAAGGCTCTGATACATTTTATACTACCATCAGGTCGTATGGAATGACGAATCCAAAGCAGACGAAATCACCGTGGCGCAATTATAAATCTTTCCAAAGAAGGCGATTCAACCGACAGGAAAAATTGGAGAGGCATAACTTTGCTGAGCATGGTGAAGATAGACTGGAAGACCTGGACTATGCGGATGATGTAGGCTTGCTAAGTTCTCCGACATGCAGTCAAAACTAATTCTAATTAGCGAAACCGCAATGATATCTGGACTGAAGATGAATTTCCGCAAAACCAAAACACTCAGGTTAAATGCTAACGCAGAACGAAAATTCCTAATATACGGCAAGGAAATTGATGATATGGAGTCCTTCTGCTATCTAGGCAGTATAATTGATAAATCCGGTGGTTCAGCAGCAGATGTTGCCAGTCGCATTAATAAGGCACGTAATTTATAAGGCAACTTAACCCTCTTTGGAAATCGTCTAACATATCGAGACGCACCAAAATTAAAATTTTCAATTCCAAGGTCAAATCCACATTACTGTACGGTTGCGAAATGTGGAATATGGCACCGCGTGATTCCCAATCTCTTCATGTATTTGTTAACAAATGTCTGCGTAGAATATTGCGTGTTTACTGGCCTTCCGTAATATCCAAGGCCCAACTCTTGTCAGATACAAGAGACGCAAGTGGAGATGGCTTGGGCACACTCTTCGTAAGCCATTAGATGACATCACAAAGAAAGCCATAGACTGGAACCCCCAGGCAATCAGGTGCATCAGACGACCATCACACACCTGGAAATGCCAATACACAACCAAACTATCCAAACTACGTCTACAGTCTACAATGGAATGAAGTCAAACATAGCGCTGATTATCGAGGCTCATTGAAATCATTGCGGCCCTATACATCCTAGAGGCGTAAAAGGAACATATAGGCCGTATCTACAAAGTAGGATGAGAGCGTATAAATTGTTTTAGAAAGATCAAACATTCTTAATATAAAAACGGGAGTTTACAAGGGAACCGTTTTAATATTGGTTGTGGGTTGTATATTGATTGTGGTATCACAACGAGCCTAAATGTTGGATTAAGTGGGACCTCTACCTTCCGCCATATTACAGCGAAAGGTATTTTATGGAATAAGCCATTATGATAACCCTTTAGCTGTCGCATTCTTAGGTAAAATTTAATAGGAAATTAGCAAATTGTTTCCTTAAATTATATTTGTCTAATTTATAGTAGATTTGCAAATTTCATACGTATATAATCATCAAATTTTTTTGTTATCTTATTATTATATTAACATAGATTGCAATTAGAATAATGACTACGTCTCTCGCTAAATAATAAATAATTCATTTTCTTAGGATAGCGAGAAAAGTAAATGAGAATAGTCGAATAAATTTCCAAAAATAAAAACGTTTGTTTGGGTGCCCTGGTAGTCTAGTGGGTAGTGTGCTAGACTATTAGCGTGAGGGTCGTGGGTTCGATTCCCACCAGAGACTCTGGTCTGTGACACTACACCGAGCACATAGTCAAGTTACTTCGCTCGTATATAATTAGGATATAATTTGTAATTGTATTGTAATTAATAAATAAATAAATAAATAAAAAACGTTTGTTTATTACTTATAAAATGTTAAAATAAAAACAACAATTCATGATAAAGGAACTTTTTTTATAGTTAAGAACAAAACTGTTTTAAACTTAAGAAGTAGTCTAGTAGGTAGGGACCCGCAGTTTAAAGTCGACTCCGAACGACAGATTTTTGAGAAACTTTTCAAACATACTTATGACAGTGCTGCATTTTAAGTTTTACTCAATATTATAACAATTTATTTATTTATTGCGCAATAATTAAGTGAAACTTTATATGAAATATTGAGCACAATAATGGCGTTTATTGTGATTTACGCAATAATACAAGGTTGTATATTTTTGCCGATGCAGATAATTAAAATCAAAGACAATAAAACCAGAATATAACGATACGCCATTTCCCTTTGTAATATGCTTTAATAAAAAAAAGCAATTTGAATTTTTATTGTTTCATTTACAAACTGGAAATGTGTTTTCCGCAATATATTATCAATTGTATCCGTAGTCTGATAAATTAGTTTAACGGATTATTCTTTGCAGTTACACACAACCGAGAGAAAATTATTTGCCTTGTTTTGTAACAAACTGAAAAGTTAATTAAAATTAATCGTTTTAAAATATAACTCTTTTATATTCCCTTTCGCTTCTGTAAGTAACATATTAGGCCTACCACAAATCATCTGTCCCAACTTCTCATTATTTATTTACTTTTGTTACAGTTACATTAATCAACTCTTTGTTGCTGCAAACAGGTGACTGGTTCACTATGAACAATTAAATTCGACTAGAAACAATCTCCTATGTGAACATCTATTGGAATTAGATAACAGAAATTTTGCTGATTAAATCCTATTCTTTTTCACGTGGTGTTCTTGACTGACCCATGATGGGGGTAGGAAACAGAAAGATTCCTGAATCCATTATTTTTGAAGGAATCTGAAGGCCTTTTATGGTTAAATATTGAAAACCATATGATACTTTTTTTTGGTTTTTTGCAGGGTATGAGTTTGGTTTACTTCCATTGTAAGTATAAATCGTATTGTTCCCAAATTGCTTCATTTGTCATGTAATTTTTAGATTTTAAGTGCATACATGTGTAGACTTTTTCCATTATAAAGAGATTACCATGTAAATACAATGGAAAAAACATCTGCAAAAAAAAAATTTTACAGACAGAAACATAAACAAAAAACAAAAAAAAGAGAAAGAGAAAACATAATTTGGAAGCAACACACAAAAGACATCTTTGCCAGCAGCAGATAATGAGATTTACAAAATGAAATAGTACGTTTCGTGCTTTGGTATGACAAGTTGACATTTTCATTATAATTATTAGTCATGTGATGCCGATTCGAATGTTCAGAGATTGTTAAATTAAAAATGTGTAAGTGGTGGTTTGAGTATTAATCGATTTTAATTATAATTTTTACAATGAATGTTAATGGTAATATGCGGGTGCCTCTTCATTAAATAGGATGGCCTTAATACGGATGGCCCCTTTCTTGTTATGCTTTTGAGTTACAGAAGGATAAATAAATATTTATTATTCCTTTTTTTCGGATGCTCCACAAATTTAGCAAAATTTTATAGTTAGTCGCAAAGACTAATATTATAGAAGAAGAGGTATGGACTAGAGATCAGCATTGACTATTCAAAAAGATGAGTAGAATCGAATCATACTCATAATTTCTGATACTTATACGCATTCATACTTATTTTAATATCATACTCATACTACTCATATTCAAAGTTTGCAGTAATCGTCGTACTCATACTTAACAATATGTATGATATTGTTGATTTCGACTCTCCATGACTCAACATTTACAAGAATTACAAAATAAGTATGATTCGCGTACGAACACTACAATACTCACTAAAAGGTTGTGTGTTTGCTCTGCTTGCTGTCTTTGTCTTTTTCTTTCTTCTTTTTTTTTGTAAATGCAACAACAAGTAGGACTATAATCACTTGAATAATTTATGAGTATTATAAGTATTTTTCTAAATTTATGAATACTAATGAGTAGGCGTATGAATCAAACATATTTCGAATGTTATGAGTTTCATGTCAATGCTGTACTCATACTCATTGCATTTTGTACTTATAATTCAATGTTGTAGTGAGTACGAATGAATCAGAGTAGTTAAATTTCAATATTGTTGACTCACTTATATTCAAAATTTCATGAATGCTTATGAGTAGCGAAAAACCGATTCATTGGTATGGACATACTTATGTCTGAAAGTTTGTAAACATTTATTCTTTAATTTCCCGGGAATCTTATTAAGAAAATTACAATTAAGAATTTAACGGTGATTGTAATCTGAATAAGAAAATAAGTCATTGTATCTCTTAAATGTTGTGTTAAAATCTTACGTATGGTGTAATAAGAATATAATATTATATTGTATATATATATATATATATAGAATAAAATATAATATATATATAATATATATATATATATGTATATCTAAATGAGTCCTTCACTTTATAACTCGAGACCCATCTAATCATCTTATGAAATAATATATGCGTTTAAAAAGTCTTCTTTCACTTCTTTTTTGGAAACAGATATGCGCTATACGTCCCCTAATATGATGGTGTGATTTTCTATTATACATGAAATATATATATATGTATATATATATGTATATATATAAGTATACGTATACATATACAGGATTTTCCAGATATAAGCAGGACACTGCTTATTGGCGAGGAATTCTTTTAACGGAATCCGAAATTCCGCAGCTAAGAGCAAATACCCACGTGTCATTTAAACTAATATAATTATATTTGCCTCATAGTCAACACTTCGTAATCGATGCAATGCCGGTTGATCGGCATCCGATGGAAAGCGGGCTTTAAACATCTTCTACATCTCGGTGTGGTTGCAATTTTCTGGCCCTCATGCCACTGCGGGGTTACTGCGAATAAATTGCTGAAAGAAATATAGTTTCAGCGAACATCGGTGTATTGTAGGTTTTCTATCGGGAATCAATTATTTGAGTTGCATTGTCTCAGTTGTTTACGTCGTCTGGATGGGACAGGCTGCAGTCTCTGTCTCGAGGAAAATGAAACCATAAGAATCATGCTATGAAATTGTATTGCGTTGTACAACTTTTTTTTTCATAATTTTTCCAATAAAACTGCAGTATGGAGTTAATGGTGAAAATTTACCACCAATGGCTTAAGGTTTGCTATTTTATTAGCGTAAACCAATGATTTAATATATCCCAATAAAAACAATATAGAAATATTTAATCGCACGAACGAAGGAGTCTGTGAACCGGACCAATTTTTAGAAGAAAGCTGTCGCAAAGCGGGGGCATATAAACGACATATTTTTTAAGTAATTTTCAAGTATAAAGGCGCCTGGAGGCGATCAAATGCATATGTATTAGTGTCGTGTGATTTACGTTTAAATAAATACGTACAAATAAATTCTTCAATCATCATTTGCACTTTGATTTTGCAGTGCTCGTTTCGTAAAATATATACACACACTATTCACAATAAAAAAAAATATGGACGTGTTCATTAATACAATATCCAACCAACTGAGAAAATTCTTGTCAATCACATATGGAGACGATCAAATAAAAAGCCATCAAATGAAAAAATCAAAATTTTTTAATTTTGATCAATCAAAGCCGACAACGTGTACGTGTAGCCGAAAAAGAACGACACACGCACACATATAAGGCGTTGATGATTTTGTTTGATAGAGTCTTTAAGGAAAAATTTTTTGAGTTCATAAGCGCGGAATGCTTAAAGCGAAACGCTGACAGAACGTTTCTGTAAAAACTAATACATTTCTTCTTAAATACGTCCCGTAGCCAGACAAACAGAAAATATGAACCAATCGTGTAATACCAGGTTTTTTCCTGCCATCATTGACAACGAAGATGGCATTGCAATGTTAAATGGCGTGCATATTTTTATTTTTCATATTTAACCGTGTAGAGCAGTGATGCTCAAAATCCAAATTTCCTATCACATGTGATAGGCAAAGAAAATTCTGCTTACGCTGCGTAGATACACGTACACTATAAGCTTACTTGTGTGGTTTCTTATAATGATCGTGTGTTTGTTGCTTTGTTTGTTGTTTTGTGTTGAACTCAGAGAACAAAATCAATTCAGTTGATGTTCAGCACTTGATGAGGCAAGGCCTTGCTACGAAACTTTTTTGAATGATTTTTTGTTTTTTGCAAATACACGCAGCAAAATGTTTGATGCAAATTGGGAATATGATTTCTTTTTATAGAGAATATGGATGGTTTTGCACAATGTATTGTGTGTTATCGCTCTTTATGTCGCATTTTTTTTTTTTGTAACAAGACATTACGAAGCTAGCCATGGATTTTTCGACAACATTAAAGGGAATGCCAGTACTAAAATTATTCCAATTAAAAGAAGAAATTTTTTAAAATTCATGGTTGACGAAACGGAAGTACCAAATTACAATAATTTACAATCAATACATACATACATACATACATCAATTTATTCATCAATACATACATACATCAATATATTCATCAGTACATACACACACACATTAATATATTCATCAATACATACATACATACATACATCAATATATTCACCAATACATACATACATAAGTTCATTATGTGGTAACATACACGCAACACAATAAACAAATTTTTTTATTTTTTTTTTCCCAGTGTACGATTCTCAAAAATTAAGTTGAATTTTGTTCTCCGCTGCTTTACCAACACAACCAAAACTATGATAGTATGTGTTTGAGCACCACTGGTGTAGAGCAAAAAGTTCAGCATAATTTTATTATTTATGTAAACACATACGTACATAATTGGTCATTACAACCCTTTAGTCAGGAATACGACCTAGTTTGTCACATCGCTTATGTTGTGTGCGTTAATTTTTATACATGAGTGGTGAGACCTACAGTTTAAAGTCGTCTCCGAATGACAGACTTTTTTGAGAAACTTTTCATGGCAATTTTATTTATTCTCAGAGTTTTTACCAGACATCTGCTGAGGGGAAGTCCCCGAAGAAATATTCTGACATATTTCGTTTAGTTGCAGATGCCTGATATGCTTACATACTACGTACTTGACCACGTCGTCTTCGTTATTATGTACATTCGTATTAAAAATTAATTAAAAAACGTTTAAAGTTCATCAGTAGTTGTTTCCTGAAACATTGAAGACTTTCATAGCAAATGTTGATCCAATTAAAAGTAATACCATCTTAAGCGACCTCCTCCCTATAGCGAAGTAAACTAGATCGACGGCAATTGTCCGACTATCAGAGATTTCACTGTATAAAGTGCTATATTAGCAGTAAATAATAAGAATGTGAATGATTTGAATGTATTCATCATTTAATCTCAAATACTTGTGATGAATATATAATTGATGAATAAATCTGTGTAGACTGTTAGGAATCAAGAAGACGTAGTACGTTATCCAACTTAGTTTATTAATTTTCTTGAATTACATTTATTCTCATAATGAATTGTAATACAAACCCAATAAAATTGTGCAGCGAAACAAGACTTACGGTGAAAGAAAGAAAGCTGTTTTGATACTCCGCATACCAATTATTCCTACGGATATGACATTAGAATTTCAACGATTATACTGTCCTGTATATTTGGCTTTTGCATTTACAGTAATCCTCCGATCCGATTAACGTTGTTTCGATTTACGTCGTCAAATTTTTTGTTCCCTATAACTTCAATTTGCGTCGTCATGCGATTTACGTTGAGACGTAAATCGAGGGATTACTGTAACTTTTTTAAGTTCCTTGTTAAAAACATACTACTTTGCAGTATGAGCAATATAAAATTCGATTTACGATTTCGATTTACGTCGGCTTTTTTTGGAACCAACTGCGACGTAAATCGAGGAATTACTGTACTACTATCAGAGTCAGCTATTGAAAGTTTATGACATTTACTGTATTTCCAAATGGTCGTCTGCGCAATACTGAAAATATTGTTAACTACCAAGTACTGTCTTAATTTTTTTTTTTTAATTCATGTTTTTGTTATAAAAAATTGATTGATGCGGTGAGCATTGAAATGTATTAAATTTCTTAACGTTACACTTTATACATGAATTTGTTGTACAATGATTTTATTACATTTTATTAAACGAAAAAAATTTGAATTGGAAATTACTAACTCTCAAATGAAACATTTCATACCACATATTTCAGAAACTTACTCTTCTCGTATTGTGAACGAAAAAATTATTGTCTCTTAAATAAATGCTAGAAATGATTTCGATGAATGTTAAATTTTAAAATCAGTTTTATAAAATCATATGAAAAATAGAAACGAAAAATCTTAATAATTGGTCGCGACGTATAAAATCACGAAAAAGACAACAATTATGAATTATGATAACAGTTATGGAACACAATTTTTAAATGTTTTCAACACAGAGATGGGGAGGATATTAAAATGTGTACAATGCTAACCGATTGCAAAAACAATCCTCAAAATGATTTTTATTTTTTATACTTTTCTCATGATTACGTTTGAAATAATAAGACTTTCTCTAAAGAATTATTTTCACTTACAACATGGCTAATGATGACTCAAAAAATTTCTTTCTGCGACTTACTCTCCACAGTCTTCTAGCAAAAATTCTGAGAGTGAATAAAATTGTCATTGTGCGAAAAACAAGGTCCATCATCGTGACCTCTAAACACACATTTATTTAATAATAATGTTGACACAAACATATGTACATACATGTTTTATTTAAATTACCTTCTCCCATAAATTGTAGCAGCAATAAATATTTAATTTCGTTTTTTTTTTTTTGTGAATAAAAAGGGATTTAGACATTTCAGTTTAAGTTGGTTTATGGCCAGTGCATATTTTTAATTTTATTTTATTTTATTTAATTTACTATTATTACATTTTCTTTTTTTAATTAGTGTGCCAAATATTTTTGGGTGAATAATCCGCTTAAAACTAAAATTGCCATGAGGCTTATTTTAAAAACTAAGAAAGTTATCACAGTAAAATTTTGTTAGGATTGGGGGCTGTTGAAAAGTAGACAAATATTAATTTTTTCGTAGTATATGTATACTTTTAAAGATAATATTTTATATGCGTATTCAGTGTCTTTTTTACTGTATTTAAATAAAACAAAAAGTGTTTGAAATGTCATCGAAATTTTCTATACGTTTCAAAGACCAATTGATGCCATTGTGTGTGGAATATAATATCGTTTAAATATTCGAAAAAGCTTCTCCATGGGAAGCAGATCCGCAATATATAATTTTCCATGACTCCAAAATAGCACAAGCTATGTGGCACGTAGCCACGTAGCGCCATCCTGTTAAACTTCATGCCATTGTTATGCAATTCAGACCAACAGAAGGTTTTAGTAATCGAACCATTGTTTGCGCCATTGACAGTTATGTCGTGGCTAACATCTTTCTCAAAGAAATGTGGAATACAGATATCACCTGGAAAGATGCATAGGCAGCTTTTGGATCTTATATAGTATCGTCTCAAAAGCGATAATTGAGACGTTTGTCCATGTACACATTTCATTATCTAGAAAAGAGCCTCAGTGTTAAAGATGATTTCTCAATGAAAATTAGTGTCAGTTGCCAACTGCTCCAGAGCCTATTCAGAGAACATACTCGGTTGGTAGGGTTGTCCAAGGTGATTTGACAAAATAGACAGACTGAATAAATAACAACTAATTTGACAGATATAGCTTGAATAATATGTCTGTGCGGAATACCCTATAAGAAGACCTCATAGAACAAGACCATGTCCATGTTAATATTAAAAAGACACTGAATAATATATGATAAAAATGAAAGCATAAATTCAAATAAATTTGTTTTATTTATGAAATAGGAGAGCAGAATAAATCTCCATCTCAATGTTATCATCACTACATTTTCCTAATTCTTAGGAAAGTTTCTTTTTTCAAAATTCGATTTGTTGGATATTCGTTGAATTCTTCTTAATCGAAATCATTCAGTTGTTGACAATGCTAAACGAAGTTATATTCAAGTTGAAATCAAGTTGAGGTTAAATGTATTCAGCAATTGATTTCTATTCAATGTTGCTTCGATGTACTTTCGCACTAAGATGTCACGAAACATGATGTATATTGGTTTGTTTTATTTATTCATTTATTTTGATTGAGTTGTGCAGCACAAGAAGAAACATATTTTTCAACAGAGTTTCTTTTGATGCGGGCTGAAAATAGGAACTGGAATCAATACCATCTTGTATTTAGAATTTATGAATACATTTTTGAAAATACATAAGAATACTGTTACGTTTTTGCCTTTTAAAAACGTTTAAAATATGGGCTCGTAGATTGCAAATAAAAATAAAAATAAATTTATGTTCAGTTTTAATTAATTTCTTTATTGTTCGTACAATTCTGTGCGCCACTGTTCACAACTTGATGTAAACAACAACAAATGCTTTGTTTGTTATTTTTCTTTACACTCTTCCGCGTACACACTAACAATTGTTCGTTAGATCTTTACAACGAAGATCTTCAAACCAAAATTTTTCTCTTCACACACAACTGACTGAATTTTTAATAACTCCGTTTCCTGCTTTGTCTTGCGTTTTTTATCACAGAGTAAATAGTCTGATGGATGCTCTCGAAGGCGAATGACTTTGCTTTCTCGAAATCTCTATGAATGTAAACATGTTGTTTACGTTATTGTTGTTAGTGTATTTTGTTTACGTTTGTCCTTGCAGTGTAGTCGTTGTATTTTTGTTCACTTGTTTATCAATTTTTTTATACTGGTGTTTTGCTTGTATGTTTTGTTTACTTGTTTATCATCCTATTATAACAAACTTCATTATTTTTGTTTTTGTAGCATTTATTTACAATTTAAACGATGTGAAAGCAAAAAATACATACAAAATTGGTCATTACAATCCTTCAGTCAGGATTACGGACTAGCTTCTCACACCACCCATGTTGTGTGTGTTAATTTTATACATGAGTGGTGGGGCCTACAGTTTAAAGTTGACTCCGAACGACAGATTTTTTGAGAAACTTTTCATGGCAATTTTATTTACTCAGAGAGTGTTTGCTAGAAATCTGCTGAGAGGAAGTCGCCGAAGAAATACTTTTTGATTTTGTTTTGATGTCTGGCCTGGGGCTCGAACCCTGGTTTTACGTTTAATGAACCAACACACTACCTACTAGACTACGGCGAATTCAGAAAAACCAAAACACCATTTCCATTTTCCTAACAATATATAAGATTGTATTAAACACCGAAATATGCATGAAAATTTAAATCGTCTTCACCATTACGTTTGATTTTTAATATATTTTCAAAGCATTTCCACGTGAAATAAACACAAACGCATTTGAGTAAATATTTTAAAATTATTTTTAGAAAACTGTGTTAATGACTGCACTTAATAAATGCAAATATTTTTAGAATCTTAAAACTGTTGAATTAAATTTTGTTTATTTCTTTGCTTTAATAAACCTTTCATTATAAAATTTTTGGTTTAGTTTTTGCATTTTGCCAGATGCAAGAACAATCCAACAAGAATATTAATGAAAAGAAGAACTAAAAAAAGTGATTCGGAAACAAATTTCATTTCGGTTTACAGTAGATTTCTCATCCAGACTGTTCA
This sequence comes from Sarcophaga carnaria, assembly GCA_958299815.1. Taxonomy (NCBI): domain Eukaryota; kingdom Metazoa; phylum Arthropoda; class Insecta; order Diptera; family Sarcophagidae; genus Sarcophaga; species Sarcophaga carnaria. The sequence goes on along the minus strand of OY283149.1, from coordinate 67,628,178 downwards.
ATATTGTTATTCAAAAGTCAATAGCTATTGATGATTGTTAGTTGGATTAAAAATAGTGGTTGTATACATACATACATATTACAGTTAAATTTTAAATAAAAATTTTAGAACTGAAATTATATGCCATTATTTGTGTACTTATAATCGCATAGCTAAATATCTTTAGACTACAACTATATAGCTAGACGATAACCTAAGGCATTTGGAACAATGGTGGTCACATCACCCATATAGGATAAACATTTTATATCGTATACCTACAAAAGTATCACTGCTATTGTATTCAAATTGATAACAAATTTTTAACCACAATGCTGCATAAAAAGTTGCTAGAATTGGAATAAGCTCAGTATAATGATAATATTAGAGCATTTCAAAATGGTGTAACATTCAAATAAAACCGTCTTCATTCATTACAGAAAATATTAAATTAATGAGCTTTGTGACGTATGAGTATTATTATGAATTGATAAATAAATATAAATCATACGCTTTGTTCGATTCGAAAATTATTATGTATTTGGATTAAATATTAAATACGTTCATGATGATACTGTAAATTGCTTGTAATGCAATCGAAGTAAAAGGGAGACCGAAACAAAAATTTGAACCATAAAAACCAAGCACAAAATAAAAACTACAAATGAAAATGACGCCATCTATTAATATTTGTTGAAGAGGACAAATAAACTGCCATTAATGACCACATGGTATCAGTACCTGCTAAAAGTATGCATAACTTAACGGCATAACCCAGGGTCTCAAGACGATAAGGCGTAAATTTCTCTGCCCTGTTTTATCTGTAACCTTTTATAGTTTTTACGTTAATATTTAATTTACGTACGTATGTATTTTGTATTCTATTCAACTTCATTGATGTTTGTTTCAATTGAATTAATCTTTTGGATATATCGGTTTATATTTTGCTTACGCTGTTCAATTTAATAAATCTCTTGGGTAACATCGTATGTAAATGGAATTCAGTTAACTAAGAGTTTTTTTGGAATTTGTAAATTTCGTTCGTAAATATCTAATTTAATTTAAAAAGGGGATATATTCTCTAAAATATATTTTATTGGACTTTTTAAAGGAAAGTTTTTAATAACTTTTTTTAAAGTTAGAATACATTCCTAGCGTTGCTTTTATAGAATGGAAACATATTGAAATGATTGTTTGCCCCGATGGCGTGCTAAACCTCAAGAGACAATAGTATTGAAATTCAACTACTCTGATTTATTCATACTCACTACAACATTGATTTATAAATACAGGTTGCAGTGAGTATGAGTACAATATTGACATCAAACTCATACCATTCGAAATATGTTTGATTCATATGCCTACTCATTCAGATTCATACTTATAATACTTATAAATAATTCGAGTGACTCGAATCATTCATCAAAACTTACAATCTTAGTTGTTGTTGCATTTACAAAAAAAGTAGAAATAAAAAGACAAAGACAGCAAACAAAGCAAATACACAACCTTCTAGTGAGTATTGTAGTGTTCGTAAGCGAATTATACTTATTTTGTGATTTTTATAAATGTTGAGCAAAGGAGAGTCGAAAACAACGACATCATGCGTATTGTGAAGCATGAGTACGATGAGTACTTCAAACTTTGAATATGAGTAGTATGTGTGTGATATTAAAATATATATCAGAAATTATGAGTATGATTTGATTCTACTCATATTTTTGAATACTCATTGCTGATCGCTGATTCCAACCAAAAGACTCTGGGAGTCTGATTATTTGTCTGACATTATACGTGATTACTCAAAATATAAAAAAAAGAGGATTATTACAAAAAGCAATTCTCGACAAAAAGTAACGAAAGTATATACTAGACGCCTACTGAAATGGCAATAAAACGTAATTTTGTGCATTAAATATAAAATGAATTACTGTTGCAATCTCATTCATCTTTTTATCATTCAACTATTATGCTCCAAAATATGTACATCTCTTTAATAATCTGTGAATACTACTCCATTCATTCTCTCTGAATTCACTCACATGTGTGTAAGAGCCACATGAGCTTACAAAATCAAAACAGCAATGAATATGCACTCAACACAATATATCATTCACAGTTTTATAAGTGTTAAGGCTTGATTTTGTGAGACAAACAATTTCACACGTAAACATACAGTATTGATCGTGTTTTCCATATTAACATACGAACATGTGAAATCATTCGTTTTAAGTAGACAAAGCCAAAGACAAAGAAAATAAGCAGAGAATACACGTATTTTTTAATGAATGATGGAATGAATAATGGATTGATTCTCAATTTAATTCTATTGCTACGCTGTATAGTGAAGAGTTATAAGAGCATGAGCAAGACTTTAAGAAAATGAAACATTGTTGAATAAATTTCTATTTGTGTGACTCAATACAGGAAAAAAAACCGAATCGAATAATACCAATCAATTGTATTGTAACTTATCAATAAATAAAACTTATTACAACAACATTCTTATTTAATCGTATAATGCTCCTCCCATGATTTGTACAAATTGATTATGTATGTTAATAAAGAAGTAAACTTACAGCATAACACTGCATGACGTATGATTAATATTATTGATTAAGTGCTATCCAATTAATATTAATCATACGCTCGAGTGGTTAACAAAAATGGAATGTCAAAAGAGTAATGAGTAATTTTTATTATATTTTCTTATCATATTAAGAAATTGGTCACACATATAAATCGTTTACTTTGAATAATTTTTTTCCATGTAATCATTAATGGAATAAAGTTAAATTATTATGTTTGAGGGACACTTTTCTCTGATTGTTAAGTTTCTCGATTGGATTTGGAATTGAAGAGAGTGTTTGGCAGTCTAATACTTTGATAAAGTTATCTTCAAATCAATTCTGAGTTTACTTTTCAGTACTATTAAGATAATTATCTTGGTGGAACACGAATCTAAGTGACATATTTATATACGGCAAATTATAGCATTGCAGTTGCTGTAATGTAGTTGACTTATTAGAAGTGAGGTCATAGCGCAATCCCCAGGTGAAGCATCTCTACAAAACGAAATATGAAAAAATATTTCTTCGGCGACTGCCTTTCAAGAGATTTGTTGCAAAAAAATGCCATGAAACGTTTCTCAAAAAACCTGTAATTTTAACTGTAGATCCCGCCACTCATTTATAAAATTAACACACGCAGCATAAGTGGTGTGAGAAACTAGGTGGAAATCTTGACTTAAAGGTCGTAATGACCGATTATGTATGTGTGTAAATTATATCATTAAATTTTGAATGATTACAACATGTTATGTTACTTCTTAAATGCTTTGTGCACGATATTTTAACATAACATCATGGCAGGAAAAATTACCTAAAAGTATTATTACCGTCACCATACTTTAACGTGTTCATATTTTAGGCTATCAACCATATTTGAACACAACTATATATGGTATGTCTTGATTGACTACAAAAAATACAATTGCGGATTAGTATTTTGTTTTTCAATGAAAGCTTCGTATGGTGTTCGATAAGATATTTAATTTTGTTATATCGTTGAAGCATCATTATCATTTGGAGATCATCTCAGCTCATAAAACAATATTGACAGTCTAAATCGTAGACTTAGTATGCTTAATTCAGTTTGTATGTCGACTTAATAGACGCGAGTCCGTGTGTCAACCTCCGGCTCAGTCATGTCAAACAAAATTAAAAATTAAAAATATTTTTCTCAGCGACTTCCTTTTCTGGCAAAAACTCTGAGAGTAAACAAAACTGTCATGAAAATTTTTTCAAAAATCTTTCGGTTGAAGTCGACTGTAAACTGTAGTGTTCGTCATCCATTGACAAAAATAATACAATAGCACAACATTGGTGGTGAAAGTAGTGGCTATAATAAGTAAAGCCATAAAGATTCCATGAACTGTCCTGTTAATTATTCAATGTTGATAATAACATTAAGACACCAACTGATGATTTAATAGCAAAAGCCAATATTGTCGACATATAATGGGCAATTTCGTGTCAACTGACCCAATTTTTAAAATCGATGTCTTCCGAAAATTAAAAATTTTTTTTTTTTTAATTAATTTTTTTTTTAATTTTTTTTCAAAATGGGCCCTTATTTTTTTTATATTGCTCAAAAGAAAGCTTATAAAATTTCCTTTAAGGCTTTTATAATCGCTTAATGGGATGCGAGTGGGATATCTATCAAAAAAAAATATTTTTTAACTCAAGAATAAGATTTTTCAATATTTGGCATCCACGATCCACAAATTAGCAAAGGTTTTGAAAGTGTTGTTTTATAAGCTTTCTTTTGAACAAAAAAAGACCCATTTTGAAAAAAAATTCAAAAATTTTTTTTGGAAAGATTGAAGAAATAGCTATCTAATATCCTCTGGAAAATTTTTGCTAGGACCAATAAGTGCAAAGTTACACACATTTTAAAAAAACCCAGTATGACCAAAATGTCCAACTTTGACCCCCTCTAACTCCGGCAGTTCTTGACTGATAGAGCTGAAAATTTGTGCCTGGACTGGAAAAAAAACCGAATCGAATAATACCGATTATGGAGTATCCAATAATACTAACCTTGGTCCAAATCGGAAGGCATCGATTTTAAAAATTGGGTCACTTGACACGAAATTGCCCATATTCTTTTGGCATATGGGCAATTTAGAAGTTTTAATTAAACAGTTAAAATTTTTTACATAACCTCCTGCGAAGCCCTATACAGAAATGGGCAGAGATGAAGTCACATACTTTTTATTTTAATTAACTTTATATTATTTTAGTTACGAGTTGTAAAATATTCTGTTACTAAAGTTACACCATAGAAATGCAAAAGAATTAAAAATTGTATTCATTTTTCTCTCAAGACATATGTATTTAAAACTTTTGACTTTTAATGCCTTTTCCATACACTTTCTATAAATACCGCTAAAATTGTATGCAAATAAAAAATTAATCAAAAATTATCATTTATTCTCCCCTTTTTTATTCTCGTCTTTTTATCTTTTCTTTTTTTAATTTAGAATTTTCAATCAGAATGTTCCAGCTTTTAATTAATCCAGTGACAGAAATGAGAAATCGAAAAAAATATTTTATGGTCAGTAATTATTTACAAACTACGTTTGCATCTCATTTCACGTCTCATTTACATTCATTTAATTTCCTTTTTATTATCCCATTTAGTACCATTTTTATTATTTAAATTGTAGTAATTTTCCTTGTCCCATTTATTACCGGCAGAGAACAGTGCAGGAAATAGGGTTAAAAATATGTTTTACGACCCATAATGGATTTAATTGATTTACTGCTGTTGAATTAGCCGAGACTTTAGGTAGCTTAACTGACTGAAAGTCGAATTGAGTATGTTGACATTTCAAGTACACGCGAAGTGGGTATTAAAATACAGCCGCCGTTGTAAAAGTTTAACATTGAAAGCTGAAAATATGGGAAAATATTTGAACTAAATTGAGCAACAAAAAGTTTTTAAATATTTTTAAGCTGATGGTCAACAAACCAGATAAAGTCCACAATTAATAATTATTATAGGCAGCTAATAATTGTTATCACGAGTACAATAAATCTTAAAATATTGTAATACAAGGGCAGTGAAAAAAGACAATAACAAGCCATAGGCATGGGTCCGTCCAAACTTTTTTTGCATTTTGTTTGCATCTTGGTTTTCTAATCGTAAAAAGAAAAAAATAATTGAAATAAAAAAATATATAAGAAAGGAGATACACAATCTTTTTTTTCATTTATACACACTTTAGTAACACATTTGTCTGGCCAGATTTATAATTAATCATATTTATTTAAATTGTTTCTAAGAAGTTTTTAACAATATTTTGTTAGTTCAAAGAAAAAATATATCGGGTCCATAGCGTCTTATTTTTTTATTTTAATAAATAAAAGTGTGTCTGAGATATCATTGAAATATTTTATTCACTTGAAATATTTATTGATGGCATTATGTGTCGAAATTACATACATATGTACACACATACATAATTGGCCATTACAACTCTTCAGTAAGGATTCCGGCCAAGCTTCTCACACCACTCATGTTGTATGCGTTAATTTTATACTTGAGTGGCGGGACCTACAGTTTAACTTCGACTCCGACGACAGATTTTTGAGAAACTTTGTCATGACAGGTTTATTTTTTGCCAGAAATCTGCTGAGAGGAAGGCGCCGAAGAAATATTTTTTTCATATTTCGTTTTGATGTCTGACCTGAGATACGAACCCGGGATTTACGTCTAATAAGCCAATACACTACCTACTAGACTACAGCGTCTTCATGTGTCGAAATTAACAACGTTTAAATGTCCGATACAGCTTCTGTGAGTGAAGTGCATCCAAAATATCAGTTTGTACATGATTGAATGTGACTCATGTTTACTTAAAACTCAAAAAATTGTTCAAAATTCGTTGTTAAAATTTCGTGGTCCACTGTATGAACTGCTTTACTGTGAAAAATTAAATTTTGTTTACTCTTTTTCAAGATAAATTTTCGATAACGTCAGTAAAAGCTGTGATACGGATTCTTTCCTTTACAGAGTCAGATTGCCTTTGAGTCAAAAGATGTGATTGTCAGAACACTCTATGATTTCTTTGCTCATAACACTTTTAATAACTTCAGACAGGATGGAAGAAATATGTTGGCTCCTCGTGTACATATTGTTGGTATCCAGATCAACCAATTTAGGCCAAAGATGTTGATAATCACTAACCAATAGTGTTCGCCGATGACAGCACTGGCCTGCTCGATTTCATGTTCAAAGAAATATGGACCGATGACGCCGATGAAACAAGTGGACCATGATATTTCAGAGAAACACATAGTGGAGATGCAAAAGCCTCGGCTATTGCTAGGTCTGCACAGTACTTTAAACAGTAACTAAGAAGGAGAGAGAGAGATCTCATGGTTAACAATTCCATCGATGTTTTCATATGATGTTTCCATATGATGTTTAGAATAAAATCGCGCCGTTTCAAAATAGAAACACCTTATAAAAAACGAAATAAATGATTAAAACAGAATAAATGAACAGGTCGTTAGAATATCTGCAGAAAAATGTATGAGAAGAAGGGCTAGTGACGTGAGAGGTAGACGGAGAAAAAGAATAACCGGGCACATACCGATCAAAACAATTTACGTGATATTGCCCAATGGGGAAGACATTATGAAAGTGAAAACCTCTACTGACTGTAATGGAATTAACTTTAACAATAATATATATTTAGAAAATAATATCCCAGGTTTTAATGTATATATTTTAAATAAAAAAATTTGTTGAATTAATCCCAATTCATATAAGGTTTCTATAAAATGTCAACTCCAACCCTCTTGCCTTGATAAACCTAGAAATATTTTCCGTTGTTGGTAAGGATAACACCTGGCCTGGTAACTAATAATTTTTTTTCAGGACTGTATTAACACCGCACAGGATACAGGTATGTAAAATATTCTGATGATTCGTTTTCCTTATTTTTTATTTTGCTTTAGTAGCCTTACTTTATGAAGTGTACATAGCCTTTATATGAAACTTTATGTTTAAAATTCAAGTTGTTTGAACAAATCTGGCCAAAGTTTTTATTTATGAATTTAAACACGCATTCATTTATAACTCCTGCTCCTGCTTGTTTTTCAAAATATGCTAATAGATTTCGCTGAACATCAGAACCTGGTTAACCAATAAGTTATTAGTAGCATGTAGACTTTCTCATCAAATTTAATTGCCGACCTTAAGAAGTCTTTCTAAATAAAACGGTCACCATAAAAATGAAATAAACTTTCTTGTCAAAAGTATTATTTTCTTTTTGTGTACGATTTTGGACCTTAAACAATTTACTCTCTTATTACAGAGGAAGTCGCCATAGTCTGGTAGGTAGTGAGTTGGTTTGTTGTGACGCCACGGTTCAAATTCCAGGTCAGGCATCTAAACGAAATATGAAAAAATTTCTTTGGCGACTTAATCCCAAAAGATTTCTGGCAAAAACTCTGAGAGTAAATAAAATTGCCATGAAAAGTTTCTCAAAAATCAATCGTTTCGAGTCGATTTTAAATTGTAGGTCCCGCCACTCGTGCGTAAAGTTAACTCATACAACAGAAGTGAAAAGTTAGGTCGTAATCATGACTGAAGTGTTGTGATGGCCAATTCTGCATTATGTTAGGTATGTATTACAGAGGATATAAACAGTAATTTTTAATTTACGACGAAAATCAAAATGAAATTATAATGGATTTAAAATATTATCTTTTTCCATTGTCTGGCCACCCAATTTATAATGGCCGATAGGGTAATGCCCACTAATGTATCAATTGGTCTTTACTAAATATGATTTTGTATTGTCGTCTTTGCAAATCCTATTTTTCAGCCTTTGTGCAGTGGACTCTCTTGCGAATTATTAATAGATTATCTTTATACTTCGTTATCGATGTGATAATTACTTTGTAATAGAATGAATCACACCTAATACGCTTGGTATTAAATAATTAAAAAATTACATTCAGATTGAGGATAATTATGGTTTTTTCCCCTTTTTTAATTTCTCATGGATATGTAAATGTATACGATTGCATAATTCATATTTAATTTTCAGTTGAAAATAAAGTATGTAAATGTTCCTCAGGGTGAAATGGGAACGCATCAAATTGATTTAGATACGTACATCCTACTTAACCTTTAACTTATGACGTGGTGGTAAATTTTACACTATCTTTTTTATTTTTCTAATAACTTCTATTTGTTACACTCTTTTAAGCTGATATTGCCAGTACCCTCATATTATACTATGCTTTTATTGAGAGTATAGTTTTGTCTTTTGATTGTTACAGCATCGCGGAGATTTATGTGTTTGGGTGTAAAATTTACTACACGTCGTCGTTTGTGGAAATTTTTAATAGAAAATATTTTACTACCACGTAGTTGTTTGTGTGATTTTTATATAGAAAATATTCTACTACCACGTCTAATCTAACGTTAGTAACACATGTAAAAAAAATACTACACGTCTCCGTAAGCGTAAGTATTTTTGTAATTTTTGTTTTCACTTTATTTTGAGTTGCTGAAAAATGTTTAACTTTTTTTGTATTATTGTACAATTAAATAGTGGAAAATGGCACATTCAAAAAATACGGTCTGATTCTCTTCCCCAGCCTGTGATCCCAAAACATACAAAAACGAGCAAATTATGCTATATATGCCCCAATAAATTAAAAAGGAAAACTACACATACGTGTTTAGAGTGTAATAAACCACTGTGTATGGGCTGCAGCAAACGGCTATGCATTAATTGTACTAAGAATGAATTTGACGAATCATAATTTTACCTCAAAAGACTGATTGTTATTTTTTTATATATATAAGATATTGAAATGTTCCTTTTTATTTTAATAAGTATATAGCTTAGGCTGTTGAAAAATGCCATTTATTGTTTTTGTTTAACCTTAATTTTCTTGATGTACAGGTAAATGATATACCTATTTTTTTGTTTGCGTAAATGAGGCTTGTGAAATAAAGTAAAATTTTTTTAAATAAATTTGAATTTGTTTCCTTGTTTTTGTTAATAATGCGAAGCAATAATAATAATAATAATAGAAGCAATCAAATTCGAATAATATAAGTATAACATTATCATAATATATACACATTAAAAATTATATGAAAAATAATTCGGGTGTATAATTTACACCACCTCTTCATATACGCTAAACAATTTCACGTCATATGTTAAAGGTTAAATATCTTGAAAGACAAGAGTAAACATTCCTGTACGTTGGTTTGCAAGTTTTTTGTATACCACATGTTGACTTGAGGAAAATGCGAAAAAAAAATAAAAATTAATATCCAACAAAAGAGCAAAGGGAATTACTCCTGTGGCTATTATTATATTTTTTACATTGTATTCCTGAAGCAATAGTAACACATAGCGGAGTCATATGAAATGAATTCAACACGGATACCAGCAGTAAAGTGAAGTGAAAACTGTAGAAAGTAAATTTCAGGCTAACCGCATTACAGTAATCCTTCGATTTACGTCGCCTCGATTAACGTTGTTTCGATTAACGTCGTCAAATTTTTTGTTCCCTCTAACTTCAATTTGCGTCGTCATTCGATCTACGTCGCCTTTTTTTGGAACCAACTGCGACGTAAATCGAGGGATTACTGTATATCCAACAATGTGTTCAACTCGAAAAATATTCAAAAAAAAACTTGGGTTAATAATGAATCTAAATTGAACCAAAATAATATGCCACAAAGAATGTTCAGGTTTGAATCAAATAACAATTTTTTCCATCAAATTAATTTTAGGTTTAAATTTAATTTGTCCAAGTCTAGTGAATTGAATTGTTAAACAAACATTTTGTTCAGTTCGTTTTTAACTGGGGTTGTCCCATATTCATGCAGTGCATTGCGTTAGAATACGGGAAAGTAAGAATTTATTTTTCAGTGAATTGAATCACAATTTAAATACCGAATACGAAAATGGGCTCCAGCATTACAAATAATAATAACGTACACGTCGTGGCACACAACGTGATATCGTGCTGCAATAAAAATAACCTACTAGAAATGTGGTATCCTCCTCGTCGTCTGACAAAGTGAAAATGTCATCGTTTTGGTTGACACTTAATTTACATCAAATGTATGTACGTACATACCATATATGACAAGAAAATGTGGGCGATGAATTTAAATGCCATAAGCAGACTGTGAAGATAAGACAAGACTTAGATTTACAGTAAAAATTAAAATCATTACTTCAAAGCAAAAAGATCTGTAAAGCATATTGGTATGTTTGTTCACCGTTACCGTTGGAAATTTTGAAGAAGTCGCACAAAAAGGGGATTTTTGAAAAAAAAAAGTCGCACATAAAGGGTATTTTGGCAGTAAAAAGGGGCAACATTTTTAAAAGAAAAGAAAACGAACTAATATAAATAAAAAAAATTAATTTTTGTTGGATTTTGTAATGTACATTAGCCAACATATAATAAGTTTATTTTTTTTTAATTTTCCCAATTTTTATAATAGAAACAAATTTTTAGCCAAAAATTAATAAGCCTAAACAAAAATTCTAACTTTTTTAAAATTATTTGTTCTGTTTTATTTCTTGATTGAATTTCATTCAAATTTATGAACGTTAGGACATTTAAACTTCAAAAATAAAAAATGCAGTTTTAAATTTATAAAAATTCCATTAAATAAAACTTTTTTTGCTAACCCACTATATAATAATACAAAACACAAAACAAAACTATTATTATAACTAAAAAATAGTTCATTAAAGATAAATAAAAAATTATACAAAATTGCGTATTTTGTAACAAATTAAAAAAAAAATAACAAAAAATATAATATATATTTTAAAATAAAAATACAATTCAAAATTATACAAAATTACTAATTACATTTCAAATAATTAATAGGATAAGACTCAGAGTACATAGTATTTGGAATTTTTGTATTAAACAAACTGAGATCAAAAAGTTAAACATAAATACTAATTTTGTTGCAACGGTTCATTTTAGAAGTAAATAGAAACATTTTGTAATAAGTTAAATATATAGTTTTACATTTTATATTATGTTATTTATTTATATGTATGTCATAATATATCACAATTTTATGAAAAAATATATCATAATGGAAGGCACATTTTTTATAACTTTATTGTTCAGGTATGGAAAATAAAAATTCTGAAATTTAGATTTTTTGCAAAACAAAACAACAAAAATAATCAAATTACACAAACTAGTTTATAGATTATTCAATAGACTAATCAATAGAATAGTTTATAAGTTATTTAATACACCAGTCCATAGACTAGTAGTAGTCTATAAAATAGTCGATCGAATAAACCATTGACTAATACAGTTGATTAATTCATGGTCTATTTAAAAAACTAGTTCAAATGCTATTTAAAAGACCACAGAAGTCAATAGACTGGTCAATATATTATATCATATACTAGTATAATATATTTACTACTCTATAGACTACTATACATATGTATATGTGGACTGGTCTATTAAATAGCCTTTGAACTAGTTTTTTAAATAGTCTATGAACTAGTCTACTAGTCTTTGAACTGGTGTATTAAATAACCTATAAATCTACTCTATATTGACTAATCTATTAACAAGTCTATAAACTAGTCTGTGTAATTTATTCGTAGTTCTATGAAATACTTAGAAATTAGGATGCAGCGATATTTCTCAATGTCAAAAATGACTATATTACTTAATTTTCCATGATTGTTTTGGTTTATATATTTTACAAAATGAGTTTTTATATATATTTCACATTTGTATTAGTATATTTACATTCGATTAAATTATTTTTTTGATAAATTAATTCTGTACTTTTTTATAAGTTCATCGTCAGGCACCCAATTTTCCAGGTCTATGTGTCTACTTTTAACCTATTCGATAACTTATTTTTCATTAATGTTAGTTTCGAAAAAATTATTTCTGCCGACGCACTACTATGTGGCAGAGTAAATACGTAAGTAACAAATTCATATAAATTAAGATACAAATAATTATTAAGCCTATTTTTTAAATTACCAATTTTATGCCCAAATTCTTCTGGATTTGTAATTTTAAAGATATTTTCATATGATATATCATTCATTTTGGTTTCTAATATTTTTAATTCTTATATAAATATATCAGGTTTACTTTTTCTAAAAAAGGGGGAAAAAGGGTAAAAAATCTTGAAAAGTGTCAGATTTAGTTCATTTTAGTAAGGGGGCACAAAAAGTGGCGGGGTCGCTGAAAAAGTGTCAAATTGCGACTTTAGTCGCTCAACGGTAACGCTGATTACAAGCCTTCTGTCAGAATTACGACCTAGCTTCTCCCAGCACATACGTTATGTGTATTAATTTTAACCATAAGTGGCGGGACCTAGAGTTTCAAGTCGACTCCGAAAGACAGGTTTTTTTTTAAGGAACTTTTCATAACAATTGTTTCTGGGGGAATTGGGGTAAAATATCCAAAATAATATTTCTTAAATTGAGCCACAGAAAAATATACGAAAGCATTAGAAAATATATAAAACAAATGTTACAAAATAAAAACATTACCTTGTTGTTTGGGAATTGATCGAGAATTGTATTTACTCTCCGAGTTATTTCCAGAAATGTGCTGAGAGGAAGCCGCTGAAAAAATATTTTTTCATATTTGTTGACCTGGGATTTGAACGGAGGCTTCATGTCTAATAAGCCAACACACTAACTGCTAGACTACGGCGAATACAAAGCCTCTAATGCATATCAAAATAGTCTCTCTTTGGTGTAGATTATGGGGTGACAGTGTCACCGGTCCAGGCCATCGCTATTAACGGACCAGACTTCTTATATATAACAAATATAAACCTAAAATAAAATCAAAAATTTATAAAAACGAAATAAAAATAAAGCTAATTATGTAAAAGAATAATATATAATAATGTAATAGAATAAAAAAATAATAACTTCTATTTGAACGGATTTGCATTGCCTACATTCTGAAAGTAAGTTGGTAGGGAATTCTAAAGACTTGTGGTGTGTCGCTGTGACAGAAGAGTCCTGTATCGTTGTTGAATAATCCTCATGCCCCGGTATGACCTAGCAAACTTAATTGGGCTCAATAAATATTTCGACTTTTCCGTGGGAATAATTTTATGGAATAGAATGAGACATAGTCTTGGAGGTAGTGTGTTGGCTTATTAGACGCAAGGCCACGGTTCAAACCCCAGGTCAGACATCAAAATAAAAATATAAAGCTCTGTTTTTCGGAGTCGGCTTTAAAGTCATGTATAAAATTAACACACTGAAGGGTTGTAATGACCAATTATGTATGTATGTATGTATGTTAAAAAAATGTTTCATTGTCATCATCTTCCATGTTTCTTATCTCAATTTATAGAGGCATTTTTTATAAAGTAGCTTCAAAAGTGGTGGAATATATTTTTTTTCTTCGTTCATATATCGATAAAACTAGAATTTCCTGTTGTCTTTGCCGACTCTATTTTTTCCTCATCCCATTCAATTTCTTCAAACGTTTGCATAGCCTTCTTTATGCAGTGAGAGGTATCAGACAACTCTGTCAATAGAATTTGTGAATTGTCTATAAAAGTCTCGATATTTGAAGTTTTCTTTTTTGTTTTTAGAAGAAAGAGCTTAAAATAAGTGATTCATCATTCAAGTTAAAATACTCAGCAATCGTCTGTACCATTTAATTTTACTATATGAGCCAAGTTTAAAATATCTTAGTTTACGTTGTTAAAATGTCCGACACTTTAGCTGTGCACTCACTGCTGTAGTATTTGATTATCGTCTTTAGATGTGGTCTACTGAAGCAACATCGTTTATAAGCAGGTTTTTGGTGACAAATTATTTGTCCTGACTGTAATGTTTTGAATGAAGTTCAAGATTTTTTGTTAAACATTTAAATGTTCGGTAGTTTGCCCTTTGAAGCGTTTAACCCAACCGTTGGCGTTTCGAACTTATATACTATAAAGGCTTAATCTTAAAATAGCCAGCAACATTTCCAGCGAGTAGAAGCCTAAGTCCATATTTTGAAATCTATGGTTTCTCCCCTTCTGATATAAATATCGTTTAGGTCACTCATTCCCAATATTATTCCCTCTAGATGACATTGAAAAATTTCTGAGTGAAATATCCACCCCAACAATCATTTACTTTAATTTTTTGTGTATATGTAATGTTTCGTTGTTGTACAACCCTTCGGTGAGGATTACGGTCTAACTTCTTACACCACTTATGTTATATGTGTTAAATTTATCCGATAATGACAAGACTAACAGTTTAAAGTCGACTCCGAAAGAAAAAAATTTTCATTGCAATTTTATTTACTCTGAGTTTGTGACAGAAATCTGCTAAAAGAAAATCGTTGATGAAATATTTTTTCATATTTCGTTTTGTTGATATTTTTATGGCTGACCTGGGTTTTGAACCGTGGGCTCTTTTCCTTCCTAACTATACTGTATTGGCGCTCAAACAAAAATCGACTGAACTTTTAAGACGTCAATCGGGGGATTACTGTACTAATATTTCTTTTTATAGTTTTTATCATTTTTATTTGCCAAACTTCAAAAAGAAAGTTGGCTTTAAGTTAACTCTCCTAAGTTTAAAATATTTTAAAAATTTACTCATTTATTAACTTAAACTAAATAAACAAAAATGTGTAAATTGTTTGAAATATAAACAAAAAGTTTAATTTTAAACTATTCATGGATTAAAAAGTTATTTAGAAAAATATTCGCATACCTCAGCGTAATCTCTTTTCTGAAGAAAATATTTACATTTTAAAACAATTTAAAATTTATAAAAAATTCTGTTCAAATTGTTGTCCACTTTTTTTTGTCAGAAATAAATTTAAAAATTTTTAGCATTGTTGTACGTCGTATCCCACGAACATTGCAAACATTTTTGTTATAAATTCTCTTTTTGAGGCTCTTTATTTCAACAGAATATATTGTTGGTATATAGGAGTATCTCTAAAACAACAAAACGAGTATCTCTAAAACATACGAGTATCTCAAACACACTGCATTAAACTCCTTCGAACACTGAAATTATGTTAAATCCTGTGACCATACCATTCTCTTCGAGCTCTCCTATGTTAACAGTACCGATAATTACAGATTGCATACGCTTATGAGTCAATAAGTGACAACAAAACTTGGGAATATTTGCACAGTTTATGTGACCCAATCTGGATCATGCCTATAAGCCTATATGTCTTATATGTAAGGGACTCAATGATATTAACTGCCTAATGGTGAAAAGGATATGAATGAGAAATAGGAATGTATATAAGAATGTATGTAGTTTTTATGATATTATTTAGTTATTGTCTAAATAACACAAGTTTAATAACACTATGCGACAAAATACAAAAATATTAAATACACCCGAGTATATACCTACTCTAAGTTGTTCAGTTATTTGAGTAAAACTCAAAAATACTGTTCTTATTTGACGAAAACCGTTTTTTTTTTTGGATCTTTTCACACAAAATTATTGATTACCCAAACATGTTTGAAGCTATTTTAAAAATCCAAAGTTTTTAGGAAGTGGAGAGATTAGCCTTTAAAACGGTATACATAAACGTTTTGTTAAAGCTTATATGTTATGAGTTTTTCTTATTTTTTCAAGTTTGGCCATTCCTATTTGGAAAATTTAATTAAAAACTATAAAACAAGTGGCGACATTCTGACAGTGGATTATATTATGAAGTGATTGACACTTCGTTTGACAAAATTGGACAAAAATTACCGTAGTTATTATTAAAGGAGTATAACAGCTTAGTCATATTTTTTATATATGCTGTCTCATCAAATGAACATTAAACTTTTGATGGATCTTAAGTGTTTATTGAAAATTGTGTCTTTTTTCCGTTGGACCAACTACCGGCAGTTGGGTAATGTTTGCGCAAAGAGAAATAATAATATTTGCGAAAAACGGAAATATTAGACGACTTTTGGTAGTCGTTCAAACGTGCAAAGAGCAAATTCGCAGGTAAACAATCAAGATCTATTAAAACTTTTGAAAATTTTTGAACTGAAAGTTCATTTGATAAGATTACATACATAAAAAATATAACATGACTGTTATACTATTTAAATAATACCTACGGTAATTTTTGTGGAAGACAGATTATTTAGTCGACGACCATCAAAAAAGCCTTTAATATCAGCAAAGAACAAAAGGGCTAGACTTGAGTTCGCTAAAGCCCAACTTGATTGGAGTGTACAAAAATGGAAAACAGTTTAGTTTTCTGACGAATCCAAGTTCAATTTAAAAGATTCTGATGGTATAAGGCGAGTACGAAGACCAAAAGATGAAAGACTAAACCCCAATTATTGCAAAGTATTGGTGGCGGCAATGTAATGGTCTGGAGCTGCTTCTCTGGTGAAAGAATTGGACCGTTTTTTTAAATTTATAGAATAATAGATCGATTCATGTACCCTGATATATTACAAAATGTAATGCAGAGGAACAGATGCCACTACTATGGAGGTTCCAATAGGATAACGATCCTAACCACAACTCTGAAGTTAGCAAGGAATGATCGAGTGGCCTGCTCAATCTAATGATCTCAATCCTATTGAGAACTAATGGGAGATCGTTAATATGAAAATTAATCGAAAAAATTGCCGAAATAAGGAATATGTATTTCAAGCTCTAAAAATAGCCAGGGATGGAATTTCGCCTGAAGTTATCAACAATTTAACAATTTAATTTAAAATAACGAAAGTTTTTGAATAACAAGTAAATAAAAACTAAAATATGACCCAAAACAATGAAAAAAATCGTATTCGGGAAGAAATATATTCTTACGTTTTTACCTTTTTAAAAACGTTTAGAATATGAGTTCGTTGATTGCAAACAAAGAAAAAACAAATATGTGTTTAGTTTCTACTTTTGTGTGCCACCGTATACAACTTGTCCTATGTAACAATAATCTGCTTTATTCGTTATTCTTCTCTGCTTACAACCTTTTTGTAAGCAATACCACTTTCACTTTAGATATGTATAGCGGAGATCTTCAAACCGCAACGCTACTTCAAGGCTTTGTCTTGCCTTTTTATATGTCCACAAAATCAGTCTGACGAACATTCTTGAAGCAGAAGGTTCCAGTTTTCGTAGTTTGTGTAGTTTGCTTACGTTATTTGTTGTTGCTTTCATTTAGTTGTCCATCTCCTTTTCTCATACTGATGTTGTTGTTGGTTTACTTATAACAAGTTCGATGTATGTGTTAGTGTAGCTTTTGTTTATCGTTTTTTATGTTAAACGATACTACACTGTTTTCATTTTCGTAACAATGTATTATTAAAAAATATTATTGGGGGTGCGCCAGTTATGACCGATACTGTCTATGTCATATGGGAGTGATTCAATGAGTGAATAAATGAATGACTGGCTATTGGTGAAAATGCTATGAGTAAAAGAAAAACAGAAGATTAAATGTGAATTACATAAGTCCAATCAGATTAATAATAAATAGAGTTGAAGGTAGGTTAAACCTTGTGGTACTCCTAAATTTAACCGAAACTCTTGTGAAGAGATCTTACTCTCTTACTTAATAAGTCCTTGCAACACTTTAGTCAGCATTACACCACCCATATTGCGTGTGTTCATAACAGTTTAAAGTTGACTTCGATAAAAATCACACCTTGTAACAACTCATCAAATTCCTTGAAATGCATCATTCAAAAAATAATTCGTTTTTCTTAGTTCCTAAGGGCGATTCAAGATAAGTGTAAGAGAATTCACTTTTATTTATTATAACATTTCCGAAGGACATAAAAAAGATTATTCCGCTTATGTTTCGTTCATTAACATTTTTTTCGCCTAATGATGGAAGCTAAAGTTTACACAGGAAATGAAAATGGAATTATACGCACATAAATGAAGCATTTATAGCCTGGTAAGTAAAATGTCAGAGGAAATAGTTTGGGGAATTTTTTTTTTTGTATAATACTAGACATTTCAAATCAAATGGGATAAGGGAAGAAACTTAATCTTTTGGTCTATTTTAATTCATTTGTTATATATTTTTCTTGTTAGTTTTATTTTTTGCTTATCTTCGGTGATACCGAATGTGGTTGGTTCTGATGACTTAGATCCATTGTTTTTAAAAGCTTTGTCATGTGGACTTTTGCCATATTTAACTCATTCATTCAACACAGTTTTAACTATGTCTGCCTTCCCCTGATCAATGGAAACATTGAAAACCATTCCCATACCTGAATCCAACAGCGAATTCAGGCCAATTGCCATTCTTTCATTCCTGTCTAAAGTAATAGAAAACCTCATAGCTAGACAAATAAATAATTATCTCGTAAGTAATTATTTCCTATCTGATAAGCAGTTGGTATTTATGAAAGCTAGGAGCTGCACTACTGCTTTACTCAATGTAGTTGATACCTTAGTTTGGAACTAGATGAAAATTGGATAGCGTTTTTCTTTTGGATCACACCAATCCTTTTGATACGGTTGACCACAAAATATCATTTTTCAAACTCAGCTTGTAGTCTTATACGTTCTGATCTTAAGAACAGATCACAACGAGTTTATGTAAACGGCAAGATCTCGAATTCGCTAACCATTGGAAGAGGCATTCTCAGGGATCAATATTAGGGCCTCTGTTGTTCCGTATATGCATTAACGAACTACCTGATGTTTTGGATAATTTGTACGCTGATGACGTTCAGCCTTATAGGAGCACACGTATTGACGACATCCATTTATGTATAGACACCATCAACTATGATTTACAAAAAATTTCCAACTAGGCTAGGGCCAATGGACTTTGTATAAATCCCTCTAAATATAAATGTTTATTGCTCTCCAGAACTAAGGGAGCGTTTGTTGTGCCATATATTATTATCAGGGGGAATAAAGTAGATTTTGTTGAATTAGCATCCAATCTGGGTATTATCTCCCTCTAGAGCTTTTAAGACGCAAGAGCCAAAAATTGCAATTTGCAAAACTTAAGTTTTAAAAGAGCCACAAATTTTTTTTACAACAAAAAAGTAAAGTCTCTTGATAATTAAAAAAAATTAATATATACATATATACATATTTATTCTTTTATTATTAGGTAGATACTTATTATTTAAGTACAGAGTACAATAAATCTTAAAATATTGTAATACAAGGGCAGTGAAAAAAGACAATAACAAGCCATAGGCATGGGTCCGTCCAAACTTTTTTTGCATTTTGTTTGCATCTTGGTTTTCTAATCGTAAAAAGAAAAAAATAATTGAAATAAAAAAATATATAAGAAAGGAGATACACAATCTTTTTTTTCATTTATACACACTTTAGTAACACATTTGTCTGGCCAGATTTATAATTAATCATATTTATTTAAATTGTTTCTAAGAAGTTTTTAACAATATTTTGTTAGTTCAAAGAAAAAATATATCGGGTCCATAGCGTCTTATTTTTTTATTTTAATAAATAAGTGTGTCTGAGATATCATTGAAATATTTTATTCACTTGAAATATTTATTGATGGCATTATGTGTCGAAATTACATACATATGTACACACATACATAATTGGCCATTACAACTCTTCAGTAAGGATTCCGGCCAAGCTTCTCACACCACTCATGTTGTATGCGTTAATTTTATACTTGAGTGGCGGGACCTACAGTTTAACTTCGACTCCGACGACAGATTTTTGAGAAACTTTGTCATGACAGGTTTATTTTTTGCCAGAAATCTGCTGAGAGGAAGGCGCCGAAGAAATATTTTTTTCATATTTCGTTTTGATGTCTGACCTGAGATACGAACCCGGGATTTACGTCTAATAAGCCAATACACTACCTACTAGACTACAGCGTCTTCATGTGTCGAAATTAACAACGTTTAAATGTCCGATACAGCTTCTGTGAGTGAAGTGCATCCAAAATATCAGTTTGTACATGATTGAATGTGACTCATGTTTACTTAAAACTCAAAAAATTGTTCAAAATTCGTTGTTAAAATTTCGTGGTCCACTGTATGAACTGCTTTACTGTGAAAAATTAAATTTTGTTTACTCTTTTTCAAGATAAATTTTCGATAACGTCAGTAAAAGCTGTGATACGGATTCTTTCCTTTACAGAGTCAGATTGCCTTTGAGTCAAAAGATGTGATTGTCAGAACACTCTATGATTTCTTTGCTCATAACACTTTTAATAACTTCAGACAGGATGAAAGAAATATGTTGGCTCCTCGTGTACATATTGTTGGTATCCAGATCAACCAATTTAGGCCAAAGATGTTGATAATCACTAACCAATAGTGTTCGCCGATGACAGCACTGGCCTGCTCGATTTCATGTTCAAAGAAATATGGACCGATGACGCCGATGAAACAAGTGGACCATGATATTTCAGAGAAACACATAGTGGAGATGCAAAAGCCTCGGCTATTGCTAGGTCTGCACAGTACTTTAAACAGTAACTAAGAAGGAGAGAGAGAGATCTCATGGTTAACAATTCCATCGATGTTTTCATATGATGTTTCCATATGATGTTTAGAATAAAATCGCGCCGTTTCAAAATAGAAACACCTTATAAAAAACGAAATAAATGATTAAAACAGAATAAATGAACAGGTCGTTAGAATATCTGCAGAAAAATGTATGAGAAGAAGGGCTAGTGACGTGAGAGGTAGACGGAGAAAAAGAATAACCGGGCACATACCGATCAAAACAATTTACGTGATATTGCCCAATGGGGAAGACATTATGAAAGTGAAAACCTCTACTGACTGTAATGGAATTAACTTTAACAATAATATATATTTAGAAAATAATATCCCAGGTTTTAATGTATATATTTTAAATAAAAAAATTTGTTGAATTAATCCCAATTCATATAAGGTTTCTATAAAATGTCAACTCCAACCCTCTTGCCTTGATAAACCTAGAAATATTTTCCGTTGTTGGTAAGGATAACACCTGGCCTGGTAACTAATAATTTTTTTTCAGGACTGTATTAACACCGCACAGGATACAGGTATGTAAAATATTCTGATGATTCGTTTTCCTTATTTTTTATTTTGCTTTAGTAGCCTTACTTTATGAAGTGTACATAGCCTTTATATGAAACTTTATGTTTAAAATTCAAGTTGTTTGAACAAATCTGGCCAAAGTTTTTATTTATGAATTTAAACACGCATTCATTTATAACTCCTGCTCCTGCTTGTTTTTCAAAATATGCTAATAGATTTCGCTGAACATCAGAACCTGGTTAACCAATAAGTTATTAGTAGCATGTAGACTTTCTCATCAAATTTAATTGCCGACCTTAAGAAGTCTTTCTAAATAAAACGGTCACCATAAAAATGAAATAAACTTTCTTGTCAAAAGTATTATTTTCTTTTTGTGTACGATTTTGGACCTTAAACAATTTACTCTCTTATTACAGAGGAAGTCGCCATAGTCTGGTAGGTAGTGAGTTGGTTTGTTGTGACGCCACGGTTCAAATTCCAGGTCAGGCATCTAAACGAAATATGAAAAAATTTCTTTGGCGACTTAATCCCAAAAGATTTCTGGCAAAAACTCTGAGAGTAAATAAAATTGCCATGAAAAGTTTCTCAAAAATCAATCGTTTCGAGTCGATTTTAAATTGTAGGTCCCGCCACTCGTGCGTAAAGTTAACTCATACAACAGAAGTGAAAAGTTAGGTCGTAATCATGACTGAAGTGTTGTGATGGCCAATTCTGCATTATGTTAGGTATGTATTACAGAGGATATAAACAGTAATTTTTAATTTACGACGAAAATCAAAATGAAATTATAATGGATTTAAAATATTATCTTTTTCCATTGTCTGGCCACCCAATTTATAATGGCCGATAGGGTAATGCCCACTAATGTATCAATTGGTCTTTACTAAATATGATTTTGTATTGTCGTCTTTGCAAATCCTATTTTTCAGCCTTTGTGCAGTGGACTCTCTTGCGAATTATTAATAGATTATCTTTATACTTCGTTATCGATGTGATAATTACTTTGTAATAGAATGAATCACACCTAATACGCTTGGTATTAAATAATTAAAAAATTACATTCAGATTGAGGATAATTATGGTTTTTTCCCCTTTTTTAATTTCTCATGGATATGTAAATGTATACGATTGCATAATTCATATTTAATTTTCAGTTGAATATAAAGTATGTAAATGTTCCTCAGGGTGAAATGGGAACGCATCAAATTGATTTAGATACGTACATCCTACTTAACCTTTAACTTATGACGTGGTGGTAAATTTTACACTATCTTTTTTATTTTTCTAATAACTTCTATTTGTTACACTCTTTTAAGCTGATATTGCCAGTACCCTCATATTATACTATGCTTTTATTGAGAGTATAGTTTTGTCTTTTGATTGTTACAGCATCGCGGAGATTTATGTGTTTGGGTGTAAAATTTACTACACGTCGTCGTTTGTGGAAATTTTTAATAGAAAATATTTTACTACCACGTAGTTGTTTGTGTGATTTTTATATAGAAAATATTCTACTACCACGTCTAATCTAACGTTAGTAACACATGTAAAAAAAATACTACACGTCTCCGTAAGCGTAAGTATTTTTGTAATTTTTGTTTTCACTTTATTTTGAGTTGCTGAAAAATGTTTTAACTTTAACTAAAATGGCACATTCAAAAAATACGGTCTGATTCTCTTCCCCAGCCTGTGATCCCAAAACATACAAAAACGAGCAAATTATGCTATATATGCCCCAATAAATTAAAAAGGAAAACTACACATACATGTTTAGAGTGTAATAAACCACTGTGTATGGGCTGCAGCAAACGGCTATGCATTAATTGTACTAAGAATGAATTTGACGAATCATAATTTTACCTCAAAAGACTGATTGTTATTTTTTTATATATATAAGATATTGAAATGTTCCTTTTTATTTTAATAAGTATATAGCTTAGGCTGTTGAAAAATGCCATTTATTGTTTTTGTTTAACCTTAATTTTCTTGATGTACAGGTAAATGATATACCTATTTTTTTGTTTGCGTAAATGAGGCTTGTGAAATAAAGTAAAATTTTTTTAAATAAATTTGAATTTGTTTCCTTGTTTTTGTTAATAATGCGTTTAGAAGCAATCAAATTCGAATAATATAAGTATAACATTATCATAATATATACACATTAAAAATTATATGAAAAATAATTCGGGTGTATAATTTACACCACCTCTTCATATACGCTAAACAATTTCACGTCATATGTTAAAGGTTAAATATCTTGAAAGACAAGAGTAAACATTCCTGTACGTTGGTTTGCAAGTTTTTTGTATACCACATGTTGACTTGAGGAAAATGCGAAAAAAAAATAAAAATTAATATCCAACAAAAGAGCAAAGGGAATTACTCCTGTGGCTATTATTATATTTTTTACATTGTATTCCTGAAGCAATAGTAACACATAGCGGAGTCATATGAAATGAATTCAACACGGATACCAGCAGTAAAGTGAAGTGAAAACTGTAGAAAGTAAATTTCAGGCTAACCGCATTACAGTAATCCTTCGATTTACGTCGCCTCGATTAACGTTGTTTCGATTTACGTCGTCAAATTTTTTGTTCCCTCTAACTTCAATTTGCGTCGTCATTCGATCTACGTCGCCTTTTTTTGGAACCAACTGCGACGTAAATCGAGGGATTACTGTATATCCAACAATGTGTTCAACTCGAAAAATATTCAAAAAAAAACTTGGGTTAATAATGAATCTAAATTGAACCAAAATAATATGCCACAAAGAATGTTCAGGTTTGAATCAAATAAGAATTTTTTCCATCAAATTAATTTTAGGTTTAAATTTAATTTGTCCAAGTCTAGTGAACTGAATTTTTAAACAAACATTTTGTTCAGTTCGTTTTTAACTGGGGGTTGTTTCATATTCATGCAGTGCATTGCGTTAGAATACGGGAAAGTAAGAATTTATTTTTCAGTGAATTGAATCACAATTTAAATACCGAATACGAAAATGGGCTCCAGCATTACAAATAATAATAACGTACACGTCGTGGCACACAACGTGATATCGTGCTGCAATAAAAATAACCTACTAGAAATGTGGTATCCTCCTCGTCGTCTGACAAAGTGAAAATGTCATCGTTTTGGTTGACACTTAATTTACATCAAATGTATGTACGCACATACCATATATGACAAGAAAATGTGGGCGATGAATTTAAATGCCATAAGCAGACTGTGAAGATAAGACAAGACTTAGATTTACAGTAAAAATTAAAATCATTACTTCAAAGCAAAAAGATCTGTAAAGCATATTGGTATGTTTGTTCACCGTTACCGTTGGAAATTTTGAAGAAGTCGCACAAAAAGGGGATTTTTGAAAAAAAAAGTCGCACATAAAGGGTATTTTGGCAGTAAAAAGGGGCAACATTTTTAAAAGAAAAGAAAACGAACTAATATAAATAAAAAAAAATTAATTTTTGTTGGATTTTGTAATGTACATTAGCCAACATATAATAAGTTTATTTTTTTTTTAATTTTCCCAATTTTTATAATAGAAACAAATTTTTAGCCAAAAATTAATAAGCCTAAACAAAAATTCTAATTTTTTTAAAATTATTTGTTCTGTTTTATTTCTTGATTGAATTTCATTCAAATTTATGAACGTTAGGACATTTAAACTTCAAAAATAAAAAATGCAGTTTTAAATTTATAAAAATTCCATTAAATAAAACTTTTTTTGCTAACCCACTATATAATAATACAAAACACAAAACAAAACTATTATTATAACTAAAAAATAGTTCATTAAAGATAAATAAAAAATTATACAAAATTGCGTATTTTGTAACAAATTAAAAAAAAAATAACAAAAAATATAATATATATTTTAAAATAAAAATACAATTCAAAATTATACAAAATTACTAATTACATTTCAAATAATTAATAGGATAAGACTCAGAGTACATAGTATTTGGAATTTTTGTATTAAACAAACTGAGATCAAAAAGTTAAACATAAATACTAATTTTGTTGCAACGCTTCATTTTAGAAGTAAATAGAAACATTTTGTAATAAGTTAAATATATAGTTTTACATTTTATATTATGTTATTTATTTATATGTATGTCATAATATATCACAATTTTATGAAAAAATATATCATAATGGAAGGCACATTTTTTATAACTTTATTGTTCAGGTATGGAAAATAAAAATTCTGAAATTTAGATTTTTTGCAAAACAAAACAACAAAAATAATCAAATTACACAAACTAGTTTATAGATTATTCAATAGACTAATCAATAGAATAGTTTATAAGTTATTTAATACACCAGTCCATAGACTAGTAGTAGTCTATAAAATAGTCGATCGAATAAACCATTGACTAATACAGTTGATTAATTCATGGTCTATTTAAAAAACTAGTTCAAATGCTATTTAAAAGACCACAGAAGTCAATAGACTGGTCAATATATTATATCATATACTAGTATAATATATTTACTACTCTATAGACTACTATACATATGTATATGTGGACTGGTCTATTAAATAGCCTTTGAACTAGTTTTTTAAATAGTCTATGAACTAGTCTACTAGTCTTTGAACTGGTGTATTAAATAACCTATAAATCTACTCTATATTGACTAATCTATTAACAAGTCTATAAACTAGTCTGTGTAATTTATTCGTAGTTCTATGAAATACTTAGAAATTAGGATGCAGCGATATTTCTCAATGTCAAAAATGACTATATTACTTAATTTTCCATGATTGTTTTGGTTTATATATTTTACAAAATGAGTTTTTATATATATTTCACATTTGTATTAGTATATTTACATTCGATTAAATTATTTTTTTGATAAATTAATTCTGTACTTTTTTATAAGTTCATCGTCAGGCACCCAATTTTCCAGGTCTATGTGTCTACTTTTAACCTATTCGATAACTTATTTTTCATTAATGTTAGTTTCGAAAAAATTATTTCTGCCGACGCACTACTATGTGGCAGAGTAAATACGTAAGTAACAAATTCATATAAATTAAGATACAAATAATTATTAAGCCTATTTTTTAAATTACCAATTTTATGCCCAAATTCTTCTAGATTTGTAATTTTAAAGATATTTTCATATGATATATCATTCATTTTGGTTTCTAATATTTTTAATTCTTATATAAATATATCAGGTTTACTTTTTCTAAAAAAGGGGAAAAAAGGGTAAAAAATCTTGAAAAGTGTCAGATTTAGTTCATTTTAGTAAGGCGGCACAAAAAGTGGCGGGGTCGGTGAAAAAGTGTCAAATTGCGACTTTAGTCGCTCAACGGTAACGCTGATTACAAGCCTTCTGTCAGAATTACGACCTAGCTTCTCCCAGCACATACGTTATGTGTATTAATTTTAACCATAAGTGGCGGGACCTAGAGTTTCAAGTCGCCTCCGAAAGACAGGTTTTTTTTTAAGGAACTTTTCATAACAATTGTTTCTGGGGGAATTGGGGTAAAATATCCAAAATAATATTTCTTAAATTGAGCCACAGAAAAATATACGAAAGCATTAGAAAATATATAAAACAAATGTTACAAAATAAAAACATTACCTTGTTGTTTGGGAATTGATCGAGAATTGTATTTACTCTCCGAGTTATTTCCAGAAATGTGCTGAGAGGAAGCCGCTGAAAAAATATTTTTTCATATTTGTTGACCTGGGATTTGAACGGAGGCTTCATGTCTAATAAGCCAACACACTAACTGCTAGACTACGGCGAATACAAAGCCTCTAATGCATATCAAAATAGTCTCTCTTTGGTGTAGATTATGGGGTGACAGTGTCACCGGTCCAGGCCATCGCTATTAACGGACCAGACTTCTTATATATAACAAATATAAACCTAAAATAAAATCAAAAATTTATAAAAACGAAATAAAAATAAAGCTAATTATGTAAAAGAATAATATATAATAATGTAATAGAATAAAAAAATAATAACTTCTATTTGAACGGATTTGCATTGCCTACATTCTGAAAGTAAGTTGGTAGGGAATTCTAAAGACTTGTGGTGTGTCGCTGTGACAGAAGAGTCCTGTATCGTTGTTGAATAATCCTCATGCCCCGGTATGACCTAGCAAACTTAATTGGGCTCAATAAATATTTCGACTTTTCCGTGGGAATAATTTTATGGAATAGAATGAGACATAGTCTTGGAGGTAGTGTGTTGGCTTATTAGACGCAAGGCCACGGTTCAAACCCCAGGTCAGACATCAAAATAAAAATATAAAGCTCTGTTTTTCGGAGTCGGCTTTAAAGTCATGTATAAAATTAACACACTGAAGGGTTGTAATGACCAATTATGTATGTATGTATGTATGTTAAAAAAATGTTTCATTGTCATCATCTTCCATGTTTCTTATCTCAATTTATAGAGGCATTTTTTATAAAGTAGCTTCAAAAGTGGTGGAATATATTTTTTTTCTTCGTTCATATATCGATAAAACTAGAATTTCCTGTTGTCTTTGCCGACTCTATTTTTTCCTCATCCCATTCAATTTCGTCAAACGTTTGCATAGCCTTCTTTTTGCAGTCAGAGGTATCAGACAACTCTGTCAATAGAATTTGTGAATTGTCTATAAAAGTCTCGATATTTGAAGTTTTCTTTTTTGTTTTTAGAAGAAAGAGCTTAAAATAAGTGATTCATCATTCAAGTTAAAATACTCAGCAATCGTCTGTACCATTTAATTTTACTATATGAGCCAAGTTTAAAATATCTTAGTTTACGTTGTTAAAATGTCCGACACTTTAGCTGTGCACTCACTGCTGTAGTATTTGATTATCGTCTTTAGATGTGGTCTACTGAAGCAACATCGTTTATAAGCAGGTTTTTGGTGACAAATTATTTGTCCTGACTGTAATGTTTTGAATGAAGTTCAAGATTTTTTGTTAAACATTTAAATGTTCGGTAGTTTGCCCTTTGAAGCGTTTAACCCAACCGTTGGCGTTTCGAACTTATATACTATAAAGGCTTAATCTTAAAATAGCCAGCAACATTTCCAGCGAGTAGAAGCCTAAGTCCATATTTTGAAATCTATGGTTTCTCCCCTTCTGATATAAATATCGTTTAGGTCACTCATTCCCAATATTATTCCCTCTAGATGACATTGAAAAATTTCTGAGTGAAATATCCACCCCAACAATCATTTACTTTAATTTTTTGTGTGTATGTAATGTTTCGTTGTTGTACAACCCTTCGGTGAGGATTACGGTCTAACTTCTTACACCACTTATGTTATATGTGTTAAATTTATCCGATAATGACAAGACTAACAGTTTAAAGTCGACTCCGAAAGAAAAAAATTTTCATTGCAATTTTATTTACTCTGAGTTTGTGACAGAAATCTGCTAAAAGAAAATCGTTGATGAAATATTTTTTCATATTTCGTTTTGTTGATATTTTTATGGCTGACCTGGGTTTTGAACCGTGGGCTCTTTTCCTTCCTAACTATACTGTATTGGCGCTCAAACAAAAATCGACTGAACTTTTAAGACGTCAATCGGGGGATTACTGTACTAATATTTCTTTTTATAGTTTTTATCATTTTTATTTGCCAAACTTCAAAAAGAAAGTTGGCTTTAAGTTAACTCTCCTAAGTTTAAAATATTTTAAAAATTTACTCATTTATTAACTTAAACTAAATAAACAAAAATGTGTAAATTGTTTGAAATATAAACAAAAAGTTTAATTTTAAACTATTCATGGATTAAAAAGTTATTTAGAAAAATATTCGCATACCTCAGCGTAATCTCTTTTCTGAAGAAAATATTTACATTTTAAAACAATTTAAAATTTATAAAAAATTCTGTTCAAATTGTTGTCCACTTTTTTTTGTCAGAAATAAATTTAAAAATTTTTAGCATTGTTGTACGTCGTATCCCACGAACATTGCAAACATTTTTGTTATAAATTCTCTTTTTGAGGCTCTTTATTTCAACAGAATATATTGTTGGTATATAGGAGTATCTCTAAAACAACAAAACGAGTATCTCTAAAACATACGAGTATCTCAAACACACTGCATTAAACTCCTTCGAACACTGAAATTATGTTAAATCCTGTGACCATACCATTCTCTTCGAGCTCTCCTATGTTAACAGTACCGATAATTACAGATTGCATACGCTTATGAGTCAATAAGTGACAACAAAACTTGGGAATATTTGCACAGTTTATGTGACCCAATCTGGATCATGCCTATAAGCCTATATGTCTTATATGTAAGGGACTCAATGATATTAACTGCCTAATGGTGAAAAGGATATGAATGAGAAATAGGAATGTATATAAGAATGTATGTAGTTTTTATGATATTATTTAGTTATTGTCTAAATAACACAAGTTTAATAACACTATGCGACAAAATACAAAAATATTAAATACACCCGAGTATATACCTACTCTAAGTTGTTCAGTTATTTGAGTAAAACTCAAAAATACTGTTCTTATTTGACGAAAACCGTTTTTTTTTTTGGATCTTTTCA
Source organism: Sarcophaga carnaria (assembly GCA_958299815.1). Classification (NCBI taxonomy): domain Eukaryota; kingdom Metazoa; phylum Arthropoda; class Insecta; order Diptera; family Sarcophagidae; genus Sarcophaga; species Sarcophaga carnaria. The sequence goes on along the minus strand of OY283149.1, from coordinate 67,598,122 downwards.
CACAAAATTATTGATTACCCAAACATGTTTGAAGCTATTTTAAAAATCCAAAGTTTTTAGGAAGTGGAGAGATTAGCCTTTAAAACGGTATACATAAACGTTTTGTTAAAGCTTATATGTTATGAGTTTTTCTTATTTTTTCAAGTTTGGCCATTCCTATTTGGAAAATTTAATTAAAAACTATAAAACAAGTGGCGACATTCTGACAGTGGATTATATTATGAAGTGATTGACACTTCGTTTGACAAAATTGGACAAAAATTACCGTAGTTATTATTAAAGGAGTATAACAGCTTAGTCATATTTTTTATATATGCTGTCTCATCAAATGAACATTAAACTTTTGATGGATCTTAAGTGTTTATTGAAAATTGTGTCTTTTTTCCGTTGGACCAACTACCGGCAGTTGGGTAATGTTTGCGCAAAGAGAAATAATAATATTTGCGAAAAACGGAAATATTAGACGACTTTTGGTAGTCGTTCAAACGTGCAAAGAGCAAATTCGCAGGTAAACAATCAAGATCTATTAAAACTTTTGAAAATTTTTGAACTGAAAGTTCATTTGATAAGATTACATACATAAAAAATATAACATGACTGTTATACTATTTAAATAATACCTACGGTAATTTTTGTGGAAGACAGATTATTTAGTCGACGACCATCAAAAAAGCCTTTAATATCAGCAAAGAACAAAAGGGCTAGACTTGAGTTCGCTAAAGCCCAACTTGATTGGAGTGTACAAAAATGGAAAACAGTTTAGTTTTCTGACGAATCCAAGTTCAATTTAAAAGATTCTGATGGTATAAGGCGAGTACGAAGACCAAAAGATGAAAGACTAAACCCCAATTATTGCAAAGTATTGGTGGCGGCAATGTAATGGTCTGGAGCTGCTTCTCTGGTGAAAGAATTGGACCGTTTTTTTAAATTTATAGAATAATAGATCGATTCATGTACCCTGATATATTACAAAATGTAATGCAGAGGAACAGATGCCACTACTATGGAGGTTCCAATAGGATAACGATCCTAACCACAACTCTGAAGTTAGCAAGGAATGATCGAGTGGCCTGCTCAATCTAATGATCTCAATCCTATTGAGAACTAATGGGAGATCGTTAATATGAAAATTAATCGAAAAAATTGCCGAAATAAGGAATATGTATTTCAAGCTCTAAAAATAGCCAGGGATGGAATTTCGCCTGAAGTTATCAACAATTTAACAATTTAATTTAAAATAACGAAAGTTTTTGAATAACAAGTAAATAAAAACTAAAATATGACCCAAAACAATGAAAAAAATCGTATTCGGGAAGAAATATATTCTTACGTTTTTACCTTTTTAAAAACGTTTAGAATATGAGTTCGTTGATTGCAAACAAAGAAAAAACAAATATGTGTTTAGTTTCTACTTTTGTGTGCCACCGTATACAACTTGTCCTATGTAACAATAATCTGCTTTATTCGTTATTCTTCTCTGCTTACAACCTTTTTGTAAGCAATACCACTTTCACTTTAGATATGTATAGCGGAGATCTTCAAACCGCAACGCTACTTCAAGGCTTTGTCTTGCCTTTTTATATGTCCACAAAATCAGTCTGACGAACATTCTTGAAGCAGAAGGTTCCAGTTTTCGTAGTTTGTGTAGTTTGCTTACGTTATTTGTTGTTGCTTTCATTTAGTTGTCCATCTCCTTTTCTCATACTGATGTTGTTGTTGGTTTACTTATAACAAGTTCGATGTATGTGTTAGTGTAGCTTTTGTTTATCGTTTTTTATGTTAAACGATACTACACTGTTTTCATTTTCGTAACAATGTATTATTAAAAAATATTATTGGGGGTGCGCCAGTTATGACCGATACTGTCTATGTCATATGGGAGTGATTCAATGAGTGAATAAATGAATGACTGGCTATTGGTGAAAATGCTATGAGTAAAAGAAAAACAGAAGATTAAATGTGAATTACATAAGTCCAATCAGATTAATAATAAATAGAGTTGAAGGTAGGTTAAACCTTGTGGTACTCCTAAATTTAACCGAAACTCTTGTGAAGAGATCTTACTCTCTTACTTAATAAGTCCTTGCAACACTTTAGTCAGCATTACACCACCCATATTGCGTGTGTTCATAACAGTTTAAAGTTGACTTCGATAAAAATCACACCTTGTAACAACTCATCAAATTCCTTGAAATGCATCATTCAAAAAATAATTCGTTTTTCTTAGTTCCTAAGGGCGATTCAAGATAAGTGTAAGAGAATTCACTTTTATTTATTATAACATTTCCGAAGGACATAAAAAAGATTATTCCGCTTATGTTTCGTTCATTAACATTTTTTCGCCTAATGATGGAAGCTAAAGTTTACACAGGAAATGAAAATGGAAATGAATAAATGAAGCATTTATAGCCTGGTAAGTAAAATGTCAGAGGAAATAGTTTGGGGAATTTTTTTTTTGTATAATACTAGACATTTCAAATCAAATGGGATAAGGGAAGAAACTTAATCTTTTGGTCTATTTTAATTCATTTGTTATATATTTTTCTTGTTAGTTTTATTTTTTGCTTATCTTCGGTGATACCGAATGTGGTTGGTTCTGATGACTTAGATCCATTGTTTTTAAAAGCTTTGTCATGTGGACTTTTGCCATATTTAACTCATTCATTCAACACAGTTTTAACTATGTCTGCCTTCCCCTGATCAATGGAAACATTGAAAACCATTCCCATACCTGAATCCAACAGCGAATTCAGGCCAATTGTCATTCTTTCATTCCTGTCTAAAGTAATAGAAAACCTCATAGCTAGACAAATAAATAATTATCTCGTAAGTAATTATTTCCTATCTGATAAGCAGTTGGTATTTATGAAAGCTAGGAGCTGCACTACTGCTTTACTCAATGTAGTTGATGCCTTAGTTTGAAACTAGATGAAAATTGGATAGCGTTTTTCTTTTGGATCACACCAATCCTTTTGATACGGTTGACCACAAAATATCATTTTTCAAACTCAGCTTGTAGTCTTATACGTTCTGATCTTAAGAACAGATCACAACGAGTTTATGTAAACGGCAAGATTTCGAATTCGCTAACCATTGGAAGAGGCATTCTCAGGGATCAATATTAGGGCCTCTGTTGTTCCGTATATGCATTAACGAACTACCTGATGTTTTAGATAATTTGTACGCTGATGACGTTCAGCCTTATAGGAGCACACGTATTGACGACATCCATTTATGTATAGACACCATCAACTATGATTTACAAAAAATTTCCAACTAGGCTAGGGCCAATGGACTTTGTATAAATCCCTCTAAATATAAATGTTTATTGCTCTCCAGAACTAAGGGAGCGTTTGTTGTGCCATATATTATTATCAGGGGGAATAAAGTAGATTTTGTTGAATTAGCATCCAATCTGGGTATTATCTCCCTCTAGAGCTTTTAAGACGCAAGAGCCAAAAATTGCAATTTGCAAAACTTAAGTTTTAAAAGAGCCACAAATTTTTTTTAAAACAAAAAAGTAAAGTCTCTTGATAATTAAAAAAAATTAATATATACATATATACATATTTATTCTTTTATTATTAGGTAGATACTTATTATTTAAGTACAGAGAATTAAACATTTACTTACAACACTAACTTCTACTTCAGTAACAAATAATTGATCAAAAAATTCAATCGGAGCGATGGCTTTGCATAGTTTTAGAAAGTTTGGATAAACTTGGATGATAACTTGTTGTTTTAAGTTTTAAACACGGCTCTAAATTTTCATTTGTTAGTTGGCTTCTAACTTTACTTTTAATTATATTCATGCACGAGAACGCTTGCTCGCATGAATATGTCGATCCAAAGATAGTCAGCACTCCAAATGCCAACTTTTTCACCTCACTGTAGCAATCTGGAAGACAATTCCATGCGTCGAATATAAGCGCCTCAACTCGCGGCATTTCTTTTAAATCTGTACACTGTTTTTGTGTTACGTACATATATTTCCGGACTTCCAACTATTCCAACTTGCCTTTCAACTTTGCAAATTTTTCACTCCACAAAGCTTTATTTTTAAATCAATAAGTTCAATTTCTAGAGTTCCAGTATCAATTCCAAATGGCTCAATGTGGATTTCGTTACTGTTTGTGTTGAGAGGATTTACTAGGAATGCTAGAGTGGTTTTGTTGGTTATAAATTGATCAGATCTATCAGAAAATGCCTCTTTAATTTTTTTATAACTGTGCTAAAGAAATTCCTGTCAACAGTTGCACTACTTTTATCGCTTATATTGCTTTAGAAATTGAAAATGAAGTAATTAATCGCTCTGAATATCTTCATCAAAAATAAGTAATTTCTCTTCAAAACAGTCTACTTGTTCTACCAAAACATAGGCTGGGTTCCCCTTTTCCTTTTAGATTCAGCTCATTTAATTTCGCTGTGATACATTATGATTGTTGCGTACATTATGGAAACGTTTACAAAATGATTTGTTCATTTTCATACACTTCTTGTTTTTTGAAGTCGCCGTCGCTTATTAGACGTAAAGCCAGGGTTCGAGCTGCAAGCCAGACATTAAGGCAAAATACAAAAAGTATTCCTTTGACGACTTCCTCTCAGCAGATTTCTGGCAAAAAAAACTCTGAGAGTAAATAAAATTGACATGAAAAGTTTCTCAAACATCTGTCGTTCGGAGTCGACTTTAAACTGTAGGTCCCACCACTCATGTATAAAATTAACACACACAACATAACTGGTGTGTGAAACTAGGACGTTGTACAATGGGTCAATTAGACCTCCGGGTACTATACTTGTCTTAATTGATAAGTACACGTCCTCTAACGTAACATAACCTACACTTCTTGTTAATCGATTCTAAACAATTATTTTTTTTTTTTCTTTTAAAATAAATAATATATGTGTATGGAACTAAAGAGCCACAGCTTCACATTCAAAGACCCCCGCATTTGCCTCGCGAGCCGTAGTTTGTCGACCCCTGCTCTAGAGTAATAACTAAAAGCAACAAATTAAATTCCCATTTAAATAATTAAAGATAATGGCATACACCGCATTTCAGTTACGCTTAAGGATTGACTTAATATTTAAAAGGATGAAAAACGAAAGATAAAAAAAAATAAATGCCATTTGCAAAAAACATAAAATAATTAAGAAAAATAATAAATTCTTTTAGCTGTTTCTTTTTTCTTTTAGCTGTTTTACACTGAAAGTGTGATATTTGTAAATAAAACTGATAGCACAGTGCATCAAGTAACAGTGTGTTGTAAAATAATTAAATTAAATAATGTAAAAAAATTATGACAAATTTATTGTTTTGATGTGACAATGTGGAAGATAAGGCCATGTTGTAGCACCCACTAGAATATAGCTCTCAACTGTGGCTTTTTTTGATTTACTTTTGCTTGGGATACCTCGAAAAATTTAAAATTTTTAAAAATCCATTAGAATTGCCATTTCAGAACTTAATTCCATTTTAATTTCAAATTAATAGCGTATACTTAATATTTAGTTGAATGTTAAATATATTACTCATACGCATCACATTACATGTACTAGAATAGTTACTCTGAAAAGTATGCAATAAAAATTCTTTGATATTCATACATATGAATCAAATGGAATTAAATATCACTCATACGTCACATATCGAGCCATATTCGCCAAAAAGATGTAACCCTCAAAATTAGAATTTTACAGGAGAATTTTTTCTTTAACAAATGCAGTTTTAATAAAGCTATTCCTTTGAAATTTAGAACGTAAGTTTTGTTTTTTGTGATATTTTTAATTTTAATAATTTTGATTAGATATTTGCAATGTAACGGTTGTTTTTGTGGGTTACAATCTTTGATCGATTTAACCCATTTTAAATTTAAATATTCGTGTTGAAACTTTATGGGTATAGTTTTTTTTAATACAAATCCTTGTATTTAGCGGAAGAAATTTTTAAGATATCATCATATAATTTAGTTGGTCCCTTAGAAATGATTTCAGAGTTTCGTCTGGATCGTGGAATTGAATTTAGATCATAACTTATGGTTTCAGATTCATCAAATTACCCATATTTAAGAGTTATATTTGAAGTATTTTTTTTTAATATTGCAGAACGCAATTTTGTTAATTGATGTGAAGTACTTAAGACCTTTCGGAAGACGAAACTTGTACATAAATTAGCTGGATTCTCTTTACATAGCTTTTGGTTCTCTAAAAATATTTCCTTTCTTTTTTCTATGTCATTTGATACTCTTCTGATGGATTCTGTGTCTAAGTTATTGTAATTTTCGCATACTACACATTTATCTTTTTTAGGTAACTTTTACGGAATACTTCTAACGACAACCGACAATTTTTCTTTAATAATTCTTTTCAAATGTTTCGTTTATTTTTATTATTATTTTAAAAAACAATTTTATTGAGGATATCCATCTATGTATAGACACCATCAACTATGATTTACAAAAAAATTGACAACTGGGCTAGGGCCAATGGACTTTGTATAAATCCCTCTAAATCTAAATGTTTATTGCTCTCCAGAACTAAGAGAGCATTTGTTGTACCGGATATTATTATCAGGGGGAATAAAATTGACTTTGTTGAATCAGCATCTAATCTGGGTGTTATCTTTAATAGTCGGCTAACTGGTCTAACCATATTAATGTCATCGTTGGTAAAGTTTACGGTGTGCTCAGAAACTTATGGGCTGTTTGTTATAAATTCGAATCTCTTTGCCATACGTATGCAACTGGCTAAAACGTATTTGATTCCTGTAATTAAATTGATAAATTGTAATACTGATGATTGGCTTATAATAATATAGAATGATATGTATTTATTAAGGGACGTCGAGATCATATATCACAATATTCTTATCAGATGTTTGGAGTTGATTTTGATAACCTATTAAATATTAAGACATTTAATTTTCTAATTTCTACTTCATATGATTATTACTTTAAAATAGCCGATATACTTATTTAGTAAGATTCCATTTGCTTGATAAAACTGCGGTATGAAAATTATCCAGCAAGGATATAAGATTCTTTTGTCACAATGCCAGTTTTTTTATACATACCATCAGTCTTTAGAATTCTTTACCTAATTATGTTCAGAACATAGGCAATGCAATTAAGTTCCAAAAAGGAGTTATGTAATCTTTTTAAGGAGTTTTTAGCATATTTTGGCTTTGTTTGTACATTTTTACTCTCTATTTCTATTAATGATTATTAATTTTTCTAAATTAGTCTTTAAATTTCATTGTATCTCAGTATAGTCGTATATATATAGTTTTTCTTTGTTTGGATATTTCTTTATATTTGTATATATATATATAATTTTCTTAATTTATTTCTTACAAATATTCATTTTTTTAACCATATTTTGTGTATCGATTGCTATTTCCCAAGATTTTAACATGTTCTTATTCATTTTTATTTCTACAATATTTCAAACATTTTATTACTTATGAAATCAATAATTTGTTATTATTTGTTTCTTTGATGTACTGCCAGAGCACTTTCATTTATAAGATTATTATCTTGTTGTGCTACGACTAATAATAAATAAAAATAAAATAATTCTTTTATTTTTCATTTTATAAAGAGACGTCTTATGCGTTTTTTATAAAACTAGTAATATATCAATATTGAAGTCGCCATGGTCTAGTAGGGAGTGTGTTGGCTTATTAGAAGTGAGGCCAGGCATCTCTAACTAAACAAAATATGACAAAATATTTCTTCGGCGGCTTCTCTCAACAGATTTCTGGCAAAAACTCTGAGAGTAAATAAAATTGCCATGAAAAGTTTCTCAAAAATATGTCGTTCGGAGTCGACTTTAAAATATAGGTCCCACCACTCATGTATCAAAATTAACGCACACAACATAAGTGGTGTGAGAAGCTAGGTCGTAATCCTGACTGTATGTATGTACATACACTGCGGTTCATCAGGATAGAACCAACATATTTTAAAGTAAAAAAACTGTATAAATTGCAAATACAGATTGAATAAAAAAATTTTGTTTTGCAGAAAGATAGTTGATACTGTAAGTGATAATTTAAGCACAAAAAAATTTATAAAAATGAATTATAACGGTACTTTTTCACTTTCTTTGTAGTCAAGTATAAAATTTTTCATTTATTTTTTGGTTCAACAGAATAGAACCACGTGCATTTTTAACGTAAATCAGTAGGCTGTTGTAATAAAGCTTTATAAAAACCAAATAAAATTAAAGTCACAGTTTGTGACTGCAGTTATCTAAATTAATATGTGAAGAAAGAGTCCTTTAAATTCGTCGGAAATGGTAGAAATTGATGTTTACCATTCTGAAAACTATTCTTATCGCGAAATCGGTAGAAAAATCGGACAAAGTCATAATGTGGTAATGAATTACATAAAACATCGTGAACCATATAATAAAAATTACAAAGGAGATACTTAGACAGCTCTAACACCACAGGGCAAGCGAAAAATTCTTCGAATTGCCTCAAATTCAGCCCATTCTACCTCTAAAATTAAGCATTTAGCAGGAGTTAAAGCAAGTAAATCAACAGTTTGTCGCGCTATTTTAAACAGTGAACATTTACAAGTCCGAAAACTAAAGAAAAAACCTCCATTAAATGCAATCCGTCAACAACAGCGCCCTAAGTTTGCCAAAGTTCATATGGCATGGAATGTTCAAAGACAATTAAGCGATAACGATTGGCGAAAAGTAATTTTTTTCTGATAAAAAAATTTAATTTGGATGGCAGTAACTTTTATTTTCACGATATGCGTAAGTCCGAAAAATTTCTGAGCCGCCATCACAGCATAACGCTCCCAATGTAATTGAACATCACATGCCATATGAACTTTGGCAAACTTATGGCGCTGTTGTTGACGGATTGCATTTAATGGAGGTTTTTTCTTTAGTTTTCGGACTTGTAAATGTTCACTGTTTAAAATAGCGCGACAAACTGTTGATTTACTTGCTTTAACTCCTGCTAAATGCTTAATTTTAGAGGTAGAATGGGCTGAATTTGAGGCAATTCGAAGAATTTTTCGCTTGCCCTGTGGTGTTAGAGCTGTCTAAGTATCTCCTTTGTAATTTTTATTATATGGTTCACGATGTTTTATGTAATTCATTACCACATTATGACTTTGTCCGATTTTTCTACCGATTTCGCGATAAGAATAGTTTTCAGAATGGTAAACATCAATTTCTACCATTTCCGACGAATTTAAAGGACTCTTTCTTCACATATTAATTTAGATAACTGCAGTCACAAACTGTGACTTTAATTTTATTTGGTTTTTATAAAGCTTTATTACAACAGCCTACTGATTTACGTTAAAAATGCACGTGGTTCTATTCTGTTGAACCAAAAAATAAATGAAAAATTTTATACTTGACTACAAAGAAAGTGAAAAAGTACCGTTATAATTCATTTTTATAAATTTTTTTGTGCTTAAATTATCATTTACAGTATCAACTATCTTTCTGCACAACAAATTTTTTTTATTCAATCTGTATTTGCAATTTATACAGTTTTTTTACTTTAAAATATGTTGGTTCTATCCTGATGAACCGCAGTGTATGTATGTAATATATCATGACTAGATTTTTAGTAGTGAGAATGAACTGAGATGCATTATACTATTCGGTGTAAGACAAAATATTGTTACGCAAATGGAAACGACCTAATATCATTTCACATGAAAACATCGTTTAACATTAACGATAAACAAAAGCAGCACACACACATATTTACAACGAACCTGGTTGCATATACCAACAACAACATGAAATGAAAGGAGACCGACAAGTATGAAAGAACCAACAACAACAACAAGCATGAGAGAAAAAGGAATGGACAAGTGTGCAAAATACACAAACAACAATGCGGTCGCTCTAGAATTCTCAAGAAGGCGAGAACAAGAACCTTCCACATCGAGAACGTTCATCATACTGAATACGTGCGTATATAAAAAGGCAAGACAAGGCCAGGAGTCCGTCAGTAAGAATTCAGTCAGCCTTGTGTGAAGTTGCGTATGAACAAAACAAGTCGTGGTTGTAAAGATCTAGTGAATAATTGTGTGAACTAGTGAATAAAACAAATTATTATTGTTGTAACGTTAAGTTGTATTCGGTGGCACATAAAAGTCGTGTAAAGAATAAAGATTTTAACTGAAATTAAACATATATTTGTTTTTACTTTGTTTGCAATTAACGAACTCAAATTCTAAAGATTTTTAAAAAGGTAAAAACGTAACAATATCACCCAATACAGTATGAGACTAATCTCATTCTTTGTAGCTACTTTACTCGCTAACTGAAATATATGGTAAATATAACGCTGTGATGTTTTCTATTCATCTAATTGCCAAAATATTAACATGAAACCAGCATTTCTTTAATTTCGTTTAATTTTTTATGTCTTCAGGTCTATGGACACAAAAGGTGCATCAAAGTAAACTCAAAAGCGTTGTAAATAACTGAATCAGATGGATTATGGGAATCGTCATTTCGCTAGAATTCAGGTACACTTTATGAGGAAGGGCTCTAAGCAAATTTAATCCATTCGAACACATTCCATTATTTTGTACCACTCTTGACTACCTAAAGAATTTGGGACTGAACTGCAGTGTCTAAAGTTTATTTATTTATAAGGTTTGTTTGCAATAATCTTACGTTCCTAGTTGTATTTACCTCTTAAAAAGAAAACATAATTTATTTGCCTTTCTTCTATTTTAAAGAACGTACATAACAAACAGACGTAATAAAATGAGAGACTATGAAACTTTTCTCCACACTAATTGCTCATTAAGATCTTCCCTAGTAAAGATGCCTTTATCAATCTCAACTTTTTCATTAATTTTGCCGTTATGGGTAATTGCACAGTGATCGCATTCTCAGAAAACTCAGAGAAACAATTACATTTGCATCACTAAGATTATGATATAATTTAAAAGTTCTTCAGTTTGATGACATGTTTGACACAATGCAAGTGACTTCAGAGATTACTTTATTTCGATAGCGTATGCTTATGCTAAAAGATTTATTTATAAAATTGCTGTACTATAATAAACCAAATATACATGTACATAATTTGGATATTACAAGCCTTCAGCCTGGATTACTACCTAGTTTCTTAGACCAATTATGTTACGTGTGTCAATTTGGCGGGACCCACAGTTTAAAGTCGACTCCGAACTACAAATTTTTTTTTTCAAACTTATCAAGGCAATTTTATTTATTCCCAGAGTATTTGCCAGAAATCTCTTGAGAGAAAGTTGTCGAAGAAATATTTGTCCATATTTCGTTTTGCTGAAGATGTCTGACTAATAAGCCAACACACTCCCTAATAGGCTAGATCGACGTCATAATCAACATTATTATTAACCTTGGATATAAACTTTATATCCAAAACATATTGTTAAGTTTTTACCTTTTTAAAAACGTTTAAAATATGAGTTCGTTAAATTTAAATTTAGTTCCAATTAAACTATTTGTTGTTCGCACTACTTTTGTGTGCCACCGTTTACAATTTGATGAATACAACAATAATTTGCTTTATTCGTTATTCTTCTTTACACTTCCGTTCGCGTAAGCACTAACAACTGTTCGGTAGATCTTTATCCACGACTTCAAACCACGACTGTTTTCTTCACACGTAACGCGTCTTCATACAAGACTAATAGAATTCTTCCTACTCGTTGCCTGCTTTGTCTTGCCTTTTTATATGCCAACGTAACCATTCTGATGAAGCTTCTAGAAGTCGAACGTTCGGTGACGAGAACTCTATCTCGACTTTATTGTTGTTTGTGTATTTTGTTTACATTGCTTGTTGTTGCATTCTCGATGATTTGTCTATCCCCTTTTCTTTCATACTGATGTTGTTGGTTTACTTGTAATAAGTTCGTTGTATTTGCTTGTGTAGCCTTTTCTATTGTTTTCATGTTAAACGATGGTACACCGTTTTTATTTTCGTAACAATATTATTATTGTTGGCTGGCGTAAAGCCAGGGTTCAAACCCCAGGCCAGACATCAATTCGGGGTTATGAAAGTATTTCTTCGACGACTTCCTTTCAGCAGAATTCTGGCAAAAACTCTGAGAGTAAATTAAAATTGCCATGAAGAAGTTACTCACAAATCTGTTGTTCGGAGTCGACGTTAAACTGTAGGTCCCGCCACTCATGTATAAAATAAACACACACAACATAAGTGGTGTGAGAAGTTATGCCGTAATCCTGACTGAAGGGTTGTAATGACCAATTATGTATGTTTGTATTTGATGTAAACTTTATATCCAAAACATGTTATTAATAATGATTTATGATACTTAAAAATTCGTATTAATTATATATCGTGCTGTTTTCATATTTTTTTTTAATCTTTTTTATTAGCAAGATAAACATCATCAGAGTAATAATTTATTGGCAAATGCAGAATACAGCGGGTAACTGTATTTTGTTCTTCTCTGTGAAAAGGAAAGGTAATAAATAACAAAATAAAATGGAAATTCAATAGCAGTAGCACATAATAAAAAAAAAGAAAACAAAAAATCTTATAAAAATTTAACAAAAGAGAAGCAAGGCGTGTACCATACTTTTAATTAAATAGTGTTTCTACACACTTAAATTTATCTTAAAATAATCCAAAAAACATTTTGGATGTTCCACAAGACCTTAAGACTGCTATGGCAATAACATGCGACCATCTATCGCCAGATATTTACTAAAGCGAAAACCTAACAGATTTTTATTACCAAATTAAAGAAAAAAAAAACAAAAAGAATTTTATTTAGTAAACAAAACAAAATGAAATCTATTTAAACGAATACAAAAGAATCAGATTTTATTATGATCGTTTAGAAAATAAAACTAAATTTCGTTTAATAAACAAAATGTGAAAACTAGTATTTCCTGAAGGTTATACGGTGTTCAGATATACACCTTTATTGCGTAAATCACAAGAAACGCCATTATTGGGCTCAATATTTCATATAAAGTTGCAATTAATAATTGCGCAACAAATACGCAATTGTTATAATATTGAGTAAAACTTAAAATGCAGCACTGTTTGTTATTAAGCATATTACAATTAACTGAACACTTTCTGTTGATATTTGACAACTCATATGTCAAGAAGGACAAACAAAAAAATAGAGCAAAACAAAATAAAAACAATTTTGTTGAAACAACCAGCTGTCAAATGAATATTGAATAAGCTGCTGAACTGCCTATTTTATTATGCCTGAACACTTAAAATATTGCACTCAATTAACCGAATATTGACTCAATAAAAGTACATATCTGTACATAGTATTCTACTGGAACAATTTTGTTTTTGTTTGGAAGAGCAATTTTCCTATTTTCATATCGACGCCTCCGTTCTATAACATTTAACTGGCCGTCCAGAATGTGCAGCAACTTTCTCACATATATGTACATCCAAAATGAAGTTCACAAAACAATATTTTTTTTACTATTGAGATTAATGATGGACACTTGCCGTAGTATTTATCAAATTAATCTTAATTTGCGAAGAAAATTTTATTCCGCAAAAATTAATCATAATTAAGCACAACCAATAATTAAGTTTTCTTCCTGTTTGTTCTCACAAACCACGCGGCAGTGCAATCTAAATGAGGCAATTTGTTTAATTTTGACAGAAATCCACAGGCATGTATGTATGTTAATTAAAAGAGTGTTATCATTTCATTTAGGTTGCACGATATTCACGAAGCGTTTAAAATAGTTATCTATGAAGGCGAGGTAGGCTGATCTATAAGATATGGTCAATAAATTCAACACCTTTTGACTTTCCTGCCTTTTACTTAAAAGGGTAAATGCAATCCGCAATACATATGTACATACATACATGCATAATTGGTCATTACAACCCTTCAGTCAGGATTACGACATAGTTTCTTACACCACTTATGTCGTCTGTGTTAATTTTGTGCATGAGTAGGGGAAACTAATATTTGTTCCACTCATACAGTGGAAAACATAATTTTTGGATATTCTTATTAAATTTAAAAACTTTAGACTTTTCAATGGGATTTCTAATTTTCTGCTTCAAAAGTAAAGATTTGAATTCCTTCATTGTAATGCTTTGACCTTTCCATTGTATGACGGAATACAATAGTTTACAAAGTGAGATTGCCATGTTCTTGCAGAATATCCGTTGTGACATGACTTGTATGGCACGTAAAGTTTTCCTATTGATACTACATGTAATTGGACTTCAGAACTAGGTAATCGATCTATAATGTTCGCAGTTGATAGTAATGGCCTGGTACAAAGGTTGATGTGGATGCGGATTGCCCAAATTTCAATCAAAAATTAGGGTCAACTACTGACAACATAGACGTCTTTGACAATGGTTGCAAAACGGACTGAATAAATGACAAATAATTTTCAACTGTCAGGGTATAGAAGTCCCAGACAGCAATTGAGACTGAGCAGTATGAGTTTGGTACACTTACAAACGTTGTCGTTATACTTTTAAGGGTCATTATTACAACTTGCCGTTAACTAAAGGGAGGATTGTTTTTATTAATATAAGTGGACGATAAGTTAGAAGTGAGCGTTAAGCTAAATGGAGGCTCATCCTACTGGTAAATTTTAAAGTTAAGTTTATGGTTGAACTTGGCATATTATATATTATTTTCAATATAAACATTCAAATATAAACATATGAGGAAACACAACAACAAAAAAGAGGCCATTCGTTGCCACTACGTTTAAAAAGAATCGACATTTCTCCGGCATTGCCATATTTTTGAAAAAGTTAACTTTATTTTATCATTAGGTTATAACAACGAAAAGAAGTTATAGGTGACTTTAAAGTTCACTTTAGCTAAAGTTATCTTTAACTAAATCAATGTTTAACGGCAAGTTGTAATAAAGGCCCTAAAATTGTTTCTTACATACACACATAATTGGTCATTACAACCCTTCAGTCAGGATTACGACCTAGTTTCTCACACCACTTATGTTGTGTGTGTTAATTTTATACATGAGTGGCGGGACCCACAGTTTAAAGTCGACTCCGAACGACAATTTTATTTACTCTCAGAGTTTTTGCCAGAAATCTGCTCAGAGGAAGTGTAGCATGATTTTACAGTTGTCAATACTGGCACAACATTTCATATGCATAAACAAAAGAATATCCAATTGCATATGAGCGGCGACCACTTGACTCAATGTTATTGACCGTCGCGCACATGCGACGATCATTTGACACTTTGTTGTCAGGCCGCTGACTGCATTGGTTTGCATATAATATGTAGTATGTGTGTTGTTGTTGTATGGCATTGCTGGTGATCGTGTGTGTCTCTCTTTACAATTCACCGTGGGAATTATTGTGGACAACAGGCGCGTGTCATATAACATCCACTTGTCCCATAATTATTACACACACAAACCAATATAATATAGTTAAACATATAATATATACACAAACATATGTTATAGTATTAAGTCAATACAAAATTGTATTAGAATTAAGGGTTTGATTTGGAATTGTCAAATCAGCCAAAATTTAGTATAAAAGAAGGGACATTTTCCGTCAAGAACTCAATCAATAAAATTTAACCAAATAGTGCGGTTCAGCTGCACTTAGTTAAAACTATTGATCTTTTTATTTGATAGTGCTCCTTGAGTGCACTTTATTAAAATAAATAAATAAATACGTTACATGGCGATCCTGCCAAACTCTGAAGTGCTACAATAGCTAGCACACAGAGAATAATATAACAAAAAATCTAAGAGTGCTTAAGAACAAGAGTCCTGCACTCAGAAAATAAAATCCTGGAGTGCTATAGATTTTTATTTGCACACAGGATAAATAAATAAATAAATAAAAGCCTGGTGGATCAACCAAATATATCCACCAGTCGCGTTGAAGAAAGAACCGCCTGGCTAAGAGGCGTGAGGGACCTTGTACTTATGAAGCACACGATGACCGATGAAGCAATATGACCAAGGACCCGAGAGGCACCAAGGACCTCAAGAATCAAGGACCAAAGAACAAAAACATGAAGAAGACAACCCGCATGTGGTTTAAGGTCTAACAACGTGCTCCTCAAGGGTTGCACTGGCAGGGCCTATAAGCGTAAACCGCTCGAGGCAACTTAGAAATAAAATAAAAAAAATATATATATATATATATATATATAAATAACAGTATATATATTTAAGTAAATTAACAATAATTCAATTTAAATTAAAAATTAAATATGGTATTAAATTAAAAATTAAATTAAAATAAAATAAAATTAAAATTAAATAAAATACATATTACATATAAAGAAAATAAAATAAATTGGATCCCTCTAGTATGAATAGGGTAAAAATTAGGCCTAAAAATTCCATTGCGGATAGTCCACAGATAAAAACAAAAATTTCAAGTGAAGAATATTTGGTATGGTTGACCAAATATTGGAAGTCAATAGGAATGAATAGAGCTCCAACTATGGAGGACGTAATTAATAAAAATTCCATAGAAGAAGAAACAATTAGGATGTTAAGACATTTTAAAATTTAATAATTTCTCTTCTCTTCCTTTTTCTTTGAATATGTGCAAGACACAAACTAAGTTAGATAGGCCAACGGCCAATGTTATAAATGAGGTAGAAGTACTTCAAAATAAAATAAACTTAGATAAGATTGAAATTTGTTTGATTATAGTAACAATTTTGTTAGGATTGAATTTTGTATTAAAGGTTTACAGTATGCATACTAGAAGACTTAGAAAGAGATATTCAAGTAGAGCCAATGAATTGGACAAGATCTAAATGGACTGGCAGGAAATAATTAAAAGGTTAAGACTGTTAAAGGACGATTTTGACAAATCATATAAATGTTTAAATTTAGAAAGAAATATAAAGGACGAAACGGTAGTAAAGCATCTGAGGACTTTGTTTGACAGATTCGAAAGAATCAGAGTAGTTGTTAATGTAAATTTCAGTAAGCTTACAACACCCCACAAAGCAGCAGCCGAATGTTTCTTTTCTGATGTAAGGAGTAGGCTAATAAGCATTTTATCAAAAAAAGGTTTATATATTGAATTACCAACTACATTCCATGAGGAAGTATCTTATAAACTAACGACAGACCAAAAATCTAACGAAACATTGGTTCTATTGTATAATCAGGAAACAAAACCTGAAATAATTTCAACAAACATGACCCAGACAATAGTAGAATTTCTAAACACAGCATCAAAGCTCGTAATCGACTTTGATGGCAGGTCAGAAAACCTGAGAGCATTTATAGACTCCTTGCAATTGCTGAACACAATTAAAGGTGACAATGAAGCGATAGCAGTGTCTTTAATAAAGACTAAATTGAAAGGAACCGCTAGGAATCTAATTGAAGATGAAGGTACAATATCGGAAATAATCAGTAAATTGCGCGCTACGGTCAAGGGCGGGTCGGTAGAAGTACTGACAGCTAAAATTATGAATACTAGACAAAATAATAAAACTGCAAACAATTACTGCAGTGAAATTGAAAACTTAACAAAATCATTGGAAAACGCATATATATCAGACGGTTTGTCATGTGAATTAGCAAACAAGTATTCAACGCAAGTTGCCGTTAAGGCATTAACGAAAAATTGTACCATAGATAAGGTAAAACTTATTATGGAGGCAGGCCAATTCAACAACATGAATGAGGCAATTACTAAATTTGTTAACAGTTGCACAGAAGCAACTGGCCAGCAAAATGCGTTGCTATATTTGGGTAGGAAATATAATCGAGCTATTAACAGAGGAAATAATAATCAGTATCGAAGAAAATATAATAATTTTCCCAATCACAACATTAATAACAACTTTAGACCTCCACAAAGACCAGGAAATAACAGAAATAGGCAAGGTTTCAACAATAGACGTAGAAATGGAAACTACGTAAGAGCAACTGACTCATACGAAAACGGTTCGGAAAACTCCGACAACCCCCTAAGATAAGCTCAACACATAATAAAATATACAACCTTAATCTCAACTTGGGTTTTCTTGTGCATATGGAAATTAATAATACTAACCACATAGTAACGTTGTTGGTGGACACAGGAGCAGATATTTCAATCGTAAAAAATAATTTTTTCAAACCCCAACAAATAAATAAAAACATTACTACAACAACAACTGGTATAGGACAGGGATACCTGAAATCCATAGGAAAAATATTCTTGGAAATGAAATTTAAAAACTTTTTAATACCACATTACTTTCAGGTGGTTCAGAACAATTTTCCCATACCTTGTGATGGAATTATTGGTTTGGACTTCTTAAAAAGATATAATTGTTTATTGGATTTCAATGAAGAACATGACTATCTTGTTCTAAGACCCTCTAATCTGCAACATACAATAGACATACCAATAACAAATAATTATAATGAGATAACACTACCACCAAGGTCAGAAGTAATAAGACAAATTAAATTTGAGAATCTTAAAAATGAAATATTGATACCTAATCAGGAAGTAACAACAGGGGTTTTTATACCAAATATTCTAGTTAAATCCAACAAAGCTTTTATTCGTTTTTTAAATACTAATGACAGTATAATTTCAATCAAACAGAATAGCATTAAAACCGAAAACATCTCTAACTATAATGTAATTACACAAAGATTAAACAAAATTGAAAATAGACAATCAAAGGTTATGGATATTTTAAAGAAAAACTTCCCAGAACAATTTAAACCAACACTAACGAAAATTTGCAAAGAATATAGTGACATTTTTGGTTTGGAAACGGAAACAATATCTACTAACAATTTCTATGAGCAAAAGTTGAGATTGAATGACAAACAGCCGGTATACATAAAAAACTATCGTATACCACATTCGCATAAGGATGAAATTAACAAACAGGTTAGAAAACTGATAGATGATAAAATAGTTGAACCATCATTTTCGGAATACAATAGTCCAATTTTATTGGTTCCAAAGAAATCACTTCCGGGTTCGGATGAGAAAAGATGGCGACTTGTGATAGACTACAGGCAAATAAATAAAAAATTGTTATCGGATAAATTCCCATTGCCTAGAATTGATGATATTCTAGACCAACTTGGCAGAGCAAAGTATTTTTCCTGTTTAGACTTGATGTCGGGATTTCACCAGATAGGATTAGAGAAAAACTCCAGAGATTTGACATCATTCTCTACGAGCAATGGTTCCTACAGATTTACTAGACTACCCTACGGCTTAAAGATAGCACCAAATTCCTTCCAAAGAATGATGACAATTGCTTTCAGTGGTCTGAAGCCGGATCAAGCATTTCTATATATGGATGACTTGGTCGTATTGGGATGCTCAGAAAAGCATATGCTTTCAAATTTAAGGATGCTTTTAACCTCTGTCGTAAATACAATCTTAAGCTAAACCCTGAAAAGTGTTCGTTCTTTATGAGAGAGGTAACCTACCTTGGACATAAGTGTACTGATAAGGGAATACTACCAGATGATAGTAAATACTCGGTAATCGAAAACTATCCGACACCCAAGGACGCGGATAGCGCAAAAAGGTTCATCGCTTTTTGTAATTATTACCGAAGGTTTATCAAAAATTTTTCCGAATACTCTAGACATCTTACACGATTGTCCAGAAAAGGGGTGCCATTTGAATGGACAGAAGATTGCGAATTTGCATTTAGATACTTAAAGAAAGCATTAATTAATCCAACATTGCTTCAGTACCCCGACTTTACTAAGGAATTTTGTATAACAACGGACGCAAGCAAGCATGCATGCGGTGCTGTTTTAACTCAAGAACATCAGGGTAAACAACTTCCTATAGCTTACGCTTCAAAGACATTTACAAAGGGTGAAAGTAATAAATCAACCATTGAACAGGAATTAACTGCCATACACTGGGCTATCACACATTTCAGACCATATATCTATGGAAAACACTTTTTAGTTCGTACTGACCATAGACCTCTTTCTTATCTGTTCTCAATGAAAAACCCAAGTTCCAAATTAACAAGAATGAGGCTAGATCTGGAAGAATATGATTTTACAGTTGAATACCTTAGGGGGAAGGACAATTATATCGCGGATGCGTTATCGCGAATTACTATAGAAGATTTTAAGGAAATGAATAGAAAGGTATCACGCGTGTTGAGAGTCACGACAAGGTCGGTGACTAAGCAAAAAGACAGTAGTAGGATAAATAATCAGCATAGAGCAAATAAAACAGATATATTAAACGAGCCTAAAATATATGTACCAATTAAGAATAGTGACGTCAGAAAGTATTACAAATTAAAGATTTATCCCAATAAATGCTACATAAAGAAGGGAAAATCAATATTAGCTAGCATAAATATAAATGATATATTTACTAAAGAGGAACTTGACTTAGGACAATTTTTCTCTAGGCTCGAGAAAGCGGCCAGTAAATTAAATATCAATAAACTACAAGTAGCACCTAGTGAGAAAAAGTAGTGTGTTTATGGGGTTTCTAGGGCACTTATTTCATACAAAATTTGGCTCATGCCTACGCTACAGTCGGTAGTGTCGGTTAGTCGATAGGTTTGTAACATGTAATGTGAAAATTTATGTACGAATGTTTGGACGAACAGAATGAGTGTGTGCATAACATGTAATGTGTATGATCGTTTTTTAATAGTAAATTCTTGGCACGTATTATCATACTCAATGCTGAAAAAATAGAAAAGGGATCTACACCAATATAGTTGTTGTGTGTTTTTTATTTTATTTTTTGTATATTTAATTAGAAGGATCTTTAATTTTAAATGTGATAAGAAAGAGTAGGTTGGTTGTGCGGTTATTTTTTATTTTTTGTGTGATTTAATTTGAAGGATCTGTAATTTTAAGATGATAACAAATTCTTGGCACGTATTATCATTCCCAATACTTTTTTATTCATCAAGGGGAAATTATATGAATTTTCTCTTGAATAAGCAGATGTATCGAAATGTGTTGGAATATCATTTCTAATATCATCATACATATCATTTGTTTTCACATCATATATAAATGAATCGGTATCCATATAACAGAGATTAATATTATCAAGATATTTTGTCTTCATATAATCGTAATGAAAGTTATACATTTTCCATTTTGATAATTTTTTCATATTAATTTTGATCTGCTTTGTATCTGTTCCCGATCTGCTTTATATCTGGACACGATCTGCTATGTATCTGATCACGATCTGCTTCGTATCTGCTCACGATCTACTTGGTATCTGGTCACGATCTGCTTCGTATCTGCTCACGATCTGCTTTATGTCTGGCCACGATCTGCTTTGTATCTGCTCACGATCTGATTTATACCTGATCACGATCTGCTTGATGTCTTATGTCTATATCTTTTGAATTTGGGTACGCTATATCGTGCTTTCTACAAGCTGCATCCAATAAATTTATTCCTTTGCCTCCTCTTGCTAATCGTTTTTGAAGTTTTGTATCAGGTCCACAAAACTGATAACCAGGTGGATGTAATTCAACATATAATTTGTTTATTAAGTTGTCTACAAATCTTCTTCCAATCTTACACTGATTAGGTGTTTTTCTTTTGACTGTAGTTTATAACCATTTTTTTTCATTACTTTCATACCTCTTCGCATGAAACACTACACCAGCTATACCTGCTATACCAGCTATATCAGCTATACCAGCTATACTAGCAAGCTGTACTAGCTATACTAGCAAGCTGTACTAGCTATACTAGCAAGCTATACAATCTGTACTAGCTATACTAGCAAGCTGTACAATCTGTACTAGCTATACTAGCAAGCTGTACTAGCTATACTAGCAAGCTGTACAATCTGTACTAGCTATACTAGCAAGCTGTACTAGCTATACTAGCAAGCTGTACAATCTGTACTAGCTATACTAGCAAGCTGTAGTAGCTATATCAGCTATATCAGCTATACCTGCTATACCTGCTATACCAGCTATATCAGCTATACCAGCTATACCTGCTATACCTGCTATATCAGCTATACCTGCTATACCTGCTATACCAGCTATATCAGCTATACCAGCTATACCTGCTATACCTGCTATATCAGCTATACCAGCTATACCAGCTATACCTGCTATACCAGCTATACCTGCTATACCTGCTATACCTGCTATACCTGCTATACCAGCTATACCAGCTATACCAGCTATACCTGCTATACCTGCTATACCAGGTGCAGTGCACACACTATCTTCAAGATTAATTAGTTTATGGTGTAACAAATGTGGACGATACAAAAAATAAGAAATTATATCGTTTCCAAATTTAAAGATTAAAAAAATAATCAACAATGCAAATATTTATTTTAAAAACCATAAATCGTAATTACATAAATAAACAGACGTTGAAAAAAAAGAAAACCATTCAATGGAAAATACGAACGAGAGGTGTCGTTCGAATTGTACACTTTCATTTGCTGTAGATTCTCGAACTCAATTAAAGATATGTATGTCAGTACGAAAGCAATAAATTAATTGAAAATAAATGCAACTTTGCGATTCAATTGTATTAATTATTAAATTTGCCCACAATACATGCGCACTTTTGTTTTTTTATTTTCACATACTAATGTGGGCTGCACCTTCTAGATTCTAAGTATCAGCCGAAGAACGCACTAAAAACACTCGACTCCAGATGAAATTTTACAGAATAATTGCGAAAAATATATGATTTTGTAAATGAATTATTTCATAACAGCGAGAATAATATGATGTTGAAATCAGTTCGAATTGTTCTATCAATTGAACACATGGCTGTTGAATGAACATTTTTGTAATTCCATTGTAATTTTGAGGATGAATTAATACAGAATGGAATTCATATTTTATCAGATTTTTAGGTCATTGTAGTTAACTTTTGATACAATTTCTTCATAAGATTCCTAGAATCGAATCCTTCCGCCGATGAATTATTGATCGACTAAAGGCTCATTATTTTAATATGACTAGAGTCGTTACTCTGCTCTACCTTACACATACATACACATAATTGGCCATTACAACCCTTCAGTCAGGATTACGGCCTAGCTTCTCACAATAGTCATGTTGTGTGTGTTAATTGTATACATGAGTGGCGGGACCTACAGTTTAAAGTCCACTCCGACCGACAGATTTTTGAGAAACTTTTCATGGCAATTTTATTTACTCTCAGAGTTTTTGCCAGAAATCTGCTTAGAGGAAGTCGCCAAATAAATATTTTTTCATATTTTGTATTGATGTCTGTTTGAACCATGGCCTTACGTCTAATAAGCCAACACACTGCCTACTAGACTAGGGCGACTTCATCATACACTATAAATATTTTCTTTTATAGAGCCTTAGGATATATTATGGAGATTTGGAAATACGTTTACGATAGTCAGACCTACACAGATAATATTGTTACGAAAATCGAAGCATCATTTAATATTAACATGATTAACAAAAGCCACACTACCAAATACAAAGAACTTGTTACAGGTAAACCAACAACAAGCAAAGTGAACAAAATACAAAAACAACAATGAAGTCACAATAGAATTCTCACGAACATCTACTCCACGAACCTTCATCAGACTGTTTACGTGGGCATATATAAAAAGACAAGACAAAGCAGGCAACAAGTAATAAGAATTCAGACAGTCTTGTGTGAAGAAGCGTTGCGTGTGAAGAAAACAGTCGTGGTTTGTAGATCCCCGTTAAAAAGATCTGCGTTGTAACCAAAAAATAATAGCGAACAAGCAATTATTGTTGTATTCGACAAGTTGTAAATAGTGGCACACAAAAGTAGTGAGAACAATAAAGAATTTAATTCAAAGTAAACACCAATTTATTTTTATTTTGTTTGCAATCAACGTACTCATATTTTAAAAGTTTTTAAAAAGATAAAAACGTAACAATATGATACGGAGACTGTTTTATATTAACTCGATGTGTTAAATCCGCACATATTCCAGAGCCCATGTAGATTGTTGATACAGCTCCGTATCTGCCGAATTTTTTTAACTTTCCTACTCAGAGCCCCATTATTTAGTTGGTATTCACAATACAGTTGATAGTTGATTAATAAAACACGGCCACATAGACAATAAATTTCAAAGTGCAAACTTTATAAACAAAGAATAATCCAATTTTTTTTCTGCTCCAATTAGACCTTATTCGTCCCTATAATCGAAAGTATTGAACAAATTCAAGATATTGCCGATGGAAGGATGAAAGTGGAATCATGGTAAACGTTTTTATGCGCTGCATAGCGAATATTATGGTAACTAATAAGTATTTGACCGATTTAAAGTAGCAAATGGTCAACTAATTTACTTGGGATGTCATTGGAAGTAAACGTGATGATTTCAAGACTTTTCGAGGCACTGAAAACCGATTTACAGAAGTGGACTAATATGCTAAACGAAACGATATGGAACAGCGTTTCAGTGAGCAAAGTTATAAGGATACTCCGGGGCGCCACAGTTAAGGAAAACTTCCTTGTTCAGTCTAAATAAAAGAGAACTGAGTAGGATGATAGGTAGGAGATGATCCCTACGGAGCACTCAGATATACGAATGTATTAAAGCTGCGCAAGTGTGGAAGATAAAAACAAGTATGAGAATTTATATCAAGAGACGTATTGCACGCATGAAAGCGAAATATTTTATAAAAGTCACCAAACTTATCTAAGAAGAGTGGATTGGAGAAAATAAGGCCACGCTTTTTTGGAATTTCTGAATGGTTGAAGTCATGGGCATCGGTATATGTTGATAAGGCAGTTTAACTCGAGCTTTGGATAGTTAGTATGTCGAAATGTCCAGGACGTTGGCATTTTATCTATCTACATATTTTTTGTCCATGCTATAGAACCTATATAATCATTACCTGACCACAATGATGCTTAACAGTATCTTGACAGTGTCTAATATGCAAGCGTTTATTAGGTGAGCGACGTAGTCATTTCACTACATTTGAATTTACTTGCTTACACCATTGATCATTACACTATTTAAACAAACTTGGGCAATTCACACAAGCCCTTGTATCATTTTATTCATTGTATTGTTAGACGAATATACAACAGTGTATGCTTGTTGTTGATAATTTTCATATAAAAATACGATACACTTATACATATTTTGTTCATATGTTTCTGGAAGTTGTATTGGTTTCGTGCTATCAGTTTATATAAATGCCAGTAATCAGAAGAAGAATTAAAATACAAAATATTTTCTACGTAACTTGAGTCAAGAATTGACATATCAATATAATATTTTTCGTACAGAGGATTAATTAATTTACTTTCTTCCGTAATATTTTTCATTTTGTTGCTTGAAAATCGAATTATAAATAATGTTGTTCTTCTTCTTATCACTTTTTGACGTTTAGAATACAACATACACGATACAGCATAACATTGAGCGTTCACAAACGAAAAGTATTTTGAATACAACTTACACGATACAAAGTCGTGTGAATTGCCCAACTAAAATTGAATTCATCAGAAAACCAAATTCTGCCTTATTGGCCACTGCTTTATTTAAGATTTATCAGGGGAAATTTAATCCCAGCTTTTATTTGATATATGAGTGTTTGAGTGTTCCGAGTGATTGAAGAAAATAAAATTGTTCAATAAAAGCCTAACAAACATAGCTGCCAGATTTGACGATTTATCGCCATTTTGACGATTTTGAGCTCCAAAAATATCATATTGACGATTTGACGATTTATGCCCTTATTTTAACGATTTTTGAAAATGAAAAATTTACATCATATTCTTTACTTTAGTACATTAAAACCCACTGCAAGCTTTTTATTTGCCTTGCAATTGTTACTATTGCAAATTTAGGTTAATAATAACGAGGAGTGAAGCATTATATTTTTAAGTTATTTGCGAACACTTGTAATGTTTTTTCTGTATTTTAAGTCTTTTTCATCCCTTAAAAGCCAAAAAATTACAACCTCTGCACGTAAGGAGTTCCACTTACGAATAGTCCGACTAAAGAACGAATTTTGTCTGTAATGCCGTGTGCGATCCACTGGTCAATCGACGACATACAGATATGCTCGCCGAGAAAGACGAGTGTTACGTAGGAATACATGATTTTCGGGAACAAGTCCCCTTATTTCGCTCAAGCAAAGTTCGTTGTAATAGCGATAGAACAGTGAAACACAAGCCACATTGCAACGATGCTCCAATGAATCAGAAGAGTTCGATACCCTACCGTCTTTAAAGAGCAACTTCGACCTCTACTGTACCCGGTCGAGAAGACTCAAAATAGACGATGAGGCACCGGCCTATACGTGAGAGTTGTATTCCATTCTCTTTCGGATATATGTAAATGGTGTTAATAGTAAGAATATCAGATAAAGTGAAGTATTTCTTACACCTCCTTAAGAAGCTACGGCGCTGAAAAATGTGTAGCATTTAACATTTTATATTAAAATTTGTTCCGAACAAATTTTTTATTCATTTTTTTTGCTAAAATGAATAATTCTGAATATTTAAAATGAAAGAAAAAACTACAATAATCCAAGTTTCAAGAGGATTTCAAATAAATTTATGAAAATTCCATACTTACCTCCTTCTTTTGCAGTATTCCTTGCGAATATGAATATTTGCATTATTGTATCCATGTGGGTATTGTAGTGCGGATCAATAAAGTCCTTTAGATATTCCAAGTGGAATTATAAAAATCAAATATTCTCAGTCGCTTCGACAAATCATGTGCTAGAACGTGCATTGAACTTTCTTTGAATTCTATGAAACGGACAAACAAACAGACACATAAAAAACGGTTTTGGATTAGAATCTGAATGTCATTTAAATTGAGAGTCGTTCGAAAAGTGTGGCTGTCTGGAGAAATTTTATGCATTCAAAACAGGTTTAAAGTGAATTGGAATTTAAAGAAGAATGCGAAACTATTTTTTGTTTT
This sequence comes from Sarcophaga carnaria, assembly GCA_958299815.1. Lineage (NCBI taxonomy): Eukaryota > Metazoa > Arthropoda > Insecta > Diptera > Sarcophagidae > Sarcophaga > Sarcophaga carnaria. The sequence goes on along the minus strand of OY283149.1, from coordinate 67,571,221 downwards.
TTTTTTCTTGTTCTTGTTGTCCACAGTCTTCATTCACTGGCCAAAGCAATGTTTGTGTTGAAAGAATTAAATTAAATATTCTGTAATAAAAAAAACAAAAGATTTTTAATTGAGCGTTATGTGTACTTTTTCTATTCGTTTCTTTTTCTTTTTTTTGCGTTTCAATTAGAAAATAAAGCGTCTGCTTTTGGTTTTTATTGTATTTTTTCTTTTTTAAATTTATTATTTAAATTTTGGAAAAGGCATCTGTCTTTCTTTCGTATGCATTTTTCCATTGCTGTCGCCTTTATTGTTTTAAAAATAGTTGATATAATGCTGAAAAAAGAACATTAAAAATAAATCGTTTAAATATTTATTTTAAGTTTTAAAATTTAAAAACAAAAGAAATTAAAACATAATTTTCTATTCCTTACGAATACATACATACATATGTAGTTATTTCAGGCACACAAATATTTGCACTGTCAAACTGAGTGTTGCTTGTCATTTCAATAAAATTAATTATCAATTAAATGCTCAATGAAATAGCAAACCACAGGGATCTTGACTGAAAAATAATATACTAATGAAGAATGAAGAAAAAGCACCTCAGAAGGGGCCAGATATGCTATAATAGTATGCATAAGGCATGCGGTTAAGTTCTAGGAATGCAATAAATAACCTAATCAGACCAGTAGTGACCTATGAGGCAACAGTCTGGGCGGATAAAACAAACTTAAAAACATCTCAAATGGACTTGAATAAGATACAGAGACTATCATATGTTGGAATAACAGAAGTACTGAGAACCTGTTCTACAATGGATTTAAGTCTTCTGCACATTGAAGATCAAAGTTTTGAAGATTGTGGTTAGGTTGATGGGATACAAGCATAGCTGCCAGATAAAAAACCATCAAATCGTCAAATATTATATTCGTAATCGTAAAAAAATCGGCAGAGGAAATAGACAAATAAATTGAAAGATTTTCTTGTAAAATTATTTTTGTTGTCTCGCCAATAGTTTTAATATCATATTAAGAATAAATTATTATTATTATTATATTGTTAGTTATCTACCGTAAAACAAAAGATATTTCTGAACTTATATTTGTACTTATTAGAGTACATCTATTGACGTCTATTTATATATTTCTTCAAAATTGCTCATTATCTTAGGATAAATCGTAACATAAATAAATGTAAACAAAAAAATGTTTGTTGTAGTAAAACTTATAAAGTTAATTCAATATACGAATTTTAGTTCAAAAATAAAATATAAAGACACTTTTAACAAAAAAAATTAACAAACACAATTCCTAAGTTTTAAATAATATTTTTACACAATATTGTTTCAAAGGAATTTAATTTAAGTTTTAAGGTCTGCACTTTTATGGAATTTAGTTTAATTTAAATTAACTTGGCTTAATACTCACTCTACATTAGCTGAAGAATGTGATAATATTAATGGCCCATAATCATAGTCAAACACTAAAGTCGGTTCTTTTTAAAAACAACTTTAATATTTTAACCTGTTACTAACTGTTTCTTAACTATAGTGAAAATTAATAATAGTTTTAAGTTGAATCAGCTTTAAGTGGGTGATTAGTATAATGTTTGAAATTTTGCATACAAACTGGTATAAATATTGCATAAGTGGCATCTCTGCACAGCTGATGCAATAAAAGCGGCAAAAAAATAAACGTAATATAAATTGTTATTTTGGAAAAAAAAACAATTGCATAAAATTAATCCGGGGAAAATAAACTATTATCTGAATGGAAAATTTAGAAAAGGTATGTAATGTAATGTTCTTACATTTATGGAGTTTTACATACTTATGTATCATTGATTTAGAAATTGTCAACAGGTTCAAAAGAAAAGTGAATGAGAGGCAAACTGGAGCACCAGTGAAAAGGAGTTTTTGCGCGAGTGCATCAATAACCACCTGTCCATTGTAGAGAACAAAGGCAATGATCGCAATGCCTGGAAGGCCATTAAAGAGTCAATAGAGCTGCAAAACCGTCGATAGTAATATCGATAGTTTTATTTTTAATGGACTATCGATGGTTTTTTTTACGATAGCAATAGTATCGAAATTTAAGCGGTAACTATGTAGAAATAAATTTCAAAAAATTTTTATTAAGGACTTCAACTATTAAAAAATAATTTAAACTTACAGAATAGCTGTAAAATGAACCGTTATTTACAATTAAAATAGAAAATTTCGTTATGGAAAAAGTAGGATATCTATAAATTTTTCTTGTGTGTTTCAATTATTTTTTCCACATATACTACGTACATAACTATTTGCACACCACGTATTTTTCAATCATTTTAAAAATTAAACCATATATTAAACAAACTTTATTATAATAAATTATTTAATTATAATAAAAAATAATAGTAATATGCAACACATTATTTAAGAAATAACAAAAAAAGAAAATTCATTGGGACAAAAGTTTTTGTACATTTTAAATATCGTTAAAATTATGTTATATTTTTCTTAAAATTAGCAATTTGTGGGCCTTCCTTTCGCATCAATAACGGCCTGCAGTATTCTGGGCATCGATCGATCTAAATTTTTTGTATCATCTGGAGATATTTTTTCCAAGCTTCCTCCAAAGCTGTTTTAAGATTTTCCTTATTAGGGGCTTTCTTTTTACCAACTTTACGTTTTAAAATTTCCCAACAGTGTTCTATCGGGTTCAGATCAGGTGATTGAGGGGGTGAATTTAATTGCCTTGGTGCATAATAAAGCAACCACTCCTTGACTGAACGCGCAGTATGTTTGGAGTCGTTGTCCTGTTGAAATATCTAACGTGGACCAAGACCCAAACAATCTACGAAAGGCTTCAAATTGCTTTCTAAAATCCGTTTATATTGATGCTGATCCATATTGCCGTCTATAAAAATGAATCGCCCCACTCTACTGGCAGACATTGCACCCACACCATCACACTTCCTCCACCGTGCTTGACTCTTAGTATCAAATTTTGTGCATCTAACGCTGTATGCTTTTTCTCCATACCTTTCCTCACCTGTCGTTGATAATTAATTAAAAAAATATTTATAATTAAACAAATAAATAATAAAATTTAATATTGCTTAATATTTGACTTAATTTTTAAGATTATCGTAAAATACATGGTGTGCAAATAGTTATGTCCCTAACGTATGTATATACATCTATTTATATACACATATATACGTACGCCTGTATAATTTTTAATTAAAATTGGGAAATTTAGCACTCTTCTAAAAATTCGATACTATCGATAGTATCGATAGTTTTATACCGGACTATCGAAACTATCGAATGGGCCGACTATCGATAGTTTTACAGCTCTAAGAGTCAATGGCATCTGCAATTCATACAACTTTTGTTTTTGGTTTGTTTTGATTTTGTAACTTTTGATAAATGACAAACAGCTGATAGAGTTAAAGTGATGTTAACCTTGTTAAGAACAACTTCAGCTTGTTTTAAGTATAAAACTGACTTTAGCGGAAAAAGTAAGCTTTTTATCGTCTATAGTAGCTGAAAAGTAGACATTTTAAATGATTAAATGATACTTAAAGTACACTTTTTTGATGACTATGATTATGGCCCAATATTTTTTAATAATAGCCAATCCTAAATTTTCTGTTTTTTATTTCCAAAAACCGAGAAGTCTTATATCATTTTCAGGAAAAAATTGTTTAAGGTGTAAACAATCTATCCCAGTGTTGTTTATTGACACATAAGCCCCGCAATTACATATATTGCATCATCTATATCTACGGGTGGTGTAAATCAGAAGTTCTTGACGTTCTGAGCATGAAAAATCAGCGTGATGTTCGCTGGAACCGACACATTTTTCAGTGCCTTAGCTTCTTAAAACGGTACAAGAAATACTTCACTTCAACTGATCTTCTTACTATTTACACCACTTATATCCGACCGCGAATAGAACACAACTCTTATGTATGGGTCGGTGCCTCAACGTCTATTTTAAGACTTCCCGATCGCGTACAGGACAGCGTGAAGTTGCTCGTTAGTGACGGTAGGGTATCGAACTCCATTGATTCATTGGAGCATAGTTGCAATGTGGCTTGTGTTTCGCTGTTCAATCGCTATTACAATGGATTTTGTTCGAGCGAAATAAGGGGACTTATTATCGAGAATCATGTAACAGTCGCATTTCTCGGTGAGCACCTCCGTTTGTGGTCAATTGGCCATTGAATCGCACACTGCATTACAGACAAAATTCGTTCCTTAGTCGGACTATTCATATGTAGAACTTCCTTCGTGCAGAGGTTGTAATTTTTTGGCTTTTAAGGAATGAAAAGGCATACAAATCATGACAGGTGTTCGCAAATAACTTAAAAATATAATACTTCACTCCTCGTTATTACTGACCTAAATTTGCAAAAGTTCCAATTACAAAGCAAATAAAAAGCTTAAAGTGACTTTTAATATACTAAAGTAAAGAATATGATGTAAATTTCTAATTTTCAAAATAAGGGCATAAATCGTCAATATGATATTTTTGGGGCAGCTATGGATACAAGTCGAACGAACGAATCGATTAGTTGACAGCTCCCTCTTTAACTATTGTCAGGACAAAAGCACTATACTCTATGATTTTGGGAAAGGCTTTACAACGAGACACAACCAGACCCAAAATGAATGCAGAAATTTGGAAGCTACGTACTCTTTTAGTCTCCATAGTCTAGTAGGTAGTGTGTTGGCTTATTACACGTAAGGGGATATCGGGGATATGAAAAAATATTTCTTCGGCCACTTCCTCTCAGCAGATTTCTGGCAAAAACTCTGAGACAAAGTAAATTGCCATTAAAAGTTTATGTCTGTCTGTCGTTCAGAGTCGACTTTGAGCTGTAGGTCCCGTCACTCATGTATAAAATTAACAAACACAACATTAGTGGTATGCAGCGTTGCCATTTGCCAAGATTTCCCTTTTTCTCCACGTTTTTGAGATGCGAAATAGTTTTCATTAAAGTTGTTTCGAACAAAACAAGTTTTTTCAAAAAGTTGAAAATTTCAATAAATTCAACGATAATACGAAATATTTAAATTTTTACATAAAATATTGTATATTTTATTAGTCCCGGGCAAAAGTAGCAAAGGAACACCAATAGAGGGCACCGGTCTCCGGTGTGTCCTATAAAAATGTTGAGACTTTTGTAGAAAACAATTTTTTTTTAATTTCTGGCAACGCTGGTGGTGTGCAAAGGTAGGTCCCTAGATCCCTGACTGAAGGGATGTTATGACCAATTATGTATGTATGTATGTTTTGCGTAAATCTGCTTAGAGGAAGACGCCGAAGAATTAATTTTTTAGATTTCGTTTTATTGGAGATGTCTGATATGGGGTTTGAACCGAGGCCTTATGTCTAATAAGCCAACACACTACCTACTAGACTGAGGCGACTTAAAGACGTAAAACACTTGCCTCATTTATGCCTCTCGGTAACAAACATACCTTATAGCTTCATGCATAATTGGTCATTACAACCCTTCAGTCAGGACTACGACCTAGCCTCTCACACCATTTATGTTGTGTGCATTAATTTTATACATGAGGGGCTTAAAGCATCGAACGACAGATTTTTGAGCAACTTTTCATGGCAATTTTATTTGCTCTCAGAGTTTTTGCCAGAAATCTGCCGAGAGGAAGTCGCCGAAGAAATATTTTCATATCCCCGAATTGATGGGGTTCGAAACGTGGACTTACTAGACTACGGCGACTTCATAGCTACAGCTATAACTGTGAATATATGTTCAAGGCGAGTGTATCAACATAAAAAAATAAATAATTCAAAATCGATTGGACGTAGCTCGTGGAATTTGTAAATTCAGCTTATTTTTGCTAACAAACCTCGTTAGAAATCGATTTTCATCCAATATGGGAAGTGGATATAATTCATTAAAATGTGGAAATTGATTTATTGACATAAAAATATTATTAACTTTTTCTTCTTTTTTCTTTTCAAAGGAAATCTGTCAATTGAATCATAATTGTAAATAGTACAAAGAATACAAAGAATGCAATCAAAGAAAGGTCACAATTAGAGTACTTTCATGGTATCATTTGAAATACATACCATCCGCCCTCTTTCGTTATTATGACACACTATTATTGTTTAATTTCGTAATGATAAATTGAATAAATGATATGATTTAAGTTCTTCCTTACAAAGGGTTTCGCCTATTGTACACTGAATGACGTACACAAAAATTGTCACACAAAAAAAGGAACACAATTTACACAGATTGTATTACAAAATTTGTATGATCATATTGGATTTCTATTATTGGGCATTTGTTGAAATGATCTCATCATTATGTCACTTACATCATTAAATAAGAAATGTTGATTCATTCTTCTTCTTTTTTTTTCTTTTTGTGATTTAAATCACATTACGGATATCGCCGTTTTCCTGTTCATTATGCACAAATGGCTATCAACGGTGCATGCGGTATTTTATTATTCTTCTTTTTTTTTGCTAATTAAACATATTTTGTAGTTAATTATTTACACATAATTAGCATTCATTGTAATTTATGGTTGAATTAACGTACAAATTTAACCACCCTACACATTTTTATTTACTTGTGCAGCTTTAGCAGAACAATGTTGGTCTTTTTTTATGATTCTGTTATAAGAACCTTTATTTTAATATAAACTGCCCTCTGGGGATGCTGCCTACTCATGCTGTACTGGAACTATCAAAAGAGGTTATAAAAGAAAAAAAAAGCGGGAGTACCGGTACCGAAACTCATCTTAGGGAATTCCATCTGTAACAATATAAAGTGCGATACTTAATAATCAATCAATATAGATTGAGAGAACTGACTGGTGAACACCAGGGCAATACGGAAAACGTACGATCTGTCGCAAATCACAGTGCTAGACTCTAGATATTCAATACGGTGGAGTTTAATCATACTTTTCATAATAACTTTGGAAAATACGAAACATAGTGTTACGTTTTTTACCTTTTTAAAAACGTTTAAAAAAAATAAAATTAAATTTGTGTTTATTTTCAATTAGACTCTTAATTGTTCGTACTACTTTTGGGTGTCATCGGTTACAACTTGATGTTACAACAACAATTTGCTTAGTTCGTTATTCTTCTTTACACTCACAATTGTTCGGCAGGTCTTTACAACGGTGATCTTCAAACCACGACTGTTCTCTTCGCACGCAATGTGTCTTCACACAACACAGATTGAATTCTTAATATTCGTTGCCTGCTTTGTCTTGCCTTTTTATATGCCCACGTAATCAGTTTGATGAAAGTTCTTGAAGCCAAATGTTCGTGTGTTCGCCTTCTCGAAAATTCTAACGCGACTTCATTGTTGTATGTGTATTTTGCTAACATTGCTTGTTGTTGTGTTCTCGCTTACTTGTCTATCCCCTTTCTTTTCATACTGATGTTGTTGGTTTACTTGTAAAAAGTTCGTTTTATTTGTTTGTGTAGCTTTTATTCATTTTAATGTTAAACGATATTACACTGTTTCCATTTTCGTAACAATAAGTATATGTATAAACAGATATAGATATCTATACAAGGGTAATTACGTGATAAAATACATTCTAAACATGAAACAGACTTCGAGTTTCAGTGTCAGGAGACATCTTTTTATTTGGAAGTCCGTTTGTGTTTTATAGCATAAGTCTCGTTAGATTTATTTTGTTCAACATTTTCTAGCTATTATAGCGTATTATTAAATTCTCGAATTAACTTCAAATCTTTCAAACAAATATCGTCTTTTACAACTTGCAAAGAACTCTTTTTCATAAACATTATTCCATATAAGATTTATCTGAGGTCAGAACAAAAGTTTTAACCAAATAACATAAGGGCATAGCATATAGCATAGTAATCAATAATACAGAGGCTGTTACCATTTTGAAACAATGAATGTACTTTATATTGCGTGTATTCTTAACGAAGCAGTAGTTTTGCCTTAACTTGGGTAATACTATTGAATAGCAGAAGTGAGGATACTAAAAATTTTATAAAAACAATGTAAAAATGAACAGGCTTATGTTCAGATCTTTACTCTGTTTATGTCAAGTATACTCGTCAGAACAAAATGAAAATTTTTAGTATAATGTCGAGTATACTCGTCCTGAAGAAAAAAAATTGCATTCATATTATTATTCAATATATCTACTGAAATTTTTTTCTTGACAAAGACCAAATAAAGGTTTATTACAAAATGTTAATTTATAACATTCGTCAATTGGGCAACAATTGCTTGTATTAAACTGAAGTACCATCTTCTGGAAAGGTATCATTACAATAAAGACTCAATGTTTGATTTTAACTCATAAAAGTAGGCAATTTTACAGGCAGAAATATTTTACTCTGTTTATATCGAGTATATTCGTCTTCACTGTAAAATAATTAAACAGGCTGCAAAAATTTTTTCCAACAAAATTAAACAGTTAATGGGTTAAGCGGCATAATGGGTTAAGCGGCAAAATAGAAAAAATGTGAAACAGTATAAGATAGAGTAAAGACATCGATATTGATGTAAATGGTATACAAATAATTCCCTGTTGCAGAAGCGAGAAAAGTAGACCAAACCTAAATGGAGAGCTTTAGAAACCATAATTGATTTAGTAAGTAGCTGATTAAACGTAAATAAGGAAGAGGCTGTTCAGTTAGTAAATCGATAAGCAGCCTGTACAAATGAGTCAACACAGTTTCCGGTATAGAATATCGCCAGTTAACCGAAATGTTTGAATAAAAGCCTCTTAAACAGATATCAATACACTTAGAAAGAAGTGTTTTATTAACGACGGCTGCAATCGATACATTCTAGAGATCCTGGAAAATACTGATACAGTGGTATGCCAGACAATTTTGTACACAATCTGGCTGCACAGTTGAAGGATTTATTCGAATCGTAAAAGAGTACTTAGAGTCTATGATGAGAGTATATCGAAATAGAGAATTTGGCAAAGTGTTTGACCTTAAATTGATTGCGTCAGTGACATCCAGTAAAGATCAACGGGTTCTACCTTATAGAGCATAATGGAATGAAAGGATTATGTCATGCCACATGGTCTGAGTACTACCCATTGAGTAACAGCGTAAGTAAATTGTAAATGTTTAATATTTAATACACTAAGCATAATTAAGAAACAAGAGACAATTATATTTTCTCGCTAAAAAAAATAAATTTTAATTCTCCAAAATTAAGAAAAATTATTTAATTTTTGGTTTACATTAAAGAAACAATTTTCTTTTAATGTGGTTTTGTTCGACCCTGAAAAAAGTTTTTGTTTAATTTTTGAAATTGTTAATAAATTTAATTTAATTTTAAAATCTATTGTGTACTGACCAAAAATAATAAAAAAAGAAAAACTTGTTTAAATTGTTTAAAGAAAAATACAAACCAATTGTTTATATCTAAAGTAAATTCACTGAATAATCGAATATTTTTCATTCTCTAAATGGTTTTGTCCATAAAAATAATATTTGTTTTGCACAACAATTGCTACAATTTTAAAAATAGTTATTTAGATTAAAGCTATTTCGATATTGTTTATGGACCTGTCATTCGATGTGAAGCAATAGGCTACCATGCCCATGTGATACAGGCAAAGTGTTGTACAATACAATTATAATATAATTGACTCCGTAAAGTAATCGTTTTTGAACTTTTCTCATGCATAGCTTATCTAATTCATTCATATTTCTGGTTCATAAACCCTTTACCCTTTAACGGTTTAAGTTTGTTGCTGCTAAATTTTACTACCTGTTTAATTATTTTCTAGCCATGACGAGTACAGTCGTCACAAACAGAGTAGATCTTTCTGCCTGTAAAAATAGGCAATTATGGCTAATGAAATAAAATCAAACTTTGCGTTTTCTCAAACGTTTCTGGCGCTCTGACGAATATACTCGACATAAACAGTTAAAGGATTAACAATCACAATCCGCGAATACACAAGCTCCAGTGACACACACGGAACAAACAAACAGTTCCTCGATTTTATTGAAAGTAAATGGAGCTCACGATACAAAGATGAGGGTACTTCAAATAGTGCCTTGAAGTATGACTTAAATTAGTTTCGTCTACTTTGTTCTACTCCAACCAAGGCATTATTTGCTATACTCAATTGGTGGCAGAGTTGGTAGCAGTAAGACGCAATGCGATTCTGCTATTCTGGGAAGACAACGACAATTCAGGATCGATTATAGCATTCCTCATAGCTTTCAATAAAACATTCGATTTTAGAATTCCAATGGGACCCTTACGGTTTACCCTTATGGCTCAAAGATGAGTGATAGGGTGGACTGTGGTATTTTTATTAAATATCCTGATATTAAAATTTCTTACAAACTGTCTGGCCATTGTACAGTTCTCCAAGCTTAGGTTATGTCAATATTGAAAGCGGCGAAATGCTAGTCGAGTGGCGGAATCATCCCTGAGAATGTCTAGATTTCAACGTCCATCAGAGAAATTGTAAATCATTCTAAATTAACTCTTATATCGGCTCCAGGCTATAGGAATAGAAGACATTGTTAAAAATAAGATTACGATGCAGGTTGCTAACATGGACATTTAAAAAATCGAACCATTTTAATGCAAACAATTAAGACTGATGAAAACTTGATCACTTACGACAATAATGTACGAAAGAGATCAGGGTAAAGTCAGTGTTGGCAACAAAAAAGATAACGCTGTGTGTCTGCTGCGATCGATTGATTCTAAGTTCTCCTACCACCAATGAATGGAATTGAAGCAAGAAATTTATTAAAATTGCCAGACTATCAACAGAAAAGGTGTTATATTCCATCATGACAACGCTAAATTATACAGATTAATTATATGTTCTAATATTTTCAGAACTTCCTTAATAGTAAAAATGTATGTCAACAAAACTAAATTGAATCACTTCTTCAGCATAGATCGATGGAATAAAGCTGTATTTGATCAAATATAATTTTAGGCGAATTCGTTATTAGCCCAATGTTGTATGTGTTAATTTTATCCATGAGTGGAGGGGCCTGCAGTTTAAAGTCCACTTGGAATGACGGATTTGAGAAACTTTTTATTGCAAATGTAGGTCACACTTAGAGCTCTTGCCAGAAGACAGCTGAGAGGACCTATTAAAAAGTTAGATATGAGAAAACAATTTAAAGATTGCGCATTTGTTTGAAACTGAATAGAATGCTTGAAAGATAATGAAGGAAATTGTAAAAGCTCACATCGTTCTAGCGACGACAATGTTTATGTGGCAAAAAAAGTTTACATATTGTGGTAAATGTTTCTGGGCTTTCTTGTAACGATAAAAAACAGAACTTCAATTTCCTGTTGGCCCCACGTTGGTTTCGGGTGCCCCAGGTTGTTTTTTCGGGCCCCACGTTGGGCGCCATTTTTATTTGTGATAATGTTTAACTCTGCTTCAAAAATATAGAAAGCTTTTCGTCAGTTTCCCAAACTGGAAACTGATTTTCATTTGGACTAAATTTTGAACGTTACGCACGTACTTGAAAGCTAGCTAGATCGGGAGATGTGTAAGGGGATCTTGTTCCGCGCGTCCGATTTTATACCACAAAACCACAAAAATAATAAAAAAAAAATTACGTGCGATTCAAATGCCTCATTTTTGGTCAACAATAAAAAAAAACAATACACATGACTCGTCCTTGCACGTTTTTAAAGTAGCGTTGTTGTTATGCTACGTCCCTGAACCCACCCTACCATGGTTTTCGATTTAGGGAAAATTTGTTTACGAAAACCTCTAAAAGGACTTAACCTTACCTACGCATATGGAGTTATACACTGCAAAAAAAATATTATGTTTTCATCATATTAGAAACATATACAGGTTATATTAAAATAATTATAACAAAAAAAAATAATTCTTAGTCTTAAAATATATAATGGATAAATAGAAATTATAAACAAAAAAAATAATAATTATCATGACATTAATATCACTACATGTTATCATTACAAATGATCAGCGATGACTAAATTCAGAAATTGAAGATAAAGAAAAACAAACGCAAGTATAACAGTTAAGAATTCAATGAGAGGATCATCTTAAATTGCTCTTTTGCAATTATGTGAGAGAATACAAAAATAAATATATCAGTGATGGTAAAAAAAATAATAGTACTTCATTTGGTACTTTTTCTTGATTATTTCTTCGCATGTAATATTAAGCTTTTTAAAATGCCGTCACTGGTATATTTTATGAAACAAATACTTAAATAATAAATGCATGTGTATTAAACAAAAGTAATAATATTTTTAACCCTTTCATGCCCGAATTTTTTGGGCCAGAGCTAAAATTTTTTTAAGGACATGTGTTTGTTAGTCATGGCCTAAATATGAAGTGATATTAAATTCAGAGTCCTACGTATTCTGGTTTTACACGTTTTTAACCAAGTTTGTTTGCAAAAAAAAAATCTTTTATAAAATTAAAAATTGCGGAATTTATGAACAAAAATGTACAATGTTGCCTATAGGCAACATCGGGAATGAAAGGGTTAACTTACAGTAGGGTCTCGATTCCAACGATGCGGAAGGCCGTCAGCTTCATTTTATGGAGTCGGTTTACAATCATTATGATTTTTATAGGTTTTAAATATTAAGGTATTATATAATAGTTCATTTAAGGTAATTTATAATGATTCATTATTATAAGAAGTAAATGGTTAGATATAGAAATAGGTTATAGTACATAAGAAAAGTTAGTACTAAATAGAAATCTTTAACATGATAGATGTAATTATAATATAGTGGTATTTTATATATAAGTACATGTTGATAGAATTATAAATTATTTAATAGAACATATGTATTAGACATTTGACTTCATGGTATTTAAAATTTAAACATTTGAGTTTTAAATGTTAGAATATTTAATTTGTGATTTAGAATTTAGTGAATAATATTAATAATGTTATAGTGAAATGATGGTTATATTTTTAGGGTTTTATGTGGTTTTTAGCAAAACGAAACATTTTGGAGGTTAAAAAGTTCTAGACGTTTATGATTGGATATAAGTAAGTTCGGCTGGCCTTTCAAAGATTTTTAAGTTAAGAGTTTAAGAGTTCAAATCGATCTTGATCTGTTCCCAAATATTTTTATTTGATGAATTTTCCCAAAAATTGCCAAATTTCCCTCGAGTGAATTGACGCTGAGTCTGCTCCAAATTTAGCAAATTGGTGATTAACTCGAGGTACTCTGGTGGTATATAAAATTATCTATATGAAAATGCAATACTTTATTAACATGATAAAAATAATACATTCGAATGAATTTAACTTTTCAGAAAGAAACAGACTGAATTAAATTGATTCACTCAGAATTTTTAGATTTCTTTAAAAAAAATAATTGTTATTTTATATATGTATATCAAAAAATTTTTCCACTTAATAATTTACTATCTTTGTTTTCTTTTTATAATAAAAATCACTTTCTTCACTATAAGTATAGCACTTTACTTTGCTTTCCCTTCAAGATGTTGAAGGTTTCACAGATCAAGTTAAAAAGACCTTATGCAAACATGTACATATGTAGCTTTCGATCAAACCTCAGTTTTGTCTTAAATAACGTGATGTTAATTTTGGTTGTTGTATATAATCAATCACGTGATAATATATATCACAGATATGTTCTCTTTAACTGTGTAATACTGGTTTTTCTTCGTTAAGTTGAGTATAGAAGTATAGAAGGGGGAACATGTAAAAATAGAAAAAAAATTGCTTTGTCAATTTTAATTTTTTCGTTTAGTTCGCAATTATAGCATTAGCATTGTTAGATTGCTCTATTTTTAAGCAATTTATCGATTCAAAGACTTTTCAAAGTAACAATCAGATAACGAAAATATCTCACTGAACTCTAAGCGTTATGGTATTGTTACGTTTTTAAATTTTAAAAACGTTTGAAATATGTGCTCGTAGATTGCAATAAAAATAAATATTGTGTTCAGTTCTAATTAAATTCTCTATTTTTCGCACAATTCTGTCTGCCACTGTTCACAACTTGATGTAAACAACAACAATTGATTTGTTTCTTATTCTGCTTTACACTCGTTTGCTTAATCAATAACAATTGTTCGACCGATCTTTATAACAGAGATCTTCATACCACAATTATTCTCTTCACACGCAACGCGTCTTTACACAAGACTGAATTTTACTGGCTGCTTTGCCTGCTTTGTCTTGCCTTCTATATCACAGGGTAAACAGTCTGATGGGTGCTCTTGAAGGAGAATGACTTCGCGTTCTCGAAATCTCTGTAAATGTAAACATCGTTGTTAAATTGTTGTTTGTGTATTTTGTTTACATTTATTTTGTTAATGCTACATTTATTCAGTTCTGACGTTGTCTCCGGAAGTATCTCCCTTGGGAAAAAACTTCAGGTTGATACAGCTTTCGCTAGGTTGACAATCCTTGGCCGATAATGAATCGGGTCATTCAGGAGTGAAGATCCGATTGTCGTGGGAACGGGTAATGCTTGTTTTTGCGTCTTGTTTACTTGTTATCCCCTTTTTTATACTTATGTTGTTGCTATATTTTTGTTTATTTGTTGATCATGTAAACAAGTCCATTGTTCTTGTTTTTGTAGCTTTTGTTTATCATTCTAATGTTAAACGATGTAACACCATTTCCATTTTCGTAACAGTATCATTTGATGGCATGTAGGACACAATGTAAGTGACTTGCGGGAACACCTTCATTTTGATATGGTATGATTCTGCCAAAGGGTCTTAAACAGGAGGTCAATAAATTAAAAACAAATCTGATTTATTTATATATTATTATATATTTTATTTTAATATTATATACAATATTATTATTATTATTTATTCTGCAATGATAAACCGTACGATTCCTTAAATATCATATAATTAAAGTATTTTGATGTAAACTTAATTTCTTTTTAAAAAAAATTACACTATGCGACAAAATACAAAAAATTAAATACACCCGAGTAACTACCTAGTCAAAGTTGTTCAGTTAGTTGAGTAGAACTGAAAAATAATTTTTTTATTTTAATTTTTCATTCAAATAAGTAAGTTATTCTGCAAAACATAAACGCAGTAGAATTGTCACATTAGCTCGTAAATGTTTAATTCCAAATTAACCGTATACTTTGTATTTAATTGAATTTAAAATATATTACTTATACGCACCATATGATATGTACTGAAAGAATTACTCTGGAAAGTATGCAATAAAATAAAAAATGTTTGATTTTGTCCTCTGCAAAGTAATGGAATTAAATATCACTCATACATCATATACTTGTTGCTATGAATTTTAAATATATATTAAATATGAGTATTATGCGAGTGAATAGTTTTGGTTGAAATAACACTATGCGACAAAATAAAAATAAAAAAATTAAATATAGCCAGCTAATGACATAGTGTATTTAATTAATTTAATTTTCTTTAACCCTCCAAACTTGATTTATTTGACAAAAACTTTTTTTTCACTTTACGAACAAATTTATTGATTACACAAACATTTCTGCACCGATGTCCAAAATTTAAACCTTGTTAGAAAGGAGAGAGTTTTGCCTTTAAAACGATATACATATATGTATATACAATATATTATTTGACTTAATATGCTAAGGGGTTTGATGTGGTAAACTTGACAAATGCGAATTTTTTTATATTTTTTCAAGTTTGTCAGTTCATAGCAGCAAAGTTTAATTAAAAAATATGAAAAAGTGATAACATTCTGAAAGTGCATTATTTTGTGAAAAGATTAACACTTCGTTTGATCAAATCGGATAAAAATCACCGTAGTTATTATTTAAAGAGTCCAGCAGTCGAGTTATATTTTTCATATATGTATATATTTTTCAAATTAAAAAAATTCAAAAAAAATTCAGTTAAAAAAATTTCAAAATTTTTGATTGATCTTGATTGTTTATTTCACGTTTAAGCGACCACCAAAAGTTGAATAATCTTTGCTCAAAGCGAAATAATAATAATTGAAAAAACACAAATATTAGCCGACATCTGGTAGTCGTAAAAACGTGAAATTGACACATTTTGCGATAAACAATCAAGATTTTTAAAATTTTTGAACTGGAAGTTCATTTCATAAGATAACATGTATAAAAAATATAAGAGGAATGCTATACAATTTAAGTTATAACTACGGTAATTTTTGTTCGATTTGATCAAACAAAGCGTCAATCACTTTCAGAATGTCATCACTTATTTTACTTTTTTTAATTAAATTTTGCATTTAAGAATAGCTTAACTGGAATAAATAAGAAAAATTTAATAATAATCCAAGTTTACCCCATCAAAACCCATAACATATAAGTTTGAACAAAACATTTATGTATACAGTTTTAAAGACTAATCTCTTCCCTTTCTAAAAAAAACTTTGGATTTTTAAAATAGGTTCAAACATATTTCAAACAAATTTCGTTTTTGTGAAATAAAACAAGTTTGGAGGGTTCGAGAAAAATAAAAAAAGGTTTTTGAGTTCTACTCAACCTAGTGAATATCTTAGACTATGTAGTTACTCGAGTGTATTTTCACTGTCGCACCGTGTTATTAATATTAATTATTGATCCTTAATAACACAGCCCTACAAAATTGGACTTTTTGTGCAAATAAGATGGGTCCAGGTGTTTCCGAAACCAGATTCGTGTTCAGCGCGCAAAATGCCTTCGGAAACACATGGAGCCATCTTATTTGCAAAACCCATGCAGGGCTGTGTAATTAGTATAATCACATATCGTGCGGATTGCATATTTTTTATCTTCTTCTTAATACAGAATACAGCTGGTAATTGTAGATAGAAATTCAATAAGAGTTGAAACAATAAAAAAAGAATATTTTTTCAAAATTTAACAAAAGAGAAGCAATACGTATACTATAGTTTTAATTAAAACTGAATACACAATAATGAGTAGAACTTCTAAAAACTTATTGAATTCATCTTCATTTAATCCAGAGAATAAAATATTTTGGATGTTACCACAACGCCTTAAAATTGTTTTAGAAACAACATGCAACCATCATTCGCCAGATATTTACTAAAATGAAAACCTAACAGATTTTTAGTACCAAATTAAAGGAAAAAATAACAAACAAAAATTGTTTGGTAAACAAAACAAAGTAAAATCTATTTCAAATACTTAGGGTACTTAAAGGAATACAAAATAATCTGATTTTTTATGTTTTTTTTTTTAGAAAATAAAACTAAATTTCGTTGAATAAACAAATTTTTCCTGAAAGTTTTTGTTTAGAAGAGTTATTTTTTTGTATTTTCAAATGGTATGAATTCCCATGTCATTAGAGTAAGTTATTGAGGACGGCATTTACCCTTTTAAATGGAAGGCAGGGAGGTTAAAAAGTGGTAAATTTATTCACCCTATCTTTTGGAGGTCAATAGGACCAACTCGGCAAACACTTCGCGAATTTCGCACATTATAATTCAAATGATAACACTGTTCTAATTATAATTAACATGCATCTATCTGTTGACTCCTGTCAAAATTTCAACATATTACATCATTTAAATGGGTTTGTGAGAACTAACAGGAGGAAAAGTTAATTGCTTGTGCTTAATTATCATTAATTTTTGCGGAAAAAATCTTCTTTGGAAATCAAGATTAACTTAATATATACTACGGCAAGTTTCCGTCATTAATCTCGATAGTAAAAAAAATATTGTTTGGTTATTTTCATTGTGGCTGTATTGTGGTGTGGTATTGTATTGCATACGGAAGATGCTGTACATCGATCCCTACATACGAAAAAATACAAATACTTACACATAAAAATCAGGACACAATGACAGGCGTTAGCTCTCCGTAGAACATGTGTAGTTCGTATATAAAAAGTTTGACTTCAATTCTGAATAAATGGCACGATGGAAAGATATTGTTACGAAAATGTAAACGGTGTACATCGTTTAACATTAAAATGAGCAAAAGCTACAACGAACTTATTACAAGTAACCCAACAACATCGGTATGAAAGAAAAGGGGATAGACAAGTAAGCGAGAACGCAACAACAAGCAATGTGAACAAAAATACTCGAACAACAATAAAGTCACGATAGAGTTCTCGAGAAGGCGAAACCCCGAACGTTCGACTTCAAGAACCTTCATCAGACTGATTACGTGCGCATATAAAAATGCAAGACAAAGCAGGCAACGAGTAGTAAGAATTCAGTCAGTCTTGTGTGAAGACGCGTTGCGTGTGAAGGGAACAGTCGTGGTTTGAATATTTCCGTTGAAAAGATGTGCGTTGCAATCAAAGAAGAATAGCGAACAAGCAATTATTGTTGTATTTTAAAGTTGTAAATAGTGACGCACAAAAGTAGTGCGAACAATAAAGAGTTTCATTGAACATAAGCACATGCATATTTGTTTTTATTTTGTTTGCAATCAACGAACTCATATTTTAAACGTTTTTAAAAAGGTAAACCCATAACAATATTTATCTTCAACAACGAAATCATTTTTGAAAGTGATAGATAGTGATGGCAAATAAAATGCAAATGTTTACTCAAAACCCTGTGTTACTTAAAAAACTGTCGGACTGAATAACTTATTGTTGTTAGATCGAATACTCCCTTTTTAAATGTTTTTATTTTATTTCACCGAATCGGCGAAGCTCATTTAATCGTTATCATATAATTCTTTTTTGTTTAATCAAATTTCGTTCTTTTTATCAACAATGTTGGTTGATAACAAAATCTTGTAGTGAGTAAACGTACCCTGGCCACCCATTTTTTTAATCCTGGATGGTCATTTTTGTACAGTAAGGTTACTCTTCGTTGAATCGTTCAAACATAAAAGAATTGTATGATAAGGAGTAAATGAACTTCGTCGATTCGACGAACAGTAACCGTCCAGCGTTAATATTCACACAGGAGAAAACAAATTTATTAAAAATTCTTATTAATTTAGAAACTTTACAGTTTTTATATGGGATGCCTAATATTCTGCTTCAAAAGTAAAGATTTGAAGTCTTTCATTATAATACTTGGACGTTGCTATTAATTTTTTTTATTGTATTTATTTTATTAATTTATTTAATATTAATCATAGCACAACAAGATATTAATATTATAAATGAGAGTGCTATGGGAGTTCACCAAAAAAGTAATAAAAAAACATTGATAAAATAAGTAAGAAAATATAAGGTATAATGTAGAATTAGAAATGAATTAGAACATGTTATAATATCAGAAAATATAGCAATCGTAGAAAAATTTAGGATAAAAAAGAAAATATAGTTAAAAAATATAGTAGGAAAAATACGAATAACAGTATGAACCAATATCAAGAAATATACACAAACAAAGAAATTGTATACGAAATACAACAGCAGTTCACATTACCCCAAAGTGAGATTACTTTGCTATTGCAGATAGGGCCTTCCCGTTGATACCACGTGTTATTGAAGTTCAGAACTTGGTAATCATCGACTTTAATATTTGCAGTTGATAGTGATGGCCTGGTATCTCTTCAAATTCGACAATTTTGTTTTCCATTCATTTAGAAATTGACTTCATCACTGAAGATAATTTCTTGATGAGAATAAGAATTAATTACTAAAAATAGACGCCATTGTCTATGGTTGTCCACAGTGATTTGTAAAACACACTGAAAAAATGGCAACTGAAATCCCTGTTGGAAGATATAACGTTTTAAATAGTTCATAAGATCATTATTGTTTTTAAACAATCGTTTTAATTAATAGAGAATTCCGGGGTATCAGGTTTTTAAACTTGAAATGGCCCAAGATATCAAACTTTGTTTTTATATCACTTTACGTTCTCTGACATCAATTGAGATTGAACAGTACGTGTTGGGTGCACTTACAAACCTTGTATTAATACTTTTATACGCATTCTTTATTTTATTTTTAATTTTATTAGATCTGGGAGGAAAGAAAATGTGATTTTGTATTTTTTTCAAGACCTCTGTGCGTTTTTCTCCCCAAAGTAAGATAACATTGTTACGTTTCTACTCTCTTAAAAACGTTTAAAATATGAATTCGTAGATTGCAAATAAAAATAAAAATAAATTTGTGTGTAGTTTTAAATAAATTATTTATTGTTCGTTAATTACATGTGCCACTGTCAGCAACTTTATTTAAACAACAACAATTTGCTCTATTTGTGTTTCTTCTTTCCACTCTTCCGCGTACACATTAACAATTGTTCGTTAGTTCTTTACAGCGGATTATTCTTTTCACATGCTACGCGTCTTCACACAAGACTGACTCAATTATTTCTGATCCCGTTGCCTGCTTTGTCTTCCCATTTATATCGCAGGGTAAACAGTCTGATGACTGCTCCGGAAGAATAATGAATTGCGAAATCTCTCTAAATATAAACACGTTGTTACTGTGGTTTGTGTATTTTGTTTACGTTTGTCCTTGCAGTGTTGTTGTTGCTTCTTGTTTACTTGTTTATCCCCTTTTTCCATACTGATGTTGTTTCTATATTTTTCTTTATTCGTTGATCATGTAAACAAGTCCACTGTTTTTGTTTTTGTAGCTTTTGTTTATCATTTTAATGTTAAACGATAACGCCATTTCCAATTCTTAACAATATGTCGAAATAATATACGAAATCAAAATAGGTAGAATAGTTGAAATTATACTCCTATGTTTACTTTAGCTCAGGTTTCGACTATATTTTCTAAATTATTCATAATAATTATGATTATAATAATAATTTCTTTAATGAGTGGTCCTTAAAACTTTGTTTACAAAAAATTATTGAATTTTCTTTTATTTTGTATTACTCATGGTTAGACTATAGTTAAGAGAAAATTGTTTTTTGCATTTATTCACAAAATACCATAAAAAAGGCATAACTTTTCGATTTTTTAGTATTTTTTCTATGAAAACTTGCATTAATGATTGAATAAGATTTTTATTTGCTTTTCGTTCAATGAAACTGAGGATCATAAATATTTTATTCTCTTCGAATTTATATCATAAAATCAAAAACTTGCATACAGAAGTTTACGATGGGCAAGATTAAAAGAAAAAAACTTGCTGGGCCCTACAACGTCCTTTTATTGGTATGGAAATAGAGAGAAAGATTATCTTCCATATTTTGCACAAGAAGGACATTTAGTTTATTGCTCTGATATACCTGGATTATTCAAGATGTTTAATGTAGAATACAATCCAAATAATTGGAGACTTTTCATAGATTTTCTAAACGAAGTCTTAAAGCAGTATTACTGAATAATGGTAACAATTATGCTTCTATGCCGGTTGGTTGGACTATATGCGGCGATCTAAAAATATTGAATATGCTTCTGAGTTAACAAGGAGGGAATACAAAATTTCCCTGCTTCCTTTGTGAATGATATAGTAGAATAGAGCAAACCATTGGATCAAAAAAGACTGGCCAAAAAGAGAATCATTAACCCCTAGATACAAAAACGTTATGAAAGAGGCGCTAGTTGATCCGTTAAAATTTCTGCTACCTCCACTTCACATTAAATTAGGTATTATGAAGCAATTTGTGAAGGCACTACCTAAAGGCGGTCCCTGTTTCATGTACATCTGTGATAAATTTAAGTATTTATCGGATGCAAAAATTAAACAATGCATTTTTGTTGGGCCTGAGATAAGGAGGACGATAAATTTTTTATATAAAACTTTTATTTTAAATCCTTTAACTTTGTAAATTCATGAAAATCTTTAAAAAAAACTAAAACACGCATGTCATCAATAAAAAAAATTCGCTGTGCTAGGAAAAAAAACAAAGTTTCTTTTTAATCTAACATATCTAGATAGTTAAAAAAAACATAATTATTAAAAGGGGAAAATAAAAGTAAAATTTCGCAGGCCTGTGTAATTTATTATGCAGTCCATTTATTAATGTGATAACGAAAATACAATAGTTACTCTGCATAAAATCTAAATTAAGTCTTAAATGCCACTTAATTACCCGTAGTACACATATTGTTGGTTACTATGCGATATTCATACTCTTTTCTTAACCGCTCAAGCGTATGATTAATATTAATTGATTAATTTTTAATGCAATTAATAATAATCATACGCCATGTTGTTGTCTGCTAAAAATTCTTTTATTTATCAGATTATTAAACATTTTTTATAAATAATAGCAGGCACATTATATTCTCAAATAAATTTGTGTCATCTGTTGATTTGTTATAATGCCATTGGGATTATTTGATTCTACTAGAAATGTTGGCAAAAATTTCAAATGTATTGTGTCACTCACAAACTTTTTAAGCATTATCCTATGTCGTAATTAAAATGAATTTAAAATTTAAAAATATTTAACAAAAAATTATTTAAAGATCGCCATGAAAGAGTTCAAAAGAAGATTGTTTTGATATTTAAAACAGAATTTGTGAAACCATAGAAAAAAATCGTAATTAATTCACGTCCTCTTAATACTGAAAAATACTGCTCTGATGGCTTCAGATTCGATAATAGTGTGGGTTGTGGTATCTCTTCTGGGAAACTCGACATAAATATTTCCCTCCGACTACCGGCATACTGTAGCCGCTCATCAACGGTGGTATTTTTACCTGCATTGCAATCTTTTCTGATAGCCAAGGTGCTATTAGATCCCTCACGAGCGTTACAGTTAGCTCCATGCCTGTTAGAGACTAGAGACCGGTGACTACACGTTTTCTCTGGGCGATTTAGTGTCTCTCTCGTCTGGGACTCTAGGCACAGGGACATTCTAAGCAGGTGTAGGGCTAATGAGCTCGCCAGAGCAGGTATACTTCTTCCGGAATCCACGAAAATCAAATTGGCAATGCCACTTTTCTCGGTTAATTTGGCAATTAGGCAAAAAATCTTTCGGGACCCCAACCTACCCTAGATCAATGAGATATCTTTCTCCACTACCAGACTTACTTGAACCAAAATGCATAGAATGCATACCAAACAACAACTCAGACTCAATCGCATTGTCATCTTGATCACAGTCGTCGTGGTTACATTGCGACTACTATTACTATTATCCACTTTCTTTGTCAATGTCTATCTCTTGTGAGGTGCAGATTTAAGTTATTTGGCTCTCCATTCCTGGTCAGCTTAACGGAGTTAACAAGGATATAGCTCGCCTTATGAAACTTTCAAGAAGGGTAGTCGTGCAGCTCCTGCGCTGAGTAACTTCCTCGACTCCAATATCCCTGTATCTAAAATAATAATAAATCCATTAATTAAATAATTATTTGCATATTATGGGTTCAAAGATCCAGTTTCCTTTATTAAATGATAAAATAACAAACTTTAGTCGGCTTATAAAAGAAATAAATATACGGATTTTAATTTTAATACGATTGTATTACAAGCCACGTACGTACATACATATGTTGTCTTTACGACTAAATTTGTGCGTATTGAAATACTTCCGTCGTTCAAATAGCTTCCGAATCAATCAGTGCATGTGATTAATATTCATTTGTTGAAGCATAATAATGGATATCATGTATACGTCACGTAGCTCATTAATTCAATATGAATTCATGTTATGAAATAGAACAGTTTTATTTAAAACCTTTTTACCTTCCTGACATCAAGAATGTAACAAATCTTACTGACATGAGACTCGAGCTCTGGATTCACCCATGTCCTTCGGACAAAAGTTTATAGTTTGACAGCTCTCTTCTTGAGAC
The DNA here is from genome assembly GCA_958299815.1 of Sarcophaga carnaria. Classification (NCBI taxonomy): domain Eukaryota; kingdom Metazoa; phylum Arthropoda; class Insecta; order Diptera; family Sarcophagidae; genus Sarcophaga; species Sarcophaga carnaria. The sequence goes on along the minus strand of OY283149.1, from coordinate 67,547,584 downwards.
AGAAAAAGTATTTTTTAAAAACAACCTTCAGCCTGATTTGGTGGAATTTTATATTTTCCCAGACAAATTAGGACACTGCTGCCAATAGGTATATTACGGTAGTCTCCGTAGTCTAGTAGGTAGTGTGTTGGCTTATTAGACGTAAAGCCCGGGTTCGTATCCAAGGTCAGACATCAAAACGAAATATAAAAAAACACCCGCGTCTTCAAACAAGACTGATTGAACTTTTACTGACTCGTTGCCTGATTTGCCTCGCCTTTTATATGGCAACATAAACAGTCTGATGAATGTTCTTGAGGTCGAATATTCGTGGCTTTGCCTTCTCGAGATCTCTATAAATTTAAACATCGCTTTTATTCTTGTAATGTTTGTTGTTGTATTTTTGTTTACTTGTTTATCCTTTTTTATACTGGTGTTTGTTGGTATACTTTGTTTACTTGTTTATCATGTAAACAAGTTCATTGTTTTTGTTTTTGTAGCAAAACACCATTTCAATTTTCGTAACAATATCAATCAAAATTATCTTTTATCGCAATGATTTTAATTAACATCGATTAATATTTATACCGTACACACCACTCACCACTTTCACTTTTTAAATTTAAAAGTACCCTCAACATCTGCTGATAACCTTGGGAATCGACTTCACCTGACTGATAATTATACTGAAAATGTCAACTTTTGACACCAAATCACGTAACGTACTGTATCATTTTGTAAATCTCATTACCTATGCTCGCGAAAAGGTGTCTTTTGTGAGTTATTTCCAATTTTTTTTTTTAAAGGTTAGACGTTTTCCATTTTGTGTTTACATTGTTAATTACTTCGTAATGAAAAAAGCCTGCATACGTGTGTCCTTCAAATAAAATTTAAAACAAAGAACAGTGGTGTGTAAAAATGGCCTGAGAAATGAAGCATTTTTGGAATACGTACATTTATATTTAATGATATCGTTGTGTAGGGTTATTTACAATGTTTTGATACAAATAAGGAGAACCCAAATTTGTACCCGGAGGAATTGCAGAAAAAATTTCACAAAGGTTTCCGAATTTTTAAATTAAAATGATTTTATTTCCTTAAAAAGTGATGCATCCGAGAAACATTCTGATCCCTGTCCCGACAGTAGATAATGTCAACCACAAACATCATAGCAAAGAAAGACAAGGCCACATCTCGAGAAAGAGTAGGATTCAACCAGCAAAGTTTCTCATTATTAAACATAACATATGTTTGTAGGCATCGATAAATGTCTAATTAATCAAACCAGGATCTGCTACAAGCGACCAAATAACCTGCTTAGTTAGATTGAAACAAATCAGAGAAAAATAAGGAAAACAAGGGAAATGGTTTATGGTTTATGACAGCCCTATGAATGAAAACGAATTATGAAACACTGTTTCATTAAAACTATTAGTTTTTATAATTTTTTCTGTTCATACTGTGAATGGGTACCATGATACACAATGCAAATAATTTTCTGTCGGTAGTGTGTAACTGTTAAAAAATATTCCGTTAAATTAATTTCTTAAAATAAACGGATACAATTCAAATAGAAAAACAAAATAAAAAATGTTTCATACGAGTGGGAATAAACAAAAAAACAACTTTGTTTTCATTTTTGTGCTTATAATTGTTATAAAGTTGAAACAAATTAAATAACTAAAAATTAAAGCATTTGTATGGACAGCCGTCAGCAATAAAAGCATAAATGTACCGAAATATAAGAAAGAAAAAAATGTAAGAAAGAAACCATTTTGTTAGAATTTGGATTAAATATCCAATCCGAATCGGAATTTTATTTTAAAGTTGAATTTGTAGTAAAAATTTTTTGTATTAAGGAAAACATTTAGTTACATAAGAAATTATGCTCAAAAATTATGCCCGAAAAAAGAAGTTCGTTGATCAGAATTTGATAATCAACAAAAAAAACTATGTTTCTAAGATATTGTTACGTTTTTATTTCTTAAAAACGTTTGAAATATGAGCTCGTAGATTGCAATGAAAATAAATTTGTGTTCAGTTTTAATTAATTTCTTTATTGTTCGCACAATTCTGTGTGCCACTGTTCACAACTTCATGTAAACAACAACAATTGCTTTGTTTCTTATTCTGCTTTACACTCGTTTGCGTAAAAAATAACACTTGTTCGACCGACTTTAAGCGGAGATCTTCAAACCACAATTATTCTCTTCACACGCAAATGTGATGGTTGCTCTTGAATGAGTTCGCGTTCTCTCAAAATCTCTGAAAATGTTAACATCGTTGTGTCATTGTTGTTTGTGTATTTTGTTTACATTTCTGGTAATGTTTGTTGTTGCTTCTGGTTTACTTGTTTATCCCCTTTGTTTTATACTGATGTTGTTGCTATATTTTTGTTTAGTCGTTTATCATGTAAACCATTGTTTCTGTTTTTGTAGCTCTTGTTTACCATTATAATGTTAAACAATGTAACACCATTTCCATTTTCGTTACAATATCCATTAACTTTATGAAATTAAAATTATAATATGAATTTAATTTTAATCGATTTTAATTTACATTTATTAAATTATATTTTATTTTGTTTCATACAGTGTAAACATTTTAAAATTATTACAGCTTTTCTTATCAAAAAAGTTTCAACGCATAAATAAAATTGTTGATGACAGGCAGGTTGATGTGGGTAATAACATAGTCTTCGAAGTCGCCGTTGTCCAGTAAGTAGTATGTTGGCTTATTAAAGGTGAGACCACGGTACAAACCCCAGGTCAGACATCTCCAACAGACTGAAAAAAGAAACGTATTTCTTCTGAAACTTCCTCTCAGCAAAATTATCATTTAAAACCTTCTTTATTTGCTATACAAGAAAGTCATAAAAATTGTGGATTAAGGTTAAAATAATTTACTTAAAATTAAATTTTAAAATTAAATTTTTAAATAAAACAAACTCAAGCAGCTGTGGGTTAGTTAACTTCGAAGACAGAAACGTACTTGGTGTTAGACAACCCCAAAAAGCTAGAGTTATCTAGTTTCGAAGACAGAAAAGGTGCATTAAGTTTATATAATTTAAAATATTAAAAATAAAGCTTTGTATAAAAAACAAAAGGAAAAACGAATTATAAAATGTCGATATCTATACAAACAAGCCGTGAGATACAAATTACTATGTAATACCACTACAAATACCATTTATAGGTTTACAGAAAATCTGAGGACTAAAATAGCTACAGATTGGCATGCTGCAATTGACGTATAGTAAGCCAAATTAATTCTTTAACGACCATAAGGTTATGAAATTCAATGTGATAATTTTGTCGGTTTAGGATAATATACATTATATCAAAAAAAAATATTTTTAAACAAAATTACCAAATTGTCTGTTTTTTCGTGCGACATATATGTCCCTATGGTAGTTAACCCTGTACGGTTACTCTTCATTTTTGTACATTAAGGTTACTCTTCGTTGAATCGACGAACACTTTAACCCTAACTGGTTACTGTTCGTCGAATCGACGAAGCTCATTTACTCTTTATAGTATTATTCTTTTATGTTTGACCAAATTTCTCTCTTTTTATCAACAATGTTGGTTGATAACGAAAGCTTGTAGTGAGTAAACGTACCCTGGCCACACATTTTTTTAATACTGGATTGTCATTTTTGTACAGTAAGGTTACTCTTCGTTGAATCGACGAACATCGTTTACTGACTGCAAGCTTTCATTATCAACTAACGTTGTTGAAAAAAGGAGGGAAATTTTGTCAAACATAAAACAGTTATATGATAAAGAGTAAATGAGCTTCGACGATTCGATGAACAATAACAGTCCAGGGTTAAAGGATACGATTTATATAATTTTCTTTTTTTTAAACCAAGAAAATTTTATAAGTATTTTAAGTAGTAATATCTAGTTTTAAAAAAAATGAAGTTTTTGCTGCAATAACGAATGACATTTAAAATTTTTAGTGGCGTCCGAAGATTTGTTCACCGGTCTGAAGCTCCATTTGCCAGGCTAATTTTCTGAGGACTGCTTCATTACATTCATTTTCATTCAGTTTAATAACTTCATATCTTCTCTAAAGCATAATCTACATTACGAAAAGTAAGTAAATAATGGTAATAGTAAGGAATCGCAACTTCTGTATGTCAATAGAAAAATTACTTTATGGACATAGCGACACTGGTGTACTAGCGTTTACAATAAATTTTAAACACATTTTTTTATTTTATATTATTTTGTTTAGTAATTACAATACAATTACAAATTATATTTTAACTCGAAATTATCTCCAATTTATTGCAATAGTTATGGATTTAATTACCATATAATAATATTCACCGAAACTTGGTTAACTAGTAAAATTAATAATTCTGAAATTTTTTGCCCTAAATACCAGGTCTTTAGGAAAGATAGAGAAAGTTGTGTGCAATACAATACGAAAAAATCTGGAGGCGGCGTATTAATTGCCATATCAAATGAATTCTCATCTGAAGAAGTTAGTCTTAATGAATTTCTACATATTGAGTTTTTATGCGTATTAATTAAAATTTATAAACAATCCTTATTCATTGTTTGCGTGTACATTCCACCTAATTCACCACTCACTGTCTATGAAGATCACTTAAATGCGATTGAAACACTTCTGAGAAAAGTAAACACAACGGATCTAGTACTATTAATAGGAGACTTTAATATGTCACACACATCACGGAAGGCTGTTCCAGACTCAAACTATTTAATCCCCATTGGTTCTTCGGATTCCTCGGCAAATATAATAATCTGTTTACTTGAGAACTGTCTTTTTCAAATTAATTCCATTCCAAATGATTATGATAAAATGTTGGATCTTGTGTTTGTTAGTGATTCATCGGACTTCTCAGTTATTCGTCATACGCCTATCTCCAATCCCGAAGACAAATATCATCCGATGCTTGAAATAAACTTCTTCCATCATCATTTCCTTCAAACAAATAATTTAACTCAAAAACAGAAAACATTTTGTTTCAATTTAACTAACCACAATAAACTGCATCTTCAACTATCTGAAATCGATTGGATAAATGAATTATCTGGCTATGGCAATGATTTGGACCAGTGCATTATGAAATTTTATCAACTACTTCACAATTGTTTCTTAGCATGTGTGCCAAAAGTTTTACCACATTCTAATCACGGTCCGCCCTGGAATACAAAATATCTTTCAAGATTAAAAAACAAGAAAAATAAATTGTATAAAAATTTTAAAAAGGATAGATCATTAATAAATTATTCCAAATACTGCTTAGTAAGATCTGAATACACCATCGCCAACCAAAGGGCTTATAACATCTACTTAATTAAGGCAAAAACAAATTCAAGAGTGATCCTAAATCATTCTACAAATTTGTTAATTCTAAACGTCGAGCAGCGGATTATCCTTCTGTTATGAAGCTTGGTAGTCATGAATCCTCAGATAATAAGGTTATAAGTGGCTTGTTTGTGGAATTTTTTCCTTCTACCTACTCATCATCTACATTTAACGCCAATAATCAAAATTATATTCCTGAAGCAAAGGCCTTTGATATATCTTTTATTGATCAACGTACTGTTTCCAAGTATATACAACAATTGAAATCTTCGCATGTAGTTGGTCCGGATGGGGTTCCTAGCAGTATTTTAAAACACCATTTTCAATTATTGAGTACTCCATTAACCTACTTATTCAATAAATCGCTTAAATTGGGCTATTTTCCCTCCTTTTGGAAACAATCATTTATCATTCCACTGTTTAAATCAGGATCTAAAGCTGATATTTCAAATTATAGAGGAATTGCTAAACTCAACATTATACCGAAATTGTTTGAAAAACTCCTATGTGATACACTGTCATTTCAAGCATCGTCTATTTTATCTGCTTCCCAGCATGGATTCTGTAAGTCTCGATTAACAATCACAAATCTTCTTGAATTTACAACTTTGGTAAATGATGGATTTATTGTAGGCAAACAAACTGACGTCATTTATATCGATTTCAGTAAGGCATTTGATAAAGTAAATCATAACTTACTCGTTCATAAGCTTAATCAACTTGGTTTTAGTTCATCTTTATTGAATTGGATTAATTCGTATTTAGTAGACAGAAAACAGTGCGTTAAATTCAGGAATACGCAATCTAACTTTATTGATGTACTGTCAGGCATACCACAGGGCAGTCATCTTGGGCCGCTCCTATTTACTCTTTTTATAAATGATCTCCATTCTGTTATCAAAAATTCAAACACATTATGTATGCAGACGATGTTAAAATATTTTTATCATTTAATAACATTGAAGACAAAGTACTTTTACAAGAGGATATTAACTACTTAACCTCTTGGTGTAGTATTAATTTAATGGAGCTGAATGTTAAAAAATGTAAATATATGTGCTTCACTCGATCATCACCAACCAATGGATTTTACACAATGAATGGTGCCGCTCTTGAACTAGTTAATACCTTTAACGATTTAGGGATAGTTTTCGATTGTAAATTGGACTTCAGAAATCATATTACATCAACTGTTAGCAAAGCTACATGTACCCTGGGATTTATCAAACGATGGGCTAAAGAGTTTTCTGATCCTTATGTTACTAAGCAATTGTTTACCACACTGGTTCGCCCAATTCTTGAATATGGATCTGTAATATGGGACCCTTAATACGCTGTACACTCTGACAAAATTGAATCAGTTCAAAAACAGTTTTTATTATTTTGTCTTCGTGGTTTAGGGAATGGATGGGATCCTAATGAAAAGTTACCACCTTATGAAAAACGCCTAGCACTCATTAAATTACCAACTTTAAAAAGCCGTCGTAAAATGCTAAATGCTGTCTTTCTTCTGAAGCTGTTTAATGGTGTTATCAACTCTTAATTTCTTCTAGAAAAACTTTCCATAAAAGTACCTGTTCGTCCGACTAGATACCATAATTTCTTAAATATAAAATATTACACAGTTAACTACGCGAACTTCGATCCATTTCGTAGAATCTGTAATGATTTTAATAATCTGTATCTTCATATAGATTTTAATAAAAGTATGGAATCCATTAAAAAGGATATAATTTTACAATTAAACACATTTAATTAATAATTTCAATGTTGTCGCTTTTTTAACTTATTTTTTGAATTGAAATCATAATAATAATAATTCTGAATTGAATAAAATGAATTGAAATATAAATGTAAAATTTAATGAATTGAAATATAAAATGTAATAGTCTGTAAGGATTTTCCATAGACTTAAATAAATAAATAAATAAATAAATAAATTATATACGAGCGGAGTAATTTCGACCATATGCTCACAGACCAAAGCGTCTGGTGGGAATCGAACCCACGACCTTCACGCTAATAGTCTAGAACACTACCAACTAGATTACCAGGGCACCCACAAATTTTTTTATATATATTAAAATTAAAATATGAAAATATACCCACCAAACAAGAAATAATTTATAATATGTGTAACGACAAATGAAATCTACATATCAGACCTTTTCAAGCGACCATATATAAAAAATGACTGTTCAAATACACCCGGCTATAGATAGGAACACAAATACGCATTTTTTAAAATAAATAAAATTAATATGACACCAACCCGGTTTTTAGTTATTTAAATTTTTGAAATTTTCGATTTCTGATATATGTATGTATCCCTGTGGTCGTTATCTCTTTCCGATTTTAAAGTAATTTTCGAACACTTTCGTACGTGTCTAAAAACAGATCTGCCACCTCTTTTGCACTTTTGTCTACGTCATTACAAACAAAATTCACGACATTAACAACTGCTCCGTTATTTTCCCATCGCTTCTTAAACCCAACTTTCAAGGAACGCAAAAGGCTTTGAAGACTTTAGAAGAATCGTTGAAAGAATTATTCAAAATCTTACAAAGCAATGTTGACGTTCACTGAAAAAGTGAATAAAATTTTGCAACAGGTACATAAGGTCAATGCTTGCATGCCACATGAATAAGGCAGACAATTATTACATTTAATTCGAAATTATTCAATGATGATTTAAGAATAAAGATTTGATTGATGATAAAAGTAGGTGATAATCTATGATCATACATACATACATAATTGGTCATTACAACCCTTTAGTTGTACGTTAATTTTTATACATGAGTGGCGGCACCTACAGTTTTAAGTCTACTCCGAACGACAGATTTTTGAGAAACTTTTTATGGCATTTTTATTTACTCTCAAAGTTTTTGCCAGAAATCTACTGAGAGGAAATAGACGAAGAAACATTTTTTCATATTTCGGTTAGTTTGAGATGCCTGACCTGGGGTTTGAACCGAGTTCTCACGTCTAATAAGCTAACACACTATCTACTAAACCACGGCGACTTTAAATCTTAATTAATTTGAGAATGTTGACGTATAATACAACAATTGTCGAATTTAAATTGACCTACTCTGACTATGGACTATATAACGTGTATTGAAAATTTTTTCTATAACAATATGTGTCGCCATAGACAAAAAATCACTTAAATACATATATCAGAACGGCTGACTTTCAAAATGTATCAGTTCCACTACGGTATATAAATTATGTAGATATGCTAAGTTACCAAACAAGGCATCAACTATAAATCCGAACCCTGATTGCTTTTTAAGTGCGTTAAAAATACGCATTGACGACGTTTTGAAATAGTATACATTGTAAACATTTTGTACAGCGGCTTTATGAAACACTATACCTTGTTCAAACACAAAGCAGCTAACATTTTGGAAGGCAAACAATCTATCCAACATGCTCCTTTATCTGTAGGCGATTGTTTCGGGGAAGTAAATATGAAAACCAAAAATAACATATTTCAACCGAATTGGGGAGAAAAATAAAATATTATAAAAAAAATTCAAAGGAAAAAATGTTTCAATAAAACATTACCTTTTGCTTTAGGGGTTGATCGAGAATAAAAAGTCTCTTTTCTTTTGTTATATAATTATTACACAAGCCACAATAATAAACGAGTCGTATTTACATACTAAACTTACAACTAAGGTGACCAGCGTAAACAGTGTTTATAATCGATGTCAGTCGGTGTTTCTGGATATGGTACTTTTAGAGCATATCTGTTGTTAAGTATTTTCATTGTTTCTTTATAGGCAATGACTATACTGAATAATAAACAGAAAGGTAAGCTTGGTGAAATATTTGTTTGCTTATATAAAATTAACAGGAGTCTTCTACGGTATGTAAATCCTTGAATTTAATAAAATTATTTTTTTTTAAATTAAGTTTACGTTAATGTTTCGATTTCCTGATGGAATAAGCCAAATATAAAAGGGTCGTCCATAAGAAATGTTTATCATATGTTTTGTTTACTACTTGTTTCGTACACAAGCATTTGTTTGCTTATGTATGAAGTATTTACCTTTTTGGGTTAAAACTTTAGAATTATGAATTAAATCAATAATAAAAGGATTATTTTGGTTTTTTGTTACCTTTTCATCTGACAAAACCCTCAATTTATTTAATAGAATTTTTGTAAATTAACCGTTTAGCATATGGTGTTCAATAGTAAATTGTTTTTTTTTCAGTAGTAAGTGGATTACATTAGAAATTTTGTATTATTTAATAAGTATGCAAATTTTATTTAACGACAACAACAACTGGGATTTAATTTAATCTCAAAGGAAGAAAGATTTAAAAAAAAAATTTCTTTTGATGTGTCTTTACATTTGAAAACCCGAGTACTTTATTATATACTGAGATGCAGTTAATATAGCAACGTAAAAATATACAAGTAGTGATCACTTTACTATCAAATAATGATACCTCCGTTATATCATCAGGAAAGTTTGAGTCAAATCTATCCATACTATGAGTTTGATAGTGAAGCAAGCAACCAACCTTTGCCTAATGGACGATCTGACTGAGCTAAGAAGCGTAACTATTTTCAAGTGAAGATTGGTGTTCCTTAAGAGTGTGCCAGCTCTAGTAAGTTCATATAGCAGAGTTACGCGGAATGCCTATGTGACCAGGAACACATTTCAGCTCCATCAAACCACTAGAAGTGGATGCCAACCTTTTTTTATCAGATTGTCGCTTAGCTGTCAGCTAAGTTTCGTATCGCAAGTTATGCTCACAGTATAGTAGTCAAATAGTTTCTTAAGATTAATAAGATAAATCCATATCCCACTTTATTGCTAATGTTGGAAATAACCGACTAGCCAAACACAGAACAGCTAAAATTCACCCTGCCAGAGGATTAGATTTCCTCGTATGGAATACTTGTATGAAATCTTGTATAGAAATCATGTTAGAACAAAACATTTAAATTAATTTTACCCATTGCCCAGAGATCCTCAGAAACGATGGAGTAGTTACTAAGCGACCTAATGTGCCCGTGTATTAAGAATTTAAGTCGCATTGCGACAAGTGTGGTATATTGGATGACAAATGGCGTAAAAAGAGAGTTCATTATATTACATTACAATGCACTTGTAATATGTATTGCAGATTTCAATTTAATTTAAAATTTTTTTAAAGCTTTTTACAATAGAATTGCTATTCAGGGTAGTCCTCTAGAATACAACTTCATACAGAAGATTGTGTCAGATCAATAGCGAATATTTTTGGTGAATCACACTAGAACCTAAGGACACTAAATCGTGTCCAATTTACCTTTACCAGCTCTTTTAGATTGGTTGGGATTACGAATCAGCCCTTGATGTTTAACCCAGAAGTTCAAACTTACTATGATACCGTTCGTTCTAGGTAGTATTAATTGCATCAACCGAATATAATGTTTAGGCAAAAATTTCTCATGTGGTCTATGGGTTAATATCTGAATATTTGAAAATTTATTTTATATAAACATCATCAACATTTATTCCATCTTGATTAATTCGATTGTGCTAATGATTTAGTAATATTAAAACAAACCAAAGAAAAACGACTTTTTCACACATGATTCTCTCTCTCATTATTTTAAGAACACTGGCCCGTATTTGTGCATACCTAACACAACTTAAAATTTTTTAGAACTTTTATCTGTTTCTTAAACCCCATATGTTTTGTTCATTATTATTATTAAATTCAGGATGTATTATGTTCCTATCGCTAAGTCATCAGCGACTTGATGGAATATGAACCTTTCAACTTTTGTTGCTTGCTCACACAGCAACAGGGTTTTTTATTTTTTTATTTCTTAAGTTTTCACTCACTGTGTACAGGAATTTTTTCTTATTTTGCTTTAATCCTTCCTTTACAAATAATCGCCTAATAAAGACTCAAGTCCTCAGTTACCTCAAAAAATTTAACACATTATGAAGCCTTTATTTAAATCCGAAATCAAATCCTTAATTTAAATTACATTTTTATCACCTTTCCATTTTTATATCAAACTGTTGAACACTAGGATAACGATAACAATTTTTATTACGAGTCGCTTTAGAAAGAACGTATCACAGATATTAGCGGCGGTGTTCTTATCTCTCTTATTCCTTCTTATACTTTGCAGATTTTTTTAAAAACGAAGAACTCAAAAATTTACACCCAGCTACCCTTGGCTGCTACACAATGTTAACCGTTTATAATCCAATCGGTTATAGCATGTAGCCAATCCAATAGAATCTCTGATTTAATTAATCAAAGGTCTTGGAACTCATTTAAAACTTTTTTTGGTTTGGAGGATGGTAGTATTATTAATCTGATTAATTTTTTAACTTTTATATCTACCGAACTGAGGCTTAAGGTGTTCCATTGAGTAGGAAAAACGTTCATGGGAGGCCTTTCGGACCAGTCCGCACCCATTTCTATCATAGATAGTCAGATGTCAACACTTTCAGAGTTTGAAGCGCCATTTGTTGTCATTCACTCGATAGATACGACCTTGATTTCCTTGAGCTTAAATAATTTAGCACACAGCATCTATAATACGTATAGAAATCCATGTAATTCGTAAATATTCGTAATTAACTCCTCACACCTTATTTTCATCCTGTGATGAATTTTGTCATGAAGATGTGCGCCAAATACTTCAGCAGTTTTTGTAATAGTCTACAATGTATCGAGTATCGTTAATTTTAATAATAATAATGACAATAAGAAAATTGTCTTCTTATTATATTTACTTTTATTTTTTTTTTTGCTGTAATAAGTTTTGTTATTGTGTGCGTAAGTTTCCCTATAGTATTCTTATATGTATATTAAAAATATGTATATTAGAATAGAAGACGGCTCTATATTATGGCAAAGTTAATTGCCGAAATTTTTTGATGCATGCAAACAAGGTAAAGTTTCTGATTGTGGTCAACGTGGCGACCACCAGGACGATCCTTGTCTTGCTGTATTCAAGTTGACACGCAGCCTCCTCGTGGCCCCTCCTGGATGGCATTCTAGCACCCGCTAGATGTTAACTAATGCGTGCAGCGAATGTCCAATCCCCTGGACGTTAAATTTGGGTTGTGCGTAGGGCTTGGAACCCACCACGTAAAAACAATTATCCAATGAAAACCAAGACAGAATCCTATAAAAAGATCCCCTCTAAAGTTGACGACCACGGCAAACGAATAAAGGACTATGATTTACGTATTGGCACATGGAACGTCCGCACCCTTTACAGGGTAGGCGCTTCCGCCCAGCTGGCGGATGCCCTCATTAAATGTAGGACTGACATCACTGCCATTCAGGAAATGCGATGGACAGGACAAGGATGCAAAAGGCTTGCATCTTGCGATGTATACTACAGCTGCCATGAAAACAAGCACGAATTTGGATGCGGATTTGTGGTTAATAAGAGACTTCGTCACCTTGTCTCTGGGTTCACACCTGTGAACGAAAGAATAGCCACAATCCGCATCAAGGCAAAATTTTACAACATCAGCCTAATATGTGCTCACGCCCCGACGGAAGAAAAGGACGATGTGGTTAAGGATGCCTTCTATGCTAAACTCGAGGACGTATACGATAAGTGCCCGGCCCATGACGCCAAAATCGTCCTCGGGGATTTTAATGCAAAGGTCGGGCGGGAAGGTATCTTTGGCCCCACTGTCGGACAGTTCAGCCTCCACGCAAACACTACCTCCAATGGTATGAGGCTGATCGATTTCGCCGCGGCGCGTAACATGGTAGTATGTAGCACTAAGTTTCAACATCTCGACATTCACAAGGCCACATGGATGTCCCCTGATCGGTCAACATCTAACCAGATCGATCATATTGTGATAGACGGAAGGCACGTATCCAGTGTACTAGATGTGCGCACATTCAGAGGTCCAAATATCGACTCGGACCACTACCTTGTCGCAGCCAAGTTTCGATTGCGCATTAGCGCTTCGAGGTCTGCGCACTCTAGTGCATTGCGAAAGCTGGACGTTAAGAAGCTGCGATCACAAAGGACAGCTGAGGCGTTCTCCGCTCAACTCTCGGATAAGCTCCGTCGTTCCCCATCTAATCTCAACGACATTGGCGGACTGTGGGCCAACATCTCCCACTCCTTGCGCACTACTGCGGAAACAGTCCTTGGTTTCGAACGCCCACCCCAACGAAATCAATGGTACGATGAGGAGTGTCGCGAGGCAACTGCAGCGAAAAACGCCGCATACAAGAAAACCTTGCAGTCTGCCGCTACGCGAGCCATTGTCGAGAACTATAGAGAGAAGAGAAGGGATGAGAGACGCCTTTTCAGACGCAAGAAGAGGGAGCAGGAAAGGCGTGAGCGTGAGGAAGTCGAGATGTATAGATGTAGGAATGACGCTCGAAAATTCTATCAAAAGGTTAAGCGTCTAACCGAGGGTTATAAACCCGGAGCGTCTTCCTGCAAGGACGAAAATGGAAACTTAGTATCAGATCCGCAGGGAGTACTGAGGTTATGGAGGAAACACTTCTCTACTCTGCTACAAGGCGATGACGACACCAATACCGCCTTTAGAGATGATGTTCCGAACCCGATCGATGACGACGGCGTGGAGTTTCCGCCGCCTAGCCATGAAGAGGTCAAAGTCGCGATTACGCGCCTTAAAAACAATAAAGCGGCAGGTCCTGATGGCCTCCCCGCTGAATTGTTTAAGACCGGATGTAATGAGTTGGTAGGGCGCATGCACAAGCTTATTTACAAAATATGGCTAGAGGAAAGTATGCCCAACGATTGGAACCTCAGTGTCCTCTGTCCTGTCCTGAAAAAGGGAGACCCTACTATATGCGCCAACTATAGGGGTATAAGCCTTCTCCCTATCGCATATAAGGTTCTTACAGGCGTATTGTGTGAACGACTGAAGCCACTCGTCAAAACACTGATTGGACCTTATCAGTGCGGCCTGGCAAGTCCACCATCGACCAGATCTTCACACTACGCCAAATCCTGGAAAAGACCCACGAGAAACAAGTCGACACACACCATCTTTTTGTCGACTATAAGGCTGCCTTTGATAGCCCCATAAGGGATCGTGTTTTTGCCGCAATGTCTGAGCTCGGTATACCTGCGAAGCTGATAAGGCTTTGCAGAATGACGTTGAGCAATTCCTGTAGCTTCGTCAAGGTAGGAATGGACCTCTCCGAGCCTTTTGATACCGTGTAGCACGACCCTACTGCCGTTTATGCCAACACAATGTTCTGTATAAGCTAATGATCATTAACAGCACAACATGTATAAACAAATGAATATCAAATAACATAAGCGAGTGTGTCATTAACATAATTCTGGGCATTGACTCTCGCTGCTTTTGACGCGTGCTCAAGTCATCAATACATTATGTGCATGTTGTTGTTGTTGTGTATTCTCCGCTGGCTAGCGTGGGAATTATGCTTTGTTTGCATTACTGGTGTTGGGCTGAAGGCTTGGATCGTGTTGCATACACACAAACACATGTATTATTAATTGATAGAATATAGGTCACTAGAACATTTAAGCAAACATATGTAATAAGTATAGAACTATATAGAATTAAGGGAGTTGATTCGAAATTGTCGGATCAGCTAAAAAACTGTATAAAAGAGGAAATAATTCCCATATCAAAATCAATTGGATTGAATACAATAAAGAGAACAGAGCTCTTCAATTGAGCTCTTTAAAAACCTAAAAACTTTTTAAAATCTTTACCGTCAATCCTACATGGCGATCCTGCCATAATCTTGGAGTGCTGTAAAATTAAAACGCACACAAGATTTAAGGCAAAAAAAAAAAAAAAAAGGAGTGCAATACAAATTGCACCAAAATATTTTTCTGGAAGTGCATAAAATATCTTTGCACCCAGGAGGAGAAATTTGTCCTGGCGGATCAGCCAAAACGGTCCGCCAGTAGCGAGAAGGAAGATACTGTCCAGCCTAGAGACAGTGAACTACTCCCATGGCCGAAGGACCTAGGCCAATCACCATAAGAGGAGTATAGAAGGAAGACATTATGGCAATAACATTAATTATGCCAACAATATGAATTACCATCATTGTCGCCGCCAGCTCACTCCAACATGTCTTCGGCATCGCAACAGCAAATGCCAACGCCAACAAATCCTCAAAACAACTAAACAACTAAAACAAGGGTAAAAAAAAATCAAAATCAAAATAGTTTAGCTTACAAAAAGTGGGGCGTTCAGCCGCCTCACAGGCCGGAAAGCGTTAACCGCTCTTGGCAAACCTTTTTTTTTAAATACAAATATTTTAATTATATGTTATAACGAAAATAAGAATTAATTATGTACGAATTTTTTTTTTTAAATAAAATAATTGTAATTGTCTTATGGTTTTATTAGAAAACTAAAAATTTTATTGTTATTGTTAAAAAAAAAAAAAAAGAAAAAACAATTCTGTTTAAAGTAAGAAAAATTAAGAATATGAATAGAAGAAAAATAAAATCAAAAAATCCAATTCAGGATACATTGAATGAATTGGAGGACAATAAGAAAAACGTTCTAGAGTTGACATTTGAACAGCATAGGCAAGCAATAGAGTTAACTTGGAAATTTTTAGGAAAACTAGAACCTCCTACTGACGAAGACGTAGCTTATAGCATTAGAGAGGGACCAGAAAGGGAAACAGTAGCCATGCTGAGAAGACTAGACGAACTTATAAAAAGAAATTAAATTAAAAAAAGAAGAGTAAGAAAAGGAACAAAATGTGCAAAACACAAACTAAATTGGACAGGCCAACAGCCAATGTAATAAATGAAGTTGAGATACTTCAAGACAAAATAAATTTAAATAGAATTGAAATCTGCTTAATAATAATAACTGTTTTAATAGGATTAAATTTTCTGCTTCGAATTTATACTTTGCATAATAAAAGATTAAATAAGAAATACTTGAGTAAAGCCAATGACTTAGACAAAATATAGAAATACTGTTTTAATGGACTGGAAAGACATTTTACAAAAATTAAGACTAATAAAAGAAGACTTCGACAGCTCATATAAGTGCTTAAACCTAGAAAGAAGTACAAAAGACGAAACTGTTGCCAAACATATAAAAATTTTGTTGGACAAATTTGAACGCATTAGAATAATATTAAACGTAAATTATAATAGACTCACTACTCCTCAAAAAGCAGCAGCTAAGAGTTTTTTCTTAGACATAAGAGGTAGAATAATAAATGTATTGACTAAAAAGGGTCTGGATATAAAAATACCAAATACACTTCACGAGGAAGTAATATATAAATTAGAAAAAGTAACCCCAGGAACAGGAGAAATCATAATAGAATTGTTTGATAAAGAAAAGAATTCAGATACACTTGCAAACACGACGCAAACAGTGGTAGAATTTTTAAACACTGCTTCAAAGCTCATTCCAGATTTTGACGGAAAATCTGAAAATTTGCGTTCCTTTCTTGACTCTTTGTCGTTGGTGGACTCAATAAAGGGCGCTCACGAATCCGTCGCGGTATCCCTTATTAAAACCAAATTGAAGGGAAATACCAGAAATTTACTGGCTAATGAGACAACAATTGCTGAAATCATAAATAAACTAAATACCTCTGTGAAAGGTGAATCCGTCGAGGTATTATCAGCAAAAATAATGAATATAAAACAGGGAGGTAAAACTGCAAATACTTACTGCAGTGAAATTGAGAATTTAACAAAATCCTTAGAAAATGCTTATATATCGGATGGTTTAACATCCGAAATAGCAAGCAAATACTCCCTACAGGTCGCAGTAAAAGCCTTAACCAAGAACTGTTCAATTGATAAAGTAAAACTTATCATGGAAGCAGGGCAATTTAACAGCATGAATGAGGCTGTCAGTAAATTTGTAAACAGTTGCACTGAAGCAACTGGGCAACAAAATGCCATACTGCATTTTAGAAGCAGATATAATCAAAACAACTACCACAGAAGTAAGACAAAATTTCGTAAAAACTTTAATCAACAAAGACAAAATAATAATAATAATTTCAACAATAAACCCCAACAAAGACCAAGTAATGGCTTTGGTAATAGAAACCAACGTGGAAATAGAAACTACGTTAGGACGACGGGATATAATGACTCGGAAAACTCCGAAACCCCACTAAGATAAATTTATTGCAGAACAGAATATACAACTTAAACCTCAACTTAAGCTTTTTCATAAACGTAGGAATTGATAACACTAAAAACATGATAACACTGCTAGTTGATACAGGAGCAGACATTTTTGTCATAAAAACAAAATTTTTTTCATTACATCAAATAAGTAGAAATAGAACAACATCTATAAGTCGAATAGGACAGGGACAAATCAAATCAATGGGAGGAGTGTTCTTTGACATAAGATATAATAATTTCTTAATACCACATTACTTTCAAGTGGTACAGAACAATTTTCCCATACCCTGTGATGGAATCATTGGTATGGATTTTTTAAAGAAATATAACTGTGTATTGGATTTTAATGAGGAAGATGATCACCTCGTTTTACGTCCATCTAATTTATCACATACAATAGAGATACCAATTACGAATAATTATAATGTAATAACATTGCCACCGAGATCAGAAGTGATTCGGCAAATTAAATTCTTAAATCGTAATAATGACATATTCATACCAAATCAGGAAATAGCACCAGGCGTTTTTGTACCAAATATCATAGTAAATTCAAACAGAGCATTTATTCGTTTCTTAAACACTAATGACAACATTGTAACAATTAAAAACAATAACATAAAAACAGAAAATCTGATCGATTATGAGATAATAACACAAAATCTAAACAACAATAAGCACAGAGAATCAACAATTATGAATATTTTAAAGAAAAACTTTCCTAAACAATTCCATTCCACTTTAACAAAACTTTGTACTGAGTACAGTGATATTTTCGCTTTAGAGACAGAACCAATAACCACTAATAATTTTTATGAGCAAAAGTTGAGGGTTAAGGATAAACAACCGGTATACATTAAAAACTATCGTATACCACAATCACATAAGGAAGAGATAGACAAACAGGTTAAAAAACTAGTGGATGATAATATAATCGAACCATCATTTTCAGAATATAATAGCCCAATTCTATTGGTGCCAAAGAAATCGCTTCCGGGTTCGGATAAAAAGAGATGGCGACTTGTTATAGACTATAGGCAAATAAATAAAAAATTAATATCAGATAAGTTCCCATTGCCTAGAATAGATGATATTTTAGACCAACTTGGCAGAGCAAAATATTTTTCCTGCTTGGATTTAATGTCCGGTTTTCATCAGATCGGATTGGAGAAGAACTCCAGAGATTTAACATCGTTTTCCACAAACAATGGTTCTTATAGATTCACTAGACTTCCCTACGGTTTGAAAATAGCGCCGAATTCTTTTCAGAGAATGATGACGCTTGCTTTTAGCGGCTTGAAGCCAGATCAGGCATTCCTGTACATGGATGACCTGGTCGTATTGGGATGTTCCGAAAAACATATGCTTTCCAATTTGAAAGATGTCTTCGGTCTGTGTCGCAAATTCAATCTGAAGCTACACCCTGAAAAATGTTCATTCTTTATGCGAGAGGTAACCTATCTTGGTCATAAGTGTACTGATGAGGGAATACTTCCAGACGACAGCAAGTATTCGGTGATCAAAAACTACCCGACGCCTTCTGACGCGGATAGTGCCAAAAGATTTATTGCCTTTTGTAATTACTACCGAAGGTTTATAAAAAATTTCTCTGAGTATTCCCGACACCTTACACGATTGTCCAGAAAGGGTGTGCCATTCGAATGGACAAATGATTGCGAATTAGCGTTTAGATACTTAAAGAAAGCATTAATGAGTCCAACATTGCTTCAGTATCCTGATTTCACCAAGGAATTTTGCATAACAACAGACGCAAGTAAACATGCATGCGGTGCTGTTTTGACTCAAGAACATGAGGGTAAGCACCTACCGGTTGCTTATGCTTCAAAGACGTTTACCAAGGGAGAAAGTAATATGTCTACCATTGAGCAGGAATTAACTGCCATACACTGGGCTATAACACACTTCAGGCCATACATATACGGAAGGCATTTTTTGATCCGAACCGACCATCGACCACTTTCATACCTGTTTTCGATGAAAAATCCCAGTTCCAAATTAACAAGAATGAGACTGGATCTGGAGGAATATGATTTTACAGTTGAGTATCTTAGGGGAAAGGATAACTATGTCGCGGATGCATTATCGCGAATTACAATTGATGACTTTAAAAACATAAATAAAAAGGTATCGTGCGTATTAAGAGTCTCGACAAGATCGATGACTAAACAAAAAACCAGTAGTGAAATAAATAATCAGCATAAAAAAGATAAAATAGAGAAGCCCAAAATTTATATACCAATTAAGAATAGTGACGTCAGAAAGTTTTATAAATTAAAGATTTTTCCTAACAAATGCTACATAAAGAAAGGAAAATCAATATTAGCTAGCATAAAAATAAATGATACGTTTACTTCAGAGAGATTTGACTTAGGACAATTTTTCTCTAGGCTTGAAAAAGTGGCCGGTAAACTAAATATCAATAAATTACAAGTAGCACCTAGTGAGAAGATTTTCGAATTTATCTCAATAAATGATTTTAAAGATACGGGCAATAAAATATTGAAGAAGATTGGAATAGCGCTATTGAACGAAGTAACTGTAATTGAAAAGAAGAATGCCAAGGCAATTCTTGATATTTTGCTGAAATATCATGATGATCCCATTGAAGGAGGTCATTGCGGGATATACAGAACCGCTGAAAAGATAAAAAGATATTACTACTGGAAAAATATGACAAAAGACATAGCTAAATACGTTAAAGCATGTCACAAATGTCAATTAGCAAAAACAAATAAACACATTAAATGTCCGATGATTATCACAGAGACACCCAGTAAACCATTTGATACGGTCTATGTGGACACAATCGGGCCATTTCCAAAATCACTTCATGGAAATGAATACGCAGTCACGCTAGTATGTGACCTAACAAAATATTTAGTAACGATACCAATACCAAATAAATCGGCAAAAACTGTCGCAAAAGCGATATTTGAGAACTTTGTACTTACCTATGGTCCGATGAAGACGTTCATTTCGGACATGGGTACAGATTACAAAAATTCTATACTGACTGAACTTTGCAACTTATTCAAGATTGAAAAGCTAACATCAACAGCACATCATCACCAGACTTTAGGTACGATAGAAAGAAGTCATAGAACTTTTAATGAATACGTACGCTCATATATATCAGTAGATAAAGACGACTGGGATGAATGGCTTAAGTATTTTACATATTGTTTTAATGCACAATTACTGTCCTTTTGAGTTGATCTTCAGTAAAATACCAAATAGTTTTAAAGATTTTGGTGAAATAGATAGAGTTGCACCACTATACAATGTGGATAACTATGCCAAAGAGGCAAAATTTAGATTAGAAATAGCACTTAAGAGAGCAAAACAATTATTAGATGTAAATAAAATTAAGCAGAAAATCAATTACGATAAGGATATATTAGACTACAATTTTAAAATAGGTGACTTAGTTTTACTCAAAAATGACAATGGACATAAGCTAGAACAATCTTATAAAGGTCCGTATAAAATTAAGAAATTAGATTTAAAAAATAATGTAACCATAGTAGATAAGATAACTAATAAGGAACAAATAGTACATAAGAATAGACTTAAGCTATACAATAAAAATATCTAACTAAATAACTGAGCGCTCAAGAAATAATAATAATAATAATAAAAAATATATATGTATATTTATAAGTAAAGAGCATAGTAGGCTCGAAAAAAATTTTAATTAAGAAATTTAAAGATAGTAATAAATTTAGTTTAAGAATTATTGTAAAAGAATGTCCATAGAACTCTCAGTTATATGAACATTCTTCCGAAAAAGGGAGGTGTAGCACGACCCTACTGGCGTTTATGCCAACACAATGTTCTGTATAAGCTAATGATCATTAACAGCACAACATGTATAAACAAATGAATATCAAATAACATAAGCGAGTGTGTCATTAACATAATTCTGGGCATTGACTCTCGCTGCTTTTGACGCGTGCTCAAGTCATCAATACATTATGTGCATGTTGTTGTTGTTGTGTATTCTCCGCTGGCTAGCGTGGGAATTATGCTTTGTTTGCATTACTGGTGTTGGGCTGAAGGCTTGGATCGTGTTGCATACACACAAACACATGTATTATTAATTGATAGAATATAGGTCACTAGAACATTTAAGCAAACATATGTAATAAGTATAGAACTATATAGAATTAAGGGAGTTGATTCGAAATTGTCGGATCAGCTAAAAAACTGTATAAAAGAGGAAATAATTCCCATATCAAAATCAATTGGATTGAATACAATAAAGAGAACAGAGCTCTTCAATTGAGCTCTTTAAAAACCTAAAAACTTTTTAAAATCTTTAACGTCAATCCTACAACCGTGCGAGGTTTCAGACAAGGCGACCCCTTATCATGCGACCTCTTCAACTTCGTCATGGAGAGTGTTCTGCGAAAGGCAGGAGTGCATCGCAGTGGCACTATTTTTCAAAAAAGTGTCCAGTTGCTTGCGTACGCTGACGACATTGACATCATAGGGCGTACGAAGCGAGATGTTACTGCTGCCTTTAGTGCTATTGAACGCGAGTCTACCAAGATGGGTTTGGCAGTAAATGAGGGCAAAACAAAGTATATGTTATCGACGAGTCGAGACGCGCGGCGTATTGATTCTCAGATTACGGCCGATAACTATACTTTTGATACGGTCAATGAATTCATCTATTTTGGCTCCGCCGTTACCACCAGAAATGATGTCAGTCTGGAGATCAAGCGCAGGATCACTCTTGCCAACAGGTGCTACTATGGTCTCAATAGGCAATTGAGTAGCAGAGACCTCTCTCGTACGACAAAACTAACACTCTACCAGACACTCATCCTACCCGTGCTTCTTTATGGCGCAGAGGCATGGACCCTATTAAGTACAGATGCAGCGGCCTTGAGAGTGTTCGAGAGAAAAGTACTGCGCAAGATCTTCGGTCCAGTGCGAGTTGGCGATGATTTCCGTATCCGATACAACAGTGAGCTGTATGAGCTCCTCAACGACATGGACGTTGTACAGCGTATTAATATCCAGCGGCTGCGCTGGCTCGGCCATGTCGTTCGAATGGAGGAGGATGCGCCGGCAAGACGGGTATTTGATGCGGGAATCTGCGGAAGTCGGCGAAGAGGACGACCTTGCATCCGTTGGAAGGACCAAATCGAGGAAGCCCTGTCATCGATTGGTGTGACCAACTGGCGTAGGCGCGCACGAAGCAGAGGCGCCTGGAAGGATGTGTTGCGGCAGGCCGAAATCCGATAAACGGGTTGTTATGGCCAATTAAGTAAGTAAATTTTCTGAGAAATAAAGTAAACTCTAGATTTGAAGTCAGAAGTATTTTTATTTTTATTTACAAATTTCTTCAGCTTATATACTATTTCTTATTCTACGTTTCTTACAATAATTTCAAACTATTTCCCCTACTTATTTTTATTGTATGTTTTCTGTTTTCTTTTCCCCTTAATCCATTATTTGTTAATAGTTTAGTGACCTACAATAATATTAATAGTGGCACATATTAATCAACACAAGCCACTTGAAATTACATACTCACCATATTACGATTATATTTCTGTGAAGTCACTTTGCATTTGTTTTTTTATTTTTGTTTATTTTAGTTATTTAATTAATTTTATGTATGGGTGAATGTATACATTACAAATATACTCATAAGTACTCATGAGTATGATTGAGTCAACAGTATTGGAATTCGACTACTCTGATTTATTCATACTCACTACAACATTGATTTATAAATACAGGTTGCAGTGAGTATGAGTACAATATTGACATCAAACTCATAATATTCGAAATATGTTTAATTCATACGCCTACTCATTCAGATTCATAAATTTAGAGAAATACTTATAATACTAATAAATGATTCGAGTGATTCGAATCATTCATTAAAACTTACAATCTTAGTAGTTGTTGCATTTACAAAAAAAGTAGAAATAAAACGACAAAGACAGCAAGCAAAGCAAACAGACTACCTTCTAGTGAGTATTGTAGTGTTCGTAAGCAAATCATACTTATTTTGTGATTCTTATAAATGTTGAGCAAAGGATGAGTACGATGAGTACTTCAAACTTTGAATATGAGTAGTATGAGTGTGACATTAAAATAATTATGAACGCGCATATATATATCAGAAATAATGAGTATGATTTGATTCTACTCATCTTTTTGAATACTCATTGCTGATCTCTGATTCCAACCAAAAGACTCCGTAGTAATGGGTGGTAGAAGTCGCCGTAGTTTAGTAGATCGTATTTTGGCTTATTAGACGTGAGGCATCGATTCAAACCCCAAGTCAGGCATCTCCAACTAAACGAAATATGAAAGAATATTTCTTCGGCAACTTCCTCTCAGCATATTTCTGGCAAAAACTCTGAGAGTAAATAAAATTGCCATGAAAAGTTTCTCAAAAATCTGTAGTTCGTAATCGACTTTAAACTGTAGATCCTGCCACTCATGTGTAAAATTAACACACACAATGTAAGTGGTGTGAGAAACTAGGTCTTAATCCTGACTAAAGGATAATGTAATGGTAGGGTCAGTATTAATGAGTCAGATGCTCTTGATGTAATGGACATGCAAATTCAATGTGATGTTCGTTGGAACCAGCACTTTTTCAAGTGCCAAAGGAAGCGTTAAAGTGCTTATGTTTCTAAGATGGTGAAATACTTCACTTCATCTGATCTCCGTACTATTTATACCACTTATGTTCGACCGAGAATGGAATGCAACTATCATGTATCCGAACGCTTACAGGTGAGGACGAAGGTGCTCACTAATGACGGTAGGATATTCAACTGTATGAATTGACTGTTGCATCGTCACAATGTGGCTTGTGTTTCACCGTTCTACATCTACTACAACGGATTTTACTGTAGCGATATAAAGGGACTTGTTTCCGAAAATCGTGTTTTCTTACGTTGCACCCGTCTTTCTCGAAGGGCACATTGGTTTGTGGGCGATTGGCCAGTGGATCGCACACTACTTTCGTTTTTATTCGGACTATCCGTGTGTGGAACTCTGTACCTGCAAACGTTTTTCCGCTTCATATAACATAAAAAAGATTCAAATCTAAATCTTTTTGGGTTTAAGATTTTAATTTGGTTTTTATTTGTTTAGATGAAGTATACAAACAGTGTGAAGTATAAAAAAATTGAAATTGAAATAATTTGTGTATTTAAGGCCTGAAATATAATGTTTTCAACATTTGTGGATGACGTACATAATTGGTATTACAACCCTTTAGTCAGGATTACGACCTAGTTTGTCACACTCCTCATGTTATGTGTGTTAATTTTATACATGAATGGCGGGACCTACAGTTTTTAGTCGACTCCGAACGACAGATATTTGAGAAACTTTTCATGGCAATTTTATTTACTCTCAGAGTTTTTGCCAGAAATCTGCTGAGAGGTAAACGCCTAAGAAATATTTTTTCACATTTCGTTTCGATGTCTAATATAATTGTTTTTTTTTTACATTAACATATTGTAATAAATAAAGCATAAATATATATGTCGAATGCATAATTATTAAAAGCAAAAATTTATGTATTTATTTTTTTTTTTTTAAATAAACTTCCACCATCAAACCTAATAATATAATGGTTTTTATTTCATTTAGTTTTCTATTTCCATTTAAGTACAAAGTACGTGTCCAAAAAGAATACTTTGTAGGATAAATATCAAAAAAAGGAAAAAATAATAAAACTGAATTGAATTCTAATAAAAATATTATTAACTAACAATTTTGAATTACATATGTATTGAAACGAAAAATACTTTATTCCTGCTGTATACCCACAGACACCTTTTTTTTTGTTTTTGTCCATTATTTTTTGTCCATTAATTTTTGTTTGTCTATCCATAAATATGATTTTTTTATTAAGGATTACACTCTTAATCTAACTCAATATCAGTGTACCTTCGTGTTTCATCACCATTTTCAACCTAACCTCATAATGTCGAGATTTCTGAGAAGAAAGTAAAACAATTTTTTTTTTTGTTTTTCTTTACAGTATTTTTTTTAAGAGTTTTTATTCTGTATCGCATTTGTTACATTTTAGCAAAGACGTGATTCTTTGCCTTAGGCTTTTGGGAACAAGTCCCAATAATCTGGACGTTACTTCGTCTCTAAACTCCATAAGTTAATACTGAAATGTTCTATCAAAGTGATTCGATAATTTCGAAATAAGACTTTGGAAGCTAATAGATCTTTTTAGTAACTGCTTTATATCATATCATATTTCGAAAATTAAAAAAGTTCTTTTCGGATGTTGGAAATCCACCTAAAATTAAGCCGTTTCCATTGTAAATTTGGAAGAATATCCCTAGAAATTTTCGCTTTGTGTTCTTCTGCAACTACTTGTTTGTTTGGCTAGTAAGTGCACGAACAAAATAAAAATCAACAAAAATTTCAATGTCTTAATATCATATTTAAATTCTCATCAAACGTGTTGCAAATGCAGAAACAGTTTTCACAATGAAAACTTTTCGAACACGTACAGATTTCATGCCCCATTAAAAATGAATGTCATCGTTACCAAACCCATACTAGTTTTCTTTTTCTTTGGTTTGTTATGATAAAACAATATCCACATCACGTTCTAGTATCTGATCTTTTTTATTTCTAATTTTGTGAAAGATATAAAAGGATTTAATTACTGAGGAGTATAACACTCAGTAGCAAGTAAATGAAAATATTTTTGTTCACAAATAAAGCAGATTGCTAGACAATGAGGTGAATATGTAAATTTAACTTTATTTCAATGTTTTAAAATGTTATTAAATATTTTGTGCTTTTCAAACTATTTTCAAATTAAATACAAAATTTTTTTAAATTAAAATTACAACCGTACCCTAAGGGATCAAAGTTAGCTGTGTTGTTTGTTGCGATCGGTTGATAATTTAACATAATCTATAAGCGAAACTATATTAAAATACAGTTGAACTTTTTTAAATTAAATTAAATATACTAAATATTTTATATACACACCAGAGATCAGTAATAAATCGTTTTTTCACCACTCATAAGTACTCATGAAATTTTGAGTATGAGTGAGTCAACAGTATTGAAATTCAACTACTCTGATTCATTCGTACTCACTACAACGTTGATTTAAAAGTACAGGTTTCAATGAGTATGAGTACAATGTTGACATCAAACTCATTACCATTCGAAATATGTTTGATTCATGCGCCTACTCATTCAGATTCATAAATTTTGAAAAGTACTTATATACTCATAAATGATTCGAGTGATTCGAATCATTCATCAAAATTTACAGTCTTAGTTGTTGTTTCATTTACAAAAAAAAAGAAGAAACAAAAAGACAAAGACAGCAAGCAAAGCAAACACACAACCTTCTAGTGAATATTGTAGTGTTCGTACGCGGATAATACTTATTTTGTGATCCTTCTAAATGTTGAGTCATTACAATGCGTATTGTTAGGTATGAGTACGATGAATAATTCAAACTTTGAATATGAGTAGTATGAGTACGATATTAAAATAAGCAGGAATGCGTATAAGTATCTGAAATTATGAGTATCATTCGAATCTACTCATCTTTTTGAATACTCATTGCTGATCTGTGATACATACATACGCATGTTTTTGCATTTTTTTTTATTGATTTTGTTTTATTAATTTTGCACAGAAAAGACACGTTATTGTTATCGTCGTAATTTGGCTGTTTCTCTATTAACTCCACTTAATTTTAGATTTCGGATTGTAATATTCTTTAGTCCTGAACACCAGGTAATTTAACTTTCCAATTGCTTTTTAGAGTACACCTCAATAATTCTGTAAATCAAAAGATAATATCTTCTTTGTTGTAGTCTGCTTAGTAAAACAAGTTGGCGTCTTTGAATCCTATAGGCTTGACTGAACGATCATAACTGGTTTTCAATTTATCACTGATTCAGGAACAAATGTAGATGTGTACTTTGTTCTGGCGTTTCCCTTTCTCCTCATAGTTAAACTTGCACTTTTTATTAAAACTCTCATTCTACTACTGACGACTCACGAATCATTAATTAAAGACAGCATCGTTCTTTGTTCTATTTATACCGCCTTATTTCAAGTCTGGCAACTTCACGACCTTTCGATATAGAGTTATTGTTGTATTTCTAATCTTTATTTTGTTCTTGTGAATGTACGATTCTCATGTTGTTGTTTGTGTAGTCCTGGTGTCATATAATTTACGTTTTTTTTATTGTTTATCTTCCAATTCCATATTGAGCTCAATCCTTTACGATTTATTTGTGTAGTATTTTCATCAATTACAGTAACTTTAAAGATCAGTTCATAATAATTGAGTTTGGAATTTTAACTCTAAACTCTATTGGGTCAGTATAGAAGCAAAATATGATAAAAGTCGTATTTCTTGGAGTTTATGGATACTAGAACAATCAATAATTAAAAATTAATTTAAAGTCACCCTCATCTAGCAGTTAGAAGCACACTATTTGTTTTGCTAGAGTTACAGCTATCAACTGAGGGTCAACTCATGTGTGAGAAAACCCTTCTGTGTTAATAAACAAATTAATTAGAAGTTTGCCTTCTACTCCATCAATATGTCTTACTAAACTGTCACTCTCCCTATGTTTCCTTCTGAATGTCAGGACTATTGTTGTGAAATTTTTTTCTAATTTTTTTTTTTTGTCATTGAGTTACATTGTTGCTCTTTTGCAAAGAAACATGGGCGTGTAATATTAAAAAAAAATAAACAAACATTTTATTTCATGTTCATGAATGTACATATGTATGTATGTTTGCCACACTGGAGGCATAATACGTGGGGAACAGTTTGATACAATCAGATATGCTACTCTATTTGCAAATATGATAATTAAGGAGTGGCCATAACCAATTTCGAACGAATTCGAGGTACAGGGTAATAAAGCAGTTTCGATTGGAAATATTCTCAATCTTAGGTATTCCAATATTAAGTATTGGAGATTTCATTATATTTCTTATTTGGTTGGTTTCTCTCAGTACAAGTGTACATATTACTACAGTCTATCCATTTTAAGGGAATAGACGTACAATGTCAAAAAATCTTTAGATATTGGTAGCAATACACCTATGAAGTCTTTACAAAGTAAAAATCAGTGAATTTATGAAACAAACCAGAAAGAATTTTCTATATTAATTTTACTTAACGATGAAGAAAATACAGGCAACAAGCAAAATTGGCACATACATATGTATGTATGTAGCTCGAAGAACCCAGAAGCGGTTGTAGAATAGATATGGTATTGTTTAAAGCACAATATGGTCTAAAGGAATAAAGGTCGTATTTTTTTCGAAAAAAACATGGATGAAAATTACTGCCATTTCAGATGACTGTGCGGGTGTAATATTCAAGTTCTTTAGCCTCTAGTTGAAGATTATGAACTGGACGGCAGTGGGATGACGGTGCCACTAATTTCACAAAAATGCATGAGAAAGTAATTTCACATTTTGACGATATTAACAAAGATTAAGCCATTCTACACCGTTAGACTATGTTGGACTACGTCAAAGAATTTGGATCTTTTGAACATCATTATAGCCGAGATATCGCCAGAAAAGTTCACGTATGTCGTTGAGAACTATCTCAGAAAGATCGACTGCTGCAACAAATCCGAAGGTGGTCATTTAAATAACGTTGTGTTTCGTGTACAAGGGCGTGGTTGAGGAAACATAATGAAATAAAAGTTTTACCGAAATCTTAGCTTTAAGTTGGTCTCATTTAAGTTAATTTCGAAAACAAATCGAATGGATAACCGATTAAAAATACTGAACCGATTATAAAATTAATAGTGTTTGTAAATTAGCAAGGATTTCTAATGTATTTGTTACTGTGTCTATGGCTCGGTTTGTAAAATACTATGCTGATATTTTTTATTTCAAAACATTTTTATCTTTTGACTGACATACATATTTACGCATCCGTAATATTCCTTGTGAAGTCATCGTAACCTAGTAGGTAGTGTGTTGGATTATTAGACATGAAGGCTTGGACAAATCCCAGCTCAGACATCTCCAACGACAGGAAATATGAAAAGATATTTCTTCGGTGACTTCATCTCACCAAATTTCTGGCAAAAACTCTGAGAATGAATACAATTGCCAATTAGTCTCCCCAATCTTTGTACACGAGCACACACAACATAAGCGGTATGAGGAGCTAGGTCGTAATTTTGACGAAAGGTTTGTAATGACAAATTATGTTGGGTTATTTGGGGACAAGTTAGAGTATTTAATGTTATGCCCTTACACGACATGTTTTTCACACCGTAAATATAATCTTTTGCTTTATTAAACAGCTGCATGTCATGCCTTTAAAACATTGATTGTGTCCAAATTTCTATTAGAGCCTGCTGTAATTTTGTATGTATATTCAGAGGTCAGCAATGAGTATTCAAAACGTTGAGTAGATTCGAATCATACTTATAATTTCTGATACTTATACGCATTCATACTTATTTTAATGTTATACTCTTACTACTCTTATTCAAAATTTGAAATACTCATGGTACTCATACTTAACAATACGCATGATGTTATTTATTTCGACTCTCCATGATTCATTGTATACACGAATCACAAAATAAGTATGATTCGCGTACGAACACTACATACTCACAAGAAGGTTGTGTGTTTGCACTGCTTGCTGTCTTTGTCTTTTTTGTTTATGTGTCTTTCTTCTCTCTTTGTAAATGCAACAACAACTAAGACTGTAAAATTTGATGAATGATTCAAGTCACTCGAATCATTTATGAGTATTATAAGTATTTTTCTAAATTTATGAATCTGAATGAGTAGGCGTATGAATCAAACATACAGTGCTTGACAAAACAACGGAAACTTTTTCAAAAATGTACTTAATCGGACGAAAATTTAACATGTTTTTTAAAAATCGGCAAAACATTTGTGGAGTTTATTAATATGCACTGTTTCTGTATATTAAAATTATGTATAAAAATGAATTATATAATTCAAAAATTAAAAAAGTTTCCAAAGTTTCCAATGTTTTGTCAACATCAAATATGTGAATAGAATTATTTTTTTTTTTAATTACTGAATTATGTAGTCTTTTTATATATTTTTTAAAATACAGAAATGTTAATAACAGTGCATATTAATAAAAGGCATTAATATTTTGCCGATTTCTTAAAAAGATTTTTAAATTTTCGTCCGATTGTAACACATAAATAAATTTTTGAAAAAATTTTCATTGTTTTGTCATGCACTGTATATCGAATGGTATGAGTTTGATGTCAACGTTTTACGCATGCTCATGGCAACCTGCACTTATAAATCAATGTTGTTCTGAGTACGAATGAATCAGAGTAGTTGGATTTCAATACTGTTGACTCACTCATACTCAAAATTTCATGAGTATTTACTGAGTACTGAGTAGCGAAAAAGCGATTCATTGCTGATCTCCGAATGTATATCATATGATGTCAAATGTCTTTGCAGTGTACAGACATTTGTCGACGCTGAATTAAGTGTGCTATCGTCAGCCGGATGAAAGAAATATTTTGTAGATGTAATAAAAATGTTTTTTATTTAGTTTTGTCGTTATAATAGCAATTAGAAAAGTAATGTTTTAAAATTTTAATACAACGTTAATGGCTTGTGAATTTGATAAGAAAAACTTTAAAAATTATTGCGTCATCAGTACTTCAGTGATGCAATCAAAATCGTTTGTAAACGAATGCCGTTGGTGTAATGACCACGCCTTCAAATTGCAACGTGTAGCACGTGGCGTCGTCTTATTGAAAACACACGTAGTTGTACGATCCAATTCGTGTCAAAAAAGTTGGTAATCATCAAACTATAGTGCTCCTTATTGCCAGTGACGGCCTGGCCAATATATATACACATGCAATTGTACAAATGCCTTTGTATATGTAATTGAAGCCCAATACTGGTACCCAAGAATCTGCGTTCAATGTTTTACTGAACATCTTGAAGGCTGTAATTAAAAAGGTAAATACTGTATGAATTGTATGAATACAAAGAATTTGATCAATATTAGAATAGAAATATCCTTAAAAATATGTTCCTCTCGACATGCTGTACGTGTTCGAAGTGGATATTAAATGGAGCCTGATACTGTATTTCAAATTTATCTTTAATTTTGCTATTGGTTCCTATTAATATGGCACATAATCATTCAGAATTCATCTACACTAGTAATAGGAGAAATTCGAAGATCTGTATCAAATAATTTATAATTTAATAGCTATTGCGTCAGCCGGAGCTGTATAACAGTACAGAATGCACATTTAATTAAATAAAGCAAATCTTTATTTGTGTATAGATTTGAGACAGTTTTTCATTTCTAGTGCTCCTATTTTATACGATTTACACTACAATCTAGCAAATTACCTTTTGATTATACCCATAATGAGTGTATTAGAGGCCTGAATTACTGCATTCACTTGATGAAATCACGGTATATTCGCACAGAGAGGAACTTATTCAATAATGTTTAACTCTCTTAAACATTAATGCTCTTATAACGTTCCATTATACAGTGTAGCAATAGAAACAAAAATTTTGCGTTTTATTGACATTTTGCAGGGCTTCAGGTTGTAAGCATGTGAAGGACTCAACATCTTCAGGCTTTATATTGTCATTATTTTTTAAGCTTTGAAAGTTTTTAGGTGCAAACTCTCAGACATGTCGATATTATATGAAGCATTGCAAACATTGTATAATTCGTCCAGTTTCACAGTCGGCTCGGAGAAATCAAGTGCTATCAGACAGATCAGCGTAGTTCAGATTTACCTGATACTCATTTGTTGCCCATTTGATGCTTCTTCTTATGCGAAATTAATGAATATGCAGCATAAAGTGTAACATGATTCAATCGATTGTTTATATGGGTAATACAGAAATGTAAACTTTAAAATAGTCTGGTTTCTTGTGAATCATTTGCAGAAGATCTCAAGTAATCTTATTAATTTGCTTACAGTGAGTTTAGAAGATAATATGTGAGAAATCTCCAAAGATGTGCTCTCTGAACTATGTGCTAACAATGGTATCCGTGTTGAACTACATCATTGTGCTTCAATGCAGCAGCGGTCTCCAAATCGTGAAGACGTGTTGTCCTTAATAGTGTGATATTAACATCGACAATGCAATATGCAGTCATAGTTCGCTACTGGCAATATTTCGATCCATATCAGATATTTGCTGTCCTGTTCTTTTGTTGATCTGTTGCATCCTAAATGCGAGAAGCCAATTGCCAATTGTACTCGATTTCGTATCTTGCATATCTCATCTATCGAATTCTTTTATCGATGAATTATACGGGCGTTTTCACATGGTACATGTTGTCAATGGCGGACTACATACATACATACATAATTGGTCATTACAACTCTTTAGTCAGGAATACGGCCTATCTTCAATGGCCGACTGCATTGAAAGCCTTGTCTAGGTTAATGGTTTGCAAATGAAATTCATAAAAATTTAAAAGTTTTTGTGGATATCTAGACGATGATATCGGTCTTTCGAATCTTTCTAATAATAGCTGCAGGAGTTATTGCCAAACTAATAATTATTTGGGCTTTCCAATGATAAGTTGGATAAACTTCATTGTATTACTTTTATAATTTTTCGTCAGAATATTAATATAATGGTTTAAGGGGTGAAACATAAAAGAAGTTCTTTTAATCCATTATTATAGTTCAGTAGCACGCGGATTATCAAAACTCAAAATAAAATAAAGTACCTTAAATAGGAGAAATATGCGCATGTATATACCATCACTAATAGCTAAAGCTTTGGGTAAAAGAAGAGATAAGAAATTTTTTTACAGAAGAGAACAGAGAGTAATTGAAAGCTTTTCATTCATAAATTTCACTTTCACTAGAGTAACAAGAAATTTAGAATAAAGATATTGGGGGCATTATTGTAGAATTTCTTCTAAAATAAAAACATTTACAAAAACTGAGCGAACAAAGCATATTTAGTTGTCACACCACTCTCGTTGAGAACGGTTGTACTCATATTGTACTACAAAACGCGCCAAATGTTTACAAACTGCGTCCTCTTCAAATAGCCAAAGAATATTAATTTATGTTGAACACTTCACTGACTTATCGCCGATGTTGTTGCAGAGTCAAGCGTTTTTTAGAAAACCTATTAAATGAAATGGACTAAAACAACATATACCTGATGGTCTTTAAAGTAAATTTGAAAAAACTTAAAATTACGAATGAGAATTTCTAAAAAATAGTGGTTTTGGAAACAAAAATTAAATTTAAAAAATAAATAAAAAAAAGTTAAAGGTCAATTGTAATGGAATTCAAAACTGGAGTAAAAATAATTTTAATAAATAAAATAAATTAAAACGATGTTTATTAAATAGAGAAGAAAATAAATTAAATTTAAACAAAATATTATAAGAAGAAAACAATAAAATCCGGAATAAAAATCATTCCCATGAATTTATTTAATTTCACATTGTGAAATTGTGTGTGTTACTTCAGCGGTGAAGCTTCTAGCACCACAAATAATAAACTTTTATTCAAAAATATAATGTTTTTTGTCAGCGTTTCAACTAGCTCTGCTATATTGTTGACCAGGATAGACCTTTGCTCCTCAACAAACACAAGCAAGCATAATAATTGCCTCGAAGATTCCGTTTGATAGCAAGTTGCTGTTACATGAGATGGTGCACAGAATATTCTGTATATCTTACACAGAATTTATTTAAAATTAAAATGTAATAAAATGGTTTCACCATCTCAAATCAGAAGAGATTTTGTGTATTGTGACGATTTCCATGCTTCGCTAATAGAAATATATGCATATCGCGCTTTGTTGAATTGTCCATGAAACGAGATTGCCGTTCTATTTTTTATTGAGTTTTTTTAGAAATGTTCGTGTATGTTTAACAACATACAGCCTATACTGCTTACGCATTTTTACAACTTGGTGTTAAAGTTGGGTCTAGTTAAAGGTAACTTTAGCTCAACTGAACTTTAAAGTCACCTTTAACTTCTTTTCTTTATTACAACCTACAGATAAAATAAAGTTAACTTTTTAAAAAATATGCCAATGCCGTAGCAATGTCAATAATACTGCTCAATTAAATTAGTGCTTTAAAAACGCAGAGGCGACGACGTGTCTTCTTATTTGTTATGTTTATTCATTTTGTTTTTAAATTTTGTCTATTGAGGTTTTAGCCTTCTTATTTTGGTGTTTTTTTTTTTTTTTGTCCATTTTTATTTGAAAAACTATTAATACACTAATGTTTATTTTTGAAGTTTGTATCTGAAGTTGCCATATTGAAAATAATATATAAAATATGGCAAGTTCAAAGATAAAGTGATCTTTAAAAGTTACCAGTAGGATGATCTTCCCTTTAGCTTAACGCTTACTTCTACCTTATCGCCCACTTATAATAATGAAAATCAAGATATCCGCCCGTTAAAATCCTGACTTTAGTTAACGTCAATTTGTAATAATGGCCCTAAGACTATGATTGCGAATAATACCTGAAACTTTTTTGCGATCCAAATTATACCATCCATATTAAAATATATTTCGAACTAAAAGTTATGATTTTAAAAACCACAGCCTTTACTTATTAGTGATAGTTTTTTTTATAATAATTTGAGTTTTTTGTACGGTTGATGGTTGTGGAGGACCTAAATTTTATTCCTTTAATGATTGCGATTCATCATTAATTACACTAGTTTCTCGAGCCCTACAAACTTGTTTTATTTGACAAAAACTGTTTTTTTCGACTTTACGCACAAATTTATTGATTACATAAACATTTCTGAACCGATGTCCAAACTGTAAACCTTATTAGAAAGGAGAGGAATGGGCATTGAAAACGATATACATGCATACTTTATTTGACTTAATATGCTATAAGTTTTGATGAGATAAACTTGACAAATGTGAAGTTTTTTATATTTTTTCAAGTTCGTCAGTTCATAGTAGCAAACTTTAATTAAAATATATGAAATAAGTGATAACATTCTGAAAGTGCATTATCTTGTGAAGAGATTGACACTTCGCTTGATCAAGTCGAACAAAAATTATCGTAATTATTATTTAAAGAGTCTAACAGTCGAGTTATATTTTTCATATATATATTTTTTCAAATGAACTTTTGGTTCAAAAATTTTCAGAATTTTTGATGGATCTTGATTGTTTATCGAAAAATGTGTCAATTTCATGTTTGACCGACCACCAGAAATTGAACAATGATTGCGCAAAGCGAAATAATAAAATTTGGAAAAAACGCAAATATTAGCCGACTTCTGGTAGTCGTACAAACGTGAACTTGAAGCATTTTGCGATAAACAATCAAGATCCATCAGAATTTTTTAACATTTTTGGAACGAAAGTTCATTTGACATGATGACATATATAAGAAATACAAGACGACTGTTCGAGAAAAATAAAAAAAAAATTTTTTGGGTTCTACTCAACCTAGTGAATAACTTAGCCTATGAATAGTGTATAACTTGAGTGTATTTTCACTGTCGCACCGTGTTATCTATAATTGTAATTTTATTTATTATGATGCAATTTATTATTGCATTAATTTATGAAGTTAATACGAGCAAACGGATTATGAATTATGCCCGTAGCATTTTATTAAATCACAGCCTGTGGTGGGAATAGAATTTACAACCCTCACACTAACAGACTATTGAAACGCCACTTAAATTATAAAAAAAATTTATAATTTAACAAAAATTAATTATAAAATATGTTAGATTAGCAGAAAATATATAAAATATATAAAACACTCGAAATATCATTATCAACCACTTGGAGATAATCAGCGATAAAAACAAGAAGTGTACATTACAATCAAGCAAAGAAAGAAAATCATAAAAATATTCATTTAATGATACAACAAAAAAAAGAAAAAGAATAAAATGTACTCTATAGCCCATTATGAAAAAACAAACAATCAAATACATTTTGTAATATAATCTGCATCATGTGATGGTAACATCATACTTTTGTCTTTTTGTGTAAGAATTTGTGTCCATCCAATAACATTTCCGTTAAAACCGAAAGTTCAGTTACTAAACAAATCGTACTTTAAACTTAAACTCGTACAGAAAAAGCAATGAAGCCATATTTTAAATATATTTACTATTATAAGTAATTGAACCTATATGTTAGGAAAACTATGAGTTTCTATTAAAAGTTCAACTTTTATACATACATACAGTGGACAGCAAAAGTCTTAGTGCGGCAATATACGAGTATTTTAGAAATTTCATGAATTTTAGCCAAAAGTTTCTATACAAATGTATAGTTTATATATTCATTTTATTAATTTATTTCTGTTTAATTATAAAACAAACAAATTTTTGAATGTTTTTCATAAAGCAAGAGAAAAATAAGAAAAAGTTTCAGATGACTCCATAGGTACCCCAAGGAGAACCCTGAGTAAATTTAAAACTCAATGGCCTAATATGTGGAAATGTTATCCCTTGTATTTAGTAGAATATCCCTTTAGGTCAAGCACTCCATTTAACCCATTTGGAATTGAATGTATAAGTTTGTTTAGTGTTTTCTGGTGGCACTATGAGCAAGTTTTTCGGTTAACTTTTGTTTGAGGTTTAGCGATTACATAACCGTTCTTTCAAATGATCAAATGAAGTCATATAGGGTCTTTGTGCAAGAGTATTAAGACTGTGGGGACTTTTTTTTGTCAAAATATATTGCCGTACTAAGACTTTTGCTGCCCACTGTATGTACATACATATGTATACATTAATACTGTTACTATACGCACAATAAACTGAACAAACAAAGGCAAAAATTACTGCTACAAACTTGTCTTTATACCAACGAAATGTTTTGCATTGGCCGATAAAATCAAGCCATATTCATTTAAATTTATAAATTTTCTTTTCTTTTAAAGTTTAAACATTTCTACACATTTCAAGAATTTTCAGGGACGGTCAGAAAAAGTATTATCAGGATGTAACACATTATAAGAGTACAAAGTACTCGTATTGATGACAGAGTATAATTTCATATAAAAACCTTTAGAGAAAGAAAAATAAAAAAACTATAAAGAGATGCTCGGATTGCACGAAAACTTGAAAAAGATACATATAAGTTCGTTCCAGGTTCTTTCTAGTCTTTAAGTGATGAAATAATCATTTGAAAAATTCAAAAAATCCATTTAAAAACTTTTAATTGAAATTTGGCGTGACACATCTTAAGACTTAAAGACCAATTGAATAAAGTTTTATTTTCTGATAAATGTAACAGTTTGCACTCAGCACCGTTTCGGACGTTACCTGGCAGTAATAATTGATTTTAATTACATACTAAAAGAAAGGTTAAAAAATTCTTTGGAAATAATTAATGGTAAATTACGAAAACACAACACTGTCTTGTTACTGCAGAAATCTTTTCTATTCGACGCTTCAGTAGGAACTGAGATCTTGCACATTACTTCTCTTGGTTATCGGATTTCTTTATTATCGTAACAAGTTTCCCACTTCATTGAGCCATACCCTTAGGCTTTGTACGCCTAATCCACTATATCTACAATTTGCTCAACGGATCAGAGAAGTTTACAGTCTGTCGTGAACGCACTTCGCACGTTCTTTTTCGACGTGTAAAACGGCTGATTTATTTAGCATGTATCCTGTTAATTTTATAATATTTCGATTAGTTTTTTTTGCCATCTTAACAGAAATCTACAGAAATTCTTAAAAAATTACGGTGAAATAATTTCATAGTCCGTTATCGCTAACAAACTATCATGTCCCCTCAGACGGGACAACCGAGTGATATGCTAGACTTCCGTTGTCCGCTCAGAGGGGACACCCGAGTGCAAAGGGTTAAATATATCATCAAATTACATGTAAAGTCTTCTTCACACAGCTAGTAATAGCTTAATACTGAATAATGTCGAGGTAGTGCTTAGTATGGAGATAGCCGTGTAAGTGTAATGAACAAAACTAGGCTTAATAATAATAGTTTTACAGATTGTAACGCTGAAAATATCCAAAAGGTTAAAAAAAATTGGTTGACGTCACAGAAGTCGTTGTCAAAAATCTAGATAGGATTGGGAGAAGCCCAGAGGAATTGTTTACTGGAAATATCAATGGAAATTGTTGTTGTCGGAACAGTACAGTCACTTTAAAAAAACAATTTTATTATTTGCTTGTGTTGTACTATCAGACTACAACTAATATGACAGACGTAGCTTCAACAATATGACCGTTTTCAACGACATGCCTTATGATGTTTCTTTTACATTTTAGTTTTTTTTTATTATTTATAATAAAATTGGATTAGTATCAGCTAATTATTCCTTTAATTTGCCGTATTCTAGTAGGTAGTGTGTTGGCTTATTAGATGAGAAGCCACGACTTATGCCCGGCGTCAGACATCTTCAACAAAATGAAATGAGAGTACCGAAATCCTTCGGCGGCTTTCTCTCAGCAGATTTCCGGCAAAAAAGCTAAGAGTAAATAAAATTGGTTTGTAGTGACCAAGTATGCTCATACATATGTATTATATTTTTTCATACGCTGTTTTGTCTAATATATTTTACAAAGAAACTTCTACTGAAGTTACAGGTTAGGTAATATCATCTGGAATACATTTTTTAAATTTATTTTTTAAAAAGACGCGTAACAAACTTCTCTCATTCTTCTAATAGAGAAATCCATGTCCATCTATATCTTGTTCCTATAATAACTTGCTCACTGTTTCTGCATCAGATATTTTGCAACAAGTTCATCTTTTCGTGATGATTTTGTATAATTTAATTAATACCATAATACTCTTTGCAAAATGATTTTGAAGCAGCTCAATATTATTTTATATATTAATTTCATTTATTTCATTTATTTTATGTATAACTTTATCTTTTTCTGAATTATAATCATTTATTTTCATATTACTATTTTTAACATTTAACGCTCTTAATTTGAATTTAACAGATTTTATGAAAAGCAACCCTGTTTTATCATTATCCAACTCTGTTTATATTTTTACACAACTCTGTTTATATTTTTACACAACTCTGTTTATATTTATGAACTGCCTATGTATGTGTGTCTTGAAATACTATATAAACCGAGCAAATTGGATGAATAAAACTCACTTTGTTTTCTGCCTTCAAAGCAGTGTTGAAAAATTCAGTACTTTAGTACTTTTTTCAGTACTTTTTCATTTCAAAAATACCGCAGTACCCCCGCGACGCTTTCAGTACTTTTTTGTTATTAAATATTTTATGTGTTGCGCTTTTCAACTATCAATGCATTCGCAACGCATTGCAAAAGGTATAATTAGCCTTTAGCTCCGCTTTGGACGTTTGGATAAGCGAAAAGCAATGAGAACCGTAATATAATTTCGCTAAGCATTTACATTGCTCTTCATATGCTACAAACGAACGTTAACGTTTGAATAAATGGGACTTTTACGTTTTGTTACGTTCAGAGTCAGCAGTTTTTTTTGCATGTGAGGAACACGTATAAGTCGTTAGTTTTTCTGTTCAGTTTCGTACGTGTATTAAATATAAATAAATAAATAGTCTAGTAGGTAGGCTGCTGGCTTACTAGATGTTAACCCACGGTTCAAATCGCATGTCAGACAATTCCAACAAAAAGAAAAATGAAGAAAGACTACTTTGGCTACCTCATTCTGTCAAAAACTCTGAGAGTTATTAAACTTCCAGAAAAGTTTGTTAAAAAATCTAACGTTCGGAGTCGAATTGAAACAATAGGTACCGCCACTCATGTATCAATATACACACACACATAAAAAAATGGCGTGGAAAACTACATCATAATTTTGATTGAAGGGTTGCAATGACCAATTATGTATGTATTTCTATATAAAAGTACCATTTGATTCGAAAAAGTACTCTTTCAGTTACAGTTCAGTACCATTTTAAAATTTCAAATTTGCAACACTGCTTCAAAGTATAAACGACTTTGTCTAGTATTAATTTACCGGACGGGTTGCAAGTTTTGAAGTTCTTGAAGTAAAGGTAATTAGGAAACCTAAACATTGCGTTTACCCTTCAGTTTTCTATTCTAAATGAATAGAATATACAATTTTAGAAATAAGATTTCTACAATTTTCTATTTATTTATTTAATTTTATTCACCATAGTACTTGTTTTATTTTGTGTTAACTCTGTTCAGAGGTTGAAAATATCACGAATCTAAGTAAATGTTGACACCAAAAAAAAATCATCAAAAAAATTGGGGCTAGTAAGCGCCTGCAGTGAAAGTATTGTTACGCTTTTAACTTTTTAAAAAAGTTTAAAATATGAGTTCGTAGATTGGAAATAAAAATAAAATAAGTTCGTGTTTAGTTCGCAGAATTTTATGCGCCACTTTTCACAACTTTATGTATCAACAACAAATTGCTTAGTTCGTTATTCTTCTTTACACTTCTGGTTGCGTAATCACTAACAACTGTTCAGTACAACTTCACAACGGCGCTCTTCACATGCAACGCGTCTTCACACAAGACTGTGTGATTTCTTACTACTCGTTGTCTGCTTTGTCTTGCCTTTTTATATGCTCACGTAAAGAGTCTGATGAAGGTTCTTGAAGTCTAACGTTCGTGGTTTCGCTTTTCCGAGAACTCTATCGCGACTTCATTGTTGTTTGTGTATTCTGTTCACATTGCTAGTTGATGCGTTTCCGCTTACTTGTCTATCCCCTTTTCTTTCTTGTTGGTTTACTTGTAAAAAATTCGTTGTATTTGTTTGTGTAGCTATTGCTCATTTTAATGTTAAACGATGTTACACCGTTTCCATTTTCGTAACAGTACGTATTATACTTGTGACAATAATACACCAAAAAAAATTTGAATTTAATGTTTGATACTTTTGTTAATTCACTTCTACTTTACGTTTTTGTTGAAAAATTTAAACTTTGCAGTACAATTGTCTTTTAGCTAAGGGTACATATGACCAAGGTTTGTAAAAAATATCAGCGTTCAGCATTTCCAAATTTTCCCTTCTTCCAAGGTTATTTAGGACGCAAAAAAGTTTTCATTACATTTGTTTTCTAACAAAACAAGCTTTTTCAATAAATTTCAATTTTCCAACAAATTTAATACAAATAACACGAAATGTTTTTATATTTGGTATTTTATTAGTCCCGAGTAAATGTAGCAAACAAACACATGCAGAAGAAATAGCAGAGACACCGGCACCCGGTGATTTATTTTAAAATTTTGGTAATCTTGTAGAAAAATTTTTTTTTTAGAAATTTTCTCTTTCCAGAAATAAATAGTTTTTTTTTTTTAAATACAATTTTAATTAAATCCTTCAATCAATTTCTTAGCAACCGTTAGTGCTAAAATTTCCAATTTTATTATCATAACCAAATTTAAAAATTCCGAGTTATTTCTTAAATTTACTATGTTGCCTACAAACTATAAACTTGAGTCGCTATAACTTCAAAACTGCTCAACAGCAATATTCTGTGTAAATATTAAAAAAGTAACTAAATTCTTACATAAGTCTTAACCATTTTTGGCCAATAATGTATATGTATTGTGTTATAATATTAATTAGATATAAAAGATTTAAAATTAGATTTAATGAAGAAATGTTATTTCATCCGAAAGCAAAATGCATTGAAATACGTAGTCGTATAATTTTTTTTTTTGCAATATTTAGTTTCATTTTGAAGCCACATTTTATTTTTATAACATTTTTCTAGTTCAACCCATCGTTCTTATAATTTATGTTGTACACATTTTATTTCACTTTACCACTGTGTGCTTCCCCTTTTTCTTTTCTTTCACGTTGTACTTTACAACTCCATTGTGTAATGCTATGTCTTTTGAAATACTGTATACAAAATATAACATAAACGCCAGGAGTTGCTTTTCTTCTCCTCTTTTCTTGAAATGGAATTAAATTTTTTTACATTTTCGCAATATTATCCTTAAGTCAACGTATACAATAAACTTCTAAACTGACGTATACACATATTTACTCTGGTGTTTCAGCATACATAATTAAATGCGAAGTATATTGTACATAAAGTAACTTGATGCAATCACATTTCACACTGATAAACTTGCACACTTTATCTTTGGCCGAGAATGAAATATGAATTACACAATCGAATACATTACATACATACATTCCCTAGGGAAATTAACAAAAGAAAAAGAAATAATTATTCTCATAAAGTAAAACAAAATTTAAGAAATTAGCGGTAAATTTACAGTATCACGTAGAGGTTCCACTGTAATCTTATTTTATTTATGTATTTATAGTATGTCTGTAGAAGTCGCCGTAGTATAGTAGGTAGTGTGTTGGCTTATTAGACGTAAAGCCAGGGTTCGAGCCCCAGGCCAGACATCAAAACAAAATACAAAAATGATTTCTTGGGCGAATTCTTCTCAGCAGATTTCTGGCAAAATTTCTGAGAGTAAATAAAATTGCCATGAAAAGTTTCTTAAATATCTGTCGTTCGGAGTCGACTTTAAACTGTAGGTCCCACCACTCATGCATAAAATTAACACACACAACATAAGTGGTGTGAGAAACTAGGTCGTAATCCTGACTGAAGGGTTATAATGACCAATTATGTTATGTATGTCTGTACTTTTTTCCATTGCCAGGTGATTGTAATGTTATAATATTAACACTGTTAATTTCTTTTATGCATAATTTTATTTTTGGGAAACAGCCGCTAGTGCGACTGTCCCCTTGAATGGTCGCAATTAAACTTAATTGCTTAAAACTAATTGTATCATACACTACGCTTATGCATATTATGGGAAAATGTTTAGACAGCATATTCCACGAGTTGTTTATTCTGGGCATATAATGCAGTGTGGAGAATATCAACAAAAACGCGTTGATATTAAGTTGCATACAAAAGGTATGTTATGCCGTACGTCCAAAATTTTATTTTTGTTTAAAACGGGTTTTATGCACTGCTTTTCATTTCTTTAAAATATTAAAATATTTCATTTCAGTAATGTAGAAACGGGTTTTCTTAGAAAAAATTGTGAATCATAACCAGACGTTCTGTGCACACATATGATTAACACAGTTTAAAAACAAAAACAAACAAAAATAGCGGAATATTTAAACTGTGTGAGATGGGTGGCTATGTTTGCAATTTCTCGATATATTTTGGTAAGGGATAAGATTATTTAGGAACTATTATTGCTTCACTAGCCGAGGGCTTATTGAACGAGGGAAGACTAGTTGCTGATAATTGGTACAGTATTCCTCTGACAATGTTTTTGAAACAAAAAAGGACAAATTACTGTGAAACATTGCGATCAAATAGAGTAGAAGTACCAAATTTGAAAACTGTTAAATTGAAAAAAGGACATCTCTTTGGAAAGAAAAGTATTTCTGCTATTCGAGTGATGACGTTTCAGGATAAGACGGAAATATACATGATTTCAACTTTTCATGCTCCCGATATGAAAGGCATTAAAAAAGAATCCACAAGG
The DNA here is from genome assembly GCA_958299815.1 of Sarcophaga carnaria. NCBI lineage: Eukaryota > Metazoa > Arthropoda > Insecta > Diptera > Sarcophagidae > Sarcophaga > Sarcophaga carnaria. Next base: position 67,503,615 of record OY283149.1, on the reverse strand, counting down.
ATAGAAGTTGTTGAAGGCTTCTGTAATATTAGATTACAATCGCGTAAAAGATGTTGTGAATCTTTCCAAACAAATGATATCCTATTAAAGTCCTGCTCGTAAAAGCGTTAAGTGGTATCGTAGGATATTTTTGATTGTGTTTTAGTGATAACCATAAATACTGAAATAACATTTTTGGTGATAACAATTTTATAAATATATATGTAAGAATTAAAGAATTGAATGTTTGTTAATTTGTTGGTAGTTTTTAATAATAAATAAAAGTGAATTCATTATTTTTTCGTTATTAAAAAAACGCCTTCTTTATTTCCATAAAACTTCTAAAGTAGAAGAGTTAGGCATGTGGGGACTTGGCATAATGTAAAATAATGCCATCTCCACTCATTTAGTTTCTTAAATTGATTATTTCTCTCAGGTCTATTAAAATAAAAACCTTGAAAAAAATACCATGTGTGAATACATGTGATGCACAAGCATATGAAACCAACTTGCTGTGATGTACAGGACAGGGAAAGGGTTAAAAAAAAAACACTAAAATTTTGTATACAAATGAAAATTGTAGTGGTTTAAAAGTATAATTAGACACTGGGTGTGGGATTATTCATGTTTTAATTCATATGTTAATCTTTTACCTTATATTCTAGGGAAGCAAGCGACTTCTTAAAATTCGTATTATAAACTATATGGAGAAGACTCTCAGTAAGCTTTGACTAGAAAAATAGACGGCTTAAAACGAAATTGTAATTGATTTCAATGGATTTGAGTGATTTAACATTTGTTTGTTGGATGCGAGCGTATTTTTTATTTTTTGTTTTGAGACCATCACTCAAGAAATTACTGCTATTCAGGTATGCATTGCGTTGGAATACAGGAAATATAGTTTTACTGCTTTGCTTTCAGACTAATTTCAACTTTTATTCGAAGCAATGAGAGAATTATTGTTAACAGTGAGAGGATTTGAAATATTGTAACCCAAATTAACGTTTAAGTGGTACCATTGATAAACAATTATTGAAGTGTTTATTTTTTACTTGTTTCGCTTATATACTTTGCTGTCGCTGTCATTATAATAATTACTACACATGCAGCTTAGCTTAGCTTAGCTTATTGAAATATTGTTGGGTTTCTGAGTTGTATTTTTTGTGTTTATAGCATAACACTGCAAATATCATTACTTCCCTTGTTGCACCATATCTGAAACAACGTATGCATTGAGATCATAGAAATTCATGGAGATGTCACAAATGTAAGCCTAAAAGGAATCAAACAGCAATGTAATACATCATACTATTATTGACAATATACTCAACAAAAACAAAATAAAAGAAATAGTGATGATAATTTAAGGACCATTATTACAACTTGCCGTTAAAGTTGGGTTCAGTTAAAGGTAACTTAAGCTAAAGTGAACTTTAAACTCACCTTTAACATCTTTTCGTTATTACAACCTATAGATAAAATAAAGTTAACAATTTCGATAACATTGCTCAATTGAATAAGTTTTTTTTTAGCACAGTGGCAACGTGGCAGTTTAAAACATAAATTTAACTTTAAAAGTTAACTATAAGTCCCTTTTTTTCCTGCTGAAAACCATAGTGAGACTCATTAATATTGAACTACACCAGACCCTAGATGGAAATCTTCCATCTAGGCAACAGCATGCATACAATAAGGGGAGGTCTGTTAACACTGCCTTACATAACCTGACGTGTACGATAGAGAGATCGCTGGCACGGAAGGAGTATACCCTTTCTGTTTTTCTGGACAAGGAGCCTGCAACAGCGTGGAATTAGGTGCTATTTCCGGCGCACTGACAAGACTGGGTGTACAGGACAATCGGGTGAACTGGATATCCAGACTACGTTGTGGGAGAACAATCTATCCGACGCTGGGTTGCTCGCTCATCACCAGAGGAATGGGAAGGAGAACTCCACAGGGTGGAGTACTCACCGCCCTCCTCCGGAACCTGGTGATAAATAAGCTGCTAGTGATGTTGGAACACGTTGGATGTTTGGAGATGAGGAGGATGAGACTGTTCTTCACCTACTTTGCACATGCCCGGGACTTGGTCGGAGGAGAAAGAGGCACCTATGTGCCTACTACATGGATGATCTAGATGAACTGTCATGCATGGATATTGGCAGTCTGAGTCGCATCATCCAAAGCTCTGAGTGGTTCCTGGACTAGGGGAGAATGTAAAACTGTGGTATCACAATGGGCCCTGTGACCGCTCATGACTCCATCGAGGGGAGAGCCACTTCTACCACCTACCTACCTACGGGTAGGATGATCCTCCCTTTAGCTTAACGCTCAATTCTACCTTATCGTTCACTTATAATAATGAAAAACAATTAAAAAATGAAAAACAATTCATCTGCCCGTTAAAATCCTCATTTTAGCTAACGCCAAGTTGTAATAATGGCCCTAAATGTAAACTTGGGACTGTTAAATCTGACGTCATGGCATTAAAAGTTGATGTAACATCAATCAAACAATTCGACTGAAATGAACCTTGACTAAAATCCAACGAAATGATTGCAAGAACACATAAACATATTTCAGACTTTAATAGATACTTTGAAAGTATTTATAAAATGTGGTCTTTACAAAGATTTTGGATTGGGTCGCCTGTGTTTTTGAACATAGTATACTGCAGATATATACGTTATTTTTTTATGCAAGTTGTGCAATCCCTGGCTGCTTTTTTGCAAACACTTCATACTTCTTAATTTCGGCTTGCAAAACTAGTGTTCTCGTTCTTTATTTTGTTGTTATAAAATTTTTTTCTTTTGAATTTAAATTGTTTTGAATTTAAAATATTTAAAACCAGACACGTACACAGCAATATCATGGTATTAAATATTCATTCATGTTTTGAAATTATCCACCGCAGACAAGACAGATTAACATTTTTTGTGGTAATTTTTTCAATTCTCAGAATTTCTAAATTCCATGTATTAAAAGACGTAAATGTTCTGGCATTAGCGTACAGCATTACCATTAAAAGCACAATTGAGATTTATTCATTAAAAGCACAGATTTACAAATTGAAAGTTTAATAAAATTATTTATTGCACTGACTTGAATTATCCAAAGATAACATGCTGTACACATTTGCGAATTTCATGAACAGTAAATAATGTTTCATAAAAGCAATAAAATTTTGTAAAATTTTGGTATGAATTACAAAAAATAAATCTCAAAATTTTACGAAAATGCTATCTCGTATGAATCGAAATAAAAAATTAATAGTTTGTAGAGTCTGTATTTAATTAAAGCACTAAGCACCTGCCTTTTAATTAATGAGTGAATGGGAGGAGGGAAACAAAAGAACAAAACAATACAAAATTGTTGAATAATAAGATAGTGGATGAGTCTAAAAATTAAGACGAATTCAATAGCCAGAAAGCTCACATCACATCACACATTAACAATAAAAATATTACGGAATTTAAAAAAAAATATATTTAACTGTGCTACCAAATATTAAACGAAACTTAAATTTAATTTCTCTTGTGGAAAATTTTAAAATGTGTGTTGATCAGGAAAAAAGTCTCTTCATTACACTTTTTATGGTTAAAAGATATGGAAGAACCGTCCCACTTGTGCCACTAAAGCGTAGGTTGGGCTTTGTATAAAAAATGATACATTTTCATTAATTCAGAAAAAGTTAGATGTCTGATATTTTTTCAATTCGTTAGTATTGTTATCGCCATTATTTTAAACCAAATAAAAATGAAATTTTGTGCAGGACCTAAAAAATTGTAAAACTTCATAATTCTGGTTTATGTTCATTTTTGATACATACGACTTTCCCCAAGGATTCTTTTGTGTTGTGTTTGAAATTTTTTTATGTTTTCAAAGGGTTTGTGAAGTTTTATGGTAAATAATACATTATTTATGATATATGAGAAGGAATTGATAGTTAAGTGCTGGAAGACAGTGAAAAGGTTGAAATTTCTGTTCTGGATGTCTTCTTGAGATTGATTGAAGTAGTCGTAGTCTAGTATGAAGCGTGTTAAATTATTCGACATCGGACCAAGCTTCAAACCTCAGGTCAGACATTTCCAATTTACAACAAAGGTTGTAATGATTGATTTTGTATGTACAGTATGTATGTAATTTTCATTCTGCTGAAGACTCTGAAAAAGAAGAAAACAGAAGCTCGTCCAATGAATTGATGAAGGTATTGGAAGCAACAAATATGACAATGGGATCTTTATCAACAGAGATGGTGCTACTTGGAACAGGGAACCGTAAGCCTTTAGTAGCTTGGGAAGACAAAATATTACCAATTTTCACGCAGATTGCTAGCAGCTGTTTCCTGAAATGTTGTGGAGTCTTTCTTACTGACATGAAGTGTTTGATTTTTATGTAAAAAACTATGCTACAATGTACATCATGTCCAAAATTTTGGCGTAAATGGTAATAAAATGTAATAATATAAAATAGTTTTATTGAAATGAATTAAAATAAATAAAAATATCTAAATTTCTTAGCAAAATGTATCAGTAATCGTGACAATACTATGTTACTGCAAGTATGTATCAAAAGTGATACATAAGCTAGAATTATGAATTATTTTTAAGGCTCGATCTATGGTTAAAAATTAAAAAACTACTGTGCCGAAGGTTGAGCTGTATTGCTTACAAAGATATTCAGCACTCCATGTTACCAGAATTTGAGATGAACGTATATTAAGGTTACACCCATAAAAACACTTCAAAGCGCACTTATGAAAATTTTATACACAGGTATTGTCAATTAAAATATTATAGAAGCAAAGATCAATGGAATTTTCGAACACTAACACAATTTATACAAAAAAATAATGAGGTAGACTTTTCAAGTACTTACGCACGGTATTATAATTTTCATATTATTATTATTATTTTTTTTTTTTTTTTTGTAAAACATATTCACTTGCATGCATGAAAAAGTCTAATACCTGCATAAATTTATTTCATGGGCCTAGCTTAAATTATGAAAACAATATTCAGTTCACTAAACTGTTGACGCAATGGTGCAATTGTACTCGATTGAGTGTTCACAATAACGATGATGTATAAGTAGTGAGTTATTCTTCGTAACCCTCAGACGTATTAGCTATTTTGCTAATTAATTATTAAAATTTTTTGTTTGTTTTCCAAATACTTGCAATATTTATCAATGAACGCGGTTGAAATATTTTAATAAAATTGTATGACATTGTAATGTTTATTTACTCGATTTTACAATCCACACCATGTTTGTTTAAAGCAAGCAAGTATTCTCACAGGTCGTAGAGGTGGATAGGAAGTGTTGGATTGCTGGATGTACAATGCAAATATACTGTTACGAAAATGAAAATGGTGTTATCGTTTAACATTAAAATGATAAACAAAAGCTACAAAAACAAAAGCAATAGACTAGTTTACATGAAATAAACAAAAATATAGCAACAACATCAACATAAAAAAAGGATAATCAAGTAAACAAACAGGCAACAATAACAATGCAAAGGAACGCAAACAATAATAACGTAAACAAGTTGTTTACATTTATATAGATTTTCACAAACTAAGAAAGAATAAGGAAACTTTCTGGTGACTCCATATTTTACACCTTAAGACGTCAATACACCCAAACATACTGCTGCTAATCTAAAAATGTGATTTACCTACAAAAGGTCCCACATACTGTTCCACAAAGTCACCATATAATTCCATTCGGAATAACCAATGGTACAAATTTAAAAATTTTAAATTTTAAAAATTCCACTATAATTGTAATTCCTAATTAACGGTATACTTTATATTTAATTGAATTTGAAATATATTACTCATACGCATCATATTACTTGTGCATGAATGATTACGCTGAAAAGTATGCAATAAAGAATTTTTTTATGTCGTGTATTGAACTAATGGCATTAATTATTTAATATCACTCATACGTCACATACTTGTCATTGCGAATTTTACATATTAATTATGAGCATAATGTAAGTGAATACTTACCATAATTTTACTATATATCTATCAAGTGCATTTAAAAATATATGACTTGGTACTTTTCCTTCATGTTTATGTTATTCATTGAATAGTTTTAATTCGTTGAACACATTTAAAGTGGGTTATAATGGCCGTTGCTTTAACCAAAAACAACATAAGTCCCATGAAAACCTTGGTACAAATCCATTATAAAATTAGTAAAGCAATTGAAGATGTGAGTGGAATAACATATCTCCAAACTTTTGTTAAATTTTCTAGTTGTCAGAACCCCGTAGGACCATTAAAAGCTAAAGACTTAGTTTGCAAGGTCTCAAACTGGATGTTATATTTGACTGCCTAAATTTCTGTTTAGGAGATCGTTTGGAAGAACAGTTGCGTTGTCGCTAATCCTCAAACAAAAGTCAATAGAAAAACTTGGTCATGGGTGAATGGCGGCAAATACCAACGAAGAACACAAAAAATACTGGTGTATTCAATTCGATACTAAAAGTACCCGTTGTTTTGCTATTTTAAGAAATGATTTGAAACAATTTGTATTGTTACGTCTTTACCTTTTGGAAACGTTTGAAATATGAGTTTGTAGATTGTAAATAAAAAATGAAATTAAATTTTCTGTTTAGTTTTAAATAAATCCTTTTTTGTTCATATAATTCTGCCTACCACTGTTCGCAACTTGATTTCAACAACAACAATTTGCTTTATTTCTTATGCTTCTTAACACACTTCCGCGCATACACTAACAATTGTTCGTTAGATATTTACAACGGAGATCTTCAAACCACGCGTCTTCACACAAGACTGACCGAATTTTTACTGATCCTGTTGCCTGCTTTGTCTTGCCTTTTATATCGCTAAACATGTTGTTTACATTATTGTTGTTTGTATATTTTGTTTACGTTTGTCCTTGCGGTGTTGTTGTTGCTTCTTGTTTACTTGTTTATCCCTTTTTTATACTGACGTTGTTGCTATATTTTTGTTTATTTGTTGATCATGTAAACAAGTCTATTGTTTTTGTAGCTTTTGTTTATTATTTTAATGTTAAACGATAACATATCATTACAAAAAAAAGGAATGCAAAGAAAGGATAAGGGCGATTATTACAACTTGCCGTTAACTAATGCGAGGATTTTAACGGGCTGATTAATTGTTTTTCATTATTGTAAGTGGACAATAAAGTAGAAGTGAGTGTTAAGCTAAAAGGAGGATCATCCTACTTTTAACTTTTAAAGTTGAGTTTATGTCAGAACTTGCCATATTATATGTTATTTTCAACACGGCAACTACAAATATAAACAAAGTGAGCAAATACAGCAAAAAACGAAGCCAGTCGTTGCCACTGCGTTTAAATAAATGTTGTTTAATTTGAGCAGTGTTATCGACATTGTTAACTTTATTTTATCTTCAGGTAATAATGAAAAGAAGTTAAGGGTGACTTTACAGTTCCCTTTAGCTAAAGGTACCTTTAACTAAATCCAAGTTTAACGGCAAGTTGTAGTTATGGCCCTAAGAATAGTAATGAACCAGATTCTATTATTATTTTTTATTTTTTTTAATAATAAGTCATTGCACATTGGTTTAAAATTCAGTTTTTTTGGCCAAAATGTAATTTTTTAAATTTCGTTTTTTGTAAATTTTTTAATACAGCATGATAGACAACACTTCAAGTTATCAGAAAATAAATATTGTTTTTCTAAACCGGTATTTACCGTTAGTCTACAGAGCGACAAACATAGAACTTTTTACTATTGTTGAATAATCAAGTGCAAGTAGTTTAATTTAAGTAGTTGGTCAAAAAGTGCTTTTGAATGAAATTAAAAAGTTAAAAATAATATTTTTAATGAATAATAAAGTTTATGGTATGTATTAACTAATTGTAAAATAAAAAGTTAAAAAAAAATAAATAGACATAGAAATAACGTGTGTTGTTTACATGCATATTCGCGCATTCAATTATTATTTTGTTTTTCCATAAATTTAAACTTTTAAAAAAATGTCCAACTTTGTCCAGTGAAAAAACAAAATTCGAAAATAGCATGTGGTCTTGTGCAACACATTCTAAAGTTTTTTCCTGCAATAACTTGCAATAACTTAAGATATTTGCTTTTTACTAGACTACCTTGGCTTCAGAAATGAAGAGCTCTTTAAAATTTGGCAAAAAACAAATGCTAAAGAAAAGAAAAAGGAGGAACTTTTGAACTTCGTTCTAGAAAAAAGTGGAACTGCAAATCCTCCTGAGGATTATTTAAAACATTTAAAAGAAAAAATAAGGATATATTGCGTAAAATTAGATGCAAAGCGGTCAGAATGCTTTAGAAACACTAATGTCTCGAAACATGAAATGGCTAAATTCTGAAGTATTTTTTAAAAAAGTCTTAAATGAAGCACCAAGCACCTCTAAAGCAGGTCCGGCACGAATGTCTTTTAATGAAATGTCGAATCGTAGCAAAAAAAATACCATGTGTGAATACATGTGATGCACAAGCATATGAAACCAACTTGCTGTGATGTACAGGACAGGGAAAGTGTTAAAAAAAAACACTAAAATTTTGTATACAAATGAAAATTGTAGTGGTTTAAAAGTATAATTAGACACTGGGTGTGGGATTATTCATGTTTTAATTCATATGTTAATCTTTTACCTTATATTCTAGGGAAGCAAGCGACTTCTTAAAATTCGTATTATAAACTATATGGAGAAGACTCTCAGTAAGCTTTGACTAGAAAAATAGACGGCTTAAAACGAAATTGTAATTGATTTCAATGGATTTGAGTGATTTAACATTTGTTTGTTGGATGCGAGCGTATTTTTTATTTTTTGTTTTGAGACCATCACTCAAGAAATTACTGCTATTCAGGCTATGCATTGCGTTGGAATACAGGAAATATAGTTTTACTGCTTTGCTTTCAGACTAATTTCAACTTTTATTCGAAGCAATGAGAGAATTATTGTTAACAGTGAGAGGATTTGAAATATTGTAACCCAAATTAACGTTTAAGTGGTACCATTGATAAACAATTATTGAAGTGTTTATTTTTTACTTGTTTCGCTTATATACTTTGCTGCCGCTGTCATTATAATAATTACTACACATGCAGCTTAGCTTAGCTTAGCTTATTGAAATATTGTTGGGTTTCTGAGTTGTATTTTTTGTGTTTATAGCATAACACTGCAAATATCATTACTTCCCTTGTTGCACCATATCTGAAACAACGTATGCATTGAGATCATAGAAATTCATGGAGATGTCACAAATGTAAGCCTAAAAGGAATCAAACAGCAATGTAATACATCATACTATTATTGACAATATACTCAACAAAAACAAAATAAAAGAAATAGTGATGATAATTTAAGGACCATTATTACAACTTGCCGTTAAAGTTGGGTTCAGTTAAAGGTAACTTAAGCTAAAGTGAACTTTAAACTCACCTTTAACATCTTTTCGTTATTACAACCTATAGATAAAATAAAGTTAACAATTTCGATAACATTGCTCAATTGAATAAGTTTATTTTTAGCACAGTGGCAACGTGGCAGTTTAAAACATAAATTTAACTTTAAAAGTTAACTATAAGTCCCTTTTTTTCCTGCTGAAAACCATAGTGAGACTCATTAATATTGAACTACACCAGACCCTAGATGGAAATATTCCATCTAGGCAACAGCATGCATACAATAAGGGGAGGTCTGTTAACACTGCCTTACATAACCTGACGTGTACGATAGAGAGATCGCTGGCACGGAAGGAGTATACCCTTTCTGTTTTTCTGGACAAGGAGCCTGCAACAGCGTGGAATTAGGTGCTATTTCCGGCGCACTGACAAGACTGGGTGTACAGGACAATCGGGTGAACTGGATATCCAGACTACGTTGTGGGAGAACAATCTATCCGACGCTGGGTTGCTCGCTCATCACCAGAGGAATGGGAAGGAGAACTCCACAGGGTGGAGTACTCACCGCCCTCCTCCGGAACCTGGTGATAAATAAGCTGCTAGTGATGTTGGAACACGTTGGATGTTTGGAGATGAGGAGGATGAGACTGTTCTTCACCTACTTTGCACATGCCCGGGACTTGGTCGGAGGAGAAAGAGGCACCTATGTGCCTACTACATGGATGATCTAGATGAACTGTCATGCATGGATATTGGCAGTCTGAGTCGCATCATCCAAAGCTCTGAGTGGTTCCTGTACTAGGGGAGAATGTAAAACTGTGGTATCACAATGGGCCCTGTGACCGCTCATGACTCCATCGAGGGGAGAGCCACTTCTACCACCTACCTACCTACGGGTAGGATGATCCTCCCTTTAGCTTAACGCTCAATTCTACCTTATCGTTCACTTATAATAATGAAAAACAATTAAAAAATGAAAAACAATTCATCTGCCCGTTAAAATCCTCATTTTAGCTAACGCCAAGTTGTAATAATGGCCCTAAATGTAAACTTGGGACTGTTAAATCTGACGTCATGGCATTAAAAGTTGATGTAACATCAATCAAACAATTCGACTGAAATGAACCTTGACTAAAATCCAACGAAATGATTGCAAGAACACATAAACATATTTCAGACTTTAATAGATACTTTGAAAGTATTTATAAAATGTGGTCTTTACAAAGATTTTGGATTGGGTCGCCTGTGTTTTTGAACATAGTATACTGCAGATATATACGTTATTTTTTTATGCAAGTTGTGCAATCCCTGGCTGCTTTTTTGCAAACACTTCATACTTCTTAATTTCGGCTTGCAAAACTAGTGTTCTCGTTCTTTATTTTGTTGTTATAAAATTTTTTTCTTTTGAATTTAAATTGTTTTGAATTTAAAATATTTAAAACCAGACACGTACACAGCAATATCATGGTATTAAATATTCATTCATGTTTTGAAATTATCCACCGCAGACAAGACAGATTAACATTTTTTGTGGTAATTTTTTCAATTCTCAGAATTTCTAAATTCCATGTATTAAAAGACGTAAATGTTCTGGCATTAGCGTACAGCATTACCATTAAAAGCACAATTGAGATTTATTCATTAAAAGATTTACAAAATTGATTTACAGATTTACAAATTGAAAGTTTAATAAAATTATTTATTGCACTGACTTGAATTATCCAAAGATAACATGCTGTACACATTTGCGAATTTCATGAACAGTAAATAATGTTTCATAAAAGCAATAAAATTTTGTAAAATTTTGGTATGAATTACAAAAAATAAATCTCAAAATTTTACGAAAATGCTATCTCGTATGAATCGAAATAAAAAATTAATAGTTTGTAGGGACTGTATTTAATTAAAGCACTAAGCACCTGCCTTTTAATTAATGAGTGAATGGGAGGAGGGAAACAAAAGAACAAAACAATACAAAATTGTTGAATAATAAGATAGTGGATGAGTCTAAAAATTAAGACGAATTCAATAGCCAGAAAGCTCACATCACATCACACATTAACAATAAAAATATTACGGAATTTAAAAAAAAATATATTTAACTGTGCTACCAAATATTAAACGAAACTTAAATTTAATTTCTCTTGTGGAAAATTTTAAAATGTGTGTTGATCAGGAAAAAAGTCTCTTCATTACACTTTTTATGGTTAAAAGATATGGAAGAACCGTCCCACTTGTGCCACTAAAGCGTAGGTTGGGCTTTGTATAAAAAATGATACATTTTCATTAATTCAGAAAAAGTTAGATGTCTGATATTTTTTCAATTCGTTAGTATTGTTATCGCCATTATTTTAAACCAAATAAAAATGAAATTTTGTGCAGGACCTAAAAAATTGTAAAACTTCATAATTCTGGTTTATGTTCATTTTTGATACATACGACTTTCCCCAAGGATTCTTTTGTGTTGTGTTTGAAATTTTTTTATGTTTTCAAAGGGTTTGTGAAGTTTTATGGTAAATAATACATTATTTATGATATATGAGAAGGAATTGATAGTTAAGTGCTGGAAGACAGTGAAAAGGTTGAAATTTCTGTTCTGGATGTCTTCTTGAGATTGATTGAAGTAGTCGTAGTCTAGTATGAAGCGTGTTAAATTATTCGACATCGGACCAAGCTTCAAACCTCAGGTCAGACATTTCCAATTTACAACAAAGGTTGTAATGATTGATTTTGTATGTACAGTATGTATGTAATTTTCATTCTGCTGAAGACTCTGAAAAAGAAGAAAACAGAAGCTCGTCCAATGAATTGATGAAGGTATTGGAAGCAACAAATATGACAATGGGATCTTTATCAACAGAGATGGTGCTACTTGGAACAGGGAACCGTAAGCCTTTAGTAGCTTGGGAAGACAAAATATTACCAATTTTCACGCAGATTGCTAGCAGCTGTTTCCTGAAATGTTGTGGAGTCTTTCTTACTGACATGAAGTGTTTGATTTTTATGTAAAAAACTATGCTACAATGTACATCATGTCCAAAATTTTGGCGTAAATGGTAATAAAATGTAATAATATAAAATAGTTTTATTGAAATGAATTAAAATAAATAAAAATATCTAAATTTCTTAGCAAAATGTATCAGTAATCGTGACAATACTATGTTACTGCAAGTATGTATCAAAAGTGATACATAAGCTAGAATTATGAATTATTTTTAAGGCTCGATCTATGGTTAAAAATTAAAAAACTACTGTGCCGAAGGTTGAGCTGTATTGCTTACAAAGATATTCAGCACTCCATGTTACCAGAATTTGAGATGAACGTATATTAAGGTTACACCCATAAAAACACTTCAAAGCGCACTTATGAAAATTTTATACACAGGTATTGTCAATTAAAATATTATAGAAGCAAAGATCAATGGAATTTTCGAACACTAACACAATTTATACAAAAAAATAATGAGGTAGACTTTTCAAGTACTTACGCACGGTATTATAATTTTCATATTATTATTATTATTTTTTTTTTTTTTTTGTAAAACATATTCACTTGCATGCATGAAAAAGTCTAATACCTGCATAAATTTATTTCATGGGCCTAGCTTAAATTATGAAAACAATATTCAGTTCACTAAACTGTTGACGCAATGGTGCAATTGTACTCGATTGAGTGTTCACAATAACGATGATGTATAAGTAGTGAGTTATTCTTCGTAACCCTCAGACGTATTAGCTATTTTGCTAATTAATTATTAAAATTTTTTGTTTGTTTTCCAAATACTTGCAATATTTATCAATGAACGCGGTTGAAATATTTTAATAAAATTGTATGACATTGTAATGTTTATTTACTCGATTTTACAATCCACACCATGTTTGTTTAAAGCAAGCAAGTATTCTCACAGGTCGTAGAGGTGGATAGGAAGTGTTGGATTGCTGGATGTACAATGCAAATATACTGTTACGAAAATGAAAATGGTGTTATCGTTTAACATTAAAATGATAAACAAAAGCTACAAAAACAAAAGCAATAGACTAGTTTACATGAAATAAACAAAAATATAGCAACAACATCAACATAAAAAAAGGATAATCAAGTAAACAAACAGGCAACAATAACAATGCAAAGGAACGCAAACAATAATAACGTAAACAAGTTGTTTACATTTATATAGATTTTCACAAACTAAGAAAGAATAAGGAAACTTTCTGGTGACTCCATATTTTACACCTTAAGACGTCAATACACCCAAACATACTGCTGCTAATCTAAAAATGTGATTTACCTACAAAAGGTCCCACATACTGTTCCACAAAGTCACCATATAATTCCATTCGGAATAACCGATGGTACAAATTTAAAAATTTTAAATTTTAAAAATTCCACTATAATTGTAATTCCTAATTAACGGTATACTTTATATTTAATTGAATTTGAAATATATTACTCATACGCATCATATTACTTGTGCATGAATGATTACGCTGAAAAGTATGCAATAAAGAATTTTTTTATGTCGTGTATTGAACTAATGGCATTAATTATTTAATATCACTCATACGTCACATACTTGTCATTGCGAATTTTACATATTAATTATGAGCATAATGTAAGTGAATACTTACCATAATTTTACTATATATCTATCAAGTGCATTTAAAAATATATGACTTGGTACTTTTCCTTCATGTTTATGTTATTCATTGAATAGTTTTAATTCGTTGAACACATTTAAAGTGGGTTATAATGGCCGTTGCTTTAACCAAAAACAACATAAGTCCCATCGAAAACCTTGGTACAAATCCATTATAAAATTAGTAAAGCAATTGAAGATGTGAGTGGAATAACATATCTCCAAACTTTTGTTAAATTTTCTAGTTGTCAGAACCCCGTAGGACCATTAAAAGCTAAAGACTTAGTTTGCAAGGTCTCAAACTGGATGTTATATTTGACTGCCTAAATTTCTGTTTAGGAGATCGTTTGGAAGAACAGTTGCGTTGTCGCTAATCCTCAAACAAAAGTCAATAGAAAAACTTGGTCATGGGTGAATGGCGGCAAATACCAACGAAGGACACAAAAAATACTGGTGTATTCAATTCGATACTAAAAGTACCCGTTGTTTTGCTATTTTAAGAAATGATTTGAAACAATTTGTATTGTTACGTCTTTACCTTTTGGAAACGTTTGAAATATGAGTTTGTAGATTGTAAATAAAAAATGAAATTAAATTTTCTGTTTAGTTTTAAATAAATCCTTTTTTGTTCATATAATTCTGCCTACCACTGTTCGCAACTTGATTTCAACAACAACAATTTGCTTTATTTCTTATGCTTCTTAACACACTTCCGCGCATACACTAACAATTGTTCGTTAGATATTTACAACGGAGATCTTCAAACCACGCGTCTTCACACAAGACTGACCGAATTTTTACTGATCCTGTTGCCTGCTTCGTCTTGCCTTTTATATCGCTAAGCATGTTGTTTACATTATTGTTGTTTGTATATTTTGTTTACGTTTGTCCTTGCGGTGTTGTTGTTGCTTCTTGTTTACTTGTTTATCCCTTTTTTATACTGACGTTGTTGCTATATTTTTGTTTATTTGTTGATCATGTAAACAAGTCTATTGTTTTTGTAGGTTTTGTTTATTATTTTAATGTTAAACGATAACATATCATTACAAAAAAAGGAATGCAAAGAAAGGATAAAGGCGATTATTACAACTTGCCGTTAACTAATGCGAGGATTTTAACGGGCTGATTAATTGTTTTTCATTATTGTAAGTGGACAATAAAGTAGAAGTGAGTGTTAAGCTAAAAGGAGGATCATCCTACTTTTAACTTTTAAAGTTGAGTTTATGTCAGAACTTGCCATATTATATGTTATTTTCAACACGGCAACTACAAATATAAACAAAGTGAGCAAATACAGCAAAAAACGAAGCCAGTCGTTGCCACTGCGTTTAAATAAATGTTGTTTAATTTGAGCAGTGTTATCGACATTGTTAACTTTATTTTATCTTCAGGTAATAATGAAAAGAAGTTAAGGGTGACTTTACAGTTCCCTTTAGCTAAAGGTACCTTTAACTAAATCCAAGTTTAACGGCAAGTTGTAGTTATGGCCCTAAGAATAGTAATGAACTAGATTCTATTATTATTTTTTATTTTTTTTAATAATAAGCCATTGCACATTGGTTTAAAATTCAGTTTTTTTGGCCAAAATGTAATTTTTTAAATTTCGTTTTTTGTAAATTTTTTAATACAGCATGATAGACAACACTTCAAGTTATCAGAAAATAAATATTGTTTTTCTAAACCGGTATTTACCGTTAGTCTACAGAGCGACAAACATAGAACTTTTTACTATTGTTGAATAATCAAGTGCAAGTAGTTTAATTTAAGTAGTTGGTCAAAAAGTGCTTTTGAATGAAATTAAAAAGTTAAAAATAATATTTTTAATGGATAATAAAGTTTATGGTATGTATTAACTAATTGTAAAATAAAAAGTTAAAAAAAAATAAATAGACATAGAAATAACGTGTGTTGTTTACATGCATATTCGCGCATTCAATTATTATTTGGTTTTTCCATAAATTTAAACTTTTAAAAAAATGTCCAACTTTGTCCAGTGAAAAAACAAAATTCGAAAATAGCATGTGGTCTTGTGCAACACATTCTAAAGTTTTTTCCTGCAATAACTTGCAATAACTTAAGATATTTGCTTTTTACTAGACTACCTTGGCTTCAGAAATGAAGAGCTCTTTAAAATTTGGCAAAAAACAAATGCTAAAGAAAAGAAAAAGGAGGAACTTTTGAACTTCGTTCTAGAAAAAAGTGGAACTGCAAATCCTCCTGAGGATTATTTAAAACATTTAAAAGAAAAAATAAGGATATATTGCGTAAAATTAGATGCAAAGCGGTCAGAATGCTTTAGAAACACTAATGTCTCGAAACATGAAATGGCTAAATTCTGAAGTATTTTTTAAAAAAGTCTTAAATGAAGCACCAAGCACCTCTAAAGCAGGTCCGGCACGAATGTCTTTTAATGAAATGTCGAATCGTAGCAAGAGAAGAGAAGCAGCAATTATGTCTTCATCCAAAGAAATTACGACAGATTTATTAATAAAGGCAGCGCGTATGTCTGCTCGTAAAAAGGGAGAAAAAGACTTAGCTGTTGTTCTAAAGGAAGCAGAGTTAATTCTGAGTTTTGGATTCGATGGAAGTACTGGTCAAGCTCAGTGTAAACAACGACTTCTTGAACCAAGCTCATCCCATATTAGTGATTCAAGTCTTTTTGCAACAACAGTAATACCATTAAGACTTTTGGATACATCACAAAGACCATTATGGTGTAACATAACAACCCAATCCACTCGGTTCTGTAAGCCTTTGAAATTATAATTTTTAAAGGAAACAAGAGATGCAATACTAAAGGAAAATTCCGATTTGGATAATGAAATTAAAAATTTGGCTCCAGTAAAATTGCAGATAGACGATTCAAAAACAATAGAAACAACATTTAGATTATTCCTTACCGTAATAGATGGAAAAGTTTTAAACGTCCTTGCAGGAACCAGATCCAATTTTTCATGTCCTATATGTGGTGCTACTTCTAAAGATTTCATTGAAATAAAAAATTACAAATCTGATAAATTTAAGCCAAAAGAAAGTAATCTGAAATATGGCCTAAGCCCGCTTCACTGCCGTATATGGTTTTTCGAGTTTTTATTACATTTGGGATATAAGTGCGAAATAAAAAAATGGAAAATTAGGGATGACAAGGATCGGGAAAAAGTGTCAGAAAGAAAATTGAAAATGGCTTCTGGACACAGCTTGATCTTCGACTGGACATTCCAAAAGTAGGTTTTTAATTAAATTTCACAGAATTGACAAAATATGATATTAATAATTAATAATAATTCAAATATTAACAAAAAACTATTATATTCTCGCCGTAAATAATTTTGGCTAAAAAAAATCGATTTTAAACCAATGTGCATTGGGTAAAAAGTTGTACACTTAATTCTCTTTTTGTGCATCTTTTCATGTTCTTATTTCGTTCTGTGATTGTAATTTGTCTTTTTTCCCCTATTTATTATACAGTAAGACTCCGCTCAATGTTGTGGCAGTATTATGCTGTAGTATTAGGATTGCTCTAAATCGCACACTGCATTGATACTTGTTGTATATGTGTGCAAATGAAACGTACATGCACCACCCGTAAGCGGTGCATTATATAGCGACGGTGTATATATTTTGTTAGTCTGTCCAGAATAATGACTCCAACTATATTTTCCGAATTTCGCAATCACAGTACGAACGTATCTTTTCTGCGTCACAGTTGATCCATTAGTTGTCATCAACGTTACTAGGTGTATACATACATATGTACGTGTTAATTTGCCTCGTTTAACGCTGTTTCGTTTCTCATTGGAATGTATCCCCCGCGTTTAGCGGGGTCTTAGTGTAGAATTGTATTTCACCAATACATATGAAAATAATTAATTAAACTCAATACTGTTCAGAAAAAAAACAATTACAATGTTTAGAGATTGTGGTAAAATGTTTTTTAAGGTTTTTACAACTTGAAGCATACATACATACATAATTGGTCATTCTCACACCATTTATGTTGTGTGCGTTAATTTTTATACATGAGTGGCGGAACCTACAGTTTAAACTTTTCATGGCAATTTTATTTACTCTCAGAACTTTTGCCAGAAATCTGGTGAGAGGAAGTCGCTGAAGAAATATTTTTTCATATTACGCTCAGTTAGAGATGCCTGACCTGGGGTTTGAACCAAGGCCTCACGTCTAATAAGCCAACACACTACCTACTAGATCACTTCGACAACTTGAAGCAGTATTATGTAAATAGTTGATACAAAATCGGAACAAATACTTTATTTCTCTCAATAAGAGGGCTGTCAAATTACATATAAAAAATTTTGGACAGAGTAAAATTTTATTTGGATAACATGGCTTTAATACCGGCATTTACTGGAAATATTGCAAATTAATCCATATTTTAAAAGTTGCGGTTTAATCTACGTATAGTTTCTAATATATTAGGTATTTTTTTTTTTATTATTTTGTGTGTTATTTCGATTTTGGCGGAAATTTTTAATTGTAAAACGAAAATTTAAACTTCGAAGTGGAATTAAAACCGATTTTAATGTGCAGTATTTGCAGGTTTGTAAGTGTGTCATGCTCGAATTTAAAATAATCATCAAAATCAGAAAATACAATTGTATACACCAAGATTATAATATCCTTGTTTATGTCATTAAATTCGTAAAAATTTTTTTCTTCAGTTCCGATTCAAATATTCTAAGCATTTTAGACTGTAGAGAGACATCCTCTCTACTGTCTTTTATATTGTATATTGCGTCACTAATCTTAAAATAG
Organism: Sarcophaga carnaria; assembly: GCA_958299815.1. Taxonomy (NCBI): domain Eukaryota; kingdom Metazoa; phylum Arthropoda; class Insecta; order Diptera; family Sarcophagidae; genus Sarcophaga; species Sarcophaga carnaria. Next base: position 67,484,819 of record OY283149.1, on the reverse strand, counting down.
CTTAAACGCCCTTATTGAGCTCAATATTTCATATACATTTTCAATTAATAATTGCGCAATAAATACGCAAATTATTATAATATTGAGTAAAACTTAAAATGCAGCACTGTCATAAGTATGTTCAGTGGGAACGTTACAACTTATGCGAACTAATTTTGTTGATATTTGACAACTCAAATGTCAACAACGAAAAACAAAATAAAAACTACAAAACAAAAAAGCAAAATGAAAACAATATTGTTGAAGCAACCAGCTGTTTTGTTTACCAGCTGTCAAATGAATATTGAATAAGCAGCTGAACTGCGTATTTTATTATGCCTGAAAGCTTAAAATATTGTATTCAATTAACCGAATATTGACTCAATAAAAGTGCATATCTGAACATAGTATAACATGCTAACCTCCATCCCTAAATATGAGCGGCAAGCGAAAAATTTTCTACCGACTTCAGTAATCCTTCGATTTACGTCGCTTCGATTAACGATGTTTCGATTTACGTCGTCAAATTTTTTGTTCCCTCTAACTTCAATTTACATCGTCATTCGATTTAAGTCGTCCTTTTTTGGGACCAACCGCGACGTATATCGAAGGATTACTGTAATTTTTTATGGTCCTTGTTAAAAACATACTACTTTGTAGTATGAGCAATATGAAATTCGATTTACGTCGTTTCGATTTACGTCGCCTTTTTTTGGAACCAACTTCTACGTAAATCGAGGGATTACTGTATATAGGCCCTTACATAAATAAAAGCCATACATAAATAAAAGCGACAAATTTACATCAAAATGCTAAAAGCAGGGTTATTTAAAAAAAATATATATATATACATGTATATATATATTTAAGAACTCTGTTTGTTTTTAAAATATTTTATTATGTATATCCACTTTTTTCTTTTGTTTACATTTGTTGTCTTTTGAAACCAACTTCAATAAATTTCAAACACTCTGTTATCGGATTTTCCAATTGCAATGTGTTTGGGTAACTTTTAGCTTCTTCACAAGCTGCACTTCCAGTTTCTCATTCACCTACTGTGTTATGAAATTGTGCCTGCCTTTTCCAACTATACTCCACTAGCTTTAAAACAAAAATCGGCTAAACATATAAGACGGCGTAATTCGAATGACGACGCAAATACAACTGGGAAGAAGAACAAGAATTTTGAAAGCGTAAATCAAACCATTACAGTACAGAACATCAATGGTTAGCTATTGACGTTATTGCCGGAATTTGACCGAGCGCAAAGTTTCCACGAGATTGCGAACAGCAAATAAAACTAAAAAATCTTTGATGTTGATTTAATTGCTTGTTAAAATTATTTTTTAGTGTAAAAACTAAGCGCAAGAATATTAAAAAAGATTTTAATTCAGATACATTAGTACTTTTATCTTCACAATTAAAGAAATACGAGTAGTTTCTAGAAAAATGTGGATCCTTTGTTTGATCGTGAAATTTTTTTTACATTTAGAGATGACATATCAAAGTAACCGATAAATAACTTATAGGTACGTACTTGGGCGACAGTGACGGTAACAGATGTTATTAGAAAGAACTAGAATAGTTTCTTCGTATAAGGGATGGGTTAGGTTTTAACTTTTTAAATTGATTGAATTAAAAATATTATTCAAAATGAAGTTGAGTACCAGTTTCGAATGCCCTCCTGTAAACATTTTACGTTATACTTGCTCTATCAAACGGCAATTGATTTAGATTTAGAAAATTTATTTAAAAACAAAATAGTTCAACGCTTTTATTCATCTCGATATTGTTAGGCAATCCTTAGCTTTTTAAATGCCCAAATTGAATGAAATTCGTTATTTTTCATTCCAATTATGTGCTATTAACGATAACTTTAGTTACGTGTCTGTTGTATAACGATAGTGATAAATGATTGAACATTTGATTTGTTGTCCTTAAAACACTTTATATTTGTATTTTGAAAGCGAACAAGATACACTAATGACTCAGATGAAAACATTAACATCCATTCGAGGAGGAATAATCAAGGTAATGGATGAATGTTTTAAGTCAAACAACATATTACCTCACAATTGGTAGTTTTTATTTGTTTAGAAAAATTTGTTAAGCTGAACCATGCTGATCCTGTAATATGAAATGAAAAATTTCTCTGTAATATTCCTTATAGTTAAGGATTTGGTTTGTCTGCTGTTTGCCAGTTAAGGCTGACAATGTTTTGGATGAAATACCAGTTACTATAATCGACATCAACAACAAAATTTCTTTCCTCTAAAGTCAAGTCAGAAACTTCGAAAAATTAAAACGCATTTTTAAAATGGGCTGGATGTTTTAATAGCGCCTGTTTGGTCGTACAGGTATAAATTTCATTTAAAGTACGAATATGAAGAATCTAAAAAAAGCTTAATGATTATGGGAAAAAGAGAAAAACCACAAGATTGACCACTTTTCTGTCCATTGTTTCGGCATTTTCATGTTGTGCAATACGCAAACATAATATCTGTATTCATGACAAATTCATCGGTGATTAACATAAATTTGTTCAGGGGAAAATTCTGGTACTTACCACATAAAAGGCTAAAAACGAACAAATTATTCCATTGGGAAAAACATCTTTTATTGATAATGGAAATCATTTTCTTATGTATTCTCGGAAGCAATTTACATTTTGTGGCTTTGGAACAACGGTAATAATAAAATTGTTTATTCTAACACTTAGAAGTTTAAATACATACGTGTTAAAATTGCTAAACTACAGCTTACACTACAAAAACTAAGTTTGCCCTTCCATAAGTTTTGAAGCATCTTATGCATGCGCTCTTGGATCCGAATTGAGTCCATTTTCTCTTTTTAATTTTAGTTAAAAGACAATAAAGAAATTTTGGTTTTTATCTCTTTCTGTAAACATTTCTTTTCAAATTCGCCCAAAAAGTTTCAATTGGCCTTAGTTATTGGACATTTGGATGAAGTCGCCGTAGTCTAGTAGGTAGTGAGTTAACTTATTAAATTTTAGCCCATGGTACGAACCCCAAAACGAAATATGAAGAAATTATTTCTTCGGTGACATACTCTCAACAGATTTCTGGTAAAAACTCTGATTTCCATGAAAAGTTTCTCAAACGTTCGGAGTCGATGTAAGTGATGTTAGGAACTAGGTCGTAATCCTGACTACAGGGTTGAAATGTTCAATTATGTAAGTATATATTTATATTCAAAGTAGACTGTGTAATTCTAGCATAATGCGATGACGTCAAATACGGCCAAAATATGTTTTTGTGCTCCTTATGGTACTTTTGATTGCTTTTGTAAGCACAGAAAGATATTTGTTTACAAAAACTTGATGAGGAATGAAAGCCAGGCCATATTTCATTATTTTACCTTACCTTAGAATAAATATTTAAAATCGCAAAAACAATGTCGTAAATTGAACGCGAACTATTTGAACTCTTTTGCAATTTACGTATTTAGAAATACAAAGTTGTTAAAAAATTGAATGGATTATATATACAAGAGTTTGTTTTGGAATCTTGCGAACTATTCTGTGTAACCCAAGGCATTACTGCCAATTTCTGAAAAGCAAACTTCGCGACTGTTCGAAGATCCATTTAGAAAATGTGCCGGAGAACTTGCGCCTATATTGACGATGTAAAGTGATCAGTATGATTTCGTGTACAGACGTTGCACAGATCTCTGTGTACCGTTGTTTATAGGTTCAACAATTTGGTCTCATTTCAACGAGTTTTGAAAAGAGCAATAAACTGAAACCAAACAAATTAATAACAGTTTTTTTCTCTTTTTTAACGAAATGAAAAACTATTCTATTATGATTCTATATGATGATGAGGAGAACACAATACGATAATTCGACGCCTCCGTCCTATAACATTCTAAGTCGAAAAAGTGTGTTTTGAGTTATGAGCTCTCAAAGTTTTCACGCGACATACGGCTATATATCTATTCTAAGAAGATTTTTCCTTATAACTTCGGAACGGATCGGCGCATCTTAACCAAATTTTGACAGTATTTAAGTTAAAGAACGTAGAGTTTAAAAATGCAAGAACATTAAAAACGTTCTAAGTACACTTAGAACGTTATAGAATGGAGGCGTCGAATTGCTAAAAGGACGACTCCGAACAAAATATATACAATAATGGACGGGTTGATTTGAAAAAACCAAGCTGCGATATACACAAGCAATGATTTTGACGATTTATGGTGGCAGAAATTGTAATTCCTATGAAGAACGTGACGCAAGTACGGATGCTTTTTGTACATAAATTTTATAGTTTTCAGACAGCTAAAAGTTTAAAAGCAATGTGTTTTTATAGAATTTTATGTATTTTTGCATTCCGACTGTTGACATTTAAGAACTCGTTTACCTAAACGTAGAGAAAACGTAGAGAAAAAAATAATATTTCCTTTAATGAATAGAGGCTTTAATGAATAGTGCGTTTTTTGTAAACTACTTGGATATGCTTACTTGTATATCATATAATATTATAAGATGATTTATACATACTTATAACTCGTAAATATAAAAAGAACATATAATAACATTTTGTTGTAGTTGACTTATTATACAACACTGACATGGACATTTGTAATATAGGCGATGAGCTTTGAGCCGAAGAATATCTGAACATAAACAAATGAATGTCTGAATTTAAGTGTAGGTAGTGTATTGGCTTATTAGATAGGAGGCCACAGTTCAATTCCCACGTCAGACTTCTACAACAAAAAGAAATATAAAAAAATATTTCTTTCAGCGATTTCCTCTCAGCAGATTTCAGGCAAAAATCTGTTCTTCGACTATAAGCTGTAGGTCTCGCCACTCATGTGTAGAGTGAACACACTCAACGTGAGTGGTGTGAGTATCTAGGTCGTAATGCTGACTGAATACAATAATAACAGGACGTGTGTAAATGAAAAAGGAATTTTGTAAATAGGCTACCATTTTTATAAAAATTTTAAAAAGATGCATTGTAATATCTTTCCCGTAATCAAGATGAAACGAAATACATATGTATGTATATTTAGCAGTGAGTAAATTTACATTTTTATTTACATGTACTAATAATTTAGAATGTCATTCCATCGTACATATTTAGAACTGAAGACCTTATAATTTGTATAACTATGCAATTTTTTTTTATGGAAGTATTTATAAATTAAAAAAGCGGAAACAATTTTACACGCTTCTAAGTGGGAAAACTTTAGGAATATATACATATATACATACATAATATGCCATTACAACTCTTCACTCGGGATTACGATCTAGCTTCTCACACCACTGATGTTGTGTGTGTTAATTTTATACATGAGTAGCGTTTCCTACAGTTTAAAGGCGACTCCGAACGACATATTTCTGAGAAACTTTTTATGGCAGTTTTAATTACTTTCAAAGTTTCTGCCAGAAAGCTGCTAAAAGAAAGTGGCAGAACAAATATATTGTCATGTTATGTTGGAGATGTCTGACCTGGTGTTTGAACAGAGGCCTCATGTGGAATAAGCCAACGCACTGCCTGATAAACTACGGCGATTAGGACGGCATCTTTAGAAAAGTATGGTCGCTGTAAACTTCATTTGTTTCCAATACTTTTATCAATTACAGTCGCGTAAGGCAAGACTGCATAGTGCGTAATAATATTTATGATGCATGATAAATGACTCATCCAAAATTTCATTATATTTCATCTGTAGTTTTATGCGAGCGTGTTAAATAAAAAACTTTTGTCAATTTTGTGTTTTGAACTTTGTGAGCATCATTGTCAAATAATTTGAATAACATTGACGTGAATTGCCATGGTAATCAGTTTCAAATTCAAATTTTTTAATATTCATTGTTGCTCATAAGGGTACACTTTATGTTGTTCATAATTCACAAAAAAAGAAAACAAGAAACAAAAAAAAAAACAAAGTAAACAAAAATTGAGATTTTTAAGATTGTTGCGATTGTTGTGGTAGAATATTATTTAAATTAAAAATATGTCACCATAGTGATGAAAATATATTTTGTGACCTTTTTGAAATACAATATGATTTACATATTTTATCATATTCCCTTATAACTTTTTTCGTATCAAAATTAATAAACATATCGTTAGTCTCATTCGCAAATGTGTTAAGTCCCTTTTTTCAAATTTTACAGGAGACACAAAAACATTGCGGCTTCTTCAGTTTTCAAAATTTGTAAACTTTTTAAACGCAATTATTTTTACAAAATAGCTCTCTTTAAATGACCTAGATCAAAAATTAAAAATAATTAATAATTAATATTCGTGGAGTTAGCAAGTGCTGTTAATATTTTTCGTAGTTTTGTGGACTTAGCGTTTTTACAAACCACAAAATTACAACAACTTTAAACTACATACTGACATTTTTTTTTGTCGTAAAATATGTATTTGGTATAGTGTTATCGTTTTGCATTAAAATCTCAATTTTGGAAAAAAGTGGACTTAGCGTCTTTGCGAATTATACTAACGATATTTATGTTGGTAGTGTGGTAAAAAAATACCTCGTATAAAAAGTTTGCTACTGGGCGTTGCTTTAAATGAAAAGATTAATCGTAGAATTTAATTTTAACTTCTAAAAAATTGTCAATCGAATTAAAAAAAATTTAAATTTATATTCTTAGTATAAATCTTCTTTGATTGATTTAGTTTAGAATTATTTTATGTAAACCGAGATTATATCAAAAGCTGAATGGTTATAGTTTTAAGTATCAGGTCTTTAAGTTACACACAAAGTCTGTGTGAAATATCATCGAAACCCTTTATTAGAATTTAATAGCCTTCAAAAGTCCGGCTCGACTGGATAGAGCGCATGCGAAATTTCACGGCTCTGGTGCATAAATCGCGATTAATTTGATCGATGGTATGAGGTCTGATGGCTTTGAGGACCGCTGTGGTTTGGGAGTTGTTAGCATATACATACCTGAGACTCAAGATACGTACGATGCCCAGTTGCAGTTGCAGATCGAGATAGGATCATATCCTCAAATCGCTCGTACAGAATATTCAATGAAGCATGAGCTGTGTGACACGTAGCACCTTCCACCGTTGAAGCCACTTGTAGAAACCACATCCAAAGCAGGTTAAAAGAATTTGATGATAATCAACTGATGGTTCTCGCTGTCGACAGTGATGGCCTTGCCATCATCGTTCTGAAAGAAATATGGACCGATGACGCTTTCAGTCTAAAGTCCAAAAAACAGTAAATATTTGGAATGTGATAAACGCTCTTGCATTTCATGTAGATAGGACTCGTTATTAATTTAGTTTGTTGATGTACACATTCATCTTGAATTGGTGTCATCGCTGACTTCTTGTTGAAAACTATGTTCAATCGTTAACTGGGAGTCGCCGTAGTCTAGTAGGTAGTGTTTTGGCTTATTAGACTTAAGGCCATTGTTCAAACCCCAGGTCAGACATCAAAACGAAATATGAAAAAATATTTCTTCGGCGACTTCTTCTCAGCAGATTTCTGGCAAAAACTCTGAGAGTAAATAAAATTGCAGTGAAAAGTTTCTGAAAAATCTGTCGTTCGGAGTCGACGTTAAATCGTAGGTCCCGTTACTCATGTATAAAATTAACACACGCAATATGAGTGGTGTGAGAAGCTAGGCCGTAATCCTGACTGAAGGGTTGTAATCGCCAATTATGTATGTTTGTATGTTAACTGATCCAAAGCCTACTACGCGAACACCCGTCGTTGTCTATAGTGGTTTAGGGTCAATTTCTAGATCAGTTTGGTGCAGGCGCAAGTCATGACGGATAATTTGACGAAAGGCGTTCTGCAAATAATTCTTGTGAGTGTAGAAGTACTCGGATTCTTTTGTAAACACTCACAGACAGTGGTGATGTTTTCGGCAGATCTTACGTTTTGTAGACGCATAGATTTTGGTAGATTGGTTAGTTTACCAGTGTTCTTGAATTATTTCTTTGCGAATAGCCCTCACGATAGAACAATTATGGTGGTAGTACAATTGGCGAAGCATGCGGTGCATAAACAAGATACCCATTTTGACATAAGACAGTTTTATTGTTTGAACGTGTTATTGATTTTACAAAAAAGAATTGAATAACTGGCAACTAATTTCACACTTTAACTTCAACTGTTAACGTTCGTTATTAAATGTTAAAGTGCGAGAGTTTCTTTCTTGGAAGATCCGATATATTTTAAAGAATAAACTCTATGCACCATATATGTTTCTATTAAATTTTATAATAGTGTAAGAAGTCTCCAAATTTTGCTTTAATATAAAAATTTTAAAATACAAATTTACACAAATTTATAAAAACATCGCTGAAATCCTGTCATCTGTTTAAAAATATTTTCTTAAGACAAGATTTATACCCAAGTACAAAAAGTGCTCTACGAACATAGAAAAAAACGTCAATTTGTAATTCTTTAATTGTAATATAAACATTTAAATTAAAAATCATTCATAGTTCATTAATATTTATCAGCTTGGTGATTACCGCACTCTCATCATTGATGTTTTAGATGCAGAATGAATAAATCATCACTCATACATACACAAAGGAGGCTTACAATTTTAATACGATTGTTTTATTCTCATAAAGTATTACTTGTTTTAATCAGATAATCTGATGATTGATTAATTTATTAATCATTAAAGGAAAAACAAAATTGTTTGTTTTTGTAATATTATTGTGTGATATTTTCAATCACAACTTAACACAGTGCTTTAAAACGATTAAATTGTGGTGCCATGAGCTTAATTACAATTCATTGGATCAAATTATAGAGCACAGTTTTATTTTATTTTTATTTTGTTTATTAATTACAACGCAATTACAAATTATATTCAATTATTTACGAGATGAGTAACTTTGACAGAGTCTTTGGTGGAAATTGAACCCTCAATCTTAAAGCTAATAGTATAGCACAGCACCACCAGTGAACCCAGCTCAGTTTTAATTAACATCGTTGGTAAATAAATTGAAGTGAACTATTTTTATTTTAAATGGATATGGAAGCATAGGTCTTGGCTAATACGTTATATTCTCATACATAACTATCCTACCACGCGTCTTGACAATCATAAAAAGCGTAGTTTGCATTTATAGTAAGTTTTATTAAAGTTGATATCGACACCTTCGTAAATTGGCTTTACAGTATTCCGATCGATAAAATTTATTTATGCTTTGGAAAGGCCGACAATAAGTGTTGGAAAAATCTGTTTTGCAATAATAATAAACATTATAAATCGAATTTTTAGCTGCATATCGCAAGAAAATCTAAAATTGGTATCTTCTGCAAAAGTTGTGAAAATATTTGAAATGAAAGTTCATTTTATAAAAAAAATAGGTCTAAAGGAAATATGACGAGACTGTTATATTCCTTAAATAGTAACTGTGGTAATTTTTTTTTGATTTTATCAAACAAAGAGTCGATCTCTTCACGAGAGAATGCACCGTAACAATCAGCAAAAAAAAAAACATCACACTTCAATCAAACACTTAGAGCCATTATAACAACTTGCAGTTAAACTTGGGTTTAGTTAAAAGTACCTTTAACTAAAGGGAACTGTAAAATTACATTTAACTTATTTTCGTTATTAAAACTTACTTATTAAAATTTAGATAAAATAAAGTTAATAATGTCGATAACACTGCTCGAATTAAGCAAGTTTTATTTAAACGCAGTGGCAACGACGGGCTTCTTTTTTTGGTTGTGTTTGCTCACTTTGTTTAGATTTGAAGATGCCATAATGAAAATAATATATAATATGGCAAATTCTAACATAAACTTTACTTTAAAAGTTACCAATTGGATGATCCTCCCTTTAGCTTAAAGCTCACTTCTACCTTATCGTCCACTTATAATAATGAAAAAAAATTTATCTGCCAGTTAAAATTCTCCCTTTAGTTAAAGGAAAATTGTTATAGTGGCTCTTTATCTTTTTAATTAAATTTTGCAAGTAAGAATGATAAAATTTTTAGAAATAAAGAAATAAAAATACATTCTTCTAGTTTACTCGCTCAAAACTCATAACATTTAAGTTTGAATGATTTATGTATACCGTTTAAAAGGCTCATCTCTCCCCAATCCACAAAATATTTCAAAATCGGTTTAAAATTATTTGAATAATCAATAAATTTGTGTGTAAAATTAAAAGAAAAAAAGTTTTGTCTTCAAATAATAACACAATTTTGAAGGGTTCGAGAAATAAAAAAGAATTTTTTAGAGTTCTACTCAACTAAATGTGTAGGTTAGATTATGCAGGATGTGTCGGATGTACTCGGATGTATTAAATATTTTGGTTTTGTAGCATGGTCTTATTATTCATTGAATTTAAAATTAGAAATTTTAAACTTTATTCTAATGGTTTATGTTTTATTTTATAAATTTTATATTCCTGCCGAAAAACTGAACATAAGTTATAAATATAAACAAATTGTGATAATAAATTCTCGCAATTTCAAAATATAAACTTTTCTTCGTATTTAAAAACCTTTCAAACAATTAAAGTTTTGAAAAATATCAAAAAATATTAAATCGCTGTTTTGAGTAGAATAGGGGTAAAATCCAAATTAAAATATTTTAATTTAAACCGAAAAAAGAATATATGTACAAAGGAAAAAAGAAAATATAAGTGACAGAAAATTGATGTATACAGCCTGTATATTAAAATGTAGTGAATGTTAGAAAATTGCAATCTACTGCTTGTGATTGTAATTCATATTCTATATACGAAAATTAAATTAATACCCGTATAAATTTGCACAAATATTTAGGAAATTTGAGATGTGGCTGTCAAATTATTTTTATATTCATTCTATTTTACTACAGCTTAATTTCCGATATTCCAACACTATGCATTGCATGCGTAGCTGACATAGTCTGTGTTTAGAATGCAGTAGAAAAAAAATTTTTGATTACGTATTATCATAAATTATTTTAAATGAGCCTGTCGATATCATTTACTTTCAATTCTTTTTTCCATTTTGAATGTTCAATAAAAATTTTGTTTGTACGAAGAAATGTGGTCAATGGGAATTTGGTCAATTTCAATGAAAATATTTTGCAACTTTAATGGTTTTTAAAACAATACAATGTATACAATATTTCAAGTGAAAAAAATATAATCTCTACTGGTTTTGCTTTTTAGTTTTAATATTTTTTCTCTTTCCTTATTAGTTTTTTACTTTGTTATTTTTTGTGTTGCAGCCACAGTTTAAAGTATAATACAGAGACACTTGATAATAAACATAAAATAAAAATTTACCAACCATGATGGAGCACTTATTTTACATTTTGGTCCAATTTGGTCCTATGTCCAAAAAATCAAATTCATAGAATTACAGCACAAAGTATGTGACCATAGTCCATAGTACTGATGGTAACCATGTGATTGCTGTTGCCAAATTGATAATAAAAAAATGAGTTCCTTTTCCGTCCGTAACAATAAAATTTTTACTCAATGTTAAATACAACATTTTACTGTAAAAAGCTTTTCTACAGTAACTTATTTAAATTATCAAACATGCAAGAAGTATTTTTTCTTGTTAATACGAACTTTAATTTTAAACAAATTTAATTAAAAACTCTGATTCTAAAAATGTTAATTTTAATATTTTTTAATTTAATAATCCAAGAAAAAATCAATTTTGTTTTCATAAATAAAAGAATGTACTTTGTTCTACCAGAAAAAGGAATAAAAAAAATCATGTTAGAGAAATAAAGCTAAAGACTTAAACGCTAAAACTTTATTCTGAAAATATTATGTAAGAAAAGGAAATACAAACCATAATAAAACAACGACGAAATTACGATGTGCCTCTATTATAAAGTTCGTATTATAATAATAAAACTATATAAATTCGTTCATTCATGCAAGCAATACAATAACAAATCAACGATAACGTTCTGGAAGTTGCCTCGTCGAAAACGAATGTAAAAGTGTGTGCAATGATATTAGATATTATTGTCTTTACATTGTAATGGAGTTGGCATAAGGAAACACTATATCAATATATGAAATGAGTTTGTAACATTGGAATAGTTGTCAATTATATTATGCCACCATGTTGTCAAAAATCGGCCATTGTTATCTGGCAACTTACGAAGGCAAAGGCGCAAGCGTAATTATTATATACAATGTAGTCTATTTCAAAAACTGCTGAATTATTTGGCACACATCTTCATGACAAAATTCATCACATGTGAAAGCAGTTAATTATGAAGGTTTACGAATTACGTAGATTTGTATACGTATTATAGATGCTGCGTGCTAAATTATTCAAGACTAAGGAAATCAAGGTCGTATCTATGGAGTGAATGACAATAAATGGCATTTCAAACTCTGAAAGTGTTGATATCTGATAATCTATTATAGTAATAGGTGGGGACTGGACCTGGAAAGGCCTCCCGTGAAAGTTTTTCTGACTCAATGGAACATGTGTTTCCTTAAGCCTCAGTTCGGTAGATATAAAAGTTAAAAAATTAATCAGATTAATAATACTACCGTCCTCCAAAACAAAAACAATTTTAAATGAGTTCCAAGACCTTGGATTAACTAAATCAGAGATTCTATTGGATTGGCTACAAGCTATAACCGATTGGATTATAAACGGTTAACATTGTGTAGAAGCCAAGGGAAGCTAGGTGTATATTTTTGAGTTCTTCATTTTTAAATAAATTTTCAAAGTATAAGATGGAGTAAGACAGACAAGAAGGTTTTAGTGCGTTTTTAGCTATCTAGGACAAAATCGAACAGAACAAAATTGAAAGTTACAAATCTTAGGTAATGGACCATTTTGGTCCATGCAATTTATTTTATTCTGTATATCAGTAAAAGTAAGGAAAAATAATAATTGGCTTATTGCTATTTTCGCAGAAAGATGAACAAATTGTTTTTCCCTTCAATTTGCATACAAATTTATTGCATATATTGCATTTGACATCACATTTGGACTTACAGCAATTGCAAATTCCCCGTTTTCTAGGAACGGACTTTTGTGTATCACCGCTTGTAGATGGTAGACTATTTGATGACGATGCTTGTAGTTGAGTCAATAGATATGCCACAAATGGATTTTTAGGTTTGACTGTCCTTTTAAACATGAATTCTTCTGATGGGCACATAGATAGTTGACGTAAAAACTCAGGCCTTCTGCGATTTGAATCATTTGCACCCCACGAAGAATCAATTTCTGGATATAAAATAAATGCATTCAATGCGGATATATCAAATATATTTGAAAAAACAATATTTGTCCATCTATTTGTTTTTCTTTTAGTGCTGTAGTAGCTAATCATTTGATCAGCAGTATCAACGCCTCTAAGATAAATTATTTTTACAGAAACGATAAATAATGATAAAATATAACAAAACTTTAGTAGAGTTATAATAAGAAATGATTGCAAGTTTCTTCTTATGATTACTGAAATCGAATTCATTTGTTTTGTACATGGTGCTCATCAATATAGTACCTTTATTTTTATGGCCGGTATACGTGGATGTATATAAAGGAACTTTTTTGTACATAAGCAATTTCGGTGGGATAAAAGTTTTGTTTCTTCGAATTGTTCCCACATATGTCAGTTTCCTTTGTAAAAGATTTTTCCCCAACTCAAACGATGAAAAAAAGCAATCAACTATAATATTTTGCCCTTTCAATTCTTCCGTAACCTCCAACACGACACGCTCTTCTTGATTTTTTTCAGGCTTATCATTTTTTGGTTTTCCAAGGTACGGTTGTATTTTCCATATGTATCCTGATTTAGAGTCTACAGCTAACCAAAATTTAAGCCCAAATTTGGCTAGCTTTACAGGCATATACTGCCTAAAGGAACATCGTCCTCTAAAACCCATTAGCTGCTTGTCAATAGTGACATTTTCATGACAGTTATAAAACATTGAAAGAAGTGCTTCCCAATTGTCCCATAACTCACGAATTGGAGCAAACTTGTTACTACTTTTTTGTTGACTTCTGTTGATAACATCATCTAAGGACACAGCACTTGTTATCCTCGCTCATAATAGACCGGAATAAACACGAACTGACGTAAAACTTATACTCGTGGTATACATATCTGTATAGAAATGGAGAATTCCAGCACTTTTGTAACAATTTAAATTATTTAAAATGTTTGCTCAAAATAGTTTTATATCGAATTATTTATGAAATATGCAAAGTGGACCAAAATGGTCCTTTACCTAAGATTCGAAAGTTTTTTTTTAACCTAACAGCAGGGTTAAAGATGGACAACCATTTCGATGTTTGAGGACTGGAGTCTTTAGTAGACGACTATTTGTAAAGAAAGGATTAAAGAAAAATAAGAAAAAAAAAACAGTGAGTGAAAACTTAAGAAATAAAAAAATAAAAAACCCTGTTGCTTTGTGAGCGAGCAACAAAAGTTGAAAGGTTAATATTGCACCAAGTCGCTGATGACTTAGCGATAGGAACATAATACATCCTGAATTTAATAGAGACTATTGAAATATATATACTGGTGGTATAACTCCAAGTAAGACCAGAGTCTGTGGTGGGAATCGAACCCACGACCCTCACGCTAATAGTCTAGCACACTACCCACTACCAGGGCACCCATAAAGATGGAATAAATGATGATGATGTTCACAATATATGTTTATATAAAATAAATGTAAAAATATTCAGATATCAACCCATAGAGACTAGAACCTACCTATAACGAAAGGTATCATAGTAAGTTTGAAATTCTGCGTTAAACATCAAAGGCTGATTCCTGATCCTAATATATCTAAAAGAGCTGGTAAAGGTAAATTTGACACGATTTAGTTTCCTTAGTTTCTAGTGTGATTCACTAAAATAATTCGCTGTTGATCTGACACAATCTTCTGTATGAAGTTGTATTCTAGAAGACTACCCTGAATAGCAATTCTATTGTAAAAAGCTTTAATAAAATTTTAAATTAAATTGTAACCTGCAATACATATTACAAGTGCATTGTGCAGTACCCCTATAATGAAGTCTCTTTCTACGCCATTTGCCATCCAATATACCACACTTGTAGCAATGCGACTTAAGTTCTTGATAAACGGGCACATTAGGTCGCTTAGGCAATACTCCATCCTTTCTGAGGATCTATGGGCACGGGGTAAAATTAATTGAAATGTTTTGTTCTGACCTGATTTATATACAAGATTTCACACTAGTATTCCATACAAGGAAATCTGTTCCTCTGGCAGGGTGAATTTTAGGAGTTCTGAGTTTGCATACTCGGTTATTGCCAACATTAGCAATAAAGATATGGATATGGATATGGATATGGAATTATGTTATAAATCTTAAGAAACTATTTGACTACTATACTGTGAGCATAACTTACGATACGGAACTTAGCTGACTGCTAAGCGACAATCTGATCAAAACTGATTGGCGTCCACTTCGAGTCATTTGATGGACCTGAAATGTGTTCCTGGTCAAATAGACATTCCGAGTAACTCTGCCATATGAACTTGCTACAGCTGGCGCACTCTTAAAGAACACCAATCTTCACTTGAAAATAGTTACGTTTCTTAGCTCAGTCAGATCGTCCATTAGGCAAAGGTATTTATTGGTTGCTTACTACACTATCAGACTCATCTGGCATAAATTGGATAGATTTGACTCAAACTTTCCTGATGGTCGAACGGTGGTATCGTTATTTGATTGTGAAGTGATTACTATTTGTATATTTTTACGTTGCTATAGTAACTGTATCTCAGTATATAATAAAGTATTCTGGTTTTCAAATGTAATGACACATCAAAAGACAATATTTTTTTTTAAATCTTTCTTCCTTTGAGATTAAATTAAATCCCAGTTGTTATCGTTAAATTAAATTTGCATTCTTATTTAATAATACAAAATTTCTAATGTAATCCACTTACTACTGAAAAAAAAAACTATTTACTATTGAACACCATATGCTAAACGGTTAATTTAAAAAAATTCTATTAAATAAATAGAAGGTTTTGTCAGATGAAAAGGTAACAAAAAACCAAAATAATCCTTTTATTATTGATTTAATTTACAATTCTAACGTTTTAACCCAAAAAGGTAAATAATTCATACATAAGCAAACAAATGCTGGTGTAGGAAGCAAGTAGTAAACAAAAGATATGATAAACATTTCTTATGGACGACCCTTTTCTATTTGGCTTATTCCATCAGGAAATCGAAACATAAACGTAAACTTAATTTTAAAAAAAAAAAAAATTTATTAAATTCAAGGATTTACATACCTGTTGTAGAAGGCTCCTGTTAATTTTATATAAGCAAACAAATATTTCACCAAGCGTACCTTTATGTTTATTATTTAGTATAGTTATTGCCTGTAAAGAAACAATGAAAATACTTAACAATGCATATGCTCTAAAAGTACCATATCCAGAAACACCGATTCACACCGATTATAAATACTGTTTAAGCTGGTCACCTTGGTTGTAAGTTTAGTATGTAAATACGACTCCTTTGTTATTGTGGCTTGTGTAATAATTATATAATAAACGAAAAGAGACTTTTTGTTCGCGATCAACCCCCAAATCAAAAGGTAATGTTTTATTGAAACGTTTTTTCCTTTGAATTTTTTTTTTATAATATTTTATTTTTCTCCCCAATTCGGTTGAAATATGTTATTTTTGATTTTCATATTTACTTCCCCGAAACAATCGCCTACAGATAAAAGAGCATGTTTGATAGATTGGCTGATTTCCAAAATGGTAGCTGCTTTGTGTTTAAACAAGGTATAGTGTTTCATAAAGCCGCTGTACAAAATGTTTACAATGTATACTGCTTCAAAACGTCGTCAATGCGTATTTTTAATGCACCTTAAAAGCAATCAGGCATCGGATTTATAGTTGATGCATTGTTTGCTAACTTAGCATATCTACCTTATTTATGTACCGTAGTAGAACTGATACATTTTGAAAGTCAGCCGTTCTGATATATGTATTTAAGTGATTTTTTGTCTATGGCGACACATATTGTTATAGAAAAAATTTTCCATACACGTTATATAGTCCATAGTCAGAGTAGGTCAATTTAAATTCGACAATTGTTGTATTATACGTCAACATTCTCAAATTAATTAAGATTTGAAGTCGCCGTGGTTTAGTAGATAGTGTGTTAGATTATTAGACGTGAGAACTCGGTTCAAACCCCAGGTCTGGCATCTCAAACTAAACGAAATATGAAAAAGTATTTCTTCGTCGACTTCTTCCAGTAGATTTCTGGCAAACACTCTGAGAGTAAATAAAATTGCTATGAAAAGTTTCTCAAAAATCTGTCGTTCCAATTCAACTTTAAACTGTAGGTCCCGCCACTCATGTATAAAGAAATTAATTCACACAACATAAGTGGTGTGAGAAACTAGGTCGTAATCCTGACTAAAGGGTTGTAATGACCAATTATGTATGTATGTATGATCATAGATTATCACATACTTTTATCATCAATCAAATCTTTATTCTTAAACCATCATTGAATAATTTCGAATTAAATGTAATGATTGTCTGTCTTATTCATGTGGCATGCATAACGTCAACTTTCCTTTGTAAGATTTTGAATAATTCTTTCAAAGTTACTTGGAAGCCAATGATCGGATTTTTTAAAACAAAGTTGGGTTTAAGAAGGGATGGGAAAATAACGAAGCAGTTGTAAATATCGTGAATTATGTTTGTAATGACGTAGACAAAAGTGCAAAAGACGTGGCAGATCTGTTTTTAGGCATGTACGAAAGTGATCAAATATTACTTTAAAATTGGAAAGAGTTTATACAGATTAATAATATTTAACCCTATAACGACCACAGGGACTCATACGAGTGTATCAGAAATCGAAAATTTCAAAAATTTAAATAACAAAAAACCAGGTTGGTATTATACTAATTTTATTTATTTTTAAAAAAGCGTATTTGCTTATCCTATCTATAGACGAGTGTATTTGAACAGTCATTCTTTATATATGGTCGCTTGAAATGGTCTGATATGTAGATTTCATTTGTCGTTACACATATTATAAATTATTTATTGCTTGGTGGGTATATTTTCTTATTTTAATTTTAATAAATATAAAAAAATTTGTGTGTGCCCTGTAGTCTAGTGGGTAGTGTGCTAGACTATTAGCATGAAGGTCGTGGGTTCGATTTCCACCACAGACTCTGGTCTCTGACACTACACCGAGTATATAGTCAAGGTACTCCGCACGTATGTATATAATTAAAATATTATTTGTAATTGTATTGTAAAAAAAATTATTTTAAACGCTAGTATACCGGTGTCGCTATGGTCCATAAAGTAATTTTTCTTTTGACATACAGAAGTTAAGATTCCTTACTGTTAGCATTATTTACTTATTTTTGGTAATGTAGATTATGCTTTAGAGAAGATATGAAATTATTAAACTCAATGAATATGAAAATGAATGAAGTTCTCAGAAAATAAGCCTGTCAAATGTGACTTCAGACTGGTGAACAAACCATCGCACTAAAAATTTTAAATTTCATTACTTATTGCATCAAAAACTTCATTTTATTAAAAACTAGATATTAGTATCTAAAATACTAGAAGCCATTACTTTTCTCTTAATTTTAATAAAAAAAAGAGAAAATTATATAAATCGTATCCTTTAACTGCCATTGGGGCATAGTATATGTCGCACGAAAACACAGACAACCTACCAATGGTTTTGGTAATTTGGTTTAAAAATATATCTTTTTGAATTATCACAAATAGACAAAATGATCACTTTGAATCCCATAACATTAAGGTCGGTAAAGAATTAAAGTGGCTTACTATACGTCGATTGCAGCATTTCAGGCCTTAAATTTTCTGTAAACCTATAAATGATACTTGTAGTGATATTAGTAATTTGTATCTCACGGGTTGTTTGTATAGATATCGACATTTTATAATTCGTTTTTCCTTTCGTTTTTTATGCAAAGCTTTATTATTAATATTTTAAATTATATAAACTTAATGCCCTTTTTTTCCTAGAAGCTAGCTAACTCAAGCTTTTTGGGTTTGTCTAACAATATGCCCTTTTTTGTCTTCGAAGTTAACTAACCCACAGCTGTTTGAATTTGTTTTATTTACAAAATTGTAAATTTCTTGTATAGCAAATAAAGAAGGTTTTAAATGATAATTCTGCTGAGAAGAAATCACCGAAGAAATACGTTTCGTTTTTAAGTTTGTTGGAGATATCTGACCTGGGGTTTGAATCGTGGCCTCTCATCTAATAAGCCAACACACTACTTACTGGACAACGGCGTCTTCGAAGACCATGTTATTACCCACATCAACCTGCCTGTCATCAACAATTTTATTAATGCGTTGTATCTTTTTTTTTTTTTTTTGATAAGAAAAGCTGCAATAATTTTAAAATGTCTACACGGTATGAAACAAAATAAAATATAATTTAATGATTAATTTAATTAAAATCGATTAAAATAAAATTCATTTTTTATGCAAAAGTTAATGGATATTGTTACGAAAATGGAAATGGTGTTACATCCTTCAACATTAAAACGACAGAAAAAAAAATACAAAAACAGAAACAATGGACTTGTTTACATGATAAACGACTAAACAAAAATGTAGCAACAACATCAGTATAAAACAAAGGAGATAAACAAGTAAACAAGAAGCAACAACAAAGATTACCAATGTCCAATGACCAATTATGTCTGTATGTATGTATGTGTTTTATAATTCGTTTTCGTTCATAGCGCTGTCATAAACCTTTTCCCTTTTTTCTTACTTTTTCTTTGCCTTGTTTCAGTCCAGCTAAACAGGTTATTGGTCGCTTGTAGCAGATCCGGGTTTGATTAATTTGACATATGTCGATGCCTACAAACATATGTTAGGTTTAATGATGAGAAACTTTGCTGGTTGAATCCTACTCTTTCCCGAGAAGTGGTCTTGTCTTTCTTTCCTATAATGTTTGTGGTTGATGTTATCTTCTGCCGGGACAGGGATCAGGAAGTTTCCCGGTTGCATCATTTTTTAAGGAAATGAAATCGTTTTAAATTTAAAATTCGAAAACAAAGTTGAAATTTTTTCTTTAATTCCTCCGGTTATAAATTATGGTTCTCCCTACTTGTATCAAAACACTGTAGCTACTCTACACAACGAAATCATTAAATATAAATGTTCATATCCCCAAAATGCTTCATTTGTCAGGCCATTTTTACACACCACTGTGTTTTGTTTTTAATTTTATTTGAAGGACACACGTGTACATGCTTTCTTCATTACAAAATGATTAACAATGTAAACACAAAGGAGGAAACATCTGACATTTAAAAAAATTGGAAAAAACTCATAAAAGACACCTTTCACCAGCATAGATCATGAGATTTATAAAATGAAACAGTACGTTACGTGATTTAGTGTGAAAAGTTGACATTTTCATTATAATTATCAGTCAGGTGATGTCGATTCCTAAGGTTATCAGCAGATGTTGAGGGTACGTGCAAGTGTGGGTGCATGGGGTGTACGGTATAAATATTAATCGATTTTAATTAAAATCATTGGTATAAAATATAATGCGAATATACGGTAATTTTGATTGATATTGTTACGAAAATGGAAATGGTGTTTTGCTTTTACATCGTTTAACATTAAAAACAAAAGCTACAAAAACAAAAACAATGAACTTGTTTACATGATAAACAAATAAACAAAATATACCAACAAACACCAGTATAAAAAAGAAAGGATAAACAAGTAAACAAAAATGCAACAACAAACATTACAAGAATAAATGTAAACAAATTACACAAACAACAATGAAAAAGCGATGTTTACATTTATAGAGATCTCGAGAAGGCAAAGTTACGAACATTCGACTTCAAGAACATTTATCAGACTGTTGACGTTGGCATATAAAAGGAAAGACAAAGCAAGCAAAGAGTCAGTAAAAGTTCAGTCAGTCTTGTGTGAAGACGCGGGTGTTTGAGGAGAATAGTCGTGTGTCAAGTTGCGAACAGTGGCACATAGAATTGGGCGAACAATAAAGAATTTAATTAAAACTATTAATTAAAACTATGTCATATTTTAAACGTTTTTAAAAGGTAAAAACATAACAATATGAAAAATTTTGCAGTTACCAAGAGAACATAATCTTTTTAGCGTTAAATTGTATTACAACCAGCTTTAGCACAACAATTGATTATTTAGAGATTTTAATCGAATATTGAACGATTCTAAAACGATAATTTATATGGCAATAGAGTTAAATTTTAATCTTATCAACGATTTCAAATCTCGCAATAAACAATAGCTATGACCACTATTCAGGCAATGTACTGTGAGTTACGGGAGGAGGGAAGGAAAGAGTAATGCTTGGTCATCATTACCTTTTTATTTATTTCTTCTAATGATCCACATATTTAATGTGGTATTGCAGTTAGAGTATGCGGTGCGAGTCGATACAGCAGACTTGTTTGGAGGGTTAATTAGTATGACTCAATTCAAACACATAAGTTTGAACTGTACTAATTTTGATTTTGAGTTCTTACTTTCAAGCACTTGGAACTTGAACGTAATGGCTTGCAATAATTAAAACAATTGAGTTTTTACTACTGCGCGAAAATTTAAATTTTATTGAGTTTTTATACTAAATCTATAATAACAATAATGCTGATACAATTCAAATTTAATTTCTTGTCCCTGATATTGCATTTCTTATGTAACTACTGTTTTGTGAAATTAATAAGTTCATTGGCTGTGTGACCATGAACAACAAAAAAATGCAAAGAAATTAATGCAAACAAAACAAAAAATAGTTTTACTGCCAAATGAAATTTAATTCCAAATTTTGTCAACATAAAAAATTAAATAAAATGTATTTATAAATTTACACTGTAATAAAATAATTTTCGTCAACTTAAAATATGCAATAAAATAAAATGAAATAAAATAAAATAAAATAAAATAAAATATATTAATTGGCTTTAACATTCTCCCCCGCGTTGAACGGATGTTCAACAGAACCGAGATGTTTGGATCATTATACATTAAGGGAGAACTGGCGAGTAGGTATAGGTTGCCGTGGCATTGGTGTTGGAGCAGTTTCTTCAGTTGGTTGAGACTCGTTGATTTCTGAATCATTTTCGGCAGTCCTTACTGAATGTCGTCTGCTGCAAGTTTTACGTCGAAGCCAACATATGATCGTTAGTATACTTACACAAAGGGCAAGGTAGGCAATCATGTTGTTATGCAGTTGATGGGATTTCAATTTGTTAGGAAGTTCCATTATGTTTTCTTCCCTTAAAGTCTTTTGTAGATTCAAAAGTTCCTTCATATTTTTGGCATACGTATCTTCCAAATATGTTGGGGTTGAACGATGACGATGTAGTATTGTTAGGCAACAACAAATCTGAGATTTGTCCAAGACTGGCATATGATGATCTAATTGTGCTTGATATAAATTGTCGTCCATTCATTATGGCAAAATTGTGCTTGAAAGAGCATTCTGGATCTAGTGTAAGTAGACCGCAGCCCTTTAGTGATATGGGAATAATTTCCCCATTGCACACAGCCGTAGCTCTCGTAGACGATGAGGTTTTCTTCATGAAGTGGTATCCATCTGGTGCCGGTTTTTTCCAAAATACAGGATGGTGTTGTTTGGTTATTGAATAAACGAATTTCACATGCTCAGACGTTTGAGCCGTAATTACAACGAATTTGAATGTTGGAACAAACGAAATGAGTTGGTTTTATTGTGTCACAAGCACTGAACTCTGAACTTGTAAACGGAATATATTGTTTATGGGCTATACTTATGCCTAGGAATGTAGTGCATGGTGTAATGGCTACTAATGTGCTGTTTATTGTGTTGGGTACCGCAATCAAGTGAACCATACTGAATCTTTCATGTTCGACCAATGGTAAGGTTATTTTAAAAATTGCGTATTGCTGTGTCAGTCTGCCTTGTATTCTCATAAGTTTGAAGAGTAGGAGCATGTCATTCTGTTCTGACACTTGAAGATTCACTGACGGTGGGGAGTGTAGTGAGATCTGAGTAACTTCCTTTTGTAATTGTTCCATGGTAAGTAGCCATGGGCTGATTTTGCCATGTCGTGTGTCCATAAGTGTCTCAAGTATTGCTGACTGTATGCCTCTTAGGTTGTTTGCAATGAGGGACAATTGAAGAACTGCTGAGTTAAACAGTTGATTCAGGTATAATTGTACTAATAAATTGTTGATATTATGCAATTCTTCTGAATACCTCGTGATTTCTTGTTCCAATCTTTCAAATCTAATTTTCGCGTTTATTTGATTCTGTTGTATGATGTTCATTGTTGAGTCAACGATTGATGTTTGGTTTCTTAATAATTGTAACAGGTACGATTCATTTTCATTGACTTCTTTTATTGTTGCAGACATATGTTCGGCGTATTCTGAGTCTAGAACGCCAAATAGAGAATGTGCAACATTACCAACTATATCTAACGCACCTCTTTTACTTCGCAGTAATCTGTTATCCAGTTGTAGTTCATTTTCCATTTGTTTGAAATGAACTCGTCCCTGCACAAGATGTATTTGGTTCTAACATCTTACACAAGGCTTGAATTGACCTTGTCCCATTAACAAGGATAGAAGTTTCGGACCAGTAAGACGATAAATCGTAGTATACGAAAAGATACCATTGAGTAGTTGAAATTGCGACTGTTCCAAATTGTTCGAAGTGTATTCCGACCTTTGATCCAAAATTTTTTTATTCTTAACTGGAGTTGCCAATGATATTGGCAGAATTAAAAGTACAGTGAGTAGTGCCAGTGTTATATGATTTGTTGGTATTTTAATTCTCTTAGCCTTGGGTTCATCAGGTGAATTGCATATATTCTTGTTGTTGACTTCAGTGGACATAGTAATTTCTGGATCCGGATTTGTAGGTAGTAATGCAAGACGTTGCATAGAACGTTTGAACATTCCTGAGGCAGTTTTTATTTCTGCAACTCTTGATGCACCGTCATCATCAGTATAAACCTTAATAATTCTTCCCAATGGGCATTTCATAACGGGTGTACTGTCTTCCTTGATAATAACCATGTCCCCAATTTTGAGATTGCTAAACTGTATTTGCCATTTACCTAGTTGTTGTTGTTCGTTTAAGTATTCCGAGCACCATCTGTTCCAAAAAGCCTGCTTAAGATGGGATATCAATTTCCAATGGGATAGAGTTGCCATATTTTGCACTTTTGCCTTGCTGCCTACTTGAGATGTGAGAGCTTCACCACAGGAAATGACCCGTTGTTAATGCTTCAAAATCATTTGGGTCATTTGTCATGGGCGTTATAGGGCGAGAGTTTAGTATAGCCTCAATTTTCACTATGATTGTTTCTACTTCTTCTTGAGTTAAAGATGCATTTGCGACGCTCCGGACCAAAAGATGTTTTGCCGATTTTACGGTTGCCTTCCATAAGCCTCCAAAATGTGGTGCTCTGGGTGGAATAAAATTGAACTGTATTCCCTTTGAGCTAGAAGCGGAAATAATTGACTCTTGAGCCTTACAGGAATAAATGCTATCAGATAGCTCTGTTAGCTGATTTTTTTCTGCAACAAAATTGATGGCGTTATCACAATAAATATTTTGGCATCGTCCCCGACGGCCAATAAATCGTTTCAGGGCACCAATAAAAGCATCTGTTGATAAATCCGATACCAATTCAAGATGAACTGCCTTTGTAGAGAAGCAGCAGAATACCGCAATATATGCCTTCGTTGGTCGTTTACCTCTAATCCTGTAATGAATCCAAAAGGGTCCACAATAATCTACACCAGTGTTGATAAACGGTCGCGCTGGTGTAACTCTAGTATGAGGAAGATTGCCCATAATTTGTTGGCATAATTGTGGTCGTGCCTTGATACAACTTATGCATTTTTGGACTACGGACCGCGCCATTATGTTCCCTTTTATTGGCCAAAATTTTTGTCTGATTATATTCAAGAGTGCTTGGGGTCCGCAATGGTTATTTTCTTGATGAATCACTGTAAATAAAAGTTTTGTAAGGGGATCATTGTATGGAATCAACATTGGGTGTTTTGCATCATACGATAATAGTGATGCTTCCAGTCGTCCTCCTACTCGTAGTATGTGTGTGTCATCTAAGTATGGAGACAGGCTGATGATAGAGCTTTTCTTGTCGACTTCCTTATTTTCTCGAAGTTGGCTTATTTCCGAAGAAAAGTCGGAACGTTGAATAGTTTTGATGATTAAGTATAAGGCATCGTCGAGTTCAAGAGGAATTAATGGACGATCTTCGTTTTTCATTCGGGTGTTTCTCATGAATCTAAGAATGTACCCTACGATCCTTTGAAGGGTTCTGGAAGAGTTCTTGTGTGGGATATTATAAATGAAGTCATCGTTGGAGGTAGTGGCTGCTGAAGTTACAGTGTTTTCTTTTTCTCGATGTTATTAGAGATGAGTCGTTGTGAAAATGTAGGTGGCCATATTTCTTCTCTTCCATGCAGAAACAATGGGCCATAGAACCATAAAGTGCATTTAGAAAGTTTTGTTGCCGGTAGCCCTCTGGAAAGTAAATCTGCCGGTTTGTCCTTGGATCTGACATGGTGCCATTGTTCGGGCAATGTCAATGAGTCGATTTTTGAAACTCGATTAGCTACAAAAGTATGATAGAGCGAGGATTGGGTGTTTATACAAGACAGTACTATTCCGGAGTCTGTCCATAAGTATACAGCTTAATTTTTAATCTGAAGATTAATTTTGACTCTATGCACAAGTTGGGCAGCCGTAACGGCAGCACATAATTCTAAACGAGGCAGTGTCTGTTGTTTAAGGGGTGCAACGCGTGTCTTGGAGCAGAGTAATTGTACAATCATTCTTCCATCCTTAAGAGTTGCGCGGATGTAAGCAACTGCTCCATAGGCCTTTTCAGAAGCATCTGCGAATATATGCAGTTGTGTTTGAACTGGGATTTCTCCCTTGAAAATGTGTCGTGGTATTTTGAGATTGTTCAGGCTGTCTAACTCATTCCTGAACCTAGTCCAAGGTTCATGAAGGCCCTCAGGCAATGGTTCATCCCAGTCCAGTTTGAATTGCCATAGTTGTTGGATGAACATTTTTGCCCTAACCACTACAGGTGCTAATAGGCCAAGAGGATCGAACAATCTTGCCAAATCTGAGGTTGCAGAACGCTTTGAGACAGTAGTTGGAGGATTAATTGTTACCTTGATACAAAACTGGTCTTTCTTGGGTAACAATAATAATCCTAACGCTTTTTTTTTTGTATTGGTGCTGTTACTGTTGAAATCTAAATCCACCTCTTGATCAATGCGATATTAAAGCTGTAGGCACCACCAAGACCATAATCTACGTAATAATTGTGTTTCAGGATAGTTTATCAAATTTTCATCTGCAATTTTTTGTAAACATTTAGTAGCAAGATAGGGTGCTGCTCGTGTGCCATATATAACCGTATTAAGTTTATAATAATTAATAGGAAGTAACGGATCTTCTCTCCAAATGATTAGCTGAAATTTTTGGTTATCTGGATGAATTAAAATCTGTCTATACATCTTTTCTATGTCGGTAGTAAAGACAAATTTTGGTAATCGGAAACGTAGTAGAATTGAAAATAATTCACTTTGAAGAGTTGGTCCAGTATACATACGATCATTCAATGAATGACTCGATGATGTTTTTGCTGATGCATCGAAAACTACTCTGAGCTTTGTTGTGGTACTATCTGGTTTCAAGGCACAGTGGTAAGGAATAAAATATTTGGGATCGGATATAGTATTAATATCAATCTTCTCCATATGTCCCAACTGTTCGTAATCTTGCATAAATTTTATGTACTGGGTTCGCATGTCTATCTTATGTAAAAGTCGACGTTCCAAACCCAGGAATCTGTTGTAAGCCATTGGTTGAGACTCTCCTAACGCTCTTGGGTTTTCTCGAAACGGGAGACTGACTATAAAGCGACCACCTTCATTGGTGAGTGTATGTTGAGTGAAATGAAATTCACATTGCTTTTCTGATGGTGATAGACCTTTCTTTTTCGCTGACTTCAATCTCGCCTAGTTTCCAAAGATTCTCTATAGCTTCTTCTAATGAGGTGTCATCAAATACTCCACATGTAAGTGAAGATGATGGTTTTGGGGATGGATTCTTTCCAATTGCGCCGCCCACAATCCAACCTAATACCGTATTTTGCAAGGTTGGCAGTTTATCGGCCAGATGTATTGTTCCAGGTTGAACTAATTTGTAATAGAATTCTGCTCCAGGCAGCAATTCTACCTTTTCCTGCTGATAAAAATGAGGATCAGCCAGCTGTATATTTTTTAGAATATCCCACGTTGATGGGTCGATGTACTGGCTGGGTTGAGCAGAAATTATGCTCGGTAGGACATAAGCGTCTACATTCGCAGAGAAATTATGATCTATGGATTTCATATTGATATTAACACGATATTGAGATTTTCTTTGTATTTCACCAATTCCATCAAGACAAAGTGATGCCGCCAATAGTGAGATGGATAATTTTTGACAAAGGCGTTTTGAAACAATGTTAACTTGGGACCCGGCATCTCACACTGCTCTAAATTCATCGGAGGCACTATTTGAGACTGTTATTATAACTTTTGCTGTTGCTAGCAGAACGTAACCTTTGCTCCCTTCAGCGTCGTTAGTTTTTGTCGATGTAGCTGCTACGACCCTTGAAGGATTTAGAGTTGAGAAGCCTGGGCAGTCCGCAGAGGTGGTGTTCGGGGATATAGTCGCGTTGGCTATAGGTTGCTTTTGTTAAGTGCCTAATGGCCCTTTGCCTTCTTGAGATTTGTTCGCTTTTTGTAAGTGGAGCAACGTATTGTGTTTTTTGGCACACTTTCGGCAACTACCATGATTGCATGATTTTGAATCATGGTCATTTCCGAAGCAGTTGACACATAAGTTGTGTTGTTGGACCCAACGCAGTCGCTCTATTTCTGATAATTGAAGGAATTTGCTACAGTGGTGTAATTTATGGTCACTGTGGTGGCATAATGCGCATTTGCCATTATTGTTGGATGTTATTAGTACTGACACTGCTTTGTATGCTGCTTTTTCTTTTGTGGAAATTGCCTCCATTTATTGGAATTGACGCTCCAGAAATGATAAAAAATCGGTTATGGTTGGTATGTCTCTTGGGTTAGTTAATAACTGCATGTATCGGATATGTGTGTGCCTGTCAAGTTTTTTAATCATTAGTTGTATGAGTAACGCGTCCCATGAGGAAGTTGCAATTCCCAAATTGTTTAATGCCAATAGACACTATTTTATGGTGTCATGGAATTCTTTGATCGATTGGGCAGATAATGATATAGACTGCTGATTGAGTATTTTATCTACCAAATTAGCTACCAAAATTATTTTATTGTTGTAATGCTCCTGTAACGTTTTCCAAGCCGTTATGTAATTTACTTCGGAAAGAGGAAATTGACTTATTAAATGCTCGGCTTCTCCTGACAAGCTGCTCTTTAAATACCACATTTTTTGAATTGCTGGAATTGATTGTTTGTCTACCATTTCAGAGAATAAGTCAGAAAATTGTCGCCATTTCAAATAATCGCCATCAAATTTTGGTAAATTTAGGGCACCACTAGCATTTGTGACTCGTTCTTGTGACGTAGTTTGTGTCGTGGATTTCACTCTAACAGATAGATTGTCCAATTTTTGTTGCATTAGGTCATGTACACTATCGTATTCCACTTGATCTAGACCATACGCCGATGGGTTTGTTAATTGATCAAGAGCTTCATCATACAGCTGCTCAATTTGATCCCATAATCTTTTGATGATATTTATGTTTAAATCAAAGTACTGTAGGGGCTGATTATCCCCTTAGTAGCCGATTGAGAGCTATTATACGAGCACTCAGCCTGCGTAGAACCCCAACGCTTGTAGACTCTCTTGTAGGCAAATTATCTTGTTCGGGTTTTTTGATATTTTAGTTCCCTAAATTTTTTGTTTGAGGCGAGCAGTTTCAGTTTTAAAAATTTCGATGTAAACCGAGACTAAGTTTCTGATTTTATCATAGTAGCCTTCTGGAAAATATTCAAATTTCATTGGATCGTCGCAAACCTCTCGTATCTTGGAATCTGTTTCCTGGAATTGGTCCCATGATTCCTGAAGGCGGCGTGATCGTTCCTCAAAGTAACTAACTTTTGTTTTCCTGTCTGCCGGGTCCTTCTTAAAATTTCGAACAATGCCCTGTATTGTTTCTCCAGTCTCTAACTGAAGATCCAGTAAACTTTTGATCGTATCCATATTGTACTGTAGTTTTAATGTAAAGTTGTGAGTGGTCTGCTGTATCCACTCGATGTATGTAGCCCTGTGCTACCGAATTGGAATGATGTGAGTGGACTGTTGTATACACTTGCTGTATGTAGCCCTGTGCTACTGAATTGTTGTTGTGGTCTTCAAAAATGTGCTTGGATGAAGACACCAGTCCGCGGAATCGCACTATTGATGAGTGTTGCTTCCTGAGACCAAAAAAAAATGTTGCCTGGTGGTTTCTAAGTCTTTACCACTGGTGGGGGGAACTTAGAAAAATGATTGGGTTCTTATTGTCGGGGTCACCAAAGAATGTTTGGAGGGTTAATTAGTATGACTCAATTCAAACACATAAATTTGAACTGTACTAATTTTGATTTTGAGTTCTTACTTTCAAGCACTTGGAACTTGAACGTAATGGCTTGCAATAATTAAAACAATTGAGTTTTTACTACTGCGCGAAAATTTAAATTTTATTGAGTTTTTATACTAAATCTATAATAACAATAATGCTGATACAATTCAAATTTAATTTTCTTGTCCCCGATATTGCATTTCTTATGTAACTACTGTTTTGTGAAATTAATAAGTTCATTGGCTGTGTGACCATGAACAACAAAAAAAAAATGCAAAGAAATTAATGCAAACAAAACAAAAAATAGTTTTACTGCCAAATGAAATTTAATTCCAAATTTTGTCAACATAAAAAATTAAATAAAATGTATTTATAAATTTACACTGTAATAAAATAATTTTCGTCAACTTAAAATATGCAATAAAATAAAATGAAATAAAATAAGATAAACTAAAATAAAATAAAATATATTTATTGGCTTCAACAACACTGGTAGATTAGAGCACTAATGGGGCAATCGCTTAAGGTATCCAAAATGTTTGGAAACAGATTCAGTTAAAAACAATAGACCCAGAAAAAAGAACAAAATGATTATGAGATTATATATGTGAAGTTTGTACCGAAAGTGCCTTAGTTTAGGCACAGTCGTCGGCTTAACTCCATGTTTTCTTTCTTTTTTTAAATACATATAATATGAGTACATATAGTGCTGATGTCTTGTCTGAATTTATAATAATATTATTTTGTTTTTCCCGTCACAAGTTAAATTCCTTACCTTATCTCCTAAGTTTCAATTAATTTTTACTAAACAAAATTCTTTCAAAATCAGTAGTCCATTATGTTATATTCGATCACCAACTTTATCTAAGCAATCTCTCATTAGGTTTGTACCAGACATACTCATAACATTCAAAATATGTTTATTCATACGCCTACTCATTCAGATTCATAAATTTAGAAAAATACTTATAATACTCATAAATGATTCGAGTGATTCGAATCATTCATCAAAATTTACAGTCTTAGTTGTTGTTGTATTTACAAAAAAAAAGAATAAAGAAAAAGTAAAGCAAACACACAACCTTCTAGTGAGTATTGTAGTATTTGTACGCGAATCATACTTATTTTGTGATTCTTATAAATGTTGGGTAAAGGAGAGATTAAATATGAGTACGATAAATACTTCAAACTTTGGATATGAGTAGTATAAGTATGGTATTAAAATTAGTATGAATGCGTGTAAATATCAGAAATTATGAGTACGATTCGAATCTCATCTTTTTGGATACTAATTACTAATCTCTGGTTTGTACTGACAGGGTCACTTTTTATGTGTGAGAAATTCTGTATGCTTACTCATAAGCTAGTTATTAATAATATAACATCATTTCGATTGATTGAGATTTCTCGTGTGAACTTTCCTGATAGTTTTTTATAAAAAACATCTCCTTCGTTCGCAAAGAACTTGAAAGAGTTTCTAACAATTCAACCACTTTATATTCGTTATTTTTTAAGAACTTTTTTACAATTTTACGAGAAAATATCGCAATCCAATATCAATGTATAGAAATTGTTCCAGAAATACTTGGCTTCATCTGATCACCTTAAAATTTATACCATTTAGTATACCCCACCGAATATAGAATACAACGCTTATAATTTTTAAAGTTTCTCGATGTCGTATAGGAAAAGAGGAACATACCGCCGCTGAGATTTCACTGATATATTGCTACTACAATGGATTCTGCTCTAGTGGAATAAAGGCACGAAAATCGAATACTATTGTATAGAACTCATTTCACTTATCGAGATTAACTGATCGATTAGCCATTGCATCGCACAGTGCATTACAAAGAGAATTCTTTCTGAAACCGTACAATCCGTATGTGTAACGTTCTTCCTGCATTAGTTTTAAATATATTCATATCTAATGATCATAAGGCTTACAGCCTCTTTCCTTCCTCTTGCAAATTACCGTTTTTTTAAATAAATAAATACAATTAAATTTTATAATAGGAGCACTGTTAAGTTGGTAATACTATGTTCACATAGGCACTTTTATTGAGTAATATTTATTGAGTACAATATTTTAGGTGTTCAGACATAGTAATGTACGCATTTCAGCTGCTTATTCATTTGACAGCTGGTAAATAAAACAGCTGGTTCTTTCAACAACATTGTTTGTTTTTATTTTGTCTTTTTTTGTTGTTCTTTTTTTCATTTTGTTTTCAAATGTCAACAACGAGCTGTCAAATATCAACAGAAAGTGTTCGGATAATTGTAATATGCTCACTAAAAACACTTATGTCAGCCCTGCATTTTAAGTTTTACTCAATATTATAACAATTTTCGTATTTATTGCGCAATAATTACATACATACATAATTGGTCATTACAACCCTTTAGTCAGGATTACGACCTAGTTTCTCACACCACTTATGTTGTGTGTGTTAATTTTATACATGAGTGGCGGGACGTACAGTTTAAAGTCGACTCCGAACGACAGATTTTTGATAAACTTTTCATGGCAATTTTATTACTCTCAGAGTTTTTGCCAGAAATCTGCTGAGAGGAAGTCGCCGAAAAAATACTTTTTGTATTTTATTTTGATGTCTGACCTGGGGCTCGAACCCTGGCTT
This sequence comes from Sarcophaga carnaria, assembly GCA_958299815.1. Taxonomy (NCBI): domain Eukaryota; kingdom Metazoa; phylum Arthropoda; class Insecta; order Diptera; family Sarcophagidae; genus Sarcophaga; species Sarcophaga carnaria. The sequence continues at coordinate 67,452,567 of OY283149.1, read as the reverse complement.
TTCGTTTAATAAGCCAACTATCTACTAGAGCCACTACCTACTAGACCACGGCGACAATAATTAACTGAAACTTTATATGAAATATGAGCTCAATAATGGCGTTTATTGCGATTTACGTAATAAAGGTGCATATCTGAACACCTTATAAAGATTTTAAGATAACTCAAAGGCAATAAAACAAACAATAATTTGAAGAAATAGCCTCGTATATTTTCATTACATTAAATTAAACTGAAGGCGAACATTGGTGAATTGTAAGTTTTCTATCAGTTGGCTAGGTCTTCAGGATAGTACAGAGTGCAGAATGAAGCTAACATCAATTTCTTACTGTTTTTTACAATAAATCTTCCATCCCGCGTTAATGGTGAATATTAGCTTCCTACACTGAAGAGCACTCAAGAGCTTCTGTTTTAACAGCATTACCCCATAACTTAACATATCCCCATAAAAAGAAATCCAGAAACGATTAATCTCACCAATTTCGGAAAGAAAGTTGCGACATAGCGTGACATAAATTTAAACTTAGGGTCGTCGTAAGGCCATGCCTTCGGCAACTTCATCTCAGCAGATTTCTGGCAAAAACACAGAGAGTAAAATAAAATTGCCATGAAAAGAGTCTCAAAAAATCTGTCGTTTGGAGTCGACTTTAAAACTGTGGCCGGTCCTACTTATGTTTAAAAAATTAATACACACAGTATGAATGGTGTGAGATGATAGATCGTACTCCTGACTAAAGGGTTGTAATGACCAATTATGTATGTATGTATACGTAAATTTAAACTATAAAGTAAATGTAATAAAAGTAAATTTAAACTATAAGGGAAATGCTTAAAAGCGAGATGCATATATCTAAATAGTTTCAGTACATTTTGAAGTAAAAATCAAAATTGCATAAGATTCAGTGCTACTGTACTGTATTTATTTTATTATTATTACTATTTTTTCTTTTGTGTAATACGAAACAAAGTTTTAAATTTATTTCATACAAAATTTGCTACAGTTTGTTAATGCGCCAAATAAGTATATGGCTCCACATATTTGTCTGAATAATTCGCTTAAAATTAAAGTTGTTTTCTAAATGAAGAGTGAAAGTTCTCTTAAGAATTATAAATAAAATAACTGTGATTCCTAACTTAACGATTCAGAAGGTTATCTAATTTCAGTAAAATTTTAACATAAAATCAGAAATCATATTTCCGGAGCATACGTTTACATTTTAACATTTCATATATATTGTTACGTTTTTACCTTTTAAAAAACGTTTAAAATATGAGCTCGTATATTGCAAATAAAAATAAAAATAAATTTGTGTTTAGTTTTAATTAAAAATTATTTATTATTCGCACAATTCTGTGTGCCACTGTTCACAACTTGATGAAAACAACAACAATTGATTTTCTTTGTTATTCCTCTGTTTATACCCTTTGCATAAACAATAACAATTCTAGACAATTATGCGACAGATCTTTGTAACGGAGATCTTCAAAAAACGATTATTCTCTTCACACGCAACGCGTCTGCACACAAGACTGACTGAATTTTTACTGACTCCGTTGCCACCTTTGTCTTGCCTTTTATATCCCTGGGTAAACAGTCTGATGGATTCTCTTGAAGGAGAATGACTTTTCCTTCGCGAAATCTCTATAAATGTAAATATGTTTTTTATGTTATTGTTGTTTGTCTGTTTTGTTTACGTTTGCCCTTGCAATGTTGTTGTTGCTTCTTGTTTACTTGATTATCCAATTTTCTTATACTGCTGTTGTTGCTATATTTTTGTTTATTCGTTGATCATGTAAATAAGTCCACTGTTTTTGTAGCTTTTGTTTATTATTTTAATGTTAACACCATTTCCATTTTCGTAACAATATTTATAATACATATAGCACTTCTATTTACAAAAATATTTATTATTTTTCTGTTCTGCTTACTTTAATTTTGGGAAAATCATTCTTATTTAAACTATAAATCAAGTAATTCGTTCATTTGAAAACAATAGCCAATAAAGTTAATTGCTATGAGATTTTTTAGGATGTGAAAGAATTTCATACAAAAATATCCTACGGATGAAAAAATCCGTAGTTTTTATATATGAGATTTAATCTATATTTTCTGAACAAATTTCTTGCCCGGACAAAATTATATTTTACTGAAAGTTTTTTGCAGTAAATTTCGAAAATTTAACGCTTCTACAAACATTCATACCTATTTGCTTATTACAACCTTTCAGTCAGAATACGACTTAGCTTTTAAAGTCGACCTTTTCATGGCAATGTTGTTTACTCTCAGAGTTTTTACCAGAAATCTGCTGACAGGCAGTCACCGAAGAAATATTTTTTTATATTTTATTTTATTTCATATGTCTGACCTGAGGTTTAAACCGTCGTTTAACGTCTAATAAGCCGACACACTATCTACTAGACTACCTGAGACTACCGTCAGACGAGACTTAAAAAGCGAATTCAAATTTTATATGAGATGTATGGACAAATCAATTCAACTTTGTATGTATTCTCTGTCTCAAGAAGAGAACTGTCAAACTACAAATTTTTGTCCGAAGAACATGAGTGAATCCAGAGCTAGAGTCTCAAGTCAGTAAGATTTGTTACATTCTTGATGTCAGTAAAGTAAAAAGGTTTGAAATAAAACTGTTCTATTTCATAACATGAATGCACATTGAATTAATGAGCTGCGTGACGTATACATGATAACCATTACTATGCGTCAACAAATGAATATTAATTATACGCACTGATTGATTCGAAAATTATTTGAATGACTGAAGTATTTAATACGCATAAATTTAGTCATAAAGACAACATATGTATGTACGTACGTGGCTTGTAATACAACCGTATTGAAAGTACAATGCAAATATTTATTTCTTTTATACGCCGACTAATGTTTGTTATTTTATTATTTCATAAAGGAGACATTGTCTTTGAACACATAATACACAAGTAATTACACGGTGCTACAGTCAGAATACACCCTAATGACAAATCTCAAATTTTTTTTTTTAATATTTCTCGAACCGTTAAAAATTGTTTTAATTGACGAAAATGGATTTTTTGATCTTTTCACACAAAATTATTGATTACACAAACATTTCTGAACCGCAGACCAAAATTTAAAACTTATTAGAAAGGAGAGGGATGGTCCTTTAAAACGATATACATATATATTATTCGACTTAATATTCTACGAGGTTGAGTTGAATGGTAAAAATACCACTGTTGATGAGTATCCATTGAGCGGCTACCGTGATCTGGTAGTCTGAGGGAAATATTCAGGTCGAGTTTCCCAGAAAAGACACCACTACCCGAGCCGAGGAGCCGTCAGCGTGGTATTAAGTTGTATTTTTCAGTATTAAGAGGACGTGAATTAATTACGATTTTTTTCTAAGGTATTACAAATGCTGTTTTAAATATCAAAACAATCTTATGTTGAACTCTTTAATGGCGATCTTTAAATTATATTTTTCTTAAATACTTTTAAATTAGAAATTCAGTTTAATTACAACGTAGGATAATGCTTAAAATGGTTGTACGTTGAAATCAACAAATGACACAAATTTATTTAAGAATATAATGTGCCTCCTATTATGTATTTATAAAAATGTTTAATAATCTAATTAATAAATTAATTTATGGCAGACAGCAACATGACGTGTGATTATTATTAATTATTAAAAAATCAATCAATTAATATTAATCATACGCTAATTTAGTGAAAAAAAGAGTATGAATATCGCATAGTAACCAATATGTGTACTACGGGTAATTAAGAGGCATTTAAGACTTAATTTAGAATTTATGCAAAGTATCTTAAATATTTTCGTTATCACATTAATAGATGGATTATTTACTTTAAATAAAAAAATTATCATAAATCATTAGCAAAGTTGATTGATTATTGATTTGTTTTATTATTGATTGATTTCCTATCAATATTTCCATTCATTTAACATAAAATATAAAATTTAAATATGTTTACCCTCCCCGGAAGTTGAAATATTATCTAAGTATTTTGTAAAGTCAAATTCATGTTAAATAAAATAGCTTAATAAAATAAATAGTAAAGCAAAAGAACGAGCATAATTTAATGACAATATGTGAACGAGTTTTTAAAAACCGAATTAACACCATAGAAAATTCAGACAGTTCAGAATGATTTTAACGAACCAGAACCTAACGTTTTCGGGAGCTTTGATATTATAAATTATATTTTAAAATTGCTGGCATTTAGCAAATTCTCCCTTTTAATGAAGAGCATGTTGGTAAGACAATTGTTTTTTTATTTTTTTTGGATACGCAAATGAATTTTCGAATTAGTAATCAAAACAATTAAGAATTCAGAAAAACTATAATCCAATATCAGTATCAACGAGAGTATTTTGTACATTTTGAACTAATTACTGCACTGCTCGTGTGTAAACTGACTAAGAAATTCTCCGAAGTCGTTCTGTACTGTTTTCCCATTGAATTAAATAATTTTGTTCCACATCATTGATCAATAACTGTAAGTGTATAATTTTGCATTTCACATAAATGCTGTCTTAAACATCATAAAAGTATCGAAATTATGCACTCGAATCTTGTAAGAGCAATAAAATGTTTATGATCCTCATATTCATTGAACGAAAAGCAGATAAAAATCTTAGTCAATCATTATTGCAAGTTTTCGTAGAAAAAAATACTAAAAAATCGAAAAGTTATGCCTGTTTTATGATATTTTGTGAATGAATGCAAAAACTAATTTTCTCGTAAACATAGTCTGATCATGAGTAATTCAAAATAAAAGAAAATTCAATAATTTTTGTAAGCAAAGTTTTAAGGACCAATAATTAAGGAAATTATTATTATAATCATAATTATTTTGAAGAATTAAGAAAATACACTCAAAACCAGAGCTAAAGTAGACATAGGAGTATAATTTCAACTATTCTACCTATTTTGATTTCGTATATTATATTATATTATATTATATTATTGTTATGAAATGGTGTTATCATTTAACATTAAAATGGTAAACAAAAACTACAAAAACAATGGACTTGTTGGCATGATCAACGAATAAACAAAAATATAGCAACAACATCTGTATAGAAAAAAGGAGATAAACAAGAAACAAGAAGCAACAACACGGCAAGGACATACGTAAACAAAATACACAAACAACAATAACATAAACAACATGTTTAGATTTATAGAGATTTCGCGAAGTTCATTCTCCTTCAAGAGAATCCATCAGACTGTTTACCCTGCGATATAAAGGGGAAGACAAAGCAGGCAACGGGATCAGAAATAATTCAGTCAGTGTGTGTGTGTGTGTGTGAAGACGCGTTGCGTGTGAAGAGAATTAGATTAGATTAGATGATTTTAAGATCTCCGTTGTAAAGATCTAACGAACAATTGTTAGTGTGTACGCGGTGTAAAGAAGAATAACAAATAAAGCAGCTTTGCTGCTGCTGTTTTTATTATAATTAATGTGCATGCAGCTTACCATAGGGTGCAAATGGTATTTCGTCTAAACATAAAATCATACTACTTTTAAATGGCTGCAAGGGTCATTTCTTGAACCATTTTAAGTTTAAATTCCTGATACCCCAGAATCAGTGGTGTTGTGCTAATTTTTTTTTACCGTTCCGGACTTCGGTTCACGGTTCGGAAAAACAAGCCGGTGCGTTCCGGTTTTTGTTCCGATTCGGGTTCGGTTCAAACCCTTGTTTATAAAAATACATATAAAAATTCGTCAAAAATTTTCTTTTTTTTTTCTTTTTTTTTTATCAGAAATCATCCTTAGTTCCGGAACGCGCTCCTGTCCAAAAAGGAAGTACCGGAACGACGTTCCGGAGCGTTCCGTCTCGAGAACACCACTGCCCAGAATTCTCTATTAATTCGAACATTTGTCGACAAAAATAATGATCTTATGAACTATTTAAAACGTTATATCTTCCAATGGGGACTTCAGTTGTTATCTTTTCAGTGTGTTTGCCAAAACACTGTGGACAATCATAGGCAATGGCAGCTATTATTTAGTAATTAATCCTAATTCTCATCAAGAAATTATCTTCAGTGATGAAGTCAAATTCGAAATGAATGGAAAACAAAATTGTCGAATTTGAGAAGATACTAATCCACATAGATTACAATTTTTAAACCAGACCATCACTATCAACTGCAAATATTAAAGTCGATGGTTACTAAGTTGTGAACTTCAATAAATTGTGGCATCAACAGAAAGGCGCTATGTGCCTTAGCAAGATAATCTCACGTTGGGGTAATGTGAACTGTTGTATTTCGTATACAATAGCAACGTCCAATCATTATAATGAAAGACTACAAAGCTTTACTTTTGAAGCAGAATATTAGACATCACATACGAAAACTCTGAAGTTTCTAAATTAATAAGAATTTTTAATAACTTTGTTTTCTCCTGTGTGAATATTAAAGGCAGACCTGATTACGTATTTATTACTGTGTTTATGGCACATTTTGTTAATTGATAGCATGATTGTAATAAATTTTTTCCTTTAAAAATTCTTATATATTCTGTATCGCTTGAAATACTTGAGTGTATTGTAATTTTTCCCTTTCGTAAATATGGCTCATAAATTTTTCATGTAAACACGTAATTATTAAGTTAATAAGATAATTTCATATATAAGTTTTTGATTGGCAGATTACTAATTTATTCTATTAATCATTTGCTCACTTTCCTAATTATTAAAAACAATTTTTTTGTACGTGAGTATATTGAGTTCCCAGAATAAGTGTACACTTCATTTATTTTCTGCACTGTTCCTAATCTTCATCATAATAAGATGAATTCAATTTATTTAACTTATAATTAAATTTTATATTATGAACACAATTAACGCAACGCAGCAAGCACAACAATGGTGCATTTGTAGCCTAAGGTATACTGCATTCGTATTAATTATAATGAAGACAGGAGTGGCGTTTATTTATTCGTTATCAATGGTGCCACTAAAATGTTTTTTCACATTATATTTCATACATAGCGATTTTAAAACCTCTTTTGCTTGTATGATAGCATTAATCCTCGCAATGCCAGCACAAATTTTCTCACTGTAAGCCTAATATCACCGCTGAGGATAAAAAAAGAAATTAGCCTAAAAGCAAAGCAACAGCATCGTTGCTTATTGTCGCGCTGGCTTTAAAATTATCACTTCTATACACACGCATTCCAATCCATTTTTGAGAGATTGCTTTTATTACGTTTAAAGCATTAGCGTTTGAAACTTTATTTATTTATTAATTACAATACAATTACAAATTATATTCTAATTATATACAAGCTGCGTAACTTTGACCATACGCTCGGTGTAGTGTCACAGACCAGAGTCTCTGGTGGGAATCGAAACCACGACGCTCACGCTAATAGTTTAGCACACTACCCACTAGACTACCAGGGCACCCAAGAAAATATATTTATGGAAATACAATATTTTTAATTGAGGATTTTTGTGATTGAGGTGTAGAATAAACCTTGGTGACGTTAATTCGTGAGGGACTCTTAAAGCTACCCTATTTCCTACTTTTTTTTAAACTTCTAGAAAATCAGAATCGTTTCTTTTGGGTAGTTGAAATCCTTTACTTCTTTGATTCCGGGCATATTGGTGTCATTTGGTAAATTGTAATTAATTTATCATTCGTTTCTTTCAATTCATTTTCAGTTTGGTAAACTGCAATATATGTATATATCAATATATATACATAACAAAATAAAAAAAAAATCAAAATAAAAATACAAAAAGTATTTCTTCGGCGATTTCCTCTCAGCAGATTTCGGGCCAAAACTCTGAGAGTAAATAAAATTGCCATGAAAAGTTTCTCAAAAATCTGTCGTTCGGAGTCGACTTTAAACTGTAGGTCCCGCCATAAAACAAAAATTAATAAAAAGAAACTAGGTCGTAATACTGACTGAAGGGTTGTAATGACCAATTATGTTATGTATGTAAACTGCAATATTAAATAGTAAGTCCTTTACATTTTCAACTGGATTATAGAATATCTGTATACTAGGATACATTTTCTGGTTATCAGTATACTCGAAGCGCTGAAAAATGATTCGTATTTTGCCATGACTCTCATTTACTTAATATCTTTGGTATTGTTTCCGTTGACTCAGAAATTGAAATATAAAATGGATTATTAGTGATGCTAAGCTAAAATCAAATTTTAAAAGTTTTTGATAAAATAAAATTAAAACATTTAAGAAGGGAGATTTCGATCCAACAACAGTAAGTTATTCAGTCCGAAAATTTTTTAAAAAACACACGTTTTTGAGTAAAAATTTGCATTTTATTTGCCATCACTGTCTATCACTTTCAATAATGATTTCATGGTTGAAGATAAATATTGTTACGTTTTTACCATTTTAAAAACGTTTAAAATATGAGTTCGTTGATTGCAAACAAAATACTTCACAACTTGACGAATACTAAAATAATTGCTTGTTAGCCTTTCTTCTTTGCTTACAACGCAGATCTTTTCAATGGCGATCTTCAAACCACGACTGTTCTCTCACATGCAACGCGTCTTCACACAAGACTGACTGAATTCTTACTACTCGCTGCCTACTTTGTCTTGCCTTTTTATATGCGCAGGTAATCAGTCTGATAAAAGATCTTGAACTCGAACGTTCGGAGTTTCGCCTTCTCGAGAACTCTATTGCGACTATTGTTGTTTGTGTATTTTGTTCACATTGCCTGTTGTTGCGTTCTCGCTTACTTGTCTATCCCCTTTTCTTTCATACCGATGTTGTTGGTTTACTTGTAACAAGTTTGTTATATTTGTTTGTGTAGCTTTTGCTCATTTTAATTTTAAACGATGTACACCGTTTACATTTTCGTACCAATATCTTTCCACCGTGCCATTTATTCAGAATTGGAAACATTGGAGGCTAAAGTCGAACTTTTTATATACGAACTACACACGTTTTACGGACATCTAACGCCTATTATTGTGCTCTGAATTTGTTATGTGTATGTATTTGAATTTTTTCGTAGGTAGCGACCTAAGCTGGGCATGCAGAATGTACAACATCTTCCGTATATATACAGCCACAATGAAAATAACCAAACAATATTTTCTTTTACTATCGAGATTAATGATGGAAACTTGCCGTAGTATTTATCAAGTTAATCTTGATTTGAGAAGAAGATTTTTTTCGCAAAAATTAATGATAATTAAACACTAGTAATAATTAATTTTTCTTTCTGTTTATTTTCACAAACTAAGCGGCAGTGCAATCTAAATGATGTAATTCGTTGAAATATTGACAGGAGTCAACAGACAGATGTGTGGCAATTAGAACAGTATTATCATTTGAATTAGATTGTGCGAAATCTATAACGACGAGATGGGCTTATTGACCCACAAGAGATGGTGATTAAATTTACCACTTTTTGATCTCCTTACCTTCTATTTAAAAGGGTAAATGCAATCCTCAATACCTTACACTAATGACATGGCAAATCATACTCTTTGAAAATACAAAAAATAACTCTTCTAAACAAGAACTTTCAGCAAATATTAGTTTTCACATTTTGTTTATTCAACGAAATTTAGTTTCATTTTCTAAAAAAAAGCATAATAAAATCCGATTATTATGTAGACGTTTAAGTGACCTAAGTATTTGAAATAAATTTTGCTTTGTTTTGTTTACCAAAAAAAATTTTTTTTGTTATTTTTTCCTTTAATTTGATCGTAAGAATCTGTTAGGTTTTGATTTCACTAAATATCTGGCGAATCATGGTTGCATGTTGTTGCCACAGCAGTTTTAAGGCGTTGTGGAAACATCCCAAATGTTTTATTCTCTGGATTAAATTGAAATGAAATAAATTTGTAGAAGTTCTATTCATTATTGTGTATTCAGTTTTAATTAAAACTATAGTATACGCATTGCTTCTCTTTTGTTAAATTTTGACAAGATTTTTTGTTTTTTTTTTTTATTATTTCTACTCCTATTGAATTACCATTTTTCTTTATTATTTATTACCTTTCCTTTTCACAGAGTAGAACAATTTGTTTGCTACTGGCAACTACAATTACCAGCTGTATTCTATATTATTCCGTAGGTGTTGTTAATCTTGCTAATAAAGAAGATAAAAAATATGAAATTCTCATGATACGTGATTATACTAAGAATCAATAATAAATATTATTAACACGGTGCGACAGTGAAAATACACCCGCGTAACTACATAGTCTAAGATATTCACTAGGTTGAGTAGAACATTTCTCGAACATTCCAAACTTGTTTTATTTGACAAAAACAAAATTTGTTTGCAATATGTTTGAACCTATTTTAAAAATCCAAAGTTTTTTTTAGAAAGGGAAGAGATTAGTCTTTAAAACGGTATACATAAATGTTCTGTTCAAACTTATATGTTATGAGTTTTGATAGGGTAAACTTGAAAAATATTATTTTTTTCTTATTTATTCAAGTTTAGCTATTCTTAATTGCAAAATTTAATTAAAAAATGTAAAATAAGTGATGACATTCTGAAAGTGATTGACTCTTCGTTTGATCAAATCGAACAAAAATTACCTTAGTTATAACTTAAATAGTATAACAGTCCTCTTATATTTTTTATACACGTCATCTTATCAAATGAACTTCCACTTCAAAAATTTTAAAAAGTTTTGATGGATCTTGATTGTTTATGGCAAATGTGTCAATTTCACGTTTGTACGACTACCAGAAGTCGGCTAATGTGTGTGTTTTTTGCAAATATTATTATTTCGACTGTTAAACTCTTTAAATAATAACTACGGTAATTTTTGTCCTATTCGATCAAACGAAGTGTTATTCTCTTCACAAAATAATGCACTTTCAGAATGTTATAACTTTTTCATATTTTTTAATTAAAGTTTGCTACTATAAATGGACAAACTTGAAAAAAAGTTATTCCAAAAAAAAAACCGTTTTTGTCAAATAAAAAAAGTTTGGAGGGTTCAAGGAATATAAAAAAACAAAATATTTTTGATTTCTATTCAACAAAACTCACAAACTGCACTATGTCATTAGCTGGGTGTATTTAAATTTTTTTTTTATTTTGTCGCGTAGTTTTATTTGACCCAAAATTATTCACTCGCATAATACTCATATTTAATATGTACATATATAAAATTCATAACAACAAGTATGTGACGTATGAGTGATATTTAATTCCATTACTTTGCTATCGACAAAATCAAATATTTTTTATTTTATTGCATACTTTCCAGTGTAATTTTTTAAGTATGAATATGTCATATGGTGCGTATAAGTAATGTATTTTAAATTCAATTCAATAGAAAGTTAATTTGGAATTAAAAATTTACGAGCTAATGTGGCAATTCTACTGCGTTTATGTTTTGCAGAATAACTTACTTATTTGAATGACCAATTAAAATAAAAAAAAGTATTTTGAGTTCTACTCAACTAACTGAACAACTTAGACTAGGTAGTTATTTAATTTTTTGTATTTTGTCGCATAGTGTAATTTGTTTTGAAAACGAATTTAAGTTTACATGAAAATACTTTAATTATATGATATTTAAGGAATCGTATGATTTATCATTGCAGACTAAATAATTATAATAAATCGGATTTTTTTTTCTAATTTATTGGTCTCTAGTTTAAGACCCTTTGGCAGAATCATACCATATCAAAATGAAGGTGTTCCCGGAAGTCACTTACATTGTGTCCTACATGCCATCCAACTGAAGAATTTTTAAATGATACTGTTACGAAAATGGAAATGGTGTTACATCGTTTAACATTAGAGGAGGAGAGGGATGGTCCTTTAAAATGATATACATATATATTATTCGACTTAATATTCTACGAGGTTGAGTTGAATGGTAAAAATACCACTGTTGATGAGTATCCATTGAGCGGCTACCGTGATCTGGTAGTCTGAGGGAAATATTCAGGTCGAGTTTCCCAGAAAAGACACCACTACCCACCCTATTATCGAATTTGGAGCCGTCAGCGTGGTATTAAGTTGTATTTTTCAGTATTAAGAGGACGTGAATTAATTACGATTTTTTCTAAGGTATTACAAATGCTGTTTTAAATATCAAAACAATCTTATGTTGAACTCTTTAATGGCGATCTTTAAATTATATTTTTCTTAAATACTTTTAAATTAGAAATTCAGTTTAATTACAACGTAGGATAATGCTTAAAATGGTTGTACGTTGAAATCAACAAATGACACAAATTTATTTAAGAATATAATGTGCCTCCTATTATGTATTTATAAAAATGTTTAATAATCTAATTAATAAATTAATTTATGGCAGACAGCAACATGACGTGTGATTATTATTAATTATTAAAAAATCAATCAATTAATATTAATCATACGCTAATTTAGTGAAAAAAAGAGTATGAATATCGCATAGTAACCAATATGTGTACTACGGGTAATTAAGAGGCATTTAAGACTTAATTTAGAATTTATGCAAAGTATCTTAAATATTTTCGTTATCACATTAATAGATGGATTATTAACTTTAAATAAAAAAATTATCATAAATCATTAGCAAAGTTGATTGATTATTGATTTGTTTTATTATTGATTGATTTCCTATCAATATTTCCATTCATTTAACATAAAATATAAAATTTAAATATGTTTACCCTCCCCGGAAGTTGAAATATTATCTAAGTATTTTGTAAAGTCAAATTCATGTTAAATAAAATAGCTTAATAAAATAAATAGTAAAGCAAAAGAACGAGCATAATTTAATGACAATATGTGAACGAGTTTTTAAAAACCGAATTAACACCATAGAAAATTCAGACAGTTCAGAATGATTTTAACGAACCAGAACCTAACGTTTTCGGGAGCTTTGATATTATAAATTATATTTTAAAATTGCTGGCATTTAGCAAATTCTCCCTTTTAATGAAGAGCATGTTGGTAAGACAATTGTTTTTTTATTTTTTTTGGATACGCAAATGAATTTTCGAATTAGTAATCAAAACAATTAAGAATTCAGAAAAACTATAATCCAATATCAGTATCAACGAGAGTATTTTGTACATTTTGAACTAATTACTGCACTGCTCGTGTGTAAACTGACTAAGAAATTCTCCGAAGTCGTTCTGTACTGTTTTCCCATTGAATTAAATAATTTTGTTCCACATCATTGATCAATAACTGTAAGTGTATAATTTTGCATTTCACATAAATGCTGTCTTAAACATCATAAAAGTATCGAAATTATGCACTCGAATCTTGTAAGAGCAATAAAATGTTTATGATCCTCATATTCATTGAACGAAAAGCAGATAAAAATCTTAGTCAATCATTATTGCAAGTTTTCGTAGAAAAAAATACTAAAAAATCGAAAAGTTATGCCTGTTTTATGATATTTTGTGAATGAATGCAAAAACTAATTTTCTCGTAAACATAGTCTGATCATGAGTAATTCAAAATAAAAGAAAATTCAATAATTTTTGTAAGCAAAGTTTTAAGGACCAATAATTAAGGAAATTATTATTATAATCATAATTATTTTGAAGAATTAAGAAAATACACTCAAAACCAGAGCTAAAGTAGACATAGGAGTATAATTTCAACTATTCTACCTATTTTGATTTCGTATATTATATTATATTATATTATATTATTGTTATGAAATGGTGTTATCATTTAACATTAAAATGGTAAACAAAAACTACAAAAACAATGGACTTGTTGGCATGATCAACGAATAAACAAAAATATAGCAACAACATCTGTATAGAAAAAAGGAGATAAACAAGAAACAAGAAGCAACAACACGGCAAGGACATACGTAAACAAAATACACAAACAACAATAACATAAACAACATGTTTAGATTTATAGAGATTTCGCGAAGTTCATTCTCCTTCAAGAGAATCCATCAGACTGTTTACCCTGCGATATAAAGGGGAAGACAAAGCAGGCAACGGGATCAGAAATAATTCAGTCAGTGTGTGTGTGTGTGTGTGAAGACGCGTTGCGTGTGAAGAGAATTAGATTAGATTAGATGATTTTAAGATCTCCGTTGTAAAGATCTAACGAACAATTGTTAGTGTGTACGCGGTGTAAAGAAGAATAACAAATAAAGCAGCTTTGCTGCTGCTGTTTTTATTATAATTAATGTGCATGCAGCTTACCATAGGGTGCAAATGGTATTTCGTCTAAACATAAAATCATACTACTTTTAAATGGCTGCAAGGGTCATTTCTTGAACCATTTTAAGTTTAAATTCCTGATACCCCAGAATCAGTGGTGTTGTGCTAATTTTTTTTTACCGTTCCGGACTTCGGTTCACGGTTCGGAAAAACAAGCCGGTGCGTTCCGGTTTTTGTTCCGATTCGGGTTCGGTTCAAACCCTTGTTTATAAAAATACATATAAAAATTCGTCAAAAATTTTCTTTTTTTTTCTTTTTTTTTTATCAGAAATCATCCTTAGTTCCGGAACGCGCTCCTGTCCAAAAAGGAAGTACCGGAACGACGTTCCGGAGCGTTCCGTCTCGAGAACACCACTGCCCAGAATTCTCTATTAATTCGAACATTTGTCGACAAAAATAATGATCTTATGAACTATTTAAAACGTTATATCTTCCAATGGGGACTTCAGTTGTTATCTTTTCAGTGTGTTTGCCAAAACACTGTGGACAATCATAGGCAATGGCAGCTATTATTTAGTAATTAATCCTAATTCTCATCAAGAAATTATCTTCAGTGATGAAGTCAAATTCGAAATGAATGAAAAACAAAATTGTCGAATTTGAGAAGATACTAATCCACATAGATTACAATTTTTAAACCAGACCATCACTATCAACTGCAAATATTAAAGTCGATGGTTACTAAGTTGTGAACTTCAATAAATTGTGGCATCAACAGAAAGGCGCTATGTGCCTTAGCAAGATAATCTCACGTTGGGGTAATGTGAACTGTTGTATTTCGTATACAATAGCAACGTCCAATCATTATAATGAAAGACTACAAAGCTTTACTTTTGAAGCAGAATATTAGACATCACATACGAAAACTCTGAAGTTTCTAAATTAATAAGAATTTTTAATAACTTTGTTTTCTCCTGTGTGAATATTAAAGGCAGACCTGATTACGTATTTATTACTGTGTTTATGGCACATTTTGTTAATTGATAGCATGATTGTAATAAATTTTTTCCTTTAAAAATTCTTATATATTCTGTATCGCTTGAAATACTTGAGTGTATTGTAATTTTTCCCTTTCGTAAATATGCCTCATAAATTTTTCATGTAAACACGTAATTTTTAAGTTAATAAGATAATTTCATATATAAGTTTTTGATTGGCAGATTACTAATTTATTCTATTAATCATTTGCTCACTTTCCTAATTATTAAAAACAATTTTTTTGTACGTGAGTATATTGAGTTCCCAGAATAAGTGTACACTTCATTTATTTTCTGCACTGTTCCTAATCTTCATCATAATAAGATGAATTCAATTTATTTAACTTATAATTAAATTTTATATTATGAACACAATTAACGCAACGCAGCAAGCACAACAATGGTGCATTTGTAGCGTAAGGTATACTGCATTCGTATTAATTATAATGAAGACAGGAATGGCGTTTATTTATTCGTTATCAATGGTGCCACTAAAATGTTTTTTCACATTATATTTCATAAATAGCGATTTTAAAACCTCTTTTGCTTGTATGATAGCATTAATCCTCGCAATGCCAGCACAAATTTTCTCACTGTAAGCCTAATATCACCGCTGAGAATAAAAAAAGAAATTAGCCTAAAAGCAAAGCAACAGCATCGTTGCTTATTGTCGCGCTGGCTTTAAAATTATCACTTCTATACACACGCATTCCAATCCATTTTTGAGAGATTGCTTTTATTACGTTTAAAGCATTAGCGTTTGAAACTTTATTTATTTATTAATTACAATACAATTACAAATTATATTCTAATTATATACAAGCTGCGTAACTTTGACCATACGCTCGGTGTAGTGTCACAGACCAGAGTCTCTGGTGGGAATCGAAACCACGACGCTCACGCTAATAGTTTAGCACACTACCCACTAGACTACCAGGGCACCCAAGAAAATATATTTATGGAAATACAATATTTTTAATTGAGGATTTTTGTGATTGAAGTGTAGAATAAACCTTGGTGACGTTAATTCGTGAGGGACTCTTAAAGCTACTCTATTTCCTACTTTTTTTAAACTTCTAGAAAATCAGAATCGTTTCTTTTGGGTAGTTGAAATCCTTTACTTCTTTGATTCCGGGCATATTGGTGTCATTTGGTAAATTGTAATTAATTTATCATTCGTTTCTTTCAATTCATTTTAAGTTTGGTAAACTGCAATATATGTATATATCAATATATATACATAACAAAATAAAAAAAAAATAAAAATAAAAATACAAAAAGTATTTCTTCGGCGATTTCCTCTCAGCAGATTTCGGGCCAAAACTCTGAGAGTAAATAAAATTGCCATGAAAAGTTTCTCAAAAATCTGTCGTTCGGAGTCGACTTTAAACTGTAGGTCCCGCCATAAAACAAAAATTAATAAAAAGAAACTAGGTCGTAATCCTGACTGAAGGGTTGTAATGACCAATTATGTTATGTATGTAAACTGCAATATTAAATAGTAAGTCCTTTACATTTTCAACTGGATTATAGAATATCTGTATGCTAGGATACATTTTCTGGTTATCATTATACTCGAAGCGCTGAAAAATGATTCGTATTTTGCCATGACTCTCATTTACTTAATATCTTTGGTATTGTTTCCGTTGTTTATTCAACGAAATTTAGTTTCATTTTCTAAAAAAAAGCATAATAAAGTCCGATTATTATGTACACGTTTAAGTGACCTAAGTATTTGAAATAAATTTTGCTTTGTTTTGTTTACCAAAAAAAATTTGTTTGTTATTTTTTCCTTTAATTTGATCGTAAGAATCTGTTAGGTTTTGATTTCACTAAATATCTGGCGAATGATGGTTGCATGTTGTTGCCACAGCAGTTTTAAGGCGTTGTGGCAACATCCCAAATGTTTTATTCTCTGGATTAAATTGAAATGAAATAAATTTGTAGAAGTTCTACTCATTATTGTGTATTCAGTTTTAATTAAAACTATAGTATACGCATTGCTTCTCTTTTGTTAAATTTTGACAAGATTTTTTGTTTTTTTTTATTATTTCTACTCCTATTGAATTACCATTTTTCTTTATTATTTATTACCTTTCCTTTTCACAGAGTAGAACAATTTTTTTCCTACTGGCAACTACAATTACCAGCTGTATTCTATATTATTCCGTAGATGTTGTTAATCTTGCTAATAAAGAAGATAAAAAATATGAAATTCTCATGATACGTGATTATACTAAGAATCAATAATAAATATTATTAACACGGTGCGACAGTGAAAATACACCCGCGTAACTACATAGTCTAAGATATTCACTAGGTTGAGTAGAACTCAAAAATACTTTTTTCATATTTCTCGAACCCTCCAAATTTGTTTTATTTGACAAAAACAAAATTTGTTTGCAATATGTTTGAACCTATTTTAAAAATCCAAAGTTTTTTTTAGAAAGGGAAGAGATTAGTCTTTAAAACGGTATACATAAATGTTCTGTTCAAACTTATATGTTATGAGTTTTGATAGGGTAAACTTGAAAAATATTATTTTTTTCTTATTTATTCAAGTTTAGCTATTCTTAATTGCAAAATTTAATTAAAAATGTAAAATAAGTGATGACATTCTGAAAGTGATTGACTCTTCGTTTGATCAAATCGAACAAAAATTACCTTAGTTATAACTTAAATAGTATAACAGTCCTCTTATATTTTTTATACATGTCATCTTATCAAATAAACTTCCAGTTCAAAAATTTTAAAAAGTTTTGATGGATCTTGATTGTTTATGGCAAATGTGTCAATTTCACGTTTGTACGACTACCAGAAGTCGGCTAATGTTTGTGTTTTTTGCAAATATTATTATTTCGACTGTTAAACTCTTTAAATAATAACTACGGTAATTTTTGTCCTATTCGATCAAACGAAGTGTTATTCTCTTCACAAAATAATGCACTTTCAGAATGTTATAACTTTTTCATATTTTTTAATTAAAGTTTGCTACTATAAATGGACAAATTTGAAAAAAATTTATTCCAAAAAAAAAACCGTTTTTGTCAAATAAAAAAAGTTTGGAGGGTTCAAGGAATATAAAAAAACAAAATATTTTTGAGTTCTATTCAACAAAACTCACAAACTGCACTATGTCATTAGCTGGGTGTATTTAAATTTTTTTTATTTTGTCGCGTAGTGTTATTTGACCCAAAATTATTCACTCGCATAATACTCATACTTAATATGTACATATATAAAATTCATAACAACAAGTATGTGACGTATGAGTGATATTTAATTCCATTACTTTGCTATCGACAAAATCAAATATTTTTTATTTTATTGCATACTTTCCAGTGTAATTTTTTAAGTATGAATATGTCATATGGTGCGTATAAGTAATATATTTTAAATTCAATTCAATAGAAAGTTAATTTGGAATTAAAAATTTATGAGCTAATGTGGCAATTCTACTGCGTTTATGTTTTGCAGAATAACTTACTTATTTGAATGACCAATTAAAATAAAAAAAAAGTATTTTGAGTTCTACTCAACTAACTCAACAACTTAGACTAGGTAGTTATTTTTGTATTTTGTCGCATAGTGTAATTTGTTTTGAAAACGAATTTAAGTTTACATGAAAATACTTTAATTATATGATATTTAAGGAATCGTATGATTTATCATTGCAGACTAAATAATTATAATAAATCGGATTTTTTTTTTCTAATTTATTGGTCTCCTGTTTAAGACCCTTTGGCAGAATCATACCATATCAAAATGAAGGTGTTCCCGGAAGTCACTTACATTGTGTCCTACATGCCATCCAACTGAAGAATTTTTAAATGATACTGTTACGAAAATGGAAATGGTGTTACATCGTTTAACATTAGAATAATAAACAAAGCTACAAAAATAAAAACAATGGACTTGTTAACATGATCAACAAATAAACAAAAATATAGCAACAACATCAATATAAAAAAGGATAATCAAGTAAACAAACAGGCAACAACAAGCATTACCCGTTCCCACGACAATCGTATCTTCACTCCTGAACGACCCGATTTATTATCGGCCAAGGATTGTCAACCTAGCGAAAGCTGTATCAACCTGAAGTTTTTTCCCAAGGGAGATACTTCCGGAGACAACAGCAGAACTATTACAACAACAACAAGCATTACCAGAATAAATGTAAACAAAATACACAAACAACAATTTAACAACGATGTTTACATTTACAGAGATTTCAAAAAGGCGTAGTCATTCTCCTTCAAGAGTATCCATCAGACTGTTTACCCTGCGATATAAAAGGCAAGACAAAGCAGGCAAAGCATTCAGTAAAATTCAGTCTTGTGTGAAGACGCATTGCGTGTAAAGAGAATAATTGTGGTTTGAAGATCTCCGTTATAAAGATCGGTCAAACAATTGTTATTGTTTACGCAAACGCGTGTAAAGCAGAATAAGAAACAAAGCAATTCTTGTTGTTTACATAACGTTGTGAACAGTGGCACACGGAATTGTGTGAACAATAAGCAAATTAGTTAGAACTGAACATAAAATTTATTTTTATTTTTATTGCAATCTACGAGCACATATTTCAAACGTTTTTAAAAGGTAAAAACGTAACAATTCCATAACGCTTAGAGTTCAGTCACATATTTTCATCATCTGATTATTACTTCGAAATATTTTATAAACGATAAATTGCTTCAAAATAGAGCAATCTAACACTGCGATCGGTATGCAATTACAAAACTGCTTTGAATAAACGAAGGCAATTTCATCGCCTTGATCTAGCTGGAAGTGTGTTGGCTTATTAGACGCGAGCAAGTGTTTCAACTCCTAGCTCAGAAATCTCCAACAAACAGAGTTATGAAACAAATATTTCTAACGGTGAGTTCCTCTCAGCTGTCTTCTGACAAAAACTCTGAGAGTAAATAAAGTTGTCACGGAAATCTGACAGAATCATGGTAGGTTCGGCCAAGATTAACCTGAATAATCTTGTGTAATCCCCCTTTTAAGCTTCTATTTTTCTTCCTATTTCTCATTCATATCCTTTTCATATCATATGACATATAGGCTTATAGGCATGATCCTGATTGGATCATATAATACACTCAAGTTTCATTGCCATTTACTGACTCTGCAGCGTACGCTATCTGTAATTATCGGTACTGTTAATGGTGAGACGCTCAAAAGTTTAACATAATATCAGAAGCCGTCTTAATAAACCAAAAACTAAATACATAATATTCTTAAGATATTCTCGTATATACCAAAAGTACACTCTGTTGATATAAAGAGCCTCAAAGAGAGAATTTATTCTTTAAATAGAACACTCTGTAGGTATTTTTAATTTCATTTATTTAATTTATTTTTGTACAACTTTTTAATTTTGAAAAATTACGTTACCATGACGCTTTCATGACGCTTGAAATATACGCTTTTTGATGAATTGTTGAAGTCGTTTTCATTTGTGTGGATAACGAAATATTATCTGTGTTGGTGGGAGAAAACGTTAAACAATGCTAAGCTTTTTGAAATCTATTTCTGAAACGAAAAACTTGAGCAACACTTTGAAGAGATTTTTTTTCAAAATTTAAATTGATTTAAAGAGTTTTTGAAGAGTATTTTTTACAAAATTTAAATTGATTTAAATTTTTTCCAGAAATTTTCTTCACCATAAGGTATGCACATATTTTTCTAAATAACTAAATTAATGAATGAAAAGCTAAATTTTTAAAACATATTGAAAGTAGAGGGTTGATTTCAAATAAACTTTCTTTTAGAAGATTGGAAAATAAAAATCGTCCGGTTAGATTTTGTTATTATAATTATACTTGGAGAGAAAAAAAGAACTACCAGTACAGTGATCGTCGTTTCGATTTTTTGTTTCTTATCACTTCGATATACGTCGTTATTCGATTTAAGTCTTCTTAGAAATTCAGCCTATAAAGGATGGTTCGGTTGGAGTATATAAGGAATTATATGTTTGTGACTCATATGCTGTCACATATCACAATCACACAACGAAATGAGAACATAAAAAGAGAATTCGGTGTACAACTTATTACCCAATGACTTATGTTGAAAAAAAAACAAAAAAAAAATAATAATAGAATCTAGATCATTACTATTCTTATGCTTCCTTCAATTTTTGTAAGGATTTGTGTTTATCCAACAATATTCGCGTCATTTAATTCTTAATGTTGAAATAGGAAAACCTGTTTAATATTTGAGATGTACCAGAAAATAGACTAAAATCTTTCAACATATTCAATTTCAAAATAATAAGCTTAAGACGAAAATTCTTGAAAAGTAGATCAAATTGGAAAATATTGTTGTCATGTCAGCCGAATCTATTTCTTTTTTTTAACGAGAAAAACCTTTCTATTACTACTAAAAACACAGTGGGGCTAAAATTAAATGAAAAAAATTGTACTTTTATCTTCAATTCTAGTATTCAGAAATAAAAAGGCGATATTTTCAATATACAGTTGACAGCAAAAGTTTTAGTGCGGCAATATATTTTGACAAAGAAAGTCCCCACAGGCTTAATACTCTTGAACAAAGTCCCGACATGACATCTAGAGAGTATTTAGGAGATTATTTGAAAGAACGTTACGTAATCGCTAAACCTCAAACAAAAGTCAGTCTGGTGCCACCAGAAAGCACTGAAAAAAACTTGTACATTCAATTCCAAATGGTTTAAATGGAGTACTTGGCCTTAAGGTGTATTCTACTAAATACAAGGGCTAACATTTTCATATATTAGGCCTTTGAATTTTAAATTTACTCAGGGTTCTCCTTGCAGGGTACCTATGGAGTCATCTGACACTTTTCCCTATATTTCTCTTGTTTAAGAAAAACATTAAAAAATTGTTTGATTTATAATAAAACAGAAATAAATTAATAAAATAAATATATAAACCTTAATTTATTATACAAACTTTTGGCTAAAATTCATGAAATTGCAAAAATATATTGCTGTACTAAGACTTTTGCTGTCCACTGTATGTATTTACTATTATAGAGTGCTTGAACCTAGTTGGTAAGAAAACTATGAAAAAAATATTCAATAGCACAGCTATAAATATATTTGTGCACTGAGAAATTTGATATTCATTAAAATATTTTCATTGTTCGATAAAATTAAAAAAAAAAATTTAATTTATAAACTGCATTTCATTTAAATTTTATGCATTTATATCCATTTCATTGATTTACAGGCTGAAATAAAAACATGATTGAAATACAACACAGCCTCGATTTTTTATTTGAGAATACTTTTTTGTGGGTAATGCTTAAAATCTGAAAGCAGCAAGAAAGACAATCTTATTGAATCCGTTTGAAATACATAAAGATTTTTGGTCAGTAACACTGTCTAAAGTATATTCTAAATCAATACCCATGTCTTGTCTACACTTCTCCAAAACAATACTCTGCATAATATTGTATGCACAAGTGTTGGGTATTAAAAAAAATTTTTTTCGAATATTTCATCCTCAAAGAATGCCGCAATAAGGAGACGAGAAGATAATTTCAACAAAGCCTTTGGTAACAGATAGTCTTCCATAGCGATAGCTTCTCACACCAGTCATGGTGGCTGTGTTCATTGGAGTAAAATTTCATGATATCGAGGGCCACTTCAAAACGCTTCTACCTAAGATGACTATGCCTTCAAATTTCCTTTTGGCACATAGCGCCACACTGTGGAAACTGCATGACGTTGGTGTTCAAATCACTCAATTCAGGTTAGAAGAAGACAATATGATTGATCAATAGTGCTCAGTGTTGACAGTGATGACCTGGACAATGTTGTTTTCAAAGATAGACTGGAACCCCCCTGAGAATCAGGCGCATCGGACGACCATCACACAGCTGGAAACGCCAAATCACAACCGAACTATCCAAACTACGTCTACAGTGGAACGAATTCAAACATCGCGCTGATGATCGAGCTCATCAGAATCAACTTGTTGCGGTCCAATGCTCCCTAGAGCAGTGAAAGGAACATATATATATACATATATAACTGTATGTGTAAGTACAATTTCGGTCAGTTACTATGGTCTGATTTTTTTTTTTTTTTTTTTGCAGGAAAACAAATTCAATCAGGTATCAACACTCAGATTTATGAAAGACCTGAAAAAATGATTTCAAATTCAACAAATATTTTGACTAGAAATGTCAACAGAACTAATACAGTTGAATCAAATGAAATAAAAACTGTTCATATTTCATAATTCATTTCAGACAAATTTCATTCGCTCACAAATTTCGGTTGTAAATTACGGCGCTAATATTAAGCAAGTGTTCTATCATTACTTCGTGGTAACCGTGGGCGTGTTTACTTATAAGATTTCGTTTCATTTATTGATGCAAAGTCTCTCCCCTTATCGACTTATGGAAAGGTCTTCAATTTGCTTAGGCTACTCGAAATTTTATCGACAAATTATTACGAAATATACATACAAATATTTTGCAGAACAGCATACCAACATGTCTGTATGTATCTTTTTTTTTAAATAATGGTTTTAATTTTTTTTTTGTGTAAATATACCTCTTCCCCTACAATTATCTCCACCTACAACACCCACATTTTCTTGTCATATATGGTATATGCGTACATAGATTTGATGTAAATTAAGTGTCAACCAAAACGATGACATTTTGACTTTTTCAGACGACGGGGCGGATACCACATTCCTTATCGGTTATTTTTATTGCAACACGACATTACGCTGTGTGACGTGTATAGTTCAGCATTTGGATTCGTAGCATTTTTCATTTCACCGGAGCCCATTTTCGTATTCCGTATTTAAATTGTGAATTAATTCACTGAAAAATAAATTCTTACTTTCCCGTATTCTAACGCAATGCACTGCATCAATATGAGACCACCCCCAGTTAAAAAAGAACTGAACAAAATGTTTGTTTAAATATTCCAATTCACTGGACTTGGAAAAATTAAATTTCAACTTAAAGTTGATTTGATGGAAAAAAATGTTATTTGATTCAAACCTGAACATTCTTTGTGGCATATTATTTTGGTTCAATTTAGGTTCATTATTAACCCAAGTTTTGTTGGAATATTTTTCAAGTTGAATAGCCTGTAATTTACTTTCTACAGTTTTCACCTCACTTTACTGCTGATATCATTGCTCAATTCATTTCGTTTCATATGACTCCGCTATGTCTTACTAGGGCTTCAGGAATACAATGTAAAGAATATGATAACAGTTATTCTCTTTACTCTTTTCTTGGAAATTAATTTTTATTTTTTTTGCATTTTCCTTAAGTCCCCATATGGTATACAAAACACTTGCAAACTAACGTACAGAAATGTTTACTCTTGTCTTTCAACATATTTTAGTAGGATGTACGTATGTAAAACAAATTGATGCTTTCCCATTTCACCCTGAGGTACATTCACACACTTTATTTACAACTGACAATTAAATATGAATTAAGCGAGCGTACTCATTTACATACCCATGAGAAAATAAAGAAGGGAGAAAAACCATAATTATCCTCAATCTGAATGTAATTTTTTTTAATTGTTTAATAAAGAGAGAGATTAATTCTATTAGAAAGTATTTATCACATCGATATCCAAGTATAAAGATAATAATAATTCGAAGGAGAGTCCACTGCACAAAGGCTGAAAAATAAGATTTGCAAAGACGACAATACAAAAGTTTCGTGGAGACCAATTGAACATTAGTGGGCATTACCCTATCGGTTATTTTAACAATTGTTGTTTATATCCTTTGTAATACATTCCTAACATACATGCACGATTGGTCATCACAACTCTTTAGTCAGGATTACGACCCAACTTTTTACATACATGAGCGGCGGGACCAACAATTTAAAATCGACTCCAAACGATTGATTTTTGAGAAACTTTTCATGGAAATTTTATTTACTATCAGAGTTCTTGCCAGAAATCTTTTGAGATTAAGTCGCCGAAGAAATTTTGTCATATTTCGTTTTGATGCCTGACCTGGAATTTGAACCGTGGATTCACAACAAACCAACACACTACCTACCACACTATGGTGACTTCCTCCCTAATAAGAGAGTAAAGTGTTTAAGTTCCAAAATCATACACAAAAAGAAAATAATACTTTTGACAAGAAAGTTTATTTCATTTTTATGGTGACCGTTTTATTTAAAAAGAGTTCTTAAGATCGGCGATTAAATTTGATGAGAAAGTCTACGTCCTACTGATAAGTTATTGGTTTACCAGGTTCAGCAAAATCTATGAGCAGATTTAGAGCAACAAGCAGGAGCAGGAATTACTAATGAATGCGTTTTTAAAATCATAAATAAAAACTTTGCCCAGATTTGTTCAAACATCTTGAATTTAAAATATAAAGTTTCATATCGTTAGTATAATTCGCAAAGACGCTTAGTCTACTTTTTTCCAAAATTCAGATTTTAATGCGACGCGATTACGCGATTTTACGACGGAAAAAATGTCAGTATGTAGTTTAAAGTTGTTGTAATTTTGTGGTTTGCAAAAACGCTAAGTCCACAAAACTACGAAAAATATTAGCAGCACGTGCTAACTCCACGAGTATTAATTATTAATTATTCTTAATTTTTGATCTAGGCCATTTAAAGAGAGCTATTTTGTAAAAATAATTGCGTTTAAAAAGTTTACAAATTTTAAAAACTGAAGAAGCCGCAATTTTTTTTGTGTCTCTTGTAAAATTTGAAAAAAGGGACTTAACACATTTGCGAATGAGACTAACGATATGAAGGCTATGTATGCTTCAGGCTACTATATTCCGTACTAAAGTAAAGTAAAATCCGTCGAAAGAATATCTGGACTGGTTATAAGGAAAACGAAGCATCGGAATATCTTACATACATGTATCCTGTGCGGTATTATACAGTGCTGAAAAAGCAGGTCAGCGGGAAATATTTCAAGGTTTGTCAAGGCAACAGGGTTGGAGTTGACATTATATAGAAACCTTATATGAATTGGGATTAGTTCAACAGATTGTTTTACTTAAAGTACATTAATACCTGGGATATATTTTTGTAAATATATTTTATTGTTAAAGGTAGTTCCATTACATTTCTTTACTGTCAGTAGAGGTTTTCACTTTCATAACGTCTTCCCCATTGGGCTATATTACGTAAATTTTTTTGATCGATATGGGCCCGGTTATTCTTTTTCTCCGACTTCCTCTCAAGTCACTAACCCTTCTTCTGATACATTTTTCTGCAGGCATTCTAACGACCTGTTAATTTATTTTGTTTTATTCATTTATTTCGTTTTTTATAAGGTGTTTCTTTTTTGAAACGGTGCGATTTTAGTCTATACATCGTAGTTAGCGATGGATCTCTCTCTCTCTCTCCTTCTTAGTCACTGTTTAAAGTACTGTGCAGATCTAGCAATAGCCGAGGCTTTTGCATCTCCACTAAGTGTTTCTCAGAAATATCATGGTCCACTTGTTTCATTGGCGTCATCCGTCCATATTTCTTTGAACATGAACTCGACCAGGCCAGTGCTGTCGTCGGCGATCACTATTGGTCAATGATTAACAACTTCTGGATACCAACAATGTGTGCACGAGGAGGTGGTGTTAACAGACCACTGAGATTATGCGAATAAGCCACAAACTAAAGCGATCCTCAAAGACAACATATTTCTTCCTTCTGGTCTAAAGTTATTAAAAGTGTTATGAGCAAAGAAATCACTGAGTGTTCTGACAATCACATCATTTGACTCAAAGTCAATCTGGCTTTGTAGAGGAGAGAATCCGTATCACAGCTCTTACTGACGTTATCGAAAATTCATCCTGAAAAGAGTAAAAAAATTTAATTTTTCACAGTAAAGCAGTTCGTACAGTAGACCACGAAATTTTGACAACGAATTTTGAACAATTTTTTGAGTTTTAAATAAACATGAGTCACATTCAATCATGTACAAACATATATTTTGAATGGACTTCACTCACAAAAGCCTTATCGGACATTTAAACAATGTTAATTTCGACATATAATGTCATAAATAGATATTTCAAGTGAATAAAATATTTCAATAATATCTCAGACACACTTTGATTTGTTAAAATAAAAAAATAAGACGCTCTGGACATGATATAATTTTTTTTAACTAACAAAATATTGTTAAAAACTTAGAAAAAAAATTTTATTAAATAGGATTAATTATAAATCTGGCCAGATACATGTGTTACAAATTTGTGTATAAATTAAAAAAAAGTTGTGTATCTCCTTTCTTATATATTTTTTTATTTCAATTATTTTTTCTTTTTACGATTAGAAAACCAAGATGTAAAATAAAAGCAAAAAAGTTTGGACGGACCCATGCCTATGGCAAAGGGTGAAGATGGTTTGTGTGTTTTGTTACTGTCTTTTTTCACTGCCCTTGTATTACAATACTTTAAGATTTATTGTACTCATGATAACAATTATTAGCGGCCTATAATTGTGGACTTTATCTGATTTGTTGACCATCAGCTTAAAAATATTTAAAAACTTTTTGTTCTTCAATTTAGTTTAAATATTTTCCCATATTTCCAGCTTTTGATGTTAAACTTTTACAACGGCGCACATTGGGGTTTTTGATGCCTAAAATGAGAATTAATTGGAAAATGAAATTTTTGAGTACCAAATATTATTACATGAGCTAAAAGTGTCTCTAACAAGTACCGTTACATTACTACGTCTTTTTGAAGTGTGAGTTTTTTAATATTTTTTATCGTGAAAAAACTAAATTTTCAGAGTTTTCAAAATTAGTTCTCGGCAAGTTTTTAAGTAAAAATGTTAAAAAAAATATGGAGCCTTTAACAACAGACGATTGAGATTATATTTGCTTCGTTGTTTTTTAAGTTTATGTAGTTTAGTTATTTTTAAAAAAAAATTTTTTGTAAAGGTCTATAAATTTGAAAATTTTGTTGCATATATGGAAAAATAGTTGTGAGTTAAGCAAGGTAAAGCAAAAAAATTTTTCTTTTCTTTTCTTAAACCTAAGACACCTTGTGAAATAATAGAAAAATTTTTTTTGCATTTTCTTGCATCTGATTAAAAAAAAGAAGATATATTTTTGCAACTATATAATTTATATCTATTAAATTTGTTGTATAAAATTATAAGACTATATTTATTCAATCGTAGGTACAAACGTGAATACAATTTTTATTTCTCGAAGAGAACTTTATGAAATAATTGCAACTTTTGAATTTGAAACCTTTACTGAAAAAATTGCATTTCTTAACGAAAAAATGCTTACACGTTTATTGCCAAGCAATAAAGAAATATTAAAGTTTTTAATGATACATTGAAAAATTTTTGTTCCCAATTGATGAATCGCTGGAATGCATCTTATTGAGTTTCTGAGCGTTTTCTTCAGAATACTGGTACTGGTTCGATTCGTCAATAGGTTTCCCACACCAATCTGGTGTTAAGCGAGGTAGATCGAAACTTGATTTCGAGGATTGCAGTGAAAGAAGCAAAAACCAAAAGACCAAAAAGTTAAGGAAAGAAAATTCCTCACATGAGCCTTCGAGCAGAAGGTAAAACAAAAGCTTCAAAATTGGTAAAAAAAAATAACTACGTCTTCGCCAAAGAAAGTTGAAAAATTGCACAAATCTTTTTTAAACCCCTCCATAGTCACCCAAATGTCTAGAGAAGAAACATTGAAGATATTTTTAAAAGATTATTAATTACTTCGGATCCTGTCATATCAAATATGAGAAAAATAAAAGAAAAACCCCTCATAATTTGCCTTTAAAGGCAAAGCGTTTACTGCTTTTATATTCATTTTTGTTTTTGTATTTTAGCAAATAATCTAGCATTTATACACCTAGTAAGTATGATATTTTATATTATAAAAAAAAGTAGCTTCAAAAAAATTCTAGTAACATATCGTCACCCAAAATGCAGAAGGGCGTAACAACACTTTTCTAAATTTTTCAGGAGAGAAAAAACCCAAATGAAATGAAAACTTGTTGATACTCAAAATTATTTATTCTAATTTGTATTAACATTTCTATGTTCAATTCTAATTTTATATGGTTGGTAGATACTCTTTAAGAGTAGGATTATAAAATTTTGTCGGAACATATATTTTGAAGCAGTACATCAGAATCAATCAAAAACTCAATTTTGAATTTTTTTGGTTGTTAGGCCCTTATGCATTTCAGGTCACGATTTTTTTTATTGTGGATTTATCTTCTTTAAGCGAAATAAAAAACAAATTAAAAAAAGGAACCAGGACAGCTCCCACGATTTAATTCCCATTTTAGGCATCAAAAACCCCATAGTGCGGCGGCTGTATTTTAATACCCACTTCACGTGTTCTTGAAATGTCAACATTCGCCTTTAAGTCACCTAAGCTACCTAAAGTCTAGGCTAATTCAACAGAAGTAAATCAATTAAATCCCTTATGGGTCGTAATACATATTTTTAACTCTATTCCTTCCACTATTCTCTGCCGGTCATAAATGGGACAAGGAAAATTACTACAATTTAAATAATAAAAATGGTACTAAATGAGGTAATAAAAAGGACATTGTAATTGTTAAAATACTCTTTAAGTACTACTGTTGAAAGTGTTACATAAATTTAGGCAACACGTTTCCTTAATTACAAATTAATGTGAATGAGACGTGAAATGAGATGTAAATGTAGTTTGTAAATAATTACTGACCATAAAAGATTTTATTATATTTCTCATTTCTGTCAGTGGATTAATTAATCGTTAAAACATTCAGATTGAAAATTCTAAATTAAAAATAAGAAAATAAAAAAGGGCAGAAATAAATGACAATTTTTGAATAATTTTTTATTTGCATACAAATTTAGTGTCTGAAAAAGGCATTAAAAGTCAAAAATTTTAAATACGCCTTGAGAGAAAATTTGATACAACTTTTAATGATTTTGCATTTCTGTGGTATAACTCTAGTAACAGAATATTTTATAACCCGAAACAAAAATAATAGAAATTTAGTTAAAATAAAAAGTATGTGACTTCATCTTTGTCCATTTCTGATAGGGTTTCCCAGGAGATTATCTAAAAAATGTAACTGTTTAATCAAAACTTCTAACTTCTTGTGGCATATATATGTCGACAATATTGGTTTTTACTAATAAATCATCAGTTGGGATCTTAATGGCTTTACGTATTATAGCCATCAGTTTCACTACCAATGTTGTATTATTGTGTTCTTTTTGTCAATGAATGACGAACCCTACAGTTTACATTCGACTTCAAACGACAGATTTTTGAACAAATTTTCTAGACAGTCTTGTTTACTCTCAGAGTTTTTGCTAGAAGAGGAAGTCCCTGAAGTAATTTTTTTTATATTTAATTTTGTTTGAGATGATTGAGCCGGGTGTTGACATACGGACACGCGTCTATTGACCCAAACATATTAGACTACGACGACTCCCACGAATATCAAACTGAATTAAGCATACGAAACCGACGATTTAGACCGTCAATATTGTTTTCTGAGCTGAGGTGATCTCCAAATGATATGATGCTTCAACACCAACCGAAGCTTTCATTGAAAAACAAAATACTAATCCGCAATTGTATTTTTGTAGTCAATCAAGACATACCATATAGTATTCAAAAATGTATGTTTGATAGCCTAAATTATGAACACAGTAAAGTATGGTGACCTTAATAAATTTTTAGGTAATTTTCATACCATGATGTTACGTTAAAATATCATGTATAAGGCATTTACAAAGTAACGGATCATGTTGTAATCATTAGAAATTGAATGCTATAATTTACATACATGCTTACATAATTGGTCATTACGACCTTTCAGTAAAGATTACGACCTAACGTACACCACTTATGCTGCGTGTGTTTATTTTATATATGAGTGACGCGATCTACAGTTAAAATTTTGTACAGGTTTTTTGAGAAACTTTCATGGCAATTTTTTGCATCAAATCTCGCGAGAGGCAGTCGCCGAAGAAATATTTTTTCAGATTTCGTTTTGTTGAGATGCTTGACTTGGGGTTTGAACTATGGCCTCACGTCTAATAATACACTACGGCAACTTCAAAGCTATAATTTGCTTTATAAAAATATGTCACTTCGATACGTGTTCCATCAGAACAATGACCTTAACTGATTAACGCCTGACCCCAGAATCCGTGGTCCGATTTCAGTGAAATTTGGCATAAATAGTCTTTGGAGTATTTATATTGATATGAATATTTTTATTTTTTTTTTAGGTGTCGTGTAGGCCTCTGTAGGGCATGGGTATTTTTCTACCCACTTCGGCATAAGTGTGTTCTAAAATAAAAATTTTTTCTTTTTATTATATGACGGCTAAAGACGTAGTTAAACTATTTTTGAGAGTTTTAATGAAAATGTGCATTAAAAATGAGTTGTGGCATGAACAGATGATGGCATATTATGCTCGCCATTCACTAAAATAGTACATAAAGGGCAATCCAATACGATTTGGCTACAAATACTGGGTATTAGCTTCTATGGTAGGATATTGTTATTCCTTTATCCCATATGCTGGCGCTTCTGCTAATAATAATGCTGACTTCTGCCTTGAAGAAAACGTGGTACTACGACTTTTAGGGAATACTTAAGATCCAAGCCAATATAACCATTATCTCGAAAAGGTTACTTATTTGGAATTTTGTGAAGCAAATGACAAACGAATCAACCTTCTGTGCTACTAGCTTCAAGATAATTTCTAAACGAAAAAAACTAAATACATAGTAAAGTCTACGTATTTTTAAGTTTGTTAAGCTCCACTCATAAGTTTCTTAACCACCACACTGAGATGAATATTGAAATCTGCACACTTTTGCCTACAGCTGACAACGAAAATCCTTTGTGAAAACAAAATAATTTTCCGCTTTGTTTCTTACATGTGAACTATTTTATGTGGACATGCTCAACTACTTAACATTGGATTACCTGTCACAAATAATATACAATTTTTATATTGTAGCGAACGTCACAAAGATTGTCCAAAGAAAATGATTGAAATTAGATTAAAAAATTTTTGATTGTTTCTTCATAGAATAGATAAACTTAAGGAATTGAAAGAAGAGAAAAAATTGTTAGGCCAGTAAGGCGTTTAATAGAGATATCTCGTAGAGTAGGATAATATGTAAGCTTTTCAGGTGTTGAGTAATCTTTGGACACTTCTTAGGTGATGTTTTTTGGTCTTCATTCACTTCATATACAAATTAAAAAAAAAGAAAAACAATTCCTGCTAATATTTTCGAAATTTCTTATTACCTTAGCGCACGCTTAATAACGTTGCTGAATCCCAGATCGAAATCCGATAGTAAAACAATTAAAAAGTGAAGAAATGTGTAACTTTTTCAATTTTCGATTTAACTGTGTTTGTTTATTTGTTTGTAAGTTTGAGGCTTTCTTTTGACATTTTGTTTGTATAGCAATCCGATTGGAAACATAAAATGAATGATGATATCCACAGCATTTCTTCTTAATTTGTTTGCCTTAAAAATATTGCTTTAAGTATCACTCGTTAATAAAGCTCCAAAAAAATAGAATCTATTTCACAACAAAGTTCTTGATTTCAAAACTAAAAAATTATTTATTATTATTATTGACAAGTTAGGTAATAAATTTTCCACTTTCCAGCCAACATTTTGAATAATAATTTTCGCAGCTAAATAAGACGTTACATTATTACGAGAGGGTGTTGTGTATACACAAAGAATTTGTAGTGCTTGTTGGTTATACAAACTCGTAATACGGATCTTATGACTTTATTAAGGATGCTGTTTTACACATACTACTTCCAAGTGTTTCGGCATGATGTGAGCATCAAGCAACAAATGTCTTCTTAGGGAACATTATCGTCAACGGGACCTCACTTCTTTTCTTTTGGTGATGGCGATGGCATCTATCCGCATACATAAAATCGGTGTACAAACAACATCATATTTTTCATCGTGTTGAAGATGGCAAGTTTTGTATCAGAAAATTATGATTTGATTTGTTTTCATTTAAAGAAAAGTGCTGCAGAGCCGCATCGAATACTTGTCATGGAATATGGTGATCATGGTCTATCAAAAGCACCATGAAATTGCAATTGAAATAAAGAACGTGGAAAATCACCAAAAAAGTTTGAAGGCGCTGAAAGAAACGGAAAGATTCAAAAGTCTGAAAAATCGATCACATATGATTTGAATGATAAACAGTTAGAAAATTGAAAAACGTCTTTGAGATTTTACTTCAAAGACACGATTGAAAATCCATGTTGCATCGCATTGTTACTGGCGATGAAAAATGGTTTTATTTTTAAAATCGTCAACGGAAAAAATCATGGGTTATACCGGGAAACCATCAATTACGGCTGTAAAACCTGATCGATTAGGCAGGAAGACAATGCTGTATGTCTGGTGGAACGAGAAATAGTGCAATCGTTTACGCAGATTGCTACCGATAACCAGTGATTCATGCATTAATTGAAAAGCGACCACAATGGGCCACAATTTGACAATGCACCTGCACACAAACCGCTTCAGGATACAATCAAAGCATTAGGTTGTTTTCATTGATGGCACAGGCATAGGCTGAGCAGCACTGCAATTCATACGAAATTTGGTTGACTAATTAGTTTGCTTTCATAGACGAACAGTTTTATTGGCGGGTAATCCACAAAGTGCATCAAAGATGACAAAAATGTGTAGTTAGCATTGTCCAATAATTTGTAAATAAGACGCCCATTTTATACTGGTAAACCTGATATTTTAATGCTTTCCAACGTTTACGGATACCATGTGTTTTACTACTGAATTATAAAGTATTTGATACGAACGCTACAGAGATTCCTTAAATCGTCTAATGAGCCGATATAAGAAAAAACGCAAAATAACAGAGAAAAGGTTTGTGTGATACTAAATTAAACAAATGAATTTAGAAACATTGTGTTTATAGTTGTTAATCTAACAATTAAATATAAAAATTTATTATCAGTATCATCTTAGTTAATAAATTTATTTAAAATTACATTACAATTATTACGAGATGAGTAACGTAGAACTTGTGCTAATTATGGTGTAACAGACCGGTGTATCTGGTTGGAATCGAACACACGATCCTCACGCTCATACTCTATCACAATAGCCGCTAGACTACCAGGGCATTCAGAGTATTATGATATATTTTTAAGTGCTTTCTAAAAAGAACTTAATTGAGGCAAGTCATGTACATGAAAATGCCTCAACATTTCTACAACGGACTTTGACATGAGATTTGTATAAAATCATACAGAAATTCGAAATTCTTTCGATGTTAATGTTATTAAAAGGAAAAATATTTTTGTTGACTATTTCTATCTTGTATTTTGACGATATCTTAGTACTGTTGTCGTCAATCCTTTACGAAAGATCAGTTTAAAATCAGTGAAAAGGAAAGTATTTTTAATGGACTCACCGAAAACCCATATTTAAAGGACTATATGATTGTATATTTTGTATGTGCTGTAGTGAATTGAAGAAAAGGTTTGGCGCCGTCCGTCAACGGCATAAAATAAATTTTGCCAAAGAGAATAACAAACTTTTCATTTGTATTTCCTGTACTAAACGATAGAAACAAAAAGCTTAAAAACGGAATTCAAAACTAGGTTCCATCTTGAATAAAAAATTTCTTCGCAAAAAATAAATATTTTTCGAAAGTGACTAAAACCACAACAAAAAAAATTAACAACTAAAACATGTATATTGCGACAAACAAAACAGAGAAACAAAAACTGTTGAAACTGGCAGTTTGGTTTTGTAAACTGCTGTTCGATTGCATGTTTTCTCTTCTCAAGTACATTTTGGTGAAAAATAAAAAGTATTTTTGTTTGTATTGTGTAATGAAAACGTGGAAAATTTGTTATTCAATAGTTGGGAAAAATTTAATGAAATGTTTTTTGCAAGAATTGTGGTTTTTTGCTTGACCTGTGAACTTATAACCCTGATGAACTTGAAAATTTGTTTGTATTGAAGCTCTTTAATATTATTGAACAATTCTTAACAACAGGCTGAAATAGCCGGTGCAAAGTTGAACTTAATCTCGATACTGCACTTTAAAAAACTGTAGTGTAGAATGTTCGAAACCAATGAAACTAATGAAGCGACTTAGTCGACTTTACTAAGCACCAAAGTACCTTTTTCTACTTTGACAATGTGCCGGACTTCATCTTCCATATTTTTAAATTTTGCAGGAAGCTGCGTACCCAGAATGCATCAGCAAGTGGCGCATGACTGGGGGATACTTAAAGGTGCTTATCTATCAGAATGAACAATTATCGATTGAGTACAGCGGGCTACCTTTGCGATATTCTTACCAGTACTTTTACTCTAACCACAGGAGGCACAGGAGGTACCTCACATTCTATATAGACTGTGTTTTATTCCTCTTGTAAAAGTTGTGGAATTCGTTGTGAGTTTTTTTTTCTTTGTAAACTTTTCTAGTTCTAATTTCTTAGTTTTATAATTTTTCCTGTTCATCAATTTTACTTTTAACACACGCTCAAATAATAAGACTGTACTCATCTATAATTAACTGAATGTTATAATGAATTCCTTTAAGTAATTTTAAACATTAAATATTTAAACAACATTAAATGTTATTAATATTGTTACGATAATAGAAACGGTGTACATCGTTTAACATTAAAATGAGCAAAAGCTACACAAACAGAAACAACGAACTTGTTACAAGTAAATCAACAACATAAGTATGAAAGAAAAGAGGAGAGCGAAAACGCAACAATAAGCAATGTGAACAAAATACATAAACAACAATGAAGTCGCTATAGAGCTCTCGAGAAGACGAAACCCCGAACGTTCGACTTCAAGAACCCTCATCAGACTGATTATGCGGGCATATAAAAAGGCAAGACAAAGCAGGTAACTGGTAGTAAGAATTCATTCAGTCTTGTGTTGAGTGTGAAGAGGACAGTCGTGGTTTGAAGATCGCCGTTGAAATGATCTGCATTGTAAGCAAAGAAGAATAGCGAACAAGCAAATATTATTGTATTCGTCAAGTTGTAAATAGTGGCACACAAAAGTAGTGCGAACAATAAAGAGTTTAATTGAAACTAAACACATATTTGTTTTTATTTTGTTTGCGAACTCATATTCTAAACGTTTTTAAAAAGGGAAAAACGTCACAATATTAAAAGCTCTGACGTGCAAACCAACATGCAGATTGAATTTTTTGGTGCAATAATTTCCAATTTTTAGAATTTTTAAATGCCATGTATTAAGAGATGTCAGTGCTCTGGTGTTTTGGTGTATCATTAACACCAAAGGCGGATTGAAATTAATTCTCGTTTTAATCTGCACAAAACACAGGTTTAAACATTTTAAATTTCATGAAAGTTTTTATGCAATTGGGAACTGTTTTAACACATCAAGAGAAAATGTTTGCATCTGGAATTTTTTTAGTATATTTTTAATTTATTTATAGTTTTAAATTTAATATTTCAGTAAATTTCTATTTCAAATATTTTCGCCACAATTCCCTCTTCTAGGAAATCGAAAAAATTAGCCAAGCTGTCACATATGCCTCTTACGTCCTTATCGTTACGACTATCATTTTTTTTAAATCTATGGAGGTAGTATTGGGTCTTAATATAGAAGAAACAGAAACTGAAATTTTCATGGAATGAATGAACTGGGCCAGTAAACATTTGGCAAATACCTGTGCAGCTATACAAATACGAATTAGGCCAATAACATCCAATTATATGGAATCAAAGAAAATCGATTTTCAACAACAGTGGATATAATTCTTAGAAACAAGATCCTTGGGCCCAAATTTGCGAAAAGATTAAGTATACTACTTTTTGTATTGAATACCTTTGATGTTTTTTGTATGAATTTGAATTAGAAGTTAAAAGAATGTTAGAAATGAAGTTTGAGAACGTTGTAGTACTCTCAATGTAAACTTATTTATAACGTTAGGTATATCCTATCAAGCGTCTGGTGTTACAAATATTACCGCTTGTATCTCATTTTTCGAATAGTAATGCCAGCATATTTCTTTGACAACAAGCCAATCGGAATTCACTGAGCAATTGTATGATTGTATGGAAGTGTAATGGAAAAATACTGATGCGTCCAGTGATGAAAAAAACCATAATTTAACCTAAAATTTAAAGTCGATTCCGAACGGCAGATTTTTAAGAAACTTTTCATGGCAATTTTATTTCCAGAAATCCACTGAGAGGAAATCGCCGAAGAAATATTTCTTTCATATTTTCGGGTTTTTTTTTTGATGTTTTTGATTTGGGGTTTGAACCGTGGCCTCACATCTAATATGCCAACACACTACCCACTAGACTACGGCTGTTTTCCCTACTCCCAAAATAAAATACGCGCAGATAATTTACGAACAATTATTTATTGAATATTAATTACACTCTTTGCAATTAATTCTGTAATTTCGGCAAATGATTTTGTTCCTTAAAACACGGTTTCTAAGGTTTTCAGTGTATTTTCTTTTAATTATGTATTAAATAAGGCGGCGATGTTCTTGTGATTTGTGGAGAAACTTTTAATAGTGAAACAACAAATGGAAACTAAGACGAGATACTAAAACCAATTAATTGAGTTGTATTATTTATAGGCAGAAATATTTTCGTAATTGACAGTTTACAGCAAAAAAGAAAAAAAATAAGAAGGGTACAAATTACTACCGAAATTATTTAGAAACGTTTATAACAATATTACAAGTTGGTTGTGAGTCATACAGTTTAAAATATGCCAATTTTTAAAGTCATCAAAATTCTTTAATTCTTTTATTATTCCAATAACGCGGTACTCTCAGAACGTGATTTCCGTATAATGCGGAGCCCTTCTATAACGCGGCACTCTTACAGCGCATACATAAGTTCCTTCCGCACAGCCTATGGATGGCTATAGTAACTAGTTATAGTAAGAGGGTTTAATATAAGTTTTATTATCGACGCTAAAGCTCAGCCGAGATACATAAACAACATGTTTAAAACAGCCAGCTTTTCTCATAATGGTCTACGACATCGGATTCAGTTGATGCACCCACCTAAAATCCGCTGGTAAACGAAAATAAGGAAAACGAATGGGTATTAAATCTCGATTTGCAAGATGTGAAATAAGGCCTAAATTTGGTTAAAGAATTAAGACTTCATTTTATTCAGAGCAAAGTTTAAAAGGGAGTTAGGAGTTGCTTAGCTCTCTATAGAGAGGTTTTAGTGGAGTTAGAAAAAAAAACTACAATCGAAAACCAATGTGAAGATGAACCAAGTTAGGATGACAATTCTGTCCATTAAAAGAAGACTAGTTAGGCGACTCATATCAGACTGTGAGGATGAATGTTGAAAAATTACACAATTTTACAAGTCTTTCTTATTTTTGTTGGAAAACATTCTTTTAGTTCAGTTTTTATATCATTTTTTTTTATCAATTCTATTTATTTATTTATTTATTTATTTATTACAATACAATTCCAATTTATATTCTACGACCATAGTAATTTTCACCATGTGCTCTGTGTAGTATCACAGACCAGAGTCTCCGGTGGGAATCAAACCCACGACCTTCAAGCTAATAGTCTAGCACACTACGCACTAGACTACCAGGGCACCCTTATCAATTCTAATATGAACTCTTTAATTCAATAAAAATATTTTATTATTTATCTTGTCTTTTATATGTCTTGAATAGTGTGATTTGTACTAATTCCGAGTTTCTTATGGCGCAGTTTCCATACAACGCGGTAGACGGTTTCCATAGAACACGCTAGGTATTAACTTGGTTTGTAGGTTTAAATCCGAGTTTCTTATAACGCGGTATCCATATAGCGCGTTACGCACTCACCGCGTTAGGACGGTTTGAATTTCTATCGATTATTTAGTTTGCGCGATAAATACGTGTGCTTTTTTCTGCAATGTCATCTGGTATAACAAACAAATTTTTAAAAATACCAAAACATGGGTACTAATGTATGTAAAGTTTAGATAAACTTTAGATTCTAAAATGCATAACCAAATAACTTATAAATCACAATCGTTGTATTATCAACAGAAACTTTTTTGAGAGTTGTGAACGATCATTTTATTCATTTCATTTTGTTCACGGGCGGATATAGAATTCAACAATAGGTGAAAATAATAAACTTGTTTTATCAAAATGAGTATTTTGTTTGGACAACATACCAAAAATCCTCTTTAGCAATAGGACGCATGCATACGTGAACAAACAAAATTATCGAATTTGGTATGATACTAATCCACATAGATCCAAGCATATCGAATTCATCCCGAAAAAGTGACTGTTTCCGGGGGATTTTAGATTAATGATATTATCGGTCAATAATTTTTTGGGGTTACGTAGGTCGAAGTGGCCGTAGTCTAGTAGGTAGTGTGTTGGCTTATTAGACATTAGGCGATGGTTTAAACCTCCAACAAAACTAAATTTGAAAAAATATTTCTTCTGGAAATAAATCGAAATATGTATTTGAAAATATTCTACAGTTTTAAGTTAAAAATACAAGATTTTCTCTGTACTTACGAATATCGACGGTCGGGTATTGTGATTCTATTCTCAAGCGTAAATAACGCTTTATCGTCGGCCAAAGAAAATCTCTGTATTATCAGTGTGGCAGACATACGTATGTATTTACAGAAAACCAAAGGCAAAAATATTTCTGTAAGTTGAATAGGAGCGTATGTGTGTATGTGTATTATATGTGTGTTTAAGGATATTATGATAGAAAAAAGAAAAAAAACAAAGTTCCACCACAAGCGCAATTTTTCTTGACCAAATAATTATAGAAACGGACACTTTAATAAGCCATAATGCGGTCATTTAGAGTGAAGAAGAATACGAAAATGATTGATTAGATTAAATTATAAAAAACACAGAGTCAAGGGAGTGGTATTGAAATAAAAATCAATATGTTTTTTTAAGTGTTCTTGCAACATGATATATAAATATTTGTATAAAATGAAAATAAATGCAAATAAAAGTGCCATAAAATCAATTAAGTCATCATCATTTTTTATGATTATACCTTAACTTTTATGTTGTTGGAAGTACAATGCTATTATTGAAATGTATTCCTACAATTCAAACCATTGAATAGCAGATTGGCCTTTGGTACGATTTTAAAACTTGTGGCAGCATTGATCCTTATGTCTAAAAACATGACGGGCGCCGAAGAGCATGCTTGCATGATTACCACAATCTTACTGAGATTGTGAATTCAGATTGTGTCAGCCGCACACATGCTTCCAATCATATTAAAATAAAATGTTTTAAGTCGCCGTAGTCCACGGCCAGTGAGGTTACGGTTCAAACCCCAGGTCAAACAACACCAACAAGACGAAATATGAAAAATTACTTCTTCGGCGACTTCCTCTCAGCAGATTTCTGGCAAAAGAGTAAATAAAATTGACATGAAAAGCTTGTCAGAAAAATCTGTCGTTCGGAGTCGGCTTTAAAATTATGTATAAAAGTAACACACACAACATAAGTGGTGTGATAAACTAGGTCGTAATCCTGACAAAAGGGTTGCAATGACCAATTATGCGTGTATGTATGGAAGAATACCATTGCGTTTTTCAGAATTCTATTCAGTTTTTATGGTCTGTCAATCAGGTCTCAGGTCATCAGTTTGTCAATCAGGGATTCATTTCATACTCTGCAAAAAACTTAAGAAACGTCGATAAAACGCAAGTGTTAATACGTCTTTTGGGGTATCGTTCTTATAATGGCACCAAGTTTTAAGCTCTGGGTATTGTACAAATTCCAGTGGCAAGTAAACGTCCTCAAACCTTACTTAACCTAACCCTAAGTATCAACAGTGAGAGAAAAACAATATTAAAGTCGTAGGATGGCATTAAAAATTAACATTACAATCATCTTGTCTAATTCGGTTCTTGTGCAATACCAAAATCTCCCAAAGATATTTGTAAGACCTAGTTAGGCGTTCCTTTAAGTCTTATTTTATATTCTGATTAATTGTACTGTTGCTATTCTCTACGTGATCTGTTTTTATCTGCAACTACAGAAAAACTTTTATTGTAACCCACCCACAAGTGTAGCAGTCAGAATTCAAAAATGAGTAGCCTACGTAAGACTATAACATGAATGGTATTTAGACATCATAATGCATCAGATGCATCCAAAAATAAAAGACTCGAACCCATTTTTCAAAATATGTTTTATTACGTTTTGATTGGAAAGTTTGCTTATTCAAAATACTGATAGTATAAGCGAAATTGTACAAATGACTGTAAAGATTCAAACTTTAAGCGAAAATATGGTTATATTAACCATGTGCTATGTATCTCACACGGTACACAAGTGTATTATAATCGCGTAATCCCCTGAAAACCCACCACAGGAGCTCATCACACCGACATTGATGAGAAAAGTCGCCGCTGAAAGTGCAAATTGTTTAACGAATTAAGGGTGAAATGCCAATATTGACGCAGGAGAAATAACATGCTGAAGTTGAAAAAAAATCAGAAATTTAAATATTTCAAACTCTTTGCGTTAATTAAAGCAAATAAAAGTTTTTTAAAATTCAAACCAAAGGTTAACATGAATGTTATTTACACAACGTTATGAACGTGCAGAGGTTAACAGTCATGGGAAAAATAAATCGAATTTTAAAATAAATTTACATACTTTCAGCTGTTTTACTTAATCAATCCCACTTGTTTATTTTTGTAGCGAAAATGACATGTAAAGAGAGCGGTTAAAACTTTGCAAAACTGGCAACTGGAAATACAATTGGTCCCAATTGTAGAATTACATTTTTGCTGGATTAAATTTTTTTTTCGAGCATACTCAGTAGAGCACAGACTTTCCGGCGCAGCAACTGTTTGAAGATTTGTTTTATGATGAAACAAGAAAAAAATATGATGGAATTATTTCCCAACTTCAATAATTATTTAACCTTTTAAATGTTTAATTTTCTTTCTGACTTCTTAATTATTTTCCACCAAAAAACTAGTATACCCGACATAAACAGAGTAATACGATTCTGCATGTAAAAGTTGACAACTATGACAAAAATCAAATGTTGTGTGTTGGTTTTTTATACTATGCTCAGACATGCACTTTTATTGAGTCAATATTCTGTTTATTGAGTTCAATAGAAAATATATATTTTTACATACATTTTTTTATAAATAGGTATTTTGTAACAGTACTTTTCCAGAATTTTTTATTGTTTATGAACATAAATAAGGTTACAAGTTACAGAATGTTCTAAAATGTACATTTATTAAGGGACCTTTATAAAACCTCTCTCAGGTTAAATAATTTCAGTAGATTCGTGGAATAATAATTCGAATGCGATAATTTTGTTTTTTTTCCTCAAGTATACTCGACAATATATGAAAACTGTTCATTTCGTTCTGACGAGCACACACAACATAAACAGTTAAAGGAATGAATAATGGTTTTTAAACGAGAAGTAACATAATTAAATATTTATTTATTTATTTAGTTATTACAAAACAATTACAAATTATAATATAATTATTATGAGCTGAGTAATTTAGACCTTATGACCGGTGTACTGTAACAGACCAGATTCTCAGTTGGGAATCGAATCCACAATCATCACACTTATATTTAATACACTACCCACTATACTACCAGGGCATTCAACGTAATTAAATAATTTTACATTCTGATTCGGTAAAAACCTATTAATGGGTTCCGTTTAATAATAAAATTTTGGAATCCAATTACAGAAAACTTTGATAAATCAAGAATTTTCAGGAGATAAATTTTAACTGTATTTTGATTGCTTGATAACACGTAATAAATAATAAAATTATGCGTTTGTAAACTGAAGTAAAAGTGTTTCCTTTTGAGCCATAACAAGACAACTCAAAATAAATTTAATCGAATTTTTTTATGAACTTACAATCTGTTTTCACAACGCCAAATCGCAGAAATGACTTTCATGGACTAAAATCTTAAAAAGAGTACCTTCCACACATTAAATTTTGTAACACTACAAATGCTTTTATCTTTTCGAATTGTTCTGATCAAATGAAAAACCTTTCCCGATTAGAGAGTACTCTAAACTTGTTATTCATAAAATTCTGTTTAAGATTCCTTTTCCTAAAGGCCAAGGACAGGGAGTGTTATATTAAATGATAACAAACATTTGCTTTTAAATGGAAACATTTTTAAAATTCTGTTTATAAAAGAAACTCTTTGGCTGTAGACGCTTTGGAATGGTAGACCAGTTCTAGTAAGATAAGTATTGTTGGTCGTAAACTATGCCAAAGTGAGTGTCGAACTTCAAGAGTCACGTAGGATTTATTTATTGTTGTTATTGCCATTGTAATAGATAGTAAGTGTTAAATGGTACGATTGTTATTATAATTTTTTTTTTTTTTTAAGAAAATCATATTGAATGAAATTCAATTGTAAATCAAGTGTGATGATATCCCACCAACAGAGTGATAAGTACACTGTTTTATTGGATAATGATGCCACAAAAGAAATTAATGTGACGAGCTGTTTAATAAACCATAAGAAAATTTGTTTTAGAATAGGAAAAAATAAAATAAGAAAAAATAAACTACATTAACATTAATTACATTAATTAATATTAAAGAGGATGCAAATTTTAGTAGTAAAATATTTGTTTGCTTTTGTGTATGACAAATCTTGAATAAATTACCGCGGGCTTACGTTTAATAAGCCAACACACTACCTATTAGACTACCACAGTCCGAAATTAAATTACATTCCAAACCTCATTTCATCGAGTGACAAAAAAAATATATTAAAACTTTTAATGTGTACTTAAAAATCAAGGAATTGCAGTAATGAATGGAAAGTATTTAAATTAAATTAGAAGATAGCAATTAAAATCAAACACA
The DNA here is from genome assembly GCA_958299815.1 of Sarcophaga carnaria. NCBI lineage: Eukaryota > Metazoa > Arthropoda > Insecta > Diptera > Sarcophagidae > Sarcophaga > Sarcophaga carnaria. The sequence goes on along the minus strand of OY283149.1, from coordinate 67,408,520 downwards.
AACGTTAACCTAAAACTAAATTATGGTATTAGTACCACCACTGCACAATATTCAAATCACATAATAAAGCTTATAAATCTTTATGATTTGGCCTAAGAAACGAGCCAAGAGTAGGTTAAAGCTTTTCATTCATAAATGTTTATGGTAAACTATTGCGTAGATTTGTTCAACATACTAAAACCAATGAAAAATAAATTTAAAAGTCGTCATTACCAAAAACCCTAACATAAAATGTTTCCTCCCGTAAAGAAACACAAAGTCTTAAAGGAACAAAGGACATGAAAATAGTTCCAGTCGTAAAAATAAATTAGAAGAGAGGGAACACATATACCTTTTAGAGTGTTTGTCTGCAGGACGTCTCTTAATGGTCAAATTGCTAACGTTGTGTGTACGGAAGTGTGAAAATCAATTGACACATAACGCTGATTTATAGCCGATATTGTTGTGGGTATTGAGGATGCAAGTATTGTAGAGAAATATTTTTCCTTAGAAAAACCTCATTAAATAACACTAAATCATAATTCAGTTGTGAAGGATAATAATATTATTATAGTAACGACTAACGAACAGAAATGTCGTGTTTAATAACATTGTTGGCTTATTAGACGCAATTCCACGGTTCAAAGGCCAGGTCAGACATCAAAACGAAAATATGAAAAAATATTTCTTCGGCGGTTGCCTCCCAGCAGATTTCTAGCAAAAACTCTGAGAGGAAATAAAATTGCCATGAAAAGTTTCTGTCGTTCAGAGTCGACTTTAAACTGTAGGTCCCGCCACTCATGTATAAAATTAACGCACACAACATGAGTGGTGTGAGAAACTAGGCCGTAATCCTGACTGAAGTGTTATAATGGCCAATTATGTATGTATGTATGTAATTACAAAAAAAAACATTAATAAATAAATATAAATTTAATAATACGTACATAAATGGCTATAGTAGCCACATTCGGCAATTTTCTTTAATAGATTTGTGATTACTTGACGCAGTACTTAAAAGTATTTTTTTTTTTTTTTTTGTAAATTGTTGATCCATATAATGTAGAGTTGATCCTTTTGGAATGCTTGGGATCTTTTTTACATCCATCCATTGGACAACAATTTTCCCTAATAGAAGAAGGAAAGAGGCATAATAGCATGCCTTCAAAATCGTAGTAAGATGATGAATATTTGACATGAATGGAATAAAGTGTGTGTGATATATAATTAAAATTTTTATTCACTTGTCACTAATAGTGACGGCTTCTCTGTCTAAGTATCCAATTTCCTGGCAAATAAATCAGACTAATGCTATAACCACAATAGACGCAATACAACAAGCACAACAATTTTGTAATTGCAGTCTCGTGTAAGCAGCATGTGCATTAATTCTATATAAACGCAGCGGCGACAAAGCATATGCAAAACAAATAAAAAATAAACAGTTCAATTATCCTTTATCAATGTTGCCACTAAAATGTATTTACACGATATATCTCATACAATGGGATGTTAAAACCTCTATATCAAGTATGTTATTATATGTATTGATAGCACTAATTCTTTTATTGCCAATACAAATTCTCTGATTATAGCTGCGAATAAAAATAGAACATTGCCATTGAATGAAAAATAAATTTAAAAGTCGTCATTACCAAAAACCCTAACATAAAATGTTTCCTCCCGTAAAGAAACACAAAGTCTTAAAGGAACAAAGGACATGAAAATAGTTCCAGTCGTAAAAATAAATTAGAAGAGAGGGAACACATATACCTTTTAGAGTGTTTGTCTGCAGGACGTCTCTTAATGGTCAAATTGCTAACGTTGTGTGTACGGAAGTGTGAAAATCAATTGACACATAACGCTGATTTATAGCCGATATTGTTGTGGGTATTGAGGATGCAAGTATTGTAGAGAAATATTTTTCCTTAGAAAAACCTCATTAAATAACACTAAATCATAATTCAGTTGTGAAGGATAATAATATTATTATAGTAACGACTAACGAACAGAAATGTCGTGTTTAATAACATTGTTGGCTTATTAGACGCAATTCCACGGTTCAAAGACCAGGTCAGACATCAAAACGAAAATATGAAAAAATATTTCTTCGGCGGTTGCCTCCCAGCAGATTTCTAGCAAAAACTCTGAGAGGAAATAAAATTGCCATGAAAAGTTTCTGTCGTTCAGAGTCGACTTTAAACTGTAGGTCCCGCCACTCATGTATAAAATTAACGCACACAACATGAGTGGTGTGAGAAACTAGGCCGTAATCCTGACTGAAGTGTTATAATGGCCAATTATGTATGTATGTATGTAATTACAAAAAAAAACATTAATAAATAAATATAAATTTAATAATACGTACATAAATGGCTATAGTAGCCACATTCGGCAATTTTCTTTAATAGATTTGTGATTACTTGACGCAGTACTTAAAAGTATTTTTTTTTTTTTTTTTTGTAAATTGTTGATCCATATAATGTAGAGTTGATCCTTTTGGAATGCTTGGGATCTTTTTTACATCTATCCATTGGACAACAATTTTCCCTAATAGAAGAAGGAAAGAGGCATAATAGCATGCCTTCAAAATCGTAGTAAGATGATGAATATTTGACATGAATGGAATAAAGTGTGTGTGATATATAATTAAAATTTTTATTCACTTGTCACTAATAGTGACGGCTTCTCTGTCTAAGTATCCAATTTCCTGGCAAATAAATCAGACTAATGCTATAACCACAATAGACGCAATACAACAAGCACAACAATTTTGTAATTGCAGTCTCGTGTAAGCAGCATGTGCATTAATTCTATATAAACGCAGCGGCGACAAAGCATATGCAAAACAAATAAAAAATAAACAGTTCAATTATCCTTTATCAATGTTGCCACTAAAATGTATTTACACGATATATCTCATACAATGGGATGTTAAAACCTCTATATCAAGTATGTTATTATATGTATTGATAGCACTAATTCTTTTATTGCCAATACAAATTCTCTGATTATAGCTGCGAATAAAAATAGAACATTGCCACAGCATCGTTGTTTGTTATATATACTCGTGTATTCTACTTTTGAGAGATTGCGGTGTTGCGTCGATTGTGTTTATAGCATGAATTCGACCGATGGAATTGGTTATGTTAGTTTTAACGTTATAGTTTGTGGCTTGTTCGTATACAACTGCGACTTAAGAAAACCTCACAAGAACAAATCTAACGGGTCAAATCACACAATCTCGGCATGCAGTTCACATCACCTCCACGTGAGATGATAAGTGGTGTGAGAAGCTAGGTTCGTAATCCTGACTGAAGAGTTTCAGTGATCAGTTATCTATGTATGTATGTATGTATGTAGCTATGAATATTAACAGATAAAGTGTGCACCTTGGCTAACGAAGAGCTTACTACAACATTGTTTGTTAAATTAAATTCTTTGTAAATAAAAACACATAGTATAAACCAACAAATGTTAAGAGCAATGAAAACAAATATTCTTAAAAAGAACTCTTATTTTAAAATCATAAAAATTATTCATTGATTATTGATCAACTTCTTTAATCTCAAAGAATTTAATAACAGTTATCAGCGACCTTTAATTTTTATCATTACAAAATATGTTAAATTAACTGGAAAAAATTGAGATATATACTGTACGCCATTTTCATCCATTCGTACATAATAAAAAGGGATGAAAGGCACGGCACAAAAGTTGAATTAATTTATAAAAAGGTATAAACAAAAAGTTCATAAATATAATTCAATAAAAAACAAAAAGATGATTTCATCCGATCCAAAGCCCAATGCGAATGCTTAATAAACAAATAAGTTTTGTAATACAAAATGGGTCAATTGATGTTCTCTTTTTTATGTTATTATTTGTACAATAGGGTGACCCTTAAGATTAAAAGTCAGATGTTTTCCCGTCTTTCCTCGAGTTTGGTGAATATTAATAAAAAAAAATGAAATCGTCAAATTTTCAGATCAATTAATTGAGGTTAAGACGTGCCGTAAGGCCGAGCAAATTTAGAGGAAACCATAAAATTTAACTTGCTCATGACTGCAAAAGTATATGAAAAAAAGATGTTGGCTGTAAAGTTTTAAACATTTTTTTATGGTTAGAGGAAAGCATGCCCAACGAATGGAACATCAGTGTCCTGTGTCCTGTTCTGAAAAAGGGGGACTCTACGATATGTACCAACTACATATCGCATATAAGGTTCTTACAGCCGTTCACACAACTGAAGCCACTCGTCAAAACGCTGATTGGACCGTATCAGTGCGGCTTCAGACCTGGCAAGTCCACCATCGACCAGATCTTCACACTACGCCAAATCCTGGAAAAGACCCTCGAAAAACAAATCGACACACACCATCTTTTTATCGACTATAAGGCACCCTTCGATATCCCCATAAGGGATCTTGTTTTTGCCGCAATGTCTGAGCTCGGTATACCTGCGAAGCTAATAAGGTTATGCAAAATGACGGTGAGCAATTCCTACAGCTCCGTCAAGGTAGGAATAGACCTCTCCGAACCATTTGATACCGTGCGAGCTTTCAAACAAGGCGACCCCTTATCATGCGACCTCTTCAACTTTGTCAACTGTGTGAAAGGCGGGAGTGCATCCCAATGCCACTATTTTTCAAAAAAGTGTCCTGTTGCTTGCGTACGCTGACGACATTGACATCATAGGGCGTACCAAGCGAGATGTTACTGCTGCCTTTAGTGCTACCGAGCGGGAGTCTACTAAGATGGGTATGGCAGTAAATGAGGGCAAAAAAAAGTATATGTTATCGACAAGTAGAGACGTGCTGCGTATTGATTCTCAGATTACGGCCGATAACTACACTTTTGATACAGTCAAGGAATTTATTTATCTCGGTTCCGCCGTTACCATCAAAAATTATGTCAGTCTGTAGACTGCCAACAGGTGGTAATATGGTCTCAATAGGCAATTGAGTAGCAGAGACCTCTCTCGTACAACAAAACTAATACTCTACAATACGCTCATCTTACCCGTGCTTCTTTTTGGCACAGAGGCATGGATGCTTTTAAGCACTGATGCAGCAGCCTTGAGAGTATTCGAGAGAAAAGTCCCACGTAAGATCTTCGGTCCGGTGTAAGTTGGCGATGATTGCCACATCCGTTCCAACAGTGAGCTGTACGAGCTCCTCAACGACATAGACGTTGTGCAGTGTATGGGATCTGCGGAAGTCGGCGAAGAGGACGACCTTTATCCGCTGGAAGGACCAAATCGAGGAAGCCCTGTCATCGATTGATGGAAGGATGTGTTGCTGCAGGCCGAAATCCGTTAATCGGGTTGTTAATGGCCAATTAACTAAGTAAGTACGTGATTTTAGTTTTACATGTATAAAGTTACAATAAATTAAATATTTAAACTGCAGCAATTAAAATGTGCTCATTAATTCACTTTTAGGAATACCGGAATACGTATGTTCGTAGTCTTGAACCACTTGTAGAATATACTGTTTCTGCTGTTCATCTTTCATAAGAATCGAATTATAATCTTCCATTAGCTTAACCACTCCTTCTGCTGCGTCATTGGCCACGTTTAGTAGGTCCTTTGCCTTCATGAAAGAGTTTATTTTATGCTAGCCTGCAGGATTGTCTTCCAAATACTCTTGTCTTATTGAAAACCTGCCGAAAAACGTATTTGTTTCTTTGGAAATAAACTCAATAGAGACGGCTCTGATTATCGTTGAAATATTATGATTTGTTTTTATTGCTGACCTTTTTATATTTTCTTCTGTGTCACTGTCGTATTTCAAGGCTTCCACAATTACATACCATAATTACAAAAGTAAACGAAAATCAATTTATTTAAATTTAAATTTGAGGGACTTTCGAAATTACGGCATTGGAATTAAAGTTTTGTTTATTTTTACCTCAAACATGCTCCCCAAAATTATTTCGTGTATATGGTTTGTACATGGTAATCATAAGAGCGGCATTTGTAAAAAGTTTTCAATAATAACAAACGTTCGATTTATACGAGCAGTGCTTACTACTTTTATGTAAAAGTTATGTAAGTTGTCTTGAAGACCCCATTCCTGAAAAGTATTACACACAGCCATTGTTGAAAAATTCAGTACTTTCTCATTTCAAAAATACCACGGGGGTACGCTTTCAGTACTTTTTTATTATTACATATGTCTTGCGCTTTTCAACAACTAATGCATTAGCAGGCAACACGTTCAATGCAATGCTAAAGTAGAATTAGGCTTTAGCCTCGGTTAGCCAAACGTCCACGGAAAGTACGTTTGTTTTTAGAATACGAAAATCAATGAAAACGCTTGTCGAACCGTAATGTAATTTCGGGTAAGCATTTTCAATTGCTCTTCAAACGTTCATTACGTGACTAAACAGGACTATTACGTTATCATTATTACGTTCCGAATCAGCTGTTTTTGTTCTGTAAATATAAATAAATAGTTTAGTAGGTATGTGCTGGCTTACTAGACGTTAGCCCACGATTCAAACCCAATGTCAGACACATCTCCATCAAAACGAAATATGATAAAATATTTCTCTGGCGACTTCCTTCCTTCTGGAGAAAACTCTGCGAGAAAATAAAATTGCAACGATAAAGTTTCCCAAAAATCTGTCGTTCGGAGTTGATTTTAAGCAGTAGGTCCCGCCACTCATGTATAAAATTATGACACACAAAATAAGTGGTGTGAGAAGTTAGGTCATAATCTTGATTGATGGATTACAATGAACAATTATGTATGGATATTTATGTATCTTTTACAAAAGTACTAAAGGGTCCGCCAAATAACTTTTTTTTTTGAAAATGCTTAAAAATGCTTTTTTTTCAAAATTTCTTTTTTTATTTGAAAGTACAATCCTTTCGGTTAATAATGGAAAATAATTTCATTCAAATGGCTGCCTCGGCTGGCCATGCAGTAGCCTACAAGATCGGTCCAATTTTTTAGCATCATTATTATTTGATGCAATAAAGTACTTTTTTAGTTATAATTCAGTACCACTTAAAAATTTCAGTTTTGCAACACTGCTCACAGCTGTTCCACTTTCCAAAGTAAAAATTTGGAGCAATTGCTCAATTTGCCCGCTATATAGAATAATTTCCTACATCTCCACTTTTTCGCTTTCAGTTAAAGCTGGTGATAGTTTTTGGCCCTAATGCAAACATATTGTTACGAAACTGGAAATGGTGTTACATCGTTTAACATTAAAACGATAAACAAAAGCCACAAAAACAAAAACAATGGACTTGTTTACATAATCAACAAGAAAACAAAAATATAGCAACAATATCAGTATAAAAAAGGGATAAACAAGTAAACAAAAAGCAACAACAAACATTACCAGAATAAATGTAAACAAAATGCACAAACAACAAAGAAACAACGATTTTTACATTTATGGAGATCTTGAGAAGGCGAAGCTACGAACATTCGACTTCAAGATCATTCATCAGATAGTTAACGTCGCCATATAAAAGGCAAGGCAAAGCAGGCAATGGAGTCAGTAAAAATTCAATCAGTCTTGTGTGAAGAAGCGTTGCATGTGGAGAGAACAATCGTGGTTTCAAGATCTCCGCTATAAATATCTGTCGAACAATTGTTATTGTTTGCGCAGATGAGTGTAAAGAGGAATAGCAAACAGAGAAAATTGTTGTGAACAGTGGCACACAGAATTGTGCGAACAATAAAGAATTGATTTAAAACTAAACACAAATTTATTTTTATTTTTATTGCAATCTACGAGCTCATATTTCAAACGTTTTTAAAAGGTAAAAGCGTAAAGGTATTAACGTCGTATTTTTTTCTGCTGGAATAGAATTTTTATTATGTTGTAATACTGAGCGTAAAACTCAAATGCCTCAACAACTCCAATGATAATATGCAGAGCTACTTTCAAACTTATGGCCATATATATAATTTGTGAAAATGTTGCCAATATTAAGTTAAATATAAGATTAAGAAAAAAGTTGTCAAGGAAAAAAATCTTTTAAACTTTACTGCAAACATCCTCCTTTTGAAGTTTTTTTTTAATAAAATTAAAACTCTTGAAGTTATGAGGCCAGAAAATTCCTCTAAAGTTGATCGATCTTAACCCCAACCCATTGATATGATCATTTTTTATCGATATTTATTAAACTTCGAAGTGAGACTGGAAAAAATTGACAAAAAATCCCATACAGCTAAGGGTAATCCTAATGAGCACCTTTGTCCTTTTCTATATGTAGTAAGGAAGCCTCAAAAAAGACTTAGAAACGGTCTTATACATAAAAATTGTGTATCATTTTCGGTTCGACAACATATCGTATTACCAGAGAATAAGAGAATTTGTATGTATTTCTTTACAATGAATTTTTATTTGTCTGTGTTACTTTTAAGATGTATTAAAGTTGTGTCAATAGGAAACCCTTCATCATCATTCTTTCCGAGTATAGATTAAAAATAATTGTAGATAGAACGCTCCCATGTAGCTGGTCCGGCGATATGTCTAACCCTTTCGAGTTTTCTATAATTTAAAGCAACATACTTTATCAAAGAGACTTTTACCTTAATTTAAGAAAAGTTTACTAAGATAGGCTTCAAGCAATGTAATGTTTGTTACTGGTACTCCAGTGATAATTCCTAATAATTGTAGTATGACTACAATACATTTTAATTCAGATAAATTTTGCAATTTAAATAATAAATTCTGTTCAATAAAGCTAAAATTAAAAATTCTTACAGACTTTATTAACTTCGAACCGTGCTTTTCCGTTAACATTTCTTTCCCAATGATTTCGTTTTGTCTTCTTAAAGTGTCTTCTTTTATGATTGTTTGCTTGAGAAATAATTTTCTGTCCTTTTTGTTTATTTTTTTCGTTCCCTTTTATTACTAAATATTATCTTTTACAAACGTACACAATAACACATTCATTTTAAAAAATATATTTATTCTTGTTTTTGAAGTTATTTGAACAGAAATCAAAAAAAATCAAATCAAAACAAACACACATTGTCTGCGGCCGTCAGTAGAATACCAAGTATACAGGCGAATACATTTACATTTCCGAGACTACGTTATTTGTAAGTAATAAAAAAATTACATTTATAAACATAAACAAATGAACGTGATAAAAACTTATTTAATAAAATCTTAAACTTTTTTAAAGTTCTGAACATTTTAAATTCAGAAAATTGTAATATTATTTGAGATTTCACTGTGTTTTTATGCTTTAACTATGTATGTGAAAATTTTTTATATTACAAAGTAATTACAAGGGAAATACGATGACATGAAATTAGGAAAGAGCAGAAATCATTTTTCCTGCCCAGCATTTTCCCTGCCAAACATTTTATGCGTTGGTGTGAAATGTCGACATTTCCATTATCATTAGAATCAGCCATGTTGATTTGCAGGGTAACCAGAAAATAAAGGAAGTGTTTTTCCTTTATACGAGATTGAGAGATTTCCATCTAAATTTACAAAAAAATGACTTCATATGTGTGCAAAATAGTCCCAAAGAATGGTTTTTATTACTTTAAATAAGTAAAGAAGAATTGCGTTACTACTGCCTGTCTGGTACATTAAAGCATAGCATAAGCGTGTGTTGTAGGAATCTTCTTTGGACTGTTTGTTGCCCTTGTAGTATGTACCAGACATCAGCAATGAATCGTTTTTTCGTCACCCACAAGTACTCACTAAATTTTGTGTATGTGTGAGTCAACAGTATTGATATTCAATTACTCTGATTCATTCGCATTCACTACAACATTGATTTATAAGTACCTGTTGCAATGAGTATGAGTACAATGTTAACATCAAACTCATACCATTCGAAATATGTTTGATTCATACGGCTACTCATTGAGATTCATAAATTTAGAATAATACTTATAATACTCATAAATGATTCGAGTGAGTCGAATCATGCATCAAAATTTAAAGTCTTAGTTGTTGTTTCATTTACAAAAAAAGAAGAAAGAAAAGGACAAAGACTGTAGTATGTAGTATGAGTACGATGAGTACTTCAAACTTTGAATATGAGTAGTGTGAGTATAATATTAAAATAAGTATGAATTCGTATAAATATCAGAAATTATGAGTATGATTCGAATCTACTTATCTTTCTGAATACTCATTGCTGATCTCTGGATGGGACCTACTTACTGTCTGATACCAATTCGAATTGACAGAAACTTTTTATATCAATTTTGTTTTCTCTCAGAGTTTTTGCCAAAATATTGCTGAGATTAAGTCGTCAAAAAAAATTTTTTGCTCACATTTCGTTTTGTTGGAGATGTCTAAGTTGGGATTTGAACCACTTGCTCTCGTCTAATAAGCTCACATACTTCCTACATTGTCTGTTCTTTGTTATTTTTTTTTGTAATTATGGCAATAGATCGTGTCGATTGACAACAACAAACGAGAGGTTGAATTTTTTCTAACATCGGAATCACATTTCACTAACAAATGACTTTTTAACATACTCGTAGAAAAATACGACTTGATTAATGCAAACCGTCATAATAACGAAAGAACTCACGAAGGCTCAGCAATTTTAAAAATGACATTCCGTGAAGTCAACTGGTAGAACAACAGGCCTTCTGTAAAGTTTCAGATTTAATTGACTTTTTTATAACCTTGTATAACTCATATATATAACCTCAGACTACTTGCCAATTATATTTTCTTATAGTACTTCGCTAACATTTACAAATAACAATATAATAATAAGCGACAACAACACCATACAACAACTTCATACAACAACACCATACAACAACTCCATACAACAAACTCCATACAACAAGACCATACAACAACTCCATACAATGAGGTAAAAAGAACATAAAGATCATCACTACAATATAAACGATCAAAACCGTAAGTGACGTACATTTTTTATACATTTACACATAAGATATTGGAAAATAAGTAAAAAAGAAAAGTAAGTGACAAAACTTTTACATACATATATATATATATAGAAATTATTCCGCGTAAACTCAAAAAAAAATATATGTAAAAAGAGAGAGAAAAAACAAAAAGGAAAAAATGATAATAGGTTAAATATACCATTTAACCCGTTAAAGAAAGGGTGCTAAAAAGTGATTACGATAAAAATTAACGTCGAAAAACAGAAAAGAGGTTAAAAGAAGCGTATGGACATTTAGATGGACATATGCTTACGGTAAAATTACATTCTAAAAAATTTTTCTCTCCTTTTACCCGTGTACCGTTTTACGTTTATCCCGTTTTATACTTATACACATATAAGAAATCATTTAAAATTCGAATATACTTAGAAACAAATTTTCACACTCCAAAATTACACAAACCCGTATAAATACGTATATGTACATATAATATATAGTATAGTATATTAATAACATTCTCCATTTCGCGTTTTCATTTCTCGTTTTCGAATATAAAATACAGAAATTTCTTTTCTGTATACGTAAAAAAAAACCTATTTGAAAGTTCCCCCTTTAAAAAAGGAACAAAGTAAAAAATAAAAAGTGCAAGTGATCTCATCTCCCTTAATCGCTGTGTAAGTCAAACATATAGTGTATTAATAAACCACTCTCTTAGTCACACATAAGAGAAGTGTGTTTGATTTACTATATTCCCGTTTAAGAATTCAATTGCAATTTCTCTTGATTTGTAACAAATCGCTTTGTTACAAAATTCCAGCAAGAGAATAGCGGACTATTCTAAACTAAAACAACAAGGAAAGCGAACGAAGAATAACAAGAAATAAACCCAAGGAGAAAACATCACAACAGAGAATTAAAGGAGTGATATTTATAATAAATATCAACTAAAAATTTTTTATTTTTCCCAATTTTAATAAATGTAAATAAATATATTTGTAAAATAAATAAATAAACTTTTAGCCCATATACCCATACTTGTTTTAGTTTTAATTTTAAAAACATAAATTGAAAAAAAAAATTATTTACAAATGATTTTCTTCTTTCACACCAGTGGTCTTTATTTCCAATGAAAACAATACAGTCCATTGCAAATTAACCCACTGAGGTGCACATCGTGAAAATTATACTACAGGAATAAATTAAAAATTAATAATGCAATAAATTTTGAAAATTATTAATAAAATATATTTGAAACTCGAAAAAAAAGAAGAAAAAAAATATTTAAAAATATTTTTAAAATTTAATAATGAAAAAAAAAAATTTTTGAAATTTGAAATTTTTTTTTTAATTACTAAAGGAAATTTAATGTCACCAATATCTCAAAAATAATTGGTTGATTAATATGCAAATTACACGGCGAAATAAATTAATTTTCATATCTCATTTGAAAATGCATATCACAATTATATAAGAGAATTTACATGGCAATTTATTAGAATACCAAATTTCTTTATTCACTTCTATATTCCATTTTTTCTATATTTAAACTAGATAACAGGTATCTAGTGCTATTCCCATATAGCCCCTAACCCCCTATTCATAGAATATAGAAAAGAATTTTTTTACACCGCAAATTAGCACTTAGATTTTTTCTTAACTCTTTTTACGCTAGATAACAGATATCTAGTACTACTTCCCAGTAGCCCAAATCTCCTAAGTGCTAACTTCTCTTGGATTACAATATCCAGTGTTGCCCTCTTATATATATATTCTCCTTAAATTTTACTAGATAGCAGTTCTAGTTCTACTTCCCAGTAGCTCTACTCTCCTGGATTACAATATCCAATATTACCCCTTATATATACATTATCTTTAAATTGTGCTAGATAGCAGTTCTAGCTCTACTTCCCAGTAGCCCAAATATCTCAAATTCTAAACGAGTCGTATCTCATATACGGATCCAATAATTAAATCTCAACACACTTTGTTTTATATCATTTAAATTTTCAATCCCATATTGAAAAAATGTCCACCTTATCTCGTAGCGAGGTAAACAGCTCTCCGAGAGAGAGTTTCTTATCCTATTGTGATCATTTGATCCAATTTTGCCAATATTTCCAACGAACTCCCAAAGACAAGCAATCGGAATTGGTTCTAGGGATCAAGTTGAAACACTTGGACTCGATATGGGCGAAACTCGAAAGTTTCTATGAGAACATAATGTTGTCCCATAACAGAACAGTAACCTCGGAATTTAAGGAAGAGGCGAAGAAAAATTATGAAGCGTGTGAGGATGCCTACTGCCTTTGCACTTCACAGATCCTTGAGTTAGGAAAGATGACTCAGTTAAATTCTCTGGTGACCTAGGAACATCCCGGTATTCACACGCCTTCACCCAAAATACATTTGAATCCCCAGATAACCCTATAACACTTCCCCCCTGCGATACAGAGGTATTTCGAGGAAATATCAATCACTCTCTACTCCACATGACAGAAATTTCAGAAACTCCACAGCAAGATTTTCATGACTCAAATTATAAAGGTAGCAGTAATACCCCGTAATGTACAAATGCTACCCAAAACAATCCCGATGAAACTCAAACTGAAAACCCTACATCGAATAAAGTACACGCTAATTACTCTACGAGTAATGAAAATATTCTATTGCAAACTGCTCTAGAACAAATAGAATATAAAGGTGAACTCTTCACCATTCAAACTCTTATTAACCCTGGACCTCAGCGAACATTCGAGACAGAAAGGATTAGAAACCAACTTTAACTTCCCTATCAGAAATCCTTTGATGAAAGTTCACTTCTTGGAATAAATGGCGGACTAACTCTATCGTCCCTACCATACGATGAACGATATCCCATTATATCACCTGGCAACTCCCGATTTTGCCAGCTTTATCTGAACCTTTTACATTACACTCCATCTCACGCTGAATGCAGTCAAGTATGCTGAAGAATACAAGCTGAATTCTATATCTTCCTCCTAAAACCCCGAGTGAAGGAGATAATACGATATTACAAAACTGGTATTATTTACCGACAACAGCCCTGTTCTCGGATAATGGCATCACTTCTCCGAGAGAGATGTACCCCTCCATTTCAGGTCACAGGTATTGACTTTTCTGGCCCATTTGAAATTAAAATCTCAGCCCCACTGAATTCAAATACTACAAAGGCCTATGTTAGCGCTTTCGTTTACTCCAACACGAAGGCTATCCATTTAAAACTATGCTCAGACCTGTCTTCGTCAGCATTCCAAGACACATTCTCTCATTTCGTTGGGAGGCGTGTACTACCCCAAGGGGTAGTAACTGACAATGGTCGTAGTTTTCTCGTAGCTAGTAGAGCACTCGAACGTGAATGGAAATTTACTCCCCCTCGTGCTCCACCAGATAGGAATGTGCGTACGAAGGATAGTCGCACATCATCGTCTTCCATTTCCCAATGATAGTAATTCTATTTCAATTACATTTAAAGTACCTTCAAATTCTCAACACAACTCGTCTTTTTTCTCAAACTACTAACATTTCTGACTGACTCAATTTCTCATTACTCGCAATATCCACTAATATTTATAATTTCTCTCTTAGAAATAATCGGAAATTTATAATAATACACCGGAACCTCAAAAACAATCCCAACAATAGACGTCACGTGGGCAAGGGTCGTCATCCAAGATCTCGACCAGATCCTGAAATTTATGAATGCAAAATTTGCCGGAAATTCCACGCGTTGAGGTTTTGCCGCCAATTCCTGAGAATGTCTATCATTGAAAGGCAGGAAATCGTCGATAGGCATCGGTATGGCGAAAACTGCCTAGCTAGGACCCATGACCTACGATCCTGTACGTCACTTGACATGTGTAAGAAATGTGACAAATTCCACCACACATTGCTTCACCCAACCCCTGAAAGGTTCAAAAGAAATGAAGCAGTTCAACGAAAGACTTTTGAAAAGATGAAAAGAAAGAAGGCCGTTCAACGAAAGACATCCACGGAAGAAGCATCATCATCGACTTTGTCCACAACTCCAGATGCCAAAATAATTGCACAAGCCATAAGGTCCTTGGCACAAGTCCTTTGTACTACACCTCCGGGCGAGAGGCCATCTTAAGTTTAACCCCAGGGCCGGCGATATGTTCAAACTAGGTTTGAACGCAACAAAATTCTATCGATAACAATATAATAATAAGCGACAACAATACACTTTCCATCCATCTAAAGGAATGTCTCCGCAATTCCAATTCCATTACACAAAAGGAATGCCTCCACTATTTACAGTAAGGCAAATTGTCTACGAAGTTTGGTGGGAAATAAAATTAGAAAAAGAAATCACTTATCATCTTGCACTTATATCATCAACTACTCTTCATCTTATATCTTTATATTGTCATCAAATCTTTATTTTTTAAAATAACTTTATAAAATAAAAATAAAGTGTGTTAATTAAAAGGAAACTAAAGAAAAAAAAGTATTTTGTGAATTTGCCTAAAATTGATATAACAATCAAATTTGTGAATAGTGCTGAAAATTTATATAAAATTAACAAAATCATGTTGGTTTATATAAATACTATTTTATAAATTTATACATTTAATGTAATTGGAAAAAAAATCTAAAATTAATTACTTCCCATTTATATTATATTACCTAAAAATATACTTACCTGAATTATATTCACCTAAACTACTTACCTATATTAAATTATACTTACCTGCATTACCTACATTGAATTATACTTATCTGAATTATATACATTAAATTGTGCTTACCTGAATAATCTCTGTTTAAATTAATTAAATTTAAATTTTACTAAAATATATTGTATTTTATTTGTATTGTTGCGTTTAAACTTAGTTTGAACAAAGAAAAAAATTAATATTTGAGAAAAGTGCTAGACCATTAGCGTGAGGGTTATGGGCTAGATTTACACCAAAGAGTCTTACACTACACCGATCATAAGTTCAAAATTGCTCAGTTCGTAAATAATTAAATATAATTTGAAGTTGTATTGTAATTAATAAATAAATGAAAATTAATATCAAACAAAACTGAACTGATATGAAATCATTTTCTTATTAGTTTATTAACATTCTGAACAACCATAAGAAACAATTTTAAACTTTATAATGCGATGGAAAATCTTTCAAACTTAGTACAAGAAGCTGCTTTTTCGTCGATTCTTTCAATGCTCAAACTTTAATTCGAATTCCACCAGAGACTTGCAGGTATTGGAATTAAAAGAAAACTCAGAAAAACCGATAAGACTGATAAGCAAAAATCCTAACGACAAAAAGCGTTTAAATCAAGAAACAAAAAATCTCAAATTTCTTTTGAACACAAAAAATAAAAAATAAACGAATCCATTAAATAATTTTTCGGTAACAAAACTATAAACAAAGACAATAACTATAATCTTTAATACATAAGTAAGCCCCTCATTAAAAGACGATAGTAGTAGATGGTACAGTAAAAAGATAAATAAAGCACAAGCATTTGCTCAACATGTTTATAATATTTTTCAAATTCACCCAGTTGACAATCCTGTTCAAGATGAAAAACTTTCTTAGTTTGTAGATGCTCCTTATCAGATGAGCTTACCGATTAAACATAATGTTACGAAAATGGAAACGGTGTACATTGTTTAACATTAAAATGAGGAAAAGCTACAAAAGCAAATACAACGAACTTGTTACAAGTCAACCAACAACATCAGTATGAAAGAAAAGGGGGTAGACAAGTAAGCGAGAACGCAAAAACAAACAACGTGAACAAAATACACAAACAACAATGAAGTCGGGATAGAATTCTCGAGAAGGCGAAACTCCGAATGTTCTATTTCAAGACCCCTCAAGGCAATACAATGCAGGCAACGAATAGTAGGAATTCAGTCAGTCTTGTATGAAGCAAACAGTCGTGTTTTGAAGATCGCCGTTGAAAAGGTCTGATTTGTAAGCAAAGAATAATAGCGAACAAGCAATTATTGTTGTATTCATCAAGTTGAAATAGTGGCACACAAAAGTAGTGAAAACAGTACAGAGTTTAATTGAAACTAAACACCAATTTTTTTTTATTTTTTTTTTTTTACAATCAACGAACTCATATTTTAAACGTTTTTAAAGAGTTAAAAATGTAACAATATTTTACACTCTGAAAGTAAAAAATTTAAATCCCTAAAAATCTTCTGGGTATGACAACATTGACGCCACAGTTACTAAAAAAAACTTTCCAAAGAAAGCCACCCTGTTTCATTCTGAAAATGTGCCAAGATTCTAATGATAAGGCGCTTGTCGCTAATTCATGGTACAACTCAACAAAATATTGCTGTGCGGTTTTCTAGCATAGACAACAGATTTTCCAAAGGCTCTGCCACATTTTATACCACCATCAGGTCGTATGGAATGACGAATACATACCAGACGAATTCAACAACGATTGGTTTATGTAAACCGGGTTTAGTTTAAACAAAACTGAATTTTGATAAAATGAAAATAAATTAAAAACAAATAAAATTTGTCCTAATTTCGTTTCATTTAGGGAATCCCACTTAGGAATATGATTCGTGAGAAATTTGCTATCAAAAACACTTTTTCTATATCCTTTTATCAGTTTAGCAAATAAAGACAAAATTGATATACATTGGCAAAAAGTATTCTTATCAGCGTTCGTAATAACGTTGAATCATGATTGATATTTTAGATACGTATGGAATAACTCATCACTCATACGCAAAGGTGTCTTCAAATTTTAATTCCAAATATTATTTCACTCTCATAAGAAATTATTTGTTTATCATGTTGATTAATTAATTTGCTAATCATTTCGGGAAAAATAATATGACAAGAATGTATTGTAATATTTGTGATATTGTCGAAAAAATTTTAATTTGTTTTCAACCAAGAAGAGAGTATTTAATAAGCATGTAAAATGTGCTAACGTTGCTTTAAAGAATGTAATCAAAAGAGAAAAAAATATGAATTAAATTTAATACAATAAACACAATCAAAATGCGATTACTACTATGATAGTTATTTTGTGAGTATTTCCATACATAGTAATTTATTTTATAGGATTGTAACGTTTTAAATTTTTGCAAATAATTTAATTTTGATTGCAATTAAAACGGTGTTCAGATATGCACCTTTTTTGCGTAAATCGCAATAAACACCATTCTGAGGTCAATATTTCATATAAAGTTTCAATTAATTATTGCGCAATAAATACGCATATTGTTATAATATTGAGTAAAACTTAAAATGCATCACTGTCATAAGTGTGTTTTTGTTGATGTTTGACAACTCAAATGTCAACAAAGATAAACAAAAAAACCAAAAAAAAAAAAAAACAAAAAAAGAACAAAATAAAAACAATGTTGTTGAAACAATCAGCTGTTTTGTTTACCAGCTGTCAAATGAATATTGAATAAGCAGCTCAACTGCGTATATTATTATGCCTGAACACTTAAAATATTGTACTCAATAAACCGAATATTGACTCAATAAAAGTGCATATCTGAACATAGTATAAAACAGAATAAATATATATCGTCCAATTTTATTCACAATCCTCGTTAACAAAGATCATACTGACGTTGTACTATACCAGCGACCTGAACGCGTACTTTTCAATGCAACTCTCGATTATTAACTACAGACACATGTCTCATCACTGACTTAATATTCATTCTATTTATGCTATCTTATTTCAAGTCTGATAAATTTTCGGTCTTTTTTAAGTGTGTTGTTAGATGTTTGACCTTTGTTTTATTCCACAATTTTCTACGTATTTGTATAGTTCTTTGTACCGTACGATGTGTGTATTATATTTTTATTTGATTGTTTCCTTTACTTATATATATCTATATACAATATATAAACATAAGTTCGCCTATATTCATTATTTTATAACTTGAGAATATGTATTGTCACAGACGTCTCAAAAGGGTTCAAACAAATGATCTGATCAGTTGTTGTACGTTTGTACGTTGTTGTTTTAGTTGTACGTTGCAGTGGCAATAACAACTTTTATTTTGTATTATTTTAGGTTAAGATTTGAATACTTATTGTAAATTCCGAAAGGAAAGAATAATATATGAAAAAAAAGAAAAGAATTTGTATCAGAAGGAAGGTCTACTTTCACTGATGATTTTTTTAAAATATCGAAAAATGTCAACCTTGTGGAAATCCATTTTTTCCATATAAAATATCTAAAGTCCTAAATATTTTCCTTATGAGGAAAACATTTTGTCAATGGACTTTGCTTTTGCTCTTCATTTGATTTATTTAATATCTGTGTTAAATGCACAATGGCATACACGAAATCTAAAGAAACTTTTGATAGAAAAATAGAAGATCTTTGTTGAAATCGAAATTTAATTGATCGTGCTTCAGCCAATTGCCTACAACACGATACTACCGATTATCTACAATAAAGATAAATGTTATCTACAAACAGGTAAATGGGTGCTTAAAACTATCAGTTATATCATTGAGGCATTAATGTGTTGATTACGGATGGCAATCAAAATTGCATTGCCAGCTGGGAAATTGTTGGTTGTTAGTTACCAGTTAGTTACTAGTTTTACTAGTAATAGCAAATTGCCAAATCGGCTGTGTTTCGGTTGCTATGCATGATGCTGCTATAATTCTTTGAAGATATTTCTTCAATTTGGTGATGTCGCCAATTGATAATTATAGTTTCATAACAACTTCAAGAGATTTTATCGTATACACATAAACAAAAAAATCATGCTTGGTTGGCTACAAATACAAGAAAGACAATGATTTAAATTGCATCATTCAATCCGTAATAGTTGGTGAATTGATGCTGTCAAGAATCCAAAACACATAGTCCATTATAGAACAATTTTTTTATTCTCGTTTTCATGTGATAGTGTGTACATTCTAGAATAAAGATTTAATGTTTATTTTGTCTTCGCGACTGTGTTAAGACGAACATTTTTTCCTTTATTTCCAATTATTGTATACGTCACTATAACAATAAATGAACCTACTTTAATTCTTTAAATCGAGACAGAGAGTGAATCACAACTGCCAATCAATCTATAGGGCGTAGTTTTAATGGTAGGGAAAATGAGTGAAAGTTAGAAAATCACCATTTATTGCTAGTGATTATAAGCGTTTAAATTTTCTCGAACTTTATTTCACAAACTTCATAAAATGGCTGTCAAATTAATATTGAATTCACTCAAGTCAGTCATTCCGTCGCGAGGGAATGTCCTCTGTCTGTTGGACGCAGTAATGAAAACTCTACAAATACTCGAGTGAGTAGCTTGTTAACTTTTAAATCGAATATATTTTAGGAAATATGTTTAATTTTATTCTTTAATTTCCACAAACTTACTTAATAGTTTCAAATATTCAAATATGCAAACTTTATCATTAAATAAGGGTATAAATTATCTTAAAAAGAGTCCTTCGATAACTCATAGTCTTACTTTTTCATACCATTTGCAATATTTAACAAAAATTTAATTTCTAAGATGATATATGAGTCAGTGCAAATGTAATCGGAGGAAATGTTATCAATTTGCATGAACATTTCATGTCGCTTTAATGGCTCCTGAAAACGTAAATAAAAAGTCACATAAAATTTCTATAAATTTGTTTTTTTTGTTGTAACATTTTTTTCTTTTCCCATTTTTTATTCCTACCAGTAAATTTAATATTTTTATTTTTTTTTGTGTTTAAACGACAGTTTACGGAACGGAGACACTTGAAATATTTCCACATCAATTTCATGAAAATTTTTTTGGAGTCATTTAATTAATAAAATTACAGCACAAAATGTGTAACCACAGCCCAAAGTAATCTTATAGTGGACATCTATACAGAAGTGAAAGTTACTATGTGGTTGCTGTTGTCAAATAGATAAATAATGAGGCAATTAGCCTCTTTGCGTTTTTCGAATAAAATTTTTACTCAGCGGGAAGTAAAATATTTTAATGTAAAACGCTTATCTACAGTAATTTGTAACTTGTTTGTCGTATAAGGAGATTTTTTTTCTTCTTATTAATACAGGCTTTCATCTTAATCAAATTTAGTTAAGAAATCTTATTAAATAGCGGTACAATTTAATATTTTAATTATTTTTTATTAATTCAAGAAAAATTATTTTGTTTTTATAAATAAAGTAAAGGAGTAAAAAGAAAATTTTGAAGGAATAAATTTAAAAAAAGAAGAACAAGCAAAACAAACAATAATAAAGCAATGAAGAAATTGCGGCATATCCCTGTCACAAAGATCGTATTGAAATACTAAAATTATGTGAAAACATTCCTTCGTGAAAATAATTACCATAACTAATCAGCGGTAAGGTTCTGGTAGTTGTCATAGAAAATGAATGTAGAAGCGTAGACTATTTCAAAACTATTTAAAAACTCCTTATGTCAAAAGACATTATCGGATGAGTACGAGCAGTTATAGCTTTGGCTTACTTTCTCCTGTAGTTGATGCTGCGGAAAAGGTCTGCAGTGTTACGTACCAGAGATCAGCAATGAGTATCCAAAAAGATGAGTAGATTCGAATCATACTCATAATTTCTTATACTTACACGCATTCATACTTATTTTAATATCATACTCATACTACTCATATTCAAAGTTTGAAGTACTCATCGTACTCATACTTAACAATACGCATGATGATGTTGATTTCGACTCTCCATGAGTCAACATTTACAAGAATCACAAAATAGGTATAATTCGCATATGAGTACTACAATACTCACTAGAAGGTTGTGTGTTTGCTTTACTTGCTGTCTTTGTCTTTTTCTTTCTCCTTTTTTTATAAATGCAACAACAACTAAGACTTTAAATTTCGATGAATGATTCGAATCACTCGAATCATTTATGAGTATTATAAGTATTTTTCTAAATTTCTGAATCTGAATGAGTAGAATGTTATGAGTTTGATGTCAACGTTGTACTCATACTCATTGCAACCTGTACTTAAAAATCAATGTTGTAGTGAGTACGAATGAATCAGAGTAATTGAATTTCACTACTGTTGACTCACTCATACTCGAAATTTCATGAGTACTTATGAGTAGCGAGAAAACGATTAATTGCTGATCTCTGTTACGTACATACGGCACTATTACCAGTACTTGTATGACCATATTGCAATAAGTTCTCCATGAAGTGTTAACTCAAATAGTGTTGTGTTCAGCAAAGTACAAACTAATCAAAAATCACTTGTTGTAGTTCGAATTCATTCCTTTTAAACTGGTAATTTATAAACTACATCTCGTGCAATCCTATCTGGTGAGGAGTTTTCACACCAGAATTCCACATAAGAAAAGTCTAGTGCCCTATGCATTCTTGGGAACTTTACGTAGACGATTCTAAATTTGAAAATAAGAAAGCTGCGATATCGCTTCCTTAATCTTGCTATATCTCTCCACCTTGCTGAATACTTTGTTGGTTATCAAGATCCTGAGTTAGGGATCTCAAATTAGTTTTATTTTTAACTGATCTAACAGCCAAGTGGAAATACGACCTGTGGCAATCCATCTTAAATAATCAAAGTTAGCCATGCAAAACTGAATAATAGAAAAAATATATTTATTCAAGTATTCTAGAATATAGTTCGATATCGAACAGAAGGCTTTGTGAAATAGATTAAACTAATAAAAAAAAAAATAAATTGAATTGTTTCGTTACTTTTATTAAAAGAAATAGTTTTCATAATTTGGAGATATTTGACGGGTTGTTACAGGACCTAAACTTTTAATCTGGGGCGACTATTTTTGTCGACTCTTGTGTTAAATTCAAATGGGTTTATGGTTATAGGACACTCCATGCAATTGGAAACCCTTTTTAGCTCCATCAGAGTGTCCATTAGGCAAAGGTATTTATTGGTATTTATTTATTAGCTCAGAAGATAGTTTACGGTAAGACTGAAAATAGCTTAAATGGATAAAATGCGCACCAAAATATTATTTCAATTGACTCGTGCAGGTACTGTAATCGGAAGGTACAGAGGAAGTCATTTAACTTCCGCAAATATTGTAAATCAATTAAACCAGTAGAGGGTATTGTCGCCTTGTACTTGTTAGTGCCCGTTTTTGGCTCGGTGAATACTTAGGGTATGTGACTAAGCTTTCCTAAGCTATTGTTACTTGGTAACATACTGTAAAATAAAAATTGTGTATTTTGTAGCTAAGTATAGTAGGCTGTGCCATAAGTTATACAATTTTATCATATTTATTAGTCCATTTTTCTTAAACTGCTCATTTTTAAAATAGTAATGATTTAATGTGTTCATATTGTTGTAGACGCCGTTCTCGCCATATACATATTTGTATACATATTTCCATTGTCGTATGAAATAAAAATTCAGATTGCCGCGAAGTAATCTTCTTTTGATATGCTACGATACATCAACGGAAAAGATATTTTTTCGAGAGATATTCGAAAGAACTTTGACTTTAGATTAGAATACTTCCTTTTGAGCGTGGTATTATTCTCGGGACATAAAACATTTTTCCCTAGGTAATCCTGCCATTAAAAAATACACATCTTTTCGGTGAAGGTGTTTTAAAATATGAAGTTTTCTATTGTATCAACAGCTGAAAAAAAATTTATTTAATATAAAACACCATATTCTAAAATGTTGTTAAAAAATGTTTGTTAAATAAATAGACTGTAAAGTTTGTAAAGAACAAGTATAACACATATCATACATATCATATTGCCGTAGTCTATTTGGCGGTGTGTTGGCTTATTAGGCGTGGGGTAACAGTTCAAACCCCAGTTTAGACATCACAAACAAAACGAAATGAAAAAATATTTCTCCGGCGACTTCCTCTCCGTAGATTTCTGGCAAAAACTGTGAGAGTAAATAAAATTGCCTTGAAAAGTTTCTCATAAGTCTGTCGTTCGTAGTCGACTTTAAAACTGTAGGTTCCGCCACTCATTTATAAAATTAACACAGAAAACATAAATGGTGTATGTATGGCAAAATCGCTTACATCACAACCTACTTATTTTTTGTTCTAGTTTTATTTGTTTCTATTAACAAAAATAATAAACAAAAAAGCGTTATACTATGTTCAGATATGCACTTTTATTGAGTCAATATTCGTTTTATTGAGTACAATATTTTAAGTGTTCAGTCATAATAGTATACACAGTTCAACTGCTTATGTAATATTCATTTGACGGCTGGTAAACAAAACAGTTGGTTGTTTCAACAAAATTGTTTTTATTTTGTTTTATTTGTTTTGTTGTTTTTTTTTTGGTTTTTTTTTTTTGAGTTGTCAAATATCAACAAAAAGTGTTCGGATAATTGTAATATACTCACTAAACACGCTTATGACAGTGTTGCATTTTAAGTTTTACTCAATATTATACAATTTGCGTATTTATTGCGCAATAATTAATTGAAACTTTATATGAAATATTGAGCTCAATAAGGGCGTTTATTGTGATTTACGCAATAAAGGTGCATATCTGAACATCGTATTACAAATTTGGATATTTTTGCCGATGAAGATCAAATCAAAGACAATAAAAACAGAATTTAACGGGACGCCATTTCCCTTTGTCATATGGTTTAATAAAAAAGCAATTTTTATTTTTTTAATTATTTTTATTTTTGCCTTATAACACTAGTTATAAATATCTAGCTTATATTCGAAAGGCACTACAACCAAGGCTATCAGCCAGAGTTTTTATTTTTATTTTCATTGTTTTATTTGAATGGAAATGTGTTTTCCGCAATATATTATCAATCGTATCCGTAGTTTCTAAAAAATTAATTTAACGGAATATTTTTTACAGTTACACATAACAAAGAGAAAATTATTTGCCTTGTTTTTAATGGTGGCTTCTGCAATATAAACAAAGGGGTTTTTAAATTTGATCGTTTTAAAACATAACTTTTTTATATTCCATTTCGCTTCTGTAAGTAACATAATAGGCCCACCAAAAATCATCTGTCCCAACTTCTCATTATTTGTTTTTCTTTTGTTACAGTTTCATCAATCAACTCTTTGCTGCTGCTAACCAGGTGACTGGTTCACTAGAAACAATTCAGTTTGATTGGAAACAATCTCCTCTGTGAACATGTATTGGAATTAGAAAATAGAAATTTTGCTGATTGAATCCAATTCTTTTTTACGTGGTGTGCTTGACTGATTTTCCCTAAGATGGGTGCAGGAAACAGAAGGATTCCTGAATGCATTATTTTTGAACGAATCTGAAGTCCATTTATGGTTAAATATTGAAAACCATATGATACTTTTTTATGGTTTTTTTGCAGGGTATGTGTTTGGTGGATTGCTTGTATTGGTATTGAAACACTTTACCGCTACATCGCGGCACCTCTAAGTATAAATCGTATTGTTCCCAAATTGCTTCATTTGTCATGTAATTTTTAGATTTTAAGTGCATACATGTGTAGACTTTTCCATTATAAAGAGATTATCATATAAATACAATGGAAAAACTTCTGCAAAAAAAATTAAAAAAATTGAACAGAAACATAAACAAAAAAGAAAAAACGAAAAAAGAAAAAACATAATTTGGAAACAACACACAAAAGACACCTTTTCGCGAGCATATGTATATAATGTGATTTACAAAATGAAACAGTACGTTTCGTGCTTTGTTGTGAAAAGTTTACGTTTTCATTATAAATACCAGCAGTGTTGCAAAATTGAAATTTTGAAATGGTACTGAACTATAACTGAAAGAGTACCTTTTTGTGTCAAATGGTACTTTTATAATAAAATACTTATTTATACTTAATACACGTATGAAATGGAATAGAAAAACTAACGACTTATACATGTTTCTCATATACATACACAACAAAAACAGTTGTTTAGAAATATAAAAGTCCCGTTTAGTCAAATGTCGACGGAACATATCGGAATGTATGTTCATTTTAGCATATATAGAACAAATTAAATACTTACCGAAATTACATCACGATTCGGCAACCGTTCTCATTGCTTTTCGTATACTAGAAACGAACGTACGTTGCATGGACATTGGGCTAACCGGGGCTGAAGACTAATACTGCCTTTAGCATTATTTTGAACATGTTGCTAACCCATTAATAGTTGAAAAGCGCAAATCAAAAAATCTGTAATAATAAAAAAGTATTGAAAGTGTAGCGGGGGTACTACGGTATTTTTGGAATGGAAAAGTACTGAAAAAAGTAATAAAGCACTGAATTTTTCAACAGTGATTACCAGTCATGTGAATCCGATTCGAATGTTCAGAGATTGTTTGAATTAAAAATGTGTAAGTGGTGGTTTGAGTGTACGATCCACATATTAATCGATTTTAATTAAAATGTTTACAATGAAAGTTAATTGTAATATGCGGGTGGTTCTGTACTAACACTCAATAGGGATGGCCCCTATTCATGCTATGCGTTTGAGTTACAGGAGGATATATAAATATTTTTTTATTTCTTTTTTCGGATGCACCACAAGTTTAGGAATATTTTATAGTAAGAGACTGTGGTGCGACAATAGACGCAAATAGCAAATTGGAAATGTTTCGTATTGTAGACTAATATTATAGAAGAAGAGGTATGGACCAGAGATCAACAATGAGTATTCAAAAAGATGAGTAGAATCGAATCATATTCATTATTTCTGATACTTATACGTTTTCATACTTATTTTAATATTACACTCATACTACTCATATCCAGAGTTTGAAGTACTCAACGTACTCATACTTAACAATACGTATGATGTTGTTGATTTCGACTCTCCATGACTCAACATTTACAAGAATCACAAAATAAGTATAATTCGCATATGAATACTACAATACTCACTAGAAGGTTGTGTTTGCTCTGCTTGCTGTTATACCAGTATTGCTTATATCCGGTTGTTTCTTTGAGTGTAGTTATATTTTTAAGAGTGTAACCTATGTCAATTAGTTTTAAGTTTATGTATATATATATATATATCTGTCACTGTCTTTAGGGTTAAGTTTTTGTGTGTATGTATGTATCTGACTGGCCTACTTAAGTTATCTAGAATTAAGTTATTTTACATGTACATAATATATTTAGCTTTTAGTTCAGTTTCTAGAAAGAACTTAATAAAGAAAGACGTTATCTACTACAATTTTTCAGAAGTGGGTTTCGCAGAATAAAAAAATATAAATTTTTTTTCTTCCCTCAATTAAACGCAGAAAAGGGACGATAAAATTGAATTTATAATTCTTTACAAAATATTTGATACTGTTAACAGCTTTGCATAGAAAACAAAAAAGACGGAAGCAAAAACAATGGAAGAAGTGAATTACAACAGATATAAGGCTGCGCAGCTGCGAGGTTGACTTCAAAATCTTAATTTGCCTACCTCTGGCACAAAAAGTGCTGTTGTGTTGCGTGTAAATTCAATTCCACCAAACGATAGGGGTGAGTGTCCAACGGAAAGCATCGCTGCCGCTAACATAGTAGAAGAGGCAAACGATGGTGTGGGGCGTATTGATAGACAAATGAGTGAACAAAATCAAATTGACGAGAATGAAGTACAAACGATTGAACAGAACTAATGTAAATTTTGATTAATGATTGGAGTTACTCCAACCATTTATCCCTTTCCGACTGTATACGCAAAATTGTGCGGGTGCGTTTAAATCTCTATAGTTTCTTTAATATATGCCGTTATGCGACATGACCGTTATCAGTTTTTGTTTTTTATACTATTTTGGTAGTTTTAGTTGTGTACTTTCCCCCGTTGTGAAAATGAGGCGAAAGGGTAAGTTTGTAAATAAATTAAAATTCTATAAATTGTGGAATCTTTTATCAAACAAGTGTTTCCAATTGGAACAAAAATTAAATATTGTATGTAAAGTGTAATTTTATGATTATTTTGTGATTTTTGAAATTTTTTTCGTTAAAGTTGAAGTGCAACAATTGTGCGTATCCTGAAACAAAAGGATAAAGGGTCTTACTGACAAAACTTAATATCTTAAAATGATCTATGTACACAGAAGTAACCGCATTCAAAAATTTAAATAAATCTATCAATTGGTTCGGCTTTAGGTCGGAAAGGGTTATGAGTAATATACTTGAATTTTTCTAAAGTTATGAATCTGAATGAGTAGGCATATGAATCAAACATATTTCGAATGGTGACTTCCTCTCAGCAAATTTCTCGCAAAAACTCTGAGAGTAAATAAAATTGCCATGCAACGTTTCACAAAAAAATCTGTCGTCCGGAGTCGACTTTAAACTGTAGGTCACACCACTCATGTATAAAATTATAACACACACAACATAAGTGGTGTAAGAAACTAGGTCCATAATTTTGACTGAAGGGTTGCAATGACCAATTATGTATGTTATGTATGTATGTTGCAAAACATTGATTGATGTATGTGCATTGAAATGTATTAAATTTCTTAACATTACACTTAATACATCAATTTGTCGTACAATTAGTCGTTATTCATTTTATTAAATGACAAATTTTGAATTGGAAATTACTCACTCATAACTGAACCATTTCATACGACATATTTCAGAAACTTACTCTTCTAGTATTGTGAACGAAAAAATTATTGTCTTTTAAATAAATATTAGAAACGGTTTCGGTGAATGCTAAATTTTAAAATCAGTTTTATAAAATCATATGAAGAATAGAAACGAAAAACTTTAATAATTGCTCGCGACATATAAAATCACGAAAAAGACAACAATTATGAATTATGATAACAATTTTTTTTGCAACACAGAGAGGGAGTGGATATTAAAACGTGTACAATGCTAACCGACTGCAAAATCAATCCTCAAAATGATTATTATTTTTTATACTTTTCTCATGATTACTTTTGTAATAATAAGATTTTCTGTAAAGAATTATTTTCACTTACAACATGACAACTGACAACATGATGACTCTAAAAATTTCTTTCTGCGACTTACTCTCAACATCTTCTGGCAAAAATTCTGAGAGTGAATAAAATTGCCATGAAAAGTTATTCAAAAATATCTGTGGTTCGAAGTCAACTTTAAACCGCACACAATATACATAAGTGTCCGTCCACGCGACTTCCAAACACACATTTATTTAATAATAATGTTGACACAAACATACATGTTTTATTTAAATTACTTTCACCCATAAACTGTAGCAGGCAATAAATATTTTTTTTTTCGTTCTATTGAATAAAAAAGGATATCGAAATTTAAGTTTAAGTTGGTCTATGGCCAGTGCGTATTTTTAATTTTATTTTATTTTATTTAATTTATTATTATTACATTTTCTGTTTTAATTAGTGTGCCAAATATTTTTGAGTGAATAATCCGCTTAAAACTAAAATTGTTTTTGATTGCTGTTTTTGTTTGTTAGTTGGATTAAAAATAGTAGTTGTATACATACATACATATTACAGTTAAATTTTAAATACAAATTTTAGAATTATATGCCATAATTTATGTACTTATAGGCATTTGGAACAATGGTGGTCACATCACCCATATAGGATAAACATTTTATATCGTATACCTACAAAAGTATCACTGCTATTGTATTCAAATTGATAACAAATTTTTAACCACAAAGCTGCATAAATAGTTGTTAGAATTGGATTAACATTTGAGCATTAAAAATGGTGTAACATTCAAATAAAACTGTCTTCATTCATTACAGAAAATATTAAATTAATGAGCTTTGTGGCGTATGAGTATTATTATGAATTGATAAATAAATATTAATCATACGCTTTGTTCGATTCGAAAATTATTATTGGGATTAAATATTTAATACTCCCAGTATTGTTCATGATGATACTGTAAATTGCTTGTAATACAATACAAGCACAAAAAAAACAAGCACAAAATAAAAACTACAAATGAAAATGATGCCATCTATTAATATTTATTGAAGAGGACATATGTATAAACTGCCATTAATGACCACATCGTATCAGTACCCGCTAAAAGTATGCATAACTTAACGGCATAACCCAGGGTCTCAAGACGATAAGGAAGTGCACAAATTTCTCTGCCCTTCTTCTAACCTTCTCTCTAACCTTTTGTAGTTTTTATGTTAA
Organism: Sarcophaga carnaria; assembly: GCA_958299815.1. Lineage (NCBI taxonomy): Eukaryota > Metazoa > Arthropoda > Insecta > Diptera > Sarcophagidae > Sarcophaga > Sarcophaga carnaria. The sequence goes on along the minus strand of OY283149.1, from coordinate 67,378,604 downwards.
TATTTAATTTACGTACGTATGTATTTTGTATTCTATTCAACCTCATTGATGTTTGTTTCAGTTGAATTAATCTTTTCGATATATCCGTTTATATTTTGCTTACGCTGTTCAATTTAATAAATCTCTTGGGTAACATCGTTTGTAAATGGAAGTCAGTTAACTAAGAGTTTTTTGAATTTTTTAAAATTCGGTCGTAAATATCTAATTTAATTTAAAAAAGGGTATATTGTCCAAAATTTATTTTGTTGAACTTTTAAAGGGAAGTTTTTAGTAACTTTTTTAAAGTTTGAATATATTCCTAGCGTTGCTTTTATGGAATGAAAACAAAATGCAATGATTGGCTGCCCGATGGCCTAGTTGATAGTATGCTAAACTTCAACAGACGAAGCAGTGGATTCGATTCCTACCAGAGATCAGCAATGAATTGTTTTTTTCGCTACTCATAAGTACTCATAAAATTTTGAGTATGAGTCACCAGTATTGAAATTCAACTACTCTGATTCTTTCGTACTCACCACTACATTAATTTATAATACAGGTTGCAATGAGTATGAGTACAACTTTGACATGAAACTCATAACATTCGAAATATGTTTGATTCATACGCCTACTCATTCAGATTCATAAATTTAGACAAATTCTTATAATACTCATAAATGATTCATAAGTGATTCGAATCATTCATCAAAATTTACAGTCTTAGTTGTTGTTGCATTTACAAAAAAAAAGAAGAAAGAAAAAGACAAAGACAGCAAGCAAAGCAAACACACAATCTTCTAGTAAGTATGTAGTGTTCGTACGCGCATCATACTTATTTTGTGATTCTTGTAAATGTTGACTCATGGAGAGTTGAAATCAAAACATCATACGTATTGTGAAGTATGAGTACGATGAGTACTTCAAAACTTTCAATATGAGTAGTATGAGTATGATATTAAAATAAATATGAATGCCTATAAATATCAGAAATTATGAGTATGATTCGAATCTACTCATCTTTTTGAATACTCATTGCTGATCTCTGATTCCTACCAAAAGACCCTGGGAGTCTGATTATTTGCCAGACATTATACGTGATTACTCAAAATGGAAAAAGGAAAGTGAAAATTATTACAAAAAGCAATTCTCGAAAAACACTAACGAAAGTATATACTAGAGACCTACTTAAATGCTAATAAAACGTAATTTTGTACATTAACTATAAAGTGAATTACTGTTGCAATCTCATTCATATTTGTATGTATATGCTACAAAATGCTTACATCTCTTCAATAAACTGTGAATACTACTCCATTCATACTATATGCATTCACTCGCATGAGCCCACAAAATCAAAACAGCAATGGATATGCACTCAACACAATATATCATTCACGGTTTTATAAGTGTTAAGGCTTGATTTTGTGAGACGAACAAATTCACGACTAAACATACAGTATTGTTCGTGTTTTCCATATTAACAGACGAACATGTGAAATCATTCGTTTTAAGTAGACAAAGCCAAAGACAAAGAAAATATGCAAAGAATACACGTGTTTTTTAATGAATGCAGGATTGATTCTCAGTTTGATTCTTTTGCTACGCTAAATAGTGAGTAGTTATAAGAGCATGCACAATACTTTAAGAAAATGAAACATTGTTGAATAAATTTCTCTTTGTGTGACTCAATACATAAGTAAATAGGGGTCATCTCCTGAGTGTTGGTATCAAAAAAAAAAAACCAAAAATTTTGTAGAATCGAATAATACCAATCAATTGTATAAAATACTTACAAAAACATTTTTATTTAACAGTATAATGTTCCCCCCATGATTTGTAAAAATTGTTTTATATGTTAATAAAGAAGTAAACTTACAGCATAACACTGCATGACGTATGATTAATATTAATGATTAAGTGCTATCCAATTAATATTAATCATACGCTCGAGTGGTTAACAAAAATATAAAAGATAAAAGAGAAGAAGGATTAATTCATTATGCTGAGTAGTTTGTATTATATTTTCTTATCATATTAAGAAATTTGTCACACATATAAATAGTTTACTTTGAATAAATTATTCCCATGTAATCATAAATGGAATAAAGTTAACTTATTATGTTTGTATTCCGTATTATGAGTATTTCAATTTATTTTTATTAAAAACTAAAGCACAATATAGTAATTTGTAAATTTAAAAATAAAAGTTTCGAAAGAGAAATAATTCAGGTTAAACTCAAAGGTACCACAAAGTTCTGTTGTATCTCCAATTCTATTTCTTATTTTCATTAACGATCTTCTGTTTTTAACTTCAAATCCTATCTACTCTTTTGCAGATAACAGCAACATTTGCCATTCATATTCTTATAAGGGTAGGCTAAGCACTTTAGAGATTGAGGGGACAAGACTTAATATGAATGACACACTCACATCCGACTTACAATCAATTTCCGAATTGGGTTGAATAGGGTTGAAATTAACACGCGAAAAATCCAATACTGTTTAATAACGCAAAAGCTTGGCAATAATATTGTCTCTAGTAAATGGTAGGGTAGGTATTAATGAGTCCGACGCTCTTGATGTAATGGACACGAAAGTTCAATGTGTTGTTCGTTGGAATCAGCACTTTTCCGATTGTCGAAAAAAGCGTTAAAGTGCTTATGTTTCTTAAGATGGTGAAATAATTCACTTCATCTGATATACGTATTTATGTTCGATTTATACGATTTATGTTCGACAGAGAATGGAATGCAACTATCATGTATCCGATCGTTTACAGGAGAGGCCGAAGGTTCTCATTAATGACGGTAGGATAATAAATTCGCAATGTGGCTTGTGTTTCACCGTTCTACATCTACTACAATGGACTTTATTTAAGCGAGATAAAGGGACTTGTTTCCGAAAATCGTGTTTTCTTCCGCAGCACCCTTCTTTCTCGAAGGGCATTTAACTTCCTTTTATATCGAAAAATTTCATTCCTTTTGGAAGTTAAAATTTTTAGTAAAGAAATATTCGTAGCTTTTTTCAGTTGTTCTTTAAAAATATGAAATATTTGCAATACAAAGTAAAAAAAAAACAATTCTTTAAAAAATTACCATTTCGTTGCCTTGCGAGGTGCGCCGCTCCATTCCTCCAGTCCTCCCTTTCCGGACAGGGACTCCGCACAAATTTACACCGATGGCTCCAAACTAAAGGAGCCGAATCACTGCGGCGTCTTTCAGGCGGAAGTGTCAGCGCTTCAGACTGCGGAGAAAATTATTGTGGACAAAAATGTTCACAGGCGGAAAATCACAATATTTTCTGATAGCCAGGCGGCTATCAAGGCATTGGATTCTAATGTAATAACCTCCAAGACGGTGTACGACTGTCGCAGATATCTCAATGAGATGGCGTACCGATATGATGTTTGTATCACATGGGTACCAGGATATAAGTATATTCCCGGCGGCTGCAGAGCGGATGAACTGGCCAGAAGGGGCACGACCATCGAACTCTCTGAGAATTCTCTATATTGGGGATCCGTTTGGGTGCCTGCAAGCTTATAATTAACAATACAATCGTAGATCTTGTCAACAGTAGGTGGGCAGCTTCGGAAAATGAGAGAACGGCGCAAAAAATCTGGCCAAGGCTGGATAGGAGGCGCGCGGCGACCCTGTTTAAACTCCAAAGAAGTAGGCTCAGCACTGTTATCGGGATTATTACGGGGCATTGCATTATAGGAACACATGCGAGGCGATTGGTTTTGGACACCTTGCGAATGATGTCTGCAGAAGCTGTGGAGATGAGGAGGAGGATGAGTCTTTTCTTCACATGCTGTGCACATGCCCGGCACATGTTCGGAGGAGAAAGAGGCACATGGGTGCCTACATCGGAAGCTCCGAATGATTCCTGGAATAGGGGAGAATGTAAAACTGTGGCATCACAATGGGCCCTGTGTGCGGCCTAAGTGTGTCCGCTCATGACTCCATCGAAGGGACAGCCATTTCTACCTACCTACCAATTCGTTCCACTAGCCTTTTTCTAATTTCTTTAAAAAAATTAAAAAAGAGAGCAAAATTTACTACCAAATCCCCAGGCAAAAATTAAGTTAAAATAAAACAAACAAATGATTTAACAAAATGATTTACATCACGTTTTTTATTATAAATTAAAAAATTATTATAAATTAAAAAAATACACTGAGTTTGAGGATAATTATGTTTCCTTTTTTCCTTCTTCTAATTTCTCATGGGGACGTAAATATATACATAGTATACGTGTACATAATTCATATTTAATTGTCAGTTGAAAATAAAGTGTGTGAATATTTTTCACCGTGAAATGTGAACGCATCAAGTTGGTATACATACATCCCATTTTAATATTTCGAAAGACCAGAGGAAGCATTTCTGTATGTCAGTTTGCGAGTGTTTTGTATACCATATGTTGACTTGAGGAAAATGTGAAAAAAAATTTTAAAATTAATTTCCAAAAAAAAGCAAAGAGAATAACTCCTGTTGCTATTATCATACTTTTGACACTGTATTTCTGAAGGCATAATAAGACATAATGGAGTCATATGAAAGAGGAAGAAAGGGGGGAGTGTTAGATATTATTCAGCAAGGAATGTAGAAAGTAAATTACAGGCTAACCGCATTATAAATATTTTGGGTTACTAATGAATTTAAATTTAACCAAATAATATGTTGCAAAGAATGTCTGAATCAAGTAAAATTATTTTCAGCAAATTTACTTTAAGTATAAATTTTCTTTTCCAGAGTCTAGTGGATAAAAATTCTTTAATTATTTTTGTACAGTTCTTTTTTAACTTATATTTATACAGTCTATTGTTTATACAGTGGATTGAGTTGCAATACGGGAAAGTAAGTTTTTTAAGAAATTATTTTTTTAAGAAATTATTTTTTAGTGAATTAAATCACAATTTAAGCTACGTATTTGATGGACGCCGATGCAAAAAATTTAATTCACCATGACAATTGCTGAAGTGTCACAAAATACGCGTCGTGGCACACACTGTAATGCGTGTTGCAATTAAAATAACCGATAGGGCATGTGGTGTCCGCCTCCTCGTCTGCCAAAGTGAAAATGTCATCGTTTAGGTTGACACTTAATTTACATCAAATGTATGTACGTACATACTAAGTACGACAAGAAAATGTGGGCGATGAATTTAAATGCCATAAGCAGACTGTGAAGATAAGACAAGAGGTAGATTTACATTAAAAATGAAAAACATTATTTCAAAGCAAAAAATCTGTAAAGTATTTTGGTATGTTTGTTCATACATAATTCGTCATTACAAGCCTTCTGTCAGAATTACGACCTAGCTTCTCTCAACACTTATTTTGTGTGTGTTAATTTTAACCAAAAGTGGCGGGACCTACTGTTTAACGTCGACTCCGAAAGACAGATTTTTTTTGAGAAACTTTTCATAGCAATTTTTTCTGGGGGAATTGAGGTAAAATATACAAAATAATATTTTTTAAATTGAGCCACAGAAAAATATACAAAAGTATTCGAAAATATGTAAAACAAATGTTTCAAAATAAAAACATTACCTTGTTGTTTGGGAGTTGATCGAGAATTTTATTTACTCTCAGAGTATTTTCCAGAAATGTGCTGAGAGGAAGTCGCCGAAAAAAAATTTTTCATATTTCACTTTGTTGACCTGGGATTTGAACCGAGGCCTCATGTCTAATTAGCCAACACACTACCTATTTGACTACGGCGAAAACAGAGCCTCTAATGCATACCAAAATAGTCTCTCTTTGGTGTGGATTTTGGGGTGGCGGTGTCATCGATCCATATAACTTTAAAAACGACATTGCGCTGTTAACGGTTACTACTATTGGTCAATAATTATAGACTTCTTATATATAACAAATATAAACCTAAAATAAAATAAAAAATTTATAAAAATGAAATAAAAATAAAGCTAATAATGTAAAAGAATGTTATTAAGAAAATAATTTAAATAACTCCCTTTTTGAACGCATTTGCATTGCCTAACTTTTGAATGAAATTTGGTAGGGAATTCCAACGACTTGTGGTGTGTATAAAAAACTGTCGCTGTGACAGAAGAGTCTTGTGTCGTTGTTGAATAATCCTCATGCCCCGGAGTGTTCTAGCAAACTTTATTCGGTTCAATAAATATTTCGGCTGTTTCGTGTGAATAATTTTATGGAATAGAATGGGGCACAGTCTTGTAGGTAGCGTGTTGGCCTATTAGACGCAAGGCCACAGTTCTAACCCCACGTCAGACATCAAAACGAAAATATGAAAAAATATTTCTTCGATGACTTTCTCTCAGCAGATTTCTGGCAAAAATTCTGAGAGTAAATAAAATTGCTATGAAAAGTTTGTCAAAAACTCTGTTTTTCGGAGTCGGCTTTAAAGTCATGTATAAAATTAACACACTGACTGACTAAAGGGTTGTAATGACCAATTATGTATGTATGTATGTATGTATGTATGTATGTTAAAAAAAATGTTTCATTGTCATCATCTTCCATATTTCTTATCTGGATTTATAGAGGCATTTTTTATAAAGTAGCTTCAAAAGTGGTGGAAGATATTTTTTCTTCGGTCATATATCGGTAAAACTAGAATTTCCTGTTGTCTTTGCCGACTCTATTTTTTCCTCATCACATTCAATTCCTTCAAACGTTTGCATTGCCTTCTTTATGCAGTCAAAGGTATCAGACAGCTCTGTCAATAGAATTTGTGAATTGTCTATAAAAGTCTCGATGTTTGAAGTTTTCTTTTTGTTTTTAGAAGAAAGATCTTAAAATAAGTGATTCATCATTCAAGTTAAAATACTCAGCAATCATCTGCACCATTTAATTTTACTATATGAGCCAAGTTTAAAATATCTTAGTTTACATTGTTAAAATGTCCGACAGTTTAGCTGTGCACTCACTGCTATAGTATTGGATTATCGTCTTTAGATGTGGTATATTGAAGCAACATCGATTATAAGCAGCTTTTTGGTGACAAATTATTTATTTTACAATATTTCTCAATGTCCTGACTGCAATGTGTTGCATGCAGCTCAAGATTTTTTGTTAAACATGTAAATGTTCGGTAGTTTGTCCTTTGAAGCGTTTATCCCAACCGTTGGCGTTTCGGACTTATATACTATAAAGGCTTAATCTTAAAATCGCCAGCAACATTTCCAGCGAGTAGAAGCCTAAGTCCAAATTTTGAAATCTATGGTCTCTCCCCTTCTGATATATGTAAATATCGTTTTGGGCACTCGTTTCCAATATTATTCAGTCTAGATGACTGAATGAGATGATGATTAAAAAATTGCTGAGTGGACTATCCACCCCAACAATCATTTGCTTTAGATTTTTGTGTATATGTAATGTTTCGGAGTTGTACAACCCTTCGGTGAGAATTACGACTTAACTTCATACACTACTTATGTTGTGTGTTAAATTTATCCGTTAATGACGAGGCTAACAGTTTAAAGCCGTAACCGTACGACAGATTTGTGAAAAATATTTTCATTGCAATTTTATTTACTCTGAGTTTGTGCCAGAAATCGGGTAAAAGAAAATCGTTGAAGAAATATTTTTTCATATTTCGTTTTGTTGATGGGTTTTGAACCGTGGTCTCTTTTCCTTCTTAACTATCCTCTATTGGAATTCAAACAAAAATCGACTGAACTTGAAAGATGAAGGACAAAAAATCGAAACGACATCAATCGGGGGATTACTGTACTAATATTTCATTTTATAGTTTTTATCATTTTTATTTGCCAATCTTCTAAAAGAAAGTTTACTTTAAGTCACCTCTCCTAAGTTCAATATGTCATTTATTAACTTAAACTAAATAAACAAAAATGTTTAAATTGTTTGAAATATAAACAAAAAGTTTAGTTTTAAACTATTCATAGATTAACAAGTTATTTAGAAAAATATTTGCATAGCTCAGCGTAATCTCTTTTAAATCAATTTAAAATTTTTTAAAAAATTCTCTTCAAATTGTTGTCAGAAATAAATTTAAGAAAGTTTAGCATTGTTCAACGTCGTGTCCCACCAACACTGCAAAAATTTTTGTTATCCTCACAAGTTGATAACGACTTCATTAACTCATCAAAAAGTTTATTTCGACATGAAAGCGCCATGGTAATGGTATTTTTTCAAAATTAAAAAGTTGCTGTACAAAAATAAATTAAATAAATGAAATTAAAAATTCCTACAGAGTGTTCTAGATAAAGAATAAATTCTGTCTTTGAGGCTCTTTATTTCAACGGAATGTACGAATATCTCTACAGGTAGACATACTCTGCAGTAACAGTCTGCTGAACCAAGAAAGTTAGTTACCCTACTGCCTTTAAATTTTCTGTAAGTTTAAAGAAGATGAGTCTAGAAGTAAATGAGGGCAAAACAAGGTATATGTTATCGACAAGTAGAGACCTGCGGCAGATCACGGCCGATAACTATACTTTTGATACAGTCAAGGAATTTATTTATCTTGTCTCCGCCGTTACCACCAAAAATGACAAAACTAATACTCTACAAGACGCTCATCCTCCCCGTGTTTCTTTATGGCGCAGGGGCATGGACCCTATTAAGCACTGATGCAGCAGCCTTGCGAGTGTTCTTCGTTTCAGTGCGAGTTGGCAATGATTTCCGCATCCGATCCAACAGTGAGCTGTATGAGCTCCTCAACGACATGGACGTTGTGCAGCGTATTAATATCCAGCGGCTGCGCTGGCTCGGCCATGTCGTTCGAATGGAGGAGGATGCTCCGGCGAGACGGGTATTTGATGTGAGGATCTGCGGAAGTCGGCGAAGTAGACGATCTTGTATGCGTTGGAAGGACCAAATCGAGGAAGCCCTGTCATAGGTTGATGTGACCAACTGGCGCGCAAAAAGCAGAGGCGCCTGGAAGGATGCGTTGCGGCAGGCCGAAATCCGTTAATCGGATTGTTAATGACCAATAAGTAAGTAAGTAAGTTTAATGAAGATATCTTAAGAATGGTATTTAATTTTCTATATTTGATGTTCGAAACTTAGACTCTTGAATGCTTCCTTCGAACACTGAAATTATGTTAAGCCCTGTGACCATAACTCCTCTTCGAGCTCTCCTATGTTAACAGTACCGATAATAACAAATTGCAGATGCCCATGAAACAATAACTAATAATGAAACTTGGATGTATTTGCACAATTTATGTGAACCAATTCAGATAATGCCTATAAGCCTATATGTCATATGTGAGGGAGTCAATGATAATAACTGCCTACTGGTGAAAAGGATATGAATGAGAAATAGGAATGCATGTATGTAGGAATGTATGTGGTTTTGTAGTATTGTGCAAATAACACAAGTTTAATAACACTATGCGACAAAATACTAAAAAATTAAATACACTTGAGTAAATACCTAGTCTAAGTTGTTCAGTTATTTGAGTAGAAATCAAAAATACTTTCTTTTATTTTTCTCGAACCCTCCAAACTATTTTTATTTGACAAAAACAGTTTTTTTCACACAAAACTAGTGAACCTATTTTAAAAATCTAAAGCTTTTCATAAAGGGGAGAGATTAGCCTTTCAAACGGTATACATAAACATTTTGTTCAAACTTATATGTTACGAGTTTTGATGGGATAAACTTGGAAATTATGATTCTTTTCTTATTTTTTCAAGTTTGGCCATTCTTTAAAATTTAATTAAAAAATATGAAATAAGTCATGATATTCTGAAAGCGTACTATCTATTTTCTGAACAGATTGACATTTCGTTTGATAATATTGGATAAAAACTACCGCAGTTATTATTTAAAGAGTATAATAGTCGAGTAATGAAATTTAAGTTAAAAATTTTCAAAATTGTTGATGGAAGTTAAATGTTTATTGAAAAATGTGTCCTTTTTCCGTTGGACCAACCACCAGAAATTGGCTAATATTTGTGCAATGCGAAATAATAATATTTGCGAAAAACGGAAATATTAGACGACTTTTGATAGCCGTTCAAACGTACAAGGAGCAAATTCTCAGGTAAACAATCAAGAACCATCATCATTTGATAAGATAACATATATGTATATAAAAAATATAACATGACTGTTATACTATTTAAATAATAACTACGGTAATTTTTGTGGAAGTCGGATTATTTAGTCGACGACCAGCAAAAAATCCTTTTATATCAGCAAAGAACAAAAAAGCTAGACTTGAGTTCGCCAAAGCCCACCTTGATTAGTGTGTCCAAAAATGGAAAACAGTTTTGTTTTCTGACGAATCCACGTTCAATTTAAAAGATTCTGATGGTACAAGGCGAGTACGAAGACCAAATATTGCAAAGGAACTGTTAAACATTGTGAGGGCAGTGTAATGGAATTGGACCGATTTTTAAGTTTGATGGAATAATGAATCGATATATGTACCGCGATAGATTATAAAATGTAATGCTGCCATATGCAGAGGAAGAGATGCCATTACTATGGAGGTTCCAACAAGATAACGATCCAAAGCACACCCCTAAAGTTTGCAAGGAATGGTTATTGATCAATAGGATCAACGTTCTCGAGTGGCCTGCTCTATCTACTGATCTCAAAGAGATCGTCAATATGAAAATTAATCGAGAAAATTGCCAAAATAATTAAGATTTATTTTTAAAATTTTAAAAATAGCCGGGGAAGGAATTTCGCCTGAAGTTAGTAACAATTTAAAATTCTCCATGCCAAATTATTTGCAACCAAATATTAATTTAAAGATATTTTCTTTTTGCCATCACGAAGGGGTGCTTTAGTTTTTCCCGTTTTTATTTCTTGATCGATAACTCCTTATTAATCAAAACATGTTTTAAAATAACGAAAATTAAAAAATATTTTTGTTTTTGAATAACAAGGAAATAAAAACTTGGGGGGGTGCCCCAATTATGACCGATACTGTATAGGTCATATGGGCTATTGGTGAGAATGCTATGAATGAGAAATAGGAATGTCATCTGAAAGTAAAAGAAAAACAGAAGATTAAATGTGAATTACATAAGATCAATCAGATTAATAATAGAGTTGGTGGTAGATTGAATCTTGTGGTACCCTTAAATTTAGGCGAAACTCTTGAGATGGGAACTTACTTTCTTACTTAATGAGTTATTACCGCACTGTAGTCATCATTACACCACCCATGCTGTGTGTGTTCATAATTGATCATAACTAGCAGCGCCTACAGTTTAAAGTTGACTTCTACAAAAATCGTACCTTGTCACAACTCATCAAATTCCTTGTAATGCATCATTCCTAAGGGCGATTCAAGATAAGTGTAAGAGAATTCACTTTTATTTATTATAACATTTCCAAAGGACATAAAGAAGATTATTCCGCTTATATTACATTCAATAACAATTTTTTCGTCTAATGATGGAAGTTAAAGTTTACACAGGAAATGAAAATGGAATTATGCGCAATTAAATCAAGCATTTATAGCCTGGTGAGTAAAATGTCAGAGGAAATGGTTTGGAGAAAAATTTTTTTTGTATAATATTAAGCTGTAAAATAAAAAACATTTCAAATCAAATGGAATAAGGGAAGAAACTTAATCTTTTGGTTTCTTTTAATTCATTTGTTATATATTTTTATTGCTATTTTTATTTTTTGCTTATCTTCGTTAATACCGAATGCGGTTGGTTCTGATGACTTAGATCCTCTGTTTTTAAAAGCTTTGTCACCTGGACTTTTGACCAATTACCATTCTTCCATTCCTATCTAAAGTAATGGAAAACCTCATAGCTAGACAAATAAATAATTATCTCATAAGTAATAATTTCCTCTCTGATAAGCAGTCGGGATTTATGAAAGCTAGAAGCTGCATTAGCGTTTTTAATTCTTTTGGATCACACCAAGACTTTTGATTTGGTTGATCACAAAATATCATTTTTCAAACTCAGCTTGTAGTCTTATACATTATTATCTTATGAGCAGATCACAACGAGTATATCTAAACCGCAAGATCCCGAATTCGCTAAACGTTGGAAGGGGTATTCCTCAGGGATCAATATTAGGGCGTCTTTTGTTCCGTATATACATTAACGACCTACCTGATGTTTTGGATAATTATAGCGCACATATGTAGGCTGATGACGTTTATGTATAGACACCATCAACTATGATTTACAAGAAATTGACAACTGGGCTAGGACCAATGGACTTTGTATAAATCCTCTTAAATCTAAATGTTTATTGCTCTCCAGAACTAAGAGAGCATTTGTTGTGCCAGATATTATTATTAGCAGGGGGAATAAAGTAGATTTTGTTGAATTAGCAACCAATCTGAGTTCGAGACGCAAGAGCCAAAAATTGCAATTTGCCAAATTTTTTTACAACAAAAAAGTAAAGTTTCTTAATAACAAAGAAAAAACTAATATATTTATTCATAAAAAATATATAAAATAAATACATATTTATTCTTTTATTTATTCTTTTAGATACTTATTATTTAAGTAAAAACTTAAAAGAATTTATTTTACAGCATTAACTTGTATTTCAGTAACAAACAATTGATCAATTGGAGGGATGGCTTTGCATAGTTTTAGAAAGTTTGGATAAATTTGGATGATAACTTGTTGTTTTAAGTTTTAAACACGACTATAAATTTTCGTTTGTTAGTTGGCTTCTAACTTTACTTTTAATTATATTCATGCACGAGAACACTTGCTCGCACGAATATGTCGATCCAAAGATAGTCAGCACTCCAAATGCCAACTTTTTCACTTCACTGTAGCAATCTGGAAGACTATTCCATGCGTCGAAAATAAGCGCCTCAACTCACGGTATTTCTTTTAAATCTGTCCACTTTTTTGTGTTAAGTACATATATTTCTGGACCTCCAACTTTTCCAACTTGCCTTTCAACACTGTAAATTTTCCACTCCACAAAGCTTTACTTTTTAAATTGATAAGTTGCATTTCTAGAGTTCCAGTATCAATTCCAAATAGCTCAATGTGGATTTCCTTAATGTTTGTGTTGAGAGGATTTACTATGAATGCAAGAGTGGTTTTGTTGGTTTTGAATTGATCAAATTTATCAGAAAATGCCTCTTTATTTTTTTTCATAACTGTGCTAAAGTAATTCCTGTCAACAGTTGCACTACTTTTATCGTTCATATTGCTTTAGAAATTGAAAATGAAGTAATTTATCGCTCTGAATATCTTCTGCAAAAATAATACATTTTTCTTCAAAACAGCCTAATTGTTTTACCAAAACATAGGCTGTGTTCCCCTTTCTTGCTGTTTTAGATTCAGCTCATTTAATTTCGCTGTGATACATTACGATTGTTGTGTACATTATGGAAACGTTTATGAAACGATTTGTTAATTTTCATACACTTCTTGTTTTTTGAAGGTAGTGTGCTTATTAGACGTAAAGCCAGGGTTCGAGCTCCAGGCCAGACTTTAAGACAAAACACAAAAAGTATTTCTTCGACGACTTCCCCTCAGCAGATTTCTTGCAAAAAAACTCTGAGACTAAATAAAATTGCCATGAAAAGTTTCTCAAAAATCTGTCATTCGGAGTCGACTTTAAACTGTAGGTCCCACCAATCATGTATAAAATTAACACACACAACATAACTGGTGTGAGAAACTAGGACGTTGTACAATGAGTCAATTCGACCTCAGAGTACTGTACTTATCTTAATTGATAAGTACACGTCCTCTAACCTAACCTAACCTACGCTTCTTGTTAATCGATTCTAAACAATTATTTATTTTTTTTTATACAATAAATAATATATGTGTATGGAACTAAAGAGACACATCTTCACATCCAAAGAGCCGCATTTGCCTCGCGAGCCGTAGTTTGTCGACCCCTGCTCTAGAGTAATAACTAAAAGCAACAAATTAAATTCTCATTTAAATAATTAAAGCTAATGGCATACACCGCATTACAGTTACGCTTAAGGACTGGCTTAATATTTAATATTTAAAAGGATGAAAAACGAAAGATAAAAAAAATAAATGCCATTTGCAAAAAAATAAAATAATTAAGAAAAACAATAAATTCGTTAACATCAATATCACGTCAGCATTAGACAGAGCTGTTTTACACTGAAAGTTTGAGCTTTGTAAATAAAACTGATAGCGCAGTGTATCTATTAGCAGTGTGTTGTAAAATAATTAGATTAAATAATGGAAAAAATTTTGACAAATTTATTGTTTTGTTGTGACAATGTGGAAGATACAGACCATGTTGTAGCAGCCACTAGAATATAGCCTAGAAATGTGACTTTTTTTATTTACTTTTAGTTTGGGATATCTCGAAAAATTTAAAATTTTTAAAAATTGTCATATAATTTAATTCCATTTTAATTCCAAATTAATAGCGTATACTTTGTATTTAATTGAATGTTAAATATATTACTCATACGCATCACATTACATGTACTAGCTAGAATAGTTACTTTGAAAAGTATTCAATAAAAATTCTTTGATATCCATACTTATGAATCTAATGGAATTAAATATCACTCATACGTCACATATCGAGCCATATTCGCCAAAAAAAATGTAAAAGATGAATTTTACAGGAGGTTTTTTTTTAATAAATGCAGTTTTAATAAAGCTATTCCTTTGAAATTTAGAATGTAAGTTTTGCTTTGTGTGATATATTTAATTTTAATAATTTTGATTAGATATTTGCAATGTAACGGTTGGTTTTGTGGGTTACAATCTTTGATCGATTAATCCCATTTTAAATTTAAATATTCGTGTTGAAACTTAATTGCAGTCGCCGTGATCTAGTAGGTAGTGTGTTGGCTTGTTAGACGAAAAGCCAGGGTTCGAGCCCCAGGCCAGACATCAAAATAAAATACGAAACGTATTTCTTCGGCGACTTCCCATCATCAGATTTCTGGCAAAAACTCTGAGAGTAAATAAAATTGCCATGAAAAGTTTTGCAAAAATCTGTCGTTCGGAGTCGACTTTAAACTGTAGATCCCCGCCATTCATGTATAAAATTAACACACACAACATAAGTGGTGTGAGAAACTAGGTTGGAATCCTGACTGAAGGGTTGTAATGACCAATTATGTATGTATGAAACTTAATGGGTATAGTTTTCTTTATTCCAAATCCTTGTATCTTTAAGATATCATCATATAATTTGGTAGGTCCCTTAGAAATTATTTTAGAGTTTCGTCTGGATCGTGGAATTGAATTTACATCACAACTTATGGTTTCAGATTCATGAAAGTACCCATATTTAAGAGTTATATTTGAAGTATTTATTCTAAATATTGCAGAACGCAATTTTGTTAATTGATGTGATGTACTTAAGACCTTTCGCAAGTCGAAAATTTTACATAAATAAGCTGGATTCTCTGTTTCTAGGTTTGGTTCTCTAAAAATATTTCCTTGCATTTTTCTATATCATTTATTACTCTTCTGACGATTCCAATTGCCTTTTGGATTCTGTGTCTAAGTTATTGTAATTTTCGCATACCACACATTTTTCTTTTTTAGGTAAATTGAAGCCTAAATTGAAACTGGTTCTAAAAATTTTACGGAATACTACTAACGACAACTGTCAATTTTTCTTTAATAATTCTTTTCAAATGTTTCGTTTATTTTATTATTTTAAAAAAGAATTTTATTGAGGATATCCATCTATGTATAAACGCCATCAACTATGATTTAAAAAAAATTGACAACTGGGCTAGGGCCAATGGACTTTGGTTGAATTCCTCTAAGTCAAAAAGTTTACTACTCTCCAGAACTAGCAGAACACTTGTTGTGCCAGATACTATTATCAGGGGGAATAAAATTGATTTTGTTGAATCTGCATCCAATCTGGGTATTATCATTAATGGTCGGCTAACGTGGTATACCCACATTAACGTCATCGTTGGTAAAGTTTACGGTATGGTTAGAAACTTATGGACTGTTATAGGTTCGACTCCCTTTGCCATACGAATGAAACTGGCTAAAACCTATTTGATTCCTGTTCTTTTATACGGATATGAACTTTTCTCAAAATGATGATAAGAGGAAACTCAACTTGGCTTATAATAATATAGAAAGATATGTATTTATTAAGGGACGTCGAGATCATATATCACAATTATCTTACCAGACATTTGCGGTTGATTTTGATAATCTATTAAATATTAAATGCCTTATTCTCCTCCATAAGATTATTACTTTAAAATAGCCAATATACTTATTTAATAAGATTACATTTGCTTGATCCAACCGCAATATGAAAATTATCCAACATGGATATAAGATTCTTTTGTCACAACGCAAGTTTTTTATATACAGCATCAGTCTTTGGAATACTTTAGCTAATTATATTCAGAACATAGGCAATGCAATTAAGTTCAAAAAGGAGTCATACAATCATTTTAAGTAGATTTTAGCATATTTTGATCTTTTTTGTACATTTTTACTCTCTGTTTCTATTAATGATTACTAATAGTTTGTATATACTGTTCTTTGTAGTTTTCCTAATTTTTTTACATATGTTCATTTTTTATCCCTATTCTTTGTATCGATTGCTATTTCTCGAGATTTTAACATGTTCTTATTCACTTTTATTTCTACATTATTTCAAACATTTCATTACATATATAATCACTGATTTGTTTTTATTTTTTTGCTTTGCTGTACTCCCATAGCACTTTCATTCACTAGATTATTATTTTGTTGTGCTATGACTAATAATAGATAAAAATAAAATAATTCTTTTATTTTTCATTTTATAAAGATACGTTTTATACGTTTTTATAAAATTAGTAATATATCAATATTGAAGTCACTGTGGTCTAGTAGGTAGTGTGTTGGCTTATTAGACGTGAGGCCTCGTTTCAAACCCCAGGCCAGGCATCTCCAACTAAACGAAAAATGAAAAAATAATTCTTCGGCGACTTCCTCTCAGCAGATTTTTGGGTAAAACTCTGAGAGTAAATAAAATTGCGATGGATAGGTTAGGTTAGAGGATGTGTACTTGTCAATTAAGACAAGTACAGTACCCGGAGGTCGAATTGACCCATTGTACAACGTCCTAGTTTCTCACACCACTTATGTTGTGTGTGTTAATTTTATACATGAGTGGTGGGACCTACAGTTTAAAGTCGACTCCGAACGACAGATTTTTATTTATTGAGAAACTTTTCATGGCAATTTTTATTTACTCTCAGAGTTTTTGCCAGAAATCTACTGAGAGGAAGTCGCCGAAAAAATACTTTTTGTATTTTATCTTTGATGCCTGGCCTGGGGCTCGAACCCAGGCTTTTGCGTCTAATAAGCCAACACACTACCTACTAGACTACGGCGACTTCGATTGCGATGGAAAGTTTCTCAAAAAATCTGTCGTTCGGAGTCGACTTTAAACTTTAGGTCCCACCGCTCATGTACAAAAAATTAACGCATACAACATAAGTGGTGTGAGAAACTAGGTTTTAATCCCGTGTAGTGTATCACAGCAACGATAAACAACACACCACATTTTTGATACACAAAATACAAATGAGTGAAGTAAAAAGATTCTAATTACATACGTTTTTTAACACAATTTTTTAAATTTTGTCTAATGTAATAATAACCCTTTAGAGATAAGGGAAATAGAAAAGTAATAAGCGGCACACAAACAAGACCACACATGTAAAAACAGAAAATGCAGTAGAATTAACAACATGGGTCAAAACACTTTAAAAGGATCATAAATGTTTTGGATTACAGAAATGATCAGAAAGAAATTTATGATATAATGAGTAAAACTATTAAAAATATTGAGTGAGGTTTTGACCAATCATCCCGTGGTAATTGTCGCAAGTGATTCATGCTTTGCAATACAGAGAGCAAAATGTATAGTTTTAAGAATGATTGTAAATATTAGAAATTAGTACAAATAGTTGAAGAATTTTGAATAAAGGAGCAGAAACATTTTGATAATCAGATATTTAACAACCTGTTTCTCATTATTCTCATCCAGCACCTTAAACAGTGCAGGAAAGAATTAAAACTGATGTGGTTAGGCATAGCATTATAAACAACCTAACAAAACAATAATTAATATTTCAAACATAATAAAGACAATCATTATACCTGACTAAAGGGTTGTAATTACCAATTCTGTATGTATGTATTAGGGATGCCAATCGGGAAATCCCGAAACTAAAAATCCCGGGATTTTCGGGATTCACAAATCCCGAATCCCGGGATTTTTTTAAAACTTGTCCCGGGATTTTTCGGGATTTTCGGGATTGTGAATTCATATGTACTTTATAAATTAAAAAAAATAGTTTACCCATGCAATTTTTCAAGAACCGCAGCAAAAAATTTTAAAAATTTCGGATTTTGGTTCACCAATTCAACAAGAATCATTAGCAGCTACTATTGCCCGTTTAACAGCTGTTGACAATCTTCCATTTTCTCTGTTTATAACTTCTATAGAGCTAAGAAAGTCTTTGATAGCTAAGGGTTTTAATGTTCCGAAATCAAAAGAAACTATCAAAGCAAAATTTCTGGAATATTATAAAAAATGTAAAGAGGATATGAAGGAAGAAATAAAAAGAATTAAATCAGAAGACAAAAAATTTAGCATCGTGCTTGATGAGTGGAGCTCTTTTTCAAATAAACGTTACTTAAATGTAATTGTACATACAAGTGAAAAGCTTTTTAATATTGGACTGGTAAGAATGAAGAAGTCTGGTACGGCTGAAAACTGCGTCCAGTATTTAGAAGACAGATTAAACGAATATGAAATCTCGCTTGGTCATGATGTGGTTGGTTTTACGACAGATGGAGCTTCAACGATGAAAAAAATTGATAAACTTATAGCCCCAAAACAGCAGTAGTGCTTGGCGCATGGATTGCATCTTGCCGTCGTAGATATTTTGTACCAAATACCTTCCACTTCCACAGAAATAGATTTATTTACATCAGGAGGAGGTAGAGGTTAATATTTACAAGCAGCATATAGCTACCTTGGAACTATTTTACCAACAAGTGTCGATTGCGAGAGGTGTTTTTCAACGGCAGCGTATGTTGTCAATAAAATTCGTTCAAGGTTATCAGATGACATGTTAGATGCTTTAATCTTTTTAAAAAATTATTTAAAACAATAATATACTTATTTTGAAATCCAAATAACTTTCTTAAAACTAATGTATTTTTATATGTATGAATTATTTTTATTTTTGTTAATTTACGCTTTTTTGTTACTTTTTGTTACTTTTTGTTTTGTTTTTATATTTTATTTTTATAGACATATAATTCTGATATAATTGGAATATAAATGAAATTGTTAATAAAATATGTTTTTTAAGTATTATTACTAAGAGAAAATCGAGAAATCCTGGGATTTTTCGGGATTTTTGGATCCCGAATTATCCCGAAATATCCCGGGATTTACGAAATCCCGAATCCCGGGATTTTTAAAAATCAATCCCGTTTGGCATCCCTAGTATGTATGTATGTATGTAATAATATCAAGACAAGATTTTTGGTAGTGGGAATGAACTGAGATGTATTATACTATTCGGTATAAGACAAAATATCACCCAATACAGTATTAAACTAATCTCTTTCTTTGTTGCTACTTTACTCGGTAACTGAAATACATGGTAAATATAACGCTGTGATGTTTTCTATTCATCTAATTGCCAAAATATTAACATAAGATCAGCATTTCTTCAATTGCGTTTAATTTTTTATATTTTCATGTTTTGATGCACATTTTTGTAAACTCGATAGCGCTGTAAATAACAGAACCAAATGGATTATGGGAATGGTCATTTCGCTAGGGTTCAGGTACACTTTATGAGGAAGCAGCTAAGCAAATTTAATCCATTCGAACCCATTCCGTTCTTTTATACCACTCTTGATTACCTGCAAAAAAATTTGGTAAACATAATTTATCTGTTTTTCTTATACTTTAAAGACCGTACATAACAAACAGATGTAATAAATTCAAAGGCTATGAAACTTTTCTCCACCCTACAGCTCATTAAGATCTTCCCTAGAAAAGATTCATTTATCAATCTCAACGTCTTCTTTAAGTTTGCCGTTATGGGGAATTGCATAGTGATCGCATTCTCAGATTCCTCTCTTTAGGAGCAATTTATCGATCATAAGACATTGAGAATCAATTACATCTTCATCATCTAAACTAAGATTATAATATAATTTAAAAGTTTTTCAGTTTGATGGCATGTTTGACACAGTGCAAGTGACTTCAGAGATTATTTTCTTTTCGATAGCGTATGCTTATGCTAAAGGATTTATTTATAAAATTGCTTCACAATAATAAACCAAACATATATATAACATACATAATTCGGATATTACAACACTTTAGCCTATATTACAATCTAGTTTCTTAGACCAATCACGTTACGTGTGTCAATTCGACGGGACCCACACTTTAAAGTCGACTCCGAACAACAAATTTTTCGTGGCAATTTTATTTATTTTCAGAGTATTTGCCAGAAATCTCTTGAGAGGAAGTTCTCGAAGAAATGTTTGTTCATATTTCGTTTTGCTGAAGATGTCTGTCACGTCTAATAAGCCAACATACTCCCTATAGGCTACATCGACGTCATAATAAACCTTACGATTCCTTAAATACCATATTATTAAAGTAAACTTTATATCCAAAACATATTGTTACGTTTTTACCTTTTTAGTTTACGTTGTAACTTTTAAAATATGAGTTCGCTGATTGCAAACAAAATAAAATTAAATTGGTATTTAGTTTCAATGAAACTCTTTATTGTTTGCACTACTTTTATGTGCCACCGTTTACAATTTATGTGCAACCTTACAACGATGATCTTCAAACCACGATTGTTTTCTTCACACACAACGCGTCTTCGCACAAGACTAACTGAATTCTTACTACTCCTTGCCTACTATGTCTTGCCTTTTTATATACCCACGTAATCAGTCTGATGAAGCTACTTGAAGTCGAACATTCAGGGTTTTGCCTTCTGGAGAACTTAATCGCGACTTCATTGTCGGTTGTGTATTTTGTTCACATTACTTGTTGTCGCGTTCTCACTTACTTGTCTTTCCCCTTTTCTTTCATACTGATGTTGTAGGTTTACTTGTAACAAGTTCGTTGTATAGCTTTTCGTATTCGTTTGTGTAGTTTTTTCTATTGTTTTCATGTTAAACGATGGTACACCGTTTTTATTTTCGTAACAATATTATTATTGTTGGCTTATTAGACGTAAAGCCAGGGTTCAAACCCCAGGCCAGACATCAATTCGGGGTTATGAAAGTATTTCTTCGACGACTTCCTCTCAGCAGAATAGTAAAATAAATTTGAGAGTAAAATAAAATTGCCATGAAGAAGTTACTCACAAATCTGTTGTTCGGAGTCGACGTTAAACTGTAGGTCCCGCCACTCATTTATAAAATTAACGCACAGAACATAAGTGGTGTGAGAAGTTATGCCGTAATCCTGACTGAAGGGTTGTAATGACCAATTATGTATGTTTGTATTTGATGTAAACTTTATATCCAAAACATGTTATTAATAATGATTTATGATTTTATTAATGAATTATATATGAATTATTAAGTATTATAAATGAATTATTAAGTATTCATATTAATTATATATCGTGCTGTTTTCATATTTTTTTTTTTAATCTTTTTTATTAGCAAGATAAACATCATCAGAGTAATAATTTATTGGCAAATGCAGAATACAGCTGGTAACTGTATTTTGTTCTACTCTGTGAAAAGGAAAGGTAATAAATAACAAAATAAAATGGAAATTCAATAGCAGTAGCACACAATAAAAAAATATCGTATAAAAATTTAACAAAAGAGAAGAAAGGCGTGTACCATACTTTTAATTAAATAGTGTTGCCACACACTTATTGAACTAATCCTAAACTAATCTAGAAAACAACCCAGTTTGGATGTTGCCACAAGACCAAGATTGCTGTGGCAATAACACGGAACCATCAACCAGATATTTACTAAAACGAGAACCTAACAGATTTTTATTACCAAATTAAAGAAAAAAAAACAAAAAGAATTTTATTTGGTAAACAAAACAAAATGAAATCTATTTAAACGATTACAAAAGAATTAGATTTTATTATGATCGCTTAGAAAATAAAACTAAATTTCGTTTAATAAACAAAATGTGAAAACTAGTATTTCCTGAAAGTTATACGGTGTTCAGATATGCACCTTTATTGCGTAATTCGCAATAAACGCTATTATTGAGTTCAATATTTCATATAAAGTTTCAATTAATAATTACGCGATAAACACGCAAATTGTTCTAATATTGAGTAAAACTTAAAATGAAGCACTGTCATAAGTGTGTTTAGTGAGCATAATACAATTAACCGAACACTTTCTGTTGATATTTGACAACTTAAATGTCAACAACGGCAAACAAAAAAAAAATAATGTTGTTGAAACAACCAGCTATCAAATGATTATTGAATAAGCAGCTGAACTGCGTATATTATTATGCCTGCACACTTAAAATATTGTACTCAATTAATCGAATATTGACACAATAAAAGTGCATATCTGAATATAGTATTCTATTGGAACAATTTTGTTTTTGTTTGGAAAAGCTATTTTTCCTACATTCAAATGGTATGATATGCCATGTCATTAGAAAAAGTTATTAAGGATTGTACCCTTAAATTATTTTATGTCAATGTATTTGAATATTATCGTGTGTAAGGACGTCATCTGGATGTCCAGAATGTGCAGCAACTTTCTGACATACATATATGTACATCCAAAATTAAGTTCACAAAACAATATTTTTTTACTATCGAGATTAATGATGGACACTTGCCGTAGTATTTATCAAATTAATCTTGATTTGCGAAGAAGATTTTTTTCCGCAAATATTAGTCATAATTAAGCACAAGCAATAATTAATTTTTCTTCCTGATTGTTCTAACAAACCATACGGCAATGCAATCTAAATGAGGCAATTTGTTTAATTTTGACAGAAATCAAGAGACATGTATGTTAATTAGAACAGTGTTATCATTTAATTTAGGTTGTACGATATTTACGAAGCGTTTAAAATAGTTATCTATGAAGGCGAGGTAGGTTGATCTACAAGATATGGTCAATAAATTCAACACCTTTTGACTTTACTGCCTTTTACTTTAAATGGTAAATGCAATCCTCAATACATATGTACGTACATACATGCATAATTGGTCATTACAACCCTTCAGTCAGGGTTACGACAAAGTTTCTTACACCACTTATGTCGTCTGTGTTAATTTTGTGCATGAGTATGGGAAGCTAATATTTGTTCCACTCATACAGTGGAAAACATAATTTTTGGATATTCTTATTAAATTTAAAAACTTTAGAATTTTCAATGGGATTTCTAATTTTCTGCTTCAAAAGTAAAGATTTGAATTCCTTCATTGTAATGCTTTGACCTTTCCATTGTATGACGGAATACAATAGTTTACAAAGTGAGATTGCCATGTTCTTGCAGAATATCCGTTGTGACATGGCTTGTATGGCACGTAAAGTTTTCCTATTGATACCACACGTAATTGGAGTTCAGAACTTGGTAATCGACCTATAATGTTCGCAGTTGATAGTAATGGCCTGGTACAAAGGTTGATGTGGATGCGGATTGCCCAAATTCAAAAATGAAGATGATTTTTCGATGAAAATTAGGGTCAACTACTGACAACATAGACGTCTTTGACAATGGTTGTGCATGGTGATGTTGCAAAACGGACTGAATAAATGACAAATAATTTTCAACTGTCAGGGAATAGAAATCCCAGACAATAATTGAGACAGAGCAGTATGTGTTCAGTACACTTACAAACCTTGCCTTTATACTTTTAAGGACCATTATTACAACTTGCCGTTAACTAAAGGGAGGATTTTAACGGACAGATAAATTCTTTTGCATTATTATAAGTGGACGATAAGGTAGAAGTGAGCGTTAAGCTAAATGGAGGATCATCCTAACGATAACTTTTAAAGTTCAGTTTATGTTTTTTCAATATGGCAACTTCAAATATAAACAAAATGAGGAAACACAACAACAAAAAAGAGTCCCTTCGTTGCCACTGCGTTTAAAAAGAATCTTCATTGCTCCGGCACTGCCATATTTTTGAAAAAGTTTATTTTATTTTATTATTAGGTTATAATAACGAAAAGAAGTTATAAGTGACTTTAAAGTTCACTTTAGCTAAAGTTATCTTTAACTAAACCCATGTTTAACGACAAGTTGTAATAAAGGCTCTAAAATTGTTTCTTATTTAATTTATTTATTATACAACTCTGCATCGAAAGAAAATGTAGTTTCGTTTTTTTACAAGATCTCTGTGTGTTCTTCTGTTAAAGTAAGATTAGAAGGTGCCCATGTAGTGTACAAGGTCTTACAATTAGTATAAGCACATACATACATAATTCGTCATTAAAACACTTTAGTCAGGATGTTGCGTGTAGCGGGACCTACAGTTTAAAATCGACTCCGAACAATAGATTTGTGAGTAACTTCTTCATGGCAATTTTATTTTACTCTCACTGTTTTTGCTAGAAATCTGCCGAAAAATATTTTTTCATCTTCCCTTTTGTTGGAGATGAGTGACCTGGGCGTCATGTCTAATAAGCCAACACACTACCTACTAGACTACGATTACTTCAAGAAGAACTGAATAAATTACGAAATCGATTTTGGTGGGATAATTGCTCGAAGTGTGAAAAAGGTACTAATTGAACCTGTGGAACACTTAAGTATGATGGTGCCGTTAGAGGATTGCTGTTAATTGTACAATACCTGCTGTTGGAATCGCACAGAATATTATGATTATATGTCTACTTCAGCTCAGGTTTCAATAATATTTACTAAATTCTACAAAATAATTATGATTACAATAATAATTTGTTTTTTGTTATGATTGATCCTTAAAACTTTGTTTACAGAATTTTATTGAATTTTCTTCACTTGTTTTGTATTACTCAAGGTCAGACTATGTCTACGAGTGAATTAGTGTTCGGATTTGTTCACAAAATGTAATAAAAAAGGCAAAACTTTTCGATTTTTTGTTGTTATTTCTATCTACGAAAACTTATTAGATTTAACGATAATGATTGAATAAGATTTTTATTTGTGTTTTTCGTTCAATCAAAGTGAGGATAATAAATATTTTTTGGCTTCGAATTTATATCATAAAATCAGAAACTTTCATACAAAAGTTTACTATAGCCTTAAAGAAAAGAAATTAAAATTTAACAAAATTTTATTTCTCCAACAAGATTCGAATGCATAATTTCATTACTTTTATAATGATTGACCCAGAATTTATGTGAAATGCCAAATTATACATTGCAATTATTGTCCAATGGTGTGGTACAATTTATTTAATTCCATGGGAAAACATTACAGAACGACTTCAGAGAATTTCTTAGTCAGTTTACACATGATCAGTGCAATAATTAGTTCAAAATATATAAAATACATACTCTTGTTGATACTGATATTTGATTATAGTTTTTGTGAATTCTAAATTGTTTTGATTACTAATTCGAAAATGTATTTCCTTTTCCAAAAATTACAAAGAAACAATTGTCCTACAGTCGTGATTTTAATTAAAGAGGAGAATTTGCAAAATACCAGGAAATAATTTTAAAATATAATTTATAATATGAAAGCTCCCGAAAACGTTACGTTCTGATTCGTTAAAATTATTGTGAACTGTTTGAATTTTCTATGGTGTTTGTTTATTCGGTTTTTAAAAACTCGTTAAAATATTGTCATTAATATAGCCATTTTGCTTTACTACATACTTGAAGTTATTTTCTTTAACCTGAATTTGACTTTACACCATACGTAGACAGTATTCCAACTTCCGTTTCAATTACCATGTTTAAATTTTATATTTTATGTTAAATGAATGGAAATATTGATAGGAAATCAATAGCATCAGTCAACTTTGCTAATGTTTTTATGAGAATTTTTTTATTTAAAGTAAATAATTTATCATGCAGTCCATTTATTAATGTGATAACGAAAATATAATAGGTACTTTGCATAAAATCTAAATTAAGTCTTAAATGCCACTTAAGTGCCCGTAATACACATATTGTTTGCTATGCGATATTTATACTCTTTTTTAACCACTCAAGCGTATGATTAATATTAATTGATTGATTTTTTTTAATCATTAATAATAATCATCCATCATGCAGATCTCTGCTATAAATTCTTTTATTTATTAGATTATTAAACATTTTTTATAAATAATATGCCGCACACATAGCTGCCAGATATGACGATTTACGCCCTTATTTTGACGACTTTTGGTAATTAAAAATTTACATCATATTCTTTACTTTAGTAAATTTAGTTTAGTAATAACGAGGAGTAAATTATTATATTTTTAAGTTATTTGCGAACACCTGTAAAGATTTTTCTGTATTTTATGCCTTTTTAATCCCTTAAAAGCCAAAAAATTACAACCTCTGCACGAAGGCAAGAGTAGTCCGCCTAAAGAACGAATTTTGTCTGTAATGCAGTTTGCGATCCCCTGGAAAATAGACCACTTACGCATGTGCTCGCCGAAAAAGACGAGTGTTACGTAGGAATATATGATTCTCGGGAACAAGTTCTATTATTTCGCTCGATCAAAATCCGATGTAATAGCGATAGAACAATGAAACACAAGCCACATTGCAACTATGCTCCAATGAATCAGAAGAGTTCGATACCATACCGTCATTAATGAGCAACTTCGCACTCTCCTGTGCGCGGTCGAGAAATCTCAAAAAAGACGTTAAGGCACCGGCATATACATGAGAGTTATATTCCATTCTCCTTCGGATTTAACCGGTGTACATAAATAGTAAGAAGTCGCCGTAGTCTAGTAGGTAGTGTGTTGGCATATTAGACGTGAGGCCTCGGTTCAAACCCCAGCTAAGACATCTCAAAGAAAACAAGAAATGAAAAAATATATCTTCGGCGACTTCCTCTCAGCAGATTTCTGCCAAAAACTCTAAAGTAAATAAAATTGCAATGAAAACTTTTTCAAAAATCTGTCGTTCGGAGTCGGATTTAAGTTGTAGGATGCATACAGCATAAGTAGTGTGAGAAACTGGGTTGTAATCCTGCCTGAAGGGCTGTAATAACCAATTATGTATGTGTGCATATCAACCAAAAATATTCGACAACCAAAATATTCGGTACGCAAGGAAAATATTTTGAATTTTCAACAAGGATGGCCTAATTAAATAATATATTATATTAATAAATCGTAGAACGTATAGCCTGTACTATTTTGCTAACTTTTTATCATTCTTTCGATACCATGTAATTAGGAAGTTATAAAATGAACTACAAACTGATGCTATTTTTTGGTGTTCATACAGTGATATAAATATCATATGTTTGTAAATTTCTGGACATCTGATTATCTCAGCTTATTTATTTCACTCTTTCCTACACTAAAATATAAAGTTATTGAAATAGAACCATGATGAATATTTCATAAACTTTTTTTAAGTTTACTTTTGTTTTTGAAAAGTGAATTTTATTGAATTTTTACAAAACATTATGAAATTAGTCAGATATCAAAGGTCTTTGATATAAGCACATCTGTCTACCAAATCATTCACCTATTTTTACACTTTGATTATTTTTACTATCAATATTTCTGGGGCATTAAGGAAAGAAATTAATATGCATAAAACGTAGGATACCTTCCATCAAAGCAGAGCGTAATGTGAAATAGCGCTAAACTAGGCTATCTCGACATGTAAATAGTGGGATTTCAGGAAAAAAGAAGTTTGTTTCACTAATTACAATTATTCTTCCACTATTTCATCCCTATCGACAGAGTGTCCAATATCTTCGCACATACTTATATACAACAAAATGTTTTTCCATACATACATACATACATAATTGGTCATTGCAACCCTTCAGTCAGGAATACGAGCTAGTTTCCCACGCCACCCATGCTATATTTCCTAATTTTATGCAGAAGACTGCCGTATAAGAATTCCAGGAAGTAATCGCTAATTATGAAAACATTTATTAAAAATTCCTCAATTATTTTAAGTAGTTTTGTTGTTAGCTGGCCTACTTTAAAATTTAAAATGAATGCTTCATCAATATTATACTTTAAATAAACGATTTCCAATTTGTGACATTCTAAAACGCATACTAAGATTAAATCCTGTCCTTATTCCTGTAAATGTAGTACCATTTGAGAACTTGTTCGTTAAGATTGTTCTCAAGTGTCTGCATTTTCTCTGGCGTGTATTCCGTTTTTAAAAACTGTTTTACGTGATGACAATGAACTATCGATTGCTATTTGCTCGCTCTTTTGCTTTACTACATACATGAAATTATTTTCTTTAACCACAATACTACTTTACATCATACGTTTACATCATACCCTCCCGGGGAGGGTAAAAACGTTGACATTTTCTATTTTATTTTTATAAATATTTTTTTATTTAAAATAAATAACAAAATACACCCAACTAATGGCATAGTGTAGGTTTTAGTTTTGTTGGGTAGAACTCAAAAATATATTTTGTTTATATTCCTCGAACCCTCCAAACTTGTTTTATTTGACAAAAACAGTATTCTTGATATTTCCATACAAAATTATAGATTACCCAAGTATTTTTAATCTATTTTGAAATACCGCAATTTTTTTGAAAAGGGAGAGATGAGCCTTTAAAATGGTATACATAAACATATGGCTCAAACTTATATGTTATAAGTTTTGATCTGGTAAACTTGGAAATTATGAATTTTTTTCTCATTTTTTCAAGTTTAGCCTTAATTGCAAAATTTAATTTAAAAAGATAAAATAAGTGATGACATTCTGAAAGTTCATTATCTTGTGAAGGGATTGATACTTTGTTTGATCATATCGAATTACCGTAGTTATTATTTAAATAGTATAACAGTCGTGTTATATTTTTTATATACATATGTATGTCATCTTATCAAATGAACTTTCAGTTCAAAAATTTTTAAATGTTTTGATGGATCTTGATTGTTTACCACAAAATGTGTCAATTTCACGTTTGTACCACTACCAGAAGTCGCCTAAAATTTGTGTTTTTTGCAAATACTACCAGAAGTCAGAAAATTTTTGTGTTTTTTGCAAATATTATTATTTCTCTTAGCGCAAACATTGGCCAACTTCTGGTGGTCGCTCCAACGTGAAATTGACACATTTCCTAAAAACAAATCAAGATCCATCAAAAATTCGGAAAATTTTTGAACTAAAAGTTCATTTAAAAAAAAATATATATGAAATATATATGAAAAATATAACTCGACTATTAGACTCTATAAATAATAACTACGGTATTTTTTGTCCGATTTGATCAAAATCAAGATTCTCAATCTTTTCACAAGATAATGCACTTTCAGAATGTCATCATTTATTTCATATTTTTTAATTAAAGTTTGCTACTATGAACGGACAAATTTAAAAAAATATGAAAAAAATTCGCAATTGTCAAGCTCACCTCATCAATCTTACCCCATCAAAACTCATAGCATATTAAGTCAAATAATATATATAGGTATGTCGTTTTAAAGACCTATCCCTCTCCTTTCTAAAAAATTTCAAATTTTGGAAATGGTTTCAGAAATGTTTATGTAATCAATAAATTTGTGCGTAAAGTCCAAAAATACCATTTTTGTCAAATAAAACAAGTTTGAAGGGTTCAAGAAATATAAAAAAAAATATTTTTGAGTTTAATTTTTTTAATTTAATTAATTTTTTAATTTAATTTTTTTATTTTGTCGAATAGTGTAATTTATTCATACAATCAATTTCTTAATGTGGTAACAAAAACATTAAATTAATCCTTAAATGCCACTTAAGTGCCTGTAGTATATATATTGGTTACTATGCGATATTCATACTCATGTTTTTAGCCACTCGAGCATATGATTAATATTAATTGATTGATTTTTAATCATTAATAATAATCATACGTCATGCAGATCTCTGCTATAAATTCATTTCTTTATTACATTTTTATAAATAATAGGAAGAACATGTTATATTCTTATATTAATTTGTGTTATATTCTAATTTCTTAGAATATACCGTTGGAGTTATTTGTTTCTACTGGAAATTTTAGAAATTATTGCAAATATTTTGTGCTCATGCACAAATTTAAGGTTTATAAGTATTTAACAAAAAAATTTATTATTTAAATTTATTAAAGCTTTAAAACATTAATGAATGCCAACCATCCTTCTATAGAAAATCTATATATTATGCCAATTTCTTAACTTCACCCATTCCACTCCTCTGGAACGAGTTATGGCCGATAATAGTTTCATCCCTAAAAAAGTGGTATCTCGATCTCACGAAAACTGGGCAGTAATATAATAAGTGTCCTATCGTGTCGATGTATTCACAACATTGACCTGCATTCTGTCAATACAGTGGAGGTGCTCATTTAATACAGAATTCTTACTCATGTAGCACTTAGTAAGTCATAAATACTAATGATTTTCACCTCATCGACATAGCTCCAGGTTATTTTTGTAATCCTTCCTTATGTCGCATAGTTTTACAATAGTCGAAGCGACTACTCCTTCCCCTACAGTAATAGCTTCTTCACTACAAATCCTCATTACCGATGACTAAGTACTTATGTGATGGGTACCGTTCCATACTTGATTAAACTTTTTAACACATTTTTGCATTCCAAAATTTGTTTTTGTATTGCTGGGTGTTATTGCCTTAATTGTCATTCCATTATTAGTAAAGATATTTGAATACCTAGCAAATTATCACTGGCCCAGATTATACATTCTCTAATTAAATTAAAAAAATGTATTATGGTCTAATAGCCGATACTGGTACTTTTATACAAAAGTCCAGTCCCATGCCATCTCAATGTTTAAAGCCATTCGTGCAGCAACAAGTCGATGTCAGCATATACGCAACAGATTCGTTTGACGTAGAGAGTTCATCTGGTATCAAAGCGTTGGTGGCCACATGTTATTTTCGCGTTGAACGAATGTCCATCCAGTGTTCCTATAATCCTCAGGTGATACAATTTGTGACTCTAGACATTCAGCTCCTAAATACAACGTTAATACATCAGTGCGTGTAGCCATATAAGGAACGTCGCTTTAATTTTAAAAAGTGGAAAAACAATGTCAGTGATTTGCAAAAGAAATTAATTCTTCTTATCACTTGCAATTGAAGTCGCCGTGGTCTAGTAGGTAGTGTTTTGGTTTATTAGACTTGTGGCCTCGGTTCTTGTCACGCGGGCATATTATTTCAGTTGGGCACTGCTTAATCCTTTCTAAGGATCTCTCGGTGAAATTAACTATGCTTGTTCGAACTTGACTTCGATACAAGATTTCACAGAAGGAAATCTATACAATTTTGCATACAAGAAAGAATAGTCGTTTGGCAGGGTGAGGTCTGAGATAGCCTACACAGTTCCTTCCAAATTTGTGGAATTGTCTCATTAATTTTATACGGTGTTCAGATATGCATCTTTATTGCATAAATCGCAATAAACGCCATTATTGAGCTCAATATTTCATATAAAGTTTCAATTAATAATTGCGCAATAAATACGCAAATTGTTATAATATTGAGCAAAACTTAAAATGCAGCACTGTCATAAGTGTGTTTAGTGAGCATATTGCAATTAACCGAACACTTTCCGTTGATATTTGCCAACTCAAATGTCAAACAATGACAAACAAAATAAAAAAAAAATAAGAACAATGTTGTTGAAACAACCAGCCATTTTGTTTACCAGGCGTCAAATGAATATTGAATAAGCAGCTGAACTGCGTATATTATTATGCCTGAACACTTAAAATATTGTACGCAATTAACCGAATATTGACTCAATAAAGGTGCATATCAGAACATAGTATTAGGATGTTTTCTAACTACTATACTCTGGTGGCCGAGGTAATGAGCATAATTGTCGCTGAGAGAGATCAGCAACTACTATTATTTATACGTTATCTGGCAGGTAAGCGACAATCAAATCAGAACTGGTTGGCATCCACTTAAAGCCGTTTGATGGACTCTGGCTATATCGTTCTGTTATTCTCAAATAGGTTTCTGGCCACAGAAAGAATCGGCGCAACTGTGTAGCATATAAACTTGCTGAAGCTGGCACACTCTTAACGAATACCTATCTTTACTTGAAATTAGGTGCACTCCTTACCTCGGACGGATTGTCCATTAGACGAAGGTACCCATCTGGGTTAAATTACAGAGATTCGATGGAGACTTCTCGCATTGGACTCATTTGTAATGAAGTATTCGGCTTTTAAAATGCAATATTACATCAAAATAAAATCATTTTTTTATAAATCTTTCTTCTTTTGAGATTAAATTCAACATATTTCCTCAGTTGTTGTTACCGCTAAAGAAGTAGACATCTTTTCGATGCAGGCTTAAATATATAATACAAACTACTTTTTAATGTAATCCACTTACTACTGAAAGAAAAAAAATATTTACCACAGAACGCCATATGCTAAACGGTTAAATTAAAAAATTCCATTAAATAAATTGAAGGTTTTGTCAGATGAAAAGGTAACGAAAAGAGTAAGTGTGTATTTTTAAAAAGCAAAATAATCCTTTTGTTATTGATTTAATTTACAATTCAAAAATTTTAACCCAAGAAATGCAAATACTTCAGATACATACATGCATACATAAGCAAACAAATCCTTCTGTAATAAGCAAGAAGTAAACAAAACATGTGATAAACATTTTTAATGGACGACCCTTTTCTATTTGGTTTATTCCATCAGGAAGTCGAAACTTAATTCAAAAAACAAAAAATTTTATTAAATTCAAAGATTTATATGCCATCAACTCCTGTTGATTTTATATAAGCAAACAAATAGTTCGTCAAACGTCCCTTTTATGTATATTATGTATATAAAGAAGCAATAAAACTGCTTAGCAGTACATATGCTCTAAAAGTACCATCCAGACAACACCGGGTCACACCAGTTACAATCGCTTACAGCTAAAGGTGGATGTTTGGTTTGTTCTGATATATTCAGGTATTCTGACATATACGTTATATAGTCCATAGTAAGAATAAATTAACTTAAACTCGACAAATATCCTATTATTCGTCAATGTTCTCAAACTAACCTTGGTCATAGACCATCACCTATATTTGTTATCAATCAATTAATAATTTCGCATTTTATATAATCATTGTACTGTTACGAAAATGGAAATGGTGTAAGTTTGGAGGGTTCGCGAAATATAAAAAATATATTTTTGAATTCTACTCAACAAAACTTACAACCTACACTATTTCATTACCTGGGTATATTTCAGTTTTTTTTTTATTTTGTCGCGTAGTGTAATTATAAGCAGAAAAAGCTGTACAAGGATGTCAATTCTTGCTCGTATTTGTTACTGTGAAAACAATATCACATGCAGTCATATGCGGTAATAAAAATTCAATTTTAATTTTTTTTTTATTTTGTTTTTTTTTAATTGAATTGTATCCGTTTTTTTAAGAAATTAGTTTAACGGAATATTTTTTACAGTTACACACTACCGACAGAATATTATTTGTATTGTGTATCACAATATGAACAGAATATATTAATAAAAATAATGGGTTTTTCATAATTTGTTTTCGTTCCTAGGGCTGCTAAAACCATTTTCCCTATTTTTTTATTTCTTTGCTTTCTTTCAGTCTAGATAAACAGGTTATTGGTCTTGTGTGGCAGATCCTAGGTTGACTAGTTAGTTATCTATTGTTGCCTACGATCATATGTTAGGGATAATGATGGGAGTCTTTGTTGGTTGAATTCTACTCTTTCTCAAGACGTGACCTTGTCTTTACTTCCTATGATGTTTGTGGTTGATGATATATTCTGTCGGGACAGAGATTAAGAAGCTTCCTGGAGGCATGTTTTTTTTTAAGAAAATTAAATCATTTTAACTTTAAAATTCGAAATCTACGGACAATTTTTTTTCACTTATTCCGTTATTTATATTAAAACACTTTATTTAACCACTACACAATGACCTCAATAAATATAAATGTTCATATTGTGAAACTGTTTCATTTGTCAGACCATTTTTAGACTACACTGTGGTGCTTTGTTTTATATTTTAGTAGCTGTACCCTGCGCGTGTTGCTGCGCCATAAACTAAAATAAATTTCAAGGAAAGACATTACACAAATGTCCAATTAATTTTGAATCATTTTATTGATTTTGTTTCCCGCTGTCCTGATGATTCAGATGAACGGGCCTGAGTAATACGCATTCGATCAGTTTCTAATCTCACTTCTCGTTGTTCAAGTGGTTCAAGTGAACGGGTCTCAGCTGCGTATATTCGAAGATTTTCCAGTCTCAATGCTCGTCTGATTCTGAGGCTCGTAATGCTCTTTTCTTCCATGCTTGAGGTGTAGGTCGACCAATTGCTTGTCATTCATTTTGAATAATTTTCAGTGACGCCATCCATCGGAAATTAATCGCACCAACCTCCGTCGACTCATGCGCAACAACTTTGTTAAAGAATGCACAGTTTAAGATTTAATTCATTTTGAGTAATTTCAATGGCACCACCTATCGGAAATTAGTCATACCAACTTAGAAACCTCCCCGGGCTAATGCGCTACAACTTTGCTAAAGATCATAACATGATCAAATGCACAGTTTACGATTCTATAAGGTACATACAAACAAACATTCATTTTTATATATATAGACTATGGGGGGTGACACGCCCACTATAGTCCATCCGCCCATTTTGTTCATATATACGTCAAAGTCGTCCATGCAAAATTTGAGGACTCTATCTGTTGTAGTTTATAAGATATGCGACATTAAATACTAAATACATATGTGGACGTGGCACCTCGCCTACTTGAAATTTTAAAATAAAAAATTAAACTAAACGGTCCAGCCGTTTAGTCGCCTATAGACTTCAAACAAAAAAAAACACAAACAAATAAACACACATTCATTTTTATATATAGTATTATAAGGTATGCATTTTTTCATTACAAAGTGATTATCAATGTAAACATAAAAGAGAAAACATCTAACCTTTCCAAAAAAAATTGGAAACAACTCACAAAAGACACCTATTCGCGAGCATAGATAATGAGATTTACAAAATGAAACAGTGCGTTGCGTGATTTGATGTGAAAAGTTGACATTTTCATTATAATTATGAGTCATATGAAGTCAATTCCCAAGTTTATCAGCAGTATTAGAGAAAAGTTTTAAATTTAAAATTTGCAATTGTCGGGTGGGGTTTATTGTCCAAATATTAATCGATTTTAGTTAAAATTATTACCATAAAGGACAATGCGAATGTGAGGTATTTATGAGCGGTATAAACATTTCGGCAATTATCAAGAGAACACAATCTTTTTAGAATTACATTTTATGACAATCAGCACAACAATTGGTTATTTGGAGTTTTTAATCGAATATTGAACAATTCTAAAATGATAATTTATATGGTAATAGAGATAAATTTCAATGTAATCATTCCTTGTTTTTGCTGAGGTCGACTTTTACAAAACACAATAGACTTGGCCCCTATTCATGCAATGTTATGAAAGTTACAGGAGGAGGGAAGGAAAGAGTAGTGTTCATTATTATCTTTTTATTTATTTCTTCAAATGATCCACAAATTTAACAAAATGTTACAATTAGAGTGTACGTCGCAAATCGTTGCAACACACTGGTAAATTAGCACACAAGTGGGGCATTCGCTAAAACTTTATATCACAAGGTATCCGAAGTGTGTACCATAATAAAACGTTTATTACCGTTAAATGGCGAATTTTGTTGCGAAAGTGTATTAGTTTATACGGTGTTCAGATATGCACATTTATTGCATAAATCGCAATAAACACTATTATTGAGCTCAATAAATACGCTCAATAGATAAATCAATGATAAAATCAAATGAATATTGAATAAGCAGCTGAACTGCGTATATTATTATGTCTGAACATAACACTACTATTCAATAAACCGAATATTGACTCACTAAAAGTGCAGATCTGAACATAGTATTATTTTATTTAAAGTATTTTCATTCGCTTTACAACCAAACAAAGATTTCGAAATTTGATTTATAACCAGTATTTTAGTACAGTATATTGTGCTTAAGTGGAGAATTCTTGCATTGAAATCCTACACCTGCGAACAAATAGCCACATATCATTTAAGCTGTTAGAAATATATTTATTGGCATCACTTTGGGATCCTATGGTAACGTTAGCTATGCAGAGAATCAGGTCGTTGACAAGCCTGAGATCTGCACCACGCCAGATTAATGGAAGAAGAGCTTCATAAATTACGAAAGGCGAACATTGGTGGATTGTATGTTTTCTATCAGCAATCAATTATCTGAGATTACGTTACCTTCGTTAGTTACGTCTTCTGAATGGGACACAGTGCAGCCTCTAACTCGATTTGTGTGTGTTAAATGTATTCATGAGTGGCGGGACAGTTTAAAGTCGACTTCGAACGACAGATTTTTGAGAAATATTTTCATGGCAATTTTATTTACTCCCATAATTTTTATCAGAAATCTGCTGAGAGGCAGTCGCCAAAGAAATATTTTTTTCATATTTCGTTTTGTGGTTTGAACCGTGGGCTTACGTCAAATAAGCTTTTTCTTTCAAATTTTATATCAAACTGGATTACGAGTCACCATCGCTTTAGAAATGCGCCACTATTCGCTGATATTAGCGGCGGTGTTCTTGCCTGTCTTATTCCGTATACTTCGAACATTTTTTAAATGGAGAACTCAAAAATGTACACCCAGTTACCCTTGACTGCTACACAAATTTATCCGTTTACTATTCAATCGGTTACAGCTTGCAGCCTATACAATAGAATCTCTGGTTTCGTTTATTCAGGTTCTTGGAACTCCTTTAAAATCTTTTTATATTTTGTAGAATGGTACTCTTTTTAATTTGTTTTTTACATTTTTCTAACCTTTAAGATGTTTCATGGAGTCTAAAAAGCTTTTAGGTCAAGACTTTGGGCCTTGCCTCCCAGGTTTCTATTATAAATAGCCGGTTATATATTCTCCGCCTTGAGGTAATGACGATACTCCATCCTACTGGAACGTTATGAGAAGGCATCCGCTTTATTATGTTTTATACCTTTTCTTTGTTCGATACTAAAGTTGTAGCTTTCCAAGCAATCAATACAACGTGTCAATTTTTACAGTTTCATTTATAAAACCCAATTGTCGTTCCTCAACAAAAAATGTTGGTCTACATAATTGGCCATTACAACCCTTCAGTTAGGATTACGGCTACCTACTAGGCTACGGCGACTACTAACAAACACTTCTAATAGCACTACCAGGAGCTGATGTCAACGCTTGTCTATCGCAACTAATGACCTTTTCTGTTTTATCGACTACAGAAACTAAAATGCCGTCTATTCCATAGCTATTACAGTGTTTGAAACACGTTTTATTGTATTCTTTCCACAGATATGACCTTGACTTCGTGAATTACGGCAAGCCCAATTTTTTACTGCTCATCCGGTGATGAAATATATTTTGAAATCGTTGACACTTCTACATTCGTTTACGATGCGGCAACTTCGAGAAACCTTTCGCTGATTTGTTATGGTAACTTTTGCACGCAAGTGTGTATTTATACAGTTTTATTATTATAATACGACCTTTGTAATAGAGATATACCGTAATTTCTTCGCTGTTTATTCTTATTGTTTGTTTTTCTTGTTCTTACACAATGTTGTCAGAACAAACTTTTTTGAACTAAAAAGCAAGATTTTTATGTTTTTGTTATTTTTTTCATTCGAAATATTGTGTATACATACATAGTCTCAAAAACCATTAAAGTTGCGAAATACTCATATGTTCATGTAAATTGACCATATTCCCATTGACCATATTTTCTCGTACAAACCAAATTTTTGTTAAGAGTGTCCAATATCTTCGCACATACTTATATACAACAAAATGTTTTTCCATACATACATACATACATAATTGGTCATTGCAACCCTTCAGTCAGGAATACGAGCTAGTTTCCCACGCCACCCATGCTATATTTCCTAATTTTATGCAGAAGACTGCCGTATAAGAATTCCAGGAAGTAATCGCTAATTATGAAAACATTTATTAAAAATTCCTCAATTATTTTAAGTAGTTTTGTTGTTAGCTGGCCTACTTTAAAATTTAAAATGAATGCTTCATCAATATTATACTTTAAATAAACGATTTCCAATTTGTGACATTCTAAAACGCATACTAAGATTAAATCCTGTCCTTATTCCTGTAAATGTAGTACCATTTGAGAACTTGTTCGTTAAGATTGTTCTCAAGTGTCTGCATTTTCTCTGGCGTGTATTCCGTTTTTAAAAACTGTTTTACGTGATGTCAATGAACTATCGATTGCTATTTGCTCGCTCTTTTGCTTTACTACATACATGAAATTATTTTCTTTAACCACAATACTACTTTACATCATACGTTTACATCATACCCTCCCGGGGAGGGTAAAAACGTTGACATTTTCTATTTTATTTTTATAAATATTTTTTTATTTAAAATAAATAACAAAATACACCCAACTAATGGCATAGTGTAGGTTTTAGTTTTGTTGGGTAGAACTCAAAAATATATTTTGTTTATATTCCTCGAACCCTCCAAACTTGTTTTATTTGACAAAAACAGTATTCTTGATATTTCCATACAAAATTATAGATTACCCAAGTATTTTTAATCTATTTTGAAATACCGCAATTTTTTTGAAAAGGGAGAGATGAGCCTTTAAAATGGTATACATAAACATATGGCTCAAACTTATATGTTATAAGTTTTGATCTGGTAAACTTGGAAATTATGAATTTTTTTCTCATTTTTTCAAGTTTAGCCTTAATTGCAAAATTTAATTTAAAAAGATAAAATAAGTGATGACATTCTGAAAGTTCATTATCTTGTGAAGGGATTGATACTTTGTTTGATCATATCGAATTACCGTAGTTATTATTTAAATAGTATAACAGTCGTGTTATATTTTTTATATACATATGTATGTCATCTTATCAAATGAACTTTCAGTTCAAAAATTTTTAAATGTTTTGATGGATCTTGATTGTTTACCACAAAATGTGTCAATTTCACGTTTGTACCACTACCAGAAGTCGCCTAAAATTTGTGTTTTTTGCAAATACTACCAGAAGTCAGAAAATTTTTGTGTTTTTTGCAAATATTATTATTTCTCTTAGCGCAAACATTGGCCAACTTCTGGTGGTCGCTCCAACGTGAAATTGACACATTTCCTAAAAACAAATCAAGATCCATCAAAAATTCGGAAAATTTTTGAACTAAAAGTTCATTTAAAAAAAAATATATATGAAATATATATGAAAAATATAACTCGACTATTAGACTCTATAAATAATAACTACGGTATTTTTTGTCCGATTTGATCAAAATCAAGATTCTCAATCTTTTCACAAGATAATGCACTTTCAGAATGTCATCATTTATTTCATATTTTTTAATTAAAGTTTGCTACTATGAACGGACAAATTTAAAAAAATATGAAAAAAATTCGCAATTGTCAAGCTCACCTCATCAAGCTTACCCCATCAAAACTCATAGCATATTAAGTCAAATAATATATATAGGTATGTCGTTTTAAAGACCTATCCCTCTCCTTTCTAAAAAATTTCAAATTTTGGAAATGGTTTCAGAAATGTTTATGTAATCAATAAATTTGTGCGTAAAGTCCAAAAATACCGTTTTTGTCAAATAAAACAAGTTTGAAGGGTTCAAGAAATATAAAAAAAAATATTTTTGAGTTTAATTTTTTTAATTTAATTAATTTTTTAATTTAATTTTTTTATTTTGTCGAATAGTGTAATTTATTCATACAATCAATTTCTTAATGTGGTAACAAAAACATTAAATTAATCCTTAAATGCCACTTAAGTGCCTGTAGTATATATATTGGTTACTATGCGATATTCATACTCATGTTTTTAGCCACTCGAGCATATGATTAATATTAATTGATTGATTTTTAATCATTAATAATAATCATACGTCATGCAGATCTCTGCTATAAATTCATTTCTTTATTACATTTTTATAAATAATAGGAGGAACATGTTATATTCTTATATTAATTTGTGTTATATTCTAATTTCTTAGAATATACCGTTGGAGTTATTTGTTTCTACTGGAAATTTTAGAAATTATTGCAAATATTTTGTGCTCATGCACAAATTTAAGGTTTATAAGTATTTAACAAAAAAATTTATTATTTAAATTTATTAAAGCTTTAAAACATTAATGAATGCCAACCATCCTTCTATAGAAAATCTATATATTATGCCAATTTCTTAACTTCACCCATTCCACTCCTCTGGAACGAGTTATGGCCGATAATAGTTTCATCCCTAAAAAAGTGGTATCTCGATCTCACGAAAACTGGGCAGTAATATAATAAGTGTCCTATCGTGTCGATGTATTCACAACATTGACCTGCATTCTGTCAATACAGTGGAGGTGCTCATTTAATACAGAATTCTTACTCATGTAGCACTTAGTAAGTCATAAATACTAATGATTTTCACCTCATCGACATAGCTCCAGGTTATTTTTGTAATCCTTCCTTATGTCGCATAGTTTTACAATAGTCGAAGCGACTACTCCTTCCCCTACAGTAATAGCTTCTTCACTACAAATCCTCATTACCGATGACTAAGTACTTATGTGATGGGTACCGTTCCATACTTGATTAAACTTTTTAACACATTTTTGCATTCCAAAATTTGTTTTTGTATTGCTGGGTGTTATTGCCTTAATTGTCATTCCATTATTAGTAAAGATATTTGAATACCTAGCAAATTATCACTGGCCCAGATTATACATTCTCTAATTAAATTAAAAAAATGTATTATGGTCTA
The DNA here is from genome assembly GCA_958299815.1 of Sarcophaga carnaria. NCBI lineage: Eukaryota > Metazoa > Arthropoda > Insecta > Diptera > Sarcophagidae > Sarcophaga > Sarcophaga carnaria. The sequence continues at coordinate 67,337,714 of OY283149.1, read as the reverse complement.
ATAGCCGATACTGGTACTTTTATACAAAAGTCCAGTCCCATGCCATCTCAATGTTTAAAGCCATTCGTGCAGCAACAAGTCGATGTCAGCATATACGCAACAGATTCGTTTGACGTAGAGAGTTCATCTGGTATCAAAGCGTTGGTGGCCACATGTTATTTTCGCGTTGAACGAATGTCCATCCAGTGTTCCTATAATCCTCAGGTGATACAATTTGTGACTCTAGACATTCAGCTCCTAAATACAACGTTAATACATCAGTGCGTGTAGCCATATAAGGAACGTCGCTTTAATTTTAAAAAGTGGAAAAACAATGTCAGTGATTTGCAAAAGAAATTAATTCTTCTTATCACTTGCAATTGAAGTCGCCGTGGTCTAGTAGGTAGTGTTTTGGTTTATTAGACTTGTGGCCTCGGTTCTTGTCACGCGGGCATATTATTTCAGTTGGGCACTGCTTAATCCTTTCTAAGGATCTCTCGGTGAAATTAACTATGCTTGTTCGAACTTGACTTCGATACAAGATTTCACAGAAGGAAATCTATACAATTTTGCATACAAGAAAGAATAGTCGTTTGGCAGGGTGAGGTCTGAGATAGCCTACACAGTTCCTTCCAAATTTGTGGAATTGTCTCATTAATTTTATACGGTGTTCAGATATGCATCTTTATTGCATAAATCGCAATAAACGCCATTATTGAGCTCAATATTTCATATAAAGTTTCAATTAATAATTGCGCAATAAATACGCAAATTGTTATAATATTGAGCAAAACTTAAAATGCAGCACTGTCATAAGTGTGTTTAGTGAGCATATTGCAATTAACCGAACACTTTCCGTTGATATTTGCCAACTCAAATGTCAAACAATGACAAACAAAATAAAAAAAAAATAAGAACAATGTTGTTGAAACAACCAGCCATTTTGTTTACCAGGCGTCAAATGAATATTGAATAAGCAGCTGAACTGCGTATATTATTATGCCTGAACACTTAAAATATTGTACGCAATTAACCGAATATTGACTCAATAAAGGTGCATATCAGAACATAGTATTAGGATGTTTTCTAACTACTATACTCTGGTGGCCGAGGTAATGAGCATAATTGTCGCTGAGAGAGATCAGCAACTACTATTATTTATACGTTATCTGGCAGGTAAGCGACAATCAAATCAGAACTGGTTGGCATCCACTTAAAGCCGTTTGATGGACTCTGGCTATATCGTTCTGTTATTCTCAAATAGGTTTCTGGCCACAGAAAGAATCGGCGCAACTGTGTAGCATATAAACTTGCTGAAGCTGGCACACTCTTAACGAATACCTATCTTTACTTGAAATTAGGTGCACTCCTTACCTCGGACGGATTGTCCATTAGACGAAGGTACCCATCTGGGTTAAATTACAGAGATTCGATGGAGACTTCTCGCATTGGACTCATTTGTAATGAAGTATTCGGCTTTTAAAATGCAATATTACATCAAAATAAAATCATTTTTTTATAAATCTTTCTTCTTTTGAGATTAAATTCAACATATTTCCTCAGTTGTTGTTACCGCTAAAGAAGTAGACATCTTTTCGATGCAGGCTTAAATATATAATACAAACTACTTTTTAATGTAATCCACTTACTACTGAAAGAAAAAAAATATTTACCACAGAACGCCATATGCTAAACGGTTAAATTAAAAAATTCCATTAAATAAATTGAAGGTTTTGTCAGATGAAAAGGTAACAAAAAGAGTAAGTGTGTATTTTTAAAAAGCAAAATAATCCTTTTGTTATTGATTTAATTTACAATTCAAAAATTTTAACCCAAGAAATGCAAATACTTCAGACACATACATGCATACATAAGCAAACAAATCCTTCTGTAATAAGCAAGAAGTAAACAAAACATGTGATAAACATTTTTAATGGACGACCCTTTTCTATTTGGTTTATTCCATCAGGAAGTCGAAACTTAATTCAAAAAACAAAAAATTTTATTAAATTCAAAGATTTATATGCCATCAACTCCTGTTGATTTTATATAAGCAAACAAATAGTTCGTCAAACGTCCCTTTTATGTATATTATGTATATAAAGAAGCAATAAAACTGCTTAGCAATACATATGCTCTAAAAGTACCATCCAGACAACACCGGGTCACACCAGTTACAATCGCTTACAGCTAAAGGTGGATGTTTGGTTTGTTCTGATATATTCAGGTATTCTGACATATACGTTATATAGTCCATAGTAAGAATAAATTAACTTAAACTCGACAAATATCCTATTATTCGTCAATGTTCTCAAACTAACCTTGGTCATAGACCATCACCTATATTTGTTATCAATCAATTAATAATTTCGCATTTTATATAATCATTGTACTGTTACGAAAATGGAAATGGTGTAAGTTTGGAGGGTTCGCGAAATATAAAAAATATATTTTTGAATTCTACTCAACAAAACTTACAACCTACACTATTTCATTACCTGGGTATATTTCAGTTTTTTTTTTATTTTGTCGCGTAGTGTAATTATAAGCAGAAAAAGCTGTACAAGGATGTCAATTCTTGCTCGTATTTGTTACTGTGAAAACAATATCACATGCAGTCATATGCGGTAATAAAAATTCAATTTTAATTTTTTTTTTATTTTGTTTTTTTTTAATTGAATTGTATCCGTTTTTTTAAGAAATTAGTTTAACGGAATATTTTTTACAGTTACACACTACCGACAGAATATTATTTGTATTGTGTATCACAATATGAACAGAATATATTAATAAAAATAATGGGTTTTTCATAATTTGTTTTCGTTCCTAGGGCTGCTAAAACCATTTTCCCTATTTTTTTATTTCTTTGCTTTCTTTCAGTCTAGATAAACAGGTTATTGGTCTTGTGTGGCAGATCCTAGGTTGACTAGTTAGTTATCTATTGTTGCCTACGATCATATGTTAGGGATAATGATGGGAGTCTTTGTTGGTTGAATTCTGCTCTTTCTCAAGACGTGACCTTGTCTTTACTTCCTATGATGTTTGTGGTTGATGATATATTCTGTCGGGACAGAGATTAAGAAGCTTCCTGGAGGCATGTTTTTTTTTAAGAAAATTAAATCATTTTAACTTTAAAATTCGAAATCTACGGACAATTTTTTTTCACTTATTCCGTTATTTATATTAAAACACTTTATTTAACCACTACACAATGACCTCAATAAATATAAATGTTCATATTGTGAAACTGTTTCATTTGTCAGACCATTTTTAGACTACACTGTGGTGCTTTGTTTTATATTTTAGTAGCTGTACCCTGCGCGTGTTGCTGCGCCATAAACTAAAATAAATTTCAAGGAAAGACATTACACAAATGTCCAATTAATTTTGAATCATTTTATTGATTTTGTTTCCCGCTGTCCTGATGATTCAGATGAACGGGCCTGAGTAATACGCATTCGATCAGTTTCTAATCTCACTTCTCGTTGTTCAAGTGGTTCAAGTGAACGGGTCTCAGCTGCGTATATTCGAAGATTTTCCAGTCTCAATGCTCGTCTGATTCTGAGGCTCGTAATGCTCTTTTCTTCCATGCTTGAGGTGTAGGTCGACCAATTGCTTGTCATTCATTTTGAATAATTTTCAGTGACGCCATCCATCGGAAATTAATCGCACCAACCTCCGTCGACTCATGCGCAACAACTTTGTTAAAGAATGCACAGTTTAAGATTTAATTCATTTTGAGTAATTTCAATGGCACCACCTATCGGAAATTAGTCATACCAACTTAGAAACCTCCCCGGGCTAATGCGCTACAACTTTGCTAAAGATCATAACATGATCAAATGCACAGTTTACGATTCTATAAGGTACATACAAACAAACATTCATTTTTATATATATAGACTATGGGGGGTGACACGCCCACTATAGTCCATCCGCCCATTTTGTTCATATATACGTCAAAGTCGTCCATGCAAAATTTGAGGACTCTATCTGTTGTAGTTTATAAGATATGCGACATTAAATACTAAATACATATGTGGACGTGGCACCTCGCCTACTTGAAATTTTAAAATAAAAAATTAAACTAAACGGTCCAGCCGTTTAGTCGCCTATAGACTTCAAACAAAAAAAAACACAAACAAATAAACACACATTCATTTTTATATATAGTATTATAAGGTATGCATTTTTTCATTACAAAGTGATTATCAATGTAAACATAAAAGAGAAAACATCTAACCTTTCCAAAAAAAATTGGAAACAACTCACAAAAGACACCTATTCGCGAGCATAGATAATGAGATTTACAAAATGAAACAGTGCGTTGCGTGATTTGATGTGAAAAGTTGACATTTTCATTATAATTATGAGTCATATGAAGTCAATTCCCAAGTTTATCAGCAGTATTAGAGAAAAGTTTTAAATTTAAAATTTGCAATTGTCGGGTGGGGTTTATTGTCCAAATATTAATCGATTTTAGTTAAAATTATTACCATAAAGGACAATGCGAATGTGAGGTATTTATGAGCGGTATAAACATTTCGGCAATTATCAAGAGAACACAATCTTTTTAGAATTACATTTTATGACAATCAGCACAACAATTGGTTATTTGGAGTTTTTAATCGAATATTGAACAATTCTAAAATGATAATTTATATGGTAATAGAGATAAATTTCAATGTAATCATTCCTTGTTTTTGCTGAGGTCGACTTTTACAAAACACAATAGACTTGGCCCCTATTCATGCAATGTTATGAAAGTTACAGGAGGAGGGAAGGAAAGAGTAGTGTTCATTATTATCTTTTTATTTATTTCTTCAAATGATCCACAAATTTAACAAAATGTTACAATTAGAGTGTACGTCGCAAATCGTTGCAACACACTGGTAAATTAGCACACAAGTGGGGCATTCGCTAAAACTTTATATCACAAGGTATCCGAAGTGTGTACCATAATAAAACGTTTATTACCGTTAAATGGCGAATTTTGTTGCGAAAGTGTATTAGTTTATACGGTGTTCAGATATGCACATTTATTGCATAAATCGCAATAAACACTATTATTGAGCTCAATAAATACGCTCAATAGATAAATCAATGATAAAATCAAATGAATATTGAATAAGCAGCTGAACTGCGTATATTATTATGTCTGAACATAACACTACTATTCAATAAACCGAATATTGACTCACTAAAAGTGCAGATCTGAACATAGTATTATTTTATTTAAAGTATTTTCATTCGCTTTACAACCAAACAAAGATTTCGAAATTTGATTTATAACCAGTATTTTAGTACAGTATATTGTGCTTAAGTGGAGAATTCTTGCATTGAAATCCTACACCTGCGAACAAATAGCCACATATCATTTAAGCTGTTAGAAATATATTTATTGGCATCACTTTGGGATCCTATGGTAACGTTAGCTATGCAGAGAATCAGGTCGTTGACAAGCCTGAGATCTGCACCACGCCAGATTAATGGAAGAAGAGCTTCATAAATTACGAAAGGCGAACATTGGTGGATTGTATGTTTTCTATCAGCAATCAATTATCTGAGATTACGTTACCTTCGTTAGTTACGTCTTCTGAATGGGACACAGTGCAGCCTCTAACTCGAACAGAATAAAACTGTTAAATAGTTAAAACCTGAGTTGAAGTAGATATATGAGTATAATATTCTGTTCGATTCCAGCAGCAGGTGTTGCACAATTAACGAAAATCTTCCGTCGGCACCATCATTAAGTGTTCGACAGGAAGAAAATGATACCCCTAAAGCCAGGTTCAATTAGTACGTGAAGAAGGTACTTCGAGCAATTATCCTACCAACATCGATTTCGTAATTTATACAGTTTTTATAGAAGGTTGGGTGGCATTCATTAATGTTTTAAAGTTTTAATAAATTTAAATAATAAATTTTTTTGTTAAATACTTTTATACCTTAAGTTTAGTTTAGTTACAATGTACGATAATGTTTAAAAAGATTGTACATCGCATACTAGTAACCGTAGTTTAGTAGGTAATGTGTTGTCTTATTAGACATGAGGCCCAGGTCAGACTTCTCCAACAAAATAAAAAATGAAAAAAAATTTTCGGCAGATTTCTAGTAAAAGCTCTGTGAATCGACTTTAAACTGTAGCTCCTGCCACTCATGTATAAAAATAGCACACACAACACGCCTTGCTTCTCTTTCGTTAAATTTTTATAATATTTTTTGCTTTCTTTTTTATTGTGTGCTACTGCTATTGAATTTCCATTTTACTTTATAATTTATTACCTTTCCTTTTCATAGAGTAGAACAAAATACAGTTACCAGCTGTAGTCAGCATTTGCCAATAAATTATTACTCTTGAGATGGTGTTCATCTTGCTAATAAAAAAGATTAAGGAAAATATGAAAACAGCACGATATATAATTAATACGAAATATTAAGTATCAAAAATTATTATTAATTTAATTAATTAATTATTATTATATTGTTACGAAAATGGAAACGTTGTACCAACATTTAACATTAAAACGATAAACAAAAGCTACACAAACAAATACAACGAACTTGTTACAAGTAAACCAACAACATCAGTGTGAAAGAAAAGTTTTCATACTGTATTGGGTGATATTTTGTTTTGTACCGAATAGCTTAATACATCTCAGTTCATTCCCACTACCAAAAATCTGGTCATAATATATTACATACATCCATACATACATAATTGGTCATTACAACCCTTCAGACAGGATTACGACCTAGCTTCTTACACCACTTATAATATGTGCGTTTATTTTTATACATGAGTGGTGCGACCTACAGTCTAAAGTCGACTCCGAACGACAGATTTTTTGAGAAACTCTTCATGGTAATTTTATTTACTTTTAGAGTTTTTGACAAAAATCTGCTGACAGGAAGTGCCCGAAGAAATATTTTTTGATATTTCGTTTAGTTGGAGATGCCTAGCCTGGGGTTTGAACCGAGGCCTCACGTGTTATAAGCCAACACACTACCTACTAGACTATGGTGACTTCAATATTGATATATTACTAGTTTTATGTAAACGCATAAGACGTATCTTTATAAAATGAAAAATAAAAAAATTATTTATCTTATTTTTATTTTTATTTTTATTTATTATTAATCATAGCTCAATAAGATAATAATCTTATAAATGAAAGTGCTATGGGAGTACATCAAAGAAAGAAACTAATAACAAATCATTGATTATATAAGTAATGAAATGTTTGAAATATTGTAGAAATATGAACATGTTAAAAATATAAATATAAAAATATAAATATAAATAAAAAAATAAGGATGCAAAACTGAATATATGTAAGTAAAAAAATTAGGAAAATTACAGGGAACAGTATATACAAACATAAAGAAATATACAAACAAAGAAAAATGTATATATATGTGTATACTGAGATAACAATTAATAATCATTAGAGAGAAAAAATGTACAAAAAGAATCAAAATATGCTAAAATATACATAAAAAGATTGTATAACTCCTTTTTGAACTTAATTGCATTGCCTATGTTCTGAATATAATTAGGTAAAGTATTCCAAAGACTGATGTTGTATATAAAAAACTGGCGTTGTGACAAAAGAATCTTATATCCATGTTGGATAATTTTCATATCGCAGTTGGATCAAGCAAATGGAATCTTACTAAATAAGCATATCGGCTGTTTTAAAGCAGTAATCTTATGGAGGAGAATAAGGCATTTAATATTTAATTGATAATCAAAATTATTAAAATTAAATATATCACACAAAGCAAAACTTACATTCTAAATTTCAAAGGAATAGCTTTATTAAAACTAAATTTTTTAAAAATAAACCTCCGTCCTGTAAAATTCTAATTTTGAGGGTTACGTCTTTTTGGCGAATATGTTTCGATATGTGACGTATGAGTGATATTAAATTACATTATGGTGTTTTCTTTTCTACCAAAAAATGTGCATTTTATTTAAAAAAATACAATTTTGTGTTTGTTTCTTAAAAATGTTTCGCCCTCTAAAAGGGTAGTATGTTTTATTCTAAATAATTCGCACTAGGCAAGGGTGGAGGGCATTGCATTTTATGCCCTGTATAAATCGAGAGTGCTGATAATGCCCTGTAAAGTAGATGACTTTTGTTTATTTATAGGGCTACCAGATGAAATTTAAGAAACGTCGACACTTGAAGTTTAGTACAATACCAATTAGGTCATCGATGTACCGCTAACATTAAAGGCCGTTGTAACCCAGTGACGTTCATAAGAGCTAGTCATAAAATAATGAACATCCTATTTTGGGCAGATTAGTTTGGAGTGTCTGAAAGTATTATAAATCAACAGATAAATTCTGCATTTGTGTATTCAAATATTTCCATTTTTCTTACAACCTATTTACATATCAAAATGGCCATTACAGTCAGGATTACGTCCTATCTTCACACACCACTCAATTTGTGTGTGTTAAATTTATTCATGAGTGGCGGGACAGTTTAAAGTCGACTTCGAACGACAGATTTTTGAGAAATATTTTCATGGCAATTTTATTTACTCCCATAATTTTTATCAGAAATCTGCTGAGAGGCAGTCGCCAAAGAAATATTTTTTTCATATTTCGTTTTGTGGTTTGAACCGTGGGCTTACGTCAAATAAGCTTTTTCTTTCAAATTTTATATCAAACTGGATTACGAGTCACCATCGCTTTAGAAATGCGCCACTATTCGCTGATATTAGCGGCGGTGTTCTTGCCTGTCTTATTCCGTATACTTCGAACATTTTTTAAATGGAGAACTCAAAAATGTACACCCAGTTACCCTTGACTGCTACACAAATTTATCCGTTTACTATTCAATCGGTTACAGCTTGCAGCCTATACAATAGAATCTCTGGTTTCGTTTATTCAGGTTCTTGGAACTCCTTTAAAATCTTTTTATATTTTGTAGAATGGTACTCTTTTTAGTTTGTTTTTTACATTTTTCTAACCTTTAAGATGTTTCATGGAGTCTAAAAAGCTTTTAGGTCAAGACTTTGGGCCTTGCCTCCCAGGTTTCTATTATAAATAGCCGGTTATATATTCTCCGCCTTGAGGTAATGACGATACTCCATCCTACTGGAACGTTATGAGAAGGCATCCGCTTTATTATGTTTTATACCTTTTCTTTGTTCGATACTAAAGTTGTAGCTTTCCAAGCAATCAATACAACGTGTCAATTTTTACAGTTTCATCTATAAAACCCAATTGTCGTTCCTCAACAAAAAATGTTGGTCTACATAATTGGCCATTACAACCCTTCAGTTAGGATTACGGCTACCTACTAGGCTACGGCGACTACTAACAAACACTTCTAATAGCACTACCAGGAGCTGATGTCAACGCTTGTCTATCGCAACTAATGACCTTTTCTGTTTTATCGACTACAGAAACTAAAATGCCGTCTATTCCATAGCTATTACAGTGTTTGAAACACGTTTTATTGTATTCTTTCCACAGATATGACCTTGACTTCGTGAATTACGGCAAGCCCAATTTTTTACTGCTCATCCGGTGATGAAATATATTTTGAAATCGTTGACACTTCTACATTCGTTTACGATGCGGCAACTTCGAGAAACCTTTCGCTGATTTGTTATGGTAACTTTTGCACGCAAGTGTGTATTTATACAGTTTTATTATTATAATACGACCTTTGTAATAGAGATATACCGTAATTTCTTCGCTGTTTATTCTTATTGTTTGTTTTTCTTGTTCTTACACAATGTTGTCAGAACAAACTTTTTTGAACTAAAAAGCAAGATTTTTATGTTTTTGTTATTTTTTTCATTCGAAATATTGTGTATACATACATAGTTTCAAAAACCATTAAAGTTGCGAAATACTCATATGTTCATGTAAATTGACCATATTCCCATTGACCATATTTTCTCGTACAAACCAAATTTTTGTTAAATATTCAAAAAAATTAAAAGTGAGTGATATCGTCAGGCTCATTTAAAGTAATTTATGATAATACGTAATCAAAAGGTCTGTATATATTTAATAGATAACTTTGTGGAATTGAATAGATTCAAGGATATTAAAGCTTGTGAAGACCGGATTTTAAAGAAGAAATTAGTTAAAGTTAATGATTTCTATATATATATATATATATATATATTGGTCTTGAAAGTTAAAAAGTTACGCAGGCGAGTATTTATACTGTCTCAAATAAGTTTCCGAAGCAGACGAATACAATTTTCACACAATTTCAAAAATTGCTTATCAGATTTGAAATTGAAATTGTCTTCGCCTGCTTGGTGTATTGGGACTTATTTGAGCCAGTATATAAATGTATATATGTATTTTTTCCGACTATTTTTTTACCGCAACTTTTTATTGGGTCAATATTCGATTAATTGGCCACAATATTTTAAGTGTTCAGGCATAATAATTTACGCAGTTCAGCTGCTTATTCAATATTCATTTGACAGCTGGTAAACAGAACAGCTGGTTGTTTCAAGATTATTTTTATTTTATTTTCTTGTTTTGTTGCTTTTTTGTTTGTCATTGTTGACATTTAAGTTGTTAAATACCAACAAAAACTGTTCGGTTAATTGTAATATGCTCACTAAACACACTTATGATAGTGCTGCATTTTAGGTTTTACTCAATATTATAACAATGTGCATATTTGTTGCTCAATTATTATTATATGAAATATTGAGCTCAATAATTTATTACGATTTACGTAATTAAAGTGGATATTTGAAATTCATATAAGGTTATGTTCTCAACGCATGCAATGCAAATCGTTGGAATAACGAAATCTAAGCTGTAGTAAAATAGGATGGTTTTTTTTTAGTGAACTTAATTGATATGACAGCCACATCACAAATTCCCTAAACATTAATGTTCATTTAGAACCTTCAATGAGGACTACGACTTTGCTTCTCACAACCCACTTACGTTGTCTGTGTTAATTTTATACATGAGTGGCGGGACCTACAGTTTAAAGTCGACTTCGAACGACAGATTTTTGAGAAACTTTTATTTACTCTCAGAGTTTTTGCCGGAAATCTGCTGAAGGAAGAAATATTTTTCACATTTCGTTTTGTTGACGCGGTGTTTGAACCGTGGCCTTACGTCTAATAAGCCAACACACTACGTTTTTATAAATTACTGCATACATATTTTTCACTTATACTTTTGTACATTTTATTCCTCGATTTCAATTAAAATATTTTATTTTGGATTTTAGCCCCACTGCTGTTTAGTTTTTTTTGCAAGGAACACAAAATTCAAAATATATTTTTATACTCCACTTTTAACAAAATGATTTAATAACAATGTGATTTCAATGTTGAGAGCCTATTTTATTTAAGTTCATAAAAAAAAATTAAATAATTAAATATGCTAACATACACGATGTTATTAATTAAATATCTGCAGTTTAAATTGATGGATGACATGATGTATAACTTTTATATGTAATTGGATGGAATTTATGCCATACAATTTTATCAAGCTCATAAATATTTGATATAAAATTTAAAAAGATTCATTATAATAACACCGTGCGACAAAAAACAAAAAATTTAATACAACCAAGTAACTACTTAATCTAACTTGCGCATTTAGTTGAGTAGAACTCAAAAATATCCTTTTTATAGTTCCCGTACCCTCTTGTTGTTTTAATTGAAAAAAGCAGTTATTTTCTGTACTTTTCACACAAATTTATTGATTATTTAAATATTTTAAAACCTATTTTGAACATGTATGTATTTATGTATGTATACCTTTAGAACGGTACACATAAACATATTGTTACGAAAATGGAAACGGTGTAATATCGTTTAACATTAAAATGAGCCGTTTACATTTTCGTAACAATACTTTAACTATACAGCTATTTATATAAATGGCGGTTCCCATAAATTAATTTAAAGTGGAATCAACAATCAAAGATTACTTATACCGAGATTTTTAATGTTTTTGTTTCGGTTGAACCCCTTTTTGAAAGTTAAGATAAAATTTTTCTAATAAAAAATTTTCAGTTAACACACTTTTTATACTCAAAAATAAAATGAGAACATAAGGTATATTCTATACCACAAGTAACATGAATATGTTCACTAATTTTGATACGAAAGTGGTTAAATAAGAATAATATGTAAATCAAGGTCGATATCACAGAATATATTTTTATCACTATGGTACCATATTTTTAATTTAAATAATATTCTACAAAACATCGCAACAATCTAAAAATCTCATTTTTTGTTTACTTTGTTTTTCTATCCTTTTTGCGTGTTATGAACAACACAAAGTTTATCTTCATGGGCAACAATGAATATTAAAAAATTTGACTTTGAAAGTCTTTGCCATGGTAATTCGCGTCAATGTCATTCAAGTTATTGGACAAAGATGCTCACAAAATACAAAATAAATTGACAAAAAAATTTTCGGGGCTAATACCCGCTCACATAAAACTGAAGATGAATTATAATGACATTTTGGATGAAACATTTATCATGCATCATAAGCATGATTACGTACTATACAATCCTGCCTTATATGACTGTACTTGATAATAGCTTATTCGACATCAGACCTCGATGCAGAGTTCAACTCAAATATCTCAGCAGATTTCTGGCAAAAACTATTGTTCGGAATCGACATTAAACTGTAGGGCATACCACTCATGTATAAAATTAACACAACACAACATGAGTGGTGTGAGAAGCTAGCTCATAATCCTGACTGAAGGATTGTAATGACTAATTATGTATGTTTTATTACCGTTAGTACTCTTAAATCCAGCCATTCATTTGCTCATGTTCAGATTTTCCTTGGCTCATGTCTATGACTAGACTTCATTATATGTTCTTTTTCTATTTACAAGTTACATACATATATACATCATCTTATAATATTGTTACGCTTATACCTTTTTAAATACTTTTAAAATATGAGATCGTTGATTGCAAACAAAATAAAAATAAATTTGTGTTTAGTTTCAATTAAATTCTTTATTGTTCTTTATTATTTCTGAGTGCCACTGTTTACAACTTGATGAATACAATAATAATTTGATTAGTTCTTACTTCTTCTTTACACTTCTGTTCGCGTAAGCACCAGCAATTGCTCGGCAGATCTTTACAACGGCGATCTTCAAACCACGACTGCCCTCTTCACACAAGACCGACCGAATTCTTACTACTGGTTGCCTGCTTTATCTTGCCTTTTTATATCCCACGTAAACAGTCTGATGAAGGTTCTTGAATTCGAACGTTCGTGGTTTCGCTTTCTTTAGAACTCTACCGCGACTTCATTGTTGTTCGTGTATTTTGTTCTCGTTGCTTGTTGCTGCCTTCTAGCTTACTTGCCTATCCCCGTTTCTTTCATACCGATGCTTTTGGTTTACTTGTAACAAGTTCATTGTATTCGTTTGTGTAGTTTTTGCTCATTTTAATGTTAAACGATGATACACCGTTTCCATTTTCGTAACAATATAGTTTCTGTTTAATTCTTAGATCCAAGTAAAGCACGTAGTTTGTGAAACAGTCACTATTAGCCTCTATTCATTAAAGGAAAAATTATATCCGTTTTCTCTAACGTCTAGATAAACGAGTTCTTGAATGTCTACTGATTTCTAATAGCAACAGTCGGAATGTAAAGATAACTTTTCATAGAAACATCTTGTTTTTTAAACTTTCTGCTGTAAGAAAACTAAAAAATTTGTCTACAAAAACCATCATTATTATGAATTTGCGTCACGTTTTTCATAGAAATTACAATTTCTGGCACCATAAACTAGTAAACAAAGCTAGAACATCGAAGCCATTCTTTGTCTTCGTCGTAGCTTGGTTTTTTTTCAAATTAAACTGTCCATTATTGTACATACTTTGTTCGGAGTAGTTCGTAATTAACGTATTGTGTTTTCCATATCACCATATGAAATCTTAATAGAATAGTTTTTCGTTTCGTTAAACAACACTGTGATATTAATTTGTTTGCGTTATTGTTGTTATTGTTGTCTTCAAAACTCGTTGCACTGATACCAAATTGTTGAACCTATAAACAACGATATACAGAGATCTGTACAACATCTGTAACAACATTTGGAAAAGTACTCGAACACATAGTAATCACTTTACATCGTCAATGTAGGCAGAAGTTCTACGGCATATTTTCTAAATGCATGTTTGAAGAGTCGCCATGTTTCACTTTCAGAAATTGGCTGTAATACCTTGGATTGTACAAAAAAGTTCGCAAGGTACCAAAACAAACTCTTGTATATAGAATCCACAACTTTTTGACAACTTTGTACTTCCCAATATGTAAATGGCAAAAGAGTTCATATAGCTCGCGTTCAATTTAGAACTTTGTTTTTGAGAATTTAAATATTTATTCCAAGGTAAGGTAAGATAATGAAGTATGGCCTGTTTTTCATTCCTCGTTTCCAAGTTTATGTAAACAAATGCCTTTCTGTGCTTACAAAAGCAATCGAAAGTACCATAAGGAGGATAAAAACATATTTTGGCCGGATTTGACGTCGTCGCATTATGCTAGAATCACGCAGTTTACTTCGAATGAAATTTGTACCTAAAGAGCAAAACCCCACCAAATGTCCAACATACTATACTTACATAATTGATCATTTCAACTCTGCAGTCAGGATTACGACCTAGTTTCTAGCATCACTTACATCGACTCTGAACTTTTGAGAAAGTTATCATGGCAATTTTATTTAGTCTCAGAGTTTTTGTCAGAAATCTGTTGAGAAAGTATATATATCGTTTTGTTCGAGATGTCTGACTTGGGGTTTGTACCGTGGCCTAATATCTAATGAGTTAACTTACTACCTGCTAGACTACGACGACTTCAGCAACTAAGGCCAATTTAATTTTTAGGGCGAATTTTAATAGAAATGTTTACAGAAAGAGATACAAAATATCTTGACTGACTTTTAATTAAATTTTAAAAAGGGCATAGGAAAATGGACTCAATTAGGATACAAGAGTCCATGCATAAGATGTCTCAAAATTTATGGAAGGGCAAACTCTGTGGCATAAGCTGTAGGTTATCACTTTTAACACATATTTATTTCAAGTTCTTAGCGTCAGAATAAACAATTTTATTGCTACTAATGTGTCAGTCCATATTCCATTCCGCACACATTACAGTAGAGAGTAAAAAAATATTTTGTTGGCTGTTATTACAGTTGTTCCACCAAAGCCACAAAATGTAAATGTTTTGTTACTGAGAATACATAAGAAAATGATACTCATTATCAATAAAACATGTTTTCCCCAATGGAATAATTTGTTCATGTTTTTAGTCTTTTATGTGGTAACGAACAGAATAATTTTTTCCCCTGAACAAATTTATGTTAATCACCCACGAATTTGTCATGAATACAGATTCCATGTTTGCAGATAGCACAACATGAAAACGCCTAAAAAATGTACAGAAAATCTCTTTTATCTTCTTATTTATTTTCATTCTCGCATTTTTTTAAATTGTTCATATTCAAACCTTAAATATTTGAGCGGACAACAGACGCTCTTTAAACTTTCTGTCAATTCTAGAAATATGTATTGATTTTGTAATCAAACAGTTTCAAACGGTTTAAAGGAAAGAAATTGTGTTTATGCTAACTGGTATGTCATCCAAAACATACATACATACATAATTGGCCTTTACAACCATAGCTGCCAGATTTGACGATTTATAGTCATTTTGACGATTTTATGCTTCAAAAATAACATATTGACGATATGACGATTTATACCCTTATTTTGACGATTTTTAGAAATTACAAATTTACATAATTTTCTTGACTTTAGTACATTAAAAGCCTCTTTAAGCTTTATATTTGCTTTGCAGTTGTTAGTTTTGCAAATTTAGGTTAGAAATAACGAGGAGTAAAGTATTATATTTTTAAATTATTTACGAACACCTATGATGATACTACATAAAATGCTAAATAAACTATACAAAAGCGCCAATTAGTAAAGAAACTTAAAAATGAAATTATCAGATATTTAAAGAAAAATGGTAAGTTCTGAAAATATCTGCAAATACCCTAACATTATCCAGAAAACAATAGCAATACCAAGAATTTTGAAATAAGAAATAAGTGAATTATTTCTTGCACCGTCTTAAGAAGCCAAGACACTGTACGACGTGTCGGTTCTAGCGAACATCACACTGAATTTTCATGCCCAGAACGTCAAGAGCTTCTGATCCCATAATATTTACATCGCCCGTAGATATAGATGATGAAATATTACTGCTGAAATATTATACACTGGTATAGATTGTTTAAAGATTAAACAATTTTTTTCTGAAAATATCAAAAAATGCTAATTAAGAGAGAGTATTAAGCGAAATTAATTTAAATTAAACTAAATTCTTTAAAACTTAACCTAAATTTCTGAGAAGCAATATTGTATAAAAATGTTATTTAAAACTCGGCAATTGTAATTGCTTCGACTTTCATATTGTACCTGATTTGATTAAATTGTTTAATTCTAATACATATATTTAAACTACTTATATGACTACTATATACTTTTAACATACAAATACTATATGTTATATAAAACACTCATTTATTAAGTTTATTTTTAAATTAAAGCGTTAAAAAGACTTTGTTAAATGTGTTATTATGATTTATTTTTGAATTAAAGTGTGTAAATTAAATTAACTTTATAAATTTTACTACAATAAATTTTTTATTTTTAAAAAGCTTTCAATTTATTTACTTAATTTTTCTGACGATTTTTTTACGATTTCAATGAACGTCTTTGACGAATTTGACGATTTTTTTTAATATTTGACGGTTTGATGCTTTATTTATCTGGCAGCTATGATTACAACCCTTCAGTGGGGATTACGGCCTAGCTTCTCACACCACTCATGTTGTGAGTGTAAATTTTATACATGAGTGGCGTGACCTACAGTTTCAAGTCGCCTCCGACCGACCAATTTTAGAGAAACATTTCGTGGCACTTTTTGTTTCCTTTCAAAGTTTTCACCAGAAATTTGCTGAGAAGAAGTCGCCGAAGAAATATTTTTTCATATTTTGTTTTGATGGAGATGTCGGCCATGGGGTTTGAATCGTAGGCTCACGTCTAGGAAGCCAGCACAATACCTACTAGACCATTTATTTATTTACATTTAATATATGTACATATAGGACAAAAACAGCTGATTCGTAACGTAACAAAACGTAAAAGCCCCCTTTAGTCAAACGTCGATGGAACGTAATGTAACATACATACGTTCGTTTTTCTTCGGCGACTTCCTTCTGGTGAAAACTCTGAGAGTAAACAAAATTGCCACGATAAAGTTACTCAAAAATCTATCGCTCGGAGTCGACTTTAAACAATAAGTCCCGCCACTCATGTAAAGAATTAACACACACAAAATAAGTGGTGTGAAAAGTTAGGTTATAATTTTAAATGAAAAGTTATAATAACCAATTATGTATGTATGTATGTATCTTTTACGAAAGCACCATTTGATGCCAAAAAGTACTTTTTCAGTTATAGTTCCGTACCATTTCAAAATTTCAGATTTGCAACACTGCTTGCAAACTTCTCTAAATAAGCAACACCCGCATCGGCAACACGTTGCAATCTGAAATTCGGAAGGCAGAGCGTTTAGTATTGAAGTCATTTGAAATTTGAAAGAAATTGCAATAATAAAACATTTGAATGTAAATGATGTCGCCGTAGTCTAGTAGGTTGTGTGTTGGCTTATTAGACGTAAAGCCCGGGTTCGTATCCCATGTCAGGCATCAAAACGAAATATGAAAAAAAGATTTCTTCGGCGATTTTTTTTTTAATTCATACAGAAAATTACAATTACAAAATTTTATTGCCTTTATGAAACATCATTTATTGTTCATAAAATTCTAAAATACAGCAGAATACAAAATAAGAAATTCTTATACAAACAGCATTGTTGCGTTTTTACCTTTTTAAAAACGTTTAAAATATGAGTTCGAAGATTGCAAAAAAAAAAATAAATTTGTGCTTAGTTTTAAATGAATCCTTTATTGTTCGCACAATTCTGTGTGTCACTATTCACAACTTGCTTTGTGCATTTTGTTTACGTTTGACCTTGCAGTGTAGTTGTTGCCTGTTTGTTTATCCCTCTTTTTTATACTAATGTTGTTGCTATATTTTTATTTATTCGTTGATCATGTAAACAAGTCCATAGTTTTTGTTTCTGTAGCTTTTGTTTATCATTTTAATGTTAAACGATGTAACACCATTTCCATTTTCGTAACAGTTACTTTGAATACATGGAGGCAGTTCCTAATTGCATTAATTTCATTACACTTTCAATTTGTAAATCAGTGCTTTTAATGAATAAATCTCGATGTGCCCTAACAGCAGAAAATTTACGCCTTTTCATGCATACAAGTGAGAAATCCTAGGAATTGATAAAATTATACCAAACAATGTAAATCTGTGATGTCTGCGGTGTATAATTTCAAAAGATGGATGTATATTTAATTCCATGATATGGCTTTGCATGTGCCTGTTTTTTAATATTTTAAATTTATTTAAGCGATACCGTTATGACTGAAAAATATAAAATGTTATAACAACAATACAAAAAACTAGAGAACATGCAACTCACTCTATTATTGTAATTTTCGCCGTAATGGTACGTTGCATAGTGTGTTGACTTTTTATACGCGAGGCCCTGGTACAATCTCCAGTTCAAACATCATGAACAAAATGCAACAAAACAAAACAAAAAAATATTTCTTCGAATACTTCCTCTCAGCAATCTTCTGGAAAAACCTTGAAAAGTGAATACAATTTCCATGAAAAGTTTCTACAATCCTTTCGTTCGATGTCGACTTTAAACTGTTTGTCTCACCACTAATGAATAAAGTTAACGCACACAACAAGAGTTTCTATTTATCTGTTTTGTTTATGTTATTATACGGTGTTTAGATATGCACCTTTATTGTGTAAATCACAATAAACGCCATTATTAAGCTGAATATTTCATATAAAATTCCAATTTATTATTGCGCAATAAATACGCAAATTGTTATAATATTGAGTAAAACTTAAAATGCAGCACTATCATAAGTATGTTCAGTGCGCACATTACAATTATCCAAACACTTTCTATTGATGTTTAACACCTCAAATATCAACAACGACAAACAAAACAAACCAAAAAAACAGCGAACAAAACAAAAACAATGTTGTTGAAACAACCAGCTGTTTTGTTTACCAGCCGTCAAATGAATATTGAATAAGCAGCTGAACTGCGTATATTATTATGCCTGAACACTTAAAATATTGTACTCAATTAACCGAATATTGACTCAATAAAGTGCATATCTAAAATGTTTCGTTTAATTTCAGTTCACTGGTATTATTGCTATATTTTTTAAGACTATGTCTTATTAAATATTTTTACAACGTCTGTTTTTAAATAAAATTTAACACAGGTTTTTGGTCACTTTTTTATAGCCAATAATAATATTATTTAATCGTTTTTATTAAACTTAAATTGCCGAGGCTGTGGGCTCGATTCCCACCAGAAAGTCGGGGTGTTTTGTGATTGTCCGATTTTTTGTATGACATTATATAATGATTACACACAATATAAAAAAGAAAGTGAGAATTATTACAAAATCAGTCTCGAGAAAAATGATATATACACTGGTTAAAAAAATATATATATTGTCGCACACTACCCCTCCTTCCTTGCTCCCATTACTATCATTCCTGTATTTCAAACATAATGCACAGCATAAATGGGAGTCATCTCCTGAGCGATGGTCCCAAAAAAAATTAAAAATACGTCCGCACTCAACGACTGTCCGATAACTGATATGAAATCATTGGAATTCTTTGAAATCAATTACAATTTCGGTTTAAGCCGTCTGTATTTCTAGATAAGGTTTACTGTAAGTCTTCTTCTTCCATGTAATTTATAAGACGAATTTTAAAATAATCATTTGCTTTCCTAGATTATAAGATAAAATATTATAACATACAGTAAGACCTCGCTTAACGCTGCTCCGCTTAACGCTGTTTCAGTATTACGCAGTAGTATTGGGATTCCTCTAAATCGCACACTGTATTGATACTTGTTGTGTGTGTGTGCAAATGAAGCGACCACACACGCAGACATAACTGGTCATTACAACCCTTCAGCCAGGATTATGGACCTAGATTCTTACACCACTTATGTATGTTAATTTTATACATTAGTGGCGGGACCTACAGTTTAAAGACACTTTTCATGGCAATTTTTATTTACTCTCAGAGTTTTTAGCAGAGGAGAGAGGAACTCGCCGAAGAAATATATTTCATATTTTCGTTTTAATGTCTGACCTAAGGTTTGAACCGTGGCTTTACGTCGAATAAGCCAACACACTACCTACTAGATTACGGCGGCCATGCACCAACCAAAAGCCGTGCACTATATAGCGACTATGTATACTATGTATCTTTTTCAACGCTCTTTTGTTAGTCTGTCCAGAATAATGATTCCAACTGTATTTTCCGGAGTCGCAATCACAGTACGAAAGCATCTTTCCGGCGTCACAGTTAATTTTTTAGTTGCCTCATTTAACGCTGTTTCGTTTAGCGCTGGGACTTATTGGAACGTATCCCTCGCGTTCGTGTTAGTGTATAAGGTAAAATTAGAATAATCTTACACCTAGTGTCTAATTATACTTGTCAGCCACTGTATAGGTTCATAATTTTCATAAAGACTCAAATATTTTCATTTTTATTGTATACCAAATTTTAGAGCTGTTCTTAAAGAAATACATAAATTATGATTTTTTTTTTGAACAGAATTGGCCATTGTGCAAAGTATGTAACGGTCGTAAGGTGATTTGTGATGTTTCTTTTATTCATCATAATTTCCACCACTATGCAGAAGCCTCTCATGGACATGAATCATGGATTTTTTTCTCTATAAGATGGCGCAGATGACCATCACCTTGCAATGGAAAAACATTACACACGTAAACACTTCACTAAAATAAGATTACAGTGAAACTTATACCTGATACTGTAAATTAACCGCTAATTTCTTCACCTCTGTTTCACTTTTTAATAATGATTTTTTTGTCTTTTTAATTTCCCTAGGGAATGTACATGTATTCGCTTGTATAATTCATATATCGTTTTCGGCCAAAGCTAAAATGTGTAAGTTTATCACTGTGAAATCTGAATGCATCAAGTTGCTCTGTGTATGTATATAGTTTCTTCCTATTTAAGTGTGTATGTATGTTGAAAGAGCGGAGTAAATGTTCATGTATGTTCGTTTAGAAGTTTATTGTATATGTTGACTTAAGGATAATATTACGAAAATGTAAAAAAAATTGAATTTCATTTCAAGAAAAGAGAAGAAGAAAAGCAACTCCTGGCGTTTATGTTATATTTTGTATACATTACATGAAAGAAATTACATAAAATAGATGAAAAAGAGGAAGCACACAGTAATAAAGTGAAGTAAAATGTGTAGAACATGAATTATGCGATGCAACGCTGCATTGAATTAAAAAATTGTTGCAAAAATAAAACAAATTTGGCAAAAAGAAATATATTTCAATACATTTTTCTTCCAACGAAATAACATTTCTTCTTTAAATTTAATTTTAAATCTTTTATCTCCATTTAATATCATTAAGGGCCATTATTACAACTTGCCGTTAACTAAAGGGAGGATTTTAACGGGCAGATAAATTGTTTTTCATTATTATAAATGAACAAAATTGTAGAAGTGAGCGTTAAGCTAAAGGGAAGATCATCCTACTGATAACTTTTAAAGTTCACTTTATCTTTGTGCTTACCATATTAAATATTATTTTCAATACGGCAACTTCAAATAGATAAAAGTGAACGTTAAGCTAAAGGCAAGATCATCCTACCTTTAAGTTTTAAAGTTAAGTTTATGTTTGAAATTGCAATATTAAATATTATTTTCAATATATCAACTTTAAATATAAACAAAATGAGGAAACACAACAAGAAAAGAAGAGGCCCTTCGTTGCCACTGCATTTAAATATAACTTGTTTAATTTGAGCAGTGTTATCGACATTGCCACTGCCATATTTTTTAAAAACTTAACTTTATTTTATATGTAAGTTGTAATAACGAAAATAAGTTAAAGGTAATTTAACAGTTCTCTTTAGCTAATGGTACCTTTAACTAAACCCAAGTTTAACATCATGTTGTAATAATGGCCTTAAGTCTTGTTAACTAAGAAAGATTTAAATAAATCATTTATTTTATACCAGCAACTATAAAAAATTATCTTACTTCACTTCAAATACAAAATTTTAATGAAAACTGTTTAGCAGTTTTGAAGTTATTGCTGCTCAAGGTTATGGTTTGTATGCAACATAGAAATTTCAAGGAATATCATGGAATTTTTAAGTTTGGTTATGATTGAAAAATTAAGTTTTCTTTCTAACAATTGCTTAAAATTGCAACGTCGGCAGCGTTTCCAGTCTTTTTTTAACTGCGTTATTTGAAAAAAATTTCTTAACTAAAAAAGCTTTTTTATGGAAAAAATTTACCAAAATATTAAAAGAAACAATCGTAGTTTGATGCTTTCTGTACTTCCTCTGTTGGTATTTCTTTGCTATTACGACATACATCCAGCCACAAAAAAGTCTACATACAACGTTGTATGTAATTTTTTGTATATTTCTAATCATTTCTAGGTTATATATTTTTTATATTCGTTTTTGTTTTCAAACAACGCTATAACAGTTTTACTTACTTATTTACGATATGAAGAAGACTCTAACGACACCGCTTCACCTACAGTCTGACGGAATAGTAGTACGGTTTACCGAACTTCGAACCCTGAAGGAATACTTGCGGAAAGTAGTGATCGAGCAGCAGAAGGACTGAGACGAACACATTCCGAGTTTTCTAATGGCACACTGATCTGCGATCCATCATTCAACATCTAAATCACCCGCAAAAGTTATTTTTGGGATTGAGATAAATCTGCCCAGTGACTTAGAGTTTGGTATTAAGCCCGGCACAGAGAGGGATGCCACATACACTGGAAAGGAAGAAAGCCTAAAGGAACTTCATGAACTTGTGCTTACCCGTATCAAAATGGACAGTGATAGAATGAAAGTCAGGTATGATCGTGCAGCAAACACGGAGAGCTTAAAGGAGGGACAACTGGTTCTACTATACAACCCAAAGCGGAAGAAGGCATTATCCCCCAAACTACAAACCAGTGGGAATGGACCGTATAAAATAATTAAACGGTTAAACGATGTCGTGCACAGGATGCAGAAAGCTGGCAGCCCCCGGACAAACAGGCTTAAGTGGGCGGCAGTGTTACGAAAATGGAAACGGTGTAGTATCATTTCATATTAAACCAATAAACAAAAGCCACACAAACACATACACCGAATTTGCTACAAGTAAACCCACAAAGACCATGTGTATGAAAGAAAAGGAGATAGGCAAGTAAACAAGAACGCAACAACAAACAACGTTTCCTAGATTGAGCAGATGAAAGAGTGGTGTGGTATTCATTTTGACGTTTTTGTTTCTCTAAAACTCTTCACATAAAATTGTACGTGTAACTTGGCCATACTGCTGCCCATCTCTGAAACTTCTTGAAATAGGCAGAATTGTTTAAACTTCACATAAAATGGAATTTATAAATTAAAATAAATTTGACTTGATTTTAGCGGCCAATACAAAACATCTCGTTGGTACAGATATAAGTGGGCATATATATTAGTAGCTTAGGCATTGAACACTTTGTTCAGTTTATTAGGCACATGATGTATAGGGTGGGCCATATATCGGTTTAAATTTGAACCATCGGTTATTACGAATCTGACAATACTTATGTCATTCTATTCTGTCACAAAAATTCAATATATTATCTCGGATGAAACTCATTTTCATCTTGGTGGGTACGTTAGTAAGCATAATTTCAATATTTGGAGCTCAGAAAACCCACACGAGCCAATGCACCCATGACGAGTAACTGTTTGACGCGGCTTGTTTAGTGGAGACCTCATTGGTCCATACTTCTTTGAAAATTAGGACAGCGCAACCACTACGGTCAATGGAGACAGCATACGGACCATAATAACCGATTAATTTGTACCCGCTCCTCATGGTGTTGATGTGAAAGATGTTTGGTTTCAGCAGGATGTTGCAACTTGCCACAAATCTCATGCCACAATCGATTTATTGCGTCAAATGTTTGTCGTCCTTTTAATTAGCCGAAATGGTGATGTCAATTGGCCGCCAAGAAGCTGCGATTTGACACTGTTGGACTATTTTGTGTGAGGTGCTGTTAAAGAAAAGTGTTATGCCGACAAACCAGAGACAATTGAGCATTTGAAGCCCAACATTCGTGATACCATGGCCGAGATACTCAGATAGGTACTGTGAGTCCAGCAGCTGCAGCCATATGAATGAAACAATATTCCATATACTATGTATCTATGTATGTATATATAATGAGTTTTTTTGAAAACTCATAGCTTTCTTAACATATAGGTTTAAACGCATATAACAGTAAATATTTTGAAAATATAGCTTCTTTGCCATACTGTACGAGTTGTGGTTTAAAGTAAAATTTTTTCAGTTATTGTACTTTCATTTTGATGGAAATATTGTTGGATAGACATAAATTCTTTAAAAAAAATTATGGGAAATTATATTACAAAATATATTGGATTGTTTGTTTTTTCATAATGGACCATTGGGTAGTATGATGTACACTTAATTCTCCCATTTTTTGTTGTATCATTAAATGAATATTTTTATGTTTTTCTATCTTTGCGTGATTGTGATCTGTCCTCCTGTTTCGCTGTTTACCTACAAATAGTTGCTGATGATTTTTCGTGTTTTTTATATTTTTTATATGGTTTCTCCTAATGTAACATATTGTTACATTTTTACCTTTTTAAAACGTTTAAAATATGCGTTCGTGGATTGCTAACAAAATAAAA
Source organism: Sarcophaga carnaria (assembly GCA_958299815.1). Taxonomy (NCBI): domain Eukaryota; kingdom Metazoa; phylum Arthropoda; class Insecta; order Diptera; family Sarcophagidae; genus Sarcophaga; species Sarcophaga carnaria. The sequence continues at coordinate 67,312,748 of OY283149.1, read as the reverse complement.
ATAAATTTGTGTTTAGTTTTAATTAAATTTCACAACTTGACGAATACAACAATAATTGCTTGTTCGCTATTCTTCTTTGCTTACAACGCAGATCTTTAACAATATTTTATAATTAATTCTTGTCAAATTACACTATGCGACGAAATACAAAAAACTAAATACACCCGAGTAACTACTTGACCTAAGTTGTTCAGTTAGTTGAGTAGAACTCGAAAATACTTTTTTATATTTCTGGAACCCTCCAAACTTCTTTTATTTGACAAAAACGGTTGATCTTTTCACACAAAATTATTGATTACCCAAATATGTTTGAACCTATTTTAAAAATCCTATATTTTTTGAAAGAGGAGAGATTAGCGTTTCAAACGGTATACACAAACATTTTGTTCAAACTTATATGTTATGAGATTTGATGGGATAAACTTGGAAAATATTATTTTTTTCTTATTTTTCCAAGTTTGGCCATTCCCAATTGGAAAATTTTATTAAAAACTATAAAATAAGTGGTGATATTTTTAAAGTGCATTCTCTTGTGAAGAGATTGAGACTTCACTAATAAAATTGGACAAAAATTACTGTAGTTATTATTTAAAGAGTATAACAGCTTAGTCATACTTTTTATATATGCTGTCTCATCAAATTAGCTTTCATTTCAAAAAATTTTTTTAATAAAACAAGTTTGGAGGGTTCGAGAAAACTAAAAAAGGATTTTTTAGTTCTACTCAACCTAGTGAATAACTTAGACTGTATAGTAACTTGGGTGTATTTTGACTGTCACACCGTGTTATTAGTATTTGTTTTAATTTGAGTAGTGTTTGGTTAGTCCGTTAGTATGAGGGTTGTGAATTCTATTACCACATAGATTTTTTTATTTTATAAATTCAATTTTGTTGTTTAAAAACCCACTATTTTTTTTAGAAATTCTCTTTCTATTGTAATTGTTTGAGTCTTTGATTAAATTTCCTACAGGGTGTGCGTTTGTAAAAAAGTTACAAAAAGAAACATACAAAAACACAATAAAATTCTTTACTAAAGTACCGCTAATCATCGTACTTATTTAAAATCTATATAAAAAAAATGTAAATTTGGTCACCGAATTCTTTGTGCTGGTAAATTGCAGACAAATATTATTTTGTAAGTTTAAAATAAATTCTATTCTTTTTGCGACCGTCAGTGGTAAAACAAGTGTTTTTCTTTAACATAGAAAAAGTGTGTTAAAATAAAATATTTCACATTGGTGAAATATTAGAGCACAATTTCTTGATAAGTTTTTCGCTTTGTGCCAGGAAAAAGCTCTTGGCTCATACACGGTCCTTCGAACCGGATAGCTGCCCAATAATTTTCATCGGAAAATTATAGTATAAATATATATGGCTGGAGATAAAGAAGAGGAGGAGCAGCAAACTCCATCTGCCTGTGCCTATAGGGGCTCAATTCGCACCCGGTCACTGCAACGTGACCAATTCATCACTCAAATTTGTTCAATGAAAACGAATATAAATCAGTTACTTCAATTATCCATGTACCAGCTAGAGGTAAAATTGTCGCTATTGGAGCGTCAACTTAAATCATTTGAAACAATTCAATTGGAATTGGAATCACTCGATGAGTCGGAAATCCTACAAAATCCTAGATGCACTTTTGAAGAAGCCTATTATGAAATAAAATCTGTCATACTGGAACGATTAGCCTCACTTCGTGGACCACCAAACGAGTCTCCACTTTCAAGTACACGGGTATCACATCAAACTTCGATTTCTCAACGACCTCAGTTACCAACGCTACAACTATCAAAATTTAATGGCAATTATAAAGACTGGATGGAATTTTACAATGTATTTTGCCTCTTAGTTCATGAAAATCAAGAATTGTCTCCAGTTTCCAAATTTCAGTACTTGAAATCATGTCTGACTGATAGCGCCGCTCGTCTTATTCAGTCCCTGGAAGTCACCGCTCAGAACTATGACGTCGCATTCGATTTATTAAAAACTAGATACAACAATAAAAATTATTTGTTCCAGTCACACTTGCTGCAAATCTTCAATATTCAAAAATTGTATGAACCAAATGTACCGTCACTTCGTTTATTTATAGACACCATTAACGCTAGCTTACGCGCATTAGAATCGATCGCTAGTAAACAGCAAATATCAGATGGTATCATAATGCATTTAATTGTTTCTAAACTTGATCCTAACTTGCAGGCAAAATGGGAGGTTAATCTAGCTGCCTTTGGAAGTGGAACCGCTACATCGTTGCAATTACCCAGCTGGGACGATTTAGCAAAATTTTTGGAAAGACGTTGTAAGTCATTAGAAATTCATGAAACTAATCACTCTTTTTCATCCAGGGAACAGTCATTAACCCATTCGCAACAAAATCGATATAACCGTACATCATCATTTAACCATCATACTACAGCCTATGTTTCTTTAAATCAAGCCACGAAATGCATAATATGTGACTCCGCTCCAAATCATAGCGTATTTCGCTGTACAAAGTTTATTGACATGAGCGTGACAGATCGATTTAGAGCCGCTAAACGACTTAAATTATGTCTAAATTGTCTCGGAACAAGCCACATTGCTAAATCGTGCCCACCTCTCAACAAATGTCAAAAATGTAATGCAACACACCACACCCTGCTACACAAGGATCCAGCTAGTACATCAGCTTCTAACACCGATAAATTAACCAGTGCCCAATCTAATAATACAACCGTAGAAGAGACCAACTTAACCCCCACCGCCTGTCTTCATGCTTTCAAGGACAAAGATTTTGCAATCCTGGCAACTGCAATGATTGAATTATACAGCCCCAATGGTGTCTCTATCATAGGACGAGCTCTACTTGATTCGTGTTCGCAATCAAATTTTATTACAGAACGAATGGCTCAACATCTACGTCTACCTCGAAAGAAAATTAATATGAGTATAAGTGGAATTGGAGGCTCCAAATCAGTTAGTGCAAACTATTCATGCATTCTCAAAGCTAAATCGTTAACCAGTGAATTTACATCAACATTTAATGCCGTCATTATCCCGTCAATCTCATCGAATCATCCACACCAGCATTTAAACACAAACTCTTGGAATATACCACAGAATATAAAGTTAGTTAGATAAAACCTTTAACGTTCCGGGTCCAGTTGATTTGCTCATCGGCGTGGAAATCTTCTGGGATCTTCTTATGGTGGGAAAAATTAAGATGGCAAATCAAATATATCTTATGAAAACAAAATTAGGTTGGATAGTATCAGGCTTAGTCAGCACACCAAACAGCAAATCAAATACAATACCAACTGAAAATTCGATACATGAAAATTCTGAACCCCAACAAATTGTTAGTATGACGACTACGAAAAAGGATGACTGTGATGTAACGACAGTATCACCAATGCAACCAAGTGTGAAATATAACCAATCCACTGCACTATCCAATAAACCGACACTTGATAAACTTTTGGAGTCATTCTGGAGAGTTGAAGACTGTGAACCAAAACAAAATGAAATAATGTCGGCAGAAGAATATCTTGCGAAAAATTCTTTTTGGAGACTGTCAAAAGATGTCCAATTACAAATAAATTTATTGTTCGCCTCCCATTTAAGGTGCTTCCTCCAGACTTAGGCGAATCACGTTCAACTGCTCTTCGAAGGTTTACATATTTGGAATCAAAATTTGCCCGTGACAAAGGTATTCAATAGGAATACATAGAATTTATGGAGGAATACATTTCCCTAAATCATATGGCTCCAACAAAAATTGATAATGCACGATACTTCATTCCGCACCACTGTGTAATTAAATCCGATAGCACTACAACTCGACTGCGGGTTGTATTTGATGCCTCTTGTGTTACGACTAATGGAAAATCATTAAATGATATGTTGAAAGTTGGCCCACATCTTCAGGAAGACATCTTTACAATTCTTTGTCGCTTTCGATATCATAAGTATGCTGTGTCTGCAGATATTGCAAAAATGTACAGACAAGTGCTGGTGAATGAGGCTGACAGTTACTGGCAGTGTATTCTTTGGAGGAAACATATCAACGATCCAATCCAAACCTACAAACTTCAAACTGTCACATACGGGACAAGTAGCGCGTCGTATTTAGCGATAAAATGTTTACAACAGATCGCAATTGAAGAAATGGATAATTATCCTATTGGTGCCAAGGTTACACTTAACGACTTCTACGTTGATAATTTGATGACCGGTGGTAGTACAGAAGAAGAAGTTATAGAAATAAAGCGGCAAGTAACTGCCCTATTGGCTTGTTGTGGCTTTCCACTCAGAAAATTCGTCTCCAACAGTGAAGCACTTTTACGTGATGTCCCTCCATCGGATCGAGAAACCCTAGTAGAGCTGGAAGGAATTCATTACGTAAAGACATTGGGCTTGAAATGGTCACCTACTGAAGACATATTCCGCTTCTTCTATCCGGCGCAGCCATCAAAGGTCTCAACTACTAAACGGTTTATTTTATCGCACATGGCAAGCGTTTTCGATCCTTTGGGCTTTATCAATCCAATCATAGTGCGTTGCAAAATTTTGATGCAAGAACTTTGGAAGCTTTAATTACATTGGGATGAGAGCGTTCCACACGATGTCTTTTTTGAATGGAAGCGAATATGTGGTGAACTAAATCTTATTTCTCAAATTAAAATACCAAGGTATGTAAAATACTTTGCTAACACTAATATCCATGTATTCGTAGACGCAAGCAAAAGGCCATATGGTGCCTGCATATATGCTGTATCAACTGATGAAACAAAGGCTAGCTCTAGATTACTCTGCGCAAAGTCGAAGGTGGCACCCATCAAAGAAATTAGTCTCCCACGTTTAGAGTTGTGTGCTGCACTACTTGGCAGTAAACTTCTACAGTCAATAAGAAATAGTTTTCCAATCATCCCACAACAAATTGTATGCTGGTCTGACTCTAAGATAACACTATGTTGGATTGCAGGGGAACCTTGCCGTTGGCCAACATTCGTAGCTAATAGAGTAACAAAAATACAACACCTCACCAATGATTGCACATGGCGATATGTGCCATCCGAATTAAACCCTGCGGACTTATTATCACGAGGTGCCACAACTAGCACCCTTAGTAAACCCCTTTGGTTAAATGGACCGGACTTTTTACTTAAGAAAGATGGATGGCCGGAACAAGATCAGTCTTTTGATTTAGCACCATACGTTGAAACCCAATTTTCATTATTAGCTGAAATTGAAGGAGATATAATAAGCAATCACAAATATATCAACAACTACGAAAAATTGCTGCGAATTTTTTCATATGTGCTTAGATTTATTAAATTAAGTAAAGGTCAAGAAGTATATCAAGGTCCAATTCATGCTGAGGAAATGCAAGCAACACTCTTAGTAATTTGTCGAATCATACAGAATGCAAGCTTCTCTGATGAAATAAAACAATTAAGCCACAAAAAAACGCTAAGTAATAATTCAAAATTGCTGCAATTATCTCCATTTATACATGAGGGAGTCTTGCGTGTGGGAGGAAGACTTAAAAATTCATCGTTGCCATTTTCAACTAAGCACCCAATACTTTTACCCAGCAATCACCTCTTTGTAAAAACAATCGTAAATTACTTTCATATTAAGAACTTGCATGCCGGCCCCCTGACACTTCATAATGTGTTACGAGATCAATTTTGGATTATAAATGGGAGAAATGTTATAAAAAAAACCGTACACAAATGTATCTTATGTTATCGTTGCCGACCTGTTACAGAACGCGTAGAACAAACATTTCCTTTCTTCGTTTCTGGAATCGATTATTGTGGCCCGTTCCAGATTACACCCAGGATTCGTGGTCGATCTCCTTCAAAGGTTTATTTAGCAGTTTTTATTTGTTTTTCGGTAAAGGCAGTTCATTTAGAGCTGGTGCCTGATCTTACCACATCTGCGTTTATAATGGCTCTAAAGAGATTTATATCAAGAAGAGGTCGTTGCTCTGTGATATACTCAGACAATGCCACAAATTTTATAGGCGCAAATCGTGAGTTACAAAATCTTCTTCAGCATTTTTTATCTGAGACACACAACGAAGAGGTTCGCAATGCCTGCCGTCAAGAAGGTATAATGTGGAAGTTTATTCCGCCACGTTCTCCTCATTTTGGAGGTTTATGGGAGAGTGCTGTTAAGCAAGCAAAACATTTCATTCGACGAGCGGTTGGCAATCATATATTGACTTATGATGAGCTTCATACAGTTTGCTGTCAAACAGAAGCAATAGTTAACAGTAGACCACTTACTCCATTTTCTTCGGATCCCAAGGATCTTCGGCCACTTACTCCTGCGCATTTTTTGGTCGGTCGGCTACTAACTGCAGTTCCCGAGCCAACAGTATTAGCAACCAATCCAATGTCATTAAAAAGATACCAATTGGTCCAGTGGGTTCAACAACATTTTTGGGAAAGGTGGCGAAATGAGTACATAAAGCTACTACAAGTTAAAACAAAATGGTCAGCTGCAAGGCTTAACTTGAAGGTAAACGATTTAGTGTTGCTCAAAGAAGATAATATACCCCCCCTCAAATGGCCTATCGGACGAGTTACTGAATGTCATCCAGGAGACGATGGTATGGTAAGGGTGGCAACGATTAGAACTGCAGAAGGTGTATTTAAAAGAGCCATTACCAAAATCTGTAAATTGCCAATATATGATGTTTAAAAAAGGGGGAACCTAAATATTGAAAGCCTTGCTTTCATGGCGGGGAAGATGTTTGAGTCTTTGATTAAATTTCCTACAGGGTGTGCGTTTGTAAAAAAGTTACAAAAAGAAACATACAAAAACACAATAAAATTCTTTACTAAAGTACCGCTAATCATCGTACTTATTTAAAATCTATATAAAAAAAATGTAAATTTGGTCACCGAATTCTTTGTGCTGGTAAATTGCAGACGAATATTATTTTGTAAGTTTAAAATAAATTCTATTCTTTTTGCGACCGTCAGTGGTAAAACAAGTGTTTTTCTTTAACATAGAAAAAGTGTATTAAAATAAAATATTTCACATTGGTGAAATATTAGAGCACAATTTCTTTATAAGTTTTTCGCTTTGTGCCAGGAAAAAGCTCTTGGCTCATACAGTAATAAAATTTCGTAATTTTTAAATTTTTATCAAATTTATTTAAAAAAATCTTCAAGTATACATTTTTATTAAACCATTTCATTTAATATGTTTGCCAAAAAACGCTTCCTTTACCACTTCATCGATAAATCAGCGTTATGGGATACTTATATTTCCAAAATGCGTACATACTGCTCAACTTGAAGAAAGATTCTTTGGCCATCTTAAGAAGACGCATTTTATAAACATTTGGTGCGTTTTGTTGTGCAATATGAGAATAACCTTTCTCAACGAGAATGTTACGACAACTAAATACACTTTGCTCGCTTAGTTTTTGTAAATGTTTTTATTTTAGAAGAAATTCTGTTTTGATGTTTGAAATAATGCCCCCAATTTCTTTAAAAGTGAAAGTGAAATTTATGAATGAAAAGCTTAAAATTACTCTCTTTTCTCTTCTTATATATAAATTGCTTATCTCTTCTTTTACCAAAAGCTTTAGCTATTAGTGATGGTGTATACATATATAGTTTCTGCTATTTAAGGTACTTTATTTTATTTAGGGTCATTATTACAACTTGGTTTACTTAAAGGTAACTTTAGCTAAAGTGAACTGTAAAGTCAGCTTTAACTTCTTTTCGTTATTGCAACCTACAGATAAAATAAAGTTAAGTTTTTCAAGAATATAGAACTGCCGGAGCAATGTCGATAACGCTGCTCAATTAAACAAGTGCTTTAAAAACGCAGTGGCAATGACGTGCCTTCTTATTTGTTATGTGTTTTCATTTTATTTATAAAATTTGTGCCTTGGGATTTTAGCTCTTTTATTTTTGTGTTTCTTTGTTTTAAAATAAATATAATGAATACGCCTATATAAAATTTGATATGAAAAACTTTTAATATTTTCTTGTTTATATTTGAAGTTGCCACATTTAAAATAATATACATACAATATGGCAAGTTCAAAGATAAAGTGAACTTGAAAAGTTAAAGGTAGGATGATCTTCCGTTTAGCTTAACGTTCACTTTTATCTTACTTGTGTACTCATAATAATGAAAAACAAGTTATCTGCCCGTTAAAATCCTGCCTTTAGTGGACGGCAATATTGTAATAATGGCCCTTAGCGTTTCGAAATTTCGTCTCCTTCTAAGCTATACTAATGGGTAAATGCAATATTTCTTTAACCCATTTTTTCTCCTTTTAAAAAATTTATAATAATGCAATGACGTTGTCAAATTATCATTCTAAAGCTCAAGTATTCCAGTAGTTTGTGATTAAAATCAATCTCCGGCGGTGGTTAGAGAAATATTCAAAATGCCGACGTCGTCATTAAGATAACCACAGACTGTTCCATTTATATGAAACACGGAACAAACTTTTAATTCAGATGAGGTATTGGCAACCTTTAAACAAAAATCTCGTTTAAGGAAAAGGAGTCTGCCATTGATATTCATACAGTTTTTTACTAAAAATATTGAATAGCTTTTATAATAGCTTATAATCCCCATAGACACCCATAGCTTTTTCGATAAAAGAGGTCATCTTAAGAGGGGCAAGTAAAAACCCAAAATCACATTACTGTTTGGCATTTTTCGTAACCGGGGCTAAAGACTAATTCTACCTTTAGCATTACGTTGAACATGTTACTAATACAGTAACAGATGAAAAGCGCCAGACATAAAGTATGTTATAATAAAAAAGTATTAAAAGCACCGCGGGGGTATTGCGGTATATTTAAAATAGTAAAATACTGAAAAAAAGTACTAAAGTACAAATAAGCGAGAGCGCAACAAAAAGCAATGTGAACAAAATACACAAATAACGATGAAGTCGCGATAGAGTCCTCAAGAAGGCGATACCCCGAACGTTCGACTTCAAGAACTTCAAGGCAAGACAAAGCAGGCAACGAGTAGTAAGAATTCAGTCAGTCTTGTGTGAAGACGCGTTGCGTGTGTAGAGAACAGTTGCAGTTTGAAGATCGCCGGTGGAAAGATTGTAATCAAAGAAAAATAGCGAACAAGCAATTATTGTTGTATTCGTCAAGTTTTAAGTGGTGACACACAAAAGTAGTGCGAACAGTAAAGCGTTTAACCCTTATCCTGTATTAATGGGTCAAAATTGCCCAAACAGTTTTTATTGCTCATTTATTCTTTAAATACTCATCGGAATTTTTTGAAACTTTTGTACAATTATTTTTTTAGTGAATACTATTAAAATTTAAAATATAATTTTAGTAGATCGCTTCACAAAGCGTGTGTAAGAAAACATACGCAATTGGTAATTTTGAGTCAAAATTGCCCAATGCAACAAAATCAATTTACGCATATGATACGAGCTTCGTAACAATTTTGTGGGCCTTGACAACATCACAACTAGCAACAAAACAAAAAATATGTGATAACTCACGTTGTTTTTGTTGTTTTTGTTTTTATAACGGTATTATAAGCTGCAACGAAATCAAAAAAGGAAATAAGTAGTGTAAATATTTCATTCGTTTATGTGTTTTTGAATTGAATACAAGTGACAAAATCTTTACTTATTTTGGAACAATGAAACCAGAAGAGATAAGAACTTTTCTTATGCTATCAGACTCAGGCTATGAGTGGACAAACTACGGATGAAGTTTTAATGTATCTAAACAGGACATTATAAATTTGACTCCTGGCCCTACGCGTTATTTTCAAGAGCTGATAGTATAAAATCTTTTCTTCTGTTATTTCTATCTTTATTGCCAGAAAAAATTTTGCAACTAAAAGGCAAACCTCAAAACTGTGCTCACTTCCTCTTCGACAATGTGAACAAAATAAAAATAGGATATGTACCTAAAAAAATCGATCAGTGTTTTTGCTTAGCACGTTACATCACGACGAAAAAATAAGAGCAAGCTCCAAAAAATTTGAAATAATTCATTTCTATAATGAAACGAAATCAGGGGTCGATACATTAGATCAACTTACACATGTAAAAGGAGAACTAATCGATTCCCTCAAGCACTGTTTTACAATATGTTGGATATATCCGCCTATAATGCCTATGTAGTTTTTGAAAAATTAATCCACACTGGAACCAAAATAAGAAAAATAGCGACGCATATTCTTGGAAGGCTTAGGCATGGAGCTTATAAGCGGAGGAATATCTCGTAAACCGAGCATGCCACAAAGTAGTACTGCAGTCGTAAAAATCTTCAAAAGGATTCTATTGAAGTTCCGCAAGAAAAAATTTAAAAACGGAACGTTTCAACTTTTGTTCAAATCGTTCTTACAATGTGCAAATAAATGTTCTGAATGTCAAAAATTTATTTGCAAAGACTAATATTGTATGTAATGAATGTAAAAAAATAAAAAAATTAAATAAATATTATAATTTTTTGTATTGGGCAAATTTGACCCACTAATGTCATATGCGTTTTATTTTTGGAGTACAGGATAAGGGTTAATTGAAACTAAACACCATTTTATTTTTATTTTGTTTTGTTCTACTTTATTTGGAAACAAAAATATTTTCATTTCTTTGCTACTGAGTGTTGCACTGTTTAGATATTAAATCCTTTTATGTTTTTTTTTTTAATTATAAATAAAAAAGATCAAGTACAAGTACATGATATGGAACAAATAAACTTACGAAAGAAGACTAGTATGATTTTCGATAACGATGACATTAATATTGAATGGGACATTAAACCTGTACGTGGTTGAAAAGTTTTCATTGTGAAAACTGATTTTGCATTCGCAACACGTTTGATGAAAATTTAAATAAAATATAAAGTCATTGAAATTTTTGTTGGTTTTTATTCTGTTGCATTCTCTGACCATACAAACAAGTGGTTGCAGAAGAACACAAAAAGTAAAAATTTAAGCGACATTCCTCCAAAGCTATAATGGAAGCCGAAAAATTTTATGAGCTTTGCTGTTTAAGCTAGATTTGCAATATCAGAACTGAAATCCTTTTATCTATGGAATGTGAACTTTGATGAGAGGTCAAAGCAGGATGTTAATTTCCTTTTGAATTGCACGGTTATGGCCTTTGGATGTAGTTTCCAAAGAGTTATTCCGAAATTATTTTTATTTTATCAAGATTAACAAACGAAGCTTAGAGACAAAGCAACATCCATATCCTTAAGATTTGTGCTCAAAAGAACGAATGACAAACGTAAACACTGATTCTAACTAAAGTTTGAAAATATTTATTGTTTCATCCAATAATAGGTTTCTTATTTTGATTATGGCAAAAGTAGCGGCAATTGTTAAGATATTTGTGATCGTTTTTCCACTAGCTTCGTATAATTACATTTCTGTCTTAATCGATTAGCTTTTTGAGATTGTCTTACAAAAAAAAGTTTTCTCAAAAAAAAATTTTTTTTTTGGTTTAAGAGTTGGCTATGCCAACATTCGTTAAATATTTTCCAATTTTCCATTTTCCACATGTTTGTAAAAAGACGTTCGTAAAGATTTTCTGTGTATGTTATAGAAGCATAATATGCTTATTTTGATACTTTATGAAGACTATTATTACCTGTTTTCCAAAAATTATATTCTCTGATATAAGGAGTTAAACAAATTCCTGCCCCTAAAAGAAGCTTTTGATTCAATTTCATGACACAAAGTATTAATAACTTCGCTTAGTTAGGGCATCGAACGCCAATTGAGTTGGTTGTAAAACTTTAAGCACTGAAAAAATAACATTTTTAATATACATGTTACCCATTTCTAAGTCAACAAGGGCATTTTATTAAATACACACATACATAATTGGCAACTATAACCTTTCAGTAAGGATTACGACCTAGCTTTTCACACCCCTCATGTTGTGTGTGTTCATTTTATACATGAGTGGTGGGACCTACAGTTTAAAGTCGACTCCGAACGACAGATTTTTGAGAAAATTTTCATGACAATTTTATTTACTCTCAGAGTTTTTGCCAGAAATCTGCTGAGAGGAAGTTCGCCTAAGAAATATTTTTCGTATTTTTTTTTTGATATCTGGCCTGGGTCTTGAATCCTGGCTTTACGTCTACTAAGCCAACACACTACCTACTAGACTACAACGACTTCTTACTATGTTCTTGTTTTTTAATACATCTACTATTATGAAGTGATTTAGACAGAAAAAACTGGATCCAAGTTATTTTTCTACATAACATTGTTGCGACCATGTTTTTCTCAAATGCCAAATTACACTGTTTTAGACAAGTTTCCATTAGAAACCTTAATTTGGCAGTTACACAAACAAATTAAACGAACTTGTTACAAGTAAACCAACAACATCAGTATGGAAGAAAAGGGGATAGACAAGTAAGCGAGAACACAACATCAAGCAATGTAACAAACAATACAATACACAAACAACAATGAAGTCGCGATAGAGAAAGCGAAAACCACGAACGTTCGACATCAAGAACCTTCATCACACTGATTCCGTGGGCGTATAAAAAGGTAAGACAAAGCAGGCAACGAATAGAAAGAATTCCGTCAGTCTTGTGTGAAGACGCGTTGCGTATGAAGAAAACAGTCGTGGTGTGAAGATCGCCGTTGAGAGTATTTACCGAACAGTTATTAGTGCTTATGCGAACAGAAGTATTAAAAAGAATAGCAAACTAAACAAATTTTTGTTGTATCATCAAGTTGTGAACAGTGGCACACTAAACACAAATTTATTTTTATTTTGTTTGCAATCAACGAACTAATATTATAAACGTTTTTAAAATGGTAAAAACGTAACAATATGAAATAAATTCCGATTTTCCTTCATAAAAATCCAGGGAAAGTGGGAAATGGAATTAGTTAAATTTCTCCATAATTCCTGGGACGAAAACCCGGTATAAAAATTGTACTAATTATTCAATTATTTTATCTTATTTTTAACTGAAATTCTTTGTTTTGTTTGTTGGGTATTAATTTATCTAATAAATGTCTAAGAATTAAATAGGACCCGGTGTATTTTTTTTTTAATTTTTGTAAAATTGATTTCTAATGAGCCATAATATAAATATTTCGGTTTTTTATATCATACTTCCAACAGTAATTATTAATTACTAAATTTTGCTTTAGATTTTACAAAAATACATTGAAATACTTAACGAAAATCAAACATAAGAAGTTAACTTTATGCCATTAATGATTTTATGGAAATAATTTATTCAAAGTAAACGATTTATATGTGTGACCAATTTCTTAATATGATAAGAAAATATAATAAAAATTACTCAGCACAATGAATTAATCCTTCTTCTCTATTATCATATTTGTTAACCACTCGAGCGTATGATTAATATTAATTGACTAACACTTCATCAATAATATTAATCATACGTAATACTGTTCAATGCTGTAAATATACTTCGTGTATGTTGTATTGAATACACTTTTTGTTTGTGAACGCTCAATGTTATGTTGTATTGTGTATTTCGTATTCCAAACATCAAAAAGCGATAAGAAGAAGAAGAACAGTATTCATAGTTTGATTTTCAAGCAACAAATTGAAAACTATTACGAAAAAAAAACAAATTAATTAATTATCTGTGCCAACAATTATAATTTTGAAATGTTAATTGTTGAGTCAAGTTACGTAGCAAATATTTTGTGTTTTTATTCTTCTTCTTTCTTATTTGCATTTACATAAACTGATAGCACGAAAGCCATACAACTTTTAAAAACATATGAAAAGAACGTATATAAGTGTATCGGATTTTTATATGCAAATTATCAACAACAAGCATACGCTGTTGTATATTCGTCGAACAATAATATGAATACAACGATACAAGGGCTTGTGTGAATTGCCCAATTATATTATTACATATAAAATGATTTTGTATTAAGTTTAATTTATTGATAATTATTAATTTTATTTATTCTATTAATTGATAATAATATTGGTATTATTCGACTATACCGGATTTATTTTTTGGGACCAATACTTAGGAGTTAACCCCTATTCATGTGGTGAAATACAGGAAAGATAGTTTGCAGGAAAAAGAAAGGAAAAAGGGGAAGTGTATGACAATTATTTTTTAATGGCCACTGTATATATTAGGGATTTGCATTACTGCATTCACTTTATTCCCTTACAGGAAATTCAACTTATACTGTGACGACATATGCCACACAACCATAGCTGCCAGATATGACGATTTATCGTAATTTTGACGATTTTGTGCCCCAAAAATATCATATTCACGATATGACGATTTATGCCCTTATTTTTGAAACTTAAAAATTTACTTTAGTACATTAAAAGCCACTATAAGCTTTGTATTTGCTTTGCAATTGTTACTATTGCAAATTTAGGTTAGCAATAACGAGGAGTGAAGTATTATATTTTAAAATTATTTACGAATACCTGTGATGAATAAAATCAAAAAAATTACTACCTCTGCACCAAGGGAGTTCCACATACGAATAGCCCTACTAAAGAACGAATTTTGTCTGTAATGCAGTGTGCGATCCACTAGCCAATCGACCACATAGGGATGTGTCGAGTGTCACGAAATTCATGATTCTCGGGAATAAGTCCCCTTATTTCGCTCGAGCAAAAACCGTTGAAATAGCGATAGAACAGTGAAACACAAGCCACATTGCAACGATGCTCTAATGAATCAATAGAGTTGGATACACTACCGTCATTAACGATCAACTTCGCCTTCTCCTGTACGCGGTCGAAAAGTCTCAAAATAGATGTTAGGCACCGGCCTACACATGAGACATGTATTCCATTCTCTTTCGATATAAGTCCTGTAAATAATAAGAAGATCAGATGAAATGAAGTATTTCTTGCACCGTCTTAAGAAGCTAAGGCACTGAAAAAAGTGTCGGTTCCAGCGAACATCACACTGAATTTTCATGCTCAGAAGGTCAAGAACTTCTGACTTCCTAATATTTACACCAACCATAGGTTTAGGTGATGTACTATTATTGCTGTGCGTATATGTCAATAAACAACATTGGGATAGATTGTTTAAACCTTAAACAATTTTTTCCTGAAAATGATATAAAACTTCTACATTTTTTGGAAAAAAATCAGAAATGAATATGAGGGTTGGAGCCTTGACTAAATATATTAAAAAATATTAGTATAACCACATTCCGTATAGTATAATCACATTAGTATACATATATTCATACATTCAGCTAATGTAGAGAGAGAGAGAGAGTATTAAGCCAAGTTAATTTAAATTAAACTAAATTCTTTAGAAGCAATATTGTATAAAAAGATTATTTACAACTTAGCAATCGTAAATGCTTCGATTTAATATTGCACCTGATTTGATTAAAATGTTTTATTCTAATATAATAATATGTGCATATATTTTAAATTATATGTATATGTTTTTAACATACAAGTACATTGTATAAAACCCTCGTTTTAAAAGTTTATTGTTAATTTTTTTTTTTTTATTTATATATATATTTTTTTTGAACTAAAATATGTATATATTTTGACCTAACTTCATATGTTTCACTACAATTTTTTTTAACTTTAAATTTTTGTATTTATTTTTTCTGGCGATTTTTTTACGATTTCTTTGAACGTCTTTGACGATTTTTTATAATAATTGACGATTTGATGCTTTATTTATCTGGCAGCTATATACACAACACACAGTGCGAAACGTATTCAACAATTTTTCATTCTCTTAAATATAATTGTTGTTATAACTCTCCACTATACAGAATAGCAATAGAATCAAATTGAGAATCAATTCTGCATTCATTAAAAAACATGTGTATTCTTTTTTCATTTCTTTTGTCTTTGGCTTTCTCTACTTAAAACAAATGATTTCACATGTGTTCGTCTGTTTATATGGAAAACACAAACAATATTATGTGTTTTGGTGTGAAATCATTCGTCTTTCAAAATCGGGCTTATAACACTTATAAAACCGTGCATGCTATACTGTGTTCATTGTTGTTTTGATTTTGCGTTCTCTTTATTCTCTTACACATATGTGGAATGTAGAGAAGAATGAATGGAGTCTATTAAAGAGATGTATACATTTTGATGCATATAAAAAGAAGGATGAGATTACAGCAAATTTTTACGTTTTGCCAGTATATACCTTCATCGACAATTAGTTTTTAGTAACAATTCTCACTTTCTTTTTTCTATTGTAAGTAATCACATATAATGTCAGACAAAGAATCAGGAAATCGAACCCACGGTTTCGGCACTTGAACACTACCAACTAAACCATCGGGGCACACGACCATTGCATTATTGCATACATTTTATAGAAATATATTCTAAACATAAAAATTAAATAAAAAGATTTCTTTTAAAAAGTTTAATAAAAGAAGGTTTAATAAATGCAGGTTGTGAGTTTTATTGAGTAGAACACAAAATATTTTTTTTTATATTTCTCGAACCCTCCAAACTTGTTTTATTTGACAAAAAACGGTATTTTTAATCTTTTCACACAAAATTATTGATTGCCCAAATATTTTTTAACCCACTTTCAAAATCCAAAGTTTTTTGAAAAGGGGAGAGATGAGCCTTTAAAACAGTATACAACAACATATGGTTTAAGCTGACATGTTATGAGTTTTGATCGGGTAAACTTGGAAAATATGATTATTTTCTTATTTTTTTAAGTTTAGCCATTCATAGTAGCAAACTTTAATTAAAAGATATAAAATAAGTGGTGACGTTCTTAAAGTACATTCTCTTGTGAAGAGATTGACACTCCGTTTGATAAAATCAAACAAAAATTACCATAATTATTATTTAAATAGTATAATAGTCGTGTTATATTTTATATATATATGTCACCTTAGGAAGCATGTAAAAAATAAATAAAAAATAACCAAATTCGGTTTAAAATAACGAAAACAGCGAAACTGATTACGAATAAAGAAAAATGTAAACGAAAAAATTCCATTACCGTTGTGTTAGCTGTCCGGTTAGGGGGAGCAAAAATGTCAAATATCGTGTAAAAAGTAACCGTGTCCTGTTATAGGAGGATTGTCCGCTTAAGAGGATAGGTACTGAAAAAAGTGTCCATTTATAGGAAGTGTCGGCTTAAGAAAGGTTTCCTTTGTGAGAGATTACACTGTATATCATTATTCACCATTTTATATAACCTTTTTAATTTCATATCATATTTTTAATCCTCTTCGTTTCTTTAAACAAACTACAGCCATCATAAAACATTTCGCGTCATTTTACTAATTATTTGTTTTGTTTTAGTTGCATTATTAAACTTTTTCCAATAACGCATAGAAGTTTTATACTATTTATACGCCATAGTTGCCCTCTTGTGCTGTAATATTATGTTCAGATATGCACTTTTATTGAGTCAATATTCGGTTTGTTGAGTACATTATTTTAAGTGTTCAGTCATAATAATATACGTAGTTCAGCTGTTTTTTCAATATTCATTTGACAGCTGGTAAACAAAACACTTGATTGTTTCAACAACATTGTTTTTATTTTGTTCTTTTTTTGTTTTTTTTTTTTTTTTGTTTGTCGTTGTTGACATTTGAGTCGTCAAATATCAACAGAAAGAGTTCGGATAATTCTAATATGAACAATGAAAGTTTTACTCAATATTATAACAATTTGCGTATTTATTGTGCAATTATTTATTGAAACTTTATATGATATATTGAGCTCAATAATGGCATTAATTGCGATTTACGCAATAAAGGTGCATATCTGAACACCGTATAAGCAACAATCTTTTTGAAATTGTATTGAGTTGTTATTATTAAGTGTAGTGGCGGTATATTTGCTCCTTGACTTCATCTATCTTTCGAGAAGTGGTAATAGCTGGCATTCCAACTATATTCTTTGTTCATGATGATGCTATTTGATGAGTAAGAAGCCAAGAAGGTTTCCTAAAAGGTTATTTGAATGGACTGGTGCCACTTAACTTTTTTTATTCAAAACCACGGTGAATTTATATTCATGATTTATAGTGCCCTATGGCTGAGCACAACTTTGAACTTTAGTTTTGAAATATAAAACTATTTTATAAAACTGAAGATTTAAATTACTAAGTTTTAAAATAAGTCCAAACAAAAATTTATTTCTTACGATGAGAAGTTGTTTCTGTTTCTATATTTTCTATATTTTCTCGAATATTATTGAAAGCGAATATAAAAATGATATAAATTTTCACGATATTCTTTATGTTTCCCAAAGCTGTGGAACCCCTTAGTAGTCGGAATGAGGGAAAATCATGTCCTTTTTTTGTAGAAAAGTTTATTACAATCATTGTAAGCAAAGAATTTTAATGGTTCAAAAAATTTAAAATAATTGGGGAATTTACGACTATTTCAAACACTTTAGGGGGACAATTTATAGGCAATTTAAATTCTTAATTACACTTTGCATTCTTATAATTTATTAGGCGCTATTTATAAAAAGAAATTGATTCTCATGCTTAGCATTCGCCATTCAGCATTACTTAGCATTCACTCATTATTTTTAACTTCAGCGCAAATTTTCTTTTGCAAGCATATTTTCATTGGGACGATTCGTTAGAATTTGCGCTTTGCGACAGAAAGTTAAAAAGAATTTAAAAATTATTTACCAAAAATGTGTAGTGAAAAGCAAATCTTTTAAGAAGCTACATAATATAATTTTATGATTTTTAAAAGTGAAATAAATTTTTAATTAAAGTATGACGGTACAATATTGTTACGAAAATGGAAACGGTGAACATCGTTTAACATTAAAACGAGCAAAAGCTACACAAACAAATACAACAGGCTTGTTACAAGTAAACCAACATCAGTATGAAACAAAAGTTGATAGACAAGTAATCGAGAACGAAACAACAAGCAACGTGGGCAAAATACACAAACAGCAATGAAGTCGCCCCGAACGTTCGACTTCAATTCAAGAATTCAGTCACCTTATGTGAAAACGCATTGCGTGTGAAGAAAATAGTCGTGGTTTGAAGATCTCCTCTGCAAAGATCTGCGTTGTAATCAAAGAAGAATAGCGGACAAGCAGTTATTGTTGTATTAGTCAAGTTGTAAACGGCGGTACACAAAAGTAGTGCGAACAATAAAGAGTTTAATTGAAACAAAACACATATTTGTTTTTAGTTTGTTTGCAGTCAACGAACTCATATTTTAAACGTTTTTAAAAAGGTGAGAACGTAACAAACGAGAGAAATATAAGTGACATAAATTCTGAAGCTTTGCGTTTTCGTTTAAGCGTATTTCATATATTACTGTGTAAAAATCTGTCAAATTCTATTTTCAATTCTCAATATAAGCTATTGTTACTTTTTTTACATTTTAAAATATTGTAATTTGTGGATAACTGATCTCCGGACGATCGATTTGACTTTCGTTAAAATGGTCTCTGAAACAATATTATCCCCATAACCATTTCATTTCGTATAATTTTTATTATTTTTTATTATTTTAAAGCAAATAGGATGGCCACAAAAATTCCCACTCAGTTTAGGCTTTAATATTTAACAGATTTTTTTCAGCAGGTAAGTGGTCCACTATTTGAGTTTAGTAGAGCATAGTCTTCTTCTTTTGTTATGTATTTAGAAACAACACTCTCTGTGAAAATGTGTTGGGTTGATTGTGCGACCAGAAAAGTTTAAATTAAGTGAATTTACTTTTTTCTAGAGCTGGCGATACCTGAACTTCTTTTTATATACTTGGTTACTGATGTTGTTTTATGATGGGTCAAGAACTAGGATTATTTGGGAAAAATTTAAGTCACTTAACCCTTTCATGCCCGAACTTTTTGGGCCAGAACTAAAGTTTTTTAAAGACATGTGTTTGTTAGTCATGGCCTAAATATGAAGTGATATTAAATTCAGAGTCCTACGTATTCTGGTTTTACTTGTTTTTGACCAAGTTTGTTTGCAAAAAAAAAATCTTTTAAAAAAATTAAAAATTACGGAATTTATGAACAAAAATGTACAATGTTGCCTATAGGCAACAACGGGCATGAAAGGGTTAATTTTATTTTTTTTATTTATTAATGTACATCCGGTTTTGTGTTGACATATTAGACGAGAGCTCGTTTTTCATAATTCCAGTTCAGATATCTCGAAAAATAAAAAAATACATTTTTTAACAGCTTCTTCTCAGCACTGTTCTTGCAAAAAAAAATTCCAATTCTCATATCCGTTGCTTGGAGTCGACGTTTTTAACCTAGATTGTAATACTGACTAAAGGGTTGTAATGGCCAATTAAGTAAGTAAGTTCAGAAACCATCCTCACCAACGTTGTGTCTTTCCTTTGTCTTTGTCGTATATATAGTCAAGCCCCAAACTTCACTACCCGAACCTCATATCCACAGAAGATCTCATTAAAAGCTCTACATTTATATTCACGAATCCTTCATTGTGTTCACCCATCACGTTTTCGAATTTTGGTTTTCGAAGTAAATAATAGAAATAAATATTTCGATGTAGAGCACCGTAGGCTACTAAGAATAGCAAAGCTGGTTCAGAATTATATGGATGTATGGTTTCCTACCATAAGGAAGTAATCTCTCCTCGTACTGAACTTTAAGACCATGTTCCAATTCATATTCGACTCTCTAGTTGGTGACCACGAAACTATCAATCAATTCTTTATTGGCATTTTTATGTTTTCTAGAATCGTTTAACACTGACAACTAATTAAAACAGCGGATAAAAGGCCATTGGAGTAGACAACAACGTTGGCAAATGACAGGCAACATCAAGATTACTTGAAGCAGTAGGTTTGGTTGCTACAACATGTGCATAAAAGCTCAATACATATTTGTATATCTATTGACCATTAGCAGGTGAAAAGTGCAACTGAGCATAATTGTTGGTAACATTCAAGATACAAAGTGAGGGTAGAAGTAGTTTACTTACTTGAGAAGCCCATAATGTGTGTGAAACTGTGTTAAACATCAATTCCTTTCTGTTTAACACACTTGTCGAACTAGTGTTTGTTCACCACATACAACGCAAAAACGAGTACCACCTCATGCCAGAAGAGACATGGTTACTTATGTAATTTTCCTATGCGAAATATTGCTACGTTTTTTACCTTTTTAAAAACGTTTAAAATATGAGTTCGCTGATTGCAAACAAAATAAAAACAAATATGTATGTGTTTAGCTTCAATTAAACTCTTTATTGTTCGCACTACTTTTGTGTGCCACCGTTTACAAATTGCCGAATTGGGAATCGGAGGGATTACACAGACCAAAACAAAAATGAGAGCGAGAATACACTGATGAAGGCGTAGCAATTCTCAACCAACTCAAGCTATTAATGAATCTGTGGAGAGCCTTGATGTCGGCTCTCGACACAGAATTCAAACTATCAAAGAATCTCGCAATGCCCTGTGATAAATCCAATAAATAACTTTAAATTGGCCTTATCCAAGCCCAGCAGCCAACCTGTTCTCACACTCTCTATAGCAGGATATAGACATCTAGAAACATAACCGCCCTTGCTTGTTCGCTATTCTTCTTTGCTTACAACGCAGATCTTTTCAACGGCAATCTTCAAGCCACGACTGTTCTCTTCACACGCAACGCCACTTCACACAAGACTGACTGAATTCTTACTGCCTTCTTTGTCTTGCCTTTTTATGTGCCCACGCAATGAGTCTGATGAAGGTTCTTGAAGTCGAAAGTTCGGGGTTTCGCCATCTCGAGAACTCTATCGCGACTTCATTGTTGTTTGTGTATTTTGTTCACATTGCTTGTTATTGCATTCTAGCTTACTTGTCTATCCCCTTTTCTTTCATACTGATGTTGTTGGTTTAGTTGTAAACAAGTTCGTTGTATTTGTAGCTTTTGCTCATTTTAATGTTAAACGATGTTACAACGTTTCCATTTTCGTAACACTATCTTAAATTTTATATTCGAATGCATTTCATGGAATACTTGCTGAGCTCTTTTTACAATATTTTTCATCTTACTGTCATTTTCGGCCTGGTGATATTAACTTAAACTAATTTATGCTCTTTCTCCACGCAGAAATCAATAATGTTTAAGATTATTTGGTTAAAATTTTAAGTTGCAAATTATAAAATTCTTATGTTATATTTCTTGTTCTTTTATTATTTTCAGTACTAATTAAAATTTTTGTTTCGTTTACATTATATACATACCACGTGTAATAGCTACTACATAAAAAGACTTTTCTTCGTGCAGCATAAAATGCCTGCCTTTAATAATTCATTGATGCGTTAATGCTCCTGTAAGAAATCTTATATTTTTTTTATTATTTGTGAATAACAATATTTAATAGTCCGGATGACAAATCTGCTTTAAACCAAAATGAAATATTATTCTAAAACACTTTATTAGTTCTTTTTTCAGTTGTTCTTGTTTGGTTTCTATAACTAGCGCAATAGAAAATGTAAACCAAACACTTTATAATGAAACATTTATTAAAGCAAAGAAATAAACAAAATTTAATTCAACAGTTTTAAGATTCTAAAAATATTTGCATTTATTAAGTGTAGTCATTCACACAGTTTTCTAAAAATATTTTTAAAATATTTACTTTAATGCGTTTGTGTTTATTTCACTTGGAATTGCTATGAAAATATTTTAAGAATCAAAAGTTTGGTTTTTAATACCATCTTATAGTATATGCTTATGTATTTTCGAAAATGTATTCATAAATCCTAAATAGAAGATGGTATTGATTCCAGTTCCTATGTATTTTTATCAGCCCGCAATGCATCAAAAGGAACTCCGTTGAAAAAACAAGTTTTCTCTTATGCTACATAATTAAACAAAAATAAATAAATAAAGAAAAAAACACACATCATGTGTGGTGACAGCTTTGTGCGAAAGTACATCGAAGCAACATTGTAACAGAAATCAATTCCAGAATACATTAAATTTTCCCATTCTTTTCAAAACAACTGAATTGATTTTTATTTCCATTTGAATGAGACCTTGTTTAGCATTATCAACAAATAAATGATTTCTATTAAGAAAAATTCATTGAATATCTCGCAAATGGAATTTTCAAAAAAAAAAACATGCCTAAGAATTCCGAAAATGTAGTGATGATAACATTGAAATGGAGATTTATTCTCCTCTCCTGTTTCATATACAAATTAAATTTTTTGGAATTTATGCTTTCGTTTTTATCATATTGTTACGAAAATGGAAACGGTGTAATATCGTTTAACATTAAAATAAACAAAAGCTATTCAAACAAATACAACCAACTTGTTACAAGTAAACCAACAACACCAGTATGAAAGAAAAGGGGATAGACAAGTGGGCATATAAAAAGGCAAGTCAACGTAGGCAACGAATAGTAAAAATTCAGTCAGTCTTGTGTGAAGACGCGTTGCGTTTGAAGAAAACAATCGTAGTTTGAAGATCGCCATTGAAAATATATGCGTTGTAAGCAAAGAAGAATAGCGAACAAGCAATTATTGTTGGATACATCAAGTTGTAAACAGTGGCACATAAAATAGTGCGAACCATAAAGAGCTTAATTAAACTAAACACAAATTTATTTTTATTTTGTTTACAATCATATTTTAAACGTTTTTAAAAGATAACAATATGAAATGAATTCCGATTTTCCTTCATAAGAACCCAGGGAAAATGGGAAATGGAATTAGTTAAATTTCTCGGTAATTCCCGGGACGATAACCCGGGATAAAAATTAATACCCTCAATTATTTTATATTATTTTTAACGGAAGTTCTTTGTTTTATTTGTTTGGTATTAATTTATGTAATAAATGTGTAAGAATTAAATGGAGCCGGTATATTTTTCTTTTAATTTTTGCGAAATTGATTTCTAATGAGCCATGATATAAATATTTCTTTTTTCCAACAGAAATTTCAGTATTTACATTTTTAAAATTATTATTGATCACTGAAATACTTAACGAAAATTAACATAACAAGTTAAGTTTATCCCAATAATGATAACATGGAAATAATTTATTCAAAGCAAATGATTTATATGTGTGATCAGTTTCTTAATATTGTTACATGAATCGAAACGACCTAATAC
Organism: Sarcophaga carnaria; assembly: GCA_958299815.1. Lineage (NCBI taxonomy): Eukaryota > Metazoa > Arthropoda > Insecta > Diptera > Sarcophagidae > Sarcophaga > Sarcophaga carnaria. Next base: position 67,288,700 of record OY283149.1, on the reverse strand, counting down.
GAATCCTATGAGTTCGAGGATGAAAAGGAACGAGAGTTACCGGCCCCTGGAACCCCTGGCGGCGTTGACATAAATTCGTTGCTAGCCGCTATGATGGAGAAAATGCAAATAGCACACCAGAAGCTATTTGCTGGTGTTCAAACAGCTTCTAAAGCTGAGAATCAGAAGCTATTCGAAGCTTCTAGAACCGAAAATCAAAAACTTCTTCCTGAAGTGCAAGATGCTTCTAGAACCGAAAATCAAAAACTGTCAGCTGAAGTGCAAGAAACTTCTAGAGCCGAAAATCGCAAAATGCAAGAAGCCAACCAATAGCTATTTGAAACTTATAGAGCAGAAAACCAAAAGTTATTTGAAGCTTTTAGAGCCAAAAATCAGAAACTTCTGGCTGAAATACGTAAGTCATTCAACAAAAGAATCTCTGGCGTCGAGGAAAGGGTCTCAGATTTGGAAAAGACCGTTGACGGGAAACTAGTTATAATGGAGGAGAAGATTAACAACCTCCAGAGCCAGCGACCGGAGCGAGTGCGAGTCGTGTCAGAAGGTACCGGCAGAATAAAACCACCTTGCTTTGATGGTAGCTCAGCCCAATGAGTCACTTCAGGCCTTTGCAATGGAAGTCGAGAGATTAGTGCAGCTAACATACCCCGGAGAAAACCACCCGCTGACAGACAACTTTAAGACCGAAGCGTTTGTCAATGGTATACGAGACTCTGACATTAAACTAGCAGAAGACAACCTTTGCAGAGACCGCGGCCTTCGCGCTAGCCCAGGAGTCAGCTCGCACGATTTCTAGACCACAAATGAGCAAAGTGCGGAAAATGGAAGTCGTGGAGGAGGAGCAATGCCTTTTGAATAAACTTAAAGAGATGTTGAAGCAAGTTTCGGGAGAAAACGGACAAAGGGCTAAACCTAAATTCTTCAACTGTGGAAAGGGTGGCCATTTCCGAAGAAACTGGAAAGCGCCACGGAAAATATCAAGACTGGTCGCACCAACAAGACGACGTGCCATTGCTACGCCTAAGGCTACTGATGAACACTACGTTGAAACGAGTAGTTCCAAGAGAAGGCGCGGAAAGCCTGAAAATATCGATGATCATCCTGTGTCTAAAGTACCGAAAATAGAGGCTAATATTCTAATCGAACAGTCTTCGGACACTCATACGGCAAAAGGAAAGACAGCAGCTGGAAAGACCAGAAGAGAACGCAGGAAAATTAAAGATAACTCGGAACTATCGCCATTAACAAAACAAAGAAGCATAAAACGTGGAAAGGCGAATGCTTTCTCATGCCGAACTCGTAATTTGGAGCGTAATCACTATGTAAAATCTGAGAAGAAGGAATCCACCGTTGATATCCGGCTAATGCGGATCGAAGCCAAGGAAGACTGGTCCGAAGCACAAAGAAGTGATCCAATATTGGCGAAATAATGGACAAACGACCCACCAGAAATGAGATATCCGCAGAAGGTCCTCTTGCAAAAGCATATTGGGCACTATGGAACAGTTTACGGTTGATAAACGGATGTTTATATCTACGTATGGAAAGTGCTGATGGCAAGACCTTATCCAACCTATTAGTAGTGCCTTCCTCTAAGACGAAAGAAGTGTTAAAGGAGTCCCATAATGGAGCTAGCGGAGGACATCTGGGAGTGACAAAGATGCTGGAAAGACTAAAACGACATTTTTATTGGGTTGGATGTCAACAAGCAGTGGTGAATTGGATAGCAAACTGTACCCAGTGTATTTCATCTAAAGGTCCAGTAAAAAGAAGTCAAGGTCAGCTGTACCAGTATAACTCGGGCACATCTTTGGAAATTAAAGCGATGGTCAGTAATCTAATGAAAGCCAGGTATGATCGTGCAACAAACACGGAGGGTTTCCATGAACGACAGCTGGTACTATTCTACAACCCAACGCGGAAGAAAGGATTATTCCCCAAGTCGCAAAGTAGCTGGGATGGACCGTATAAAACAATTAAACGGTTAAACGATGTCGTGTACAGGATACAGAGAGCTGGCAGCCCCCGGACAAAAATGAAGGTCGTACATAAAGAGCGGCTGTCAAAATATGGGAGTAGAGATAATGAGCCTATTCTGGACGAACAGGCTTAAGTGGGCGGCAGTGTTAAATAAATCGAAACGACATAATATCGTTATAAAATAAAAACGATAAACAAAAGCTACCAGCTACACCCACACAATACACACGATACAAATACTCACTAACACTAAGAATACATTGAACGTGTTGATTATCTAAAGTTGCACACACACATATATGTACGACGAACCTGGTTGCGCCTGGTACCAACAACAACATGTATGTGACAAAAAGGAATAGACAACATAAGCAAAGTACACAAACAACAATGTATTAGCAATAGACCTCTGGAAAAGACGAGATCACGAACCTTCCACTTCAAGAATGTTCGTTAGACTGGTTGTGTCGGACTATAAAAGGGCTGGACAAAGCAGGCAGCAGTCAGTTATAATTCAGTCAGCCTTGTGTGAAGACGGGTTACGGTTTGAACGTACAAGTGGTATTGCTTGCAAAAAGGTTGTAAGCAGAGAAGATCTAAAGAACAGTTGTTAGTGTTAACGCGGACAGAAGTAGGAAATAGAATAGTGTACAAGCAAATTATTGTTGTATCGTTAAGTCGTATACGGTGGCTCACAAAAGTAGTGTAAAGAATAAAGAGAGTTTAAGAAAAAATAATAACATATTTGTTTTTACTTGGTTTGCAATTAACGAACTCATATTTAAACGTTTTTAAAAAGTTAAAAACGTAACAATATTTTTGTTAACCACTCGAGCGTATGATTAATATTAATTGGATAACACTTCATAAATAATATTAATCATACGTCATACTGTTCTCTGCTGTAAATATACTTCGAAACATTTGCCCAATTGTATGTTGTATTGAATATACTTTTTGTTTGTGAACTCTCAATGCTATGCTGTATTGTGTATTTCGTATTCCAAACGTCAAAAAACGATAAGAATAAGAAGACCACTGTTCAAATGAGTTTAATTGTAAAATTATATATTTTTTAATGGATTCCAAACTTTTATTAAAACCTATATGAAGGTAAAGATTATTAAAATCATTACAAATTCTACAAAATGGATCGAAGTTCGCGTAGCCAACTGTGTAATTTTTTATATTTATGAAATTATAGTATCTTGTTAGACAAACAGGTACTCTTATGCAAAGTTTTTCCAGAAGAAATTGAGAGTTGATAACACCATTAATCCGCTTCAGGAGAAAGACAGCGTTTAGCATTTTATGACGGCTTTTCAAAGTTGGTAATTTAATGAGTGCTAAACGTTTTTCATAAAATGGTAACCTTTTATTAGGATCCCATCTATTCCCTAAACCACGAAGACAAAATAATAAGAACTGTATTTAAAGTGATTCGATTTTGTCAGAGTGTACAGCGTATTGACAATATAATATAACCATATTACAAATCCATATTCAAGAATTGGGCGAACCAGTGTGGTAAACAATTGTTGGGTAACATAAGTTCAACTTATACTGTGACGACATATGCTACACAACACACGGAGCGAAACGTATTCAACAATTTTTCATTCTCTTAAACATAATTGTTCTTATAACTCTCCACTATACAGCGTAGCAATAGAATCAAATGGATAATCCATCCTGCATTCATTAAAAAACACGAGTATTCTTTGCTCATTTCTTTTATTTTTGGCTTTGTCTACTTAAGACGATGTTAGCCACAACATCATTGTCAACGGTAAAAACAATGGGTCGATTACTAAAAGCTTCTTCTGACATGAATTGAATAATCTGGATACCAATGACGTAGTTTCAACAGGACAGCTCTACGTGGCTACGTGCCAGATAGTTTGTGCTATTTTGGAGTCATAGAAAATTATATATTTCGGATGTGCTTACCCCGGAGAGCTCTTTCGGATATTTAAACGATATTCTATTACACACACAATGGCATCCATAGGTCTTTCAAACGAATAGAAAATTTCGTTGACATTTCCCACACCCTTTGTTTTATTTAAATTTGAATACAGGAAAAAAGACTCTGTATAAGCATATAAAATATTCTATTTAAAAGTATACATATACTACGGAAAAATTAATTTTTATTTCCTTTTCAACAGCCCTTAATCTCAATCATATTTTATTCTCATAACTTCCTTTGGTTTTGAAATAAGTCTTACGGTAAGAGATTTTCAAATGAAAATTTTTAAAATATTTTAAGTTTTGAGCGGATTTTTCATCCAAGAATATTTGGCACACTAATTAAAACAGAGAATGTGTGAATTAAATATGAAATTTCGTTTAACTTTCTACAAAAATTAAAAAAAAAAAATAATGCCGATAATAAATTAAAAATAAAAAATAATATATGTACTTATATACTTAAATTTCGGATTTCTTTTTTAATAAAAGGAATAAAAATATTTATTGCCTGTTACAATTTATGGGCAAAAGTAATTTAAATAAAATATGTATGTTTGTGTATACGCAAAGGATGTAAAAAATTTTAAATATACTGAAATTATACGAGGACTGTTCTTCAAATTGTTGTAAACATTATTAATAGCTGTAGGTTTGGCAGTAGTATGAGTTATTTTCAAATCATTATGAACTTGACAGTACTAATATTATAATTTGTCATTACAACCCTTCAGTCAGAATTACAACCTAGCTTCTCATACCACTTATATAGTGTGTGCTAATTTTATGCATGATTGGTTTTGCGAAACTTTTCATGGCAATTTTATTTATTCTCAGAGAGGAAGTGCCGAAAAAATAGTTTTTCATATTTCGATTTGTTGGAGTTGTCTGACCTAAGGTTTGAACCGATGCCTCATGTTTAACAACACACTACCTACCTACGGCGAATTCAGAACATGTCCCTTTATTTCGCTACAGCACAATCTGCTGTAGTAGTGATATGACAGTGAAACCTTTGCAACGGTGTTCCAATGAATGAAACGACGACGAGAATTAGAGTTGCATTCGATTTACGATGGGACATAAGTAGTATAAATGACAATAACATCAGATGGAGTGTAGTATTTCTTGCATCGTCGTAAAACACCAAGACACTTGAAACCTTCTTACAACACTTCAGAAATATTGTTACGAAAATGGAAATGGTGTACATCGTTTAACATTAAAATTAGCAAAAGCTACACAAACAAATACAACGAACTTGTTTACAAGTAAACCAACAACATCAGTATGAAAGAAAAGGGAATAGACAAGTAAGCTAGAACGCAACAACAGGCAATGGGAACAAAACACACAAACAACAATGAAGTCGCGTTAGAACTCTCGAGAAGGCAAATATACGAACAACCGATTTGAAGAACCTTCATCAGACTGATTACGTAGGCATATAAAAAGGCAAGACAAGCAGGCAACGAGTGGTAAGAATTCAGTCAGTCTTGTGTGAAGACGCGTTGCGTGTGAAGATCGCCGTTGAAGAGATCTGCTTTGTAAGCAAAGAAGAATAGAGAACGAGCAATTATTGCTGTATTCGTCAAGTTGTAAACGGTGGCACACAAAATTATTTCGAACAATAAAGAGTAAAAACGTAACAATATGTTGGTTCTAGAGAACATCGTAATTAGGACATCAAAAATTTCTGAATCTCTAACATCTAACTTTAATAACACTGACATATTGGCACGCATAAGAGTGTGGGAATATGAATGACAAGTTAAAGAGAAAAGATTATTTGAAATAAAATAAGAGATAGAGTTTAAGGTGGAACATAACTATGAAAATCGAGTTTTTTTGTAATTTTTTTCCATTTACGGAAAAGAGCTCACATCAACTATTGAGGGATATCGACATAGTTGGAAGAATTTCAAAAATGTTTTGAGGCAAACCTAATGAAGAAAGAACCACAAGTATTTCAAAATTAAATAAGGGCGACCAGAGAATGTTAATGAACTTATTCGCCCGAACTGCATAAGAACAGTAAAAAATGATGAAGGCAATGCTGTGATGAGGACATCGAAACGATAGAGCTCTTTTTGTGTCATTGTCCAACTTTTGTAAGCTGAAAATACCAATATTTACGGAATGACACTATAAGAGACATAATTCGTCTCGGAGAAGTAGACTGGAAGAAGTTAAATAAGTCTGTATATTGTGCAAACTTCTTATAGAATGTAAGGTGGTATTCCTAAAGGTGGTCCCATATGATGGCTTAGGTGTATGTCGAAAGACATGAAATCCTGAGTTGGTTACCTTTGTTTCTACCTACCTAGGTAGTTAAGTAACTACTGGAACTGCACTAAGGAGTTAATAAATAAAATGTTTACAATTACACTATGCGGCAAAATACAAAAAAAAATTAAATACACCCAGCTAATAACATAGTATAGGTTGTGAGTTTTGTTGAGTAGAAGTCAAAAATATTTGTTTGTATTTCTTGAACCCAAAAATTTCTAAACAGATGTCCAAAATTTAAACCTTGTTAGAAATGATAGGGATGGGCCTTTAAAACGATATACATATATATATTATTTGACTTAATATGCTATAAGGTTTGATGAGGTCAACTTGACAAATGCAAATTTTTTTCATATTGTTGAACTGTGGACTGTATGGGCGATGTTTATCCGGGAGCTGTGTGGGTAATGATGTTGCGGTAATGGAGATCACCTCTTCAGAACTCGAACCGTCACTCTATTGCAATAATAGAAAATAAAGGGAAATGTATGGAAAAAAATTCTTTCAAAATATAAAAAAAAATATCAGCACTTTCCTGATTTTGTCGCAAATGACTCACGAACAATTTCCCCCTTATTCACACACGAACAAATCTTTACGTATAGTGTCTCCTTTTAGTTATGTTGTTGACTTGAATTTTATCTCTTCCTTTATTGCACGCAAGAAAAACCAATTGCACTTTTATCTTGTCTTCAGTCCAAATGTATACTGTTTTGTTTCTTATAAAACAAAATTATAGCTCCACTTTCTGGATTCTTTTCAAGTTTGATTATTAAAAAATCTTTTATTTTATTTTTTCACAAATTCACTTTTATTGCAATTTTCTATCTTTATATTTTCTCACAAATTTATATTTTTTTTTCAAACTTTACAAAAGAGAAAGTTCACTTTCATCACTTTGGATGTTACAAATTAGAGTGATATTTTTTTCTCAACTTAAACAAGAAAGAAGCCTAAAATAAACAGGATTATAGAGAAATGTTACAAAATTCCAAAGCTTTACTTAAATTACAGAATAATGTTATAAATTCCTAAAGCTTTAATTACATTCCATTACAATGTTATAACAAAAAATATGAAAGCTTAAATTAATATTGTTGCGCCCTCTATTGGATGTTACTTGTCTTCTAGATGATCGCCGGAGATGGGATTTTGCAATCACCGGGCGTAAACACATATTTTTTCAAGTTTGTCCGTTCGTAGCAGCAAATTTTTAATAATAAAATATAAAATAAGTGATGATATTCTGAAAGTGTATTATCTTATGAAGAGATTGACATTTCGTTTGATCAAATCGGACAAAAATTACCGTAGTTATTATTTACAGAGTAAAAATTTTGAAAATTTTTGAACTAAAAGCTCATTTGATAAGATGACGTATAAAAAATATAACACGACTGTTATACTATTTAAATGAGTCGTTTATTTTGAAAGCGGTCTAAGTCCATTTTTAAAAAATGTTGTTAATGATAACAATAATCACAATCCTATATAATCTTTTTTTTTATAAACAATTTAAGTCTAGTATCATTAAAATCGCTATATTTGGAGCACTTGAAAATTAGCTAGCGAACGAAATGCATAAACATTTATTTTGAAATTGGTTTAAGTCCATTGAAATCCATAAACTTGGCAGTAACAAGGTTGAAAATTGTACAATCGGCAGAAAATAATGCAGATATTATTGACCATAAGTTCTTACTATTAGGACATTCATTTTTGCCAAATGATAGTGATTTTGGAGTGATTGAAATGGCTTTGAGGAAAAATAATTTAATGTATGCCCCCCAGGATTACTATGAAACCATAAAAACATGTCGAAAGAGTAACAAATTCATATTCACCAAAATGAAATGTGAAGATTTTTGTCTACAAAACCTCTGGAAGAAACAATTCATAAAAGATTAAAAACACTAGTGGCGAACCTATAAATTGGTTAAGGTTATGTTGGATGCGATTTATAAAAAGTGAACACTATAAAATGTTTTATAAAGAATCTATGGAAGTGAATACAGAGTTCAAAATACTTGCTTTATTATCTTGTCGGGGTAGACCGAGGAACTTCAGCAAAATAAAATTAACACCATTATATAACCATTCCAACTCCTAAGTATAAGGATAACTATTTAGAGGAATCACTATCATTAGTGGAGTAACTTTAAGTGAAAAAATTAACTTATAATAATATAAAACAAAGAACACAAAGTGGACTTATTCCTTTTCAAAAACAAAAAAGGACTTACCATTTGAGGTTCTGAAACACAGTTTATTTTTCTAGCAAAAGTTTACAAAACGTATTACGTTATATAATCTAACATGTTTAAGGTCACAAAGCCATAAAAAGAACTTAATACCAATTAACAATATTTTTGAAACAATTTAAACGCAAAGCGTGGACTTAAACCACTTTCAAAATAAACGGCTCAAATAATAACTACGGTATTTTTTGTCCGATTTGATATAACGAAGTGTAAATCTCGTCATTGTTTTATATTTTTTAATTAAATTTTGCAATTGAAAAATTGCTTGATTGCTTGAAAAAATGAGAAAAAAATCATATTTTCTAAGTTTACCCGATCAAAACTCATAACATGTTAGCTTAAACCATATGTTTATGTATACCATTTTAAATGCTCATCCGTCCCATTTTCAAAAAATTTTGGATATTGAAAGTGGGTTAAAAATATTTGGTTAATCAATAATTTTGTTTGAAAAGATCAAAAATACCGTTTTTTTATCAGATAAAACAAGTTTGGACGGTTCGAGAAACATAAAAATAATATTTTTAAGTTCTACTTAACAAAACTCACAACCTAGCTGAGTGTATTTTGACTGTCGCACCGTATTATTTATTGGACAAGGCGATTACTGTGTATTTGAGAGAACATTTTTCAGTATTAAATGATTGATTTTCGAATATTAGGAGGATAACAATCGTTTATATAATACAAGTAAAGATAAGTAAATAAAATGGAAATAATAATGAAAATAAGAATAAGAATATATTGAATAAATAATCATTATCGTTATTTTTGACTGTGTTTTTCAAACCATACAGTCTACAGTGACACTTAGTAAATCTGAATGAATTACTGAAATACTACATGCAGCTCTTTCTCATTGATTTTACAAATTGAGTGTCCTTGTTAAAGGTTTTCTCGAAAAAAAAATTAAAGAATATTATTTCATGTTTGCAGAACATTGTTATCTGATAGCCTGTCAGAAATAATGTATGGTTTTACATCGATTGTTAAGCAAAGAATGTTTTGAATCTCCAAATTCATATTTTAAATTCAAATAATATTTTATGGAAAATATACAAGAAAGTGTTCTTTGTCTTTTTAATATTAATGCGAATATAATGTAAAAAGGAAAACAGAAATGCTTTTTTTAACTCATATTTTATGGCAAAGGTTTACGGCTTAAGAAAATTGTATTTTTAGTTAAAAAAAAATTTAAATAATTTCTATAAAATTAATCTGTGCACAGTAAATCAATATTTACTTGAAGAACTTGCTCACGTACTTCATTGGTCATTACAAGACTTTAGTGAAGATCACGACCTAGTTTCTCACACCACCCATGATGTATGTGCTAATTTTATCTACAGTTAAATGTTGACTCCGAACGACAGATTTTTTGAAAAACTTTTCATGGCAATTATATTCATCCACAAAGTTTTTACCAGAAGACTGGTGAGAAGAAGACGCCGAAAGAAATATTTTTTCATATTTCCTTTTGTTCGATATGTCAGAGCTGGGATGTGGATCACGTTTTAATTTGGCTAAGAACCAAACGCACTACCCACTAGACTGCGGCCGATCTCTTACACATACATACATAACTGGTCCTTACAACCCTTCAATCAGGATAGAGACCTAGTTTCTCACACCACTTATGGTGTGTGCGTTAGTTTTATACATTAGTGGCGGGACCTATAGTTTAATGTTAATCCCGAACGACAGATTTTTTGAGAAACTTTACATGGCATTTTTATTTACTCTCAGAATATTTGTCAGAAATCTGCTGAACGGAAGTCGCCGAAGAAATATTTTCGTTTTGATGTCTGACCTGGGGTTTGAACCGAGGCCTTTCGTCTAATAAGCCAAAACACTATCCAATAGACTACAGCCGACTTCTTATTGACGCTAAATTAAAATCAATTTTTCTTCGCAATAAATATTTTATTCAACGAAAATGTTTTTAGAATAACGAAAATAAAACCTTTGCAATTAGTGAGAAAATACGACGTCATACTCATATTTTGTAGCTTTAAATCAGGCATAAAATCTCTAACATCACTTAACAAAGAAAGTAGCCTTATTACATAAGGAAATCAAAAAGAGCCTCTCTTTCTTCTCATCACTATCGTCACTAATTGAACCTAGTCTGGTCTAATGTGCTGATAGTTGGCATAACGATTTTATCCAAATGAATAGAATTTCATTCGTTTACACTAACAAAGTTTATTGATTATATTTTTCTTCTTTTAAATAATGCTTTTAATTATTTTATGTAAATATATATCTCAGCCTACAATTTTCACAGTCCGCTTATGGTATTGGTATATATATATATATGACACATACATTGGAAGTAAATTGAGTGTCAACCAAAACGATGATATTCTCTCTTTACCAGTCGACTAGACACACACATCCCATCGGTTATTATTATTGCCATCCAGCTTAACGATGCGTATCACAATATTTAAATTGTTAGAGAACATCATTTGTGTTGAAGAGTGCAAATGGTTTTTCATAGCAACCATAATGTAATGTAAACATGAACAATGTTGTAAATGAAAATAATTTTTTGGAGAAAGTCTTATTATTACAAATGTAATCTTGAGGACAGTGTAAACAACATCAATCATTTTGAGGTTTGTCTTTCGAATATGTTAACATTGCACACGTTTTAATATTCTCTCCCGCTCTATGTAACAAACCTTTGACAATTGTATTACATAACACGGTGCGACAGTCAAAATACCTCCAGCTAACAACATAGTATAGGTTGTGAGTTTTATTGAGTAGAACTCAAAAATATTTTTTTTTACATTTCTCGAAGCCTCCAAACTTGTTTTATTTGACAAAAACGGTATTCTTGATCATTTCACACAAAATTATTGAATACTTAAATATTTTTTAACCTATTTACAAAATCGTAAATGTACGTAAACATATGGTTCAAACCAAAGAAAATAAAGTATAAAGAATGTGCATTTTAACATATTTTGGAATATTTTTCAAAAATATTTCATGACGCGGGGGGAAAGATAGAAGGGAATGATACAGAAACCAAGAGCGTAACAATGCGTTGTTCTCATCGTGCGTTTTTGTTGTTTGACCACTTTTTATTTATTTTTCTGGTGTAAAAAACAGACTTCGGCACCAATGTCCCTCAGGGGAAGAACATCTTCGGCTTTTTATACACATAGGACACGAACATCAAAAATGTTCGTTAAAAAGAGCGTAAAAATCTTGTCAGTTTTTAAAGAAGAAGGTTAATGTCGCTTTTTTCAGACTTCAATGATACACCCAAAGAAATATCACAGTAGTATTCACTAATATCAATGAGAAATGATTTCGATTTTTGGAAGAATACTTGCCAAGTTAAATACGGTGTCTTAATGTCTTAGTGCAGTACAATTTTTCTATATTTTCCGATCACATATACATATCATTGGGTTAATAAGTATTTAAGTATTATTACTAACAATTTTTCTCTAGGTTAACACATGCCCATGGTTATGGATTAGTGAGTGAGAGAGAGAAAATAAGTTGAGAGAATTTATTTATTTACAGCCATATAAAAGTGTTAGTAATATACTCTATTTTTATTTTCATTTCATCAACATACATATGTAAAGCTGTCTATCTTTGGCTTAATAATTTTGGATAAATAAAAATAAAATAAAACATCGATTTTATTATTAAAAGAACATAAAGCTATCCATCTTTGGCTTAAAAATTAGGCCATGTTTTTTTGGTAAATAAAAATAAAAAGAATAAAAAACCATTTTTTATTAAAAGAAAAAAAAACGAGCATTCCAAAGCATTTAAAAAAAATATACTATGGGACAAAATAAAAAATAAATACGCCCAGCTAATGACTTAGAACATTTTTAACACAAAATATTCTTCGAGTGTTATTCTGAAATAAAATGATAAAGCACCCACCGCACATGTATTCTTGTCGCAGTCTGATCGACAACTAAATCAAAAAACACAGGAATACATACACATGTACATGGTGAGAGCAGGTCGTAATGTTACGACCCGCCATAAGAAATTTTACTTCTACATGATGCGTATTCTTTATATCCATATTCTTTGTTCAAACTTACATGTTATGAGTTTTGATCGGGTAAACTTGAAAAATATTTTTTTTTTCATTTTTTCAAGTTTAGCTATTCTTAATTGCAAAATTTAATTAAAAAATACAAAACAAGTGATGAAATTCTAAAAGTGCATTATTTTGCGAAGATATTGACACTTTGTTTGATCAAATCGGGCAAAAATTACCGTAGTTATTATTTAAATAGTATATATTCGTTCTTTAGTCGGACTATTTGCATGTAAAACTCCATTCGGGCAAAGATGTTCACAAATAATTTAAAGGATAATATTTTATTCCTCGTTATTACTAACCTAAAGTTCCAATAGTAACAATTCCAAAGCAAATACAAAGCTTGAATTGGCTTTTAATGTGCTAAAGTAAAGAATATGACATGAATTTGTAATTTCCAAAAATCGTCAAAATAAGGGCATAAATCGTCAAATCTGGCAGCTATGGTTGTGCGTGCTGGCCAGAGTGTTGAATATTTGTTTCGTACGTTCAAACCACTGCACAGTGTAGGATTTTGCTAATCTGGCTGGTCAATAGTCGTTGTTTTGAGTTTCAATTTAAGATAATATTTTTATCCAATATGAAAGAGCACTTGTTATAAAATAAGAAAATGCAAAAGCTATGCCTAATTTGGTCAACAATAACATTATAACGGTGCATTAAACTTGTATATTTTTGAGTGAATTAAAAACAACAAAACAGTTACATGAAATTGCTCATTCTTAAAAGCTTGTAACTTTTTATTGGAATGGAATTTTTTTAAATTTTTTTTTGTTTTTAAGCTCAACTTATTCGCTGTTAATATCACGAGAATTTACTTTTAGACCGTGGAAAATTATTTTCGTTCTATTTCATTTAAACAGTTACTTTTTTTGGTAGGTTAAGAAAAAAAATTCTGTAATCGACACATTTTTTCTTCATAACGGTTCGACACCAAATTAGTTTTATACGAACGTCTAAAGTACCTGTTTTAAGGCACGTATCTGCCGAGATTTGTCGAAACTGACACTAATAGAGATTTAATAAACAGACTTTTAATAACATCTGGTCCATATATGTATAAACAGTTTTGCGAAGACCTCCTGTATATAAAAAAGCAGCATTAGGGGTCAATACTACATTTATTGAAATTTCCAGAAATACCAGAAGAAAACCATGAATTTTGACATTTTATTCTTACTTTAATTTATGTATATGTATGTACATATGAAATATATTCCTATTTAAAAATTAATAAAAATTAAAAAATAAGGAAAAATTTTAAAAAAATTGTTACTCTTCCTCTTTATTATTTATTTTAAACATTATCATGCATACTGCTTTTTTACTTTTTGATTATTCAATATCAGAATCAAATTTTTGTAGTTGTATTGTATTGGCAGTGGTCCAATGTCGCCCATTTGATAATGTTACGTATTGGCCTAGTAAACCTTGTACCAAAATTCATAAGTCTAGCATAATTTTTTTTCCAAGATATTTAATTTTGTATGCCTGGAATGGCTAAATCTTACACTGTACACTGCCTGCACATTTTTAATTCAAACAATCTCTCAATATTTTCTAATAGCTTTTGGAATCGACTTCACATGACTGATAATTATAATGAAAATGTCAACTTTTCACATCAAAATGCGAAACGTAATTTTCCATTTTGTAAATCTCATTATCTCTGCTCGATAAAGCTGTCTTTTATGTGTTGCTTCCAAATTCGGTTTCTTTTTTTCTTTTTTGTTGTTTTATTTTTATTTTTGTTATTGTTTATTTTTCATAGATATTTTCTCCATTGTATTTACATGGTAATCACTTTGTAATGGGAAAAGATTACACATGTATGCACTTAAAATTAAAACACAAAAAACAAAAAACACAATGGAATCCAAAAATGACATGACAAATGGAGTAATTTAAGAATAATAAGATTTATATTTAAAGATGCAGCGATTTCCAGCTAAAACCCTGCAAAAAAAACGAAAAAAATTTCATATGGTTTTTGAATTTTAACATTAAAAGGGCTTCTAACTCCTGTCCCCAAAGAGGATAACACCTACATCATGGGAAAGTCAGCCAGGGCATTCATTTGAGAAAGAATGACATTCAATCAGCAAGGTTTCTCTATTAATCCCAATACATATTCAGGGATGTCACAGAATCCAATAATGTCGGAATTGGATTTGAAAACGACACAAAAATCAATTTGGTGTCATACAATCCAAGATTATCGGTTTTGTTTTCGAACTTGAATAAGTATCGATTTTAGGTGTCACAGAATATCTTGTTATCGGTTTTGTTATTGAAAATAAACCAAGCAGCTTACAGCTGTCAGTTTTCATTTGTGTTCTTTTGTTTTTTTTTTTTTTCTAAAAGTTGGATATTTTGTAAAAATGTAAGCAAATTTATGTTTATATTATAAAACAAAAATTATGCATTAGTATTTTTATTTACATATAGGGGAAAACACAAAAATAAAGCACAAAACTCCATAATTGTGGAATTAATGGAAAAATATCCGGATCTAGTGAGGAACTTTACAAAACGGGATAAGCCAACCGTAGATTCCCTGTGGCAACAATTAGTGGAAACACTCAACAGTGCAGGCCCACCCCAAAAGGATGTCAATATATGGTGAAAGGTAAACAAAATGTGTACCGCAAATAATATTGCAATGTATTAAATTATAGTTTTTCTTTCTTATAGACATGGACTGAATGGAAAAGTGACTTCAAAAGTAAACTAGCGCAAAACAAAGCTGAGGCCAGGGCAACGGGTGGGGGACACTGAAGGCTCTATATTACGAATTTGTAATATTTCTCAGTCTGGAGATCCCCCTAGCGTTGCACTTGGCCCAAACGACGATTTGTTTGATGAAAATGAAGAACCATCAACGTCGTTTAAACCTACACTGTCTCCACTTCACATAAGTAGCACACCAAAAAGACGCAAAGCAGAAAACGCTGGGGAGCTACTAAAAAGTTTTTAGAAGAAGATACCAAAAGAAAGGAGAGTCTAAACGAAAAGTTGGAAGAATTGCTAAAAATTGAAAAAGAAAACGCCAGCAGTTTACGACGGGTCTATAGAGCTATAGAAAAGGGAAACGAGTCTGTCGCAAATGCAGTAGTAGTATTAAAAGCGAATATATTAAAGTAAATAGAGGGAACTTGCAGCGATGCAGGAGAAAAATGAAATTAAAAAGAAACAATTGGAGCTTGAGATGATGAAATTTGAATGCCAAAGGAAAGAAAAGTGATATCAAAAGAAAACAATATTCCTATGTACGGTGTAATATCGTTTAACTTTAAAATGATCAAAAGCTACACAAATAAATAAAAGGAACTTGTTACAAGTAAACAAACAACATCGCTATGAAATGAAAGGGGGTTAAACAAGTAAGCGAGAACGTAACAGTAATGTAACGTAACAAAGTACACAAACAACAATGAAGTCGCGATAAAGATCTCTAGAAGGTGAGCACACGAACATTTGATTTCAAGAACCTTCATCAGACTGATTACGTGGGCATATACAAAGGCAAGACAAAGCAGGTAACGAGTAGTAGTAAGAATTCAGACAGTCTTGTGTGAAGACGCGTTGCGTGTGAAGGGAACAGTTCTGGTTTGAAGATTGCCGTTGAAAAGATCTGCGTTATAAGCAAAGAAGACTAGTGAAGAAGCAATTATTGTTATTGTAACATCAACTTGGAAACAGTGGCACATAAAAGTAGTGCGAACTATAAAGAGTTTAATTGAAACTAAACACAAATTTATTTTTATTTTGTTTGCAATCAACGAACGCATATTTTAAACGTTTTTAAAAAGGTAAAAACGTAACAATATTCATAGACGACATCAAACGCAGATGGCAAACCAATAATTGGATCTTGTAACGTAGATCAGTCACATACTTAGCAGCAAAGAGTTGATTTAGTTTGTTTTTTATTTATTTGGCCAATTCACATGACTTCGTATCGTGTATGTTGTATTGAATATACTTTTCGTTTGTGAATGCTCAATGTTATGCTGTATTGTGTATTTCGTACTCCAAACGTGAAAAAGTGATAAGAAGAAGAACACATTTATATTTATATATATATATATATATGTATATTTATTTATATTATAGAATTATATAATTTTTTACGAAAGAAAATTACTTAATTATTTGTGCGAACAAAATAATTTTAAAATATTAATTGTTGACTCAAGTTACAAAGAAAATATTTTGTAATTTTATTCTTCTTCTTGATTACTGGCATTTCCACAAACTGATAGCACGAAACCAATACAACTTTTAAAAACACATGAAAAAAATGTGTATAAGTGTATCGGATTTTTATATAAAAATTATCAACAACAAGCATACACTATTGTATTTTCTTCCAACAATATACGCAATACAACGATACAAGGGCTTGTGTGAATTGCCCAATTAATTGCGATACTGTTACAAATTATATTTAACTTCAACCTTCTGCTCGGTGTAATGTAACAGACCAGAGTCTAGTGGGAATCGAACCCACAACCCTCACGCTAATAGTCTGGCATGCTACTCACTAGGCTATCAAGGCACTCAAAGAGTTGATTAATGACAGTGAAACAAAAGAAAACAAATTATGAGAAGTTGGGGCAGATGATTTGTGGTAGACCTATTATTTTACTTATAAGAACGAAAATATGAGTCTAAAAAGTTTTGTGTTAAAACCATTAATTTTAAATACCGTTTCAGTTTGTGGCACAAAAAACTCTTTATTTATATTGCGGAAACCACCATGAGAAACAAAGCAAATATTTTTTTCTCGTTTGTGTTTAACTGTAAAAAATATTCCGTAAAATTACTTTTTTAACGGATGAATTGATACGTATATCGGAAAACACATTTCCATTCCAATACAATAATGAAAATAAAAAATTAAAGTCGTTTTTTATGGCGGCATATGACAAAAGGAAATGGCGTATCGTTAAATTCTGTTTTTATTGTCTTTGATTTTAATGATCTTCTAGATTGTTTGTTTTTACTGCTACAAGTAGCGGCAAATATACCCAAACTTGCATCGCTATTTTGTTTATTATTTTCTTTTTTTTTATAAAAACCAAAAAATATAACATAAAATATATAGGTTGTGATGGTTTACATCGAAATTTGATTTTAATTTTAGGCCAATAGTGATATTGTATTACCTGTCAAAATTCCTTTTACTCTCAATATTCAAATGTCATACTTTATCGGTGATTATTGTCTAATAAACAATCAGGATTTCGCACTAACCGTAGCTGTGATTCTGTATTAATGGATGTCTCTGAAAATGTACGCAGAGAAAGAAAAGTGTAGCTTGAACTATGTTTATAGGAAGACCACTAGTAGGGTAGAAGATACGGCAAAGAAGAATATTTTGCTCTCTGCGATTTTGCTTTAGTTTATGCAAATAAATATTTTTCTCCCTAAAAATTGTAAGAATACAATTTTGTATTCAATGTAATTCAAGTGCGAATGACACACCCGTTGTTATTTTCGTATGTTTTCAATTTTGTTTGTATTTAATGGCATATGGAAAATTTTGAAGTCTTTTCACATAAAAATCAATTGCCTCCCGTAACTTAACACTATTTTCTGCAAGTAATTCAAAACAGACAAGACATGTTTTGAAGATTTTTGTATTGCAATTGCACGAAAAGCATAGAAAAGTTTACTTTACTTTAAGAAGCCAATAAGTTATGTGAGAATCTTTGACTAGATTTGGTTTACATTTTTAGAAGAACTTTGCTGGGAAGGCTGTTGCAAATTTTATGAAAAGAACAATAGATTTATGAAAAGTTTTGCCGATTGTCCGGAATGAAACCATATTGCGATCATAACAAAATGTTAGTGCTGTTAACTGTTTTATTATTAACAGCATAATATAACAGCTTATAAATGCCCATTTTATCGTACCCTTCGTCTACACCAAAATAAACAAAAACTGTGAAAGTTGTTTCTGATTGCCACAAGTGAAAATGAAAAGAAATATCCTAGGCGACTATACATACCATGCATATGTACATATGTATATAGTTTTATGATATATTTGAACTTAACCTCTGATGATATGAGTCACATGATTATTACTGTAGTAACAGTATCCAAACAACTCGTCTTTTGAGCTGGTTTCAAGATTAAATCAGGAATTATTTCTTATTACTGCGCACCGTTGTTGCTTCGACTGTATTATCACATTACGCAGAGTGGAGCAGTCTGACGAATAACAAACATCGCTATGCTGCGTTAGTATTGCTATCAACAAGCCTAGACAAAATCAAATTAATGACTTTAAGTAATAAACATAAGCAAGCATCCAAGTGCAGTGCTTCCGGATCAATGCTGGTACATTAACTGGTCTTTTATACTTCAGCTAAAATATAATTTAGTGAAATTGTTATTATTGCTGCATAGGAGTATTGGGACTAGATGGTGTCGTTACAATGTCTCCCTCATTCTTGTTAACATATATATTTAGGGTTTGAAATCTAACACAGTTGAAACCAGTCAGTCTCAGCTTATATAACTGGAGCGTACCTGAAATATTAAATTTTTCATGACTCTGGAGCATAAAGAGGGCCGAATTAAAACGATGGCATTGATTATGTTAGATTTGAGGACCGCTATTGTTTGTATCTTATTCGAAAAAATCTAACGGGAAAAAGAAATCTAATCGCAGTAGCCAGTTCACAATAGAGTACAGCGCTCTCCAATTTCTGTGGCACGTAGGGTTGTCCGTAACGCTACATGCCGTTGGTATTCAGATCATCCAATTCAATTGTCCGATGACACATACATAATTGGTCATTACAACGCTTTAGTCTGGATTACGACCTAATTTCTCACACCACTGACGTTGTGTGTGTTAATTTTATACATGAGTGGTGGGACTTACAGTTTAAATTCGATTCCGAACGACAGATTTTTTTGACAAACTTTCCATAGGGATTTTATTTACTTTCAGAATTTTTGCCAAAAATCTACTGAGAAGAAGTCGCCGTAGAAATATTTTTTCATATTTACGTTTTGATGTCTGACCCTGGATTTGAACCCTGGCCTTAGATCTAATAAACCGACACACTACCTAAATCCAGAGCAAATAGTAGCTTTTTTGGAATGTATTGGATGCTCTTGGATCTTATGTGGATTGGTATCTTCCTCAATTCTACAATTTTGTTGCACAATGTATTTTTGATGAATTTTGAGGTACGTTGCTAACTGCAACAACTTAGCGAATACACGTCGTCATCTATATCCCTTCGCGATGATTTGGCAAAACTGAATGACAATTAATTTGAAAACTAATTTCCCTGTAGGAAGGCACGATATAAACAGTCAAATATCATAATGAATTCAGCTATCGAACTACTGTAGCATAATAAGAGTCACTAAGCCGTATTCACCAAAAAACTCACAAAATAAGGACATATGTGGGTAACAGTAGGTGTTTCTGACGAAATTCGCTGTAAAATTTGAAAAATTATCACTTGGGAAAAGAGTGAAACAAACAGACTTTATTTAATCTTAATTTTAGATAAGACTACATTTTTACAAGTTTCAATACATTTTGTGCTACGACGGTTAAACATTTAAAAAGAAAAAAAAGAATAAGTTTGGAAGAATAAAAAACGAATCATAATTACTTGACTATGAAAGAATTGATGTTGAATTTTGTTGCGTTTTAGGGCCCTTATTACAACTTGCCGTTAAAGTTGGGTTTAGTTAAAGTTACCTTTAGCTAAAGGGAACTGTAAAGTCACATTTAACTTCTTTTGTTATTACAACTTAATGATAAAATAAAGTTAACTTTTTAAAAAATATGGCAGTGTCGAAGCAATGTCGATAACACTGCTCAATTAAACAATACTTTTTAAACGCAGTGGAACCAAGGGCTTCTATTTTTGTTGTATTTTCTTATTTTGTTTATATTTGAAGTTGCAATATTGAAAATAATATATAATATGGCAAATTCAAACATAAACTTAACTTTAAAAGTTACTGGAAGGATGATCTTCCCTTTAGCTTAACGCTCACTTCTACCTTATCGTCCACTTATAATGAAAAACAATTTATTTGCCCGTTAAAATCCTCCCTTTAGTTAACGTCAAGTTATAATAATGGCCCTTAATATGTTAAAAAACAATCCGCAACAATTTTTTCGCTTCTATTGCTTCTATTGAACTCAGCTGGTAATAGCGAAATAAATCATCTGGTTCAACGTTTATTTTTTTAAAATTTGTTTGAATTAAAAATAAATAATATTTAACAGTGAGTTACATATATGAATCTTTTCCCACATTCGTAAAGATCGTTTCTTTAACGTCAAATCTTATATACTCTTTAGCAGATGACAGTAATATTTGTCATTTACATTCCTTTGCTCGTAGATCAAGTCCTTTGGAAATGGCGGCGAATAGGTTTAATATGAAGCTCTTATTTGCATTCGACCTAGAGGCAACCTCCGAATGGGGTCGTGCGATTAGTTGAAATGTTTTTGTGGTTTACTGCCTCATAGGTGTGCCGTTAATAACATGTCATCTGCAACCATACGTGATGAAAATAACGGAGAATTCAAGTTCTTGGTTTTCTGGGCATGAGAAATAAATGCGAAGCATTTTTGGCATGGTTTCTTAAGACAAAATATATTTCACTCCATCTGATCTTCTTCCCACAACTTTGTTTATAAAATTCTCTTTTTGAGAGGTGTTCGTTGGAGTTAAGATGGTGAATTACTGGATTTGTGTCCATTTGTTTATCGTATTAACTCTGTTTTAGTTAGATTAACTTCCACTCGATATCCATTACACCATTTAGCTGGCAATCAAAGCACAGATTCTAGAATTTCTGAGAGTGAATTTGCATCGTTTGCATAAGCGATTAAGGCTATCGGTTATGCAGCATGTTCTCCCCAAGGCTGTTGGTGGGATATTGAGGCTGAGGTTCCATGCCATAAGCTAGAATACATTCTAAAGGACACCTAACAGTTACTTTGAAAATGTTTGATGCGCTCAAAGAAGATTCGATTTTTTTTATCAGTTATTCAACAAAAACGACGATCGCAGGATTAATATCCAGTTGTCTCATGCCTTTAATAAAAAGTTAACGTTATTTTGATAGTTAAATTAGACTAGTGTGATAGCTTTGATACCAAAAGCTTACTTGAGCACGCATAGCGGTTCGTTGTGATGCCACAAGTGAACGCAGTCTCTGTACTGACCAAATTCCTCCGAACCAGGGAGGGAGAAGTTAGTCAGCGCAAGGGCTGCACGTCTAAAGCACGACTACCCCACGCTGGAAAACCAGTCCGAAAGCTTGATAAACGAGGCTATATTCTTGACATCAATGGACGATAGCTCAGTCAAGCTGAAAAGGGTTGGAGAACCAAACAACCTATATCTGTACCTCGCAAGAGACGGGCATTGGCAAAGAAAGTGGATAATAGTCTCCTTTTCCACACGGCAGAAGTCGTTAAATGGGAGTTGCATTCTTTTTGCGTGTCTTCCCATAACATAATGACCTGTAAGCATGGCCACTGTGATCGAGATGATATTACGACCAAGTCCAAATAACTGGTTGGTGCGCCTTCTATCCATTGAGGGCCAAGTGAGCCTAGCGGTGGAGCAGGAATCCTCATTGATCCAGCTTGAAAGTGGCAATTGGCGTTCCGGAAGTAGTGCACCAGCTCTGGCGAGCTCGTCGGCTCTGCAGTTTCCCTGAATGTCATAGTGCTCGGGGACCTAGATAAGTGTGACTTTGAAGGGCCCAGAAAGAAGGTTGAGATAGCGGCGACATTCCCTGACGATCCCGGAATTATTCCAAATTCAGGATATTTTGATAGTATTTTCTCTTTTTTTTCGGCAAACTAATTTCATATATTTTTATTTATTTTTTTTTTTTTATTTATTTTAAGTCTATGGAAAATCCTTACAGACTAATTACATTTTATTTCAATACAAAATTATAATAATAATTTCAATACAAAAAAATAATTTGAAAAAGAAAATAACATAGTAAGTTTAATTGTACAATTATATCTTTTTTAATGGATTCCAAATTTTTATTAAAATCTATGTGAAGGTAAAGATTATTGAAAGCATTGCAGATTCTACGAAATGAATCGAAGTTCGCATAGTAAGTTGTGTAATATTTTATATTTATGAATCTTGTTGGACGAACAGGTATTTTTATGTAAAGTTTGAAATTGAGAGTTGATAGCACATTTAATCAGATTCAGAAAAGACAGCATTTAGCATTTTACGACGGCTTTTTAAAGTTGGTAATGTAATGAGTGCTAGGCGATTTTCATAAGATGGTAACCTTTCATTAGGATCCCATCCATTCCCTAAACCACGAAGACAAAATAATAAGAACTGTTTTTGAACTGATTCAATTTTGTCAGAGAATTGGGCGAACCAGTGTGGTAAATAATTGTTTGGTAACATAAGGGTCAGAAAACTCTTTAGCCCATCGTTTGATAAATCCTAGGGTACATGTAGCTTTGTTAACAGTTGATGTAATATGATTTCTGAAGTCTAATTTACAGTCGAAAATTATTCCTAAATCGTTAAAAGAATCAACTAGTTCAAGAACAGCGCCATTCATTCTATAAAATCCATTGGTTGGAGATGATCTAGTGAAGCACATATATTTACATTTTTTAACATTCAGCTCCATTAAATTAGTACTACACCAAGAGGTTAAGTAGTTAATATCCTCTTGTAAAAGTACTTGGTTTTCAATGTCATTAAGTGATAAAAATATCTTAACATCGTCTGCATACATTAATGGGTTTGAATTTTTGATAACAGAAGGTTTATAAAAAGAGTAAATAGGAGCGGCCCAAGATGGCTACCCTGTGGTACGCCTGACAGCACATCAATAAAGTTGGATTGCGTATTCCCGAATTTAACGCACTGTTTTCTGTTTACCAAATTCGATTTAATCCAATTTAATAATGATAAACTAAAACCAAATTGATTTAGCTTATGAACGATTAAGTTATGATTTACTTTATCAAATGCCTTACTGAAATCGATATAAATGACGTCAGTTTGTTTGCCTACAATAAATCCATCATTTACCAAAGTTGTAAATTCAAGAAGATTTGTGATTGTTGATCGAGACTTACAGAATCCATGATGGGATGCAGATAAAACAGACGATGCTTGAAATGACAGCGTATCACATAAGAGTTTTTCAAATAATTTCGGTATAATGTTGAGTTTAGCAATTCCTCTATAATTTGACATATCAGCTTTAAATCCTGATTTAAATTGATTGTTTCCAAAAGGAGGGAATATAGCCCAGTTTAAGCGACTTGTTGAATAAGTAGGTTATTGGAGTACTCAATTATTGAGAATGGTGTTTTTAAATACTGCTAGGAACTCCATCAGGACCGGCAACATGCGAAGATTTTAATTGTTATACTTATATACTTGGAAACAGTACGTTGTTCCATAAAAGATATATCAAAGGCCTTTTCTTCGGGAATATAACTTTGATTATTGGCGTTAAATATAAATGACGAATAGGTAGAAGCAAAAAATTTTGCAAACAAGTCACTTATTAACTTATAATCTGAAGATTCATGATTACCAAGCTTCATATCACTGCAGTGATTTCCAAATTGTGTTCCAAACTGATTTATACTTAGGATTGTAAGTGTCCTATATTTATAATTCCGTAGCAAACATAGTTTTGATTAGTTTTCCTTAAAGGACAATCGTTTTATTAATCATTTATAGTCTGAAAATCTAGTAACTACCTGAGTACTCCACGATTTGATTTTCAACTAACGTTGTAAAATGTTTGAAAATACAATTTAATACAAACGAAATTTTAAATAATCGATTAGTCCTTGTAAATAAAAGTTTCAAGCCAGTGTATCTGAGTGTAAATTCATAAATTTCACTTAAAAACTGAATATGAAATACAGAAGAAGGAAAAAAGAAAAAAGAAGAAGAGAAACAATAAAGTTGACCACTTTTCTAAGGCGATGCCATGCTGTGCCTACCCACAAACATAGAATTTGTATTCATTGCAAATTTATTGGTGATTAACATAAATTTGTTCAGGAAACAAATTATTCTGGTCGTTACCACATAATAGGCAATAAACTTGAACAAATAAAATCGTGAGGGCGAACATATCTAATTCGTAATGAGAATTATTTTCCTATGTATTCCCAGAAACAAGATTATTCATTGGAATTTTGTGGCTCCAATGGAATAACAATAATAACAGCCAACAACATATTTTTCATCTTCTGACATTCTACCTCATCTTTGCGAAGAGTTTAAAAATCAAAATATTTAGATTGTTATTGTAATTTGGTACAGATATTATTGATACCAAGGACCCAGGGGTCCTCACAAATTACATATAGGGAAGTAGAACAATGAATTAAGCTTCTTGATTTACACTTTTGTTGGAAGACTCTTTAAACCACATTCCACCATACTCTGATGGCATGGAGTGATCATTATGATCAGTTTGAGTTTGAGTCCTTTTTCTATTCTAACTGGACGTCTTTAAAAAATATAAAGTTCTGCAGTATGAGCTTATATTGTTTTATTTTGTAATACTGTGTTTAACTTCAAGTGAAAACATTAGGGACTGAATGGCAACAATAAACTAAAGTCGAAAACATAAGCGATAAGATTGCTAAGCAGGCAGAAAAGAAATTAATAACGAAGTTTTTTTTTATATACCAAGAAGTGTTCCATTTGGAGTCCTTATTGTAATGTTGGAAACACCGTACGATAATTGCTGATCTTGGTGTTATTAACGAATCCGAGCAATTTTAGTTAAAGACAATTTAATTTTACATTTGACGCCAACCTCTGCCTATTATTTTATGCTACCAGACTGTAGCTAATGAAAATCGGTAAGCATTTAAGGACTCGTCGGCTTATGATTATAATCTTTAACTTTATGAACAGAGACTAATAGTAACGGTGTTTTCCATACATCAATTGATTTTTGGTACTAGAGTACTACAATCTGTCGATTTATTTATTTAGACAAGTAAAGTACCCGGAGGTCGATTTGGCCCATTGTACATAATGTCCTTAAGAAGGAAGCATAAAAGAGGGAAAGGAAAAAGGAGCGGAAGTAGGAAGGGAGAATGGGAATCGAAGGAATTACACAGACCAGAACAAAACAAAATGGGAGAACGCGACTACACCGCTTCTCAACCAGCTCAAGCTACTAATGAATCTGTGGAGAGCCTTGATGTCGGCTCTCGACACAGAATTCAAACCATCAAAGAAGCCCTTGCCAAGGGTCCTCAACCTCAACCTACCAAGGGCTGAGCAGTTACAGAGGAGGTGCTCGACAGTCTCCAACTCCTCCTCATCGCAACATACCATGTAGCTAGGATCTGTTCCAGAACCCCGTCAGCGACCTAATATCGCAGTGCCCCGCGATAAACCCTATAATTAATCTTAAACTGGCCTTATCCAAGCCCAGTTGCCAACCTGTTCTTACACTGTCTATAGCAGGTCACAGACATCGAGAAACATTACAACCCGATCCACTGCCCCAACGCCCCTGCTCTTCCTCCCTGCCCCATGATGATCGATGAGTCCGTAGAGGTGGCAGATTGGAGGGTCAGGACCAACCATCAAATCGCCCTCAGAAAGTGAACCTAACCTTGCGAGAGCATCCGCCATCTCATTTCCCAGTATTCCGCTATTACCCAGAACCCAGCATTGACGGATACGGTTTGGCCCAAAAGTTCCCAACGACTCCTTGCATTCGCGAACGAGCCGTGATTTGCACCAGACCGACGCAATGGCCGAAGATCATGTAGGATTCCGACCTCAACAGCCTTCAAGATTGCAGAAATCTCCGCCTGAAACACGCTTCAGTCATAATTTACATAGCCTCAGGCACAATATAATCGGTAGCTTTTTCATACCTCACATCAGGAAAGACGACATTCAGAATTCTGAAGTGACCTATCGAGCGCTGTTTCAAGCAGCCCGATTCGCGCAGACGTATGGCACTTCGCGCTGCACTCCGCTTGACATACAAATCAAGCGCAGTCAGGCAGAGCATAGTGTCACTCACTCACTCCAGTGATACTCAAGTCTTGAGAAAAGTCTCCGCCTCCCAATATCAACATATGTATGTATATAGCAGAGTAATGTTTTACAAACTCATTTTCTTGTTCTTTCTAATGATGGCCCCATCGACGCCCTGATAGATAATCTCCTTGTGAGCTCATTTACCTGTGCATTTCGCAAACATAGAGCGGCCCTAACTTCTCCGCCCAGACGGTCACATCATAATGTCAAGTCAACCTCAAGCAGCTAAGAGATTAGATGGCGGCCTGACTATCAAATAGTGCCGCCATGTTCCGTCTTCTGTACTTATTCTCGAATTTGAATTGAGCACGTTTTTCGATGGTATAAACTCCTGCTTTGGAAACACCCCTCTTATTGTACCGTTATATGCCCTCGATCCGTCTATAAATCACAGTTTACGGTACCTTTTCTAAAAATGACATTGCTCCAATCAGTTTTGTTACATTGAAACGTTGCGAAGCATTGAGGAAAGAGATATCAGCTAGTCGCTCTGTCAGCTCACGATGCTTTTCTCTATAATTATCCTAACCACAGTATCAATAGGTCTGCTCGTTACTATCATACGCAACATTTATTTCTTCATACGAGAATGACGAACTAAATTTATGATCTTCTGTTAACGCTCGTCAATACACAAAGCCAGGCAGGAGACGGGATTGAAAACTTTATTTTATGTTTTCTTTGTTTATTGAAAACAGCTGATGTGTTCACGTTGTACGCAAATATATACTTATGCATCAAATTTATTTGTTCCTACATTTCTTTTTTAACTTTAAGCGTGCAATTATTAGACCATAAAAGAGAAAACTTTTTCAAGATGAATTTCTTTTTTTTTAAAGAGTATTTGGCAAATAATTTGCATAATATTGACATAAATTGCAATGATAATCAGCAGTTCCAATTCATATATATTTTTAAGATTCATGTCATTGTCATTCATACAAAAACAAAAAATAATGTTTAGGCAACATTATTTAAACTAAAAGAATTTGTCATTATAAAATTGTCTGGTACCATAGCGATGACAATATTTATTTATTTATTTATTAAATACAATACAATTACAAATTATATTCTAATTATATACGAGTTGAGTAACTTTGACCATATGCTCGGTGTAGTGTCACAGACCAGAGGCTCTGGTGGGAATCGAACCCACGACCCTCACGCTAATAGTCTAGCACACTACCCACTAGACTACCAGGGCACCCAGCGATGACAATATATTTTCGGACATTGCCTTTTCTCTTCAGTACAATACGATTTACAGATTTTCTTTTTGTATATTTTTCACAATCTATTTTGTAACTGTAATATTGAATATTTTCAATTTAGCTGAGTTCTCATTTTATTTTTAAGTATAAAATGTTTCATTACTAATGTTGCTTCAACCCTTCAGTCAGGAAATACGGCCTAGGTTTTTACACCACTTATGTCGTGTGAGTTATGTTTATATATGAGTGGCTAGACCTACAGTTGAAAGACGACAACGAAAGAGAAACTTTTCATGGCAATTTTTATTTACTCTCAGAGTTGTTGCCAGAAATCTGCTGAGAGGAAGTCGCCGAAGATATATTTTTTCATATTTCGTTCAGTTCATATCAGCATCGGCATTGTCGTTGTCGCATGATTGATATTTTAGACGCATACGGGATAAATCACCACTCATACGCAAAGGTGGCTTAAAATGATAATTTGATTATTCTTTCCATTGTTCATGTCGATGAATTAATTTATAAATTGTTTAAAGAAATAAATAAAATGACAAGAACGTATTGCTATATTTGTGATATTGTCGAAGAAATTTTAACTTGTTTATAATCAAGAAAAATAAGCATGTAAAATGTGCTAATATCGTATAAAATAATGACATAAAAAGGGAAGGCAGGCTTACTTAACAGAGAAAACATTATTAATTAAATTAATTAATTTTTTATACTCCTATACAATCAATGTACGATTACTTGCATATACATATATATGTTTATATATATATAATAAATAACAAGTATTGTTACGCGGACAAAAACAAACAAAGCAAAAATAATAAATAAACAAAATACACGGATAACAACAAAATTAGAATTACACAAACAAATGCGTAGAATATGACGGAACAAACGTATATACAATACGGAACAAAAAATATGTATATGCATATGTTTGTATATATAGTATATGTATATACATATGGTATATATACGTAGAGGCATTAATGGGTCGATTATGAATGGCAATCAAATCTCAATTACATTGCCAGCTGGCAAAATATTGGTTGCTAATTACCGTCTGTAACAGCAAGTTGCCAACATATCATAGCTGCCAGATAAATAAAGCAAAAAATCGTCAAATATTAGAAAAAAATTGTCAAAATCGTCAATGACGTTCATTGAAACCGTAAAAAAAACGTAAAAAAAACTAAATAAATTGAAATGTTTTTTTAAAAAAATTTTTTTAATTAATTCAATGTGATGTTCGCTAGAACCAACGCATTTTTTTAGTGCTTTGGCTTCATAAGGCGGTGCAAGAAATATTTCACTTCATCTAATCTTCTTCCTATTCACACCACTTATGTCCGACCGAGAATGGAATACAACTCTCATTTCGACATCTCGATCGCGTACAGGAGAGGGCGAAAGTTCTCGTTAATGACGGTAGGATATCAAACTCCATTGATTCACAAGAGCATCGTTGCAATGTGGCTTGTGTTTCACTGGTCTATTAGTACTACAACGGATTTTGCTCGAGTGAAATAACGGGACTTGTCCCCAGAATCATGCAATACCCGCGTGTCTCGGTGAGCACCTCCGTTTGTTGTCGATTGGCCAGTGGATCGCATAATGCCTTACAGACAAAATATTTGCTTTAGTCGGGCTATTTGTATGTGGCACTCCCTCCCTGCAGAGGTCTTTCCTGTCACTTATTGTATGAAAAGTTTCAAATCAAGTGTATAGTGTTGGTCTTACGAAAAAATGGTAATATTAGAAGTGCCAATCTTATTTCAAAATTATTGGCATTATTATCATTTACTATCTAACGTTACCCAAGTTAGGGTATTTGCAAATATTTGCAGAACATTCCATTTTTCGTTACTAATTCACGCTTATATTTTTTAAATTATTTAGCACTTAATGTAGTATCATTACAGGTGTTCGTAAATAATTTAAAAATATAATACTTTACTCCTTGGTATCACTAACCTAAATATCCAAAACTAATAACTGCAAAGCAAATACAACGCTTAAATAGGCTTTTAATGTGCTAAAGTAAAGAATATGATGTAAATTTTTAATTACGTCAATATGATATTTTTGGAGCACAAAATCGTCAAATCTGGCAGCTATGCAACATTGCTATAGTTTGGTTGCTATTCATTATGCTGCAAGATTTCTTCAAAGGAATTTCTTTAAGTTGGTGATATAAAATGCCGATTGATAATCATTATCATAACAATTTGAAGAGACTTTAGCGTATACACATAATCAAAGTCTAGCCAGATAGACAACAGCAATACAAATATCATACATACATACATAATTACAACCCTTCAGTCAGGATTACGACCTAGTTTCTCACACCACTTATGTTGCGTGTGTCGCCGAAGAAATATTTTTTATATTTTCGTTTTGATGTCTGGCCTGGGGTTGGAACCGCGGCCTTACGTCTAATAAGCCAATACACTACCTACTAGACTACGATACCTACAGTATCACTACGTTGATACTGTGCTGAATTCATAAGACATAGTACATTACAGAAATTGAATTTTTTGTTTTGTTTATTCCTCTGATAGGACATTCTAGAATAAAGATTTAATGTTTATTCAGTCTTTGCAGCTATATCTAATACGAGCATATTTTACATATATTAGCAAAGATCTTTCTTTAATTCTTTAAATCGAAACAGATTTTGAATCGAAACTGTCAATCAATCTATAGGCTGTAGTATTAATGTTAAGGGAAAATTAGAAAATCACCATTTATTGCTTGTGATTCTAATCGTTTGAATCTGCTCGAAGTTAGCTACAGAAACGTTATAAGGTGGATGTCAAATTAATTTTGAATTGAAGCATGTCAAACATTCTGTCTTGCTATAACCTATTTACTTAGGGGATGTAGTCTGACTGTTGCACGCAGTAAAAAAGATTCTACAAATACTCGCGAGAGTAACTTTTGAACTTTAAACTCCCATATATTCTAGGAAAAATGATTAACTTTGATTTCACTGTCTCACAAGAATTAATTTTCTTGATTCTGTTCAGTTCCCCACAGTCATTTAATAACAGTTTAAAATAATAAATTATGCCACAAACTTTTTGGTTAGATTTTGGCATAAATTATCTTAAAGAAGTTGTATCAGCATCTCATAGTTTTACTTTTTATTTGCCATTTTGTATATTTAACAAAAATTTAATTTCTAAGACGATATATGTG
Organism: Sarcophaga carnaria; assembly: GCA_958299815.1. NCBI lineage: Eukaryota > Metazoa > Arthropoda > Insecta > Diptera > Sarcophagidae > Sarcophaga > Sarcophaga carnaria. The sequence goes on along the minus strand of OY283149.1, from coordinate 67,257,580 downwards.
GTCAGTCCAAATGTGATCATGTGGCTTAAATGGCTTCTGAAAATATAAATAAAAATTCCACAAAAAATTAGAAATTCACACAAAATGTCTATAAATTTGCTTTTTTGTTTTAACATTTGTTCTCGTTCCATTTTTTTTTATTCATGCCAGTAAATTTATAATTTTTTTTGTGTTTAAACCACAGTTTAAAGAACTGAACATCAAGTTCATGAACATAAAACAAAAACATACCATTCGCATTGGAATACATATTTTACATTTTGGTTTAAATTTAGGGAGTCATTTAATTAATAAAATTACGGCACAAAATGTGTTACCACAGTCCAGAGTAATTTTATAGTGGACATCTATACATATCGAAGTGAAAGTCCAGTAACCATGTGGTTGCTGTTGTGAAATAGATAAATAATGAGGCAATTAGCCTCTTTGCGTTTGTCGAATAAAATTTTTACTCAGTGGGAAATACAATATTTTAATGTAAAAAGCAGCTTATCTACAGTAACTTGTAACTTGTACATCATACGAGTCTCTGGTGATATTGGAAATAAATTTTGAACATGTAAGGAATTGTTTACACGGCTAGACGAAGACGCATGTTCATGTACTAAGTATGAAATATATTCCATTGCGTTATCAAATTTCAAATTGTTTCTTATGTTTGTTCAGATTCTTATTTCACCAATAAAAAATGATTCCATATCAGTTTTGTGTCATATTAATTTTGTTTATTTATTAATTACAATCACAAATTATGAATTATATTTAATTATTCACGCGCTGAGTAACTTCTACCTTATGCTGGGAATCGAGCCAACAACCCTCACTCTAAAATCTAGCACACTATCCACTAGACTACCAGAGCACCCACATATTAATATTTAATTTTTTTTATTAACGTTAGCGAGTGTTATAAGAAAGTATAATTGACAAGTAGTCTGATCGTCCATAACACCAAGTTGACTGGCAGTTATACCAGGTTATAAAAAGTCAATAAAATCTGGAACTTTGGGCTTTTGGTTTACCAGTTGACATCACCGAATGTCATTTTTAAAATTACTGAGCCACAAGTCGTGTTCTCCTATTTTAAAAAGTCACTTACTATTGAAATATGTTTCCGACATTAAAATAAAATATCAATCCTTCGAATATGGCTTAAGAGGCCGCTAACTTCCTTGTTACATTCATACATAATTGGTCATTACAACCCTTCAGTCACACCACTGATGTTGTGTGTGTTAATTTTATACATGAGTGCCGGGACCTACAGTTTAAAGTCCACTCCGAACGACAGATTTTTAATAAACTTTTCATGGCAATTTTATTTACTCTCAGAGTTTTTGCCGGAGAGATATTCTTTTATATTTCGTCTTTGAAGTCTGCCATGAGGTTCGAACCGTGCGCTCTCATCTAGTAGGCCGTACACTACCTACTAGACTATTTATATATTTATATTTAATACACATATGGCACGGAACAGAGAAACTAACGACTTATTCGTGTTCCTCACATACAAGACATAAACAGCCGATTCGGAAATTAACAAAACCTAAAAGCTCCGTTTAGTCAAACGTCGATGGAACGTAATGAAACATACATTCGTTTTTAGCATATGAAAAGCAATGTAAATGCTTACCGAAAATACATTACTGTTCGGCAAGCGTTTTCTTTGAAATTCGTGTTCGAAAAAGGAAGGCACGCTCCGTGGACGTTTGACTATTCAGGGCTAAAGACTAATTCTACCTACGTTGAACAGGCATTACGTTGAACATGTGAAAAAGTGCAAGACATAAAATATGTAGTAATAAAAAGGTACTGAAAGTGTCGCAGGGGGACAGCGGTATTTTTGAAACGAAATAGTACTGAAGAAAGTACAAAAGTACTGAATTTTTCAACACTGACACACAACATGAATGGTATTAGAAGCTATGTTCTAATTACCCATTAAGTGGAGAAGGAAGGTAAATAGACTCATAAAACTGGAGTTCTCCTAATGTTCTACCTGTGTTTTGGATTCATGCTACGTTACATCAGCTTTGTCCAATGTAAACTTAAGCAAACAATTTTTACCAATTTTTCAATAACATTTCCTTTTCCTTCTCCTCGCTATAGATTTTCATCAACAAATTCTTCGTATTCGTAAAGTTTAATTTTATTTTCCCAATTTTTATTGCACAACTTCAAGGCAAGTACGTATGTTGTCTGTATGATAATAAAAAATATTCGTTTTTGAAATCTCGTAATGAAGCGTGCAATATTCTCAATTTCGAATATTTATTTTTTATGCTTTTGTGAAACTTTTATTATTATTTTGCGCTTATAAATGAACGAAACAACGTAAACTGCAAACTCGACGCGTTGACCTTTTTCTTTCAATTTTTTGAATTTTTTTTTTTAAATTTTCGAACGCGAACAGAATGGAAACATGCTGGATAATTTATGAATGTATGAACAGAAGTTTATGACAGTTTTAAAGAAATGAAATAAAAATTTTTTAAACCATACTTCGAGTTAATGTTTTAAATTTAAATTCTTAACTGAAATAGCTGAATTTAAGTTAGAAAATAAAAATATGAAATTCAATTACATTTTAAATGAGTTAAAAAGTCGCCATAGTCTAGTAGGTAGTGTGTTGGCTTATTAGAAGTAAGCCCACGGTTCAAACGCCTAGTCAGACATCAAAACGAAAATATGAAAATAAATTTAACTTCGGTGACTTCCTCTCTCAGCAGATTTCGGGCAAAAACTCTGAGTGTAAATAAAATTGCCATGAAAAGTTTCTCAAAAATCTAGCGTTTGGAGTCTACTTTAAACTGTAGGTCCCGCCACTAATGTATAAAATTAACACACACAAGAGAAGCTAGGCCGTTATCCTTACTGAAGCGTTGTAGTGGCCAATTATGTATGTATGTATATAAAAAGGCAAAAACGAGAAAAAAAAACATATCGGTTGTGGCAACTATCGATCTGAATTTGAGAAATCGGTTATTTCGAACCTGGCAATACTAACATTCTGTCGAACTTATATTCTGTCACAAATTCGAAATTATGCTTGAGCAACGTTGTGATATATTGAGCCAACAATTTTCCGAAAAAAAATCTTTTCGAATGAAGTTGATTTTCATCTTGGTGTGTACGTTAATAAGCAGAATTGCCGCATTTGAGGCTCAGAAGACGCACACCTGCTCTTACAGAAGCCAATGCTTCTATTACGAGTGACTGTTTGGTCTATCAACTATCAATTGCACATTGGCACGACTACCAGAAGTCGGCTAATATTTGTGTTTTTTGTAAATATTATTATTTCTCTTTGCGCAAACATTGGCCAACTTCTGATGGTCGCTCAAACGTGAAAATTATGTAAATTTTTGAATTTTTTCAAATGAAAAATTTTTTTAAATGAACTTGAAAAAATATATGTATGAAAAATATAACTCGCCTGTTAGATTCTTTAAATAATAACTACGGTAATTTTTGTCCGATTTGATCAAACAAAGTGTCAATCTCTTCACAAGATAATGCACTTTCAGAATGTCGCCATTTATTTCGTATTTTTTAATTAAAGTTTGGTACTATGAACGGACAAACTTGAAAAAATATGATAAAATTTCGCATTTGTCAAGTTTACCTCATCAAACCTCATAGCATATTAAGTCAAATAATATATTTATGTTTATCGTTTAAAGGCCCATCCCCATTCTAATAAAGTTTAAATTTTGTACATCGTTTCAGAAATTTTTGTTTAATCAATAAATTTATGCGTAAAGTCCAAAAAAAATAGTTTTTGTCAAATAAAACAAGTTTGGAGGGTTCAAGAAATATAAAAAAAATGTTTTTGAGTTCTACTCAACAATACTCGCGTATTTCATTTTTTTTATTTTGTCGCATAGTGTTATTTGGCTAATAAAAAAGTAAATGCGGTCAAACGAACGTATGTACATAACTGTAGATTTATTACTTTTTTACTTCTTATTATAAATTAAACTGAAATTATAATTTGTTAACCGAACCTATGCATTTATTTTTACAAGTGCAATGATGTGTTTTCCAATCTTCATTTCTATGCTGATACTTACCATCACTGCAAGGTATGGTACTAATAAAACTTAACGGAATTTTATGTACCAGATTTATTTAATTTATTTCGTTATTGAGATCTCAATTAGGGCGTCAATAATATTATTAATCAGTTCAACAATTGACAGGAATTTTTCAATAGAAAAGTACTTTTAAATTTCAACAATTATTTATACATACTCGTACTTATATACTAAAATTTTAAAATTTAATATTTAAAATGAAAATCACAACTCTTTTATTTACACAATTTTTACAATTAAGAAAACAATTCGTCTATAATTTGAAAATAATACTCTTAATAGTAGCAGTTGAAGCGATTTCTATCACATTTTGAGTACAATTTGTTTTTGTTACTCTTTTAAGTACCAACGTTTGTACTAAAGTAGAGTGTCATCGAAATGGACGAATTTCTGCCTGCCTCATACATGATTTGCGCAACGCTGCGAACAACGCAGCGAACAACGTTGAGAAGATCTTTTACGACCCATTGTGGATTTACTTGATTTGCTGCTACCAAATTGACCCAGACTAGTGCTAATCGCTGACTCGAAGCCCAGTTGAGTGTGTTGGCGTTCCAAGAACATGTGCGAACAAGTTGGTAATGCCTGGCAATAACGGCGCAGCTGTTGCTTAAATACAGCCGTAGTCAGAGTATAAAGTATGGGATTTAAAGCTGAATTTACTGGCAATACTAACACTGCCAACCAGGCATACAACGAAGGTGATATGGGAATTCCTGCGGAATAAAAGAAATAAAAAAAATTCATTCTCAGTTGTTAAAATATGCTGATGCTTATGCTGAACTCACCAGATAAGGCCAGCAGTTTAACAATAATTACCGGCAACCAACAGGCACAGTCGGTGGCTATAATAATGGCAAATCTAAAAATATACAAGCACAGAGGGGAAGTATAGCCAAGAAAAGGCGTTTAATGATATCTCAACTTTATTTATTTAAATATTAAAAATGCTTCTACTTGCACTTTCTGTTTTACACCACAAGCTTACCTGGTTGCGACAACACTTTCTCTGCCACTGATTGTACTACGCACACCACCACCCGAATCTTTTATAGCCTGCAGCATGCGTATGTAAGAGATCAGAATGAATATTAAAGACACAGTATTTATACAAATAAATAAGACTGCAGAGTACTCCCAACCCTAAAAGGAAAAAAGTATGCAAAAAAAAAAAGCATTTTCAAGAAAGTAAGAGAAATTCAAAGGGAGGCACGTACCTTTGCATATGGATCGTGTATATGTATTGATAAGCACACACCATTTGTACCATAGAAATGTGAGCCAAAGTATTCTATGGGAAATAGAGGGGCAGCAGCCAAAGTAAATGAAATTCCCCACAGTATTAAAAGACGAGCAACGATTCTGTAAATAAAGAAACATCAACGGGGGATTAAAAACTAATGAAATGAATTGGTAAACGAAGCATTTTAAGAATATTTGTTTGTTTTTTTATTGTCAGTTCAACAGTCTTCAGAATAAACAAAAATTATAAATTAATTCTGAAGAATGAATTCCAATTTTGCAGATATATACGCCGAGAAGGTAATTGCCAATTAGCTGCTCGCTTAAGAGAGTATGAGACAACATGAGCTGTTTTCCCATTTGGGCTGTTTCGAAGCAGCTGTTCTGTTAAGAATATTACCACTAGGTGGGTCCCTAAGTATCAACCAAGCGGATGGTCTCCCAATATGTACATCAATCGATAAACTTAGTAAAGAATTTTTTTCTTTAAAAAAGTACAGACAATGTACGATATAACCCGAATAGTGAGAATATTACCACTAGGTGGGTCCCTAAGTATCAACCAAGCGGATGGTCTCCCAATATGTACATCAATCGATAAACTTAGTAAAGAATTTTTTCCTTTTAAAAAGTACAGACAGTGTACGATCAAACCCGAACCTCAACTACCAACTTTCACCATAAGCTACGTAGTTCAGGGGCATCGAAACTTGTTTACAACTTACAAGAAGACATTAGACCCATTCAAGGCTACTGTATAGTGTAAATTGGATTCTAAATGCGTGATCGACTGATATTTCTTAGAAAAGCTCGCGTGTCAACTACTGGAAACTCCAAGCATGCTTAAGGACTTTCTCCTACTTCATCTACTGGGTGAAATGGAAACACAGGACCTATAGTTCCAAACAGATGAAGCAACTGAATTTACTACAGGTACTGAATCCTAACTTCTGAGAGTTGCATTTGTAGGCTGGCTAATCTTTTGCATTGATGAGTTGCATTGGTCAGCAAAATTCACCGATTTAACCGTTCTAGACATTTTCGTGCAATTTGTTCAAGCCCTGCGTTTATGTCAACAACTGCCTTGAAGTTCCCAAAGACAATATCCGTCAGGAACGCAGAATCGTTGTTATTTTAAGGCAGAGTAATGCAATGGGTACGTAGAATAATGAATTCTAGCGAAGGCAAAAATGAATTTAAAGAAATTCAAGAAACTGAGTATTCAGATAACAAAATTCTGCATTATATAGTGAATTTTCGCGACTTTAATTTGAGATTTGTAGATTTGAGATGATGTCAAAGTCAGGAAAGTGAAGAAAATTAAGTGCGTTTTTGGTGTTTTTTTTGAAATTTTAATAGGTTTATATGACATTTTTTTGTGGCTAAACGAACAGAGGTTTTATATTGATTTCTTTTTTATTTGAAAGGTATAAGCAACTGCTACTTTCAGTTTTTTTTATATATATCTGATATATTAATGTTAAAATTATTCGTTCACAATTTAAAAATAATAAAAATTTCACATTTTTTTACCCTTCCTAAAAAAAAGATAAGGATTTTAAAGGTGAAAGTAGTTTTTATTAGTTTAATGTTATATACCACAAGAAAATATGAACTCTCTACATTCAAGAACAAAAGAAAAACTTTGCGCAAATTTGCGCAATTATTTTTGGCGATTTTTTTGAAAGTTTTACTTTCTTTTGAAAAATAAAAAAAAATTAGACGCAGTGTAATAAGGCCATAGGCAATAAAGCCATATGGCCTTATTTCTCAATAGAATGAGAAATAAAACTATATGGATTCAGTAGAAGCGATACCAATCGAGATGTCCTGAATAGATTACTTTTAAGCAGTGGCCCTTTTATAAGCTGTAGTACACAAAAATCGCGAAGGAATAGAAAAGCATTTTCATCAGATACTATTAAATTACTCCTTCCAGACATTGATGATGAAAATGATAACGATTTTAACGATTGTAGTTAGTTTCACTTTTTAAGTATTTTTAAGTTAAGTATTAAAAATAATGTAAAATAAATATTATGAATAAATATTAATTATCATAGAACTTTAAAAACTTAATTACATATGTATATCGACTATTCTAACAATATGAGATGTATGTTTGGTTTTCTTAATGGACCGTATGTGATACCTAGGGGCACTTATGATCCGATCATAATAAAATCAGGTAAAATGATTCACATTCATATTAAACATGTTCATGTCGAATTTCATCGAGGTAATAAAATTTTTAAGCCAATTATAATTGCTAAACATATTTTCTTAAGGGGTCCTATTTTGGACCCCGGGGTAATTATGGACCGACCATAACAAAATTTGGTAATATGATTTAGATTTACAAAATACACGTTCATACCGAATTTCATCACGATACCGATGTTTTTAAGCCATTTATAAGCGCAAACGTGAATTTCTAAAGGGGACTTTATATGGGGACTAGGGTCAATTGTGAACCGATTTTCACCAAACTTTACGTCATGATTTTTTTGTACACAGAACGGATATATGCTAAACTTTGTCATGATTGTTGCATAATTACCATAGTCATGTGTAAATAAGTGCAATTTCGAGGGGAGTTTGTATGGGTGCTAGGCGAAATCACGGACCGATTTGAACCAAAATCTGTTGGGTTCATCCTTGGGCCTAACTATCACTAACACTATCAAAAATTCAAGTCATTAACTCTTAAAACACTTCTATTAATTTTGGCCAGGTTTTTAGACAAAATGCCACATAGTGCAACGGTCGCTTACACACACATACATAACTGGTCATGACAACTCTTAAGTCAGGATCTAGCTGCTCACACCACTTAAAGTTTAAAGTCGACTCCGAACGACAGATTTTTAAGACACATTTTAAGATAATTTCTTTTTGCTCTTTTTTATTTTGACGTCAAATAAACACACTCCAAAAGCAAAAAAAAACAAAATGTTTTTTATTTACTAAAGACAATTACGATTAAGGTATATACACACTGTGACATACATATTTTCAACTAAAAGAAGATGCTAAAACACAATCGTTAAAAAATTTTTTATGTTTACTTCAAAACTTATTTAATTTTTTCCTAGTCTTCGCTGTATCAATTCTATTTAAATATTTACCTTGTTCTCGCTGCATCTCTGGCATGTAACGGTCGCATTACTGACATCAAACGATCCCATGTTACAAGCGTCAGCAGCAATGTAGACGATTGGCAACTAAAGGTACTTAAAAATCCTGTAAAAAAAAGTATATAAAATAATAGTGAATGATGACACAATTAAAATCAATTCATAATTCTTTAAATTAATAATTTAATTCGCCATTATTATTTGTTTTTTTACCAGAAACTGCACACATAATGCTGTGGCGCCAGTACTCTTCATGTACAATATATTCGCCGCGAAAACTTATATCAGCACAGGCTATGACGGCCAAATAGATACCCATTAGAAAATCACTGGCTGCCAAGTGACGTAAATACAGTGAATGCTCTACGTTACTGCGTGTCTTGTAAAAGTAACGACCCAGCAGCACTAAAAGATTGCCAACAATGGCTATTGAAGCCATAACCCAAACACTGAAAAAAACAAGAATAAAAACAAACAATTGAATGCAGCAAAATCAATAAAAATTGAAAAAATATAAAAATTTTATGAATTTTTTATGAGGCAATAATATTCAGAAAGTCTGGTGACAATAAAAGGTAATTTTTCTTCAATCACAATAAAAGTACAAATATTTCCTTTAAATGTAGAATTGCGTTAAAATAAAAAATTGTACATAAATTACATATTACACGATCAAATTTTGCCTATAAACATGGCCTGGCGGCAATCATCCATCTCGTGAAAAAAAGAGCAAAATTCGGGTTTCCATACTTGGCCTGAATAATATCAAAAAAATTTTGATATCACGTAATGTTTGCAGGCGAAGTATGAAAGTGAAATTTCAAGTACAATTTTTTTTTTGTTTTTTTTGTTTGCTTATGTCCCTGAAAACCAATTATTTCATAGACATAGAGGAACTCACCTTCCTCTCAGTATGGTATTGTCTAATAAATGATGAGTGCTACTGATACCATCACCATGTGGGTCACATACCCTCACATGCAAGGCAGCACGGCACAAATGGAACCAGGAGAAATAACTGAAATTGTAAAAGGCAACAAATAATAGCTATTTTCCACTCATCATTTTTTTAAGTATAACACTCACATGTAATCCAAATTAGTTAAGTTTTGCAAAACTCTATTATCAAGAGTTCTAAATTCGTTATCATTTAACAGCAGCGATGTCAAGTTACCCAAACAATCAAAAGCATTCAAATCGAAGTTGCGCAATGAATTGTTATTTAAATGTCTACAATATGATACGAATAAATGATATGATTTAAATGAATACAAAAATCCTTTGATCTTGATACTCACAAGCCTTGCAGCTGATATAAATCACAAAATGAACGTGCCTTCAACTCTGTCAACATGTTACCAGCTAAGAATCTGAAATTAAATAATTATAAACTTATTACAGATACTTGGAAAATTTCAATTAATATCTCAGTTCCTGAGATTAAATCCCTGGTATAACGTTTAATTAAATTTCAATTGGAAAAAAGAGAAGAAGGGATATACGGAAATTCTTTACAAAAACTTTCCTGATTAAAAGAGGGAACTGAAACTAAAAAAAATAAAAATTAAAATTCTGTATTACGAACGTCAGGCTATCCCAAAACCAACAGAAAATTACTTCGCTTTTTTTACTTTTTACATTGTTCCGGCACTGCCATATTTTTGAAAAAGTTAACTTTATTTTATCTGTAGGTTGCAATAACGAAAAGAAGATAAAGGTGACTTTAAAGTTCGCTTTAGCTAAAGTTAGCTTTAACTAAACCCAAGTTTAACGGCAAGTTGTAATAATGGCTCTAAGAGTAAATAAAATTGTCTTGAAAAGTTTCTCTAAAATCTGTCGTTCGGAATCGACTTTAAACTGTAAGTCTCGCCACTCATGTGTAATTGTAATGTGTTATTACACCCTATACCCTTCATTTTATTTCGGCCTGGGAACTTCTAGAACTGCATGTTGTTATTAAATACACAAAATGTGTATCATAAGGGATTTAACGTAACCGATTTTTCCTAAGCTGAGTCCTTTCTTAACAGATCGGTATACACCACTAGGGCAAAAAACCGGACAAAATTGAGGCTTCCAACAATACACGCTTATGCTATGCTTTAATGTACCAGACAGGCAGTTGTAAAGCAATTCTTCTTTACTTGTTTAAAGTAATAAAAACCATTCTTTGATGCTATTTTGCACACATATGAAGTCATTTGTGTGTAAATTTAGATGTTCAATCTCCTGTAAAAAAAAAAATAAAAAACTTCCTTTATTTTCTGGTTACCCTGCAAATCAACATGACTGATTCTAATGATAATGGAAATGTCGACATTTGACACCAACGCATATAATGGTTAGTAGGGAAAATGCTTGACAGGAAAAATGATTTCTGCTGTTTCCTCTTGTAAATCCCATTATCTCAGCTCTGTGAAGATGTCTTCCGTATGGAATTTTTTATCACATCAGCATAGATTTGTTTGTCGTCGTATTTCTCTTGTAATAATTTTGTAATATAAAAAAATCCTCACATACATATGTGCATACATACATACATGCATAGTCAATACATAAAAACACAGTGAAATCTCGAATAATATCACAATTTTCTTGAATTTGAAATGTTCAAGCTTTAATATTGTTTAAGATTTGATTAAATAAATTTTTATCACGTACATTTATTTATGTTTATAAATTTATTTATTTTATACTTACAAATAACGTAGTCTCGGAAATGTAAATGTATTCGCCTGTATACTTTGTATTCTATTGTCGGCCAAAGACAATGTGTGAACATTTTTCAGTGTGGGAAACATACCCGCATCCAGTTGTTTGATTTGATTTCTATTCAAATAACTTCAAAGACAAGAATAAATATATTTTTTAAGATGAATGTGTTAGTGTGTATGTTTGTTTAAGGATAATATTTAGTAATAATAGAGAACGAAAAAATAAACAAAAAGGACAGAAAATTGTTTCTCAAGCAAGCAATCATAAAAGAAGACACTTTAGGGGCCATTGTTACAACTTGCCGTTAAAGTTGGGATTAGTTAAAGGTAACTTTAGCTAAAGGGCACTGTAAAGTTACCTTTAACTTATTTTCGTCATTACAACCTAATGATAAAATAAAGTTATTTTTTCAAAAATATGGCAGTACCGGTGCAATGTCGATAACATTGCTCAATTAAACAAATTTTTTTTAAACGCAGTGGGAACGAAGGACCTTTTTTGTTTATATTTGAAGTTGCCATATTGAAAATAATATATAATATGGCAAGTTCGAACATAAACTTAACTTTAAAAGTTAAAGGTAGGATGATCCTCCCTTTAGACTTATCGTCCACTTATAATAATGGAAAACAATTTAGCTGCCCGTTAAAATCCTCCCTTTAGTTAACAGCAAGTTGTAATAATGGCCCTAAAAAGACCAAATGAAGTCGTTGCGAAAGAAACGATAACGGAATAGCACAGGCCGTAGTTATTAAAGCCTGTGGGAATTTTTATTTACGCCTTACTAAATTGAATAATTTTTTAAATTGCATAACTCATCTAAATTAATCTGGACTGTAGTCATTAGTACAGTTATTAGGAATTAGCGCTGGAGTACTAGCAACAAACATTACATTACTTAAAGACTACCTTAAGAAATGTAAACTTTTCTTAAATATTGGTGAATAGCCTTTTTACCAACATATTTGGACTTAAATTTAAGAAAACCTGAAAACCCATCTATTGTCCATTATCTTTAATTTATTTTCGCTGATGAATGAAATAACGTGAATGGTTAATAAATGACAACATTGATATCCACGACTTTATAGCAAGAAGCATTAAAGGCCTACAGAATCAAGTAGATCGAGCTACATCTTAAAGCTAACACAAGTAAAATATCGGATGGGCCATATATCGGTTTAAATTTGAACCATCCGTTATCTGACTATACTTACGTCATTCTATTCTATCACAAAATTCAATATATCATCTTTTTTAAGCTTGAACAATTGGGATTTATTGAAAATTTATTTCCAAAACAAAGACAATTGGTCGGAAATTGCACGAAAATGTCGTATAAAATTTGGTCGCAGAGAAGGACCAACAGTGCCCGGTATACCCAAGTTTATTGCTAAAGTTCGTGAAACTGGTTTCATTTTTGATGCGCCAAGACGAAAGCGTGCTGGTACAGTGCGTATAATCTAAAATATCGAAGCTGTGACTGAGAGTGTGCTTGAGAATCCATCAACATCAACTAGTCATCGTTCTCAAGAACTGAACATTTCACGCACCAGTTTACATCGAATTTTGGATGGTGCAACCTGCCACAATCGATTTATTGGGTCAAACGTTTGATGGCCGTTTAATTAGCCGAAATAGTGATGTCAATTGACGCCCAAGAAGCTGTGATTTGACACTGTTGGACTATTTTCTGTGGAACACCGTTAAAGAAAATCATTATGCCGACATGAATTGTGAAGTCGCCGTCGTCTAGTAGGTAGTGTGTTGGCTTATTAGACGTAAGAACCGTGATCAGGATTGACCGCAAGTCAGACATCAGAAACGAAATATGAAAAAATATTTCTTCGGCGACTTCCTCTCAGCAGATTTCTGGCAAACAAAACTCTGAGAGTAAATAAAATTGCCATGAAAAGTTTCTCAAAATCTGTAGTTCGGAATCGACTTTAAACTGTAGGTCCCACTACTCATGTGTAAAATTAACACACACAACATGAGAGGTGTGAGAAGCTAGGCCGTAATCCTGACTGAAGGGTTGTAATGACCAATTATGTATGTATTATGCTGACAAACCGGAGACAATTGAGAATTTGAAGACCAACATTCGTGATTCCATTGCCGAGATGCGACTCCACACTTGAAAACTCCACTAAAAAATTCAAACTGTTTTCCTTTTATTGCATTTTTAAAATTAAACTTTTAAATAGCCCACCCTTGATAATAACTTCAATGGTAACTTGGGCAAAATAAATAGTAATAGAGGGAATAATGTAATCTATAAAGACAATAAAAACATCGTCGCTCGGCTATTCATTCATTTCTTTAAGGATGGATTTCTGTAATTTATCTCATGAGGAATTCTACGATCTTCAGGGAATGTCGCCGTTGCCTCAACCTTCTTTCTGGACGCTTCAGTGTCACACTTATCTGGTTTCCCGGACATTGTGACATTCCGGGAAACTGCAGAGCCGACGAGCTAGCAGGCTGGCGCACTACTTCCGGAATCCTCTTCAATCAAGATAGGAATGCCACTTACCTCGTTCAAACTGGCCATCGCGCGGAAATTCTTCCGGGACGCCAACCTATCATGGATCAATGAGAAGTCCTGCTCCACCGGTAGGCTCACTTGGCCCTCAATGGATAGAGAGAAAGACGCGGAAAGCATGCGTCTCCCATTTAACGAATTCTGCCGTGGGTGCAGACCCGCCGAGGAAGAGGAGATTGTTATCCACTTTCTTTATCAATGTCCATCTCTTGCGAGGTGCAGATATAGGTTATTTAGCTCTCCAACCCTTGTCAGCTTGACAGAGCTATCGTCCATTGATGTCAAGGATATAGCCTCGTTTATCAAGCTTTCCGGCTGTTTTTCCATAGTGGGGTAGTCGTGCTTTAAAATGTGCAGCCCTTCCGCTGACCAACTTCTCCCTCCTTGGTTCGGAGGAACTTGGTCAGTACAAAGACTGCGTTCACCTGTGGCGTCACAACGGGCCGCTATGCGTGCTCAAGTGAGCTTTTGGTATAGAAGCTACCACACTGACCTAACCGAACCTATCTCATGAGGAAAAAAACGTAGCATTGGAAAAATTACAGTGGAGGTTACGTTATTACACGGTATTCAAAACGTGGATCAATTAATTACTTTTTAAACAAAACGTTTTAATTTTATAATTTCTACTTTACGATCAACTACATTGACTAGAGAACGGCAAATATGTCTTAACTTTAACTTCATTCGACCCATTGTGCAGTACTAAGTCCTTATCTTGTCTTATTTAACTCAACCCCACTACACAGTTTAAAAAAATTCAATTTAAATAAATTTCTTCGAATATAAGATATCCACTTGATTTAACATCCCATTGAACGAACATCAACAAACAAGTGTTGTAATTTGCTATCTAATGAGCACTGAATGTAATTATTTAAGCGTATTAATTAACATTACTTACAGCACTTCCAATTTGTTTAATGGTTCAAATATATTCGCATTAAACGTTTCCAAGCAATTGCCACGTAAATCTCTGTAAATAAAGTAATTATTTCATGTATAGTCCCCTACGGGCAAAAGTAACTTACAATTCCAGTAATTCTTCCAAATATATGAAGTCGTATTCATGTAAGATATTCAATCGATTGCCGGATAAAATTCTGAAAGACATTCAAGAAAAGTTTCAATAATTAGATTGCAAATAGTATTTTTATTTTAAATATATTAACATTAACAATAATAATAATAATAATAATAATAATAATAATAATAATAATAATAATAATAATAATAATAATAATAATAATAATAATAATAATAATAATAATAATAATAATAATAATAATAATAATAATAATAATAATAATAATAATAATAATAATAATAATAATAATAATAATAATAATAATAATAATAATAATAATAATAATAATAATAATAATAATAATAATAATAATAATAATAATAATAATAATAATAATAATAATAATAATAATAATAATAATAATAATAATAATAATAATAATAATAATAATAATAATAATAATAATAATAATAATAATAATAATAATAATAATAATAATAATAATAATAATAATAATAATAATAATAATAATAATAATAATAATAATAATAATAATAATAATAATAATAATAATAATAATAATAATAATAATAATAATAATAATAATAATAATAATAATAATAATAATAATAATAATAATAATAATAATAATAATAATAATAATAATAATAATAATAATAATAATAATAATAATAATAATAATAATAATAATAATAATAATAATAATAATAATAATAATAATAATAATAATAATAATAATAATAATAATAATAATAATAATAATAATAATAATAATAATAATAATAATAATAATAATAATAATAATAATAATAATAATAATAATAATAATAATAATAATAATAATAATAATAATAATAATAATAATAATAATAATAATAATAATAATAATAATAATAATAATAATAATAATAATAATAATAATAATAATAATAATAATAATAATAATAATAATAATAATAATAATAATAATAATAATAATAATAATAATAATAATAATAATAATAATAATAATAATAATAATAATAATAATAATAATAATAATAATAATAATAATAATAATAATAATAATAATAATAATAATAATAATAATAATAATAATAATAATAATAATAATAATAATAATAATAATAATAATAATAATAATAATAATAATAATAATAATAATAATAATAATAATAATAATAATAATAATAATAATAATAATAATAATAATAATAATAATAATAATAATAATAATAATAATAATAATAATAATAATAATAATAATAATAATAATAATAATAATAATAATAATAATAATAATAATAATAATAATAATAATAATAATAATAATAATAATAATAATAATAATAATAATAATAATAATAATAATAATAATAATAATAATAATAATAATAATAATAATAATAATAATAATAATAATAATAATAATAATAATAATAATAATAATAATAATAATAATAATAATAATAATAATAATAATAATAATAATAATAATAATAATAATAATAATAATAATAATAATAATAATAATAATAATAATAATAATAATAATAATAATAATAATAATAATAATAATAATAATAATAATAATAATAATAATAATAATAATAATAATAATAATAATAATAATAATAATAATAATAATAATAATAATAATAATAATAATAATAATAATAATAATAATAATAATAATAATAATAATAATAATAATAATAATAATAATAATAATAATAATAATAATAATAATAATAATAATAATAATAATAATAATAATAATAATAATAATAATAATAATAATAATAATAATAATAATAATAATAATAATAATAATAATAATAATAATAATAATAATAATAATAATAATAATAATAATAATAATAATAATAATAATAATAATAATAATAATAATAATAATAATAATAATAATAATAATAATAATAATAATAATAATAATAATAATAATAATAATAATAATAATAATAATAATAATAATAATAATAATAATAATAATAATAATAATAATAATAATAATAATAATAATAATAATAATAATAATAATAATAATAATAATAATAATAATAATAATAATAATAATAATAATAATAATAATAATAATAATAATAATAATAATAATAATAATAATAATAATAATAATAATAATAATAATAATAATAATAATAATAATAATAATAATAATAATAATAATAATAATAATAATAATAATAATAATAATAATAATAATAATAATAATAATAATAATAATAATAATAATAATAATAATAATAATAATAATAATAATAATAATAATAATAATAATAATAATAATAATAATAATAATAATAATAATAATAATAATAATAATAATAATAATAATAATAATAATAATAATAATAATAATAATAATAATAATAATAATAATAATAATAATAATAATAATAATAATAATAATAATAATAATAATAATAATAATAATAATAATAATAATAATAATAATAATAATAATAATAATAATAATAATAATAATAATAATAATAATAATAATAATAATAATAATAATAATAATAATAATAATAATAATAATAATAATAATAATAATAATAATAATAATAATAATAATAATAATAATAATAATAATAATAATAATAATAATAATAATAATAATAATAATAATAATAATAATAATAATAATAATAATAATAATAATAATAATAATAATAATAATAATAATAATAATAATAATAATAATAATAATAATAATAATAATAATAATAATAATAATAATAATAATAATAATAATAATAATAATAATAATAATAATAATAATAATAATAATAATAATAATAATAATAATAATAATAATAATAATAATAATAATAATAATAATAATAATAATAATAATAATAATAATAATAATAATAATAATAATAATAATAATAATAATAATAATAATAATAATAATAATAATAATAATAATAATAATAATAATAATAATAATAATAATAATAATAATAATAATAATAATAATAATAATAATAATAATAATAATAATAATAATAATAATAATAATAATAATAATAATAATAATAATAATAATAATAATAATAATAATAATAATAATAATAATAATAATAATAATAATAATAATAATAATAATAATAATAATAATAATAATAATAATAATAATAATAATAATAATAATAATAATAATAATAATAATAATAATAATAATAATAATAATAATAATAATAATAATAATAATAATAATAATAATAATAATAATAATAATAATAATAATAATAATAATAATAATAATAATAATAATAATAATAATAATAATAATAATAATAATAATAATAATAATAATAATAATAATAATAATAATAATAATAATAATAATAATAATAATAATAATAATAATAATAATAATAATAATAATAATAATAATAATAATAATAATAATAATAATAATAATAATAATAATAATAATAATAATAATAATAATAATAATAATAATAATAATAATAATAATAATAATAATAATAATAATAATAATAATAATAATAATAATAATAATAATAATAATAATAATAATAATAATAATAATAATAATAATAATAATAATAATAATAATAATAATAATAATAATAATAATAATAATAATAATAATAATAATAATAATAATAATAATAATAATAATAATAATAATAATAATAATAATAATAATAATAATAATAATAATAATAATAATAATAATAATAATAATAATAATAATAATAATAATAATAATAATAATAATAATAATAATAATAATAATAATAATAATAATAATAATAATAATAATAATAATAATAATAATAATAATAATAATAATAATAATAATAATAATAATAATAATAATAATAATAATAATAATAATAATAATAATAATAATAATAATAATAATAATAATAATAATAATAATAATAATAATAATAATAATAATAATAATAATAATAATAATAATAATAATAATAATAATAATAATAATAATAATAATAATAATAATAATAATAATAATAATAATAATAATAATAATAATAATAATAATAATAATAATAATAATAATAATAATAATAATAATAATAATAATAATAATAATAATAATAATAATAATAATAATAATAATAATAATAATAATAATAATAATAATAATAATAATAATAATAATAATAATAATAATAATAATAATAATAATAATAATAATAATAATAATAATAATAATAATAATAATAATAATAATAATAATAATAATAATAATAATAATAATAATAATAATAATAATAATAATAATAATAATAATAATAATAATAATAATAATAATAATAATAATAATAATAATAATAATAATAATAATAATAATAATAATAATAATAATAATAATAATAATAATAATAATAATAATAATAATAATAATAATAATAATAATAATAATAATAATAATAATAATAATAATAATAATAATAATAATAATAATAATAATAATAATAATAATAATAATAATAATAATAATAATAATAATAATAATAATAATAATAATAATAATAATAATAATAATAATAATAATAATAATAATAATAATAATAATAATAATAATAATAATAATAATAATAATAATAATAATAATAATAATAATAATAATAATAATAATAATAATAATAATAATAATAATAATAATAATAATAATAATAATAATAATAATAATAATAATAATAATAATAATAATAATAATAATAATAATAATAATAATAATAATAATAATAATAATAATAATAATAATAATAATAATAATAATAATAATAATAATAATAATAATAATAATAATAATAATAATAATAATAATAATAATAATAATAATAATAATAATAATAATAATAATAATAATAATAATAATAATAATAATAATAATAATAATAATAATAATAATAATAATAATAATAATAATAATAATAATAATAATAATAATAATAATAATAATAATAATAATAATAATAATAATAATAATAATAATAATAATAATAATAATAATAATAATAATAATAATAATAATAATAATAATAATAATAATAATAATAATAATAATAATAATAATAATAATAATAATAATAATAATAATAATAATAATAATAATAATAATAATAATAATAATAATAATAATAATAATAATAATAATAATAATAATAATAATAATAATAATAATAATAATAATAATAATAATAATAATAATAATAATAATAATAATAATAATAATAATAATAATAATAATAATAATAATAATAATAATAATAATAATAATAATAATAATAATAATAATAATAATAATAATAATAATAATAATAATAATAATAATAATAATAATAATAATAATAATAATAATAATAATAATAATAATAATAATAATAATAATAATAATAATAATAATAATAATAATAATAATAATAATAATAATAATAATAATAATAATAATAATAATAATAATAATAATAATAATAATAATAATAATAATAATAATAATAATAATAATAATAATAATAATAATAATAATAATAATAATAATAATAATAATAATAATAATAATAATAATAATAATAATAATAATAATAATAATAATAATAATAATAATAATAATAATAATAATAATAATAATAATAATAATAATAATAATAATAATAATAATAATAATAATAATAATAATAATAATAATAATAATAATAATAATAATAATAATAATAATAATAATAATAATAATAATAATAATAATAATAATAATAATAATAATAATAATAACAGCGGATAATAATAATGATAAGGGCCATTATTATAATTTACTGTTAACTAAAGGAAGGATTTTAACGGGCAGATAAATTGTATTTTATTATTATAAGTGGACGATAAGGTAGAAGTGAGGGTTCAGCTAAATGGTGGATCATCCTACTGGTAACTTTTAAAGTTAAGTTTATGTTAGAACTTGCCATATTATATATTATTTTAATACGGCAACTTCAAATACGAGGAAATACAACAAAAAAAGAAGCCCGCAGTTGTCACTGCATTTAAAAAGAATTTGTTTAATTTGACCAGTGTTATCGACATTGCTCCGGCATTGCCATATTTTTGATATTTTTATTGATCATTAGGTTGTAATAACGAAAATAAGTTAAAGGTGACTTTAGAGTTCACTTTAGCTAAAGTTACCTTTAACTAAACCCAACTTTGGCGGCAAGTTGTAATAATGGGTCTTAGTCTGTTATGCCAAATCAGCAAGGACGACCAGGATGATGATACTCCTTCTACCATATTATAACAATGAAAAATAATTCATCTGCCCGTTAAAAACCTCCCTTTAGTTAACGGCAAGTTGTAATAAAGGCCCTAAATAAACTAATTTGACGGATGTAGCTTCAACAAGATGGCCATTATCAAGTGTTAAAGTCCGTAAGTCCCTATCAGAAGGATCTATACTTATGACGTTCATAATTTTTTATTAATTTGTTAATTACAATACAATTATAAATTATGTTTAATTATTTACGAGCTGAGTAACCTCGAACTTATGTTCGGTGTAGTATATCAGCCCAGAGTCTCTAGTGAGAATCTAACCCACAATCTTCACGCTAATATACTTGCACACTATCCACTACCAGGGCAGCCACATATACATATTTTTTACAAATAATTATTAAACTCTTAGCAAATACGAACTCACACACTCGTAAATTATTTATTTATACGCCTGTATTATTCAATATTATTTAACATTAAATGCTTTTCTGTTTCCTATAAAATACTTACAATGTTTTTAAATTGGTTCCTCTGGCAAATAAGTTTTCCGGCAACCATTCAATTTTGTTTTCATCCAAATATCTAAAGAAATCAAAAAAAAGCAGAGAAAATAAATTCTATTAAATGTCATTGACAAAAACCTCAAGTCTTATATACTATGAGAGTCGTTAGGGAAATTTTTTTTTTTTATATGTCAGGTCACTCTATTTTATGAACTTTCTGTTCCGTTTTTCTTATATAAGTTGTATTGGCTACAATATTACATTTATTTGATATCACAATTTACTTTTTTGTGTAGGGTACATACATATACTTACAGTGTTTTGACTGGCAAGAAGGATAATTGTCTGAAAGCATTTGAATCCAATACTGCAATTGAACAGAGTTTAAGAACCCTAGAAAGAAACCAAATGACGGCTGTCATAAACATTTTAAAACACTTCGTTTAATAGTAGCATTAAAAGAAAATATAGAGGGAATCCCATATAATAAAAAAGGAAATCGATACCTTTGTAAAGTATTCATTTTTATTTGCAACAGAAGGTAAAGAACACCATATCTTTGGAATACAAAAAATCCTCTTTTTAGCCTTTTCTGCACGATTCATAAAAAATAAGCATAAAATATTGTAAGACCACCTACATATTTTTCGTGTAGCACAGTGTAATTGAATAAATGAAATTGATTGATTGATTTTTATAAAAGAATTATTGGAAATATTTAATTTTTTCAGTTTTTACGAGGACATATCATAATTTATATTTCCGAACTTTTCTTATCAATCCAAGACTTATTGTATTTTCGAATATGTGAACTTCTCTAAATCGAAGGATATACATTTTGATTGTCTACTTAATGCCATCAATCAAATGATTGATATCATGATTGATAAGACATAAAACGATCACCTTCTGATAGTTAAATGCAAATGGAAAAAATAAAAAACAGATGTTGCGATAAAAGGAGGAGAAAAGAAAATAACGATCTATTCAGACTGCATTTATGTACATACACTTATATTAGAAATTGAAAACAAACATCTTACATTTGAAATTAGTTTTATTACACCAATCGTGTGGCGTTTTAATCGAGTTTTAAGGCTTTTTTAGATTTTGTAAGCGAAAAACTGATATAGTTGTGCTTTTTACGCCTTTATAGAATTAAAATTTATGTCGTTAAGACGGTTGTGAAAAATCTAAACAAAGGCTAATTTGAATGTGTGAAGTCCGAGATATATCCCTTCCCAGCCAAACTCTTTCAGTTTCTAAATCGGCATTAAGAATGTGTATCATTAAGAAGTCGCCGCAGTTAAGTAGGGAGTGTGTTGGCTAATTAGACGTGAGCCAACAGTTCCAACATCTCCCCCCTTCGGCGACTTCCTCTCAGCTGATTTCTGGCAAAAACTCGGAGAGTAAACGAAATTGCCATGAATAGTTTCTCAAAAATCTGTCGTTCGATATCGACTTTAAGCTGTAGGTCCCGCCACTCATGTATAAAATTAGAACACACAACTTAAGTGGCGGGCTGCTTTTTTTTCGCATATTATTTTCACCCGTGATCCACAAGTCATCGTCTGTATTTATTTGCTTCAGAACTGGTTCGGTTTCAATTCGCTTTAGCGGTGAATAGTAAATGGAAATATTGTTAATGTATATGCAATGCAAACAATACATACATAATTGGCCGTTACAACCCTTTAGTCAGGATTACGGCCTAGCTTTACATACCACTCATGTTGTGTGTGTTAATTTTATACATGAGTGGCGGGACCTACAACGAGAAACTTTATCATGGCAATTTTATTTACTCTCAGAGTTTCTGTCAGAATGAAGCCGTCGGAGAAATATTTTTTCATATTTCGTTTTTGATGTCTGACATGAGGTTTGAATCGTGGGCTCCCGTCTAGTAAGCCCGCACACTACCTACTAGACTATTTATTTATTTATATTTAACACACATACGGCACGGAACAGAAAAACTAGCGACTTATTCGTGTTCCCCACATACAAGACAAAAACAGCTGATTCGGAACAAAACGTAAAAGCCCCGTTTAGTCAAACGTCGATAGAACGTAACATATGTTCGTTTTTGGCTTATGAAAAGCAAAGCAAATGTTTACCGAAATTACATTACGATTCGGCAAGCGTTTTCATTCTTTTTCGTGTTCCAAAAACGAATGTACGTTCAATGGACGTTTGGCTAACCGGGGCTAAAGCCTAATTCTACCTTTAGCATTGCGATGAACATGTTGAAAAGCGCAAGGAAGGTACTGAAAGCGTCGCGGGGGTACTGCGGTATTTTTGATATGAAAAAATACTGAAAAAAGTACAATAGTACTGAATTTTTCAATACTGATTGAGAAGGAAATGCATTAAAAACATTCATGCTGCTTTCTCAATTCTTTCTCGGCCTTTCTCAATTCTTTCCATGATTTCATTGCTTTTTTAGTGGTTCTTCCACGAGAGCTATGTACCCATTTAACAATAGTTAGTTCTCATATCGAGAACAAGCAAACAATTTCGATGCCGTTTTTCCTAGCTGCAGCATAATCTACATACATTTCATCAATTCTTTAAGAGTCTACCGAAAAGCAAAGTTTGATGATAATGTTCCGAATTTGTAAATAACTTTGCACAGAGTTACGTGATTTTAATAATGTTTTCTAAAAAAAACTGAAGCCTAAAATGCCGAACTAGTGATAGTGTTGCCTAAGGCAATCAAAAATTATTGGAAATTTTACATTCTATAGACAGATATCTAACGGCAATTAGCATTGCCTATTACCAAGAACTTTCACTTCGCCTTCCTCTCTGTTTATTAAAATTAAAAATTTTATTTTCCAACTTATTTTACAACGATTTAGTGCCACTGTTCAAAAAGTCAGTTTAAAAAATTAACACTCACAATTCCTCAGTCATTGGTAAATTATCCAGAAAATTTGCTGTCACATGGGTAAAGTTGTTGCCACTTAAATCCCTGAAAAGAAATTCAATTCATGGAGAAATATTAAATTGGAAATTCTATAGATGAATCCGATAAATAAAAGACATAAAAAAGAAGATAAAATGAATGATAAAAGGAAATTGAGAAGAACTTACAACATGGCCACATCAGTATAAGGCAAATTTGTTGGTATCGCTGTTAATTGTTGGTTGCGACATAGAATTTCATTACCACGACAAGGGCAACTCAAATTACTTGTTGGCCAATCTAGACGAAGAAAGTAGAATAAGAATTAGAAAATTGAAAATAGAAAATTGAAACTTGGAAATAAATGCTCATAAGAAATAAGAACTAATGGAGCAAACAAGTCAATTAAGCAGTGACAACAATTTAAAATGTTTCCATAATTAAAGAAAATTCATTAGATTCACTGCTATTTATGTATGTATGTATGTATGTATTTACCATTCTGACGGTAAAATCTAACAAGAATTCAATTTTTCACAAAAACAAGTGTTTAACACTTACAACATGTTCCAATGGGTATGTCATCATGTCTGCCAAATGGTTGTTTGCGAAATAAATGATCCCAAAACTTTGCATCTGCATCATTTACACAATTCCATTCATCGGAGCCATCATCACAATCTGCTGAGCCATCACAATTCAAACGTTGTGGCACACACTGTAATGTTGTGTTACAATGAAAATAGCCGATGGGACATGTGGCATCTGGCTCGTCATCGGGCAAAGTGAGAATGTCATCTTTTTGATTGACACCTAATGTTTCTCCTAATCCTGGTGTCAACATGGTGACAGCGATGGAAATAATCAAAAACCATAATACGACTGTGAATAAAAAATTGAGAAAAGAATTTTTTTCTTATTTATTATCAATTTAAAGGACTAGAACTACAGAAAATATTTAATGTAAGAAGATATAAGAAAGAGTACAGTTAGCCAAGCTCGTTTTGTATAACTTTATCCATTGATTGCTGAACCAAATTTTACCTCACTTTTACCAAAGGTAAACAATTGGCCAATTCACACGAATTGTATCGTGTATGTTGTATTGAATACACTTTTTGTTTATGAACGCTAAATGCTATGCTGTATTGTGTATTTCGTATTCCAAACGTCAAAAAACGATAAGAAGAAGGAGACTAGTATTCATTATTTAATTTTCAAGCAAAAAAATTACAAATATTACGGAAAAGAGTAAATTAATTAATTACCTGTGCGAACAATTATAATTTTAAAATGTCAATTTTTGACTTAAGTTACATAGCTAATATTTTGTATTTTTATTCTTCTTCTTTCTTATTGGCATTTACATAAACTGATAGCACGAAACCAATACAACTTCCAAAAACATATGAAAAAATGTGTATAAGTGTATCGGATTTTTATATGAAAATTATCAACAACAAGCATTCGTCCAACAATACAATGAATACAACGATACAAGGGCTTGTGTGAATTGCCCAAATACATATTCGATAACAAATTTTATTCATATTTGGCGTTTTGGTATTATAACATAGATAAATACAAACAACAAAGGATATTGTTGCGTTTTTTCCTTTTTAAAAAAGTTTAAAATATGAGTTCGTTGATTGACGAATACAAGAGTAATTGCTTGTTCACTATTCTTATTTGCTTACAACGCAGATCTTTTCAACGGCGATTTTCAAACCACGACTGTTCTCTTCACACGCAACGCGTCTTCACACAAGACTAAATGAATTTTTAATACTCGTTGCCTTTGTATATACCCACGTAGTGAGTCTGATGAAGGTTCTTAAAGTCGAACGTACGTGTTTGGCCTTCTCGAGAAGTCTATAGCGACTTCATTGTTATTTGTGTATTTTGTTCACATTGCTTTTTGTTGCGTTCTCGTTTACTTATCTATCTTTCGTACTGATGTTGCTGGTGTACTTGTAACGAGTACGTTGTATTTGCTTGTGTAGCTTTTGCTCATACATAATTGGTCATTACAACATAGCTTCTCACACCACTTATGTTGTGTGCGCTAATTTTTATACATGAGTGGCGGGACTTACAGTTTAAAGTTGACTCCAAACGACAGATTTTTGAGAAACTTTTCATGGCAATTTTATTTATCCTCAGACTTCTTGCCAGAAATCTACTGAGAGGAAGTCGCCGAAGAAATATTTTTTCATATTTTGTTCAGCTTTTGCTCATTTTAACGCTAAACGATGTACACCGTTTCCATTTTCGTAACTATGTATATGCCACCACGCCTATTAAGACAACGCACTACCTACTAGACTACGGCCACTTCAAAGACATTCATACATCAAATCGATAAACAAACAACACCATATTTTTTATCATGTCAAAGGTGACGAATTTTGAACCATTTTTATTTCCATTCCAAGAAAATTTGCATTGTTTGCTTGACGAGGGATATGATTTTGATGTGACAAATGAAGAACGTAGAAGAGCACCAACAAAGTTTAAGGACGAATTGCAAACAATATTGGATGAAGATGACACTTTGAGCTAGAAACAAATGACAGAAATGTTAAATGTTGCACAACAAACAATTTCTGACCGTTTGAAAAAAAAAATAGAATCAAAAGTATGGAAAATGGGTCCAACATGATATTAAATGGCAGACAGATGAAAAACCGGAAAACCATAATCATAGAAAATCAATATTGCATCGAGTTATTACTTGCGCTGAAAAATGAATTTATTTTAAGAATCTTAGAATGAAAAAGTCACGATTTAATCCGGGACAACCACCAACTTGGTCTGCAAAATCAGATTGATTGGTGAGGCCAGAAAGGTGTAAGGAACCGCTAATACAGATCGCTACCGAAAGCAAACGATCAATTTGAACCAAATACTGTTTGAAAAACGACCAGAATGGGCACCTGCACAATAAGCAAAATCGATTCGGGATACAATCAAAGCTTTAGGCAACCACCGTTCTCACCAGACTTGAGTCCTTCCTACTGCTATTTGTCTTTACGCGTATTGGCAGAGCAGCATTTTGATTCCTACGAGGAAATCCAAAATTGGGTGACTAATTTGGTGACAAATTGCCTGAACGATGAAAAAATGTGCAGCCAACAATGGCTAATACTTTGAATACATTTTTTTTAATTTCGCATTAAATTTAAATAAAAAAATGCTCATTTCATACCGGTACACGATGTAAATATTAAAGAAAAAACGAAACATTTGTTTGAACTTACAAGAATTTTTTAAAAACAGTTTTAAAATTTAATTTTGCATTTGAAATACAGTGGACAGCAAAAGTCCTAGTACGGCAATATATTTTAGCAATTTCATTAATTTTAGCCAAAAGTTTGTATAAAAATTAAGAGTTTACATATTTACTTTATTAATTTATATGTGTTTTATTATAACAATTTTTTAATGTTTTTCATAAAACAAGAGAAAAATAAGGAAAAGTTTCAGGTGGCTCCTTAGGTACCCCAAGGAGAACCCTGAGTAAATTTAAGATTCAAAGGCCTAATATATGAAAATGTTAGCCATTGCATTTAGTAGAATATACCTTAAGGTCAAGCACTCCATTTAACCCATTTGGAATTGAATGTACAAGTTTTTCGGTTGACTTTTGTTTGAGGTTTAGCGATTGCGTAACCGTTCATTCAAATAAAAGTCATATCGGGACTTTGGGCAAGAGTATTAAGCATGTGGGAACATTTTTTTGTTGAAATATATTGCAGTACTAAGACTTTTACTGTCCACTGTATATTTCAATAGGTGTACGTTATTTTCAGAAAATATTAACACTTTCCCATTCACATTATGAAAAGCATCATGTAAGACTACATGGAAATGCAATTAAATAAAAAAGAAATATAAAATAATAAAATGCTATGATGACAGATAGAAGATGAAAAAAAAATTATTTAATAATTGCATTTTTATTATGGCACATACCAAGACATTTTTAATTTTTATTTCCTGTTGATTTTTAACGATCTTCAAGATTAATTAGTTTATGGTGTAACAAATGTGGACGATACAAAAAATAAGAAATTTTATCGTTTCCAAATTTAAAGATTAAAAAAATAATCAACAATGGAAATATTTATTTTAAAAACCATAAATCGTAATTACATAAATAAACAGACGTTAAAAAAAAAGAAAACCATTCAATGGGAAATACGAACGAGAGGTGTCGTTCGAATTGTACACTTTCATTTGCTGTAGATTCTCGTACTCAATTTAAGATATGTATGTCAGTACTAAAGCAATAAATTAATTGAAAATAAACGCATCATTGCGATTCAATTGTATTATTTATTAAATTTGCCCACAATACATGTGCATTTTTGTTTTTTTATTATCACATGCTAATGTGGGTTGCACCTTCTAGATTCTAAGCATCAGCCGAAGAGCGCACTAAAAACACTTGACTGCCGATGAAATTTTACAGAATATTTGCGAAAAATATATGATTTTGTGAATGAATTATTTCATAACAGCGAGAATAATATGATGTTGAAATCAGTTCGAAATGTTCTATCAATTGAACACATGGCTGTTAAATAAAAATTTTCGTAATTCCATTGTAATTTTGGGGATGAGTTAATACAGAATGGCATTCATATTTTATCAGATTTTTAGGTCATAGTAGTTAACTTTTGATACATACGTACATAATTGCCCATTACAGTCCTTCAGTCTGGACTACGACCTAGCCTCTTACACCACTTATATGAGAGGAAGTCGCCGAAAAAATATTTTCATATCCCCTATTTGATGTCTGACCTGGGGTTTGAACCGTGGCCTTACGTCTAATAAGCCAACACACTACCTATTAGACTACGGTGACTTCACAACTTTTGATACAATTTCTTCAATTTCTTCAATTTCTTAATAAGATTTCTAAAATCTAATCCTTCCACTGATGCATTATTGATCGACTAAAGGCTCATTATTTTAATATGAGACAACCTCCAGTATATCAAGATATTCTATATATTTTACTCTAGGAGATGAAACTAGAGTCGTTACTCTGCTCTACCTTACATTATACACTATAAATATTTTCTTTTATGGAGCCTTAGGATACCTTACGGAGATTTGAAAATACGTTTAACGTTAACATGATTAACAAAAGCTACATACATACAAATACAACGAACTTATTACAAGTAAACCAACAACAAGCAATGTGAACAAAATGGACAAACAACAATGAAGTCGAAATAGAATTCTCAAGAAGGCGAAAACACGAACATTCTACTTCAAGAACCTTCATCAGACTGTTTACGTGGGCATATAAAAAGGTAAGACAAAACAGGCAACGAGTAGTAAGAATTCAGTCAGTCTTGTGTGAAGAGGCGTTGCGTGTGAAGAAAACAATCGTGGTTTGAAGATCGTCGTTGAAAAGATCTGTATTGTAAGCAAAGAATAATAGCGAACAATCAATTATTGTTGTATTCGTCAAGTTGTAAATAGTGGCACACAAAAGTAGTGAGAACAATAAAGAATTTAATTCAAAGTAAACACCAATTTATTTTTATTTTATTTGCAATCAATGTACTCATATTTTAAAAGTTTTTATAAAGATAAAAACGTAACAATATGATACGGAGACTGTTTTATATTAACTCGATGTGTTATATCCGCACATATTCCAGAGCCCATGTAGATTGTTGATACAGCTCCGTATCTGCCGAATTTTTTTAACTTTCCTACTCAGAGCCCAATTATTTAGTTGGTATTCACAATACAGTTGATAGTTGATTAATAAAACACGGCCACATAGACAATAAATTTCAAAGTGCCAATTGGTTCTTATTCGTCCCTATAATCGAAAGTATTGAACAAATTCAAGATATTGCCGATGGAAGGATGAAAGTGGAATCATGGTAAACGTTTTTATGCGCTGCATAGCGAATATTATGTTAACTAATAAGTATTTGACCGATTTAAAGTAGCAAATGGTCAACTAATTTACTTGGGATGTCATTGGCAGTAAACGTGATGATTTCAAGACTTTTCGAGGCACTGAAAAGCGATTTACAGAAGTGGACTAATATGCTAAACGAAACGATATGGAACAACGTTTCAGTAAGCAAAATTATTAGGATACTCCGGGGCGGCACAGTTAAGGAAAACTTCCTTGTTCAGTCTAAATAAAATTGAACTGAGTAGGATGATAGTAGACCCTATGGAGCACTCAGATACACGAATGTATTGGAGCTGCGCAATAAGTATGAGAATTTATGGCAAGGGACGTTTTGCACGCATGAAATCGAAATATTTTATAAAAGCCACCAAACTTATCTAAGAGGAGTGGATTGGAGAAAATAAGGACACGATTTGATCGACGTTATGGGCATCGATTATATTAATAAGGCAGTCTAACTTTAGAGTTAGTATGTTTGGATAGTTAGTATGTTGAAATATCCAAGACGTTGGCATTTTATCTTTCTACATATTTTTTGTCCATGCTATCGAATCTATACAACCATTACATGACCACAATTATGCTTAACAGTAACTTGACAGTGTCAAGTATGCAAGCATTAATTAGGTGAACGACATAGTCAATTCACTAAATTTGAATTTAACCCCTACTTGCTTACACCATTGATCATTATAACCATTTGCTTGGGATTACACACAAACACACATCATTGGTCATTACAACCCTTCAGTCAGGATTACGACCTCGTGTCTCACTCAATTTATGTTGTGTGTGTTACGGTTTAAAGTCGACTCCGAACGACAGATTTTTGAGAAACCTTTCATGGCAATTTTATTAGTTCTCAGAGTTTTTGCCAGAAATCTGCTGAGAGGCAGAAGAAACACTTTTTCATATTTCGTTTTGTTGGAGCTTAACCGCGGCTACGGCGACTTTAGTTGGGGTTACGATCTAATTTTCCACACCACCCATGTCGTGTGTGCTGTTTTTCTCCATGACTGGAGGAACTTACAATTTAACATGGATTCCGAATGTCTGACTTGAGAAACTTTTTGGAACACTTTCATTTACTTTTAGAGTTTTGCTAGAAGACTGCTGAGAAAATTTTTCGCTTATTGCGTTTTGTTCGGTTTGAGCTGGGGGTTCTTTGAACCACGGCCATCACACTATTTAAACACACTAATTTTGGATTCATCAGAAAACGAAATTCTGTTTTATTGGCCACTAGCCTCTTTAAGATTTATTAGGGGAAATTTTATCCCAGCTTTTATTTTTACGAGTGTTTGAGTATTAAGAGTGATTGAAGAAAATAAAATTGTTCAATAAAAGCCTCACAAACAAAGGTGCCAGATTTGACGATTTATCGTCATTTTGACGATTTTGTGCCCCAAAAATATTATATTGATGATTATGCCCTTATTTTGGCGATTTTTGCAAATTATAAATTTACATCATATTCTTTACTTTAGTACATTAAAAGCCATTTTAATTTACAATTGCAAATTTAGGTTAATAATAACGAGGAGTGAAGCATTATATTTCTAAGTTATTTGCGAACACTTGTGAAGATTTTTCTGTATTTTATGTCTTTTTCATCCCTTAAAAGCCAAAAAATTACAACCTCTGCACGAACGGAGTTCCACATACGAATAGTCCGACTAAAGAACGAATTTTGTCTGTAATGCAGTGTGCGATCCACTGGTAAATAGACCACATACGCATATGCTCGCCGAGAAAGACGAGTGTTACGTAGGAATACATGATTTTCGGGAACAAGTCCCCTTATTTCGCTCGAGAAATGTTCGTTGTAATAGCGATAGAATAGTGAAACACAAGCCACATTGCAACGATGCTCCAATGAATCAATGGAGTTCGGTACCCTACCGTCATTAACTTCGCAACTTCGCCCTCTCCTGTACGCGGACGAGAAGTCTCAAAATAAACGTTGAGGCACCGGCTTATACGTGAGGGTTGTATTCCATTCTCTTTCTGATATATGTATATATGTAAGTGGTGTTAATAGTAAGAATATCAGATCAATTGAAGTATTTCTTGCATCGTCTTAAGAAGCTACGGCACTGAAAAATGTGTAGCATTTAACATTTTACATTAAAATTTGTTCCGACAAATTTTTTTTTTGTTTTTTTTTTTTTTACAAAAATGAATAATTCTGAATATTTAAAATGAAAGAAAAAACTACAATAATCCAAGTTTTAAGAAGATTTCAAATAAATTTATGGAAATTCCATACTTACCTCCTTCTTTTGCAGTATTCTTTGCGAATATGAATGTTTGCATTATTGTATCCATGTGGGTATTGTAGTGCGTATCAATAAAATCCTTTAGATATTCCAAGTGGAATTATAAAAATCAAATATTCTCAGTCGCTTCGATAAATCATGTAATAGAACGTGCATTGAACTTTCTTTGAATTCTATGAAACGGACAAACAAACAAAAAATAAAAAACGGCTTTGGATTAGAATCTGAATGGCATTTAAATTGAAAGTCGTTCGAAAAGTGTGGCTGTCTGGAGAAATTTTATGCATTCAAAACACGTTTAAAATGAATTGGAATTTAAAGAAGAATGCGAAACTATTTTTTGTTTTTATTTTTTCTCTTGTTCTTGTTGTCCACAGTCTTCATTCACTGGCCAAAGAAATGTTTGTGTTGAAAGAATTAAATTAAATATTCTGTGATAAAAAAACCAAAGATTTTTAATTGAGCGTTATGTGTACTTTTTTCATTCGTTTCTTTTTTCTTCTTTTTTTTGCGTTTCAATTAGAAAATAAAGCGTCTGTTTTTGTTTTTTATTGTCTTTTTTCTTTTTTAAATTTATTATTTAAATTTTGGAAAAGGCATCTGTTTTTCTTTCGAATGCATTTTACTATTGCTGTTGATATAATTCCGAAAAAAGAAAATTAAAAATAAATCGTTTAAATATTTATTTTAAGTTTTAAAATTTAAAAACAAAAAAATACGAATACCTACATACATATGTTGTTATTTCAGGAACACAAATATTTGCACTGTCAAACTGGCTGTTGCCTGTCATTTCAATAAAATTAATTATCAATGAAATGCTCAGTGAAAGAGCAAACCACAGTGATCTTGACTGAAAAATAATACACTAATGAAGAATGAAGAAAAAGCACCTCAGAAGGAGCCAGACATGCTATAATAGTATGCAGAAGGCATGCGGTTAAGTTCTAGGAATGCAATAAATAACCTAATCAGACCAATAGAGACCTATGAGGCAACTGTCTGGGCGAATAGAACAAACCTAAGATCATTTGTTGGAATAACAGAAGTACTGATAACCTGTACTACATGATATTGAAAATCAAAGTTTTGAAGACTGTGTTTAGGCTGATAGGAGACAAGTCCAACATGAAATTCATTAGGGAATTCTGAAGCAGAATGAATCGCTTAGATGACAGCTCCCTCTTTAACTATTGTCAGGACAGAAGCACTATACTCTATGATTTTGGAAAAAGCTTCACAACGCGACACAACGAAACAAAAAATGAATGGAGAAATTTGGAATCTACGTGCTATTTTAGTCGCCGTAGTCTAGTAGGGAGTGTGTTGGCTTATTAGACGTAAGGGGATATCAGGGATATGAAAATATTTCTTCGGCCACTTCCTCTCAGCAAATTTCTGGCAAAAACTCTGAGACTAAATAAATTGCCATTAAAAGTTTATGTCTGTCTGTAGTTCAGAGTCGACTTTGAGCTGTAGGTCCCGCCACTCATGTATAAAATTAACACACACAACATTAGTGGCGTTCAGCGTTGCCATTTGCCAAGTTTTCCCTTTTTCTCCAAGTTTTTTGAGATGCGAAAAAGTTTTCAATAAAGTTGTTTTGAACAAAACAAGTTTTTTCGAAAAATTCAAAATTTCAATAAATTCAACGATAACGCGAAATATTTACATTTTTATATAAAATATTGTATATTTTATTAGTCCCGGGCAAAAGTAGCAAAGGAACACCAATAGAGGGCACCGGTCTCCGGTGTTTCCTATAAAAATGTTGATACTTTTGTAGAAAACAATTTTTTTTAAATTTCTGTCAACGCTGGGGGTGTGTGAAGCTAGGTTCCTAGATCCCTGACTGAAGTGATGTTATGACCAATTATGTATGTATGTATGTTTTGCGTAAATCTGCTTAGAGGAAGACGCCGAAGAATTAATTTTTCATATTTCGTTTTATTGGAGATGTCTGACATGGGGTTTGAACCGAGGCCTTATGGCAAAAAAGCCAACACACTACCTACTAGACTGAGGCGACTTAAATATGTAAAACTTGTCTCATTTATGCCTCTCGGTAACAAACATGCCTTATAGCTACATACATAATTGGTCATTACAACCCTTCAGTCAGGACTACGACCTAGCCTCTCACACCATTTATGTTGTGTGCATTAATTTTATACATGAGGGGCTTAAAGCATCGAACGACAGATTTTTGAGCAACTTTTCATGGCAATTTTATTTGCTCTCAGAGTTTTTGCCAGAAATTTGCTGAGAGGAAGTCGCCGAAGAAATATTTTCATATCCCCGAATTGATGGGGTTCGAACCGTGGCCTTACTAGACTACGGCGACTTCATAGCTACAGCTATAACTGTGAATATATGTTCAAGACGAGTGTATCAACATAAAAAAATAAATAATTCAAAATCGATTGGACGTAGCTCGTGGAAAAACCTCGTTAGAAATCGATTTTCAGCCAATATGGGAAGTTGATATAATTAAATTTATTAGCTTTGGAGTACGTTGGAGTACGTCATTAAAATGTGGAAATTGATTTATTGTCATAAAAATATTTCAAACATTTTCTTCTTTTTTCTTTTCAAAGGAAATCTGTCAATTGAATCATAATTGAAAAGAGTACAAGGAATACAAAGAATACAATCAAAGAAAGGTCACAATTAGTGTACTTTCATGGTATCATTTGAAATACATACCATCCGCCCTCTTTCGTTATTATGACACAATATTGTTATTTAATTTCGTAATGATAAAATGAATAAATGATATGATTTGAGTTCTTCCTTAAAAAGGGTTTCGCCTTTTGTACACTGAATGACGTACAAAATTGTCACACAAAAAAAGGAACACAATTGACCCAGATTGTATTACAAAATTTGTATGATTATCTTGGATTTCTATTATTGGGCATTTGTTGAAATGATCTCATTATTATGTCTCTGACATCATTAAATAACAAATGTTGATTCATTCTTTTTCTTTTTTTTCTTTTTGTGATTTAAATCACATTACGGATATAGCCGTTTTCCAGTTCATTATGCACAAATGGCCATCAACGCTGCATCCGGTAGTTTATTATTTTTTTTCTCTTCTTCTTTTTCTTTTTTTTTTTGCTAATTAAACATATTTTGTAGTTAATTATTTACACATAATTAGCATTTATTATATGGTTGAATAAACGCACAAACTTAAGCACCCTACACATTTTGATTTGCTTGTAATGATTCTGTTATACATACATACATAATTGGCCATTACAACCCTTCAGTCAGGATTACGGCCTAGCTTCTCACACCACTCATGTTGTGTGCGTTAATTTTATACGTGAGTGGCGGGACCTACAGTTTAACGTCGACTCCGAACGACAGAATTTTGAGAAACTTTTTCATGGCAGTTTATTTTACTCTCAGAGTTTTTGCCAGAAATCTGCTGAGAGGAAGTCGCCGAAGAAATATTTTTTTCATATTTCATTTTTGATGTCTGACCTGGGATACGAACCCGGGCTTTACGAATAGTAAGCCAACACACTACCTACTACACCACGGCGACTAACTAATTCTGTTATAAGAACCTTTATTTTAATGTAACCTGTCCTCTGGGGATGCCGCATACTCATGCAGTACTGGAAGTATGAAAAGAAGTTATAAAAGAAAGTAAAGCTGGAGTAGCGGTTAATGGAGAACTTGATGTTACTACATTAATTTGCTTCATTCGTTATTATTCTTTACACTTCTGTACGCGTACACACTAACAAATGTTCGACGACGATCTTCAAACCACGACTGTTTTCTTCACACGTAACGCGTCTTCACACAAGACTGACTGAATTCTTACCACTACTCGTTGCCTGCTTTGTTTTGCCTTTTTATATGCCCACATAGACAGTCTGATGAAGGTTCTTGAAGTCGAACTTTCGTGGTCGAATGTTCGTGCGTTCGTCTTCTCGAGAGCTCTATCGCGACTTGTTTGTTTGTTGGTGCGTTCTCGCTTACTTGCCCCTTTTCTTTCATACCGATGTTGTTAGTTTACTTGTAACAAGTTCGTTCCGTTTGTTTGTGCAGATTTTGCTCATTTTAATGTTAAACGATATTACACAGTTTCCATTTTCGTAACAATATGTATGTATATGGGGAATTTCGTGTCAAGTGACCCAATTTTTAAAATCGATGTCTACCAAGGTTAGTACTATTGGATAGTAGGCCAGACACAAATTTTCAGCTCTATCAGTCAAGAACTGCCGGAGTTAGAGGGGGCCAAAGTTGGACATTTTGGCCATACAGGGTGTTTTTAAATGTGTGTAACTTTTCACCTATTGGTCCTAGCAAAAATTTTCCAAAAATATTTTTTTTAATTTTTTTTAAATTTTTTTTATTTTTTTTTAAATGGGGTTTTTTTTTTTGCTCAAAAGAAAGCTTATACAATTTCCTTTAAGGCCTTTATTATCGCTTAATGGGATGTGAGTGGGATATCTATCAAAAAAAAATTATTTTTTAACTCAAGAATGAGATTTTTCAATATTTGGCATGAAAACGTAATACCTAAATGATCTTAAAAAGTATTTATTTGCATTCTAAGGACATTCGGAAATTAGTTTTTTATAAACAGTGTTAAAATTTGGACGTGCGTTATTTCATCCAAATCGCAAGACATCGATTTTAAAAATTGGGTCACTTGACACGAAATTCCCCATATGTATATACAGATAAAGATATCTATACTCGGGTAATTATGTGATAAAATACATTCTAAACATTAAGCAGACTTCGAGTGTTTCAGTGTCAGGAGACATTTTTGTATTTGGAAGTCCGTTTGTGTTTTATAGCATGTCTCGTCCGATTAATTTTGTCAGATTTGTTTTCTGTCTATCTATTATGGCGTATTA
Organism: Sarcophaga carnaria; assembly: GCA_958299815.1. Lineage (NCBI taxonomy): Eukaryota > Metazoa > Arthropoda > Insecta > Diptera > Sarcophagidae > Sarcophaga > Sarcophaga carnaria. The sequence goes on along the minus strand of OY283149.1, from coordinate 67,219,937 downwards.
TTAAATTGTCGAATTAAATTCGAATCTTTCAAACAAATATCGTCTTTTACAACTTGCAAAGAACTCTTTTGATAAGCATTATTCCATATAAGATTTGTCTGAGATCAGAACAAAATTTTTAACCGAATTGCATGAGGGCATAGCATCTATCATAGTAATCAATAATACAGAGGCTTTTACTATTTTGAAAAAATTAATGCACCTTATATTGCGTGTATTCTTATCGAAGCAGTAGTTTTGCCTTCTACGTAACATTTAACTTACATAGGTAATGCCATTAATAACGGAAGTGATCGTTGTATTTATACACCAGATGATATTAATAATGGTATAAAACCAATGCAAAAATGAACGGGTTCATGTAAAGATCTTTACTCTGTTTATGTCGAGTATACTCGTCAGAACGAAACAATAATTTCTAGTATAATGTCGAGTATAATCGTCCTGAAGAAAAAAATTGCATTCATATTATTACTCGACGAATCAACGAATCTAAATAAAAGTTTATTAAAAAAATTTTATTTACAACATTCGTCGATTGGACAACAATTGCTTGTATTAAACTGAAATAACACATTCTGGAAAGGTACCATTACAACAAAGACGCAACGTTTGATTTTAAGTCATAATTGTCTACTTTTACAGGCAGAAATATTTTATTCTGTGTATGTCGAGTATACTCTTCTTCGCTGTAAAATAATTAAGCAGGCAGAAAAAATTTTTTGCAACAAAATTGAACAGTTAATGGGTTAAGAGGTTCAAGCGGCAAATAGAAAAAAATGTGAAACAATATAAGATAGAGTAAAGAAATCGATATTGATGTAAATCGTATGAAAAAAATTCCCTGTTGCAAAAGCGAGAAAATATAGACCAAACCTAAATGAAAAGCTTTAGAAACCATAATTGATTTAGTAAGTAGCTGATTAAACGTAAATAAGCAAGGGGCAGTTCAGTCAGTAAAACGATAAGCAGCCTGAGCAAAGGAGTCAACACAGTTTCCGGTATAGATTATCGCCAGTTAACCAAATTTTTGCATAAAAAGCCTCTTAAATAGAGATCAATACACTTAGAAGGAAGTCTTTTATTAACGACGGCTGCAATCGATACATTCCAGACAATTGTGTGCACAATCTGGCTGCACGGGACCAGACTCACGCTGAGTCCCGAAACCGGCTGCTAGGGCGCGGAAGGCGGCCTGTGCTGCTTACTGCTGCAGTAGGGCAGATGCGTTCTTAGCCCAAGGGTCATGCGCTGGACCTAATCTGCAGTCATCGAACCCAACCTCCTATACGGCGTTGCCTTCTGGTGGACTGCTCTAAACAATTTGCACAATGTCAGACTCCTGGACGGAGTCAGAAAGTCCGCAGCTATTCGTATCACTGGTGGTCTATGCACCACCCCCACAAAGGTCTTGTTCGCAATTCTTAACTGGCTTCCTAATGAGCTCCTTGCTAAGCAGGTGACCGTCGTCTCCTCTGGTCAATCCTCTATTTCGGAGTCTGATCCTGGGTGTGTGTGATCCTGATCGATTATCTCCCTGTGAAATACTGTTTTGACAGGGGTTTCAACTTCCTGATCCCGAGCAGGAGCGATTGGACCCCTGACACGATCGTCCCCCGGAACTCTTGGATGTAATTATATACCGACGGCTCCAAACTCGATGGAAATTGGACATGGACATTTCACTCCGGCTGACGGATTATTGCAGCGTGTTCCAGGCGGAAGTAATGGCGATCTACCGTGCCGCGCAGTTGATCCTCACATAGGGCGTCCCTTTCACCCGCATCTCGATCTTTTCTGATAGCCAGGCTGCTATAAGGTCTCTGTCGAACGTTGCGAACAATTTCAAGATCGTTAGGGAATGTCGCCACTGCCTCAACCTTCTTTCTGGGCGCTTCAGTATCACACTTGTCTGGGTCCTCGGGCACTGTGACATTCTGGGAAACTGTAGAGCCGACTAGCTCGCCAGAGCTGGCACACTACTTCCGGAATCCTCTTCAATCAACTTCGAAATGGCACTTACCTCGTTCAAGCAGGCCATCGCGCGGAAATTCTTCCGAGACGCCAACCTATCCTGGATCAATGAACAGTCCTACTTCACCGCTAGGCTCACTTGGCCCTCAATGGATAGAAGGCGCACCAACCAGTTACTTGGACTTGGTCGAAACATCATCGCGATCACAGTCTCCATGCTTACAGGTCATTGTGTTATGGGAAGACACGCAGAAAGAATGCAGTTCCCATTTAACTACTTCTGCCGTGGGTGCAGATCCGCTGAGGAAGAGGAGACTGTTATCCACTTTCTTTGTCAATGCCCCTCTCTAGCGAGGTGCAGATATAGGTAATTTGTCAGCTTGACGGAGCTATCGTCCATTGATGTCAAGGATATAGCCTCGTTTATCAAGCTTTCTTGCTGGTTCTCCGGCGTGGTGTAGTCGTGCCTTGAAATGAGCAGCCCTTGCGCTGACCAACTTCTTCCTCCTTGGTTCGGAGCAACTTGGTCAGTACAGGGACTTCGTTCACCTGTGGTGTCACAACGGTCCGCTATGCATGCTCAAGTGAGCTTTTGGTGTGAAAGCTACCACACTGACCTAACCTAACCTAACCTAACCTGGCTCACACAGTTAAAGGATTTATTCGAATCGTAAAAGAGTGCTAAGAGTCTGTGGTGAGAGTATATTCGAATAGAGATTGTGACAAAGTGTTTGACATTAAACTGATTACATAAGTGACATCCAGTAAAGAATTACTGGTTCTACCTTACAGGCGGAAGTAATGGCGATCTACCGTGCCGCGCAGTTGATCCTCACATAGGGCGTCCCTTTCACCCGCATCTCGATCTTTTCCGATAGCCAGGCTGCTATAAGGTCTCTGTCGAACGTTGCGAACAATTTCAGGATCGTTAGGGAATGTCGCCACTGCCTCAACCTTCTTTCTGGGCGCTTCAGTATCACACTTGTCTGGGTCCTCGGGCACTGTGACATTCTGGGAAACTGTAGAGCCGACTAGCTCGCCAGAGCTGGCACACTACTTCCGGAATCCTCTTCAATCAACTTCGAAATGGCACTTACCTCGTTCAAGCAGGCCATCGCTCGGAAATTCTTCCGAGACGCCAACCTATCCTGGATCAATAAACAGTCCTACTTCACCGCTAGGCTCACTTGGCCCTCAATGGATAGAAGGCGCACCAACCAGTTACTTGGACTTGGTCGAAACATCATCGCGATCACAGTCGCCATGCTTACAGGTCATTGTGTTATGGGAAGACACGCAGAAAGAATGCAGTTCCCATTTAACTACTTCTGCCGTGGGTGCAGATCCGCTGAGGAAGAGGAGACTGTTATCCACTTTCTTTGTCAATGCCCCTCTCTAGCGAGGTGCAGATATAGGTAATTTGTCAGCTTGACGGAGCTATCGTCCATTGATGTCAAAGATATAGCCTCGTTTACCAAGCTTTCTTGCTGGTTCTCCGGCGTGGTGTAGTCGTGCTTTGAAATGAGCAGCCCTTGCGCTGACCAACTTCTCCCTCCTTGGTTCGGAGCAACTTGGTCAGTACAGGGACTGCGTTCACCTGTGGTGTCACAACGGTCCGCTATGCATGCTCAAGTGAGCTTTTGTTGTGAAAGCTACCACACTGACCTAACCTAACCTAACCTAACCTGGCTCACACAGTTAAAGGATTTATTCGAATCGTAAAAGAGTGCTAAGAGTCTGTGGTGAGAGTATATTAGAATAGAGATTGTGACAAAGTGTTTGACATTAAACTGATTACATAAGTGACATCCAGTAAAGAATTACTGGTTCTACCTTATAGAGCATAATGGAATGAAAGAATCATGTCATGCCACTTGATCTAAGTACTACCCATTGAGTAACAGCGTAAGTAATATGTAACTGTTTAATATGTAAAACACTAAGCATAATTAAGAAACAAGAAACAATATTATTTTCTCGCTAAAAAAATAAATTTTAATTTTCCAAAATTAAGAAAAATTATTTAATTTTTGGTTTACATTAAAAAAAACAATTTTCTTTTAATGTGGTTTTGTTCGACCCTGAAAAAAGTTTTTGTTTAATTTTTGAAATTGTTAATAAATTTAATTTAATTTTAAAATCTATTGTTTACTGACCAAAAATAATAAAAAAGAAAAACTTGTTTAAATTGTTTAAAGAAAAATCCAAACCAATTGTTTATAATTAAAGTAAATTCACTGAATAATCGAATATTTTTCATTCTCTAAATGGTTTTGTCCATAAAAATAATATTTGTTTAGCACAACAATTGCTACAATTTTAAAAATAATTATTTATATTAAAGCTATTTAAATATTGTTTATGGACCTGTCATTCGATGTGAAGCAATAGGCTATCATGCCCATGTGAAACAGGCAAAGTGTTGTACAATACAATTATAATATAATTGACTCCGTAAAATAATCGTTTTTAAAATTTTCTCATAAAACCTTAACCCTTTAACTGTTTAAATTTGTTGCAACTAAATGTTCCTACCTGTTTAATTATTTTCCATCGATGACGAGTATAATCGTCACAAACTGAGTAAAATGTTTCTGCCTGTAAAAGTAGGCAATTAAGTATTATCAAACGTTGCGTTTTCTCAAACATTTGGCGCTTTATCGTTTCGCTCTGACGAATATACTCGACGTAAACAGTTTAAGGATTAATAATCATAATCCGCGAATACACAAGCTCCAGTGACACACACGGAACAAAAAACAATTTCTCGATTTTATTGAAATGTCTTCTCCTACAGATTAGATAAAGAAATCATTAATTTAGAAACAAATATACGGTATAATGTAGCTCACCATACAATGATAAGGGTACTGATAAGGGAAAATACCAAAAATAGTGCCCTGAAGTATGACTTAAATTAGTTTCGTCTGATTTTTTACAATTTAACACGTTGACTGCCGACTACGAGATAACTCGTAGATTACGTTCCCTTCTAGGGTGCCAACTACGAGTTATCACGTACTCACTAAACCTGCCATTTTTGTGTAGCTACGAATAAAATCGTATTATATCAGTGCTAGTATCGATAAATGGCTTCTCGAAAAAGAACAAAAAGTCAATGTTGACTTGCTCGGCCAGTTTTCTGAAGAGTCTGAACAGTCGACGTGTTAATTGAATAAAAATATAAGAGTATCAGATCCACTACGGGAATATCATCCAATACATATAATTAAAATATATATTATGCGGGAATAACAACAACAAAAGTTATTAATAGGATCAGGGAAGAGCTTAAAGGGTCCGCCAAATAACTTTTTTTTTGAAAATGCTTTAAAAAAACTACTGAATATTTTCTCAAATTTCTTTTTTTATTTGAAAGTACAATCCTTCCGGTTAATAATGGAAAACAATTTCATTCAAATGGCTGCCTCTGCTGGCCATGCAGTAGCCTACACCAGAAGATGCCGATTTTGGAAAAAAAAAAAATCATCTTTTCAGATGAAGCTCATTTTGATCTTGGCGGCGATGTAAACAACCAAAATTGTCGCATTTGGGGCACAGAAAACTTGCAGGCATACATTGAAAAGCCGACGCACCCAAAACGAGTCACTGTTTGGTGCGGATTTTGGTCCAGAGGCATAATTGGGCCATTTTTCTTCGGAAATGAGCAAGGAGTGGCCGTTACAGTCAATGGCGATCGTTATCGGGCCATTTTGAACGAATTTTTGTTCACAAAAATTGAAGAGGAGGATATTGGCAACATTTGGTTTCAACAGGACGGCGCTACGTGCCACACAGCCGAAGCTTAACTCGATGTTTTGCGCCCTGTTTTTAAAGATCGCATTATTAGCCGCAGAGCTGGTGTCGTTTGGCCACCTCGGAGCTGCGATTTGACACCGTTGGACTATTATTTGTGGGGTGCCGTCAAAGATAAGTGTTACGCCGACAAGCCAGAGGCAATTGACGCTTTAAAGGACAATTTTCGTGAAGCCATTTGTGAAATACAGCTGCACACAATCGATAATGTGCTTAAAAATTGGATCGATCGTGTAGGCTACTGCATGACCAGCCGAGGCAGCCATTTGAATGAAATTATTTTCCATTATTAACCGGAAAGATTGTACTTTCAAATAAAAAAAAGAAATTTGAGAAAATATTCAGTATTTTTTTTTTAAGCATTTTCAAAAAAAAGTTATTTGGCGGGCCCTTTATATATAACGATGAACTTTATTTCAGCTTCAGTAACCTCTCCAAAGTATTTGTCTTGCTTATAGTACTTACTTACTTACTTAATTGGCCATTACCAACACGATTAACGGATTTCGGCCTGCCGCAACACATCCTTCCAGGCGCCTCTGCTTCTTGCGCGCCTACGCCAGCTGGTCACACCAATCGATGACAGGGATTAGTGGACTGTATACAAACACTGAAGCCACTATCGACTGATAGACAGAGTAGACAAGCAGTCAGCTGTTCTGACCGCTTTGTTCTACTCCAACCAAGGCATTATTTGCTATAGTTAGTTGGAAACAGTAAGTCTAAATGCAATTCTGTTATTCTGGGAAGACATAGACAATTCAGCATCGATTACAGCATTCCTCATAATTTTCAATAAAACATTCGATTTTAGAATTCCAGTGGGACCCATGAGGTTTACCCTTATGGCTCGAAATGAGTGACAGATTGAGCTGTGGTATTTTATTAAAGGTCTTGATATTAAACTTTCTTCTAAGCTGCCTGAACATTGTACAGCTTTCCATGCTTAGATCATGTCAATATTGAAAGCGACGGAATGCTAGTCGAGTGGCGGAATCCTCCCTAAAAATAGGTTGATTTCAACGTCCGTTAGAGACATTTTAAATCATTCTAAACTAACCCTTATATCGGCTCCGGGCTATAGGAATAGAAAACATTGTTAGAAATAAGAATACATCGCAGGTTGTTTGCATGAACTATGTTGTGACTAGTATAACTACAGTGAAATGGTGAAGTGAAATCATCATTTTGATTGTAAAGTTTCAGCTCACTCTAATCGACCGATCAATAGAAAAAGTCGATTAAACAACGTGACAATCACTAGGAAACTAGGCATTCATTATCAAACTGTTATCAACCAATTGAAGAAAGCTGAATAAAAGAAGAAGCTTGATGTTGAGCTTGATTTAATGGATCGAATTTTCATTTGCAATTCACTGCTGAAGTGGAAAAAAATCGAACCATTTTAATGCAAAGAATTAAGACTGATGAAAAGTTGATCACTTACGACAATAATGTACGAAAGAGATCAGGGTAAAGTCAGGGTTGACAACAAAAAAGATAACGCTGTGTGTCTGGTGCGATCGATTAATTCTAAGTTCTACCACCAATGAATGGAATTGAAGCAGGGAATTTATTAAAATGGCCAGACTATCAACAGAAAAATGTCTAATATTTTCAGAACATTCTTAATAGTAAAAATTTAGATTCCATAGTTGTCAACAAAACTAAATTGGATCACTTCTTCAGCATAGATGGATTGAATAAGGCTATATTTGATCAAATTTAAGAAGAAGGTCTTTTAGGGGAATTCGTCATTAGCTTCTCACACCACCCAATGTTGTATGTGTTAATTTTATCCATAAATGGAGGGGCCTACAGTTTAAAGGCCGCTCGGAATGACAGATTTGAAAAACTTTTTATTGCAAATTAATGTCACTCTTAGAGTTTTTGCCAGAAGACAGCTAAGAGGGTCTATTAAAAAGTTAGATATGCAAAAACTATTTAAAGATTGCGCATTTGTTTGAAACTGAATACAATGCTTTAAAGATAATCAAGGAAATTGTAAAAGCTCACATCGTTCTAGCGACTACCATGTTAATGTCGCAAAAAAGGTTTACATACACCATAAAAATGAATTTTATTTACATCATCTAGATTACCTCAACCGACAATTGCCCACCGAATCCGACAAGCAAGACGAACGCTATTATCAGCTTGCTAAGCCATTAGCTATGAAATGAGGTTAATATATACTCATTACTAGTTTACAAGCTCAATTAAATCAAACAAAAATCATAGTTATGATCAGTGTTGGAAACCTAAAATTTTGAAATGGTACTGAATTATAACTGAAAAAGTACTTTTTTGCATCAAATAGTACTTTTGTAAAAGATACATACATATACATACATAATTGGTCATTATAACCCTTCAATCAGGATTACGACATAACTACTCACACCCCTTATTTTGTGTGTGTTAATTTTATACATGAGTGGCGGGGTATAATGTTTAAAGTGGACTCCGAACGCCAGATTTTTGAAAAACTTTATCGTGGCAATTTGATTTCCTAACGAACAAGCAATTTAATTCAAATAATCAAATTAAACTCAGAGATATAAAGCCAGTTTTTCTAAGACCATCATATTCAAAGCGTGAAATCTAATATAAACCATGGAATCGAATTCAATCCATGGCAAATTTAAGTCAAAAAAATTCTCAAAAAATTTTCTCGAATATTTAAGCAATTTTAATTGAAAGTTTCGATCGCCTTAAATCGTTTGTGTTACAAAAACTGTGAGGTTAAGTTTATAGTTTTCGTAATGTGTTCTGCATTATGCCCAGTGAACTTTATCTTTCGTTTAAGTCATACTTCAATACATGAATTAAATCAATAAGAGTCTTCTTCTGGTTTAATATAATATCTTGGGTGCCCTTCCATGATCCAGTTGGTAGTGTGGAAGGAAATCGCCGGAAAAATATTTTTTTTATATTTCGTTTTGATGGAGATGTTTGCCATTGGGTTTAAATCGTAGGCTCACGTCTAGTAAGCGACCACATATCTACTAGACTATTTATTGATATTTAATACTCATACAGGACAAAAACAGCTGATTCGAAACGCAACAAAACGTAAAAGCACCGTTTAGTCATGTCGATGGAACGTAATGCAACATACGTTCGTTTGAAAAGCAATGAAAATGCTTACCGAAATTACATTATAGTTCGGCCAGCGTTTTCATTGCTTTTTGTATTCTAAAAACGAACGTACGTTCTGTGTACGTTTGGCTAAACGGGGCTAAGGCCTAATTCTACCTTTAGCATTGCGTTGAACATGTTGATAATGCTTTAGTAGTTGAAAAGCGCAAGACATAAAATATGTAATAATAAGAAAGTACTGAAAGCGTCGCGGCATTTTTGAAATGAAAAAAGTACTGAAGTTTTAAACACAGGTTATGACACAATTAGCCGACCGTTGACGGAACTTAACGGAATATCAGTAAGCATTTGTATTATTTTCGTATGTTATAAACGAACGTAGGTTGCGTTACTTTTTATGAACGTTCGGCTAATTCTATCATTACAAAGGAAAGAAAACGACGAGTGGAGTAGGCAAATGTGATCCTGATGGTAATAAACTTTTCGTAAGGTGTAAAAGAGTCAGCAAATTTAAATTAAAGTGGTTAAGGAACTGATGGCAACGATGGTTGCGATAAAAATATAAATAATAAAATATGGTCGTCTGACTACAAATATATAAACATACATACCTACAATTGTGTGTATTTAAATAATTTTACAAATGAGTACAACGAAAGTGTCCATAAGATATTTAAAAATATTTGTTTCAAACAGAAGAAGAAGAATTTTTTTTTTACAACACGTACATATTTGGAAAGTTTTATTTAAAATTGCAAATGGAATTCTTGAAGAAATTATACACCTTTAAGGAGAGACATTATCTTCTTTCAATTCATTTGTTTGCTTCTTTTTTGATTATTAAATATAATTTAAACGCAAACAATCATGTTTAAACAAATGAATTCTTTTCACAAAGAAAACAAAACAATAACAAAAAATGCGTTAATTTCTTGAAATGTATTCCAAAAAATACATTCCCTAAGCCATCTCCACAATTAAACAAACAATTACTCTACGCTAAATAAACAAATGAGTACAAAAGAAAACATAAGAAAAGAAAAAAAAGATATAATTGTTCTTAAATATTCCAAACATTTTAAAAAAAGATTGTATGAAATATTTTTTGTTAAATTAGAAACTAAAAGCGTACATTTTTCTATTTAACGCCTCCTACAATAAATAAAATGCAACCTCCTTCATCTGTTAATCGGTTGGAAAATTGAAATTCTTTTAAAATTTAATTCATTGATTTTCAATAGTTCCGGTCTTATCGATAGAGAATCTAACGATTACGACACTAGATTACGAGCGAACGTTTTAAAAATTCAATTTGTACGTACATACTTCTACGAAAATGGAAACTGTGTAACATCGTTTAACAGACTTCAGTAAAATTTAAATTTATGCAGTTTAGAGAACTCTACAGATAATGGTGCTAAGTCCAAGGTACAAAGTGAGCGAATTAAAATCTAAGATGGAATACAACACACATTCCGTTGATCAATTCTGAACGCTTTATGAAAATTCTTTGCTTCAACTTCGTTATTTGTTGACAGCAGAGATCAAAATAAATCGTTTCGCAAGGGTGAACAATTCACTACCAATGCCATCAGATCAAAAACTATCTTTACTATTCCCTGATTCATTTTGTCTGATTAATCTTGCTTTGTCCATTTGTCACTTTTTAGTGATTAGTGGATCTGAACGAGACACACCTTTAACATCAAAATTGTCAGATCGAAAACGTGTAAACCATTTTACTGCTATTTTTCTCGTTACAGCATTGTTTTCTCCTCAAACTTTATAGGGTAGCCCTATAATGTCTCCTCCAAGCCTATTGCCCTAACAAAATTCAAAATGTTGACAATTCTCTGTCTAGCACCTGATATAAAACGAAGTCTTTCTTCCTGAGATTATTTAATGCCTTACAGTTTCCAGAAATGTGTTACAGAATCTACGTATTGGGCTCGAGATAATCTTCATTCTGAACAAGTGTACCCAGAGTCTAGAGTGCCTTTTGATAGGATTGGTTACCAACCTCTGGTTATTGCCCGATAGTCTAATATCTAATGCGTGACTAATGCGTCATCGGCTAACTCCTCGTAAACTTGTTTGCGTTTGCATTGCCGAAAAATTCTCTATGACCCCAGAAGAGGCTAACCTTATTTTCCCTACTTAGATGAATCAGTTTCCCTAGACAGTTCCATACTAACTTCGATTTAACTCCCTAAAAAGATCAACGATGGGAGCCATTAAGGAAGTAGTGACTAGCGTGAAGGCTGTCCAAAGCGGAAACCATTTTTCGCTGCAGATAGTTATGTTGGCTACCTTAGATGTCCGAAATGCGTTCAACAGCCTCTCGCGACGGAGAAAACAGAGTTGATACTTCTTACGACGAAGCGTATACCACTGGAAATTGACATGACGATATGCGACACCACTTTGACGACGCAGAAAGCAGTGAACTATCTTGGCATTCTACTGCACCCTAAACTGACGTTCTGGGCTCAGATCTAACACGCTGCAACCAACGCCGCTAAGGTTACTTCCTTACTTAGTAAGCTTATGGCCAATAGCAAAGCTCACTTGAGCACGCATAGCGACCCGTTGTGATGCCACGGGTGAACGCAGTCCCTGTACTAACCAAGTTCCACCAAAATCAGGGAAAAGGAAGAAGTTGGTCAGCGCAAGGGCTGCACAACAAAAGCATGACTACTCCGTACTGAAAAACCAGCCAGAAAGTTTGATGAACGAAGCTATATCCTTGATGTCAATAGATGATAGCTCCGTTAAGCTAACAAGGAATGGGGAGCCAAATAACCTATACACCTAGCAAGAGACGGGCACTGGCAAAGAAAGTGAACAACAGTCTCCTCTTCCTCAGTGAACCTGCATCCACGGCAGAAATCGTTGAAAGGGAGCCTCATTCTTTCCGCGTGTCTGTCCATGACGCAATAACCTGTAAGCACGGCCACTGTAGTCGAGATGACATCACGACCAAGACCAAGTAATCGGTTGGTACGCCTTCTATCCATCTTTGGCCAGGTGAGTCTAGCGGTGGAGCAGGACTCCTCATTGACCCAGGATAGGTTGGCGTCCCGAAAGAAATTCCGCGCAATGATCAACTTGACCTAGGCAAGTGGCATACCCAATTCAACAGGTAGAGGATTCCGGAATGAGCGCACCAGCTCTGGCGAGCTCGTCGGCCCTACAGTTTCCCGGAATTTCACTGTGCCCGGGGACCCACACCAGAGAGACACTGGTGAAGCGCCCCGAGAAAAGGTCGACACAGCGGCGACATTCCCTAACGATCCTAGAGTTAATCACGAAACCCGATAGAGATCTTATCGAGGCCTGACTATCAGAAAAGATCGAGACGTGAGTGAAAGGAGCATCGCTAACGAGGATCCATTGAGCGGCTCGGTAAATTGCCATCACCTCCGCCTGAAACACACTGCAGTAGTCCGGCATACGGAGAGAAATATTTAGGTCCAGTTTCCCAGAGTGGACACCGCTTCCAACCCCATTATCGAGTTTAATAATAATATTCTGCTTTACGGCAATGAGATATGGCCGGAAGCATTCAAGGCCGACTGTAGAATGAAAATTTTAACATCGGTACAACGAACCACTGCCCTTAGGGTGGCATCGGCATATAGGACTGTATCTAAGTGGTGTAATACCTAAAGGTCTACAGGCAAGCGAGCGGAAGAGGGTGTGGGAGACTAAAAACGTGCACGGAGAGACAGTAAATGTCGACGACGCCCGAAAGCGAACCATACAACACGGGCAAGAGAAATGAAACACTGAATCAAGTGGTAGATGGACGCCGAAACTTCTCCTAGATGTTACTACTTAACATCAATTACTACTTAACACAGCTATTATCCGGACACGGTTATTTTTGTAAATATCTGTTTAAAATGGGGAAGATGACACGAGCAAATTGCATCTATGATGATGCGTCAATCGATGACGCGGAACACACTTTCTTTCATTGTGAGAGATGGAGTTTAGAAAGAACGAAGCTTGAACCTAAAGTCGATGTCTGTACTGTACTTCTGAACAGCGAAGAAAATTAGAATAGCATAGCCAGTTACACTGAAGCCTTGCTGTAATCTAAGTAACTTGACTTGGATGAGAGAATTAGAAATCAGATTTCGTTGCGCAATCCGGACGCGGATATGGATATAAAAGGCCAAAAGGCCAGAGGGACTCCACTTCGAACTAATACTACTGTAGTTCCGGAATGGGCACAAAGAGTCCAAAAGAGGAGGGGGAGATTTAGTAGGTGAGGGCTCAACACATGGGGGGATGTACGGTTAGGTACATTTACTCCTCCTCAGCGGAAAAGCCAATGGCGGCTTCACTCTCAAATTGTATTGCTTGAATTGAGCAATACAATACAGAGTTATTTTTACTTTCAAAAGTCAGCAAATGAGTACAAACAAGACCTCAGACTGCACTCACACACACACACTCGTAAAAAAATGTATAAAGAAACAATTTCTAAAGATTACTAATAAATAACAATTTGTTTAAGAAAATTTTTAAAAATTCAACGCAACTGCAAACAATTGCTGTCCTGAACCTGTTGTGAAAAGTTCATAAAACGTTCCATAAAGAAAATATTATTCCTACTGTGCGACAGAACAATTCTTAATACTTTTTAGGCAGAGACATGTATTCTTATATTCGATTTTTTTTCTTTTTCTTGTAAGCAAATAAATGATGAATTTTTTTACAAATTTTACTCACGCATTCAGTTATCGCTAGCAAAGTAAATTGAAATACGAAAATTACTGGAAACGAACGGCCAAGTCAAAACACCATTCAACCTATTAAACAAATAATTACTCTAAATAAACAATTGAATATAAAAATAAAAACAAACGAGAGAAAAAAATAGAAATTTCTTTTGAACATTTCATAGATTAAAAATAGATTTAAAGATACAGTTTTCATAAACTTACAATAGCAGAACTGAAAAAAGAATCTTATTTATTAAAAGCCTCTTGAAAATTATAAATAATGAAGTAAAGTGCAAAACAAAGGATCATAAAAATATGAAAACTATTGATATCGATTACTATGTTCAGACAGTTGAGGATATCAAACCTTCGGTTCAGTAAGGTTTGGAAAGTCGTCATAAATTTTTTAACAGCACAGTGACGCTTTCAATTTGTTCATGAAGCATTTCATCCATTGCACGGGCAACATAATTGGTCAAATGAGCAAGCAATTTGTGCAGTCATGAATAGTTTTCGCACTAGTTTTACTCTACTCGATTAAAAACCATGAACAAGACAAGTATACAGCTGCAGTAAAGCGAAATCTTGAAAAAGATGTTGATTATTCGTTTTAGGTTAGGTTATGTTAGAGTGGTAGCTTTGATTCCATAAGCTCACTTGAGCACGCATAGCGGTCCATTGTGACGCCACAGGTAAACGCAGTCCTCCCTCCAAACCAGGGAAGAAGTTGGTCTGCACAAGGGCTGCACATTTAAAGCACGACTACCCCACGCTGGAAAACCAGCCCGAAAGCTTGATAAACGAACCTTTGTCCTTGATATCAATGGACGATAGCTCCGTCAAGCAGTAACCTATAACCTATATCTGCACCTAGCAAAAGGTGGACATTGACAAAGAAAGTGGATGACAGACTCCTTTTCCTCAGCGCATCTACACCCACGGCAGAAGTCGTTAAATGGGAGCTGCATTCTTTCCGCGTGTCTTCCCATAACACAGTGACCTGTAAGCATGGCCACTGTAATCGGGATGATGTTACGACCAAGTCCAAGTAACTGGTTGGTGCGCCTTCCATCCACTCAAGGCCAAGTGAACCTAGCGGTGGAGCAGGACTCCTCATTGACCCAGGATACCTGGGCGTCTCGAAAGAATTTCCGCGCGATGGCCAGCTTGAAAGAGGTAAGTGACATTCCTAAGCCGATTGAAGAGGATTGCGGAAGAAGTGCGACAGCTCTGGCGAGCTCGTCGGCTCTGCAGTTTCTCGGAATGTCACAGTGCCCGGGGACCCAGATAAGTGTGGCACTGAAGCGCCCAGAAAGAATATTGAGCAAGCGGCGACATTTTCTGACGATCAAGGAATTATTCACAACGTTCGACAGAGAACTTATGGCAGCCTGACTGTCGGAAAAGCCCGGTAGTTGGCCATTAGTTCCGCCTGGAACTTCATTCGTGTTAGTGTTTGTTATTTTAAATCCAAATGTCCGTCGTTCGCTTCAAATTTTTGATCATTGGGGTTATTTAAAAATGGCGTAAAATTACCATTTTTATCAAAGAGATGTGTTTACTTATGAAACTCAAAAAAATATTAAATTAATGTCTCCAAAAAACGAAATCGGAATCAGAAGACGAAAAGCAATTAATTTTTAATTTCCATTTGAATCCATTTGTCAGCAATAGGTTATTATTTAAGTGCAAAAACATTAAATCAAACTGAAATTTAAGTGCAAATTTGATCAAATTGAACAAAAGTGTTGAACAAACACAAATTTATCCCAAAATCTTTTTATGGGATAAAAAAGTACTCCCCATTCTAGCCAACATAATTAAATTCTGCCGACACAAAATCAAATGCTACGGGCACAATAAGCACAAAAAGTAGCGTGAAAGTTTTGCTAAAATACAGTGTCGCCAAACTGATTTTGAAATGGTACTGCATTTACAAATAGTACTTTTGTAAAAGATACATACATAAATACATAAATTGTCATTATAACCCTTCAATCTGAATTACGACCTAGCTTCTCACACCACTTATTTTGTGTGTGTTAATTTTTATACATGAGTGGTGCGACCTACAGTTTAAAGCCGACTCCGAACGACAGATTTTTGAGAATCTTTATCGTGGCAATATTATTTCCTCTCAGAGTTTTTGCCAAAAGGAAGTCGCCGCAGAAATATTTTTTCATATTTCGTTTTGATGGAGATGTCTGTCATTGGGTTTGAATCGTGGGCTCACGTCTAATAAGCCAGCACACTACCTATTGGACTATATATTTATTTATATTTAATACACATACAGGAGGACAAAAAACGTAAAAGCCCCGTTTAGTCACGTCGATGGAACGGAACGAAAAGCAATGCAAATGCTTATCGAAATTACATTACGGTTCGGCAAGCGTTTTTTTTTTTTTTGCTTTTCGTATTCTAAAAACAAGCGTACATTCCGTGGACGTTTGGCTAAGCGGGGCTAAACCCTAATTATACTTTAACATTGCGTTGAACGTGTTGCTAATGCATTTATAGTTGAAAAGCGCAAGACATAAAATATGTAATATTGAAAAAGTACTAAAGGCGAAGTGGGGGTACTGCGGTATTTTTTAAATGTAAAAGTATTGAAAAAAGTACAAAGTACTGAATTTTTCAACACTGTCAGTACACACAAACTAAAAGTCCAGCAGTGAATTAATTGAATATTGAAACTGGAATGAAAGTCGTTGAAAATTTTTTCAATTCCTAAAATCTCAATTCCTAAATCTGAAGATAAATTTTCAATACTCGAAGATAAGTTTGATAAACCAGTACGACCACCCAACTCAAGCAAACCACTAGAAATACAAGTAATTCACGGACAAAAGTTTACAGCGTTGTCTTTTGTCAAATTTTCCCTTTTTTCAAGTTTTTGGGATACGAAAAAGTATTCATTAAAGTTGTTTCCAACAAAACAAGTTTTTTCGAAAAATTCAAAATATCAATAAATTCAACAATAACACGAAATATTTACATTTTTAAATAAAATTTTGTGTATGTTATTAGTCCCGGGCAAAACTAGCAAAGAAACACCAATAGAGAGCACCCATCTCCGGTGTTTCTTTAAAATTGTTAATACTTTTGTAGAAAACAAGTTTTTTTTCGCAAATATTTTTATTGTTTACTCCGTATGTATTAAAAGCATTTGTAAATTCATATTTATTGTTATTTCGATGCATTTTATTTATTGTTATAAATTTTTCGTGTGTTGCCTTTAAACAAAACAAGTGTGATTAATTTCTTAAAATATTAAAAGCAATAAAATACCTACATACGAGTATTTATAATTTATTTAATTAACAGACAATAAATTTTTTATTGAAATACTTCTTTGACTAGAAATTATTGTGCGAATGATTTTTCTTGTTTTTTTAAATTTGTTTGTTTTAAGAAAAAAATTTGTTGAAAATATATAATAAATTATAATTAAACCTAAATAGATAAGTGAATGGATTATAAATAAAGGAAATAAAATAAAGAAATGTTTTCTTATTAAAAAATAATGTTTAGAAACTAACCCATGGTATAAATTCAGAGCAGGTTTGGAGGAAAATATTTTATTATTATTCTTATTTTGTTTTAATATACTTTTCCTGTA
The DNA here is from genome assembly GCA_958299815.1 of Sarcophaga carnaria. NCBI lineage: Eukaryota > Metazoa > Arthropoda > Insecta > Diptera > Sarcophagidae > Sarcophaga > Sarcophaga carnaria. The sequence continues at coordinate 67,202,690 of OY283149.1, read as the reverse complement.
TTAGGAAATATTCTCTTCGTATTAAAATGCTTTTAATTTCACATTGATTTTTTTATTTATATGAGAAAAATTAATTTCTTCTAAAATAAATTTTTTTTTTAATTTTTTTTGTTTTATTTTTTTTTTTAATTTGGTTTTAAATATTATTTATTTTATTTTATTAATTTGTTTTTTATTTTTTAAAAATTCTTTTTTGAATTCCCAATTTTTAGTTGAATTTTTTTTTTATTTGTTTTGAAATTTTATTTGAATACTCTTTAACATAAACTTTAATTACTTCTTTGTTTACCTTCACATATTTATAAATATTTTATTTTTCTTTTGTATTCCACACTGTAAAATAGAATATTTTTAAAAATAATAAAATTTATGTATTACGAGAATTAAATGTTCGATTTGAACGAAATTTTATTTTTAAATTTCAATGCCGTAAAATTTTTTTTAGTTAAACATAATGATTTTTTTTATGTAAGAATTATAGATTAATTAATGTTTTAGTATTAATACACTAATAAATAAAATATTTAAAATTTTTTACTTTATTTTTTATTATTTTGTAGCTTATATTTCTGCAAGAAACTATTAATTTTTCTTCCATTGATTTCTTATTTATTTTTTTTTATTTCTTTATTTATTTAATTTTTCTCCATTCTTTTATATTTTTTTCTTTAATTAACATTCTGTATTTTTATTTTTTTTTTAAATTGTAAATTTTATTTAATAATTTTGAACATTTATCACAATTTAATATTCGTTATCGAATTATAATAAATTTTATCTCAATTATTTTGTGCTTATGGTAGGACATCATTAATACTCAAATTATGATTGGATTTTATTTAATGGATTTTGCAAATAATGAACGCCGCAACAAACGTTAGCAACAAATAATCGATTGCCTTTCAAACACGCATACGAATTGTCCATGATCAAACAATACGTTTATCATTCAAACATTTGCTCTACCGATTGAAGCCGCCTGTTCTAAACGAGTTTATTTTATCAACTGAAACTATTTTCGTTCTTTAGTTCTTGAAACTTTTCTTTCAGAAGGAAATATTTTTCTTATTTTTTTTGTATCCAAATAACGCCCCCTATTGTTTGTGTATGTTGAACCGGCATTTATTTTTTTGATTTAACGCACCCACATTTAGTACAAAATTTTATGAATGAAAAGCTTTATTTAATGTTCTCTCTGTCTCTTCCTCTCTCTCTCTCTCTCACACTATTATATATTTTCCCTTGTTCAATAAAATTCTAAAAGCTTTAAGTATGGAGAATAATGGCACGTAAATTTGAAAAGAAATTCGTACTATTGAAGGTACTTTATTGTATTTTGTTATTTCGTTGTGTTTAATTGTAATTAAAAATTTAAAAACAATTTTGAAAATCTAATTATTATAGTCTACAAACAACATTCGTTAATTAATGTTCATTCACTCAAATAATGGAAGCATTTTCCTATTGAACCTAGCGACCATAGAAATTTTAGCTGAGAAATAATTTCGCTAATAAAGCGAGTGGAGAAATCTATTACGAGGCAGTTAAGGTATTATAAATTATATTCTACAAATATTGCGTATATTTGGGAAGAAGGAAACTCGTGTATGACAGTAGCATTAACCTCAAAAGCAAAAAGAGCTACAAATAACTGAATGAATCTGTGAAAAAGTAACTTAAAAATCTGGATACTGTTCAGCAAACTGACTATTATCTAAATTAGGTTTCAAGTTTCAAACATTCTGCTCAAAACAAATGACTGTGAGGCAATCAAAACTTTTATTGAAAGGAGATGTGAGTCATACATCAAACTATCGAAAAATAAACAGATGTTGACAGGGCTCTATACACTCACAGGGCACTATATACTTCTTCAATGTAAGGTTCGTCATTTCAAAATAAAATATTATGTTCTGCACTCATCATCAACGAGTCACTGGCATTGGATAAAGTGGACCATAAAGGCTTGCCTCAAATGGAAAACTAACCTAGATTTAAAGTGGGAAAGAATATTGTTGTGAAAATGGAAACGGTGTAATATCGTTTAACATTAAAATGAGCAAAAGCTACACAAACAAATACAACGAACTTGATACAAGTAAACCAACAACATCGGTATGAAAGAAAAGGGGATAGGCAAGTAAGCGAGAACGCAACAACAAGCAACGTGAACAAAATAAACAAACAACAATGAAGTCGCAATAGAGCTCTCGAGAAGGCGAACACATGAACATTCGATATCAAGAACATTCATCAGATTAATTACGTGGGCATATAAAAGGCAAGACAAAGCAGGCAACGAGTAGTAGTAAGAATTCAGTCAGTAACAGTTGTGTTTTGAAGATCTCCGTAGAAAAGATCTACGTTGTAAGCAAAGAATAATAGCGAACAAGCAATTATTGTTGTATTCGTCAACCTGTAAATAGTGGCACACGAAAGTAGTGCGAACAATAAAGAGTTTAATTGAAACTAAACACAAATTTATTTTTATTTTGTTTGCAATCAACGTACTCATATTTTAAACGCTTTTAAAAAGGTAAAAACGTAACAATATTATAAAATTGCTTCACTAATCGCTCATTTATTATTAAGCACGTCGATTATTTCAGCAGCCACCAAACTCAAAACTGAACCGTTACTGCACTTGTTTAATACTTCAGCTATATCAACTTTCAATCATGTCCTTATGCTAACATTTGTGGACAACGCAGTTCTCACATCATTCATACAAATTCATCAACAGCGTTGCAATATCTACAAAATCATATGCTTCAGCACAAGCAGAATTGCCTTCATGCGAGTTTATGGAGGGGAACGTTCCTTCCCATTCGTATGGTGGCATACCTAGGTATTTAACTGGACAGACGGTCAAGTAGCGTATTATTAGTATCCTAATGCTGTACTGCCTGCTATTACCTCACAATAAATATTAAAACCAGAATGGTGTTACGGTATTTAGATACGGAGGCACAGCCTCAGCATCTAACATCGGAAAAATACAAAGAAGCTAAAACAAATTCTGCGTATGCCAAACCCAAGAGTTTTTCAATAAAGTGGGAAAAAATAGCAAAACATACATGCATTCATACATAACTGATCATTATAATCCTTTAGTCAGGACTACGAGCTAGTTTCTCACATCACTTCTGTTGTGTGTGTTAGTTTTATAAACGAGCCTACAGTTTAAAGTCGACTCCGAATTACAGATTTTTTTTGAGAAACTTTTCAGGGCAATTTCATTTACATTTACTCTGACAGACAGTCGCCGATGAAATATTTTTTTATATTTCGTTTTCGAGATATTCTGATTTAACGCTCTAATTTTGCCAAGACACTTCGTACTAAACTATGGCGACAACAAAAAAATCAAATTTGGTCTAACTTGGATTCGCAGAGGAAATCTATTGCAGTCATAACGGCGCACAAGGTCTAAGATTAAGCATAGCATACATACAACGACTTCTACAGAAACTGTAAAGACGAATGACGTCATTAGCTAGAATTTGGGGCCGTTAAGTGATGACCAAATAAGAGTAATGATGATCAGGTAAGGTTTACACAATATCCATGGTCTGCATAATTATATTCTAAACTGTTATTACAGCAGCATTTCAAACGGTTTACCTAATTAGAATTTAAACTTACCAGGTCTCTGTTCCTTTTTTATAAATATCCGGTTTATTTTAAATAATTTGTACTTTTTTTTTTTTTTTGTTGTTCTTATATATAATTTATTATTATCTTATTAATAGAAAAACAAAATAAAGAAACTAATAAATAATATTTCTACAAGTACCGTAAAATATGCTACAAAATATTCACTAACGTTAATGCCTTAAAGTATACTGTGCAAAATTCGTTTCTTTGTTTTCTATCTTTACTAATAAAAATTCCTGAATTTATAACTTAAAATACTTTGGCCTTTAAGTTCGTTTTTGGAAAATATTCGCGGTCAACACGGAACTCGAAAACAATTTTCCCTACTTAAACTATGTGTTGAAGAGTGTACAAAAAATAAAGATTCGTTTTAATTGGTTTAATTTGGGTTTTCTCTCCACACGAACGCTCTCGATATCAGCTCTCAGAAACGATTGTGATACTGGTGAATGGTGTGAGGATGACGATGATCGCGTTGGGCAGCTAGATTGGCTTGGGCAAAAATCTCCTGTATATCGGCATCCGATAGATTATCGAATAAACTGCTATCGATGGTAAATTCCTGTTGCAGCTGTTGGCTGTGCGATGATGGCGCAGGAGGAAGGTAACCTACAATTTTTAACAGGTATAAAAAGAAAAGATATTAAAAGGTAAGTATTCTTTAGGATGGAAATAAAAAAATGTCGCTTGAGTGTAAAGTGATATTTGCTGGGTTTGGGTAAATTTATTATTTGGCATAAACGTCAATTCTTGAAAGTTTATTACTCATAACGTCTACATACCGTTTAATCTAATCGCATACAGGTTTTCTTTTGTAATTCAAGAATGTGAAGAAAAAAATTAAAGTTTTATTGTAACAAACTTTACTGGAAAACTGCAAGGAATTGAATTGAACAAAACTTTGATTATACGGATCATCAATTTCAGCATAAGCAGGCTTTAATACCAAAAAAAATGGTATTTTCGAAAGACAGAGCTTACAATCTTAAACTTGAAATTTAGGAATTTTGATGGATTAAGTTGCTTTGTCACGAAGAACGCAGTGTTACCACAACATATTCAGATTTCTTACCAAACCTTACAGAAACCAGGTCCAAAGATTAAGAGTTTGTAACAAGACTAAAAATTTAACACATTTCTACCTGTAGACTACAAATGTCAATCTATTGATCTTACGTCAAATTCTAATAGCATTTATGGGCCATTTAGCGCCCCCCAACAAATCTGTTAATTGCCAGTATTTAAGAATCTAAGACCATGAAACCATTCATAATGCTTAACTTTTAACAAAGCTTGGGACTTTAGCCTGAAAGAATATGAAGGTAGCAGAGAGAAATATAAACCGTTAACAATTATATTTCAAAAATTTTGCTCGAATTTTTTAAGCATAAACATCCGGTTTTTCCGGTATTTATAATTAAAATTCCAGCGCTGTTTCAGTGTCGATCCAACTGACAGCATTTAAAAATTAGTCCCTCAATCGACCTTGCGTAGGATATAATACTCTTACAGACTTTTATTACAAATAATTTGCTCGTGTTAAAACATTTTTTGAAGGTTCCCCATAGCGTCGGAGAGCCACATTGCAAATTGTACGTCTTTCAAATACCAGTTTACTGAACCCACGCCGACTCATAACAAATGAGGGTATTTGAATATTCTGAATTGTCTTATTGTAGAGATGTACAATAAAAATTAACTAATTTCCGTAATTTTTAAAATATTGTTACGAAAATGGAAACGGTGTACCATCGTTTAACATTAAAACGACAAACAAATACATCGAACTTGCTTGCATATACCAACAACATCAGTATGAAAGAAAAGGAGACAGACAAGTAAGAAAGAAAGCAACAACAAACAACGTAAGCAAAATGCACAAACAGCAATGAAGTAGCGATAGAGTTCTCGAAGACACGAACATTCTACTTTAAGAAGTGGTTTGAAGATCTCCGTAGAAACGATCCTCGTTGTAAGCAAATAATAATAGCGAACAAGCAATTATTGTTGTATTCGTCAAGTTGTAAATAGTGGCTCACAAAAGTAGTAAGAAGAATAAAGAAGTGATTTAAAACTACACACCAATTTATTTTTATTTTGTTTGCAATCAACGAACTCATATTTTAAACTTTTTTAAAAAGGTAAAAACGTAACAATATGAACAGAAAGTACCAGCAATGTAATACGATAGTCGATGTAGTCTGCCTTATTAGACATGAGTCCTCCAGGACTCGAAACCTGAAAAAAATATTTCTTCGGCGAAAAAGACCTTCAAAAACTGTTAGAGTAAATAAAAATTGCCATGAAAAGTTATGCAAAAAGTCTGTCCTTCAGAGTCGACTTTAAACTGTAAATCCCGCCAATCATGTATGGATGTATAAAATTAACACACATAATACAAGTGGAGTGGGAAGGTAGGTGGCAATCCTGACTGAAGAGTTGCAAAAATCCATAAATTAAGCTATGAATTGCTCCACTTTGTCACTCGGAGTTAGAAGTGTTGAATATTAAATTTTGATAGGACTGACTCTTGACAAAAGTTTTGTTGTAAACAATGAATTTATATCTCGAAAATTATCGAAATTCGTTACATCGAGGATTTTTAAATTTCAAATTCCAACAGTAAAATACGAAATTCCTGTCAAATAAAAAAACAAATGTAACTCAAATTTCCATTTCCTAGATCACATCTTTATAATGTTAATTAATGCAAGGTGGACGTCCATGAAACTGTCAATTTCTTGAAAAAATAATTGAGAAAAAAATCGTGAATTGACGTGAAAAACTCTAATGTGAAGAGATTAAATGCCCAAAAAAAACTGGAAAACTCTTGTCATGCAGCCGTTATAGCTTTAAGAGAATGAATAATTTGGACAGTGTAATGATCTCCGATTCTGTACGTCTTTGAAGTATACATTAACGCTTTAAGGAGAATTCTTCGAACTAAAACTTGTTTTGCATCTGATTTTCAAATACTTTGTCACATGGTAAAAAGCAAACCAGAGAACTTAAGTTGTAGGAAAATTTTTATCCAAACATCCAGAAGGGAACAAAATCTTGCTCTGCCTCCAAAAAGCTAAAAGTAATTTTTACATGTTATTCGGATTTCTGTTGTGAAAACCCTGTGGTAAGAGTGTTTAGGTGTTTCATTTTCAATTTACTCAAATTGTTATCATTGTGTTCACTTACCTTCAGCTGGAGAGCTACCATATGGAGGCAACAAAGTGTTCGATGGTTGATTCACTGGACTTTGAGCAGTAGGAGGTTGATATAGTACAGGCTTCCAGGGAGTTTGGGTAGGTTCGGGTTGTTGTGCTGGCAACTCGGGTTCCGGGCTAGGAGAAGGTGGAACGGGAATTTGGGGAGCAGCTTCGGCACTACCACTGTCGGGGCGATTACCAGCAATAGGACCAAAACCAGGAAACTGGGCGGCAGGATTAATATTACCGAAAACAGGTGGTTGTTGTTGCAAAGGAGGTTGCACATTGACGGGGAAGAAGCTATTGGTGGGTATCTGAGGTTGCGGGAAATTGGGTATGGAAGGAATTGTAGGTATTGTGGGAGTAGCAGGAACAACTGGTGTAGGGCTAGCAGGCACAGCAGGTATATTTGGGAATGCAGGCGGATTTGGGAAAGTGGGAATGGCAGGGAATGCAGGTTGAGCGGGAGTAAAAGCTACCGCAGGACGTTGAGGTAGGGCAGGAACTGGAGCGGGTTGTATAAAGGAAGTCTGGAAATATGAAGGAAAGTCTTGAGTAACATCGAAGTGTACGGGTGGCTTAAAATGTTGTACTTGAACAACAGATTGCACCGGTGGTTCCGGATGTACTGGATGTACATGGTGCACTGGCTGTACATGGTGTACTGGCTGTACATGGTGTACTGGCTGTACAGCAGCTACAGGTTGAATAGGTTGAACAGCGGCTACTGGTTGAACTGGCTGAACAGCTGCTGCAGGTGTGAAAGTTTGGAAAGTATGCTGTACAGGTTGTACTGGATGTACAGCTTGTAATGATGTTACGGAATGCACAGGTGTTACGGAATGCACTGGTGTTACGGCAGGCGCCGAGGCAAAGGCATGTACGGGTTTAACTGCTACAGCTGCTCTATGATGAGGATAGGTTACACTATAGGATTGGACCACAGCTCCACCTGGCCTGATTATGAAAGGCTGAGCGGTAGCATGTTGATGAACATGTGATAGCGATGGCGCAAGGCTTGCATAAGTCGGTAGAGCAGTATTTAATCCAGAAACGGCACTTAAGCTGGATACACCTGATGACAAGACAGTAGGAGCAGCCAAGGTTTTGTAATGGAAACCGGAATTGTATTTTAGAACAGTTGGAGCATGGATATGGCCAGCAGTAGCCAAAGGAGATGCGGAAAAGCCACTTGAAGCAGGCCAGCCATAACCATAATGCGAAGCATATGTTTTAGGCCAAAGGCTAGTGGGAGCAGCTAAGCTACTGCCGCCATAATGAAAAATGCCTCTTTTATGCACTTCCTTCTCCTTTTTATCAGTATCAGCTTCCGTAATTTCCGCTTTTGCATCATCTTCTGAAGGTTTGGAATCTTCAGTTGAGGCAAAACGTTTCTCGCCACGACTTATTTTAGCTGCGTTAGATACGGACACCAATAACACGGCGACCAAAGTCAAGGTAAACACTTTCATTTTTTTTTAATTTTTTTTAGTTTTCAGTTTCAGTTTGTTTTTTTTTTTTCTTTGGTTTTCCTTTTTTGTATTTAAGCCAAGTTATGTAACCGTAAGTACAAAACCGTTTTGGCTGATTAAACTTTATGTCAAACGGCCAATTGTTGTCGAAACAATGAAATGGACTTCCTTGGTTTATGGTGTATTTATAAAGCGGATGTCTTGCATAAAGCACTGACCGCTCTCGCACTCTATCGCTCTCGCGCTCTATCGAGAAGAGAGCATTGGATTATTTCTACCTATTATGCGTGCGTTCGCTTTCGTTAAACTCTAGTATTTTGCAATAATTTAAACATTTTTTTATAACTACTGATGGCGCATACTAAATTCACAGTCGGTACGTAGATTTTTATGTTTTAATGCATTTTTTTGCATAAATAATAATCCGAAAATGAATTAATTTTTTCCCCCTTTTCATTTTCTATGCGGATAGCGAAAGACCACAATTTATGTTTGAAATTCTTGGCACGTTATTAACGAAAAATTTTTGAAGTCAGTATGTTTAATTTCCGAACATATCTGTTTTGCACGTTCAGCAACCACCATAACATATATATTTTACTCTTTCTTACACTTGTATTCAAGTCGTGCAGGCCATATTGAAATTCATGTAACGTTTCTTGTATTTTATGATTTTTAATTGAATATTATTTTTAATTTAAAAAAAAAAGGAAAAATAAAAAAATTGTGTAGCGTCCAAGTCCAATTTTAGATCTCATAATTGTATAAATCGGTCGAATTCCATATGATACAATATTTTATTGATGATCGTTTATGATTTCATTTCGGCTTGTGGTAGGTTGCGTTCCGTTGACCATTTGTCATTTTCAAAATAATAATTAACTTGGCACTCAATGTTTGCCATATGAAATCGCATATGATGATTGATAGAATCATGAACGTCTTACGAAAACCGCAAGTACTTCAATCACAAGAGGTGCACTTAGTCAACCAATAATAAAGATGTCATGATCAGCTATCCGCCTTCTTAATGGTGGGAATATCATCGTACGTGTCATGGCAAAGAAAAACATTGAATTGAAATTCAAATTCAAATTGTTATGAAATCTAATGGTTTAATAATTTTATTTAAGAAAAATTGCAATTAAATATGGAACACGATATGATTTGTTGCCATTAATACAGTACGATTGCGAAATTTTTGAACGTTTTGTACATTAAATATGAATTTATTATCAGTTTGTATCACACCGTTAAAGATATCACGATCGGTAGAAAATTATTGTCTTAACGTACATATATCCTATTGCTATTAGCTATCAGGTTAATATGTTTATGTGGCCAACGTTCAGCGTAGCGATAAAGGAGTGAGTATTGTTTATGAACATTAGAAAGACGTCTGCTGGAAGGACGTATTACCTCAACGCACAACGATTGGAATCTCAGCTCCCTCTAACCTGAAAAAGTGAAACCCCATGATATGCGCCAACTATATTAGAATAAGTATTCTGTCCATCGCGTATAATACTATGTTCAGATATGCACTTTTTTGAGTCAATATTCGGTTTATTGAGTATAATATTTTAAGTGTTCAGACATAATAATAAACGCAGTTCAGCTGCTTATGCAATATCCATTTGACAGCTGGTAAAAAAAACATCTGGTTGTTTCAACAACATTGTTTTTATTTTGTTCTTTTTGTTTGTCTTTTTTCACATTTGAGTTGTCAAATATCAACAGAAAGTATTCGGATAATTGTAATATACACAATGAACATACTTGTGACAGTGCTGCATTTTAAGTTTTACTCAATATTATAACAATTTGCGTATTTATTGCGCAATAATTAACTGAAACTTTATGTGAAATATTGAGCTCAATAATGGCGTTTATTGCGATTTACGCAATGAAGTTGTATATCTGAACACCGTATAAGTTTCTTTCGAGCATATTGCATTTAATTGACCATATTAGTAGGCCTAAAGCCTCTTAAATTCATCATCGTTAGTACGCTAAATCCTGATGAAGACGACACCTCAAATTTTTTTTATCATCATTCGATAGCCCGATGTTGTAATGTAATGTTGTAATAGTAATGTAATGTTGTAATAGTTCGGTGTTCCTGAAAAACTGATAAGGTTGTAACTCTTGCAGATCGGTTAAGATAGGAATAGATCTCTCTGAACCTTTTGTACCGTGCCCAGATTCAGACGTGATGACCCCGAATCAAGTAGCATCTTCAACTTTCGCGGATAGTAATTTACGAAAGACAAAACATCTCACAATGGCACTATTTTTTACAAAATTGTCAAGTTTTACCAACCCTAGATGTTACAGCCCCTTTAGCCTTGGAAGTATTCGTGAAAAAAAGTTGCAATCAAGTTCTTCAGTTCAGTGCGATTTGTCAATACTTTCCGCTTCCAAACCAACTATCAACTCTTTGAGTACCACAAAGATGTGACTACGCTGGTCCGGCCATGTCGCTTGTCTGGCCATGTCGTTCACATGGCGGAGTATGTTTTGACGAATTTTGATATTTGATGAATGAACGTCAGCGCAGAGGAAACTATGTCATCGAGGCACGCGCAATATAGAAGCTCCTAAAAGGCAGGGTCAAGGTTGGCCAAAATTAGACAATCACGTGGTTAAGGCCAATTAAGTAGGTATAATATGGCTAATATGGAGCTAATTTTTGTTCATCACATATTCAAGGATTTTTACAAAACCTTAAATCTTACAATGTTGCACACGGCTATGATTAGATGTTTTATAAAGAAATCATTATGATAGGGTTTTCGAGCGTTCAGACAGATATCTATTGTGTTGTATGATCTGATTTGCTTTTCTTAAGATTTAATTCATAAATTTCAATATCCCACATACACATCACAACTTAAAAAAAAATATTCCTGTTTACAATCTAGTCTAGAACCTGTATATCTAGGTGATCGTAGCCTTTGTGAATAATGTAAGTATCATTCAATACCTACGAATGATATCTCAAGACTTCGTTTGGTGAAGAGAATTCAGAAATTAGCAAAGCTTATTGAAGACATTTATTTTTTATTTTTATTTATTTATTTATTTATTATAATTAACATAACATAACAAGAGTTTAATCTTATAAGTTATAGTGCTATGTTTAGGATCATTAAGATATAAAACATAAAAGAATAATAAAAATTGTGAAATATAAGAAATATAAGAAGTTAAGCAAAAATAACAAATTAATATAAAAAATAAAATTGATTAAAATATAAAATTTAAGTAGAAATATAATTTAAAACAATATAGAAAAACTAACAATACTACAGAAATGAAAAGAAAAAAAAAAGTTAAAAAAATAAAGAATTCCAATAATATAAAAAAGAAATATTTACAAAAATCGATATAAGTAAGGATAAATATGTAACCGATATAATAACCATACTAAAATTGTAACAAACATTTCATTAAGAGAACAATTTAAATAACTCCTTTTTGAACGCATTTGCATTGCCTATCTTTTGGATGTAATTTGGTAGGGAACTCCAGAGACTAGTGGTGTGTATAAAGAACTGTCGCTGTGACAAAAGAGTCCTGTAACTTTGTTGAATAATCTTCATGTCCCGGCATGACCTAGCAAACTTAATTCGGCCTAATAAATATTCCGGCTGTCCCGTATTAATAATTTTATGGAATAGAATGAGGCATTTAATTTTCAGAAGATTATCAAATTTCACACTAAATATCTGGTACGCTAAATGAGAAATATGATCCCGGCGACCCTTAAGAAAGACGTATCTTGCTATATTGTTATATGCCAAGTTTAGTTTCCGATTGTCATTACTATCGCAGTTTGCAAAAATTTCGCACCCATACAATAGCACAGGAATTAAATAAGTTTTAGCAAGTTGCATACGAATTTCAAAAGGAGTTGAATCAATGACCGCCCATAGATTCCGAAGCATGCCATATATTCTGCCAACAACGACACTTATATGGCCAGACCACGATAATCTGTCATTAAATACAATACCCAGATTGGTAGCAGACTTGACGAAGTCAATTTTATTTCGCCTGATACTCAATCCAGGTAAGGCAAACGAAACATTGGTCTTCGAAAGTATTAAACATTTGGACTTTGAGGGATTAATGCGTAGTCCATTCGCCGAAGCCCAACTGTCAATCCTATCCAAATCACTGTTAACAGAGTGCAAACAAGAATCAATATTCTCCTTACGAGTACTGGTATAAATCTGCACATCATCAGCATACATATGAACACGGCAGTCAACCAAAACACCCGGTAGATCATTAACATACATACAGAACAACAGTGGCCCCAGTATTGATCCCTGGGGAACACCTCTACAAATATTTAGCGAATCTGAAATATTCCCATATAAATGAACCCTCTGACATCTATTCAACAAATAAGAAAATATTAGACTAGCGGCAGAATTAGAAAAATTAAACAGCTTCCGGAGTTTATTCAATAAAATTTTATGATTGACTGTATAGAATGCCTTGGTGTGGTCGAGAAGAACTAAAAACGCTACACTAGTTACATCTAGCTCCAACCTAAGATCCTCAACTACATTCAATAGAGCGGTAGTACAACTCCTACCTTTCATGAAACCCGACTGACTGACTGATAAATAATTGTGACATTCCAGATAACCATTGATCTGTCTGGCTATAATGTTTTCCATTACCTTCGACAAAAAAGGAAGAATAGCAATTGGCCTAAACTCATTGTTCGATTTGGGAATGGGAATGATCTTAGCCAGTTTCCATTCATCAGGAAAAGTAGATTTAGTCAGCACTATATTGAATAAGTGGGTATAATACGGCAAAAGTCTAGGTGTTAAAACTTTCAGAAACAAAGGATCTACATCATCAGAGCCAATTGCGTTCGATTTCACCGCTGAAATACATTCCAAAATTTCGAACTGATCAACGCAACGAAAACTAAAGGAGTATTGTGGAGGGACACAACAAAGGTCATCATACATATCACCGATTGCCGTCGGAACACTTGAATGTACAAACTGGTCATTAAGTTTATTCGCATCCACATCAAAATCAGTTTTAGGACATTTTCCACCGATTCCTATTTCACGAATCACATTCCATTTAGATTTATTGTCCATCGCATTGTAAAACCTTCTACCATAATACAATGTTTTCGCAATTCTTATGCGCCTAGTAACCTCCGACCGTGCGGATTTATGAAGAGCTTTCAAGTCATCAGTCCTGTACCTCTTCCACCGCTTGTAGGCACTATCCCTCTTCTCAATTAGTGCTTTTATCTCAGTAGTAAACCACGGTTGTTGTTTGGGTTTAATGAGCTTGGTTTTGACAGGAACGCATCTGTCATAAAACTGACGCACATTTTCCTGAATAAACAATAATTGGTCACTAGCATTACCCAGTGTATAGACCTGGTCCCAATGTATGTTATCCAGTTCATGATTCAAAGTTACATAATCTAAATTCTTAAAATCACGATAAGTGACATATCTGTCCACAGCACAAGTTACAGACATATTATAATTCAGGAAGAGAAGATCATGGTTAGAGAAACCGGAAGCAGAAATTTGGTCATATACCCTCTCATTATGATTTACAAATATCAGGTCAATCAGACTACTGGACGTTGAATGAAAGTGTGTAGGTGTCGAAACATTCACAGGATTCAGATGAAGTGATAGCATTGGCCCAATTAGCGGATTATCAGATAGAAGGTTATTATTGAAATCACCTACGATAACTATGTCGTCATATTGAATGGTAATAACATAACAACGCTAACTTTCTACATAACTTTTCCAACAAACCCTTTGAAATTAAAATTTGGAAAAACTTATTCACTAATTTCGTATTAAATTGTTTTCCCTTTTATGGAGTTTATTTATCTGCAACAAAGCAGATGGGCTATAACACGAAATTATTACGTGTTTGACTTTTTCCAAAGTGAAAACAAACAGTAAATGTCCGTCGGAATGATCACAACAACGTTATGATCGACTCCATATGGCAATTTTTTAAATTCGTTTTTAATCTTTATTCAAAACTTAATGAAATCGATAACAAATTCACTACATGTGCTGGGAGTGTAGTATACACCATAATTTAGTTGGCCTGACCGTATTCAAATCAGATGTCATATTTTTTACTATTCTCATACAAATTATTAATTAATTATAATGAAATTAAAAATGCTCAAATATTATCACACACTATTGGCAAAGCTTAGCTTAATGTTTAGTTATTATCCCCAGGTATTATCAGTTCAAAAACAATTGAAAATTAAAAGAAAAAAACAAAATATATGCTCATGAAATATTAAATCGTTGGAGTAGTTTTCACCTATTAATGGGTGGTATGTGTAGGTGGTATATGGTTTAAAATTAAACGAGTGAGTAATAGGAATTAAGCGTTTTTAATTTGAACACTAACAAATTTTCATTCAGTTATTATCACCAGCGTTTGTTCAACAAAACATTGAAGATTTCTTCAACATTTCATGATTAATATTAATCATGACGCTCATATATGTTATAGCCCATTGAACCGCTGCACTCTTTGTTCAGCAATTGATGTATTGCTTTGGTCAACTAACCCTATCGGAAACGGACTAGCCATTTGACTGTCATTTGTGATGTGTAAATACATCACTTGTTCCCATAATGTTATTTAGGGCAATATTAAAAACTTGATGTAAACATTCGTGTACGTGTGATTTTGTTTCTCTTTCTAAAGCATTAATTCTTTTGACTATAAAATATATACAGTCTAAGCCCGGTATAACAAATACTCACTTTAACGAATTCGGGATATAACGTATGAGCAAATTTCTTACATAGACTACCTTATATAATGAATGTTTTATAATTTTCAAGCTCAGTATTACGAATGATTTAAAAAATGGTAAAAATAAAAAGAATGCAACAAAAGAGAACACAAAAAATGTTCGTTAAAGTACCGTCGGTTTTTATTGTATACAAACACACACTGCTTTTGAACAAGTGGTCATAAAAATTTGCCAATGAAGGCTTTGCTGATACTGGACAATGCTCCAAGTCATCCTCCTGCTGAGGAACTCGTAAAAAATAAAGAAGATGAGAAAATTTGGGCAATGTACATGCCACCAAACGTGACTCCTCTTATTCAGCCAATGGACCAAAACGCCATTCGCTTACTCAAATTACACTACAGAAATAGCCTCCTTTCAAAAGTAGTGGCATCTGAAACAGGTGACATCATAAATTTTTTAAAAATTCTTTCTCTTTATGATGCGTCCTGTATGATTGGTCTCGCCTGGAACAATGTTAAGGAGGACGCATTATCTAAATGTTGGAAAAAAATTCTGTTTTTGGAAAATTTTGAATTTGATGATAAGGACGAGATCTCCCTTTCTGGACCTTTTCAAGGGGATGAAGTACAGTGTATAAGACGTGGAGTCAGACTACTAAGTACAATTTTTCCAAATGTAAGCAAATTTAAGCCTTGCCTTAATATTTTGCAACAATGGAGACTTGAATGATCTTACTTTGAATGGAGATGACGAAAATGAGGATAATATTGAAATTGTTGACCAATTTTCTAATAATGAAACGAAAATAAAGAATACTGAAGTAATAAAATGTTTTGCTAAATGTATACAATGGGGTTCCCAAAATAATATTAATATTTCAAAACAATTAGTACTTCGAGAAATACAGGAAGAAGCTCTTCAAATGAGTCTTCAAGTTACTTGTAAGCTATAAATGATTCTATATGATCTATAAATGATTTTTTTTCCACCAACTTAAATAATTTTTAACACTTTTACTCACTTATTGATTATCAAGCGTTATTTTAAGGACATTTCCATATATTTTTAATAAAATGAGTTGAATGTACCTATCTTTTTTTAATAAAATTTTGATAAAAAAAAGCTTTGCGATATAACGAATTTTTCACTATAACGAAAGGGCCTGACAATATATCGTTCGTTGTACCGAGCTTTGACTGTATACATATATCCAACCTATTCACTCTACTGCTGTTCTTAAATCGCAGTTGCAGTAGACTTTACTGAAAGTTGAATAGGAAATTGGTTGATGCATATACCGGTCACGATTGACATGTATTTGGGTCACAGTTGACTACCAAATTGATTCAATTTTACTTAAAAACTTGATTTTTTTTATAAGTCATTTATTTTAATTAAATAAAATTTTAATACATAATTAAGTACTGTTAATAGTTAGCATTTTGATACCTGAATAAAAATTTAACAACTGAATTCATTTGCTGTTTGACGCACTCCTCCTTCACTTTATCCTTCACAGTTCTTGAATGTATCATCAGCTTTAGTTTTGCAATGAACTAGTAAAAAGATTTAATAAATACTGGTCAAATGATTCACACAGAAAAGATACTTACATTTCCAAACACTTACTGGTCCTTTTATACTGCTCTTCGATTTCTTGTTTCCCCAAAGTTTAAAATTTTTTAACACTTTTAAAGTTCTCATTTTAAAATTTGTCGCAAGTGAATTTTTTTCTTTTGAAAGATATTGGATAATAGAGCTAAATGGAAGGTAATCTGCGACATTGGTATTGGACAAAAATGTCGTAATACTTCTCCTGATGTCGATGTAAACGTCCAAAGTTATGGAAAACCTCATAGCTAGACAAATGAACAATTATCTCATAAGTAATAATTTCTTATCTGATAAGCAGTCGGCATTTATGAAAGCTAGGATCAGCGCTACTGCTTTAGTCAATGTAGGTTGAAACTGAATAAAAATTACATAGCGTTTTTAGTTCTTTTGGATCACACCAAGGCTTTTGATACGGTTGATCACAAAATATTATTAAGGAAGCTACAGGCCCTCTTTCATTTTTCTAATTCAGCTTGTAGTCTTATACGTTCCTATCTCATGAACAGATCACAACGAGTTTACATTAACGACCTACCTGATGTTTTGGATAATTGTAGCGTACATATGTACGCTAATGACGTTCAGCTTTATAATAGCACTTGTATTGATAATATCGGACTATGTATAGACACGATCAACGATGATTTACGGAAAATTGATAACTGGGCTAGTGCGAATGGACTTTGTATAAATCCCTCTAAATCTAAATGTTTATTGCTCTCCAGGACTAAGAGAGCATTTGATGTGCCGGAAATTATTATCAGGGGGAATAAAATTGATTTTGTTGAATCGGCATCTAATCTGGGTGTTATCTTTAATGGTCGGCTAACCTGGTCTAACCACATTAATGTCATCGTTGGTAAAGTTTACGCTATGCTTAGGAACTTATGGGCTGTTATAGATTCGACACCTTTTGCCATACGCCTGAAACTGGCTAAAACATTTTTGATTCCTGTTATTTTATACGGATCGGAAATTTTGGCAAACTGTGATGCTGATGATAGGCGGAAACTCAAATTGGCTTATAATAACATAGCCAGATATGTATTTATTAAGGGACGTCGAGACCATAATCTATTAAATAATCTATTAAATATCAATATAATCTATATAATATTAAATCTATAATCTATTAATCTATATAATCTATTGAATATTAAATGCCTAATTCTCCTCCATAAGATTATTACTTTGAAACAGCCAATATACTTATTTAGCAGGATTAGATTTGGACTCTTTTGTCGAAACGACAGTTCTTTATACACAGCATCAGTCTTTGGAATGCACTACCTAATTATATTTAGGACATAGGCAATGCAACTAAGTTCAAAAAGGAGCTATACATTCTGTTTAAGTAGTTTTTAACATATTTTGATTGTTTTAGACATTTTTACTTTTTGTTTTTATTGGTGATTAATAATTTTAATTTTTTTAATTTATTATTTAAGTTTCATTGTATCTCATTATATGTATATATTTTTCTTTGTTCGTATTTTTCTTTATATTTGTATTTTTCCTAATTTATTTTTTTACATTTTCTTATCCTCACTTTTTGTATCGATTGCTATTTCCTGAGGTTAAAACATGTTCTTATTCATTTTTATTTCTACTGTACTTCAAACAATTCACTACTCATATAATCAATGATTTGTTATTACTTTTTCCTCTTTGATGTACTCCCATAGCACTTTCATTTATAAGATTATTATCTTGTTGTGCTATGATTAATAATAAATAAATAAAAATGGAAACAAAAATATATAATCTCTTAATCAAAAGACCAGTCATTTTACCGTCATTAATGATGTATCAAAAGGCCGGTCACTAATGATATATTGTTGGAAATGCAACTCTATAGCTGAAAAGAACTATAAAATGTTATGTTATGTGAATATTGTATGTGTTAGTTTCGGTCATTCATTTCTTGTAGGGTGAATTGATTTTCAAAACTTCAGGCATGGAAATATTTATATGGTACGGTGTAAATGTCCTCAATCTTAGATAAATAAGATGTTTAAAAACTCTGCGTTAACTGTACCATTGTAAGCATTTGAGCGATTTATTGTTATTTTCATTTGGCAATTTTAATGTCGTTGTTTTCATATGAAATAATTACCATAAATCATGGATTCAATGTGTATTAAAATAATTATTTTGTGGTAACTGAAGTAAATAATAAATAAGTTTAAATTAAAAATATTCGAATTAATTTATACTTGCACTTAGTTGTATAAAAAATCTTGACTTAAAAAATAATACGACAACGACAATACAGAAATTATATGCGAATCAGAATGTGATAAACGGCGGATAAAACTAATTTGCTGTAACCTATAACTAACCAAGCAAGCAAGTTAAAATTAAATTTAAATGTAACAGCTCATTGCTCTGAGAACTTACCACTTAGAACTCCAATAAAAGTTGACCAATCCATTGAGAAGCTTGAAGAAAATCTAAAGTTAACTGGCTAGCACGCTGCTTTACCTCATCGCCAAATAAGATTTAATAGGATGCAGATGTGGAGCAGCTACTAGCTGAGAAAAAAGAGTACGACGAGAGTGGCAACATCATAAATCTCCACGTTTAAAAAATGAGTTAAAAGAGTGTATAAAGAAGCTGTAAAACCTGCTGGATTCGAAAAAGCCTGTTTCGATAAGAATGTACCTTGAAAATCCGGACTCAACCGCAGATTCAGATTATTCTTTATGGCGCACAGCGAGAAACCTTTAAAGACCCGTAATAAGCAGACCTCCGTTGCTACAGATGAATGGAGACTGGGCGAGAATTGACCTCGAAAAGGCTATTTTATTTGTCGAACACTTAAAGCACGTATTCACTCCAAATGTGCAAACAGCTTTGTAGAATTACCACCTCTAGTATCACTGTTTACTACAGCCTCATCAATAAGATTTAATATGCATGACATTGATCAGGATGTAAACGTCAAGAAAGCACCCGGAGTTGATAAAATAAACAATAGAATGATAATGGAGCTTCCCTATTTGGCGAAAAGATTAATTCTCTTCATATTTAATGCTGTTTTACGCCTAGAGTAAAATTTCACATATCTCTATGATCCTCAAACCTGCAAAAGATCACTCAAGGGTAGAATCATATAGGCCAATAAGCCTGCTGTCTTATATATCCAAGTTGTTCGAGAAAGCGCTAGTTAAAAACCTACATCCATTTCTAAGTGAAAGCGAGTTTATTCCAAAACATCAATTTGGATTTAGAATCAAGCACAGCACAATAGAACAAACTCAGAGATAGGTGAGTGCCATAAAAAGGACTTTTGAGGAAAAAAGTATTGCTTCGCTCTTTTTATCGACATTTCTCAGGCGTTCGATAAAGTATGGCACGAAGGCTTAATTTATAATTTGAGACGCAATTTACCACCAAATATTTGCAACCTATAACTAAATTATTTATCAGAACGAAAATTTAGAGTGAAGGAAGGTGATTATGTAAGCGGCTGGTGTATCCCAAGGAAGCATCTTAGGTCCTTTATTATATTTAATATACATATACCACCGATATGCCAACATGCAGCAGTACCCTTACCTCGACTTTCTCTGATTTTACAGCCATACTAAGCATCAATGAAGACTCGCAGAAGATATTTCGATCGTTATTTGCAGGACCATATAGTGCAGCTGGAAGCTTGGTTAAAGCAATGGAGAATAAAGGTCAACGAACAAAAATACACTCACATAACATTCACATTGCGTAGGGAATCATGCCCACCTGTTGAAATAAACAACCAAATAATACCTCAGAGTACGGTGGTTAAATATTTGGACTTACATCTTAACCAGCAACTAACATGGAAGAGTCACATAGATGCTAAGTTAGCACATATTAAATTAAATGTGATACAGTTAAGTTAACTAATTAATAGAAGCTCGATCCTTAGCTTGGACTGCAATTCTATATAATGCAATATTAAAATCAATCTGGTGCTATGGAATGCTGCTGCCTGTTCTACAAACATTAATAGAATACAAAGGCGCCAAAATAAAATTTTGCGACTGCCCCTTGGTACATAAAAAATTTGAACATCCACAGAAACCTAAACGTGCCCACTGATAGATAGGAAATCGTGAAATATGCTGAAAAGTATCTAGAGAAGCTAAGGGATCACCCGAATCCACTAGCTCGTGCTATTTTAAATGATGCCGGTCATATCCAACTGAAGAAAAGAGACGCTGTGGACCTCATTAGAAAATGAGCGCAAATAATGTCAAATTGACATAAAATTCTATGAAATCATAGGGTCTTAATTATTGTTATTAGTTTTAATGATTTGATATAATAATTGTTAGTTCACTTTTATAGTGAAAATTCAGTTAAATAAACAGAGAAAAATGTAACAGCTATATGAGTTAGGTTAAGTAAGTGGTGACACTTAGGCCCATCTTAATACCACAATCAATATCCAACCCGAAATACAAACATACTCGGGAAGAAACGAAGACGAGTTCACAATAAATCTTGCTATTGTAATAATCTTTATATTAGAGAGCTCGGTAAAGGATGTCGGAGGTCAAAAACTTTCGTCTTTTTATGACAAGAACAGTGCACTGGCACATGTGGTGAAAGACAATCTCTTCCTCCTCCTCAGACCCAAAGCTCCTGCAGAAGTCATTTGACGTAATTCCAAGTCTTTCGGCATACCTAACAAAGTTTAATGGCCCATGAGAATCGCTATTTTGCAATTTAAGGTCAGAAGTAAATCGGTCATCTCATCATCCTCACATATCCAGCAGAGTCTAACAATATTAATTCCGTTTGTAATGACTTTGGAAAAATACTTGACTTGAAGTTTGTGAGTGATTTTAATGAAGGCACCGTTAAAGACTCTGAACCTTTAACTTCATCTGAGGACCGTTATCATCTTACGCTGCATTATTATTGATGTATCTATAGCACAAGGTTCGGCAAACAAACAAAGTTTTAATCATAATAAGGGCCAATATTACAACTTCCCGTTAAAGTTGGGTTTAGTTAAAGGAAACTTTAACTAAAGTGAACTTTAAAGTCACCTTTAACTTATTTTCGTTATTACAACTTACAGATAAAACAAAGATAACTTTTTCAAAACTATGGCAGTACTGGAGCAACGTCGATAACATTGCTCAATTAAACCAGCTATTTTTAAACGCAGTGGCAACAACGGGCTTCTTTTTTATTGTATTTACTCATTTTGTATATATTTGAAGTTGCCATATTGAAAATAATAATAATATGGCAAGTTCAAACATAAACTTAACTTTACAAGTTACCGACAGGATGATCCTCCCTTTAGCTTAACGGTCAATTCTACCTTATCGTCCACTTATAATAATGAAAAACAATTTATCTGCCCGTTAAAATCCTCCCTTTAGTTAACGTTGTAATAATGGTCCTAACGTTTATATCTTCGATTGTATTGAGAACGCTGTTTCGGTTAAAGTTTTAACTATTTTGTACTTTGGTATACAGATTCAACTTTCGTGATAACATATCAATGATGGCAAATAAATCTTATGGCATACTTGGATACATTATATATTTCTATTATATGAAATTGTTATGCAATTAATATAAATAGTATTGAATCTGTGCAAATCAATTTTTAGCTAACTAAGCTATTGACGATCCTATGACATGTAATACGTCCGAAATTGTTATCTCCATACCGGCCTTGGACAGCTCATAAGCAATCCAATATTCAACATTAATTTATTTCCCATCTATGAATGAAACGAAATTTCCTAGAAAACTCCACGGTATTTATGGACAATGTCGGACGTTAAAATTCGTTTGTTAGATTAAGATTTTAAAGAAAACTTACACCACCCAATGCTTGCTCTCAAAATGGGGTATGACCTGGAAAACAACCAGATGTGGGCGGTTTGGAATTTATCGAGGAAATACTAAATAAGGAAAAGTATTTAAATTGAAGTCTCCGTAGTCTAGTAGGTAGTGTGTTGGTTTATTAGACGCAAGGCCACGGCTCAAACCCCAGGTCAGACATCAAAACGAAATATGAAAAATTTTTCTTCAGATTTCAGCAGATTTCTGGCATAAATTCTGAGAGTAAATAAAATTGTTATGAAAAGTTTCTCAAAAGTCTGTCGTTCGGAGTCGACTTTAAACTGTAGGTCCCGACACTTATGTATAAAATTAATGCACACAACATAAGTGGTTTGAGAAGCTAGGTCGTAGTCATGTCTGAAGGGTTGTAATGACCAATTATGTATGCAATGAAGAAACACACCAAAAGTTCGGAAGAATTAGGAAAACGTAATAGTTACTACTTCCAACGTGTCAATGAACGTAAGCCTGTCATAGTCCCCACAGGCTTATTACTCTTATAGAGAGTGCCATTATGAGGGGAGTATTCACGAGATCATTTGGAAGCCGATTACGTAGCTGTCAAACTTGAAACAAAAGTCAGCTGAAAAACTTGCTCAGGAGTCCATGGCGGCAAATATCAACAGAAAACGCTAAATAAAACCGTTACATTCATTGCCAAATGGGTTAAATGGTATGCTTGACATTAAGGGATATCCTACTAAATATAAGGAATAACATTTTTATATATTAGGTCTTTGAATTTTAAATTTATTCTGAGGTCTTCTTGGAGGTTCCTACACTTTTGTGCAAAAATATGGAGTCACCAGGAAGTTTTACTTATTTTGCTTATGGCTTGTGAAAAACCTTAAGAATTTTTATGGTTTTATAATAATTTAATAAAATAAATACAAAAAACCTTAATTATTTGTATATATTATTACAAAAATGGAAACGGTGTACATCGTTTAACATTAAAATGAGCAAAACCTACACAAACAAATACAACGAACTTGTTACAAGTAAATCAACAACATCCGTATGAAAGAAAAAGAAATGATAGACAAGTAAGCGAGAACGCAACAACAAGCAATTTGAACAAAATACAGAAACAACAATGAAGTCGCGATAGTGTTCCGGAGAAGGCGAAATCGCGAACGTTCGACTTCAAAAGTTTCATCAGACTGATTACGTGGGCATATAAAAAGGCAAGCCAAAGCAGGCAACGAGCAGCAAGAATTCAGTCAGTCTTGTGTGAAGACGCGTTGCGTGTGAAGAAAACAATCGTGGTTTGAAGATCGTCGTTTTAAAAAACTACCGAACATTTGTTAATGTGTACGCGAATAGAAGTCTAAAGAAGAATAACGAATAAAGTAAATGATTGTTGGATTCATCAATTTGTAAACGATGGCACCCAAAAGTAGTGCGAACAATTAAGAGTTTAATTGAAACTAAACACATATTTGTTTTTATTTTGTTGGCAATCAAAGAATTCATATTTTAAACGTTTTTAAAAAGGTAAAAACGTAACAACGTTATTGCTTAAAATTCAATAAATTCCTAAAATATACTGGGGTACTACTTAGACTTTTTCTGTTCACTGTAAATATTTCGTACCAGAATTGAATATTTTTGTCATATATATCTTAAGATAGGCCAATTAAGATCTTAGGCCAATTTCGAAAATAGACCCTAATATGTATACCCCATCAACATACCTATATTTATTACCATACCTGTTGATGTTATAATTACATCATAAACTAGAAATTGAACTCATTTAGTTTGTTATCAATTTATCAACTTCTCTTTACGACCACACTTAAAATCAATTCAAAACATTTTTTTTTCTTTTTGCCTAAAAATTAAGTATTCCGTTCCACGTACCACAATGTCGATTTTAATGTTTCTTTGCTATGCTTATAAGACCAACTAAGTAAACATAATTCAAATCCATGCTTCCATTTATCCAGACATCCATTGATTTCAGCTGTTTAAGTATGTCGTTACTAAAATTTGTCGATTGTATTTTGCAGATAAAGAAATATTTTGCAACAAAGTTTGTTTATGCACTACTGTTACACTAACATTAATAATAACAGCACTGTACAGAGCAATATGGGTCGACCTTTACGATATCCTACATACATATATAGAAGGTCATTTAACAGAGACTTCCGAACATTGACAGTTGATAACAGTAACAGTTTTGTTACCATTTATTCAGTATGTTTCGCCAAATCACAGCAGATGACCATGGACAATGACATGTGTTCGCCGAATATGTGCAGTTTGCAGCTGATCTTAGCTTTCATCGAAAAGTTATATTCAATGATGAGGCCCTTTTCTGGATTAATGGAAACGTGAACAAACAAAATTGTAGAATTTATTCCAAAAAACCCACTGTTCGCTGGACATTTTTGGCTTCATTAATGGCAAGGTTAGACTTTGTATTGTAAGGTCTTAAGTCATCGATCCATATCTCTGATAAGAATGTTGTCCATCACAGTCAACGGCGAGCTCTACAGATCGATGATTACCAACATCTTTTTTGGCTTGAATTGAATGATATGCACACCCACGACATGTGGTTTCAACAGGAAGGCGTTACGTGCCACACAACTCATGGCACATTGGCTATTTTGCATGATCGATTAACACACACAACGTAAGAGGTGTGAGAAGCTAGGTTGTAATTCTGATTGAAGGGTTGTAATGAGCAATTATTTATGCATATATGAAGTTAGTATGGGACTGCCTATGCAAACTAAATCTAAAAGGCTGGGAAAATAGCTCTTCTTTAATTGATTACTTAAACACTTTATACAGTACACTGCAAAGAACAAAGAGGATATTACACAATCCTGTCGGACACCAATGCTTACAGGACTTTTTTTTAAACTAGCTTGCATTCCAGGGTAAATCATATTACTTTATGCGACAAAGTATCAAATACTTTGTCCAATTCGGTGAAAGAATGTTACTCAACAGTCTGACTTACTGTCAAGCCTTCCATATACTGGGGTTTGCAGGACAACCGCTTTATTGCAATATAGACTCTGACTTTGTACATTATACTGAGTGGTGTAATAGCGCGCCAGCTAGAACGCACCCTTTTTCGGTATTTTAAATATAATTGCCTCCATCAGGAAGATGTTCATCGAACCCAAAATCAGAAAACCTTAATATGAACAAGGAACAAGAGCGTAAAAGCAATCTCATGAAACATTCATGTTTTGTGTGTAAATTGCGAGTAGTTAAGGAGCGCATCTCGTTTATTTTCGATTGACAGTGAATTATCGTTACACAAACTTTCAACGTGATATTAATTTCGCGTGAATATTAAAAACTACTACTTACGTATGAAATTTATGCAGAAGCCTCAACTGATTATTTTAATTTTAATAAAAATTAAAAACAAGTCTAGAATATCGTCCCGCTATTAAAATGATTATATAGGGCCTTTCAACAGGGTATTCCGAACTTTGACAATCAAAAACAATCAACTTATTGAACCTACATCTGACAAATTAGTTGTCATTTATTCAGTCTGTTTTGCCAAATTATCATGGACAACCATAGATGATGACATATGTTGGCTGAATGGGCTCTAGAGCAGTAGGCAACCGACCCGAAAATCACGTTCATCGAAAAATCACGTTCAGCTCTGAGGCCCATTTCTGAATGTAAATGGGCACATGAAGAAACAAAATTGTCGAATTCAGAATGACACCAAACCAAATGAGATCCAAAAGCGCTCAATGCATCCTGAAATAGTCCCAGTTTAGTGTGGGTTTTGGTCTGACGTCGTCATCGATCAATATTTCTATGACCAGGCCACCGCTGTCAATGGCGAGAACTACATGTTAATGATTACCAACTTCTTTAGAAACAAATTGGATCATCTGGACACCAAAGACATATGGTTTTAACAGAACGGCACTTACGTGCCACACAGCTCATCCCAAATTGTATATTTTGCAGGATAGATCTGGAGGCATTGTCATCTAACGTGGAGATAACCGTTAGACTTTTTCTTGGGGTTTTTTTCTTAAATCGGATTTATAAGCCAGATTTATGGGAAATTTAACAGAGAAATCCACACATAATGACATCAATAGGTCTTTCAAACAAATAAAGCCTTTCGAGAATATATCACACACATTTGGTTTTTATTTAGATTTAAAAATAGGAAGCGCCCAAAAATAGACCCGTCTATATTCTATAGGGTACCAAATGTGTATGTATGCTATTCATAAGGAAGCAGAAAGATGTATTTAAGATTCCAGTGGCCTACACCAAAAACTTTGTTTATTTTATTTTAAGCCCAGTATTATAGATGTTTGAGTACAACACATACATTCACTTACAATCCCATCATCATCATCGTCGTCACACTGCACAACCAAATGGTCGAAATGTACGACAACACTTGTTGTCACCAAACTCGTCTTAAACGGTATTCAATGGATTGTATTTGCGTTTCTCATTGAAATTCTGTTAGCGTTCCAAAGTACGCGCTCATTTAGTTTTTATGACCGAATCGTTTTGGATTAGCGAACGACAAACGGGCCAAGAAAATAAAGACAAAAACACACAAAAACACAATTTTAATTGTATTACAACAAAAAAAATAATAATAAAAACGATAAACAATTGTTTAATTTTAAACAAATTTGAGTTCATTTTATTATTGTTTAATAACAAACAAAAAAAGAACTGAAATTGGAATTGGAATTGAAATTGAAATTGAAATACAGTACAGTACAGTACAGAAGGAACTCTTTATGGGATACCCCCTCCTTGATTTCGGCACAAGTTTTCAGATTTTGTCAGAGTCTAACTTGTTTTAATACATTACATTAGTATTGATCTCCTGTACAGTGGCTGTATGTCCAACGATGATGGGCTTTACATGGGTACCTGTCCGCGTGGACCTACTCACATGGTGCTCTTCGTACAGGGTGAAATACAATGCGTCTACCAACGCCCCCCTTGGTTATAAGAGGAGCATATCTAAAACTCCTTCCGATCTTTGGGTCATAGCAACCGGTTGAAAATGCAACTCCACACCGAGCCTACTGACTAGACTCTTCCCGCGATTTGGGTCCAAACGGCTGTATGTCCAATCGCATATGGGACAGAAAAAGAGTTTCAGTTGAGAGAAGTCGCCGTAGTCTAGTAGGTAGTGTGTTGGCTTATTAGACGTAAAGCCAGGGATCAAATCCCAGGCCAGACATTAAAACAAAATACAAAAAAAATATTTCTTCGGCGACTTCCTCTCAGCAGATTTCTGGCAAAAACTCTGAGAGTAAATAAAATTGCTATGAAAAGTTTCTCAAAAATCTGTCGTTCCGAGTCGATTTTAAACTGTGGGTCCCGCCGCTCATGTATAAAATTAACACACACAAAATAAGTGGTATGAGAAACTAGGTCCATAATCCTGACTGAAGGGTTGTAATGGCCTATTATGTATGTATGTATCAGTTGAGAAACTCCCTTTCCACAGCATATTGCCGTGGATAAAACTGGATTTGCTTCAATTTGTACTTTTTGTAAAATATTCTTTTTAAGGCAGATTAGCTATCCCTCACTTAAGTTTCTTTCGCTGATTTTCGCTTGAAAGATATTCGCCAGTTTTCCCATTTTTTCGGAAAATCTTATCTGCAGCCAAGCACCCTCGATCGTGTCTTAATATCTGTCAACTCTACCGTATAACACAGAATTCTCATTTTTTTCAATAGTACTCTTTTAAGAAAGTGCTGATGGTTTCATTACCATCATCTTATTACCAAGTCTTGTTGCGGGAAACTTCCTAAGGTCATAGGCTACTGGTTCTGTTCCAAGAGAGGGAACTGTCAGCCACTCGATTTATCTGGCCACAATGGCCCCTGATGAATCTCATATTAGGCTCTCATTTTTCTAGTCATAGTCTTCGAAACTTTGGTTCTCACTACCGTGTTCAACAGGCTTAAATCTAACATAGCCTCTTGCGCCTCTATAAGACAGTTTCTTTTTTTGCCTCTATTATACATATCAACACAAGCAAATCTCTCTATCTACCTCAACTATGTCTCAGCAGGTCGCAATTGGACTGACCATCATTGTATACATCCTGTGTAAAATCTTTTATGTTGCACCCTTTAAGATTTTACTGCAATCATTATGTCTGAAGTCGCCGTAGTCTAGTAAGTAGGATTCTGGCTTATAAGACGAGAAACCATTGTTCAAAAACCAGCTCAGATACATCGAACAAAACGAAATATCTTTCGGTGATTTGCCAGAAACACATTCATAGATAAAATTAAGACACCAGACATGAGCGGTGTGAGAAGTTAGGTTTTAATCCTGACGAAAGGGTCATACTAAGTAAATAAAAATTGTGCCTGGCTTTACTTTAAATGCTCTCTATATGAGCTTGTCGCGACAATTTACTGTCCATTTATATTCCCAAATATTTATCCCTTAAGCGCATTGATATGCACTTCCAACTTACAATCTCAAGACTTCTATGATTCTCTTCTAATTTACTTCTATTCATCAGAACGTACATCATCTTCACACCATTGTCAGCCTTTATGTCGACGCCTCCATTCTATAACGTTCTAAATTCTACGTTCCCTAACTTAAATACTGTCAAAATTTGGTTAAGATGCGCCAATCCGTTCCGAAGTTATAGGGAAAAATCTACTTAAAATACACATATAGTCGTATGTCGCGTGAAAACTTTGAGAGCTCATAACTCAAAACACACTTTTTCGACTTAGAATGTTATAGAACGGAGGCGTCGATATGTGGCTTGAAATATTGCTGAGCTTTTCTAACTAAAATATTTGCCGTTTTGAGGTTGTCTGATCTGAAGAACTCATCCGATTTCGTTTTCGGGGCGAAATTTACATTTACACTGTTAAGAGAGTTTAAAGACAGATCAAAGCAATGAAAATATGAAGAACTATGAACTATTTAATACTTCTGCAGACAAGCTATATTGCTTCGCGGAACTAGTAATTAATAAATAGTAATGAATTAATAATTTTAGTTTCTTTTTTATTTTATTTTAATTTTGTTATTATTTCGATATTTATTGTTATAATTTTAAATTGTAAACCTAATACAAGTTGTATAAAACATGAAGTAAATAAATAAATAAAATAAAAAAAAATAAAAATAAAAAAATAAATGAATGTGTGGACTATATGATGGAAGCATTAATTTTCGATGTACCATGAAATTCCTATAATCATGACGACTATCTTGTTTTGTCGGGTTTGAATATTTTTAATATGTGAAGTAAAGACGGACAGTTCCGCATAACTGACCAATCAGCCGATAGATTTTGAAAAATTTCTATTAAATTTTGCCTCGATGTGAAATTTCCCAGTGAGGCGTCTATCAATTCGGATAACAATATATTTGGATGGAGGTACCGGAATACTTCGGAAGGATTCTAACGCGTGGAACGAAAATCAGTGTCGGGTAGAAGTATGTATGTCACTGTTCAACGGCATAACCGAGTATATATTACATATAATACGGGTTACATCGGCAATAATTCGCTTAGAAGCACTAACTAAATCGTCTTCCATAAAGACAAACTTTCTGTCGCTAAAATATATTTCCAATAGAGTCGCTATATTGTGAGGAAATTTCAAATTTACTTTCAGCTTATGATTCAGATATTCATGAAATAACTTCATGTCTAATGAGTGAGAAAGACCGGTAAATGGAGGGGAGCAGTGCTATATCTCTTCAAATACCCTTCTTGTCACTTGTACAATCTGTGGATTTATTTTATGTTGACATGTTTCTTTCTGAATCCAAATTGATGGATTGTTCGCATTTAATATTGGTGGTGATAATTTATGCATCAGAAGCTCATCGAACAGTGTTGACACTGTTGGCATTGAACCTATAGGTCTGTAGGACTCGATTTTTCTATGATCCTTGCCAGGTTTAAGTATCATTTTAACGAAAGTCATCTTCCACTCTTGAGCGTAATATCCAATTCGTAAAATTACATTGAAAATAAAAAGAAGAAGCCTCATGGCTATGCAAGATATCTCTAAAATAATATTGTTGATGATTTTTTCAGCAATATTGGAACAAACTTCGAGCCCAAAATTTCTGGAAAAAATTGCATGGCATGAGCCATGTTATGTATATGCCGACATGCTCGGCAACTTCTCTAATTGTGATTCGACAATTCTCCATCAAAATACTGACTTCAACATCTTTTCGGACATTTTCATCGGTTATTGATGAGCTGGACCGTACAGGGTGAGTAACGTCATTCATATCTTCGAACAGACCTCATTGGCAGAGAATAAATCACAAGTCATTAGCAATTGTGATCTTCACTTAACCTAATTATTTCAGTAAGGGTACTCTTTTGTCAATGTCGCCTTAATCTAGTAGGTAGTGTATTGGCTTATTAGACATAAGGCCTCGGTTCAAACCCCAGGTCAGACATCAAAACGAAATATGAAAAAATATTTCTTCGGCGACTTCTTCTCAACATGATTGGTGTGAGAAGCTAGGCCGTAATCCTGACAGAAGGGTTGTAATGACCGTTTATGTATGTATGTACATATATATGGGTACTCTTTAGTCGGTGATAATTCCTTTTAAATTTTTACTTCCCTTAACCTAATGTGTGATCTTCACTTAACCTAATTATTTCAGTAAGGGTACTCTTTTGTCAATGTCGCCTTAATCTAGTAGGTAGTGTATTGGCTTATTAGACATAAGGCCTCGGTTCAAACCCCAGGTCAGACATCAAAACGAAATATGAAAAAATATTTCTTCGGCGACTTCTTCTCAACATGATTGGTGTGAGAAGCTAGGCCGTAATCCTGACAGAAGGGTTGTAATGACCGTTTATGTATGTATGTACATATATATGGGTACTCTTTAGTCGGTGATAATTCCTTTTAAATTTTTACTTCCCTTATG
This sequence comes from Sarcophaga carnaria, assembly GCA_958299815.1. Classification (NCBI taxonomy): domain Eukaryota; kingdom Metazoa; phylum Arthropoda; class Insecta; order Diptera; family Sarcophagidae; genus Sarcophaga; species Sarcophaga carnaria. Next base: position 67,171,158 of record OY283149.1, on the reverse strand, counting down.
TTTGTTTCCTATTTCATTTGGTGTGTGTGGTACTTTTAATAGCAGCTAAGATTCGTTGGTTACCAGCGGTAACGGTAAAATGAATTGTAAATTTTTAATATGCTTGGCAGTGAAAGTTTTTTGTTGTTTCTTTTAAGTGTATTCAATTAAATTCCGAAATGTTGAAAATTTGTGTCTGTTTTTTATAGTCGTAGACTCGCACTTATTAGAGTGCCTGTCTGTCTGTCAGTGAATGCGCTTTTACCAAATTTGAAAAGAAAATAATTGTTATGTAACGATAGTTTTGAAAATAATGTTTGCGAACGTGATAAAATTGAATTGAATTCACTGAATGTGTAAATACTCTGAAGCAGAGTGACCTTCATTTGGTAGAAAGAAAAGATTTTAGAAAATTCCTCATTCATGAAGATCGCTGACTGATTAATTGCAATTTGTAATGTTACATACACACATAATTGGCCATTTCAGTCAGGATTACGGCCTAGCTTCTCACAACCCTCATGTTGTATGTGTTAATTTTATACATGAGTGGCGGGACCAACAGTTTCAAGTCGACTCCGAACGACAGATTTTTGAGAAACTTTTCATGGCAATTTTATTTACTCTCAGAGTTTTTGCCAGAAATCTGCTGAAAGGAAATCGCCGAAGAAATATTTTTTCATATTTCGTTTTGACGTCTGACATGGGGTTTGAACCGTGGCCTTACGTCCATTAAGCCAACACACTACCTACTAGACTACGGCGACTTATTGAATTTAGTAATGTTCTATAATTGTTACCATAAATCCGTCATAATTATCTTTCTATAGTCGAATAACCTCTCATAGGGGATATTCACAAATACCGTAAGGAATCTGAGGATCTGCAATTATCGCGCTAGATTTCCGCAAATGCTTAGCAATTATATTGAATTTTTCCGCAATTTTTTTTTAATTTTTCAGTGCAAACCTTAAAAGCTGAAAATAATAAAATTATTAATACCTAATCGAATACAGAACTAAACTACGTTTTTGTATCTGATTGCATTTGTAGGCGTAAATCGATATCTTTTACTCAAAACGATGTGGAAAATGCAGCGTGGAATTCAACAAACCGTGTGTGGTCCTAAATACGATTACCTAATTACAAAACTGCTGTTTCCAGCAGTGGACAGCGGGAGAACCATTGCACTACCAGAATTCGGCAAGAGAACGATTCGCATTTTAACAGAAATTGTAACGGGACACTGCGCTATTGGCAGTATTACTGCAGAAGCTGCCATGATGTGGAGGAAATGGAATCGGTACAACACCTTTTAGGCGAATGCCCGCACATCAGGACATAACATTTAATGATCTGAACATGCTGCCACTAAGGGAATTCGCCGGTTTCATCTGGATCTCCGTGTGGTTCAAATCCACCACTAACGGATCATGGGTGACACAATGGGAAATATGAGCCACCGAGTGAACTTGCCTGTGAACGGCGAGCTACCCGCCAACCGCTAGCCTAACCCAACCTACACAAAATTTGAGTTGCTATGGGATTTAAATGAACTACGAACTTGCTGAAGTATCTTCCAATCCCTCTTTTGGCTTTTCACTATGATCATCAGTCTTGGCGTCTTTGAATTTTTTCTATATCTGAACCAGTTCCCGACTATTGTATATTATAACATTATATTGGTTTTAGAAGTGAATTATGCAGTAATAGTTTATAGCGTGTGTTTTTACCAATAAGCCACAATATTCATCCATCCAGTTCCCATATGAAATTTCAAAACCACAGTGCTGCAATCACCAGAGGATCATTCTCAAAGTCATCTTCCCTTATACCATAACAAACCTTCGGTAGATTATGTTAATTTTCAATATAGTATGGCAGAGTATTTCTATCCTTCGAATGTTTTTCTTAGTGTTTCCACCAACTTAGTAGTGCTATTTTTTTCTGAAAGCCAAATTGATGTTGCAAGTTACACCTGCACTTATTTAGAATTGACATTTCAATTAAAAAATGAAAGAAATTCGAAAGCGTTGAGTTCTCAATAGTGGAATTAATAACTGAAGGCTACGCCTTTATAGTGGCAGAACCTGGTCAAAATATAGTTATAAGATTTTATAGATTTTGCAATTCATTTCACCACAAGTACAAGTTTGTTCGAAAGTACTGCTAACTTTTAACCTTTTAAAAAACGTTTAAAATATAAGTTCGTTGATTGCAAACAAAATAAAAATAAATTGGTGTTTAGTTTCAATTAAACTCTTTATTGTTCGCAATACTTTTGTGTGTCACCGTTTACAACTTGATGAATCCAACAATAATTTGTTTTATTCGTTATTCTTCTTTATACTTCTGTTAGCGTACACACTAACAAATATTCGGTAGATCTTTACAACGACGATTTTCAAACCACGGCTCATTTTAATTTTAAACGGTGTAACTAACAACATCAGTATGAAAGAAAAGGAGATAGACAACAACAAGCAACATGAACAAAATACACAAACAACAATGAAGTCGCGATATAGTTCTCGAGAAAGCGAACACACGAACACTCGATTTCAAGAACCTTCACTATAAAGAGGCAAGACAAAGCAGGCAACAGTAAGAATTCAGTCAGTCTTGTGTGAAGACGTATTGCGTGTGAAGAGAATAGTCGTGGTTTGAAGATTGCCATTGAAAAGATCTGCGTTGTAATCAAAGAAGAATAGCCAACAAGCAATTATTGTTATATTCATCAAGTTACTGTATACAACTTGACACACAAAAATAATCCGAGCTATCAAGAATTTAATTGAACTTAAACACCAATTTATTTTTATTTTGTTTGCAATCAAAGAATTCATATTTTAAACGTTTTTAAAACGGTAAAAACGTAACAATATATTTAAGTACAATACTAAGCGTTTTGTGTTATGTGTGACTCCATTAAGCAAAGTCTCATGACGAACCCTACGCAAATCTTATTGCCTCCGAGTGGCGGCTACCGCGCTCTATTGTGATTCCTTAGGAAGTCCAACCAACACCCCACACTGTGTTTTGTCTGGGATATTTGTTTCTTTATTTAGTTCAAGGTTAAAGTTAATCGTTAGGTTACTACTTAGCAAAGGCCTGTTAACTGAGAACGCAGGTAAGTGTTGCTCTTTGCGTATGCTGCTTGTAAACACTTCTAATACAGAATGTAACAATATATGCTACTGGATTAATGACCAAAGATTCAGACGTTTCTTCCACTTTCAATTAACTTACCTTCCTACAGCTCGTTGGACAACTTTGTATGTAGGTGCCTGGTAACCCTGACACGTATCTAAAATTGATGACGAATTATGTGGTAGAGAGTGCATATCGGAGGTTCCTACTGGTCCACCATTTGATTATACAGAATTGAACTTTGCCTCTACCTGTTTATCCTTTTCTTAGTATACTAACAAATTTGTTAATAGCGCATCGCTTGATAGACACTGTCTTACATAAGCGATGTAAAGTAGAAAGAAAATTAATAGGTTGTGAAAGAGTGGCCTGTTATAGAAACAGTACGAGGTGACTTTAATATCTACTCATTAAAGTCTGAAGAAAAATTGAAATGCAACATACTGTTAGATTTCGGAATTTGTGGAATATAATATCATTCAAATGTCCGACGCGGCTTCTGCATGTGCAGTGCATCAGAACATTCTAATTTTCCATGATTCTAGCGCATAAATCAGGTTGAATTTAACCGTAGGCATGGGTAACGTTGAACTTAAAGACCGCTGTATATTGTGGCTTATACGCATACGCCTGTGACTTAAGAAAACCACAAAAATCGCACGATCACAATCATGCTCGCCGCTCACAACGATGTCCCGGCTAACATCGTTCTCAAAGAAATTTGAACCGATAACGGCGCCAGTCCAGGATCGACACTAAACATTTTCATATTCGGGATGCATTTGACGCTCTACGAACTCATGTAGGTTGGTATCGTAGTAAATTCGACATTTTTGTTTGTTTACGTACCCATTCATCTAGAAATGTCCTCATCGTTGAAAATGAATTTTCTGTGAAACTTAGGATCAGTTGCTAAGTGCTCCATAGCCTATTAAGCGAACACATATCATAGTCTATGGTCGTCCATAGTGATTTGGCTAAATAGACTGAATAAATTACAACTAATTTGACAGATGTAGCTTCAACAAAATGACAACTAATCAACTGTCAAAGTTGGAAAGTCAATGTTGGAAGATCCGATATACATAGGATATTGTGGCGGCCATGAGGTTAGCACACTTGCTACTGCCTATCTTTAAAAGCAAATATTTCCTGTATTTCTTCACCTTTTTTTTCATATTTCTTTTATATACGTGTAACATGTCTTGCTAAGATCACGTTACAATATATTCATTGTCATTCCCATATATATCTTTGCTATCTTTCTGTTCAGAATAGAATAACCGTCAAAAAGCACTGGACAGTATTTTAGCACAAAACAAAAAAAATTTATTCACATTTAAAAAAAGTAACAAAACAAAAAACTTATTTCACTATAAACTTAGTACTTAGTTGGGTATCCATTATTTTTTATTACAGCTGCCAATCTCCTTGGCATACTTTCCACAATTCCATACAGCACTCTACTGAAATAGCATATCAAGCTTTTTCTATTTCTGTCCATAAATCGGCGAAATTTTTAGGTTTTGCTCTCGTTACGTGCTGCTGCACATCATTCCAAAGGTTCTCAATAGGATTGAGATCCAGAGATTATGGCATTTTAGCACGTTCATATTGTTCTCTTCCAAGCGTGAGGAGTGTTTTGGGTCATTGTCGTGCATAAAACTCCACCTAAGTGGCATGTTGTCTTCTGCATAACGCATCATTGTATTTAGTAGTATATTCTGGTATACATATTGGTCCATACGTGTATCAATCTTGCATATAGGACCAACGCCATGCCCAGAAAACGCTGCCCACACCATCACATTTCCTCCACCGTGTTTTATTGTTTTAGAAGTATACCTTGGATTGTGTTGCATGTTTGGATGACGCCATACATACCTCTTACTATCCGATCCGAATCTACAAAGCTTGGATTCATCACTCCAGAAGACATTTTTCCAAAAATACTAATGGCTTTTCCAAATGCTCACGAGCAAAGCACAACCGATTCCGTAGGTTCTTATTTGAAACGTGTGGCTTATGCTGAGAAATGCATCCACGTAAATTTTTTTCATTAAGTTTTCTTCTTATAGTTCTGCAGGATACGTTGATACCATATTTTCTTGAAATTTCCCTCTGGATTACGGTGGAGCTTTTAAAAGGATCTTCGACAGAGGCTCTATATATTAAAGGTTCCTCTTTACGTGACGTTTTTCTTGGCCTAGGAGCCTGTGTAACATTTTTAAATGTTTCATACTTCCGAATATGGTTTAATGCATTATAAATCATCTTTCTGGAACATTCCAAAGTATTAGCAATCTCACTTATGCTTATTCCTCTTGAGTATATCTGTTGAATAATCTTATGTTGTTCCTCTGTACACCACTTTTTTTTAGACATGTCTAAATAATGTTTATTTATTTAATTTTTTATCTTCATTGATGAAATAATATCTAAACTTACCAATTAATTATTTATATTCACAAAAACATATAAAAAATTTAAACATACTTGCTTGTGCTATAATTGTGACCAGCTTATTTTGCCTATTACTGCACTTAACCTTTATGTCAACAGATACATACCCGGGTCTGTTTTGTGTTTTTAAATCGCCGTATCTCAGGAAGTAATAATTGTATTAACCTGATATCCTCACTAGTAGTGTTTTGTACCTTATTTCTAGACTTCAGTAAAAATGGCGAATGGGGGTCAAAGATGTGGCCATTTTTTGATTCCTATCCCTTACGTCAACGGTTGCATACCTGGGTATGTATAATGAAATATATAAAAATATTTTGATATTTGATTTTTATTGAATATAATTTACAAGTTCTTATTAATAAGATTAAAATTCAATCAAATATAGGAAGACATAAAAAATATTAAATGCTAATTTTTCTTGAATGCATTTATTACAATGCGGCATACTACTTGAATGAGCGGCACTCACGGGATTGTTTCATAACGTGCAGGATTTGCTGGTTGGCCGGCGTATTATACATAAGTGGCAATTACCTTTTACTTTCATTCTACCAGTGCTGTCAAGATCGCCCACGCTTTTATCTGCAGCAACATGTTCATTTTTATGTCTGTTTTCTCTTTCCGTCTTCACCAATTGTTCGCTGAGGCTGTGTAGGAACATTCTACGGCGGCTTGTGGAAGCTTTCAACATTAGGTTATTCTCAACGTAAATTATGGGCAACGAGGTCTAGTATATTGTAGAATAAAGCTAAGGGCCATCTATTTATTCGTCGCCTTGTTCAATATTTTATGTAGTTAACTCTACTTCCCGTCCTTTAGATAAAGTGAAATATAGTGGTACAAACACACGTCTTCTGTTCACTGTACCTAACATTGATAAACTGCTGTCCATCATTAAACTTTTCGCTACGTTATATGTTGTGAATAAATTATCATAAACAGTATTCCGTCCACTTCCACGAAAATGATTGACGAACCTACGTTTTTTCCCCAGATGCCGCCAATACAGTATAAATTTGTCCCTTCATTGGATAGGATGAGACGGAGTCACATACCCACCATGCTTTAATTCCATAATTGGCGGGTTTCGATGGTATGTATTGGGTAAACCCGGTACTACGTTTGGACTTGCTACGTAATTGCTGCGTAGATTATCATATCATCATCATTCATTTGTAGATATAGGTTATTTGGCTCTCCATTTCTTGTCAGCTTGACGGAGCTATCATCTATTGATATCAAGGATATAGCTTCGTTCATCAAACTTTCTGGCTTGTTTTCGAGTGTAGGGTAGTCGTGCTTTTAATGTGCAGCCCTTGCGCTGACCAACTTCTTCCTTTTCCTTGATTTTGGTGGAACTTGGTCAGTGCAGGGACTGCTTTCACCCGTGGCTTCACAACGGGCCGCTATGCGTGCTCAAGTGAGCTTTATGATATCGGAGCTACCACTCCGACCTAACCTAACCTATCATTCAGTATTAAACGAAAATTTAAAAGAGAATGGTGATAGAATGCAAAAAAAAAAAGTAAAGGGACTTATTGTATAGTAAATAATTGTAATGAGACGAAATAACTTTCATTTAAAAACAGTAGATATGATTTGTGTTAACCTCATGGCCACCACTGTATGTATATATACGTACTAGAGATGATCAATCCAGTGATTTTTGAAGAACGTTGTTCTCAGTGAACGTGATTTGTTAATCACTGTTCTTTAAAACAGTGATTGTGATCACAGTATTCCAAAAGAAAACAATAATGACAATAACGTATTTTATTAAGTCGAAAGAAAGAGACAACTAGATACATACTACGAAAAGACTACTAAACAAAATCAAAGTGGTGCCATTAATGTTATTATTTTTAATGTAATTTTTTTTATATGAAGTTTGACAATTAACTTTCACAGAAAGTTTATGTATAAAAGATAAAAGTAAATAATCAGCATCATCTAATAGTAATTCTGCCTCGCTCAAAATAAAATGAAATAAATGTGAGTATGTAACAATTTTGAAAGAACGACATTATTAGTAACTGTTATTTGGCAATTTCAATCACTGTAGTTACCAGTGAATTGTCAATCACTGTGATTAAATCACAGTTTTGAAAATATCGCTCATCTCTAATACGTACATATAATGATAACAATGTTTGTTTTTATTTTGTATCACTACATGCATGTAGGTGCCAACGTACATATGTATGTATGTAATGTGATGGCCAATACAAATAACTCACATCATTTTTAAAAATTTTAAAAACAATTGTGATTCTTTTTTTTTTAATAAAATTCACTTATATTTTCTAAAATATGTCCACACACTTATCTCTACATATACATATACATACACTTTAATTTTTGTTTAATTGTTTGTTTGTTTGTTTTTTAGTTAGTTGCATACTTAAATGTAATAAATTTATTGCAATAAATTAATATATGAGTGTTAGTATTAAACTTAATTTCTTTTTTTTTTTATTCATTTTTGTTTTTAATCTAAAAATCCTTAAAATATTAATTTATGCTAAATATTGTGGTTTAGTTGCTATTATTGTGTGTGTGTCTTAAATTAATTACTGAAAAGAGGTTATAAATTTGTATGCTTGTCAGCAAGAATGAAATTATTTCAACTAAAGATTGTTGAGGATATACATACATATATGATTAACTACACCGATAGTAAAATACAAAAATGTTGCAGATAAAATTAAAAAAAAAATTAAATAACTACCAAAAGCAAGCTAATCACAAGGTTTGTAAATTCAACGGACATAATACCGAAAGATAATAAATGTGAGTGTCACTTATCCTCTTTAATATCTATTATGCCTCCCTTCCTCTACAGAATACCTTCAATGGTGTCGAATGCCGATAACTGTTGCATATACATACTCATTGAACATTAATAATAAATATCAGTATAACACATCATTTGGTAGACATTGTGGAATTCCTAAGAGATCGGAAATTATGGTTATCTTATGAGCAGAGTTACTTTCCACTTCCTGGCCCAAAGAAGTTAGTATTGTAACTGAAAATATTTGTCGAAGGTAAGCATATTCCCATAGTTTTTCGAATAGTATTTAGCAACCTTCCTCAGTCCTCTTTAAAGCACTTCCGGAAACCTTGAGAACTATGGGTAAGAAAATCTTGGTAACAGCATACAAGGATGCATACTTAAAAATTCATAAAATTTTTTATTTCCACTTAAGTGCACTGTAGTTCCACTTAAGGAAAATTTTAATTTGTATAGAAACAAACTACAAAATATTGCTGCATACTTTAAGGCATACTATATATTGAAAAAAATATGTAAAAACCTTTAATTTACTTTTAATCACTTAATTTTTTTTAAGTAATCATTAATTACTTAACATTCCCTTTAATTCTTAAAAGAATTATTGTTTTGAAAATAAGGTTATTAATGTCGTAACATACAATCATACGATGTTATACTTAAAAGTTTAAATTTAAAATAATTATTTCAATTTAATTGACATCAATTCCACCAAATTGCATAAGGAATCTAACTTAATCCTTCTTCACGCTGTGTCAGTAAAAAATTTACCGGAGAAAAACGAAATGACCAAAAGGAAGTAACAAAGTGGAAGAAAAGTATCCACGTAGCAGTTTTAAATGTAGACCTGCATCTACCCGTCTCAACCAAACCTAGAGTACCCAAATAATACCAACGACGCTTTAAGTTCCCTTGTTGGCATAAATCAGTAAGTCAGGGGAGAAATACCGAACGGTTTAGGTAGCAATGCATTCGGATAGGGTCAACACCACATCTGAAAACTGCAGATAATCATATTAATCGGTTTACATACATAAATAATTGGACATTACAACCCTTCAGTCAGGATTACGGACTAGCTTCTCACATCACTCATGTTGTGTGTGTTAATTTTATACATGAGTGGCGGGACCTACAGTTTCAAGTCGACTCCGAACGACTGATTTTTTAGAAATTTTTCATGGCAATTTTATTTACTCTCAGAGCTTTTGCCAGAAATCTGCTGGGAGGAAGTCGCCGAAGAAATATGTTTTCATATTTCGTTTTGATGTCTGACCTGGGGTTTGAACCAACACACTACCTACTAGACTACGGCGATTTCATTAATCGCTTTATTTTGTTTAATAATGCTTGTGGTCTTCGTTTTAACGAATAAAAGGTCGTACTGTATGATATACGGGCATGTTATGAAAAACGCAAATCGCCTAAATTTTGCGTTTTCGTTTTAAAAACGCTAAGCGTATGTTCTGGCGAACGAGGGTCTTATTATCCTCACATGGGTGCCGGGTACCGATCCAATTACTCCTGGAATTTTAAACTTTTGATAGAAATGCATTTTTGAGGCTTTCGTTTCTTCATCTGTCGTGTCCAAATTGATCCAAATAAGGCATAGTCTATCTTTAAAAACATTAAATACACCCCATAACGTTTTACACAATGTAGAACGTCCCATACTGAGATTTATATCATTGGCAATCAAGCCTTAAAGCGCTCAGCAAACGTATCGTGTCTGGAATAGTACTTTTACATACATAAATGCGCAGCAGTTTCTCCATAAGCCAGCCTAAATGCAGTTTTATTTAGCCGGTAAAGCGCTATAAAACAAAACAAAATCCACATATACATTACTCCTTTATATGCCTGCCCCGGAACGTCTAATGTGTTGGAATAATCCCTCAGGATACGTCTTTTTAATTTTTCTTTTCTGGATTGCAGCTTTTTTAAACAAATTTTTCTTAATAAAAACTCTGTAGGTATTTTTCTATTTATTTTTTTAGTGTTGATGTTTTGATTTTTATTTGTAATGCTAAAACATGTTTTATTTTTTTCGTAAACGACTTCGAAAAATGGAAGGTCGCAAGTAAAACGAATGAGTTTCCGAACACCCTGAAATAAATTTGGCATTTTTAAAATCACTTGCGATTTCAAATCGTGCGATTGTCAGAACATGCCTGATAGACAAGTATGTATATAACCTTTCTATTTTCTAGAACTCACTGCGAAAATTGCATTGAACTACGTGTTAAAAAAAACGTTTAGCCTGGAACGCCAAATTTAACTATTTTTATAGAAACTATTTTAATAAAAAAAAACACGAATTAGTGACTTATAATCAGGCATGTTCTAACAATCGCATGATTTGCAATCGCAATTGATTTTAAAAATGCCAAATTTATTTCAGGGTGTTTTGAAACTCATGCGTTTTACTTGCGATCTTCGATTTTTCGATTTGCGTTTTTCAGAACATGCTTGAATTTAAAAAAAATTCTCCTTAACAGGAGTTTAGCATTTTTATTAATATTTTTTTGAACGAAAGCAAAAGAATAATTTTCCATTACACATATAAAATCCAATTTATTTGAGATTCGAGATTTAAGCAGATGAAATGCAAAAAAATTGAATACATCCATGAAATGATTCTAAATATTTAAAAATAAGCATAAATTAATGTTTTTGGATTAGAAGGATAAATAGAAAGGCTTCTTAAAAATAACAGGTTGTTCGATAATGCTTGATAATATTAATAAATTAACGATTTGACAACAAATAGGAAAAATATAAATCAAATTTTTGTTTGTGCAATTGTTTTTCTTTTTTTTAAGGTTATAAAGTTTGTTTTGTTTTGAGGTTATCTTTAATCTAAATACATATTAATTCATGTTTATGAAGGGCATTGGCAAAAAGTAAAACATAATTCGCTTATGGAATTGCAATAGTGGTATGTAAACATATTTATAAATATTGCACTTGTCATATATGTATGAATCTATATGTTATTATAGATTGTGTTTGTTTGTTTTTGTTATAAAAATAATTACTTCATGGACCTTTTATTTTTGTTCTTTTGTATACCAAACAAAAATCATTTAGTATGTACATTAATTCTATGGTATGCGTTTTGTGCTAAAACTGTAACTATTTTTAAGAGAAACTAATAATAATAAAAATAATTATAAATTATTAAACTAATTAATCGTACAATACAATAAAGAATTGTTACAATCTACTAATAATAGCAGCAACATAAAGATTCATTAAAACTTTTATAAAAAAAAAAATTAAATGAAATCAAAATTAAATTAAATTAAATTAAATCTATGTATAGATTGAGTGAGTTTCACAAGAGAAATACTTACAAATATTTCACTGTTTTAATTAATTATTACTTAAAAGTAAATGTTTTTCTAAAAATTTGATTTTACATAAGGAAAGCTAAAGTCGCCAATTCTATACCTGCGGATAGGTGGGTAATTTGGCCGTTTCCACTTTATCCACCACTTTGAATGAAGGAAATAGGCCCACTTGATTGGTGCGTGTATTTTTGCCTTTGGAAAAACCATCCCAATGGTTGCCAGCAACCCCTACGAAATCGCCTGGTTGCATATGTAGTTCATCGTGATTTCGGGCCTTGTGCGGTATGACCACCAGGCGATTGTGAGGATTTTGTCCGCCGTAATAGTAAATATCGTCCAGCGATTTAAAACGATGCGCAGCATCGGGATACAACGTTTGCATAATTTCATATGCAACACGGCAGACTTGTGAGCTAAACGTACAAACTAAATAGTCTGACAGCGACAGCAGGTGTATATCTAAGATGATGCCATTCAAGGCGGTGTCTGTGTAGCGAGTGGAAACAGCAGCCATGCGCGCCACTTCCGCATCGCCAATGATTTCATATTGGGGATATTTTTTGCGAGCCTCTTCTATAACTCTTGCATCGTCAGAGGCCAAAAATATGCGTCTGGGTATGGTAGTACCATTGATTTCCTGCGTTAGAAAATAGTCTTCAACATGTGTCATATACTCTTCTATACTATGAAAAGCAGCTTCAGTACCGACTTTGTCTGTGCGTCGCACATGAACTCTGCGGACGAAAAAAAATTAAAAATTACATTCAGATTCCATAAAAAATGGTACTTTCAAACTCACCCCACTATAGGTTTTTTCCAGCCTAATTTATTCATGCCGGATTGTAAGAATTCTTTGGTGCCCTGTTGTGGCCTTAGTAAATACTTGAGAAATTGACCCACCCACCATACTATAGGATCACCATGTAGACGCTTTAAGCGTGGAGCCAAATCTTCTGGTATGGACAAAGGCAAATAAGGCGGTCTTGGCATTAAGGAGTCTATTATTGGCAAGACTAAGACCTGAGTTTCTGGTCTGCCTGGCCAATTGTTGGCATGAGCTCCATCCAGCTCGAAACAAGTATCAGATACCGGCTGAAAAACTTCTTCCCAACCGCCTTTATGATAACGCCAACCTCTTGATTTTAAAATTAAAGTTCTCTCCGTGGCGTAGGCCACTATAAAGCAATAAACAGCATGATGTAATTGACAGCCATAACCACAGCCTTTATTAAGTTTACACACCAGTTTCCTGGCCTTTGAACAATCGGGGGGATTTTGCAAATAATGTATGCGTCTTTGAACCAGATCGCTTAAATCTTTAGCCTCTTTATGACGCCATGCCTCATAGCCATCTAGTTGCCTTAAACGTTCCATGTCACTCAGCAAAGATCGTTTATGTTCTGCACCCATTATCAATACTTGATTGATTTCATCCGTTAAATCTGTGCCGGGTTCTCGTGCTACCTGCTTGCGTATTTTACCCAACTCGTTACTAAAATAATTCCATATCTCTCCTATATTACTTTGTATGCGTCTACGCATTAATTCATAGTCCAATGAGGGTTCATTCGAGTCACTACCGTAGGGTAATGAAGCCTCAACTTTCGGCTCCACGCCAATGGGATTTTGTATATTGTATTCAAGTTTTTGTATAAGTTTTAGGGCTGATTGTTTATCCACTTGGTCACTGGAAACAAAAAAGAAACGTAAAAAAAGGTTAATAAATGGAAAATCTTGTTGCAATTTTTTTAAATTGAAAAAGATTCCAAAGATGATCGTCATTACCGACTAAAGAATGGAGTACGATAAGAATCTGTTGGAATGGTTTATATTGAAAGCAATCGTTTTTCCTTTGAACTAAATCTGAAGAAGAAATGTATTTCCTTTGTAATTCGAAGTGAGAAATGACAATTCTTTTGTCTGGAGGACTTTAAGTGCACCTAAGATTAAACAAGGTTTCTTCGTGTATTTTTAGAACTACAGCCTACTGATCCTTTAACTCCCAACTTTACAACCGAATTGGTAAATCCTAATGAACAGAAAAGAGTACAATTTGATTTTACAGAGGAGATAAATTACACATTTGTCATGTTCTCACCACAAAGGCTATGACAAAAAACCTGATTTTCAAAATTGAATACACTTGAGAAAAAAATTTCTTTCTTTAAGAACCATCATCGCCATGTCTTACTGGAGTTTTGAAAAAATTTAGGAAGTACTAGAAACTCACATACATATGTACATACATAATTGGTCATTACAACGCTGCAGTCAGGATTGCGAAGTAATTTCTCACACCACTTATGTTGTGTGTGTTAACTTTATACATGACAAAGTCGACTGCGAACGACAGATTTTTGAGTTCGAAATCTGCTGAGGGGAAGTTGCCAAAGATATATTTTTTCATATTTCGTTTTGTTGGAGATGTCTGACCTATGTTTGGGCCGTGTGCTCACGTCTAATAAGCCAGCACATTAACTACTAGACTACGGCGACTTCAAATTCACTTATTTTAATTAAATTTCTAATTTTTTTAAAAACCTATCTGATTTACACTTTACGAATATATTAGGTTGAACCGCAATATAAAGGGTTATCCATACTTCCGTTTTAAATGTAAAATTAAGTAAAACACACACATAATAGATCTATGATTCACTTGGTCCTTGCTATTATGTTTAAATGCAATGACATTTCGACGACCGCCTCTTGATTGCGTTAGTTTTCGACTCAGCGATAAATTAACGAATGTTGCTCCAACCTTAGGAGATTATTCACGAAGACATATGTATGCTTTGGCTTAGCCACACCAATAAATTCTAACAGCGCCAAATCCCATGATATTGGCGGCCAATTGACGTCGACAAATTGAAAATTACTAATGCATTCAAAGCAAAATCGGTAAAATCCAGTACGCCACACAAATCGGTTTTCAAACAGCGTTAACGATTTTTACACAATCAGTTGCATGTACCATATGCCACACTATTAGCGTATCGAAGGCGTTATTAATAGTCAGTCAGCTTTAGCTGATGTGCTGAATTGGACTTTATATGGATGGATATGCAAATGCAAATGCAAAATATGTACACCATAATAAGCCGTAAGATAGACCCAAAATATATAGATATAGAATGGAATATATATAGTAGACCAAAACAACGGAGAATTGGATTGTCCACCACAGTTTCTCTAGCAAATGAGAAATTTTCGGCAGTGCATATGGTACATTTCAATGATCCACAGGCCTGAAAAGGAAGAAATTTCTTTAAAATCTTTTTAATAGATCGCGTAATGCACGAAGAGTGACCATATTTGAATCAAAACTTTCATAGTAAGTTTAAACTAATTTTAAGCATTCTACGGTTGTTAAACGATCCATATTCGCAAATTGTATACCTTTCCTTAAATATGTAAATGACAGCTCAGATGAAATATATTTAACTGTAGATAGCTTTACCAGGCGGGCGTTTTTGAAACCACTAAAAGGATAACCCGATATATAGTAAATTCTTCCGCAAAAGCTTGACACATAAAGCTAAACTTCGTGTACTTTTAATATACATACATAAACGAATAACTAGCAATTTTAATAGCAACAATCATAAGCATTCATAACATATGAAAAGAGTAAATAACGAGTAAAACATTTTCAAATATCCCATGCAAATGCGTTGAAATTTTTCTTTATTATGCAAAAAGTAAATATTTTATTATCCGCAAAATAGTTTTCAACAATGACGTTAAAATAGTACCCAACAAGCAAAAAGTTACAGTGAATAATCCCGCAAAAACATAATAAATAAGCGCCGGAAACGACACCAGGTTGAACGCCATTTAGCTAACGAGCCATACATACAGCAGAAGTGACTGACTGAGTGCGTGAAAATACATAAGTCGACCAAATGAAATGAATGAGTAAATGAAAGAACTTTTCTTTGTGAAACACGCAAAATTTTATTTGAAAAAACAAAAAAAAAGAAAGAGAAAAAATTAAAAATGGGCAAATCTCCAACAACTGCATGGCACTCAACAACTTCCCCTTTTCTATAAGCCTTTCACAAGAGCTCATTGTAGCATGCATTTTACATTGTGCGTAACAGGAATTTAATTTTTAAACGAATCAAAAGTGGCCCTCCGTGTTTGGTAAGATTTTACACGTATTTATGTAACCACAGGAAACAAAGCAAAATACAACATAAAATGAATGGATAATACGAGTAAGACACAGAGCAGGCCAATGTGTTGACATAGAGAGTTCTCTTATTGCTAAATCGCTTTCCTTTTAGTTTACATATGCATAATGAACTGATGCCATAGTTGACGATAGATGACTATTATCTATTAAAACTAAACATTACGAAATTAATGTAATTGTGATTTGAAAGATGAAAAGAAGAATGTTAAGATTGTGGCCAATCTACTAAAAGGTCAGAAATCAAGAAAATTTGCTTTTAAGCACACTTGTTCCTAGTAAAAAAAAGTGTTTACCTTCTGTTTATAATCCTAACATACAAATTCCTTCACCATAGCCAGACATAATCCAACGTGCTGTTCCTTAATGATATACAAACCAATAAATCAAGGAAAAAACCAACATCAATAAAGAAGACTACAATAAATTTCTGGAAAATATCGAAAAGGAACAAAAAAAATTATTTTTCTTTACGACAGTAATGAATAAGAAGCGAAGAATACCCAAAAAACGATCATAAACGATCATTGGGGGCTGACCTTCACTTTCGCCAGAGAGAGAAACAGACAGATTCCTAAGCAAACAGCGCCCACCCATAGAATGATCTTAGAATCTTCTTCTCAATTGATTTTACAACGAAGAAATTTATACAGTTAATGTGAAAGAGTTATTTAAGGAAACTAACTAAGGAAACTAAAGAAATGTAACGCCCCGAAATTCGAATAAAATTAACAATAACGAAAAAACAAACGAAATTACTCAATTAAGACCCTTGGTACATAACGTAGACTTGGCAAAGCTGACATATGGCCTGCTCTTATAATTTTAACTGCCAGTAACATAGTTTCGTTTATATTCTATTAACAATTTCCGTTTGTCGAACACTCGTTTTCCTATTAATTACATCAACTCACACATGAAAGCAATTAACTTTGAAAGGAAGGGAGATTCTCTTAAGTAAAGACAACAATTAGTGTGAACAAACAAATCATTGGCAATGTCAAAGACAATAACATTTTACCTCCACTTAAATTTGTGAAATAAAGCGCAAGCGGTCTTAATTTGTAATAATTACGAATTAATACAAGAAATTTATAACTACTGGCTGGTATGGCCCAATTGTTCCCCAACGAGTAGTAGAAAAGCCGGTCAATTGTTAATTAACAGTTATAAACAAAAACGAGTGCAAGTACTGTCACTGAAAAAAAAAATAATTTTTTTATTAATTATTGTATTAAAAAAAACAACGAAGCACGCAATTTTAAAATTGTATTCCAAGCATTAGGAAATAAATATGAGCTCAATACAATTGTATGAACGGGCTTCAGAATAAAAAAAACAACAATTTTAAGGAACTATAAAAATGTATGTGGGGGAATTTTCCAATATAAATTCCAAGATAAAAAAAATTAATTACTTTAACACTAAAAGCTTTTGTATCTTTAAAAACTCATTACAAATATTAAAAAGTGTAATTGGTTACAAAAAGTTAAGAAAACAAAATTCACACGTATCGGGTGGGCCATCTATCGGTTTAAATTTGAACCATTGGTTATTTCGAATCTCGCAATACTATGTCACTTTGGAAGTCGCCGTAGTCTAGTAGGTAGTGTGTTGGCTTATTAGACGTAAAAGCTAGGGTTCGAGCCCCAGGCCAGACATTAAGACAAAATACAACAAGTATTTCTTCGGCGACTTCCTCTCAGCAGATTTCTGGCAAAAAAAACTATGAGAGTAAATAAAATTGCCATGAAAAAAAGTTTCTCAAAAATCTGTTGTTCGGAGTAGACTTTAAACTGTATGTCCCACCACTCATGTATAAAATTAACACACACACAACATAAGTCGTGTGGGAAACTAGGACGTTGTACAATCAGTCAATTCGACCTCCGAGTACTGTACTTGCCTTAAAAGTACACGTCCTCTAACCTAACCTAACCTAACCTATGTCCCTCTATTCTGTCACAAAATTCAATATATTATTTCCACTGGGGCTCAGAAAACCCATATGTGGACCTACAGAAGCCAATGCACGCATTACGAGTTACTGTTTGTGGAGCGGAGACATCATTGGCCCATATTTTTATTTAATATCGCACCATCATAACCGATTTTTTTGTACTCGCTCTTCATGGTGTTGATGTGAACGACGTTTGGTTTCAACAGGATGCTGCAACTTGCCACACATCTCATGTCACAATCGATTTATTGTGTCAAACGTTTGATAGCCCTTTAATTAGCTAAAATGGTGATGTCAATTAGCCGCCAAGAAGCTGCGATTTGACACCGTTGGACTATTTTCTGTGGGCCACCGTTTAAGAAAAGTATTATACCTTTACAACAAAAAAATATATTTGTTAAAATTTCAAAGAGTTTTTGTTTTATTGCATTTTCAAATTTAAACCTTTAAATTTTCCACCCTATATAAGGTAATGGAAAAATGGATGGAAACGTAAACTGCCATTGAAGGTATGTAAAGCCAGTTTTCCAATGCTAAGAAATCCATAATTCTGTAGTTATTCATTGATAGCTTCCCCCAATCGTCCACAATCAGCAGTGTCTATGTTATTTGTAATATATTATAAAGCTACTTCTGTTGATCGAAATGATAGAAATAGATCACCTTCATGAAGGTTGTTGTTAGTAAATCTACACAATTGAGGTGGAACTATTGTGACAACTACATATCTGTCTATATATATCTAAAGGCATAATTAACCTATTCTTTGAAAAGCTTTGTAAAACAGAACATTGAAATGAATAAGAACTTTTGCTTTAGAAAAGATGATGTATATATGTACCAGTGAATGTTGTTATTTCCTTTAGAGAGTGAAAATAAAATAAAATCTTTTTCGTACTTACTTTAAAAGGGTATCAATCATTTGTTGCAATTCCTGATTACGTTGTTTCGAGGCATCCAACAGTTGTAATGCCTGATTAATACGTTTCAAGGAGGCATCAGGTTCCACTGGATTTTGTGGGTTAAGTTTCGTAACAAAAACATACACTAAAAATGCCCAAGCTAAGCAGAATATAATTAGGGCACGTACCCATGAATTCGATGATGTACCAAAAAACTGACGCAATAACGATGACATTTGTAAAGATTTTGCATAAAACGACAACGGCCGGTGGGGTACGTTTCCAATGTTTGTTACGCTTACGTTTACAGAATAATACAGCGTTTGTCGTTTGTTGTTTCAAAACACACCACACATAAACACACACACACGGCCCGTTTAGATTTAATGATTAATTGTACACGGTCGGTTACAGTGATTTGTTTCAATGTTATCAAGGGGTTTTGATAATTGAACAACCAACAATTAAAAAATGTGTAAAATTCTATAAATTTTTATAAATTATTTGGTTGCGAAATACAATATTTTTTTTCTGCGTTTGGGTTTCTTTTTCCTCAGTACATGCCACGGCGTCTTCATGTATGAAAATAAATTAAAATTTTTCCAATAAATTATTCAAATTGTCACAGTATGTCGTCCGTCGTCCCTGGCATTTAATTTTTGATTTCATCTGATAATTATTTTCCACTTCATAGACCTGCAACGATAAAAATGGAAAAAATAATTACAAAGGGTTGCTCTCTTTCTAAACGTTTCACGTTTGAATATAATTTGAATTTAAAAAAATATATGTATTTAAACGCTTAATTCTTTTAAACAAATACGAATAACTGTTTAAAGACTATTTTGTTAAGCACTTTATTTGAAAAGATTATAAAAAAAATTTTGCACAATTTTACACGAAATAATAACTGTAATAACAGCAACAATAACAACAAAACTAATAATTTAGAAATAGTTTTTGTAAAATCATAGCATTAGTAATAATAAAATACAATAACAACAATAATAAAGAAAAACTAACATACAAATGATAAGAATTTTATTAAACGCCTCCGTATTTAAATATTTAATCGTCTCTCTTGTTCAGTTACATTTCACTTCACCTCCCTTCTGCATGCTTAAAGCACTCTTAAATTAATTCATTTTCTCTCTCTCACTCGATATTAGAAAACGTGCTTAAAAAGTATTTCCATTCGAGCTGCATTCAGTGTTACCATATAGCAGCGTTTGGATTTCGACAAATCATGGAACGCAATAGAATTGAGTAAATAAACTTAAATTAAGGATCGGATTTTTTTGACATCCTTCTTTAAAAATTGCGAATAAATCAAACCCAGAATGAGTTGTCGGTAACATTTGTTATTTCAGATTGAAATTGAATAGAAAATTTGGAAGTGAATGTGAATGTGAATTCCACTCGACTTATTTTAATATTTTTTATGTCCTATTAGCGCTAAAACTAACTATTAGTTATAGAACAAATTAATTCCGTGCAAAGCCCGCTGTCTATACAATGTTTGCATTCTTTGAAGTACTTCCTTAAATTTATATTAGGTGCTGTGTGGTAGTAGAATATGGCATGATTGATACGGTTGATATAATGGCCGTATCAACTCAGATGCATATCGGACGGAAATTTCACAACGGCACACCCACTCCTACCGTGAATAAAATATAAATTGTTTACAACTATGAAATGTTCATTCACCAAATAAAGAAAAAAATTTTAAATATAAATTCGAGACGTAATTATGGTCAATGTTATTCAATGTTGTAGTTTAAATAGTAGAAATGCTTTGAATATGTGCCAATTTTAGTTTAATTGTAAAGTGTAAAGCTTTATGAAAAAGTTATCGTTGATTTCCATTCAATTCTAAGGTTAGGTTAGGTCAGAGGACGTGTACTTGTCAATTAAAACAAGTACAGTACCCAGAGGTCGAATTGACCAATTGTACAACGTCCTAGTTTCTCACACCACTTATGTTGTGTGTGTTAATTTTATACATGAATGATGGGACCTACAGTTTAAAGTCGACTCCGAACGACAGATTTTTGAGAAACTTTTTCATGGCAATTTTATTTACAGTTTTTATTTAAAGTTTCTCCAGGATATTCCTTGTCTTGCTGTATTGAAGTTGACACGCTGCCTTCTCGTGGCTTCTCCAATGAGTCCTGACACGTAAAAACAGTACCCAATAAAAGCTAGATCACGAGCCTCTAACAAGATCCTCCGAAAGTAGACAGCCATGACAAACGTTTAAAGGACTATGATTTAAGAATTGGCACATGGAACGTCCGGATCCACCATTCAGTAGGCGCCCTCATGAAATACAGGATTGACATCACTGCCATCCAGGAAATGCGATGGTTAGGACAAGGATGCAAAAGACTTGCATCGTGGTTTATTTATTACAGCTGCCATCCTGAAAAGCACGAATTTGGATGCGGATTTGTGGTTAGTAAGAGACTTCACCACCTTGTCTCAGCGTTCACTCCTCTGAATGAAAGAATAGCAAAAATGCTTAATCAGATTAATTTATGTTAACGCACCCATGGAAGAAAATATCTTTTTGTGCAATACCTCGCAAGTGTGGAAGCTGATGTTCGAGAGAAATGTATATTTTTCGCTCATTTTCGTTGAGATCTTTAAGGTTCTATCCAGAGAAGCACCTGTTAACACCAACAGATTTAAAATCAATTTCAGGTTACAAAACATAAGTTACAGATCACTTGATCAGTATTGGACGATCAAGTTACTAGATAAAGTGTTGGTTATAGCAGTCATGGGCAATTACGAAAAGATTTTCATTAACTCGTTCACGCCGGCGCTTTAATTCATGTTTGTCGCATGCTGGCGGCAACGTTGAATGCTTTTCACTCTATCGGACTGCAGTTATTTTGCAACAATACAACGGTATTGTGTAAAGTTTTGTGTTTTTCGTCTTGAATTCGTCTCATTCTCATTAAACCTTTTGAATTTTTACAGTGAAAATAGAACAGTGCTGGATTATTATGTTAATTTTACTGAATTTGAGTTATGTTTATAGTACTGAATTATTATGTTTATGTTATTAATTATAATTGTTATTAAAAATAAATGTCCTTAAGAGAGCGTGACTCTCAGATATTTTTTTTTTGGCAGTCGAACTGTTAAAGATCTAAATATTTGATATTACGTATCGTCTAAAAGCATGATCAATTACGTACCACCGGTGGTATACGCAGCCCGATGAGGCAGTCTTGTGCGGCCCACCGGTGGTACGCGCCGGCGTGAATGTGTTAAATTAAGAGCAAAATTTTTTTTTTAATTTCAATAAAAAACAGATTGAATTCAAAACCAATTACTATCAAATTCGTTACAGTTTAAAAATTAAAGGGTACGTTTTATAGGATCAATACTCAAAAACGCCAACGAATTAATGTGCATTATTCGAATCATAAACACAAACCGATTTCCTTGCTAGCAGCCTACCTACATATGTATAAATATCACAAATAACTTTACGGTTAGGGTAGGTGAACGGCAACCCTGTTGTGATTTAAATATAACAACACAGCACTTTATATTATTAATGTACCGGTCGGTCTCTTTTTCTACTGGCATTAGAAAAACAAACAGATGAATTATTTGGTAATTACAACACCACAAAAGCAGCAGCCACACGGACAACACAAAAAAATAATTGTTCTAAATTTCAATTATTTTAAAACCCTCCATTAAAAAATCTGTCTCTATAAATATTTATTAAATAAACGAAACAGCACGACTAGTTATGACGGCAAATCCAGATATTATTTGAAAATCATTAACATTTACAATTAGTCACCCTCCCGCCATCCTCCCTTCCACCAACTTGTTTTCAATTCACGTTAATTTTATGAATTTTTTTATTTAAGAAAACAAACAACCGTTTGACTCTTCAAATTGTTTCCAAAGTTGTTCAAAATAATGAGAAGTGCGGTAATAATGAGAGTATTAGAATAAGTTTTAAAAGAGAAACTGAAAGTTTGAACAGGGTTGTCACATTCCAAGAAATGAAAATAAAAATTTTCATTATATCGAGAATGGTAATAGTAAAAGTGTAAATTTACTACTTTGTTTGAGAGTAAAGCCCCGATTAGTCAATCGCCTACGGAACGTACGTTCGTTTTTGGAATATGAAAATCAATGAGAACGGTTACCGAACCGTAATGTAAATTCGACAAGCAATTACATTGCTCTTCATATGCTAAAAACCAACGTACGTTCCGTTACGTTGCGTGAACGTTTGGCTAATCGGGGCGTAACATAAAGAATTACACATTTTAACAGATCAAAAAGATCTTTATTACAATGTACATTTCAATCAATCGTTTCATAATACTACGGTTATCAGATTTTGCTCAAGAAGTTTATTGGAGTTCTCAGACAGAAAGGAAATTTGGAAACGGTATTGTCTTAAAGGTCTGTGAGGTCACCGTAGTTTAGGAGGTAGTGTGTTCGCTTATTAGACGCAAGGCCAAGGTTCAAACCCCAGGTCAGACACCAAAACGAAATATGGAAAAAATATTTCTTCGACGACTTCCTCTCAGCAGATTTCTGGCAAAAACTCTGAGTAAATAAAATTGCCATGAAAAGTTTCTCAAAAAATCTGTCGTTCGGAGTCGCATTTAAACTGTAGGTCCCGCCACACATGTATAAAATTAACATACACAACATGAGTGGTGTGTGAAAATAGGCCGTAATCCTGACTGAAGGGTTGTAATGGCCAATTATGTATGTATGTATGTATTGTCTTAAAGACTTACGCACAGCATATTTTGATGTAACTATTAATTTTCGTCAAACTAAAATAATACTTTTAAAACCAATTGATTGGAATTTTTTTTTTTAAATATCTATCAATGGAGCCTAAATAAAAATAACATTGCTGATCTACTGTTACCACCAGTAAAACTTCAATGTGTATGAAGTTAGCCTGCTCTACAGTGAAGTTCTGTTAACAGAGACTGTTAAGTAAACATTATAGAAAATTTTGAAAAAATACAAAACTAAATCTTAAAAAAAAACACAAAAAGAGGTAAAGTTTTTCCACGAAATAAGCGCTATAAATCGGCCAAAATCGGATAAAAATCAAATAGTAGTGGAAATCGTCATAGTGACCTAGACAGTTATAGTATCAAGGGTTCCAAAACAGTTTTCGTTGCAGTCGGGTATTATTTGGAATCATGGATTTAGATGTCCCCCACCATTCTATTTATCATGGGGCACTGCGAGATTATGTCGCTGACGGTGATCTGGAACAGATCCCAGCCGGACAATTGACCGCTTCCCATTCTGTCCTTTCCTACTTCCTCTCTTTTTTTCCTATCCCTTTTATTATCCTTCCTTTTAAAGGACTTTATGTACAATGGGTCAATTAGACCTCCGGATACTGTACTTGTCTTAATTAACAAGTACACGACCTCTAACCTAACCTAACCTTGATTTATAAACACTTTTTTGCTCATATCAAAAAAATGTTGTCTTTTATATCTTCGTTTGTGTTTTTCAATTATGTTAAACAACTTGTAGATTAACTATAAAAAGTTTCCAACAAGACAAAAAAACTGTTTTTAAAGTGTGATTCCTTATTTCAGATTTCAAAGAAAAACTCTTGAAGGCGAACTCCATAATTTTGAGGATCACACCTGATCTTCTAGAGAAATATAAAAAAAAATTTCAGAATGGTAGCTTTTGAAATTTTCTGTAATGTCAGATTTTAAAACCCACTAAGTGTCCTTTTACGGGAAAACAGGACAACATGAGCAGACAAAGTGAATTTTTTTAATACATATGACGTCTCTTTAACGAAATTAATTTATTATTTTATAACCGTCGAGCGAAGTAAAAGAAAATAGAGAAGAAAATATAAACGATTTTAATTGATATTAAGCTTTGAGGTTCACAAGTGCACTAAAATTGACAAATTATTTTATTTAATTTTTATATCGATGCCTTTATCGATGCATTTATGATCGATCCATTCTATAACGTTTTAAATTCTACGTTCTCTAACTTAAATTCTGTCAAAATTTGGTTAAGATGCGCCGATCCGTTACGAAGTTACAGGGAAAAATCTTCTTAGAATACACATATAGTCGTATGGTGCGTGAAAACTTTGAGAGCTCATAACTTAAAACACACTTTTTCGACTTAGAATGCTATAGAACGGAGGCGTCGATATGTAACCCTTCGAGTCTGAGTTCATTTATTAACATATGTTCAGTTAATATCATAACAGAGCTCTGGCACAAAGCTTTTAAGCGTGCTTACTTAATCTTTTACATAATACTTGCTGCATTAAATTCTTTCGACATGTATGCCTGTGATATTAGGATATATTAAAAGTTAACTTGTTCTTTGAACACCCCTCGTACGTTATTACTATATGTACATACATACTCATACAATGTCTGAATCATTTAGAACATGCAATAATCAGCAACATGAAGGCATTTATAGAATTATTCAATGAAAACAGTTTGTTTATTTACATTGATTTGTTTTAAGTTATAAACAAACCCGATAAATATGATTTCTTTAATAATTCCGCCCACACACACATGAAGATTACCAAAAAAATTTGGCAATAATAAAAGATAGGAAAATCCTTAAGCCAGTGTTGCCTGACATTGAGTACTTGTATTCAAATTAGGGATTTTTAATGCAATAGCTAGGACTTTCATACATACATACATAATTGGTCATTACAACCATTCAGTCAGCATTACGACCTAGCTTCTCACACCACTCAAGTCTTTGTGTTAATTTTATACATAAGTGACTCCGGATGATAGATTTTTGTAAAACTTTTCAACACACTACCTACTAGAAAACGGCGACCTCAATAGGAGGGACTTATTTGCGTTAATTTTTCAGATTCAAATTGACTTACAGTTATTTTTGTTTGCTAGAGAATAACTCCCCAGGTAAAAAAATCCTAACGAAAGTTAACGTTATCAATTCATTAAAAAAAGTACGATCAAGCTTCCTTTATATTAATTTTCGTATGCCAGGGCAGATACAAGGCCTTTGAAGGCCTTCTTTGAGAGTGGAACCAGGTGAACTGGTGTAATGCCCCACGGCAGTTTGACTAACACAGTTTGACTGGCGCGAATGGTTCCCAACCTTGGTGATAGCAAATATCTCCCTCTGGAAGACATTATAGTCACCATGGATCCTATAAGACAGTTTCACGCTATCCCCAAAGTAATACTTCTGGATAAGTATAGAAAATACTTCTGGATAAGTATAGAACCGGCACACTATGACGTTGATGGCAACGAGATACCAGACTGTTGAGAGAGAGCGCGAGGAAGTGCATGGATCGAGTGGATGATTCTTTAATACATCCTATGTGAGCAGAAACTCATGCCGGTATTGGGAAATTATAGAATCTCCACTTTATTTTGACCTCAAAACTCAAAATGGCGGATGCAATATGGCGGTCAAGTAAATCTGATTAATTTTTATAAACCTCGACCACCATATTGGATCGGCCATTTTGAATTTTTTAAATCTGAATAAAGATCTGTAATCAGCGACCCCAAAAACCCCTGAGTAACAGTTTTCAAATAAATCTGATTAATTTTTAAGGACCTCCGTAATGTGTTTCTTTTTCTCTTGCACCCCTTGCCATAAACCCAATCCCTACTTTAAGGATGCATGCAAACAATTTGGGTTTGAGCTCATTCTAAAGAGCAAAGATCAATTGTCAATTTCTGACAATAGCGATGGTTCTCGCACGTCAGTGTTTAGCTCTACAATTTTTCAAAAATGACCAAAAAAAGCTATTTTTAGGGGTATCAACCCGCTTTTTCTCGAAAACCTTATTTGCACAAACAAAAGTCCAAATTTGCAGAGCTGTGTAATCACTGTTTGTGTGGAAAGACTTCTCAGTAATGAATTACAAATCCTTACAAAATAAAATTCAATAGGAACTGTTAATAGCTTTATTAACCATAATTAAAGTGCTAAACTGGTTAGCTCTAAAGTTGTGTATCCAAGGAATAGATTTGAAAAACACCAAGACCTCGAAATTAATGATTTTTTTAATTAAAATTAGCTTGTGGCAGCTTTGGGGAATGAGCAGAACAAGATTTTGGAGAATTTTGGTATTGAAAATTTCAAAACCAGGATTAAATTTGAAAACAATTTGACAACACTAGAGTTAACGGTATTTTAAGAGACTATTTTACTCAGAGAGGAATTAAAGAGTGTAGCGGCATTAAAACCAGTACTACCGCTTTCTCTGAAATGAGCCAAAAATGGGACAATCCAATTTATTAGAATGCATTTCAATTTTGTTTAAATAAGAAAAGTGAAAAAAATGAGGGGGGAGAAATACATAGCAGAAGCGGGCCGTATAATAATGTCATGTCATAATATAAAAAAAAAACATTTCGCACTGGCGGAACGTTCTCGTAGAGAAAATAGGCCAGTTCAACCGAAAAATAAAATTGTGTCGCTTGCTAAACGTGATAACCTTTCTTCGAGATTATTTCTGCCAGGATGAATTAAAGGCCCATTTGCATATAACTTGGTTGACACAAAGGAGCCAATTAGCTGAACTTATTAAATAATACACTTTATACCAAGATATTGAATATTTGCGAAGAAGGTACTGAAATCATGCGTTGATTGTGAGCGAAATCAGTAATATCAGTGGTTTTAAAAAATTGATTTTTAATATTTGTGATACCTAATTTGATATTACAAGGCTTTTTAAATGGGAAAAATATGCTCCAATCAGATTGTAGAGAGGTACTAATTCGATAGGTATGCATTTTGGGTAATAAATAACTAAGTATAATTTTGGGAGCTGGCAACACTGATGAAAAGCACTTTTTTACCAATGACAACATAAAGAACATGTACAAAAAAAAAAACAAATGGCCACAATACAGTAATGAAGGAAAAAATATACAAAAAATATTCTTAATTTTTTTCAACAAATGTCTTCAACTCCACTTTTTTCAGTGAAATTTTTTAAAGTTAAACAATTAACACATTCAATTAGAAAGAGCAGCCACTTTACCAATTGAGATTTCTTTCATTCTTTTTTGCATTTAATTTTTGCTGAAGGCAGGCAGGCAGCTCACACTCTTTTTGCACAAAATTTTAAAGAATTTCTTTAAAATCATTTTCATTTCCGAAATTACGTATTATTATTTATATTTTATTTAATTAAAAGAATTAAAATTTTACTGAATTATTTTATTTTATACAAGTTTTCGTCGGAATACTAACGTTATTTATTTATTGCACACTTTTTTCACAGTCCGCAAACTCATCAATCTGATGACAGCACGAATTCTACTGAAATTTATTTATTTTCCTTTTCTTTTTTGCCTTCTCTTTTGCGCTCTGCCAGTGATGGCAAGTTTGACACGTTCGTACTTTTTTAATACATAAAAATTTGGCTCTGCTAATGGACGTATTCCAGACACACACTGGTTAATTTAAAACTTGTAGCACAATGATCTGTATATAATACAGTACATTTTTCGAATAACGTTACCTTAATGAATTTCAATTTTATTCACTACACCGGACAAATTCACCACACTTTGCCAAACTCACCACCCTGGAAGTTCATCACACTTCCCAAAAATTCACCACGTTAGAAACATTAAAAAAAATCATTTTAGGAGTGTGTTTGTTGTCAGTCCGTCCCAACCAGACCCAAACAACAAACACACACACATGCAACAACCAACCCGTTCTTACACCCGAGACACACCACAATTGTTAACAAGTAAAC
This sequence comes from Sarcophaga carnaria, assembly GCA_958299815.1. Classification (NCBI taxonomy): domain Eukaryota; kingdom Metazoa; phylum Arthropoda; class Insecta; order Diptera; family Sarcophagidae; genus Sarcophaga; species Sarcophaga carnaria. The sequence goes on along the minus strand of OY283149.1, from coordinate 67,142,572 downwards.
AACACAACTACAAACACATAATTAATATGTACGTACATCACACAGAGGCACACACGTACGTCGCATCAACATATCTTAAACGACATGTGCTAAATTTTCATTCAAACTCGGAAAAGAATGTGTGAAATAAATTTAACATTTTTTTAACGAATAAACGAATTTTTACAACCACCAGTGTTGGCCATGAAGGTACTAAATAGGTTACAGAACTACCACCACTGGCAACAGTGGGCCGTGTAATATGTTTTGTTAGTAGAAAATGAAAGAAAAACCTTTTAGCTGGCAAGTTCCCAAATGTTGGAAAGTTGGCCGTTGTTCGTGTTGGTCATTGTAACAACTTTTGTCAGTATTACAACCTGACTTCCGACAGCACTCAAGATAAGTGTGTGAATTTTACATACCACGGGCTCTCGTCTAATAAGTCAACACACTACCTACTAGATTACGGCGACTTTAACCAACAAAAAACATTTTACTATATACAAACACTTGAAAGTGGTTAAACAGACTCGGCTATCAATAAAAAATATCGGACTAATTTTGAGGTGACAATATTTGTTATAATTATACAATAGTGATTGCCAAATAAATTTAAAGCACTCAGAAACTTATACATCCTCTTAGTGATGAAGTTGCTAGGACAACTCAAGAAAAGTCTTGTCAACCTAAACTCTCTGTGGCCATTGAAAAGCAGGACAGACGCAGATGAAAAAACCACATCTCCACTATAACTGCTACAGAAGTGATTACGCGGAAGACTCATTTATTTCGCAAGAGTCAATCAACTGTTGCAGATTACGATATATCTTAACCGGTCATATCCGGTTATATATCAACCATTTTACAGCCTTACAGATAATAGCTACTTCAGTCGTCATGATAGTCGTCACGTCTATAAATCTATCCAAATAGTCATCCAGTTAGTCTCTGCTTCGGACCTGCATATACAAGATCAAAAGGGGAATCTTATAAAATTAATGGCTTGATTATAAATAGAAACTGGACTTCAGTTGCATTGCTACTTGACAAAAATATTATAAATGGGAACAGTTAAAAAATTCACTTGTAATATAATTTTTTCTTTTGCAATTACAAATGTCTAGTTACCATCTGACAGCGCAATTAATTATTAATAGCTGCAACTTATTAGCTGAATCTGAAATGTCTCATCATCACCCTACTTTGCAAAATCCCACTCTACTTCCATCAATTTGGTGGAACTTCAGCTTGTAGACCACTATCGCTAACAGTATTTGTTCTGCAATTACTGTCAAATTGTTTAGTTGACATTAGATAAAAAAAATTCTTTCGAATTAGGGCACTATGTCTATTCAGCTAAGTCTGAAGAAGTCTCCTGTGAACCCAGCACGATAGCTAAGGTACCATCAATGGCATACTTAATTTGAAATTCAAGATATTGAAAATGTTGCTATTATGTGCTAATGGGGGGGGCGTATGCTTCAGTTGTTTTGTATTTTTTTTGTTTGTTTTTGTTTTAATCTCATTTGAATATTATTGTAGTTTTTATTTTTAATAATTTCTTTTATTTTTTATTTTAAGTATTATTTTATTATTGTTATTTTTTATTCATTTATTTTTTTCTTTCAATATAAAGTTTTGAGGGCATTTCTTTTACACAATTTTTTTTTTCGAAAAAGAAATGTTATTGAACCTATGATTTAAGCCTGCTTTTGTGATTTTATTTATTTCGTCTTGTTTTTGTGTTGTGGTGTAAAAATATTAATTTTTTTGTTTTTGTTATTATACTCTGTTAAGAATTGTTCTTTATTTTAAATATTTTTTATTTTTCAGTTGGTTTATTTTAATTATTTTCTGATTGGTTGTAAAGTTCATTTTGTTTTGTTTTTCTCTCATTGTATATTGTATGTATTTTTTAATGTTTTAAATGATAGAGTTTTTAATAGTAATTGTATTTATGAATGTTTTAACAAAATGAAGATTTCTTACTAGATTTTAATAACTTAAAAAATGTAATTTTTATTAAATGATTTTTTGTCTCTATATTCTAAAACAGTTTCATTTTTTGTGTATTACAATGTTTAACTCTTTTTTTCAAAATAATGTTTAAGAGAATATCAGAGGATTTCGAGTATACGGAGAGGGGGGCGGGAGTGGATAAGAAAGTGAAGGGTGTGTTAAGATTGTAAGTGATATATTTTGGTTTTGTTTTAATTTTAGTGTGTAGTAATAAAGATGATTTTATTTTATTTTAAATTTTTTGTTTTGTTTCGTTTGATACTCATTAAAACTCTAAAACTTAAATAATTATATTTATATACGCTTAAGTAAATGTTTATTTCTTTTGTTTATTATTTATAATTATAATTTTGGGAAAGTTATTATATTATTATTAAATATTTTAAAATAAAAATACATAAAAAAAGTATTGTTAAAAAAATTAAAATGAGGGAATAAAATTAAATTAAAGAGTGGTTGTTGGTTGAATATTTTTATGTTTTTGATTCTTTAACGCTTCGAATGATTTGTGCTCTGCTAATAAAACAAAATACATTAACGTTTAAACGTTTAAAAGTTTTACTCTATATAAATTATTAAAGAGAATATAAGAATTAAATGATTTTTACTTTAGCTTCTGGAGGGGAGCTCTAGCGCATAATGTAAGTTTTTTTCTTCTTTTGTTTGCTTTTGCTTATTTTGTAACGATTTTCTTTAATGGAGTAGTAGTGGGTAGGATCATTTTTTATTCTTTAATTATTTAATTAAATATAAATTTGCCTTAAAAGTAAATGGATTTTTTCTTTTGAATGTTTTTTTCTTTTTCCTTTTTTTTTTTGTTTGTTTTCTTTATTAAATATTATTTTCATCAAAATAACTGATTATTAATGATGACCATTTTTTTGTCATTTACCTGTAGAAAACACGCTTTAATAATGTTGTTTAATAATATTTACTAAAAAAATTTTAATTGTTGTGGTTGGTTGGTTGTCTTTTTAATTTTCTAAGCGCCTTTTATCTTCTACACTTAATTTGTTCATCTTAATAACTGTATGGGTTATTGATGTTGTGTCCGTTTCTTAAGATGTTTTTAATTTAATCACTTCGTATTTTCTTCAATTCTGCCTGTGATTGTTCATCTAAAGAAGCTTCATCTGCACAATTTAGTGATCGTTTTTGTCCAACGATAGTGGCAGCAGCTATAGCAGCCCCACCTGCACTACTAAGGGTTGATGAGTCATTATCCGTAGTACTGTGATTAATTAAAGGCGTTTGTGCATCATCGTTTAATGCACGACTATTACTGCTCTCATCATCTTCATATTCTGATTCTCGCAAACAATTACTGTTACTATTTTCACCCTCTAGACAAGCTGTTGATGCTGCCAATATGGCACCATTGCCGTTTGCAGACGTTTTTGCTGTTGTGCCTGTGCCTGCTGCTACTGTTGGTACTGTGTTATTTGCCTCTTTGCGTGGGTTACTACTATTTATAGCCTTAACAGGTGCTTCAATGTTGCTCTCCGAATCTGAAGCTAAGGGTGTTGTACCACCGCCAACATCGCCATCACCATCATCAGTAGTTTCGGTAGCTGTTGTCTGTGTTGTATTTTCATCGATAATGGGTTCCTGTGATGTAGAATCGTTCGACACGAAATTTGAATCGCCATCCTGAGGTGTTGGGTTAGTGTTTTCATTTTCAGATTCAGTGGCAACATTATTAGCTTCAATGCGACCTGAAATTTATCAATTAATTTATATTAAAATATAAAATCAAAATAAAATATGAGTAATTTATATATGAGCATATGAATGAGGAAAATTAACCAAAAAATAATAATAATTGCTTATTATTGTTAGCAATTCCAAATTAAAAAAAAATCAAAATTAGTTTAATAACTGAATTACTTTCCTTTATAGGACACTGCAGTTTAACTCATAATACCAAAAAAAGGTTTAAAGTCAAATTAGAAAAAAATAAAATTTGAATGCAAACCCAAGTATTTATATTATAAATATGATGACAACTGAGACAACATTTAAGAAAATTATTTTCGTTTATAAAGTTTTTTAAATATGCTTATAATTCAATAAAAAAAATTAAATTCGTCCAATTATAAATAACACGAATTCTAGGAGGAAATTTTTTTAACCCATTCGCTGCCAAGGACGATTATACTCGTCTTTGACAGCGTATCCCGCACTACCAATACGAGTATACTCGTCCTACTTTAAATATAACATACAGGCTTTTGAATTAGCAGATTTTTTTTTGCCACAAACATAATATAAATATGTAAAAAACTTGAAAAATACTACAAATAATTTTTTTTTACAAAAATAATACTTTATTCTTCACGCAAAAATCAACTTCATCGTGTATTTATAACAAAATTTTATAGCAACTAGTCATTGGTTTTCTGCTCGTAAATGATTATGTTTGATAATATATGTGCTCTTACCAAGAAATAACAGGGTTTTTGTGAAACAATAACACTCAAAATATAAATGGCAATGGGAATGACTTCATATAATTTAGGCTTGGCAGCGAATGGGTTAAATACATGTTGTTTCTATTGTAAACAAATAAGTAAACACAGAACAATAGCATCGTCTGATGATTTTGACCTGTATGCAAAAACTGTGTTCCACGAGAGCACTACCAGACCACACAATTCGATAATGACTGACTTGAACTCCGAGATCTTGGTTTTGGGTTATCGTAGAAACGATTCATATCTAACCTTAATGAAATCATTCTAACTTTGGTAAAAACAGTTTCCAATTTAATAAAGAAAAAATAAAGGATTTCTATTTGCAACAATTGATATTGGAAAATATTTAAGATATTAAACACGTTAAAAAAAATTATTTGAAAAATTAAAAAAATACAGTCATGGTACGTAAAATACTAATTGCAAGAAAGCAAAACATTCTTTGTTTTATTTTAACTAATTCCCATTTTCTTTTATTATAATCTAGTTTCGGAGTAAAATTTTTAATATTTTCATATCTATTGTTGGTGTAATTTTTCAAATATGAAAACGCTTCTCTTAACTTCTCGGGACCAAAAGCATTTTCAACGTTAAACACGTTTTGTGATCAAATTTTCCGACATTACATCAAATATCGAATGTTGCTGCCAATAACGGAATTTTTTAAATAATCAGCGATTTACTTCAAGTCCATATTTTCATGACTACGCAAATCATATTTATAAATCAATTTGGGCGATAGAACTCAGCCAACAATTTATTTTTTGTTCAAAAGTACAAATTCCCGAAATACGTGAATGTGGGATCATACTCATAATTGCATATGCAAACTAAGACTCTTAATGAATGAGACCATTAAATAAACAGGTACTTTAGGCGACAGCATCCATCTTTAATACCTACAATGTTCTATGTAAACAAAAAATGTTTCATACACTCACCTGCACTCTCTTCATCACCATCGTTAGTATCTTCAGCGGCTGCATTCAGAACATTGTCATTAGTGACTGTGTTGGCGGTACCATTGGCTTTAGCGGTAGTACCAGCACCACCGCCGCCACCTTTACCGCTTGGCATTTGTTCCAATAGTTCAGGACTCAAATCGTTTGCCACATAGTGGGCCCACAAAGCCAATTCAACGCGATGTGGTGACCAGACGGGTGTATCACCCCCGACTTGTGAATTTAAACGCGTAACAGTTGCCTGAATATGTTGAACAAAATTGAGGTATTCTTTTGTGGTATAGTCGATTCCTTCAATTTCTGGAATGGCCATAAGACACTCATCTGCCATAAAGGGGGCTGAATCTGGAGAAGCAGCAGCCAGTAAAGCCGAAGCCATTGTAGTGCCCACGCCCTTTAAGTTTGACAGAGCCGTAATGGCCTGTTCCAAATTGGGCAGTTTACGAAAAGCTTTCTTTGTTTCGGTCATCACAGCACGGGGCGTATTGACTTTAACCAAATAGTTGAGTTGTGGATAGAACTTACCACGGGCCTGTTTCCATTTCATTGTCTGGACCAGTTCGTCATATACCAGATGGGCATCTTTCCCTCGGGCCTTTATAAGTTTCGGTAATTCATTCTGGTACCACTGGTCCAGGCGTATCAATTCTTGAGGTTTTTTATTACGTTTTTCGGCTTTTATTTTCAATACCTGGGGATATAATTTGTAGCAATAGTCGAATTGTTCCGAAGTTCCATTTTCAAAAAATGAAGCCGTATCTTTGCCGGTATTGGCCATGTTTTATGTCTGTTTTTAATGGTTTGTTTAAGATTTTTTTTAATGCAAAATGCAAAAAGTGGTGAAGTTCTCTTATTTCGTTCGCTTTTATTTTCTACTGGCTTAATATTTGATTTTTTACGTCTTCTCTGCTGCTACTACAAGACTATGATCGATTTGAAACACTCGGAAAGAAGGAATGAATTAAATAAAAAAAAGGTAGCACTTACACTGGCATACATGCACACGTACGAATGTATAAACGAAAACAGCACAAATAATTTTAAAGCAGTGGCAGCGTTAGCGGACGCTTCAGAAACCGAATGAACGAATCAACAGCAAAGAAGATGGTAACAAAGTATAAAATGTGGAATAAAAGAGAAATCCAAATTGAGAAATGACAGATGGTTATTGAAAAGGTTGTTGTTTTTTCAGTGTCAGTTCGTATCTTTCTCTTTTTCGTTCTTCTTATGATTATTTTATATTTCTTCTTTTAGTTCTTCTTGTATAGTTTAATGGCGGCACTCACGTACACACACGCACACGTGTATTCAATAGAGATAAAGAGCACATAAAATGTTAAGCTCTTTTTTTCAATATTTTTTATTTTTGTACATACGTACGTACTTATATTTGCTCTTAATGACGACGATGATAAATGCGACGATTGTTATTTAGTATTTTATGCTGTCGTTGCTTTTTCTTTTCTATTTTGCAGATAATGTTGCTATATCCAAAAGATAATGGCGATGATGATATTGTTGATGATGATGGTGGTGTTATTTACTAGCAGCCCAGCAGCAAGCGTAGCAGTTGTAGTAGTAGCGGTGGTGGTGGTGGTTGTTATTGTTGCTGCTGTTGAATAAATCGTGTTTTTTAATGGCAGCTGTGTATACTCTTAGTGGTGAATTTTGCTTCTTTTTTTTTCTTTATCGAGTTGTGTACGAGTGAATGTGTGGTGAAAGTGTATACACTATTATCGGTTTAATTGTTGTTGTTGTCGTTGTTTGCTAATGACAACCTGGAGCGAGTATTCAAACGATGAAAATCCTGTCCAGCATTTAGCTTAATGCGACCGTAACCTCTATTGGGCCGCTTTGTTTCTTGTTCTACAATATTGATTCTTTGCAATTCGTTTAAACGCGTACCGCACACACAAGCACTTGCAGCACTTTGGAAACTTAAAAAAACCTTCGTTTTTCCATTTCACACAATAACAACGCACACACATAGAATTAAATGCAAATAAAAAAATAGTTATCAATTTAGCTTTATTTAATTCGTTTTTCTACTTTCTTTAACATTCTTATTAAAGAACGGATTCATCAAACTCACCTTTTATATTTTTAGAAAAATTTTCTCACAATTTTAATACTTTTTTTTCTTTATTTTTCAACAATATTTTTCTTAACAAATATCAATTGCAATATTTTCACCGTAATTCCTTTGCCAGTCAATAATATGAAATGAATTTTTATTTCTTCTTTGCCTCTTTATTTTTTCGAATTCAGCGCACATAGACACCACACTACACTATACAACCAACCAGCTTTTTTACTTTATTTTTTTTTTTTCATTTACAGTGTGTTCTCTCTCTTGTATTTTGCGTTTCTCATCGTGTCCCGCAGCCAACAATCGTCGTTGTTGTTCGAACGATTTTGCTGCCTGGTGTATTTGAGTGAGTGTTTGTGTCACTGTGCTTCAGTGTATCGCTTATTGCTTTATTTTCATATTCCTCTTTGTTATATACTTTTTCGGGTTTTCGTTCAACCTCTCCCTCTCTCCAATACTATTGTTTGCCCCTTTCTTTTCTAAATACTCCGAAATTGTTGAATTTCCTTTTGAGTCTTACATTTTTGTTTGTGTACTTTTTGTTTTATTATAGATTTTCGTAAATTTGCCAAATATTTATTGTTCTTCTTCTGTTTCTTCTTTAGGTATTGTTGTTTATCTTAATATTCTTGAGACAATCGAATGCATATGTTTATTACAGGCCACAAGTATACGTCTGTTGATGTGTGTGTGTGTGCGTTATGTATATTTATGTTTTATTTTCATTTAATATTTCTATTTTATTTTTGTTATTATGTTTCGGTTTTTATTTTCTATGTACATATGTTGGTTTTTTCATCATTTTTCAATGGAAATGCATCTGACAGGGTTGCAATAAAATATTGTTGTACTCTTGTTTTCACTATTTTACTCAATAAACATGGAAAAATGTAGAAATTTATATATCGGTTATATGCAAAGTATCATGTAGAAAATACAGTGGGCCTGACAATATGCATATGCATGTACAAATGACCATGTGTTTCAATGCTTTATATTCAAATGCTTACTACAACAAAACCACTTATACGATATTGCTTGTAGAGCACTTGTTTTAGTCGTTATATTGTTTTTTTCAGGTGAGTGCATTGGGGGAGCAATCTATGAAACCGTTATCGTTTTATATTCAAATAAACTCAAAAAGTGCATGTGCTCAGTTTTTTTTTCGGTTTTAACTAATCTTTTCATCGGCTTATATCGTGCCGGTAATTTTCCGCCTTGTTGGAAGACTAGTGTAACGCTAATCCTTAAAAAAGTGAGGCTAATATGATTAATCATAATCTGGAATATATCGAGGGCCTAACGACATCTCCGCCAGTGAAGCACGGTATCGTGAAAATAGAAGAATTAACTTGGTTTATATGTAATTTCAACAACACATAAACCAATTTAATTTGCATATACCCTTTTTATCCACATAGGTGTGTACCTATATGAAGTTGTCCATTGCGTCTATATTTTGTGTAACAAATTAAATATTCCAATTTTAAAATAATGTATTTTAAATTATTTTAATTGAGCTTATACTTTTTACTTATTTTAATAATAGTTTGAAAGATTTGATGTTATCAATTTCGAATATCGGTACCTACTAGCTTAACGATTAATTACTCCACTGTTACAGTGTAAAAATTTTAAATTTGGCTATTAACGGTCACAACCTTATCATTGAAACATATTGATTGGACAGTTTTTTACCTTTTTTTTATAAAATAGAAAATAAATAAATAAATTGTAAAAAATTCATATAATTAAAAATATAATTAGCAATATTTAAAATTAAAATTTATATTCAAATGTTTTATAATAAAACAATATGCAAAATATAAAACTTCTTATATTTTACGATTTTTATTTTAATTCCGTATTTCCATCATAATCATCGTTATTATCGACTAAAGGCAATAAACGAACGAAAAAAATGTGGGAAAAACAACAACGAACAAATAAAACGAATAAGACAGAAAGAGAGAGAGAAAAAGAGAGAAGCAAACAGCAGAAAATGGAACGTAAAAAGATAACGACCCTAATGGAAAAGAATTCAAACTTATGTATACACAGCGAATGGGATTGGGATTGTTTTTTTTCTTTCGATTCAATACAGTGGACGAAATAAACAGATGGATGGATGGTTGGTTGGTTATACTGTCGGCTGGACGGACAAATTAAAATAATTGCTATTGGCAGCTATACCAGCTTGGATAGTTTGCTTGCTTGTTGGCTGGTTGACTGGCTTTGGATAATGGAAGAATACTTTTTGTGCACACACATTTTTACGTGTTACAGCAACCAAACAAGTACACACAGCGAGTCACATAGCGTAGTAAGCGAACCTAAAAAGCAACTTTGTGCTGTGGTTCATGTATAAAATAATGAAATTCAATGCGCACACACACACACACAAACGTTTGTATTAATCTCAATAAAATTTTACTATACCACTGTATGGCAGTGGTGTTGTTGCCTTTTGGCTTCTCTTGCTTTTTTCCGTTGTGTTATTTATTGGTTTGCTTCATATTGTTGGTGGTGGGCCAATCGGTAATACTGTATTTTGCTTTTGTCGACTGCTCACTAAAATCGTTCGTACACTTTTCGTTTATATCTCTGCCATGTACAATACATTCACTGTTTTCTACATAGGTACATTCGCCTTGTGTATATTTTTATTTGTTGCTTTACACTTTTACGTCTCATTTTTATTTTCATTGTTCGACTACTTTCGCAATTCTACTCTGTATTCGTTATTCGTCACAATAAATACCCTAAAAATGTTCAGTTTTTTTTTGACGATTTGGTTACACTGTGTGTATAATTCTTTTCGTTTTTTTTTTGTTCTTTTCTCTTTTGTTAGATTCAATGTTTTCATTCGACTCCGAATGTACGTGTTGTCGTTGGGAAATGAACGATAATAAATACAAAGAAAACAAAGAGAAAAATATGTAAATAAGACTGGAAAAAATTTAGCTGTCAAGCTCTGTGTGACACACTTAATGAAATATGTTCTGCATACAGAGTGTAGAGTACATGTACGGTATATTCAAGATAATACTTGTATTGTATGACATTGTACAAAAGAGAGACTTTTTGATTTAGTTTTTGTTTTTGCAGAAAGAGGGGTTTGATATTTTTTAGTATTTATTTTATATTATAAAAATCATGTGGATAAAGTTTACTTTGGATTGGTTCTGCTCAATCTTTACCACAGTGCCGAAGGATCTTTTGATCTTTATATTAAACAGGGAAATTGAAATTGATAGAAGCGTCTTAATTTTTAAAATTCGAGACCTATGATCCGGCTTCATTTGGACTCGAATATATATTGCAGGTTTGTAATTAAACACTTTAAGCATAACACCTCATTACGTCTAATCTAATGTACTGAAATGTTTACGGATATTCAAATATATTAACTACAAGTTGTTTATTCTCTACGCTACTTGGCCATGTCTTCCAGATGGAAGAGGATGTTCCGGGGAGATGGGTATTTGATGCGGGGATTGGCGGAAGTCGGCGACCTTGTCTGCTTTGGAAAGGTAAAATAAAGGAAGCCCTATTATCGATTGTTGTTACCAAATAGCAAAGGTGCGAAAGAAGTAGAGGAACATTAAACATACAACTACAGGTTACTAACTACACGGTTACCAATGTGGCTAATAGCATCATCGAGTACAACAACTGCTGTTCGAAGTGTTATTACCACCTTGATTCACGTCAGCTGTTTTGTGCAATGTTCTATTTAAAACAGCTAATTTTCTGAGGCTCCGGGCACTTAGAAAAGTTGTGTTTAAAACTGGAAATTTTATCTAATGATGGATTCAGTTTTCGGGACCTCTTTAATATTTTTTCTCATTTTATTGTTATCTACAATTTGCGTTTTGACCTCGTATCCGTTGGAAATTTTCGTTAATTACATTTACAAAAGGACGGGTAATAGCAGCCTGATTTTTCCCAATACAAAGTACTCCTGTTAAGTCTTGTTAAAACGACAGAACATTTGTAACATCCTGATGCGCATGTCGGCAACATGCTAGAAAATGATTATAAATTTCGGTCACGAAAGACATTCTTCCTGCATCAAATCGATCTTTGCTTATCACATCGTTTGCTTATATTTTGCTGCACACCAAAAATTATGGACCTCCACACATTTCACAAATTGCAAGGAGTACCTATAGCGATTCGATGGAATGATGGACTGAAATCAGGCAACATTTTTATTATTCTTTTTATATTTGTGCAATTATAGCCGATGTTGTAAAAGTTCTGAGGGCAAGGATGCACTTGAGTATAAGGATGCGTTGAATTGTATTGATGTAGTATAACGTTGGTGTAACTATTCGGGGATTGCTGAAAGAAGGGTGCTGTTAGCGTTTGTTTCTCGCGTATGTTCGGTGACATCTGTTGACTGAGTATTCTGGGAAACATATTTGAAAACGTATTTACTAGCGAGAACATGTTGTAAAGTTATCATCGTCGTTGTGATGGAACTCGGAGCGCTAATCTCATTCAGATTTTCAACGTGGCTGGCGTTACGTTCAAAAAATACGGGTTGTGATGACCCAAATGTAACATGCAACGGATTCATTTGCATGAAAGCCTCCCCCCTTTATTTGGTTAATATGGAAAAATTAACCCAGATCCGATAAGCTTGATGATTCAGGAAATTCGACAGGCACATATCCCTGAGTTCTGAATCGAAGAAATGATAACATTATTAAACACGCTATCGATATCCCAGAAATCTGACAAAGTTGTACCCACCTCTAGCCAAATTGGCCTCAACTCAGCCACATCACAAAGATGAGTGATTCAGAAATCATATGGAATCAAACCATATTCAATGTCAGAAAGATGTGGTGATGTAAGTAAAAATAATTGATATGGTATTAATTGATGCTAAACTATCTTAAAATATTCTCGCTATGATCAGCTCAATTCGCTACACTCCTAGTAATTACACTAATTGCTTATTTTATAATTACGATCCGATTTTTAATTACGGTGAATTCATTGTAGACTACACTGGTTGCCTGGTCCATAAATAAAGTGAGAGACATACTCTTCTGATGCAAAAGATGATTGGTATCTTCATTTGTCTGGCGTAGTTGAAAGTAAAGAATTTCGCCATCTTATTTTGAGACGTAAGTGAAGGTGAAGTTGCCTTGACAAATATGAGGTGAAGGCTCCACAGTCATTCTTTTTGCACATGCCAGGCTTTGACACTATAGCATAGTTGTTTTAAGGACATTTTATTTGCAGTTGTAGTTAGTCAATGTCAATTTCTGAAATCAAGTGTGATGATTAAAACATAGTCTTCGTTTAATTCTAATATTTATTTTTTTAAATTTCTACAACTATTTCATATGAAACACTATCCTAGTATTTGATATAATTCCTTCGAATATCTTCAGCTTAAGTAGATTATTTAGTAATAACCGTTTTCCAAGCGATGGCGTAAATCCGATTTAGAAAACTGTAAAAGAAATGTCAGTATAAATGTAAATGTTATCCGTAATACTTAGATTATAAATATATTGTTTGAATAATTAGGAAAACTATAATAACAAATGGAATATTTAAAAAGTTATTAATTTTAAAGATAATTTTAATATTATTTACCTTCAGAAAAACATTCTTTGGATAGCAATTCAACACATACACACAAAGACATTATTTACTAGGATAGTGCAAAAATTACAACAAATGTTCAAGTTAAACAAAAGAGAAGAAAATAGACATACAGAAGAAGAGATAATTTGAAATTTAAAGTAGAAAATATTGAAAAATTTGAAAGAATTTAATATTAAATTCTCAAGAGTAAAAAAGGAAGAGAACTAAAAGACAAGTTTTTAGAATGAAAGTCTGAAAATAGTTTAAAATCAAATGTTAGTTACAATTTATTAGATTGTTTAAACGTTTGATATTAAAATGTGTGATTTTGTTTATTTATTAAAGAATTTTGGTTTTGGTTGTTTGCTTGGTTGGAGCAGGCAATAGCATTGTAAGAGATATATTTGTATTGCTTGCAAAACGGGATAAACTCAATTCAATTAAATGAAATATAGTGTACGATATACATATATACTATATATGTATATATATAGAGAAAGAGAAAAAAAAAACAAAAGGCATTCAATATCAATGCATATCTAATTCTTCCGGTCGTACTGGCTGTGTATATGGTATTATTGATTTCTTTTCCACATCTCTAGATAAGGCTTTACGCATATCTACAAAAACAAATTAGAAATAATAACTCATTAAATTATACAAAATATTTTTGTTTTAAAAATTTTCGAATATTAATAATTACCATAGGCATCCTCGTCTTGCTCTCCCGAGTAGTAGTCCAATATTGTGCGATATATTATGTACCCTAGATTTTTATACATATTGATTGCTATTTGATTACTTTTACGCACAAATAAGTCCACAAAGTAAGAACGTTTTCTGTAAGTAGTAAGAATTTTAATATACAATAGAACATTATTTTAAAGGTGAAACTTGGGCTAATTACAAATCGATAAGAAATTTGTACAAATTTAAGACTGAAAATGAAAAATGTAAATATGTATGTATATTGACAATCAAATAAATAATGCAAAGAACCAGAAACAAATGTGGAGAGAGATAAAGCATCAACAACACATATTCAACAAAGTTGAATTAAAATAAAATATATGGAAATGGCTCATAATTTCAACGAATATTTTGTAGATCGCATTAAAATAATAGCTGAATCAATTGAAGATGTGAAATATTCTAGTCAAATGTTTACGGTTAACCAAAGATTCAAATGTACAAAAATTACAGAATAAGGGAATGCGGACTAGATACAATTGATATACATCAATACGGGTTATGCTCGATACACTCTAGAGTTTTATACATAAAATCAAATATGTTAATGCTCCTGAGAAATACAGAAAACTTTAGGCTAAAGTATTCAACAGTCTTACGGATGATATTAAAAAGGAGAAAAATTATAATGTATTTCGGAAATTTTGTAAATTATATAAATGTAAATAAGAAGTCGCCGTAGTCTAATAGGTAGTGTGTTGGCTTAGACATCAAAACGAAATATGAAAAATTTCTTCAGCAGATTTTTGGCAAAAACTCTGAGAGTAAATAAAATTGCAATGAAAAGTTTCTCAAAAATTTGTCGTTCGGAGTCGACTTTAAACTGTAGGTCCCGACACATAAAACATAAGTGGTTGAGAAGCTCGGTCGTAATCCTGACTGAAGGGTTGTAATGACCAATTATGTACGTATGTATGTAAATAGGAAGTTTAAAGTATTATAAATACTAATAATGAATAACTTAAATTAGATTTAAAACTATGGCGATATTTTTTAATAAAAAAGAATAAAAGATAGGAAAAAAAACTTTTTAAAAATTCTTTCTTTATAATGGTATATATATGACCTATGTACTAGAATAAATGCTTTCACATTAGCAATCAGCTAGTCATTTATTAAATCATATAAACTGAATTATTTTTTGCACGATGAACCCACAATTAGTTCTTAATGTTCCGAGTCTATATTATCCATAGGCTCAGAGAAATCATCATTACTGTCGAGTTTATAAGAAAAACAAAAACAACTTTGAGTATCAAATACAAAAGTACAAATTTACCCTTTTGCTTGAGTCATGTTGGTTTAATTAGCGCTCAAAACAACCCAAGTGTTTTATGAAAATGTAAATTTTATTCAAATCGTCTTTGGCTGGACATGTCCTGTTAATAAATTCAGTCCTTAATTCTTCATAAAATCTGTGGGACTGGATAGAAGAATAAAATATGATCAGGTATCGGATTAACGAAATTTATTTCTCCAAACGAAAAAAGCATGGGAAACCTTTATAGATATAGAAAGCGAAATTGATAAATTACTAGTTCCAGTGCATTCCAAATGAGCTGCTGTTTCACAAAATATGGGATATTTCATTAATTGCTAAGATATGTAAGAAAATAAAAAAATCTTCAACTAGTTGCTTGAGCTTTTGCCGCGTATATTTGAAACATTTTTATCTATCTTTTAGTTTTTTCCGACATTTTTTTCCGAAAAATGGGACATGCATTACAAAAATTTTACAAAAAATCGTTTGAATAATAATATATAAAATCTGATACACCGAGGTGCTATTTCTTAAATGCTACTAAATCGGAAATCAAAGATTGACTCAATTCCAGAGTAGACTAAATCTGGTGATGAAAGAGTCTTGACCGAAATGCGATAAATATTGGCCAAGCAAAGACAGACAGATTTTGTTTGTTTGGTGAGATTGGCTGGGAAAATTCTAAATCTAATAAGAGCCTCTGTTTTACAACCAAATTGTCTCTAACTGGCAGATCTATTACTAACTGGCAGATCTGGTCAATAGGTGGAAAATTGTGCTCCATTAATAAAACCTCACACTACACACACCGATGTTAATTCGTCTCAAACTATGAAAACTTAGTTACAATCATTTTTTAGGGAATAGAACCAATTTTCTACATGAACAATATGGGCACAAGGTGCATATTTAACTTCATCTAGCTGTACTAGATAAACTCTCAGGAAATAACGAATTCTTTTTATAGCATTTTATACTATTACAAAAATAGGGTTTCGAGATGAAGATTGCAAGCTTATAAATCGTAAGTAATAGTAAGAATGAAGCTGCTTTGATGAAGTTTTGTAAGAACAGTTTGCCAGAGAACACAGTTTATAGGTTCTGTGGGGATGCAAACTTGAATATTTAGGGAAATGTTTATTTCAAAAGTATTTCAGATGGAGTGGTATTTGAAAAATATTACTGAACCTTTCCAGAATGTAATTTCATTCTATGATAAAATTGGGACGAAATCGACGAATACAATGATCTATTGATTCAGTTGGACAGGTAAAATAAGCTTTGGTCGCGAATTAGGCCCTTTATTGGCGACTATCTATATAACATAATTGGAAAAAATAAAACGTATTTAATCAAAAATTACTTACTTTTCTGATATGTCTTCCAAAAACTGCATTAGCAAGGCCGCCAAACCTAAACGTCTGTAATCGGGAGAAACAGTTAAAGCCGTTACATGGCCATGCCAATTTTCCATATGTCCCTCTACTTTGCCCATGACTGTATGAAAATAAAATTTAATTAATAATTGTTTTAATGCCTTAAATAATACAGAACTTACTGTAGCCCATTATTTGCCCGCTGGGCGATTCGGCCAATTGGAAAAACTCTGGCCACCTCGCCAAGTACTGTGTGTAAAATGACAGACCATATGTTTCTGTTAGCGGATCAAAGTTACTGTTAATTTAACAGAGCAAACAGAAAAAATATATTTTTAGTAAATTGACCAAAATTTCTTCCAATTTCTATCGAAATTATGACGCTTACTTACACGTTATTAAATTTAAATAAATCATCGCATGTAAACGGTCTTAAGGTGGTCATTTTCAATTATTTTATAGAATTCAGAAACGTTTCTTTAAAAAAATTAATTATAACCCAGCAGGGACAAAAAGCACAACCACACACCAGATGTAAAAACAGATACTACTCTTTCTGTGCAAAAAACAGCACCGTTTTATTAACAGGGCAGTGTTGCCGTGTTCGGTTATTTCTCACTAAAATCGGGGTTAGTTTTTTGTTTAATGTTTATTGGGTGTACTTTCTGGCTTTGGTTACTTTTTTTGTTGTAAAAAATTTAATTGTATTTATTGTAAGCTAAAATATAAATAAACATAATTAAATTCGAAAAACTACAAAGAGAACTATTTTATTGATTTTTTAGAAGTGGCACTTTAGCACTAGCTAGTAGTGCTAGTTGCAAAAATTCGTTCGTCCGTTTAAAAAACAAACGTTTGTAATTCGCACATTCTTTTTTTTTAAATGAAAATTAAGCCCAGAGTGGTTTGTAGCGTGCTTGTTTTATGTACATATGATGCTAATGATGACTGGTGAGGTTTCTTACTGATTGATTAATTTGTGTGCGTCGAATGGTTTGTTTGTGTTATTGTTGGAAATTGGTCTGATTCGTGTGGTGGGTGATAAAGTGGTGAATTTTAAAGAAGTGTTGTCAATTTATTTATTCGATGTGGTGATTTTCTACGGTGGTGGGTTTTTGCAAAATGTGGAGAATTTGTCCGGTGTGGTGAGTTTACAGAAAAATGAGTTTTGCAAAGTGTGGTGAATTTGTCCAGTGTGGTGAATACATTTTAAATTCACCGAAATGTAAATATTCGAAATATGTACTTTATTGCCATAGATAACTGTAATCTCAGTGGTGAATTCACTGGGGTGTCTAGAATAAGTAATTCTCATTTCCAGTAGAAGAGCCACTGTGGTTTGTGTCTGGATTAAAAATAATTAATCTCGATTAGAGGAGCCATTGTTGCCATTGTGTCAGTAAATTCTATTTATTAGGCATCTAAAAAAATTTAAATTAAAAAATATCGTGCAATATAATATTATAATATTATATATAATATAATATTTGTAGATAAATTTGTAAATAATTTTTCTTACTCTTAAACTTATTCGAAGTGAGGAAACAAAAATTTTTGTTTTCGACTAAGGATAAGGACCATAAATTAAACTTGAAAAGATTTGCTGTAAAATGATTATAAAAGAAAATAATATAAAAGCAAGCAAATATAATAATTACTGTCCTACACCTACAAATTGAAGAAAAAAAGCAATTTTAGAAATAACCAAAATCGGCACCACTGGAAAAGTCTAAATTATATATAAAAGCTAATTATTTTGAAAACATTTACTAAGTATCGTTATTGTGAATTGTTTAAATTTGTTTAGATCAGTGGTTGCCAGTGTTGCAAAACTAAAATTTGAAACTTTTATAAAATTTTTTAACTATACTTTTATAAAAGATACGTCAGGATTACGACATAACTTCTCACACCATTATTTTGTGAGTGTTAATTTTATACATGAGTGGCGTGACCTACTTACTTACTGTATAAAGTCAATCCGAACGACAGATTTTTGAGAAATTTTATTCTTGGGAATTTTATTTCCTCTCAGAGTTTTTGCCAGAAGGAAGTCGCCGGAGAAATACTTTTCATATTTCGAATATTAGGATCGAATATTATTAGGATAGTTCTACGTTTGACTCTGTGTTATACACGGACTCTCAAATTTATTGATGACACGCGTTTACGACTATGGGGAGAAGTCTCAAGCTTTAGAGAACTCAGAGTTATGATGAAAAGTCTGCTTTCGCATCCGACGACGAATACACTAAATTGCTCTCTAGATCTTTAGGTGGTTGTTTTTTAAGGTATGGAATTGGCAGACGACAAGCATCGGCAAGATGTATGCATCCAGACCAGATCTTATATTATGATTAAATAAATTTTAATTACATAACAGTTTACAACTCGCGTAAGAACGTCATCCATTAACGTATCCAGTCCAGACGGCAAAGTAAATTGTGGGATATTAACACAACAGTTGAAAACTAGCTTGTTCCTTGCACTACTTGATTACTGAAGTCCTATTCAAACTGAAATAATGGCTATAAAGACTACTATTGTGTAAAATCGATGTCAGATATCGATATCTAGTAGAGGTATTTATTAACAAATAAAGCGACCATTATGTAGGTCCCTATAGTGCTCAAGCGCCACTTGTAGATGGAGGACACGAGTTAACTACAAAGTTTGCACCAGAGTACATCTTATAATCTTAAACCAGTTATGGTGCGTCTTTGGCCCCTGGTGCAAAATTTGTAATGAACGAAGGCAAGGGACAAGAATTTATTGGCAGAACTGTCTAACCTAAGATGATTGCAATGAAATCCAAAGTTCATTAGCACTACATTCCACTGAATTTTCTGCAATTAATGGTACCAAGATTTCTGCCGTCCGGAATTATGCAATTGCCTTTAAATTATTACATGATTTGCTAAATTTTATTATGACTTCAGGTTTGTGTAGTATTAACAGTCCATTTTTAGCTTTTAGTGTATTACCTCCTTTCTAATAAACTTTTGCCCTAAATATTTTTCGACCAGTTTTTCCTTCCCATTTTTTTAAATTGTAAATTTACATCTGGACAAAATGAAAATCAAAATAGCGTATACTTACATACATAATTGGTCATTACAACCCTTCAGTCAGGATTACGACCTAGTTTCTCACACCACTCAAGTTGTGTGTGTTAATTTTATACATGAGTGGTGGGACCTACAGTTGAAAGTCGACTCCGAACGACTGAATTTTGAGAAACTTTTCATGGCAATTTTATTTACTCAGAGTTTTTGCCAGAAATCTGCTGAGAGAAAGTCGCCGAAGAAATACTTTTTGTATTTTGTTTTGATTTCAGGCCTGGGGCTCGAACCCTGGCTTTACGTCTAATATGCCAACACTACTTACTAGACTACGGCGACTTCCAGGATAGGATTTCAATCTGATTTGACAACCTTATGATATTTTTGGACTCATTTACTTGTGCAAAATTACTTCTATTTACAAATAATACACGATAATATTAAAATATTAAAATTATTCAAATCGTTTGAATCACTTTAACAAAATTCAAATCATTCAAACGGTGCAGTTAATAATGTGATTGCCGCCAGTCATCTATTAACTTAATCCATACGTTAATATAACTTAAACAAGCGCAATTCATTTTATTAAGATTTGTTATACCGTTATTATGCCTTTTTATTGTTACTACATACTAAAAAAATAATTATTATTTAAATTGTCTACACTATATTAATTGAGTTTCACATGAGGCAAGGTTCCTCTTTTTACTGTTTACAATTAACAGCACTTCATTTATCAGATTTTTCTATCCACTGTATTCGTTTCTTACATATGGCAATACTATAATATTATTGTCACCTTTCTGTTCATGTCACTGGTGCTTTTTTATTCGTGTGGAAGAAAAAAACGCGTCGTGTTGCACTAAATTGTAATCTTTTTAAACTAAATGAAATAGTGTTAAAACTTATTAAATATAAGTAAAATGTTGAAAAATCTATGATTTATATAATAAAATATCAATGTCTATAGAAAGTATAAAGGAAAACGTTTTAATATTGGATACAAATTAAATTTAAGAATTGCAATGAAAGTGGGACAAACAACTACACACAATGTAGTCGATGTTAAAAAATGAAGGAAAACGAAAACATGAAATAAAATAGAAAAAGAGCAAAGGAAGGAAAGAGAAAAAAGTCGTAAATTCTGTGGAATGAGAAACGTGTGTGTAAGCGTTCAGTAAAATATTAGTTGTGTGTTTATAAAACTTTAATAAACAAAATCGATTAAAAGGTTTTTAATATAAAAATAAAAGAAAAAATTGAACAATATTTATATGAAACATTTGGCAATTTAAAACAAAACTTTTAATTCCTTCCCCTCTCATTATTTAGCCGCGTTTGCTTGTTTGTGAGCTCTCGTCGTATTTCTTTTTATTATAACATACGGCCTCGTAGTGTTTCGTCGTCATCTTCAACTCAACATCGTCTTTTTCATATATTTTCTACCTTTAAAATGTTTTATTCAATGCATTAAAGTGTATATTTTTTCATTATATTTTTAAACAATTCTCTTTAAAACAAAAAATCAATGTCTAAAAAATTTTGTAAACAATAATCTATAAAACAATTGTGTGTGAATTCATAAAACATATTTAAAAGGAGAAAATTGTGCTATAATGATGGCTGATATCTTTTCTTTTTTGCTGCTCTAGTGGTGAGTACATATAATTATTGTTGTTTTTGTGTGTTTGAATTGTTGTTATTTAATACAAATACAAACAAACCGCGCATTTCTCCGCCTTTTACTTAAATATCAGCATTGCCAGGTTTACTTTTTTTTTTAATAAAGAACGTACATATTGTACAAAATGTCAGGAGATACCATATTATTAAGGGTTTCAGTAATTATTAATAACAAATAAAAATTAGTAAACAATTATTGTTTACAAATCACCTTACCTTAAAAATAATAATTCTAACATTATGTTTTCTTCTTCACAGAAAAATTAAATTACCTTTTTTATTTAGTATTTTAACTATGGAACAGTTTTCTATTTGATATGTTATTTAAAAAAACGTGTTTTAAATGATGTCCAATAAATGGACGAATTTATAAAGTTAATTGGAGGATAGGATGAAGAGATAAATAAAGCGGAAGAGTTTCTACGTTGGTGGTCTTATAATTAGCACACCCATCCACTAAAAAGTTTGTGTTAATATCTTATTCATAAAAGCGTTATTTTTTTGTTCTAAACTATTTAAAATATCTTACTGGCTGTTATTAACAAAATCTAGAATATTTATTATAATTAACAATAATTATTAAAATTACCTTGCTATCTTCAACAAATTAAAATTTATTTGATTATTATTTTCTCGGCTCATCTCTCTTCCACTAAAATACAAAGGAATAAGCTAAAATCGCTCAGATAAAACGTTTTTAGGAGTGGTGAAGTTAGAATTAACCGATTTGATACTAATTAAAAAACAATAAGTGCCGTCTACCGTAGCAACATTTAAATACAGGATATTCTTTAAAGACAATTAAGGAAAGAGAAATTGTATAATGCAACGGTCAGCGTCGAAGTCGCCGTAGTCTAGTAGGTGGTGTTGGCTTATTAGACGCAAAAGCCTGGGTTCGAGCCCCAGGCCAGGCATCAAAGACAAAATACAAAAAGTATTTTTTCGGCGACTTCCTCTCAGTAGATTTCCGGCAAAAACTCTGAGAGTAAATAAAAATTGCCATGAAAAGTTTCTCAATAAATAAAAAACTGTCGTTCGGAGTCGACTTTAAACTGTAGGTCCCACTCCTCATGTATAAAATTAACACATACAACATAAGTGGTGTGAGAAACTAGGACGTTGTACAATGGGTCAATTCGACCTCCGAGTACTGTACTTGTCTTAATTGACAAGTACACGTCCTCTAACCTAACCTAACCTAGTAGCCAACTCACTCTTGTGCATGTTGTAATGCAATCATTACTGCTATCTGATATCGGTAGACTCACAATCATAGGATTTAAATATGGGTTTTTGCATTTGAAACGTAATTTTAAGCCTTAGTTTAAATGTTGGATCAAAAGAAAAGTACTAGTTTTGCATTACATTTTTGAGCCCTTATTTAGTATAGTTAGTAGGATCTCATTCGCAATCACATATACACCGTTTTATTGTAATTATTTTTTAATTTAATTTGATTCACCCCGATTTATCAACGACCGTTTTTAGTTAATATCGTCAGATGTTTTTGTATACGACCTCACTCGAAGGATTCTAAAGTTTTTTTCGTAACGTTTAACTGTTAACCAATGTACAGTGTTTACGAGGGGGTTCTATTTATGTTTCAGGAATAGCGAATAACAATTTTTAAATGAAAATAGATTTATTATTATTCAAAATATTCCCCTTGATGATCAACACAATATTGGGTTCGTTCAAACTAACTCTTAATCATTTTCTTACAACGATCGACGCGAACCTTTTTTTGAGAGATTGATAAATAATGGGAGAACCCGTCGTAGTCTAGTAAGTAGTGTGTTGGCTTATTAGACGTAATGCCACGGTTCAAACCCCAGGTCAGACATCAAAATGAAAATATGAAAAAAAAAATTTTAAGCGAAATCTGCTGAAATTTCTGTCAATAACTCTGAGAGTAATTAAAATTACCATGAAATGTTTCTCAAAAATCTATCATTCGGAGTCGAGTTTAGACTGTAGGTCTCGCCACTCATGTATAAAATTAACACACACAATATAAGTGGTGTGAGAAACTAGGTCGTAATCCTGACAGAAGGGTTGTAGTGACCAATTATGTTTGTATGTATGTATGATAAATAATGGGGTATGCGAAGAGAACAATTTGGTTTTTTGAAGCAAAATTGTATGTATTGAAGTAGAAGTAATGTACAAAATGCCTCTTTCTCACAATATGTATGTCACATGGCGATCTTGTTCACGCATTCATTGATGATTTGTGGCACAATATCCGATTTTTGCCAACCTTCACGGAATTTGTCGTCATTATACCAGCGATGTACTGCGGTTTTTGATGGTGCTTTGTCGTCATACAAAGAACTGAGGACAGATAAAAGTAATGATTTTCTCTTTTTTAGACTTACTTGCAAAATTGGTGGGTACCTTGTTAGTCTAGTGGGTAGTGTGCTAGACTTTTGGGGTCAAGGTTGTAAGTTCGATTCCCATCATAGACTCTGGTCTGTTACACTACACCGATCATAAGATCGAAATTATTTAGCTCGTACATACTTAAATATAATTTTTAATTATAATGTGGTTAATAAGTAAAATAAATACTTAGAATAGATACTTAGTTGCTCTATACAATCCCTTAGTCAGGATTAGCAACTCGCTTTGCACACAATTCACGTTGTGAGTGTTTATTTTACAGTTTAACGTCAATTCCAAATACGGGTTTGCGGAACTTTTCATGGCAGTTTTATTAACATTCAGGGTTTTCGACCGAGGACTTCTAAGAGGAAGTCGGTGAAAGAAATATTTTTCCATATTTCTTTTTGTTCGAGACATCTAAACCGGGTGTTGAACCATGGGCTCTCAGCTCTTAAAATTTTATTGAACTACACGCTAGCAAACACAATTCCGTGCTTTAGTTTTGTCCGATATTGATGCTGTTAATCGAACAAAGTAACATTTTCATGTATGTAACAAGAAGTGAACACTAGGACAACCAAGAATAAAATAAATAAGAATAAATCTTAATAAATCAGAAGACTTCTGGAATACTGTGATATTTACGGACGAAAGTTCGTAAGAAAGACGGCAGGAGATTTGTGTGGCGTAGGGAAAATACAGCTCTTGAGTTGAAAAATCTAAAGCCAACTTTAAAACATGGTGGTGGTAATGTGATGGTTTGGGGTGCCATATCCCAGCAGGAGGTGTCGGAAATCTCGTTTTTGTTGAAACTACTATGGACAAACACCATTATTTGAATATTTTTAAAGAAAATTTAGAAGCTAGTGCAACGAAATTAGGAATGCTAGGGGATTTTCGACTCGTTCACGATAATGACCCAAAACATAAGGCCAAAATTGTAAGCGAATGGTTAAGTGAAAACATAAAAGAAGTGCTTTCTCATCCTCCTCAGAGTCCAGAGCTTAACCCAATAGAGCATCTATGGGGAGTTTTGGAGAAAAAAATCCGTCAGAATACAATCACTGGCAAGGAAATGCTCAAAAACGTTATTACCGAGGAATGGCAGAATATTGGGCAAGAAATTACTAGTAAATTGGCATTATCAATGAAGAACCGTTTAAATGAGGTTATTAAAGCCAAAGGATATCACACCCGTTATTAAAACCACATTAATTAGTTTTAAGGTATAAATATTATTCTGTACGGATAATTTTTTGAGTTTGGTTTCTGAAGTATTTTTAAAGTTTTGTTAGTTCAATAAAATTTATTTCTGTTTTAACCTTTATGTGTTTGTATTTGTGTAATAAGCCTGTTGCACTTTTTAAAAATCAACAACTCATTTTCATTGGATATATATTTTCTACATTAATTAAATTATATTTTCATTAGTTTAGTGTACGGGCAATTGTTTGAGTCAGTGTATGTACGTACACACATATGTTCTGATATATTTTAATTGAACTTCTTGAGGAGGTCTATTCATGTTTTGTGTAAGACATTCCTATTCTGAAAGATTCGAATGTTAAAGTTTTTTTTATATACTTTTATTTTTGAGATTAAAGTAGGTGCCTTACTTATTTAACTCACTTATGTAAAAAGTATAAAAATCAAAGGGCAGTAGGGAACCAGCATTAACCTCATTAAAACCCGTTTTCGAATTAAGAATATGATAGAAATGGGTTTCTGTTCTCATAACATCAGAGATATAAGAGATGTCTACAAACCGTACTTTAGAATAACCAGATTTCTAGAAAGAAATCTCTTAACCTCTGCTTCCCCCAGATAGACTAATAATATTAACGAACATCCCACGAAGGTCAGACAGAATGTGTAGGGCGCAAAAAAATCTTTACAACTACAGCTCACATGTACGTTTGTCTGTCGAGCGAGTTGTTTCTAGACAATGACAGAATGTCCTGCTGTCATTAAGAACCTGTTGTAACACTTGCCAGCAGAGAAAAACTTGACTAAAAAAAAAAACTAAAAAAAAACTAACGAAAGTGAGTAAATATATGTACATATGTATGTACATACATACATATGTATTAGAATATATCAAAATATATAGCAAATTTAGAAGCTTTCTCATCTTTCTAATCAAAGTAGTTGAGTTGTAATTAAATTATGTTTAATCAGAGCAGTTCTCCTCAGAGATAGTATATTAGCTACAGGTTTTTGTTATGCTCTTGCATTCTTTGTCTCTTCTAATATTGCAGAAAAAAGTTTCAACGCTAAAATTTACCAAATCAAAGTTCTAATGGGTGTATTATGACCAGCAACCGAACTTGAGTTCTCAGTTACCATCTTTAACGCCATTTTGGCAACTGGCAACGTAAATGAAGTTTAGTTGTCATTCATAGTCGAGCCATAAATTATTAAAAAATCTTTATACATATATACATACCTTTAGAATATTACTGCTTTATATTTTACTCACACGTAACATACATATTTAGTGGCTTAAACGAGCGGAATTGAATCTCGTATTAATTTCTATTCACAGAAGTTGAAAAATAAAACTGAGTTAAAATGTTAAATGTCTTTGTGAAAGCAAAACTAATTAAAATTGAATATCTTATAGATTTAACCAATAACAATAAAATGTAACTTGCCGATTGAATCTTATTTCCTCTCTCCCAGTGAATATTACGCTCAGAAATGATTATATGTATTTTATGTCAATTACTTCTCGTTATGCTTAATTTTGTATCCATTGAAACAAATTTCATTTAATTCTCATTCTTTTTATATGGATTTCGTATGTGCAATAGAAGTAAAAAAATAATAATGAAATAGAAAAATATGTATTTACAATATTGAATAAAATAGAAAAATTGTGTTTAAACAAAGTTGTAATTATTTAATTTTTTTAATACATTTTCTCTTATTCGTTATGCCACATTTTTTTTTACAATTGTATTCAAATATTGTATGCTTTTATTTTGTAAAAAAAAACAAACAAATGTATTCGTAAAAAATTCGAATCGTTATATTTATTACTATTGTTGTTGTCGCTTTTGTTTTTTTTTTTGTTTTAAGAATTATACGTAAAAATAAAAAAACATAAATAAATACAAACAAATAAAAAAAGAGCATTTTTATGCCGAGACACCACAATAAACCAGACCAGTCAGTTATCTTAAGTCGTCGTTTTCGTTCTCATTGTCGTTGTCGTTGTTTTAGTCGTCATAGTTGTTCTTCCCATAATATGTTCGTTTCGATTGAGTGGTGAAAATGTTATGATATCAACAACTATTTAGCCAACTGAAAAAGTATCTGGTGGATGTTTATTTAAACTTCGTTTCTTTTCGTTACTCTCTCTCTCTCTCTCTTTGTCTCATTTTATTTTGAATTAAAATGCACAGGTTTGCTCTCTTTTGCTTTTGAAATACCTCATTTTGTTAGTTTTCGTTGTATTGTATTGTATTAGCCAGGCAGTCAGTCAGCCAGTGTCGTGTACGAGCATTTCCGATTGTATAGTTTAGGCAAAAAGTAGATATACGGACTCAAAACAAACTAAATTTTCCATTTTACGGCTTTATTAAGAAGAATCTGTCTAAAGGGGTTATACTTACTTACTTACTTAATTGGCCATAACAACCCGCTTAACGGATTTCGGCCTGCCGCAACACATCCTTCCAGGCGCCTCTGCTTCTTGCGCGCCTACGCCAGTTGGTCACACCAATCGATGACAGGGCTTCCTCGATTTGCTCCTTCCAACGGATACAAGGTCGTCCTCTTCGCCGACTTCCGCAGATTCCCGCATAAAACACCCGTCTCGCCGGAGCATCCTCCTCCATTCGAACGACATGGCCGAGCCAGCGCAGCCGCTGGATATTAATACGCTGTACAACGTCAATGTCGTTGAGGAGCTCATTGTTGTCACTGTTGGATCGGATACGGAAATCATCGCCAACTCGCACTGGACCGAAGATCTTACGTAGGACTTTTCTTTCGAATACTCTCAAGGCCGCTGCATCAGTTCTTAATAGGGTCCATGCCTCTGCGCCATAAAGAAGCACGGGTAGGATGAGTGTCTTGTAGAGTGTTAGTTTTGTCGTACGAGAGAGGTATCTGCTACTCAATTGCCTATTGAGACCATAGTAGCACCTGTTGGCAAGAGTGATCCTGCGCTTGATCTCCAGACTGACATCATTTTTGGTGGTAACGGCGGAGTCAAGATAAATAAATTCCTTGACCGTTTCAAAAGTATAGTTATCGGCCGTAATCTGAGAATCAATACTCCGCACGTCTCTACTTGTCGATAACATATACTTTGTTTTGCCCTCATTTACTGCCATACCCATCTTAGTAGACTCCCGTTCAATAGCACTAAAGGCAGCAGTAACACCTCGCTTGGTACGCCCTATGATGTCAATGTCGTCAGCGTACGCAAGCAACTGGACACTTTTTTGAAAAATAGTGCCATTGCGTTGCACTCCCGCCTTTCGCAGAACCGTCTCCATGACGAAGTTGAAGAGGTCGCATGATAAGGGGTCCCCTTGTCTGAAACCTCGTACGGTATCAAAAGGTTCGGAGAGGTTCATTCCTACCTTGACGGAGCTGCAGGAAACACGATCCCTTATGGGGCGTAGTGTGAAGATCTGGTCGATGGTGGACTTGCCAGGTCTGAAGCCGCACTGATAAGGTCCAATCAGTGTTGTGACAGTCGCTTCAGTAAAAGGGGGATACTATCATATAGAAATATGTATGTATATTTTATGCTATATGTACATAGTAATGGTCAAAATAATTGCAACTAAAGCAGTGCTGTAGTTCTTTAATTACGCATTACTTACTTGATTTTTAGCATACAATATTTAAAATTTACATTATTCCTTTTTTGTAATGACAATAAGAAGTAATCTTATGATCAATAAAAATAACAAAAAAATAGAAATAATAATAATCTTTGAGCAAGGTAGTCTAAATTTCTATGTACGAAACATTTGTAACTCTCATTATCTTGTCTTTCAAAATCAATATTGAATAGTCAATAATGAATCCATACGCTGTCTAAGAAAGGGTAAAAGAGTACGGAAAGGCAAAAAAAAATAAAAACGTTTTCGTAAAATATCCTTAGTATCCTAGAGGAGCAAAAACAGAAATTCATATTAATGCTACTATTTTAATTATAAAAGAAAGAATACGGCAATATGGTCTCAGCAGCAGTAAAAGAGCAAAAAAATCATTGACATCCGAAAATAACAGGTTAATTCGTTATTCATCACTTTTTAATAGTTTGGCACCCAAATATTCGAAATAATATTCGAAATATTCGCATAGAATATGTATCCCACTCCTCAAAAATTATACCCCACATGTTCCAGATTGAAACAGTTTCACTGATGCTCGCGAAATGGTGTTAAAAAATGGGGTAAATTAAACAAACAAAATTTCCTTTTTTAATAATGTCTGGGGAGAATGATCGTTATTGTAGAAAAATGGGATTTACTACAGGTATTCCACTATATACAAATCGTAGGCTTGTTAGGTCTGAGTTTTGTAGGAAGACTAAGGCAGCCCTGGTCAATATTAATTCGTTTTTATTACGTCTGTTAGAAACAGAATCTTCGTTGGTATACTTTTTACCACTGACAAATATTTTTATTTTGATTTTTAGAGATGAGTACTTAGATAATTTTAAAAAATTGCTAGACATTCCGCAATATTTAAGAGTTTTTCACAAATCGAATACTTTTTAAATACATCATATGTCTTTATTTCTTAATTACTTACTTCTACCTTCGGTAATTTAGTCGCAGTCACTTTAGGCCAGTAGAAAAGTGTGTCAGGTCAGTCATCTTGATCAAAAACGAATTATAAAAAAAATATTTCTTCGTCTCAGCAGATTTCTGGCAAAAACTCTAAAAGTGAATAAAATTGCCATGAAAAGTTTCTTAAAAAATCTGTCGTTCAGAGTCGACTTTAAACTGTAGCTCCTGCCACTTATGAATAAAATTAACACGCACATTATAAGCGGTGTGAGAAGCTAGGTTCTGACTGAAGGGTTGTAAGGACCGATTATG
Source organism: Sarcophaga carnaria (assembly GCA_958299815.1). Classification (NCBI taxonomy): domain Eukaryota; kingdom Metazoa; phylum Arthropoda; class Insecta; order Diptera; family Sarcophagidae; genus Sarcophaga; species Sarcophaga carnaria. The sequence continues at coordinate 67,112,848 of OY283149.1, read as the reverse complement.
TATTTACATATGTAAGGTGTTCTCTAAGCTATTGTTGTAAGGTATAATTTTTTTACATGTTTTAATAATCAATTCATTAATCATGAGTGTTTAAATTTTTTCTTGCACTGTACATACATATTTTTTCTATCTATTATTCGCTTTGTGTTTTACTTTTATGTTTCCCCCGTTTTTTAAATTTCTCTCAAAGAGAGAAAGAAGCAGGGTATTGCTTTGGCCGAATATTGTTTTTCTTTTTTTTTTTGTGCATGTGTTTCTCGTTACAAAAACACTTTTTCATTGTCTTTTTCATTCGTATTCGTTCGTTCGGTTCGTTGGCATAGACATTTGTCGAGTAAGGAGAAATTTTAATAAAAATCACTTGAATTCGATTAACAAAAATTCGTGTTGATAACTCGACGGTAAGGCACACTGCAAAGAAATTGAAATTTGCAATTTTTGTTAAAGTTCGCATTTGCGTTTTGAATTAAAACGACAATTAAAAACGGACAGCATATGACATTAGTGTGTGCGTTTCTTTGTATAGTTGTACGATTTGTAGTTAAACACCAGCACGGGCCAGATGTAAAGAAGAAAAACACTACAAAAGAAATATAAAGTATAAAAAAAAATATCACGAAGCAAATAAAATTAAATTACAAAGAGTACTACAATTATATGGTGGTTCTCTTTTAGAGAATATTTCATTGTATGGCCTCATGTCTCGTTTATATTAAGAATTTTATATGGGGTACGCGTCTCGTGTTAAATTTGTTGGTTTCGTTGAAAAAATACAAAAAAAAAAACAGAAACAAAAACAAAATATATATTTTTATTTTTCTCTCTGTATTTTCCTTCTTTATATTTATGTATATAATAACCCGCACTGAAAAAAACTTACTAAAAACACACATGTAAAAAAAAAACAACAGCAACATTCACAATTGTATTCGTGCTACTATAAATGAACTGTGTGTTTTTTTGTTTTTGTTTTTATAAAAACACGAGTGTATCAGTGTTTTTATTGAACATTTCGTATGATGTTGATATTTTGGTGTTTTATTATGCCCTTCTTTATGTATTGAGAAATGTATGCACTTTACTGCTTGCTTTACACTTACAAAAAAAAAAAAAAAAATATTAAATATTTGTTCTTATTTTTCTTCTTCTTTATACTTAGAGCCCCAAATATTCGTGTGCGTAACAATTGCAACTAAATTGTACTCTCTCTTAACAAGTATTTTAAATTTTTGCGATAAATTATTAATAAAAAATTCTAAGATTTTATTTGTTTATTATTGCTGTTTTAGTTTTAGATTTTGTTGTTTTCCAAATTTTTAATGAGATATTTTAATAGGTTTGCAACTATAATTGTTGTTGCTTGCAATACAAGGTCACTATATATTGCAGCAATTCTAATAAAATTCTGTTCGACTGACAGTGTTAATTTAATTGTTTAAATTATTAAAAAAAATGCCAGTGTGAATATAATTTTCATAAAAATCAAAAAATAATTTGTAGAATTTAAATTGAAAACCCATATATTTTATATACAGTATGTCAAGAATGAGTTTTCACATTAAAGAAATTTAAAATTTTTGTGTTATTTCATTAAAAAAAAAGTTATTCTTATTTGAAAACAAAAACTTTTTTAATTTATTCATATTATTAATATTATTTACAAAGGTTTACAACAAAAAAAAATTGACTTTGATCAAAATATAAGAAACAATTTAGTAAAAACAATTAATACTCAAATATTTCACTGTCAAAAAACTCTTTTCACAAATTTATTTTAATTTCATTATATAACTAATAAACAAGAATTATTCGGCTTTAGTACTTGGTATGACACACCTTTAAATGGGATTTAAATCCGGAGTTTGGACAGGAGTGTCCATGACTTTGCCGAAGTTATGTAATGTGGCTACTATACATTCTTACCATATGCGACCAATGTTTGGCGTCATTATCTTGATAAAATTTAAATATTGGTTTATTTTCCAGCATGACGCCGAATTTATTAGCGCTTCTTTTTAAATTTGTCTTTAAAATGTCCAAATATTGTTGTGCATTCATTGTTGTATCTATTAAGGCCAAATCTCCTACTCCATTACTCGAGATACAACCCCAAATCATGATCAAAATTTTTCCAAATTTTAGTTGGTATTATATTTCGGTTTTCTAACGCTGTTAACGGCTTTTGACAGACTTTTATTGGGCCATCGTTATAGTGTAACATTATTTTGGCCTCATCGCAGAATATTACGTCGTTCCATTAAGTCACAGGTTGCTAAATGTTGTTCATAGCAGATGAAAAACGTCTTTGTTTCTTTACTGCGAAAAGTAGTGGTTTTTTACGGGCTGATCTCGAAGAATATTTGTCTTTAACAAAACCTGCCGAAAAGTTTCATGGGATACAACAACATCACATTCTTCTTTATGCCCCTTCGAAGGGTCCTTGTTGAAAATTTTGGGTCCTGGACAACTTTTCTCATAAATAAGCGCTCTGTGCGATTGTTAATTTTAGTCGTGGGACTACCTACACGTTTTATTTCTAACCCACCCTCTTTTTCATCACGATTAATCACATTGTAAATGGTTCTTCTTGATACCGAAAACCTCTCTGACAGCTCCGGAGCACTTGTGGCCAAATAGTGATTGTAATAAATTAGTTGAATTGAATCGTACAATAATCGTTTTACGGACATTGTTTTTAACTCTTTATAACACGTCTGCACTACAAAAAATTGGCATACATGCTTTGGTACATTGGTATACATGTTTTTGAAACTACAAAGAAAATAGATGCACATCAAAACTAACGGTATTATACCGCTAATCATCAAATATTTCCAAATAAGACAAAGGCAACTATATTGTGAAAAGAGTTTTTTGACAGTGAAATATTTGAATATTGATCGTTTTTATTAAACTGTTTCTTATTTTTCTTATCAAAGTGATTTTTTTTTGTTGTAAATCTGTGTAAATAGTATTATTAATATGAATAAATTAAAAAATGTTTTTGTTTTAAAATAAGAATAACTTTTTTTTAATGAAATAACACAAAAATTTTAAATTTCTTTAATGTGAAAACTCATTCTTGACATACTGTATATACATTTGTATTTTCAATTTCGAGATATTAACTATACTGTTATACACATATTGAACGCGATCCATCATCGCGATATTTATGGAACTTCAAGCATACAGTATTGATGAATCGCCGCGATTTACATACTATATCTCAGAATAGCAAGAAATTTTGTAATCCTTATTGTCGATCATGGATCGCGGTTATTGAGTGTGCATCATTTACTTAGTTCGTCAATACAATCATTTAGACAGGATTACAACCCAGCTTGTTATACCAAGTGTGTTAATTTTATCCATGATTGCCGTTTTAATGTCGACTCCAAACGACAGATGAGAAACTTTTCATGGCAATTTTATTTGCTCTCAGAAATTTTGCTGGAAGGCTGGAAAGTCGCATAAATTATATAATTTTCGGGATGCCTAAGCTGAGTTTTGAACCTCTAGCTCGAGTCTAAGAACAACAGACTACGTCTTAGACTTCGACGGCTAGTCACACTGTGATGTTAACTCACAGTGTTTCCTCTTCATAATTTTTTTTTCCAAAAAATAGGAGTGGTGATGGATCACTGAAAATTGGTTATTTTATTCTATGGAATAGATTTTCATCAAAATTGACCACGCCAATCACACATCGCCCATACAATCCAATTCGATTTATTTGCATACATGTTTCTTAGCAACGCAAAAGTCTTCAAATATGTTATATGCATATGATACATATGCTTTCCAATACAAATTAAAGATGCACGCAAGTTTCATCAAAATAGGCTACCCCTATCGCTCAATTGTGGGTAACCCCTATTAAATATACACAAATTGTGTAAAATAATCAAACATTTCATTCATCTACTATCATTTCTTTAACTAGATCGTCTAGTTCTAAAAGTTGTTTATGTTACTTATACTATATACAGATCAGATGACGCAAGCAGACGATGTAAAACGCCAGTATTTGTTAAAGTTCTGTTACACTTTCTGGAAAACATGGATCTATATTTCCCGTAATCTTTTTTGCGAGCTTCTTCTGCTTCCTCGGGGAGCGTACTAATAAGAAGTAGCGCCGTATGAATTATGTCCATGTATTATTAGTATTTTGTGGACAGTAGCTCAACTGTATCCTATGAAAATTTTTCTGTCGTCATTTTATTATTTGGAGTATGGGCAACAAGTTCTGGATTGGAAAAGAACCGACTTGAGGGTTTTCCATCGAAGACTCAGATCCTGGTCTTACTATATCCACTCCTGGGTTCATTTGCTCTTTATGCAGTTTGCTTCGATCGCAGATCAATTTTTAAAAGCCATATTAAAAGCTACCTGATGTATGCATTCACACAACCCTTATTATAAACATTTTTCTTTCAAATTACGTGCAAAGCACTCTTGTGACTTTTTCAAAAAAAAATTGTAAATTTGTTCAGCGGTGATGAAAACCGGTGGATATTTTTCCTATATTTAAAGAATAGACTTTCACCTTTCATTTTATTCTGTTTGGAAGACGGAGGTACACGGAAGAACAAGAATTTAAAAAATAGTAGAGTCGATTTAAAGGTTAAAACATCAAATTTTACATCTTTGTAAGATTAATTCGCAGTACATTAGATCTCCTGCTCATTGCAAAAAGATTAAAATACTGAAGGGATAAATATTAAAGAGCACCTGTATCCAAAAATCACAATATGTGTACAGTATCCGACAAAATATTTGGAACTCATATTTAAAATATAGTTTTAGGTCGGCGGTTGGCCACGAAAAACGGGTCTAAGAACGGACTGCATAATAGTGAGTGAGAGAAAAGTTTCCTATTTAATCAGGTCAAATGTTGTTAAAAAAATGAAAAATACCAGTTAGTGAAAATCACTTAGTCTAGCAGGGGGGTGTTGTCTTATTAGACATGAATCAGTAGATCAACATCTCAACATCAGACATCTCCAACAAAACGAAATATGAAAAAATATTTATTCGGCGACTTCCTCTCAGCAAATCTGGTAAAAACTCTGAGAGTAAATAAAATTGTCAGGAAAAGTTTCCCAAAATCTGTTGCTCGGAGTAGACTTTAAACTGTGGGTCCGCACTCATGTATAAAATTAACACACACAGCATAAGTGGTGAAGGAAGCTAGGTCGTAATCCTGACTAAAAAACTGTAATGTGTAATTACGTATGATTGATTTGGAAGCTTTATTCGTTTGTTACTCTATACATGGTGAAGTGGCAAACTCTTTCTAAAAGACTAAAATATTCGCAGAGAGTGGTTTCGATTAGGTTCCAAGTGGTACAATCGTAAAGAATTGCATTGTGTTACAACTAGGGAAATAGGTTATGAAACGGAGAGAAAAGGGAACTATAATTTATGTATTTGTGGCTCTTTATGTTGTGAACGAGAAATCATCTTCAGGAAGAGCATTTTAATTGTAGATAATGCGACTTAAAAATGTATTCACTCTGCACTGCATTGTGCGATTCAGTGATCAATTGATCAGAAACAAAATATGCTCTACAAGAAAGACGAGTAGTACATAAAAAACATGAATTTTGGTAAGAAGTACCTTTATTTCATTAGTCCACACTCCGTTGTAGTAGTGATAGAACTGTGAAACATAAACCACTCAATGTCGTTGATTACGTCTTTATAAAATTACGAATTTATGTTTTCAATAATTTTTGATGCAGATAATCTAGATTTTTCTTCACCGCATTCATTACCACTCTACTTTCGCGTTCAGACAATTTTTAGGAAACTAAAACTCTATTGTTATTACAAGTGTTAATAACTTTCTTTTTTCATTTTAAAATTTACAACGATAAGAAAAAGGAATTTTTTTGAATATATTTGGTTTTTATATTTGATCAAAAGAGAAAACAATTTCCAAAGGAATACGGGATCTTTTTATATCCGAAAAGAACAGACACATTTGTCTTCTACTGATCTAACGAGTTGTAAGTTCAATCTTCGATGATTAAGAGTGTATAAATTTTCACAAGGTTCCAAATGTTTTGCTTACTGCCGTATACCTGTATACAATGATTTAACATTACAATCTATGTATGTATCTAAACTGGCAGGACTGAAAATTTATTAAATTTTTCACGTATCTTAGTTCATTTTTTAAGACAATTTTTTGTTTGGAAAATCATTGCGGTTATAAGATTTATAATTAAAATGGTAATTACAAATTAGAAGTCATTGTCTTTCGCATCATTGGAAAAAAATCTAGGAGATTTGGAGAATAAGTATATTAAAACGTTGACGTCGACTCGTACCATCTGCCACTGGTGGTAAGCATTTGATTGTGCTATTACGCGGTATGTATTTCGTTTTCTATTTTTATTTTCCTTCTGATAGAGCGAAAACCATTAATAGCATTCGCCGATGGATAAGAAGTATGATTTACAGGACAAGCGAGGACAATGGCCTTTAGCCTGAACAAGAATAGTCTTTGTCTTAAATCGTCTTTAACTTGTCGTCCTTCGGGTTCAAACTCGAAACGGAGTATCGTACTTTAACGTCTCTAAGGACGTTGATATTAAGCTCATACAGTTCATGATTCATTGGATGCCCATACTAGCTGCTAACTTAGAAGTGGTATCGAAGGCTCTAATATCAGCTTCATTTGCCTTTGTCTTCATGATTGCTCTTAAACTGCTACTAATATCCAAATTAGATCTAATCACCAGTATTGTTTTTCTTTTAGTGTCTAACATTTATGGCCACTTTTTGAATGCAAGTTTAAACTCGAGATTAAGTCAATCTCCAGTTAAATTTAGTCTTCAGTTAATTCAGTTTTCATTTTTTGAATGGGAGTATAACTGGAGATTAACCTTGTAGAGCTGCCGTGCTTATAAGCAAAAATGGCAACATTTTTTCGTTTATTTTGTTGTGTTTACTACTTTTGCAAAGTGTTTCACAACAATTTGCTTTTGTATATAACAAAAACAAACAAACAAAAGCTGAATACTGTTGATCTTTATGTAAAAAAAATATTTTCTTAAAATAATAAATAAATTAAGACTGTCTATTGTGAATTTGTGTTTTATATAATTCATAGTCACTTAAATATTTGTCTTATTCGGCTTTCTCTTTTTTTAAATTTGTCAACTACTTTTCATAGTTAATCTCGAGTTTAAACCAGCTACGTTGGTGGTTTAAATTCGAGATTAACTGCTTAACCGTAAGGTTAAACTCAAGATTAAGTAAATTCAAGAACTGAAAACGAAGTATAACTGGAGGTTAACTTAATCTCGAGTTTAAACTTGCATTCAAAAAATGGCCCTTAGAGTCTAAGCCGACGTTTAACTGATGTGAAGCTTCTCACACGCAGTGCTTCACCAATGATATCAATATCGTTAACATGTGCTAGTAACATATTTTTTCCATTGTACTTAAATTGTATTTGCATCGGGTAAGAACTTTTCTAAAAAATATTAAAGGGGGTCATGATAATCTATCGCCCTATCGGAGGGGCGGTCTTCTGTTGTAATTAATGACAGTTAATGTCATTCTCAAAGTCTAATCAGCTTTGCTCTGTACTAAATTGCTCAGTACTAAACACATTTGCATGAATTGGGTCATCAAAAACGATACTATAATCAGTAAATAGGTGATTTGTGATAGTTGAATCTGTTAGTTTTTCTAATTTATACAAACTTCCCAAAAAAAAAATTTGGTTTACATACATATGTACATATGTATGTATAATGTTGTAAAGTGGGATACAAAAAAGTGTTGTAAATTTCATTTGAAGGGAAAGCCTAAAATGTCCGAATTTCCAGAAGTTCAATTGGGTTCATATTGTTTGGGAACTAACTTAAAAACTCAATTTATTATTTGTGTCCTGCATAATTTCAAAGTTGTCCATACCTACTGGCGACTATACTACATACTATATAGTATAGTATATATACTATATACTATATAGAAAATAGGTACATTAACTTCTGCCGTAGACTGTATGTCAGCTAAATTGCGTTACCATACAATTATACTTGCGTTCTGCATAAATTATCTACTTAAAGGTACGTTCACAAGACACACCAATAAACATACTATTTTTAACTGCAACTTTTACAACAAATTGGCAGCCTAAAACGTCATATTTTAGTAATTCTTCTGCCACAATAAAGTTAACGGGATTCTAGTAAACAAAATCAGCACCAAAGCGAATTTATTCTATCAGGTGACCCAAAAATCACAGCTGTTGAATATCGTCGTTGTCAAAAAGTTTCTGTTTTTTGTGTATTTTGTTTAGATAACCAATTTCGTATTTATATTAGTCATAAACCCTCATATGTACCGCATGTATTCTCAACGATACGCACTCTAGAAATTCTTCGGGATTACTATTTTAAAGCCAATTATATTAAAATTTTTGCAAGATGATTAACAATATTTAAGCCTTTTACACTAAATACATATATCTTTTAAGCTACAACCTAGATTTACTAAATTTATATTTACTTAGACGAGAGTGATGAATTACCAAAAAAATTCCAACTAGGTGCCTAAACTATTAGGTTAGGTTAGGTTAGAAGACGTGTGCTTATCAATTAAGGCAAGTACAGTACGCGGAGGTCGAATTGACCCATTGTACAACGTCCTAGTGTCTCACACCACTTATGTTATGTGTGTTAATTTTATACATGAGTGGTGGGACCTACAGTTTAAAGTCGACTCCGAACGACAAATTTTTGAGAAACTTTTTTCATAGCAATTTTATTTACTCTCAGAGTTTTTGCCAGAAATCTGCTGAGAGGATGTCTGGCCTGGGGCTCGAAGCCTGGCTTTACGTCTAATAAGCCAACACAATACCTACTAGACTACGGCGACTTCAAAAAAACTATTACAAGTAAGAACGTTTGCAGCCATATAAAAACATGTTCTTTACGTAAAGTGGAAATGTTATTGACTGAATGAAACAATTTTTTTTAATTTATAGGTGCTGCACTATTATGTAATTTAGCATGACATAAAAATCAGAAGAATTTTCAATATATAAAATTTATTTAGTTTTTTTAACTGCTTAAATTAATTTCTTATGGAGGTTTGAGGGTTAATTTTTTTGTCAGGAAGATTACTCCTCAACAAACAGGTATTTTGTTTTTGTATTGTTGCATTTATTGTAGAAATACGGTCACATGATAGAATAAATTCACCTTGATCAACACTTTTTAAACAAAACAACCATTACTTTACCGTTTTCAGAAAAGTTACTTAAATTTGTTTGGGATTTTTGTCTTACAACCGGCTAGAGGAATAATATGGCGCTAATGCTGGTGCTACGTTTCTTTGTTTTATCTTTATACCTAGTGTATTCATTCCATTAATGCCGGCTGGTGTTCCGAGAGTATTTTTTAGACGAAGTGCTAATCTCGATTGTGGCCTGCCGTCTGTTAGTTTTAATTTTTTATGTTTATTTTTCTTTACTTTTGGTAGTGTTGTTGTTGTTATTGGTTTTGTTGACGACGTAATGTATAGAAAAGGTGAACGACCAGAAACCAAAACAATGCGAGCGAAAATGCAACAATTGTTTGAGCTTTACGCGTCGTTGTGCACTCTTTCTCTCTCTATATATATGTATAAACATACTATATATACTTAATTTTGACACTTACGGTTAATCTTTCTCTCTCTCTTTCTTCAGAAATTCCATTACGAAGGCAATGACTATAATGATAATAATGTGGAAGAGAATGATGGTTTTTCTCACTTTAATTTACTGTGCTTTTATTAGCAAGTATAAACATCATGCACATATACATACATATGACCATTTGTCAGACTATCCGTCTGCCTGCTATGCATATGATTCACAATCAACTGATAAATCGTGCAAGAAATAAAGGCACTTTTATTTTCAAATATTTGACCGTGTTAGCCAGCAGCCGTTTTGACCAATAGCTTTAATTTGACTAAAAGTAATTATATTGGCCGTATTATGGAAGAGGTCTATTTGCTTCTTTATCATAATTTTTACGCCATTCTCAGGTTTTAAATATAAAGCAAGCAGTACTTTGTGTCGCAGAGTTTATTTCTATTTCGTTTCGCCTTAAATGGGAGGGAATATTTGACTAACACTGTTATTGTTTTTGGTTTTCTGTTATTTGAATTAGTTTTTGCTTTTTTCAATTACAGCGCTTGTGTGTTATGTGCTCAATCTCTCTGCTCGTCTCATCTTATATGAACTTATTCTCTACTTTCGCTTTTATTTTTAGCCATTATTGTCAGTTTTCGCTGCGTATTGTGTTTGTATGTTATTTGTTTTGCTCTCTATTTTCGTCACTGTGGCTTTTATTCGCTGACTTAGGTCTTTCAAATATCCTTTATTTCTCTTACATTTTTCCCGCTTGTTTTACAGTTTCATTGAAAAATAGTGATCAAGAACCGTAGTGACCTACAGATGGAAAGGTGTTGAAATGTTTGATAAGAAAATAAACTGTTTAATCTACGCCCGCTCCAAATTTCTTTTATCTCTTGTACTGGAACATAAACTTAGTGCGCACTATAAGTAAGGCAAAGATACTACATACAGCTATATTCATATAAAAAGACTATGCCGTCTTTTAATATACATTGACAGGTGATAACGGCATAATCGGTATCAGTATTATAAGTTTAATTTACCTCGAACCACAAGTTGTTTGTTCTTTTTTAAGTTAGCATCAAGCAATTCCCATGTGTAATTTGTGGAGTTTCGTGTTGCTAGTAAGCTATATTTTAGCTGAGGTAAGGTATATAATCCTTTGGTACGTCCTCAGCTACAAAGTCTTGAAGTATCTGATGTGTACTTTGGATCACCGAAAGTTGGTGAACAATACATAATTTTTCGGCACTTTGCTTTAGATTTTACTTTAAGACACTTTTTTACAGTAAATGAAATGTAAATTATTTACTCTATACTTAACAACCCCATTGAAGTCGCCGTAGTCTAGTAGGTAGTGTGTTGGCTTATTAGACGCAAAAGCCTGGGTTCGAGCCCCAGGCCAGGCATCAAAGACAAAATACAAAAAGTATTTTTTCGGCGACTTCCTCTCAGTAAATTTCTGGCAAAAACTCTGAGAGTAAATAAAAATTGCCATGAAAAGTTTCTCAATAAATAAAAATCTGTCGTTCGGAGTCGACTTTAAACTGTAGGTCCCACCACTCATGTATAAAATTAACACACACAACATAAGTGGTGTGAGAAACTAGGACGTTGTACAATGGGTCAATTCGACCTCCGGGTACTGTACTTGTCTTAATTGACAAGTACACGTCCTCTAACCTAACCTAACCTAACAACCCCAGCAGATTTCTGGCAAAAGCTCTGAGAATAAATATAATTGCCATGAAAAGTTTCTCAAAAATCTGTCGTTCGGAGTCGACTTTAAACTGTATGCCCCAGCACTCATGTATAAAATTAACACACACAACATAAGTGGTGTGAGAAACTAGGTCGTAATCCGGACTGAAGAGTAGCTATGACCAATTACATATGTATGTATATATACATACTTAACAACTTTAGAGTTTATCTTTTTTAATTTGGTCCTATATAGGACGAGTCACATATAATCTGTGATATCAAAGTAATAACATATTATGTTGTCATAATCAATATTTTGGTGTGTATTGAATTTAGTTCCACACAACAAAAATATCTAAAAACAAAACAAACCAGCTGATAGCTGTCAAAGTACTTAGCGCAAGTCAGAAGTTACCTAACTTTATCCGTTGCGTTAACACAAAAGTACCGAATGGCCAAAACCACACCAAAAAAACGTTTTTTAACTTTGTTGTCAGTTAAAAAAATCAAATTTTAATGTATGACAGATTCTATATGACTAGTATTAATTTAGAGAAAATTTACGTTAGATAAAGACATGTCCGATAATGCCATGGAGTCACTGTATATCAGATTCGTTTAAAAAATTACTCACACATTTTCTTTCGGAAGGAAGAAGAAAACCTACCCCAATTTTCGAAGTTATTTCATACAACATACAAAGAAAAATACAAATGCTCCCTGCAAAAGAATACAATAATTAAAACAAAAACAAACGACGTAAGAACAAAATCAAGTACATTAATGCATTCAATGCCGTTCAATTTTTCTCACACTATTTCTGAGAGTACAATTGTGTAAATCACCTTTATTTTATGAGATAAAAAAAATTGTCGTATGGCGTTAAGTACGTATGTGTGTGTATGTTTCTTTTTTAGAGTGTAAGGTCTTGTTTGCACAACGTGTTTTGTGCAAAAGAGACAAGGTTTTGTCGATAACAAATGCCGGTAGTAAGAGAATCTGAAGAATTATAAACAACAGTAGGAAAAATAACAATTTTATTCATTAAAAAATAAAAGATTTTTAACAGCCATACCAAGGCATATTCATATGCCATGAGCCATACACACACGCATACGGAAAGAGAGATATAGAGAGAGAGTAAAATAACTAAGAAATAGACAAAGAAGAAATCTGGAATAAAACCAACCAAAGAAAAAAGGGAGAGAAAAAGAGCACTAAAAAGAAGATCGTTTTTAATTTTTTTTTGTCTAAAAAGCTTTAAAGATTTATTAATTTTGTTTTTCCCGCATACAATTTTAATAATTTATTGAAAATTTCCGATTTATCGTCCACTTGGGTGTTTATTTCATGTTAAATATGAATGATTCATAAACACTATTTTTTTAAATACATATGTATGTGCTATATTTTCATAAAGAATTTCATATGCTTTTATTTTAATTTTTCTTTAATGACGTGTATACATACATATGTAAATAAACATATTTTTCAAATCTTAAGAGCTTACAGTCAATGCCAGTGAAAATCGTACAGTAAAGATTAAATCATTTGTCGTCCTAATTAAAAAAAATTGTTTTTCTTTTTGGTATTTTCTGATAAGTACGTTTATTCCGATTCGTAAAAAAATTATGTTAAGAGAAATCGATCTCGGAAATTTAAAAAAAAATATTTTTTTTTGGTTACAATTAGCTATCGCAATTATTTTGAATTGTACTTTTGATTAAATTCGTCCGAAAACTATATCGCGCATTTACTGTCATTCAAGAAGCATAGCAAATTATTTTCTTTAAATATTTTTGCAAAATTATCTCGAACTGGTCGAGTTGCAAATGACATACATACATTATATTGTAATGCCCACCGATTTTTAAGGTATTACTTATCCATTTAGCTGACAATGGACCCAAATAGAAAAAAAAATAAAGAAATTTATGGTAACTGGCATAGAATAGGTTAATACGATCACATAGATTTGGTTGATTTTATTCAGTATTATTTATAGTGAATTGATATTTTTTTATCTTTAAAACTTATCGATAGGTTTCAAAAAATAAAATCTGTATCTACGGAAGAAATGTATATACAGTTATAATTATTATTACAATGAATTTTTCCTCTTTCTTTGCAGAATACTGTTCGTCTTACTACAAGTTTGAAACAGTCAAACTGTCTGTTTAAGAAAATGAGGAACTCTGTGAAATGAAAGAAACGGTTTTTGACAAGGAATTCGGCCCACCCGGAAACAATTAAAATAGAATTTCATCAAATAATAGGTTGCCTTTGAAGAAACCTTTATATTAAAAGTAAAATACGAATATTTGTAATAAAAAAATCATTGTAAGCAATGAATGTAACAAATCGATGTAAATCAACGGACGCAGATACACCAACAACACAATCAAACCAACAGCAACAACAGCAACATCAACAATCATCGTTATTAGCATATGTAAGTTGTCGTCAAGCGGCCACAGCAACTGGCACAGGAACAGCAACAAGTAGAATAAGACAAGAGCAGCTTCAACATTTTCCACAACTAAGGACACTGGAATTAGACGACGACGATCAAGACCAAGTTGTAACTTCAACATCTAGCGATTGTCTTTTACCACTGGCCGCAGAAGGGGAAGGCGAAGAAGTAACGTTAGAGTTGGAGGCTTTGGTAACATCACCGGCTCGTATTACCAGCAGCACAAATAATTATGAAATATTAACGTACAATTCCGATTCATTATCACTCGAGGAGATGGTTATGCCTTCGACGTCGGAAAACTTGAGACTAGAAAGAGCGGAAGGTTCCACAGCAATCCCATTACAAAACAAACATCATCATAGCATTAGTAATACGAGAGCTTTAAAGTCGAATCATATCGGTATGGTAACTAGAGATACTACGCCTTTATCAGTGGTAGAAGCGGGAGATAGTGGTGGTGGAGGAGGAGGAGGAGGAGGTCGATCAGCAGGTGTAGACAGTGATGGAGCTTCTACCAGCAGTAATATTAACACGGAAACGGTAAATGAAACTCATAAAATCATTTTAAAACTGCCAAAACCATCCTGTGTTGGTCCAGAATCTCAACACTTTAATTCCCTGCCCGATGATGATGTTCGTAAAGTGGAGCCTCTAAAGATAAATTTACACAGTGCACACAGCCATAGTTTACATCATACTCCCAAAATAACTATTAAACCAATCGTTAAGGAAACATCTTCAGATGTATTAGGATCATCAGAAGAATGTTCTTCGTCCGCTGAGGAAGAAGTGGTTACAAAATTAAATGCATCAGAGCCACATATTTTACCGAAATTAACGATACGAGCTAAAAACGAGGAACACTCTACAATAGTACCAAAATTAACAATTAAAATCAATGATACCACAAATCCAGATATACATAGTACCGCTCAACCGGCCGCTAATACACCTCCTTTGCCAAAGTTAACCATTAAAACCGGTCAAGATGGCCAAAGTGAATCAATTATAACCAACATTTCACCCGCTTCATCAACCACCTCCTCATCGTCTTCTTCTTTAGCTTCTTCGTCGACAAATTCTTCGTTGCTAAATACAAATTCCATTTCAACTAACGTAATACCCAAATTGACTATTAAACCTTGGCAAAAATGTAACGAATCTGCTGCTAATGAATACCAGCCTTCCATACCAAAACTGTGTATAAAAGGTAATATGATATGTCCTGAAATCAATAACGAAGACACTTCGAACTCAAAAATTCCTAAACTGACAATTAAAACGGGTCAAGAACATGCTGTCATCATAACACAACATAATGATCACGTTAATAACTCAGGTGGCATACCGAAATTAACTATTAAAACAAAGTCCTTAGATATGGCAGAGGATTTGACGAACTCTATCAGTGGTAATATGGTCGACAACACCTCAACCAGTGAAAAGATACCTAAAATTACCATTAAGACTTCGAATACAAATACAAATAGCCTGGATTCCACTAGTATTATTGTGGGAAGTAAACGAAGTTTAATTAAGACACAATTCGAACCCAGTTCCAGCCCTTCATCGCCCAAACAAGCAGTGCCTAAACTAACTATTAGTCGTCAACAGAACGATATGGTTGTAACAAATAAACATTCGTTAAATGAAGAGGAATCATCGTTAACGATACCTAAAATGACAATCAAAACTCAAAACAAATTGGAAACTGTGCCTAAATTAACCATTAAAAACATAAGTAGTCAACAGCGTCCCCCCTCAATAGAAGAA
This sequence comes from Sarcophaga carnaria, assembly GCA_958299815.1. NCBI lineage: Eukaryota > Metazoa > Arthropoda > Insecta > Diptera > Sarcophagidae > Sarcophaga > Sarcophaga carnaria. The sequence continues at coordinate 67,097,243 of OY283149.1, read as the reverse complement.
AGTGGCATCAGTGATAATGCAGAGGATGAAGAAAGTCCAACCGAAGATTTAATGACTCAGCATTGTAAAACAGTACCGAAACTGACAATAAAAAACGTAGGGTCGCCTCAACAAAAACTGACGGTGGTACAAGAATCGACAGTTGATACAAATAAAACAAACGTTCCATCAGCTCCTATGCAAATAAGTTCGAGTTTAGCCATTTCTTCTCCTGTAGATGCCGATGAATTTAGTGATTTGTTAACTGTTGATAATGGTGGAGGTGAATCGAGTAATTCCCAGGGATTTTGTGGTTTCAATGAAAACACAGGGGACGATTCTGCCTCTAAAGTCGTAATCCTTTCAACAAGTGAACTGCATATGATGGATAATGAATCTGAAATCCGTCGTAATTCGGACGATATGGATATCGATGAAGATCTACAAACCAGACACGAACCGCAAATTTTTCAAAACATTAATCATTTTAATAAATCAACTGACGAATTACCAGAGCTTTTAAATGGCAAAATTGATCATCAAAAAGTAATTGATACAGTGGATTTGACTTCATCACCTTCTTGCAGTAATTCACCGGCTCGTTATGATTACAATGATGACAACACTAATAGAACTGAAACGAATTTGACGCCTATGCCTTCAACCAATATACTTTTGGAACGACTGCAAAGAGAAACATCTGTTATACAGAACACACAACAGTTAAAGCAGCAAATACAGCCAGTGGAAAATACATGTACCATACCTCCACCTTTGCAGCCAAAGCCAAACGCTATACAAGACTCGTCGTCTTCAGCTTCCTTAAAATATCCTCAGCTAGCTGAACGTTTAATGGCAAATGGCACTACACCTAATACTACAACAGCCGCCACTATACACACACTAGGTTCTAGCTCAAAAGAAGAGCACATAATAGATTCTATAGAAATTTTGGATACACCGGAAGGTAGTCCACGACATTCAATAGACGAGTGTCCGGAGATTATGAAAACAACTACCAACGAGAAATACGCTTCCCTGCCTAATGGTATTCATTATCCAAGGGATTCTGAAATCCTTTCCCATAGCAATAATAACTCTAATTTAAAACGTCATGCTTTGCAAACAAATTTGGCTGGCCCAACAAATTATTCTCTTGAAAATAACTTCGAAAGCATCCTACCTGCAAAACAAAGAAGGTTAAATAGTAGTGATTCATTGAATACCAAAAATTTACCTTTAGTTGTAAATAATAATCTAAATCAAAAAGTATTAATAAATTCACTAGAGGAATTGAACAAAACACAACAACAGGAGCAGCACCAATTAAGTAATTTTAATAGTTCAAAACAAATGACCTCTTCCAATTTCACTACCGCGACGACGACAACTGTTCCTACGACTCATCAAAGAGCACGTAAACAAAAACATGATAATTTAATACCCATACCCATGGAAGAGGTTGTTGATCCGATGCAAAATATTTCAAACGATAGTTGTGATTTTCCTTCGAGGAACACCACTGCGATTAGCAGTGATCTTCAGAGCAGTGAAAATTCTACACCAGTTGTGAGAAAGCGGGGAAGACCTAAAAGAATAAATAATTCCAACTCTATCGCTAGTAATGAAACGTCTCAAACTGCAGCAGCGAGCCATAATAATGAAACAACTACACTACAGACTGATTTAGCCTCAAAATCGAGGCGTGTACAATTGTTGCGAAAACGTTTAGCCATTGATATGGTTGATGCTGATGAGCCTTTACGTGTATTAGATGAGATGGAATCGTCAGTCAATAGTTTACATACTGGAGTTACGGATGAACAAAAGAATGAGATTGAATTGGATAGTCAAAGGAAAGAACGTAGTTTAAGAACTCCTCTACGAACGTCCAGAAGAAGTAATACGCCTACTGCGCAACAACAAGTTGAAACTAAAACTAAAGTACGGCCTCCCTCCTCGCTGGCAATGGATAATAACAGTAATAAAAAGTCTTTGCACAAGCAAAACAATGAAAATATGCTTAATCATTACCTTGAAACGAATTCCTCGATTTCATCTGTCTGTTCCAATTCCTCAACTACTCTAACCTCTGCTGCAGCATCCGTAACTTCTTGCACTACCAACACAACCCTATCAATGGCCACACAAATTGATTTAACTATGTCATCATCGTCGAGTAGCAGTAATGGCAGCACAACAAATACTATAACTACCGTAGAAGCTACGCTCTCGACGAAACGAGAAATTTCATTAGGGATAAATGCTGGAAATAATGTTGTAAATTTAAAATCTGGTCTTGGCAACGGTAGCGGTAATGTAAGTGCTGGTGGAGGTAGCGGTAGTGGTAGCAGTAACAATTCCATGTTGCCACCTACAATGATACTCTCATCTGATCCCTTACCCGATGTCATATTCAAACCAAATGATTTTTCTTCTATACTGGCAACCCAGCAATTGCGTGCTCCCATGATAACAAATGCGGCGGATACTCTTCAAAATGAATCGCAAGAGGAAGATGTAGTAGATGATGTTAGTGGACCAGATAATTCGGGCGGTAAGTTGAAAGATTTATTCTTTTCAATTTTCAGATTAATAAGAAAAATATTTTTCTTTTGAAAGATACTTTCTAAAGAAAAAATCTCTTCATCGGAAATATATTTGTAAAATGCAAAGCTTTGCCAATAAGTAATTAGAACAGATACTAGTTTTTACAAATTTTCGATAATCATCATAGTAAATTGCATTAATTGTTTTATTATGAATGGCAACCAAATTTCAGTTCCGTTGACAGCTGGCAACTGAGGGCCTGTTTCTATAAGACATATTTTTTCAGACGCGTGTTTGTATGAGCGTTTTTTCCATACAAGAAGACGTTCGTCTGAATCCAATCGTTTTACAGAAACAGGCCATAAAAATTTGTAATGGCTAAGAAAAACAATGTTTACAAGTGCATTTTTTAAATGTTGGTTGCCAGTTACTATCTGTAATATCACTTTCAGCAACTAGCAAAGCAACTGAAATTCAGTTGTCATTTGTAATGGAGATTTAAATATTAAAATGCTTATATACAGTAAAGATTATAAATATAGGCACAAGTAATATTGATACAATTATGTAGGTATTTATGTATTCCAAAACACATAATCATTATTTAATTGACCTATAATAACCGCAGAATATTTGCATTTATAACATAACAAGGAAAACTTGACAAATTCGCGTGTGTACGTCTAATTAGATTCGAGTTCTTAATACTATTTTAATATACTTTGAATATATTTCTATTTTTCTGCTGTTTCTCTGTTTATAGAAATTAATATTTTTATTTTACTAGACGACTCGGCGAGTTCTTCTTCAATGCCTCCAACTCCAGGGCGAGGACGTGGTCGGGGTAGAGGTTCTCGTGGTGGACGTGGTCGCGGTGCCTACCGAGCTCATCGATTAGGTCGTGGTGCTAGTGCTGTTTCAAAAGCCATAGCCATGAGCCGACCACGATGTGTAGGTGCTTTAAAGCATACACCGGATCCAGAACGTATTAAAGGCCTATACAGTCCAGTAAGTATTTTAAACTGAGCATAACAATTTATTACTCAATCTTTTTCCTTTTTTTCCTCCTGAAATACTCTCTTTATTTTAATATTATAAATTCTCTTAAATTGTCTGTGTATTGCATTTTAAAATCGATTACATAAAACTAAATAGTTACAATAACATAGACTGAAAAACAGCAATAAAATTTACAACAAAAATAAAATCTATACACAGAACACAGAAAAATATATATACGTATATAAACAAAAGCAATAAAAGAAGAAAGTGTCGTAAATGTGTGTCACGCCACAAACAACAGCAAACACAAAAATGCAAAAAAATCCATTTTTTGTTTTCATTGCCATTTAATGCAAAAGCAGAGAGTGCAATACAATTAAATTCTCTATGTTTCTTTGTACTAATACAAGTTTATCTTGTTTTTGCTTTTACTTTGACAATCCAGACATTCAAACTCAAATGTAGTTGTGATTTTCATTTTGATATTTGCGAAAAAAAAATCTCCTCAATTTTTTTAATACACCCGTACCTCGCTTTGCTTCGAAGTTGCTTCGCTGCTGAATTAGTACTAATTTTCACTGTGTGTCGTTAGATTTTCGAAGTTGCGTTATTTTGGGTTCGAGTTTTAAATATTTTATACTTATAATATATATATATATTTATATTTATATAATATCCTTTTTTCTAAAAGAAAACTTGTGGATTCCCATTCTAACTGAAAATAATACAGTCTTATTTTCACCTTGTTTTTCTAATTTTAGAATTCAGTTTTAATTAGTGTGTTATAAATGTAGTGAATTTTTTATTTTATTTTAATTTAATTAAAAATTAAGTAAAAAATTTTATAGTATTTTTGTTTTTTAAATGTTTACATTGTTCAATTTCCTTTTTAAAAATTATATTCGTAACCACGACGCAAAGTGAGGTATGGGTGTTGTGGGTTAACAAATCATTTAACACTTTTTTATTTTGACTGTTTTTTTTTCTACATAACAACACTAGTTGTTTGTGCAATACATATAATTAACAGACGATTATATTCTCTTTCAATTTGTTAACTTTTAATAGAGTTACATTGCTTGGTTCTCCTATTATTGCATTAATATGTATGTATATCAACATGTATCCACTGGGGGTCAACTTTTATACACAACATGCAATATTTTTTCTGTCCTGCAGTCGTGTGTATTCGTATGCATTTTATTATTTTCATTTAACTTTCGACTTTTACTATACATGCCTCTTTATTGCTCTTTATTCACAATTTTTTTTTTGAGGTTTTTAAACTTTTATTTGTATTTCTCTTTAATTTGTGACGACAACTAAACAGAAAAACGAACACAATACAACCACATAAAAGGCATTTCACAAGGGGAGATTAATAAATAAAAATTATGTGGTTATAAACTGTCTATGGTGAATTTGTTGAATTCATTATTGTTGATGTAATTATTATGGGGCCAAACGTAACGTAACCTACCGTACGTACGTTTTTTTAGCATATGAGGAGAAATGTAAATGCTTACCAAAACGTTCTCTCTCGTTAGCAAATCGGAACGATCTATATAAAACAGAATTCCTTTACGTTTTTACGTGACATTTGAACACAAGTGATAGGGCTATTTATATATTATTATTATGATTGTAATGATACTTTCCTATTTATACATAAATCTCTTTAATCTTTAAAATTTTTAAATACATATTCCTATGATTGTAATGTGCATTATAGATGAGCGATATTTTCAAAACTGTGATTTAATCACGGTGATTGATAATTCACTGGTACCTACAGTGATTGAAATTGCCAAACAACAGTTACTAATAATGTCGTTCTTTCAAAATTGTTACATACTCACATTTATTTCATTTTAATTTGAGCGAGGCAGAATTACTATTAGATGATGCTGATTATTTATTTTTGTCTTTTATACATGAACTTTCTGTGAAACTTAATTGTCAAACTTCATATAAAAAAAAAATTACATTAAAAATAACATTGATGACACCACTTTGATTTTGTTTAGTAGTCTTTTCGTAGTATGTATCTAGTTGTCTCTTTCTTACGACTTAATGAAATAAGTTATTGTCATTATTGTTTTCTTTTGGAATACTGTGATCACAATCACTGTTTTAAAGAACAGTAAGTGGTTAAGACTTACTTTATAATTTGTCTTAAAAAATCTTTAACGTTTACGTTTTTTTTAAACGTATTAAAAATTTATAAAAATAAAAAATAAGAATATATGAGTACAAAAGGTTCTCGCTTCATAGCGTACTAGTCAAAAATACAGTAAAAAAAAAAATAATTCTTAAAAGAAAAAATATTTTAGTACTTGACTACTTTTCATTTTTGATTTATAGTAACATTCAATTGTCGTGGTATCGAATTTACTAACTTTTCTAAATACGGCTGAGAATTTTACTATTTCTTAATCAGAATGAATTTCAGAATATTCTACCAATCGACTGGAATATGAAGTAATGGGTGATTTTTTAAGAGCTATAGGAAAATTTTTCAAAAAAAAAAACATAAAATTCAGAAAAATGTATGAAATCTTTATTTGAATCGATAGTACGGTCCATATAATTGAATGTTTGAAGATTATTTCATGCAAATGTTGACCGCGACTGCGCCTCAAATGGTCCAATTTTGGCATACTCTTTCCAACATTTCGGTCGGTATCTCACGAATAAATACTTCAATGTTGTCTTCCAATGCGTCAATTGAAGCGGGCTTGTCTGTATAGACATGAGCTTTAACATAGCCCCACAAAAAATAGTCTAAAGGCGTTAAATCGCGCGATCTAGGCGGCCAATTGAACGGTTCCGAACGTGAAATAAAATGTTCACCGAACTCGCCTCTCAATAAGTCCGTTGTTACGCGTGCTGTATGGCATGTAACACCGTCTTGTTGAAACCACATGTCATGCAAGTCAAGCTCTTGAATTTTGGACAAAAAAAAAGTTGGATATCAACTGTGACTTTTTCTGGATGCATTTTGCAATGCTTTTGGCTGATCTTCACTCCAAAATCGACAATTCTGCTTATTTACTTATCCATTGAGCCAAAAATGAGCTTCGTCGCTGAACACAATTTTTCGATAAAGAAGTGGATCTTCGGCCAACTTTCCGAGAGCCCATTCACCAAAAATTCTGCGTTGCGGTAGGTCGTTCAGCTTCAATTCTTGCACCAGCTGTATTTTGAAAGGCTTCACACCTAAATCCTTCCGCAAAATTTTCCACGTTGTTGAGTAACAGAGGGCCAATTACTGCGAACGGCGTCGAATCGATAATTGATGGTCATCATTAACACTGGCCGATACAGCTGCGATATTTTCTTCAGTAAGCGTGTTGGTGGTTTAATATCCAACAATGTAAATTTGGTGCGAAATTTAGTCACAATAGCCCGAATAGCCGCTTCAGTGGGTCGATTGAACTGACTAAACTTAAACTTTCTTAACAGAGCACGCATTTTGATAATAAAATTCAATGATTTGCAAGCGTTGTTCGTAGACCAAACTGAAGATGTTTGACAGTGAAACAAAACACGAAACGTGCATGAGCTGTTTAAACCAGTGTTGCCAAAAATATAATAGCTAAAAAATCACCCGTTATATTGCAACTAAATATTTAGAATTCCAACGTGTAGATTATAAACCAAATTAGAAATATTTTTTAAACGATCCAACAATTTTTTTTTTTAAATATACATACATACATACATATCTTAATTTCAAATACAATATGCAATAAAACTCAAAGACTATTTTTAATTATTACACAGAAAAAAATGTTTATTATGTGTAACATACGTTATTAGGTACGCTTTTCCGGTATTAAGTCGATATAAATAATTAGTAGATCTTGAGAGTCTGAAGGCTTCAAAACACTACCCTAAACCGATGGGAAATATGTATGTATGTTAGCGTCAGCATTTATTCATAATGAGCCATTGACATAATATTCATAATTATCTTTTATTATGCCTTATGCTCTTTATAGAGCAATTTCTGTTAGCCCACGACTGATAAAAAAAATTTACTCTCCCCGAATCTACTTTTCCACTTTGCGGTCTTAATTCAAGAATAACATTAGAGAAAAGTTTATTTTTACAATTCAGCTTTTTATTTTACTACATTTAGGGCCGTTATTACAACTTGCCGTTAACTAAAGGGAGGATTTTAACGGGCAGATAAATTCTTTTTCGTTATTATTAGTACCCAATAAGATAGAAGTGATCGTTAAGCTAAAGAGGAGGATCATCCTACCTTCAACATTTAAAGGTCACTTTATGTTCGAACTTGCCATATTATATATTATTTTCATTATGGCAACTTCAAAGGTACCTTTAACTAACGGCAAGTTGTAATAATGGCTCTTAGTTTTAAAAACCATATTTGGCACTCGATGAAAAAGTTTTGTGTAAACCAAAAACACAATATACATTTTGATTGATTTTTTTTTTGTGATTTCAATGCATATATTTTTCAAAAAGAAAGTAATATTATATAAAAAGGAAATCAAAATGTGGGCTTAGATAATTCAAGGTTATTTTCCCGCTAATGCACATCCGTTATTGTCAAAAGATTGAATACATGTATATAATCAGCATTTTAAACTCTTTGTTTATTTGTTTATTTTTTTTTTTAATTTACATATTTTTGTTAATAAATAAATTACAAATTAAATAGGAGTCTGTTCGTAAAACATATTTTAAATAATATTTAATATGTCGCATCGTAATAAATAGTTTACATTGAAATTAAATGTTCTCGGGAAAAAAGATTTTACTAAAGTCTTCATGTCTACACACATGGTCAAAGACCAGTAATACACATCTAAATTAATAAAAACTATTTCTAATGAAATAATGCATAAATTCAAATAAGGATATTCTATATTAGACAGTTGATACCCATTATTTAATGTGCAAATGGTTATTAAACTATTTCGAAATTTTCTAATTCAGTATCAGTATATTATGTATCAATGTTTATTGAACACATTTCATTATTTTTCTTTTAACAGTCGCCATCAGTGTTTGAGGAAGACACCCGCATGAGTGCAGATTTAACACAAAACAATTCTCAAACAGATGCTCTACAGACACCAATAAGGTTAATAAAAAAAAAAAGCTATTAGAATTATTCAATAATCGTTTTTTTTCTAATACTTAACTGTTATTTACTTTAGAAACCCCGAGTTTTTGAATAATGAAGAGTCTCAATCATCGATTATTAGCAATACGAGTTTATTAGATCCCAATAATATAACATCTGCACAAAATGGTTCAGCAGTTAAAAAGCCTACAAAGCGTAAGAAGATGGAAGTTTGTGTGTCAGAAGAGTAAGTAATTGTTATTGTACTATATTGTTAAAAAAAAAAAAATACGTAACTATTATACCATATATATTCTCTTTAGAGCGGAATTTACAGTGGCATCTATAGCTGAATACGATTGGCCACCACCTAAAGGTTGTTGTCCCTCAAAAAATCGCGATACATTTATGATACAAGAACAGGTGGCCCTTTACTTGGGTATTAAAAGTTTTAAGCGAAAATATCCTGATCTGCCTAGACGACAAATTGACATGGAAGAACGTAATTATCTTCAAGAAAAGTCATTGGTTTCGGAAAAAATGTGTGATTTGGGCATAACAGCCGTATGGGCTTCAGACATACTGGATATAATGTATACCGACTTCTATGATAAATACGAAGAGTATAAGGATTTTGTAAGACAAAAACATTTACGAGAAATAGAGGCTAAACAGAAGTCGCTGGGATTGAATGTGGCTGGTCGTGGTTTACAGGCCAGAGATCGTGCCATGCTATCGACTAGTAGATGGAATGCATATTTAAATAAAACGTAAAGTTGAATATGGATATGCTTTAAACGAATATGAATTTTAATTTACATACATTTTTTGTTTTTTATTTTAGTCGCAGAGAAGAACGTCTATCATGTTTAGATTTGCAAACCTTAACTGTTAATAAGCCTAGTCCGTCTTCAGCTCCCATTTCCACCATATCTAACCGTCCATTAGTTGAATCTATAGCTGAAGCAGCCAAAGTAGAAAATATATCACAACCTCCTTCTTTATTAATACAACGTGATTTCGATCGGACTAGGCCAAGAGATGCATATTATCCTTTATCTTTAGTGCCTGGACAATTTTGTGAAAAATACTATAGCTACACCGCACGGGAGTTAAGGTAAATTGTCAACATAATTCCCCTTTTTACTAATGCTATTTAATGGCACTAATTTTTTAATCCATTTTTAATTCCAGACTATTTCCCCTGACCACAGTTTTGAACAGACCGAGTTTTATTTGTTCTCCCAAAGAAGACACCACCGATACAGATTCTGCAGCCGAAACAGTTGAATTCGTTGATGGTGATAAAGTTTCAAGTATCAGTGCCTCCGAACGTCTCAGTCAACAGAGACGGGTACGCAGAATACGAGCAAAACATGCGCGAAAACTTAGCCATGATGAATTTAAAGTACCTCCATTACCGGGTGCAGTTTCAACCTGTTCCACTGATTCTTATTCCTCTTCATCCGATTCATCATCGGATACGGTAATATGTTCTATTTCGTTTATTTTCAAGAAAATAATTATTTGAGCTTATATTTTTAGGATTCGGACACATCATCTTGTTCTTCATCAACCGAGGACTCTAGCGATGATGAAACTTCATCAACCACCTGTGGTGTATGTAAGCATCCACAAAACCGTAATCTCAAAGATATGCCCGAACTATTTATACAATGTTACACCTGCAGATCAAAAGGTAAGGTGTATTAGCACTAAATTCTCAAAAAAAAAATTATTGATTCATATTCTTTTTTTTAGTACACCCCAGTTGCATTGAAATGCCCCACCGTATGGCGATAAGAGTACGCAATTATAATTGGCAATGTGCCGATTGTAAGTGTTGCATTAAATGCAAAAGAACACGAGATCAGAATAAAATGCTTTTCTGCGAACAATGTGATCGAGGCTTTCATATATATTGTCTTGGCATTAAGACAGTGCCCGATGGTAAGTAATACAAAAATAATTTGGTTAAAAATGCGTCAAACTTTTTATGTGCCTTAATTAAAATCATTATTTAGAATTCAATGCATTACTTTAGAACCCGATTTCATATATTTTTCGTTTTTACGTGTCGTACTACGTGTCATTTAGATAAATAGTACTTTGTTCGCTCAGAATAATGATTTATTAATATACAACTAATTTATTCATGTTTCGATTTTGTTCATATTTCCGATTGGGATATTTTTTTATTTATCTATCAACATTTTAAATTATTTTATCATATTTTTCTTACTACTTCAGTTATAAATAAGCTGTGTTTTTGAAAATATATCAGGTTGTTCGAACAGACTTTAATTTTTATGGTTCACAGGTATGTTTGTAAATTTTAGGAACATTTAGCCTTTATAATGACAACAATTTTAAGTTTGTTGCTTTATGGTATCACATAAACGTAAGGCGTTACTTTTCAATCCTTAAACCTGGGGCAAACTTTTTAGTAGTTAAGGCATATTTTTTGTCGGAATAAGTTTATCCAGCACAAACCAGATCCTCCTTCAATTTCTCTCTCTTAATTTTACATTAAAGAAGTCTTCCTTTAAGTTTACTATGAAAAACAATCTTTATCTACATACATAGATAGATTATTTCGTTATAATTGGAGCAATTGCAATTGTTTATAACAAAATGTTATGATTTTTATGCTGGATTCCCAATATTTAAGAATCTAATGTGAACAAAAACAAAATCCTTTCAGATGAACTGAAGTACATCTTTTTAAGCACACCGTTTTAAGATTTAGGCCACTTGAAAGCTTAGACAATTAATAAGGCGTAACAGTTTTCACCATAGCTTTGGAATCTATAAAATTGAGAGGTTTCAATCCTTTCCAAATAATCAAGAAACCCCTCTGTACCCTGCCCTCCTGAAAAGGCATAACCAACAACAAATGTCATATGAAGGCTGAGGCTCAATTAGCAATAAATTGCTCATCACTGCATATATATTCAATATATATGCTGTTTATAGGCGATGCTGTATGGACCTACTGCAGTAGAGTTAATCACCGGCTTAACTGGAACAAATGCTTAATAACAGCCCTACGTACCATAAAGGAACGTGAAGGAATATATATTTATTTCAGTTTTGAACTCAATAGTTTTGATTTCAATAAGAAAATTTCATCTTATTCAGTATATTCAGTGGTTTTAGGGCGGCCAGGGGTCCTACTCTACGGCAAGATTCGGTGATCGGTAGCGATACCCTTTCGTAGTGTGTGACCATAGCTGCCAGATTTGACGATTTTGAGCCCCAAAAATATCATATTGACGATTTGACGATTTATGCCCTTATTTTGACGATTTTTAGAAATTAAAAATTTACACCATATTCCTAACTTTAGTACATTAAAAGCCACTTTAAGCCCCTTTAAGTATTACATTTTTAAGCTACTTGCGAATACCTGTGATGATTTTTCTGTGTTTTATTCCTTTTTAATCCCTTAAAAGCCAAAAAATTACAACTCCTAAATAACCTCGTAGTTGAGAATAATTTATCACTTGTCGTTGCAGACAATTTTAAAAATTCGAGTATAGCTTCTAATATTACCATCGGAAAAACACATACGAATAGTCCGACTAAAAAACGTACTTTTTCTGTAATGCAGTGTGCGATCCACTGGCCAATCGCCACATACGGGTGTCCTGGCCGTGAATGACGAGCGTTACGTAGGAATATATGATTTTCGGGAACAACTCCCCTTATTTCGTTCGAGCAAAATCCTTTTATAGAAGTGATAGAACACTGAAACACAAACCACATTGCAACGATGCACCAATGAATCAATGGAGTTGGATACACTACCGCCATTAACGAGCTACTACGACCTCTCCTGTACACGATCGAAAAACCTCAAAATAGACGTTGAGGCACCGACCTCCTAAATAGTATGAATAAAATCTTAAGAAGGAACTGAAAAAAGTGTCGGTTGAAGCCAACATAACACTGAATTTCTGACTCCTTAATAAATATTTGCACCACCCATAGATTAAGATGATGCAATATTATTGCTGCCCTTATGTGTCAATAAACAACACTGGGATAGATTGTTTAAACCTTAAACAATTTTTTCCTGAAAATCATATAACATTTCTCCATTTTTGGAAAAAAAAAATAATAAATGAAGATGAGGGACGCTAGCTTTTAATGTTTTATGTTTGAACTCTGATATGTACATATATTGACTTTATATGTTTTACTACAATAGAAATAATTTTGGTTTTTAAAAACTTTTAATTTATTTATTTATTTTTTCTGACGATTTTTTTTGACGATTTGAATAAACGTTTTTGACGATTTTTTCTCAAATATTTGACGATTTGGTGCCTCATTTATCTGGCGGCTATGTATGTGACCCATAATTTTCAGTTTCTTCTAGTTATTTGCCGCATCATGTACTTTATTGTGTATTGTTGGCTTATTAGACGTAAAGCCAGGGTTCAAACCTCAGCCAGACATCAAAACAAAATACAAAAAGTATTTCTTCCGCGGCTTCCTCTCAGCAGATTTCTGGCAAAAACTCTGAGATTAAATAAAATTGCCGTGAAAGGTTTCTCAAAAATCTGTCGTTCGGAGTCGACTTTAAACTGTAGGTCCCGACACTCATGTATAAAATGGTGTAAGAAACTAGGTCGTAATCCTGACTGAATTGTTGTAATGACCAATTATGTATGTATGTATTGAAAATTTTTTTTGTCCAGAAAAAATGCAGCACTGATGCGTAAACATTTATTGGAGATACCGATCGCCGATCTGGCCTTATTAAACCAATTGTTCAGGTTACCAGGTTACCTTCTACATCAGTTCTACAACTTTATGGTTTAAATAGCAATAAGACACGTTTTACTTCCTTCGTTCGTTAATTGATTATACGTTATTGTGCACATAGCTTGTGTCTTCTTTATATTGATTGTAGCGCCAACCACTTAGGCTAAAAAACTAGGTCAATGAATCTCACTGAAGAAAATAGTGCATCTAAATGGTTTTAGGCGAGTTATAAACTTCGACTCGTGTATATCATTACTCTACGTACCATTATTTTCCTGTATATGTTCGTGTATGTGAAACGAAGAAGAATGGAATCGAAAGGAACGCTATAGAGCCGATGGTGAACGGGGTTTTATAGGTCAAATTCTCATCAATACAATTTCTATCGGAAAGACCCGATTTACAATGAGATGACAATTTTTTAACGTGAATTTTTTCATATTTTTATTTTTGCAGGTCGTTGGAGTTGTGATCGCTGTAGTATTTGTATGCGTTGCGGTGCTACAAAACCTGAGGGCTCGCCAGTTACACAGCCAAATGGCGAAAAACTTAAAGTTAAGCATAGAAAACTAAAATGGATCAACGAATATCGCATTGATCATGTAACCAAATTAAGAGAGCATTGTTCCATGTTGTGTGTACCATGTGGCCGAGCCAAATCAAATAAACGTGTGCAAATAAATACGCAAAATAATATCACAACTACATATATAACATCACCTGGTTCAAACAGCGCTGTAAGTCCAACTGGTACTTATAAACAGTCGTCATCAACACCATCACCTAATACAACAACACCACCACAATTTTCTCCTGTTAATAATAGTAACTGCTCGACGACAACTACCGTTACATCTAATGCTGCTACAGTACAAATCTCGAATATTAATACCTCCTCTGCAGCAGCTAATGCGTATACTTTAGAAAGTAAAGATTTCTGTAATATATCAAATTCTTCCTCTTCTTTATCATCTTTAAATACCATAACACCTCAAACAAATGTTGCGAATACTGTCACCGCCGCCCAAAATTCTAATACCACCACTAGCAGCAACACTACTACGCCTACATTACCAATAGTTGTAAGTCCAAATACAATAGCAACAACGTCAGTGGCAACATCGACGCCAAATACGATGGTGCAATCCTCAGTAACTACAAATACAACAACGAGTAGTGGTCCTCCTCCAGTGGTTGCCTGAGTAGGGGTTATACGTTATTGCCCCAAACAGCCGCCGCCGCCGCCCTCCTCATCTTCAAGCCTAACGAATTTATAGCAGTTGTAGAAAATCGCGCAACCCGATGTTATGAAAAAGAGCATTAAATATTTATAGATAAGACGGTAAGAGAAAAGATTTTTAAAGATTTTTTTGCATTTAGAATTTCTTATGTAAGAAAAAATAAAAACAAAACAGAAAACAATCATGATTCACCACTATAGAAATTATTATTTTTTTTTTTTTATTAATTTATGTTATTGTATTCGAACTTTAGGTCAGGTTTTTCAAAAACAATTACAATTATTTATTTTCAATATTTCGCTACTATTTTCTGTAGCTGATTTTTTTTAATGATATTTTTTAATAAGATAAAAACAATAAAATAAATTAAATTACTGTTTTTATACAAATCTTTTAAAAATGAATGTTGAGAAGAAAAATTCACAGAAATAATTTTTATTTTTGGTTCACAGAGTAAAATTTTTCTTTTCAGAAAATTTGAGTTTATTAAAGCTCGAAAATTTATTTTGTTTTCTAATTCGTAATTGTGTATACCTGAATTAAATTCATGAATGAATTTCATGAGAGAAAATAAGGATTGTAGAGACGAAAGAATGTTTTAATTAAGAAAAAATTCAGACATTGATTTATTTCAACATTAAATTCCAAAGGAATAGTCAGTGTTTATCTTTAAAATTAATACTTAGCTTTTTTTTTGATACGTTTATAGTTTGTAACATTTGTAACGTGTTCATTGAAAAATATAAATTGTAACCAATTGCGAGTGGAACAAAAAGCCCATGTTTTTAAAGTCATACCGTCTGTATATTTTATTTGTTTTGTGTTAAACTAACAGTCAATTATTTGGAAAATTTAGGCTCTTTCAATTCTGTTACAACACAGCTATAATTTGTTTTTTAATCTCAGTAACTAAAACTACATAGGCACCAAAAGAGAATTTCTTAAAAATATTTTTTTTTTTATTTAATTCTTAAATTTAGTTTTTATAAAATTCTTAAAAAAGGCAAATAATATTATTACGAACAAATATAAAGATATAAAGTATTCTTTTATATTAAAACGTAAAAATTAAAAATAATACTTCTTAAATTAATAAAAAGAAACTTTCACAATACTTTATTTAATAATGTTGAAGAACTTTGGTATATTTATTATATACATTAGAATTGAAGAAATGTAGTGGAAGTTGTGGGTTTTCAATGTTGGAAATAATTTTAACCACATTTGTAATGAGAACATTTTGGATTCGAACTTATACTTGTTCCTTCTGCTTTTCCAATAAAATTTTAGTACCACTTTGTGTTTGCGTTTTGTTTAATTATACCGTATAAAATGCCTTTATTCGTTACATAAATGTTTTTGCTGTATTATCATTTGTTTTTGAGTAAAAAATGCTAAACGCAATTAAACATTTTTTTGAGCTAATTTTAAACACTTATTGCATCTGCTGATGTGAGTTATGTGTATCTCCTAATGCCGCAAACTGATTTCTCCTAACCGCATGGCTGGGGATCGAGCCTGTTTCCATGCAGTAATACATTTCTTTGACCCGTGCTCTAAACTGAAACTTGTACTTTCATTATTTTTAGATCTGAGTTAAAGTTAGAAAACATAAAAAATCCAATTTAAAAGTAAACTCTCATCGAGCAGCCATTTACACAACATGTAGCAGAACATGTAGCGTAGTCTATAAATTTCAATGGACTTCAATGCGAAATAGGCGTCTGTCGATTTTTTTGTTATTAGAAAAATTTAAATGTGCTTTTGTGCAGTAATTTGTAAATCATTTTATTTTAAAGGAGACGGTATTTGAAAACTAGTCTTCTATATTTTTTTGTTTGTTTTAAAGAAGATTCCACTTCAGAATAGCATCAAAATAGATGAAATGCCAAGTTAAAATTCTTTTCCAAGCTATTTTTGTACCATAAAAAACTGTATTATAAAACCATAAATGCACTTAAAATAAGTTTTATTTTAAATTATAAGTTATAAATACAATTAGAAGTAACACATGAATATTACAGCTAAACACACTCAAAATTTTTTAAATGTAATTAATCAACAAAACAAAAATAATTTATAACTATATATACATATTATGTATACATGTATATATAGTTTTTGCGTTCTGCTGTAATTTGCTTTTTTATATTATCGATTAATCGTTAATGCTTCAGAATATATTTTTCATAATCAAATAAGGCTTCAACTAAATAAAAGTTAAGAGAAACTACAACAAAATTAATTATATAATTATACTAATGAGTATATATATGTATAAGTACATGTAAGTATAATAACAGTATATGGAAAAAAGTAAACATTTATATATGCATATATATATACATATATATTAAATAACTAAATTAAAAAAAAAACAAAGAAATACATACAAATAGTATGTAAATTTAAGCAATTACAAAAACGTTTGGGAAAAAAACTTTCCTCTACCAAAAAAAACCAAACTTTTTTGTTCTTTCCATTTAATAACCCTAATAATATACACTATATATGAAATTATTTTAAGTAAATGTAAAATTAAAAACGAAGGTGAAAAGAAAATCATTGTAATAATACATATAATACATAAATAATATATTTTTTATATAGTTTTAAATTTATTTATAAATGTTTATTATTTATATTCTGACCTTTAACAAAAAAAAAACAAACAAGAAAAAAACGAAAAAAACAAAACAAAGAAAAAAATTAAATTTCGTATTTAATTTGATTTTTATTTTAGTACTTTTATTATTATTTGTATTAACAAATTCTATATATTTAAGACTTTTGTAATTTAGTTCTATAACACAATAGAAACTTAGGAATGAGTCTTTATTTTGAAATGTTGCATTAAATATATCAATTTTCTTTTCGTACAACTTAATATATTTTTAAAATTACACAAAATCAATATTTTTTTATTTTGTGTTTTTTTTTTATCAAACACATACATAAATATAAATAGTGTTTAGTATTGAAATAACAATTTTTGTCTATTGTATTTTTATTTTATTGTAGATTTAATTTTTTATATAGTATATAAATAATATTGTACAATTACGTTTTCTTGTTCTTTTGCTATTAATAATTAATGTTAAGTTTTAGAGTTTATGTTTTACATTAATTTTCCCCAATCTTCACCGCCAACGATTCCTATCACCCAAAAAAGGAAAATTATCTTAACACAAAAATCCTAACATCAAAACAAATTATTAAAATTGTTTATTTCATCTCTTTATTATCATTGTCTTAAAAAAAAAAGAATCAAATGCAAATAAATTATAATAAATAAAAAATACTATTATTGAAAAAAAAAAATCCAGATGTACTTTCATTTACATGTATGGAATAAAATACGAATGAGAAATATAGAATTTATATGTTTAGAAAAAAAGTTTCAGTCACAAGGTTATTCAGATCCCCTGATTGGGAAAATTTTCAAATTTAAAAAATTAATAGAAATGTATTGTATTTGGAAAACCTTTTTATTAGTTAAGCAGGTTTTGTCAGTGTCGCTGTCGCGATACAGCCAAATAAATCCTTCAGCGTCTTCAAATAAAAAGGATCAAATCAAAAGGATCTGAATCTTGCCGTAAGTGTCCCTACTATTCGTAGGCGTCTGATGGACAACAATTTATTCGCAAGAAGTTCACAAAAGGTGCCATTGTTGACATACAAAACAGGCAGCAGCACGCTTAAAGTTTGCCCAAGAACATATTAAATATCCGAAAGAAAAAAGGAGAACTTATTGTGGACCGACGAAAGCAAAATTGTTTTATTTGGTGGCACTGGGTCTAGACAGCATGTTAGACGTCCGTCCACCACCAAATATAAAGCTCAGTATACACAAAAGACAGTTAAACATGGTGGTGCATAACTAATGATATGGGGAAGCTTTTCATATAATGGTTTAGGCCCAATACATCGAATTAGAGACATAATGGATAGGAATGTCTATATCAGCATTTTGAGAGAAGTGATGTTATCATATTCTACATCTCTAAAATGAATATTCCAACAAGACAATGACCCGAAACACACCAGTAAATTAGCAAATGAGTGGTTTCGGGTTAATGTGGTAAAGGTTATGGCGTGGCCAGCTCAGTCTCCTGACCTTAATCCCATAGAACATCTATTAGGGATGTTAAAAAATATGTTGCCGAGAGAAAAACGTCAAATGCAACTGAGTTGTGGTCTGTAGTGCAAGATGGGTGGAATAAAATTCCACTAAAACAATGTCCGGATTTAGTTGACTCCATGCCTCGTAGATGTGCTGCTGTAATAAAAAGTAAAGGCTATTTTACCAAATACTAATCGTATTTAAAGTTTCTTATTATAGTCATAAGCATTTTTAACTTTTTTAATAGTAAATTTGTATGAAAACTGAAATACTCCTATTATTTTGAACAGCACTTTTTAAGATATTTTTTTTTAAACTTCCTGTTACTTACTTGTTAAAAGCTTTATTTAATTAATGAATAACTTAAATAATTTAGTTTTGAATCAACATTACATTACACCAAAAAATTTAATTAAACAATGTTTTTTATTTGTTAAAATTTAAGCTTTTGATTTTGAATGGATTCACTCCTATTTTTATGAACACAACTGTATATATAAAGATTAATAAAATTATTCATGTAAAACAAATATTAAAACGATCCATTGTACATTTTATTTATGTACTGCGCGTATATAAATTTCCATTACCGCCTACGTATTTTATTGTACATTTGCTGAATCTTGAATCTGTTTTCCGTAAGAATCTTTTAAGATAAAATTTTGTTTCATTAGAGAAGAAAACAGTCTTTAATTGAATTATTGGTGCTAATATTTAATAATTAATCCATAGACCTTGTGCACACATGGCGTTCTTTGTTATTAAACAAATTATAGCTTAAGCTACAGTATATAACGGACCCGAAATTTATCAACGGCACTGCCAAAAGCTGTAACTATTATTATTTCTTTCAGTCGCACTGAATATTTATTTCGAAAACATTTGTTTTTTAAATTATTTAAAAAGAAACATTCCTTTCACAAAATGTTAATAATACGTTTATTTTCTTCTAAATTGATCTTTAAAAATCAAAATAAAATTTAAAAGTATTTTTTTTTTGATAATTTTTGCAGTCTGGTCGCTGCATTTTTTAGTTATTGTAGCATTTAAAACAAAAATTAATTAAAATGTAGCAAAAATACTCTCTACAATAAAACGAATAATTATGATATAAGCAACCATCATCATGTGTGTCTGTTTGCTAACGTACAGAAATTCGTGCTTTAGTTTTATTTAATACTTTATATTGTTACTACCATAAACACCCAAGCAAGAAGAAAATTATAGTTTTTTTGTTTCACATCCTGATAACTTCTGTGAGATTTTTTTAAAATAAAAACTGGAGGCTTTGCGCATAGATTTCTTCTAGTTCCAAGTCTTGGTTGTACTAAACGAAACAAGTATGACCAACTAAACAACACATATGAATTAGCAACCAACATTTAAAAATTTTACTTGGAAAACAATTCTAGCAGTCAGCTGGAAATGCAACTGAAAATCGGTTGCTGTTATTATACATACAATACGAGAGTTGAGTTAGCAAAAATACTTCTTTTATTTACTAACATTTCAAGAAAAATTTTAGTGCTCTTTTCCATGCTTTTCATTATAGGAAATATTAGCCCTTTTTTTACCAAAATTAATTACAGCCAAAAGGCTGGATCAATTTGAATGGGTTCTTTACATACCTTTTGCAAGACAAAGTTTTTCATACACCAGGAAAGATTTGGAGTTAGTTTCCAGTGACCTATATCTTCGACTTTTTAGAACTTTGATAGATTAATTGGTTTTCTAAACTACTTTTTACTAATTTTTTTCGAATTTTATCTGTTAAAAAAGTAACGGTTATGCTGTAGTTAGTGTACTGAAGTCGCTTTTAATTTTGATTTTTCAGATTTGTTGTAAAAAGTTAACTGCGGCTGTCCAAGCGTTGATTTAATGGAGGAAGACTGCGTTTCATTTTTTCTTAACGAAGTATTGCTTTTAGTCTTCAATAGCCTAAACTTTTATACCATTTCGTATTCATATTTGAACTAAATATTCATGACTGATCTTTTATATATTCTTTATAATTTTTGTCACAATCACTCTCAGCAATATATGAAAAGAAATTAATAGAAATAGCGGCACTTCTGCCATCTTCGTTGTGTTTCTCTCATTGAATAACACTGAATTTGGCACGCAAAAGTCGCCTGGAAAAATGCCTTTTTAAAAAAGTTTGCAGATATCCGCTGCTGAAGTTTATTAAATTTTAAGGTAAGTCATTGTTTTAAAGAACTATTACGGTTTTGTTTGTGTCTATCATATGCTATCATTTTTTTTTTGTAAGTTTAAATAAAATTCATATTCATAGTTCCATAAGTTCACCTTGAGGTATCTTAAATATTTCCAATTTAATCGATGAATTCACCAGCATTTCACTAACTTTCATTAAACTTTTATAAAATTTACTGATCCAATCGATATTTGATAACTAATTTAGAAATTGTAAGGAAAAAAATAACTGATAAAGTAATAGCAAGTAAATCAATTGTTTAAAACGAGGTGTTTACATTGCAATTTTTTTTTTGTATCAAAGCAACAAAAAATCATGTTTGCAAAAATTTATATTTGAAAAAAAGGTTAAAATTTCCTACAGTGCTTTGTACGGAATGACAAAGCTTTGGAAAATTCGAAAATTCATTAGTAGCTATCAATTCGAAATAAAAAGTAATAGTTTCGGGTGAAATGGATTTTTTATAGGTTTGATTGTAAAGGTAGGTAAAAACAACAAGTAAGTACCCTTGTGATGAGAAAGGCCAATTGTGAGTACTTCTATTCCATTGTCGCAGGTACATCAAAACCTAACAGACGAACGTTAACCTTCTTAGCCCATTAAATAAACCCTGTCCATGTGTCATTCGAAACTCTCAGGATCTCAATATTTTCAAACAGTCTGTAGAGAAAAATAATTGGAATATGAATAAATGCAATAAATAGTTTCATATACATATTTTGTATATTATTTCGGAATAAATACGAAGGCAAATTCTTCATGAATTGATCTGTTAATTGAAAGGCTTAATACTGAAAGGTTTAATGCTTTACTCGTCTATTTTCGATCCGATTTTTTCAAATTAACTACAAACTTCGTAGCAATCTATAATTGCAACATATGTATATAATACTATATAATACTGTTTTATTCTCAATTTTTATTTTCACCAATTTAATATGATAACACAACCTCATACACGCAACATCTACAAATGCTTTGAAATGTTTATGTATAATATACATATGTATGTATAACATTTATTTAAATAAATTAAAACATAATTACAGTGAAAACATTTAAAATTAGTACAACATGCTCCATAAAAATGAATCTCATGATATAAGACAGACAAGACACTAATAACATTTTACGTGCTGATGGGAGAAGGTGTAGAAGAACATATAAGATAATGTTAACTCACATCTCTTCTTAAAGTATTTTTAAAACACATTAAAACATTTTATAATAAAATTTAAATGGACAAAATTACATGCTTAACAGAAACGATTAATCTTTTTCTATATAAATCTGGGCTTCTAATGAACCTTGGTAGTTTCCGATTTGTGAGTTTGTGCAATATCACCCACATCTCGCTGTGTTCCGTGTTTTTCTTGTTCTTGTTGCTTAACAAATTTATCCATTTGACGCTCTAATTGGTCCAAAAGATCAAAACCGCTTTTCCATGTTAAAAATTCGGCACGTACCTTTAGTTTCATTGGATTTTTGGCTAAAGTTTTGGCCATGGCAAAGCCTTCCCGGGCACATGCTATATCACGATTGCGCAGCTTGGTAACAGGGCAGAGATCATTGTTCCCATCGCCCACATATATAACACGCTCATAGGTTATATTATGGCGCAAGTCCTGTTCTATAATAAAGTGTTCCAAAACCTTGCCCTTGCAGAGGTTAACTGCACTGAGACGACAATCTGTTTGATGGTGGAAGGGTTTAATAGTAAGCAAGCCGTTCTCCTCAAACCGAGCAGGATTGGTGAACACCTTTGTGAAATTTTCCTGCAGACCATGCGATTTTATCCACTCCTCAATGAATACACTATTGGAATCACTTATTACTATGAGATCGCAACCATATTTAGTGTTGAGCCTCTTTAGCATTCTCACAAACCCTGGTACCTCTGGTATGCCGTGGATAGTTTCTAAAATCTTATCGGGTTTAATATGGCAACTATGTAAACGTCGAAATACTTCCGCCATATATTCAGTCCAGCCCTGCACCTCGATTATATCCTGCATATCTTTGGTGAGTTTATCTGGTGGCAACAAATCACGTACCACAGTATCGGTGTTCTGGGCTACTACTGTGTAATCAAAATCGAATGCAGCCAAATATTTCTTAATAATTTTATTTGCACTCTGCATATTAGATTGTTCTTTTACAGGGGATGCTGATGGAATTTTATTTTCTTGCGACGATTCGCTGTCCATTGTTTCGTTTTTAACGCAAAAATAATTCACCTCTTTATTGGTAATTGTGGTTGCTAAATTGACACCTGTTTTATATTTTGGATTTAAAAACGATGATGGATGATATTATGCTGCCCTTCGTTTTAAATGTTGACACTGCCAATTGTTTGTTGCAACAACAGTGTATTTGCAATAATAATTTTATTCCAAGGCCATTCAACAGCTGTGGATGCAACATTTAGTTTTATTTTTCTCTTTTTTATTGTTGTTCATTTATGAGCAACAACATCAGGTGTTGCCGGCTTTTTTGTATTTTTATGAAAACATTACTACCATACAGTGGTCACTACTATTTATTACAGAAATATTATAAAAATAATTTTTATTCTGTACTATTGAGTATCTACCGAATATAGTTGATGATGCGATGTATTGGGTATGAAAAGAAAACTAGTTAACCTAGTTCAAGGATGCTGTTAATAGTATAATTGTTTAGAAGAATATTTTGTAGAGACTTATCGTTTCAATATTCGAAAGCTGTTTATAGCAATCGTAATCGTTTCAGGACAAAATCACGAAATTAATTTTTTTAATTATATTAATTGCATTTACATAAAAAAGTATAATTAACTCAAATATAATTATTTTAATTATTAAATTTAAAAAATTTAATGTAATAAAAAGGGACACTTATTTAAAAGAAAAATAACATTAATCTGGCAACTTAAAAGTATATGTGTTTGTAAACAGCTGACCAATGTTTTGATTTCAGCAAAAACAAATCGTTTTTGTTTTTGCATATGCAATAAAAGCAAAACAAGGAAAACTAAAAGAAATTGTTAACAAAAACACATGTAGACACCACACAATGGTATGGTCCTTCTTCTAATAAAGAACTAAGTGAAAATTATCTCGCGGCGGTATCAAGTTAAAAATTAAAATTGCTTTGTTTAGTGTAAGAAAAAACTATTAATTATGGCTGCGTCGGCACAAGCAAATAGTGAAAGTTTAGCAAAAATTCGGTCTACAATTGCACCAAAACAAAAGTGCCACGACACGGGTCTATTGACACGTGATGATTTCGACGGAGGTCCTGTTAGTTTAGATGAAATTGAAAAAGGATTATACTTGGGTAGGTACTCTGTTGAAATTAATTTGTAATTTTAGACGTTTTTTTTATTGATTTTCTGATAAAATGTGTTAATTTAATTTTAGGCAACTTGACGGCTGCTACAAATATGGAAACGTTAAGATCAAACAATATAACATATATACTCACTTTGGATTCTATACCATTGCCCAAACATATAACTGAAGCATCCTTTTTAACTACCAAATATATACACAGTAAGCTAAATATTTATTGTTAGTAAACGCACAGTAATAAAAGAAAAAATTTAAAAATCATTTCCATAAAGCATTAATATATACATATATTTTAAATTCATTTTCTTCAGTAAAATATCTCATTGTTTATTCAACGTTTGTTGAACACAATAATTATTTAAAGGACTATTTTTCAAATGTGATGATTCGAACAATAAAACATATACTAGATAGATTTTAATACAATTCGGTATACAATTTTGGTTTTGGTTAAAATTTTAAATACGTTTCCAACTGAGATCGCTTGTTAATGATATTTATGGGTCTGGTACCCAAAAACGTCTATAAAACATACAACTACTTTAAAAATGTTTTATTAATTCTGATAAATGCCGAGATCATAAATAATGATTGTGTAAATCAAATATTAAACCAAATATAGAAATGGTTTCAATACATATTTGTGGAAATTTATAACTTTTTTTTTTGTATTTTTTTATTTGAAAACAAACGATTAAGCACACCCGATGCTGAGGACAGCAAAACACATAAATAATCTCTTATTGATTTATTAGAATTATCAAAACATAATATACAGGCGTCGAGTCGCCGTAGTCTAGTAGGTAGTGTGTTGTAGATGTAAGGCCACGGTCCAAACTGCAGATCAGATATAAAAACGCATATTTCTGGCAAAAATTCTGAGATTAAATAAAATTTCCATGAAAAGTTTCTCAAAAATCTGTCGTTCGGAGTTGACTTTAAACTGTAGGTCACACCACTCATGTGTAAAATTAACACACACAACATAAGTATTATAAGAAACTAGGTCGTAATCCTGACTGAAGGGTTGCAATGACCAATTATGTATGTTTAGTTGAAACCGATTTACATGATGCATTTTGCGATGTTGTTTGTTTTTAATTCTCTCCTGATGCAGCTTACAATATCACTTTGGGTTCATACGCTGGCTTTTTTTGTTGCTTGACTTTTTTCAGTATTACTGTTATGTATATTTATTTATTTGTTTTCTGATTTAAGCTTTTAAACAGCACGGCCACACATTACAATTAACAAAATTTTTGTATGTGAAGATAATATTTGATTTGGCTTATTACATAAGCATACCAAAATTACGCCTTTAATTTGATGTGTGGCTATACAGCTTTACGAATAAAGCGTAACATGAATAAAGGATTTTAGCTTAGAAAGAAATATGAAAATAATCATGAAAAACATCACTCTTTAACCCGGTGGTTTCACGATAAATTTTTACCTTTCAATAACTAAACACTCAAAGCTTTTAAAACTTCAGCAAATAGAATGACTTGTGATAAAATTTGAATAATATTTAATGTCTTAATCCCTGTTTATTAAAAATTTTTAAGATAAAATTTCAACATAATGATAAAGATTTACGAGAGTGCGCTTTTTAAAAAATCGCCAATCTTATTTTTAATATAGTATCGCAACTGTCTATTCAAACAGAGATTAATTTTTATAAAGGAAAATCAAATGCCCGTAATTTCCATCATAAAAATGACTGCAAATAATGGTTAAAATGTTATGATAAATTAGTTACATAAACTTTATTTTTGCATTGAACGAATTTACAATTTCCCTTTCTGAATATCAACTATTTCGAGGGGTTAACATCCCATTCGTTTTTATTACTTTTTTTCCAATATTGTCTTTGGCTTCGGTACACAAAAAATTTTAATGAATCGTAAAATGTTTGCCTTTAAAATCTTTATGGCATATTACATATACCATATCCTTTTGTTAATTAAATTTAAGACGCAAGTTTATCTTTTTAATAGAATGAAGTAGATTTTTTTTTTTCTAGAAGAATTGAATTTGTAACAGAGGTCATAACAATCTTTGGGATTTATTTGTTGTGCAAATAGAATTCTCATTTCCTTTTGTTCAATACTTCTGTTCATAAAGTCCATTGTGATTGACATTTTGTCACTCGATATGTATTTTTCTATCTTTAGGAAAATAAAGCTTATATGGGGGTGTTTTCTCATCATCTAATATAATATCAGTTGAACAATGATGTCGCAGCCGATTTGTATTGATTTTTTTCATAATAGATTGTTATTTCTGTATAACGCACATACATGTTGTTGTTTTTTTTTCTTCTTCAACTTTATTTAAGGTTTATAATAAAGTCTACATCACATCAATTCAATGAATTTTCCTTAACAATGTTTAGATAATGTGCCATAAGCTTCAAACAATAATAAACATTATTCCCGATATAAACAACATACATTGCATTATACATTCATTCATACAAGTATTCGTATAAACATATAACCATTACATTACCTATACATATATTGTGTGTCGTTCGATAAAATTGAAAGAGTTAAATCTCCTCCATATATAAGCGCTTTATATCTTTAAATTTAAATAAAAAACAGTGTGTGTAAGAGAAACTGTGTAACATTTTTCTTCGCTTGAAAGACTTATTGATGCCATTATGTGTAGAATATAAAGTTGTTCAAAGATCCATTACGGTTTCTCTTGGAAAAAATTCTCCATGACTCTGGTTTTTAATTTGAACGATGGCATATTTTTTATTTATTTAGTAGTATTTAAAATACTTTAAAAATTAACAATTATGATATGTTACACAAATTTCAATTTAAAACGTTTTCTTTAAAGAAATATACAATTTTTCTTTTAAATACATTAATGTTTGTTTCATATCTAATTTCATTTGACAGCATATTGTAGAGCTGTAATCCTTTATACATTAGGGACATTTTCATATTTGTTGTGGTTGTTCTTGGAATTCTAAAGTTGTTCTCATTTCTTAGGTGATAGGGTTGTGTTTCTCCAACATATCCAGTTTTCATTTTCGGTATAAATTGAAGTGTGTTCATTTGTAGTCTTTGTTTAATGCTCATCCATTTCAGTGCGTTCAACATTCCTTCTATCATTTTACATTTTAATATAGATCTCATTCCTTTGTTTTGTAGTTTTTGAAGTCTTTCTATTTGCGTTCCATTGCAGCATGTATAAATTATTGTTGAGCCAAATTCAAAATGTGGTTTAATCATAGTGTTGTGTATATTAATAACAGTAATTGTAGAGATTTTGTTCCGTATTCTATTAAAGAAACCAATTTTTTACATATATATTCGATATGCTCATTAAGTTTCAATTTTTTATCAATTATAAATAAAAGATATTTAATTTGATTGACTGTCTCTATAACTTGATTATTTATTTTACTTAGTTCATTGTTCATATTTACTTGCATTAGTTTTGTTTTATTTTCGTTTAATTTTAACTTGTTCATTTTTAACCATTCATTAACATTATTAATATCCTGTGTCATATTATCATAGCACTGATGATCCGTATCTCCTTCTGTAAATATTAGTGTATCATCTGCGTACAAAATTATTGTAAATTTTTCTAACACTTTAGGCATGTCATTTATATATATAATATATAACAATGCACCTAATACAGATCCTTGGGGTACACCATAGTCATTATATATATATTCCGATTTAATGTTGTTCACTTTTACCATCTGCTTCCTGTCTGTTAGGTATGATTTAAACCATTTCAGTTCAATTTCCTGTATGCCATAATTATAAAGTTTCTGTAATAAAATGTTGCGATCAATTGTCTCGAAAGCTCTCTTAAAATCTAGGAATATAGTCAGTATTTTTTTATATTTTGTTATATATTTCCATCTATTTATTACGTAGTTTAGAGTAGTTTCATATGAAAAGTCCCTAAATCCCGATTGGTATTTTGAAAATATATTCTTTTTTTTTTTTTCAAAGTAATATTCAAGTTGAATTTTCACGAATTTTTCCATAATTTTTTCGAAAGTTTTTAATGTATTTATTGGTCTAAATTCTTCACATTTTTTTGTCTTTGCAATTTTCTCTATTGGTGTTATTACTGATATTTTCCAAATTGCAGGAAATTCTCCTGTATTAAAAGATGTATTCATAATATTTAGAGCCATTATTACAACTTGCCGTTAAACTTGGGTTTAGTTAAAGGTATCTTTAGCTAAAGGGAACTGTAAAGTTACCTTTAACTTATTTTCGTTATTACAACTTACAGATAAAATAAAGTTAACGGTTTTCAAAAATATGGCAGTGCCGGAGCAATGTCGATAAAACTGCTCAATTACACATGTTTTTTTTAACGCAGTGGCAACTGCGGGCTTCGTTTTTTTTTTGTTGTATATGCTCATTTTGTTTAAATTTGAAGTTGCCATAATGAAAATAATATATAATATGGCAAGTTCAAACATAAAGTGACCTTTAAATGTTAAAGGTAGGATGATCCTTTTATCTTATTGGGTACTCATAATAACGAAAAGCAATTTATCTGTCCTTTAAAATCCTCCCTTTAGTTAACGGCAAGTTGTAATAATGGCCCTTAGTATAATATTTCCTATGATGTTCCAGTTATCTAGTATTATGTTAATTGATATATTGTTAAAATCTGTTCTCTTGTAGTTTTCTTTATCGTAAATTTTTTTATTGCACTTTCAAAACAATTATCGATATTATATGTCATTTCGCCGGGACTTCTATTTTCATGATTGTTAATGTTATTTCTAATTTCCGTTCTAAATAAATTTTTATTATATTTATATATTTCTATCTCATGTGTTATGTTTGACTTGAGGATCGCTGTGGCTTGTGGCTAATTCGATTACACTTGCGACTTAAGAAAACTCCACTAGAAAAAGTCTAACGGGGTCAAATCGCTCGATCTCAGTGACCACTTCACATCACCTCCAAATGATGTGACCATACCCTCAAATCGCTCGTGTAGAATATCCCAAGTGGTCATCATTGAACTATAGTGTTCGCCGTTGACAGAGATGGCCTGTCCATTGTCGTTTACGAAGAAAAGTAGACCAATGATGTTGCCAGAACAAAATCCATACCAACAGTCACTGAATATGACTGAGACACTCGCAGATTACTGAACAACTACCCGTTCATTCGGTAATGTAGTGACGAAGCTAAATTATTTTGCCAAATTAGTGAAGCTATCGTAAAAATAAAACGGGTAATAATAGATTAGCAATTATTGTTTACATTTTTAATTTCTTTTAGTAATATACAACACTCTGGTTTGGAAAGTCCCTGTTAAAGAATTCGGCATTAGGTCTTTTGAGACAAGTTGATATAATATAAGCAATTTTATGCGATGTATCAATATGACGATGTTGTAAGGTTATGAACAGGGTGAGACTGTCTCTAAAAATTTCTCTTGTTTGGAGCAAATGAATGTTTAGCTCTATATAAAGCGGTCTTCATTCATCGTTTAAAAAAGCATAAAGCATATTAACATGGTAGCCACTGTTATAGGTCATTACTGTTTCTTACATTGTTGTGTTAAGCTGCTGTTATGCTTATCTGATAGCGGAGTTCATTTAGTATTGATAGAAAACATCTAACCGATGTTATTTTACATAAACTCTACTTTTGAATATTTACCATTAAAGAATAAATAAGTGAATCTATTCCTTTATGAACTGTATTGTTTACACTTGTAGATTGGTCTATTTCAGACGCTGTGAGTGCCAGTGGTTTTATTTATTACAGTGTTTACAATGTGATGTCAATAGATTTTTTGCTTTATATGTTGTTGTTGTTGATTCATAAAATTGTGAAAGATGTGTGGCATGCACACATGTAGTAGAGGCACACACAGAAATGTAGATTCACTCAAATGTATTTAATAGTCCCTCTATTCATTTACAAACACTTTTATTTTTTGCAAAACGATGATGAAAATGCGCGTAATTATTGTTACGTTACGTTACACTCATAAATTTCTTATGCACGAGTGGTTGTTACACTTCAACTATTCATCGCGTACAATATGATCGCATAACAATACAATTTGAAGAGTTAATGAAGGATTATTGTAAGGATAACACATAAAGCACTTTTATGACACTTATAACTATTATGTTTCTCTATAAATACAAAGAAGATTATGTTTATATGTCTAGGTCATAAAGCTTTTGATATATTTTTTTTTATTAGAGTGTGCTTGTTTTTCTTTTTTATTTTTTTAATCGCAAACTGTTTATATAATAGAAATAAATAATATAAAATAAAATCAAAATTGTAATTTAAAAATGAAACTCACAATGAAACATTAAAAAGCCATTATTCATATTTTTACTTTCATTTTCCTATTTAAACTACAAGTGTTTTATTAAAAGTCACTATCAAATTGATTTTAGGAATTTGGAGTAGGATTAAGGATCTATTTTGCAGCGAATCTGATATGTATACTATGAGGAGTAAAAAGAGCAAAAACAGTTTCCTTTTGTAATATTTTTAGTGTTCAATATTAATAGTACATTTATGCATTTTCATAATTGAATTGACTTTAATTAAAGGAGTTCTATCAGTCCTGTAAGTTTATAAAGCAATAGCATCACATTGTTTATGCTTTGCAAAGACCAGATTATCTAATAAATAATATCGAAATATTCTCTATAGGTTTTAAATCTAGAAAATAAAGTCCATAGCCTTAAATGAATGACCAAGCAGCCATATCTTTTTCTGATTAGTTGGTGTGATTCTCGGCATTGTTATGCCGTCATATGGTCCTCTGCGTGTTGGCGTTGAAATGGGAAAGACTTGGTTGTAGCACTATGACATATGTATGTAAATAGAAATATTTATTTTTTGTCGAAATTAACACAAGTCATCACTTATTCCTTCACCTAATTTTGTGATTATTTTCATAAATCACACTTTGGAATTAAAATTAAATTATATTGAATACATTGGTGTTTAACAAAGTAGATCCAGTTTGCATTGCATAATGATAGTAAAAATCATAATTAAAACTAAAAACTGACTTACTTAACTGGTCATCACAACCCTTTAATCAGTATTACAGCCTAGCTTCCCACACCACTCATATTATGTGCGTTGATTTTTATCTATGAGTGGCGGGAGTTCAGAGTCGACTCCGAACGACAGATTTAAAAACCTTTCAATGGCAATTTTATTTTTGAGATGTTTGAGCCAGGGGTTGAACCTTATCCTTTCGTCAAATAAGCCAACACACTATATATTTTATCTATAAATTTATAATACATACATTATATCTATAATCTGCTTAAAATATTTAAATGATATACATATGTTGTCAATAAGTCTGTTAAAAACTAACATTACAAATTAAAGGCCATGGCTTTTTGCCTATTTACCCATAGATGCCCAATGCGTTCTAAATTTGGCAATTATGTACTTTAATATAAAAACTCCATACACTTATTTTCATACTAAGGATTGTTGTATTTTAGCGAATACGATTGTATACATGTTGAAAGAACTCAAAATGGAAAATGCCATGTTTTGACCAGCATCTTCCAATTTGAAATTTAAATTCCTATGCAATATAGAAACTGCAGTGAAATTTGCACACAACGTCATCCTGCTCACCAATGACGTTTTTATAAATTTGTCAACGTTAGGTCGAAATGTTGACAAAGATGTAAAAATAACATATAATGACGACTATAATATATACCATACCATGCCATATACCATCGTCTCTCTCGTAACAGATTTGTCTTTTCCGCCTACTCTTATATATGTATGCCCTAATTTTGTAAAGTGATAAAATTTATTCAAATTTGCGAAAACAGAATTTTACTTCAGTATTTTATATGTGTTACAACAAATAAGCGCACTTAAAAAATAATTAGTCTCATAGTATTCCAAATACTTAATTCACTTTTATTTGAATATATTACAGGACGTAAGACAGAGTTGTATTCTTTATCCAATCATTTTTAATCTATATTCGTAAAGAATATTCTACAGTCAACAGGAAGGAAAATTAATCCAAAATTAAGTGATTTTAGTATTTTGTCAGACACGTTAAAAAACTAGCTGGTCTTAACACGTTCAAAGTTCAAAAAGTGTCTGATAGAAACGAAAAATGTATGTATAAAATGCATGTATAAAATTAACACACACAACATAAGTGGTGTGAGAAACTAGGTCGTAATCCGGACTGAAGGGTTGTAATGACCAATTATGTACATATGTATGTATGTATGTAGAAACGAAAAATAAATTTGGAGGCTACATAAGATCGAGCATTTTACAAAATAATTTATAAGGTATCCTCATATTTTTGGGCAGATCCAGCCACTTGACACTATTAATGCGAAAAATGTTACGTACCCGGGCAATTCAATCCACAAAATTTCCCCATTTGAGAGATATTGCGCATTAGTAAGACTCATATGTAAAGTCCATTCAAAAATAAAATAGTTCACTACGTAATAG
Organism: Sarcophaga carnaria; assembly: GCA_958299815.1. Classification (NCBI taxonomy): domain Eukaryota; kingdom Metazoa; phylum Arthropoda; class Insecta; order Diptera; family Sarcophagidae; genus Sarcophaga; species Sarcophaga carnaria. The sequence goes on along the minus strand of OY283149.1, from coordinate 67,064,426 downwards.
AGCACATATAACAGAATAAAAACATCATTTAATCAATAATTGTTTAAAAATATGTGAATCTGCTCGCACATTAGGTTAGGTTAGAGGACGTGTACTTGTCAATTAAGACAAGTACAGTACCCGGAGGTCAAATTGAGCCATTGTACATAACATCCTTAAAAAGGAAGGATAATGGAGGGAATAGGAAAAAGGAGAGGAAGTAGGAAAGGGGAGAATGAGAAGCGAAAGAATTACACAGACCAAACAAAACAAAAAGGAAGAGCGCGACTATACTGATGAAGCCCTAGCACTTCTTAACCAGCTCAAGCTATTAATGAATCTGTAGAGAGCCTTGGTGTCGGCTCTCGACACAGAATTCAAATTCCTAAAGAAGCCCCTGCCAAGGCTCCTCAACCTCAACCTACCAAGGGCTGGGCAGTTACGGAGGAGGTGCTCGATAGTCTCCAACTCCTGCTCATCGCAACATACCCTGCAATAGTCCTGTGTTCCAGGATCTGTTCCAGATCAACGTCAGCGACCTAATCTTGCAGAGCCCTGTGATAAACCCGATAACTAACCTTAAACTGGCCTTATCCAAGCCCTGCAGCCAACCTAACCTCACACTGTCTATAGCAGGCCATAGACATCTAGATACATACATTAAAATACCACCCCCTATACTGATTTTCATGTAAATCTGAAATTTTTTTTAAAATTTTTGCCTCCATATTGAATTCTCCATTTTGAATTTGAAAAATTTTACAACTGTTTCAATATCAGCAACCTTAAAATCCCTCGAATACTGATTTCCATCCATCCTTATAGTTTTGACCAGAAAGTGTGGTTATTTTATTACCCTATAGTGAGAGGATATATTGATTGTTTTTACTTTTTTTCATTTTCAATTATAGTTGAGTATTTATTATAAACGTACATATTTTTTAGTTTCTGATATGCCTAAAGAAGATATTTTACATCATTTGAACGATTGTGTGGACTTTATTACAACAGCTCTCACTAAGCATAATAATATATTAGTACACTGGTATGTTATGTTTATAGAATGAATAAAATGATTGATTATTAATTAAATCGTGTATTTGAACTTTTAGTTATTTTGGTGTAAGCCGGAGTTCCTCTGCTGTAATAGCATATGTTATGAAACAGCATAATGTGGATTATCAGGCCGCCTATGATTATGTAAAATCAAAAAGACGTTTTGTACAGCCGAATATAGGTTTTATAGCGCAATTGAAATTATGGAGACGTATGGGTTGTAACATCGATCCGCATTATCAAAAATATAAAATCTATCGCTTACGTTTGGCTGGAGAACAGGTTAGAAAGGGTAAGAAGTTGTGTTTTCTTTTAATTATGGTATTCATTGCATTGACATAAACATTTTAGCTAAAATTCTTCCACAAAGCTTCAATAACTTAATTAAACCGGATCCAGCTATAACCCAAGAAAATCCTGAACCCATTGTTTTTCGTTGTCGTAAATGTCGCCGTATAGTAGCCTCAAAATCTCATGTGCTCTGGCATACACCAAAAAATCAAACATCAATAAAAACATCCACCAACGATAATGGTAATAATGTTTTTAATAACGATCAACAAACTTCAGGCACTCCACGTCTTTTGGAACAAATTGCAGCCCAAATACGAAAAGTATCAATAACATCACCTACCGAATTTCAACAGCCAACACAATATGATGCTGACACAAAAGCATATTGCCAAAGCATATTATTTGTAGAACCCATAGCTTGGATGCAACATATTTCGAATAATACACAAGGTCGTCTTAATTGTCCTAAATGTGAACAAAAACTGGGTAATTACAGTTGGGTTAATGGTGAGTGCACGCATACTATATTTACTTTCACTATATGATCAAAAACTTTTCAATTTAATTCAATTTATTACATGGCAGGCTGTCAGTGTCCATGTGGTGAAGAAATTTCTCCAGCATTTTATTTAATACCTTCCAAAGTGGAACTTTCAAAAGCTGTACAAAATGTACAAACAACTTTGTAGATTATTTAATTTATTTGTGCTATAAATTGTAAGTTACATAAAATAAGCCTGCCCAAAACATATTAAACTAAATTGTATTTTATATGTTCAAAATAGTTCATACCATGTTTTATTAAATTAATGACCTTAAAAATTTAAACGTTTCTTATTTAATTTTTCAAAAAATCATTTCCTTCACATATTTTTGAGAAATAAAATTGTTCGGTTTCGAATTCAAAGATATTTTTGCCGTTTTATGTTAAGTGCCATCTATTAATTCATTTTTCACTCTGTTCGATTGGTTTTTTCAATTTTCTAAATAAATTTGTCCCGAATCCTTTACGGGATCGATATGAATACACTTTCATACTCCGGAAAGTAACATCCTTCTAAATATCGTTTCTAAAAACCTTTACGCGTCATTTATATAAAACGGATTTATCTAAATAAATAAAAAAATCCATTGGATAGTTAATTTTAATTAAAAAAAATTATTTTCGGGCATTTCAATCTTTCAGCAAATATTATTCAGCACTGATTGATTGTCCAATTAAACGCATGCTGCAAAATATATATATAATGCATAGAATTTGCAGATGTCAAAATCAAGCCTAAGTATTATAATAAATTATTATTTATTTATTTTATAAAAGTGATGTCAAAAAAATGGTCACGTGAGTGCAAAAAACTATTGAGTCCAATTTTGTTGGCAAAAAGAAAAAGTGAAACATTATTTGGGAAATAATATTAAGAGAAATTAAAGATACGAATAATGTCTTCTTGTTCTGAATATGACATAAATATACTACCACTTTTGCAAGTTTGCTGCTAAAATATTGCGTAATTAAGTTCTCGAATTGTACTATGCAACATGCGTTTAGGAAGTCGGTCTTAATTTTATAAAAATTACAAATTCGAATAATATGTGTGTATCTTACTTGTTCAATTTTACTCTATTATTGAACTCATCCCAAACATTATTATAACCATTAAAAGTTGATTCGTAATCCGATTGGAATAAATAACAAACTCATTTTATGCCGTCTTTAATGTTTTATCAGAAACAAATTAAAGTTGCAAATTTATATTCAACAAATATTACTATGTTGAGTGAAGCAAGAATTGTATGCCAATGTTCATTGCTTAATATTCAAATAAACGCTTCCATTTTTTGTAGTTTGTGTAAAAACCTAAAAGCTTATTATATTTCAAGTAGATAGTTAAATGACTTAAGATAGGAATAAGATTTGTGGTATGTAAAGTGTGGATATGTCGATATTTCGATCGCCATCTTAAATAGTATGCCTAAATAAATATTTATATTATTAATATTTATTTCAATATATATACGTGGTTTCAAATCCATTACATTAAATATACCATAATACTGGGGAAAAAATATTGATAATCTTCCAATTAAATTAAAATTATTTAAATAGTATATAATAAAGAAAAAACAAATAATTTTAAAATGTCTTCAAAAAAATAAAACAGTACTTCGATTACATATTTTTATAAATTTTTCTTTCTACATATAATATAAATATAGACATTACAATACCATTACATGACAATACTAATACTATTTGTGAAAATTAAAAATGTACATACACTGAGCGCCAAAAGTGAGTAAACAGCACTGAAATTATTCATTTTCTCAGGATAGCGAGAAAAGTAAATGAGAATAGTCGAATAAGTTTCCAAAAATAAAAACGTTTATTGGTTACTTATAAAATGTTAAAACAAAAACAACAATTCATGATAAAGGAACTTTTTTTATACTTAACACGTTCCCTGCCAAGCTGTTTATGAGAAGGTGTCATTTCTGGGCCACGTGTACGATTTTCGGTACACGATAACTACTTTTATAAATTTATATAAATACATGTTCTTTTTTTATTTTTGAGAAAATTTAAGTTATTTTCATAATTATTAATATTCAAACGGCAAAATGCACAAAATAACAATAAAAAATTTAATTTAGGGTGATGTATAAAAGAGAATATATATTTTACTCAAGTTTGATTAGAGTTTTATAATTTTTCACACTTTCTACATACCATAGTTTGCAGCGGTTCCTCTTTACTGGTCTACCATTACAGTTTTCATGGTGCAATTCCAGAAGATGGGACATGGACATCTTCTTCAGAAAATACATCATTATTTGTATGACATAAATATGAAATCAGTAACTTTCTACATTTTGAAAAGTGAATAAGCTATTGTTTTTTTGTTTTATATAAAATCGATGCATTTACATTTCAATAAAAGTTCAAAAGTGATCCGATAACTAATTACCACGCCACATGTACCGTTATCGGTGGTACATGACTATAAAATTACTCTAAACATCATTACGTTACATAAAATAGTCCTACCAATAATTAAACTTTGGCTATAAACATTTTAAATTTAAAAATTTAGCTTGGCGTAGTAATGAGGTTTAGTGTGCACCGAAAACGGTACACGTGGCAGGGAACGTGTTAAGAACAAAACTGTTTTATACTTAAGAACAAAAGTGTTGACTCACTTATGGCGCTCAGTGTATATGTGATATATATATCTCTGATCAAATAAAAGAAAGAATTCCAGAAAAAGAAAACATCCGTTCACCACACAAATTTTTATCCGTAGTTTCTTTCAATGTCATGCGTTCGTATTACATACTGGGTTAACGTGATACTCTCCCCTACACGAAAACTTCCCTCCACGCCTTATGATTAATTTTTATACACATTTTTTCTAATATCGTTTAAAATACACCAATAAATTTACAAAAAATAAACAAAATCAGATATTACGAATACATTGTAAAAACAGAGTGTCCATTTTGTATAATTTTAATCGCATTTCTTATCTTTGTAAGTAATAGTTTTTATTGCTGTTTAATAAATGTTTTGCTCAAGTCCTTAATAAATATTTAAATAAAAATGTTATAACAGTTTACATGATTATGGAAGTCATCAATCATTGTAAAATATTACTTCGGCGTTTATTGTTAAAATTAAAGTCTAAAACAATCAAAATTAAATATAAATATAAATGTTTTTTGTTTAATTTTAATTTTAAGTTTTTAATAAATGTTCAATATAAATGTGTATTTATTAACAAATAAACAATTTGCTGAAATTTAAAATTTTGTATTATAATTTACTGTAGAATAATTGATTGAATTAAAAAAAAGGACAATACAATTAATTTTTTTTTCTAAAACTCTAATAATATATATAATAATAATATACATACAGTGGTGGCCTTATAATTAGAAACGACTTAGCAACATGTATGTTTGTTAATTTGCTTTACAGTTTTCACTGTGTACCTGGGATCAAAGGTTTTGTTTGAAGGACGTCTTACATACGTTTTTCCATCAGATTGGGACAAATTAAACTTAGATTCGTCACTCCAGAGAACTCTGTTCCAGAATCATCGTTTCTAATTATAAGGCCACCACTGTATATTATATGTATATATTTCCAATAAACGGTTTTTTATAAATTTTATAATAAATAAACACAGTAAGTCTCAACATTTCTAAGTATTTAAGTTTAAACTAAATGTACATACATGTACATTGGCGGTCAAAACTAAAGCAACTGATATGGTAATTGTTTCTAACGTTCCGTGATGTTTTAGGTACTTAATATGTCTTACACATTTTGTTCTTAAATGTACAGCCATTTTAAATAATAAAGACTAGAAGGGAACAAAGAAGCAACTTTGGTGAAACACATCAGTTTTGCTCTAAAAAAACGACTTTAGTATGACATGATGTTAACAAATGTATTATTAAAACTATATTTTCCATAATTTCACGAATAATAAAGCGAGCAAAAAAAAAATATAAGAGATAAAAAATACCGTTTGTAAGACTTAGACATGGTAAGAGTTTTCGCTGAAGGTAAGTCTCAGAATGTTACGTAGTCGAGGTGGTTGAAATGCAAAACTTTACTGTTGTATGGCGTGTTATATTTATTTGTGAAAGTGAGTAAATGAACAGATATGTGTATAAATATATTCCGAAAAATGTAATGCTCTCTTATGCTGATGAGATTTTGATCTAAAGATCCTAGAGGTTATCTATTTTTGAAGTATTTTAAGAAAAGATTTTTTAAAAAAAATATTTCTAAGTTCTCATCAGTTTAATTTAAACCATTTACAGTCAAATCTCCAATTGAAGTTCGACGTTTGAATCCCAAAATATTAAACATTTGTTTATGTTCTAAGGGACCAGGCTTTATTTTGGCAAGTTTCGCACTTAAATTTTCCATTTGTTCTTTATTAACCCTTTGCACTCCAGCCTAATAAGCAATAATAGGAACCAGTAACTCCAAACCACTTACCATTGTATAATCAAAATGCAGATCACTCACTTTGGAAAGCAAACGTAAACATTTTTGTTTCTCTAAGAATTAAGAGCGCTGAGTGAGATAAAGAAACGTGTCACAAATGCGGCGACAACGGATTTATTCCTAACATACGAAATGTAGCAAATGGGGAAACAAAGGAGTGCAAAGGGTTAAAATATTAAATATGTAGTTGAATTTGTTTAGATATCATGTCTGTTTAAACTTCTGTTATATATTTTTCTCTATTACTTCTATAACCTAATAAAAGGTTACCTTCTTATGTAAAACGCCTAGCACTCATTAAATTAACATCTTTAAAAAGCCGTCATAAAATGCTAAATGCTGTCTTTCTCCTGAAGCTGATTAATAGTGTTATCAACTCTCAATTTCTTCTGGAAAAACTTTATATAAGAGTACCTATTAGTCCAACAAGATACTATAATTTCATAAATGTAAAATATTACTCAACAAACTATACGAACTTCGATCCATTTCGCAGACTCTGTAATGATTTTAATAATCTTTACCTTCATATAGATTTTAACAACGATTTGGAATCCATTAAAAAAGCTATACTTTTACAATTAAACTCATTTAATTAATAACTTCAATATTGCTTTCTTTTTTAACTTATGATTTGTATTGAATTAATAAGAACGATATAAAATGTAATAGTCTGTAAGGATTATCCATAGACTTGAGATAAATACAAAAATAAAATTGTTTTTAGGTTAGGTTAGAGGACGTGTACTTGTCAATTAAGACAATTACAGTACCCGGAGGTCGAATTGACCCATTGTACAACGTCCTAGTTTCTCACACCACTTATGTTGTGTGTGTTAATTTTTTTATACATGACTGGTGGGACCTACAGTTTAAAGTCGACTCCGAACGACAGATTTAAAAAAAAACTTTTTAATGACAATTTTATTTACTCTCAGAGTTTTTGCCAGAAATCTGCTGAGAAGAAATACTTTTTGTATTTTGTCTTGATGTCTGGCCTGGGGCTCGAACCCTGGCTTTACGTTCGTTATGTAAATTGTTTTTAATTTTAAATAATTTTCGCACAAAATCAAAAATTTCAAACCTCCCTAATTTTGTATGAATTTTCTTCGAATGAATGTTCGTACATTCATTAACCATATACGTACGTAAATTTCCTAATATAAAAATCAATTTCGTTGTTAGCCAAATTTCTTAAGGAAGATGGAAAACTTTTTGAAACAAATTCATTGTGAAATCATGTTTAAAAATGTCCCAATTTATATGATAAATAAGAAATTAAACTGAGTAGACAGACAGAGATCTGAATAGGTGGGTAAATTTTCAATTTTGTAATTTGAATCAATGAAATATGAACTTCCATTCGGAAAAGAAGGAATAAGACCACAAAGTCTTTCTTACACAAGTATTAGAAATTACGCATTTGAAAAAGTGATTCCATTTAGATTATTAAGACTATCCGCCAAGAAATTTGTTTGGAATTAAAATCACTACCAATTATCAATCCGTCTATTTTTAGATATCAGTTAATTACAGGGAACATAAAGCGATCCAACCGAAATATTTTTTTCAAAAATATGCGGAAAAGATACATCTGAAATTTCAATATTGGAAAAGGAATTGTTTTTAATTGCAATACCAACACCTTTGCGAAGAATTGTCCCTTTTAAAGTGGTCATTATCTAAAGGGACATTAGGATTTGAATTCAAATGAGTTTCCAAAATTAAAGCAAAATCTGTATTATTTTCAAAAAGTAAGTTTAACAAGTAAATTTTTTTCTAGTCTCTACAAGAGAACTAACGTTAAAAGTAATAATTCTGAGAATTTTATGGCTAATACTTCTTGTAAAATACACATGCATTCGGCTATACGCTCAGGTTTCGAAAACGATTTATAATTTTGTTTAAAATTTGTTGTTTTTACTTCTAACGTATCTAGAACACATAAAATTTTAGCTATTTTTAGAAACTCTTTTTATAAACTCCGTTTATTTTAAAGCTGCGGAAACACTACTGAATCCATATTCTTAATTTTGTTTAATTTATCAGCAATTTTCTTCCTTAAATACAAATATTTTTTGAAAGAGGGGCACCCATTCCAATTGGCTAGATGACCATAAGTTTGACAATAAAAACTAAATGGTATTGGAAATGACTGAATATTTACAGATGAAGATGAACATCCCTTCATCCAATTTTTATCAGGCGGTATTTTATATTGATTTAACTTATTACAATAAATAATCATTTCCTCTTTTCTTAGTCTACGTTTTAATATCCAGCTTTTGAAGGCAAAATTGTTTTAATACGTAAAAGTACTACTTACCGCTCATAAAATACATATATGGACGTATAGGCACAATCTTGCTCTTAAATTATTATCTGATGGCAGTTACACAATACAATTTTTTGTACATTTCCCAGAATAGTTCAAGTGCTGCTCGTTATTATGTCTTTGATATAAAATCTGATGCTGTTGGAAATTCGTGACAAATATTATAAATTGTTGGCATAAGTAACAATAATCATAATAAATGATTGGCCGTTGATAAAAAAACACGCAATTAGATTTTTTTTTAATTTTATTTCAAAAGTCAAGTATATTTGTTCTTTAAAATATTGACTTTAACTATATATTTATTTAACTTAAAATTATTTATAAATACCTTAGAAATATGCTAGTGAATTGTTTGTTAATCTTTCAAAATGTTTCTATTTAAATATAAATATTTTATGTATTTTCAATATTTAAAAATTGTTTGTAGTTTTTAAAAGAATTTCTAATAATTAAAAAAGAAGGAAACCATAAAACAAGATAAAAATGCTTTTTTTTTTGTTATCAAAATTGTTCATTATTTGCCAAAGTATACAAAATATAGAAAAACGAAAGAAATTTAAGAAAAATGTAAGAGAAAATCATAAATATTTATGCGGATATTCAAGAAAAATATTTATGGTTTACACATTACGGATTGCACATTGAATAATAATTTCATTTCAAAAGTACAAATATGTATATAAATAAACATATTCTCACAAATAAAAATTTGTGTCATAAATTAGAAGATTTAATATGATTTTTAAAGAGAATGCTTCTACTCTGAATAAGGGAAAGATCTTTAAAGTTAAATTTCGTACTGTCCTCTGGACGGGGTTCAACCGGTACAAATTTTTGATTTACTTAATGACTTTAGATTGGATGATTTGCACATCGGATTATGGGTAACACATTTCACATTTCTGAAGTGATGAAACCCTAAATAAAATTACGCTTGTATTTTATTTCTCTATTCTTTTACGGTTTCAGAGACATATGATAGAAAGAGTGTGCAGATAGTTTGATAGGAGGCAAACAGCGTATTAACAAGATGTTATTTTCCTAGTGTTGTGATAACAGGATAATAAATATTATTTAGATACCTCCCACATATATTCTATTCCTGTATATATTATAGATTCCATCCATTTTCTTGAAAGAGTTTTAAAAATGGATGACACTGGTGATTAAATCTTTGTAATACGAATGGTAGTACATAAGTACAGGTATTTTAAAAACTTTCACATTTATATATTTTTTATTATTGGTAGTATTCGATAAAGTAATTCCATACTAGGTCTGTAAACAATTGTATTGCGTTTATAGGCTGAATGATTATCAGACTTTAACCTCATGGAGAATCTATGGAACAGATTAAAATCGAGTGAGAGTTCATTGCAGCAAGCAGAGCCTTATAGAAAACGTTCAGTAGTTATATTTCTAATACCAAAAACATTTGATTTCAAACAAGAAAATTTCATTTTGTAATATGAGGAGGTGGTGGTCTATGCCTTGTAGAACATGTTAAATATCAAATTGGAATATGTTTGAGGTTAGGTTGGCTCCACTTTCAAAATTTATATCAATAACCTAAATAATCAAACGTTTATGAATTGAATTTAAAAGAAAAATCTTTTGCAAAATTATGGAATTTTCTATTCTAACGAAACGATCTGGACTCAAAAATATTTTTAATGGATACCGGTATTAATGTTTACGACATTATCAAACAAAAATAAAATGTGTGTTTAAATATTTTTACGGACCTTTTTTATGAGTTTTTTTCTGTCTAAAAACTGATTTTCATTATATTGTCCTTGCAAACAAATCTGAGGCAATATGGAAGAGTAGCTTAAGTCGACATAAGAGAGAATTGAGTTAAGGCGTTTGGCGCATTATAGAAGCAAAGGCGCTTAAATGTGTATAGTCCGTTTGAAAGAATTCTGTTTTTTTTTTATCAATGTTATGTACTTTTACTTTTTAGCTTAAGTTTTTTGAATCAATAATGCATTGATCAAAACAACTTATGTACACATAGTTTTGTTTACAAATTCAGATTTTCCATCCATCGTATAACGGTATCGCTTAACTTCACTTAAGGTGTATAAATGTTAACCTTAAAAAAATAAAGTCATTATTTTCAAACAACTTATGTTTACTTAAAACCACACAATATATACTTTTTATTTAAACAGAAGCGCTTAAGTTACTTAAGGTCCAGTTCAACGAAACAGTTTCGAAAAAGCGCTTAAGTAGAAAAGGCGTAATATCTTCTGAATTCCACAATATTTTTTTAAAATAATCATCCTTCTTCTCTAATAAACATGTTACCAAAATATTAATTCATAAATTATTCGCAAAAATCAGGCAAAATAAAAATTACACAAAATTGATGATGTCTCAAAACATCAATTTTCGACTTAAGCTACTCTTCCATATTGCCACAGAAATATAAATGAAAATTATTACTCACACCCAACTGTGTGTCGTTCTTTTAGATTTTGAATATAGATTTATTGCAAATAACTTACAATCGAAGAAGTAATGAATTTTTATTATAATGGACTTGAAAAAAATTGTAAACATTTTAAACACACTTTAAACACTTTAAATTTTATTTGGAAAAGCAGTTTATGTTTTATGGATTTAATAATATGAATAAAACCTTTATACAAATATTTCTTTATAATCTCATTAACAATACAAATTATATTTTTTAGTTCATTTAATAAAAATGCGAAAAAACAATGAAAATACATAGTAACAGAGAAAAAAAAAAATAAACAAAAAGCAATCACCTTGTTTGTGTGTTTGGCGAATTTAAATCCATTCCTGATTCATAGTAATTGTTTTCATAATTCAAATCAAGATTTCCTTCACTGTTTGTTTGTATTTTTTTATTATTCGCTGCTCCTCTATTTTACTTTAATTTGGGAAAGAGAAAAAGGCTTCAGGTTGATACATTATCTTGTTGAGAGTTACCTGTAAGAATTTCTCCTTTTTGATTTTTTTTAATATGCAGCATATGGTATTTGTTTCCAATCGTGTTGTTATTGTTCTTGCGGTTGTTCAACTAAAAATATAATACATTTATTTTAGAATTTCGAACATATAAGCATTTTAATATGCAACAGATATGAAAATTTTATAAAAATATAATTTATAGAATATAATTAGTGTCATTTTCTTTTCCACTCAATTAATTTTGTTTTGTTTTAAATTTAATAAATTATTCGGCAGAAATTATATTAGTTGTTAATTATTGTAGTATTAATAATTATTATTTAAATAATTATATTCTTAGCTTTTTGCAATATTTTTTGGCATACGAATACTGACTATAATAGAATCAGGGATAAGAATTTCTGAGAATCATTTCTCGTACTCATGATTCATAAATTTAAAATATATTCTTTAATTACAGATACATTATTTATTCTTTTTCTGTTTACAAAATTTTGAGTACAAATTGTCTTTGTTAACTAATGCTATAACAGTTCCCAGCGTTCTAATATTTTAAGCGGAATTATTTTATTATATTATTTAAAAAGGTCACAAAAAAGGATTGAGTGTGTATATTCTTTAAGAAACTCCATAATAAAGTTTTATTTTAGATTTCATAACCGATTCAATTCAAATAAAATAGAAACGTATAATAAATTCCAAAACATTTAAAATTTCATATTAAATAAAAGGTAAGAAATGTATGTAAGAAATGTAATGTATGTTTCAAACGCTTTTTATTATTTAACAATTTTAAATTAAAATCACACATTTTTTTAAATTTACATTATTCAAGTGTTTAAACTATAGGAGTTAAAAAAGTGAAATGTATCTGTAAGTTTGAAAATGTATTTAATATCAGAGCACTAAAAACTTTCGTTTTTGCCTATAGTCATTATTACTTGCACAGAAGCTATTACGTTTCCATCCATTCAGTTGTTTGGTCAATGATTAGAACAACTTTTAATTTTAATTCAGATCAGTTATGAAATCTTTTAGCCATTATTTACATATTTGCGTATTATAATTAAATATTATTTTTAAAGAAATAACGATGTTTATTTTATATTTAAATAAAATTTGATTTTAATTATTTTAAAATAATGTGTGTTACCTTTGCAGCGCGTTGCGAGTATAGTAGTCTAATACAAATTTCAAGAGGTTTTTATTATTTAAACGCATATTTTCAGTGTTTGTGTGTGGATTTAGCCTCAGAGAAACAAATTGAATGTTTAAAATTGTATACCTAAATAGTTTTATTTTTTTTATAAAAAAAAAAATCTGTTGTTTTTGTTAAGCTTGCAAATATTTAAATACTTTTTACCAATCAATTACCTTAATGTATGGCCGGTATGTTTTATTGAATTAGTTCGTTTTTGGGATATTCATTGGCTAATATTCAACAGAATCTTTCAACAAAATAACTGAAAATGCAGCTTACACATACACAAACAGTTATAAATCTATAACTAGAGATTTCTTATGATTTTATATCATTATCACTACAAATACCTGGGTTCATGGTTGTTTCATGTTTTTTTTTTGTCACAATCATTGGACAGTGTAAAGCTATTTTGTTAGGGTAAAGGTAATTTTGAGGTATGCAGACCTTTAAATATAAAATTTATTTGCAAAAATCATGATAATAAATAAAGTACCTGTTCGTGAGCGAGCGAGATCTACTGCAAAGCAACCAAAATTATAGCCATATTTTCAGTAACTCTAGTTCTTATTCATTATTATTGGCCCCATAGTGCACTTTAAAATGAGCTTAGTATTTAATAAAATTTCTTGCTTAAAAACTCTCTTAATTTGTTTTTTATTTTTCAAAATTATTAAAACGTGAGAATACCTGGTATTTAAAGTGTTCTCCTGCTTTAGAAATATCACCTTGTAACGGTACAGCTGTTTAAAGCGTTTTGTGTCATATTAAATATTGGCCAACTGCGCACTGAACATTTTTATTTCCAAAGGTTGCCTTATTTTTATAGATTTTTTCAACTACAATTAATCTATAACAAATTAATTGTTGCTGGTTGTTTCTCAAAATATTTATTTTAGTTCCGTACTGTTTAAGAAATTTATAACATATCCTTTACTTAATCTACCACACCTAAACATGCATACTATTTTTTTACTTCAATTATTTATATCTAGTAGAAAATTATTTTAGTGTAAAAAAACAATTTACGTCATACATATAAATTTATATATATATAGGTAGGTAGGTATATGTATAAATTATTTGTACTCACCTTTATTTATGTAGTAAGATCGTTATGACTTTTCTGTGGTTTAATTATTTAAATTGTTTTGTTAAAATTGATTTATGATTTTTTTTTCAAATCATTTAGGTTTTAATAAAGATAAGGGAAGTGTACCTCTAGTGATTAATATTTAAAGGGAAAAGAAACGGAAGCGTTTCTTTAGTAACGACTGCGGCTGCGACTGCGACTATAACGATCACGACTGCTACGATGACTACGGCTACGTGAATGAGATCGTCGACGATGATGAGATTTATGGTGATCTATATAATAATAATAAATATTAATAATAATAAAATAATCTCTATTTTCAGTTGTACTTACGCCGGTGTCTGTCGCTTGGATGATGGCGACTGCTTGTATGCTCCCGGGAACGTTCGCGATATTCTCGTTCACGATCGCTATAAAAAAATTACAAACACGAATAATTTAGAATCCAGTTTATAGAAACAATCAAAAATTAAAAAAATAAATAAGATAAATTTTCTAAATATATTTAATTATTATATATGTGAACATATTAGATAATACTTCTTGTGTTCTACCATAAAAATTTATATCTAAATTCAGTGCAGGAGGTTCAGAGCAACTTCTATTTTAACTATTTTATTCGTCCAAATATACGACTATATATAAATACTCAGTATTGATGACACCAATCCTCAAATCGTTTACTTTAGACGGTTTACCAATAAAGCTGACAAATATTTTGATCCACCACATCTGTACTCATAGTGAGCGTCTGTAGAAGCGAAAAATGAAACTCCTTATACCAACCACTTACGACAAATCCATATCTACGCACTGATTATCTAAGCAAGGCTTTGTACCAACTACTGCTGTGTCAGTGTCTGTTATATTAGACCAAAACTCCACTCCTCAGATTCTACTAGTCTGTTAAACCTCTACAGTAAATCCGTAGGTATTTTTAAATTATCAAAGCTATCTATTGTTTAGATGTGATTATGTGTATTTACTAAGTCGTCCTCTAAACGGGTCTCCCAAGATCAAGTCATTTAAGGAGATCAATCGAGGAACGAATGAATAATCTCCGAATCAAAAAAAAAAAAAAAAAAAAAAAAAAAAAAAAAAAAAAAAAAAAAAAAAAAAAAAAAACGGCCTCACTACAAAATTAAAAATCGGTTTAAAACGGGGAAAAAAATATTTGTCCATTCCATATGGGTAATTATTGACCACAATGCGAGTGATAAGTAGATATCTTCGAGTGGTTGTCACTCCCGCTTTAATTGAACGTTCAGAGCTGCTATAGAGGGGAGCTTCTTGACGTTCTGGTTATTTTCCACAAGATATATATTAACATAGGCAATAACTATAATGTGTCGGAATATTGTTTCTCTTCCTGACTATAAGTAGATTGAAGTCTTAGATCAAGCTACAGAAAACTGGTGTAGGATAAATATTAAGAAGGGCAAAACAAAACTCATTTGGTAAAAAGTTTTAATTTTTAAAAAGTAAATTTTGCAACAACATATTCAATAAGATTGAAAGAGGGCCATATACAATATATTGTGGATGCGGATAATTTTCAGATACTACTCACGTTTATTTTATTATTTATAATTTATTTATTATTCGAACTACATATATGGTTTACAAAATAGGCAGGAAAAAAATGGGAATCCCCCAACTACGATGTACGCTAATATTGATTTATATTTTGCAAGCGCATACATGCATTCGTACTTATGTACATACAGTAAGAAAACATGAAGACAGTTAAGGCAGTTATTCATATTTTAATTCTTTATAGTATTTTACAAAAATACTGTCCGCGTCCGACCATGAGCGAGTCCATCTGGCTGAGGCTATATTGTACCAAACTTTGCGACAAAGACATGGGACCAGAAAAACTGTCCGTTATTGGAGGTATCTGTAAGGGAGATTTCACTGTACGAAGAAGAAGAGATCACAGAACATTTTTTCTGCCAATGCCTACCACCTAAAATATCACGATTGTAAATGTATAGGAGCGAACATCGATTAGGTTCCTTTTGAAAATTTATTTATATTTTATATAAAATAAATGAAATGACCTTATAACTATGAAATTCCGAAGTATGGATTATGTAACATAAGTCAAACATAACAATATAAAGTATATAAATATAGTATTTCCTAAAAGTACATAAAAAGATAAATAAGTTTTCAAAAGGAGTCCTTATAAATAAGAGACGCATTATATAACTACTTAATATACCATGTATATAAGAGCAAATATTTCTTTTGACCATCTTTGCCATTGCTGATGAACTACTACTTATTTTGAATATCTTTCTTAATTAATGCTACGATATACATCTTCTCCTATTGGACATAATTCTTTATGCTGGTAACATTTAACTAATATTTAAACTTACCGCCTCCTGTCTACGTCAAAACTGCGATGTGAAGATGATCGGTCGTCACGTCTTCTACGATCGTCAAGTTCCCGTTCTTTTTGACGCTGTTCATGAATTTCCTCGACAGCTTTCCGTAATTTGGAATAGCCTAAATGTTGTTTTCCCATCAAATGGTCCTCAATTCGTTGTTGAGCATCTCCTACAATGAGAAAAGCACCACAAACTTCGCATACCTCCATTTGTTTTTCCGGCATATGACCCATATCTTGCATCCAGGCATTCAGTTTTTTATCACCAGCTAAACTTGAAGCTGTATCATCATCACTATGTGGGGACTTATCACCATCCTCGGCGGCGTTGTTCGGCGAAGCTGAAGGCTCTGAATTAATAGGTTTGGGTTTTTCCTCTTTATTATTTGTTGCATTTTCATATTGTGCTACCAGATTATCTCTTTCTTCCTTAAGTTGCTCACACAATGTCATTAAGTCCTGTGCCTGGTCGACATCCCCACGCGTACCGGCTTCCTCAGCTTCAGCTACAAGCTTCTTAATGCGGGCATTTAAATTATTCAATTGCTCACGATATTTCGAGACATGGGATTGTACTGGCTGATCTTTTTGCATTAAGGCCAAACGTTGTCTGCCCTTCTGAATTTTACGATCAACATCATTTAGCATAGAATTACAAAAATATAAAAATTCATCTTCAAATTGCCTTTTGCGCGATGATGGTCTAGCTTCTGCATATTTTTGTTTGGCTTCATCGTCATGTATACGACCACAAGGTCCTAAATCAGCACGCGTATTAACAAATAATTCATGCGGACAAAATTTCACCAAATGATACTGACACAACTACAGTTTAATGAAAATAAAAATAATGAATGATATAGTATACACATATGCATTTACAAATCGTTTCCTTGGCATTTCAAACATTGGGTGAGTGAGTGAGTGACCTTGAACTTACCTCAGGATCTTCCCAATTTACAGTCTACAAAAGGATGCATGCATTCATATAAAAAAAATTAATTAATATAAGAGAAACATTTTTTTCTTAGAATTCGTATTTATAATTACTTTTGGAGCTTCCGATGGATGTAAATTTCTATTTCTGCCCATTAATTCATCCAACATTTGTCGTGCGGCGTCTACCATTTTGCTTACTTATTTAGATCAACTTCTGCTATAAAAATCTTGATTTGTTTACGAAATTTTATTTGTTGTTTAATATTTATTGTCAAATATTTTCCTCAACAATTCTTAATATTATACACGTTTTTTGCTCAAATTTTCTGCCGCTTGTGTAAAAAAATTGATTTAACAAAGAACAAAAAATTAATTCACGGAGTTGCAATGCATGGGCTCAAAATATATTACACGCACGAAGCGTTGCATAAAAGAGTATTAACTAAAGTACGGTATAACCAGAACTGCATGCAAATCAATGTTGCCAGGAAATAATAATAAAAAAATTGGGTAACCAAATTCTGAAAAAGATGTAGCCAAGGAGAGAAAAAATTAACTACTCCTCGTACATCCCTGTTATGTATGACGATGGGGGTTTGGCGCCGCTAATGGAGGTAAAAATTGTTTAGTCTAAGCATGTACCTGGACACTCAGCACTAACGGTACATCGATTTATGTTAACACAGTACTTATTTCGAATAACGGTGGTTTGGTGAATTTCGATTTTATTTCCTGATACATTCACCACACTTTGTAAAATCTCACCGCACTTTCAAAAATCCACCACATTAGAAAAACATAAAAACAGTAATTTTTCGTTCAATTTTCAAAATTAATGTTTATTATTTTAGTTTCAACAGTAAATTAAATTAAATTCTTTATTTTTTTTTGTCAACAAAAAGAAAAAGCATTATTTTTCTTTCTCATGAAAATCCTAGTTCTTCTGGTAGGGGGAAGTTTTTTTGTTTGGTCAGCGCAAGGAAGGACGACTGCACATTAAAAGAACGCTGACCCACCCTACTTTGGAAAACCAGCCAGAAAGTTTATTAAGCGAAATAAAATATAACATTGATATTTTATTTCCGTTAATATGCCAAGGAATGGAGCGCCAAATAACCTAAATCTACTTACTACACCTCGCATTGACAATTGGACGTTGACAAATAAAGTGAATAATAAGTTTCCTCTTCTTCAGCAGATTCTATATCTACAGCAGGCAGAGTCGGGAGCTGCATAACGCACAAACCTGTAGACATGGCCACTGTGATCGCGAGTGACATGTGGGGCAAGATTCCTCATTGACCCAGGAATAGGCTGGCATATATATCCCAAAAGGATATTTGGCTAATTGCCAATTTTACCCAGTAGAGGGGCATTATTACCTCCGCTTGAAACACAAACAATAATCCGGCAGCCGGAGGGATTCAGCTACCAACCCCATTATCGAGTTTACAGCCATCAGCATATCAAGGAGTTCTGGGGAATCATCATGGCAGGCACCCAGTCGTCCCTGCTCGGAATCACAAAATGAATACCCCTGTCACAAAAATATTCAGCAAAGATGTTCAGTGCGGCCGTAGGGATAGCCTGAAATGATGTATCAGCGAGACAAAGCATTGACATTATGTAGTTTGTCCAGCGCATTCCACCAAAAAGCAACTCTATTATATAGGAAATAGGTGATGATTGCAGAATAGACCCATTGCGTGATTTTAGTGCGGAGACCCCATCTGGATCCAATTGCTCTACTGCAACAGTAAGCAGCCAGCAGAGGCCGCTTTGCGTGCCTCCCTAGCACCCAGGTTTGATTTCCAGTTGAGTTTGGGGTCGAGGATCAGCGTGAGGAACGGAATCTTGTACCTCCTAGTGAAAGAATAGCGTCGGCCTTAGAGGTGTTGACTGACAGTTCAAATTCCCTGCACCAATTCAGTACAATCAATCAGCGCGAAATTTACTTTGTCAGATAGCGTCTGTGGACATATTCTCGACGCAGCAATGGCAATGTCGGCAGCGTAAGGCTATGGAGTTATTACCAGAGTATTCGAGCTTTTTCAAGAGCAAATTGACTGTGATGCAAGGCGATCTTCTACCATCTCTTCTATGGAATCTCGCAGTCAACTTGCGTGATTGTACTGAATTGGTGCAGGGAATTTGAATTTGTTTTACGATCGTCAACATGAACAGTTTATACTTCCAGGCTTTTAATAGAGCGTGGCACATTACAACTTACGCCATTCTTCATTTCTGTAGATTTTCTTGTCTCATATGGAAAGACTCACTGTTGGCAATCTGTTTTAATCGATACAATTTTTTTTAGTATTTCCCCTTTATCTGAGTGGAAATTCGATACTTCTCGGTTGCAAGTGTCTATGCTTCATAACCGACAACTCAGAGGAGGGACGTATTTCCTTTGATTTATTCGAGCACCGTGACGTGTAGTTTGCATTACGGTACACTCGGATATAGTGAATATTCATGTACAGGGCCTGGGCACATTATCAAGAAATTCGCTATATATGTATACATATACAGTATAAAAAAATAAACAAATTTGTATAAAAGTAATAGTAATGATATTTGTACTATTAAATAATAATATTTATACTCACATGATTAGGTAATTAATATACTATGCCACGAATAGAAGATTGATAATAATGTATACCACACAAATATAATTATTGCGTATTACAAATATAATATTTGCTTTGTATGAGATGTTTTAACTTTCTCTAAAGCTAATTTAATTTAATTTCAAATTATTTTCAGCCTACTCAATAGTACATAAACGCCTTTTAAAAAATTTGAACAGTCTTTTTAGTTTTGTCCTTTTGGTATTGTAGATTTTAATCCTGTTACAATGTCTCCACTTACTCCAATAGTAGGTACTCCTTACGGAAATTTATCATTAGGAGCTCCGGTAAATATGTATGTCAAAATCGTAATTGAAATCCGAAACTCCAAAGGCCATATATGGCTTCGTTAGATTTACAAAAAATTATATATAAAATACGTACTTTATAGCTAAATTTTATTTTTATTCGAAAAAAAATCTTCACTTTCTATATACATACATACTACATATACTATATATTTTTTTGATAATATTTTTCTTTTTATTAATCATGTATGTATGTATGCAAAATAGAACATAAACCACTTCCGAATTTGTTTTTTTTCGCACTAGAAGCACTTAAGAAAAAAATTCGGAAATCTGTAACTAACTTTGAAAGTTTGTAGCCTCAGATTTCAGAAGAAAACAAAGCGTATAAGATGATAATCATTATTATTTTTTGATTAAGTTCCGTTTTCATAGAAATAAAATGCAATAAATTATAATAACCATATTTGGCATTGTATACGGTTGAGGGTTAGTTATAAGCTCATATCGAGTTCAATTCACCAACTAGTTTGGTGGTGTCTGAATCCGATGGCTTATTAACGTACTGGTTTTAATTACGCTTTATAATAGTGGACGTTAATTTGTAGTTTTGTTTGTTTACCACATTTGTCTATGAGTTGCAAAAGGGAAAAATCATAGAAAGTACTATGTGATTTAATTATTATTAAATAAATTTAAAAAAAATCAAAGCAATCTATATTTAGAATCAGTCCAAAGCGGATATAGCTAGGAAGGTGATAGAAAAATTAATATTTAATGAGAACTTCAGAAAAATTTCTTTATTCGTAGCAAATAAAAAAGCGGTATTAGATGTATGTATATATATATATTTATTTAGGTTTAAAAATAAGATACTTTCTTGCTCTTTCTGTTATAACAAAACTTACTTTAATTATGTAAAATTTCAATTTACTTGAGTTATAATTATGCCTAAAAAATTATACTTTACAGACAGCAGTCTTTAAAGCTTTCTTTTAATCTTGCCTTATTGTGTATTCTGGTTCAGTATTGTTTTGTTTTCTTGCTATTCTTCTTTTTAGTAAAAAATGTATAATAATTTTTTATTTAAATACATGTTAATAATTTTATAAAGTATTATTTTATGTATACATATAATATAACCATATTTTTATAGCATATTAATATATTGTATTTATTTAAACGTCAGTTTTAAATTTTTTTTTGTTTTCAATTTAAGAACCTTATAAGCTATAATGTATACATTTAATAATTGATGGATTCAAAAAGTTGCCTTTTAAATTGTACATAAAAATGTAAAATATTGAAAAACTATGGTTATTACATCGTACATTAAAACACATTCGTTTTGAATCCACCAAATATATTTAATTTTTACATTTATAGTAAAAATATCTTTAATAATAATAGTTTTGATTAAATAATATTTTTTACAAATTCACAGTTTATATCATAAAAATATCTTAAACTTAGTCTTAAGAGAATTTTAATATTTCGACAATTTGAGCAATTAGCACCGATGTTACCACCACAACCCCTATTGATGACCCAATTATTTCTGTATAGCTTAGGCGCAAACATTTTACATGTGGCATAATTTTTATGAGGATTCATCATAGCAGTTGTAGCTCTGTTATCGACAATAATTGTTCCTTTATTAGTATTAACATTCACATAATCATTTCCTTTGTTTTGAACTCTTGGAATTCTTTGAGTTTTAAATTCATAATTATAGTCTAGTTCTTGTCTATTACATTGCAATTGCTGTTTGTGTTCCTGGTGTTTTTGCTTATCATTTCTACAATTTATTAAATTTGTTGCCTTGGCTTTTAGTTCTTCATTAAAGTGATTCTGCATGTATTGTTGTTCCGCAAATATAGTATCTGTTGCGTTGGCCAATGTTTTACTACTAATTGATCCATACATAGCTGATGTTAAATGTCTATTGATTAGGGCAATATATCAGGTACATATTGCACATTGCTAGTGACAGTGTTCAGTCACATCAACAATCACTGATTTCTTCCAGCAGAACAGGAAATAACCAATACCAGCACCCAAAACCACAGCTAAACAGAGCCAAACGTTGTAGGTCATGAATATTAACATCAATAGGAATGATATAGTAACCTGTACTATATGTAAAAATGTTTGGAAAATATGATTTAAAGAAAACATTGTTGGACTGAAATATTAAAAGAAAAAAATAAATACAAAATAAGTAAAGTGTTTGTTAATTTGTAAAATTAATAAGTTCAAGAGAAAGTCTATTAAATATTTCACGTATTTAGAGGAATTCGAATTTTTCAAGTGCGTTACGTAGGTTATAACTTGGATATTTTACAACCCACAATATTTAATTGCCGTAGAACCTAAAAATACTTTAAATTAAAATTCTAAAAAATACAGGTTCCGCCAGAGATTTTGATCTCTTACACTACACAAATAAAGTAGCATTTGTTTTAGACTCATAAGATTTTTGTATTAGCAGTGAACAAAAGCAAAATACATAAAATGAAAAAATGCTAAAATTTTAATTTAAATTAATATTTTGTTGCACAACCCTAAAGCTTATAGCAATTTCATTGGTCTGCTTTAAGGAATTTTACCATCACGCGTTTTTGGCGTACGGTAATTTTCGCGAATGTTCACCAGAAGATATCTTCTATAGTTACTACTTTATTCTTATCCAATATAATATTCTGTAGATTCCACGCCCTGATTCATCTTCCCCCAGAATTTTAATAAGGCTGTGTTACTATCAGCAAATTTTTTAGGAAATATTAATTTCAAAAGCAAAAACAACACTTTTTCATTACATCATCATGTTACATCATTATGTTGTCTTGGTAGTTAAATTTGTTCACAGGAAAATTAAATATTCGCTATTCGTAATTCGTAATTCGTAAATATTCCCATTCAAAAAATAAGCAGAAAAAAACAAATATTTTAAGATCAATTATTTTGAAAAATATTTTAAGCTTTTAATGTCAAGAAACATCGGGTTTCTATTATTCAACAAATCTACTGGATTTTTTCCCCTAAATAAGGATCTTTTCAAAAAATATAAATTTCGGAATATAGAAATTTTTAATTGTTGTTTCCTATTTTAAAAATTTATTTTTAACAAGATAACTAACTTTTTAACAATGAACAAAAATTATCTATAAAGTTTTAATAAATTTAAAATTTTATTACAAACCAAAAATAAGTATGTATTCGCACAAAAATGTAAGTAAAATATGTACATTTTTTAACAAAGTCAGAAAAAATATGTTTTAACATCATATTTATTTTCTATGTAATTCAACGTGTACAAAATCTTAAAATTATTAAATCATAGTTACAAAAGACTGGACAGAAACTCATGGTGGATTCACAATATGTGGTGCTACTTTTACCATAGAAACAATATACAATACAGGTATGGAAATAATTATGTATATGGGAGGGACAGTGTAAATGCAATCAGTATCCGAAATAAAAAGATTAAGTTCTAGGTAAGTACGATGTTTTACAACTTTAAGATCTACATATATTTTACCGTTGGAAGCGTCTGAATGATTGACGATTATTTTCAATTGACATTTATAATAAATATCGTTGTTTTCTTATGAAATAATTAAAAGCTACAGAGCTAAAAACACAAGATAATTTTGGTCTAAAAACAATGAAATTTTGCTTTAGTTTATGTTTTCAATACATTTATATAATGTGTTAAACTTATTTTATATAGAATTAAAGGTTATAAAATTACATTTCAGAAAATGTATCTCTCAAGGCACTGTCATTATTATTATCCAAAATACGGAACTTTAAATATTGGTATATCAAAAAAAAAAAATGCGTGGTGCATGACTTAATGCTGGTTAGGGTAGTATATTTACTTTTATATCATGTGGAGGCTCAAAAGGAAATAAATAATTATTTTATTAACGTAATGGTATCAAAACGACTTAAATATATAAATATGATATCAAAGTATCAAGTACTAAATAACTAAAATACAAACTCAAATTTAATATTTAGTCGAGAGACCATTTTTTAGTACCTTCTTTCGTTTATTTGCCATTGACAATGATCGGATAATACACTTCCTCATTCTTCTTTCAATACTACAATCAGTTAAGTTTAATTATAAATCTGTTAATTTGCTATTCCCAACGACATCACACCTTCTCTATTGGGTAGAGTTCAGGTAACACGAATATATGGAGTAATTGTAAAAACACTAGCTCCGAACATTATTAGCTTTGTTCTTGGTTTCATTGTATTAAAATATTGAAATTATTTGTAGATCATGTTGTTTAGTGCTTCAGAAAGAAGCAGCATACCTAATTCAATACCTGAAATTGAACCTTACACCATAACTTATTCTAAACTAAACTTAAAAACTTCTAATTCAGTTTTTCTACACGTATGTATTATATTTAGTTAGTAAATAATACTTTTTTCATGATGAGATATTTTTATTTTTGTCACTATATCTAAAAAGGGTTTTTCTTGCTACGCGGCCATTGAAACTATGATAGTTTCTAGATTCGACTTTTTACCCAATTGTAATTTCACCTAAGCAGCAAGTTTGACGACGCTGATCTACAAATATGGTTCGTTTTCCTAGCCACAGTTTCTCCTAGCCTAACACTATTTATATGTATACTATATACATACATAACTCTAAGCCGCCGTAGCTAATAGCATATTTATTGAGTAAACTAAGAGTAATTTTTTATTTACTGCATGTTGTTAGAAAGATAGAAGGATTTATTTTGAAATTAAATATAATTATGACGAACAAATAGACAAAATATAGAAACTTGTGAATCCATCATAAAGACAAAATTAACAAACAATACAAATTAACAAAATCAACATAACAAAACAAAACAAAACAAAACAAAGAAAGTGACAGAAAATACAAATGATAATGAAGAAAAATACTGACAAATGTCTAGGATAATTCAAGTATACAAACTAGCCTTAGTATAGTAACAATAATATATAATATACTTACGGTTGTTTATGTATTACTTCTCCCACATATCTACAGTTGTATGGTTACAGGTGATTTTTACACACATTTATATGTATAATGTATGATGAAGTTTAAGCGAAAAATATAGCATGACATGTTAACGTATAAAATATTTTCAAAAAAGAGAAAAAAAGAAACACAAAAATAAAATGCATAAAGATTTACCAAATTTTAAGACATCATTCGACTTAACCACATGATTTATGTTTATATCTAGAGTGAGAAAACTTACTGAACTGGTGAAGCGCTGGATTGGGGTGTTGGCCTTTGACCGGCTTCAGGATTTGTTTGTGGTCCGGTAACTGGACGATATTCTAAGAGGTTGTAAGTTTTCCAAAATAGAAATTCACGATAATATTTAAGACCTTCATATAAAACCGCAATGATAAATATCGCCAACATTGAACCCAATAATCCGCCTATGCTATCTATTTTCCACCAATCAAATAGTACGGTTTCAGAATAGCCAAAATGGAACTTGAAAACAAAATAAAGGAATCAACAAATTTATTAATTTATTGTTTTTATTATTTTAATGTTAAAAAAAAAAACGACTTACAGACATCGACATCGCGTGATGTAACATGGTATGACCACTACTTGCAGCCGGGACATGGTGTTGGTGCATACCAGGCATATCATGATGCATATGTACGTTAGCGGGCATTTCTGTTGTGGTGCTGGTGGTGGTGGACGACATAACAGTTAAGTGATCCATTTCGGTGTGATCAGCTCCATGCATTGAGTGGTGCATTGAATGATCGGCTGTAATAATGATAATTATTTTAAATATATGAATCCTTTATTTTAAAAGTGGTTTAAGTCCATTTTTAAAAAATTTTGTTAATGATAACAATAATCACAATCCTATATAAACTTTTTTTATAAACAATTTAAGTCTAGTATCATTAAAATCGCTATGATTTGGAGCACTTGAAAATTAGCTAGTTAACGAAATGCATAAATATTTATTTTGAAACTGGTTTAAGTCCATTGAAATCCATAAAATTGGCAGTTGAATGGTTGAAAATTGTGCAATCGGCAGAAAATAATGCAGATATTATTGACCATAAGTTTTTACTATCAGGACATTCATTTTTGTCAAATTATAGTGATTTTGGAGTGATAGAAATGACTTTGAGGAAAAATAATTTAATGTATGCCCCACAGGATTACAATGAAGCCGTGAAAGCATGTAGAAAGAGTAACAAATATTATATTATGAAACGTGAAGATTTTTTTCTACAAAACCTCCGGAAGAAGCAATTCATAAAAGATTAAAAAACTCTAGTGGTGAACCTGTAAATTGGCTAAGGATATGTTGGATGTGATTTATAAATAATGAACACTATAAAATGATTTATAAAGAATCTATGGAAGTGGATACAGAGTTCAAAATACTTGATTTATTACCTTGTCGGGGAAGACCACTTTAGCAAAATAAAATTAACACCATTATACAAAAATGTAGGTCCCATTTCAACTCCTAAGTATAAGGATAACTATTTCGAGGAATCACTATCACTAGTGGAGTAACTTTAAGTGAAAAAATTAACTTATAATAATATTAAGCAAAGGACACAAAGTGGACTTATTCGTTTTCACAAACAAAAACGTCATTTTATTATTTTTGAAACTGGTTTAAGTCTATTTGAGGTTCTGAAACACAGCTTATTTTTCTAGTAAAGTTTACAAAACGTATTACGTTATACAGTGGTGGCCACGAATTTAAGACACGACATTTTACTTCTACATTTGTGATAATTTTTACATCTTATCAAAAATATTTTAGGTCCATGATATTTTTCTTAAGGTTTTAGTAATATTATGAAGAAAAATTAATAATATTTTGCTGCCTATATTTGGTTAAGAATTTTTATTTACATATTATATAGATCAAGACAAAATGCTAGTCGGGATTTGATATTTTTTTGGCACAAGTGGTTTACGTTGTGCAATACACCCACGCAAGTTTTTTTCATTTAGACATCTTATTATTGCCCTAGACGAAATATCAATACCAAAATCCAATATAATTTTATTTTTTATTTTACTTGAGCTCGTGAAAGGATTATTAGCAGCTACTTTAGGGTCTGGTTTTTCGGGCTCTAGGTTGCTGTTTGACATTTTTGGTGGTACCATGTTGCTTGATGTGTTCCAGGGCGTTGTAAATCTTGCATCTAGAACATTTAAGCAGCTTGGATATCTCCATTATTATTTTTCCATCAAATTTTAGTTGTTGGATCAGTTTTCTCGCGGCATCGGTATTCCAGGCACCTCTGACCATTTATAATTAAATATTTCTATGTATCCCAGCATAAAATAAAATAAAACATTTGTTGCTCAACGTTTAGCTTCAAAAAACACCAAAAAATCACTTAAAAACCAGATATTTCTGAAATGTCTTAAATTCGTAGCCAATTTCAAATAAACCTTTTTACAATAATATGATCAAAAAGCAACAAAATGTAAAAAGAAACAAAATAAAATAATGGTACTTTTTCTTAATATTACAGAGTACATAGAAGAATAAAGAATATCAATGTTGATATTAAAGGATTGTAAATATTATCATAACTAAGTCAGTCATATGTCGTGTCTTAAATTCGTGGCCACCACTGTATATTCTAACATGTTTAAGGTCACATAGCCGTAAAAACAACTTAATACCAGTTAACAATATTTTTGAAACAATTCAAACGCAAACCCTTAAATATATCATTATAAGAAAAAATGGACTTAAACCACTTTCAAAATAAACAGCTCATATAATGAATCATAAATAATTTTTTTATAATTTCTAATATTTTAAGAATTTTCTAAATTCTATACAACATATCTCTAGAAAGTCTTTGGGGGATGATCTTAATGTCTTTTTGGCCCACGTAAAAATCTTAAGTTTGTCATTGTGTTCAAACATAAACAACTACGAAAGCTGATTTTATTTCCTAACGTTAATCGGGTAGAAATAATTTGTAAAAATTTTAAATTCTGCAGTTTTCCTGATATTTGTTGTTGGGCTACCATTTCGTGTCCCTACACTATACTCCACTAGTTAGCCTTGTAGCATTATTACAGTTATTTTCTACCTCATGACATTAACTATCTTCATATTTGCCTCATTTCCAACATTACGTGCTAAACTTTCGAGATCGACTAGTTTTGCTTCAATGTGGGGGATTTTATGCCGGACTAGACAAATACCATCCGTATATCCCGAATCATCTCTCAGAATCGATTTACCATCATCCTGCAGGATGAACAGGTGATAGAGGGTAACTTGGTTTACTCCTGCGGTTTACTCCTGCGTTGATTGACCCGTCGTGAAGGAGTACGAAATCTTAATGATTCGAATTATTTTCTGGTGTACATTTCATGGTGTCATGATACCGAAAGCTTTCGCAGATCGTAAGTGCTTACCTACAAACTCTACCAATACATGTTTGAACGCCAACAGAGTTCAAAAAATGTTATATCATGGTTTTCATATTTTAAATTAAAATTATTTTAAATAAAATTACAGGGAAATCAAAAGGAAAGCCAACTTAAATTAAAAAAATAATTAACAAATATTTAAAAAATGTTTGTCACAGGCCTCTGTTATAAAGCATAGAAGTGATCCTAAATCTCCGTATCAATATTAGCGTCAAATATTTTATAATAATAATAGTATGTAATACGTTTTCGATAGGTTTAATACATAAAAACTTACCGTGGTTTTCCAGTGTGTGTTGTGAGTGATCCATTTTTATTAGAAATTTAATGGTTTGAAATTGAATTGCAATTACAAATTAATCGTTTTAAATTTCGAATTGCTGCTGTTAAGTTGTTAAATTATTCTAAAATAGTAAAAGAGAATAATTTATCCAATTAATTGCACTTATGTATTTTCGGTTTAATATAAAATAAAAAATTGTAATAATTTGTTTCAGTATCGTTTATCTACATATATGTGGGACCATATTGCATATTTAAAACAATCAATTTCCCGCTAAAAAATAACAAAAAATGCCTTCACTATAATTAATTATAAATTATAATAAAAACAAAACATAAGATTTACACATTTGTTAATTAGTGAAACCTCCCACTTTTTACAGAAATGGATGGAGAAATTAAATTGAACTACAATTTAATGTGAATAAGTGAATTATAAAAATAGTATTCATTTTTTCAAGATTTTTCTGAGCGATTTAAAATTATGAAAGAATGAATATGAATATGAATAGTTTTTTTTTTATTCGGCAGATTCTATGAGTCGAAATTCGGATTTTTATTTTTAAATTATTACATCAAAGAACAATAAATGTAACATTTAACTACACTCAGGCTTCTTTGATCTTCTAGAATTTAGTCAAAAATGATAAAAATTTTAAAAAATCGCAACCAACACACATATTCTGATAGACTAACAATATTTTCTAATTTGTATAAAATCGTATTATTTATTATTTTATGGCATTTCAATAGCACTTTTCTTACTAAAAGCTGAATTGTAAAACGATTTGTTTCAATTCCAATGTAAATCGAGTTTAACTCTTAAGTTATTTAAGTTTGCATTTTTTGGATGGCAGTTTAAACCCTTTAGAAGTGCCACACTTAAAAGCAAATGTGGCAACGTTTTTCACAGCAATTTGCTTTTGTATAGAACAAAAGCAGCTGAACACGATTGGTATTTAAGTAAAAAAATAGTTTTTGAAAAATAATAAATAAATTAAGAATGTCTATTATCAATTTGCGTTTTATATAATTCATAATCACTTAAATATTTGTTTTATTCGGCTTTTTCTCACTTAAAAGTTTTTTTTTTAATAAAATTTGTCAGTTACTTTTGACAGTTCCAACCACCAACGTTGGTGGTTTAAACTAGCAAGTAAGATTAAGTAAACTCAAAAACTCGATACAAAGATTAAAGTTAACTTAAACTCAAAAAATGGTCCTTAATCGCTGCAAATTTAAGTTGCTCCATTAAACACAGGAAATTTTGTAGTGCACCAAATTAGAAGGTACGACTTTATCATTGGACGGGTCCTTTTTGGAGTTTAACTCTTTTATTCGGCCACAATTGAAGCCCAAATACTAAAAATACCATGTAATTACAAGATACCCACAAAGTTAGCAACTTCTCTAATGATTTGATGATTTTGCATTGCCATATACTCAATTTATTTAATGTTTTCATGTTCTCAATAGTTTACTCACATAAGTACATTTAAAATCATAGTTTTCTTCATGTTTTTCTTATGAACAATGTAAATTTAATGCCTTCCACTTCGAATACTACAAACTTTACCGCCTAATAGAAATAAACAAATTTTTGGACACACCTCGTACACATATGCATGTACATACATAATTGGGCATTACAACCCTTCAGTCAGGATTACGGCATAGCTTCTCTCACCACTCATGTTGTGTGTGTTAATTTTATACACGAGTGGCGGGACGACAGATTTTTAAGAAACTTTTCACGGTTTTTGCCAGAAATCTGCTGAGAGGAAATCGCCGAAAAAATATTTTCATATTTTCGTTTTGATTTCGTTGACCTGGGGTTTGAACCTTGGTCTTACGTCTACTAAGATAATTCACTACCTACTAGACTACGGCGACTTCTCGTACTTAGATTTATATTATGTTGATTAGCGGAACCATAAATCAAATTAAAATAAATAATGAAATAAGATTGAAACTTAACCTGGACATTTTCTAACCAGAACTCACTTCTGGAATACAAATGCTGCTATTCAGTTTAACGTTACTGCAAAAACGGGGTAGCAGCTCAAACTTAAGGTTATCTTTAAAATGAAATTTAATATTTTGTTAGTTATAGTACTGTTTACTGCAAAAAGTTTCCATTTAATAAAAAAAAAGAATGCACTTAAAATTGATATTTCAGCTGAAATGACGAGTAAGACATCCTTATTTTGATATGAAAGTTTGTGTTTTAATTAAACTTCACAGAAAAATATTTAATTAGGTATACGGTACTTGAAGGAAGGATGATGAAAATCATACCCTTTTTAATATTAGTAATTTATAAAGTATTCACAAAACTTAAACTAAAAGTATAACTAGTTTTCAAGTTTTTCAAACAGTTACACTAAAATAATGTATTTAATTTGTAACAGTGTTAACAGCAATTTTGAAAATATTTTAATAAACGAACCAAGTATGTTGTACTACATTGTCACATTGTCTGTATTATGTTCTTGTGGTTAAAAGGAAACCTTGGTGTTGTAACAACTATGAAAACAAGATACTGGAAACAATTTTCTTTAAAATAAAAAAAATGCATTTTTGTTATGTGCATTCATGTACCATGATAACCTGTTAGGTTTGCGAGGAATTGGTAACAATTTAATGAAAATACAATTCATTGCTTTATAAATTTGACTTTTATTGAGATCTTAATAAATAAAAAAAATTTTTTTTGGGAACTAGGAATTTATCGGTATTAAATCAAAAATAATGAATGTTGAAACGATCATTTACGACCTTTTCATTTTACGAGATTTTTACATTTATGTCGCCGTAGTCTAGTAGATAGTGTGTTGGCTTATTAGACGTAAAGCCAAGGTTCAAACTACAGGTCAGGCATCAAAACGAAACGAGTAAATAAAATTGCCATGAACAGTTTCTCAAAAATCAGTCGTTCGGACTCGACTTAAACTGTAGGTCACGCCACTTATGTATAAAATGAACACACACAAGCGGTTTGAGAAGCTAGGTTGTAATCCTGACTGAAGGGTTGTAATGGCCAATTGTCCCGAACATAAACATGTTTAAAATGTCACCTATATAAGTTATTATATTATATATTTATTTATAAAATTAACCATAAATTTTGTGAAAAAAAATTAAATTAAATAATTCTTAATTCTTAAGATTACTTTGACGAACATTGAAACAAGTGGTTATAGAGAATCATCCAACCGCTGCCGTTGCTAGTGACAAGCAGTTTTTTGAAATGTTTTGCGAATGAGTCGTCTAAATCCGCCTTATAAATTGTTTATAAAAAGTCAGTAAAGATTTTGATTTTCTTAAAAGGGTCAAATACAAAAAAATACGTCAGGGCTATACTGTACGAGCTATAAAGTGTAATATTCATACATTTTTGGGTGTATCGTACATTTTTCAGCGTATTTTATCTTAGATGAATTATTTTACAGGTATGAAATAAGTTATTAAAATGGAATGAAATAAGACATTAAAATTTAAAAAAATGCATTCATGTACAGATATACATACGTACGTCATCAGATGTCTCACAATAATATAAAGATAATAATTATTAGACAATGAAACTGAGTTACAATATACTGATATTCAATAAACTGATATTGAAATATTGAACATTATTATATAAAAATTATCCTGTTGAGAAAATGTGTAATCCTCTTAAAACAAATGTCTTTAACTTATACAAATGTTTCGAATTCTTTAATTTGTTTGCATGCAAAACAAAGGTCCTTGCAAATATTTATTACATTTAATATAAATATTGGCTTCTTACATTAAAAATAATAATAATGATTACATATTTTACTAAGAGCTCTAATGCTACCAAAAACCAATAAAGAAATGCTACCAGGTAAAATATTCGTTAATGCTCTCATTTTAACATTGCTTAATCAAACATTTTTCTTAAACCAATTTTCAGCCTGTAGTTAATTGTGGTGTGATTTATGGTAGAATAGTAAAAGATTACTAAAAAAGTGTCCTCAGACAAATGACCTCCCAATTTGCCTTAATTCGGTTGTGAGTTAATAAGTTAGTTGTAGATTTTTAAATATAAATTGATAAAACAATTATTTTAGAGTTAAAAAAAAACGTATACGACAAAGTTTTTTGTAAATATGTATAAGCATATGAGTTTATTAAATATTGTTGGCGTTATACTTTGATCACTATGTTCACGTTAACGGCTAAATTCACACTGTTTCTTCGATTTAAAGGTTAATCTAGATGTTAGAAACGTCATCGCAAATACATTTTACTCGCTTAAGCTGTGGTAGACTATGGTAAACGTAATCATAAACGTTTTTAGAAACGTCATATGATTTCATATACTTGATCGACAGACTTGTTACAATATAAAATTAAACTCTTGTTTTTCTCATACACGTGCGTACTTTCAAATTTGCTTTGAACAGTTTAAACGGTTAAATGGTTAAAAATATTTTTATTTCTTTTAATCTCTAGTGAAAGGTTGGTAACAAAGAGTTTCTGTTTTTTTTTAATTTATTTTTAAGGTTAAATATATATGTTTTTTGCTAGGGAGAAGGCCAAGATGCCAGTCCCTTATTTTTCTGTATTTTAATGAATTTATTAATAACAATAACATTGTTTTTTTGTAAAACAAAATTAAAAGAAAATCGAATTAAATAATTATAAGAAATAGATTATTGTCAGAGTTTATACAAAAATATATGCGTGAATTTCTATTTAAAGACACATATTCGAAGAGATTCGAAGAGAAGTTTAACTATAGTTTTGACTCCAAAATTGATGAAAGCAAAAAAGTTAAATTAGACGCACAAAACAAAATGATCTCAAGTTAACAACAAAAAATTGGTTTAAATGGCAACTGCAGCGTTTAACTGCTTTAAAAAGAGTAAATGCTAAACAGGCAAGACACTAATTGGGTTAAAATTTGCCCAAAAGAAGACTTCAGGCTATGCAAAGCACCAGTTTTTATTTGCAATATCAACAGTGGTAATTGGCGAGTCAGGCACTTTATAGAAACGAAGCAGTATTGGCTAAATCGAGCGTAGGTATCCCGCATCGCCTGATTGCTTCAATGACATTACGGATGTCTAGTAAGCAAGGTAGCAGAGGGGGTTATTATCAATATTAGTTTACATTGAAATCGAATTGAAATAAAATAAAATTTGGTATCTGCATATTTATATAAAATAAGCAATCCCAAGTTTATAATTGTTACCATTATGGTATTACAAAATATTGCAGTAATCGCATAGAAAGGAAAAATGGTTTACATATCATCCAGTAACTTTTCACATTTTTCTAATTTTTTTGTTTATCACACAATTTCCTTGAATTGAAATATGACTCTGTAAATAAATTCAATTGAAAGCTTTGATTTGTAAGCCTGGAAAACACATTGTATATAACTACATACACTGATATTTACATTTATATTTACAAAAATATGCCAAACTAATTAATATGAATTTTTATTTATTAAAATAAAATTAAAAATTATAATATTATCATTCAGAGCTGAACTAATAAGCTCCTAAACTCTGTGTTACGTACTTTGCTATTACGTAATAGTAATTTAAATTTAAAATTTATAAATACATAAAGATGGAAATGAAAAAAACTGTTAGCTTATCGTTATATTTCCTTTAGAAAAAAATGAAGAATTAAATCAGACTCTGATGAGATATAGAATAAATGCGTTTTACTGTCTTCCATTAGTTTTACAGTAGTCAGCCGTTAAATAAATTCGATTTGATTATGCTATGTGTTGTTATAAAAATAAGATTAGATGATTAAAGAAACTATTTGGGAATTTTGTGTTTGCTTGTCTCAGGAATTTTTCAGTGCTCATCAAAAAAAAAAAAAAAAAGAAAAACGGACAGTAGCAAAATTAAAATCCGCCGTATTTTACAGTTTTTCTTCGATAAAGCAGGAAACTAATTGTAGATCTGATGCTACTAAAGCTGATTAATCGAAATTTTATTATCGGCGATTCCATTTTCGAATCGAAAACGTCTTTTGAAACCTTATTCACAATTTAAGCAAAAAAAAGAGCCGATATTCAGTGGATTCAACTTCAAGAAAAAATGCAAAGAGCCACGTAAGCCTGCGCTGATGACTAGGACGATTTTGTTGTGTGTCTGATAAGATGGATGGAAATTCGTCTACTATTCATCGCTTATAATAAATGCGAAGTAAGCTTAATATACTTAATATACTTAATATGCTATACTAATTCAAAAATACAAATATTTTAGAATGTGTGTACATATTTGTAGAACATACAAATCGGAATGTATGCGATGGTAGTACGACAGTACCATAAGATCAACTGGGTTTTCTATTAATTATATCGAAATAAATAAATTAATTTTACTTAATAAATACTCAATTAACTAGTGTATATTATTGTTGCAATTATTATAAAACGTATTTAATCGTGCAATCGTTATGCATATTATTAATTTATGTAAATTTACCACCAATTATATACATACACTGAATATGCAAGATTTTAATTAAAATTAATATTCATATGTGCCATAAATAATCACTTGTTACAATGTTATTATATGATAATAAAAAAGAGATTTAAATAACGTACGTAAATATTCGGTGGAACTCAATAAGGAAATTGCCAATTTCGTTGTAGCAGCTTTAAGTTGTTTATGACAAACCTTAGCGATTTGAAATGAAAAGATGCAAATATATAAGAAGATTTAAACTAGATTGCATGTTACATAAAATACCAAAAAAAAAAAAAATAGAGATAAACATTGTGCAACAAATTGTTATAAACAA
The DNA here is from genome assembly GCA_958299815.1 of Sarcophaga carnaria. Taxonomy (NCBI): domain Eukaryota; kingdom Metazoa; phylum Arthropoda; class Insecta; order Diptera; family Sarcophagidae; genus Sarcophaga; species Sarcophaga carnaria. Next base: position 67,028,719 of record OY283149.1, on the reverse strand, counting down.
TTACGTAAATACAATTGAAACTCAAAATAATAGAAAACGTTACACAAAATTCAAAGATGGATTAAAAGGTACATAATACGCACATACATGATTGTTTTTCGACAGTACAGTGCTCACTTACAATAATGTATAGAATGTGAAAACCGGATAATTTAATATAATCACACTTATGAAATATATCGTAAGCCTTAAGTTTAATAGCTTCTAGTTCACTTCTTAATTAATTCTGCAATTATACCAATCATGACTAGATTGTTAAGGTTAGTGACACCCTGTCAATGCTTGGAGTGAAGCGTTCATCATTTATAAAGATCAAATACAAAGACCTACAATGCAGTTACCATCAACTGGTTTTTGCACTTTCAAGACCTTAGTGGTAATCATGGAGTCGGTTACACCGGATTCTACTAGCGTAGTGTTGATATCGCGAATCGTGAGCAATTTCACAGACTTATAACAATCTTTCAAAGGCTATATTCTTGATACAAACGATAACGAGTTGAATATCACGGTTAGACAAGCCTATAAAGGTTATATTACTTCCACAAGTTAATTAGCACATGGAGATGAGGATAGCTTCCCTGGATGAATAAAGACAGAGTTCACGAATTATCTGCAAAAGGATAGAAACTTTATGTCCTCCCGCACAATGTGAAATTAGAGATTGCGTTCTTATTGAGGGAAACATAGATTTCTTACTTTTGAATCATTAAGGGACAGAAATATAGTCATGGAGACCAATAAATGGGAGATTTCTACCCTCATCGGTATTAATGGAAATTCGCAATTTGTAGAAACACGACGACAAATTTAGAGGTGAGTAACTTCTTAATTTTAGATTATGCCATAACTGTATATCCTAAAAACAAATATCGAGACGAATTTCTTTAATGCGACTAGAAAGTAAGTGTTTGTCATTACTCTCGTAAGGGAATCGCATAGTGAGATGGTTCGCAAAGAGAAGATTGCCTGTAAGTACTCCTTCTCCACGTTCCTTCCTTCGACCATGTTTATAGTACTTTTGCTTCAAATTATATCCCAATAGATGAAACACTGCTTGGCGGATTTTTAAATCAAACATCAGGTTCAACCTAATACCTGTATGGTTAGGATTGATTTAAACTCTGCCTATAACAAAGCCACTTGCTTTGATTGCGTGTTGTAGTTTCATAAGGTAAAATAAAAGCCTTTCTAATGGTCCACCGCACCATCGTCTGTTGGTTCTACCATAAGAAATTAGGGTGAATGGACGGACTCGGAGGAAGCAAAGTTTAAGTACAAATATTAATATAAACTTTATAACCTCAACGATGTAACAATAACGATAAACTCTTTCCTACTAAATAATGGTAGTCTAACCGAGGCTGTAAGCATCTTCAAGAAATTTAAATCACCCAACCTTGGGGGTATAATTCCAAAGAATGGATCATTACCTGACTTCAGTGTATTTATAGAGCTCGCAATTCGTAAAGAACAAAAATTCAAAGAGTTTTTTATATATTATGTCTATACGCTTTCAATTGACAGCCACAATAAGTCCATGTCAACGGGTTTATATTGCTACATACAATAATCCCTTTTACAAGCTACCGAAAGTCAGCCATCCAAGCTTATTCATTAATGTCGACCAATTTCCTTGGGAATTGGCAGTTTTTTTAAAGGTCTCCCTTTTTTCTCTATCTGGGCATACGGACATAAACGGACACTAAATTTCGAATTCATTTACTAGGACGGGTGACTAGATGTGATTTCTACAAGGCTTTACCTTTAATCACGATGGGATTGGAAATTGGGAATAAATTTTACTCCTGGATAGAAGAAAGGACCTGCTGGCCCAATATTTTTCCGTTTCGCCTTATCAGTACGAGATGCATGTCAGTTGGATAAACGCCTACTCACACAAATTCTGTGAAGTGTGTCACTGCCCAGTACTCGAGTAAAGGCGAGGCATACCCTTTTTTAACATCCTGGACAGAACTATCTGGAGTGAAATTGAAGCTCATTGCCCGGTTCATAAGTAAGTCCGAAGCGATTGAGCAATCCTTTCTAATAGGCACGACGCAATATTACTTCTAGTAATCATTTCTTACAAGGAAATTTAATTATATAATTCTAAAACTTAAAATTTTTAAAGAGGAAATAAATATGCATATGTATGTACATATATTGTGATATTAAATTTACCAACACATATTAAATTGTTATTAAATTTATCAACATATATTTATTTATTTGTAATTATAAATAAAGAGTGTTTGATAAATTTAATACGTTTCTTTAACTTAAATTTTGTGGAAATGTAAATTAAATTGTTTGAAATATTGAATATCTTGAAATTCTCAAAGCATTTATACTGAAAATTTGCCAGCAAACTGTGATGGCATGTCAGTATAATAGGAAATATTTTTCTCACATTATCATAAAGTACTTTCCTTTTGTGTAGGAGAAAAAACCAGAGAACAATGTTTATGAGTGTGTGTAAACAAAAGTATTGGAAAGAGAAAATATTCCAAAAGGAACAAATGTCTTATGGATATAAAGAGAAATATTTTAGTAATAGCATTGCATTAATGAGAAAAAACTACACAAAATTCAACAAACTACTGGAACAGTTTATATAAAGTTTTATTTGTAAATTTAATTTATATTTCTTAATATTTAAGCCTTGAATTTAAAGCCTGTAAAATTGTTCTTTATGTCATCCAATTTGTCAGAAAATTTAACAAGACTTTAATTTCTACTTCGTTTACAGGTTTGTCAGAATAAGCTTCTGAAAATGTTTTATAATTTACCACCGTTTTATTCAACATCACGCTTACACTGACTATGTGATATCTAATTTGTCAAGGATAAAATTAATACATAATATCACAGAAAACTTTTATAATAGATGTGCTAATTCTAACGAACACATTTACACACTATGTTCTTAACTACACTCTCTTCTCGATTTTTTTATAAATCTTTTTTTTTTGTTAAAGATTTTTGGTACATTTTTGCCTTAATATACTAATTAATTATTTATAAGAAATGTATTATACTATTATTAAACTGTATTTAAGTTGAAAAGTCACTATTGACTAAACTCTAAATATTAAAATTATTGTAATATAATATTTAAAACAATAAACACATTAAATTGAATTCAAATTTCTACTTTATTCCTTCTGAAAATTCCGTCGTAAAATTTACCGCAAGTTTACAAATGTCTTCTAAATTCTATTGTGAAATATATACCATACATGCAATATACACTTGCATATATGTATATTTACATATATGTGTTGAGAGGGTTAGACGATCGAAATGTTTTTGTGTGAAATGTTTTACAAAATTTGTGCAAAAAACAGAATTTTAAGACTCCATTCACTTAAGCCCGATGTGGCCATGCCATCTTTTGCCTTGACTATGGCATTCAGACGGTTAAAAAATGAGTTGCACGCATTTGAGCTAAAAGGCAAATATCACCGCATACGATCTTTCATTATCCATCTAATTCCATCTCTGTTAAGTAAGGTACAGAGGTTCAAAATTTGAAAATAATTTAATGATAATGAGAAAAATCGAAAGATTTATTAAAAGGGGAAAAAACATTATTTTTATACTTTTTTAAAGTGATGGACTATATCGTCCATTGTATATAAATATAACTAAAAAAGGAAGTGTAGAGAAAATGAACACGCCAATATCCACTTCATATGGAAATTCACGGCAATGTAGATCAGAATATTGAACAGTAGCCTGAGTATAGTAACACGTATATCACCGAGCATCGTAGATTAGGGATCGATTAAAGCCGCTTATGATGAGGACAACGAATCACTTCTATGGAAAAATTAGTACTATTTTTCTTATACTTCCATTTCGTTACAAAAATCAATCAATTTTCAGAAAACACCGATGTATTTTGAGATAAAGCGATAGAACATCGATATTTCTCTACGATACATTGCATAACTGATTTTTTTAATGTCCATTACTACTTTTTCATTCCTTTAAAAGTAAGAAACATTTTTTGAAATGTTTTAGTAATAATAAATAAATTTTCTCTAAAACATGAATGTCATTTCTCTTACTCATACATTTTTTTAAATAAATTATTTTTAATGATAGCCGAAATAGCGCTCAAGTCACACAAATACATACTTAAAAACAAACACAACAACGATAAAATATATTAAATTGACTTAAATTCTAAAATAAACATTTATTGTTATCTGTAGCCGTGCTCAGAGTATATTTTAAGTAATGTACTGTTAAAATTTTAAGTCTTAAAATAGAAGTTAAATGCAATAAATAAAACTTCTTATTAATATTGATTTAAGAAGTTATCTTTCTTTCTTATGAGATATTTTTTATTATTGTTTTTACATTTTTCTACAGCTGTTTCGACGAATGTAAAGGCCTTTAAACTTTAATAATAAGACTTTTAATCTTTTTAATATGTATATATGGTGTATAAAACATGTGCAATTTTAACACAATATTTGATAATCTTAATAAGTCAAAGTATTTTGGATGGCTAATTGTAATACCATTTAAGTAACTAGAACGTGGATAAATTTCTCGAAAATTTAAGAACTGTATGCATAAACAGGCCACCTTTATCCGTTCTTTTCGTCCGGTACCACTTGGTTTATTCGTGAAACCTTAGAGTAACACTTTCTTATATTATCCATAAAATTGGTGATTCTTACAAAATAATAAATTAAAATATTAAAATGCTGGCTTGTCTTTATGAACACAGAAATATTTCTTAAAATATTAGTTCAATCGATTAAGTCCTATCGGCGGAGTTATTCATCTTTTCATGTACTCTTAGAGAATGGCTAGAGGACGTGTACTTGTCAATAAAAACAAGTACAGTACCCGGAGGTCGAATAGACCCATTGTACCAACTCTTAGAGAATACTATTATGTTTTTTTACAACTCCATTTAATTAGTTAAACATCGCTTTCGCATAAGGTCACATTAGTTTTTAATCGATCCAGTAAATATAAAAATCTTTTGAGAAACACTGTTAACCCTTTCATGCCCGAATTTTTTGGGCCAGTGCTAAAATTTTTTTAAGGACATGTGTTTGTTAGTCATGGCCTAAACATGAAGTGATATTAAATTCAGAGTCCTACGCATTCTGGTTTTACACGTTTTTAACCAAGCTTGTTCGCAAAAAAAAAATCTTAAAAAAATTAAAAATTACTAATTTATGAACAAAAATGTACAATGTCGCCTATAGGCAACATCGGGCATGAAAGGGTTAAAAGAAAAGAAAAAGTGTTAAAGGAACAACATTTTTTAATCTTTTATATAAACTTTTATTCTCTCTCACCACAACAATTTTAATTTCTTTTTATGAATTTCTAGAATTTATCATAATTATTCGTTTGTGGTTACACATTAAAATGTGTTCCATAAAAAAATTTAATTTTGTTTAAATTTTAATGTCATTAAATTATCTTATCAACTACATAAAATATATTTTAAAAAGTTGTGGTTAATTTAGTGCTCGTATAATTTTCAATGCAAATGAACTCCCTACTAATTAAATTTATCAAAGTTAGATGAGGTTTTAAAGAAAGCAAAAGAAAAACCTCTCTCTTATGCACAATAATTAATTAAAGTTGAAGTGCAAGGCTAAAGTATTGTGGTTAAAGATAGTCAGTGATTAGACAATTCACAAGTGATAATTTAATATACATACTTTGTCAAATCCTTTGATTGTACTTATAAAAATAATAATTGTTTAATAGTTTAGTTTAATATATTAACGTTATTTGTAATATCACTGCGAAGCTATTCTAAGCTAGGCACACTAATATCGATTCACGCAAAATTGGTTGGGTGAAATCCAGATTGCGAACGGTTAAAATCAAGGGAGATACTTTGTTCTTTCGCATATTTTTAAAGTTTTTATTTAATAAGGAATGGATAAATAGATTGAATCCACTGTATTTCAAATAAATATTATATTTTATAAGGCATAATTACACACAGTTACTAAAGTTGAAAATCTTTATAGTTTCCTCGATTTTAAGACGGTCTTTTGCATTGGTTAAAAAATTTCTGAAATTGAACTGAATTGTGGCCCTGCACAGGCCCACAAAAGTATACATCCAATTAATAAATTTCACAAATTTCTGAACCAATGCAAAATACCGTCTTAAAATCGAAGAAAGATGTCAGACAATTACAAAGATTTTCAACGAAAACGGATTGGTTAAAAAATTTCTGAAATTTGTTAACCGTATGTATACTTTTGTGGCTGAGTGTATATAACATTACACATAGATACAAGGGCCCACAAAAACCTTTACATACTGAGGAAAGAAATTTGTGAATATTCTTAACAGCTTCTTTGCTAACTAATTTATGAAAATACTTATTATACTTCAATTAAAGTGTTTAAATTTAGAATGCAGCCGCTTTATGGTTATTTTTTATGTCAGTATACTGTCATTTCTAATTGAGATTCTTATAACTTTAAACGATAAAGACAAATTCGAGGAATTGTTTCTCTGTTTGTATTTTGTAGGTATTGTGTGTATTGTTTGTATTTTTTGGCTGAATCCTTTTAATATTGCATCCGCCATCTACAATATGTATAAAATTAACACATACAACATATGTTCTATGATCACAACAAAACTATCTATTGTATGTTGCAGTTGATAAGAAAGAACGACTAACCGCATATTAGATGCAACAGAATTTGTCAGTAGGATTTTTATAATTCAAAAAAGTTATTGTCGTATATTTTTTTTTGTTTCCAACTGAGCATGTTACACTTATTTTATGCTATTTTCAAATTTATAGTAGTTACTGTAATAACAATCAGTAATGAAATATAATATTGCTACGGAAACAGAAAAAACAAAATGTGTTTATTCTATAAAAAGAAACAAAAAAGCCAAACAATAACAAAACATAAAGAAATTATGAGAATAGTGGTACACAAAGATCGAATTACAGTAACCAAACTATATAGGCAGACCACTAAAGATAGAAAAAATATGATATCAAATCACCAATACGATTCTGGAAGTTTTCAAACCGAAAATAATTAATTACAGTAATCCCGCGATTTACGTTGCAGTTGGTTCCAGAAAAAGGCGACGTAAATCGAAACAACGTAAATCGAATTTCATATTGCTCATAGCACAAAGCAGTATGTTTTTAACAAGGAACATAAAAAAGTTACAGTAATCCCTCGATTTACGTCGCAGTTGGTTCCAAAAAAAAAGGCGACGTAAATCGAATTACGACGCAAATTGAAGTTAAAGTGAACAAACAATTTGACAACGTAAATCGAAAAAAACTTTAATCGATGCGACGTAAATCGAAGGATTACTGTATATATAATATAAACGCTGCCAGTCAATAACACTAAAAAGCAATATTTTTATATTATTATATATTATTTCTCTATATTATTCATTTATAATATTTACATACATAATAATTGGTCATTACAACCCTTCAGTCAGGATTATGGACCAGGTTTCTTACACCAAGTCTTGTAGTGTAGTGTGTTAGACTTTTAGCATGAGGATCGTGAGTTCGATTCCGTCCAGAGACTCTAATCTGTTGTACTACGCCGAGCATAAGATCTAAGTTACTCAGCTCTTAATAATTATAACATAATTTGTAATTCTATTCTAATTAATAAATAAATAAATATTTATTTATTTAAGTTGTTTAGAACCATATCAATTAACTATGTATATAAATAAAATCTGTGAAGATTACTCTAAGATTACATAAAGTAAAAACACACTATTCATTATTCCGTCTTTCTTTTTTTGGAAAAAGAAAATCTTCTAGATAAGAAGATTTAGTTTTCACGTTAATAAATTTTAGAAATATTAAACAAAAAAAATATATTTACCGAAAACAGCCAACCACTAAAAAGATAAACTACAGTTCAGTTGTAACGATTTGCTGACATTTAATCCAGTTGCTTTTTTCTGTTTAAACTTAAATCGTATTTTTGTATCATTATTTTGTATTATTTTTTAATCTTTGTCCTAAAGAATAACATCTCTGAATCACTTTTACAATTCAATGCTTTAAATTGACATATTTGTGAGTTTCTTTTTTTTCCAATTAATTTGTTAAATTCTAAACAAATAGCATATTAATTTTGTTTAGCAAATTTAAAGGTAAAAATAAATATATAAAAATAAATAAACAGATGATAATTATCGGAGCAAAAAATAATCCATAAAAATAGTACGACAATAGTACGTGTTTAACTGAAAAGTATTGTATAGGGCCTAATAAAAATTATTTGCTACGACAAATAGAGAAGATAAAGCTCAGTCAAGACTTTTATCAGTATTACTGACTGCAAAACATATTTATCAGTTACAATACGAATGGTATTTTCTTTTAAAATATTATGGGTGATTTTTATAAAAAATAAATTCTATATTGTAATCTAAAATTTTTTTTTTAAATAATACTATTTAAGTAAGATACACTGCACCACATAGAGTAAAAACAAAAACAAATAATCAAAAATAGAAATTACTTAGTAGGTATGCAGTTCTTTAAATACAATATTCAATAATTTTAAATATTTCACGGGAGATGTAAAAATATGAGTGTTTTTTCTTAACCTGTTGTGTTTGTCAAAAACAAAACCGCTGCGAAAGGTAATTAGAAAATGTTATTCTAATTAATTCAAGGTTACTTTACAAGTATTGCTATTATCAGATTAAAAGGGCATTGAATTATAGAATTTTATTTAGATTTAGTAGTCTGATTTATTCAAATAATTTTTAATTTGTTTATTTGATCAAATATTACATGCTATAAGCGTTTAATGAACTTTGACTACGAGTTATAATATTTTTTCTTTATTTTGCCAACGAAACACATTTTTATACATTTTATTTATTTATAATATATGGTTTAAAAATCAAAAATTTTCCACATTTATATGTTCCGTATGTATGTGCTTAGATTGTTAAATTTGTTAAAGCTAAGCAAGTAATTGATTCTAGAAACATGCATGAACATGTATTGGATGTAGTAAAGGGAACTATGTTCATGGTGTCCTACTCTTTCGAACGAATATCATTTCTGGGGTGAGCAAAGATAGATAGGATTGTATTTGTAGAGGATTGTAGGCTCTTAATTTTTAGAATTTTTAAATCTCGTTGATTTTTTTTTACGATTTTTTCGGGGGATGCATCTAGATTGCACTCTAACTAAAGTATGCCACTTTTTCTAGTAATTTTGACTTAAAATTGACTGAAAAAATTGTGCAAACACTTCATAAAAATTAAAGAAAAATAATTATGTATTTTGAATAAAATAAAAATATATTAAGAATCTGTTCTAAATTTTTTTTCCTAAAATTTCTTCAATTAGGGCCTAAACTGTGTTATTTATTACCATTTTACTTTTACTTTTTTTGAATTTTCGACAGATATTTTTGCGTTCAAAAATGATGCTCAATACCTCTGAATAAGACGGAACTGATGACAACTTTGAAACTGGCAAACTCTTTTTTTTTTTTGGCCATAAATATAAAAATGAATGTAAAAACTTATAAAAGAAAAGGTTATAGTAATTTGTTTCTATTATATATGGTATACTTCTATTTTATAGTGTGTTGAAGTCGCCGTGGTGTAGTAAGTAGTGGTCAGACATCAAAAACGAAATATGGAAAAAAAAATATTTCTTCGGCGACTTCCTCTCAGCAGATTTCTGGCAAAAACTCTGAGAGTAAAATAAACTGCCATGAAAAAGTTTCTCAAAAATTCGGTCGTTCGGAGTCGACGTTAAACTGTAGGTCCCGCAACTCACGTATAAAATTAACGCACACAACATGAGTGGTGTGAGAAGCTAGGCCGTAATCCTGACTGAAGGGTTGTAATGGCCAATTATGTATGTATGTATGTATACTTCTATTTTCTTCATAATAAAGTTACTAAAGTATACATACGGTTAAAAAATTTCAGAAATTTTTTAACTAATCCGTTTTCGTTGAAAATCTTTATAGGTTCGTTGATTTTCAGACGGTCTTTTGCAATGGTTAAAAAATTTCTGGGCCTCTGCAGGCCCACAAAAGTGTACATCAGGTCCACAAAAGTTAACAAATTTCAGAAATTTTTTAACCAAGACCATCTTAAAATTGAGGAAAGTTGTCAGACAATTACAAAGATTTTCAACGAAAACGGATTAGTTAAAATTTTTTTTTAATTATCTTAACCGCATGTATACTATATGGCGCATTGTCTAGTAAATACCATACCATACAACTCATACTTTAATACTTCTTTAGCAAAAGACTCACTGCATTTCACTTTTTGTATGTTAGGGTATTTTATATATATATATATATATATATGTATATGTATTGATACATTTATACATACACAGAAATACATAATTGGCCATTACAATCCTTCAGTCAGGATTACGGCCAAGCTTCTCACACCTCTTATGTTGTGTGTGTTAATTTTATACATGAGTGGCGGGACCTACAGTTTAAAGTCGACTCCGAACGACAGATTTTTAAGAAACTTTTCATGGCAATTTTATTACCTCAAAATTTTTGCCAGAAATCCAATGAGAGGAAGTCGCCGAAGAAATATGTTTTCATATTTCGTTTTGATGTGTGACCTGAGGTTTGAAACGTGGCCTTAAGCCAACACACTACCTACTAGACTACGGCGACTACAATACATATATACCCTATATATATAATAATTTTTGAATATGATTTCAAAATCACGAAATCTCATGAATGATTCGTTAGTAAAATGTGTTTTTAATATCAAATAGTTTATATACCATAACTATTTGGGAATTTGATACTGTTTCTAGTTCTTCGAATAGGATTTCAACCCGTTTGCATTACATAGCAGTATTCAGTGCTCTCGGATTTTCCTCTGTTTGATAAATTTTTGCCAAATGATTGAGTCTTTGTTTTACTTCTTTTTATTAAAGTCTGCTTCTTGTTTAGTACACACCTCAGGTATTTTATTTAGTGCAGAAGTTTCATAATGCCAAGAAGGTGGATTATTTTTGGCATTAATCGCTTTAACTTTTCCATAGTTTTTCACAACTCCCGTTTAAAAATATGTCGTTTGATTTTTTAGTTTCTCCATCAACTTGGTTTGTATTTGAATAAAAAATATTTTTTATTTTGATTTTATGAGTATACATTGAGGCACAAGTTTTGGACTTTTTGGTTGTTCTATATTGTTGTATATATTCCTTGTACAATCTGAATATACAAAAAAAAAATAAGAAGCTTATATAAAAGCTATTTGGTCTTGGATGTTTGAATGGTTTTAAACCTTGAATCCATAAATACTCAATTATTACTTTTTGTATTGCAAGTATATTGCAAATTTGCAAGTATTACTTTAATTGGTCCGAGATGGTTACTCTCGTAGGACTACCACAAAATTTTTTTCTGAACTCAGCATACCTGTAATTGATCTGTTGTCATCGACATGAAAGGTAGGGACTTTATATGTATATATTTTTGACTTACTAATTTAATGAGGTCTGTAACCTCTTACTTTCCTCCACTTTCATATTTTCGTGCCATACTCAAAAGCTATTTAAATTATTTTTTAACTTGTGAAACAGATTTTCAATTAACACCTGCGAGTTTGGGTATTGTTCTTATTACGCTAAGCGGATTTTTATTGAAATTTGACCAGTGATATTACGTCGACTGACTTTTTACAAGAAAACGAATTTTGTAGTCGTAATAAAAGCATACACCTGTTTATTGAGTCAGTTAATTAACAAAAGCAGTATAACGGTAATAATTTTTTCAAATCACAGAAACGCACCCTCTCCTTTTTTACAATCAGTAACTGAAAAAATTAAATATTTAAAGATAATCAAATAATAAAATCAAAGATTAGACCACACAACGAATTTAGAAAAATTTGCATTTCTTTCTCGATATACATATGTACTATTTTTCATAACGATATAACTTTAATGACCCGTTTAAAATAAGAACTGTTTAGCTTCTTAAAATAGTCATTTATTGTAGACTATACGTATGCCCTTAGAAATTCTTCTACAATTGAATAATTCTTTCAAATTTGGAAATAGAAAATAATCTGGTGTATAATGTATTGCAGATTATTTTTATACAATATTAACTTTTAATTGCTTTATTTTTAGTCTAGTAGGTAGTGTGGTGGCTTATTAGACGTAAAACCAGCGTTCGAGCCCCAGGCCAGACATCAAAACAAAAAGTATTTCTTCGGTGACTTAATCTCAGCAGATTTCTGGCAAAAACTCGGAGAGTAAATAAAATTGTCATGAAAAGTTTCTCAAATAATCTGTCGTTCGGAGTCGACTTTAAACTGTAGGTCCCGCCACTCATGTACAAAATTAACACATACAACATAAGTGGTGTGAGAAAGTAGGTACATAATCCTGACTGAAGGGTTGTAATGACCAATTATGTATGTATGTATGCTTTATTTTTTATGCAAATTCATTCATTGCTTATATTAAACTACAAATTTTGTTATTGATAAAAATAACTAGAACCTCGACAGTTACTTTTTTTGTATCAATAAAATTCCAAAATATTTTCTTTTAATTGAACTGATTACATCTACAATTGTTCTCATGAAAACTAAAGTTTATTTATACAGTGTACAGCATTATTCTAGGTACTCTACGTTATGTAAACAATTTTATAAATTCTGAGCAAGAATTTATAAAAACAATTGATAATTTTATTGAATATTTTATTTATTTTCAATGTATTCAACAAAACAAAAGAAAAATAAGGAGAAATTTCCGATAATGCAGTAAAAGTGTGGGTACCCCCAGGAGGAAAAGAGAGTAAATTAAAAATTCAAAGGCTTTACGTATTGAAGGATATTTAGTAGGATATACACTAAACACTCCATCTAACCTATTTGGAATTGCATATACCAGTTTTTTTGTATTTTCTATTGATATTTGCTGACATTCACTTCTGAGCAAGTTTTTCAGTTCAGTTTCGTTTGAGAATTAGCGACTACGCAACCAAATGATTGTCTAAATACTCACTTGGAAGCACGTCGGGACTTTGCGGAAGAGTATTAAACATGTGGAGAGTTTGGTCGGCAAATCACACTTTCGCATCAGTATGATAGGATTATTGCCCTGTTTGAAGTAAAAATCTTTACGAATTTTTTAAATTTTTTAAGTACACTGTCACTACACTGTCTAATTTATTGTTTCTCAATCGAAATACAGTGTTAAGTATAGTGGTGGTAGTAGAAAACAAAGCCAGAAAAGACACCAATAAAATTAGTAATGAATATCTGGCGGAATTGGATGGAAATTATTCATTACAAGTTTCTACAATCTGGTGAAACAATTGATTCCGACCTCTTCTCTCAATAATTAATGAACAGGTGTTATTGTTCCATCATGATATGATAATGACCCGGTAGAAACTGAAAGAACTTCGCTGGAAGAATCAGTCAAGAAAGTCTAACTAAAAAATTGTGTACGAAACAGAGTAATAGATCATCATCATTCCTCGGGGCGAAATAAATCAAATATTAAATTGTTATTTTTCAGTTAACTTTAGTGTTTTTAAAGCAATTACTGTTTTATTTTCACCTTTTTCATGTTAAAATATTAATAAAAAAAAAAAATTTAAAAAACTGCTTTTTCAATTTTTTGAAGAAAATTTATTTTTTCGTTGCTGTATTTAAACTTTAATCCCTGACTGCACGATGTTTTTAATAAAAAAATAACTGATTTCGTATCAGAAGACAATTTAAAAGCTCATCAAAATGTCTAACAAATGGCAAGAAATGTAAAATATGTTGAGAAAATCATTGAAAAATATTTATGGGTGATGAACACCTCATCTGAATTGTTGACTTTTGAACTTAAATGAATAAATGAACCGTTAACGTTTTATTTTTTTTTATTTCATTTTTTTTATTTATTTATAGTTAAATTTGTGCATAGATATATAGGACAATTGTCAAATTGTAAAAGATTAAACATTAGTTAGAATAATTTCAACAAATTTCTATTTCTACTCAATATGGTACTGAAATGTATGTCGGATAAATACTTCACTCTTCTGGCACATTTAATCAGTCAACGTAGCGATGTAATATATTTTTAATTTTATAATTATTCAATCGAAAACAAAATATATAATACACATTTATATTAAATTACAATTACACGTGAGTTGTGTTAATCTTCACTGGAGAGAACAAATAAATAACAAATGCCCAGCTATACTTCGTTTATTTCCAAAAAAATGTTAGAAAAAAAAACCAACTTACGAACTTTTATTATACGCTTGAATACACACTTTTTACACTTTATATGACCGAAGGTGTTAGTTACGATAACCGAAATAAGTAAACAACAAAGTAAGACTCATATGCAGCAACTTTAAATCATGAACCAAAGCTATAGATACAATTCTACCGAAATCATTTATATGAAATAATTAACCTGTAGATGAAATAGCAACAAAGACAACGACAAAACAAAATTACAAACAGACACTAAAAGTTACACAAAAAAAACCTAAAAAATAATCAAAATGAATACAACTATTAGTAATATTGGATTATAGAAAGAGTCACATTCTACTTACTTTGCTAAACAATTTTAAATACAACATGTGAGCTTTTATGATTTTTATTAAACCATGCTTAAAGTACTTATTTTTTGAGGCTAGCAAATATTGCGATCCAGTGTTGAAAAATTCAGTACTTTAGTACTTTTTTCGGTACTTATCCATTTCAAAAATACCGCAGTACTCCGGAGACACTTTCAGTACTTTTTTATTATTACATATTTTATGGTTTGCACTTTTCAACTGTTAATGCGTTTGCAACATGTTCAACGTAATGCTAAAGGTGGAATTAGTCTTTAGCCCCGGTTAGCCAAACGTCCATACAACGCACATTCGTTTTTAGAACACGAAAAGCAATGAGAACCGTAATGTAATTTCGGTAAGTATTTAATTTGCTAAATGAACGTACATTCCGTTACGTTCCGTTGAAATTTGACTAAACGGGGCTTTTACGTTTCGAATCAAGTGTTTTTATTAGTTTTTCTATTCCATTCAATAGGTGTATTAAGTATAAATAAATATTTTTTTAACAAAAGTACCGTTTGATGCTAAAAAGTACTCTTTCAGTTAGAGTTCAGTACCATTTTAAAATTTCAATTTTGCAACACTGTTGCGATCAAAGAAAATCTTTTATTACATTTATCTTCCTTCAAACCTACCGAATTTAATTGATTCAAGTACTATCTGAGGTTTTTTGTCAACATATGTATGTATGTGAAGGCTTATATGTCTAAGGCGCTGAAGAGTTGTCCAATGCAGACAAATTACAAACAACGTGCTTTGAACTCTCAACTTCACCGAGGTTTATCTCCAGTTCAAATCGAATAATTTAAAAAAGAAAAAAACCAATTTTTTATTAAACTTTGATAAAATTTGATAATATGTCAATTTATTTTGCAGTTAATGTCAGTTCAAATTGAGAAAAAATTTCCAGTTAAACTTATTTCGTGGATTACATTTATGCATCATTACAGGTCACATAAAGCTAAAATATTATATATTTTGGATTTACTGGATAATTCTCCTTTATTCCCTTCTGCAATTCCGCGACTTCGTCTTCCGATATATTCACAAATCCACAGGCAAATCTGTTTCTTCGCATTCTTATAAGCAGACTATTCATTCAAAACTGTTATCAGTGGTCCTCGATGTTGTGTGCTGTTACCATTCTTCAGAAATAATAAAGTGACCAAATTCAAAGGACAAATCGGGAACAACATTATGTTCAACAAAAGGTAATACTTTTTAAAATTATTTATAATTTTATGATAACTTAAGTGTAGTTTAATACTTTTAAAAATCTTTTTTTTTTAATTAAGTCAACTTCATATAAAACTAATTTGTAAGTTTTTCTTTTAAATATGTTAAAAAGTATTTAATTTAATGGAATATCTTTGTTCTCGGATACTTTATTATTATCATTATTATTATTATTTTTTTAATAAAATTTAATACGCATTCTTACCTTTTTGTAATGGACTGAACTTTAATAGATTTTTCTAAAATTGTTATTAATGCTGATTTCCATTCAAATTGGTAATATGGTATCGCAATATTGTATATCATTCTTGGGTCAAACCGAAAACTTGGGTCAATCTTAATACAATTAAGAACATTATGTGACGAAAGTGTTATATGTAAAGATAAGTTTTGATAAATTTAGTACAGATTAATTGTATTAAAACGATATACATTATTCTTACATTATTTATTGGTATCGTAGACTTAGTTGACTTTGTTTAAAAAACTGAGGCAAAATCTTTTCGATTGAAAACTATTTTATTTATTTATAAAATTAATAACTAAATTTTCTAAATTTTAAGAAAAACATATGAAAATTCTTATTAAACCTAATAAAATTTAATATATGAAATGGATACAGTTTTTAGTTTGCGACAAAATATATTATGGTTTGGGGATGCGTTTCTGATCGTTGGATCTGGCCCGATACCCTGGAAAACAAAATGCTATCATATGCTGAGGAGAAAATGCCGCTTTAGTGGAGATATTCACAGGACAACGATGCTATACACTCTACTAAGTGTTTGCGAGCAATAAGAAAATCTATGGAATATAGTATAATTAAAATTAACCGCGATAATTACAGAAATAGGGATGAATTTTTACGTCAATTGGAAATTGCTTGGAATAAAATTTCTGGAGAAATGTTATCGAACCTAATCGAGTCCACGAGTCCATGTCACGAAGATATGAAATTATAAAAAAATATTAAGTCTAAGCAACTAAATATAACTGTAATTAATATTTCTCTATGTTTCTTATATTTTAAAAATTTAGGTTATTAATTTTATAAATAAATAAAATAGGTTTCAATCCAAATGTGTTTGCCAGCGTTTTTAAAGCATATTCTACTTAACAGAAATTAGTGAATATGTTTCCTCGCAAACTGTGCGTCTATATATATTTTTTTAAAATTTTTATATATCACTATAGCAACAGCAATTATGAGAAATTACATTTTTTCCTATCTAATATAATACAAAGCTTTAATTTGTTGCATATTACCGCTAAGCTTTTGAAAGGTTTTAGTTGAAATTTTATATTTGAAAAGCTAAACTTAAACCTGAAAAAGTTTTATTGGGTTTTTTATTTTACGTATTGTATTTCTTGTTTAAATATTCAAACACGATTTTTTGTTGTTGGTATACAACAATGAACGTTGTATACTGTATGTATATTTTTTAAATTTGATTTTAGATTATGTACCAAACTTATTGCAAAACCATTAGATAATTAACCCTATTGAATGTTGCGATTATTTTTGTTCATGCATATTTGTTTCCGGCTCACAACTATATGTAGATACCCTCCCGTACATGGAAAATTTAATGTTTTAAAGTGTATGAAATACGCACATACATACTTATGTACAGACAATATGTATAGTATAACGTAACCAATTACAAGACCAACCGTTTTCTAGGGAATTTTCGAAACAATTAAACAGTTAACAATAATTGATGGCATTGATAATTGCAAACACACACGAAGTAAATATTCACAAAGAACAACATTTCGATCAATGTCAAACCATTGTTTTGGAGAGAATATTAAATTTTGAATTTGTTTCTTTCTTTAATTAAAAACAATCAGAACTCTTTTGTTTATTGTTATGCACGAATTTTAGGAAATACTTCTTTCTTTTTTCTTTAAATATAAAGATGAAAACATATCTTTCAATTGATTTTTTTTCTTCATTTCTGGAAAGTATATTTAACTTGAAAATAAAGTTGATTTTCATAAGTATAACTTTTATCAAGCTTTCATTGTTACCAATAAAGCAGAATTAAATATTGAAATTTGGTTATGCCATGTATTATCGCACAATGCAAATTATGTAGTAAGAGACGGTCCAATGTTTATTTATTTTTAGACTGAACAAAAAAAAAACTTATAAGCGATTGTATTATAAAGGTTTGTTTCGCATTAAAGATATAATTTCTGTTAAAAACCAACTGAACTGCAACTGTATATACATACATACATACATTTTTGCAACAACAAATATTTCTCTTCTTTTAATTTCTAAAATGTATAAAAATGTTGAAACTTTTAAAATTTATGATATTGCTATGCTTGAAATTTTTGCGAACATATATTTATCGTGGATTCGTTGATTGCAATTAAAATAAAATAAATTATTTACTTTAATTCCTTTTTGTTAATTTACCTAAATAAAAACTTTATTTATTTAAATAACAACTCACTTCAACTGATAACACCGCGCTATAAACTTTATTCACGTTACGTATTAAATAACATCAAACTTTCGGTATTCAAAATACCTATTGGTAGAGCATGGGAAAAGGAAAGCCATTACATTAATAACACAGATAATAGGTTTTGGATTTCTTTATTCTTTAGGGTCTTACTATTTGTAACGTTGATAATCTAATCAGCTAATCGTGAATTGTTATAACAGTCAGGCTGTTCTGAAGTCAATAGGGGCGGCCAGATGTAAGCTACAACTGGTTCGAGGCTACAAGGACTCCATAAGAGTCCTTGAACCAGATCGGGTAAGTCTCTGTTGGGTTCTTGGACATAGTTGTATATAGATTTGGGAGAGAGCAGAGGTGCTCGGTGGATTGATTTTTGTTGCTTCACTTATTCTTGGCCTCCCTATCTTCAACTCTGAGTGTTTTTTTTTTCTCCAGGGCAAGCAGGTTGCACCCAATGACGCACAAGTGTATCGTTCTTATCTCAAACAACTAACCAATTAACCTGCTGTATATATATTTTTAAAAATTAGAAAAAATAATACATTTCAGTTCAAATAATACAATATTGAATAATCGCTACTTGCGATAATAAATATTAATAAGTAAATAATCATTTTCAAAAATCTAAAACTTATTAATAAAAAATTTATGAAATACTTTATCAGAATGATTGAAAAATAAAACATAATTTCATTCATTGAAAACCCGTCTAAATGACAATATAAACATGAAATACGATATTAGGAATTCTATATATATTGTAAGACAAAAATTTCCCTTTTATTTTTGAAAATAAGAGATCGTGTATTACACAGAAGCTTAAAAAAATATCGTATTATTAAAATGAGAAATATAT
Organism: Sarcophaga carnaria; assembly: GCA_958299815.1. Classification (NCBI taxonomy): domain Eukaryota; kingdom Metazoa; phylum Arthropoda; class Insecta; order Diptera; family Sarcophagidae; genus Sarcophaga; species Sarcophaga carnaria. The sequence continues at coordinate 67,009,526 of OY283149.1, read as the reverse complement.
CAAAAAATTTTATTAAATTGAATGTACATTTATTGTATAAAACGTGATTTTAGGATTTTATACCAAAATTACATCCTTTAAATAATATTTTTACTTAACAAAATTAATATGTCCATTTAGCGCCATTTTAGGATTTTATACGATAATTATATTCCTTGAGTAATATTTTTTTCACAAATTTCTCGAATTATATGCTTATCCTTTTACTGACGAATTTAGATTGCGCTGTTCACAATTTAAATTAACAATTTAGAAATAAATAAAAAATTATTGACTTTATTGATTTTACAGAGGTAAAAAATATCATTTGATCAAACGCCAACAATTGTAACCTTGTTTAATAATAAGGTGAGTTTCGAATCAATTTGAATTTCGAAAGAAGTGCAGCACCATTCAATAAACTCACAGACTAGTAAACGTAGTGAAAAGCATTTGCTTTGCTTAGGAAATCGTGTCCCGCTGTTCGGATTAAATGCCAAATAATAACGCTGAACTTACATATATCTCGATCGGCGGTTAACGTTTAAATATTACAAAGAGGTAAAACTGGTCCAAATAAAATTAAAAACAATACAAAGCATTGGAATATAAGAATACCTCTCTCTCTAATATATGACCGTACTGGTTGACATCAAGTAATTTTTATAAATTTAAAACAAATCTTATTATTTTTAAGATTGACGCAATAATACAAATTTTACAACTTGCATATACAAAATGGAAATATTTTTATATTTATTATAGATATTCACAAAAGAATATTAAATTATTGCTAAGAAAATTTGCGTTCTAAAACTTCATCTGGTCACTTCGTTGTATTTATTATTCCAAGTACATAGTTGCTATTGATGCACGTAAACGTGCATTAAAGAAAATACTCTTTTTAAAAATTACGATACATAATAAATAAAACAGTGTCAGTGGGTTAACAACATTTTTTTGACCAAAAACAACATATGAAATCGAATTATCTTAGCTGCTAATGCAATAAATTAATTTTATAAAATGTGAGACAATTTAACAATATATTTTTTATTAATTAATTTTATTGTAATAAGGAAAATATTTATGTTAAACAAATGTGCGTATTTTATATGCTATTAAAACCGAAAATCTCATACAATCAGCTTATTTAAATAAATAAATTGTTTAATGCTGAAATTCTAAAAATAAAAGTTTTAAATTTATTTTCTATAAAATTTTGAAATCAAAGAAATTGAATTTAATCGAAATTTCTTTGGAATCTATGAATTACATGACCTAAAAGTCTGTGAAGTACATAAAACTAAACAGCAAAAATTAACCGTTTTAATAGGAAAGAGAGTTGAAATATAAATTTATTAAGCTATTATAGAATTTAATTTTTATTGACTTTGGAATAAATTATTTTCAAAATTCTTCTTCAAAATAGAAATAAACTGAAGAATAGTTTCATTTATATGTTGAAACTTATGTAAAACTTATTTTTATAGAATTCTAAATAATTATTAAGTAAAATATTTAAAATTGATTTCATGAAACATGAAACTAATAAACATATTAAATTTTTGTTTTTAAGACAATAATTAAGTTTTAAAGTCAAAGGATTTATTTACAAAGATCAAATTACAATTTAAAGTTTTTATTTAAATTCGTTTCCTTAACGAGAAAAAACTCGTTAGTTTTAACTAACACTTAGATAAAGACACATTTGATAACTTTAAATACGTTGATTTTGATTTCATTATTGATTTACATCATCATGTTGCATTATTTACTGTAGAGGAGCTAATCTTTACAAAAAATTTCGTTTTAAAATTTATCGAAAATGTAATACTATTTTCCATATAAAAACTATTTTATATAACAATATAATGTAATTAACGATCCATTACATCCAAATCTTGTTCTTTAAATTACTGCCAAATAATCAGTTAGTTGAACTATTTAAGTTCTTTTTATATAAACTATATTACTTTTATCACCAATAGTTACATATACATTTTACGTTTAGTTTCCTTTTTTAAATTAAAATTCATTTTATTAAAAGTGCCACATATGTACATATATCTATCAACACTAGCTAAATTAAAAAAATTACATGATTTAAAATACATAAAAAAATTTAGCCTAGCTATGCTAATAATGAACCGTTGGCATTATAACATTCTATAAGTACTCTCAACTTTTATCGCAGCCATTATATAAGAAAAATATCTTTTCGATCTAAGGCGAATAAATAATTCAATTAAATTAGAATTAGTTTTAGCTTTCTAAAGGAGCAACAAAATATAAATTCTGCTTCAACTAGAAAGTTCGTGAAGTATGTAGGTATATTATCTCAAGGTCAATTTTCGATCAGCTTGTGTGAAAAGTATTCGTACAATTTTTATATATTTGGCTAACGTTCTCATTGTCATGTAATGGTAATAAGATCGGTTTTAGTTTTAAATAGAACTCATAATTCAAGGAAAAATAAACGTCACTGCTAAATAGACTCTATTTTAAGTCGAATTTTTTATTTCTTTGCTTACATTAGCATACAATTATAATGTAAGGCCAAAAAAAGGATAATGTTATTTCGATAAAGTTACACGAAGATAAGCAAGTTAGTTGGTTTATTATCTGTATAAACCCCTTGTAAAAGATTTAGATCGAAGTATGCTCCATTTAAATATTCTTAGCAGTGAAGATTTAATTTAGCGTGATATTTACATAGCCCGTCATTTTATCAATTTTACTAAAAAACCTTTCAATCTTACTTAAACATTAGATATGAAGATGGACAGATGGACGCAGTAATGTTGTTGCTATAGTAGCAATAAACGCGAAATAGTTTTAAATACATTTCATTGATTGCAGTTGATTTTCATTGTTTTTTTTCCTCTATTTAACCAACTACTGAATGTGAAGTTACATCACAAGGGGGAGCTCACAGCTGCTGCGTCTGCTGCTGCACATGGTTATATGATTACAATACATTTTTTATTTGGGGCAAAGATACATTTATTTATATAGCAACTTTATATATTAAAAATTTGTATTACTGTAGGTATATATTTATATGGTATACATTTAATTCTTTCTGTATAAACATAGTTATTTTGATAACCAAGTACGAGCAGCAACAATAAAAGCAACAAATAATAAATACTATATTATGATTGTTATTTGATAAGACAGTAATACGTCGCTACAAAAATAAACACAATCAACAAAATATAAAATAAAAATTATTTATGATAAGACTAGTTCTGAATTATAACTTTATATTAGGATATTTTCTTTTTTTTTTACAAAACATGAGTCAAGCTTACCGTAATTTAGACTATTGATGTTTCGTTATCCTTTGCCTCAAGTGGTTTTGGCCCTTTTATTTCAATGATATGTATGCATTTATTAGTTATAATCTTTATGAATAGTAGGAATAAGCAAAAGAAAAAAGCTCTAGGAATGTTTTATTATTAAATTATGAAACTGATTCCACTCATGCACTTTTGTTTCATGTTGTTTTCTTATTCAACTTTCATTCACTATTTGGCTCACTTATTATATTTTTTTGCTATTTATTTTTCATATTTCTCAGATGTCTCCGTTTATTTTATCTTTCTTATCAATAATTCATTAATTTCTGCATTATTTTAGTATTTTTGCTTATTACAAATACAACACCCCGAACAGAAACCCGCAAAACATAACTTCTTTAACGTAGACTTAATTTCAGAATGACAATTAATAAAAAAAAACTGACAACCATATGTTCTTGCCAAAACAAAAAATAAAAATAAAACAATTCACAATAATATCAACAGAGTTGCTATTTTATAAGTCGGGGATGGCAGGTTTAAATTTTCTAATTAAATCTTTCACAGACACTACCTTTCGAAATTTCAAGAAATTAATAACGGCGACTTTTGTTGCATGCAGTTTTGCATTCTATTTTGTATCAGTTTTCGGTTCCGAAATTTCTTCTACAAGAAAACAACAATAAATATAGAGGCAGATGTGTTCAGAAAGCCGAAATACAAACATTAACTTCTTTATTGAATGAAAACGAAAACTAATTGAAAACAAAATTGGTTGCCAAAATTGTCAATTTTTATTCTAAAAAAACTTGAATGCCAATAATCTGGCCACTTCAAATTCTATTTCTTGTTGTCTCTTTCCCTCTCCTTTTCGATTTTGCTCTTATCGAATGATTACTGTATTGTATTTTGTAAATAAAGACGACACAGGAAAAAATATATCCAGATAAGTTTTATATGCCTGTGGTTTTAATTTCGCAAAAGGTGATTAAAAGAATATATTTATTGATATTTTTCAAAATAAATTTTTTTTAATTTTAGATAAGAGGACTATACAGTTTCTAAAAAAAAGTACTTTTAAATACGCAGTTTAAATAAATCACAACAAAAAAGCACGTGTTGTGTGTCTGAAAAGTATTTTAAATTTAATAATTTCCAATAATTTTTCTTTCTTGTCTTGAAACACACAAATCGTTCAAGATGGGTATGGTACAAAAACGTAAGAAAATGCATTCTGGGGACACACATCTCCAGAGGCGCTGGCGAGTACGTAATCGTACTCGTGATTTGGATCAAATTGACGACGATCTGCGCACTCAATCGGCCCAATTAATTAATCAGGCTGTGGATTTGGAGAAACCAGGTTTCGCCCAATTTTATTGCGTTCACTGCTCTAAGTACTTTATCGATGATAGAGCTATGCAGGCACATTTTCGAACAAAAGTTCATAAACGCAGGCTTAAAGCTTTAGAAGCGGAACCCTATACGATTGAGGAATCTGAACGTGCTGCCGGCCGCGGAAGTTATCAAAAACCGAAAAAACGTGTTATGGAAACACAACCTACAAAAGAGGAAGTTAAAGCTGGTAAACGCATAAAGGTGGAAACTGTTGAAGAAAGTGCTTCAAAACCAGCGAAAATTCAAAAAATGGAAACATAGTAGTTGATACCAGTAAATGAAAAGAGATTTAATTCTTAAACCAAAATATTTGTGTGAGTTCTAATGGAGAGCCTATTTGATAATGTCCTATTCCACTGCATTAAACGAATGCATATTAAAATACCTATTTTCTCTTAATTTTTACAAGATGCAAATATGTACATTCATGACTCCCTTTTTCTATTGATTACAAAGTTCTGATGTTAAAAAAGAAAATATAATAGAAGTAGTAAATTACAAATTGTAATATAATGACATCTCTGTGAATATAAATCTAAACGTATAAATATGTTGATTTTAGTATTAATAGCCATTTGATCAGGAAATCAGCCGTTGCTGTATGTAATCTTATTTTGAAAGGAAATTTCAACTATTCAATTAAGCTAAATGTTTGTTCACACTTTCGAGTACGCCGCAGGGTAATTTTGACTCCAGTTCTCAAATAAACGAGTGATAAAATATATGATTACTTTGTTATCGATTTATTGATAAGGTTGAATAAATATTGCTTGGCTTTTATTTAATAATAATTGTTGAATTCGAACACATTTAAAACTAAAAAAACACTAGATCTATTTCACTTTAAAATTCAGCTAGATTTCAATTTATAGAACTAAAGAAATAAATACATGATCTTCCTGACTACTGTCTATTATTTTATGAATTGTTTGCAAAGATATATAATATTTTAATAGTTTCACAATTCCTGTTAAATAATTCAGAAATATTGTATAAAATACAAAATAAAAAACTCTTTTTATATACTAGAAACGATTTGTTTTTTCTTTTCAAAAAAATGTGTAAAATATGGAATTAAGAAAGATTTTCCCTTTGAACCGAAAGACACAATAACATTCAATCACAGCATAGACAAACAAAATCTTCTAGCCATAGAAATTTATCTTTCATTATGCTACCTTTCTTTTTTGCACAAAATGTGGACAGCAATTATGTCCACACCTCTTCTACATGGGTGATTAAAATTTGCAAAAGAAATTTAACCGAATTGGGTGTTTGAAAAAGCATCCTGATTTTAATCTAATATAATCAGACACAACACTAATTGTGTGGATAACAATATACACCCAAACCTTTTTTTACGCGGTAGATACGTTCCAGTGGATACCGTGTAAAAAAAAACGCGTAAAAAAAGACAAATATTATGTATGTATGTAAGTGTATAAACAAACTGAAAAGATATACATAGGATTGATGCAGCAGCCTACATATGCCTAAAAAATTGAATAACTTTATAAAAATGCACAGATTTAGTTCAATAGTATAACAGAGTTTTTATTTTATTTCATTTTATGATTATAAAAAAATAAAGAAAAAACTTAAAAATTTACAAAAATAAAATTAGTTATCAAACTCTTAAGACAATTAGTAACGGAATTATTTACAATAAAATTTTTTTTTATTTTATTCGGAGTCAGTTTCTGATATCAAGCGCATTCTCTTTTGCTGGGGTGACTCAATATCAGTCTCGTCAGTAGAAATACTTATTCCTTCTACATCTTCAGAAGCTGCTTCTGGCGCTGGTTTATTTCTTTTAACAGCAAATTCTGTTATAGTGCGTTGTGATCCAACTTTGGAGAGCTCTTTATAGAGCTCTCTGTATCTAGCCATACATGTTTGTAGACCTGATTGAAATTTCACAGCTCTTTCAATTATATTATCACATGTCAAAAAGTGTTCTGCCAACTTATTTGCCATTTGAAGGCCGTCAAGTATCAACATGGCAGTTATTGAAAAAAAAAACCGTGTTATTTCAAATTCGCGTAAAAAAAACCGTGTAAAAACAGGTTTGGGTGTAATAACAGCGACAATTTGAACACAGTATAATGAAGTTTGCCATTTTTATTCTTATGTACAGCCACGTATCTCTCGGTTTTATTTAAATCAAGCAATGCTCATTAACATGTTCCCAACATAAATATTACAGACATGCATTTGAAATTTATTTTCACCAAAATATGTGAATCTTGTTTTATCAATTTCCAGTATTGAATTCTGTGTTACAAATTCCTTTTCCAAAATAAATAAAGTTGTGAGGTTCCGAAATTCAATTCTTGTCCGCTATATACAAAAAAGTTTTGTTAAACATCGGTAATAACTCTTTAACTTTCTACGGTTGTATTATTGTTGTATAGTTATACTTAAGTACTCCGATTCAAAGATCAATTGTACTGTCATCAACGTATACGGAATTTTCCTACAATATATGTGTTGTGGTGAATTATTCCCAGCACAGGATCTAAATATAGGTCTTGAAGCGATTTCAAAGATATTTGAGCCTATAATGCCCGTTCAGAAGGTCGGTTATTCTCAGAATATTCGCGGACTATCTGATCCTAGACTTTAAGCTTAAATTAAATGAGTCTCTAATATCATATCTTACCTTTTGCTGAGTATACCCTTCCAAAATTTTATTCCCATTCCTGAAAAAGGTTCTGACTCCATCAGCTGTGTAGCAGTGCCCGAACACCCATACTCATTTCTGATGACTAGTATTTGATCAAAGTTTTACTAATCAATTCTATTGTACGGTCTCGTTACAACGTATTTCAAAAAATTAATCTACTGTTTCTATCCAGGAGACAGACAACGTAGAAGAGTGCTGGTATCCATTCGATCTGGCAGGTCATAAAGCCTTTTCCATTGGATACAAAGGACGTCATAGTCCCGATTATACCAACGCCAACTGCCGGAGCAGACTCTGCTTATGCTTAACCTTAAAAGTAGCTACCGTTGCCGTAGCATTTGTTGAATTTCTTCTCAACATCTTAAATAAATTTATCTCATAAAAAGAAAATTGTTTTCCATTTGAATCCTTAATTTAATTTTATTGTGGCAATACTTGTGGCGTGTTTTGTAACTTAATTATGTAAATACATGAAGGTATATTACAAATAATTTTATGTAATACTATTTTATACATAAGATGAAAACTTAACGGCGTTTTATTTTTCTTATTTACCACTAACAGAGGATAGTTCCTACTCATACAATGAATTCTGTTGGATCCAGGAAAATAGATCAAGGGTGAAAGGAAATAATATTTTTAATACTAGCCCTCTTCATAAGTTGTCTAAGGTAAACAATTGATTAGCTATACGATATTTAAAAGCAACAACTATTAAGACTGTTTTGTCTAATTTCATGGTCGTCTTCCAAGAGGTCCCCGCAATCTAGTGACTAGTGTGTTGGCTTAGTAAACTAAACGAGAGTTTAAACCACAGCCTTAATATCTTAAAAAAATAATATAAAAATAAAAAATACAATTTCTTTTGACGTCCTCCTCTCATCATTGATGAAGCCAATGCTCTGGCTAAGTGTAACTAGTGTGAAAAGCTTGTTTGTGTCCGTTCATATGACATATTGAAATTGAAAACTAAAAATGTCTTCTGTGAAGAAATGTTAATTTTTTTAGTTCTAGCACTATTGGCATAAATAGGCAATACAGTCTTATTCTAAAAAAGAAATTTTGAATTTGACCACTTGTTCTTATGTATGTGATATAAAATGATCCAACGTGACATTTAATAACGTAGAGTACTTTCTAAATGTTGTTGTTGTGTTATAGTTCAATGATTATCGTTGATTATAAAGTTTAAGTTTACTGTTAATTAGTTTGGCTGTCAAATTTGTAATTCTTAGGTAAAATTGACAACAAATTCAGCAAATTTTTAAAATTTTCTATTTAATACGCTGTTGTATTATGAAAAACTGTTATATTACGTGATAAGAACTTCACAAAATGATAATTTGTTTTGAATAATGTGAATTGTTTTCATTCTTTAATATGCAAATGCACGCGTACACCTCACATATACATATAAATGTTATGCTGTATGAAATTAAAAACATTCAATTGTTATTTTTAAATATAAAAACTATATTCGTTTGTTTGATAAATGTATATATAAAATATTTCTAAAAATATATTTACAAAAATAATTTTCTTAGCATATTCAACAAGGGTCGCAACCCGTATTTAACATACAAAAAATAAATGTTACAAAGGAAATTTTTTACGCTTTTAAGGAAATACAAATGTAATAAATAAAAGCAAAAGTTATAAATATGTTTTTAACTAAATTATGAGGCAAACCTAAAAAACTAATAACAAAAATCTCAAAATATGCAAATTAAAATTACGCTTTGGTAAAATCAGAAACAAAAATAAAAAAAACAATTTTGAAAGATTACAACACTGATTTTTTTCTTTTTAAACAATTTTCTTTGATTAATTTTGGGTTTTTTGAATGGAATCACCAGCCGCTGCCAAGCTTATTGAAGGGGTATTTTGTGACATTGCTGTTGTTGTATTTGTTACAGGGCTTGAGGTTAAATTTGAGGTAGTTACTGTGTTATTATTTTGACATTCTAAAAAGAATGGATGCCGTAAAGCTTCATCTGCTGTTATTCGCTTGTGAGGATTGACTTCCAACAAACGGTAGAGCAAATCATAGGCACTAGAAGGAAATATATCATCGTCATCTAGAGATTCTGTCACAAAAGCCGATTCCATGCACAAACAGTTGAAAAAGAATTGATCACAGTTTTTGCAAACTTCACAGGTACCATCGGCACGTTGATGCTTCTTTAACAGTTCAGGTGAACTAAATTTAGCACGATTTCGAAACCGCACACATAACTTACGTAAATCTAAAGGTTTTGTTTTTTGTGAAAGTGTTACTAAGCGGTCAAGTACATAGGCGGTTTTACGTATAGTTTTATCACCAAATATTGTTATCATTTCAGCTAAAGCTACATAATCATTGGGTGCTTTAAAGAACGGATAGACGGATGATAAAACGGAAAGGAATATAACGCCAGCTGCCCAAACATCAACGGCTGTTGTTTGATCAGGATATTTAAGTAAAACTTCAGGTGGTCTATAGCCAGGTGTGCCAGCACGCGAGGCGTGGATCTCCTTTTTCACCAAACAAATGTTACAAACTTGTGGATTGCCATAACAATAACACTTAGGACTATTTGAGGTTGATATATTGCGGTTTGTGTTATACTTTGCATCTACACTTTTATTACTATTATTATTGTTAGCAATAAGCGTTTGTGAAGCGGAGGGTGTATTTTTACCAACGCCTGCAGACGAAGTACGATTGCTATTGTGATAAACATTTTCTGCTCCACCTTGAGCACGTAATTTTTGCTGCAGCCGACTATTCGTAGCATGTGCTCCGCCAGTAGATTTACGTTCAATTATACTTGCATTACTACCTCCACCGGCTACATCTCCTTTTGATCCTATGGGGGGAGTGTTAGGAATCTCATTAATATGTTTTAAAGGCATTTTAAAAGGTGTATGTGAAAAAGTACCGGTATTTGCGGCATTTGCGGCTCTTGTTATTGGACCTGTCTGCTGTTGTTCCTGCACTGGGGCTGAGCAACGTAATCTTTTTGCTGTACCACTAACTACTTCATCAATCCCAGTTACGGCAACCGCGCTCTCTAACGACTTTTTTGAACTAATATCATCATGTTCTCGCGATCTTTTACCTTCACCAACGCTTCCAACTTTATTGGGTGCGGGCAATGATAAATTTGCCAAGTTTCTCGTTATGGTATTGTTTGTCGGACTGCCTAGCGAGGAAGGCACCTGTTGTGCCAAACCAAAATCAACCAAAAGAAATTGTCTCTTCCGTCGATTGTATAAGAAATTGCTGGGTTTAACGTCACGATGTATGACATTAAATCGATGTACATGCCGTAAAGCTATTAAAAGATTTTTCATATAGAATTGTACTTCATTAACGTCCATTTTATTGTAGAAATCATGAAATCGATCGTGTGCCAAATACGGCATAATGAATGCCACCGATTCATTGTAACGTATGCAACAATTGATGCCCACAACATTATCGGTGCCACTGGAAAGATAAGAAACGAAAATTTAAATTATTCAAAAACTTAAATGTATGTGGTCTGGTATGTATGCAAATTGACATTGGCCTTATCTAGTTTCAATACTACAGATTAACCTTACGGTTTAATTTATTTATATTTTACATAATTATATACGATTCGTTTAGTAAATATTACATAAGTATACAAGCAAGGCTACTAATTATAATTTTATTTCAATAATGCTCTCGTAAAATCTCATTTACAGAAAACACCCTTTTGAACTAAAAGGGTTATATGTTTTTGTAATATGAAGTTAATATAATTACTACCCCCATCTAAACAAGATTTACTTTTTTCTTTAAAGCCAACTTGGCAGAGTTTTTCTCGCCATGCATAAATAAATGATTAAGAAACAAGAATTCAATATCTAATTATATTAAAGATATTCGACACAAAACGAATATTAGTTTTGAACTACTTCTTTTCGTTAAATCGAAGCAAATTATTAACATCTCTTTAGATTTCAAATAATTTCCTTAATATAATAAAAGTGAATAATATGAATGTGTAAAAAAGTGAACGATAAATGTAAGCGAAAAAATACCCATGTAAGCAATTGCAATCATGTGGCTTGTTTACTATTTTAATTTTATATATGTACAATAATTACATATTTATATTGAAAATGTCTCATGACGCAAAAGCCCCAAAGGTAGTGACGTAGATGGCTTTTCTTTTGGCATGACGTACAAATTTGTGTACATAGAGTACAAGTGTTTATTTTTATACACATATGCTATACAACCTAAAATATTGGAACAAATAAGACGATTTTTTTTTGTGTTTATCATAGACAACCTACGCTCAAAATTGATTTCTGATTTGTCTATGGGGTAAAAAGAAAATTCCATTATATTTTGAAGTATTTGTTGTTCGTCTATTTGTGTCTTTTTTTTTTTGTCTTAGAATGACGTATACGCAATGTAACGGAATTAAATTTTTAACCATACAGTAGTTTTTTATCTGTATTTTTATTTACTTTGGCTATATTTATTAAAAAATTTTGTCTACATCTAAATTTTCAATGTATTCTTTAAGAATAGCTAACAAATATTGATACATATGTAATTAGAATATCAAAATGCTGAATTTCTCTTTGTTTCGATCTTGTTTAAATTAATTTGTTAATAATATTGCCACGATTTTATAAAACTATACTAAACGTATAATAATTACATATTAGTACTAAGTATAATTGATTTTTGTTTCTTGATGTGATTTTATTCATTTTTTAAAGGTTTTTTTACCCCTCTTATGTACTTAATATTCCAACTGGTTGTCAGAATAGCGTTAACAACTTAAAAAAATACGTCACAATTGTTGTCTGCTTGAAACAAAAATTCAATGGATTTTTATATACAGTGTGTCAAAAGAAATTTTATATTAGTTTAGCCTTACTACATAAAGTCAGCCGCTAAGGAATAAATAAATATACAGAACTGCAGCCACAAAGTATAGCGAATCCAAATGGCTTGCAAAATGATATGGTAGTCGTTCACGGTGTCTACATTTCAAACTTTTTAAATGAGCTCTAAACGTAGATTTTTTTTGAGACACACTATATGGTATTCAGTGTGTATGCATATAACAATTTGCATATACGATATTATATGTATATACACATTCTTATCTTATGAACAGTATTAAACGTTGAATAAACGTATTTAAAAGTAAAACGTTTGTTCTCTAATGATGAAATTAATTTGAGTATTTGCCATATTTAGATAAATAAGTCAATATAGACTTTTATAATTTGGTATTTGTACGTAAGTCAGATTACTTACCCAATTTTAGCCATACATTGTAATTCTTTCATTATTCTATCAGGATGACTAGTCGGTATATGATGTTTAATGGCAAACTTTCGCTTTAGATTATCAGGTAAATCCCGTTCCTTCTTTAAAGTGCCTAAAAGAACTGTGCTAAAAGTACCATTTCCAATTCGACTGTGTATGTCAAATATATTTTCAATTTCTGGTATGCGCGTACGTAAATCAATAATTGCTTCTGAAAAAAATTAAAAGTATATGAAAATCAAATTATTAAATAGTTTCGCATAAAAAAATATTTGAAATAATTCCTTCATTTCTAATTTCCATGGCGAAAACTTCTAATCGTTTTCTAAGAATATGATATTGTATACAAAACAATTTCCGAAAAATAAACATATACGTAAAACTTTCTTGAATATAAAAATTACGTTGATATAAATTATATTTTTTCTTTGGAAATGTAATGGAACAGACTTCAGAGAAAATTATTAATCAATGTATTATAATTGAGAAACACAATTTTGAAGAAAATATTTGAATTAGAGATTATTTCTCCAATTATTGTTGAACAAAAAAAGAAAGTGCTCAACTTTGGTCAATAAGAGAGAAGAATGGGTGCCCTGGTAGTCTAGTGGGTATTGTGCTAGACTATTAGCGTGAGGGTCGTGGGTTCGATTCTCACCAGAGACTCCGGTCTGTGACACTTCACCGAGCATATGGTCAAGTTACTCCGCTCGTATATATACATAATTAGAATATAATTTGTAATTGTATTGTAATTAATAAATAAATAAATAAAATAAATATTTAAATAACTCATTTTTGTTAAGGTTTATTTAAAGAAAATGTATTTATATTTATCTTTAGAAAGATTTTTCCTCCAATTTATGTATATAATAATTATATTACTATGAACATATATACACTGGCTCAAAGAAGTCTTCATACACTAAGCTTGGAAAGAATTCTTATATTTTGCGAAAACAACTTAAATATCAAAAAATCCTCATCTTAAGGAGGGTGCATTTACCCTGCTTAAGCTAAGCTGTACGAAAACTTTGAGGTAACATTTTGGATTGCTTTTGGAGTTTTTATGTATAAAATAAATTAAATTAAAAAAAATAAATATTGCTTTATTCAGGTTTGGTAAGTGGTTTTTGAAATATTGTGAAAATTGTCTTCGCTTGCTTGGTGTACGAAAACTTACTTGAACCAGAGTATGCACCCATCAGATTGAGGCTCATTTGTATATTTAAGTCGAATATCCTTGAACTATTTTTAAAATAAATATACTTTACTGTCAAATTCATATAATGAAATAAATAAAATGGCAATAGCTCCCTTTTGAACATTATGGGATATTAGGGAGAGTATTCGAGACACTTATAGTTTAAATGAGAAATTGTCTCTGAGATGGACAAATTAAATATTGGTATAATAATTTTCCAAATTATATATATTATTACTATGAGTTTAACTACTAGTATTTTTAACAAAGTTTACAAAATTTTTCCTAAAAATATTGATATTTCTCTCATTCTTTAAATAGTTTGGCATTTTATTGTACAAATTCAGTCCCTTATAGTATAATGATTTCTGCATTGCGCTTGTATCCGCTCGCTGTATCCTAAAATCGTTCGCATTTCTCAGTCTGTACGGTTGCGCTTCTCCAACATATTTTAATTGTTCAGTTAGGTACTCTGGTGCTTCTCAAATTTTCATTTTATGAATAAAATTCAGCGTGTTCAATTCTAATCTTTTACGCACACTAAGCCATCTCAGTGCATCTAACATCAAAGTAGTTGGTGTAAATCTGTTCAGTTGTAATATAGAACGCATCGCCTTATTCTGTAATTTCTGGAGTCTTGTTAATAGTAATACATACAATGATAATTTTATACAAAAAAATAAGACATTTACACTTTAATAAATTCTCAAAGCTGATGTTAAAGGCCTGTTGTGAATCACTTGAAATATGGTCACGACGATTTTTTCGGAAGATATATCATGCAATGTGGATGCCCTGGTAGTCTAATGGGTAGTGTGCTAGACTATTAGCGTGAGGGTCGTGGGTGCGATTCCCACCAGAGACTCTGGTCTGTGACACTACACCGAGCATATGGTCAAGTTACTTCTCTCTTATATAATTAAAATATAATTTGTAATTGTATTGTAATTAATAAAAAATAAATAAATAAATTTCATGTAATGTTATTAAATGCTACCTTAAGTTTACGTTGGCCAGTGTATTCGCAAAAATTTCTCAACCATATCGCCCATAATTACGCAACATGGCACAGACCCTACTCACAGAAAAACTAATATGATTAGACCATGTAAGCCTATCATTAAATTGGATTCCTAAGTTAGAGACGGACTCGAAAAAATCAGTATTATCTCCACTGATATGTATTCTAACATTGTCAATTGTCATCCTAGACTTCGAAAGAAGAATACATTTAGATTTCTAATCATTAATACGAAGTCCAATAGTATAAGCCCAACCACGCTATGTGGTCAAATTATTATTAATTTGCATCGCAAAAAGATTTATGTAGTCAATATCGCAGCTGTGATTACATCGCCTGCATTCATATGAATTTCGCCTTTGATAGCCATAACAGTCAATATATATAAGGAGAAAAGAAGAAGCCCCAGTATGGAACCTTGCGGAACTCTTTGGTTGACATTTAGTCACTCTGAGCTGTTACTACAGGGTTGACTTCGATTACGGAGGTTGAAAAGACCGCAAGCCGAGATAGAGAAGTAAAACTGTTTATATAGATTACTTAACAAAATATTGTGATCAAGAGTGTCGAATGGCTTATCGTGATCCAATAAAAATAGAAAAGATACTATGTTTTCTGTCAAACAGAAAATGAAATACTATTTACGAAAATGTATGAGAATAATATTCACACAAGCAATATTCGTAAAAAGTAGCGAGAGCTGTTAAAAATAAAATACAAAGTGGCAAAAATTTGTCTAACTTTTTTTTTAATATTTTTTCTTCTTTCTATTCAAATAATTCATTTGCTATACAACCAAAAAAGGAATATAATGATACAGTGAACTCGCGAAAAAGTGAATATCCCGAAATGTGAACACTCCATAAACATGAACACTTGACTATTCTAACACGTGGATAACAGTCGAAAGCTCTAAAACGTGAATTTATATTTCCAAAGAATTTTTTATTTAAATTCACAACTATTATATTGTTTAAAATGTGGATGATTAAGTTTATATATTTGGAGAACCTTCATAAAGCTCATTACCTCTTTGTTTTGTCTAAGTTTACCAGAAACCAACCGGAACGTGAACAAAACCGAAAACATAAACCTTTGGAAAAATTAGTTCTGATTTCTGCATGTTCACTGAATTTGAATAATTTTGAATGCTTCGCTTTAATTCTTATATTATTATTGCTTTAACAGTGAGATATAGTACTGTTACACATAGTAATTCTGGCAAATTTTTTCCAATTAGAAAATTGCTACAGTTTGATTAATTTTTTTTTAATGTTTTTTAAGTAGAAATTTGTAAACTTGTAAACTAACAGTAAAAGTGAAGTTATTCCAAATTACCAAGTTAATAGCAATTTATAATCCCGTGCTTCATTTAATTTCATGTAGATCTTAACTCAACTAAATTGACGAAATAATCGGCTCCTTATTAAGGATTATTTTTTAAAGAAGTGCCATGCATTAATAAACATTTACCTTTGAATAAACAAACACAAAGTACATTGAAAATGTCATATAAAGGACAAGAACGTTATATTAAAACCAGAAAAATGTTTATAATAAAATGGCAACATTTGCACGACTTTTTTGTAGCGTTTGTTGTTAATGATTCTTACCTTCGTTCTTATTACGACTTGAAGTAGCCTTAGCATGAACGGCTGCCAACTGTTCCATAGGTGAAGCTATGCAAGCAGCTGTTTTAGCACTCATCGCAATTTGGTGATTATTCATATTATTGATGTTACTATTTACGTTGTTGTTAATATGATTTTTTTGGGCTAACGTTGACTGCGAACATTCTGCTGCAGACTTGTAAGTACGTTGTCTTGTATTGCGATGATGTTGATACTGGTTTAAGCCGGTGGCATCTTTGGTGGAATTTATGATTGGCGTTAATATGACTGGAGCTATTGAGGTAGTCGCTGTTGTTGGAATTAAATATGAATTTTCACAAATTTTATCACTTTGCAAGGTAGATGCACCAAAGGCAGGCGATAAGTTATATCCTTTTATGTTTGTTGAGTTTTTAAACTTTTTATCCATAATTAATGAATATGTATATAAATTTCAAACTATTTTTAAATCTTTGGTATATTAAAAAATATCTTTAAGAGATTACGCGTTTTTCTTCTTGCGACTCTTTTTAGCAATATGGAAAATTCAAGATATTTCCCAATCGAACTTTTTTTACTTTGTAAAAATACTAAACACTTTTAGAATTATCAGTATGTGGCTTCACATTGCCTTTTTGAATATATTGTAACTGCAAAATTTTATTAATTCGCCTTACTTAAAATATAATTTTTATTTAATTTCAACAGAAAAAATTTTCATATACTATTTTGACTAATTTTAAATTCGTTTGTTAATTTTTTTCCACTTGACAAGCGAGCCGTCAAAAAATTATATTACTGTTGCCTTATTTTCACTGCTTCACGTTGATTTCTTTTATTACAGGTATTTAAATTATATTATCACAAGCAAAAATTTATGATAATCTTTGTTTTTTGGTTAATTCACATTTTATAACACAAAATGAAACGTATTTCTTAATCCCTATATTTTACAATGAAAAGAAATTAAAATAAGGTTTTATTCTTGAACCGACATTAACAAACGAACTAAACGTAATGAAAAATAAAAACGAAGCGCTGCCAGAAACAGAAATTCGATAATAAGTAATGCCAATATGCTTTATTAAAAACGCTACCTTCATGAATTTAAAGGGGTGCATAGAGTGATTATTGAGCAGTTCAAGACATTGTTTATGAATACGGTGAAAAATTTTTATTTTCTTATTTAGCAAAAACCGAATAAATGAAATTTAATATTTATAAACTTATTTAGCAAAAATATTTCCAATTAGCACAATTCGAGCTATTAAATTTTTTATTTTTGGATAGACACACAACAGTTGTCGTTTCTTTATAGATGTGCCAAGTGTGCAGAGAATCCGACTTACTTAATGAAGTACTGCAACTTATGTTGTATATACTTGATCCAGTACAAAATTAGACGAAATAGTTTAATTTAATTAGGTTGAAATGACGAAGTTTTGATCACAAAATAATAAAATTCATAACAGTAAACGTCAACCTGTTCATATTTTATTTTCTAAAAGTAGTTTCGATAGCCAGAAACTATGAAAATAAAATATCTTCAAATGTGCACATAAAATAAAAAAATATTATTTCACTTTATTTTTCATGTTTACCCATAAATTCTATTGCATAATCAAAGTACTTCTTAAGAATTGCTAATAAGCCTCTTAAATCTTGAGATTCTTCCAAATATTGTCGTACTTCTGAGAATTTTGGATGTTGTGGATAGATTTCCAAAACATCGTATAAACCTTGAACCGTTTCGCAATATGTAACAGAACAAATATCTCGATAGTGAAGCTGAAAAAACAATTAATATTAAAATATAGCTATTATTTACAACTGTACTACTCACTGTTATAAGAAGACCGTTATTTTCTAATAACTGATATTTTGAAATTCCAAAACCCAAAAGTAAACAGATAGTTTTTAGATTTTGATCATTTATATCCTCCACAAAGCAATTTTTCGCTAAAAATATATAAATATATTATTAACATACAATTTATATTAGTATTTTCTAATACCTTCTTCCAGTTTCATTTGCCAATTAAATTCCTCATTTCTTGCTAGCTTGACCTCATTTTGCAACTCTGTTAAATATTCCTTAATTTTTTCGTGTTCCATTAAGCATTCAGTTCTCTCTGTAATTAAAGTTTCCATTTCACGTTGGAACTCTTCACATTCCGATAGTAAATTATGTAATTTAACCGTTTCCTTCAATTGTTTTAGTTGGTTACATTGTTTGCTTGTGAATTCCATGGAATTGTTTTTTGTTTGCATTTTTTAATAACATGCAATGAGAACGTTATTTACTCTACACAGTTAATAATACTGTATCTTTTCTTTACAGTTAGAACCCTTGAAAATGAAAATTGTTTGGTCACAGTGGTACTTTATTGCAGACCATCAGGATTTTAAAACTTATTTTAAATTGATAAAAAGAAAAGCTGACCTCCGAGCAACTCGGTGACACAAACACACAAAATCAACTTTTAAACAACGCAGTCATATATAAACATTGACGCCGTCTCTATCAAAAAACCGCTTAAATAAACGGCCATGTTATCAATTATCACTATAATTAAGATTTACACACATAAAAATGATTTTGTTCTCCCTTCGTAAGAAATTAAAATTTATGTCAGATTTTCAAACTCCTAACAATAAGCTGGCGGTAGTATATTATTATATCACATTGTATTGTCTCTATCTACTTCAAAATGTTATTATTGCGCCTTTATTACACTGTAAAAATGTATGTACAAATTATTACTTCCAACAATTTTAAGCATAAATAATAAAAACGGAGTCACTCGGTGTCGTTGTTAAGTAATCAGCTGTAGAATTTGTGTAGGGTTGCTCCTTTTGGTTATTGTGATTGCTTTTAAACTGAACAAAAACACTTTATTAGTCCACAAATTCGTAAACAGTTATTTTACGTGAATTTAACAAATAATGTAAATAAAATTCGACACTCTAAATTGCATGCAATTTTAATCTCTATCAATATGACACAAGTCGTACGCAAAGCCCAGCCAGATTGCCTACGTTACTTTCTAAAAGTTTTACGTTGTCCGAATGGCAAAAGTGGAGAAAGCAGTATGAATAATGGGCGAGAAGAATCATGCTCCATCGATAATTTGGTTGAGGTTTTGATAAAGAAAGGAAACTTTTCTATATGTATGTTAATATATTGCTTATAATTAATTTTTTGTTACTTAGTATTCTGTTTTTGTAGCTGCTGCTAAAGAAACTGTAGCGAACGCTTTACGTGATGGTATGATTGTGCCTGCCGCCAACACTACTTCATCTCCACGTTCGTCAAAATCAATGGTTCCAGAACTAAAACGTGTTCGTTTGCCTACATTGGAAGAACTAAAATCAATACCAAGTCATGATTTGTACTGTTACGAATGCCATTTGCCTGGTATGCTGGAAGAATGTGTACAATGTTGGCGATCTTTTCATCGATTATGTTATCGCAAAAATCCAGAACGTCCCAATTATGCAGTGCCTTCATCGAAAACGCAAAGAAATCGTTTGCCAGCATTTAGTTCAGATACAGAATCCGGAACGGATGACAATGGCACAGTACGTTGCTCAACAGCTTTAGATTATGAAAGTGATTTAAGGGCTAACTCGTCGTTAATTCAGTTAGATCAGGCTTCCACAGCCAGTTCAAATCAACCTCGACAGAATATTACTGAGGATATGACAAACATTAACACGCCATCCCCAACAATTGCTTTAGGGGCATCCAATGAATTGAGTAATATTGCCCATGTTGAAGGGAAACCACTACTCGATGATATTGAAATCAAGACTAAAGTAGAAGTTGTTTGTATAGGCGAAATAAGACCGCCTAATAGAAAAAGACCTAATACCACAGCTTCTAGCATTTCTTATAAAAGTGAAGTATCTCCAAATGAAGATGATGAAAATGACTTGGAATTGTGCACAAGTTGTCGTCTACTTAAACGTGCAGACCTACGTAACCCTGCTAATTTAAAAGCAGATGAATTATGTCATTTGGTTAAGTTCACATTTTCATATAATCGAGAATGGTTAACACAAGATGTTCGTATGTATTTGGAAGCAAATCGTCTAAATTCTACTGAAATTAATATTGTGTCACGTCTGATATTACATTCTACTTTTATAAGTTTAAATGATATATCCACTAAGTTGGATAGAAAAGAATACGTATTTTTAATGGAATTTCTAGTTGATTTACTGGATATTCAACATAGCATTGGAGTGTTTTTTGGACGTAAGTAAATATATGTTATTAAGTAGAGTTGCAACTCAAAATATATACATATACATACATATGTATGTATATGTATACATATGTATGTATATGTATATATTCATATATATGAATATATGTATGTATGTTTTATAATAATATATTCTTCAGCTTCCAGCACTGAAATGGAGTCAACAAAATGGTTAATTCGTGATATAACACATGATATTTCTGAAATTCGTAGATGTCCAGATTGCTTTCGATATTCGCATGAGAAACAATCAAGCGTTTGGTTTGCAAAGCCCTGTGTACAACGTCATGAACTGGTTTATGCTAAACATAGCGGCTTTCCTTACTGGCCAGCCAAAGTGATCCGAGTGTTGCCTAATAATAAATTCGATGTGCGATTTTTTGGAGGTAATCATTCGAGGGCGTTAATAGATGTTCGTTACATTAAGCCAATTGATGCTGATACAAAATCACTAAAATTAGGCAACAGTCCAACTATAAAAAAGGCAATGGAAGAGTTACGTTATCACCAAATGCTATCAGCTTATCCACCAAGTGTGTTTAGCTTTCATGCTAATCCTCAACAAACGGAAGCTATAATACGCACTGTACTCGGTACTTCCTCTTTGGATAACTCGGGATCGAAATTAGGGAAACAAAATAAAAGAAAACGAAAAAAGTCTGTCGCAACATCAAAACCATCTACATATATTGGAAATGTTAATTCACTAAACTCGGCTCAAGAGGGCAATGTTCTAATAAACAGACAAAAGAATTTATGCACCGAAGTTTCTGTGTCTTTAAAACGTTTAAAAATGCAACATTTACCCGACAGAACATCTAGTGAAGAAAATAATAACAACACTAGTAACGATCCTAAAAGGGCTACACGAAAATCAAATAAAGCTTCGGAATCTGATGATAGAGTTAAAATGGTATGCATATATATATTTTCATTGAATTATATTTTTCAACTAGATGATAAAATTTCTTTCAGTTGAATGAACTAGATTATGCTCATAAAGTTATTAATGAATACAGGCAAAAAAATGAAAAGCTAGAAGCACAAAAACGAAAGCTGAAGGAAGCAATAAGAAAACAAGAATTTGAACGTAAAATACTGAAACGTAAACAATGGGTATATAAGCATTGAAGTAACTTGTTTCTGGGTAACATTAAATTATAATACATTACTTTTAGTGTTACTGGTGTTTGGAAGAAGCAATATACTTATGCTGTTTTCATGCTGCGTATTGTTCTCAAGAGTGTCAAACTCGACACTGGAAGGACGGTCATAGTAAAGTTTGTAAAAATCAAACTGAAAACGAGCAAACATCATAATGTGCTCGTATTATAAATACTTTTTTGTTTCGTAATTGAGTTTTTATCCATTTTTTTTCTATTTAAGTAAAACTTAACTCGGAATTGAGTTAAAAATTACATATTTTTTAATTTTCTTTTTATCCTAAAGTATAAATATTGTTTGAACTATTAAACTTTAATGTGTTACTTATAAAAAAGAAATTATATGAATTTTATAATAAATGATTAAATAAAAAGTGAATAAAATTAAAAAATTAACAATCTTTGCTTTGTATTTAAATTTGTACAGAGAAAATGATCATATAGGCTTTAAAGACGTGCGTTCATATGATTTTCTGCTGACGATTTTAACAGCTTTTATTGTGTTATATTTGCAAGCTATAATATAATTGTTAAGTCGAAACAAACGTTTAATATTGAATGTAATGTGAACCAATTAACTTAATGTTTTCAAGTTATACGCCGAATTTAGAATACCTTAAGATTAGAGAAAACTATTCTTATAAAAATGACTGATATACATATCTTTGAAAGAAATGCATAAATTATTTACGAATCAATACTTTCATACTGCATGCAAGTAAAATTAAATTTTAAAAAACTTGGAACTATAATTTTCTATAAAATATTTATCCATAGATAACAGCATTAGCAATTACAATAATTTATAGGAACTTTTATATTTTTATTGAAATGCTTTCTTTATTTTGAGTTAAAATAATTATTAAAGCAATTTTGAATGAAAAGTTTTCTAATTAAACGCAACAATTACAAAAAACTGTGTAATTGCATGCTTTTTACATACTTATAAATATAAGAAAATGAATATAATGGGTTAGTAGTATTTCTTTAAACGATATAACAATTAAAAATTATGAAGGATAGTGGTAACATACCGGATACTAATATGGCATTTTTCTATCATTGGAAAGTATGGCATTGGATGGGCATTAAATCACCAAAAAATATAAATTCGCATATTTATATGATTTATGCATTGGTTATAAATTTTTTGGTAACATTCTTATTCCCTTTAACATTGATCATAAACGTTTTTAATGCAAAAAATACTCAGCAATTATGCGAGAATTTAACGATAACTTTAACGGATACAATAGCCAATTTAAAGTTTTTCAATGTTTATTTGGTGCGCAGTGAATTAGAGAAAATCAAGTCTCTATTAAGTAAACTTGATAGACGTGCTCAACGGGAACAAGAACAGATAGTATTAAGAACAGCTATAAAAACTTCGCAAAAATCATTTCTCATATTCGTTCATTTGTATACGGTGGGTACATTCTTGAGTATTTTAAAGGTAATAATTGCGGATAAACGCTGTTTATTGTATCCTGCCTGGTTTGGGGTTAATTGGTTTGATAATACCTCAACCTATGTCATTGTAATGACATACCAACTATTTGGCCTAATGATACAAGCTTTACAAAATTGCGCCAACGATTCATATCCACCTGCATATCTTATTATACTAACGGCTCAAATGAAAGCATTGGAATTACGTGTTAGATCTATAGTCAGCAGCGAAAGTGGGAGAGACAAATTCTATTTGACTAAGGAGGAACATTTGAGAAACTTGTACGAATTCAATGAATGCATTAAGGATTACAGAAATATATTAAAGTAATATCTTAAATCGCATATCACATAATCTGGAACTATTAATGAGTAAATTTTGTTGCTTTTCAGACTATTTACAATTATAGAAAATATAATTTCGAAAGCTTGTTTTGCGCAATTTGTCTGTTCAGCTTTGGTTCAATGTACCGTGGGTTTACATTTTCTATATGTGGTGGATGCAGCCGATTACGGTGCTCAAATTTTGTCTATCATATTTTTTATTGCCGTTACCTTGGAAGTGTTTATTATATGCTATTTTGGCCACTGTATGAGCACTCAAAGTTGGAATTTAACTTATGCATTTTACTCATGTGGCTGGTTGGCACAATCACCTCAATTTAAAAAGAATCTAATTATCACATTAATGCGCACTCACAGGCATTCGGTTATCCATGCTGGTTCATATATACCGGTTGATTTGCCCACATTTGTACAGGTATCGTTATTGCATTTTTAATGAAATAATAATTTTCTAACGAATTACTTAAACTGATATTTCTTTATAGTTAATGAAATATGCCTATTCCACATTTACATTGTTGATACGTTTTAAATAAAATAATTTTCATAAGGTTGGAAACACGCTAATACTGGTGTATAATTATTTTCGTAGTCGCGTTTCAATTCTAACCGTTGAAAATTATTAAACTCACGTTACATCTTATGCATAAGGGACTGCACAAAGCAAGAATATGTCCAATATGAATTATACACAGAAAATATTAAACAAACGGTTATAAACTTAGGACAATTTTGGTCCTTTGGTGTTTTCACGAATTTAAAATAATTTCATACATAAACATTTTATGGTGTTGGCTGCTACGCCATTACCGCAAATGTATGTATGTAACATTTTACGTAGGCTTAGCAGATATAAAAAGATAGGAAATAATATTAAATCTAGGAAAAAGACAAAAAATAATAAGGGGAATAGAAGCCCCTGAAGCGGATGTTGTAGTCATCACGAAAAACTGCCTAATTTTGTGTAGTTATATACTGATAGTGGTCAATAAATAAGAAAACACTCAATACTTGAATTAAAACTAACATCAACAGGTTCTAGTGTTGTAAAATACGAGGACGTAATCGGAAAAATAAAAAACCTAAAAGATGGTTTTAGCAATTCGTAACCTTGACGATATTACTACGAACGACAAATTCATTAAAGCCATCTGTATGCAAACTTTTGAATTAAATAACTTCCATTAAAAATTTGAACAGCAGTTATTAGTTTGGTTAGTATGTAAAAATTCTGAGCATAGGAAGAAATGTTGCCTAAAATGTGCTGAAAGCATATGAAAAGGGGACCATGCAGTATAGCATACAACAAAGACGTTAGAGAAGATATAAAACTTTATGCAGGCGAATAGAAAGTGGCCAAAATTTCAGGCAATATGAAAACCAGCTAGAAATAAACTTAATCAGGTAAATTTAAACCACCATGAAGCTGTACAGGAACTCCGAACGCAAACGAATTTGGAACATGGGTGGATAAAATAAAGGGAAAGGAGATAATATTCTCCAAGGTAGACCACTTGCAAACAGATTATGTTCCACTATGATGAAAATTGATGTTCTATACAACTATATCTATTATGTACCACTAAGCGTATTGCAACTAGAGTGTGAAGAATTTTTTGGGTGACTTAGCAAGAGATGCTCTTACAACAATATTGATTTTAAAATGGTAGATTTTAACGCGTGTCTTAGAATGGTTAAAAAAAGCACAAGTCGATGGGTTGATTAAAACCTTCACTTTATTGGAGTTGATTTTATTACACACAGATCAAGGAATACATTTGAAAATAATGGTTATAGCTCCATTATCCATATATTCTGTTAGTAAGGTCTTGGCTTCAAAAATAATCAGGCTATAATGAAACGTATGAGGATTAAGAAAATATTTGAGTTAGTAATGGACGAAAATTTAATTAGTTGAATGACACAACGATCAAGTAATACTATTAGTGATGCATATTACCATGCCTAAAGAGTGGCCAAAGTAGCATAATCGGTTGCATCCACCACATCCAGAAAATATAAACCCACTGTACATTGAACCAAAGTCGATTACAATTTTTCAATTCAAACAAAAACATAATTCATGCTTATGGTGTACTAAAAAGTATTAAATTACAAAATCAAGTAGATAAAATATAATATTTATTAAATAGTTTACTTTAGACTCTACATAATTTTGTTTGTAGTACATTTCTCCTCATTAGATGAATTTTCGACGAAATTTTTGTGACAAGAACTATTAATTTCATCGTCAACAACTTTTTCTGTGTTTGCTGTGCAATTCTCTTCATAATATTCTGGCTTCTCGGCAACGCCTTCAGAACATGTTCTAGAACTATTGATAGTATTGTCTTCCTCAGCCTGCTCTGTTTCAATGTTTCTAGTGCTTTCTAGTCTGTTATCCTTTTCAGTTGGTTCTATTGAATCAGTATTACCAGACTCTTTAAGCTTTTTCCACATTTTAGCGGCTGCTAATAGCTTAAGGTTTGGTCTAGCCATTTCATCTTCTGGAAAGATATAATCAAATACTTCTTCCCAGCCTTCTTCCACACCAATTTCCGAAACAATTTTTTGTCTCTTTTTGACACGTCTTGGCATTTTTTCCATAACCTTTTCCAAACTAATTTCATCACCCGATTCTCGTTCGAAATCCCGCCATGCTTCTAATAATAAAACTCTAGATTCTTTATCGCCCAATTGGCGTAAAGTATCATTCGCTCTTTCATATACTCTACGTGCCAAACATACATTCATATCGGAATTCGTGTCATCTTCAGATAATTGTGAGGTTAACTCAAATTTAGCATAGGACATCCAAACTTTGACGTGTTGCGTCCTCTCTAATAACCTTTCGTAAAGCTGTCTGGCCAACTCTGACTCTCCTTGAGCCACTTCAAAATCTATATAGGCCTTCCATAATAATTCTGGCATATCAAGTCGAGGCTGCTGAACAGCTAATTCATAAATTGCTCTGCCTCTTTCAGTGTCACCTAATAGATTCTCCAATTCGGCAAATTTCATCCATGTTACGCAATTTTCAGATCCAAATTGCAAAAATTTTTCATACAGCAATCGACAACGATCAAACTCCCGAAGTTGTATTTCTAATTCAATGTAACCCCGAAATAATTTATCCCTGGGGCATATTCCAATAGCCATACCTAGTGTTTTACGGGCTTTTTGTAAATCCTTGCATCTAATCTCAAATTGAGCATACATTAACCATATTTTGCTAAAAGTAAACTTCTTATGTGGTATCAATTCAAGGCAGGTTTTGTATATTTGTCGTGTACGGTCAAGATCTTCTGTTTCCAGTTCTTCATAGAGAGCGTAGTTTATCCACAGATATATGTAACGACGCCAATAATTCTTTTCATTAGCTGGTGGAACATTTGAAATAGCACGTTCATAAGTTTCTCGTATAAGATCTACATCTCCTTCACCTATAAAACGAAGCATAAAGATCTTAATTTTATGGAATTATTCTCAACTTATTTCCTATTTATTTTCCTACCTTCAATTAATCTTAAATAGTCAAACCAAGCGTCATAATTTTGCGGATTGTTGGCTACTTCTTGTTCATATTGAAACTTTCGCTTCGATACTATAACATCTTCAATGCCAGCTCGATCTCCATACTTTTTTTCATGTATTGTATATGCTTTATACAGTTCCTGTGTACGGTCTTTAGGCAAATGGTCTAAAGCATATTTGTATATGATTCGAGCACGATCGTGTTCTTTTTGACCTTCCTCAAAACGAGCAAATGCTATAAACAAACGTTCATCGATATAATCATCTCCGAAGAATTCCACAGCTCTTTCGAATACTCTTCTAGCGCCATGTATGAAACCATGAGACTCTTCAAAACGGGCAAATTTGATCCAGTTTTTAACATCGGGATGAACATATACAAAACGTTCGTAAATAGCACGCGCGCGATCGATTTCTTTATAGCGCAATTCAAAATTAACATACGTTTGCCAAGCTTGTTCTTCTGGGTGCCATTCCATCCATCTTTCAAACACTTGTCTGGCTCCAGCAACATTGTCTAACATTTCTTCCATGTAAGTATATTTATACCAAAATTGATTAACACGGGGCATTATCGTTACCGCTCTATCCCACAGATTTCGAGCATGATTAACTTGTTTGTTTTTCATTTCCATTTCGGCATATTTAAGCCATATAGTAACGTTGCGGTGATCGTTGTCCAAAGCTCGTTCCCAAATAGAACGAGCTCGTTGTATTTCCTTTTGTGATTCTTCCCACTGTGCATATTTTATCCAATGGCTGACAACCATACGATTTTTCCGCAAATTGTCCTCAAAGACTTTACGTTTTCGTTGTTGATAATCAGCTAATTCAGCTGGATCTGATATTTTCTGTTTCGGCGGTGGAGGTAAAATTTCCAAATCACGTTCCTTGGCCTCACGCAAAAGCTGTTCAGCAGTAATCTGAACCTCTGCGGGAGCTTTGTTTTTGACCTGAAAATGCAGAAAACTTGTGAACAATATATAAAAAATTAAATTTTATTCATAAATACCTTGGCCACTTTCGGCATCTTTTGTGGACGTTCCATTTCGATTGATAAATTGATGTAATTCCGTGTATAAAACTGTGTAATAAAACAAAATATGGACTGCCTCCCTATAAACGTTGTTAAATTCTTCGTTTTTATTATTAAAACATATGTGTGACATTTAATATCATAACAAAACACAGAGTTTTAAATATTTCGAAGTATGTATAAATTTGGGTCACCCTGTTGCTAAAAATGTTATCTTTTATTAGAAAATTAAATCGTATATCTTCGTAACTTTTTATTTGTAACTTTTAATTAAAGTATCAATAAATTATTAGTGATAATACAAATTAATTTACAAAGTTATCTAATAATTCATTTCATATATGCAATATTAATAGATTACTTTAAAAAATATTATGTGGCAGCATTAAATTTAACAGCACTGTTGCCTATTGACATTGCTGTGCAATCGTTTGCAAAAATAAACTAGTGTCAGTTCCACGGCGGTGATTAGGAAAAAGCAAAGAAAAAGACAGTGTATCAAAGAGAAGCAGTGTTTAAAAATAAGCCAAAATATGTTATTCCAACTTTTTCAACGTTCATCGCCGCGCTGCGTTCAGCAATTGAGCAAAACACGCTGGATTAACACATCTGCTATGGTAAGTTGTCTGGAACAAAAAGTTAGAAAGTTATGTACAACAGCTATTGGTAAAAAGATTATGTAATTGTCAAGAAAATTGTGGGCCATAAATGTGGTGTACATAAAGTATATTGCACTATAAATTCACTGTTCAAAAGAATATTAAAGTTTATTTGGATGTCTCTCATAATTTTATGTATTGCATTTTAAATTTAAGAAAATTTTATGTGTTAAAACAATGGGAGTCGATAACATGTTATTTTTGTGTACAAAATAATAGATGCAATTAGTTTAATGTTATGTTAACCGGCTATTAAGTCTGGAAACAGCTGTCATCGTTTTACATAAACCCAATAGGAATTTTTTACGTTTTCCTAACACTATGTCAATAATAGTATGTACTTATACTACTTCGTATTATGTATGCCAACGGGGTTTTCTACTCATCGAGCTTCTCTTAAGAACTTCTTCATATAGCATGCATAAATGTATAATTGATCAAATTGGCTCAAATGTATAATTGGAGACTAGGTATGAGATTATTCAAATGCCGATTTTTCCGCTTCAATGGAAATATTAAAAAAATTGATGTGGATTTATAGATAATTAAAAAATGTAGAATATTTAGCATTTTTTATTTAAACATATTTTTAAAACAAAAAGAAAACTTATTTTATTTATTTATTTTAATTTTATGAATAAATTCTAAAACTAAAAAGGAAAAAAAGCACTAGCTGCCAAGGCTATCGGCTTTAGGGATTTTAAATAAGGAGTCTGGTTTGCTTAATAAAGTTGTAGATAATATTAATATTATGAACAGTTGTTTCACTGAGAAGATTGGTGAATCTGGAATTCGGTTGATGTGTACGTCTTAAATGGGATAATCCTGGGCAATCATCAAGAACATGTTTAATAGTTAAATTGGTTTTACATCTGTCGCAAGTTGGGCTGCTTGATCTTTTTATAAGGAATTCATGGGAGAAAGCTGTATGACCAAGTCTAAGTCTGGAGAAGGTCCTTATTTTGTCTTTTTCTACTGTCATTGAATATAATGGGCTAATGTTGTTCGGATGTATCACAGAATAATGATAATGGTTAGGTGTAGTTTCCTTGAATTTCTTTTTTATGTGTTCGGCTATGTGTCGTCGTAAGATCGAGTTTTTCAAAGGGTGGTTCTGTGAACACACACAGGCGCAAAGGAAGCGTGCTTTGCAGCGTCACCGGCTTTTTCGTTTTCAAGAATGCCAGTGTGACTAGAAATCCAGTGTATTCTGATATTTTCTTCGTTTCCAATTAGGGCATCTCTGGTTTTAATTAATATACTCCAGTTATTGTTTAGTGGATTGTAAATAGCTTTCAGCACAGAATAGCAGTCAGAAAAAATAACAGTTTTCTTCTTGGTGTAAATTGCTAGCTGGACAGCTCTTAATAAAGCACAAGATTCTGCCGTGAACACAGAGGAGTAATTGTAAAGTGTTCAGAGAACCATACTGTTGCCTTCATTATCAACTTAACCAGAAAAAAAAACTATATTAACGAATTTCATGTCAAACACATAATTGCACAGTTCAATAAAAGGCACTGTTTTAACACTTGGAACCAAAACTTTGACTTTTTTTTACTGTTTCCAAACGTAGATGCATCGGCTGCAATAGATGGACATAAAATTCCGGGGTTATGTTGGTCCATTCTCGCCTAATATTTTGTTTCAACTGCTCCACTGTGCTGATGCTAGATTTATAGAGCTTATGGGCAAGTTTTTCCTAAACATGCCTAATAATGTTGAGATCGGGGCCCGTGCCGGTGCTTGGAGTAGTTTTGAACAATTATGCATAAGCTACAGTTTCGCAACGTGCTTCGGATCGTTGTTCTGGTAGAAGCCAATGTGTCGAAGATATTTATTTATTAACATAGCTTTGAAGTGATGACAGTGATGTTGATTGTATTAAATCCTATATTAGCTCCTACTTTGGCAATGGTGTCAATCTGACCGTTCAAAACGTCATATTCTGGTAAAAACACATTTGAACATAATCTGAAAACATCCATAAATCGTAATTTACATTTGAACTAAAAATCGCCATTTCTTAAATATTTATTTATTTTGTAATAAAAAAGACATCAAATTTAAATTAAAAGAAAAAAATAATAAAAATAAACAAATTCTTTCATTCTCCAAAGTTAGCTAACACCAATAACTTCTGGGTAAGCAAATAGGTAGAAACTAAAGAAACAGAGCATTTGAAATTCATTTAATATACTTCTTGCTTTCATTACAAATTCATTATCTTCGTCACAACACTCCTTTTACAATTTTCTGAAGTTATAAAGTTAACTCTGTTTTTGGGAGAACTCAAATCGTGGTACTCGCTACAGAACTGGGAATGTAAAATTTTTCCTTTTTCATTGTAAAACTTTAATTTTTTATTTGTTTAAAGGCAGAATTTAAATACAAAGGAGTTAAAAAATACATTAAACACTTAAAACATTGTTAATTTTTTGTATAACATAAAAAGATCCGATATAGGGAAGGACTTGTTGATAATTTTAGTACTATTGATCAACGAAATACATTTACTTTTTAGTTTGAAAACTGTACACATGTATATCATGTGATTCGTTGTACAATGGGTCAATCTGACCTCCGGGTACTGTACCTGTCTTGACTGACAGGTACACATCCTCTAACCTAACCTAACCTACATCATGTGATTAAAAGAATTTGATATTTATGCATTACTCTTAAGCATTACTGCTCTACAATTACTCTGTTCACTTCCGCAGAGATGCATGATTTCTAAGATCGGAAAACTGCTTACTTTTTTTTGTTAATTTTTCGTTGTGCAATCATGTGTACGATAATTTTATTAATGTTACTGAGCATAGATTTATGCTCCAATTGCCTCGGTTAAACATCCTATGAGACTGACATTGAGATTTCCATAAATCTCTGAACAGTTGCTACTGTGACAAATAAGATTGGCTATAGCGTAAAGCAAACTGTAAACATATATGAGAACGCGAAGAGGTTAAGCTCTTTGTATAAAAATATCCATAATATCTGTATTTTGATATACACTGAGCGCCAAAAGTGAGTAAAGACCACTGAAATAATTCATTTTCTTAGGATAGCGAGAAAATAAATGAGAATTGTCGAATAAATTTCCAAAAATAAAAACCTTTATTTATTACTTATAAAATGTTAAAACAAAAACAACAATTCATGATAAAGAAACTTTTTTATACTTAAGAACAAAACTGTTTTATACTTAAGAACAAAAGTGTTGACTCACTTATGGCGCTCAGTGTAGTTCTTTTTATAACATATTATTCTCGCCGTATTGCTGTGATTATGAATTGATAAAATTCGCATTTTATAACTTGTCTTTCTAGCTAAAAATAAATGCGTGGGTATTAGGCCTTAGGAAATGTAACATTAAAAGCTTTCATACGTAGCAATGTTTGTTGTTTTTTTTGTTTAAAGATCCAAAAAGTTGGCATGAAATTATTCTTCTCTTTTTTCAATTACACAATTAACTGCTGATATATTGATAATGGTTAAGAAACAAGTGTTATTAAACAATAAAAAATATTTCAGTTAAAAATCTCGCCTAAAATTTATGACTGAAAAAATTTATATTATTGATCAAATCCTAAAATTATGAAAGCTGTGTCAATAGTAAAATTTCTTTATTAAATTATTTACTTATATGTATGTACGTTTAACATATTTCATGCACTTGAACACTTGTACACAATAGTAATAGTAGTCATTAATTTTCAATTTTCACTTTAGCACTTATTCAACAAAACAATTGTGTGAAGCGTTTAAGAAATACATATAAAACATTTTTTTGTGCTTTAAAATCTAGTCACTGTAACCGGTTTTTTCTGAGAGTATTCGAGTTGTTTATTTTTTAAACGCTCTATAAATTATTTTACTCATATAGTATGTATGTATGCATGTATTTTTGAAAACAAAATTCATATCATAATCCGCCGTGAATAAAGTATGAACAAAAACAATAATAAGCATTCTAACAACAACAAAGTTATCTCGTAAGTTTTATATTTTTTTTTATTGACATTAAAAAACAAGTCGAGAGCCTCTACTTTGGCAAAAGAAAAAAACTTGATTAGTTTGATAGTGAACAACATTAAGAAATGGTGTGAAAAATATTTTTGTTCAATATATTTATTTCATTATTCTCTTTTATATCTATTTACAGGCTTGTGCTGATTATCGCATTGAAACTGATACTTTTGGTGAGCTGAAGGTACCAGCTGATAAGTATTATGGAGCCCAAACTATGCGTTCCCAAATAAATTTCCCAATTGGTGGTCCCACCGAACGCATGCCAAAACCTGTGGTGCAAGCTATGGGTATTTTAAAAAAGGCTGCAGCGGAAGTTAACAAAGAATTTGGGTTGGATCCTAAAATTAGTGAAGCTATTTCAAAGGCTGCTGATGATGTAATCTCAGGAAAGCTTTATGATGATCATTTTCCCCTGGTTATTTGGCAAACTGGCTCCGGTACTCAAAGTAACATGAATGTTAATGAGGTATGTTTAAGAACACAACTAATACTCAAACATTTTTAATTAAAATAACAATTCTACAAGGCGAATTGATAAAGGTGATAGCTGTATTACAACAACTTAATCTTTCTCTTTTGTAACAAAAACAACATTTATTATTGCATTTTTATTCATCCTTTTTCAAATGTAATGGCATTGTTTTTTTTCTTGTTTAGTGTGTAAATTTGTGTTTAAATCAAAAACTAAATTTTAAATACACTAAGAAAAACACGAATTTCTTCAAAATATAAAAGAAGAAATTTGTGATTGAATTTGTAAAAATAAGCAAATGTTAACATAAACAAATGTTTGACATTCAGTCAGAGTTAAATACAATAAAAAAATTAAAATGAGTTGGTCTATAATACCAGCTATCAATTTGTCTTGGTGTTCTCTTCCTCATAAAGTAATAGAACAATAACAAACTTAATTTATTCATTTACTATTTAACCCATACACACTCGATGCCGGCGAATCGCCGGTTAACTATTTATGGTATTAAAACACTAAGCCCGCGAAACACCGGTCTTTATTTATATAATTTTTTAATTTGATAAATTTTTTTAATTTAGTGTTAAGGTTTCTATGAAATAAAAGTTATAATAATTAAATAGTGTTTTTAATTAACAAATTATGTTATATCATTAGTGATGGAATGAATTATTTAGATTTTATTTATTTTCAATTTTTTATGTGCCACTATTAATTAATGCACCACGCATTTAAAGTTCTTTAATGCTATGTAAAATAAGTTTTATTTATATTTTATAAATGTGTTGAAAACTCAAACTAAGGAAAATTTTATTGTTTTTCGACAAAAATTACCTGACAACTATAATTTCGCAGAGTGTACAAATTCTTGCCAAAGTAGCTCGATAAATTAAATTAGAAATAAATGGGAGTATATTGTTATACCAAAATTAATGAAATATTAGAAAACAAAAAAATGTATTGCTTACGTAACCACTATTAATTCATACACCAAGCGCGTAATTATATATTATAACATTCAAAATAACTTATTTTAGAGAATAGCAATGACTGCGCTCTAAGAGTTACTGTTTTTGAAAGATAATTCTATAATCTATAAATGAATAAAAATTTATTCGTACATATAGGGGTAAATATTTTGAAGACACCCTGAAACAAAAGTCCATTATTTTCATAAAAAATTGTATGACAACTATTAATTTTCAATTAATTTCATTCTAAAGTTAGGTTTTGTGGTACTTTTGCTAAGTTATAAATAAGTGAAATGTACCGTTATAACAAAAATAAAGAAATGTCAGATGACAAAAGAAAAAAGTGAGTTAGCAGTGGTTAGATAATGTTTGGTCTAAAAGCAATGATATTTGCTTCATGTTGTGTATTCAATAAATTTATCAAAATATGTAAAACTTATATAGGATTAAAGATTATAAAATGACCTTTCATTAAATGTAACTCTTAAAACGTTTTCATTATTTTTTTTCAAAAATATGGAACTTTGAATACTGGTATATCAAACAAATTATTTATATTATATACGGAAGTGAGCAACAGTCTTAGTACGGCAATATATTTTCACAAAAAAAAGTCCCCACAGGCTTAATACTCACAAAATACTTAATACACACAAAGCCCCGATACGACTTCAAGAGAGTATTTAGGAGATCATTTGAAAGAAAGGTAATGTAATCGCTAAACCTCAAACAAAAGTCAACCGAAAAACTTGCTCTCATGGTGCCACCGAAAAACACTAAACAAAACTTGTACATTCAATTCCAAATGGGTTAAATGGAGTGCTTGACCTTAAGGGATATTCTACTAAATACAAGGGATGACCTTTTCATGTATTAGGTCTTTGAATTTTAAATTTACTCAGGGTTCTCTTTGGGGGTACCTATGGAGTCATCTGAAACTTTTCCTTAATTATCTCTTTTTTATGTAAAACATTAAAAAAATTGTTTGTTTTATAATAAAACAGAAATAAATTAATAGAATAAATATATAAAGTATAAATTTGTATACAAACTTTTGGCTAAAATTCATGAAATTGCTAAAATATATTGCCGTACTGGGTGCCCTGGTAGTCTAGTGGGTAGTGTGCTAGACTATTAGCGTGAGGGTCGTGGGTTCGATTCCCACCAGAGACTCTGGTCTGTGACACTACACCGAGCACATAATCAAGTTACTTCGCTCGTATATAACTAGGATATAATTTGTAATTGTATTGTAATTAATAAATAAATAAATAAATATTGCCGTACTAAGACTTTTGCTGTTCACTGTATATAATATATATTATATTTTTATATTTATTTATTCAGTATTAGTAATTATAATATTTTAAAAATTCCTACTTGCATTTATATAATTTACAAAAATTTTTCTGTTTCATAAAATGTTCACATTTACACAAAAATTCATTACAAACTTTTCTCCTTTTTAATATCGTCCGAAGGTGTGTTGAATACTTGAAGTCCCTATAGAATAAAGTTTGTTGCATTTGCCTTTCTTAGCCTGAAGTTTTCTGCATTTCTCAGTTGATATAGTTGTACTTCACCTAAGTATTTAATGTGATTTTACAGATATTTAGGAGCATTACCATTTTTGATTTTATGTATAAAACTCAGAGTATTAAATCCAAGTCGTAGTTCAATATTCAGCCATTAAAGTGCATCGAGCATAACTCGTATCGATGTAAATCTATTGCATTTTAAAATAATCCGCATTGCTTTAATCTGTAATTTTTGTAGTTTTCCCAATCGTGATTCATTGTTGCTAGCATATACTACCCTAATCACTAAAGGTTCATATCACTTATTGAAATATCAAAATTTGAGTTTTAAATCGTTCCAACTCCAACAAAAACTGTCCAAATTGAATCAAACAACATTTATTTTAAAGATAATTTTATTATGTTTCAAAACTAACCAAAACTTTTATTTTCAAATTCATTCGTATTAAAAAAAAATAAAAAAGATTTCAGGTACTTAAAAGTAAATATTTTAAATATTGACTATAATAGTTTCGTACGGCATTAATAGTATAATTTAGTACACCAAAATCATTAATAATTGGATCAGATTTCATTCCATTTACTTTACTATAGTAATTTGCCATCTGTTTTTAAAATATGATTCAAGCCGTTTCAGCTCTGTGCCTTGGATGCCAACATATGTATTAAATTTTTGAATTCATAATTTCCTGTTGATAGTTTCGAATGCTCTTTTAAAGTCCAAAAATATAGCCGACTTATATTTTGAAAATAAATTATTGTCTTCCGTATATTTTTTCAATTGTTGCTTTACGACTTTTTTTCAATATATTCTCAGAAGTTTGAAGATGTCTGAACTGGCTTAACGTCTAATAAGCCAACACACAACACTACGACGGCATACATATTTCATATTTGATTATAATTCTGCGTTGTTAAATATCACAGATTTTATCACATGTTGAATTTTTCTTATCACCAAGTTCTTTGCCTTCCTCAACATTTGCTTCTGGTCCTTTACATTTTTATTATTCATTTTCAACCTTAACTTTATACAAATTTATTATCGATTTGTAATCAGGTCACATTCCTCTGGTGTTCTCAAATTTAGTAATTTGATATTCCACGATTTTGTCCCTTTTTATACGACGTAATTCATCATTAAAACATTTATTAACTCTATTTTGTCCATTAATTGTCCTTTCAAAAGTAAATTTTTGTATCGTTTCCTCTAAGCCGTTATCAAAAATTAATACATTTTTATTAAGATCCTTATTCATTATTTTGCGAAAGTTAATTTTATTATTCAGTTCACTTGTAAACTTATTTTTGTTTTTCCATATTTTTATTTTCCTTTTCATTGCTAATTTTCTCGTTCTTTATCAATATTATAATCATTTCGTGATCTGATATCTTATTTTGATTACAATTTTAAAATTAATTTTTCTAATTATAAGGCCACCACTGTAAGTGAATTTTTGAAAAAGTTTCCATTTTTTTTTGTCAAGCACTGTACAATATGCCGACGATATGTTGTGCTATATTTGATAATAATAAATAATTTACATTTGTATTCCTGTCTCTTACTTTCTTTCTTTCCTTTAAACTTAATTTAAAGTTAAACAATTTTTTTTTTATGTTTTAGGTTATTAGCAATCGTGCCATTGAATTATTAGGTGGCAAATTAGGTTCAAAGGATCCAGTTCATCCTAATGATCACGTTAATAAATCTCAAAGTTCGAATGATACTTTCCCCACCGCTATTCATATCTCTGTTGCTTTGGAACTGAACAATAATCTTAAGCCCGCCATTAAGATTTTACATGATGCTTTGAAAGCGAAATCAAATGAATTTAAGGATATCATCAAAATTGGTCGTACTCATACCATGGATGCTGTACCTTTAACTTTGGGACAAGAGTTCAGCGGTTATACTCAACAAATGGCCTATGCCTTGGATCGTATTGATGCATGTTTGCCAAGAGTTTATGAACTTGCATTGGGAGGTACGGCTGTTGGTACTGGTCTTAATACTCGTATTGGATTTGCTGAAAAGTGTGCTGCCAAAATTGCCCAACTTACTGGCCTGCCTTTCGTAACTGCCCCTAATAAGTTTGAAGCTTTAGCTTCCCGTGATGCTATGGTTGAAGTCCATGGCATTTTGAATACTATTGCTGTGAGTTTGATGAAAATTGCCAACGATATTCGTTTCTTGGGCTCTGGTCCTAGATGTGGTTTGGGTGAACTTATGTTGCCAGAAAATGAACCTGGTAGCTCTATTATGCCTGGTAAAGTAAATCCCACACAGTGTGAATCGATGACTATGGTGGCTGCCCAGGTAATGGGTAATCAAGTCGCTGTCACTATAGGCGGATCAAATGGTCACTTTGAATTAAACGTCTTCAAACCATTGGTAGTCTCAAATGTTTTACGTTCCATTCGGTTGTTATGTAAGTAATCAAAATTTTTATTGTTATAAAAAATAAAATGATATTCTTTCTTTAGCTGACGGCAGCCGCACGTTCACTGCTAATTGTGTACAGGGTATTCAGGCCAATAGAGATCGTATCAGCAAAATCATGAATGAATCGCTTATGTTAGTAACAGCCTTAAATCCTCATATTGGCTACGATAAAGCTGCTAAAATCGCCAAAACTGCCCACAAGAATGGAACCACTTTGAAGGAAGAAGCTATAAAACTGGGATATCTCACTGAGGAACAATTCAGTCAATGGGTTAGACCACAAGATATGTTGGGACCCAAGTAAATTAAGCTTAAAATCTTGTAAATTTTATTTATTTCTATTAATGTTTATGCTGGAAAGTTTTTCTAATCATAATATTAAAAAATAAAAAGTATCAAAATGAGTTTTAGTGTAAAGCATGTCAAATTTAACGGAGACCAAAGAGGATCAATAATTGTATAACACGTAATTTGTCTCTGGTTGAGGCTTTGTAATCCTGTTCCCCTTTTCTAAACAGAAAAAAAAAACAAACAGTTTAGGGATTTATAGCGTCGAGAGTCAAAACTTTTATGGGTTTTAGCTGTGACCGCAAATTCAAAAAGCTTGGTTTCTTCAATTTCAGAATAGAAAATGTTAATGTTGGACCAGAGAGGACACTGGAAGGGCAGACCCGGGACAAAGTCTTTAACTTGTTCTGTAATATTGCATCAGCAGATCTCTATTGCTATTTGTAGATGTCTTTAGAGCACGGTTGGAGCAAAGGTGTATACCTAGGGCTTGAAGGTCAGTTAAAGTAATAATAAAGTATATCCAAAACATGGCATTCTAGACCGATTAGTCTGACCGTAGTATTTGTCGTAAACTTTAAAGAGAATAGTTCTATATGGAACGACTGGAGCATTTATGTCTACATGAGGAATGGAACTGCGGAGATTGCACTGCATGAGTTTAGGAGGGGTTTGTTTTAAAAGCTTTACAGTCTTGTCGGAATTTTAACACTGAAGGGATGTTTAATAGGCACTGGTGGTCCTAGCGTACACAGTTTCCTATTCGAGTGGAACTTAAATCGGTTTCTTTGGACACCCTCCAAGAAAGAGTCCTATCACCTCTACTATGAATTCCTGTAGTGTACAGAAACCTGATGCATTTTGAGGTTGAGGGAAAAGAAAACTGTTTGCTACGCGGACGACGTGATGAGAAATATTTTATCGACAATAAGTCAGAGTAAGGGTTAATACAAATGTAGCAAAGCTGGTTCTTTGCTCCAGAAGGCATAAATTGGAGAATTTTCTGCTGTTCTAGTTCAACAGACATAAGCTGAAACTTTCTGGTGAAGCTAGGTACCAGAGATCAGCAATGAATCGTTTTTTCGCTACTCATAAGCACTCATACAATTTTGAATATAAGTGAGTTAACAATATTGAAATTCAACTACTCTGATTCATTCGTAATCTCTACAACCTTGAGATAAGTACAACGTTGACATCAAACTCATACCATACCTACTCATTCAGATTCATAACTTTAAAAAATACTTATAAATGATTCGAGTGACTCGAATCATTCATCAAAATTTATGGCCTTAGTTGTTGCATTTACAAAAAAAAAAAAAAAAAAGAAAAATACAAAGACAGCAAACACACAACCTTCTAGTGAGTATTGTAGTGTTCGTATGCAAATCACACTTATTTGTGATTCTTGTAAATATTGAGTCATGGAGAGTCGAAATCAACATCATACGTATTGTTAAGTATGAATATAATATTAAAATAAATATGAATGCGTATAAGTATCAGAAATTATGAGTATGATTCGATTCTACTCATCCCATTGAATATTCATTGCTAATCTCTGCTAGGTACCTTGACGTCTTTCTAGATGGAAAACTACTTTGGAAGGACTGAACTATGTAAACGACGAAAAAAGTGGAGAAATGGCCTAAGACTCTGTAGTCATAGCGGTTCTCGCGTATGGTGGGAAGTATTGAAGACGGCGAGTATGAGAAAGCTAATGAGTAAAGTGCAGATATATCTCTTTGCACACATCGGGTCCCTTTAGAATTACTCCTCAGACTTTATTGGAAATGATTTCGGCTACTTACGCGGAGGTGGATGCTAAGTGGCTGGTGGCAATGAACTTTGTGAAATTATTTAAAGAGAGTCTTGTCGGTATGAGTTCAGTGTCATGCCAAGGTATATGGGTCATCTTTTTTGGCAGAGGTACCTTGAGTTTTACGGATTCTATGGTCAGGGAATGCAATTCCTGCAAGCTATCCTCAGTGAATTTCCGGAAAGTGAGTAATGGCGTTGTATTGACAGTTTACTGGAAGTCGTGCGATCTTTATAGAAGGGTCGAAAATGGATGATGGTTTATCTAAAAAAGTCATACATATATAAATCGATCGATAACTCAAACACTGAAAAATTAAAACTTTAATAATAACTTACTTTTGAATCAGTAAAAGAAAACGCCATTGATTTTATCGTTTTAAATTTTAATCTTATATTTGTTGCATTACATACTAAATTATAATAAAATATAAATAGGTGGTTAGATAAATTGTTACAAAAAAAGAACAAGCCAAAATTAGCGTAGCATTCTTGTGAAACATAATATTGCTTTGGTGCAAAAGCATAGGATAATTTTAACTTGTTTTTTTTTTTAAATATATATGGAAAATTAAGACAAACAATACAAATTAAAAAAGAGCTTTTTTCCCACCATCATATCAAATGTGTTCTAATCAAACTTCGATTAAAAGCAAAAGAAGGTATAAGGTTTAGGAGTTTATTCAGCAGCATTTCTTACTCCTAAGTTCATCAAAATATTAATATTTAATATTATAATATAAATCATCGAACAAGTAACGACTTTATCAGGAGAAAATTTTAAATCGTTACATTACTCGATGTCAAAAGCAATTTATGTAATAAAAAAAATTTTTTTTAAACACATATAGAGTAGCAACTATTGATTCAAATATTTTTTATATCAATGTTTTACAAATAATGATTTCAATACATATTTAAAAAAATAGCAAAAACTATATTAGTAATATTATTTAAATTGTTTAAACTTTAGAGTTAAATTTAATAAATAGTTACTCTTTTAGTTTGCACTTAATTTAAAAAAGAGATATTTATGTAAACAATCATCGAAACTTAGGACTTATCATGTATAATTTTAATATATTATTTTCATCGCATTAACTTATTTAGACAGCAAAGTGCTGTTTTTAAAAAAAATTATAGTTTCAATTGATGTTTTGCAAAAAATTAGTTGATAAATCGCCATTTTCGTTTTTAGGTTGGTTAAGAGTTTTAATACATTTAGTTGTTTTATTTTTTAATAAATAGACAGACACGATATTTATAATTTAATGTTTTGTTTGTTTTTCGCTTTCAGTTTAAGAAGCATTTAAAGTTATTATTTAAAAAATACTTTAACTTTTTCTTCATTCTTTATTTGATGATTCTAAGAAAAATATTTAAGTGGGTTATGATTATGTATTGTTTAATTTCTCTTTAGTTCATTTATTTGATACTGAAGCTCTCTACTACTTTCAAGTTACTTTTTCAAAAAGTATTCTATTTAGCATTTACTTTGCTTTATTTTCATTTGATTTTACTTCTTTTTTATCGTCCTTTTTGGCTGTATTGTTTGTTTGTTTGTCTTTTTCATCCTGTAAAAAGTTTTATTTAAAAGAAAATTAAAAATAAAAATTTAAACTTTTATTTATTTTTTTAATAATCAAAAAAAAAAATTATAAAGACCTTGGTTAATAAAAATGCCTTAAAGAATTAAATGAAATCTTCGTAGGAACTCAAAGATCAATGTTATAAATTTCTTGTTTATTACATGTGATGATTAAAATGTTATTTATTAAAAAAGCAAATAATTTAAGAAAATTAAGCTAGGTTGCACAAACTAGCATACCCACAAAAATTCGTTAAATATTTATCAGACGAGGAGAACTAAAGCATTTCAATCCAAATAAAAGAATTCAACCTATATAGCAAGTAAAGACGATATCATACAACCCACCAAGTTTAAAAATTCGTATTACTATCTTCAATTATCCCATGTGAAATTTAAAATTAGATTCCGTTAAAGCATTTTATGTCATTCAACATTGTATTGTGCTATGTTATAAAAATTAAAGAATTTGCCGAGGTATTAGCAAATGTCAATAAGAGAGAAGTCGCCGTAGTCTAGTAGGTAGTGTGTTGGCTTATTAGACGTAAAGCCAGGGTTCAAACCCTAGGCCAGACATGAAAACAAAATACAAAAAGTATTTCTTCGGCGACTTCCTCTCAGTAGATTTCTGGCAAAAAATCTGAGAGTAAATAAAAGTTGCCATGAAAATTTTCTCAAAAATCTGTCGTTCGGAGTCGGCTTTAAACTGTAGGTCCGTCCCGCCACTCATGTATAAAATTAACACACACAACATAAGTGGTGTGTATTGACCAATTATGCATTATGCAATAAGAGAGAATCAATTAATTACATCACTCACTTTATGTGGTAAAAAATAACGTAATCTTGCTGAATTTAACAAAAAAAAATAAAATAAACGATTAAAGTCTATCTCTAACAGCAAAACCGATCTCTATATCCAGCTAAATATGTATGAATATAAAAGAGTATCGTTTCTGAAGTCCTTGTCAGGCGGATGTGCGGTTCCTCACTAACGCATGCACTGGAGATTCTTGATTAGAAAAGGCATTATCAAACTACCAGGTAACAATAATATTGTGAAACATCTGATAATCGTGTAAACCATCTTCGCTTCCATGTTTGATTTCTGTCGTCAATACGGGAAATACGGGAGACTGTTTATACAAATATTTTAATTTCTAGATTTTAAAAAGTTAAACCTAGCTTTAGTGTTGATAATGATTAGGTAAGAGTAGTAATAAGTAGGTTAGAGTTAAGCGGTTGATTTTGAGCGAATATTCCTTTTCAAAATTAATGCGACATATTTAAATGCAACAAATTTTATAATATTG
The DNA here is from genome assembly GCA_958299815.1 of Sarcophaga carnaria. Lineage (NCBI taxonomy): Eukaryota > Metazoa > Arthropoda > Insecta > Diptera > Sarcophagidae > Sarcophaga > Sarcophaga carnaria. Next base: position 66,966,092 of record OY283149.1, on the reverse strand, counting down.
TGCATTGAGTGTTTTATATGTAAATAAGCTTGTATGCAATACAATGTATTCATTTTAATATACGAGGTTTGGCTAATAACTTCAATAAGTACTTAGGGCGTGTTTGTAAATTCATCACTACGCATTGTATTCACTGTTCAAACATACAATACAAAAGTTTATTAGACGTCAATAAACAAGAAAAGATAAAAATAAAAATAGCTCATGCGATCAATGAGTGAATTTGTGAAGTGTATGGAATGAAATCTGCCGAAACGAATCCGGTTCTCCTGCTGCAGCATAAAGACGTTTCAATAAATAAGTTCTTCAATATTCATCAGAAGAATCACGAATGTGACTGAAGAGCTACAACTCATTGCAATGTATAAACGCAATGATAGAACTGAAAAATAAGGCTTCAGCATTCCTTTTAATAGAAAAAAAATTCTAATAGTTGTAGAACTCGCCTTTTCTTTTAAAATGATAAATTTAATATTTTCTATGTTTAAATTTATTGTTTTTTCCTTAATATTTATTATATTTTTTATCGTTACTTCACAAAATACTAAATTATTATTTCTCACATTTTTGCAGTGTTTGTTTGTTAGTAAATGCAAACAATAAATGACCGACAGTGCATTGCAAAGTAATCATGTTACGCAGTGATGCATTTAAAATTTTTTATATTAAAAATCATTTTATTTTTCTCCTTTGAAATCTATACATTTTATTAAACATTTTTTAAATTTGTTTATCCCTTCCAAAAAATAAGATTTGTATAGGTCATATAGAATTTTTTTGTGAAATCATTTTGTTTTTGAATGAAGGAGCAAGCAGCAAGCAGCTCATACCAAATTAATGAATATTTATCATTTTTGAAACATTTTTTTGTTTTATTTTCGGTAGACTGCTAAAACTAAAATGATTCAGTTCACTAAATGATTCAGTTTGCTTCAATTTCGGGTGCCCTTATAGTCCAGTAGGTAGTGTGCTAAACCATTAGCGGGAGTGGCTCTGGTCTGTTACACTACACCGAGCATAAGGTCTATGTCAGCTCGTAATATTTAAAATATAATTTATAATTGTATTTTAATTATAAATAAATTTTCAAATTTTGACAGGAATCTACTAACATAAATCTATTGACAGTCGCATGCCGTGAGAATACCCTGAGTCTAAAAAATGTTTACAAGTAGTACAAGCTTTTCACAGACGGTAGAAAAGATATTAATGACGACTCTCTCCCCGGTCACCACAGAATGTCAATAACCGATTAAGAAAATGATTACGGAGAATCGTCGAATCACAATTAGAGAAGTTGCTGAGGACGTCGGCGTATCGGCTTGACTCATGTCATGCAAGTTATTTGCGGAAATTTTGGGCCTGAAGCGTGGCAGCGAAGTTTTTTCCAAAATTGCAAATTTTGAAGAATAAAAACGTCGGATCAGCACCGCTCAGGAATTGTTGAATGATGTCACAATTTCAAATGTTTTTGAGCATTCAATTCCAATTTTTACACAAAATTTGATGTAAATTCTTTAAACCATCTTTTTAATGGCATAAAATCGCCAAAAGATGAAGAAGATGTTGTAGGATCATTTTGGATAGTCCTTTTAATTAAGGAGTCTTCATGTCGCGAAGTTTCACGTGGCCTTCCTCCAGAATGAGTACAAGATGTGCGACCAGACCAGTCTGCAAAAACTTTTTAATTAGCCTAGAAATAATTGATCTGTTGATCGAATATTTTGTACTCAATTGATCTTAACCCAATCGAGAACTTGTGGGAGATCTTTAACTTAAAAATCAACCGAGAAAATTGCAAAACCAAAGAAGGTTTATTCGATAAAATGCTTTTTGAATTCTTTTTTTTTTATTAAATTATGAATTCTTTAAGTTTGTGGTTTTCAATAATAAATATATAAATAAATAAAAAAAAATTAGTAACTTTGTTTTCGTAAAAAAATTACCATTTTAAAAAATGTACTGAGGGGGTGCTTAGGTTTTGGCCGATACTGTACATATATCCCTTTACATATGTTTTATAACAAATACATACATTTTATCAACAGATTTCTACGTATTGCATTCACAAGGCCACACAAGGATTCAATTAACGTTTCAAAACGGAAAATGAAAGATTTTCAAGGATATCAAAATGTATCTGGTCGTTTTTGATATTGTTAGCTGCATACTTCACACAATAATTGTTGGAATAAATGCGTGATTAACGCCATAAAATCTACGAAGACATGTCGAGATATTAATGGATTAATTACGAATGGTCGATGGCATTATTTTTGTAGTCATTTGTATCATTTTTGGAGACTACCAAATTAACGGGATTTCGATTGCTGTAATACACAGTAACATTCAAAGTTCGTCAATGTGTATATGCATCAATCAAAAGATGAACAAATTTAAAAAGTCTTTGAAATATAAAACAGCAAATCAAAGATCATGCATGGTTGAGTGAAACCTGCTTGATGCATTCATTCAAATGCACAGGCATTTTATGCGTTTTCTTCTATAACTTGTCACAATCAACTACACTGATTCTACTTTCTTGACACACGCATGAAACGCATGGTATGGACTTTCTCAAATAGTTGTCTAATAGATAACATATAATCTGTTAATGCTGTGGAGTATCAAGAAAACGAAAAATGTTAAATCATACTAGAAAAGCTTATTTTTACACAAATTTGGAAACGGTTATTATATTATCCAGCAAAGCAGACTGAGTTAATCTAGTACGATGAAATAGAAACCCAAAATTTTTCTGAATTCTCTGTACTCTGAGAAACATTTTAGGCAGTAACGACAAAAATCTTTCTCCAAGAACATTTATCAAAATAAAATCTGTTTTAGAAACTATATTCAAATGAGAAAATTTGTAATTACTTGATATTGTACTCGAATATCTCGAAATGGTATTGCATGACGTAAATTTTGTTTGCAGAAAATACTGTTAGTATATTATTGTCGGTGGATGTCCTAGTGGAAGTTATGCATATATACATATACTGTGACAATCTAAATTATTGGCACATCAAGCATAGTCAATTTCATGACTGTTTAAATGGTGCTGTAAAAGTGATTTGTAATCAAAAAATATATTATTTTAATAGAATGATGAAATTTCTTTAAAATTCATCAAATTTTTTTTTAAATGTCCATTAAAAATACAAATGGCAAAAAAGTAGCCAATTTTACTAAATAAAATTATTAGCACACTTAACTAGATTTTTAAAATTTTATCAATCTACCTAAAAAAATACCCTTTAATATTCTTAAATAAGCAGTTTTCGTATTTTAAATCGTAAAAGTCAATTTCCGCAAAATTATTATAATAAAAAGGAACTATAGATTCTGAAAAATTATTCTTGATGGTGTGATTCAAGGGATATCATATGCTGAGTTTGGCGAAATGATGAAAAGAAGTCGTTATACTGTTTGGAGTTGAGTTCAATTTTTTAAAGGAGCCTCAACATTTGAAAGTGCTAACATCCCGATAAATGTCACAACGGCCTGACCTTAACCCGATAGAGCTTTAATGGAAAGAACTTGATAGACTAGTAAAAAAAAATGACCAATAACAACTAAGAACGTATTAAAACATGACCCGAGTTACCCAAGTTGAAAAATGGTAAACTATCAGGTCAGATTTATCAAAAAGGTTGGGTGAATTCTATGCCTAAACGAATGCAAGCAGTTATGGAACAGAAAGGTCTTCCACCTAAATATTAATTTCTTTTCTTTAAAATCTAGCAATTTAGTTCCGTGAAATCATTATTTTTTTTAAGTCTTAATAAATAATGAAATAAAGATATCGGGTCCGCCATCTAACGTTTTTTTTTTCAACTAGTGCTTATTTCGTGAATGGTAACACTTAGCTCCTGTCTGATTTGTCAGATTAGTTTTATCCTTCCGCTGAACGAATATGGTTGTGTATACATTTGAACAACGCTGGGAAATATTGCGACATTACTTTGAAATTCATGGTAATGTTGCAGAATGTGTGCGAAAATTGCGTACGGATTTTGGAAGAGAAACACCGTCAGCTCCGTATGTTCGTTATCTTGTGAAAAAAAGTGAAAAAAACTGGCATCCTCATTGATAAACCAAAGCGTGTTTTTGAAGACCGCATTATCAGTCGCAGAGCTGATGTCGTTTGGCCACCTCGGAGCTGAAATTTGACACCGTTGGACTTTTATTCATGGGGTGCCGTCAAAGATAAGTGTTACGCCGACAAGTCTGAGACAATTGACGCTTTAAAGGACAATATTCGTGAAGCCATTGGTGAAATACAGCTGCACACAATCGATGTGCTTACAAATTGGACCGATCGTGTAGGCTACTGCATGGCCAGCCGAGTCAGCCATTTGAATGAACTTATTTTCCATTATTAACGGGAAGGATTGTACTTTGTTTTTTGCACTAGTTTTTTTTAAAGCATTTTCAAAAAAAGTTATTTGGCGGACCCTTTATTAAAATCTATTTGAATGTTTTTTGTGGGAAATTCATCATTCTATCTGGTAAAAATAATTCTTATTTAAAAATCGTTTTAAATAGGCCCGTAAATCGGTCTTGACGTGAAATGAGATTCTGTGCCAATAATATATATGCTCAGGTCAAAAACGTAAAGACATTTTGCTACCAATTCTAAAATTTCAACAAAATCATTGCAAAAAATTCTTCAAGGCAATGGAGTTAATTAGCCGTTCTTTATATATATACTTTCTTTTAATAATCATTCTTATTTGAACTAGACTATTAACCAAAAGCAAAGATTAATAATTCTGCTAAATAAAAATTATTTCGATCAAGTTACCTTTGCCTTTACTGCGGCAGCCTCTTTTTTTAAATACTCTTCACGAGCAGCCTCATACATTGCTACAAATTTATCACGTTGCACTTTAAATTGAGCAAATAGTTCGTCGTCTTTATTTCCTTTTAGACGATTTTCTATGTCAACTTTTTTATCGTGCTCGCTTCGAATTTCATCGGTTACCCATGGTTTATCTAATGGATACTGATTGATTAAATTCTTTAAAGTTTTAATAGTACTTTTGCCTTTCGTGACTTTTTTATTTAATTTGACTTTTTTGTTGATCTTGCCTGGTCCAGCAAGAGGACCATTGAATGGTACAGGTGGCATGCCACGTACCATACGAGGTGGTAACATGGGCGGCATTGGTGGTGGCATAGGACCATTACCGCGTCGCATAAACGGAGGTGGTAAAGGTCCTCCCATAGGAGGTGGTATTGGCGCACCCCCACGGCCCATAGGCATCGGCGGAATCATTGGCGGCTGGAAACCCATGGGTGGTATTTGTGGCCCCATGATTCCCATACCACCACGAGGACCACCCATTGGTCCCATTAAACGATTACTTCTACGGTTACCCATAGGCTGAAAGTTGCGAGCTACACCATTGAACCGTGGATTGTTCACGCCACCACCACCTCCACTTTGTTGATTCTTATTCTTCCATCCACCACCATTCTGCTGAATATTTTGCTGTTGTGCTTGTGGCTTATTTCTCTGTTTATTTTTGTTATTTTTCTTTTTGTTCTGTTGGGTTGTTGCTCCAACGTTTCCGCTATCATTAGTGCTTTTATTATTAACGGATCCAATGCCTGACGCATGATTATTTGCCGACGTCGGTGGTGTAGGTAAATTAAAGTCTAAATAACCAGGATTGTCAGGAATTTGACTGACATTAAACATGGGATTATTGAAATTTTGCATCATCGGTGGTTTTAAGGGTGGTTTCTTGTATGGCATTTGTCTTTGCTGTGGATTAACTCTGCCATTTTGTTGAAAATTCTTTTTTGATACCATTTTTCAGAAACTTCTTTTTTTCTCTAGAATTACACACACTCTTTCTCTTGCAATCTTCAGTACGAGTATTTCGTTTCACTCCAAATGTTAATAAAAAGTTATTTGCATTTATAATTAAAATAGGTGGATTATTTTTGATAAGATATTATCTATTTAGTTAAACTGTTTGATATTTGTTTCTATTTATTTTTACACTCAAAATTGTAATATTTTTCCTCCATACACAATTACGAAGTACCAAAATGTCTGCTTGATGAAAAAAGACGCAGTTAGATAATTTTGCTGAATTGACAGTGTTGTATATGAGTCTATTTATATAAACATTGTCGTCTGCAGCAGGTGTTTAAAATATAATAAAAGTCATGAAATGAAACGCTATGGAATGAAATTGATAGACATGAGGATATTAATTCAAATTAATTTAAATTTGTTATAACAAAATTTTATTAAACATCTCTCAAAATTACATTTCTTTAGGAACATCAACATATAGGAAAACATCGTCAATTTTAATTTTATTCAATTCGTCTATTATTTCCTGATGAATTTCTTTATTATGATTTAATCGGGCATATTTCCAACATTCCAGGGCATTGTAATTGTTTCCAAGTTTTAAATTAATTAAAGCTAAATATGCCCATGTATTAGGCATATATATGCCATGTTGTGTGCTTAAGTCGAAATATTTTTCAGCTTCATGCAGTTGTCCTAGCTGTAAGAAATTTGTTTACAATTTGTTATTTTGACTTATTCCTAGTAATGAATTTTATTTAAATGTATATATTTTTTAATGCTTATCTCGAGAACCTAAGTTAGACAGGGTATTATCTGGTAGGCATACTATATTTGAAAATTTTTGCCAATACGTAAAATCTGAATATATATGATAAATGAGATTGGTTTTGCTTAAATCTAGTTGAGGAATGATAGCTGTCTTGGAAGGTGTGGAAAAACTATGTTGTATAAAACCAATAATGGCAAGATAGTACTGATTAATACTTAAGTCACTGATTAGTTGGAAATGAAATGCTAGAGATTATTTATAGAACCTTGCTACAGGCAGAGAACGCTAACTCAAATAGCTATTGAACGTCAAGCCATGGATTTTGATGGATCAAGTTCAGTATCAGTTTTTGGTAAATTTCAATTTCATTTGACGACGTTGTGGATTTGAAAATTGTGAAGGTCATCAGAGCGGTCTGCCTATTTAAAATTAGATAAGTGCTAAGGCCCCTTTTCTTTTAAACTAGACAAGTCATATGCAATAATGATAAATATATCGAAAAAGTCGATCCTGATAACAAATTAACTGCTTATAGCCATATATAAACTTAATCAGAAAAGTCAAAACTGCACCGACTTGAAAATTCCTGTGATTCCCATTTGCATATGTAGATTTTTGACCAAATTTCCGAAATGGTTGTCAAGCTAACGAAAGTGTGTTTAATCTTCGTTTAATAAAGCAAGAACTTAAAAATTGATTTTACAATTATTGTAAAGGTTTTACGAAATAGCTCTGAGAATCTAAAGTACCATAGTACTCTCATTAGTAGTTTAACAAATACATATGTTACATCAAGAGGTAGCTTTGTCAAGAATGTGCTCAATATACTTACATAATACATATCCTTTCCCAATAGCACCTATTAAACAATTCGTTTGTTCACTGCAGCAAAAACCAAATGCTTTTGAAGCTTCTTCGTATTGTTCTTCAGCCATCATATGAAAGCCATAACGCAGGAAAGCCAATTCATAGGATTTGAAGTTTTCTAAATCTTTGATATTCAATATTTCCTTATAGTGAGCAAATGAACGAGGACCAACAGGATCACAAAAATATTCTAAATTACCGTTAACTTGTGCCAAAGTTGCTTTCTATACTTAAAAAATTGTAAGTATTTAATAATTATTACAGAATGTATTGTATAATTTTTACCAATTGTGTGGCATTCTCCATTGTGTCTATGGGAAATGTTTGAATGACAATGTTTGTTTCAGAATCTTGGTTTACAACTTGAAAAGTGCTTGAAACAAAATAACGCTCCACTTCCATGCATTCATTGGCTATTTCATCGAATACCCATTTGGCGAAATCATATAAGCCCAAACATAAAAGTTTTCGAAACACCTTGATGAAATGTACGCCTTTTTGGGATTTGAAATTTGTAATTTTATAAGGCATATGTAGACTCCAGCGTGTTTTAGGTATGAATTCAATTGGAAAGAATTTGTCGCTATAGAGATTTTCATATTTCCAACGACAATAAGACATGCCTGGCTGGTAATTAAATTTTTTATATAAACAATACAATAATATCCAGCCAGTTAGGGAATCATGCTCATTGTCAACACTATAATCAGTTAAGGTTTTAATGAGAATCACTTCGGCAGTTGCGTATTCTATCGGATCTTGTAGTTGCAGTTTGTAGTTTATATAAATCTGTGTAATAATTCTGTTAATTAAAATTTGTATTAAAAATTAAAATTAACTCAGAACTTATAAAAATATTTATTTACATAAATGGTTCTCTATAAATGTCCCTTTCACCAAGCGGCAATTTCAAATATTCGTTAGCTAGCTCAAGATTTCCCCTTTCAATATTAAACAGAAATATATAGAAGCCAATCGTTGGATTATTAGGATATTCTGAGCGCATTGAGTCGATGAAATAATCTGCTATTTCCGAATTTCCTACTTCATACATGCACTTGGCCATGCTTATATTAGTAGCAATGATACTCTCTGCAGCAGGTGTTGTCAATACACAATTTTCCATAGAGTCAATACTACATTTTTGGATGTTGTTATATATTCGATCAACCAATTCTTGATATACTGTAGTCAATAAGTTCTGAAAATTAAGAAAGAAAAGGTTATAGCCTTTGGAATTCAATAATTTATAATTTTCTTTATAGTAATACCAATTATAATTGGAAGATTTCGAAACTGAGTAGTTTCAATTACGCTAGGAGATTTCCCTTGAATAAGTAATACAGGTGTTTCACTTCTTCCTCCAACAGTAATATTATTGCTATTAAGTAGCTATTAGAGTGATTTTTGTTGATTTAGACATTTTTATTCCTCATTTAGCAGGAATTTCTGCAATTTTATTACTACAGTTAATATACGATCTACGGATATTATTTTTGATAGAATACATTGAATTTCTTTTAGATCTGTAGTAATTAGAACTTTATTATTAACTATCTGATGCACTAATACCTGATTCTTGGACTCAGCAGGATGAAGAGATCGTATTTTATACTAACATTTTACTTTTACCAGAATTCGGAATAGTTTCTCATATTCAAAAACCAGGTAAACAAATAAACTTTTGGAACACTGACTAATTTACGCTATACTAGCTATTGGTCTTTTTGGTTTAAGTTTTTAACTCATCATATGTTTACACTAGTATTTTACTTCAACACTCTTTATGGAACACGATAAAATTCTTATCCAGTTACTTTATGAGTACTGGGCCTGGAGCTTATTATCAATTTCCTTATGTATTATATTGGAATGTTATATTTATCAGCGTATAAATGCTGCTATAATTGCAAATACAGGTCCTATGTTCAAAATTAAAGCTTGTCACTATACAAACTTGTTTGTGTTAATTTTAAGTTTGGTGAATACTGATCACGATTGTTTCATCTTTGATCTATGCAACCCATGGGTTGAAAAATTTGCGCAATTTACGATTTAAGTTTTATTCATAAATTTGCGAATGCATGAAAAACAGTCAGTTGCTAAGATATTTTTAAATTAGACGTTTATCTGAAATCGTTCGTTTTACAAAAACATAGGAATTATTTTGATCGATAGAAGACAATCAACCCTCAATCTCCAGACCCTAACCCAATCGAGTATTTGAGATGTTCTGGAAAAATGTATGTTAAAGTATGACGTGAATGTTTAAAAACTACATTTGTCGGGTTTGAACGAAAATGACAGCCGATATTATGGGGCACTTGGTGATGTCAATCTGTATCGCCTTCAGACTGTAATGGATATCCAAGGTAATCCTGCGTTGAGTTCTTATTATTTTTGTTAAGATACCGTAAAAATGTTCTAAATTTTCTTTACAATATCCAATATAATCCAATCAATGTAATAGGTGACTGTAGAGTATTTTCTTTAATTTTATTTATCAATACTTTTTTTTACTCAAATAAGTTAATTTGTATAATACGAAATAGTTTATTATTTGATATTATATTTACCGTAAATTCAGTATTTGTTTTTGTTGGTATTCTTATATTAAAATCGTTTGACACAAGTCTCATGATTTTATTGGTCAGGTTGCTCAATTCACTGCAAAAGAATTCCTTATCATCATTTATTTCTTTAATTCTATTTCTAATCATATAATCCAATATTTCGAAAATTAGATCATCAAAATTTATATAGACCTCTTCACTCATGGAAGATGGTTTCTTAGTGCGTATTTTTGCTAATACAGGCTCTCTGCAGTTGCTGTATTTATTTTGTTTCGATTTAAGGTTTGACATTTCGGATAAATCTTGTGGAGGATTTGTAATTGGATTGTTTAAACATAAACTAACTATTATGAATGGTACTTTGTCTTCCTTTATGGATGAAACATCACGGCTGATTTCTTTCTCCTGATTCTTTAATTTTCCTTTAATCTTTCCGCCTTTCGCTGCAGATTTCCCAGACAATTGTACATTAAATTCTGGCAGCTTCAATTCAATAGCATAGGAACAGCGTTTTACTGCAATATGAATAATCTTTTGGAAATTAACAAATATTTATTGATTTTAATATAACATAATTACAGTAATAAATAAAATAAATTACTTTCAATCTCTCACAATGTGTTATCAAATCCTAACTCTAAATCAAAAAATAAAAAATAAAAATTCATCAACATTTTTTTTAATTTGGTAAACCTTGTATGCAGATCAGTGCAGCTGAGTTCTTTTTTGTACTTTCGTACATATGTAATTTGAAACTTGGATAGAGTAAGAGCTTTTAAACTTCGTTTAAACTTCGCTTTGGCCGATAGAATAAGGAATTAAAGATGATTTCTGATAACGAGAATTGGTTGATGTTTTGAAAAAAAAAATTAAAAAGAATTTCTGATTTTTTTTTCTAATTTTTGACGAATTTTTATATGTATTTTTATAAACAAGGGTTTGAACCGAACGGCTTGTTTTTCCGAACCGTGAACTGGAGTCCGGAACGCGTTCCGGTAAAAGAAAATTAGCACAACACCACTGGTATTAACTCTCTAAATATAAAAAAAAATTTTGATATTAAAAATTAAATTGAAACTTTTCAAAATATATTGGCTTATTAGGAGGAATTCCTGCTTGAGATTGAACTGTAAAATTTACTGTAGAATTCACATCTGAAACCAGTATGGAAAAACTTTAAAGAACAAAAAACTCCAAAGGCGTCAAAACAAAATTTAAAAATACCAAAATCTCCAATGTACATATACTTGCTGACTGTCAAATCAGATATGAGAAAGTATTCAGAGAAATACCTGAAGAAGTTCACATTCCATCTAAATTCCCTTGCAAGCAATATAAATAAATGTTTCTCTTTAGATTTTAAGATTTTAACATTTATTGTTAGTTCAATATAGATTTTGAAAATACAATAAACTAAATATATTATAAAAAAAAGTATGATTTTAGAAATTTATTTACCGAACATTCATTCGAGGACTTGTTGTCCGGTTTTCCCTACTCTCATTCGGGAACTTTAACTGATTATCATTTATTTGTTCCATACTTTCTTCTAATTCTACAATATGTTTTTCATAGTTCTTAACTTTTCCACATTTCTTTCATCTAAAACAACATACTTTGCCACAATACACTTTTCTAACTCCTCAAGCCATAATTTTAAACCACTTTATTCATAACCTATGAAAGGACCTTTCAAGGACTTTGCATAAAATTTTCTATTTCTCGTTTTTTCTCGTATATGTTCATAGTACTGTTAAACCAAATATCATCAAATATTTTAGGTTAGGAGACGTGTACTTGTCAATTAGGGCCAGTACAGTACCCGGAGGTCGAATTGACCCATTGTACCAAATCAAATACTTTAAATTACCAGTATTTGTCAACACATTACTCGGGCTTCTGTTAATATTTAACAGTTGCTGTTAAAACAGCCACACCACGAAATTCTTTGCCTACAATAGCGCGTGCCTCTTCCATTAATGCTCTTACATATAATGCTCGGACATATAAGTTATATAAGTTACTCAGTAATGTGTATACTGATCACTAAATATGACATAATAATTTTTCCTCGTCAATAGTTGATGGTAGTTATTAGCCACAAACGTCTGAATGAATAACAAACAAATGCTTCGTAATATTAGTTTTTGTTTTTGAATTTCTCAAATGGTAATCTAGCCTGCTGGCCCTTTGTATACGCCTCACATAGTGCTCCATTTGATTTTACATTTTCTGAAAGCTTAATACATACATACATAATTGGTTATTACAACCCTTCAGTCAAGATTACGACCATGTTTCTCACACCACTTATGTTGTGTGTGTTAATTTTATACATGAGTGTATACAGTTTAAAGTCGACTTCGAACGACAGATTTTTTGAGAAACTTTTCATGACAATTTTTATTTACTCTCAGAGTTTTTGCCAGAAATCTGCTGAAAGGAAGTCGCCGAAAAAATACGTTTTGTATTTTGTTTTGATGTCTGGCCTGGGGCTCAAACCCTGGCTTTACGTCTAACAAGCCAATACACTACCTACTAGACTACGGCGACTAGCTGAAAGCTGAAATATTCACAAATGTTTCCGCGTTTTATTGCTAAAAATTTGTTTCTGTTTATATACCCCAATCTCTCATGCCACAGCAGATGGTTATTACCTTTGCTTAAATTCGCGAATTATGAAAATGGTAGCGATCATGATAACAGGTACCCCTAGGAGTATATCATCCAAGGCATTGTTCACTTTCCTTAACTGAATACCACCAGACATGTTGGCGAAACAAGTTTCTGCGAACACGGGTATGAGACTGAACGCCATCAGAGCATGGAAGTACTGAAGCTATGAGCACACCAAAATCTTTGGTACATCTATCGGCAACACGATACCTGAACTTGTTTTCTATCCCAGTTTTACAAGATCCGGATAGATCCTTTTATGATAATGATTTACAAATCTCAAGAATCGCAATTCAAGTTTTCACTGATGGATCCAGATCACGCAGCAATGTCGGGTATAGAATATTTTTAGAACAGCTGCATATTAGATTGCACTAGCAGATTATTGTACTAGCTTTAAGGCAGAAATAATGGCTATAAAAATTGTCGCCGTGCGAATTCAATATCAGACTATATCAACTGTTGAAACACGCATATTTACTGATAATTATGCCGCCATTAGACGCCTAGATAATGTGTACACCACATCTAAGATTATCCAAGAATGCCGAGCGTCTCTGGAGGAGATAGCGAAACATTCGTAGTTACCCTCATTTGGGATTCTGCAGACGGGGACATCAAGGGTAATGGCAAAGTTGCCGCACTTGCAAAAGCTGGCACAAAGGAAAATTCAATTGAATTTTTTTCAAAAGAATTTGCATTAATCCTATTCAGATTCCTTTTGAGGAACCTCATAGCAGTTATCAAAGGACACTGGCCTCTGGGTGTTCACGCCCGGAGATTGGGAATCTCTCATATCGACTTTTGTAAAAGCTGCAACGACGAGTAAGAAGGAGGGATCACATAACATCTTATCTGTCTGTGTCCGGCGTTTGGGAACTAAAATGAAATATTCTTGGGTACCCAGAATTTTGTGCTAAAATATGTCTAGCCAAGGACTATTTGAAAAAATAAAGTCTCCACAAGACTCTAGGGATAATTGAGAGATGCTAACCAGTAACTGTAATTATTTAACGGAATAGGTAACATCGGTGTTACAACGGGACCTCATAAGGCCAATTGAAATGGCTGCAGTAGAACCAAACCAATTGTAATAAATAAATAAAAATAAAAAATAAAAATACATCAACCTTCTCTATATAATATAATTTATCTAAACAAACAGTTAAAAGATCTACAAACTAGTCAATACTAAAGGGTCCGCCAAATAACTTTTTTTTTTGAAAATGCTTTAAAAAAAACTACTGAATATTTTCTCAAATTTCTTTTTTTATTTGAAAGTACAATCCTTCCGGTTAATAATGGAAAATAATTTCATTCAAATGGCTGCCTCAGCTGGCCATGCAGTAGCCTACACGATCGATCCAATTTTTAAGCACATTATCGATTGTGTGCAGCTGTATTTCACCAATGGCTTCACGAATATTGTCCTTTAAAGCGTCAATTGTCTCTGGCTTGTCGGCGTACCACTTATCTTTGACGGCACCCCACAAATAATAGTCCAACGGTCTCGAATCGCAGCTCCGAGGTGGCCAAACGACATCAGCTCTGCGGCTGATAATGCGATCTTCAGAAACAGGGCGCAAAACATCGTGTGTAGCTTCGGCTGTGTGGCACGTAGTGCCGTCCTGTTGAAACCAAATGTTGCCAATATCCTCCTCTTCAATTTTTGTGAACAAAAATTCGTTCAACATGACCCGATAACGATCGCCGTTGACTGTAACGGCCACTCCTTGCTCATTTTCGAAGAAAAATTGCCCAATTATGCCTCTGGACTAAAATCCGCACCAAACAGTGACTCGTTTTGCGTGCGTCGGCTTTTCAATGTATGCGTGCGGGTTTTCTGTGCCCCAAATGCGACAATTTTGCTTGTTTACATACCCGCCAAGATCAAAATGAGCTTCATCTGAAAAGATGATTTTTTTTGCCAAAATCGGCTACTGCATGGCCAGCCGAGGCAGCCATCTGAATGAAATTATTTTCCATTATTAACCGGAAGGATTGTACTTTCAAATAAAAAAGAAATTTGAGAAAATATTCGGTAGTTTTTTTTTAAACATTTTCTAAAAAAAAAATTTTTTGGCGGACCCTGTAGTTTTAGAATTAATTGCGCTTTTAACAATATAACATAGTCAGTTAGTTAATGGTTTAATCTTACCTTTTGGATACATAAATATGGACAAATCCATATAACCCTGAAGTAGAATTGTATTCTCTTTGGGTTCACAATATATGTCAATAACAATCTGATATTGATTTGCTGCCAGTTTCTGCTCTAAAATTGCTTGCATAGTGTCGGTTAATATATAACGATGTACTGAATTACAGATCACAGCATAATCTTCACTGATATTGATATCCTCAAAATGAAAATCAATATTTTCGGTACACAATTTATCTGTAAACAAATCGCTAAGATTGAATTTCGCTTCCGTAGCTATGCCCATAGCACAAAGGTCTTCGGCATTAGAATTTGTCTTCAAAGTTTCCCATATGATTGATAAATTTTGATTGCAAATGGTATCCTTGGTGAAATTTGAAAATTTGCATATAAAAATTTTCACGAATTGATTCTTTTCATTGGGAGTTTTCGATATCAGTGATAAATTGACTCCTAGTCTTTCGCCATTCTGCATAAGATCATCATTTAGGTTATAAATTGATCCCATAGTTATGAACAGAACATTGGAAATGATCAAATTCTTTAAGAGTGGATGTAATGAATATATTTCCCATTCCGATTTGCAGGTCAATATTTGACCGAAAGCTTTAAATGGATATAAATAAACTGTTTCAATATAATGACTACGTTTTTTACTAAAATACTCCAGCACATCTATATAGCCTTGTGCCACCGGTATCCGTTCTGCATCCTCTGCATGATCGGTTTGATACTCTTCCTCGCTCTCTTCATGTCTTTGTTTATGAACATGTAATGTTAGCATAACTGGTGAATCGCTCAATAATGCCAAATTTTCATAACAATCTTGTTCGAGAGTTATGCTAAATGTTGGCTTAATTTGATTAAGTTGATCCGTGTCAATGATATTACGGGCCATAAAATAATCACCTAATGTGTCTATTGTATTATAATGATGCGCCAGTTCGATTTCAACACGGTCAGAGGGCATATCCCCCAAGGGATAAGTTATAGATTTCGGCTGCAAATATAAAAACACACGTTGTCGAAAAGTTGTAGCCGACTTCTGATCTGCATTGTCTTCACGACCGCTCTGCAAGGAAAAGCAAGAATAGTATTGTCATTTAAGCAATTATCAAAGAATTAAATGAAAATAATTCAATAATTTTATTCAAATTTCATATACCGTCATAAGTCTGAAGCCAATCTATAGCTAAACTATTCGGGTAATTTATATCTGTGAATACGCGGTACCGATAATTCCGCAAAGTTAGGTCTAAGTAAGCTGCACAAAATCGCTCACAACTATTACGAATATTATTGCAATTACAATGAAGTTGTACTTTAAGAATTAAATCGAATTATATTGAAGTGTATGTTTAATTAATACACTGCACGTCACTGTCAATAGATTTTTTTGTATTAAAAAAGTAAAATTTAGTCGAAATTTAGTCAGTTGAATCGATACAATTTTTAAAGCAATTATAATAAAGAACAAATACCAAGTTCAGGTTCCATCAGTTCAATTTCTATCTAATATATCTGAAGACTTTGAACGACCAAATTTTATAAGATCCTCTCCAAACTTCGTTGAATTATCAATTTTCCCATGATACTTTTGGAAAAATTAAAGAATATAAATTTCATTACCAAATATCTTTATGGCCCTTTTTGGAAGTAGATTTATGTTTAGAAATCTTTAACTGGTGGGTCTCGAAAACAACGTAGTGAAATCCAATTCCAAGTTGAAATTTTATTTACCATGTATTCAATTGCAACACAAACAATTGTTACAAAATAAAAACAATTGCGATTGATTACATGGATAGCTTAGTTTATAGTGACGAAATACAAACCCCAGGTTTAGCTTGTTTCAATTTCTTTAATCCATTTATAAATTCCTTGAACGGATTCATTCGAAGATCCAAAGAGTGCTTAAGAGCATATTTATTGGAATTTTCTAACGATATCGAAGTCATTTGTTTTCCACTAGGTGGCTTTTTCTTTTTGTTTTATCGAAAAGGTTATTTAAGCAGGGAAGGTAATATAAAATATGTAATCAGTTTACGTCTAGTTTATACAGAAATAAATTATTTCAAAGCTGAAGTAAAATATTAGCAATGTGTCAATATAAAGAATTTTTCAGTTTGAAATTATTTAGGCGAATGTTTCAAAATATTTAAAATTGAAATAAAAATATGTAAAATATATTTTTATATTGTTTTAATTATAAAGTTCAAGGTAAAATTGATTTCTCATTTGTTTCTCGTCAACATATGCATCAAGTTTTAATGAAATCATATTACGAATCATTTTTATACCTTGAATGTATGTATATACGGTGTGACAAGGTTTAAATTTAAACATTCCGTTTGTCTGGTGTAACTCAAAACTGGTTCGTGATTGTATGAAGTCTATATAAACCTTTGGACCAGATCGGATCTATTTCTGCTGGGTTCCAGGACATAGCG
The DNA here is from genome assembly GCA_958299815.1 of Sarcophaga carnaria. Lineage (NCBI taxonomy): Eukaryota > Metazoa > Arthropoda > Insecta > Diptera > Sarcophagidae > Sarcophaga > Sarcophaga carnaria. The sequence continues at coordinate 66,948,757 of OY283149.1, read as the reverse complement.
ATATATCTAGAACCGAGACAGCGAATTTTCTAGCCAGATTAGATTTGTTTTCTGAGGGTGATTTAATAATTGGTCTAAGGCCTCAAATCAGACATTTCTACGGACTTGTCGAGAGATGGGTGAGGGGAAGAAGCATTTTTTCTCAAACATCTATATTTTCGTATTTCTTTTCTCATTTATTCTAACTTCCTGTTTTTTTATTTTATTCCGTCAGTTTACCTCTGGATATTAAACTTGCCTCACTGATAAGTGCATGTCACCTAACATAAATATTTTTATTGTAACCTAAATCTATTATTATAACTATAAAATATTTTTTATACGATAAATATAAAATGTTGAACGTTCCTTTTCATTTAATTCCTTATTTATATATGTAATTTATAATTTGCTTCTGGCAATACTGTGTAAGCAAGCGTTATCTGTATTTTAATACCATATGTTGCAACGTTGGTTATTCAGCAATTGCCCGCTTCGAAAATTTATATTCAACTGTATTTCGGGTTTTAACAAATACCGCTAATAGAACATACATTGATTGAATTGTGAATAAAAAGTGTTAATAAGTGTCTAATTTCTGAAGAGTCCAGTTATAAAAATAAAATGTCTAATTACGAAAATGAAAAAATGGCTATGCAATTGCTGACCGAGAAATATGTCGATAAATTAACAGATATCTGGACACAAATATTTGATCCTGATACATGTACAGAGAATTTGCGTAAGTTAGTGGATCATGCAACCAATTTCTATGTAGAACTTGTGGAAGAGTCTATGTCTCGTAAAATATTCATTGAAAGTGAAATAAACGATTTGAAAATGGAGGCAGAAAATTTAAAGAGGCTTTTAAAAGCTGATATCCAACTGCCCAGTTATGAAAACAACAATGTGCCTTTATTAGTAGTGCAATCGGAGCTGGACAAAAGCCTTGAAGATCTCAGAGAACAGTTAAGAGTACGTAAGGAGCAAATATGTGAGCTATTGTTAGAACAGGAGACTTTGTGTGATGAACTGGGTGAACCGCCTCGAGCTCTATTAGCTGATCCTTTGCCCACAACAGAAGATATCGAAGATTTTCGTAGACATTTGGAAAACTTAAGAGATGAAAGAGTAGCGCGAATGAATAGTGTGTCCACGATGAGACGAGAAATTAAAAATTTTTTGAAAATATTGAATCTAAAGATAAACACTGAACATGAAGATCGCTTGCTTAACCACCGGCAGATTAAAATGAATAAAGAAACCTTTGATGGTCTTAAGAGAATGCATGAGTGCTATGGTTCCCAAGTTAAAGAACTCAGAGAAACCATTGAAGACATGCGCACCAAACTAGAGAATTTGTGGGATCGTTTGAAAACTTCTCCCAATACTCGCGACAAATTTAATCGCTATAATGACTGTAACCAACATACCTATGATGCATTCTACAGTGAACTACAAAGATGTGAAGCCTTAAAAAGGCAAAATATCAAATTATTTGTACAACAGATTCGGGAGGAAATTACCAAGTGGTGGGAAAAAACCTTGAAGTCAGAAGTACAAAAAAGTCGTTTTTCCAATTTTGCTTCCACTTGCTACACAGATGATTTGCTGGTACTACATGAAATGGAATTGGAAGACTTGAAATTGTATTATGAGACAAATAAACAAATATTTGAACTATACGCAGACCGAAATATTTTATGGGAGCGAATGAATGCTTTAGAGGCAAAAGCATCAGAGCCGGGCAGATATAATAATCGAGGAGGTCAATTGCTTAAAGAAGAAAAAGAGAGAAAAAAAATTGCAAGCAAATTACCAAAAATTGAGCAGCAAATATCTGAGCTCGTACGTCAATACGAAGAACGGGAACATGCTCCTTTTCTAGTATACGGTGAAAATATAATAGAAGTCATGGCAAGTCAATGGGAACAGAAACGTATAGCAAAGGAACTGTTACAGTCAGCTAGGAAAAATGCTGGTATAGCTAAGGTAAATACACCCATTAATTCAAATTCAGCTATGAAAACTCTCTTGTCTATCAGAAATGCTTCATCCGTTAGTTCACTGCGTAAAACACCGTCCACAGTGTCATTAGCACCCAGCTTAGTATCTTCTCAAAAACGTAAGCTAATTTCTGCAGAAAAACACATACCTCCGGCAAGGCGTTCTTTAATGCAGGCCTTGAATAGCCCCAGTGTTTTTCATAAACCGTCTACTAGTAAAGCTAACACGCAATGTTCTCCTATGCCTTCTTCTTTATTTGCCCAGTCGAAACTCAATCGGTCTGGTTCACATTTTAAGAATAATTTGAAAAGAACTAAACTCATAGCCACTACTATACGTCAACATAATGGTAGACATAGTGGCAATCTCAAAAAACGTCGCTCTGCTAGTAAAACACACACTTCAGTTAAGTCCATTCCAAAAATTGTTGTAAATAGTTGTGAATCGGATGGTTATACGACAGATTATAATGATGATGATAATTACGAGTCCTTTCAAAAGCGTATAGAGCCAGCCTCGCGTTCATCAATCAAACCAAACGTTACTCCACAAAACGATACTTCAAAGAGTGAACGCATGCAAAAAATTGTAGATGATGGAAACGCAAGATTGGCCAGACTGCCTAAACCACGAGTTGTTAATCGCACTCCGTCCAAGCAACAAATCAGCTTTTCAAATCTTACTCATACTCCTGCACACAAGAGTCATCATTCTCCAGGAATGAGTTCAACAGCTTCTCGTAAATTTACTACAAAAAACTTGCCTATTATTATTTAATTGATTTCTTGATCTTATTGTCCTGTTTTGTTTTATGACCTAAAGATTTTTATTTGTAAATTTTATTGTGTTTGTATATTTTTTCTAATGTAAGATTTTATTTTTAGATGATAATTTTATTTTTCAATGCAATTCTATTTTTTAATATTTAAAAGGCTTCGTTACTTGATTTTGATCGAGCGTCATGTGCATTTTCTATGATTGTTCTGTTTCTCTTGGTATATTCATGTACAGCTTTGGTATTATTTTTTAAATGTAAGCTTTGTTTGTTTATGCAAAAAATTTAAATTGTTAAATTAAAAAAAAAAAAAAAAAAAATGTTCATTTCTCTTTGGTTCCTTTCCAATCATTTTAAGTAATGTACATTATTGCTTTTGGTTGAAAAATCTACATAAACTAATTTTATTGCAAACATTGAACGGAGCAACTCGCATGAATATATTCTTTTTAGCTATAAGCTGACTAAAATTTAAAAAAAAAAAATAAATCCTGATTTCACTATTATAAAATCATTGAAAAAGAAAATAATAAAGAGAATTACAAACATATCTTATTCATTTGCTACTGTAATTCATATGAATTCAAAACTCCTTCAAGTGCTTGAGATGGATATTAACTGAAAAATATTTAAAACTTTATAATATATAAAAGGTTAAGATATGCTATTTATATTTGTTCAATGAAACGAAAGTAAGCTGGGCCAATTATAAATCTAAATTTAGGAATGCTTTCTCAAGTGTTATTAATATAAAATAATTTCTCATACTCATCTGGAATAAACGTTGAATAAAAATCACTTAAAAAAATTAATTACCAAATAATCTAAAGGCTAAATTAAACTAAATTTTCAATACAACTTACGGCCTCTCACTGAGCATTGACGTTTGTGATTTTAGTTTACATAGAATAAAATATACGATATACACAATATATATGTATTATGCAGAAAGAAAGTTTAAAATTTTTATTAAAAGATTGTGCGCTTCTTACATTAATTTTAATACAAAAACATAAAACTTTTTATGAATACATTCCCAGTTTTTTTTCTTTAGAAGATAAGTAAAGGAAATAGATTTTGCCATTAGTGTTAAACAACATAATATTTTATTAAAGATGCAAATTTATATTCATTTTAAAAGTGTCCACATAAAATGTTAACAAAATCAGAATCCTCTTCTCTAATGAGTAAGAAAAAAATTAATGTGTATGTATATTTAAAACATTTATTTCAAAAATAAATATAACTTTTAAAATAAATGTGAAAATAGAGAAATTAAGAAAAAAAAATTTATTTAAATTGTAATGATTTCATTCGTACAATTGAATACTGTTATATAATTTCAAATTAATTGGTTCTTCTGGTACGATGTGTTTTTTTGTGTCTCATTAATTGTTGCATAGACCCAAACTTTTTATCACACTTATCGCATCCAAAGTTTTTCTGATGTACATCACGTAAATGCTTTTGTAAATTATCTTTGCGCTTAAAAGTTTTAAAACATAAATGGCAAGAAAAGGGTCTGGCATCTGTATGTGTCAGCATATGACGAACTAAATTACGCCGTAATTTAAATTCAAGTTGGCATTCAATGCAATAGTACATATTTGTTTCTGGATTTCGCTGGTATTTATAGTCATCTGGTAAAATTTTTTTCTTTGGAAAGTAGTATTCATACTCATAATCATTGTTTGTCATATATTCGTCTTCGCCACCATTTTCCTCAGGAATAATTGCCTCTGGTTCCACCATATCATCATAACTGTAAGCATCCATTATGTCATTTGGTTCTTCTGAAGGTGGGGAAAAATAAATAAAAAATAAATGAAATTAATTTGTTGGAGTAAATCGAATCATAATTTAAGAATTTTTAACTTCCGATTACGATTTATTTTATGAATAACATACATATGTAGTTCTAATTGAATTCCTACTTTTGGACAACAAATATTTGGATCGATAATGTTTTTAACATAAACTCTCAGTCGATGCCATATATTGCAAATGTATTTCCGATTTTTGATAACTAAGAACTGTAAAATTGTAAATTTAAAATTTATTTAATACAACATTTATTTATTACAACATTGCAACAGAAGTGGTATGAAACTTTTATTAGTTAAATTTTTGAATAACTATATGCAACGACAACATAAAACACAATTTTACGATAAGCGAATTTAAATATTATCTAAGATGTAACCACATCAGTAGCGTTTATTTTAAGTAATACGAAAAAAAAAATACTTTTAAATTTATCAAATGTAGCGTATATATTTTTACTTTCGTAACAGAATACTTTTTAAATAGAAATAATGTATTAAACAAATTTAAATCACGCTTTGTTGAATAAATTTTTATTTCAAATAAAAATAATAATAAAATGAAATCCTTGGGATTATTTTTGATAACAAAAATTATGAATTAATTTGTATTACATTTGCTGAGTAGAAGGAAGTGATAGCGGAACTGGTAACACAGAAGTGGTTGAGGAGATATCAACTGGAGACGTTGGTGTATTGGTATTTATGAAATGGTGACCTAAATACAAAGGCGGTGGTGAGACATTGTTTTCTATATGAGATGGCAGCGTAGTGTGAGACTGCTCTTGTGCCGAGTTCGATGCAACGATTGTTGAGTTCTGTAAATGTTCGGAGGACAAAAGCGGAGTTGGTAAAGTGGTGCTGGTTGGTTGTTGGTCAAGGTTGTCGGCATCTTCAACCGGTTGTTCTGTTTTACGCAATCGCCCAGTGAATGAAGTGACTATAATACCGTGGACTGTTCTTAAGTGAGCGTTTAAGCCGTAACGCTGAAGAAAAGCTGCACTGCACATATCACAACGAAATCGTTCTCCTGTATGGCGTCTTATATGAGCTTTCAAGTCATTACTTTGAGCAAACGCTTGTGGACATTGATTGCATTTGTAAGGTTTTTCGCCAGTATGGGTTCTCATATGTATTGTCAAATTGTAGGGACGATGAAAACCTTTGCCACACAAATTGCATAGATTTGGTTTATGACCAATATGATATCTAAACATGAAGAAATTTATCGTATTTATCATTGGTTTAATTCTGTAACTTCTTAAAAGTACTAACCTTTCATGCATTTTTAAATCTGTGCTTCTGGGAAATCCTTTTTCGCAGAAACGGCATTTATAAGGTTTTTCACCTGTATGACGACGCATATGTATTTTGAGATATTCATTGCGTTGAAAAGAATCACCGCAAATATTGCATAGGAAGTTTCTTGGCTGAGCGTGCTTTTCTTTTTGATGTTCTTTCATTAGTTCCTTTTCCGAAAATGTTTCTGAACAATGTTTGCAGGCATAAAGACGGTCAGTGTGTAGAAGTTTATGCTTTGCCAAGTAAGCTTTTGTTGTAAACTTTTTTTCGCACATATCACAATCAAATTGGGGCTTTTGTACAGAAGGATCCTTATTATGTCTTGTTTCTATATGGCGTAATAAATGATCCTTGCGGCCATAAGCACTGGAACATTGATCACATTTGTAGTTCTTCTCACAGTGAATACTTTGTACATGTTTCTGTAAATGATCAGAACGTGAAAATCCTTTTCCACAAAAATTACAAACATGAGGCTTTTCGTCGCTATGTGTCAACATATGACGCAGCAGATGATTGTATCGGGTAAAGCTACGATTACATTCTTTACAACGATTATCTTCGGTTTTAGATGAGCCATGTCTTCGTCTTGGTGCTTTGACTTTTGTGTATTTACCACTTGCGGTGGAACTTGAAGGATGTTCACTTTGTACATTTCTTTCTTCTTTTATTGAAATTTTTAAATTCGTATTGCTTTTACTTCCGCTTTCGTCCTCATCCTCGCCAAACTGATCGTAATCTTCATCTGTATCTTCCTCGCTAGTCTGATTATCACTAAAATGATCGTTAAATGAATGATTGACGCTATCGTCACCTCGTAGTTGATTATCTTGGGCCTCAGCAATTTCTGATTTTTCAGGTTTTAGAGTGGTTACTTTAGAATTGATATCCTCAAATGAACTATTGGACGATTTATTTGAGGTTTCATTTTTAACGCTTGAACAATTGTAACTGTAGTCTGGCCTCTCAACTGTAAACAATGAATATTTTAGAAAAATAGTGCAATTTAATTGAGATTTATTCATTAACATTTATACGAACCAATAATTTTTTATATTGCAACTATTATTTTAATAATTTGTTAAATTTGTATGCATTTAATGTTTTTATTTTTAATTCCACATAAAGACAAAAAGTTTCTGTTACGAAAGATTTTCTTTAACACCCCCAATCAATTCAATATTGTTAGTTAAATTCCTATTATATTTTATTATTATTTGTTATATAATACATAGTATAGTATTGAATCAATCTTCTTTTCTTACCTTTAATAGAGATTTCTGGATGAGCTATTGTTTCAACAAATTGCTTCATATCGTATTCGTTCATATTGTTAAAATCACGATGTTCTTCATCATCGCTAGAAAACGGATTTGTAGCGGCTACAGTTTCTTTATTCTGATCACCAACATCAATCGGTTCGTTTTCATCCTCTTCTTGATAATCTGGCCAATGACTACTGTAATTATTTACATTTGCCGATAACACTGCAGGGTTTTCAATTTCAGGTTCCTCAAGAGGTATTTTTGAACTGGGCGAAAGGAAAAAAATCTATTTAATTATTACAATTTTTAATATGACTGGCAGGTATTTACGTAGGCGTTTAACAATAACTTGTATTTAAGTAATTTTGCTTTTAAAATGCAATACGAAATGTCTATTATAAGCTTATGTTTCTGAAGGTACAAAATGGACACAGAAAATTTGTAGAGGCACAGAAGAAATATTTATTATGTTTCCTAATTTACCTTTTATCTGTGATTTTCTTTTTTAGTTTCTGCCTCTCACGATATTCTTTACATTTTATTGCATTGGGTTTGATATCTGGTCTAAAAAATAGTAGAAATAAATTCAGGTTAATATAAACATACATAATTAACAATTTCTGCTAATATCTTGGTATCTACCAAGAAACATACATATAATTAAATATTTAAAAGAAGTCTGGGAAAGATAATAGTTCACTAATTAAGACATCAACAAAGTTAGCATTGTAATGTTGATAGTAACAAAATGTCATCTGTAATAATATAGCAATGAATATGCTACAGTGGCGTTTAAACTGAATTTAAAATTTTTTGAATATTAAACAGTTAAATCTAGAGTCCATGTAAATGAAATCCATCTTATTTAAGGAACACCGTGCATCTCTAAATTGGATAGAATAATGCTTTACACTAACTATTGCGTGAATAGTGGGTAATCCAAGTGCTGATGGGCTAGGAAAATCAAGAACCAGATTGTCTTCTTAAGACATTTAAAGTGAGTTAGATTTTGAATTGATAACGCGAGCCTGATTGTTTGCTGATTTTGAAAAGGCTGTAACACGTCATATTTGGACTTTTGCTCATCTTTAAACATCCTTTGCACTGACCATTATTTAAAGAATGCACCTATGCATTATAGTCCGGGTTATGCAATGACCATCCAGTCTAAATACTTTTGTAGAAATTATAATGCTTTTTAAGAGGCAGAGAGTAGTGAATTATTTCTCACCAATGCCCTGCGGTATTCAGAATTAGTGATAGTCTACTGAGTAAAAGCTAATGTTGCTGTTAGAAGGCTAAAAAATCTAAATTGGTCCGAATTCGAATGAGTCATATTGCTTGCTTAACTACTGACAATTTTATGTCTCATACTCGCTCTTTGGTTTTTCTTAGAAAATTCAAATTGGTTTGGCTTTATTAAATAGCGGTTTACTGTTTAACTAACCTAAGCTCGTGATAAACCCGAAGAGAATTATATCGCCCGATTATCCTTGCATCACCTTCAACAAAGGTTTTGTAATTCACATTGTTACCATTGCTAAATATTAATTTATTACGAGTTATTCTTCGACGGTTTGAATTCTTTGTCGAGTGATTCACAGAAGTGCTAGGGCTTCAATAGTGTAGTCGCGCTCTCTTGTGTGTTTGTTAGTCTGTGTTATTCCTTCGCTTCCTTATTTTGCCTTTTCTACTTCCTCTCCTTTTCTCTATCTCCCCTCTCATTTAGGGCGTAGTACAATGGGTCAACTTGACCTCTGGGTACTGTACTTGTCTCAATTGGCAAGTACACGTCCTCTAACCTAAAACCTAATAACAACTATGAAACTTAATTAACAACGAAATGTTGCTCTTTCACAGCATAAGCGCTAATATCATCTACTGCCATTCTTGTAAGATCCTTCATGAAAATTTAAGAATTTAGTTACTGCTTGTTAAAATATAGTTTATTACCTTCCAAGTGACCCAAATCTACTAATGCTGATGCATAACTTATCTCCTAATCTCGTCGGGGAATAGTTGGGATGTTTTCGCATTAACAACGAAATCATGAATCATCCGTTAAACTTTTACCCCCATTATACCTAGCGGATACACAGAATAACCTGAAACAATTGGAAATCACAGAGTCTACTAATATTTATAGATGCAACAAAACTTTTAAGGAAAATTGAGCTACGCAGTCACTGGCTAGCGGGAAGCTAGATTGTTAATGGTAGCAAACACGTAAAAAATGCATGCCCTCTCTGGTGTTTGATTAACTACTGAAATTTCTACAATTTGTGAAATAAAGTCGTTGTTACTTCGTTGGAATTAATTGTATTGTATTAAAATAAATAAATCAATCTGTCAAGCAGTTAATTGCAATGTCCGCATACAGTCACTCAAATAAGAGTTCCATTGTTTAGCTAAGTTTAACAAATATATCTGGGGCATTTAATAGCTTAAGTCGAAATTTCGTGTTTAGAGATATTAAGGGGTTTGTCTAACACAAATAGTGCTTGGTAAATACAAATATATAAATATAAACGCGTATAGTTTTATTAATAATGACATTTTATACATGAAATTAAGCTGAGCGATAGATCTTAAAGAAGAGAATAAGAATATGTAATAAAATGAAAAAACACATGTCAACTTAAGCCATTATCATTTATTGCCACAGATATGTAGGTACAACGACAAAACTATAATTCCATGATATTTGGTATATTTGTTTACTGTACTTTTGTTAATATTATCATATAACATTTTGGTTGTAATATTTACCGTTATCGAAAAATAATCAAACATATGTAATATATGAATGTGTGAAACTATAGTTTTATTGTTGTACAATTTACATTTGTCACAACTAGCTAAACATTGGGATGGTTATTTGTGAGACTGGAAGTATTTTATACGTTAAATAAGTGATAATTAATAATTGTTCCATATCTTACCTTGAAGTTTTAGTTGGCTTGATTATTTTCGGTCTATCATGATATTCACTGACCTTTTGAGAATTTAAGCTTTTCTCTGATCTAAAATGGAATAAAGGAATACAGTATATATAAAGCGAACATACATTTTTTGTATCATTTGAAAATCTGAAAATTATATAATTAACTAGCTGTACCCTGCGCGTGTTGCTGCGCTACCAACTAAAATAAATTTGAAGGAAACACATTAGGTTAGCTCTTAGGTTAGGTCTGAGTGGTAGCTCTGATTTCTCAAAGCTCACTTGATCATGCATAGCGGTCCGTTGTGGTGCCACGGGTGAACGCAGTCCCTGTACTGACCAAGTTCCACCAAAATCAGGGAAGGAAAGACATTACACAAATATCAAATTAATTTTGAATCCTTTTATTGATTTTGTTTCCCGTTGTTCAGCAGATTCAGATGAACAGGCCTGAGTAGTACGCATTCGATCAGTTTCTAATCTCACTTCTCGTTGTTCAAGTGATTCATGCCAACGGGTCTCAGCGGCATGTACTCGAAGATTTTCCAGTCTCAATGCTAGTTACCCGTCTGATTCTGAGGCTCGTACTGGTTTTTCTTCCGTGCTCGAGGTGTAGGTCGACCAATTGCTTGCCGCTTTGAAGGCATGATTGCACGGGAATGACGTGAAAAATGTGTTAAATTTATTAGAATCTCACAATGTACCCAATCCAATTGAACCCAACAGCATTTTTAATAATTTTCCAAAATTAAAATGTTTCAAATTTTACGCGAATGAGTTATACTAAATGTTATTAAAATCATAAATCATAAACGCTAAAATGTCTGGTATTTGCCCGATCAACACGTGATCAAATGCATAGTTTACGATTCAATTTATTTTGAATAATTCTTAGTGGCGCGATCTATCGGAAATTAATCGCAGCAACTTAGAAACTTCCGTGGACTTATGCGCAACACCTTTGCTAAAGATCATATCATGATCAAATGCACAGCTTACGATTTAATTCATTTTGAGTAATTTTCAGTGACGCCACCTGTCTTAAATTGGCCATACCAAATTATTAACCTTCGTCGACTCATGCGCAACAACTTTGCTAAAGTTCATAACATGATCAAATGCACAGTTTACGATTTAAATCATTTTTAGTAATTTTCAGAGGCGCCACCTGTCGGAAATTGGTCATACCAACTTAGAAACCTTTCTCGGCTCATGCGCATCAACTTTGCTAAAGATCGTAACATGATCAAATACACAGTTTACGATTTAAATCATTTTTAGTAATTTTCAGTGGCGCCACCTGTCGGAAATTGGTCATGCCAACTTAGAAACCTTCCCCGGCTCATGCGCACCACCTTTGCTGAAGATCATAGCATGATCAAATGCATAGTTTACGTTTCTATTAATTACATACAAACAAACATTCATTTTTATATATATAGATATAGAAATTTTATAAATTCTGGAACACAAGTATGGAAAAAGTCAAAAATGATTTCATTAAATAACTAATGCATAGCTTTTGTGTGCTCTAAAATCAAATCTAAAAATGTTCGCATAATTTGTTTTTTTGTTTTGAATGAAATCTGGACACATCAGTCTATAAAGAAAATACATATATATTGAAATATATTGCACGTAATAGGTAAAATTTAAAGCATTCGACTAATAGGAAATAATTTGAGTAATAATTTATACTATTAACTTTTTAGAATTTGTTGCTCCTAACAGGAACAAACATTCTCTGCTCCAATAATTTTATACTTTTGGATTCAGGCAGAAAAATTTTCCACCATAGTCGCCTCTATTATTTATTTTTGAAAGAAATTTAATTGAATTATTATTATATTAGATGTATATAGACACTTTACATATCAAATCAATAATCTTATATTTGAATGCAATATAATTATTTTCTGGTTTTTGGCGCAAAGGTTTGAAATAAAATTTTTGAAATTTTATTAGAATACATAAAAAACTGCAGAAGAAAATATTTAGCTCGATGACTTATATTTTGTAATGTAATTGTAAAGTATTTAGTTTGAAATTGTACCTTTAAGAAAAATTTGAATCTTCATCTAAAACTATTAATTAATGGTTTCCAATAAGCATTCATTGCCAATACCTGTCTGCCCTACCTCAAAACTTTTGTTATTAGAAAAGAAAAGTAAAATTTGTGTCTACATATTTTACTTACATTTTGTGAACGTGCATTAGATGTCTTTTTAAGTGATCTTTACGGGTAAATTCTCTTGAACATATATTGCATTTAAATTCACAACGTATACCTTCGCTGGGATGTTCCGTAGATAGATGGACTTTCAGTTGGCCCAAGTGATTAAAAGTTTCTCCGCAAACACGACACTTCTTACCATCATATACATGGATGGTGGCGCGATGTTCCCTTAATTCAGTTTCTACGAAAAACTTTTTCGGGCAGCTCTCACATTGAAACACAGTACTTTTATCTGTTTGTGTATACTTGTCTGTGGTAATAACTCCTACTCTCAAACCACCACAACTTCTGTTCTTTTCTTCTTCGTGAACCCATGCTATATCATACAGTTCCTTAAGATGGCAGTAAGCCTCTTCCGTTTGTCTTTTAAACTGGTGAGCATTACGGGCAGCTTCCATACAAGGATTACATATTTGATCAGGTAACTGATCATTTAGAGTTACTGGATATTTAGTACACTCAGTAATAATATCTGCTACAGTGATGGTGTCGTCCCCAAAAAATATTTCATTAAAGATCGGAAACAAATTGTGGTCACTACTTTGCATGCATACACGACAGATAGAATTTTTATTATAATTTGTTAATCTCGCGCTGATTTCCATTATTTAGGGTATAAACACATAATATTTTTAATTATTTAAAACATTTTATTTATGTATATTGTTGCAAAAATTAGAAAATTTATTGATTTTGTTTACAAGAAATAGCTTGTAAACGCTTCTTCTTTAAATGCGCCAGACGAGATATTCTCAATGAACTGATAACAGGTTTCTTTCCATATTCAACACAGCTCGTAAATATAAAACGGTTATTGTTTATTTACTTTTTTATAGGAAATTTTGTATCTTAAAATGTTTCTTCAATTATTCCCACGGAATAACAATATTCCAATATAAAACCTCCCAAACGAATCTGTTAAAAAATGTTCTATTTTTTCATTTGTTTACTTATTACAATACATTATATTTCATATAAGTCCTGATCCTGCGGAAATCGAATTCACAACCATCACATCGACTAAATAGCGTACTACTCATTAGACCACCAGAAAACCCAGTGTTAAAAAGGTACTCTTTATTTTACTTGTGAAAAAAGTTGTGGATAATGCTATTGTAAAATATTGCAAATTTTTACGGTCAAAAATACCATCTATTGCAATGATTTAGTATTAAAGATGTGATTATGCATTCACTATAGGTACAATCGTCATGCTCGGCGTAGGCGAGCAAGAAGCAGAGGCGCCTGGAAGGATGTGTTAAGGCAGGCCGAAATCCGTTAATCGAGTTGTTAATGGCCAATTAAGTAAGTAAGTAAGAAACCCCCTTTGTGTATTTTTTTTTTTTCAAAAACCGAAAGCGAACTTCCTTTGTAAAAATGTCCTGTAAAAAACTCTTGAATTGATTCCATAATCACTAGGACAATCAGACAATCGTCCAGGTGTTATCTGGTCGAAAATTTAAAAATCGGGTAGAGTAACAATATGGGTGCTTGTGTAACAATACAATAAGGCGATCGAACACTACATGGGAGCAAACTAAATGATCGATTTCTAACAGGGAAGTCTTTATTGTCAGCGTTTAATAAAAAAGAAGTCTTCGTAATCACAATTAGATTTTTTAATAAAAGCATATTGACTGTTGCTAAATAGTGTATGAGTGAGGTTTGCTAGGATCATAGTACTTAATGTTATTAATTTATGTTTTATTTTATTTACAATCTTATAACGATCGTAACTACAAAGGCCAAGTAGTGGATCAATGGTAACTCAATCGGATTTCTAACAACGTAATCATTCAAATCTCCACATTCAAGATCCATTTAGTACATGTGGAAGTATCTTGATCATAAAATTCGTAAAGGACGATTGCTAACAAGAACGTTTTGATAGAATCTTAATCGAAAATTTGGAAATTAGATGCTTCGCGGATTAGATGCCGTTATCAAAGCAAAAAAGAATTGTGGAGTAGTTTTTGCTTTTCAAATGAGTAATTTGATGGGGATGTTATATCTAAATTTTCTAAGTAATTTGTTAAGGTCGAAATTTTATTTGAATGTAGTAGCTTTTTGCAGGTTTTGACATTTGTTGTTTGTATATTTGCTATTACATCGATAACATCCTAGCAAATTATGCTTAGTTTTGTTTGTTTTAGTAAAAATTTTCTAAAATTTCAAATAAATTGATTTTGTTCTTCAGTGAACTGTTGTGTGTTAAATTTTCCACTGAGTGGTGGGACCTACAGTTTAATGTCTACTCCGCACGACAGTATTTTCATTTTATTTACTTTCATAGTTTTTGCTAAAAGAAAGTCGTCGAAAGAAATATATTTTCATATTTAGTTTTGTTTAAAGTATATAAGCTTTATTCGAATAAAATTAATACAATTTGTTACGATTTTTACAATCTCAAACATTTGTCCTTAGTGTTTTCGGAATCAATTGATAACGAAGAAATATAAAAAAAAACAGTGGTAGTCATGTGTTTCTATAAAAGACATTACCAGTGTTGGTCTTTCCGCTTTGATGTACAAGGATACCTTGTACTCGTAAAAGTGTTTTGGACTTTTGTGATACTTTTCCAACATAGAAAATACGGCATAGAAAATGATCATAAATATTCTATTTGCGAACTAAAACTTTTAAACAAATAAGTGGAAATAAACAAGTGTAATAAACTTTGGTGCGCTAGTAGCTATAGTCGGTATTGTATTATTGAAATGCTGTAACTTTCCTTGGTATATCGAGAAAAGAGAATGGGAAAGTTTAAGACTGTTCTTCTATATTGGTCGATGGAAATTTTGTTGATACTTCTAAAGATTCCGTAAATGGAGGCGTACACATTGTTTCACGATATTGTTGTTGATTAATTTGATTTGCATCTCCTATTGGCTGTTCAATTTTAGGCAAGCGTCCAGTGAATGAGGTAACTTTAATGTCATGTACTTTTCTTAAATGATTATTTAAGCCAGTACGTCGAAGGAAACATGCATTACACATATCACATCGAAATCGTTCACCTGTATGGCGCCTTATATGGGCTTTTAAATCAGGTTTTTGAGCGTATGCTTTAGGACATTGGTTGCATTTGTATGGTTTCTCACCAGTATGGGTTCTCATATGTTTTGCCAAATTGTATGGACGATGAAAGCTTTTGCCACACAAGGTACAAAGATCTGGTTTATGTCCAATGTGATATCTAGAGGTAGACAATTGTTGGGAAGAATTAATTTCCAAATTCTGTAACACGTTTAAGTACTAACCTTTCATGCCTCCTTAAATCTGAGCTACGTGTAAAACCTTTACCGCAGAAGCCACATTTGTACGGTTTTTCGCCGGTATGACGACGAATATGTATTTTTAGCTCCTCGCTGCGTATAAACGAATCACCACACATATTGCATAGGAAATTTCTTGGCAGAGCGTGGTTTTCTTTCGTATGTGCTTTCAGTAGATCCTTCTCTGGAAATGTTTCCGAACAATGTTTGCAGGCATGGAGGTTATCAGTATGAAGAAGTTTATGTTTATCTAAATAAATTTTTGAGGTAAACTTCTTTTCGCACATGTCGCAACTAATTGACGGATCTTTATTATGTTTCTTTCCTATATGACGTAACAAACTCTCTTTATTACCATACGCATTTGAACATTGATCACATTTGTGAACTTTCTCACTGTGTATACTTTGTATGTGTTTAAGTAGATAATCAGGTCGTGAAAATTTTTTTTCACATAAATTACATTCATGTGGTTTTTCATCCGTGTGTGTTAACATATGAAGAAGAAGACGACTATTGCGAGTAAAAGTGCGGTTACATTCCTTACAACGAATTTCTTTAGTTTTCGATGAACTGGGTCTTCCTCTTGGTTTTTTTATTTTCGGAATATTTGTATCTACATTGATCTTATCTTCATTTTCTCGGCTTTTGTTAATGAGTACTGAATGTACCTCACTTATCTCATTATTGTCGTTATCCTCTTTATCTGCACTTTCCCTTCTCAGATGATTTTCACTTAAATCATCGTTAATTTTATCATCCATCTGGTCATTTCTTTGAACAATAACAAATTCATCTGTTTTATTAGGATGTATGATGGCAAATTTCGAATTAATCTTTGCTTCAATCGCGATATTGGAAGACCTCTTATTATTTGCAATTTCATCGCCTGAACCGTTGGCAGATTGCTCATCTTTAAAAAATACATTTCTCAAAAAGAAGATGTGTGTGAAGATAATTTTAAATTTGAAAATCCATAAATCTTAGCAGCGCCACATTTGGCGTTAACAAAGCAAAATTTTCTCTTAATAAACAACCTTAACAGAGCACTGTTTGCTGTTTAACAGTATCCATCTGAACCGGCCTACTTATTTAGGAGCTAATTGTAGGACATATACTAGGTATATGAGTACCATGTCATACTCAAAGGAAGGTTCCAAGGCCTCTTAATATAATCAGCAATATAGTCACATACAAAGTATTGTGAAAAATGGCTTTGAAACTACCAACTTTTTTGATTGAAAATTCTCTAAAAGATCAGTGGCTATTTGAGAACATATAAGAAATAGTACAACTACCCGACTATATATGTACAAATTGTAGTCCAGAGGGTCCTCTTCCGGGACCTGGTAGTGGGATAGCTGGAATAATATCACGATTCGAGGAATTGAATATTGAAAAAATCGATTTTTGGCCAAAACATCTGAAAATTGTCTAGAAAATTAGTGGCCATTTGGGAACATATAGGAAATAGTACACCTACCCGACTATGTGCAAATGGTAGTCCAGAGGGTCCCCTTTCGAAACGTGGTAGTGGGATAGCTGAAATAATTTTGGGATTTGAGAAAAATCCATCCCCCACCAACCATCTCAACACTATTATTTACCAATAATAGTCTGCAATAATTGCAAAGTAGAAGACTAATCTACTTATTGCCGCTGTTAAACATTTAACAGTGCTCTGTTAATAGCACATTTTGCCCGTTAAAGGTGACAAGTGGCGCTGCTAAAATTGTGGGTTTGCACCTTTGGTTTTTAAATTCGAATTTATCCTGACACACATAAAAGTAAGTAATGGATTTGAGACAATTAATTAATTATTTATTATATGAATAACATTGTCAAATCAAGTAATAAGCTTTTTGTCTTTTTTGTCTGTCTTTTGAGGTTGATTTTTTACGCAACACTATACAGACAGCTTCAGTTGCAATTATTTTGTTTTACTACCCCCAGATAATGGTTTTAATTCAGTATTCTTACCTTTAATAAATATTTCTGTATGAGATATAGTTTCAACCAACTGCTTAACATCAACATTGTCAATATTATCAAAATTGGAATCATCCTCATCATTGCTGGAGAAAGGATTTGAAATAGGTCCATTTCCACTATCGTCCTGAAAATCTGAACCTTCACTTTTGCAATTATTCAAACTTGTTGATGTAATCACAGGGTTTTCAATTTCGGGTTCATCGAGGAATGATTTACTCCTAGATAATATATAAAGGAATACGAAAAACAATTTTGATATTAGGGTTGATTAGTTAAATTCAATGAAAATAAATCTATCAAATCAAGTCAACTTAATTAATTTATATCATTTTTATTTTATATTTTTTTGAAAATTATAGTATCATACCTTTCCATTTCTTTCTTCAATTTCATTCTCGCTCGATATTCTCTACATCTTTGCGTACTTTTATCTGCTCTAAAATAAAGCATGGAAATAAATTAGAGTTAGCTTTAAGTGCTTAAAATGTAGGTTGTTAAAAAAATAAATAAATGAAATAAATAATATTAATAAACGTGTGGGGCTTTTAATTATGTAGTTTATGCTTCCTTTTCGGCGGGATGTGCATATCGTTTTGCTATTAAAGGAATATAGTACAAACACTTCAAAGTCGCCGTAGTCTAATGAGTGGTGTGTTGGCTTATTAGAAGTGAGCCCCCAGTTCAATCCTCAGCTCAGACATCTCGAACGAAATGAAATATGAAAAAATATTTCTTCGGCGATTTCCTTCTAGCAGTCTTCTATCACACACAATATGAGTGATGTGCGAAGCCTGACTAGTTGTAATGAAAAATTAAAGAAAATTTCAAGTCAAATCTAATATAAAATTTCAGTATACTAAGCTTTTTTAGGTGAACGTTTATTTAAATTTTATTCTTAATTACTTCCTTATATAGTATGTATAAAAAATTTATGCATTTTTTAACTCTATAAACATATTTTCTTTCATAAAACTTACTTCTCTAGTAGATATGTACATCAGTTTGTTTTATTCAAATTGTTTTATTCATTATTTATGTACATATATCTTACCTTGGTTTTAATGTTCCTTTCAATTTTGCTCTCTCACGATATTCTTTACATTTTTGAGCATTGGTTTTACCTCCCGGTCTAATGTTAAATATGGAAACAAAATATTTTGAATGATCATTTTATAAATGCAATTACTGTATAGTATCTTACTTTAAAGATTTTTTTGAAGTTTTGCTTAGCTTCCTTCTCTCACGATATTCTTTACATTTTTGAGCGTTGGTTTTTCTCTCTGATCTAGAATACATTTATAAAATAAAAAGTATAACTAATGCCTAACCAAACTTCTAATCTAAAGGTTTGCCGATGAAAAAAACGTTTTTTCTTTGCCATATGGTTCCAGAAAAATTTTAAGTTTTGTGAAAAATAAAACTTATTTTTCCATAAATAATTTTAAAACGTTTGTTCTAACAGTCATAAAATTAGAAATTAGAATAAAAATAAAGTTTAATAATAACGGAAATTAGTTTTTAAATTCTGACTATATTCACAATCAGGTGGAATGGGGTTAAATGTAAAGCGAGAACAGTGTACTTGTCTAACACAGAGTAATCTTTGATCAAACCAAATTGGCATTCAGGAGTCCACCCCAGGTCAAAAATTGCCAATTATTTACTATTACATACTTCTTTACATGCCCTTTTAATTATTCCAATGATTTTAAAAATATTAATTTTATTAAAGGGGAGATAACTTTATCAAATGCTTTGTTCAAATTTTATATTTAAATCATAATTATTTTTCAACACCCTATCTCGCAAATGAAAATATTGATCTATGTCATCATTGACTAACTTAGGATTTTTCTTTCCTATTTTCTTTACTGATTATATACATATTGTATGTACATATAACTGCATTTGCGGAAATATGATTGACGAATGATATTATTATATGTTACTTAACTTATAGGGAAAAATATACTTTTAATTGGACATAACAGTAAGAACATTTACTCATGGGTATTAAAGCTACATGATGTGATTTATAGCGAAAAATATTGCTATAGACATAACAGTAATGATTACTGTTACAGATTGCTCGTAAAATAATTTTTTTGCAACATTTCTTGTTTTTACTAAACTTTTAAGTCCTGTTTTAAAATTTAGTATAACAAAATTAAACTTCTCTTTTAAATTTAATATCATGAACTCTTAAAGGGTAAATTTATTCTTGGATTCGCTCACCGGTATACCATATTAACCCTCCACTACAATACCATAACAAAGAAGATCTTGTAAGAATAAACAATAACTAATTTCAAAACTGTTGCAAGGGATCTCTGATTTTTTGAACGAAGAGCTGAATATTTATTACTTATACACAGCGTATTAATTTCCTATATCTACCACATTCGCATAGGGAAACCATATTTCTGGTTAAAAAAATATGTTATCAGGAATATTTTTTAATGATAATAGTTTGTTTTATAAAAAATACGACGCTTCTTCTCAAACAAAAGATTCAAATTTTAAAAATTTGATTATCACAAATTTATCCTCTTTTCGACCATTTTCTTCCAAATTCTTGAGAACTTTATACACCAGAACATGCGATTTTTCTAGATAAAGGCGTGATCCCTTGGAAAGGAAGACTAAAATTTTAAAACCTACTATCCGTCTAACATAATAAAATATCGATCGCTTATGTAGTCTGTATGCGAAAATAAGTCTGGATAACTAAAGATTTTAGAAATTTACACCGCAAAATGAATGTTGTCTGATTTCATTATAAATACGATTACGATTTATAGGCTCTGTGATTTTAGATGAAAATAAACCAATAAAAATATTGGAAACAAAAATTCAGTTCGAAAACATTTTTAATAATACTGATATCTTAAAGTTTTCTTACGTCGTGTGAACTTTTATCAGGTGTCTTGTCAAGTGGCCTTTACTGTTGAAATCTTTGGAACAAATATGACATTTAAAATCGCAATGCATATCTTTACTCCAACGTTTGGCAAACAAACGGACTTTTGGCATACCCATATGACAATCATTTTCTTCATTTTCGTGGCTCTCATCATGTGGCTTTCGTAATTGATTTTCTACAAGAGACTTCTCCTTGCAAGTCTCACACTCAGAACATTTATCTGTTTGTGTATACTTTTCGGTGGTAATAAAATCTATTGTCATATCACCATAACCGCTATCTTTTTCTTCTTTGGGGACCCATGTTGTATCGTATAGTGCCTTAAAATGGCGATAAGCCTCTTCAGTTTGCCTTTTAAACTGATGAGCCATTCTGGCGGCTTCCAAGCAGTTACTACATATTTGATTTGGTAGAAGGTCGTTTTGTGCTACTGGATATTTCGTACATTCCGTAATAATATCGGCTACTGTGATAATGTCGTCGTCAAGAAGTATTTCATAGAGAATTGGTAGAAAAATTTTGTCACCTTGCATGCATACACGACATATGGGGTTTACGTTCCAATTTGCTAATCTTTCGTCAGTTTCCATTATTTCGAGTAAATTTAGTTAATAATATTCGTAATTATTTAAAATTTCATTATATTGTGGCAAAAATAAGAGAACTTTTTGTTGACTTCGTTTACAACAAACAACTCTTGAAATATATTTTTCTTACATATGTTATTCACTGTGCATTAGTACCACCCATTTTCTCAAAATATTAAACACAGCTTCTATTTTTATTTTCTTTTAAATATTTAATATATTGTTTGTTTACATTTTATACAGTTTTATACAACAAAAACTTTTGTATAGAAGAGATTTTTTAAACGCAGATCAATGTTGCCAGGAAATAAAAAAAATGTTTAATCAATTTAGGTCCGATCTTTCGAACAAAGCACAAAATTATAAATAATTTCGACTAAGAAATTCGAATTTGTAGAGTCCTGGCAACCATTTATTTAAGCAGATGTAGATGTGAAAGGACAGGTTCAAAAACTTTTGTTTGTTTTCAAACTTAAAAAAGTTTGAAACAAAACTTTAAGTTTAGTTTGTCGGAAAGAAAAATGTATGTTTTCACCTCCTATTAATTTATCGACAAACTCTGTCTTTGAATAAGTTTAAAAGAGTAAAAAAAATTATTCAAAATTTAATTACAAAAAAATTTTATATATTATATATTATGCATTACACAATATATTTAAATTTTAATTTTTTAGAAGCCTAATAAATAGCATTTTTGGCACAATTGCAACACTACGTGACGCCATCCATCCGTTTCGCACGCCAATTTATGTATGTATGAGTTGTTTAACTCAATAGCTCCGCTAATGCAGTTAAATTATTTATTTTAGACAAATACCGGTTAATTAATTCACCAATGCTAGTGCAGTGATCTATGGTCATATAGTACCTATTTTGAATAACTGCACTTTGGTGAATTTCAACTTAATTCACCACACCAGACAAATCTACCACACTCCGCAAAAACTTACCACTCTTAAAACTCATCACACATCCCAAAAATTTACCACATTGGAAACACACTACACCCACCGATCATCCTTTATATCCGACCAAATTTCAACAACACACAAATTATGCAACTAAACACAAAAACAAATACCGTTCTGACCCGACGACGCCCACTACCAACCACACAAATTCAGTCGCATTCTTCAATCAGAAAGAAGGAACAACATACACGCACACCGTAATAAATTCTTATTAAAAGACAACGGCCTTCATTTTATTTATATAAATGCAAACAAGGAAAAAGAAATTTGCGAATTTATTTCAAATTCAAAATTTGTTTTGAAATAAACGTGAACGAATTTTTCCAACCACCAGTGTTGCCAGGAAGTAATAAATTTTGTAATAAAATCCTGAAAAACGAATCACTATAAGTGGAAAAAATATATAAATTTAGTTTATTCTATTTTTCCAAAATAAAATTATGTTCTTTTAGTTTACAACATTAATTAATTGTAACATACTTTATAAGTTATATTGAATCATTTTATACAAGATTCTTCTTTTTAACTGTGGTAATTCACTAAGCACTGTTAACGATCAAATTCAACTCTGCATACACATTATTTTGACGTTTTATAATACAGCACTTGTTATTTAATTGGAAATAAGTTTATTGAAAAATTAAATTTTTACAAATAAAGTTATTGAAATTAGATTAACGCGATGTCTAATTTATTTAGAAATCTAAAGGTGTCCACGATTTTACATACCAAAAAGGCTGTATGTTTCTGGGAGGCACAGCAGGCCAATTTGCTACATACAACGCCGGTGTGTAATGAAATACGTAAATTAGCCCGTTTACGTGTAGTGGACAATAGCGATTTAGGCAAACGTGCCATGGCTGAGGGTCGTCCACCGCGCTGTATACATGTTTACAATAAACGTGGTATTGGCCTTATAGGTGATAAGGTGTTAGTTGCCATAAAAGGCCAAATGAAGAAAGGCATTTTGGTGGGCTTAAAACAGAAACAGAGACCAAAAATACCAAAATTCGATAGCAACAATCTGGTTCTAATTGATGACAATGGTACACCTTTGGGCACTAGGATACATGTTCCCGTACCCACGATCTTAAGAACGGTACTGAAGGAAAAAACCCAGGCAAAGGGCGCAGACTATACTAAAGTGTTGGCCATAGCAAGTAGATTTATATAATTATATATTTAAATTGTTTGAATAAAGTTTATTGTTAAAAACGAAATGCTACATAGTTTGACGCTTACTATCCTGTCCAATCGTATCATCGTTCGCATCACTTAGTCGGTTTCGCTTGCGTTTCTTTGAATGTTCCTGCACCATCTCCGAAACAGCTATATTATTAGATTTCATTTGTAGCCAATTGGTAAACTAAAATTCATAATTCATCAAAGGCCACGGTTTACGTAAAATATGTTAAGTGCAAACCTACCATAATACTAGTTTTAACGCCAGCTTCATAGAGTTTATTTTCTATGTCATCTAAACGATGTTCCGGCTTTCCTGAATCCGAAGTATTTTTTGAAATGTCGAGCAAATATCTCACTCGTTGACGCATAGTTTCGAATACTATTTTACCTACTACATGATTTCTGTCATATGGTGTTAAATACCGTCCATATTCATAGAAATAGGGATGTAATTTACCCAATTCAATATGTGTGCTTTCTGCCTCACAGACAGCTTTATGGACATTTTTATAAATATCGGGTACATTGACCGTAAAGTATGGGTTATTCACTTTAAGTTCTTTAATGTACCACAAAGGCAAATTTATAGTGCGGCCAGGATTAAGATCCTCTGTTTCAGCACCAGAATCTAAAAACCCTGCAAATCAAAAACAATATGAAAAAATTCTAGTAAATAAAATGCTCTATTAAACCAACCCATTTTTAAGAGTTTTGTGTTGACTTTACATTCCACTTTTTCTTGGGTAACAAATAAATCTTCTACGGCATAATAATTTGGAAAATAACTTTGAGAGTTCATTATTAATGTTTGTGAATTTTATTTTTTAAACCAAAATGCAAATATGGCCATAAATTCTGTTTTGAAAACAGCTGAATGCGAATTGTTTTGTTTCGCTTAATAACGTTGCCAGACGTAAAAATTGTTCAGAGGATGCCCCTACATTTAGCGATTTGTTGTACAATTGATCAGGCTGTAGTTTCAGCTTTAATTCAGACATTGCTCTGTAAGAAAAAGTATCTATATGTCGGGAGCAATCTTTTTTCACTAATGTTAACTTAATGTTGTTTTGTAACATTTTCTATAAAATTGCGATATCTTTGTAGTTGTATGTTGGTACAACACGTATATAGAATAGGAGAATAGAAATAAAATATCTTAGAAATATCTTGCCATTAAGTTTACTAATAAACAATCGGTATACATTTTAAATCAAGTTGAACAATTATGGAATGCTCAAAGCAATCTTCATAAAGATAAATTATTAGGCCATTCATACAAAAACTTCCGAACTCATTTTGAATGTTGATGCCATAAGAAAAATTTATAAATAAAGGTGGATAAACAATTGGCTGAAAAATAAGAACTTGCGAAGAAGACGATCAATTTGTTTATTCAATTTGTTGTACAACAAATCGTAACGTCTATGGGCAGCATTAGACTGGCTCGTAGCATTAGACTTCTCTACGTATAGTATATCTGTTTATTTACTATCACAGAACGCATTTAGATAATTGATCTCCACAATGATTTAAGTTCTCCTAAGAAATTTTATATAATTTATATAAAGGTCACACAAAGCCCTTAGTCCAATGCTTAAAACCGTCTTTTGGGCAGAAATATGAAGTCGAGATTATAATTAGCATGAAAATGATTGCATTGCCCTCTTCAACATTAGAGATTTTCCAATGGTCTTTTAATTTCGGAAAGAGTCTGAATGCATTTGTTTATCCAGCTTGGATTTAACTCAAGCCGCAGTTATGTATGGACATTTAGTGAAATATTATTTCAATCGTGGTAAAAATAACTTTATGGTAATTATTATTATTCTATTACAGTGAAATCTTTTGTATCGGTAACTACTACGCTCCTTTTTATATATGTATGTGGAATGTATAATAAATGCAAATAACATTGTTACCAGAAACTAACCCCTTTTTACAAAAGCTTTTTCTAAGGAAAGTTTTCATTAACCCTATTTGACAACAACCGGTAAAACAACGCAACACAGTTATTACAAGTTATTTTGAAGGTTTTAATTTAATAATAAAAGATTTTTTGCTCAATCTTCCAATATTAATGTAAAAATTCATTATAGTAAAAATATAAGGGTGGTTATGAATACCGTCAGTTAAGGGTTGATAAGTATGGGTGTTTATTAACATACTGTTATTATTGTTGGTACATAATAGTTGCTAAGTTAGTGGAAAGTAAGATGGTGTAAGAGAGAGGGAGAGAGAGAGAAAGAGAGAGAGAGAGAGAGAATGGAATTAGAGAACAAAACAAAAACATGAGATGTAAACAAAAAACACATGATTACGAAAATTCTGTCAATTTTTTGTTAAACAAAGCTTTTTGGTTGCCATATAACAGTTAAGGGCGAAAACGAGAAAGTTTTCATAATTCCGAATAACAAAATGTCCTTTATAACAAATCAGGCCTTAGACAAATGAAATGAAATCAGTACGGTTTTAATAAAGCAAGCAGCTGTTCGGGATTTATAAGGAACAGAAAGTGGTATAGAAAAATTTATAAAATAAATTTAAATAAATAAAAATAATAATATGTAATAAAGTGAGATATAAAATAATTACATTTTAATTTTTTTTCTAAATGTTTTAAGCCAAAGACAAATTATATAAAAACAATAACATTTAAACAGAAAAAAAATTATTCGTCGTCTTCTAAAAATCAAACTGTTGTGTGGAAAAATCAATAAATATTTTAAATTAAATCTCATATGCTGTATTGCATTATTTAAATTTAGAAAATGGTTAAAAAAATTGTAATGCAATCACATAAATATGTATATTCAGAAATTAAACATTTATTTGGAAACATACAGTTCTCCGCAATTAGAATAAATATAAAGTACTTTCCAAAGAACAAGAAAAAATCTGTATCCTTTATAGCCTGCTTTTGAACTAGTAGTTATATCCTGGTGTCAATGCGCTGTGTATTTTCTAATACTACTCATTACATTCATACACAAATTTTTGTACAAACTCATGCATACACTGAAAGAAACACATTTTTGATGCATATTTATACACGTAGTATATATCGGTATCAGAGATCAGCAATGAGTATTCAAAAAGATGAGTAGAACCGAATCTTACTCATAATTTCTGAGGCTTATACACATTCATACTTATTTTAATATCATACTCATACTACTCATATGCTAAGTTTGAAATACTTATCATATTCATATTTAACAACACGTATGATGTTGTTGATTTCGACTCTATGACTCAATATTTACAAGAATCACAAAATAAGTACGATTCGCGTGCGAACACTAAAATACTCACTAAAAGGTTGTGTGTTTGCTCTGCTTGCTGCTCTGTCTTTTATGCTTAGGTGTGTTTTTTCTTTTTTTGTAAATGCAACAACAACAAAGACTGTAAATTTTGATGAATGATTCGAGTCAGTCGATTCCATGTTACTCAGATGTAGAAACCCTAAAATTATTTTGTTATATTTTTAGGTGGATGGAGAATAGAGGGTAAATTTGTAGTATTAGCAGTTGGGATAATTTTAGTCCTGACAACATTACCGCTGTCTGACCACTGCATATGATCGGTAATAGTTATTCATAGTGATTAGTGATATCTTATCTCTTATCTTAGGGTTGATCTTACGTTGAACTCTAAAATGGTATCAATTAAAAATGACTAATTTCTCAAGAGGTTAATTTCATTATAAAATAGTATTTCAAAAACTTATCTCAGTTGAATTTAATCATTATTATTGAGGTTAAACTATTTACGTTCTTCAAAATTTCCTTAGCAGATTCGTTAGAGGTATTGATACTAAATAATTTCAGTGGTATACTGTAGACACTTATGGAAGAACCGCTCGTCGATAAATTCTACTCAGTGAAAAACTAGTACAAAACACTTGTTTGGTCTAAAGTTTTCAATTGTTGTCTGCGTTTTATCGACTTTTAACTTTAATTACCGGATATTCAAAGATGAAAAGAAGCGCACGCTTCATTCGATTATGAAAATAGTTTTGGGTCGAGCTATGTACATATGTATATTTAAGTATGTGCTTTACAATTTCAATAGAATTAGTAAAATTCGAGTATTTTGTTAAAAAAATTATGTTACAGACATGTTAGTTTGGTTTTTTAAAGTCTAACAACTTTGAATGTTAGAAACTAATTCTTAATTTTATTACAGCAATCTGCACATTTGAACTTTCTGCATTCCTTATTTCCTTTATTCATCGATTTTGCTCCATTCTCCTCATGGTCCACATATTGTACATACAATATTAGCAAGGCTTTTTCCCATATCCTCTCCATTTGACAACTGTGAGAAATTATTGCTCTTCGTTGTAGCTACT
The DNA here is from genome assembly GCA_958299815.1 of Sarcophaga carnaria. Lineage (NCBI taxonomy): Eukaryota > Metazoa > Arthropoda > Insecta > Diptera > Sarcophagidae > Sarcophaga > Sarcophaga carnaria. The sequence continues at coordinate 66,921,145 of OY283149.1, read as the reverse complement.
GGTACTTGATGCTGCTGTGTCTTTAGAAATCATTCTAATTTTTATGCTCTTCTTCTTGTTTGTTATTCTTTTACCTATTCTCATTAATGTCGTTGTTGTTGTTGATGTTTTTGAACAGTACTATAGAATTTGCATGTTATGTATGAAAAATACCGTTAGATATTTTCAACCTCTCCGTGTGCTTGTGCATGTGTGTGCGAGAATTTGTGAGTGTGTTTTTCTATTTTTCTGGCTTCTACATCTTCACCTCTTACATGACAGCCGTTGTTGTTGTTGGGGTAATTATTTTCTACACAACAGTAATACTATGTACATACATATTTAGTAGTTGTTGTTATTTTTAGGTCAACACTGCACAAACAAAAATATAAGGAACAAATACAAAAAAATCTGAAAATTTGTAAAGAAAACAAAAATATAAAAGCGAAATAAAACATAAAAGAAAAGAAAAAATAAAGAAAAATAATAACGAAATAAGGGAAAATCAATTTTTCCTCTGCAACCATTTTCGAATCAACTTATTTTTAAGTCTGACGAGAGTGTTCTCGTATGTTTATGTGTATATGTGAGAGTAAAAGAAGAAAAAAAAAACAAAGCTTTTGCTTTAAAATTGTTTGAAAAAAAAATAAAAATATTCTCAATTATTACTAAAGTACGACCCACGCACACTTACGCTTCTAAAAATAAATCCAGAAGAAGTTTATTAAATCCAATATGGCCACATCATCCTCTTCAACATCATCATCAAGCCGTTTGGGTAGTGCTTCTCCTTCAACTTCCGTTATATGTCAAGAGGTATTCGATGAATCTTGTCAGCCATCTGAAGAAGGTAAGTTTTCTATCATTTTTTTGAATTTTCTTTTTTAAACGTTTTATATGAAACCGGAGCTACGGAGACCAAAAAATACATTTTTACACTCTTTTGGTATCAATTCATAAACCGAAGAAGTCTTTTTGAATTCACTTTCTAGGATTTCGTAGTTTTTTAGTGTTTTAAAATAAAACAAATTTAAACATTTAAAATGTTTCAAAACCTTTAAAAATAATGAAAACTGTAACATATTGGCAGTTTCATGTGATAAGAAATACCGTTATTAATTTTAATTTCGTGATTCGTGCATGATTAATGATTTCAAAATGCAATAACAGGCTACAATTGAAATTCGTGGATTTGTTGAACAAATCTTAACTAAGGTGATAAAAGCCGGTAAAAAATAATACAAAAATAGAACGCGATGTAAATAAAAATTTTAAAAATATCGGAGGAATTAATAAAACGATAGATTTTCAAGAACCAAAAAAGTCCATAGTACAGCACAACGGACTGAACATTTGGTGTTTATAAGAAGTACCATGAATATAAGTGATTGTTTAAATATATTAAAAAAACAATTTATATGAATTAGGTTTGTGAAGATGTTGGTATTTTCAACACCACACTAGCAAAATAGCAAAGGAATGGTTGGTTGCTCTATCGAATTTCTGGACCATTATCTAAAAGACATGCTGAAATCGGCTGGGACATCGGAATTGTAGAAAAGTTCAGTCGAACATATCTCAGGTATCTCAGGAAGAATGCTTTTTGTGCCAGTGACAGCTCTGAATTTTATTGCGATTATTAAAAATGAAGCGCTTTACAAAATAATAACACGTTTTAATTGTGGAATTTGGAAAATTAATCTTAGGCAGTTCGCAAACACTGAAGAATTTTCAGTCGAGAAAATTCACTTAACAGTGACAGTAACTTGAAAAGAGATCAAACTCGATTAATTATGGATACTAAGACTTTTCGTCGACGTACAGGTTGGTTTTTTGAAAACAGTATTGTACAAATATCATATAACACGTGCATTTAAATTAACCATGTTCGTACTACTGCCGTTTTTAGTACTTCGTGTACATATTATGTCTTCTATACCAATACAAATTTCTAGATAGGATTGGAACTCTATCATCCCTTGATTCTGCGTAATAATACAGTTTTAATTTGGTTAACAAAGGTCTTCAGAGTTTAAATAAGGGTCACTATTTGAGATCAAGTTTAAACTCTAAATTCAATTTGCATTTTTTGAATGGTAGTTTAAACCCTATAAAACTGCCCCACTTATAAGCAAATATGGCAACGTTTTTCACAACAATTTGCTTTTGTATAGGACAGAAGATTCTGAAGGCAATTTATCTTTAAAAAAAATTAAAAAAAAAATAAAAATTTAAAATAACAAATAAATTATGTCAATTTGGGTTTCATGTAATCTTGGTGAGCGTTTGTATAAGTTATTTTTATTCGACTTTGTCAACTATTTTTGACAGATTTTGAGTAAGTTTAAACTACCAACATTGGCCGTTTAAACTAGTAGTAAGATTAAGTAAACTCAAAAACTCAATACGAAGATTAAAGTTAATTTAATCGTTAATCTCAAACTCAAAAAATTGCCCTAAGAGGTCTAAAAGATTACTTTTAATGTGTGTGATGATAAATTCGTAGCGTATACCCGACTAAATGCAAATAGTAGTCCAGAGGGTCCAGTCGAACCGTGGTAGCGGGATAGCTGAAATAATTTTGGGATTCGAGAAAAATTCATTCCACACTAACCATTTCAACACTAAAATTCACAAATAGTAATGATCATAATGAGAATTAATTTGTATGTCAATAGTTTTTGAAGAGTAGAAGATTAATCTACCTATTGCCACTGTTAAACAGTTAACAGTGCCTTCTTAATAATACATTTTGGCCCTGTTAAATCCAAAAGCATCTTTGGTTTTTAAATTCGAATTTATCTTCACACACATTTACTTTTACGGGTCCATTATGAACAGTAATGCGTTGTCAGCTAAAATTTGTAGTTATCGACAATGAAACGAAAGTTCAGTTGTCAAGCTACGTTAATTAAACGTTAATTTTCAGATCAAAAAATATGATGCTTTAAGAGAATTCATAATTTTATATATCTATCTATAATTTCAAATACATATATGTATGTATATACGTTCATTACCCCTTATTATAAGGAATAAACTCTTAAATGTTGAACCAGAACGCTATATGACAAAATTATATATCTACCCTAACCCAACGTTTGCAGAACATTATTTTCATTTGCTTTGGACCAACAACATCTTTTAGTCTACCCATTACGAAATCAGTAGGAGGGTATTGAACAGATTTATACACATATGTACATGTGTACACGTAGCGAAGTTGTAATCAGAACTGTCATCAATTTCTCTTAGAGATCTGTCATTTTACAGGAAAGGTTTAGTATTTCGAATGTCTAGGACTACATATGTATATATATAATTAGGCATTACAACCGTTCAGTCAGGATAACGAACTAGCATCTCACACCACTTATGTTGTGTGTATTAATTTATAACGAGTGCCATGACCTACAGTTTAAAGTCGACTTCGTACGACAGATTTGGAAAACTTTTTATCGTAATTTTATTCACTCTTAGGGCCATTATTACAACTTGCCGTTAACTAAAGGGAGGATTTTAACGGGCAGATAAATTGTTTTTCGTTATTATGAGTACCCAATAAGATAGAAGGGATCGTTAAGCTAAAGGGAGGATCATCCTACCTTTAACATTTAAAGGTCTGAACTTGCTTGAACTTGCCGTATTATATTTTATTTTCAATATGGAAACTTCAAATTTAAACAAAATGACCATATACAACAAAAATACGAAGCCCGCGGTTGCCACTGCGTTAAAAAACTTGTATAATTGAACAGTTTTATCGACATTGCTCCGGCACTGCCATATTTTTGAAAAATTTTATATGTAAGTTATAATAACGAAAATAAGTAAAGGTAACTTTACAGTTCCCTTTAGCTAAAGATACCTTTAACTAACCCCAAGTTTAACGACAAGTTGTAATAATGGCCCTTAGAGTTTTTGCTAGAAATCTGCTGAGAGGCAATCGGCGAAAAAACAGTTTTTCATATTTCGTTTTGTTGGCGATGCTTGACCTATGATTTAAACCGTGGTCTCATTTCTTATAAGCGAACACACTCCTTACTAGACTATGGCGACTATATGTCCATGTCAACTATTTATAAATCTTTATGTTTAGAGAGAGTCGACTTTAAACAGATGGTCCCGCCACTCATGTATAAAATTAACACTCAAAATAAGTGATGTGAGAAGTAAGGTCATAATCCTGATTGAAGGGTTTTAATGAACAATTATGTGTATGTATTTTTTTACAAAAGTACAATTAGATGTAAAGTACTATTTCAATCCAGTTACATTAAAACAATAATTTGTAATTGTGCATAATCTTAAAAATGTCGTTACCTTAGTAGTGTCTCTAGTTTAAACAATAATATTCATACAACTTTGTTAGAATTCGTTTTCATACGTTACGGTAACGATATGCATGCCATATTGTTATCGTTTTGAAGACTTGCATTGCTGATAAAATTTTGTTGCATTGATCGACTTACGGTAATAAAAGAATACTGTTGTATTCCATGCTATTTCTTCTAACAAATCTACTATACATCTTCATCTATAACGTATAGAGATGTCAATATGAAGAACGGCGCTAAGATCGTTTTATATGCTAGCGAAACTAATACAATTTGTATAAAATTTAATATTTAAAATTCGTTTATTTCTTAATTAAATGTGGTATGTTCAAGAAAGGTTTAACTTTATGAATATAAAAAATAAAAAAATTTGAAATTTTTCGAAAAGTAAATTTAAAAAATTTGTGCCCTGGTAGTCTAGTGGGTAGTGTGTTAAGCTATTAGCGTGAGGGCCGTGTGTTCGATTACCACCAGAGCCACTGGTCTGTTAAACTACACCGAGCATATGGTCGAAGTTAATCAGCTCGTATATATTTAAATATAATTTGTAATTGTATTCTAATTAATAAATAAATAAATTAAATAAAAAATTTAAAATTTCTTAACGTAATAAAATTGAGATAACTTTCTTTTTATGAAACACGTTATTGAGAAAAGTTAAACTCGAACAGTAATCCACAACAGTAATCCAACGATTTTTTAGATTTTATACAGCATGCTTGTAAGTTTTCAAGCCGCTAATTTAATTTTTAATGCATTTAATGCATCCCTACAACGCAGTATACGTCAAATTTAATTATTTTTAAAATATAATTTTATAACAAAAAAAAAATAATTATATTTTTTATACTGTCTGGTCTTAACAGAATTTTATTTTATATACGCCTACGAACATATTTCTTATTTTCTCCACTTTTCCTGCATGTAAACAAAAAGTTGTTTTTAAAGTGTAGTATATTTTGTCCGTCTGAAAGTAACGGGAATGGAGATATGCAGACAAAAGCTACACACCATGTGGTTATACACCCACAAATAAATATAAACAAAAAATAAAATAAAATAATCCCTATATTGAAGAGAATAAAGTGTAAATTACATGTTTCAAAATCATTTTGTTTTATTCAGTTTGCTTAGGAAGCAGTAATATTATATATGTAGTTTAGCAAGGTGTTGTGAAATATTTTATGAGAACGTTGTGTTATAGAAATATTACCGAACTTGAATATACCATAAGCACCATCTAAGTATATCACGAATAAATTTCATAATCAATATCTTTATTATTAACGTTCAATTATCATATATTTCGAGCAGTAAAGTTTTTAACATTCTTCACAGAACAGTTAATCATAGTTCTCGAGGTATCCACCCGCATGGATTGGCCCATTTCTCGAAACGTAAACCGAGAGAGTATATCCAATGCAAAGTAAATTATTTCATGACATAACAGTGACGGCTGGTCAAATTTGCTTTGTAAGAAGTTAGTTCACTACTAAATAGTATAATCCAGATAAGCCACGATAAGCGCTTGATTTTCCATCCAGTAAGTGAGTTATAAGTCCTCTAGATTTATGGTTTTCAATTCAACTTTAATTCAATATACAAATGACGCTATTTAGTTGCTAATGCAACAAATAGAAAAACATTTAATAGTATTACTAAATTAAACAAATTATAATGTGGATCACTTTATTTTGTATGAATATTATAAAAAAAAATAATTTTTTATAAACCTGGCAATATTCTTGCCGTTTGTAGTCACTCTCATTAGCGGTAAATAGTTGTTTGACAACCTTGACAACAACTGTATATATTCTCATTGATTGTGTCCTTTTATATACCATGCACACTTAAGCAAGACGTATTTATTCTAACAGGTGACCGTAATACTATGTTCAGATATGTATGCACTTTTATTAAGTCAATATTTGGTGTATTGAGTACAATATTTTAAGTGTTCAGACATAATAATATACGCAAATCAGATTCTTATTCAATATTCATTTGACAGCTTGTTGTTTCAACAACATTATTTTTATTTTGTTTTTTCTGTTTGTGGTTGTTGACATTTGAGTTGTCAAATATCTACAGAAAGTGTTAGGATAATTGTAATATGCGCACTGAACCTACTTATGACAGTGCTGCATTTCAAGTTTTACTCAATATCATAACAATTTGCGTATTTATTGATCAATAATTAATTGAAACTTTATATGAAATATTGAGCTCAATAATGGCGTGTATTGTGATTTACGCAATAAAGGTGCATATCTGAACACCGTATAATTCTACAATAAATACAACAATACAAAAACAACAGGCATTTTGTTTTTGTTGAGGAGTAATCTTCCTGTCAAAAAAAAAATAACCCTCAAACCTCCATAGAAAACTAATTAAACAAAACTAAATAAATTTTATATATTGAAAATTCTTATGATTCTTATGTCATGCTAAATTACACAACAGTGCAGCACCTATAAATAAAATAAAAATTATTTCATGCAGTCAATAACATTTTCACTTTACGTAAAGAACATGTTTTTATATGGCCATCGAGAAAAATGGCAGCTGCAATGTTATTTCTTATTTGTCATAGGCACCTAGTTGGAGAGACCGAATTCTTTTTTTAATATATAAATAGTTATAGTAAACCTAGGTTGTAGCCTAAAAGATATAGGTGTTTAGTGTTAAAGGCTTAAATATTGTCATTCATCTTGCAAAAATTAGTAAGCCGGAGGAATTAGTGCGTACCGTTAAGGATACAGTCGGTACATACGAGGGCTTATGACTAATATAAATACGAAATTGATTATCGAAACAAAATACATAAAAAACAAAAATTTTTTGACAACGACGATACTCAACAGCTGGAATTTTAGCGCCACCTGCATAGCCGCCAGATTTGACGATTTTTCGGTCCCAAACTAGCATATTGTCGATATGACGATTTATGCCATTATTTTGGCGATTTTTGGAAATTATAAATATACATCATATTCTTTATATTTTAGTACATTAAAAGCCACTTTAAGCTTTGCATATGTTTTGCAATTGTTACTATTGCAAATTTAAGTTAGTAATCACAAGGTATTGTATTTTTAAGTTGTTTGCGATGATTTTTCTGTATTTTATGCCCTTTTCATCCCTTAAAAGCCAAAAAATTACAACTTCTGCACGAAGGGAGTTCCACATAGGAATAGTTCGACTAAAGAACTAATTTTGTCTGCAATACATACAGATGTGCTCGCCAGGAAAGACGAGTGTTACGTAGCAATACATGATTCTCGGGAACATGTCTGCTTATTTAGCTTGAGCAATTTCCGTTATACTAGCGAAGAACAGTGAAACACAAGCCATATTGCAACAATGCTCCAATGAATCAATGAAGTTCGATACCCTACCGTCATTAAGTTCGCAACTTCGCACACTCCTGTACGCGGTCGAGAAGTTTCAAAATAGACGATGAGGCACCGGCCTATACATGAGGGTTGTATTCCATTCTCTTTCGGATATAAGTGGTGTAAATAGTAAGAAGATCAGCTGAAGTGAAGTATTTCTTGCACCGTCTTAAGCAGCCAAGGCAGTGATAAAGCTGTCGGTTCCAGCGAACAATGAACCTTTAGAGCTTCTGACTCCCTAAACGAAATATCTACATTTTTAAATAAAATATTGTGTATTTTATTAGTCCCGGGCAAAAGTAACAAAGAAACACCAATAGCGGCTCCGGACTCCGGTGTTTTCTTTAAAAATGTTGATAGTTTTGTAGAAAACAAGATTTTTTTGTAAAAAAAAGTCATAGTTACTGGCAACGCTGCTAACACTTTTCTTTGACCGTAAATAAATAAATTCTATCAATTTATTTTCTCTCTCTTACTCACTAATGCACGACCAAAAATTTTTTGGTAACCCCTGCTGTAGAATGTGATGGTACTAATATTTTCTAACAGTGTTGTAAAATTCAGTACCTCAGTACTTTTTTCGGTCCTCTTTCATTTTAAAAATACCGCAGTACCCCCGCGATGTTTTCAGTACTTTTTATTATCCGGTTAGCCAAACGTCCACGAAACGTACGTTCGTTTTTAGAATACAAAAAGCAATGAAAACGCTTCCCGAACCGTAATGTATTTCGGTTAGCATTTGCATTGCTCTTCATATGCTAAAAACGAACGTATGTTATATTACGTTCCATCGACGTTTGACTAAACGGGGCTTTTACGTTTTGTTACATTCGGAATCAGCTGTTTTTGTCCTGTATGTGTATTAAATATAAATAAATTGTCTAGTAGGTATGTGTTGTCTTACGAGATGTGACTCACAATTCAAAAGCAATGGCAGACATCTCCATCAAAACGAAATATGAAAAAATATTTCTCCGGCGACTTCCTTCTGGCAAAAACTCTCAGAGGAAATAAAATTGCCACGATAAAGTTTGTTAAAAATCTGTGGTTCGGAGTCGACTTTAAACAGTAGGTCCTGCTACTCATGTATAAAATTAACACACACAAAATAAGTGGTGTTAGAAGTTAAGGTCGTAATCCTAATTGAAGTGTTATAATGACCAATTATGTATGTATGTATGTATGTATCTTTTACAAAAGTATCCTTTGATGCAAAAAAGTACTTTTTCAGTTATAATTCAGTACGTACCATTTCAAAATTTCAGTTTTGCAACACTGTTTTCTAATAAATTTAGTCAAAGCTGGAAATTAAACGGTACAGGTACAATATTAAAGTCGTAGCAGTTACGATTGCTAAGTTTTAAATAATCTTTTTTAACTATGTATGTACTTATATGTATGTACAATAAATACACCTTGCACTTAAGCTATTGATTTTCGAAATAAATTATACACAATAAAAAGAAAACAATACGTATTAAAAATTTGAAAAGACGTTGTTCGCCTGCTATCCTGTTATAGAGTAGTTCCATACACACATGTATGTAAAGGCGAAACGAAATCGATATTTTTCTTAGTTGACAAAATTTCTGAAAAAATTGTTAATCTCTTCAATTTGGAGTAATTTTTAAAAATATTGTAATGTGTATCATTTACTTTGTCTGTACATATGTACATATGTATGTATGTGAATAAGTAAATATTTTTAATGAATTTCCCTGTATACATCAGCAACATTATTTATAATTTAAGTATTCTATAATCGTATATCATTCATTCACTTATTGTTTGCTTCATTCCGTGGACACTGAAACAATTTGTAACCTGACACAATAATAAATATTAAAAATTATCATTTTATATGAAAAGAAAAACAAAAAAAGTGTATCATATTCCCCTTATTTATCTGTATGTGTACAGTAGGACCCCGCTGAACGCTGTTTCAGTATTACACGGTAATATTGGGAATCTCCTAAATCGCACATTGTATTGATACTTCTTGTATATGTGTGCAAATGAAACGGCCATGCACCAACCAAAAGCAGTGCACTATATAGCAACGGTGTATACTATGTATCTTTTGTATCGCTCTTTTATTAGTCTGTCAAGAATAAAGATTCCAACTGTATTTTTCGTTTCGTTTAGCGCTGGAACTTATTGGAACGTATCCCCCACGTTAAGCGGGGTCTTACTGTATATACATACATACATCTGTTATTTATATATGTATGTATATTCAACAAATATGAAGGATAGACATTAACATTACAAATAACGTACGGTTCTGTTCTGTTTTACTGCTGACGCTGAGGACAATTTCAAACACACTGTGTCATTTTATAATTTTCTTCTTTTATTTTAAAATTTTTTTTTTATTTTAAAAATTTTTCCACAATATATAAATATATACATACACACACAAACAATAACTATTCGATGCAAAAAGAGATCCTTCATCATAAAGAATATGAGTTTTTACTCAGCAAAATGCATTTACGGGCAGGGCAAAATGGTAGATCGATATTGTTTGAGTAATTCATTTAGGCGTTGGTTTTCACTTGCATTATATTTAAACATTGTCACGTATTATCACGCATTATTAGCACTATTTATTTATTAATTAATTATTATTTTATCAGAGCATTTCGAAATTCGATATCTACGTATGTATATATATAGAAAATGTATCGAATTATATTAATTTTGTTAGGAACAGCTCGACAAGTAGTATCTAGTTTCAGAGTTTGTTAAAACCAGGAACATTTTGAGATTCAAATCAACTCAACCCTAGCTATACTACAGAGCAACAAAATTTAGTTTTATACGGAATTAAAAAGAGTAGTTTTCATTGTTTTTTGTAATCTTCTCTTATGAAAGTAAAACGAATAGAATAAATGTTATATGCCTATGTAAAGGCGGAATTCTGACTTGTAGAATCACCAGGATATCTCTGGTTTTTAAATAATTTTCCACGAGTTACGCACGAATCCGGAAGTCGCCGTAGTCTAGTAGGTACTGTGTTGGCTTATTAGACGCAAAGCCAGGGTTCGAACCCCAGGCCAGACATCAAAGACATAATACAAAAAGTATTTCTTTGGCGGCTTCCTCTCAGCAGATTTCTGGCAAAAACTCTGAGAGTAAATAAAATTGCCATGAAAAAAATTTCTCAAAAATCTGTCGTTCGGAGTCGACTTTAAACTGTAGGTCCCACCACTCATGTATAAAATTAACACACACAACATAAGTGGTGTGAGAAACAAGGACGTTGTACAATGGGTCAATTCGACCTCAGGGTACTGTACTTGTCTTAATTGACAATTACACGTCCTCTAACCTAACCTAACATACGCACGATTCCAAACTTTTCCGAACGAATGTATTACAGTTTCGTATGGCATCGCCAAACACTTGCACAGTAAATTAATTTGTATGGTTTTGACACCTACATATTTAAGCGGGGGTTCCAACTAATCTTTATTTACTTTAAGATGTTGTGCTATCATTCGAAATTCTTATATTCTTATACAATCTTCTTTGTGTGCTTTTCCGTTCTCGGAAGGGAGTCATCCTTTGGCTGTATTAGTTTGACCACCCTCCCTCTACCCATTGAGGGTAGAAATTTTCTCTAACTGCGTGATCTCGTTGGCTGTTTTATTTTGTAGGTGGAACGCCTAGTGTTTCTAGAATTTTTATGCCGTGGGAGATGTTTTGGAAATCTTCGAATTATTCTTCGATTAATCAGTATCAACCTCCCAACATTCGAAGATATGGTTTAACGGACCAACTGACTGAGTACCGGCTGTTTGCCGTTCCAAGTTCTGGCAGTAGAGGCTGGTGGCGAAAGTGATATAGATTAAAGACGGCAAAGCTTGACAGCAGTGCATTTAGGAGCTTTATTATATACATATACATATATAATGTTTAGCATGTAGAGGACCTCGGTATTTATTTAGCAATTCTAAAGGTTTTATTGTCGCAGTTATAATGCCTCTACAAGGTAGATTGCATCTCTAAATGTCTCTGAGCACATGTAAACCCAGAAATAAAATATGCGCAACATTTAATTTTGAAACAATAGCTGTAGTCGTTCCTTCAAAAATGTCTCAGTGTGACAAGCCTTAAAATAACCTCAAAATAAAACACTGAACAGCGTTATTTGCAAGTTCAACCATCATAATCCCAGTTGGTATACGGAAAATAATTGCTACTAAAAACTGAAACTATATCATATGCATGATTATTTTAATTGGGGTTGGCAAGTAGTGGCATTGAGAAGTTAAAAAACAACGTTTATAAAAAAGAAAATTAAGTAACTATTAACAGAAATGTTAATGGTATTAAAATTAGTAAAAAAAAATTTAGCTAATACAACCACAACTACAATTTTAATGAAAAAAAAACAATGTTTTGCTATAGAAGTAGGAAGAATATAAAAACGAAAAAATAACTTTTGACTGGTGTTGATGGCATGTTAAAGTTTCATTAGAAGTGGTTGTTTGTTACACGTAACTAACAAACTTCTAACTAATATACATAAATACATGCCAAAACATGTCCAACTGTATACCACATATCGACGCCTCCGTTCTATAACATTCAAAGTCGAAAAAGTGTGTTTTGAGTTATGAGCTCTCAAAGTTTTCACCCGATATACGACTATATGTGTATTCTAGGTAGATTTTTCCCTATAACATTAAAAACGTTCTAAGTGTACTTATAGAATGGAGGCATCGATATGTTAGCTGATTAGTAAAAGTTATGTTCGTATGTATCAAAATGTGTGTATGTACATATTTATCAAAAGATCATAAACTCATAAATTTAAAACTTCGATATCAATTTTCATCTTACGAACTAGCGACTTATAATTATATTTATGCGGGCCTTGGTAGTCTAGGGGCTAGTGTGCTAGGCTATTAGCGTGAGAGTCATGGGTTCGATTCCCACCAGAGACTCTGGTCTGTGACACTACAAGTTGTGCTGACATAGCAGTCCACAATGAAAATTTTGACAAATCTGCAGTGGTGGAACAGAGTTCTCTGGAGTGACGAATCTAAGTTTAATTTGTCCCAATCTGATGGAAAAACGTATGTAAGACGTCCTTCAAACAAGCCTTTGATCCCAGGTACACAGTGAAAACTGTAAAACAAATTAACAAACATATATGTTGCTAAGTCGTTTCTAATTATAAGGCCACCACTGTACATATATACTCATGTGAGGAATGTCCTCACCCACCTTTGTTGGAGAAAACACTTGACAGAAAAGAATATGTTTTTCTTGAATATAGATGGCGCCTTGAACAATGTGAAGCTATCCCTCAGTTCTTTTCAATGAGCCCTAACGTTGACAAGAGAACAACGAACTAAATGAAAAGCATTCGACCAGCAGAACAATAATTTTTGTGTACGTTGATATGAGAAATCATGACATGTTCCAGGGTAGTATGATACCTACACTTCTGCGAGACATTATTGTGAATAAGCTGATTTTGGAGTGTCGAAAATATTATGTAATACCTGAACTTCTGTAGGACCTAATATTATCTAATATTATATCTTCTAGAGAAGATTGGGCTGCGGACTGTTTTTGTTTTTTGTGGCGTTTGGTTTACAGGTGGAGATTGGCGCCATTGAGAGGACCGCGAGGTGTATTTGGGAATTATGCGTGCTCTGCAAGGAAATCATTCCTTAGTATTTTTTCTTATACAAGGGACTATGAATTTCCCTTTAAATGCGCTGTGTAACTTGATAAACAAACTTTTGGGCCATCATTCTTGTAGTGATATTCAGTTTTGTTACGTGTTACCAAACTTATAGCTCTCGTTAAAGGAGTTATCGTAACATAGGAAACATATGTATGTATGTATGTTATCGAGTGTGTATTGCAAGTGAAAAATAAAACTCTTTTTATATTTTTCGCATGTTTTACATTAATTAGTTTATTTTAACTGTATGTTGGTTTTTTTTTCCAGTGTTAGTAAATGTTATTTGTATAACAAGTGTCTACAACAACTAAACAACTACATACTAGAATCGATATGCAACTGTACTGTAATTTGAAATATTTTCCTCATTGCTGCCCAGTTATTGTTGGGAATTTGTTGACTCCAGTTTGAAAAATTTTCATGAATTTCTATTGAAATAAAAAAGAAAAAACAAAAATAAACAAAAAATATTTGCCAGTGTAAAGGTTTGATTTTAAAATTCATAGAATTTAAACATCTGTGTTTGAGTTTGTAAGTGGAATAAACAATGTAGATTACTTTGGTTAATTATTGACACATGAATAGTTCAGTTGCGTGTCCAATTATTATTTCAGTGGAGAAAGTGACAAATTTAAAGTATAAAAAAGAAAAAAGGAAAAGAAAAACGGGAAAAGTCGGTCACTTCACATTAGTTGTCCTTTCATTTAATCTCAACTACAGCTGCATATTCTTTAGAAAGTATGAATATTTATACAACCACAAATTTCGTATGAATTCATTAAGAAGAGTTTTTCGATCCGAAGCATTTTTAAAGAAAACCCCAGTGTTTACTTATGTATGCCCAAGTACCTGTTGCCATAGAAAATTTAGGTTAATTAGTGCCTTTTTGAAATTTGCTTAATGACTACGTGCCCATAGAGAAGATTCATCAGCGCATAAGTCAGACTCTGGTGAGGGAAATAGAAATAATGCTAAAAGATTTAGAAATATGATTCGAATTTTCACATCGAGTGGTAATAAATCTAAAACGGCTTAGTAGGGAAAGCTAGAGATGAAATCTCACAGATTTCTTTGGACAGCTTTAAATGGAATGAAGATGTAAAGTGATTGAATTTGGATGAAATTCTGAATTTTATTTAGAGTTGACATAAAACCGATAAACCATTTAATAAATTATTTACATACATACATACACACATAATTGGTCACTACAACCCTTCAATCAGGATTACGACCAAATTTCTCACACCACTGATGTTGTGTGTGTTAATTTTATATGTGAGTGGCGGGACCTACAATTTAAAGTCGATTTCGAACGACAGATTTTTTGAGAAACTATCCATGGCAATTTTATTAACTCTCAGAATTTTTGCCAGAAATCTGCTGAGAGGAAGTCGCCGAAGAAATATTTTTTGTACTTTGTTTTGATGTCTGGCCTGGGGCTCGAACCTTGGCTTTACGTCTAATAAGCCAACACACTACCCACTAGACTACGGCGACTACACTTATTAAATTATTTACTATTACATACATACCTACTAGACTACGGCGACTTCATATAATTCCGTTACATTTCAAAAATTTGAAGAGTCACTCTTCTTAAATTAATTGCAAGTATATATTTGGTTGTGATGTTAGATCATGGTGAATCTATTTTATTGAACAGCACTATATATTACAAGCCGGTTGGCGTGCCACTGGGTAATATGTATAATATAAACTTCAAACATGCCATGAATAATGCAAACTCACACTTTCATTGATAACACTGCATTTCTCAAAACGCATAAAAAATTCACGTTTTCCTTACTCATAAATAACCAACTTTGGCCTCAACAATCGTATACTAAATATCTTGATAGGCACCTGTCTTGTAAATTTCATAAATTTTTCACAAATTCACTTCTATGTGTCTAGACGACCATTCAAATTTGCGTTAACTTTATACGTGAGTGGCGGGACCTACAGTTTAACGTCGGCTCCGAACGACAGATTTTTGAGAAACTCTTTCATGGCAGGTTTATTTACTCTCAGAGCTTTTGCCAGAAATCTGCTGTGAGGAAATGGCCGAAGAATTTTTTTTTCATATTTTCGTTTTGATGCCTGACCTGGGATACGAATCCGGTCTTTACGTCTAATAAGCCAACACACAACCTATTAGACTACGGCGTCTTATTTTATTTTATAACAATATGAACTTCATAATCAAGGTTCTTATTTTATTATTTTTAGTGTATATTTAGTGTAGTATCGGTATGCATTTGCCCTTCATAATCAAGAATTTTAAATTCGGACACCGACATATTTGAAAATAAAGCTGCTATAATATACCACGTAAAAGTTATAAGAAAATAATTTGACATAAGAAGACCTTTATTAAATCAATGACTATTGTAATGTAGGCGATGATTTATTGATTTACTATTATTTATATTTAATTATATCTAATGACAATATTATTTAAATTTTTATTAAAAATAAAGAAAATATGCTTAAGGGCTTAAGCATAAAATAGTATTAAGAGTTTACCAGCATGTAATAAATTTATTGTGTTATTTGTTGCCATTTGGATTGGATGCGAGTTCTCAAGTTCATATAAAATATCTTATGAATTTTTCCTTTGTCCTTTAAATGCTTTTTTAGTCCTTTTTATAGGTTGGAGTTCTAAACGATTTGGTGGATTGGCTAGGCTGATTGTATAAACATGATTTTTTGCATTATACCACTAATTTGTTGAACCAATAAAAATGAGGACGATTAATGGTTTCTTGAAGACTGTTGCAGTCTTTTTTGTAAACTCTCAATTAATTTAAATAGTGCAGCTAATAGAGCATTGAATAATGCTTCTTACGCGAAATAAGCAATATTTTTTATTATAAAATGTATCCTAGAATTCTGAACATAGAACTCTTATCCAGGAAGTTGTAAAAAATCCTTTCGTAATCTTTTTACTTTGATTTCTTCCTCATCCACGTTTTTTAAACACGCAAAAGCTCTTTATACTTTGTATAAAACCTGGCATTAATTTTATTAAGTGATTTTTGGTTGATGCCCATATAAAAAAAATTATTTTGTAATCAAAGTGAAATTTTACACGTGTTTACTGAGGCATTTTATTAACAGAAGCAAAGTAATTACTTTTTTTTACTATTTTATAGGCATTGAACGAGCGTTATCGATCGTTTCTTCTATTTGTAAATTTAATAGACTAAGACACTGCATCACAGTTATTTTTTGTTATTTCATATTTAATATTTTAATTTTTCTTGTGTCATTTATAGAAATCAGCGATTATGCTGTATTGCTTGGCATTGATCCAGTTAAAGAGCCACATTTGTTGTATTTGGCCAAGGAAGGGCTAATGCAGGCTTTGCCTGACGATTGGAAAATATGGTGAGCTTTTTTTTTATTGTATTTTTTATATTGTATTCTGTACTCTTGCAAGGCCATAATGAAAATAAAAGAAAAAATCAAAAGAAATATTTCCATTGTTTTCCGAGTGTTTTACTAATGTTTTGCTTGGCTTTCCATTTTCAGTTATTCGGAGGAAAAATGTGGTCATTATTATTATAATCTTAAAACGAAAACATCACAATGGGAACATCCACTTGATGATGTTTATCGTAATTTAGTAGAGCAGGCTCGTCAGAAGCATCACAATAATGCCACACAATTGCATACAGCTACGGCAAGCACAACGGCGACTGCGACAACAACGACGGCAACCAAAACAACAAATGCAAATAGCAGCGTATCTAACGTCGTCAGCAATACTACTACAACAACGGCAATAACTGTTGCCAATACCAACATCAACACCAACACTAACACGAATGTGGTGGATATTTCAGATGATGCTTCACAATTAGATTCTGGCATTCGCAGTCTCCAGGGCACTGATGAATGCGATAATACTACTAACACCTTGGAAATGTCCTCACCCAGCACTACTCAGTTATCCCAGGGAGCCATACCAAAGCAACAAAGTGCCAGTGCTAGTGCCAGCATTAGCATTAGTACGATTAACAGTGTTGGTAGTAGTGGTATTATAGTGCAGCATACGAATACTAATTCCTCTACTGCTTCCACAACGCCTAGTGGTTTTAGTGGCGGTGTTAGCCGTTTTCTGGAGTCAAGAACTAAAAATTTTGGTTCCACTTTTATGCCTCTTAAAAATACACGTTTTGAGGTGGCCAAAACTAATCCCCAATTAGGTTTCAATATGCGCTTAGTGAACGATAACCTCATACAGAAATTCCCCCTTAATACTAAACAAGAAGACAATATGGAAAAGAAGGGTTTCACTCTATCCGGTACTGGAGCCATGTTTTTGAAATCTCGACGCCAATTGGAAGTGGGACTAAATCAAGCTTCTGCCATTGTTACGAATCCTCACAACATTGTTAACAATAGTTCAAGTGTTATAGTAGAAGGAATGGCGGGCACCCCACCAGGAGTAAAAGGAATTTTGCGTGATTCTAGTCTGACAGACATGCGCCGACGCATGGAAAAGGAAAACAATGATGATAATACTGATGAGAAGAAACGAGTTCATTTTAATCTGGAAGACTGTTCAAAAATGCGCAATTCTCCTGAAGAAGACCCTAGCAGTTCACGAAAATTAACCCAAAGTCCAGAGATATCCGCTAATTCAGATGACGACGCCGAAGATGATGACCCTTGGGATGATGATGACGATGATGGTGAAGAATTAAATGACTGTGTGGGTATTGGCAGCTTGTCTTTAGATGGTGTTAGCTATCAGCGTAGCCTCAATCCTTTCCTAATCAACGATGAAAAACATCTTAAAGAAGTCAAAGTTATACCCGTAAGCAAGACTCAAACTATACAAATGCTTAAGTCCCAAAGTTTTTCCATGGACTTGCCTGATAGGGAGAAACCTAAAGTAACCGATTTCGCAAGATCTCAAAGTATGGAACACCCGCAAACATCGAATTCGTCAGCTGTACAGTACTTAGAAAAACTAAAGGAATCGTCAGTAACAACATCAATTAAGCCTCTATATGAGGATACCGACTCAGATTCCAAAGGTAGTTCAATACGCAGCTTTATTATCAATAAATCTGAACAAGACTCCCTACATTCAGCGGGACCATCTAACAATCCATTCGATCTCGACGAATTGGATCGAAAACACAGTCGGGAGGTGGAACAATTGGAAATGAAATTACAAACTACGAACAGCGAGAAACCGGCTATTAGATCGTTGAAAGTAGCATCTAAATTGGTGAATTTCCTGAAGAAAGACAACGATAAGGCTGTGGAAAAACTCAAGGAAGAAGAATTGGTAAAGACTGTTGAAATTAATCATGAAAAACTGGAAAGCGAAAAGCAATTGTGGCTTAAAGAGGAACGAGAACGTTTGGAGGAACAGTTACAAACAGAAATCGATCTCATTAAAAAGGAACATGAGCAGAAGCTGAAAAGTATAAGACATGAGTACGATTTGCGTTTGACTTCGCATCGTCATCAAGTTGAAGAAGCCATGGACTTGCAGTTTGAAGAGATAAGACATCAACTAGAAGAAGAACTGGACTCAAAACGTAAGGCGGTTGTAGATGAGCATAAGGCACAAATGAGCACTTTACAAAAGAATCATGCCGAAATTTTAGAAGATCTTGAAAGAGATCTAAAGAGTGAAGAGGAAATACTAAAAAAAGAACATGCTTTGAAGTTAGTCGAAATGAAGGACAAACTTAACGATGAACTGGAAGTGGAAAGACAACGTATGCGGGATACCGGAGAGGACAGACTTTATGAAAAAGTGCGATGTGAGAAACGTTTGCTGGAAGACAAATATCGTTGCCTCAAGGAGAAGTATATTAGACTAAAGACCGATGTTAAATTATCGCTCGAAAGGCGACATCGACGCCGTGAAGCCCAAGCTTTACAGCAGAGCCTGCATACTTGTACCACAGGTTCAGAGACAGAACGGTCCATATCAAATAAACCTTCCATAGGCAACAGTGATAATCGTTCTTTATCGTATTCTACATCTTGTCAAAATAGTATGGGAGTTTCGACGAATACGACCGGCAAAAACGGTAAACCTCCCTTGCCACCCAAGACGCACTTACATCCTCCTAACAAAGATCACTCCCATCAGCTGCTTAGCAATGAGCGTAGCACTGAAAAGGGTCAAGCTCCTCCAATACGTAAACCAGGAATAGCATCAAAATATATTAAACACTTACAAGCTCAGGATGACACTACTTCGATGAGCCAATCGGATACCACTATATCGAATAATTATTCCAAAGGACGTTATCTACCACCTCCCCAGCCCATATTAAGCGACAATGGCAATTCTGACTCTGAGGCATTCCAAAGCAACCAAGAGAACAATAACAATTCTCGTGGTGGTGGTGGTAGTGGTGGTGGTGTACAACGTAAAAAACAATTTTCTCGTTTAAAATCGGCTTCCACTTCACGTCTTAATAACTCGGAAAATTTTAAAACAGATCGACCTTGTACTCCAGTGGAAAATTTACGTCATCAGCTACAGAAGCTTGAGGATTTAGAAGATCAGTTTCCAGAGAATACTTTGGATGCTACTTATCATTTGCGTTATCCCTTCTCTGACATTTCAAACGCTGATTATGCTGCCGCCGGAGCAGCCAGTTCAGAATTGGAATTTTTCAAGCATCGCATACACCTCGAACGTGATTCTGTACGTAGAGCCAAAGAATCCTTGCGTACTCAACGTACGAATTTCCGTGTTAGACAACGGGAAATCAAACAGCGCCATAAGTCTATGGTGAGTCGTCACAATTTAGATCAATTGATACAGGAAGAGAAAGAGCTTACAGAAATGGAAGTGAACTTACATCGTACCAGAGCATTATTAGGCGAAAAAGTTATACGTCTAAGGCATTTGGAGCAGAGCTTATTGCGCATTTATGAAAAGGAAAAACCAGCCATGGATCTTTTGGGAGTGGAACAGAAAGAGGACGCTACTCTAAGTGACTTATCATCGCATTCGAGTTCAGGATTTAGCAGCACTGACTTTGCCAGTGGCGATACTCAAAACTTAAATAAACGCAAAGATCTATATCAGTTGGAATCGAATGATTGCATAAAGAATTTGGAAATTTTAAATGCCGAAATACGGGAGATTCTAGATTTGTTGGGTAAAAGTGGTCAACAAGGAGGTGAGTAAAATAATTTAGCAAGTTAGAAGGAAGTGGCATTAGAGGGATACAGTTAAGACGATTCCTAAAATATTCGTTAGAGTGAAAGAATAAAAAACGATTACAGAGTCTATAGATATTGAGAAAGTGCGGTGAAAGAAACCACTTGTGCAGACTAACCTCTATCTGTCTTCAAACAATAAGATAACTGTAAAACAGTTTGTTTATGTATCGGTCTGCATGTCATGATCTCATAGTGTGAAATTATCCAGTTCCGATAACTGTTAACGGTGATTTTCGTATTATCTATATTATGGTAGTACGAAAGACAAAAGCATATATGGAACCATCATCAGCATCCATTGTTGAGTAATAAGTTATTTAATCTTAATTCAGTCCTTCAGAAAATGATCTATTGACGATGATACATAAGTATAACTTAGTCTTAAATGCCCTTGGGTTTCATTCTCTTATTTGACATAAATAATATATTTTTAAGATAATAATCCAAGTTCAGTCAATAACTCAAGCTAATCCACTTCCTTTTTCGATAACTTCAATTTGAATTTGTATCGTTTAATATATTTTATGTGTTCTAAAAGCTTTGACCGTTCCTATGATTTCTCCTTCGGAACTAAATTGGTCGCATATGCTAGGCTCAGGAACTGTAACGGCTAACAATCCCCCATCAGGTAACAGCAATATTAATCTACAACAACAACAATTTAATGCTGGTAGCAATGTACCTTCCGCACTACATACAGCTCATTCTATTCCAACTTTAGCAGATCGTTTGGAAACCTACAGACAATTGGCTTCGGGACGAATGCAAAATTCTCTAATGGCGGCCAATACCATAGTCTCACAAAATCCTAGAGCCGTTAGTTATACAACCAGCTTAGTGGAGCGGACTAGAGATTTGCGTAATTGGCTAAGACAAGCCAAAAATGAACATGAACTTTTGAGTAGCATGACTTTGGGTCTAACCGGAGTCCATACTAGCGGCCACTTGACTGCTAATGCTTCGATGGGTGCTAGCGGCAGTCCAGCCAGTGGTGGGGGTGGTACACAAACGAATCTATAATTAGACGATAAGGAATCAAATATGCCGGGTACGGTATTCTGTTGTTGGCGTAAACAAGCTACGATTGCTTAAATATGATATTTTCAAGTTAAAGGTTGTTTATTAGAATATGTATTCAAAAATAAGAAATAATATCAGTTTGGTGCCAAAGTCAATAGAGCGAATTACTACGAGTTGTTAATAAAATACGTTTTTAATTATACGTTTTTAATTATATTAAATGGAAAACATCAATGTTAAATTAAAATTCATTATAAAGTAAGGAAAAAACTTTAAGAAAATATTGTAGACTTATTATACAATAGAAAAGAAAATCCTTAAAAAAGGGAAATAATGAACAATTCTTATATCAATTGTATCACTTTCAAACCTAATGACTTTTAACTATCTCTCTCCCTCTCTCTCTTTTCCTTGTCTTAGTCCCTCCCTACCTCCATGCCTAATACCATTATCTAAATCTTAAATATTTTCTTAAACTCCAAGTAAATAATGTCTTCTTTAATCTTTCTTTGAGAATATTTAATAATTTAATAATGAAATGTGTTTCTAGGACAACAAAGAGATTCTTTAAATGCCAGAAATATTAGCAAACAACTTTAAGAAAGAGATATACAAACATTGTGTAATAATGAGCCGATGAACCAAACTTCAAAGGACGATAATCAACTACTGGTTATGGTGATGTTAAAATCAAAACCCATATCGATCAAAAAAATAGTTTCGCCTTTAATAAAGACGTTAACACGTTGAATAATCGATTTCGGATTTTGAGTTTTTAGCTTTTGCCGTAGTCTAGTAGGTAGTGCGTTGGCTTATTAGAACTGAGTCCACGGCTCAAACCGCAGGTCAAACATTTTCAACAAAACGAAATATGAAAACATTTTTCTTCGGCAACTGCCTTTCCGCTGATTTCTGGCAAACAGTCTGAGAGTAAATAAAATTGCCATGAAAAAGTTTCTCAAGAATCTGTTGACTTTAAACTGTAAGTCCCGCCACTCATGTACATACATATATAATTAACACACACAACATAAGTGATGTGAGCAACGGGGTGGTAATCCTAACTGAAGGGTCTCATTCGCAAATGTACTAAGTCCCTTTTTTCAAATTTTACAGGAGACACAAAAAAAAAATTGCGGCTTCTTTAGTTTTTAAAATTTTTAAACTTTTTAAACGCAATTATTTTTACAAAATAGCTCTCTTTAAATGACCTAGATCAAAAATTAAGAATAATTAATAATTAATATTCGTGGAGTTAGCACGTGCTCTTAATATTTTTCTTAGTTTTGTGGACTTACCGTTTTTGCAAACTACAAAATTACAACAACTTTAAACTACATACTGACATTTTTTTGTCGCAAAATATGTATTTTGTATAGCGTTATCGTTATGCATTAAAATCTCAATTTTGGAAAAAAGTGGACTTAGCGTCTTTGCGAATTATACTAACGAATTATATTCTTTGCATATAGCAATCTAGTAGTTGTGCATGTTATTTCTATTTCACCTAGTGATAGAGATAAATATACGGACAATAAAAATGAATCTCTTAACGGCCTAAAGTAATATATTTTTTTAAGAACGTATAGAATATTTTTAGAAAACGGTAAGGTATTAAACAAAATTCTCCCTTTATTGAACTTTTAATTTAACAAGGCTAAAGCAAAGAAACGAAGAAGCTTGAGTAATGTTTAGGCCAATAACATTTGTAAAACCCCTTATAGAAACCGGCTTATATGATTCCTGGAAAATATTTAAGTTATTATAAGAAAAAATATTATTGTAGATTAAATACTCAGAAACTCTTTATCAATTTACTCTAGTCAAACTGACTAAAAACATAAATTATTAAACCTCTATTAAAAGAAAAAAATCCTTAAAAGCTTAATACATATTAAAATGAAAACATCTCTGAAATACGCAAAATAGAAATTCGAACAAATTGAATAATTTGTTTAAATATTTATATGTGTTTTAAAAATAAATGAATAAATAAATAAATAAAGGAAAATAAAAAAATAGCAATAAATAGATATTATATTACAAAAATGATTATTAGTACAATAGTAATATGAAATACAAACAAATTTCTAGAAGTAATGGCATACTTTTAGGTAAGCCAGATTATTTATAAACAAATGGCTTTGTTAAACCGTAAAGTATGTTATGATATCTGACGTGTAATACATGCTACAATATATGATATGATATACTGTGTTTCATATATGATTTCTAAAGATTATGAAAACAAAAAACATTTAAAAACAATTAAATAAAATTAAAAGAGATTTCTGTTGTATGTATATTGTGATAAATTAATTTTAAAAATATTTGTAGTTAATTATTAATAATACTATAGTTTATTGTTTAAATAAAAATAAAGATCTTAACAAAGAAGAATATGAAAGAATGAAGATTATAAATAATTATTAAAAGAGCTAAAAAAAAACAAAATAAAAATCTTAAAAATATTTCACCGTCCTCGCCGGTTCTAAATCTATTGTGTATAATTTTTTAGCTTTATTTGGTTTAATTTATAATAAAATTTGATTAATTAATTTAAATAAATGAAGATATCAAATTTATTTAGTGTAAGCTTTAAGTTAAGGCAAATATGAAAATATATTTATTGAAATTTAAACAAATTATATACAATCTTAAAATATGCTTTATACACGTTTTAAACTGTGTTTGAATTTTTATTAAAACAATTTTAGCTGAAAATAATTTATGAATTTATTTTTTTAAGTTATTTATTGAAAGAAAAAAAAAACAAAAAATTAATTAAATAAGTTAGAAATATTTGTAAAATCTAAAAATAAACATAAACTTACATACATATGAGAATCTATCTACATATATAGTTAAATCTGATTTAAATAAAAATTAAATCATAAAAAAATAATCTGAAAAACAGAAATATTAGGACGGTGATTTTAGCAATTAAAAATATAAATCCAATTCGATACGCACTTTTTATTTATATTTATTATTTATAATTTCATTAACAAAAAACGTGATCGAAATTAATGTTTTATTTTTCATTGCTAATTGCGCAAGGCAAGAAACGCAAGTTAGGTCGATTGGTTCATTTCTAATTTACTATTTATAATTTTTTAATATTTTACTTTTGGCATCTTAAAGAATTACAGCAAAACAGAAAAAAGATTTGAACAGTTAGACATGATAAATGTTTTTACCAGCTTCCATGAATCACCTGGCCGGCAACTTAAGTCTTTAGAGATCCAAATTAGTGGGGCGGTATCATCCTACTCTGTATGCTCAACAAGGTCTTAGCTTTCATAAATGCCACTAGGATATCTGAAAAAAATTCCCTCTACAATGAGGCCAGAATAATCAAGATTCTGACTGACAAATCCTACGCCTCATAGTCGTGCAATTGTTATGCTAAAACATAGAGAAATTTGGAATTCAATGGCAGTTAACGAATGGCCCGGAAACTTGTTAATAAAATAAAATAATTTAAATATAATAGTGGCGTCTGAACGCTTAGGACTTCACGAATTAAATATCTATATTGGCGCATAGCTTCTTGAAGGTTGTCCAATGCAACTGAGGAAGTTTCTGAGTCGACTTTAAACTATAGGTCCCGCCACTCACGTATAAAATTAACACACACAACATAAGTGGTGTGAGAAACTAGGTCGTAATCCTCACTGAAGGGTTGTAATGACCAATTATGTACGTATGAAACGTGGAATGCAGATCGTTGTGACCTTAGCTCAAGTACAAATTCCATTAACAGGTGTTTCCATGAATCCTAACAATCTTATGAACAGTCACAATAAATACTCAGCTCTGGTTACACTGACGAAATTGAATATGCATTGCGAAGACCACAAACCAACATTATCAGAAACGCTATCAAGTGTAATTCAGGAAGCAAAGGCAGAAAAGAACGTCCAAGTCACAGCTGGAAACGAAATATTTCGTCCATCGGTAGGCCAGTAGTAATTTGTTGGGACATTCCATATGATGTGTAAACACATTTTGGTTATGGGATCAATTGACTTTAGACCCAAGAGATTTATAATATTTTCTATTTTGATTTGATTTTCAGGAATTAAAAATTGCAAATTAAAAATTGCAGATAATTCTCACTCAAATTGCATAACAAATTACGTTCAACTCTTGTTTTATTATTATCGGTTGCAGAAATGTTGACTTTTTAACAGCTGTCCTGTTATTCTGTTTTCGTATTAAATGTATAATAATGGATGCGGTGGATGGATTCGGATTCCATAACTTTATTATCTATTTTTTAAAATTTATCTTTTTAATATTATTAAGTCGGTACACCGAAATGCAATGGATGCACAATTCTTTATTAAAACATTTAACACCAAAAATTGTTCCCTATTAATGTAGAACTTAATATAATATAAGCATTTCGAAGAATATACCTGCTCCCAGTGTTGGAGTATTATTGAAGCTCACTTACTATCGGTATACAACACTGTTTTTTATTTTTATTTTTAAGTTATTGATAATTTTTTTATAGCCTTAGCCGATTGATATCAAACAAAACAAATTTAAATTGTTTTCTTTTTCATACCTATTCATGTATATCAGCAGTTGCCGGATGGATTTCTTTTCTATGCCTTTCAACATCTACATTCAATCTCTCTTTCTCCTCTGTTACTATCAAAGTAAAATAGTGCGTTTAAATTGAATAGAATGTCAGTGCTTTTAAGCCTATTTTGAGTCTTCTACACTGTGTATAACAGAGGGTATCACCATATCGTTCTAGTACATCTTGTTCTATTGCAAGATGCAAAAGTTAAAGTGTTGAGACTTATTATTCTCTAAACGTTAAAGGCCTCTAGTATCAAATTTGATACCGGATTTACAATCGAATGCCATAAAAATATCGTTAATTGACAATATTGTATCAACTAAGTGAATTTCTGATTTAAAATCTGAAGTAAAATCGAGTTATCTCGGCGAGTAAAAATATTTTTTTTTCTATAAAACATTTGGTTTTTAAAGTGCCTTTTTTATATGAAGAAATTTTTTTATTTTTGATGGTATTAATTTTAATGCTTCAGGCTTTAAAGGCTGAGAGAAATTAGTTTTTATGTCATATATTATAATATACTAAATCATCAATTCACCTGTGGCGTCACAACGGGCCGCTATGCGTGCTCAAGTGAGCTTTTGTTATCAAAGCTACCACACAAACATAACCTAACCAATAGAGAAGCTTCTGAGAAAACTGGAAATTGTTACATTTCCGAGTGTGGGAACAGTGCTAATGAGGATGACATCGAATACTTTTATAATTGATATTTATTGATAGCTGGGCTAGGGCCAATGGACTTTGTATAAATCCCTCTAAATCTAAATGTTTATTGCTCTCCAGGACTAAGAGAGCATTAGTTGTGCCGGATATTATTATCAGGGGGAATAAAATTGACTTTGTTGAATCAGCATCCAATCTGGGTGTTATCTTTAATGGTCGGCTAACGTGGTCTAACCACATTAACGTCATCGTTGGTAAAGTTTATGGTATGCTTAGGAACTTGTGGGCTGTTATAGATTCGACTCCCTTTGCCATACGTATGCAACTGGCTAAAACGTATTTGATTCCTGTCCTTTTATACGGATCTGAAATTTTCGCGAACTGTGATACTGATGATAAGCGGAAACTCAACCTGGCTTATAATAATATAGCCAGATATGTTTTTATTAGGGGACGTCGAGACCATATATCACAATTTTCATATCGGATATTCGGAGTTAATTTTGATAACCTATTGAATATAAAATGCCTTATTCTCCTCCATAAGATTATTACTCTAAAACAGCCAATATACTTATTTAGTAGGATTACATTTGCTAGATCCAACCGCGGTATGAAGATTATCCAACACAGACATAGGACTCTTTTGTCACAACGCCAGTTTTTTATATACACTATCAGTCTTTGGAATACTTTACCTAATTATATTCAGAATATAGGCAATGCAGTTAAGTTCAAAAAGGAGTTATACAATCTGTTCAAGTAGTTTTTAGCATATCTTGATTTTTTTGTGAATTTTTTTCTCTCTATAATCTATTAATGATTGTTTTTAATTTTTCATTTTTTTACTTAATATATCTTTAAATTTCATTGTATCTTAGTATATGAATATATTTTTACTTTGTTTGTATATTTCTTTATATTTGTATATATTGTTCTTTGTAGTTTTCCTAATTTATTTTTTACACATATTCATTTTTTTATCCTTTTTTTGTATCGATTGCTATTTCCCGTGATTTTAACGCGTTCTTATTCATTTTTATTTCTACATTATTTCAAACATTTCATTACATATATATTCAATGATTTGTTATTATTTTCTTTCTTTGATGTACTCCCATAGCACTTTCATTTATAAGATATTATTATCTTATTGAGCTATGATTAATAACAAATAAATAAATAAATAAATAAATAATCAAAGAGAGAAAAATCGAAACATTTTCACAGTAACCTTGACTGAATGCAAATGGAAACCAAACATTTTCCGAGAATCTTCTTTTGGAGTCCGTGGACCTATCTGGGCCCTTGGTGATAATCTCAAACTGCAACTCTCTTGTCTTACTTTACAATGAAGAACTATTTAATTTGTTAGTGGGTGAATCAAACAAATATGCTTTTCCGTTCCGCAGTTACGTAAATTTCTTGGCATTCTTATTTTTACCCGCTCTTCTTATAGGACTTACTGGTCCAATAATGCAAAATTTGATTCCATAGCTCAAACTATGACTCGAAATAGATTTGATAGAATCAGACAAATTTTTCATATAAATGAGGATAACAAACATAGCTTCATCTGCCGCTTTCGGGCCGTATAAAATCTAGAAAATATGGTACTATAAATATACTATAAAATATGGCACTATGCCAGCATCGGTGTCTATCAGATAACAAATGAGGAAATGTGTCAAATTACCAATAAGATCCCGTTCTATAGTGCAGATACTTCCGTCTTCAGTACAGTGGCGTGCGTTATGATTGTATTGTTTACAAGTGTTTATAAAATTCCTTCATCTGGTAAATAAAATAAAAATATTTATCAATATTTTTAGAAAATCAGCCTTTGAAGGGCTAATTACATTCAATGGTACATAGCTACCACAATACCATATGTACCAACATATTCAAGCCCATATGGAATCGCCTTTATTAAGGTATTATTGTGTCATTTTAGAGCGTTTTTGTTTTATTGCAAAAGGGAAAATATTGAGAAATCCTTTTCGAAAAATCGCAGAGTGTAACTAGAATTCGACAAAGTACGCGTTTCAGTGGCAGTGTTGGTATTTTGAATGGTAATTTTCTCAAGATTCCCTAAAATGAAATGAATCGGTGTCATCTTTTGAATTACAATTTCAGTTTATAATGTTATTTCCCATACACTTTTTTGTTTTGTTTTTTTTTTTTTTGTTTTAATTATTTTTTGATCAGAAATATAAAACATACAAACAACAACAGCAATAAAATAAAAACAATTTTAATTGTTAAATATAATGCTAAATCACCCAAAACAAAACTGGAAATTTTAAAAGAAACAAACTGTTTAGATTGCATGTATTTATTAATCACATTAACTAAATAAATAGCAAAAAAAAAAAAAAACGAAGTGAAACTTATTATAATTACGTATGGCGACTATTAAATACACGAAACAAAAAATAAAAAAAGAAGTAAAACAAAAACAAATAATTAAGATTTCTTAAAAATGAAATGTTGATGGATAACTTAATATATTAAATTATGAATAAATGACTTGTTCTTAATTAATCAACTACAAGGATGAGTAAATGTTAATGTTAATTTAAAATGAACAACAAAAATAAAACAAAAATACATACAAATACCTACATTATATCCAAATACACAAACACACACCCATATACAAACAACACAAACATACGAAATATGGTAAATAATTTAATTAGTAATAAACAAGAACAAAAAACAAAAAACAAAAAAAAAAGAAACAAAAAACATTTTTAAAATTAATCATATTCTTAAAAGAAAAAAGGAAAATTTAAATTTAATCATGAATTAAAAATAATGATTTATCGAACTCGAACAGAACAGAACTTAATAAAAATGATATCTAAAAGATTCAAAATAAATTTGAAGCAAAAATAAAAACGAAATAAAACAAAAATAAAAAAACGTTTTACTTCAATTAAGCAAAAGTGGTAAAAAAGGACTATGCGAACCTCAGCCGTTCCATTTACATGCATCATGCACTAGACCGCAATATTTTCTAATCGTAATAACAAAAATAATCTAATAAATATGGAGAAAAAAAATGAAATTAAAAACTTACTAGCTGTACTCTGCGCGTGTCGCTGCGCCACCAAATAAAATAAATTTGAAGGAAAGACATTACACAAATGTTTAATTAATTTTGAATCATTTTATTGATTTTGTTTCCCGTTGTCCTGATGATTCAGATGAACGAGTCTGAGTACTACGCATTCGATCAGTTCCTAATCTCACTTCTCGTTGTTCAAGTGATCATAACATGATCAAATGCACAGTTTACAATTTAATTGATTTTAAGTAATTTTCAGTGGCGCCACCTGCCGGAAATTAGTCATACCAACTTAGAAACCTTCCCCGGCTCATGCGCAACAACTTTGCTAAAGATCATATCATGATGAAATGCATAATTTACGATTCTATAAGATACATACAAACAAACATTCATTAAATACTAATTAGATATGTGGGCGTGGCATCTCGCCTACTTGAAATTTTAAAATAAAAAGTAGCCTATAGTTCCTTCCAGACATACAGGAAGGTACTGTTAAAATTTCAAGAAAACCGGTCCAGCCGTTTAAAACAAACCCACAAACAAATAAACACACATTCATTTTTATATATAAGAAGATATGGAAGGTGTCACGCTACCTGTTGTTAGTCAGTCCATTTTTGTCTAAAATATTCATATTGATATTAAAGTGGCTTCGACAAAATTTTAGGAGTCTAACTGTTATATATTCTTAGATATACTAATTTAATATTTTTTATATGGGAGGTGACACGCCCACTATAGCTAATCCGCCCATTTTGTTCATATATATGTCAAAGTCGTCCATACACAATTTGAGGACTCTAGCTGTTGCAGTTTATGAGATATGCGTTATTAAATACTTATTGGGTATGTGGGCGTGGCACCTCGCCTACTTGAAATTTTAAACTAAAAAGTAGCCTATAGTTCCTTCGAGACATAGAGGAAGGTACTGTAAAAATTTCAAGAAAATCGGTCAAGTCGTTTAGCCGTCTGTAGAGAAACAAACCCACAAACAAATACACACACATTCATTTTTATATATAAGAAGAAGATATATAATCAAATATATGATAAGACACACATACAATCTTCTCTATAAAAAATTTAATTTACGGATGCCATCGATGGCATTGAACTTCCGTTGCTCTATATTTTACTAAGATAACATATACTATATACGTAATTGTTCATTACAAACCTTCAGCCAAGATTATGACCTTGCTTCCCACACGTCTTATGTTGTCTGATTAAATAGTGGGACCTACAGTTTAAAGTCGACTCTGAACGACAGATGTATGAGACACTTTTTCATGGCAGTTTTATTTTACTCTCAGAGTTTCTGTAAAAAATCTGCTGAGAGCAAGTCGCCGAAGAAATATTTTTTCGTATCCTATTTTGTTGAAATGGGGGTTTAAACAGTGGCCTAACTTTTAATAAGCCAACACACTATCCACTAGACTACGGCGACTTCAACCGGTTCAAATTCACTTGAGAACCAGAAGTAATGAATAAAATCTTCTACCAAATTTCTTACTGATAACTTATCGATTAACTCAATGCAGTCGCAGCGGTCGCCGCAGTAAGAAAAACAAAATTGATCAACTATAAAAAAGACATCAGTACTAACTACTCGAAGATATTGGCAAATATATAGACCACCACCAGCACGATAAATAAAGGAAAGGATACACAAAACACCTTTAAAACCTACGGGATTCTTTTTTTGTATTATATTGATTTTAAATTATTTCAACTGAGCCAGTTCTTTATTTTTGTAAGCAATGGAGAGCTGAAGTTTCTCTCTTTTCTAGATGAATTTGTCTTCAAGTACTTCTCAAATATTTTGATCGATATTATCATCAGCTAAGGTAGACGCATGATTATGAATATTCAATTGCATGTCATTTATATCTTCTTATATGTATTCAAAAATGAATGTGTGTTTATTTGTTTGTGGGTTTGTTTGAAGTCTATAAACGCCTGAACCGAATTTCTTGAAATTTTCACAGTATCTTCCTGTATGTCTGGAAGGAGTTATAAGCTACTTTTTATGTTGAAATAGGCAAATAAAATAAAATAAATAAAAAACGTATGAGTGTTATTGTCGAACAAAATATTACGTATACGTCACCCGTCAGCTCTATGTAATATTTTATGCATGACAGTAATTGAAATACGTCTATATGTATATATAAAAATGAATGTGTGTTTATTTGTTTGTAGGTTTGTTGGTGGTTTTGTTTGTGGGGATGGGAGGTAAATCTTATATATAAAAATGAATGTGTGTCTATTTGTTTGTGGGTTTGTTTGTTTGTTTGAAGTCTATAGACGGCTAAACGACTTGACCGATTTTCTTGAAATTTTCACAGTATCTTACTGTATGTCTGGATGCAGTTATAGACTACTTTTTATTTTAAAATTTCAAGTATGCGAGGTGCCACGCCCACAACCCAATAAGTATTTAATGTCGCATATCTCATAAACTGCAACAGCTAGAGTCCTCAAATTTTGTATGGACGACTTTGACGTATATATGAACAAAATGGGCGGATTGGCTATAGTGGGCGTGTCACCTCCCATAGTCTACATATATATATATATATGAATATTTGTTTGTATGTGCCTTATAGAATCTTAAACTATGCATTTGATCATGTTATGATCCTTAGCAAAGTTGTTGCTCCTGAGCCGACGAAGGTTTCTAAGTTGGTATGACCAATTTCCGACAGGTGGTGCCACTGAAAATTACTCAAAATGAATTAAATCCTAAACTGTGCATTCTTTAACAAAGTTGTTGCGCATGAATCGACGGAGGTTGGTGCGATTAATTTCCGATGGATGGCGTCTCTGAAAATTATTCAAAATTAATGACAAGCAATTGGTCGACCTACACGTCCAGTACGGAAGAAAAGAGCATTACGAGCCTCAGAATCAGACGAGCATTGAGACTGGAAAATCTTCGAGTATATGCCCCTGAGACCCGTTGGAACAACGAAAAGTGAGATTATAAACTGATCGAATGCGTACTACTTAGGCCCGTTCATCTGAATCATCGGGACAACGGGAAACAAAATCAATAAAAATATTCAAAATTAATTGGACGTTTGGGTAATGTCTTTCCTTCAAATTTATTTTAGTTGGTGGTGCAGCAACACACGTAGGGTACAGCTAGTTAAATATAAAACTGATCGAGTTAGACCACCCTGCGAGGCACCGGCTGACATGGGCTGGTAATTACAAATTTTCGAACATTTTATTTGAATGTATGAGTCTTTCGCGCCAAACTCTAGTGAAGTTTTTGGGAAAAAGAGCAGAGAAGTATTCATTTTTTCAAATAAACCTGTACCCCGTGCTGTGTTCGACTGTGTTATGTTTTCTTCTGAAGTCAATTTGACCTAATTTCGACATTAGCATCAGCATCAAACAGTTTTGAAATTCCGTTTTCAAATGATTCATATCAGGCTTAGGACTCATTTTAACTAGAATAACTTTCCGTCATTGAGGTTTGCATTGCATTAAAAATATACAGGATAATTCTCATGGCTATAGGAGGCAAATCGTAACCATCTTGTTAGTAATTTCATTAAATCCAGGAGCTTTCTTTGGATTGAATTCTATAATAGTACTCCAAATCGCGCAAGACTGAAATATTAGCGAGACTGCAAATTAAGCAGTTGCAGGGGGCAAATCGGATGTGTAATTGCATACATTGGGATTGAAGGCGAATGTCGAATGATCAACAAACAAGTGCCTTTTTCCGAATCATATCTTACCCAACCATATCACATCAGACGTCACAATAAATACTTGACTCAGTTGTAGTATCAAGACCATCTCTTCGAGCTCTTTTTTTTCACAAGTTCTTTACACGTCTTGAAGCTTGAAATCTTAATTAAAGAAGAAAATAGAGTGGTCTTATATTTGGTCATTAGGATTTAAAATCGTAATAATTGCGGGCGAATGGTCCGAAGCCAAACCCAATAAAGCTTCAACTCGAAATCAATTCTTTCTTATTTCGAAGTCAATAACATTGTAATTGTACGTCCGGCAAGATAATGTCGAAAACACTTTTTTTAAATTGGAAATTCCTATGCTTACGAATGCCATGGGTTTGGAAGGGATTTTTAAGGAAACCGTACTCCTCAATCCTTAACCGATAGAAACATTGATACCTGATCATTTGAGATGTTTTCAAGAAAATGACGTTAATATTAGGAGGTAGGAGCAGTTGACGGACGATTATGTTATGGAACATTTGACCGATTAGTTGATTGAGCAACTTCTATAATCTGCTGTGTGATTGCCATCAAAATTACTACATATTTTATGAAAGGTATGTTCTTTTTTTGATTTATACTATCTATAGGGTCAACATCTGCGCACAATATGCACAACGCGGAAAGCTTAGAATATGTCTATGTATGGCAGTATAGGCATTGAATAGATCCATTTGTGGGTTTCTTTAATTGTCAATATGCGATATAATAGGTATATCACATTGTGCATAGAAGTGCTTTATTATTTTTTAATTTTATGCCAGCATACGTTTGCTCCGTTTTAAAGAGTACACTTAAAATACTTTGTACTTTGAAATCCTAACCAATAAAACCAGCTTTCATCTCTTCTAGGGCCACACAGGCGTTAGTACTTTTAATAACGACTTGTAAGTCTTTGGTACTTTTTAGTTTATGAGAGCACATTTTACTTTTTTCGAATAAATTACTATTGTGCGGTAGTCGTTTTAACGATTTACCTTCAATTACGTTTGATATTGATGATACCTGAAATTATATTCTTTTTATCAGTATTTGATTTTTTTCGTCGATAGTTGAGTTAATTTGGTGATCATATTGCAGAGTAGTCCTGGAGTTTAATATTTTATAAATCAAAATATGTTTTGTATTTTTTTTGGGTTTTTAGTATTTTTTTCTTAGTATCGTAATCAATCCCGTACTAAATAACTAAATACGGGATACGAGTACTAAGTTCACTTCCAGTATTAGGAGAATTAGTGCACCTCATCCAATAGAATAAGGTATTCTACAACACAGTTTTTTTATTTATGTTATATATAGAAATACATACAGTTACTAAAGTATACATACGGTTAACAAATTTCAGAAATTTTTTTAACTAATCCGTTTTCTGACAACTTTCCTCGATTTTAAGACGGCATTGGTTAAAAAATTTTTGAAATTTGTTAACTTTTGTGGGCTGTGCAGGGTCACAAAAGTATACATACGATTAACAAATTTCACAAATTTCTGAACCAATTTGTTATCCGTATGTATACTTTTGTGGCTGAGTGTATATTTATTTCTTTTATTACATCTCCTATTTTTATTATTCTTTTTGTGTTTTGTGTTCACCTATTTACCACTATCTATCACAGTCCATGCTACAAGACTCTACGGATACGAACGCAATAAATAGAACTCACACTATATATTGCAGTAAACAAAATCGGAAGAATATATCAACCAACAAATCTCCATAAAAACGTTGGGATGGCACCACTGTGGTATTATAAAATAAATATATCGAGTGATACATCCTGTATCCAATGTTAAAGACACAAACCATTTCAACGCGTCCCGTATGAAAAGAAAAAATTATTTATTTATTTATTCATATAAATCCAAGGGATTAAATCCAAGGATTATATTCGTTTAAAGAGCACTAGCTGCTAAGGCCATCAGCTCGAGAAAAAATTAAAAGTAAAAAAAGAAAATAAATTCATTCTCAGGTAAAATGCTTTACCCAGTGTTGCAAAATTGAAATTTTGAAATAGTACTGAACTATAACTGAAAGAGTACCTCCTTGCATCAAATAGTACTTTTATAAAAATATATTTATTTATACTTAATACTGTAGGGAATGGAATAGAAAAACTAACTTAACTACACGTTTCTCATATACAAAACAAAAACAGTTGATTCGAAACGTAAAAGGCTTAGTCAAATGTCGACGCAATTCATTCAGCATTCGGCAACCGTTCTCTCTTCGTAATCTAAAAGCGAACATACATACCGGGGCTAAAGACTTTTAGCATTAGCCTAACCAATAAAAAAGTACTAAAATGTTTTAAAATTGAAATATTGCCAGGAAACTAAAAATCTGTAACCATCTTCTGAAAAAGAGGAAAACAATGAATCAATTCTTTAATATCTTTTCCTGATGTTAAATTTAGATCCGATACGTCTTTCGAACAAACCACAAAAAATTATAAATATTTCGACAAATAATTTCCAATTTGCAAGCATTTTCGATTTCGAACCAAATCTAGTTGATTTTAACTAGATTTCCCATACAAAACAAAATCTACTTATTTAGTAGATTTCGGCAAAATCTACTTATTTAGTAGATTTCGGCAAAATCTACCCTAAATCTAGTAAAAAATAGAAATGCAACTATGTGTTTTGCCAACTAGTACTTAAAAAGACAACGCTGAGCAGGAAAAAAATGACATTTCAATTTAAAAACAAAACTAATAAGATAAATGCGGCAACAATTTTCATGGATGTTAGCTTTAACCTCTTCACGCCCTTGGCCACATATGTGGACGTTTAATTATTTGTAATCATAATTATAATAATAATAAGAAAAACAAAAATTTTATAGTAAGTTATTGACTACCAAATCCTCCAACAACAGAAGTAAACATTTTATCCTTTGTCTGCACTGATGATATTATTTCCGACGCATAGGTAGATAAATAGAAAAAAAGTGAAATAATTCTTCGGCAATCTGTTTTATTGGATTATATCAAGAAACCGTTAATATTTGAAAAAAATAATATCAGTTATATTTAATATAAACCTAAAAAATCTAAAAGCTGGACTAAAGTTAATCCTGGAATTAGACTGGACGGTATAGGTCATTATCGTAAATACAAGGAACTGAAAAAACCCCTCAGATGTCACGACAAAAATTGTGTGAGACAAACTCTCTACATTTGTGAGAAATGTTAAGAATATATATGCCTGATATGCCCGGAATGTATGAAATCATATCACACATAAATTACCATTAACGCTCAGAGGACACAAATGTGGACGTTATTCCTTTTTGTGAATTTTCATTGTTTTTTGTTTTCTAAATTCCTATTTAAATAAAATTAAATAATTCAAAAAGAAAACAAAATTTAATCATTTTTTGTCACCATAAAGAATTCGTCCCTGAAGAGGTTAAGCATAACAAATGAAAAGTTTGGCGGCTTTTCGATGAGCATATCATATGAAATATTAGGAACATCTTGCTCCCAGAATGACCCATGACGAACCTGTATTAAAGTGCGGTTTAATATTTATATATTACTAGCAGACCCGGGCAAACGTTGTTTTGCCTTCGAATTTTATTTTCACTGTAAGTCTGGTTTCCATGCAAAGTCATGGCTGATTGATACAGTGCACGCTCGCTAATGTGAACTAATTAAAACTGGCGTTGTTCACTTTTGCGAATTGTGCACATTTCCGAATAACGAAAATTTTAAAACAGAATTATACCATCTTTTAAACAAAAATCATTATTTATGAATTTTTTTATTTTTTTAGAACACATTTTATAATTCAATCTTCACAAACTTTCTTCACAGTATCTAACTAGCAATTGAAGAATAAATATGCAAGCAGATGTATTAACACATACATATACATATATATGTAGACCTAAAACGGGGATTCCCGATTCCCAGAATTTTAACGTTTCAAATTAAAAAAAAAATCTGTTAAAACTATAGGGCTTTTTACATTTTTTCATCTTTTAGAGTAGTCACTGAAGCTAAAATATTGTTCACATTAAGCGGTGTTCATATTATGCGGTGTTCACATTAGCGCGCGTGCACTGTATTTAGAAGAGGAATGAAAGGTGCACTAAATCGACATAGCAATTATTGTTCAAATGGAATTATATATTTTTGATAGCTGGGCCCGATCCGCACGTGGACGTGGCATTTTATACTGCAATATACGTTTTTTATGATATTTCTTTTGTTATCGTTGGGGTAGGGAGGTTGCCCTTTATTGTCTTACCTGTTGCTTATTTACTTTCTTCAATAGCTTTCAATAACACAAATATTTTACTTTCACTAACACCTTGGGTTAGTTTATTAAAATGTATGTAATATTTAATTTAAATAAATTAATCTTCAATTTAATAAGTTCTTTTTTTGGTTTGACACCCACGAACTTTTCACGAAAAGAGGTTATGTATGAGTCGGTGTCGGGATACTTAACGCCGCCACATGCCGATCAAGCACCTAATGCCTTCAGCAAAACATAAAATAGGCTTATTGCGCAAATAATATAATATTTTTTTAATATATTTTTTTCACAAAAAGATGTTAGGTTTCAGTCGGTATCGGGCTAATTAACGCCACTGCACGTTGATTAACGACCCAACGCCTTCAGCGAAACAAAGCTTAGTGCAGTATTTCTTGAGTTACGGT
The DNA here is from genome assembly GCA_958299815.1 of Sarcophaga carnaria. NCBI lineage: Eukaryota > Metazoa > Arthropoda > Insecta > Diptera > Sarcophagidae > Sarcophaga > Sarcophaga carnaria. The sequence goes on along the minus strand of OY283149.1, from coordinate 66,882,725 downwards.
GCAAAAACAACAAAAAAAACTAAATATTGCGCCATCTGTCGGACGAACTTTAAACTACACAGAAACACTCCTCACGCCCCATAGAGCATGTATATAAAGTTTGGTCGAAATCGGTGCAGTATTTCTTGAGTTTAGCGATCACGAAGATACACGTCATTTTTATATATATAGATATATAGAGATTACCTATATATATGCTTACATGTACCCATTCCATTCTGCTATTTAACAATTGTGTATAGTAATACATTTACATTATTTTTTGAAATCTTATATTCAACAAATGCTGACGTTTTTTCGCAACAACATTATTTCTGGTTGGATCTTATTTGGTCTTGATGAAAACGATACTAAATGTCCTATATTTTTCATTTTTGTTTGGTATTAAGCTAAATTTGGAAATATTATTACAGAAAGACCTTGATTATCCGTGATTCGATTATCCGGCAACATCAATTATCCGGGATGGAAAAAGAAAATTTTTTGCATCGACTTAATTTTATTTTGGATCGACTTAAATTTTTCTGTATCGTTTAACCGTGATTACCTCTATTATCCGTGATTATAAGTAAAAATTGTTTTCTATTATTTTGGACAAACAAGTGAAAAAGGTTGATTTCCTCTTTAGTATACGATGAAACAGAGGCATACATGTACACCTGTTTAGTTTAATTTAGAAATTTGAGAAGTGCGGTTTTTTATATTTTTGAAACATGTATGTATATAAAATCCTTGAATTGTTTAGTTCTTATATAAATATGTACATATTCATTTATTAAATAATAAAAATATCTATAAAAAAACTAGCCAAAATTGGTACTCAATTAACCGGGAAAATCGATTATCCGGAATGCTTCCGGTCCCGACCATCACGGATAATCAAGGTCCTACACTGTATTTTCTTTTAAATTTCAGTCAGCTGTTTTTGTTATTAAAATGAAATCTTGCTACAGTCAAATAAATCCAGTGTAAACGATCTAGATTTTGAGCAAGATTTGAAATCTAATCTACTAGATTTCGCTGTAAATTTAATTATTTTTTGTATGCAGCTTTAAAATTTTAATTTGTTTTAAATAGAACAACACAATGGCAACATTGTTAATGCAGTGTATAATGGTAACCAGAATAACAGATGTGAAAATTACTTGTTTTAGACATGCACCGTCTAAATTGCGATATACAGTACATGAATCTATGATAATACAGCACCATTTTAAATAACGGCACTTTGGTGAGTTTCCATTTTATACACCACACCGGATAAATTCACCACATTTTGTAAAAACTCACCACACTAGAAATTCACATACATACATAATTGGTCCTTACAACCCTTCAGTCAGGATTACGACCTAGTTTCTCACACCACTTATGTTGTGTTTGTTAATTTTATACATGAGTGGTGGGACCTACAGTTTAAAGTCGACTCCGAACGACAGATTTTTGAGAAACTTTTTCATGGCAATTTTATTTACTCTCAGAGTTTTTTCTGCTAAGAGGAATTCGTCGAAGAAATATTTTTTGTATTTTGTCTTGATGTCTGGCCTGGGGCTCGAACCCTGGCTTTACGTCTAATAAGCCAACACACTACCTACTAGACTACGGCGACTTCCCCACCACACCGGAGAAATCCACCACATTTTGTAAAAACTCACCACACTAGAAACTCACCAACACTTGAAAAAAAATTAAAATAAAATAATTTTTTTTGCTTTACCTCTTTCCTTTCCGCTCCAAACCAGCAGCGAGCAAAAACCATTATCATCCATCCATCCACACAACAACACAACATAGACACAAATATTCGCCATTATGTTTTTGTTTTCGATTTGTCTGAACCTGGGGTTGAACCTCTTTTGGGCCAACGAACTAACTACTTTTTACCTACTTTCTTTCTACATAGAACATTCACCCACATTACGCCATTATGCTTTTTGTTTTCGTTTTGTCTGACTTGGGGTTGAGCCGTGGCCTTCAGGCGTCTAATAAGACTACTACTAATAAGACAGACCACATAGTACATTGAACGAACGGGTCTTAATTTTTACTTAATAAACCCGGAAACGGAAAAGAATGTGCGAATTATTTATTAAAATATATATTTATTTTTTTTAACGAACAAAAACGAATTTGATGAAAAAAGTACTTGGCGGAGGTACTGCGGTATTTTTGAAATGAAAAAGTACTCATTTGTGTTAACTGACGTAGGAATAGGGTTGCCTTTTAAGGCATAACAAACAACAGTATAAACAAAGTTATACATACACGAATATTCATATACGAATATTCTCACACATGCATACATAAAAAAGAATAATAATTGAGCATGAATTTAAAACACGTGGATTTTTGACAAAGACTTCAAGAAATAGAAAAACAAAAACATCCATCGAAAAATGAAATAAAAAACACACTCACACACACACACCCATACTGCGTTGTTTACAAAGAGCGAAAAGTAGAAAATGAAAATTTGACTTATTGAGAGAGTGTTTAAACAAGAGAGTTTTTTTTAAGTTAAGAGAAATGTAATCTATTTTTATTCATCATACGCCTGCGTTACTATTTGATTATTCTTTGGTGGGCTGTGTTGTTGTCTATTCAAAGGATATGTATGATAAAGTCTTTATCGGTTTCGTATTGAATTTTAGTTTTTAGTTAAAACTCGCTCAGTTTAAGTGTAAAGCGGTAGACAAGAATATTAAATATTAACAAAGACAAGAACAAAACGACTCAGTTTATTTTTTTAAAATTTTCAATAAAATTAAAGAAATTCTTATAAAACTGTCCAGTGAGTTTCATTGAAATTGAGTTTTGATTTTCACAAAAATTTACAAAGGTACTAGGTATCCACGTATATAATACAAAAAAATATTATTTTCAGTTTAAAACAAACCATAATTAAATTTAAAGCCTTTTTGATTTCTTTCTTGTACGAAAATACTGACCTAAATATTGGTATTCGTTAACAACAACAGCAACGAAAAATTTTATATAAAACTGGTGCAGACATATTTTGCTCTTCTTCTACTATTACCGTTTCATAGGTAAATATCGTCAAATATCGTATGTTTGTCTGAACAGAAAAGTGAAAGTGCAAGAAAAAAAAAATAATCATTCATGTCAATACTTTCTGTGTTTTCTTTAAAATGAATATGTTTTAATGCAAAACAGAAACACGAAACAGAGAGCAAAAGAGAGTTAGAGATAGTGAGACAGAGAGAGAGAGAGAGAAAGTGTGACAAAGAGAGAAAAAAACAAATCCACAAAAAGCCGAGAAATATACACAATTTTCAAAAGTGTCGTCAATACGTAAAGATGTAAACAAAGCCGTTTACAAATAAAATTTGATATTTTCAATTCGGAATGAAAGGTAAGTACAAACTGTACTCTAAATAGTGTATCTGTTGAATTTTGAGATCAAAAGGTCGACTCCATTAGGAAACTTGTTTATATTTTGCTTTATATAGAAATTGTTTTATATTAGAATTCGTTGATGGAAGGTAAATTTTTTTATATAAAAATTTAATCGACATGTTGATATTGCACCACAATTTAAGAGAGGAAGAAAATATTATAATCGAAAGTATATGCTGTAAAATATTGAGCTGGATAGCTTCTAAATAAGTTTTTATGAATTTTATTACAAATTAAGAAGCAGTGTTACTCAAAAAGAGAAATATAAAAAAAATTGGAATCTTTATCTCTTTACTAGATTTTAGTGACTCTAGATAATGATTATTATCATTTAAAATTCTCATTCTTCCTAAAATCGCTAGGCTAACTAATAAAAAATACATTTTAGACTTTAGAAGTTGATGTATGCGTTCCAGTTGTTTTAAATAAAAATTTTAGCCATTAAAAGCTTTAGCTTTCTTCTAATTTTATTGAATATGAACTCTACTCCGGCATCATTCCGATTTTTAAGTTGACAAAAGAAACAATGCTTTGTAAACCTATTTGAATTAAAGAGAAACCTAAACAATGGCCATCTATTAATTTCCAAGTAACTTTAAACCAATTGTGCTGTAATTGTTGCGTTGTTCATTTATAGTTACATAGTTTTAACAGTTTAAAGTGGAAAACATATCAACATAAAGTAGCGAAATTCGATTTTACTATCAAATCTTATGCTTTCGCTTTATTTTGTCCCAATAGATACACTTTTCAATCATGTTCGATATGCAGCACTTCAAGACTGAAAAGGTTATATTTTGTGATCTTAGAGCAGCACTTCAAATACTATATCTCTTGGTTTCTCAGTAATTCTGCCAGAACTTCTTATATTGAGAAAATAATTAATTCTATCAGCAGAGTATTATTCTTCTTTTCATTCCAATTAATAATAAATATTTCGAATTTTCCATTAAAGAACTAATAATATGGGAACATTTATGTTGCGACATTATGCTTGCAATCAAAAAGAAAATAAAGAAAATTTAATGATCAGTGCGACATGCATACAAAGGTGTAATTGTGAACTACTTGAGAAATCACTATTTACCTTCTATTGTTCCTAATGATTTTGAAACATTAAAAGAAATATAGCTTCCTTTTCAAAGGCTATTTTAATCATATACCTTTCACCCATGTAAAGCTTAGGCCAATTAATAATAATTCGATAAAATTTCGAACTTTCGTGTGTGTGTTCTTGTGTTAAAAGAATGCTTACAATTGGATTCGGTCCGAAAATAAATTTTTTCCATGCATTTTCTGTACAAATTTTGACGAAAAGCCTGGACTTTAATAACATTTCAAAAAATAAAATACATTATACATAACATAACATATATACATTGTACATAATATACATAACATTATAACATTTACTTTTTTTTTAAATTGATACTTGTTTTAGAAACTACTTTTGTATGTTTGGTTTTAACTGAACTTTGATCAAATCTCAGACCTTCCCGAGGCAATGTATAGTAATAAAATACTCGTCTGTAAGCCCCAGATGTTAGATTGCAACTGACTTTAAAATGTAAAGGGTGTTTTTATAGAGGTATAGAACTTTAAGTTGCAATAAAACAACGATGGATTATTCGATTGACATGAATTTTATTTATCCGAAAGATAATCTTGTGGCATTACATTTTAAATATGATTTCTGGCATATGACCGCCACGGCTGGCGCGGATGTAGTCCAATCTGGACGTCCAATTTTCGATGACTTTTTCCAACATTTGTGGCCGTATATCGGCAATAATACGGCGAATGTTGTCTTCCAAATGGTCAAGCGTTTGTGGCTTTACCGCATAGACCAATGACTTTACATAGCCCCACAGAAAGTAGTCTAGCGGTGTTAAATCACAAGATCTTGGAGGCCAATTCACAGGTCCAAAACGTGAAATTAGGCGGTCACCAAACGTGTCTTTCAATAAATCTATTGTGGCACGAGCTGTGTGACATGTTGCACCGTCTTGTTGAAACCACATCTCCTGGACATCATGGTTATTCAATTCAGGAATGAAAAAGTTAGTAATCATGGCTCTATACCGATCACCATTCCTGTGCTCGATGGCGGATGGACTCATTCGGGTCTTCCTCAATGCTACGCTCTACAGCAGCAATAGCTTCTTCTGTACGCACCGTACAGCGTCTCTGGGGATGCGAGTTATCAATAAGAGTAAACGTGATGCGAAAACGTTCCATAGTTAATCTAATTAACTGCTCTGATGGACGATTTTGTCGACGATAAAATGGACGTAGTGCGCGATACGTTTTCCGCACAGAACCATTATTTTCGAAATAAAATTGCACTATTTGCAAGCGTAGTTCAGGCGTGAGTCTATTCATGATGAATTGCCAAACCAAACTGAGAATAAATCACTTGACAGCTGTTAAATCGGTCGCCATCTTGAAAAGTAATGCCAGCTTAAATTTCTATACCTCTATAAAAAACACCCTTTATAAACTTAACACACACAACATAAGTGGTGTGAAAAACTAGGACGTTGTACAATTCGACCTCCGGATACTGTACTCGTCTTAATTACAAGTACACGTCCTCTAACCTAACCTAACTTAACTACTTTTGTAAATCAATAGAAAAATATCGCATGAAGAACATGCAAAAACAAACCATTTTGTGGCGCCCAAGCATTTTGTACATATGAAGTCGTCTTTAAACGTAACTTTTATTTGATTCCAAACAATTTTCAAATGACTGATTGAATAGTTTTTAATGACGTTGCTAATCTTATTGTGTTTATAACAACCTTCATGGAGAAATTAATCAGTTAATCAACTAAATAATCAATTTAGCACTTTTTTAACTGGTCTGATGTTTATCTCCAACATTTAACCCCCACCATTTCTGAGTTAAGTTATCTCTCGCACACTGAAATCCTTCGATGAGCATTTGATATGTTTCAGTTTCTGTTTCTGAGTTGATTCTGTAGTTATTTACAGTGACCAAAAAGTAACCTAGTTTGAAGCCTTAAGAGATAAAAAAATGTTCTTCATGGTTTTGGAATTTATAAGCCTAAGAGTTTTCTCTGTCACGCTCCCCATTGAGCAGATAATATTAATATTATAAATTTTGTAAGGTCAGACAGCGGCCTCTCTTGCATACGCATAATTGGTCATTACAACCCTTCAGTCAGGATTACGACCTAGTTTCTCACACCACTTATGTTGTGTGTGTTAATTTTATACATGAGTGGTGGGACCTACATTTTAAAGTCGACTCAGAACGAGAGACTTTTGAGACAAATTTCATGCCAATTTTCTATTTACTCTCAGAGTTTTTGCCAGAAATCTGCTGAGAGGAAGTCGCCGAAGAAATATTTTTTGTCTTGATTCTGGCCTGGGGCTGGAACCCTGGCTTTACGTCTAATAAGCCAAAACACTACCTACTAAACTACGGCGACTTCAAAATTTATATATTACTTACATTTATTGTTTGAAGTAATTTAAAAAAAAAATCAAATCTTCTAATATCTTCTAATATAATAATCATCGAAGAGCCTTGAACGCATTTTGTTGCGAACATACGCTGCCGCTGAAAAACATCTTTTGCAACCTATACTTGTGAGCAAAATGGTTTCAAGATAGCTATGTTATGTAGGATATAGCTATTCACCTCTAACACCTCGTGATACAATCAAATCTATTTCTTTAGAAAGTTGAACATCTACATCATCAGTTGTATTAACAGATTTTATTGAACTTTTCCATTCTTCGAGCGCAATGTTTAACTTTTTAACAATGGAAGTTAAGGTCACGTTCATGATACACTTGAAATACTACATGGGTATTATATAATGTAATACTAAATTAAAAAACTATGCCGTAAACTAAATTTTTTTCTTACTTTATAAAGTATATATGTATGTACGAACTTACAATCCCGAAAATCCCGGGACCAGTTTTAAAAAATCCCGGAATTTCGGGATTTCCTGATTGGCATCCATAGTGTGGAGTGAATTCAAGATATTCCCTACAAAATTTTGTGTAAATTATTTTCAAGTGAGCGTCAATTTTAAGTTTTAAATTAAATTTTGTAAAACGCCTTCATTTTCTTTTTCACTTCTGTTGCTCAACGCCCAGTTGTCAACACTCTTTTGTCTCTCACGTCCTTTTATAGGCGTAAAAAAGGATTGATGCTTAACGTCAAAAACAGAACTAGAAATTCACTGTTGTTGCTATTGTTATCGTTGTCTTTAGTATACATTTTTTTACATGTCTGTAGCACGAGTAGGTGTGTGTTTATAGAAAAACCTTTACAAAAAAAAAATAGGTTGTGTTGTTATTTTTTGTGCGACTGGCCTGCTAAACAATTGTTTTGTTATTCGTACATTTGGTTTTTCTTCACACTCTTACTCACATTCAATTTAAAAATGTTATTTTTAAAAATTCTTTAAACTGTGTAGCTAAGCAAGTGTCGTAGGTTGTTGAATCCTTTTTGTGACAAAAACAAACTTTTTTTATTTTTTTATTTAAAACACAGGGTGTGTTGAAAAACCAAATCATTGCTTTTGAAAACAATAACAATATGTAAATAAGCTGTACTAATATACAAATTAAAAGAAAACAAATAAATTAATTAATACTTAGTAAAGTTAAGCAAGTCTACACCCGATTTTCTCTCTCTATCTCTCTCTCTCTTATTCTTGATTTTAGGATAATTTCCACTGTTTTTGGCTCTAAAAACGAAAACAAACATAAAATCGAACAATTTAACAACAAATAAAGTCCACATCATCCGTTTCATGCGCCTTGCGTTACATGCGATTCTTGCATTTTACACACAATGTTAAAAAATGTATTTTAATATATTAATTAGTAATAAACTTTATTATGAAATATGTTTTTATTAATATTTTTATAATGCAAATAAAGAAAAATGCGAAAATAGTAATGCACTATTTAAACATATTTATATAAACCGTTCACAATAGTATATAATTTGGTATGCCAAGTTTAAAAAACTGCTGACAATTTCCAACACTGCATCAGTCGCATAGAAAAGTAGAAATTAAACCTACTTGATGCATTCTATGCGTCTATGCATTCTATGCTGTTTCTTCTATAACTTGTCACAATCAACTACACTGATTCTACTTTTTCGGTATATGCATGTAACGCAAGGCCGCATGAAACGGATGGTATGGACTTTCGGCTTTAGTCCTTATGTGAGAGGAACAAGATAATCACAAAATCTTCTGTATTGTTACGTTTTTTCTTTTTCCATTTTTTACGATTTTTTTCAAATTACTGTCAAAATAATAACTTTTAAATTATTTATAAAAGTTAATGAAAAAATTTTAAATTTAAAGGCATTTTGTGTTTCAATTTGCATATATTTAAAATGATCTTAAACGCTGATTTAAAATTAGACTCCTCAAGAGTGCGGTTGTCTTAATAACGCGAGTGTTAGAGATACTTAACTACAATTAAATGATAAAAAAAACTAGGTATGTTGAAGGACTGACTCATGTCTTTTTGGCTTATATCTATGCGAATGCGTTGGCCTGTTATGTCCACGGCAATCACAAAAAGTAAAATTCATAAAAAATTCGTATTGCATATGTATATTTCAGCATTTTTTGTGAATTACTTTTTGAGTAATATCTGATAAGGAATTATCCAAAAAATATTTGGATATTATGCGTCTATGTATGAATGTCCTTTGCGGTTTCTTATATTTATTTGTATATATTTAGGTATTCCGTAAGGATGTCTATAGTCCTACTCGGTTATTATTGTCCAGAGTTAATTCCGATATCTGGGAAGTTCCGAATGTTATCGTAATTTTGCTTATGGTGTCATTATTTAGCTCGGTTTTCAGTGTTCCTTGCATTCTCTCAGTTTACATTATATCTTCATTTCCGTTCCAATTAATCCTTGACCTTGTATCCGTGGACATCACTACTCTAATCAGTAAAAATATTGATATCCATTCCAGCTAAAATTGGGAATCACAATTTATTGATTATTGAAAATCCGTATTATGGTCATGTAGAAGGAATCACAGTCTGATTTTACGATATAGACGTCCACGCTAGATCGTGTATTCTGCATACTGGTGATTTTGTGCCCCCGGTTAATCAATTCGCTCATAGTATCGCCCCCTATATCAACTGGTCTGGTTAACAATATCCTCATCACTCGACTTTTTTCCAGGTATCACATCCAACATCTGTAGGTTATCACAGCGCTTTCTTAAGTGTCTCAATTTTCTATCCAGGATTACTGTGAATAGTCTTTTAAAAGTTGTAAAAATTATCGTTGCCATCACACTTTAAGTGAATGAAACTATATACACTGGCGAGCAAAAATGGATACATAATATTAACAAAATATTTTAAATCCAATATTTTTTGTATTTATTGCAGTATGTAAGAAATTGTAAATAAAATAACTTCTCGCACTGTCCAATATTTAACAGTAAAACAATAAAGCAAAATACTTCTCGCACATATTTAAAATAAGCTTTAAAATCAAATTTATTCATTTATCCATTTTTGCACGTTCCGTTTTTTGTTTTTAAAGTTTCCTTAGTTTTTTTTTGTACATTTTAGTCTTTGATGGTAAAGGGATCAATATCACTGTTATTCACTGCAGGCAAAATCAAAAAATTATACTCGTTTTTCGGTACAATATTTTTACCCTTTGATTCTTTTAAATAAGAACTTGTTACATTGTTTTTAGAAAAGGTAAAAGAAGATAAAAGAAATTGGTTTTTTTTATGCAAAACAATGTGCGTGTAAAACATTCGGTAGTGCGTAAATGAGAAACCGTGTTTCTAATATACGAATAATTTTATTTCAAGATATTTCATAAAGGTAGCTAGGTAGAAGTAGCTGGCCTCCCGATGGAGTCATGAGCGGACACACTTAGGCCCATTGTGATACCACAGTTTTACATTCTCCCCTATTACAGGAACCACTCGGAGCTTTCGATGAAGCGACTCAGACTGCCAATATCCATGCATGACAGTTCATCTAGATGCTCCATATAGTAGGCACCCAGTTGGCTCTTTCTCCTCCGACCAAGTGCATGTACACAGTAGGTGAAGAATAGTCTTATCCTCCTCTTCATTTCCACAGCTTCTGCATTCAATCATTCACAAGGTGTCCAGGACCAATACGCCTCGCATGCGTTCCTATAATGCAATGCCCCGTAATAACCTCGATAACAGTGCTGAGCCTACTTCTTTGGATTTCAAGCAGAGTCGCTTTGGCCAGATTGTTTGCCCTTGCCCTTGTCCGTAGCTGACAAACTACTGTTGACAAGATCTACGACTGCATTGTCAATTATAAGCTTGTGGGTACCCAAAGGGAACCCCAATGTAGAGAATTCATCAGAGAGTTCGATGGTCGTGCCCCTTCTGGCCAGTTAATTCGCTCTGCAGTTGCCGGGAATATCCTTATGTTCCGGTACCTATGTGCTGCAAACATCATATCGGTTCGCCACCTCATTGAGATATCTGCGACAGTCGTACACCGTCTTTGATTTTATTACACTAGTATCCAGTGCCCTGATAGCCGCCTGGCTATCGGAAAATATGGTGATTTTCCGCCTGTGTACATTTTTTCCACAATAATTTTCTCCGCAGCCTGAATTGCTGACAGTTCCGCCTGAAAGATGCTGCAGTGATTCGGTAGCCTTATAGACTTGGCTATTCCGATTGATTTCGAATAAATACCAATTCCAATGGCTCCTTCCAGTTTGGAGCCATCGGTGTAAATTTGTGCGGAGTCCTTTGCGAGGTGCGCCGCACCATTCCTCCCTTCCCGTAATGGATGTCCTAAAATTCAATGAGAAGTCATTATTCCGGCATTGCTAATAATTATGAAAGCAGATTGTTGTAACCTGCGTATCAGGTTCAAGTTCGTTGTCCTATTCAGGGATAAAAGAATTTTATAAATTTATGAATATTTTGCAGGCATAAAAACAAAACAACAACAACAAGTTTTAATAGTTTTTAGTTTAATGGTGACAAGTTTTGTCGTCTACACTGTTATAAACAATAATAATATAAGAATATAAAGACCTTTTGTATACTGCTTATTAACAATTCCTATAAAATAATCTACTCATGTCGTTATAGACGTTTTTAAAAAAAATTGGATTCTCTTCAAAGAAATTTCAAAAGACATTCACTTTCAATATCGGCCAATCATGGTTTGAATGGCTCTTCTAACAACCAATAGTAATAAGACCGGGAGTAACAATCATCTTTAAAATTGATAATAATGATATGAATACAACTAAATTAGTTGAAAGTTATTGTGTTTCAAATACAAAAAAGTGAACAGGACAATGTCACCATTTTTAAGGGATTTCTTTCTTTATTGTCGCTATACAAAGGAGAGCTTTACGAGTATTTTCATTTTTTGTTTATTGTTCGGTTTTAAAGATATTTTTTTTCGTTCGCATGGAATGTTACAAAGTGTAGATGATTTTATTATTTTCTGTTTTTTCGTATATTTTTGGTGCTTTTATATTTTTTGTTATTCTTGTCTTGTCCACCATAAAATCTATCTTTTCAGAATTATTATTATTAAATTGTTTTGTTCTTTACAACTTTTTTTTGTGTTTTCTAAAATGTTGCTTTTGTAAAAGGTTTTATTTTCCATCTTTTTCCTTCTGATTTCACCTTTAGTACTAAATGAATGTATCAAAACAACTTTGTTAGTTTTTTTTCTTTTTATTTTTTTGATTTTTATTGGAAAATTTATCACTTTGCAACAGGAAATGAGGTATTTATGGCTAAACAGTAGATAGCAAATATTGTAAAAGGAAACAGATGAATAAAACCGATGAAACATTCCAACATTCCATTACTCTTGGTCTAATTTTTGAATTGTATTATACCAACTTAAAATAACTAGATTTATTGAAAAAGCGAAATAATAATATTTGTGAAAAACGCAAATATTAGCAGACTTCTAGTTGACGCTGGCAAAATTTTCGATAAAAAATTTCGTTAAAAAATTTTTGAAAATTTTTAAGTTAATTTCAATTGATAAGATGATATACTAACATACACCTATAATTGGTCATTATAACCCTTTAGTCAGGATTACGACCTAGCTTCTCACACCACTGAAGTTGTGTGCGTTAATTTTATACATGAGTGGTGGAACCTACGGTTTAAAGTCGATTCCGAACGACAAAATTTTTTGAGAAACTTTCCATGGCAATTTTATTTACTTTCAGAGTTTTTTACAGAAATATACTGAGAGAGGAAGTCGCCGAAGAAATATTTTTTCATATTTTCGTTTTGATGTTTGACCTGTGGCTTGAACGGAGGCCTCTCCTCAAATAAGCCAACACACTACCCACTAGACTACGGCGACTTCGATAAGATTATATATCGTTAGTATAATTCGCAAAGACGCTAAGTCCACTTTTTTCCAAAATTGAGATTTTAATGCAAAACGGTAACAGTATACAAAATACATATTTTACAACAACAAAAAATGCCATTATGTAGTTTAAAGTTGTTGTAATTTTGTGGTTTGCAAAAACGCCAAGTCCACAAAACTACGAGAAAAATTAAAAGCACGTGCTAACTCCACGAATATTATTTTATTAATAATATTATAATTTTTGATCTAGGTCCTTTAAAGAAAGCTATTTTGTAAAAATAATTGCAGTTAAACAGTTTAAAAATTTTAAAAACTGAGAAAGCTACTATGTTTTTTGTGTCTCCTGTACAATTTGAAAAAAGGGACTTAACACATTTGCGAATTAGACTAACGATATACTATTCAAATAATAACTACGGTAATATATGTCCGATTTTAGACAAAACGGAATGTCGATCTCTTCGCAAGAGAATGAACTTTAAGAATGTCATTACTTTTTATAGGTTTTAATTAAATTTTGCAATTAAGAATGGCTCAACTTGAAATAATAAGAAAAAACTCATATTTTCCAAGTTTACCCTAACAAAACTCATAACATGTAAGTTTTAACCATATGTTATGTATAATTTTGTGTGAAAAGATCAAAAAAACCTGGTTTCGTCAAATAAAACAAGTTTGGAAGATTCGAGAAATATAAAAAACAAAATATTTTTGAGTTCTACTCAACAATACTCACAACCTATACTATGTCATTAGCTGTGGCCAATTCACACGACATTGTATCATGTATGTTGTATTGAATACACTTTTTATTTGTGAACGCTCAATGCTATGCTGTATTGTGTATTTCGTATTCCAAATGTCACAAAACGATAAGAAGAAGAAGACCAGTATTCATAATTTGATTTTCAAGCAACAAAATGAAAAATATTACGGAAAAAAGTAAATTAATTAATTATCTGTGCGAACAATTATAATTTTGAAATGTTAATTGTTGACTCAAGTTACATAGAAAATATTTTGTATTTTTATTCTTCTTCTTGATTACTGGCATTTACATAAACTGATAGTTCGAAGCCAATACAATTTCCAAAAACATATGAAGAAAAAGTGTATCGGATTTTTATATAAAAATTATCAACAACAAGCATACACTGTTGTATATTCGTTCTACAATACAATGAATACAACGATGCAAGGGTTTGTGTGAATTACCCTATTATTGCTTAAAATTCATGAAATTGGTGAAATTATATCAAGTAGATCAAAAAGCGCTACTGCGGAGGAAGTTATTTGAAATATTTTCCAAATCACTCTTTAGAAGAGTTAGTGTTTGAATTTCATTTTATACCTTTTTATATCGATTTCAATGTTAATTAATTTAAAGTTGTTGTGAAGTTATGAAGTGAATAACAAATTAGTACAGATCACATTAGCCCACCATTGCCAATTTTTTTTAGAATAGAAAAAATTATTGTTTTAAGATAAGCTTAAAGTTTTAGATCATCCTTCTGGTAACTCTTAAAATTAAGTTTATGTTTGAACTTGCCATATTATATATAATTTTCAATACAGCAACTTCAAATATAAACAAAGTGCGCAAATGTAACAAAAAAAGGCCCGTCGTTTCCACTGCATTTAAATAAAACTTGTTTAATTTAGGCAGTGTTATAGACATTGCTCGGCCACTGCCATATTTTTGAAAAATTTAACTTTATTTTATCTGTAAGTTGTAATAACGAAAATAAGTTAAAGGTAACTTTACAGTTCCCTTTAGCTAAAGGTACATTTAACTAAATACAAGTTTAACGGTAAGTTGTAATAATGGCCCAAATAGTTGTTAATTAAAAGTCGTTGATGTTGGAATGTTTACATGACACTCACTTCAAAAGGTAGTCCTTTATATAATGTATAGCCACAATATTTTTTTTTTTTTGGCAACCACTGTATATCCCTTCATAATACATTGAATGCAAAATATAAGACAAATAAACAACTCTTGTTGTATTTTATATTTATTTAGAATAAAAGCAACAACAATAAGAACAAAAGCAAATTTGTGTAAAAAATAGCTGGTCCATAAGATGACAATTTGAATAACGATCCCTAAAATGTTGTAGGGAAGTGAACGAGCTTGTATTGCAATAAAATATTTCACATGAAATCGTTAATGTTTGTTAGAAGTTTTTCCTTTGAAATTTTTTTTTTTGTATTAATCGAATTAGAATACTTGAATGACTGACTAACCTACCTAAATAAAACTAATATTTTAAATGAAGGAGAATTAGAACTGAAACAGCACTTGAAAATATTAATTGGAAAATTGACTATAAATACCGACTCGTACATATACGAGAGTTGTATCAAACCTTAATAATGCTGCACATATTAGTTTCTCTGACCACTAGACTCTCTGAGACTAGATTATGAAGGCGTCAAGACTTTTATGAAATACTAGAAATATTGAGTATAATAAATTTTGATAAATGTATTGCATTTCAAAGTCGTCTATAAGGAATCTGACAACGCAAGGTCAGATATTTTAAATGTTGAAACCAATAGTGGAATAAATTCGTAGAACTTGTGCTGTCGCTTGATTCTACACACTAACGTGCTTATTCTTTGAAATGATGTTGGAAAGAGGTTTCTATAAATCCAGTACTTTAATACCAGAAATTGTGATCTGTAAAACTGTATGCGCAGTCTGGTTGTTACACTAATTCCTAAATGCTTCTCTTTTAAACACGACAGTAAGTTAGCTTAAGTCATTACCATCAAAGACTTCAGTTTTTAATAGAAGAATTTCGTTCTCGAATGAGGGCAAAACAAAGTATGTATATGTTATCGACAATTAGAGACTTGCGGCGTATTGATTCTCAGATTACGGCCGATAACTATGCTTTTGAAACAGTCAAGGAATTTATTTATCCTTATTTATCCTTCGCCGTTACAACCAAAAATGATGTCAGTCTGGCGATCAAGCGCAGGATCACTCTTGCCAACTGTTGCTACTGTGGTCTCAATAGCCAATTGAGTACGACAAAACTAATACTCTACAAGACACTCATCCTCCCCGGGCTTCTTTATGGCGCAGAGGCATGGACCCTATTAAGCACTGATGCAGCAGCCTTGAGAATGTTCGAGAGAAAAGTCCTACGTAAGATCTTTGGTCCAGTGCGAGTGAGCTGTATGAGCTCTTAAACGACATAGACATTATGCAGCGTATTAACATACAGCGGCTGCGCTGGCTCGGCCATGTCGTAGGATACTCCGGTGAGATGGGTATTTGATACGGGAATCTGCGGAAGACGGCGAAGAGGACGACCTTGTATCCGTTGAAAGACCCAAATCGAGGAAGCCCTGTCAATTGATTGGTGTGACCAACTGGAATAGGCGCGCAAGAAGCAGAGGCGCCTGGAAGGATGTGTTACGGCAAGCCGAAATCCGTTAAACGGATTGTTATGGCCAATTAAGTAAGTAATTCGTTCTAGACCATTTTTTTGTCGATTTTTTTTTGTCGAGGAAACAAAACTTTGAATTTAACTTTTTGATGATTTTTAATTTTTTTCTTGATAACCATTTGGAATATTTATGTTGACTATTTTGCAAATAAATTTTTAGAATTTTTGCCCATGACATTATAAATCTAATGTTTAGAACATATAGCGACTACTAACAGCAAATAAACGTAGAACAAGAAGTAATAAAGTCACTAGATGTGCGAAACCTTAAAGTGGCACATATGCAATGCCATGCTACAACGGGTTTATTTTGTCGAAATCAAAAATACGAAATATTTCGTATTACCAAGTACTTCCAATACATAGACTTATTACCAAAATTGCTTGTAGAGAAATTGTACATTTTTTTACATGACGTACTTAATAGCATTTTGTGTAGATAGACTGTGTATGAGAGTTGAGACTCTCTGAGTTTAGTGTCTTTCTTGTATCAAAATATTCCACAAAAAAATCTTTTTATTTCAGCAGTACTGCATTGGTTAGCATATTTCCTAGATATTAATCTGATGCAAACTCTGTGCGTAATTTAATGTACACGTGTTTTCTTGGAAAACCACCAATTTGATTAACCCATAAAAAACTGCAATTTTGGAAATTGAAATTATGAAAATAAGAAAATAAATAAATTGATCTCATAATTATATAATATTGAATAAGAGGTTATATAACAAAAGTTAAATAACAGCAATAATAGGTATATACATACATATGTATGTGGTATTCCTTATAAGTACAAGAAAAGATGAAGAACTCTTCCAAAAAAATCTAATCGATTAAAGTAATATTTTAAGAAATATTTAAAAAGTAAAAGAGACCTTATAATTATAAGGCATACTACAGTATAAAGGGATGGATTTGGTTCTCAATTTAAGAATTTTGTGCATACTGTGTTGGAATACAACTGCTTTAAAATTGTAGTCAACGGAAAGGCATTATATCTATTTCGTCAGTGACTCGTCTGAAATTACGGAGATTTGGCTGAGAGATTTTTATAGTTTGGATTTGAACAAATTATTACTTCTTGCATCTTTCTATTGAGAAAGCATTGTTTTGGTGAAAAATTTGCCCATGGAGAAGCTTATGAAGCTGTATAGGATCATTTTAACTACGGAAATGAATTAAAAAATTTAATTTAACTTTTTAAACATGTTCTCTATTAGGTTTAGGTTAGAGGACATGTACATGACAAGTACATTAGGATGGGAAAAAAGGAGAGGAAGTAGGAAAGTGGGAGAATAAAGAAGCGGAGGAATTACACAGCCCAACAAACACAAACACTAACAAACAACAACACTAACAAACACCAACACAAACACGCAAGAGAGAGAGAGAGAGTGCTACTACACTAAATAAGCTCTTGCACTTCTCATCTCAGCTCAAGCTACTAATGAATCTAATGAGAGCCTTGATGTCGGCTCTCGACACAGAATTCAAACTCTCAAATAAGCCCCTGCCAAGGGTCTTCAATCTCAACCTACTAAGGGCTGGGCAGTTACAGAGGAGGTGCTCGGCAGTCTCCAACTCCTCCACATTGCAACATACCCTGCAATAGTCCTGCTGGGATGTGTTCCTGATCCCTGTCAGTGACCTAATCTCGCAGTGCCCTGTAATAATGTTTTCTATTAATTAACATCACAACATTTTTTATTACATTCTCAAATTCACAAGATGAAGTTATAATTTGTTTATCAAATCTAAAGAAACTATTTTATTAATTTAATCCAAACAAGACAGGACAAAAGTGACCGTAGTCTATTAGGTAGTGTGTTGGTTTGTTAGAAGAGAGCTTGTGGTTCAAGCTCTTCCTTAGACATCTCGAACAAAACGTAGTATGAAAAAATATTTCTTTCGGCGAAATTGAACACATTTCGCGATAAGCAATCAAGATCCATAAAAACTTTTGAAAATTTTTGAACTGAAAGTTCATTTGATAAGATTACATATGTATATAAAAAATATAAGACGACTGTTATACTATTTAAATTATAACTACGGACATTTTTGTCTGATTTCATCAAACAAAGTGTCAATCTCTTCACAAGATAATGCACTTTCAGAATGTCATCACTTATTTTATGTTTTTTAATTAAATTTCGCAATTAAGAATAGCTATTATAAAATATAAAAATAAAAATAACATTTTCCAAGTTTACGCCATCAAATCTCATAACATATCAGTTTGAACAAAATATTTATGTATACCGTTTGAAGGGTTTGAAGGTCCCTCCCCTTTCTAAAAAAACTTTGGATTTTTAAAACAGGTTCAAACATACTTGGGTAATCAATAATTTTGTGTGAAAAGATCAAAAAAAACCGTTTTTGTCAAATAAAACAAGTTTGGAGGGTTCGAGAAAAATAAAAAACAGTATTTTTGAGTTCTACTCAACCTAGTGAATAACGTAGACTATGTAGTTACTCGGGTGTATTTTCACTGTCGCACCGTGTAATTGATCTTTCATTTTAATTCGATTGTATTTTTTTTGTTTTTGTTTTTGTACCTTTTGTATCCAGTTGCCTCATTGTAATTTCGTTAAAAATCTTATCGGAATTGCGATAAAATAATAACAAACAATATGCGAGCGATGGTATTCTTATATACTATAAAAAGAACACACTCTCTAACACCCTCCCTCGTCCAATAGACATTCATACATTGTATATATATTCAGAATACATGTATGTATGCATGTGTCTATGCAGTAAACATTCATATATTCATAATATATGTATGTATGTATGCATGTATGTGTATATGCTGTAAATAAATGCCCTGTTATTGTTAATATTTGTATTGTGTAGAATCTCCAAGAGATACGAGCAGTATTTGGTTTGAAAAGAGAATACATCTAACAAGTAAGAGTATATAAATGTAAATATTTATTTACCTTATATATAAGGTAAATAAATATATGAGAAATTATATACTATTTATACATACATACATATGTATGTGTGCATGTGCATATGTATGTAAATAGCGTTGGTTTCATGTTGAAAGGCCCCAAATCAAAAAATTTTAACTTTATAGGAAAAGGCTGAAACATTATAGAAACTGTAAAAATCAATATAGAATACATACATACATATGTATGTATGTAGTTTTATTTTTAAATGCACATTTTAACGAAAATTAAATAGCAATTTTGAGTTTAGAATATATTTTGTTTGTTTGTTTTTTTATTTGAAAATAATAAAGTGAGAGTGATTGGGCTTTTTGTAGTCGTTTTTTTGTTCATTAATGGAAGTCAGGGTTTTTTGCATAACGTTGAAAATAAATCATAAATCATTACGAAATTCTTCATGTAAACAAAGTAAAAATTTAAATTATCAAATTTGCACATAAGGTAGATTACGATCATACTTTATTTGGCAAAGTATCAAGTAAATTCTGGCAAACTATAAGAAGAAACTTTTTCAAATCTTGCAAATACTATCACTTCTTTTTTGAAATTTATTAAGTCGTCGTGAAATGAAATGTTTACTGCTAGCTTTACCTCTATGTGGAAGAAGTTAATATTCGCTATTTGTATTCGATTCTTCTGTATGCGAAAATGTTTACTTCGTATTATTTTTTTTTCCTTTAGTCGTAACATCACTGTAGCCTAGTAGGTGGTATGTTGGCTTATTAGACGTGAGGCCAGGGTTTAAACTTCAGTTCAGACATCTCCAACAAAACGAAAAAATATTTCTTCAGCGACTTCCTCTTAGCTCTTAGCAGATTTCTGGCAAAAACTCATGAGAGTAAATAAAATTGCCATGAAAAGTTGCTAAAAAATCTATCGTTCGGAGTCGACTTTAAACTGTATGTCTCGCCACTCATGTTTAAAAATTAACACACACAACATAAGTCGTGTGAGAAGCTAGCTCGTAATCCTGATTAAAGGGTTGTAATGTAAATAAGTCCTAACGTTGAAAGGAACATGTAACGATGCACTTGAAGTTGGCTTTAATTATGTTAAACAAATTGTTAATTGACTGTCTCCGTAAATAGTTTTCAGATGAAATATGTTGCCGCTCTGTAAGACTGACAAGGTTACAAATGTAGAATCGCTTCTGATGTTACAACTATTTCCTTCAAAACTAATTAAAATTGTCTTTTCTTGTGGATTTGTTACACACTGAACAATTTCTTAAAATACTCTTTTTGTAATATCTTGACTGGCAGGCAGGTCGATCGTAGATGTCTTCGACACATTTTTAGAAAAAATTCTTTTTTATGTGTTTACATACTTTGAATCTGGAATTCTCGCACTCAATAATACTTCTGTTTGGATATTCTTCATCACATTGACAATTTTCAACACATATTGTCCATTTTCATTTAGCTTTTATTTTATTTTTCAAAAAGTTTAATGTTTCAATGCTTAACTACTTCTTTTTTTACAATTGTTCAAATCAAAAAAAATGTGTTAAATTTAATAAATAATAAATTTCCGTATGTATTAAAATCACATAAAAATAAAAATCAATTTAAAATAAGATGAGTTAGGACCTTTCCACATGAGACCAACGTGCTGTTGTTTTGTGCTGCTGTTTGATACTTAACAATAACCGTTAGACAAAAGCAAAAAATTATTATAATAACCATAGTAACTAAAACAACAACAACATTTGTAGTAGTTCTTGTTGTAGCTGTTGACATTCTTGAAACGTTATTGTTTCAATTCATTGTTCATATTTCATATATGTATACGTGTGTCTGTATGTGTGCCAAAGTGCACAACTGAGTAGGTAAGGACGTGTGCCTAAGTAGAACATACGAGCGGAAGAATTTGTTTAAAAATGAAAGTAAAACTGATTATAAATACAAAAAGTGTGTACCCGAAGAACATTTTAATATTTATTCGATTATGTTTGTCTAACTAGCGCATAACGAAAGTTTTTGATATTTTCACATGAACTGATTCGGCAGTGTAGCGATTGTGGGTAGTCGTATAATTAGTAAACAAATAATAATATAACATCAATTCGTCGTGCAGCATAGTACTCCTTACTTTTCGCCACTTGCAACATACTTTCCTAATTCTAAGACAATTCACAGCATGATTAGGGGCCATTTCCAGGCACTTAGCAGCACAGTATACATGCAGATGTACAGTACTTGACAATACAATAGAAATTTTATTCGAAAATGCGGCAATGTGATCATATCGAAATATAGTCTAAAAATATTTTTCAAAAAGTGGAAGATACTATTTCTGCAATTTATTAATGCTTAGATCTGGCGCCAACAGCCCCCGGGGGCCGAACATCTTCGGCTTTTTACACACATAGGACACGAACGTCAACAATGTTCGTTTGAAAGAGTGTAAAAATGAATTCAGTTGCTTGTCAGCTTCTAAAGAAGGAGGTTCATGTAGGTTTTTTCGGGGTGCAATTATACACCAACAGAAATATTACGGTATGATTCACTCATTTTCAATGAGATTCACTAATAACAATGAGAAATGATCTCCAATTTTGGAAGAATATTAAATACTCTGTTTTTAGGGCCATCATGAAGGCTTGTTGTGCAGAAACTATTAGGAATACTTCTTGTACAAACTCCTTTAATTTTTTCGAGTCCATTCCTCTGTGATGAGTTATGTCACGTATAGTGTCATCCCAAAAATATTTAGAACTCGATCTTACAAAAACTGGACAATGACGCAAAAAGCGCTCCATCCTTTCAATTTATTCACCGCATGTCCTGCATTCATCATTTTCACCACACCAATATGGTTCTGGTGTACATGTAAGGGGGAGTGTCGCGTGAGTACGCTCATTACTTACTTACTTACTTAATTGGCCATAACAACCCGATTAACGGATTTCGGCCTGCCGCAACACATCCTTCCAGGCGCCTCTGCTTCTTGCGAGCCTACGCCAGTTGGTCACACCAATCGATGACAGGGCTCCCTCGATTTGGTCCTTCCAACGGATACAAGGTCGTCCTCTTCGCCGACTTCCGCAGATCCCCGCGTCAAATACCCGTCTCGCTGGGGCATCCTCCTCCATTCGAACGACATGGCCGAGCCAACGCAGCCGCTGGATATTAACACGCTGTACAACGTCCATGTCGTTGAGGAGCTCATACAGCTCACTATTGTATCGAATGCAGAAATCATCGCCAACACGTACTGGACCGAAGATCTTACGCAGTACTTTTCTCTCGAACACTCTCAAGGCTGCTGCATCAGTACTTAATAGGGTCCATGCCTCTGCGCCATAAAGAAGCACGGGTAGGATGAGCGTCTTGTAGAGTGTTAGCTTCGTCGTACGAGAGAGGTCTCTACTACTCAATTGCCTATTGAGACCATAGTAGCACCTGTTGGCAAGAGTGATCCTGCGCTTGATCTCCAGACTGACATCATTTGTGGTAGTAACGGTGGAGCCAAGATAAATAAATTCCTTGACTGTTTCAAAAGTATAGTTATCGGCCATAATCTGAGAATTAATACGCCGCACGTCTCTACTTGTCGATAACATATACTTTGTTTTGCCCTCATTTACTGCCAAACCCATCTTAGTAGACTCGCGTTCAATAGCACTAAAGGCAGCAGTAACATCTCGCTTCGTACGCCCTATGATATCAATATCGTCAGCGTACGCAAGCAACTGGACACTTTTTTGAAAAATAGTGCCACTGCGATGCACTTCTGCCTTTCGCAGAACACTCTCCATGACGAAGTTGAAGAGGTCGCATGATAAGGGGTCGCCTTGTCTGAAACCTCGCACGGTATCAAAAGGCTCGGAGAGGTCCATTCCTACCTTGACGGAGCTACAGGAATTGCTCAACGTCATTCTGCATAGCCTTATCAGCTTCGCAGGTATACCGAGCTCAGACATTGCGGCAAAAACACGATCCCTTATGGGGCTATCAAAGGCAGCCTTATAGTCGACAAAAAGATGGTGTGTGTCGACTTGTTTCTCGTGGATCTTTTCCAGGATTTGGCGTAGTGTGAAGATCTGGTCGATGGTGGACTTACCAGGTCTGAAGCCGCACTGATAAGGTCGAGTGGCTTCAGTCGTTCACACAATACGCCTGTAAGAACCTTATATGCGATTCATTTTTATATATATAGATTTCCTCTTCATTTGCAGAATCAGTGTTTATTGTTTTACACCGGAAAATCATTGGAACGCAATAGAACGACTTTAGGCTTCTAACTAGATGTTAAAGTGTACCCTAATGACATTAGTTCTATGAACACTTTTTATTCGCACTGAACCGAAGTTACTAATTGATCTTAATTTTGTTTGTGCCTCCTTGTTGAATTAATTTTTTAACAGTCTATGCCAAATTAAAGGAGTGTTTATTTATGATTTTTTTTGCTATTTGAAATCATATAAACTTCCCAATATCAGTTATTGTATCAAAGTTACACTGGCATAATAATAAAGTTGACAAGGACTTGTTCCTAAAATAATAATACCCAGATATTTTCCAAAGGAAAGCATGCGTGTGACAGCACAACATTAAAGGCTGTATTTGTATGACTACCGTCATTAATTAATAATTTATAATCAAAAACATTTGGTCGTTCTCCAAACTACATTTCACTCTGTTTACCCAATAATTTAATGTATTTTCTACCGTATGTCTCTCCTGTGTATCATAGAAAACATATACAACATGGCCTCGTCATACACTCTTGCCAACCACTTCAGTTTTTAATGAAATTTTCTGCAGATGACGTTATTATCATTAAAAATTGTGCAACAGTAACAGAAGAAGAAAAATTGTAAAGAACAATTTTTAACAAAATAAAAACGAGTCTTTAATTAAATCAGCCTTAAAATAATAACAACTTTTTTTTTAAGTAGACCAGCGGCAAATAATTCTATTTTCGATAAATATATGTACATATGTATATGCGTCTACATGTTTAAATTGAATTTAAATTTTATATCGAACATTACGTAAACTGGGCTACTAAAGGAAGTAAAACTGAAACAGAAATGCAACTGAAACAAGGGCGTTATTATTGTTACGTTTTTACTTTTGTGTGCCACCGTTTACAACTTGATGAATCCAACAATACTTTACTTTATTCGCTATTCTTCTGTTCGCGTAGACACTAACAAAGGTTCGGTAGATCTTTACAACGACGATATTCAACCACTTCACACAAGACTGACTGAATTCTTACTACTCGTTGCCTGCTTTGTCTTGCCTTTTTATATGCAGGTTGCTGAAGTCGAACGTTCGAGGATTCACTTTCTCGGGAACTCTATCGCGACTTCATTGTTGTTTGTGTATTTTGTTCCCGCTTACTTGTCTATCCCCTTATCTTTCATACTGATGTTGTTGGTTTACTTGTAACAAGTTCGTTGTATTTGTTTGTGTAGCTTTTGCTCATTTTAATGTTAAACGATGTACACCGTTTCCATTTTCGTCACAATATGGTATATGTTGTATTAAAAAGGTAAATAAATTGCTATTGTTTTCTGATCGACTGCATGCCAAAAATAAAAAGAAAACAGAAAAGATATTCTTAAATTAATGCGAAAATAAACGACAAGTTATTTAAGAGTGGGCCTTTATACTGAGTAATTTTCCAGATTCTTCCAGGCGAAGAATATTCTCGATCAGAGTCTGCTATAAAGTCCATTTCTAATGTCATAGTGATATACCAAATTATTTATAAATGTTGCCTTTTTCGCTCGGAAATATTTGAAAGTCTCGATTATTTGAGTTCCTGGGTATAGGGATAAACCCGGAAAAGCTTATGCTAACGAGTTAGCCAGAATAGGTATCAAACTGGACAACCATCTACAGTGAGCGCCATGAGTGAGTCAACGTTTTTATTCTTGGAAATTTATTTACTATTCTCATTTACTTTTCTCGCTATCCTAAGAAAATGAATTATTTCAGTAGTGTTTACTCACTTTTGGTGTTCAGTGTATATAGTCTGCACTTAGTTGTCTAATGTTTAATGAGCAGCAGAAACTAACTTTAGGTTAGAAAACATATTTTTTCCTTCTCGACGGCATATTACTATATAATTTCAATCAAATCGTGCCATAAGCGCAATTTCTACAGAAATTTAGACTCGGAGGATATGGAAAACCGTCTATCTCTCAATGTTTCACAGCATAGAACTCGCGCGAAGGTATACGAGAGTTTTGGAGACTCCATCCTTGACATTCTTAATGGAACTGTCTGACTTTAGAATAAAGGACATTACCAAGTGTATAAGAATGAAAAATGACAGCAAAATTGACCTAATAAATTTGTTTAAATTGAAACATCACGTGATTAAGTTTATGGACTCCATCTAACCTAATTTTGATATCAAAATTAAACTACTTTGTTTAACCAGATAAAAGTCCTCAAGTCTGGTCTCCATTTAAACATTTATATTGAAGCGAAAAATTGCAAAAAAAAAAAAATCATTTGTAATCGATTTAATAAAAAAAGTCTGTTTTATGAATCACAACAAGTTTAGATGATCTTTATGGATGGGTTTTCCATTGGCCAATATCTGCTTAAAATCAGAACCAAATTGCCTCATTTTTAAAGCGAATGCTGACTGCTGATGAAAAATGGGCAACTTATAACAAGGTCTAGACTCTAGAGTCATAAGTGTCGAAACACAGTGAGACGGCATAAAGATTAACGGTCAGACAGGTACAGCTGTGTGTTTGATGTGATGTGTGATAGTAGAAAATAAACGACTTCAGTAGCCAACATTCTAACACATATCTATATATGTCAACAATTAAAAAGTCTAAAGTATGCAATCTGCCACTAGCAAGCAATTTTGTCCAATAGAACAGGATAACGCCAGACTCTTTTGTAAAAATCTCTGGCTTAAGTTGAAGGTACTTTATATTTCGAACCTGGCCAATCACCGCAAATAATTACAAATAAATTTGTGGATTAAAAATTCGTCTCAATAGGAGCTCGTGAAAATCAAATGGC
The DNA here is from genome assembly GCA_958299815.1 of Sarcophaga carnaria. Taxonomy (NCBI): domain Eukaryota; kingdom Metazoa; phylum Arthropoda; class Insecta; order Diptera; family Sarcophagidae; genus Sarcophaga; species Sarcophaga carnaria. Next base: position 66,856,473 of record OY283149.1, on the reverse strand, counting down.
TTGATGTTTTGCGAATATGGATCTGTCTGTCTTTGAGGGTAGTTCTGGGGACAACAAATTGGCCGGAAAAAATATACGTAAGAAAGCCTTAAGTAATCAACATCTTTTTGATACACCTTCTGTCTGTAGAATAAAAAAGTTGAGACTCTATTATAACACGAATGTAGAAAACAGGTTGAAAACTCTCTCTGGTGGGCATCGAACTCACGACCCTCACGTTAATAGTCTAGCCCACTACCTACTAGACTACCAGGGCACCGAAGAAATCTTTTATAGTAATCTAAATTTGTGGGCATTTTAAGAATGATACCTAAACGTTAAGTTTTCATCCAACTCCGCACAGTTTTAAATGTTAAAACAATTGATCTGAAAAAAATTTACGAGGTACCCATTTTGGTGTTATAAAGATGGAAATATGTACCCGCAAATGGTTAATATTCCTAATGGAGATGAATATTTCAGCACATACATATTCATACCGTAATTTAAACGTACTTAAGTAACTGTGTACTGAGTAATCTTTCTCTTTTGAATTAAGAACTCGGTTTTACCTGGATAGAGAGCATGAAAACCGGTTTCACGTCTAATTGCTTAATATTAGTTCCGAGTAACTATAAATCGGTTTAAGATATTATTTGCAGCAAAAAAAAATTTATTGTTGTATCACCTTTCCAATTTCATTACAATCTCATCAAATTTTAATTCATCAATAATTAATCTTGTTTTCTCTTCTTTACAGAATCCCAAAACAATAATGTGTAAGTGAAAATGATTGATTCAAGTAAATAATTATAATACAATAAATAAATTAGTAGAATACAATATTTTAAAATACAGTAATCCCTCCATTTACATTACTTCGATTCACGTTGTCATTCGATTTACATCGTCTTAAATGGTTGCCCGATTTTTGTTTGAACTCCAGTCAAGGATGGTTAGACGGGACAAGTACAACTTCATAACATAACAGTCGGAGGCAATGAAGAGGACATGTTACAGAAGATTTTAAGATTAAGCTTTTGTAGTATAGAAGTCCGAAGTCGCCGTGGTCTAGTAGATGGTGTGTTGGCTTATTAGACGTGAGGCCTCGGTTCAAACCTCAAGTCATGCATCTCCAACTGAACGAAATATGAAAAAGTATTTCTTCAGCGACTTCCTCTCAGCAGATTTCTGGCTAAAACTCTGAGAGTAAATAAAAATGGCATGAAAAGTTTCTAAAAAAAAGGCTGTCGTTAGGACTCGACTTTAAACTGTAGGTCTCGCCACTCATGTATAAAAATTAACGCACACAACATAAGTGGTGTAAGAAACTAGGTCGTAATCCTGACTAAAGGGTTGTAATGATCAATTATGTATGTATGTATGTATGCTTAAACTACTTACAAGGTATTTAACGACTTTTCACTTTTGTCAACAAATTGAGAAATATTGTAAAACAAATAATTTGTAAAAAACAAAACTGGTTATAATCGAAATTGTTTCAGTCTTTTACAGACAAAAGACGATAATCGAATATAATAACGGAAATATTGACGATACATATAAACAAAGAAAATTTAAACCTGGCTCACGTAGTAGGATTATCTGGTACATACGATTACTGATTATTTTAATTTATAAACTTAGAACTCTTTCTGGTAAATACAAAAAAATTTTAGATATCGAGACTCACAGAGACAATTCATAGATTCTATTGGCAAAGTTGTCTGACATTTTTAACTGCATAAAAAATTTAATAGAAAGAATTTTTAGAGGAAAGAGTTTTGTCGGCAAAATCAACAGTAAATTCTAGCCTTAAATAATGCCGATTAAGCCTACTTTATTAAAAATGCCTGCCCAAATCGATATAAGAAACATTGATGTCAACAAAGAACACCTTATTTTTATATAAATTTTGTAATTTCACGCGGTACATATTTACGGCCAAAATTTAATTATTTAATGAATTGCTGTTTTGTTTTAACTTTCCTGTATAAGTAAATGTGAATATTATATTATAAGATTGAATTTATAAATTTTTTAAGTTCCTTGTAAAACAATACTACTTCACAGTACGTATGAGCAATATGAAATACGATTTACGTCGTCATTTCTTGGAACCAATTGCAACGTAAATGGAGGGATTACTGTATATTTTCTCAGAAAATAAGCAATGATTTAATGTGCAGCAAACTTGATAGTGGTAAATACAAAAGCCGAATTAAAATGAAATCGTAATCATTGAAATTCAAATGACATATGAGTGGGAATCATTGGAAAGCATGCCTTTGAATTTTATATTTAAACTTGTTGCTTCGCAGATTAGAGATTATGATGATTATGCGAATGTACTACACCTGCTTGGCTCTTCACAGTATCATCTTATTTGAGATGGAATGATGAAATTCAAAACATTGGCAATCTTATTTTTTCTTGCCAATATAGCTCCTTCACTTAATCATGCACGATTTTTGTATTGCTGTTGTTCATTGTTTAGAGACTCTTTTTGTACATTGGCAGTAAAATGGACATATCGCCATTTAGTAAACTGCTAGCACGTATTTATTTCATCTCATCAAATCAAACAAATTTCCACAGAAATATTTCATTGTTCGATCTAAAACTTCTATTGTTCTCTTGTGTGCCATTGTGCATTCGACAAACAATAATTAAATAACTCAAACGACACATGCAACAGACCGTAACCGTATACGGTAATACATACCCGTAAACGTTTTTCGATATTTAATGAAATCGATCGGTGAAAGTAGATCCATCCAAGACATGTAATGTTTGAGTAATCGATTAAGTGCTTCACGAGTTTATATTTATTCATATATGCATGTACATATGTATGTATGTAAGACTTAGGGCCATTATTACAACTTGCCGTTAAACTTGGATTTAGTTAAAGGTACCTTTAGCTAAAGGGAACTGTAAAGTTACCTTTTACTTATTTTCGTTATTACAACTTTTTTTAAAATATGGCAGTGACGGATAATGTCGATAACACTGCTCAAATTAAACAAGTTTTATTTAAACGCAGTGGCAACGACGGGTTTCTTTTTTTTTTGATGTATTTGCTCACTTTGTTTAAATTTGAAGTTGCCGTATTGAAAATAATATATAATATGGTAAGTTTAAACATAAACTTAACTTTAAAAGTTACCAGTAGGATGATCTTCTATTTAGCTTAACGCTCACTTCTACATTGTCGTCCACTTATAATAATGAAAAACAATTTATCTGCCCGTTAAAATTTTCCCTTTAGTTAACGGCAAGTTATAATAATGGCCCTTACTTTGTTACAAACTTTGCAAGAGTTTTTAACAGAATAATAAATCTTTTAATAGGTTTAATTGTGATAAATTTCTGAGGTTTAAAAAATTAATGTTGGTGCAAAATAACAATTGATAAAATCGTGAATTGCGTCATTGGCAAAATAATCCGTGAAACAAAATAAAAAATTTGCTTGCAAAAGCTTAGATTTCGTTTCGAATGGATTATTAAGTTCATAAGTCTTTAATTGAGTGGTATTGAGATAACATATTAATTATAAGATGTATATGCAGGGACTCTACTTAATAATCTGTTTTTTAACTACAGTTGCATAAATAAAGAATGATCTTTTAACCGATTAGGTTCTGTAATTTGAAAAAAAAACACAAATCAAATCAATAAAATATTTATTTCGAGCGATAAAGGAATGCTCACGATTTACTCTTTAATATTTTATTTTATTTACTCCGCTACACTATAAGCTCATATTTTGGCAAACATTTGTATCTCAAGAATGGTAAATCTGACACAAAAAAATAGCGTAATGAGGTCAATTCGCTTGATCTTGGCTAACGATGGATTATTCCACGACATGTGGAACGTCCAATGCCAATCAAGTTCAATTATCTTAATTTGGTTAAAAAAATCAGCAATAATCGCTCATTATTGTATATGGAAACACTTTCACATTTACTGACAAATTGACAGTTTATTTGCGGTTCGCATATTGACTGCATCAAGCACAAAGCAACTGCTGCTACGGTGAATGGCGAGCATTATCAATTCATACAGACAGAATTTTTGTTCCTCAACAATTAAGCAGCTAAACATCAACGAATTTTGAACGTTTAACAATCGATTTAGTGTAAAATCAGTTATCAAACTAACTTCTTTTCGGAAATGGTCCTGTTCACCGGCTCTAGATTACTTTTTATGGGGCTATACTAGTTCACTGGTTATACAATTTATTGGAAAAAGCAGTCAAATATTAGAGTGATCGTAAGCACCTTGAAACCCGTAGCCGAAGCGAAAATGTACTGGAAATAATGTTTAAAAAATAAATGACACGACAGATTAGAAAAATAAATCAATTTTGACTACATTTCTGCCTTGTTCTCCGTAACAATTGGGCCATTATTACAACTTGGCGTCAACTAAAGGCAGGATTTTAAAGGGCAGATAACTTGATTTTCATTATTATGAGTACACAATAAGATAAAAGTGAGCATTAAGCTAAAGGGAAGATCATCCTACCTTTAACTTTTAACGTTCACTTTACCTTTGAACTCGTCATATTATATGTATATATTATTTTCAATATGGCAACTTCAAACTATTAACATGAAAAATAAACTTTAACTTTCAAATCACAATGGATATTGGCATATTCATTATATTTATTATCAAACAAAAAATACAAAAATTAAAAGCTAAAACCATAACACACAAATTTTATTTTATAAACAAAATGAATAAACACAACAATTAAGAAGGCACAACGTTGCAACGTTACAACGTTGCGTTTTTAAAGCACTTGTTTAATTAAGCAGTGTTATCGACATTGCTCCGGCACTGCCATATATTTGAAAAAATTAACTTTATTTTATCTGTAGGTTGTAATAACGAAAATAAGTTAAAGGTGACTTTAAAGTGCACTTTAGATAAAGTTACCTTTAACTAAACCCAACTTTAAAAGCAAATTTTAATAATGGCTCTCAAAGGATTTTGATAAAATCGCTTACGGATTATCAACGATTTCTAAGACTGGATATCATGAGCTGAATAAAATATTCAAATATTTCACAAGTAGTTAAGTTTCTTTTTATATTTGCCGAAATCTAAAGAAATTTTTGTACGCAACAATATGAGCAGACTTGAACGTTTTCACATCGTCCTTCCATAGGTTCACAGTAAGTTAACTTTTACCATTTGACGTGACATTTGGGCTGTTTTCAATGTGTTTATTTATCTCGCTGAAATTATAGCCACATGAGTTGTAATCAATTCCTAATGTTACAACAATTTTTTTAAGCTATTGGGAGTTCTTAAATGTAAAATAAACAAAACAATTTACAAAATTATTGGTTGTTAGGTTATTTTTCTCTCTCCCACTCACGTACAATATGAAAGACAGAAATATTAAAGGATTTAAACTTTAAATTTTTTGCTACGAGCTTTAAAGATATTTTTTATTGTGTTTTATAAAAATCTGACAGTTATTATTACGTATTGTTTAACAAGAAATAGTACAGTTCAGCGGAAATGCAATTTTCTGAGAATTTTTTTTTTTTTGTTAAATTACCGAGTTCTTGGGAAATAAATTTCAATAAATGGTTTTGTTGTTTGTATTCCTCAAACTGTATTAAAATCTCTATTGACAGTTACAGCCCACACTAGTTGTGGGAGGAAGTGAAAAAGTTTTTCTTATTGAACATTTAATTTACAATTCTAAAGAACTGCACTTAACATGTGGTTGTTTAGCTTCTCAATAACTGTCAAACTACCTATTCGATGTGATTGGTTAAGATTGAATTGCAATGACAAAAAATTTCTGACTCATGCTATTTAGAACAAGGTTGCCTTTTCCTTGTACAATGGGTCAATTCGACCTCCGGGTACTGTACTTGTCTTAATTGATAAGCACACGTCCTCTAACTTTGCCTTTTCCTTAAAGCGTAGTCTTGTAAAGGGTATTTTAAACTTTCTGAAGTGGTAAGGAGTGAGGTGAAGTGAAGCTTGAATTAATTGTTTATTCAATAAGGTAATCAACCAGAGGAGTTTATCCTTTACAGAGAATTTGGTCATTGTCTTCGGATTTTAATGAAATCTAAAATCCTCAAAGGTTGAGTAGAGCCACGTTCTGAGAAAGAGCCAGATTAAATAAGCAAAGACCTGTAGTGGTGTTGTGACTAAAGTATTTGCCTTCAAACCGTGAATTTTAAAATTTAGGAAGTTTCAATTACTACAAAAGTGCTTATCTAGGAATTCCCCTGATTTCATTCTCCTTCAGAGAACACAACATCAATAACTCTTGAGAAAGAGTAGGACTCAACCAGCAAAAGCCTCCCAACACAAAAACCAAATAATATTCCAATTTATTTTCTCTGATAGCGCTGTTTTTAGTCAAGGACGTATTGTAAATCTCTTAGCTTAGTTGGAAAAATTTCTTTAATGAAAGCAAAAAAAGCAACGTAATGAATGGAAAAGATGCTTAGTGAGAGCCCTTCGTTTTTAGAATACGAAAAGCAATGAGAATGCTTGCCGAAACGTAATGTAAAATATTCCTTTGGCGACCTCATTCCGTCAAAAACCCTGAGAATAAATAAAATTGCCATGAAAAAGCTTCTCAAAAATCTTTGGTTCGAAGTCTACTTGAAATTGTATGTCCCGCCACTCATGTATAAAATTAACACAGAAAATAAGTGGTGTGAAAAGCTAGGTCTTAATCCTGATGGGTGGAAGGGTTGTAATGACCAATTATGTATGTCTGTATTATTTTTACAAAAGTGCCGTTTGATGCGAAGAAGCACTCTTTCAGTTATAGTTCAGTACCATTTTAAAATTTAAATTTTGCAACACTGGTCAACTCTTGAGAAAGAGTAGGACTCAATGAGCAAAAGCCTCTTACTACAACAATCAAATAAAATTTCAATTTATTTTCTCTGATGGCGCTGTTTCTAAGCAACGACAGATAGCAAATCTCTCATCCTAGAGTCTGCAACAGTAGACCAATCACCAGCTTACCTGGAGAAACTTCATTAATGAAAGCAAAAAAAAAGCAAATTAATAACATGAAAATGGAGGAGACAGTGACAGCCCTATAACGCGAAAGAATACAAAATAAATTAAGAAATTGTAAGTGAATAACTAAATAAGAGTTTACAGTTTAGTATCAACCAGTACGTACGTAATTGGTCATTACAACCCTTCAGTCAAGATTACGACCTAGTTTCTCACACCACTTATGTTGTGTGTGCTAATTTTATACATGAGTGACGGGACCTACAGTTTCAAGTCGACTCCGAACGACAGATTTTTGAGAAACTTTTCATGGAAATTTTATTAACTCTCAGAGTTTTTTCCAGAAATCTGCTGAGAGAAAGTCGCCGAAGAAATACTTTTTGTATTTTGTCTTGATGTCTGGCCTGGGGCTCGAACACACTACCTACTAGACCACGGCGACTTAGTATCAACCAGTAGTTTCTATAAATTAGCCTACATTGATCGTTTAGGGCCTACTTTGGTTTTTTGTTCGTACGAAAGAACATGTTTATCTTCATTTAATTTATTTATCCACAGTTTTAACCACTTTTCTAGCTAAAAATCTGAATCCATGAAGAATCTCAAAGTAACGAGATGCTTCATGTTAGGCCTCATGCGTGCTGAGAAAAGCAGTGTTATTAGCAAAGGTATATTTGCCGTGTAATGAACACTGAGGTGGTTTTAAATTAAAAAAAAAGAAATATTTTACTATTTTTGCTATTTGCGGTGGTTGCTACACTATCGTGAGGGTCTGAAATTGTAATAACAATAGGCCAGAGATGGTTCAACTTCTGGACATATACAAAGTGGACACATACAAAGTCATTAGCATCTGGATAACAGGTCTTCGAAACTTGGACCTTTTGTACCACTGACTGCTGTTGGAAAGGGCGAGTGTGGTGAGAAAAATTATTAGATATTTTTCTCAAAAAGAAAAAACCTGCACTTTCGGCTAAACATGTAAAGAGACGGTTAAAGTTTGCCAGAGAACACAGAAATTGGACAGTAGATGATTGGAGACATGTGATCTGGTTAGGCGAATCAAAATTCAACCGCTTTCAGTCCGATAGTAAGCAATAACGCTGGCGCCGCCATAGGGAAAGAATTCAAAGATACCATGTTAAGGAAACGGTGAAACACGAAGGAGGAAATGTCATGATATGGGGTTGCTTTACATGGTGGCACCTCGGACCTCTGCAAAGTATCAATTATATTATGAAAAAAGAAGATTATTTGAGAATTTGAAGACCCAACTTCCCGAATTTGTCGACAAGAGCGCCTATCTTGCGCAAGAAGTACTTTTCCTGGGTGCCCTGGTAGTCTAGTGGGTAGTGTGCTAGACTATTAGCGTGAGGGTCGTGGGTTCGATTCCCACCAGAGACTCTGGTCTTTGACACTACACCGAGCATATGGTCAAGTTAATCCGCTCGTATATAATAAGAATATAATTTGTAATTGTATTGTAATTAATAAATAAATAAATAATATTTTTCCAGCAGGATGGTGACTCCAAACACACCTCCAAAGAATGGCTTATTGAGCAAAATTTTCAACTAGTGCAGTGGCCAGCACAAAGTTCCGACCTCAATCCGATTGAGAATTTGTGGTCAATCGTGAAGACAGTGCCGATCAGCCACAACCAATTTAGATGAGCTTTGGCACCGGATCCATCAGGAATGGACAAATATTCCGAAAGAAATTATAGAGACTTTGGTGGAGAGCACGCCAAGTCGCGTAAATAAGGTTTTACATAAAAAGGGTCTTTGGACTAAATATTAAAAATATGTACTCGTATTCCCTAAATTTTTGGAATGGTGCAAAATTGAGTACATTCGAGTTATTTTCCTATTTATTGCTTTTTTTTTTCTTAGAATTTGATCGTTTTAGTTTTGAATTTTATATTATTTTGTTAAGTGCTAAATACATACACAAGTCATTACAACCCTTTAGTCAGAATTACGACCTAGTTTCTCACACCTCTTATGTTGTGTGCGTTAATTTTTATACATGAGTGGCGGGACTTACAGTTTAAAGTCGACTCCGAACGACAGATTTTTGAGAAACTTTTCATGGCAATTTACTTACTCTCAGAGTTTTAGTCAGAACTCTGCTGAAAGTCGCCGAAGAAATGTTTTTTCATATTTCGTTCAGTTGGAGATGCCTGACCTGGGGCCTATCCATGCCTCACGTCTAATAAGCGAACACACTACCTACTAAACCACGGCGACAGTACTAAATACTAAATAAAAAACAAACAAAAATTTTGAATTGCTTTATTACTTTTATTTTTATGCAATTAAAATTGCTCAGAGTACAAACATGTAATCATTTGTGCACCCCACTTTACGGATGCATTATAGGGCATTTAGCCTAAATCCAAATTCACTAGAAACGAGTGACACTGCACTGCATCGTTTTTGTTTTTACTTATTAATGGGTCCGCCAAATAACATCTTTTTTTTTGAAAATGCTTTAAAAAAACTACTGAATATTTTCTCAAATTTCTTTTTTTATTTGAGAGTACAATCCTTCCGGTTAATAATGGAAAATAATTTCATTCAAATGGCTGCCTCGGCTGGCCATGCAATAGCCTACACGATCGGTCCAATTTTTAAGCACATTATCGATTGTGTGCACCTGTATTTCACCAATGGCTTCACAAATATTGTCCTTTAAAGCGTCAATTGTCTCTGGCTTGTCGGCGTAACACTTATCTTTGACGGCACCCCACAAATAATAGTCCAACGGTGTCAAATCGCAGCTCCGAGGTGGCCAAACGACAACAGCTCTGCGGCTGATAATGCGATCTTCAAAAACAGGACGCAAAACATCGAGTGTAGCTTCGGCTGTGTGGCACGTAGCGCCGTCCTGTTGAAATCAAATGCTGCCAATATCCTCCTCTTTAATTTTTGTGAACAAAACGATCGCCATTGACTGTAACGGCCACCCCTTGCTAATTTTCAAAGAAAAATTGCCCAATTATTCCTCTGGACCAAAATCCGCACCAAACAGTGACTCGTTTTGGGTGCGTCGGCCTTTCAATGTATGCGTGCGGGTTTTCTGTGCCACAAATGCGACAATTTTGCTTGTTTACATACCCACCAAGATCAAAATGAGATTCATCTGAAAAGATGATTTTTTTTTGCCAAAATCGGCATCTTCTGGTGTAGGCTACTGCAAGGCCAGCCGAGGCAGCCATTTGAATGAAATTATTTTCCATTATTAACCGGAAGGATTATACTTTCAAATAAAAAAGAAATTTGAGAAAATATTCAGAAGTTTTTTTTTAAGCATTTTCCAAAAAAAAAAAAGTTATTTGGCGGACACCTTATATAACAAATATTTATTGTTTTATTTTTTTTTTCTATCCTATTTGGTTCTAATTTACTTCGATTTTGGTTTTATTGTATTTTAATTTATAACAACATATTAAACAAACAGTTCACCTAACTACAAAATGATTTCATTCTTTTAGTTCGCTGGAGTTTCATACAGTATTTTTATGTGAGTTCACATGAGTGGGGCTGTCATGTCAGATACTTTTTAACTGCGATTTTAGTTTCAAAGCAATTCCAACATTAAAATAAATGAAATAAAAGAAAATAAAATAAAATGAAAACATTTACATGATTAATAATAATATTTATTAACATATACTCGTACATACATACATACATTATGGCATTAAAGTTGTCACAGCCATCATCTTTGATCAGCATGTTTATAAATTTCAATTTCAATTTCAATTTGAGTTGAAATATATGTAAATGCCTTTGATATTCATATAATCGCTTAATAATACACGTGCCCACGTGTAAGTGTGATAATATATTTTATTTTCTATTTCTAAATTATATACACATGCTAAGTAATCGAATATGTAATGTATATACTTATCTACCCATACGTACATATGTACATACATATATTGTATCATTACTAATGGAATAAAAAATAAACATGTTTTCAGTTTGTAATTTGCAATTTTCAGTGACATAAGAATATAAAAACTCTAAAAGGAATAAAAAAAAACATGTAAAACATTTCAAAGGAATTTTAAAATGCATGCAGAGTGTACGTAATATTCATAACATTATGAAAATTACTTTGAATAATTTTACGAGTACTTGAGATAAACTAGAGAATTTTTGCATGCTAGAAATGCAAATTACATACGATATTTTGATAAGTTGTAAGCATTTTTATTTAAATATTTTGGCTTTCAGAAAGAAAGTTAATTTAAATCAAATATCGAGTTAGATCCTTATTTTTCAAGACTTAAAACAATAACATTGATAACAATTTTTATTTTCTATGCTATGAGAGCCGGGAAATTTTTATAATTTATTGCCCATTAACACATTCACTCATTCTCATATTTGCGGGAGATGCTACAAAATTATAAGCTTTTGAAGCAAAATCCAGAGAAAAAGCTTAACTTGGAACCAGTCACTGGACTGTTATGTTTTGCTAAAACAGCGAATAATTTTTTTTGCAGTTCTTCACGTTTTTACATCTTCAATATTAATAATGATAATGATGATCAATGAAAGTCGCCGTAGTCTAGTAGCTAATGTGTTGGCTTATTAGGCGTAAAGCCAGGGTTCGAGCCCCAGGCCAAACAAAATACAAAAAGTATTTCTTCGGCGACTTCCTCTCAGCAGATTTCAGGCAAAAACTCTGAGAGTAAATAAAATTGCCATGAAAAGTTTCTCAAAAATCTGTCGTTCGGAGTCGACTTTAAACTGTAGGTCCCGCCACTCATGTATAAAATTAACACACACAACATAAGTGGTGTGAGAAACTAGGTCGTAATCCTGACTGAAGGGTTGTAATGACGATTTTTTTCTGCTGCCAATAGAGTTTTTAATAAATTTTTACTTTAATAAACTGTGCTCTTTAAAAGGCTAACAGTGAAATCAATTGGTAGCAGGCTTTAACTAAAATTGTTGATCACGATAAAATGGTTTCCTTCAATCGAGTGTTGCAACAATAACGTCATTTATCGTGTAAATTACCAACTCCCTTTTAATGGATAACGTTTACAAATTCTAATTCATAGTGAACTCGCAAATTGCACCACAGGAAAATTGTATCCAAAGTCTTCAAATTTGGGACCTGCTTTTAGCAAAGCTTTGTGAAGAGCATTTACAGTTTAGTACATATTCTTCAAATCATTGTGAAATTTCCAACGTGATTCTCTCTTTTTTTAAATTTGTTATCTCCAGTAAACTTTGTTACGATATTAATAAGGAATGCTTTTAACCGCACATTTGGTGTAGTCCAGAATTCTTATCACAAAAACATTGGTTTTATCAAGATTTTGTACATTGTCAAACACAGTCCAAGCTGGAGTCATGTTTAGGAGTTTGTTGAACTTTACTCAGAAATAATGGAGGTTAATAGTTATATTTTAATTATAGTAATAAGTACGTATTTATTGCAAATAATTAAATGTTAAGAAGTGTAAATACCATCGAACATCAAAATTAAGTTTACTTTCTTACATACATATCAGAGATCAGCAATGAGTATTCAAAAAGATGAGTAGTATCGAATCATACTCATAATTTCTGATACTTATGCGCATTCATACTTACTTTAATATCATACTCATACTACTCATATCCAAAGTTTGAAGTACTCATCATATTCATACTTAACAACACGTATGATATTGTTAATTCCGACTCTCCATAGCTCAACATTTACAAGAATCTCAAAATAAGTATGATTCGCCTACGAACACTAAAATACTCATAGAAGGTTGTGTGTTTGCTTTGCTTGCTGTCTTTGCCTTTTTCTTTTCTTGTAAATGCAACAACAATTAAGACTGTAAATTTTGATGAATACTCGAATTATTCATCAAATTTACAAAATTTACACTCGAGTCATTTATGTATTTTTCTAAATTTATGAATCAGAATGAGTAGGCTTATGAATCAAACATATTTCGAATGTTATGAGTTTAATGTCAACGTTCCACTCATACTCATTGCAATCTGTACTTATAAATCAACGTTGTAGTGAGTACGTATGAATCAGAGTATATAAATTTCAATATTGTTGACTCACTTATATTTAAAATTTCATGAGTGCTTACGAGTAGCGAAAAAATGATTCGTTGCTGATCTCTGATGCATTTATACGATAAGTAGACAGTTTACATATTTGTTATAGGTTAGATCATGTTATAGATTAGATCATACATTTAGTCGTAGGTACACATACATACATGATTGGTCATTACAACACTTCAGTCAGGATTACGACCTAGTTTCTCACTTATGTTGTGTGTGTTAATTCTATACATGAGTGGCGGCACCTACAATTTAAAGTCGACTCCAAACGACAGATTTTTTTTTGAAAAACTTTGCATGGCAATTTTATTTACTCTCAGAGTTTTTGCCAGAAATCTGATGAGAGGAAGTCGCCGAAAAAATATTTTTTGTATTTTTATTTTGATGTCTGGCCTGGGATTTGAACCCTGGCTTTTCGTCTAATAAGCCAACACACTACCTACTAGACTACGGCGACTTCCATATCAAAGATCAGCAATGAGTATTGAAAAAGATGAGTAGTATCGAATCGTACTCATAATTTCTGATACTTATACGCATTCATACTTATTTTACTATCATGGAACCTCTGCTCACATTCAAAGTTTGAAGTACTCATCATATTCATACTTAATAACACGTATGATGTTTTTGATTTCGACTCTCCATAACTCAACATATACAAGAATCACAAAATAAGTATGATTCACAAACGAACACTAAAATACTCACTAAAAGGTTGTGTGTTTGCTCTCCTTGCTGCTTTGTCTTTTTTCTTTTTTTTTGTAAATGCAACAACAACCCCAGGTCAGAGATCGAAACGAAATTTGAAAAAAAAATTTTCGGCGACTTCCTCTCAGCAGATTTCTGGCAAAAACTCTGAGAGTAAATAAAAATTGCCATGAAAAGTTTCTCAAAAATCTGTCGTTCGGAGTCGACTTTAAACTGTAGGTCCCGCCACTCATGTATAAAATTAACACACACAACATGAGTGGTGTGAGAAGCTAGGGCGTAATCCTGACTGAAGGGTTGTGATACATTTTTTTTTTTGGTAATTTACTTGAGAGACCAATGTACTCTTAACACTCTTATCTGTGTAGCAAGTACATTTTTATATATGTATACATTACATATATATACTAACTATTAGGTTCAAAGTCTTCTCTAGAAAAAATTTAAGTTACGGATGGCGTCGACGGCAGTGAACTTTCGATGCTCTATGTTTTACTTACATAAATTAAGGCGTATATCTTTTAAAAATTTTTTACGACAAGTGGAAGGGTTGTGTTTGGTACAAAATTCCAATTATCTAAAATAAAAAGCTAAAATTACTATATAAATAGCATTAAAAAACCCACAATGACTTTCGATTTCTTCTGTGTTTTCACCTGTAACTTGTTGTAATACATCAATGTATTCAATAAATATTTATTATGAAAACCATTGTTTATCACGTAACTTCGATATAAGTACCCAGGAATATTGTTAAAAAATATTAAAATTTTTCTGACCCCATTCTAGAAGCATTAATGTCCACAGACCACGTTGGTACTGCTTCAAAATTAGAATACTTAGGATTCCATACTCAAGCATGCTATTTCTGCATTGAATACAGTTCCCTAATTCTTAATATTGCAATATTTTCAACAATCGTGGCTACAAAATAAAATTTTGGAAGTTTTTCATGAAAACAATGAACAGAATTGGGATTAAGACATCAGATTTTAGACTTTTGAACTCAAGAAACGATTCAATTGGGAATCCACTAAATTGTTAAGCAGTTGAACAATTAAATGATTTTATTTTTTAAATGACAACAAATAAAGTTAAATAATTAGAAAAATGTTTACCCTGTTTAAACCGTTGAACTTGTGTTAAAAATTTAAAATGCATCAAAAAGTTTCTGAAATATAATAAGCAGGTTAAGGGCTAATTTAAAATTTTTATTTGTTAAAGAGCGTTTGTAATGGGTCTTTTTCTGACGTATTCTATATATCCTATTCATTACACAAATCCTGCTCGTTTAGTATGGAGTTTGTAACGATGATATTCTTGTTCTTATAAAGTTTTGCGATATAAAATTCCAAAAAAAGGCTACACTGTCCCTACATGCAAAACCTTTTTCCCAATGTGCTGTGTGTTTTATAAAGTATACCAAGGGAGTTTAAGCCGAAAGTAATAAAAGTTTGTAATTTAAATTTTTAATAGGGCGCCACATTAAGTAAATAGCAAAATGAAAAGGACTTTCAAAAATATTTTTTTCTGTCTTTTTTGGTATCCTTTTATCTTTATTTAAATTGCAAGCTTTTGACCCCTTCTTTTTATGTAGTTTTCGTTCTACTGTATAGAGCACAGTCAGTCAGTCTTTGGGGATGAAAGTAAATTGCGTTTGTGTTGAATAATTTTTTTCCCATAATAAAATAAGGAAAATACAACACCCAGCAATAGTGTTAGTATTAATTGCGGTACAATTGAATGGAATTGAAATAAAATTTCCATTATCATCGATCTGATGTTCCGTTAATGAATATCCAAATGTTTGGCCTAAATTGTCTATGTTTTTAACATGAGATCGTTTATTTATTTTTATTTATTTATTTATTTATTATAATTAACATAACACAACAAGATATTAATCTTATAAGTGATAGTGTTATGCTTAGGAGCAATAAGATTTAAAACAGAGAACTAACAATTAAATATTTCCTATAATTAAAATATTAAATTTAAATATAAATAAAAATATAATAAGGAGCAATTTAAAAAACTAACAGTACTACAGAAGTAAATAAAAAAAGTTAAAAGATAAAGAATTATAAAAATATAAAAAAGGCATATTTACAAAAGTCAATCTAAAAAAGTAATAATAAATATTTAACCGATATAATAACCGAGCTAATAACATAAAAACGTTTTATCAAGAGAATAATTTATACAACTCCTTTTTGAATGCATTTGCATTGCCCAACTTTTGGATGTAGTTTGGTAGGGATTTCCAAAGACTTGTGGTGTGTATATTTGTGATAAATTCTAATTTTAAATTTCTTGCGATAAATTTACAAGATCTGAAAACTGTTTTTAAAAGTATTAAGAAGAAACCGCCGAAACCTGAAGGCGTCGTAGTTTAATAGGTAGTGTGTTGGCTTATTAGACGCAAAAGCCTGGGTTCGAGCCTCAGGCCAGGCATCAAAGACAAAATACAAAAAGTATTTTTTCGGCGACTTCCTCTCAGTAGATTTCTGGCTCTGAGAGTAAATAAAAATTGCAATGAATTTCAATAAATAAAAATCTGTCGTTCGGAGTCGACTTTAAACTGTAGGTCCCACCACTCATGTATAAAATTAACACACACAACATAAGTGGTGTGAGAAACTAGGACGTTGTACAATGGGTCAATTCGACCTCCGGGTACTGTACTTGTCTTAGTTGACAAATACACGTCCTCCAACCTAAACCTAAACCTAAGAAGAAACCAGATTATACAAAAATATCAAGCAACATAATTCTTGACAATTGGGGTATACTAGGCAATATTTTATTAAGATACATAAACAGATCATTAATGACTGGAGTATTTCCAAGTAATTGGAAAGAGTCGATTAAATGTGAGGAGTACCGATCGATTAATACTTTGAAAACGTGTGAGAAAGTCATTGAAATAATAGTGAAAAATCAACTTGAAGATTATATAGAACAATATGGCTTCCTGTCAAAATATCAATCAGGATTCAGAAAGCGCTTTTCATGCGAAACTGCTGTAAATTATGTTGTAAATAGATTTAAGAGTAGACAAAAGAAGAACAAAGTATTGGCGATTTTTCTCGAATTCAAAAGAGCTTTTGAAACTATAGACAGAGATATATTGTTGAAAAGAACTATATAAATATGAAATTCAAGATACGGAGCTAAAATGGTTTAAATCATATCTAACGAATCGCAGACAATATACTAATATCACTAATATAATATCTGATCCAATTGAAAACGATTTTGGACTACCACAGGGTTCTGTATTGGGAGCTCTTCTTTTTATCATATATATTAATAACATTGAAATAGTCTTAGAGAATTGTGAGATTGTTCTATGTGCTGATGATACCTTGATTTTTACTGAAGCGGTGACAGCGATAATATAAATAAATGGCTAGAAATGAACAAATTAAAATTGAATGAAAACAAGACAAAATTAATGGAAATTTATATGAATACTGACAAATTAATCAAGATAAATAATGTTATTATAGAGAAAGTAAATACAATTAAATATCTGGGTTTCTTAATAGATAAATGTTTAAATTTTAAGGAACACATTGAATATATTTTTGCAGAAAAATTTAAAAAAAAAATTGGGTTTTTTAAGAGAATAAGAAATAAAGTGTCAATATTAACTGCAATTAACATTTACAACACAATGATAAAACCGCACTTTAAATATGGTTCAACAATATTATTCACCTGCTGTTCACAGCATCAAATAAATAAATTACAAAATAAGGCTATGCGCTCAATTTTAAAATGGAACCGGTTTACATCGATTAAATATATGTAAGACACATTGAAATGGTTAAATGTAAAACAAAGATTGCAGCTAAACACAATACTTTTTATTCAGAAAATGAAAATGGGATGTGCACCAGAGTACCTGACCGAGCAAATAAGATACATATGTTGGAGAAGTTCAACCCTACAACCTAAAGAATGTCTAGATTTTAGACCACCAAGAGCAGACACAAATGCAATGCAGAGATCTTTATTCAGTAAAGAATTGAATCTATACAACATGATGCCGGCTGATGTGAAAAATTAAGCGAATATGAATATTTTTAGAAAAAGAATAGTAAATTTTATAAAACATGTTTATTTTTGATCAGGGTTTACCTAATTGATGAATGTAATTAAAATGAATTGTATTTTAAAAGTATTATAAATACTTCTAATAAAGATAATAATAATAATAATAATAAACTGTCAGTGTGACAGAAGAGTCCTGTACCGTTGTTGAATAACCTTCATGCCCCGGAAAGATCAAGCAAACTTAATTCGACTTAGTAAATATTTCGGCCGTTTCGTGTTAATAATTTTATGGAATAGAATGAGGCATTTAATTTTCAAAAGATTATTAAATTTCACACTAAATATGGCTGACTCCCAAAATGTTAGTTGCTTTATGTTTAAACAAAGTATAGTGTTTCATAAAGCCGCTATACACAAAATGTTTACAATGTATACTATTTCAAAACATCGTCAATGTGTATTTTTAACGCAGTCAAAAACCAATCAGGCAACGGATTTATAGTTGATGCATTGTTTAGTTACTTGGCATATCTACATAGTTTATATATCGCAGTAGAACTGCATACAAACTTTGTTGTATTGATACATTTTGAGAGTCAGCCTATCTGATACGCTAAATGAGAAATGTCATCCCGGTGACCTTTAAGAAAGACATATCTTGCTATATCGTTGTATGCCAAGTAGAGTTTCCGGTTGTCATTATTACTGCAGTTTGCGAAGATTTCACATCCATACAAAAGCACAGGAATTAAATACGTAAGTTGCATACGAATAGCAAAAGGAGTTGAATCTATGACAGTCCATAAATTTCGAAGCATGCTGTAAATGCTGCCAACAACAACACTTATATGGCTAGACCACGATAATCTGTCCTTAAAGACAATGCCCAGATTGGTTGCAGACTTAACAAAGTCAATTCTATTTCCTTTGATACTCAATTCAGTTATGACAAACGACCCATTAGTTTTCGAAAGCATAATACATTTGGACTTTGGAGGGATTGATGCATAGTCCATTTGCCGAGGTGCAACTATCAATTCTCTCCAAATCATGGTTAATAAAGTGTAAACAAGAATCAATATTCTCCTTACGAGTACTGGTATAAAGCGGCACATCATCAGCATACCTATGAACATTGACAGTCAACCAAAACATCTGACTGACATCTGACATCAGACAGAACAACAGAGGTGCCAGTATTGATCCCTGGGGAACACCTCTACTAATATTAAGCGGATCCGAAATATTTCCATTTAAATGAACCTTTTGACTTCTTTCCAACAGATAAGAAATAATTAGACTTCCGGCAGAATTAGAAAAATTAAACAGTTTCCAAAGCTTATTCAATAAAACTTTGTGATCGACCGTATCGAAAGCCTTGGTGTAATCAAGAAGAAGTTTGAATAGAAATCATTGGAAATCAATTTTTGTTTAAGACCAACACTCAGGAAATGTATTCCTACTCATGCAGTGCATTGTGTTGGATTAACAGAAAAATAGTTATAGGAGAAAAAGGGAAGCAGGGGTGGTGTGCGAAAAATTTAAATTATTTTTGAAACATTGTTTTTTGTTTATGGCCAGTGTAACACTTTCGTTACTTTATATTTTCTTTTTCTAGTGAATTTCTCTGTAATCGGTTAATCATATAAAATCAACAATCAGACAATCACAAAACACCCAAGGTCTCTGGTGGAAATCGAATCCACAACCTCGGCATTCTGAAGTTTAGCACACTGCCAACTAGACTATCGGGGCACCCATTGTAACAATTATATTCGCTTGAATAAAATCACATAAGGTTTATTTATGTGATCATAAATATCCGCTTGAAATGCACTATTCATTGATTATCATGCATTAAAGATGTTTACAGGTGCCATATATTCAGTAGAGTTGCATGCCTCAGTTGTATTTTTTAGGTTTTGGTTTGATTTGGTTAGAGCACGTGTACTTGTCAATTAAGACAAGTCCAGTACCCGGAGGTCGAATTGACCCATTGTACAACGTCCTAGTTTCTCACGCCACTTATGTTGTGTGTGTTTATTTTTATACATGAGTGGTGGGACCTACAGCTTAAAGTCGATTCCGAGATTATGCCAGAAATCTGCTGAGAGGAAGTCGCCGAAGAAATACTTTTTGTATTTTGTCTTGATGTCTGGCCTGGGGCTCGAACCCTGACTTTACGTCTAATAAGCCAACACACTACATACTAGACTACGGCGATTTCATTTTTTAGGTTAGTTTTTCACTTATTTTTTTTGGCCCTTCGAATAATCCTTAAATTTTTTGTCCTAATACCACTTATACAACGGTGGTTAATTCAACACTGGTTAATAGTAATTGAAATAGTGTAGCGTACAATATGTCTACAAATGTTTGCAGCTGTAAAAGTTTGCTTTGCAGTTAAAATGAGTTCTATCATTGCGCCCTACAAATTTACCATAAAAATCCACGACAGTCTCTGTCAAAAATCGATATATTCTTTGCATGGAATGCGATTAGAGTATTTGATCCAGTTGCGGTTAGTCATAAGGCAAAAGATCCAATTCTCCGAATGAAGATATAAAGCTTGTTCAAATTATAAAATTACATACCATATCTGTAATTATATCAGGCAACAATTAGAATTAATTTTTTTTTAATTTTTTTATAATTTGAATCTGATGAATAAAATAGAATCCTTCGTCAAATTCAGGGTTTAACATAACAAATATAATATTTTTCGTTACCCCATCTAGCTATCCTAAATACGTCATATGACCTTTTTAAAAAGTAGAGTAGTACACAGTCAAACATGACTGTTGGTTTTCTGTTTTCTTTTTAGTTTTTTTTTTCACGTTAACCAAAGCTTTCGTAATTGAGTTTAGGCCAAAACAAAAATTACAAAAAAAAAACAGTACAAAAAAAAGCTGTTGCTCATTTATAAAACCCATGGGTAATATTTTCATTCCCCTCCTTTTTTTCAAAAAAAAAAAATAAAACGTCCTTCAATTATTTGTTGGTTATGTTGCTAGTAAAAGTTATAACATTGCGTTGTTGTGCGAATTTATAAGTAATGACAGGGTGGGAGGGAAGTATTTGGTAATGCAACACCTCATTGTCTTAATTAATGTTAATGTTGGTTTAATTATTTATTTTATCCTGAATATTGCAAAAGTTTCTTTTTATATTTATTTTCTTTAAACTTTTTAATTCCTGATCGTTTTTAAGATTATTTAGCTCATGATTTAATTAGAGTTCATTATCCTATAAAATATTTCAGATCAATTAAATATTTACGAGGTTAAAGACATAGGCTTAGGATTAAATATTTCTTTTTCTTTTCTTTATTACATATCACAGAGTAGACGAGCAATGAGAAATATTGTGATATGACGACACATACTTTTAAATTCAGTTGATATGTGTAGATTTAAATCTATTTTGCATTTTCGAAAATTATACAACGAATATATTTCATTTTAAAACCAATAAGCAAGAGTTTGTTTCATGCTAACCTTGAGTTCAATCCTCAATCAACAAAAAATAAATTAAATAATTGAAATATGTATGTAACAATAAGTTTGAAAATCTTAAATCTAAAACAGAAAAGAAACCCAGAAAAATATATTTGTGTGAATGTATTTTGATTAAGTCAAACTACTTTCATTAAATAAATATGTATATATATTGAGCAATAAAGTTTAGCTTCTTCTTGACTGCTATTATTTAGGATACCAAAGGCAAGTGGATTTGAATTAGATACCAATTCATTTAAATATATCTCTAGAGGTCGGCACCAATAGTCGCCGGGGGCCGAATATCTTCGGTTTTTTACACACAGAGGACACGAACATCAACCAAGTTCGTAAAAAAGAGAGTAAAAATGCATTCAGTTACTTGTCAGCTTCTAAAGAAGGAGGTTCATGTCGCCCAAAGAAATATTACGGTAGGACTCACTAATATTCAATGAGATTCACTAGTAACAATGAGAAATAATCTCGATTTTTGGAAAAACATTTGTCAAGTTAAATACGCTGTCTTTAGGGATTTAGCGCTGTACATGTTTTCTATATTTTTCACTACATACATATACAGTGGACAGCAAAAGTCTTAGTACTCCAATACATTTTGACAAAAAATGTCCCCACGGGATTAATACTCTTGAAAAAAGTCCCGATATGACTTCAAGAGAGTATTAGGAAATCATTTGAAAGAACGGTTACGTAAACGCTAAACCTCAAACAAAAGTCAATAGAAAAATTTGCTTATGATGCCACCAGAAAACATATAAAACAAAACTTGTACATTCAATTCCAAATGGGTTAACTTGTACATTCAATTCCAAATGGTTTAACTTGTACATTCAATTCCAAATGGGTTAAATGGAATGACCTTAAGGGATATTTTCATATTTTAGGCCTTTGAATTTTAAATTTACTCAGGGTTCTCTTTGGGGGTACCTATGGAGTCATCTGAAACTTTTCCTTATTTTTCTCTTGTTTTATGAAAAACATTAAAAAATTGTTTTATAATAAAACAGAAATAAATTAATAAAATAAATATATAAACTATAAATTGTTATACAAACTTTAAGCTAAAATTCATGAAATTGCTAAAATATATTACCGACTTTTGTTGTCCACTGTATATATTATAAGGTTAATACGTACGCTTAAAAATATTACTAACAATTTTCCTCTGAGTTATACACATGCATCTCACAACTACATTCACATTTCAATCATGTTCTCTTTGTGCCGACCTCTGTATATCTCTCACAAACAAAATAAACATACTACATAGCTAAAACTGTGAACATATGTTCGAGACGAGTGTACCAATATAAAAAAGTAAATAATTCAAAGTCTAATGCATGGAGCCCGCAAATTTAAAAAATCCACCTTATTTTTTGAACAGACCTCGTATCTATAATTTTCATTTTGCCCAAAGGAATATTTTCTAATAAGTGCAGTACGATACCGTAGTATTTTATCGGCTTTAATACTGATTTCAACAATAGATGTTTACAGTTTATCGTGGTGTTGAGGTCGTCTACTAAGAAGCGAATTGATTATTTGATATTACATACATATGTATATAATTGGTCATTATAATCCTTCAGTCAGGATTACTATCTTGCTTCTCACGCCACTTATGCTGTGTGTGTTAACTTTATACATGAGTAGCGGGACCTACAGTTTAATGTCGACTCCGAACGACAGATTTTTGAGAAACTTTTCATGGCAATTTTATTTACTCTCAGAGTTTTTGCCAGAAATCTACTGAGAGGCAGTCGCCGAAGAAATATTTTTTCATATTTCGTTTTGTTGACGACGTCTGATCTGGGAGTTTGAACCGTGGCCTCACGTCTAATAAGCCAACACACTACCTACTAGACTACGGCGATAATTCATCCTAATTTTCACTAAACTTTTATTTTTATGATGTAACGTATGTATATATTATAACAGTAAAAGCTTTTTATAAAGTATGAAACTGTATTTTACAAGGAATAATCAATTCCTGCACCGAATACCTCTTATTAAAGTCTTACGAAATTGAGATTATGTATGAAAAAATTACAATCTACATATGAGCCGCTCAGTGCACAAATCGATTAACTCCATAAAACAAAAAGTTGAGAAATGCGATGAAATAATGTAAATTGTTTTTTAAAATTCCCTTTACAATATAAATTCAAATATATATTGTAGAATACATAAATACGCATATAGCTTCCAATTTCATTAAATTCTAAATCTTCATTATAGTCATATTTGAATTATATGAGATGGTGTTTTGATTTTTTGATTATATTGCACCAACCATCTGGTGAACAAATGTTTTGAATTTTTATTTGCATGTAACTCAATAATGACAAAATCTGAATCCTTAGGTAAATAGCCGTGACCCCTTACCAAAAATTTATTCCAATTGACTCAGCTCTTATTTCCGTACTTTGAAAAACAGTTCAAATATTTCGATTCTGCCCGGTACACGAATCAGAATATATTATTATTTTTTCAAAGTTTGCAGCATAAGTTTTTATGTGCTTTGTTAGACAACGATGAAATTTCTTGAGACCCACGAGATCCTTCAGTTTCTGGCCAAACAAACATGTGGCTTACATTTTTACTGAATTCATGACATCCGATATTATAAACATATAAATTTTGCTACAGATGTGGTCAGTTTAGGAAAGGATAAAGCTTTTTCTAAGTCCAAAGAAAACACGAAAAATTTTTCTGATGCTGCCATTCGCATCGGCACCCATTTGACTGCGAGCTCGTTCTGCCTCTTTTAAGTAGGTTTTCTTTTCAATTTTTGATAATTGTTATCATTCAAAGGTTGGTAGTGGTGCATTTGAATTGCGTTATTGAAACGATTTACATAAGAGTATGGAGTTAATATAAATGCCGTCTGAAATAAATTACTTATTATTCAATGGCCCACAAAATTTTGTCGTTTAATGGTGTTAATCTTTACTATTCAGGAAAGTTATAATAAAGATAAAAAGTTATGACTATCCCAAGTGGTTTGACACTTAAATTTATAATTTTTCAAAAAGTGGAGTTAATCACTTTGTGCACTGAACGACTCATATAATGAAATTAAAAAAATTTATTTTTTTCAATTTTCTGTTACCAAAGATGAGAAATACATATCAATAGTTTGGTTTTTTTCAAGAATGTGTGACATAATTTGCATTCGTATTGCCTTAAAACAAACGTTACAGATCAATATCCTGCAAATGAATAACATTTGTAATGTTTGGTTCATTTAAGATTCTATTTTTCTTTTCGAAGAATTTTCTTTACCTCAGGGAAAATAAAGTTACAAATCAATTATTAATCTTATGAGGATGCCCTTCCCTCCTTCCCATACACACACACACACATGGTACAATTGTGTTACTTGAAGAGCAAAAGAATTTTTTACAAATAACTTGTCATTTAGTATTGAAACTTTTTGTAAAGCCACATGACTCTGAAATAAATTTAAATTTCTTAACTTGTACTAACCAAAACGACAAAATTCTTTATACCATTCACAATAGTATAGGCGACGACAATGTATTGTTTTTGTAGTAATATCGGTTGCACTTGACAAAATCTAACTTTTAGATTCGCATGAAGCACATGTTTACATATAAATTAAGTGTTCTTATCTCCATCACAGAAGTGTAATGCCTTGTCAGTATAGACAATTACTTGACACCTATTTTCCTAAAATCACAGTCACTCTTTAACAGCAGTTTATCATAGTTCTCCCCTATTCGAAATGACATAATCGTTTTTGCACTTTCATCTGGAATCAATCACATATCGGATCAAACATATATCACACCGACCCAATATTTCCAGTTATTGAGGAAATGTGTCGCAGTAGTCTAGTAGGTAGTATGTTTGCTTATTAAACGTAAGGCCTCGGTTTAAACCCCAGGGGTCTAATTCTCGCAGTCGTGATCGAAATTGTGCTCGAATAGAAAATAATTCCGATAGCGAGAAATTTTCTGATGATATTCGATACGAAACGAATCGATTTGTTGTTTAGGTGTTGTGAAACGAGTTTATTATTTCGTTTTACAGCACTGACTAAAATGCAAAAATTGTAAACAAAAGCATATGTTTTCTTACAAAAATAAAAGAAATTTAATTAATCCAAGGAAGCAAAGTTTTTATTAAAGTTGTAATATTTCGTATGGATAATATATTTTGGTTTTACTTTCTTATTAGCTGGGACTGAAGTATCTTCTGCAGTGTCATGTTCAAATTCTATAAAAGAAGACATGGTAGGTTCCATTTTCTTCTTCATAATCGTCTTCTTCATAATCCGATAAACAGCAGGGAGATACATCAGGAATACTATTTTTTGGTGAAGTTGTTGGGGTAACATTTTCTTTGTCGCAATTCTCTTTTGGGCTGCCTTCTGATGTTTTTGAAGACCCAAAAGTTTGGAAATTTTTTAGACCCTCAACAGAATTTTAAACTAAACAATAGTTTGTTAAACTACCTTGCGCGACATTTTTGCATCTTTGATTGGTGGGCCGGAAGCATTGAGCTTAGCTGTGAGCTGTTCCCATAGCTGATTCGCTCTTGCCGTTCCCTGAAAAGTATTTGGTATAATACTCTTTGCCAATTCTGAATGCTTACGTCCCCGGCCCCACACTAACCCACCCTCGACCGACCGCGGAGGGCACGTCCCCATTACGTAGGGACACGTATACACTACAGTCCGGACTGTAGCGGGTAAGGGAAAAGTAATGGCAACGAGAACATAAATCAGCTACAGAACTTAATTACAAGCTGAATAAAGTAACAATAAACAGGATCTACCTATGACAAGAATGAAAATACATTTTTATATAATAATTTACAAATTAATGCCAGCATTAACCATGAAATTTCCAAGAATTTCCTTCTGGGTGTAAATAATTTTTAAAAGTTTTGACCTACAAATACTGCAATTAATTTTTATTCATAAATTATTATAAATTTGTTACTTACATTTTTTCATATTGTTCTTTACAGCAGAAAAACGCTAATTCGAAAGCTTTAGTGCTTACGAGTAAAAACTCGCAAGGTGGCATTCGAATGATCACACGTTATCGAATGCCATCATTAGAAATTTCTTTACACTTTACTCGATAACGAATAAGAGAATCTCAAAACTAAAAAAACTCGCACGTTAGAGTAAAAATTCATTCGTATAAGACTGCCAGAATTAGCCCCCAGGTCAGACATCACCAACTGAACGAAATAAGAAAAAATATTTCTTCTTTACTTCCTCTCAGCAGATTTCTGGGAAAAACTTGCCATGAAAAGTTTCTCAAAAATCTGTCGTTTAGAGTCGACTTTAAACTGTAGGTCCCGTCGCTAATGTAAAAAAATAAAATACACAAATTGAGTGGTGTGAGAAGCTTGGCCGTAATTCTGACTGAAGTTAAATGAGTAATGGCCAATTATGTATGTACATATGTTTGTAGGAAAGTTATAGAATGTTGTTAAGAAGGGATGTAAAACATGGCTCTAAACCCATATCAGGTTCGAGCCAATAGAATAGAAATAAATAATTTCAAAACGCCATTATCAGCGCAGATGAATTTAATATGTTATCAAAAACTATAAAAAGTGCTTTATGACAGGCCTTACAACAGAAATGAAAATCGTCATTAGCAGCGTCACATTTCGCTATCTAGCGTTGCAAAAAGTCATGGCCCAAATGATATCTATGCTATCTGTATTATAAAGAAATTCGATACCCGAAGTGCATTGTTTAAATTCATCGCGTTTTAAAAACAAAGATTTTTTCTATCCAAGATTATCAGCAGCATCGCTTTAAAGAGAACGCTTAAACTTATGCAGTTTAATGTGTGTGAAGATAAATTCGAATTTGAAAATCCAAGCCGCAATCCATACATTTTAGCAGCGCCACATTTGGCATTAACAGAGCAAAATTTTCTCTTAACAGAACAAAATTTGCCCTTAACAGAGCACTGTTAGCTGCTTGACAGTATCCATCTGAGCAAGCCCATTTGTTTAGAAGCTAATTTTATAACATATACTAGGTCTCTGAGTACCATATCATGCTCAAAAGAAGGTTCCAAGGCCTTTTAATATAATCAGCAATATAGTCACATACAAAGTGATATGGTATTGCCATAATTGGCTTTGAAACTATCAAATACTTTATCAAAATTATCTAGAACATTAATGGCCATTTGGGAACATATAAGAAATAGTACATCTACCCGACTATATGCAAATGGTAGCCCAGAGGGTTCGCTTTCGAACCGTGATAGTGGGATAGCTGGAATAACTTTGAGTTTCGAGAAAAATCCATCCGCCAACAACCATTCCATACATTTCAACACTATTATTCACGAATAATAATGATCATAATGAGAATTATATTTTACGTCTGCAATAATTGCAAAGTAGAAGGCTAATCAACTTATTGCGGCTGTTAAATCGTTAACAGTGTTCTGTTAATAGCACATTTTGCCCTATTAAAGGCGAAAAGTGACGCTTCTAAAAGTGTGAGTTTGTGTCTTTGGTTTTTAAATTCGAATTTATCTTCACACACAATGCACTTTATTAGTACTGGTGACAAGAACATTCTCATGTTTCAAATACCGTCAATTATCACCTTTTAATTGCTAAATCCACATCACCGGCATAATTAACAATAGGAGAGACGAGAGATCGTCTTCTTGGGATTCAGCGTCATAAGATCTGTTATACAGGCTACAATTTACAGTTCACAACATGATCTTCAAAGAAAGTATTGTTTCCGTACACAAGAGAATATAGTAATACCAAAGAATATGGATATAAAGAATACGCATCATGTAGAAGTAAAATTTCTTATGGCGGGTCGTAACATTACGACCCGCTCTCATCAAATTCAAATTCATTCTAGATGAGAGGGAGGAAGACAGAAGGAAAATAAACACAAACAAAAAGCGTAATAATGTGTTGCTCTCATTGTACGTATGTACATGTGTATGTATTCTTGTGTTTTTTGATTTAGTTGTCGATCAGACTGCGACAAGAACACATGTTTCGCGGATGCTTTATCATTTTACTTCAGAATTACACTCGAAGAATATTTTGTGTTAAAAATGTTCTGTCATTAGCTGGGCGTATTTCATTTTTTTATTTTGTCCCAGTATAATTTTTTTAAATACTTTGCAATTCTCGTTTTTTTTTTCTTTTAATAAAAAATGGTTTTTTTATTCTTTTTATTTTTCTAAAAAACATGGCCTAATTTTTAAGCCAAAGATGGATAGCTTTATGTTCTTTTAATAATAAAATGGATTTTTTATTTTATATTTATTTATCTAAAATTATTAAGCGAAAGATAGACAGCTTTATATATGTATGTTGATGAAATGAAAATAAAAATAGCGTATATTACTAACACTTTTATATGGCTGTAAATAAATAAATTCTCTCAACTTATTTCCTCTCTCTTACTCACAAATCCATAACCAAAGGCATGTGTTAACCTAGAGGAAAATTGTTAGTAATAATTTCAAGTCTACTTATTAACCCAATGATATGTATATGTGATCGGAAAATATAGAAAAATTGTACTGCGCTAAATCCCTAAAGACACCGTATTTAACTTGGCAAGTATTCTTCCAAAAATCGAAATCATTTCTCATTGATATTAGTGAATACTACTGTGATATTTCTTTGGGTGTATAATTGAAGTCTGAAAAAAGCGACATGAACCTTCTTCTTTAAAAGCTGACAAGATTTTTACGCTCTTTTTAACGAACATTCTTGATGTTCGTGTCCTATGTGTGTAAACAGCCGAAGATGTTCTTCCACCGAGGGACATTGGTGCTGACGTCTGTTTTCAACACTAGAAAAATAAATAAAAAATGGTCAAACAACAAAAACGCACGATGAGAACAACGCATTGTTACGCTCTTGGTTTCTGTAACCTTCCCTTCTATCTTTCCCCCCGCGTCATGAAATATTTTTAAAAAATATTCCAAAAAATGTTAAAATGCGCATTCTTTATACTTTATTTTCTTTGGTAATACTCATCAACTCCGAGGTGAATAACTTTCAAAGGTTGCAAAATATGAAATATGAAATTATTAATGTAATATGAAACTATGGATATATACTTATTAATTATTTCACATGGCTTACAATAAATAAGTATGCTTATAATCTATTTATAATATATTATAAATTAAAATTTAAATTAATGTTCCGTATTTGTTTAAACGCAATAGAGTTTGCCTCGGTAGTCTAGTGCTTGCCTAAGTATGAAGTGAAGTTCGTTACACTACATCGAGCACAAGGTCTACGTAACTCAGCCTGGAATAATTCAATATACATAATTTGTAATTGTGTTGCTACTAATAAAATGTTCATATTATTATGCATTACAATTAGCAATGAAATTATGTTTAAATCCATTTTGAATACGAATTTTATTACTCATTAGCCAGTCAAGAGAAAAAGCAACGAACAAGAGAGCCACAGCCACACAGTCATTTGGGAATTTCATTTTAAAATTTCAAAAAATTTTTCATCAAGTTCCGCTTGATTCACTACTGTTTCTAGTCCTGTAAATGAATTTTGAAAAACATTTTCAAAAGCAAAAAAAAGCGTATCACTTTTTTTGTCTTTTTTTATATTTTTACTTTTCTATGTGCTCAAGGACATTCTACTAATGAAACGATAGAGAAGAAAGTGTAGATGAATCAATGATACGATGACATAAATTGAGTCAATCATATCACTCTCGAATGGTCACTTTGAAAAGTTGATTTGATTATTTCAAAAAAGATAACAAGATAAAGAATGTTTAAAGGAAAAGAAAACTAAACTATAAATAATATTTAAAGAATATATGCCATCAGGTCTATAGAAACCTAGTGAAAATTAGTGACGCATATTTCCAATGGTTATCTTTAAATATTTATCAAGCTTTTGTATTTAGAAAACAATAGAAATAAATGCTTCACTGATTTTTAAATTATAGATTAATCTCTTAAAGATGTTTGCTCATTTAGTTATTATTATCATTTTTAATTAAATTTTTTCTATTTAAAACGATAACATTAAGATTTTAGGTATATGATAGCATAGCTTCTCCTACCAAACTTTTTGTTTACAGGTAACAGATTAATTATTATAATTTTCTCTTATTTATTTGTCTTCTTCTTCAATTTTATTTTATAATTGTGTCTTAGAAATTTAGTTTTTGTCTGAAACGAAGAATAATCTGTTAAAAGTTTATTTATTTAGAAGAAAATTATTAAGAAAAGAAGAAATAAAAAGGAAATTATTAATTCCTATAGCCAGCTGTACTTGGCTCTATTTAGGACTTCGTACAAGAGATTAGTAGTGCATTGATACGCAGTCGATATAAATATGGAACTATTGTAAGGTAATTTTAGATTCCTGTATATTATTGTATATATTCATATTGTCGTGAAGTCGTTCCTTAGTACTGCGACCAATTGCGATAATTGAAAATTTTGTGGATTTAATCTTCACTCCGGTAGTTTACTAAGAAGTGTTACCCAGTGTCATATGATATAGTACAACAACAGAAAAAGTCTTACATTCCGTCTATATTTTAAATTATTGGTTACACAAAAAGACAAATCAATTAAATTTCAAAGTATGCAAAACCAACCTCACATCACTTATATTGAGCGTGTTTCTTTAAATCCGAGTGTGAAGGAACGCACAAACTAACGTCACTACAATCGACAAGTTTGAGAAACTTTTTCTAATTAAATTTCTCCTTTTTCAAGGTTTTAGAACTAAGATTTGAGCTCGAAACTCTCATATAGTAAAACATCACACTAAAAAAGAAACGAAAACGAAGTGCTTCTTAAGTTGGCATGCCATTGGCAATAGCACAAAAGTTACCTTTACACAACAACATAAGCACACGCCTATTGTTTAGGAAAATAGTAATGCTATCAATGCTATAAGATAAGCTGTATCATTATTCTACCAAGCATATGAATTAATTAATTAACAAGAATATTTCAGTCATACGAGTATGTTGTTTATTAGTCTACACACAAGCATTACCAGCATTATTATTTATTGAAATATTTAAACCCGCGACTTAATAAGTAGATCGGATCCAGCGGATCATGACATTTTATTCATTTTTATTTTATATTTCCTGCACCTTGCAAATATTTGTTAATTATCAGTCAACCGCCTGTCTTAATGGGATTTTAATTATTACAGTTGTTTTCATTCTTAGTATTCCAGTCTTCTTTGATAAGATCAGAGCCTTTCTCAGCAATCATTATGGTGGGAGCATTTGTATTGCCGCTGGTAACGTACGGCATAATTGAAGCATCGATGACACGTAAATTATCGATACCTTTAACCTTTAGTCGAGGATCTACACAAGCACGTTCATCTCCACGGGGACCCATTTTAACAGTGCTCGTGGTATGATAGCCACCTCCCGTCATGTACTTAAAGTAACATCTCCAGTAATTGTCAGACTTAAACTCGTATTGATCGCATTCGTCCAAAGGTATATGAAGGATTTTGGCATCCATTTTACGAAATGCTTGCGTATTTTCTAAACTTACCAAATACTTCATGGCCCTAAGTAAAGTTTCAACATCTTCTTCTTCAGTAAAATAATTACCCCTGATGACGGGAGGATCGGCAGGGAATTTAGATCTCAGTTGAATGTTGCCTGCCGACTTGGGATGTGCGAGAATTACAACAATTGAGATGACATCACGTTTTTGTACAGTTTCATTAAAGAATGGCCACAACTCCGGTGTGATGTGAAAGCCATTTAAAAGAGCGTCTAGGCCGAGCATATCACCCCTTCTGCTCAAGACATGATTATATTCAATATCAGGATATAGCGATGAACTTGAAAAGTTCGTGTTAATGAAACCAGTTAATGAGACTATGCCTTGAGAACTTAGTGGGCCACCTTTATGTATCAGGTAGTCGTAAATTGTATCCAATAACATAGTCTCATTTGTTTCCGTTCCCCGTGGGGTTACAAAAACATTTATAAACACATGATCCTGGAAATTTTCTCCCACTGGAAGATCTTTAACCACTGGTATGCCTAAGGGACGTAAATGTTCTTTTGGTCCAATACCCGAAAGCATTAAAACTTTAGGAGAATCTACGGTACCAGCTGATACAATGGCTTCCTTTAAGACTCCGACTTGAAGTTTTTGTTTTCCTTGAAGTAAAAATTCCACAGCTTGTACTCTTTGATTGGACGGATCAAACTTTAATTGTGTAACTTGAGCATGTTTTATTACATGCAAATTCGATCGATTTGAAACTCTGCCCAAATGTCCCTTGGCAGTACTAAATCTACGGCCATTTTGCCAGGTACCCTTGACGCGTGTGTAACCAATATAACTGCCGTCTTTAAACTCGTCTATTTTTCTAATACCCAATTCTTGGGCTCCTTCAAAGATCATAGTTTCAATGTCTTCATCAAATACCGGAAATTCATTAAGTGTAACATAACCTTCAGGATGAGTATCATTGCCAACTGGTCTAGTAGACTTATCAAAATAATGCTTTACTTCATCATAACTCCAACCAGTGTTACCTTCACGCCACCAACGATCGTAATCAAAACGATTGCCAGGCACATAAACCATAGCATTAATGGCTCCCGTACCTCCTAAAACTTTACCACGAGCAACATGACACTGTTTACCCTTAATCGCCTGGCACGTTAGATTACTCTTCTCAAAGGCATAATTGTAAGTAAAAGGGGTATTTAATAATGAAAAGAACAAACTAGGTACCTAAAATTCAAAGTTTCAATTTTAGAAATTCTTTGTAAGAAAAATGTTGTATTTACCTAGGACTCTTGAGGAGGATCTCCACCCACTTCCAAGACCAATACCTTCCAATTGGGATTTTCACTCAAACGGCTGGCTACAACTGAACCAGCAGAACCGGCACCTATGACTACAAAATCATAGACCTCCAAACCCGTCTCCAGAGCAGTTTGTCCATAATCCGGTGGCCAATTGCTGCTACGTGATATATTACACTGAGCTGCGAAAATACTTTGCACCAATAAAGACACCAAAGAACTCACAACACCCGTACTTGGACTAGCACATTGTGCCGATAATAATGCTTCACATGTCATTTTCAACAAGAGAAAGTAAAAATAAAATCCAGAATTCGACATTTATACCCTTTTTTCATATCATGTTATCGCGTTTTTTATAAAAACAATTACTATTAATAGTGGAATCATATTATCATATCATGTTATCGCATTTTTCATAAAACAATTACTCTTAATAATGGAATTATTTTTATATGTATCTGCTTAGAGTTATAAACAAAAGAGCGTATTATATTTATTTAAACGCATAAGATTTATTAAAAACAAAAGTTGCTTTCATGTGCGGATGGTGACTAAAAAATTAAAAAATGCATACGAATTTAGAACATAAAAAATTTTTTAATTGTAATTAATTTGATTTCGTAATTATACTCAATTATTTTCAAGTTCGATAATAGAAAGTTGAATTTTTTTATTTGCGTACCCCCCTTACAAATTTTGTAATTGCACTGCATATCCCACGTATTAAAGCAATTGTCCCGGGTAGTTTTGAGCCCCAGACGCTTATTTATCCACTGTTTTTGTAGGACAAACGATTTCCCAAATCCCTGTAAATTTATCAAAAACATTCATTTAAATGCTACTGGAAATACGCAAGTAAATCAAAATTACTTGTTAAAGATTGCCAAAAATTGTCTCTCACATTACAAAAATGCAATTTCATTGACTGTAAATTAATCTTTACTGCGAATAGCCGAGTTTAAATAAAATAATTTAAATTCATTTTTATAAACTACCTTAAAGGTTGTTTACTTTAGTCAAAAGCAAAAATTAATTTGATTAATTATAATATTTAATAATATAAAAATGTAATTAAAAAAACTATTGGCCAATATTGGACTATTTCAAAAATTTCGGTATCGAAGTCCTCCGAGTCATTAGCTTCAGAAATTTTATTGTACATTGTATTTGAGTTAAAAAGTTTCAACATTTCAGGAGATGGTTCGAACTTTTCACAGCAAACAGAATTATTTGTTATATATGTATATATTTAGTCTAAGAAGAGCTTCTAATAATTAATATTGCATTTTATTTCGTATTTTTGTTTTGGTAATATTCATTATTAAAAAAACGCGTTCAACGCAAGCGTTACATGTTGGTAGTCAAATAATATTTAAAACTAGTTCAGCAAGTTCCTTGAATGGTTTAGAAACTGCAGAACCTTTGTAGCAATAAACATTACTCCAAAACACATTTAAATTTTGTCCAGACTCTTCTCCAAAACAATTGTTCCATTTTACAAATGTCATTTTACTCCATTGCTCTTCATATAAGTCTATTGGGATATTTGCCTTTAATACAGGATTTAATATTTATATTATAAATAATATTTAATATTTTAATATTTAATAGAACAAAAATTTGGTTGGTCCATTGAATTACAGCATATAATTGGAGAAAATTGTTTGTATGTTTAAGGAAACATCATTTTTTGTTGGAAAACGTTTTAACATTTGAATCACAACAAAAGAAAACTATAGACTTGCCAGAGTAAAAATTCTATCACTTAAATATTTTTTATTATTATCCATTATGTTACTAAATCGACTTTTATAAAGGGTGTTTTTTATAGAGGTATAGAACTTTAAGTTGCAATAAAACAACGATGGATTATTCAATTGAATTATCCGAAAGATAATCTTGTGGCATTACATTTTAAATATGATTTCTGGCATATGACCGCCACGGCTGGCGCGGATGTAGTCCAATCTGGACGTCCAATTTTCGATGACTTTTTCCAACATTTGTGGCCGTATATCGGCAATAATACGGCGAATGTTGTCTTCCAAATGGTCAAGCGGTTGTGGCTTTACCGCATAGAGCAATGACTTTACATAGCCCCACAGAAAGTAGTCTAGCGGTGTTAAATCACAAGATCTTGGAGGCCAATTCACAGGTCCAAAACGCGAAATTAGGCGGTCACCAAACGTGTCTTTCAATAAATCTATTGTGGCACGAGCTGTGTGACATGTTGCGCCGTTTTGTTGAAACCACATCTCCTGGACATCATGGTTATTCAATTCAGGAATGAAAAAGTTAGTAATCATGGCTCTATACCGATCACCATTGACTGTAACGTTCTGGCCACCATCGTTTTTGAAAAAGTACAGACCAATGATTCCACCAGCCCATAAAGCGCACCAAACAGTCAGTTTTTCTGGATGTAACGGTGTTTCCACATACACTTGAGGATTACCTTCACTCCAAATGCGGCAGTTTTGTTTGTTGACGTAGCCATTCAACCAGAAGTGCGCTCCATCGCTAAACAAAATTTGCTTATGAACAACGGTAATCTCGTTTTGGGCCCATTCGACGAATCTACGCCTTACTTGATGATCGTTTGGCTTCAAATCTTGCACGAGTTGGATTTTGTAAGCACGCAAACCAAGATCCTTCCGCAAAATCTTCCATAAAGTGAATGGACACAGATCCAATTCATGTGCTCGATGGCGGATGGACTCACTCGGGTCTTCCTCAATGCTACGCTCTACAGCAGCAATAGCTCCTTCTGTACGCACCGTACAGCGTCTCTGGGGATGCAAGTTATCAATAAGAGTAAACGTGGTGCGAAAACGTTCCAAGGTTAATGGAATTAACTGCTCTGATGGACGATTTTGTCGACGATAAAATGGACGTAGTGCGCGATACGTTTTCCGCACAGAACCATTATTTTCGAAATAAAATTGCACTATTTGCAAGCGTTGTTCAGGCGTGAGTCTATTCATGATGAATTGCCAAACCAAACTGAGAATAAATCACTTGACAGCTGTTAAATCGGTCGCCATCTTGAAAAGTAATGCCAACTTAAAGTTCTATACCTCTATAAAAAAACACCCACGTTATAGGCTATAAATCTTTTCAAAATTTTGACCAAAAGGGGAGAAAAAATTGGACAAAGGGAGAAAAAAATGGGCAAAAATTAGTACTTTATGCATGAATGCTGTATTTTATCTGTTTTAAAGGTATTTTTTTTACGATTTAGCTCGGTTAAGCGTCCCAAATAGCTATTGGAGGTGTTCCGTTTATAAAGTTGGACCAAAAGGGGTGCAAAAAGGGAGAAAGGGGCGAAAAACGGGCAAATTGAGTGCATTTATATTTAAGACTTAGAGTATTCAAAAAACTGGGTTGTTTGTTAAACCAGTTTCCGAATAATTTGAAAAATTGCATTTTTTAAGAAACCGGTTTCGAAACCGATAAACCGGTTTTTTATTTATTATTATTTTTAATGCAAAAATGACCCAATAATAATTTTTTTAAATTTAAAGCAAAATTTATACAATAGGCTGTCCCATGGCTACCTTTTTGTAGCAATACCTCCCAAACGATGCCTATTAATGCACTGATTACGAGAAAAAAATATTTATTATGGTTATGTTGAAGTCGCCGTGGTCTAGTAGGTAGTGTGTTGGCTTATTAGACGAAAAGCCAGGGTTCGAGCCCCAGGCCAGACATCAAAAAAAAAAATACAAAAAGATTTTCTTCGGCGACTTCCTCTCAGCAGATTTCTGGCAAAAACTCTGAGAGTAAATAGAAAATTGCCATGAAAAGTTTCTCAAAAATCTGTCGTTCGGAGTCGACTTTAAACTGTAGGTCCCACCACTCATGTATAAAATTAACACACACAACATAAGTGGTGTGAGAAACTAGGTCGTAATCCTGACTGAAGGGTTGTAATGACCAATTATGTATGTATGTGTATGTATTATGGTATTGTTGTTTTATTTTAACTTTTCACGAGAACGTTTTAAAGTTTTGAATTTCAATACAAAACAATTGAAAATCACGTTTAAAAATATTTTTTATAATTCTAAATTGATTTTTATAAAAAAATAGCATTTGCTATGACCATTAATAAGTCTCAGGGTCAAACATTGAAGGTGGCTGGTTTAAATTTGGAAACACAATGTTTATCTCCTGGTCAATTGTATGTAGCCTGCTCACGGGTACCAAGTGGGAAAAATTTATATATTTTTACCCCAACTGGTAAAACAGCTAATATTGTGTATAGAAGCGTTTTATCAAAATAATAATACTATTTAATTTAATTGTAGAATAAGTTTATATTGCATTTATTTAATAGTTATATGTATGTACTCAATATTCCTATAAGTATTAATAATAGAATAAGTTTATTTTTTGTATTTTTAATATATATACTTAAGTTACTGATTTTTGTATTTTTTAAGTGTTAATAACAAAAAATTTTAAATTTCTTTAACAACAAATAATCACTGTTTTTTATTTAATTTAAAAACATTTTTCATTTTTTAAACTAATCCCAACTACATAACGCCGGGTACAATCTGCTAGTTCAAAATAAAAATAATCTATTCAAGATAATACATACATATGTAAAGAAGCATTTAATCATATTCGGAAACTCAGGTATAAAATGGGTAAAGCGTACATTTCACATTGCATTTTATGAAACAAATAAACACCACCACCAAATATTTTATATTCCAAAGATAAAATCTAACCCATAAGGTGCGTGATAAACAATTTGAATTTTAATTTATTGATGTTGACCATCGTAATTGTGAATACGTTATGAATACGATTTGCAATCTTGATTGTATGTTTTACTTTCTTTGCACCTAAATTTGAGTTCTGCAGCATGCGTCATTGGTGGTTTTACTTTATTTAAATGATCAATAAATAAAATATCGCAAGCGCGTCTCCAAGTCAGGCATCTTGACATTGTCAGCAGATGGGACTGTATTCGCCTTCTTTGGGTAAAATTTTTCAAATCAAGTCCATTGCTTTGACTGTTGCTTTATCAAGTTTGAATGTAAGTGGTAGACAGATTGAATCGACAGAACCATTATACCAACGGATCGTCCCATTACTCATCGGCATGCACCTGAGCCATCGGGTCGGCCTGTTCCGTGTCTACCAATAATAAATTCCAGTCTCGTCAAATACATAGGAAATCTTAAATTTTTCTAATCTACGTATAGCTACGTATATATTTTTGAATGTCCCTCAAAATTTGTTTTATTTGTTTTGTGGAGTGCGGACGTGTTTTTGAGCTCTGCTGTCAAATTATGCTTTTTAAAACTTGTAATAATAATCGAAAATCATAATCAAAACAGAGTAATAAAAAGAAAGAATAAAAATAACAAAACAAAATTATTTAAAGGTGGACAAAATAAAAAACAATAAATTTGTACCAACAAATCTGTGCTTAATTTTTTAAAACAAAATCATCAACAACATTAGCTACTTTGAACAAAGTGATCAGTTAATTTACAATAACAAATTTAATATACAAAATAAATAACAACAACAAATATACTGAGCAACATCCAAAAACATTTATTACAAAAAGAAAGTAGATAAAACAGAAAAAGTGAGAGAAGCAAATTGTAAACACGTATAAAAACAACTAAAAAAGAAACAGCTATTTAGAACAAAAAAGTGCTACCAAGCTTTTCACACGCATTAATTAACTTAAACAGTTCTAAATCCATTGCTGTGTAACAGTTAATTTTAATTTCAAATTTTTAAATACAAATTTTTAAATTCCGTTTTTTCTCTAAATAAATGTATAATTTAAGAAACGATAAGAAAACCACTAGACCAGTTGATAACAATAAATCGAAAACTAAAAGCAATAAAAACTTAATGAACATGCAAACACCAAATAATAAACAACTAGATGAAGTTCGTCAGCAATCGGAAGCAAGCTAGTCACGCCTATCCATCGTTGATTCGCCTTTTAAAATTTTGAATTGCATGGAAGAAATGTTCGAAAAATTTGCCGAACAAATTCAGCGTACAATAGATGCTAAATTTCAAGAGTTTAAGGTGGATCTCTTACAGAGTTATTGAAGAAAACTTACTTAACGAGAGGGTGACCACTTTGGAGAAAAATGATGGTGATATGCGGGATGAGATAAATACCTTTAAAACGAAATTAAAAGTGCAAGAAAATCATCATGTTTCGTCTGAACTGAGAATTAATGAGATACCCTACGCGGAAAAAGAAGATCTTACTCAAATGTTTAAAAACGTATGCAGAGCTATAAACGCTCAGATGCCTAACATAAGATCTATATACCGGCTAGGAAATTATAATAGCAAGCAGAAGACATATTCCAAGGATGGGGTAATAAACTATATAGGAATGATAGGAGACTTAAAAGAGGCGGTGGTGTTGCAATTTATGCTAAAAGTAACCTCAATACTAGAGTAGTCTACATTTCACAGGATTGTGACATTGAATTTATTAATATTGTCGTTTATGATAATAGTGCGAGAGCTTTAGTGTCATGCGTTTATAATCCTATAAGAACATTAACTCTTGAACCTTTTTTTAATAACTTCAGGAATCATTCCATAGCTTATGACTTTTTATCACTTGTGGCGATTTTAATGTAAACTTGATGGTTAAGGATGAAATTAGTAATGATTTCCTTGATATGATAAGTTCTGTGGGTATGACTACGGTTAATGATGAAATTCCCACACGTTTTTCGTCCAATTCAAGGCCAAGTTTACTCGATTTATTCCTGCTATCTTATCCAAGCTTATTACTTTTGTATGATCAAATTTCTTTCCTTTCTGACCATGATCTATTATTTTGTACATTAAATATTAACTTGACTAGAGATGATAATCTATGCGTCAGTGGATGATAAGTTGAACGTACTTCTTGCAACATTGCAGGGCTCTTATGATCGTCATGTACCTGAACGTAGTTTTGCTGTAAATAATCGCTCTTGTCCGTAGTATACAGCAGCTGTAAAAAATGCTATTCGTGATCGCATTTTAGCTTACAACGTTTGGAAAAGGAGACCCTCGAGCTGCTTACAATAGAGCTAGAAACTGCTCCAATCTCAATGTCAGACAACCTAAAAAATCATATTTCTCCCGGAAAGTCGTTAGGTATACACTCCCATAGTCCTTTTGGGTGCAAAATAGACCCAGATGAGCTTAATGACTTTTTTGTATTAATGGCGTGACAAATAATCATACCAGTTCTAACCTACAAAATGAACTCTCCTGCAATACTAACTTCTCATTTTCTACATTGTCACAGAGGCTGATGTAACCAGGCATATCTTGAAAATTCGATCCAATGCCATCGATGCAGCTGGTGTAGCCATGAAATTTGTTAAACTTATATTGCCATATATTTTGGGAGCGCAGTTTCCTACAGCCTGGAAAACTGGAAGATTTATACCAATAGCAAAGATTTCCAATGAGTGAGTGCGGGCGACTATAGACCCGCATTTGGATTTTTCAAAGGCCTTTAACAGGGTTGATCATTTAATCTATTGGATTTACAAATACCGCTTTATCTCTTATGGAAAACTACTTGTATGGGCGAGCCCAAAGGGTAATTATTGGAAACAGGTAGTCAGGGCTGAGGCGTATAACATCTGGTGTTCCACAGGAGTCCGTATTAGGCCCCCTGCTATTTAGTATGTTCGTCAATGATATATTTTCAGTATGCAGGTATACTAAGGTACATGCATACACAGATGATATTCAGCTGTACATCTCAAACCGTATTGGTCTGATAGAGGATACAAGTTACAAACTTAATTATGACTTGAAGTCTATTTTAAAATGGGCTGAGGATAATAACCTTATGCTCAATCCTGGAAAATCTTACATTTTACCAATCAGTAGATGGGAATATGATTTAAGTTATTTTCCGACCATTTACTTGGGGAACACATCTCTTGTGTACGTTAGTAAGATTAAATACTTAGGATTTTGGATCAATTCCACCTTGTCATGCACTGACCATATTAATCATGTTGTGCGTAACGTACATATACCTCTTGCTTCGTAATTTACGAATGTCGTCTAACTTCACACCAGTTGAAGTTAAGAGGAAACTTATAATTCAATTAATACTTCCACTGATTAATTATTTTGCAGAGGTTTACAGTAAATTTAACTCTCTCTCACTACATAAGTTGCAAGTATCTTTTAATAATGCTACGCGGTATGTGTATGATTTAACTAGGTTTAGCTGTGTATCGTCCTGGAGGAAAATGATATTGGGCTGTGACTTAATCGACTACCTTCAGATGCGAAATATTATATTTTTACATAATCTTCTTTATCGGAAGAAACCACCACCCTATCTCTTTGAGAAGTTTGTATTTGGCAGATCCACTAGATATACAACTCTATACCTAGATACACATACATCAATACTAGCAGATTGTTTTTCGTCAACGCAATTGATTTGTGGAACTCCTTACCAATGTCTATTAAAAACATTTCGAGAAAGAGTAGTTTTAAGAAGTCACTTTTTGACAATATGTCCTCAAATATTTAAAAATTTGTATTTTATTTTTATTTTAGAAATTTTGTGTGAAATATAATTATTGCCTTTTTGTGTATTTTATACTATAATTTAGGGAATACTAATGACTAATGTAATTTATGTATATCCTACTGAGCTATAAAAGAATAACGTTCTTAAAGTTCTTGTAAGTTCTTGTAAGCAAATAAATAAATAAATAAAAATAAATAAATAAAATGATGGTGAAAATGATTTCTGGTCCTCATATGTAAGTATTACGGTTAAATCAAAAGTAAATTCAACAATGAAGGGAGTAATAAGTTGAATACACAATTACAGAGACACAACAACTTTTATTATAACAAGTTTGTATTACACAATGTCAATGATATTTATTACTGAATGCCATAATTTACCCACACACATATATTATAAGCGGTCACATTAAGTTTAATTTAATGAATGTGTGGTTTTCATATCTATTGTATTTGTGCGTTGTAACGGTCGCCTTCTGTTTTCAAATATGAAATCTTGTATGCTTCTAGTGGAAAAAGGAGAGGAAAAGAATATAAAAATAGACTGAAACTGATTTACATATGCATGGGGTTTATGTGAAAATAATTTAAAAGATTTCTGGTTACAAAACGGAAAACGACAACAACAAAATAAGAAAAACTTATACTTATAAACAGATTTTTTGACCGGCGTTTCCTCGTGTGACAATTTTCAATAACAATGGATGGAGAAACTTAGGAAACCGAAATAATGAATAATGACGGTATGGAAAAATAATTTATTTAAAATGGTAAGAAATCTGAATTAATCAAAAAAGTAAACGTTAAGGCAAAAATTGGAAAAAGAAACAAAATAAATCACACTCAAGCTTTACGTTTAAATTTTCAAATATTAAAAATGGCAAAAAGGAACAAAACAAGAGGTGTTGAATCAAATTTTTTAACTCTGCAGATGCAAACACAAGGTGTTTAGACCACTTGGATTCCATATTTTACCATATTCTTTCACTGTTTTCAATGTCATTCTGTGGCCACAACATTTTTTTTATCGTTTTTATCTTAGAACGCAATCAAACTTAGACAAGAAGGAAAAAGAGAATAAAGAAGAAAAAGAGGTAAGATTTCTACAGGCTGTATAAGAGTTCGTATTTCCTCTGAATCTGCCAACTTTGCAGCATCCTTCATTCTTTAGAGTTTTTTAGACGATTTAGATTTTACGATTTCACAAGCGTGTAAAATAATAAGGGAACGGAGTTCTAAAGATACTAATAAAATGTTTTTTAA
This sequence comes from Sarcophaga carnaria, assembly GCA_958299815.1. Lineage (NCBI taxonomy): Eukaryota > Metazoa > Arthropoda > Insecta > Diptera > Sarcophagidae > Sarcophaga > Sarcophaga carnaria. Next base: position 66,813,415 of record OY283149.1, on the reverse strand, counting down.
TGGTTCTGATTCGGGTGTCGCCCAGTAGCAAGCATTGCAGGGAATAGAGGAACCCTACCTTATCTCATAGATTAGGTTTTAGTGCTATAACTTTGCCACCACTGCTGCTTAAGCTACGTTTTTACTACTTTGCTACCGGTTACAGCCCTTTTGCACATATTTTAGATGACATTTCGATCTATAACTAATACCACTTACTGCTTCTATATGGGCAAAGGGTACAGATTTTAGTGATGTTGAAATGAACTTCAGCAATTATTGGAGAAAAATTAATTGCTACCTCCCGACTAAAGACTATGTTGAATTTAACCAATGCGAATAGCTTCATGAGAGGGCTTAAAGTCATGATTGAAAAGTGTTCTATTCAGAGTTGACCTATCGCATTATTCATCACGAAATCAATCTTCTTCATCCAATACGACTATAAAAAGACAAGACTTTATAAGTTAACAGTCTATACTGAACTGTTTTTCATAAATATTTTATTCCATTTTTATATACAAAACTTAACGAATAAACTTAACTATCAGTGCTGCCAATATTTCAATATTAATATTAAATATTTTAGAGATTCCAGATTCATATTTTGATACAACTAGTTATGCCTCTGAAATTTGTAAAATACATGACAGTTCAAATAACACAGTAATCAGCCAAAATGTTGCTTGCTTCGGATTGTAGTTTAGTTGCTAGTACTTTCTTAATATTGGACAAAATCAATCTTTTATCCCGAAAAATTAGTGTTTAATATAAAATTCGCTCACCATTCGTCTAGTTTCATAAATAGTGCATTAACTACTATATATGTAATTATCACCATGTCACTGCCACTTTACATGCGTTACGCCCCGTGAATATGAATATGAATATGAATATATACCCTATTGTTACGTTTTTACCTTTTTAAAACGTTCAGAATATGAGTTCGTTAATTGCACAATTTTGTGTGCCACTGTTTATAACTTGATATATCCAACAACACTATGCTTGTTCGTTATTTTTCCACTATTGCGTAGACAATAACAACGCAGATCTTTACAGCGGAGATCTTCAAACCACCATTGGTTTCTTCACACACAATGTGTTTTCACACAAGACTGACTGAATTCTTACTACTCTTTGCCTGCTTTGTCTTGCCTTTTTATATGCCTACGCAGCGCTGCCAACTTTGACGATTTATCGTAATTTTGACGATTTTTTAAGTCAAATTTATTAAAATGACGATTGACGATTTTTCATTTTTCCCGCGAACAAAAATGATGATTTTTTAAAAGCAAAACACATGGTAACTTTTTTTTTTTCCTAAAATTCGAATTTTGTAAGTCCCCTTTTGCAATGTAGAACATGTATGCTATGTTCTGTGTGAAAAGGAAAGAGAAAAGTATACTGTATACAGTTTTTTTGTTTCCATAGCACAGTAACCTGTAAAATTTTGTGAGTTAAAAAAACACACAGGATAAGTTAGGTACAAGTTTATCTGAAATAAAAAAAATCCACTTACATATAATTGAAAAATGGATAAATTTGTTATTAGAAGTGGTAAGTTATTGTTCATTTAATGTAAATTAGTATATTAAATTGATATACATATTTACAGAACTAACAATCGAAATGTCAAGAAAAAAAGAAGCGCAAAATAAAAGATACGTGGCTCGAACACCCAAAAGTAAATTCATGGGCAGTTAAAAAAGATTCGAACCTTTATTGCAAGGTTTGTAAATCCATATTGAAAATATCATCTGAATGATCAGATATAAGTCGACATATGGAAACTCAAAAGCATTCGGTGGCAGCAAATTTTATTTTGGAAAACCAGCCAACAATTTCATAATTTTTCAAAACGGATCCTTCAAAAGGAATAGAAATAAAACTATCTTTATTTCTAATTGAACATAATGTTGCATTTGCTACCATGGATCATTTGTCAAAGCTGGTAAAAAAAAACTCTTTTACAGATTCCGATTATGCAAAAATCATATCGATTGGAAGAACAAAAGCTACAGCCATTATATTCAGTGTGTGACATAAATGTGTAAATGAATTTTTAAATATCTATATTTTTAATTTTTGGCTGAACTGTTATTCATATGGTAACTTTTGTTTACTCAATGTAAAGATCAACTTGTGAAATACGGTAATACAAAAAATCGTCATGTGGAATAATGGTACTTTGATACCACGAGATCAGAAAGTTAAAAACTGATTTACACTATTCTGACTCGCTGGAAAAAAGTTAAAAAATAACACGTTTTTAATATTTAAAAAATATTAATTTAAACAATTTCGTTGGTGAAAGTGTGTTAATGTTTTAAGTATTAAATAAGATCATATTTTTAATCATAAACCTAATTATTTATTATTTCACAAGGATTTTTTAATCATGAAGAAGATTAGCAACGAAGTCGAAAAATGTGTCATAGATGAGCTAAAAAATGGTCTCTCCTACAGAAAAAGTTCTCAAAAATTTAATATTTCATTTAAAACTGTAGGAAATATAGCAAAAAGGAGCGGTTTGACTTTCCCAGCACCACGTTTGGGACACAATTCAATCCTTTAGGTAAGGGATAGACACACGGTACAACGTTTAGTTGCATCAGAAGAAGCTAATGGTCCTCGTGAAGTGCAACAAAAGCTATCTTCATGCTACCAAATTGAAATATCTAAGAGCACAGCTCTTAGAGAAATAAATAAATGTGGTTTTCATGCAAGAAAAAGGGTTAAAACCCACGTTTAACCGAAAGACACAAATCATTTAGGTTAGCATTTGCAAAAAAATATCAAAACTGGACTATGGATGACTGGGGAAAAGTAATATGGACAGATGAGTCCAAAATTAACCTTTTTGGTGCCGATGGGCCTAAATATGTTTATAGGAAGCCAAATGCACCTTTGACGGACCGCGATGTTGTACCAACTATGAAATTTGGTGGTGGAAAATTGCTGTTTTCATAAAATAGCTGGAAATATGAATGCCGAAATGTATATCGACATTATAAAGTCATCGTATATGGATAGTCTAATTGCTTGGGGTCGAAATGTTGAAAACTCTGTCATGCAAAAAGATAACGACCCTAAGCACAAGACTAAAAACCCTTGTGTTTTTCGAAACTGCCAAAATTTCTTTATTGGACAGGCCTCCACAGTCAACGGATTTAAACCCGATTGAAAATTTATGGGGAATACTTAAACGTCGGGTTTATAATTACCAGCACAGCTTTAAAAGCACAACTGGGCTCTGGCAGCGCTGTCATGACATTTGGTCATCGATAACACAAGAAGAATGTCGAAAATTGGTAGAGAGTATGCTTTTCAGAATTCAGGCAGTTATAGATTCCAAGGGAGGATATACGAAGTACTAAAATTGTGATTTTAATAACTCGCGACAAAAGTGTGTAAATGAATTAAATTTTATTTTTTTATATTTCTGAAGAATAAATTAGTTTATGTTTTATTTGGTTAGTTAAAAAAAATCGTAAAAAAATATCGGTTTCAAAATCACAAAACTTTTGTTAATATATTTTGTACCTAAAATATTTTGTCACAAAGTGTAAATATTAGGACATCATTTACACATTTGTGTCACACATGTGAAATCATGAATACCAATGCTTTTTCATTATGTATAGATGAATCTACTGATATCAGTAACAAAAAACTGATGTGTTTGATATCAAGAATTTGTCTAGGTTTTAAAGTTATGATTTCTTCTTTGGTTTGATTGAAGTAATTAAATGTGATGCAGCCTCTTTATTTACAGCAATAAAAAAATATTTTTTGGATAACAAGATTGACTATCAAAAACCCATTATAGGCTTTGCAGCAGATGAGGCTCCCAATATGACAGGAAAACACAATTCCGTGGCAAGCCATTTTAAAAAAGAAATACCTAATTTGTTTATTTTAAAATGCGTGTGCCATTCTTTAGCACTGTGCTCATCATATGCCTGTTTGAAGCTGCCATCATCAGTGGAAACTTTGACTCGTAATACATATATATAATTACATTTCAAACAGCCCTAAAAGAAATAATCAATTTCAACAAATTCAATCTTTATTGGAATTCAAACCGAAAAAACTTCTTCATCCTTCACAGACCAGGTGGCTTTCACTGGAATCAATTGTTAACCGTTTAATCGAACTTTTCGAGCCACTAAAAATGTATTTTGGATTCGCGGTTAATATCTATCTTATAGACACAGCCGAAGACTTACTAAATAATTTGAATGGTATTCACCGGTTATATTTTTATTTTTTAAAGTATATTCTTCGTCTTATAAACAATGTCAACAAACTTTTTCAAAGTGAAAGTCTACAAATCCAAAATATATACAGTGAGTTGTCCAGATTGTTAAAAACCGTCTTATCAAATTTTGTGAAAGAAGAGTATTTGGTTAATTTTGAAATCCAAAGTTTTAATAACGAAGACATATTTTTAAATAAATATGAAGTGTATCTTGGCATTTACGTGAAGGAGAACCCATCTAGTTTAAATATTGAATATAGTCAATATAATAGATTTGTTGAATTCTGCGTCCAATTTTATATTGAATTGGTTTCACAAATTTTAAAACGATTTGATTTTGGCGATAAACTTTTAGAAGGATTAAACTCCATTGAACCAAGCGTAGCTTTAAACAAAAAAATTATACAATTTTACAATTGGCCAAAGAACTTGATAATGAAGTTCGAGAATTACGTAATATGAAATTCACCGAACTCGAAACATTGGCGTTTTGGCAAAATGTTTCTAATTTAAACATTTTAACACAATTTGTTTCGAGTATAATGGCACTACCACATTCGTCGGCCAACGCTGAAAGAATTTTTAATATTGTAAATATTGGATTCTTCAACATTACAAGGAATATTGTTATCAAAAGATTATCTTAAGTTAAATAATTCTCAGTGTTTTAATATAGCAATTAAAAATGACTCATTAAAAAATGTCACACAGAAATGTACCAGAGTAAAGTCACATAATACCAAAATTAAATTAATTATTTTTTTATTAAATAATAACTTTATTTACATGTAACTAAAATAAAAATATTTAAAAAGTTAATAAAATTTTTTTTGGTATTTTTGTCTTGACGATTTCTTGACGATTTTTTCTATTTAAAAAAAAAAAAAAAATCTCAAAAAAAAAATTGGCAGCACTGTGCCCACGTAATCAGTCTGATGAAGGTTCTTGAAGTCGAACGTTCGGAGTTTAGCCTTCTCGAGAACTCTATCGCGACTTCATTGTTCTTTGTATATTTTGTTCACATTGCTTGTTGTTGCGTTCTCGCTTACGTGTCTTTCTTTCATACTGATGTTGTTGGCTTACGTGTAACAAGTTCGTTGCATTTGTTTGTGTAGCTTATGTTTATCGTTTTAATGTTAAACGATGGTACACCGTTTCCATTTTCGTAAAACTATTCTTTGAGCGTATGCAACTTTTTGTCCACCAATAGTCTTTTCATTTAAACATTTTTTTTTGTATTTTTTGAAGCTAAGTTCAAGCAATTATTTTTGATATCACTCTCATCTTTAACAGATACATACATACATAATTGGTCATTACAACCCTTCAGTCAGGATTACGACCTAGTTTCTCACACCACTTATGTTGTGTGTGTTAATTTTATACATGAGTGGCGGGACCTACAGTTTAATGGCAATTTTCATGGCAATTTTATTTACTCTCAGAGTTTTTGCCAGAAATCTGCTGAAAGGTAGACGCCGAAAAAATACTTTTTGTATTTTATTTTGATATCTGGCCTGGGGCTCGAACCCTGGCTTTTCGTCTAATAAGCCAACACACTACCTACTAGACCACGGCGACTTTAACAGATAAGATATTTTAAAAGTGGGCTTAATCGGATTTTTTGACATTATCTTGGCACTTTGCTGTTGTTGAAATTTTTCATGAAGCTGTTTACCCTTAAATGTTTGACAGATCAAAACAAAAAAAAAACGCAGCTCTGATACATTATTCTCAAAGAATTGAATTGAAGTTTAACATCAAACGTGCTCTAAAGAATCGAATTGTGTAATAACGGGTGATTTTTTAGCTATTATCTTTTTGGCAACACTGGTTTAAACAGCTCACGCACGTTTCGTGTTTTGTTTCACAGTTAAACATCTTCAGTTTGGTCTATAATTTAACCATGAATCGTCTTACAAACGAACAACGCTTTCTCTGTTAAGAAAGTTCGTCGCGCGCTTCTTCCATTTTATGGTCAGTTTAATCGCCCCACTGAAGCGGCTATTCGGGCTATTGTGACTAAATTTCGCACCAAATTTACATTGTTGGACATTAAACCACCAACACGCTTACATAGAGTGCGAACTGAAGAAAATATCGCAGCTGTATCGGCCAGTGTTAATGATCACCATTAATTATCGATTCGTCGCCGTTCGCAGCAATTGGGCCACTGTTACTTAACAACGTGGATAATTTTGCGGAAGGATTTAGGTGTGAAGCCTATCAAAATACAGCTGGTGCAAGAATTGAAGCCGAACAACCTACCGCAACGCAGAATTTTTGGTGAATGGGCTCTTGGAAAGTTGGCCGAAGATCCACTTCTTTATCGAAAAATTCTGTTCAGCGACGAAGCTCATTTTTGGCTCAATGGATACGTAAATAAGCAGAATTGTCGATTTTGGAGTGAAGATCAGCCAGAAGCATTGCAAAAGCTACCAATGCATCCAGAAAAAGTCACAGTTTGGTGCGATTTATGGGCTGGTGGCATCATGGACCGTAATTCTTCAAAGATGCTGCGAATCGTAACGTAACTGTGAATAGTGAGCGCTACCGTGAGGTGACATCCAACTTCTTTTTGCCCAAAATGCAAGAGCTTGACTTGCATGACATGTGGTTTCAGCAAGACGGTGCCACATGTCACACAGCACGCGTAACAATGGACTTATTGAGAGGCGAGTTCGGTGAACATTTTATTTCACGTTCGGGACCGGTCAATTGGCCGCCTAGATTGTGCAATTTAACGCCTTTAGACTATTTTTTGTGGGGCTCTGTTAAAGCTCATGTCTATACAGAGTATGCCAAAATTGGACTAAGTGGATGGACCATTTGAGGTGCAGTCGCGGTCAACATTTGCATGAAATAATCTTCAAACATTAAATTATATGGACCGTGAAAAATTTTCCTATAGCTCTTAAAAAATCACCCATTATTTCATTCGCGGAACATTTATGGTATTTACACTTATTTTGTGCAATTAAAAACAAGAATCGGGAAAATGGGGAAAGAAAATTTTCAGATCTATGTACAAATTATTTTATTTTCCATATAAATTGAGAGATATTTTTAGAATTTCCATTGAAAGAAATGTCAAAAAAGAGTGGAATTTTTATTCTCCATTCACAACCACTCAATATGTTACTGCTTCTGAAAATGTTTACAGTTTTTACAAGCAAAGTCAACTATACATATATAGTATATATGTACATATATTCATATGTATAAATCTATTTATTTATAAACACCTACATACACATGTACATATTTCCTAAAAAGAAAAAAAATTTAACTGTCACTGATAGAAAGAATGATAACCACTGGCAGGCATGGGAATGTCAAATCAGTAATATTTCAAAACGTTACGAATAGAATTTCATACAAATTGTTTACAATACAAGTAAATATGGAGTATACTCGACGTGTGTGCGAGTATCTTCAGTAAATAAACTTGAGTATGTATAGAAACGAATTGTCTTTTTGTCTCTTACAAGTTGGGTAGTTTATTTTCATTTATACTCGGATTGTGTCAGTAACTGAGTTGTTGTTGAGAGATCATCATGTCATTTGTGTTGATAACATGTTACACGCAATTTGATACTCAGTAAATAAAATAAAATAAAATACGGTATTCACCCACCCCATATTCCTATTATTTCTTCTTCTTCTGCTTAGTGTTTCGTTTTAAATACATAATAAAAGTTATTAAAACGGAAACAATTGTTGCGAAAAAGGAATGCAAAAGCAACAACAGTGTGTATACTACTTAAGTATTTGATGATTGAATTAAATGGAAAATTAAAATTCTAATTTCGTCAAGACGACAACAGCATTTAGAAAGCAGCATTTTGAACGATAAGAAAGCTTTATGGATAAAATTTAAACATTCTTGTAACTTAAATAAGGCGAAACAAATGGATCACTGTGAACTGTAAACGTCTATACAATTTATCGAATTAAAATTATTAATTAAGATTGCCTAAGTGGTTTTCAATCTAATTAAAGAAATTTCCTGAAATTCAGAACTAAAAAATTATCACCAACATTGTACTAGAAATTGTCTTCAGTTCATCTAGCTTTAGCGTTATCGAAGAGTATCGTCGTATTGTGATATCGACGCCTCCGTTCTATAACATTCTAAGTTGAAAAAGTGTGTTTTGAGTTATGAGCTCCCAAAGTTTTCACGCGATATACGACTATATGTGTATTCTAAATAGATTTTTTCCTATAACTTCGGAACGGATCGGCGCATCTTAAACAAATTTTGACAGTATTTAAGTTAGAGAACGTAGAATTTAAAACCGTTCTAAGTGTACGTCGATATGAGATGCTTAATTTCTTTTGTACGATCCATCATAATCATCATTACGTTATTAAAAACATGTATGTTGCCGTTTTGAAAAGCTTAAAACTAGAAAATTTATTAAAAAAACGTAATCTACTACGATGGATATGTATGTCTGTACCATATTTAAGACCTTTGGAAGAAGTACAATAATTTCTGGTTGTATCTGAAATTACAAACTTTTTTTATTCATTCTTTACTATTCCGCATATGGATGCCAACGTCATAGTTCCCGACCATCAGTTTGGCTTTAGGCGAAAACATAGCACGATTCAGCAAGTGAACAGAATTACTAATTTAATTAGACGTGCTTTTGAGAACAAGCTCCGATAAGGTCTTGCACGAAGGACGTCCAGTTAAAATCACGCCGTTTTTACCAACGAATGTGCATAAATTGCTAAAAAGTTATTTATGAGATAGATATGTATTTCCAAGTAAAATCAAAAGATGTCACCTCTTCCCGCAGAAAGATATTTGCTGTCGGTTCTCAAGGAAGTATTCTAGGGCCGTTCCTATACCTATTGTTCACTGCAGATATGCCTACAAGTGTAGTGACTCACACATCTACTTTTGAGGATGATACGGCGTTTTTAAGTATTCATAAAGATTCTACAGTTGCATCATAAAGACTTTAATCTTCTCGTTAGTGAATTGGAAAATTGGCTGCTGAAATGGACGATAAAAGTCAACGTTGTGACTTTTATGTGCGTGCACATTACGTTTACTTTGAGAAGGAGAAATTGTCCGTCAATCAGGATTAATGGTGTGACAGTACCAGAACATAATAGTGTAAGATATCTGGACATCCATCTCGACCGTCGCCTTACCTGGGCTCATCATATAGCTGCCAAAATTACCCAGATCAAACTCAGAACAGCACAGCTTTACTGGCTAAACCCTCGTCTTAGAACTAAAGCTGCTTTTGTATAAGTCAGTATTAAAACCTATTTAGCTTTATGATATCCAATTGTGGGAAACTGCCTCACCATCCAATGTAGAGAAGCTTCAAAGGCGGAAATCTTGATTTCTTAGAATAATAACAGGTGCTCCTTGGTAGTAGGTGCCCCTAGTTCGAGAGGAAATAAAAATAGCAAGTATCAACTATGTCTCTAGAGTTACAGAACATCTTGTAAGAGACTTACTTGCATTCGAGGGTCACAGACGTCTCAAGAGCGTTCAATCAAATGATCTGATCAAATAAATTTACTTTTGATGAGCACTTTTAGTTGCACGTTGCAGTGGCAATAACAACAGTTATTTTTGTATTATTTAAGGTTAAGATTTGAATACATATTGTAAATTCCGAAAGGAAAGATTCAAATGTATGAAAAAAAAAATTCTTTTCTATTGTTTACGCCTGTAGGAGACAAAGAATTGCATTAGAATTTAAATAGAAGTATATTAAGAGTAAGAATATCAAAAAAAAAAAAAAAAAAAAAACGTTTTATTGGTATCATTCAATGGAATTCAAAATTTCCTTACGTACACGCCTATACATTCTAATACAATATTTAAGTCTCTTATTAAAATACAAAAACAATAAGAAATTCTATCTTTTCACAACGTCCATACACACTATGCACCTCGTCGTCTGTTTACTATAACAATTATGTCGGTTTGAGACATTTCTTTAATGTTTAGGCCAGTATAGCGGTATTGTACTCGTTAATTAGTCAATTAATTATTTTGTTCTTAAATATTCCACTTTTCCACTATCGATGTTTGTAATTTATAACAACAATTTATATCCGAACATAATTGCAGCCAAATTAAAGTGTTTCTAAACTGCGAATTTCAATGTTTTCTCACAAGTTCGGCATTATACACAGAGGTGGTTGTTGTACAGGTCAATTAATGGCTTATAATTTGTAGTTACAATGACTATTCGCCCGCTGAATCGCTTTTCTCGGAATGTTCTTCAAAGTGAAATGGAAACGGACACGTTAAGCTTATGCGTGACAACTAATTACCTAAAGTACTATATAAGATGAAAATGAAATGGTGCGATTATATTGTACATTTTTATTACATAAAGTTTCCTTTTATACACAACTATCTCTGAATATTACTTCATTTGAGACCTTACACACATTGACACTCATAGAAATGTTGTGTCTGTTAGCTGTTTTGCCTTTTTGGTAAGGAAAATATAAATGATTTAATCATTTATGTTCCTTGTGTTCCTTGTATGAATTTTTGTAAAGAGTTTAAAAAGATTCCTAAAATTAACGTTATTTTAAGCAGTTATTATCGGGTTAAGAAACTGAAATTTTAAATTTTCATAAATTTTTCTTTTTGTGACATTAAATATGAAGAGTTGCCCGTAATCTAATCTAATCACAGAAGTATTATCTCTCAAGTATGTTCAATAATTACATTCGTACATAAAATTCTATTGGCAATATTATATAGTGTCTTCACATAGGGGCTTCAGAACTTTGACAATTGTTGATGCTCCTTCTGCCAAACTAGTTGTCATTTATTCAGTCCGTTTTGACAAATGACCATGGACGACAATAGCCAACGATTTGTATTCCCTGAGCAAGCTCTGGAGTAGTTTTCAACTGACCCTAATTTCAATCGAAAAATCATCATAAAGAAAAAGAATTATTGAATTTGGGACAATGTCAATCCATATGAGTTTCATGATCGTTTAATGCTCAAAAAAAAAAGTTCTGTTTGGTGTGGATTTTAAGTCAGCAGCGCCATATGCTTATTTCTTTAAGAACATTGGATATCCCAAACGAGCAATTTAAACGTGATATATGTACTATATATAGAAGGAAGAAGGAAAGCAGTGCATGGCAAACTTATTATTATTATTTATTTAATTAGAGTGTAATAGATCAGATTCTCTGGTGAGTATCGAACCCACAACCTCCCTCAATCTACTCATTAAAAACCAAGGCACCCATTAAATAAAAAAGACAATCATAAAACTATCTGGATGGAATGAAACTAATCTATTCCACATGTTCGTACTAAATATTCAGGAACGGATAGCTTATTCTAATTTCCAAACCACAGTCTAACTTTCAGGTGGCTTTATGGACACTTTATGCCCTTTTTCTGTCCTCGAAGTTAGCTAACTCAAGGTTTTTCAGTTTGTCCTACGCCAACTGTGTTACTGTCTTCAAAGTCAACTAACCCACAATTGTCTGAGTATTATATGAGTATTGATTAGAAAATAAAAAATAAACTTTTTTACAGTGAAGTCACAATTTTTAAGAAAAAAAGTCTTAAATTATTTCAGCACCTTATTAGTGACTTTCTACATCGGCAAAAATTAATATTTTTGTACTTTTAACTCATAAAATAATTTTATTTTTAGTTTACATTTTAATTTAATTATTGAAATTCATCATACATACAATTTAAAAATGTTTTAAACATGTTATACGGTGTTCAGATGTGTAACTTTATTGCGTAAATCGCAATAAATACGCAAATTGTTATAATATTTAGTAAAACTTAAAATGCAGCACTCTCACAAGTATGTTCAGTGCGCATATTACAATTATCCGAACAGTTTTTGTTGATATTTGACAACTCAAACGTCAACAACGACAAACAAAAAAAAACAATGTTGTTGAAACAACCAGCTGTTTTGTTTACCAACTGTCAAATAAATATTGAATAAGCAGCTGAACTGCGTTTATTATTATGTCTGAACACTTAAAATATTGTACTCAATAAACCGAATATTGACTCAATAAAAGTGCATATCTGAACATAGTATTAGAGTCTTAAATATTTTATTGTTAGTTTCATACCAATTTGTTTCTAAGTTAAACAAGAAAAATAATCACATTTTTATATGGCAAACCCAATGAGTTAGAGTTCTAACTTAAAAGTTAGCTAACACTCCTATTTCATTGAGGAGAGAAAATTCACATTACAAATAATAGCACGAAAATAAGGATAAAAATGAATTACAGAAATAAAATGGGAAAAATAAACCTGAATGGAAATTTTTGAAGTAAATTTAATAAATTATTAATAAATCATTGCGTTACTAAATTATTACGTTAGAAAATCATTACGTTAGTAAATCATTACGTTTGTAAATCATTACGTTTGTAAATCATTACGTTTGTAAATCATTACGTTAGTAAATCATTACGTTTGTAAATCATTACGTTTGTAAATCATTACGTTTGTAAATCATTACATTAGAAAATCATTACGTTAGTAAATCATTACGTTAGTAAATCATTACGTTTTCACTAGATTTTAAATTGCACAAAAGATGAAAACTGTGTGAGACGTGTAAACCATAGTAAAATTTACAAATACTTCCATTTATATTTATTTATACTTATTACTTCCGAGCATAACTCAATACACTGAACACCTATATTTTGTGATTATAAAATTAAATCAACTTCAATCTAACGAGTACTTTAAGCCAAAGTGTTCATTACATTGTATATCCTGTGAACATGAAATGAACTGAGTTGCCTTTTACTGACAGAATATTTCATTAATCATTTATTGATTTTTATTAAAACATATCATTTATAATTTTGTAACAATTATACCGGTTGTAATTTTATTTGTCAATAAAAGAAATGTTGGAAAAGTAAATTGGAATCGACACTCTTCAATTATTTTGTGGAAATAGCAAAATAAGAAAAAATTTCCCTGGCATCAAAGAAAATTAATAACTTGTGACGGCAGTTAATAGATTTTAAAACCAGATGTCAAAAATTGTAAATGAAATGGATGTGAAATGAAGGCAATTACGATGAAAACAATGTTCATTATGATGATAGCAACTGTTTTGGAAGTAGCAGTACAAAGGCAATAAAAGTTGCAATTACAATCAGATGTGAAAAAAAACGAATGAATGAGTGAATGAATGAAAGCGTAAGTGAATGAATGGGAATTTACAAGGGCATTTAAATCGTATAACAATTTTAAGAGATTTCATTTATTTACGAGCAATTGTGTGATGTACTAACTTCAAGTTATGCTGTTTTTGTACTTAATGTCAAAAATGTAAACAAAATTATACAAAAAAGGCAGAAATTTAGGTTCACTCTAAAGTTTTCAAAACCGCTGTTAATAATATTAAAGGAATTAAGATTTTTTTAAATGTTAAACAATATAAAAACTCTAATTTAACCTTAGATGGTTAAACTTCGAATATATTTAATATAGACATCATTAATAACGCATCTGCTGTCCTATAATATGTTCATGTTAAAAATTATTCAATAATATTTAATTGAAGAATATGTCAACAATTCTCGATACATTTCTTATAAAAATAATTCCATAAATTTTCTTTAAATGTAAAAATTTCGACAAATCTTGCTTTACATAAAGAAAATGATAATAAAATACAATTTAGCTTCAATTTCTCTTATAAAAAAAAAATATAAGTACAGTAGACAGCAAAAGTCTAGGTTCCCTAATAAGTTCAATTTATAAAATTAATTTTAAGTAATTTTGTGCAGCGTAAAAATATGGAGCCATCAAAATATTTTTTTTTTTTTGGTTTGTAAAAGATATTAAAATTCTTTTAGTTTTATTATAAATTAGAAATAAATTAATAAAATAAATATAAAAACATCAATTATTTTTATATATTATTGCTTAAAATTCAATTTATATATGTATATTGGGGTACCTAAACCTTTGCCGTCCACTGTATACATTTTTCCAATTCTTAATTAAATGCAATATAAAAATATTTAAACGACAAGACTAAGTAAATAAACTGTTGACATTATTATCGAGTGAGAAAATCCATAAGTTCAATTGATACTCCTGATCAAGAATACTTGATGGCAGTAAAACGATTCTCTATTCCCCATGCCGATTGATTTTTTGATTTACAACTGCCAAGCTTTATTATGCCTACCAATCTTAAATGACAAACTTTGGGGCGTTCTTTGGGTATTAAATGCCAACTTGTAAAATGAAAATTAATTCAGTTGTATGACATTCTGCAAAATATCTTTGAACATAGTTTTGTCCACAATACCATCGATTTTTTAAGGCTCCTAAGGTATGTCCAGCAAGGACACCACACCACTACAAGACAAGCTCCAGCGTTGATTAATTAGGCGTCGTTTTCGTTTTAATCCATATAAAAAATATATTAAAAATTCGGATTAGGTTAAGTGGGTTAGGTCGGAGTGGTAGCTCTGATATCAAAAAGCTCACTTGAGCACGCATAGCGGCCCGTTGTGATGTCACAGGTGAACGCATTCCCTATACTGACCAAGTTCTAACAAAACTAGGGAAAAGGAAGAAGTTTGTCAACGCAGAAAAGTTCGGATTTAACGGAAAAAAATTTTTCATTGGTCTACAATCCAATTAAGAAAGTTCGGGAAAACTTAAGTCGATTATTTTTATTAATTTTTTGTTTTTTGTAAAATGAATGATGTTTCTGCAAACCCAAATGACTTCAACTCTGTTTGAATGTACGAGTGCTTATCTCAAAATCCTCACCTGGGTTCAAACCCCAGGTCAGACATCAAAAAGAAAATATGCAACAAATATTTCCTCGACAAATTCCTCTCAGCAGATTTCTGGCAAAAACTCTGAGAGTAAATGAAACTGCCATGAAAAGTTTCTCAAAAATCTATCATTCGGAATCGACTTTAAACTATAGGTCCCGCCGCTCATGTATAAAATTAACACACACGACATGAGTGGTGTGAGAAACTAGGTCGTAATCCTGACTGAAGGGTTGTACTGACCAATTATATATGTATGTTATCAACCAGGATAGTGAATGGACGGGTAGGGATCGAACTAGCATTAATGAGTGACCAAAAGCTCTAATTTCCTTTTGGAAAGGAGAGAGCTTTTGCATTAAGATGCTAGTAGTAAAGAGCCTATTTGCGCATTAGTACTGCGGCCAACGAAGTTCTCTATTATTTGCGGAGAAGTTAGACTGCTAAAAATACATAGGGTAACTCCAATGGGTTAAATGCATAATGATTACAATTTCTAATTGAAAGCAAATCAAATCATGACAACAAAAATCTAAAATATAATTCATGAAAGCGACGAATAAGTAAATAAATAAATAAGTAAAGTGAAAATAAGGTATAAAATTATTGATTAAATAGAAAATTATGAATTAAATTGCTTAACGTGGAATATAATCGGAACATAATAATTATTAAAAATAAAGCTCTCTTAACACAAACAAATTCTGTTTCTTTTCATAAAGACTACCATCTTGTTGTATGTAAGAGATATTTAACATTATTTTATATTGTTTTGATTATAATCATCATCATTAAGATGAATAAATAATTCAAAATAATCTTACATTAAAAAATGTTCACTTGCCAAACGCATGCAAACAAATAAACAAGTTTTGAAAAAGTTTGTTCAAATTTAATGGACTTTTTATAAACAACTTCATGTCAAACAGATTATAAAGTCATAATTGAAGGAAAGAAACAAAAAAACAACACAACAACCTGATAACAATTCTCTCTTCATTAACAGACAAGAGAATCATTTTTCTTGTTGTTGTTGTTGTTTCTGTCGTTTTGTGTAAATTTAATTTAATATTCAACTTTAATTTTCCTTTCCTTTTAATTAACAGTTTTTCTTCTTCTTCTTTTTAATTTTTATGCAATGTTCCGAACTGTACAGCAATAACAAATTGACGAAAGCAGAACATCAGCATTTACGTTTACAGAGTTACAGCACACATCACATTACAACAAATAACCATAATGGTCAACTGTCGAAAAACATTGACGTTCGAGTTAAAGGATCCAATCTAAGTACTCGCGCTTTACCACCTGTATGTGTTATGTGCCGAGTATTATCTAAAAGTAACTGTTGTTGTGAATATCCGTCCGTGCCATAATAAGGCTTTTCAACTACAACCATACAATATGAATTTTTCAATGAAAAATACAAGGAAACCTTAAACAAAATAAAATTAAGAATCATATTAAAAAGGAAAGAAAACCAACCTACAACTACCATATTATATACAACCAATTCAAGAACAATAAGAACGTTAATACAATTTACAGTACGTAACATTTTCTAACATAATGGGTAGTCTACCAAATCTGCACGAGCTCGAACAGATTGAGCGCAAACGCGAAAAACGCCGAGAGCGTGAAATGCGTGAACAACTGGCCAGAGAGGCGAGTCGTGAAAGAGAGCGTATGAATCAAAGAAAGGTAAGAAAGCATAGTAAAATAGAAAGCAAAGTATTTGTTAATTCTCTTTTGTGTTTAAGACAAATTTTGTAAGAAAAGTAAGAAAAATTACAAACGTACTGCAAATAAAAGGGGCCAGCTTGTGCACAGTGTAAAAAAGATTTACTGAAGGCAACGTTTTTGTTTTTAATTTTTGATTGTAATTTATTTAATCCATAAATTATTAAATCTCAACACTAATAACGAATAATTGTTTATGGCCGACCAATGCCAGGAATAGAATTGAACCCGCTATAAACTTGAATTCATTAGAATAGTTGTTACGTCGTACTCCCAACATCAAGGGTGCTTAAAATCATATAATGTGTAGCCCGAAATTTGAAATAATCTCCGTGATGTTAATATTGTCTCTGCAGAATGTTTTTTCCGCAAGAAAGTATTCAGACTTTTGTACTGACGGATAACATTTCCGTTACAGAAGCAAACTTTCAAAAAGTTCATCGATTTTCACGTATTTCCTAACTAAAGCTTTAAGCCGACTAAAATTCAAACTAGTAACGTTACTTGATAGTTGCTTTGGCGGCAACAGTTTTTGTGCTAAAAAAGATATATTCGTGAAAGCCCCAACATATTATAAATGACAGATGATTGACAGGCATACTTGTGGAAAGTTACTAAGAGTTGAACCCATTAAAAAAATCAAATTATCAGTCTGGGTAGAAGCCGTATCAGTCTTCTGGAACAGAGTATATTGGGTAACAGCTGCAGTTTGATGTGAGATGTATCGCTTATTTGGTTTAATGTATTCATCGGTTCCGTGGTGTTCACCACACGCAATAAATTCGCCGGAATCTTGCTGTACTCTTAGATACCTCACTCTGTATATAAAACGGTCCCTCTTTATTAGTTTGTTGTGAGCAGGCTCTAGTTCTACTGTAAATATAAGTCGCGGAATCCTCTTTCGATTTATAAGGTAGGCAGGCAGGTAGATAGATGTGACCACATAAAGTCCATTGCGATATTACAGTTCAACATTTTTCCTAATCTCTGAACCACTCTTCTGATCAATCGGCTTAGGCTACCAATGTCCATCATTGACAGTTCGCTTTGGCTACAACAATCTTCTCACATACTGCTGGCCATGCGCCCAGTAGATGAAGAATAGTTTCCTCCTCTTCCTCTGCAACTTCTGCAGAAGTCATTTGCCATGTGTAGAAGACTGATCCGCCTTGCATAAGTGTCCACACCGCAATGTCCAGTAAAGACTCCAATAACAGCAACCCCTTAGGGGTTTAAAAATATACCTCTGCTGTCTAGCTTTGGCTAGACTAGATTTTCTGCGCCATTCTGCCCGTATCCGAAGCCGTCGATCTGGTATCCACAATATCCATAACCTTATTGTTATTATTAAATGGATTCCCAAAGTTGAAAATTCATCGGAAAGTTCGATAATTGTGCCGTATCTGGTAAGTTCACCTGCTCTGCAGTTAGCCGGAATATCGTCGTTTCTCGATTTATTATATTGAAAACATTTTTTATTTTAAAATTCTGATTTGTTAATCCATCAAGATTCACGTCAATACTTTTCGAAAGCCGTCATAGTCCAGTAGGTAGAGTGTTGTCTTATTATACATCATCAGTGGTGGGACCCACTGTTTATTGTCGACTACGAACGACAGATTTGAGAATATTTTCATTAACTATTGAACTGATGTAAAGTTTTTCAGCAATAATTTTATAATTTAATCTGGTATTAC
Source organism: Sarcophaga carnaria (assembly GCA_958299815.1). Taxonomy (NCBI): domain Eukaryota; kingdom Metazoa; phylum Arthropoda; class Insecta; order Diptera; family Sarcophagidae; genus Sarcophaga; species Sarcophaga carnaria. Next base: position 66,794,923 of record OY283149.1, on the reverse strand, counting down.
ATAACGTTATTGCATTATAGCGATAATGAGGCTAAAAGGGTAAGCTAATGAGTTTAGTTTAATTTACTATACTTGCATGTTATGGTATATTAAACTAGTGTTTAGTGTTATAAGCAAATAGTTTGTCGTACTCGTAAGTACGTAAGAGTTGATATCAGCCAATATTAGGATACAAATTTAATTATTTCAAAGTCACCGAACCGCAAACCTTTGATAGCAAAACCCATCGTAGAATCAATGTGGTTTACATTGCGGTCTCATAATAAATTTGAATTAATTTAATTTTTCTCTTAATTTTTTCTATCAATCTCTTCAAATTCGTTCATAACTCTTAATGTGTATTTGTTTTTTTTTTTTTCATAGCACTCGTCATATAATACTTATTTAATGGCTGGTCTGGGTATGGGGAACACAGGAGCACACAATACAACAGCAACTGCTGGTGTTACTGCTCAGTCAAGCGCTCTGCCAATGGGTGGTGCTGCCTTATTAAATTATGGTTCGGGTATTGGTGCATCAGCAACTGCAAAGCATCATAGCCACCAACATGCCCATCATTATCGTCATTCATTGACAAATCGTCATCGTGTTTTGCGTACACGAAGTTCGGGGGCAACCCATAATATATGGGATGAGCAGGCCTTAGAGGTGAGTACAGTAAAAGAGAGGGAAGAAGTCAAATAAAGCGTGATTAGCGATTTTTATGAATGAAAATTTACCACAAACGAGTGTACACAGCAGCAACAACTAGCATATATTAAATAATAAACAGAACAAAAGCGTAAAACATAAAGCATACATAAGGCATACACAAAAAATCTATATTAACGCTAGAATCTTAATTTCTTTTATTCAGTTTAGTTTTGTGACCTGTAAATTCCTTAGGAAGTCCTTTAAAAACTAAAAACTTGTTGAGTCTTCACAATTAAACTGGATCGAGGAAACACAATGAAGATTTTTCTCCTCTAAAGGCACTTTATAACATTTTAATTGATAACTTATTTCTAAAAGGGACAAGTTCTATTGCAGACATTAATAAAGATATATCCGGTATCCACATGGGGATAGTAAAAACCGATGCTTCTGTGTTTTATAAAAAAAAACAGCTTACCACTTCAGGTATTCTCTGGCAATAATAAAGACTCATCTATAACATTTATGTCCATTTCATAGCACAATTGTGCTGACTGAAACACAAACATATTCTTATTCTTTTTTGTTTAGTCGTCACTGAGCCAGCGACGAATGCACATGTGTAGCGAGTATAGGCTTTTCTTTCAATATTTTTGTTTAGAGCACTAAAAGAAATACATATGGCATGCGAAAAATATTTTATGATTACGAATGCGTTTGGCAATACTCAATGTCTATTATGTTATAAAACATTTAAGGAAATTAGGGGATATGTTTTAAAAAGACACTATGATTCCTTTCATAGTAATAAGGATAGATTTAGTGATAGGGAAAAAGAAGAATTATTTTTAAAATATAAAACTATTTTTTTGGAAAAACTAAAGAATTGGTTATCTGATACGGAAACCAACGAAAAGACTTCAGATGATAAAATTTTAAAAAAAGAGTTGTCAAGTCTTATAAGTTTAAATATTGTTAAACATGGTAGACCATTTTCTGATGGAATGTTTATTAAAAATATTTTATATAAATGTTTTAAAAAACTTAAGTACAATCTGAAGTTTATAGAGTCCCTTCCGTTATCTCGGAATAGCGTAGTTCGACGAACAGATCAACTAGAAATTTTTTCATTTTGCATAGACGAAAGCACAGATATAAATGATTTGTGTCAACTTATCATTTGTATCAGATGCGTAGACGCAAATAATGACGTTTTTGAAACAATGTTTTCTCTTCAAACATTTCATGGAAATGTTACGGGTAAACTGTGATTTGATATTATGAATGAAAAACTTTTTTCCTTTGTAAATATTAAAAATTTAGCTGGGGTTTGCACGGATGGTGCTACGGTAATTACTGGTAAGTATGAAGGTTTCATAGGACAGTTGAAAAAACATGGAATCTCCGTACATACCTTTCATTGCATTATTCACCAGACCGCCCTAGCTCCCAAATTTTTAACAGACCACCCCTCTATGAAGACTTCAGAAAAAATAACAATAACAATAATTCCCTCAACTAATCTATGTGAACAGATTTTTTTCAGACTTAAAATTCATTGGTTCTAAACAACGTAATAAATTAAATTCCGCACACTTTTGCTACGAAACTGTCATAATAGCAATAATGGAGAAAATTTCATTAATGACATATAAAATAAATTTTAATTTATCATTTTGTCCGTGAAATTTTTTTAAGTATACACAATTTTTCTTTCAGTGTAGTTCTCTTTCTCTCACCAATACAACTACAGGTTTATCTTTGGACATCACTGATCTATAACGAATAAAGTATCTGTCGTAGAGTGTTTCTCTCTAACGAAATATAATTAAAACAACGTTCAGAATAAATTTTATCAGTCGGTAATAACAAAATACATTTGAGAGACTTCAATATCAAAGTAATCTAAATATCTGATAAGGGCTGCCGAATATCAATACAGTGAACAGTAAGGAAGTAATTTCCAATGTTTTGAATTTTTTAAATATTTTCTAAGATGAAAACATAAAATAAATCATTCTTAACATGACCGGATTTACCACTGTTACCATATTATATGAGATTTCCGTATATATTCATAAAATATTTATTTTTCCTACATATCTAGTAAATTCCCTATAAGGTTGCATTAAAACAGTGCACAAGTTTATTTTCATATTCTAGTCACCTTCATTTTATTAACATCACGCATGCATAGACACTAACAGTAAAGGTTTTTGCTACATTTTCTCTGGATCATAATCCTTTTTCTTATAAGGCACGTCCGAAAAATTTTTCGGTCGAGGGCTAATGCTACAATCCTGATTTTTAGATTTGTTACCTACTTGTCCATAGTTGCCATTTCTTTTTTGTCATCTCCTCTCTGCATTACAGAACTGCAGTAAAATTGCAATCTCTAATATCTTCAGCTCCAATAGCATATCTTATTTATCTTACAAAAAAGTTGCATTGTACCATCGTTTTCATTAAGGCATCCTCTTTATTACTTAAATGGATTTAATGTATGATCTTGAATGTCTCAATAGATATCTTAAGTTCCAAGTTGTTCCACATGGGAGTGAAATAGAATGCATTCACAGTTAGTGATGATCTACCTTCCTTGTTATAATTTTTTCTAAGCTCCAGTACGTGCCTTAGCTAAAGTCTGTACTATGATCGCAAAGCATTGCGGAAGATATTTTACTTTACGAAATACCACCGGCATCCTAAAGTAAAGTTTGTACCAAAATATTTAACTTAAACATTTCCGAAAATTTTTGCGAAAAAGTGAATAGAGAAGAGGAACAAGTCTTGAAAAGGAGTAATTCACGAATTTCCCACATAAAGAAATATTTTTTCCATATTTCGTTTTGTTTGAGATGTTTGAGCTTGATGTTGAACCACGAACTCTAATTTATTAATCATTTTATATAATTACACGATTCTTAAACTTTTCTTTTACCTTTTTGGTCTTTCCAGCACTTGCCTGCCTATTCGCCCATATCGACGAGATCTCATCGTATTAATCCCGTATCATCATATCATGTACAAGCTGCCTTGGCTGCTTCGCGGCGCAGAGAATCTATTAATAGCTCGATAGGTGCTACTTCCATTAGGCGTCTGATAACTCTGAATAATCGCAATTGTCGTCATAAAATACCAGCGCATATTCGACAAAAAGTAGGCAGATCGTTTACACTGTTGGCCATCTCGCATGGCCTAAAATGTGCCATATTGGTGCCCATATTTGGTTTACAAGGTTCTAATTCGTTGTGGCATCACAGAGAGCAGTGGCTTCAAGTGGGACCCAACATCGGTTCATTGCTGCTCAGCATCTGTCTGCTCATATCGGCTGGCATGTGTCTATTAACGCCTAGACTTATACACAAATTTGGCTATTCCATGTTAATTGGAGCCAGCAATGTGGCTGTGTGTTTATTTTTAATGTGCCATTTGTATCCCTCAATATACACTCTACTGCCTGCCTATGTAATATTTGGTGTGACTCATAGTCCTTCATTCATAAGCAAAATAGCTGTGGTCGTACATTACGGCAGTAAATTAAGTTGTTCTCAGCATGAATGTACTCTGCTCTCTACACATGCCTTAGATTCGTGGGAGGAGCATAAACTCTTTTGTAATAGAGACCAGAAGGTGCGACGTCTTGCCAGATGGTTTCATGCATCCAAAGATTTTGGTATTATTCTGGGAGCTATTTTAGCTTCGTTAGTTTTGTCCTGTCCCACGAACGACTGGAACTGTAGTACTGTTCTCGCAGGAGCGAAATTAACAACAATTACTGCAACAACCACCACTGAATCTACGGCTATTAAGCATTTAGAAACTACAAATATTAGTAAATCAGTTTCAGCCGCTTATCAAGCTTACATACCCAGTACGCCATACATGTGGCATAATGCAAGGAGTTCCAAAACTGAATATTATAATTTAGATGAACATGGGAATCGCATCTGTGGAGCAGATATGTGTCCTCTATGGCAATATAATGCTCAAATCGAAGTTAATAATAAGAGCGAAAGCATATTTACGATCTTTATTAACGAGTCACCTCGACACGGCAGCTTTGCTTTGATTATTATTTACTTGGGCTTTGCTGTAGTGGCTCTGGTACTATCCGTACTGGTGGGAAAAATACAGGCTACATTTCGCCATGAACGCATCAAAGGCATTACCGACACCCTGCTGTTCGCTGGACCATTGGCTTATTTCATAGGCACGGAACAAGCCTATATTTTAAGCGACTTTTTAAGGGTGAGTATTACAAGATAACAATTTTACAAAATACTTTATTATTGTTATTTTAAATATTGTAGGCTTTTGTTTCCTGTTCCCTGGGCCTAAGTATGGTAGGTGGTGCCATAGTTGGAATGGGTATAATGGAACTTATTGTCTCCTGTACCTTAAGTATGCTCCTGCGGCATACGAAGCGTATTGTGGTAATACGTAAGTAATAAATGTATTCAAACAATTTTTTTTTTATTTAGAACACTGGATCTTGTGAGACAAATTAATTGTTAAATAATCATAATTATTGAGATGAATCAGGTTTCTATGTAACTTGGCAATGTAATACTCCAAAAACAAAATTCCTACAGGGTATCGTAGTTCATGCAAAAACAGTCTTGTCGATACATTCCCTTTAAACAAAAATTAAGTGCGATAATTCGTTAGTATTGTTGTGATGTGAAAAATTCTTAACTTTAACTTGCTGCTTTCTAGTGTTATTTTTGGGTTTTGGAGGGGGTTCAGAATATATTCAGCATGTTGCTTTAGTAAATTTTGTCAGTTTAGTCTTTAATGGTTTTACATTTTTGATTGGATAAACTCAGTTAAGGTAAATCTGGTAAAATTTGATTGCAATTACAATGTTAATCGTTGTAGAAAGTTTGATCGATTGTTAGTTTCTTGAGGTACCAACCAGTTACTTGGCAATTGGTCGTGGCATCATCTCAATCACAGTGGCCATCGCTTCAGGTCATTTTGTTATGGGTAGACACTCGGAAAGGATGCGGCTCCCATTTAACAACTTCTGCCATGGATGCAGATCCCCTGAGGAAGAGGAGACTGTTATCCACTTTCTTTGTCAGTGCCCATCTCTTGTGAGGTGCAGATATATGTTATTTGGCTCTTCATTTCTTGTCAGCTTGACGGAGCTATCATCTATTGATGTCTAGGAAATAGCTTCGTTTATCAAACTTTCTGTCTGGTTTTACAGTGCTTTTGATGAGCAGCCCTTGCGCTGACCAACTTCTTCCTCTTCCCTGATTTTGGTGGAACTTGGTCAGTATAGAGACTGCGTTCACCCGTGACATCACATCGGCCGCTATGCGTGCTGAAGTGAGCTTTTTGATATCAGAGCTACCATTCCGACCTAACCTAACCTACCCTACCCAAGTTTCTTGGGGTTTTTCTGAACTATCCTATAACAGATTATCATATCTTGCAATCAGACTGTAGCAAGTGAAACTTTTTATTCCAAAAATAAAAAAAATAATTTCACTACTGGCGCTAACATTAAATTATCATCACATCATGACTGGCAATAGAACATTAACAGATTATTACATTGTCCCGCTCAGAATCAGCTATCAAAATACATAATATGAATGAATATGAATGAATAAAAATTTTCAATTACAAAACAATAAGTTTTAGCTTATTTCAATCCTGGTTAAGGAGATGAAACAATCATTTTCATTTGAACGGATGAAGAATGAATTCTTTTGTAACTTATTTAATAAAAGAATTTTGTAAATACTATTATTCTCTCTTTTTCTTTTTAAAAGTGGCTGGTTTTTTCTTTCATTCCTGCCTACTACTTGCTCTCTCCACGTGGAAGCCATCAAGTGATGACAGTGCTCTTTTCTATGTCTTGGCTGCTTCATGGGGCGCCTGCAATGGCATGTGGGAAACCCTTCTACTGGCCTTAGTAACTTTAAATCATGCCAATCATGTGTCAGAAGTTGCTTCACCCCTGCAATCGTTACGTTTCCTCGGATTGGGTATAACCTTTGCCGCACACGGATTCATGTGTGAAACACCAAAAATCATAACGCTAGTCATCATCCTGGTGGTGAGTGTATTGCCGTATGCTATGCTGGAAATACGTTTGGAATCTCAGCGTAAGGCTCAACTCAGTAATTTATGACGCAGTCTGTTCACCTAGTCAAGAAGGCACAGTACAATGGCACGTACTCATACCATGTAAATAAATAAAAACAATAATTTCAAGAGATTTAAAAGGTGCCATATGGAATTATTATTAACAATTTTAAAAAATAATTTTTTTTTTTTAATTTCTGTTTGTTCATATACACAACATATGTATGTAGTTAGTTTCTTAATAGGAAAATATAAACCAATATGGTAAATATATTAAATCAATAATTCAATAATTATATAAGGAACATACAATACAATGTAATATTTATTGTGCTAATTATATAAAGTACGCTGTACTAGGAAACTTTATAAAATTTCTTATATTAAAAAAGAAAATAAAAACAATTAGGAATAATAAAAAATAAAAGAAATTAATGAAGATCAAATATTATTACAAAAATTTATTAAATTTAGAAGCATCCCATGTTAAACTCCAAAAGAACTAAAGGCTCAGTTATACAACCGTAACGGAATGTAACCGCAACAGTAAGAAATAGCAAATCGTTTTTGTTATGTATAAAGCAATATGAATGGTTATAGAAATGTAATGTAACGTAACCGGATCGTAAGCATCTGTAAAAAATAGAATTTTCAAACATTTTTACGTGACATCTGTTTAGCAGTGTTGACAACATGTCAATATTAAAACCACGAAAATTGGCAATTTAAATTATAAACAGAATTTAAATTATAAACAGACTTTAAATTTTGTACATATGTTATGTTAAATTTGTTTTTTATTTTTAGCTTCTTATATATTTTTAAAACATTTAAAAAACTCAAACCCAAAAACATGTCTTCTAAATCCATTTCTGAACTTTTGTCTTTTAGTTTTTGCAATTTTTATTTCTTTATTTGTTTTTGTTTATTTCTTTTATTGTACATATAATATGTTTTTACGTTCTATAATTGCACTTACATTTTTACGTTCAGTAGACATTACTGTTACATAACGTTACATTACGTTCCGGTCGCATAACTGAGCCTTAAAGCTGTTAATATTAGAGCTTAAAAGCTCGTACTTGTATTAATTATACACTTAAAATTTTTACTTCGACAAAAAACAAATACAATAATAATGTTACACGTTTACGTTTTTACGTTTAAAGTACTTCAAATATCTAAAAAATAATTAAGAGAACTTTAAATAAAATACTTTACAATATAATTTAAATGAAATTCACATTATAATAATAAAATAGAATTAATAAATGAATTGTAAGGTACTTTATTTTAAATACAATCTAATAATTTTAAATAACTCCTTATCATAAATGAAATCGTGCTAAAACTTACATAATATCGATAACTGCAGTCCTTTAATTCGGATTACTAGCTAGCACATCTCACATCGCCTCGAATCCAAACGACAGATTTGAGGAAATTTTCAAATTGCCGAAAAAATACTTTTTCTCATATTTCGTTTTGTTCGAAATGTCTGAGCTAGGTTTTGTATCACGGCTTCACGTCTAATAAGCCAACACACTACCTACTAGTCTTCGGCAACTTCAAACGTGATTAAAACATTTGTTAAATACACTACTGCGAAATAAACTCTACACTATGCCACTTTAAAATTTAAAATATTATTTCAAACTTTTAAAATGTCTTAAAATGGAAGTCATGTGGAGGAGTCAAAAAAGCAATGACTTCTTACTGTTGTAGTATATATTACAGCCAATGAGATAAACTTCTCATGAACAACATGATATAAGTTCTGGTTTTCACCATTTATCGATATTTCAACAATTGGTTATCATACATGTTCTGAATTCATAGGATATCTATTGCAAAATAATGGCTATAAATTTGAAAACAAGTGAAAACGTGATTCTGAATTAGAATTCTAAAGTTTTGTAGAGTTTTAGTTTGAGAGAACTTCAATTAGCTCAATTATTTCCTTCCAAAAGCTGCTTACGGGTCACAACATTAAAACGTCTCATATGTCTTGCTTTTGAAACGACGAAAGAATCTATCCACAGTGCTGTACAAAGTATGGCTGACTTTCAAAATGTATCAATACAAAGTGTGTATGCAGTTCTACTACGGTATATAAATTTTGTAGATATGCAAAGTTACCAAACAATGCGTCAACTATAAATCCGATGCCTGATTGCTTTTTGACGACGTTTTGAAATAGTATACATTGTAAACATTTTGTACAGCAGCTTTATGAAGCACTATACTTTGTTCAAGCACAAAGCAATTAACATTTTGGAAGTCAGCCTACACTTATATTCAGACATCTAAATTGAAGATCCAGAATAAAGCTCCAAAATAATAACTCTTGATTGGTGTTACTGTCAGAAATGTAGGAACTATCATTCGCTAATTGAATAATTTTGTTCTGGTAGGGATAATTAGGGATATTGAAATTGGATCTCATCAATTGAAAAGCTACATACTTCTCATACCATTCTCTATTTCGTTCGATCGTATTTCACTTTCAGTCCTAATTATTTCAATATTCGCGAGACTTTGTACTGGTTAGATTGTCCGAAGAGGATCGAAGTTAATGGACGAAGACATCAATATTTCCTGTTGATTCAGAATCGATGTAATTTTTATGTTATGTTATGCTCTGTCAAAATATCATATTATTTCTTTCAAAAAAAGAGTTTATGGAAAATAGAAAGATGTGCTGCGCCTCGTCTTAAGTAAAGCTTTTGAGTTTGTTCTGAAATTTATATTCAGTATGCTCTAATTACCCAAGAAATATTTGATATATAGGAGCTTGTAACAGCAAAGAAGACAGGCAGAAGGAGAGAAGGAGTTCAATTCTTCTTTGAAACAGTTGATATTTAGCAGCCAGATCATGTTAAGCTAGCCTGTATGTGTTTTTAAAAAAATACAGGAAGAATATAAATTTCATATTTGCAGCATAAAGATTTGAGAATCTCATCTTGGCGTCAAGTATTCTAAAAGGTATCAAGACAGTTTACAAATGCAATGATTGATGAGCCTATAAGGGGTTATATTTCATGCACGATTAATTCTTTATAAGATAGCAGATATCTTTAATAAATCATAGTGTTTTCATTTCATTTAGTTTTAAATGGTTATACAATATGCCTCTTTGACTTGCAAATGGCTGAGCCGTTTTCGAAAACTTTTTATTATTTACTATGTATTCATAAGATTTACTTATGAAAATGAAAAATGTATGGGAAGACATATATAATTGGCTTGGTCTGTTACACTGCACTGAGCATATGAACTTACCATAGTTGCTCGGCTAGTAATAATTAGACTAAGGGCCACTATTACAATTTGCCGTTAAAGTTGGGTTTAGTTAAAGGTACCTTTAGCTAAAGTGAAATTTAAAGTCACCTTTAACTTCCTTTCGTTATTATTACAACCAAATAATAAAATAAAGTTAACTGGCAATGCCGGGGCAATGTCGATAACAATGCTCAATTAAACAAGTTCCTTTTAAACGCAGTGGCAACTGCGGGCTTCTTCTTTGTTATATTTGCTCATTTTGTTAATATTTAAAGTTGCCATATTGAAAATAATATATAATATGGCAAGTTCACAGAAGAGATCAGCAATGATGAGTAGAATCGAATCGTACTCGTAATTTCTGATACTTATACGCATTCATACTTATTTTAATATCATACTCATACTGCTCATATTCAAAGTGTGAAGTACTTATCGTACTTCAACTTAACAATGTGATGTTGTTGACTTCGACTCTCCATGACTCAACATTTACAAGAATAACAAAATAAGTATGAGTCGCGTACGAACACTACAATAATCACTAGAAGGTTGTATGTTTGCTTTGCTTGCTGTCTTTGTCTTTTTGTTCTATGCAACAACAACTATGACTGCAAATTTTGATGAATGATTCGATTCACTCGAATTATTAATAAGTATTGTAAGTATTTTTCTAAAGCTATGAATCTGAATGATTAGGCATATGAATCAAACATATGTATTTCGAATGGTATGAGTTCGATGTCAATAAATCAACGTCGTACTGAGTACGAATGAATCAGAGTAGTTCAATTTCAATATTGTTGACTCACTATTATTAAAAATTTCATGAGTACTTATGAGTACCGAAAAAACGATTCATTGCTGATCTCTGGTTCAAACATAAACTTAACTTTAAAATTTAGAGGTAGGATGATCCTCCCTTTAGCTTAACGCTTACTTCTATCAATTTATATGCCCGTTAAAATCCTTCCTTTAGTTAGCGGCAAGTTGTAATAATGACCCTAAAACTTATTTTATTTTAATAAATAACTTATGGTAAAGGAAGGATTTAATACGAATAGATAAAAAAAAATTAATTTAAGAAACAAAACAAAAACTTTATATCAGTATTAAAAACAAATGTTAACATTTTAAAATAAAAGAAGAAAAAATATTTTAATTAAAAAAAAGAAAGAAATATAATATAAGAAAACAAAACAAAACTAAATTATATAAAAGAAAGAATTTTGTTGAAAACATTATAAGAGTGGACAAAATAACAAAAACCAAAAAAAAAAACGTTTATGTGTATACATATATGTATAACTAAGAAATTTTAATGTACATAAGTTTTTAATTAATTTTATACGAGTATAAAACAGAACTAGTGCACGAAACGGTATTTTTTAAAAGAACGAGTATAAAAATGTTTATTACCACTAAATACATATCGTTATTAAATTAAATCTTTAAGTTTTTTTTCATCCATAGTGTACATATTTAAAAATGTTAATGAGTTATATTTCTCTTAAAGTACTGCTCTGTCAGCAATCCTTACAAGGTTTCCAAAAAGAGGGTCTTCCCTAACCCTGTTGTTTTGACTAACATCAAAATGCTGTTCGATGTTGGTAAGCATTATCGCCTGCTTATTATTTAATAAGCACCCAGGCGTTTCCCTCGAGGTGTGTGTGCCAGTAAAACGTTTTCGTCATCACACATACATAATACATACATACATAATTGGCCATTACAACCCTTCAGTCCATGTTCTATGCGTTAACTTTATACATGAGTGGCGGGAACTACAGTTTAAAGTCGACTCCGAACGACAGATTACAAGATTGTTTTCATGGCAATTTTATTTACTCTCAGAGGTTTTGCCAGAAATCTGCTGAGAGGAAGTCGCCGAAGAAATATTTTTTCATATTTCGATTGATGTTTGACCTGGGGTTTGTACCGTGGCCGTACGTCTAATAAGCCAACACACTACCTAATAGACTATGGCGACTTCTTTCGTCATCACAGAAGCTGCATATTAGGGTTGAAGTCATTCCTATTCTATACAAATACTTTTTGAGACTGCAATACCTGGTAATTCTTCTCAAACTATTCTTGGATGTTCTGATACTATATCCTTGCTATATAATTACTGATTATCTTATTCAACTTACTTATGATAATCTCAGATCAACCGGGCTGACTATCACGTAGTAGTGTTATTCTCCCTCTTCTGGACCCCCTGTCCTAGTTGAATTGTGTATCTTCAAGGGTTCCGAATATTTCATTTTATAAAGCGAACAACACCGCCACTGTACTACTACTTCTTGTCTTTATTCCGACCTTATTTTACAAATGGGTTCCTCACGTAAAAGATTATGTGACTTTCAAATTATTTTATTGCTTTAAAAATTTTGTCTTAACGAAAGGTTAGAAGTGATCTGTCAACCACTCGATCCGTCAGGTCACAATGCCTTCTGATAAATATCGTGTTCGACTTATGACTCTGGTCTCCGCTCCTGTTTAAGTTCTTACTATCAACGGTACTATGTTTCGCTCGGGTTAATTTTCAATCCTGCTAACATACACTATCGACATTTTATCTCATGTTCCATTTGAATGATCTGACAAATGATATCTTCGAATGCATATTCCCCTATTCAGACAAATTTATTCAGAACTCACCAGCAAACATACATATGTATTCCCATTAATGGTCGAAGAATCCAGTCTTGAGGACAACCTCTGGTTCTGCCGCCCTTATTGTGCGTATGAAACTTCTGTCACTCATGTGGAAGTCATAGGGTTTATACCCTGTCTGTGACTTCGTGAAGAGTGTCACTAAAAACTCGCGTTATCAAAATGTTTTGATCAAAATTTTTTGATCTTCAAATGAAAATCAAAATTTTTTAATCTTCATTCAACCAACGATTAATACGATGCTACAATAAAAATTTATAAATAAATTTAGTTGAGAAATCGAAACGCATGAAGAAAACGACCAACCGTTGATTTAACATATATAACTAGTCGCAACGAGTAGGGGCCGCATAATGCACCACATCTTATGTAATTTTCCATTACTTTCCCCAACATTTTGAATATTAACGACATAAGAGTGATTGGTCAGAAAGACTTTGGATGTGTCATATCCTTTGTCCTCATATTGGAATGTACACCACTTCCATAAAGTGTTGATAGGTGCTCATGAATCTGCTGGGGGATATTTTCATTTAATATGTATATACAGTTACTCAAACAATTGAGTATTGGCAGTCATCTTGCTAACTACTTATTGTAAAGTTCCATTTCCATCCTCCATGACGTAGGAATGTCATTACACTACCGCCTCCAAACTTCACTGTCCTCATATTGATAAATTGATGAAATACTTTGTAAATTGTGGACTATATCTCTCCCGATTGCTTCTTTTAAGGTTTCTAAATGATGGTATCGGGATTTCTTAGTTCTCCAATAAGAATTCAATTATCAATTTCCTACAGTCCTTTATAATTCCAGCAATGGCTGGACTATCCACGATAATTTCCAAGACTTTTTTTAATACTATTAACAAACGTATTGAATTCCAGTAAATATTGTAATAGTAGTTCTGATAGTCTCAGAGAAGCTATCATCGTTAGCTGTTCAGTCGTATGTACATTTTGACAGCCCAACAAGTTGTACCTTAAGTTGCCAAACATTATTGTTGTAGTTCCACCTCTTATTTGGTCTGGTATGCGTATTTTAATTTCCATCAGTTTCAAAGAGTTTTAAACCGAAATTATGCTGTTTTAGTTATGCTTTGGCAGGACTATAGTAATGTATAAAATTTTGTTTTCTTTAGAGATCGTATTTATATTGCCATTGAAACTGTTTATGGTTCCCTAAGTCATATGGGTTTTTGAAATCAGATTAGAAAACAAAATGTGACAATTTAAGTGTACAATAGATCTGCTTAATTTCATTTACACTAACTATGTATCCATGCAAAACATGATATTTTCTCGCTGAGAGTTGAGATATAATTTGTTTTCCATCAATTACTTATTGTATCTTCAAGAATTTAGCAATTATCAAATCTTAATTGGAAAACAATAATAATTTACTTCCGGTTAACAGCCAAGAATAACTTCAACTTCCGTTCTAGTTTATATAATCATTTGGTATATTTTTAAGATATAATTACATATCACATGGTATGAAAATTATATGACTGGATTGATGTCATCGAATTTTCTAAATATAAGGGTTCGGGATATTAATACGCAACTGTTAGAAAGCAATTATCATGTCGTCAGCATATATTGAGAAATGAATGCCAACGCATTTCGACGAATTAAATGTTTACATATGGTAAATCTTTTTGGTCGGTAAATCTTTTTTAATCCAACAGGTGAAATTCATTTCTATTTATGAGTAACATACATATTAGAGATGAGCGATCCAGTGATTTTTGAAGAACGTTGTTCTCAGTGAACGTGATTTGTTAATCACTGTTCTTTAAAACAGTGATTGTGATCACAGTATTCCAAAAGAAAACAATAATGACATTAACGTATTTTATTAAGTCGTAAGAAAGAGACAACTAGATACATACTACGAAAAGACTACTAAACAAAATCAAAGTGGTGTCATCAATGTTATTATTTTTAATGTAATTTTTTTTTATATGAAGTTTGACAATTAAGTTTCACAGAAAGTTCATGTATAAAAGACAAAAGTAAATAATCAGCATCATCTAATAGTAATTCTGCCTCACTCAAAATAAAATGAAATAAATTTGAGTATGTAACAATTTCGAAAGAACGACATTATTAGCAACTGTTATTTGCCAATTTCAATCACTGTAGTTACCAGTGAATTATCAATCACCGTGATTAAATCACAGTTTTGAAAATATCGCTCATCTCTAATAAATACATACATAATTGGTCATTACAACCCTTCAGTCAGGATTACGACCAATGTATATTATGTGCATTAATTTTATACAGGAGTAGCGGGATTTTTGAGAAACTTTTCATGGCAATTTTATTTACTCTCAGAGCTTTTGCCAGAAATCTAAAGAGAGGAAGTCACCGAAGAATTATGTTTTATATCTTTGTTTTGATGTCTGACCTGGGGTTTGAACCGAGGCCTTACGTCTAATAAGTCGACACACTACCTACTACAGCTACGTCTGAATAAACTTCATCAAAAACTAGCGACATATCGAAGATTTTCCTTGTCGTAATTAACAATCAATAACCGTAAGAGGTCGCATATGAATTGGTAATAATACATAACATAACATAACATAACATAATTGGTCATTACAGCCCTTCAGTCAGGATTACGACCTAGTTTCTCAAAATTATTTAATACCACGTATACATAAATATACGAGTATTTACTTAATATTTCAATCAACAATTCATATTCTCCAAGTAGACACGTTTTCAAAGTCATGCAGGGGGATAAAATTTGACAGATACATATATTAGGAATAAAACATTTGGACTGTCAAACATTATTTTGACAGTCTTTTAAATTTTCTATAAAACTTTGTGCCGATTTTTAATCGCAAAGTTTGCTTTGACAAATGCATGTTACTTTTTTGGTACAAACGACGAACAGAGAACCAAGCAACTTTACTTGTCCAGTGCATTACCAACGTTCTTTTTGACCTCTCTACTACTTAGGAATTTGTATATTTAATATTGAACGTCAATGACTATTGTAGTCCACTTTAAATGTCTTTTGGGAAATTGCACCAAATTCATATAATCTTTCAACCAGAAGGCATTTTTGCAGTTTTATTTCGATAGTCTAGTATTTTTAATATTGTATCATTTCATTACGAATTGAATAAATAATAAATAATTTTGATGAAGTCTTCAAATTGGTTGATGGCCATATATTATATTGAAATTAAATTTGTTAAAAGTTGTCATTTTATAAAGAGCACGTAGCTAATAATTATGTTCTATTTTTCAGACTCAATTAAACATTTGTAAAAAGTTAAATTTATTTTTCTTAATAGCGTTACCACTTCCCACCTCGTGACGATTTTATTTTTTTTATCAATTTTTTTAAATATTTTTTATGTTTTTAATATTTTATTATCATAAAATTCCTCTGAACAATTTATTTTAATTATAATGTATACTAAGTCTTTGTATATACATATATACATACATAGGTATAAATGTTTAATAATAAAAAAATAGATTTCATTATAACAATAATGATTATTATTATGATCGTTAAACAAATATTAGTTAACATTTTGAATCAATACTATTGTCAATAATATTTATAGAATAAATTGTATTAAATTATTTAAAACTATAATTAAATTTATAAGTAACAATAAATAAATGAATAAATAAATAAATTTTAAGCTTTTGAAAACCAACATATTAAAATGCTTCGAAGAGGTGTTGGCAAACTTTTCATTAAAAAAATCAAATGAATTAAAAAAAAACATTAAAACTATTTGTAATAATAATAAATAAATATTTGATAAATGTTATTTTTAAAATGCAATTAATTATATAAAAACTTAATAAAAAAAGAAGAAGAAGAAATATGAAAATGATTATAATAAAGAAATTGTTGTTAAAACTCAACAAAATTTATTTTTTTAAATTAAAATCAAAAGTTTAGTGAACATAAAAATAAACACAGGCATTCAGTATAGATAATATTTTAAATATTTAATTCATCGGAGAATTAGTAGAGTTTTCTAAGTTTAACAAGCCTGTCCAACTCCTAAAAGTTTGGGTATATGAAAGGCAACACATATAACAATCACTAGTCGGAAAATTTTTGGTCTAATTCACCTCAACAATGACTGATGGAACAGTCATCGTTTAGATATCTCTGATCGATATCTGAATAATGGTAAGTGATAATGTTAACTTGTTTAAAGTCTTCAAAATGTGCCGAATTGTTTTATAGTAGCTCTCACAAAGCTATTTAACCAAATTTTGTTAACAGAATTTTTTTAGAATCCTTATTTTCTCTAAATGCCTAAGCGTGTTACTACAATTCTTCATAGAAACATTTATCAATAGAGATGAACCGAAAGCGACATCATTGAGATGAGGAACACTCTGAATACAGAACCCAAAATTTCAATGACGGTATAAATAAAGAATATATCATTGTGGAATAACCTGTAAAAAGATCGGAAACTGCTTCTCACAACACTTACGACGTGTGTGTTAATTTTATCCAGAAGCGGCCGGACCTATAGTTTAAAGTCGATTCCGAACGACACATTTTTAAGAAGCTGGTCACAGCATTTATTTACCCTTAGAACTCTTCCGAGAAGACTGCTCAGAGTAACTTTCCGAAAAAAATATTTTTTCATATTTCGTTATGTACGAGATGTTTAAGCCAGGGATTAAACCACGAACGCCAACATACTACCAACTCAAGTACTACTTACTATTTAGAAAAAAAAATATAATTAGTATTTAAAATTACTAAAGAAGCCAAAAATGTCAATTTCTAATATTATTTGAAAGAATAAATTAAACAATTGAACTGTGCAAGCTTGCGAACCTCGTAACCTTATAGGGCTTGTGAATTTTTATATATTTTTTGAAATTTCATTTGCGATGTTGTAAAAATGTGCATGGTTTTATCAATATCCTTAATATCTGAAATGTAATACCACTTGCATTAAATTGCAACAACTGATTATAGTAAATTATTAATACCTATATTTGAAAAAGTAAAAAATATATACATAAATAATTAGTCATTACAACCCGGAATTATGACCTAGCTTCTAACACCACTTATTTTGTTTGTATACAGTTTAAAGTTGACTCCGAACGACAGTCACGGCAATTTTATTTGCTTCCAGAGTTTTTGCCAGAAGGAGGTCGCCGATAAAATATTTTTTTATTTAATTTTTCGTTTTGTTGGAGATGTCTGACAAGAGGTTTGAACCGTGGGCTCATGTCTAGTAAGCCAGCACACTACCTGCTAGACTATTTATTTATTTATATTTAATACACGTACGGAACGGAATAGAAAAACTAACGACTTGTACGTGTTCCTCATTTACAAAACAAAAACAGCAGATACGGAACGTAACAAAACGAAAACACCCCGTTTAGAAAAACTCCTTCGGAACGTAATATACTTTCGTTTTCACCATATGAAGAGCAATATAAGTGCGTGCTGAAATTGCATTACTGTTCGGCAAGCGTTCTCATTGCTTTTCGTATTCTAAAAACGAATGTACTTTACTGGACATTTGGCTAACCGGGGCTAAAGACTAATTCTACCTTTAGCATTACGTTGAACATGTTGTCCATTAATAGTTGAAAAGCTCAAGACATAAAATATGTAATAATAAAAAGCACTGAAAGCGCCGCGGGGGTACTGCGGTATTTTTAAAATGGAAAAAGTACTGAAAAAAGTACTAAAGTACTGAATTTTTCAACACTGATTCATATCGTGCACCGCTGTAAAAACAATTGGAAAGAGTGGAAAAATGAAAATAGATCATGGTGTGATGTTTCTCATCACAGTAAAACGTTCTGAGCGAACGTTCTATGTAGATTTGCTATTAGAAGTAATAATAGTACAAGTAGGAGTTTCTTTCCTTCAACAAATTAGAAACTCTTTTTCTACAGATTCAGCCAAATAATTAAAGAATAGGGTGCCCTGCTATTCTAGTGGGTAGTGGAGCTAGACTATTAGCTTAAATTTCATGGGTTCAATGCCCATGAGTTACTATGTTCGTAATAATCATAGTATTGTTTGTAATTGCATTCTAATTAATAAATAAATAATTAAATAATCTCTATATCTGACTAAAGTTGTGTGATAAAATATTTCATTCTCAATTCAATTCTATTATCACTAAATATGTCACTCTTCCCATAGTATCAATATATTGTATTGAAATGGCGGAAAGAGTTCTTGAGTGCAACTCAACGATACTTAAAATTACTAAAATTAGAACGTTTCATAGCTTGTTCGGAAAACAATGCAAAGATGTTGTCCTTAATATATGCGTTGATTCATCATAAGCCTTTCATGCCTTAGATGATCGCATCAAAAATTCTTGGTAATGAACTGAAATCTGAAAAACAAAACTCAGTGTTCATTTTTAAAGTTGAAAGAGTTAAAGGAAAACAAAGAGACAAGTACTGTTTTTGCTAACGAGTTTCTGAGTAAAGAAATGTTAAATTTGCTCAAATACGCTAGGAGCATAAGAGAGATTGGTTAACTGCATTTCTACGCAAGAGGTGGAAGACTGTTCTACAAAAAACTGTTATTTCAAAACCGCAAGTGTTAAAATGTGAAGAAGATGTGGATAAATTGCTCTTAGAGGCAACTAGCAAGAAATCTTAGCGACGTACGTCAATGGGTAACAGAGATGGTAACCAGCAGTGTTGAAAAATTCAGCACTTTAGTACTTTTTCAGTACTTTTTCATTTTAAAAATACCGCAGTGCCCCCTCGACGCTTTCAGTACTTTTTTTATTTTTACATATTTTATGTGTTGGGCTTTTCGACTATTAATGCATTAGCAACGTAATGCTAAAGGTAGAATTAGTCTTTAGCCCTGGTTAGCCAGACGGAACATACCTTTGTTTTTAGATTACGAAAAGCAATGAGAATGTTTGCCGAAACGTAATGTAAAATATTCCTTCGGCGATCTTATTCCGTCAAAAACTCTGAGAGTAAATAAAATTGCCATGAAAAAGCTTTTCAAAGATCTTTCGTTCGTCGACCTTAACCTGTAGGTTCCGCCACTCGCGTATAAAATTAACACACACAAAATAAGTGGTGTGAAAAGCTGGGTCGTAATCCTGATGGAAGGGTTGTAATGACCAATTATATATGTACGTATTTTTTTACAAAAGTACCATTTGATGCGAAGAAGTCCTCTTTCAATTATAGTTCAGCACCATTTTAAAATTTCAGTTTTGCAACACTGGTAACCAGTGATGGTGTTACCATCACCATCGTTAATAACGACAGTGCGACAGTGAAAATACACCCGAGTAACTACATAGTCTCAGCTGTACATTTAGTTGAGTTATGGTGCAAAGGGAATGGCGGGTGTGTTTTTAGATTTCTGTAAAGCTATTGATCTAGTTGATCGTGAAATGATGTTGGAAAAACTAATGTTCTATGGTGTAGTTGGAAAGTATATAAAGGTGTATGAGAATTTCTTAAGAAATCGGAAACAATTTGTGAAGATTAAAAGTACTAAAAGTAGCTCAGTAAACGTTAAGTGGAACGTGTCACAAAGTACTTGTTATACTTTTCTGTATTTATATAAATGATATTGTTAATTTGGGCCTTACAGGTCGGATATATGTACTTATTCTCAAATGTGATGATGTATGTCTCATTTATCCGTATAAATATGACTTGGCCTTAAAACCATCAATTTAATGAAATGTTGTGATGATTTTTAAGTTCGCTAGGTCGAACAAATTAACACCAAATGCTGGTAAGACCAAATAGATTCGGTTGAGACCACATTCGTCAGCTGTGGATAATAATTTTAGCATAAATATAGATGGGCAAATTATATATGAAAAGCATGAAGTGAAATATTTGGGAGTAAGGTTGCAATGTAAAATGGGCATCTATTTAAATCACTAACTTGCCTCAATAATGCTGATAAGGAGCAGTGGCATGTATAATTTTAGATGGTGATTGTGCTATAAATATTAATAAAAAAAAAGACGCAATTACTAATCAACTAAGATCGTCGCTTATTGGACATTAGACCGTGGTTCAAACCGCAGTTCAGACATCGCGAACAAACGAAATATGAAAAAATATTTCTTGAGCTATTTTGCTCTCAACTATCTTCTTCAATTGCCTTCTGCTAATCCTAAGAATAAATAAAATTGCCATGAAAATGTTATAAAAAAAACTGTAGTTCGAAGGCGATTTAAAACTATATGTCACGCCACTCATGATTAAAATTAATACACACAACATGGGTGGTCTAAGAAGCCAGGTCGTACTCTTAACTTAAGGGGGGTTGGGTTATATTGACCAATTAAGCATGTAAGTTAGTAAAATTCGAATTTATATTTTTTATTATAAACGTTCACCATTAATGTTAAATTTTTTACTTTTACGAACATTTATTGTTTATTATCAGTTAAAAAGTCCTTATCAGCAACGTAATAAACCACGACCAATTATTAAACAACAGAAAACAAATGAAAAAAAACTAGAGACAGTCTAGTATGAGCACATATTTAACACCCTACATTACAAAATAGTTGTCGGAAGAATTGAAGGATAATCAATGTATTACCTCGAGAATTCTAAGAGTTTATCATTTTTTGAATTAATAATACATTTAATAATAAATGAAGACGTTATTTTAAGAATTCGGTAAACCTTTCTAGCAACAATAATTATAAATAACTAGCTGTACCCTGCGCGTGTTGCTGCGCCACCAACAAAAATAAATTTGGAGGAAAGACATTACACAAATATCCAATTAATTTTGAATCATTTTATAGATTTTGTTTCCCGTTGTCCAGATGATTCAGACGAACGGGCCTGAGTAGTACTCATTCGATCAGTTTCTAATCTCACTTCTCGTTGTTCAAGTGCTTCATGCGAACGGGTCTCAGCGGCTTTTACTCGAAGATTTTCCAGTCTCAATGCTTCTTGAGGTGTAGGTCGACCAATTGCTTGTCGCTTTGGATTCATGATTGTACGTGAACGACGTGAAAAAAGCGTTTAAATTTATTAGAATCTCACAATGTACACAATCCAATTGAACCCAACAGCATTTTTAAAAATTTTTCAAAATTAAAATGTTGCAAACTTGTGATTGACATTTTATGGGAATGAGTTATACTAAATGTTATTAAAATCATAAATGATGAATCCTAAAATGTCTGGTATTTGTATTGTTTACGATTCAATTTATTTTGAATAATTCTCAGTAGCGCTATCTATCGAAAATTAATCGCACTAATTCAGAAACCTCCGTCGACTCATGCGCAATAACTTTGCTAAAGTTCATATCATGATCAAATGCACAGTTTACGATTTAAATCACTTTTAGTAATTTTCAGTGGCGCCACCTGTCGGAAATTGGTCATACCAACTTAGGAACCTTCCCCGACTCATGCTCAACAACTTTCCTAAAGATCATAACATGATCAAATGCATAGTTTACGATTCCATTAATTACATACAAACAAACATTCATTTTTATATATATAGATGAGTAATTATCTGATGTCAGAAAGGCAGATTAAAAACATTGTCTGAACGGTGAAATAAGCAATTCTTAGCCAATAAAGAGAGCCAAGTCTAATTTTTAAGATACACAGCCCACTGAGATTCTCAAAAATAACTTCGATTTGTATTATCTATAATTTCATATATATAATGCGTACCATTATAATGTGAAACCATGCAGTATTAGAATATTACGTGTTCTCTTTATATTGTCACGTTACTATTTATTAGTATTAATGAGCAATTAAGAATTCAGAGTACCAAATGCAAAAAAAGTATAAAATAAAACTCGAGGAATGAACAAAACAGTTACGAGTATCTTAAAAACATATACTGATACGATCTTGTTATGCCTTAGACTAGCTACTTATCATGGCTTACAATCAAAAATCTTAAAAAATTTGTTATATTTTGGGCCACCTTTTTAAAATACCCCTGGAGGGAGAAAGGTAACTTATTTGGTGATCACTTGAGAACCGTCTTCACCTCCAATTTGTGCAACTACACACGGCAAATTTGCCAACTGTTGTGCAGTTGCCGTAGTCTAGTAGGTAGTGTGTTGGCTTATTAGACGTAAGACCACTGTTCAAACCCCTTCTTCGGCGACTTCCTCTCAGAACTCTGAGTAAATAGAACTCTGAGAGTAAATAAAATTGCCGTGAAAAGTTTCTCAAAAACCTATCGCTCGTAGTCGACTTTAAACTGTAGGTCCCATCACTCATGTATAAAATAAACGCACACAACATAAGTGGTGTGAAAAGCTAGGTCGTAATCCTGACTGAAGGGTTGTAATGACCAATTATGTATGTGTTAATTTAACCCCACTATCGCTATATTTTGAGAAAAAACTTCTAAAATTGATAACATATAGACACCTTGATGGGGCTTGAATACTGCTCTCAAGAAATTGCATTAGTTAAAGTGATACCTAAACCTAGCAATGAGCATACTGAAGAGGAGGCATACTATACAAGGCAATAACTTTTCAAAAACTGCTGACATCTAAACTGATGTCAACTGTTAATGCAAGCAAATATATTCTGGGAAATCAATGCACATTTGGAACCAAACACAAGAAATGTTAAAACTATTAAACAAACATTGAATTCGACAGCGTTATACATGAAGGATTATCACATAGTTTGAAACCAAATTTTCCTATGAACATCGTATTAAGAATATATCGTAGTTAGTGACGTTTAATTCGTAAATGCTTCCTGATGTGCCTAAGCACTTATTAAACACCATTATGTATACATACACCGATATCCATCATTGCTAACCATATGGATTTATTCATGTGATACATGACGAAGCGTTTCTGTACTTATATAACCTGATTTTGTAACACTGAAGCAAAACTGACAAAAATTTAAATTAAACTCTTCAATGCATAGGCTAGGCTAATTGATGGGATCATGTGCTTTAACACTAGTCCATACTTATTGTACTCATCAGTGTAGTGTATTATTTATTCGTATTGCACCCACGATATATTTTTGTGTTTTACAATCATTCGTCATTATTACGATTCTATTTTATTTATTTTTTAGATTTTTTTTTCAAAAATTCTCTAAAAAAAATATTTGTCAAATACAATAGTGATATATGCATTTAGTCACTTTTAAATCGTGGAACGCTTAAGTTTAAAACAAATTATTTATAAAAAAAAGTTTTGTTAGAGGATTTCAATAAGTTGATAAAAAATAAAAATTATTCATGACCGAAAACGAAATATTGTGTGAAAAACTTGACCATTTAAAACGGTGGTTTAAAGAAAATCCTAAATTGCCAACAGAGATCAGTATGTAGTAATTTATGATAATGAATTAGAATTAAAGAACATTTGTTTACAAATTAATAACGAATAAAAATTTATTTATTATCTAAGATACCAAGAAGGTTAAAGATTAAACAAATTTAACAATTTCCTATCCCTACTTATGGTGTGATTAATTTTTATAACTTACTAATGAGTAATGTTAGTTTTTTTTTTGTTTTTTAACTTATTTGTTTGAGACTTTTTATTGAGTGCATTAAATTTTTAATCTGTATTTAAAGTGCAATTGCACTTAGACCGCATGCAGTCCGATTCGATTCAAAATAAAGGAAACAAACAAAGAAACAAAAGCAAACATGTTAGAGGCAATCAAGCCCAACATGGCATCACGGAACATCTTAATCTTTTTATACTAAACAGTTCAAATTTTTTAAATAACTCATTTGGGAAACAGTATACTTTATAAAAGTTTTACTGCTGGTTTCTGTAAGACAAGCGACTTCGGACGATCGAAAGAACATACAAAAAGTCATCGAAAAGATACTATTTGAACAAAATTGGTCTTTCTGTTACCAACGTCAGTTGTTTTTGTGAAAGTTATCTTTATGAGTGCCCTACTCTCGGCAGGCAGAAGTTTCATTTCCTTGAAGGTATTGTCAAGCTTCTACTTAAGTGTGAAACACCAAACCTTCCTTAAGTCTTAAATTGTGAATCTAATGTGGCTTTGATTTTCTTACTCATCGCGTATTCACTTTGGATCTGCGTTCCACTCTTTCCTGCTACGAAAAATTTCCTTGTACCTCTTAATATACAGTGAGCGTCAAAAGTGATTAAACACCACTGAAATAATTCATTTTCTTAGGACAGCGAGAAAAGTAAATGAGAATAGTCGAATAAATTTCCAAAAATAAAAACGTTTATCTATGACTTATAAAATGTTAAAACAAAAACAACAATTCATGATAAAGGTACTTTTTTTTATACTTAAGAACACAATAGAAAATTTAAAATTATAGAGGGTGTTGACTCACTTATGGCGCTCAATGTATATCTTTGATTGCCTGAAACATTCAGAGTATGTCCTTCTTCCAAGTTTTTCCCTCACATGAATGGAGTTACCTTCTTAAGCGGCGTTAGATACAGAAAGGTCAGGACAAACCCCGCAGTTGTCTTACAGTTTAAAACCCTTTGTAGTATTTTTATGCTGACATAGTTCAGAAGCCCCTTTAGTGTTTTAACGCTAACGTAAAGAACGGACCCGCAAGTAAGTTTTCTATCTCATACATTTTAACTTCTTCACTGAGAGTTACGTCCATGATCTAAGCAACCTTCGTTCTATCTGACCGAAGCGGAAGTATTTGGAGACCTTTATTCTGCTTCTGTAGGGAATTTAAAATCCAATTCCAGTTTATCTCCTACCTGCAGATGCGTTTCACAAAACTTGGTTTTGTGGTCTGACCCTTGTCAACCAATTGTTTAATTCAAAATCGGGACAAAATCAGTTTACTCAGTCGTTAGGTTTGTAAATGGATGAACTCTTTTCGTAATCGTTACAGCATCATTACAGCAGGCGGTGGGCCTACCCTTTTTACAGTCGATATTAATTTGGTTGATTTTGTCGACGTTGCCGATGCCGTAAAGACAAACGGTTGCTTGTCATTAACCCTCTTCTTAACTATAACCCCTGGAGACCCTGCACAGACCCACAAAAGTTAACAAATTTCAGAAATTTTTTAACCAATCCGTTTTCGTTGAAAATCTTTATAATTGTCTGACATCTTTCTTCGATTTTAAGACAGTCTTTTGCATTGGTTCAGAAATTTGTGAAATTTGTAAATCGGATGCATACCTTTGTGGGCCTGTATTCAGTTCAATTTCAGAAATTTTTTAACCAATGCAAAAGACCGTCTTAACATCAAGGAAACTATAAAGATTTTCAATTCAGTTCAATTTCAGAAATTTTTTAACCAATGCAAAAGACCGACTTAACATCAAGGAAACTATAAAGATTTTCAACGAAAACGGATTAGTTAAAAAATTTCTGAAATTTTTTAACCGTATGTATACTTTAGTAACTGTGTGTATATGATTTAAGAGATTTTCACTGGCTAATGTTCATGTGGTTGCCGTTGTCTAGTAGGTATTTTGTTGGCTTATTAAATGTGGGGCCGTGCTTCAAACCCCAGCCCAGATACATATCTCTAACGAAACGAAATATAAAAAAAATTTTCTTTGGCGAATTCCTCTCAGCAGACTTCTGGCAAAAAGTCTGAGAGTAAATAAAATTGCCATGAAAACGTTCGCAAAGACTTTATCGTTCGGAGTTGACTTTAAACTATAGATACCGTCAGTCATTAATAAATTAACACATTCAACATGGATGGTGTGAGAAGCTAGGCCGAAATCCTAACGAAAGGGTTGTAGTGGCCAATTAAGTAGGTAAGTAATATTCTTTGAAGTCTCCAAGCTGTGGTCTTGAGAATGAGGGCTCATGCAGAAATATTGGATTTTTAAGTTGAGATACGCAATTAACTTAACTTACTGGCATTATAATAAGTTGATTATATCAAGATATAGTAATTTAAATATTCTTCAAAGTATATAGTATTTTACACTGGACCACACCGATATGGGTTGAACTCAGCAAAGTCTTTCTCTGGATCGTGAACGAAACTGTCATTACAAAAAAAATTTTATTTTTTTTTCGATTATGATAATCCATTATCCCATTCCAAACTCTGATGTGACTTCGAACTAGATGAAACTCTGTTGAAGTGCCTGCGATATATTACATTAAATTCATAGTTATATTCGATTTTTTTACTTTATCTTCGGCACGAGCTTATACCGGCTCTAGGATTATTACAAAACCTATTTTAATGAAAAAATACAAAAAGGCAATAGACTTTATGAAATAAATTAATTTAAAAATAAATATTTTAAAAATTGTAATGCAAATTTAAATCGTCGAAAGTTAAACACGTGGTTTCCAAAAAATTAAGAGGACCCGAGATTGTTTTTTCTGACAAAAACTTTCAACTTTTTTACATTTTGTGCTCAAACTCATACTTTGGTGTCTTTTCAAAAGAATTTAACATAAAGAAAGTGGTTCGTGTTCTTTGTATTTAAATATTTCCCCCAGTATGTGGAAAAATGTTCCACTTTCTGTCCCCAAAAACAGTACAGCGCTGAAAATTTAGTATCATTTTTTTATTTTACTTATATTCGCAATAAATTACACGGTGGGACAGCGAAAATACACCCGAGTAACTAAATAGTCTTAGTTATTCACTAGGTTGAGTAGAACTCAAAAATACTTTTTTATTTTTCTCGAACCCTTCAAACTTGTTTTATTTGACAAAAACTTGTTTTATTGTTTTATTTGACATAAAATTATTGATTGTCCAAATATGTTTGAACCAATTTTAAAAATCCAAAGTTTTACAGAAAGGGGAGAGACTATATACATAAACATTTTGTGCAAACTTATATGCTATGAGTTTTGATGGGGTAAACTTGAAAAATATTATTTTTTTCTTACTTTTCCAAGTTTGGCCATTCCTAATTGCGAAACTTAATTAAAAACTATAAAACATGTGGTGACATTCTTAAAGTGCATTCTCTTTTGAAGAGATTGACAAAAATTACCGTAGTTATTATTTAATTAGTTCAGCTATCCCACTACCACGGTTGGAAAGAGGACTCTATAATGCCATTTGCATAGAGTCTGTATTTTCAAAGTCAATTTTCACAATAACATATCACTTTATATGGGTCTATATTGCTGATTGTATTAAGAGGCCTTGGAGCGTTCCTTTGAATATGATATGGTACTCATAGACCTATTATATGCCCTAAAATTAGCTCCTAAACAAGTGACCTTGTTCAGATGGATACTGTTAAACTATTAACAGTGCTCTGTTAAGAAAAAATTTTGCTCTTTTAAAGATAGATTATTAATTGCGTCTTGAATTTTCAAATTCGAATTTATCTTCACACCCATTATTTAATTTTATTTTTTTGCGTAAAGACTGTGCGGTCGTTTCGAGGTAACACACTTGATTTCTCGAAAAGACTACCAGGGGTAGTCATATGTAAAACGCAAATGCAATTGCCCTCAGCTTACAGTAGAAAAATATTTCAACTCCAGAGATAAATGACATGTCCTGCCTACAAAAGCATATTGTTTCTGCTTTAAATGGTACATAATGTATAAATTAATTATATTTTGATCTCAAATCAATACTAATATTTGTTGCAATGTTTTTAAGTCAAATCTAATAATTTGTGAATTAGAATATTTAAAAATTTTTAAAGTAAAGATGACAGTAAATTAAATATGAAAATACATGTACTACCCGAAAATTGAGTTTTAGTTTGAACAGAGCGAACAAGTAATACCAGACTTGAAAGAAATCCTAGTGTCATAATTACTCTTATAACAGAATCATTGGAAGCAAATTGTCGTATAATAATTACTGTGTTTATAGCATCCAAACTAATAGCTCTCGACCATCAGTACATCTTAAAGTCACACTTAAAACTCCAACAAAACAATATCCTGTTGACGAGAGTTCTACATCAAAAGTCCTCAATCTGCAATCACTGAACAACGTAAAACAACAAATAAAATTATCGATTATCTCATATACTTTGTAAACACCACAGTTGCCTCAGATGTAGTTATGGAACTTGGAACCCTACAGGCATCCTAGAACTATACTATACAATTCGTGACATTCGAAATTTAAGGGCCATTATTACAACTTGCCGTTTAACTTGGGTTTAGTTAAAGGTACCTTTAGCTAAAGGGAACTATAAAGTTATATTCGTTATTACAACTTCCAGATAAAATAAAGTTAACTTTTTCAAAAATATGGCAGTGGCTATGCAAAGTATATAACACAACAAGTTTTATTTAAACGCAGTGGCAACGACGGGCTTCTTTTTTTTTTTTTTGTTGATTTGCTCACTTTGTTTACATTTGAAGTTGCCGTATTGAAAATAATATAGAATATAGTAAGTTTAAACATAAACTTAACTTTAAAAGTTACCAGTAGGATGATCTTCTCTTTAGCTTAATGCACACTTCTACCTTATCGGCCACTTATAATAATGAAAAACAATGTATCTGCCCGTTAAAATCCTCCCTTTAGTTAACGGCAAGTTGAAATAATGGCCCTAAGTTGTATAAATGAAAACATAGACTGCATTAGGCTCCCTATAATTAAGTATATATTTTGCTAGATTTTGTTCTACAACAATTTGATAGCCTAATAGGTGAACTCATATTTAATCATACCGAAATGATTCAAAAAATTTAAACCAGATTTGTTAGTGACAACAGCAGTTATATTTAAGCGACATAATATAATGACCAATTTTGTCCAAAATAGCAACGATATATGAAATATACATACATACATATGTATATAGTATGTACATTTACAACACTAACCTAATTAATCACAGTTTTTTTTTTACAATTTTTCTTTTTTTGAAAATTTTCAGATTTAACGCTGCTTAGACGGTTTTTAAAATGTGTGAACGGCGATTTAGAAGATACCAAAAAACTATTGGAACTCAACTATCAGTTACGCAACAAAAGTCCTCATCTTTTTATAAACCGAGATCCCAATGATGAACTGACGAAAAAAGCTTTCGAAACGGTGTTAGTTTCAAAAATGTTCCGTACGATTAAGTGTTTAACAATTAAACTCCTTAAATATTTCTAATTGCAGCGATATGTTACCGCTGCCTGGTGTTACTGAAGATAATAATAAAATCTTGTGCTTTCGACTAGTCGAGAAGGATGTTAAAATGGTAAGAACAAATTAAAAATTCAAATATTTTACAATAATACTCTGGAATAAGTGAATTCCGGTATTTTAGCAAAATACCATAGAAGGATGTAAAGCGTTCTTCCTCATGACTGATGCACGTTTAATTTTTTCTGATTTGGATGATGACTTACAAACTGAAGAAGAAGTCAAAGATATGGATTTACTAGCCAGTGGTGAAATTCATATTCTCGATATTGCCAACTACACTTTAAGACACATTGCTTCCATGTCGTTGACGACAATGCGTACGTATAATAACTTTTTAATACATGCCTATCCAGTTCGTTTAAAGGCCCTGCATATTATAAATTGTCCCACGTCTCTAAATCGTATGATGGCAATAATGCGTCCCTTCATCCCCGACGAAGTTTTCAAACTGGTAAGCATAAGACATTTCAATGAAATCGATTTGATATTTTGTCATTTTCAATTGTAGATACATTTCCACACTGAAGGCATTGAAAGTCTTTATGATCATGTGCCCCGTGACATGTTGCCGTCCGAATATGGCGGCAAGGCAGGTTCTTTAAGTGAGATTAAAATAAAATGGCGAAATGTTTTGCAGAAAAAAAGGTAAACATTTTGAATTTTAACAAAATTTGCGAATATAAACCAAACTCTTTACAGAGATTATCTCATGGATCCTGAGCATTGGAAATTGACTGATAGTGAAACGAAAAGTGGATGGTTCTGGCGTTAAATGTGTACACCACAACATATTGGTACCAGCAAACTATATGGTAGATAAATAGATCTCAAGATATTCTCCAAATAAAAACATTTATCTTACGTTGTTGAAAAAACATATAAAGGGGCTTTAATCTAAAGAAGAGCGTAATTTTTATTATACGCATCTCTAAACACTACTACTTCATCTAATCATAATGCGTTGTAATATCTACAAAATGTGTGAGTATTAAGGCCAGGAGTAGACCTATTTATAATCTAATATCAATCGCACAGAATGTACTCAAAACAGCTATTAAGTCTTTGAATTGAATAAGAATAATAACACTTACCATTTGGAGCAGTTAAAAATTTAACATTGTATGATATCCAAATCGTAGTAGTCTAATAGTCTCATTATTAGACGTAAGGCCACGGTTCAAACCCCAGGTCAGACATCAAAACAAAATTTGAAAAAAACTTTCTTCGGCTACTTCCTCTCAGCAGATTTCTGGCAAAAACTCTGAGAGTAAATAAAATTACCATGAAAAGTTTCTCAAAAATTTGTCGTTCGGAATCGCACACAACATAAGTGGTGTGAGAAGTTAGGTCGTAATCCTGACTGAAGGGTCGTAATGGCTAATTATGTATGTATGTATGGTATCCAAATTATTGATGCAAAAAAATTAAAAAGACTTACACATTGGTACTCAGGTATATGGAAATCATGTGAATCAACATTTTGACACAAGGAGTCGCGTTCAAACTGTCATGAGACGGACGTGGATCATTGCTTAAAATTCTTTGTCGTTTATTTTTTGTCTTTTTTACATATTCATATTCTTGTGTAAAATTGTTGTTAATAAATTTCAAGAGAAATAGACTCTTATTCATAAACAAAAAAAAATAATTTAATTATGAGTGATCATAATGCTCTTTACTCATTTACAAACGGTGACAAAAACAGTGTAAAAAATAAATCTATTGATATACCAAAAATAGAAAATGCATGCAAAAGAAAATGTGTTACAATGTTAGAATCAACACCAAAACATTTAAAAAATAATTATTGGGCACTTCTTGCCGATGGAAAAAATTGTAATAACGAAGTAATACAACAATTTAAAAAACATGTGCAAGATAGAGAAGTACCCACATCATCCAAAACTGTTACTTTAATTACCTCACCAACTACTGAGAGCAAAAACAATAATAACGCTTGTAATAGCAATAACAATAATAATACCAACGTTGAAAAAACGAACTCTAATCAAAATAAAAATAAAAAAACTCCTCCACTCTACATCTTTGATGTAGATCCTAACTCTCTTATAGAATTTGTTAAGAAAGGCCTTAATATAAATGATTTCAAGATAAGAGAATATAATAACAGTAAAATTCAACTACTCACCTCTTCGATAGACGATTATTCCAAAATAAGAGCATATCTACTCGAAACCAAAACAAAATTTTTCTCCTTTACTCCGAAAAATGTAAAAACAAAAACCTTTTTGTTAAAGGGCTTAACTGCCAAAATGAATCCTGATCTAATATTAACTGAATTAAAGAAGTTTGAAAATGAAAATTTGGATTTTATTAAAGTAAGTCCATTTACAACTAAAAGAGCTGATGCCAATGGACATAATTTACCAATTTATATGGTTCAAATAAGCGGTGAGAGTAAAATTAGTGAACTCAAAACAATCAAGGGGCTGCTATATCGTTGTATCCATTGGGAAGGCCTACGTAAATCTGAAATAGCACAGAGTAGAAATTGCCAAAGCTTCCAGCATAGTGCTTCAAATTGTTATCTACCACGTAGATGCGTTAAATGTAAAGATAATCACGAAATCGGTAAATGTTCGTTACAAGAGGTTCCAGCAACTGAAAGAGAGAAGCTTTTCTGCGTGCTATGCAATAGTTATGGTCATCCAGCATCATACAAAGGTTGTCCAAAGTATAAGGAGCTTCAGCAAAAGCTACGGGCTAAAAAACAACAGTTGTCAGATAAAAAGACACAAAATTCCCCAATTATTATTAATGATAATATAAGTTATGCCAATATGTTAAAAAATAATTTTACACCACAAAATGTTAACTCAAATCACACAATTAACAATATCTTAGAACAATTAAATAACTCAGTACAAGCCTTATCTAACCAAATTATTAATTTGAACAAACAATTACAATTACAATCGTCTAGAATATATGCTCCTTACTCTATGATAGAATCTTAATTATTTACGATGGCTGAAACAATTGCAAAAGAATTAAATATTATCCACATAAATATTAACTCCTTAATTAACTTAAGTAGAAGATACAACCTTAGTGTATTCCTAAATAATAACAATCCAGATTTAGTTTTAAATAACGAAACAAAACTCCAAACACAAACTGAATTTTGAAAACTATAATTTTATACGAAACGATAGAAAGAACGCTAAAAGGGGGGGAGGAATAGCTATTCTGATCAGAAAAGGAATAAAATATAGTCATCACAGTAATAAAAACCTCAATCTTTGTAGACACCTAGAAACATCTGTAGTAAAAATACCTTTTTGTCCAAATAAGACACTTTTCATTATAGCTGCCTATTACCCTTCGGGAAACAATTGCAATCTTTTCAAATCAGAGCTTTTAAGTCTTTTTCAAACGATGAATCTGGAAAATACGGATAATTATTATATTTTAGCCGGCGACTTAAATTGCAGACATACTGACTGGAAGAACTCAGAGTCGAACACTAAAGGCAACCATTTGAAAGAATGGATAGTGGATTATGAAATAAGATTTAGATGTAAACTACTTGCGACTTGTAGTCCATCATACCCACGATGTAATTCTTATCTGGACTTGTGCATAATTGATTCGAGACTGAAGTTTTATAGGGCAAATGATTCCATGAATTGCCTCGAGACGGTGGGATATGATAGTGATTATGATGCAGTTAAAATCAAATTATTAGGAGTTGAAAATGACCACCCTCTTTCGTTCTTTATAGAATCTCCCGAAGCAATGTTTAATTTTAAGAAAACGAATAGGAAGAAGTTCAAAAATTTGTTGTTAAAAGAAACTAATGATAATATTATAATTCCGAATGATAGGAATCTAATGAATAACGAAATAGATTTTTATTTGCGTGAACTGAACGATTATATTATAAAAGCCATGGGCACATCAATTCCAAAACATAAAACACATGACTCGACTGAAAGATTCACCAATTCGATTATTAAAAAGCTACAGGTAGAGAAAAGTAAAATTCTTACCATGATTAAACGTTTCAATAGACTAGAAATCTTTGTAACACAATCCGAAATTAAAGTCCTGAAGGCGAAATTGAAGCTAATTAGAAAACTCCTTAACGACAATTTTATAATCTCAATAAATAAATACTTTCAAAACAGACTTAAACAATTGAGTCCTAAAGACACATCAAATATGTTTGGTGAAGTGAGAAAACAGTTTAAGCCAACACGGCCTTTTGAACTAGATATTCTGAGAATTCCTCTAGAGGATGAAAGATTGATAAGAAACGGTGGTATTGACCCCCTAGTTCTAGAAAGGGAAGGTGAGAATTATTTGATTTACGGGGAAGAGCAAAACTTAAATATATTTGGTTCGTTTTTAGAATCGGTTCACTCTTTTAAGGAGATTGATCCTGATAATACAGTACATCTGGAAGTTGATAGTCGTTTCAATGATTTTTTGGAAGAAAAAATGCAATATGAATAAAAATTTTCAACCTTGACAATATTTTCACAGTCAAATAAAGCAGATGACTTAAGCGAAACTCAATTAAATAACATTTTTGTTCAAAAAGATACAATTTTATCAATTTTTAAAAAATTAAGACCTAAATTGTCATCAGGAGTTGATAATATCCCCAACGTTATATTGCGAAATTTACCCGAAAATTTAATATTCAAATATGGAATACCTTTCAATAACATGCTAAATAATGCTTACTTTCCCCGTGCTTGGAAGCAAGCCAAAGTGATAGTTTTACCCAAGAAAGATAAGGATACATCAAATCCAAAAAATTTACGGGCAATAAGCTTGCTTCCAAACATAAGCAAAGTATTTGAAGTATGTATCAATATGACTATAATCAAGTTTTGCGAGAAAAATAAGTTAGTTGGTGAAAGACAATTTGGCTTTAAATACAAGCATTCAACAGTACACGCAATTCATTTATTAGTTTCAAATATTCAATGGAATCTTAACAAATCTTTATATACTGGCACTTGCTTAGTTGACTTTGAAAAAGCTTTTGACAGTATTTGGATTCCTGGCCTTATTTTTAAATTGCTCAAATATAAATTTCCATTTCATTTCGTAATCCTTATACATAACATGTTAAATAACAAAACTTTCTCAATTTATGGAAAACAATCAGTTAGTACTGGAAAATTCACCATTGCCAACGGACTACAACAGGGAACTGTTAATTCTCCTATACTGTTTAATTTATACTTGTTAGATTTACTAGATAAAATGGACAATGTTATAGCCTTCGCAGACGATATAACTATATATCATGCTGACAGTACAGTTGATAAAATTAATGACGGTTTGCAAAATAAATTTTCGATAATTGAAAAATATTCTGAAGATTGGCACATGAAGATCAATTTGGACAAATGCGAATGTATTCTTTTTAGGCCACCTGTTGGGAAATTTCTTCGGCGACTTCCTCTCAGCAGATTTCTGGCAATAACTCTGAGAGTAAATAAAATTGCCATGAAAAGTTTCTCCAAAATCTGTCGTTCGGAGTCGACTTTAAACTGTAGGTCCCACCACTCATGTATAAAATTAACACACACAACATAAGTGGTGTGAGAAACTAGATCGTAATCCTGACTGAAGGGTTGTAATGACCAATTAAGTAAGTAAGTAAGTTGGGAAATGTATCAGTAATATTCGAAGAAACTGGAAGTCATTTGGTATTAGATCCACAAATAATATAAACATTCCCGTAAAACAAAGTGTTAGGCTATTAGGAATAGAGTTAGATAAATTTTTATACTTTTACAACCACATTAATCAAAAACTTATGAAAGCTAGAAATGCATTTTTTGTATACAAAAAATTCTTTTTTTCTAAATATATGTATACAACCAAGGGTTAAAATCATCATGTATCAGAGTTTGATTAGACCAATTTTATCATATGGCTGCCAAATTTGGTTTAATATTTGCCCCTCGTATATGGAGAAGATTCGCGTTTTCGAAAGAAAATGTCTCAGATGTTGTACTTCATTGTACAGATCAAAAAGTAGCAACTACAAAAAATACATTTCAAACAAAATCCTTTATGAAAAAGCCAAAATATCTCGATTTGATAACTCTATTATTCATATCATAAGAAATCACATTCTAAACAGCTCAAATACCATTGAGAACAATTTAATATTGGCTCCTTACTACGCTGACGAGGAATATATTTCAAAAACAATCGAAAATGGTTTCATCCCTCCCGAGGCTTTTCTATATCTTGATAAAAATGGTTTTATTCAAAACGAAGATGGTATTCCCATACTTTATCACATTTACAGACGATCCAATGAAAAAACTATAAGTTGTAACGAACTAACATCTGAAAACTGTCGTTTTGACACTAGTATTTATTTGGATGATAAAAATATTAAACCTAATCTGAATCTTAATAAATATTGGTGGCTAACTCAATAATAATTCCTTAATTTTAACCCTTGACCTTTTATTTTATCTTTATAAATATAAAAGTAAGATTTTTATTATCTTTTTGCTTACATTAAACTTGTATACCAAAACTTTTATGTACATATGTATACTAATATTTAATTAACTCAAAAATTAACTTTAATACCAAATACGTCTTATACTTGAGCGCTCTTTAAAATTGGACTTTGTATATAAAAAAAAAATATCAAGATACTTTTTGTTTATTTGGAGTTTGAAATTTTTGTTCTAAATATATATTAAATAAACACTGAAAAAAAAAAAAAAAAAAAAAAAAAAAAAAAAAAACATTTTGACACAAAGATATTTATTCTTAGTCCGCTTATAAACATAATTTCTTGTAAACAAGCCAATACTTAATTGACATTGGTTAGGTTCACTTTCT
Source organism: Sarcophaga carnaria (assembly GCA_958299815.1). Taxonomy (NCBI): domain Eukaryota; kingdom Metazoa; phylum Arthropoda; class Insecta; order Diptera; family Sarcophagidae; genus Sarcophaga; species Sarcophaga carnaria. Next base: position 66,758,285 of record OY283149.1, on the reverse strand, counting down.
GAGGGCAATTTGATAGTTGGTCCTGAACCTCCAATCTGCCACCTCTACGGACTCATCGATGGATGGGTCAGGGAGGAAGAGCAGAGGCGTTGGGGCAGTGGATAGGGTTGTTATGTTTCTCGATGTCTGTGGCCTGCTATAGACAGTGTAAGAACAGGTTGGCTACTGGGATTGGATAAGGCCAGTTAAGGGTTAATTATAGGGTTTATCACGGGGCACTGACATACTGCAGGGTACGTTCCGATGCGGAGGAATTGGAGACTGCCGAGCACCTCCTCTGTAACTGCCCAGCCCTTGGTAGGTTGATGTTGAGGACCCTTTGATGATTTGAATTCTGTGTCGATAGCTTACATCAAGGCTCTCCACAGATTCATTAGTAACTTAAGCTGGTTGAGAAGTCCTAGGGCTACATCGGTGTAGTCGCGTTTTCCCATTTTGTTTTGCTCTGGTCTGTGTAATGCCTTCGCTTCCCATTCTCTTTTATCCTTCCTTCTTAAGGACATTATGTACAATTGGTCAAATCGACCTCCGGGTACTGTACTTGTCTAAATTGACAAGTACACGTCCTCTAACCTAACCTAACCTAATTGACATTCCTTCCATTTATAAAAACTTCCATACACTGACCAGCTACTCCTCGCGGAATAAACATCCTGTTACTAACATTGGAAACGAATTCAAGTCAAATGTACATACAACCAACACGATATTTACGATCTACTCTTATTTACGGTTATTCCTTATTCAAACATTGAAAAAAATAGAAAAGTTTCAATGGACTAAATCACAGCCGTAGAAATTTATTGAGTATACAAAGTGAGTCATCTATATTCAACTCTAGACGACAATGCAATCCTTCAGCTGAAAGTACCATCAACGTTAAGTTAGGTTAGTTGGGAGGCTATTAGGTTCAATTTAGTATGCTTAAAAATATCAAACATTTTCCAGATCCAGATAGAAATGATTTACCTTAGAGCCATCCAGAAGATGTTGTCTAGTTTTCTCTTCTTTCTCGTCGAAAGGGACCTTACGACTGTCATATACAAACAGTCCTTCCTAATCATACATTCGTCTTATCATAAGATGTGCAAAATTTAGGAGATACATTCTCTTTCTACGAACTTGTCTAGGTCATAAAGACTTCATCATGGACACAATCATGTTCGAGGCCTGCAACAGGGGGATACAGTTCTCGTATACGGTCTTCTACTACAAGTTTATACATCTGCATGTATTTCATTATAGCTTTATTACTACGGTACCGTTAGCTCTAAAAATACATATATCGAACGGTTCATCAAGAACCATAATCGAAGATATGACCATCGTGCAACATACTGTTTAGTTTCAGTAGTACTATGGCTCTTAATACAATAAAAGAGGAGTAGCTCGAGACTATCCTCAGTATTGCTGTTGGGCCACAACCTTACTGAACATCTTTTTTAATTCATTTGGACAATAAGTTCGAAAGAGTTTAAGCTCAACACATTATCGATATACATATATGATATACAATAAGGATCAATAAACATAAACAAATTCTGGGTGTCCTGGTAGTTTAGTGGGTAGTGTGCTAGACTATTAGAGTGAGGGTCGTGGGTTCGAATCCCACCAACAGGTCCATTATTACAACTTGCCGTTAACTAAAGGGAGGATTTTAACGGGCAGATAAATTGTTGTTCATTATTATAAGTGGACGATAAGGTAGAAGTGAGCGTTAAGCTAAAGGGATCATCCTACTGGTAACTTTTAAAGTTAAGTTTATGTTTGAACTTGTCATATTATATATTATTTTCAATACTGAAACTTCAAATATATAAACAAAGTGAGCAAATACAACAAAAAAGAAACCCTTTGGTTGCCACTGCGTTTAAATAAAACTTGTTTAATTTGAGCAGTGTTATCGACATTGCTGCAGCACTGCCATATTTTTGAAGAAGTTAACTTTATTTTATCTGTAAGTTGTAATAACGAAAATAAGTTAAAGGTAGCTTTACAGTTCCCTTTAGCTAAAGGTACCTTTAACTAAACCCAAGTTTAACGGCAAGTTGTAATAATGGCCCTTAGTAAAGCAAATCCGTAAATAATAGCATCACATTAAATATGAAACAAACGTGAATTTCTGCTAAAATAATAATTAATTAGTGAAAGGGATTCTTTATAATAACCTAAAAAAGTGTTTTAGTATTCTCACAACAAAAGGATTTTAAATTTAAAAGCAAATGATTTATCTATCCTCTTATTAGCTTCAGAGGTGAAGAAAAGTGATTGTTTAAATAAATTTCAAATAATAGATAAATAAACCTCAAATGTTAATACTTTGAAGTCACCGAATGCTGTTCTTATTCGCACAATAAGATGGATTTATGAGTCGGAGTTCTCAAAAAATCAGCGAAAGGGAAGATGACGAGAGGCAAAGCCTCAAGTGTTTTTGAGGTTATCAAAACTTTGGTTAGGAAACTACACCCCTGAGTCATGTCTGAGACTATCAAGAAGTAGGCTGACATTTGACAGTGTACTGTAGATTCAGAGTATACTTATTTAGAATGGGGCTTGTCTCGACCTCAATGTAGATTCACCTGGGCCCATATCAAGTGCTACGTAGAGAATTGTCGATGTTGACTCCGAGCAGCATCCTGAATTTTTAAGCTATTGATCTTTCAAGGAAGGAAATGCTGTGGAGTTAGGCATCAGCTGGCTTTGAAATTTATTGAGGAAATAATTAATGAGAGATTGTATTTCAACATTTTAAAAAACAAATTCAACTAAATTGTTTAAGAATTAGGAATTCGTAATGGTCATAACTTCCAAAAAATCAATAAACCCAATCAAACTGCTGCTAAGGAGATGTGCAGTGTCTATTAAATTCTCCACAGACATATAATTTTCCACAAAGTTCCGATATGGCTCCAAGAGAGTATTTAGGGGATCATTTGGAAGAACGGTTGTGTAGTCGTTTATGAAAACTTTTTTGTTTTATTATAATAGAGAAATAAATAAATAAAATAAATATAAAAATACCAATTATTTTTACAAATTATTGCTTAAAATTTATAAAATACTAGCTGTACCCTGCGCGTATTACTGCGCTACCAACAAAAATAAATTTTAAGGAATGACATTACACAAATATCCAATTAATTTTGAATCATTTTATGGTTTTTGTTTCCCGTTGTCCAGATGATTCAGACGAACGGGCCGGAGTAGTTTGCATTCGATCCGGTCTCAGAGGCTTGTACTCGAAGATTTTCCAGTCTCAATGCTTCTTGAGGTGTAGGTCGATCAATTGCTTGTCGCTTTGGAGGCATGATTGCACGGGAACGACATGAAAAATGCGTTTAAATTTATTAGAATCTCACAATGTACCCAATCCAATTGAACCCAATAGCATTTTTAAAAAATTTTCAAAATTAAAATGTTTCAAACTTGTGATTGACATTTTACGGGAATGAGTTATACTAAATATTATTAAAATCATAAATGATGAATCCTAAAATGTCTGTCCGATCAACACATGATCAAATGCATAGTTTACGATTCAATTCATTTTGAATAATTCTCAGCAATGCTATCTATCGGAAATTAATCGCACTAACTTAGAAACCTCCGTCCACTTATGCCCAACTACTTTGCTAAAGATCATAACATGATTAAATGCACAGTTTACGATTTAAATCATTTTTAGTAATTTTCAGTGGCGCCATCTGTCGGACATTGGTCATACCAACTTAGGAACCTTCCCCGGCTCATGCGCAACAACTTTCCTAAAGATCATAACATGATCAAATGCATAGTTTACGATTCTATTAATTACATACAAACAAACATTCATTTTTATATATATATATAGATATAGATAAGTAATATTGGGATACCTAGACTTTTGGTGTCCACTGTATGTACTACTATTTATACAACTCTGTAATATATTCATCTGTTGTGTTTACTTCAGAAACTTTTCTCAGGTCGTTTAAATAACAGGTTTGTTCGACGTAAAACAGTATTGTGAATTTCGTGTGGAGAAAACAATTCTCTAAAGCAGCTCCTACATGTTGCGATTAATTGTACGACATAGTTGAATAAACAAGTCAGTTCTTTCCTTTTTTAACCAACTTTACTTGTAAATCGTTCTTGTAGTATTTTGTAAGTCGTCGGTTGAATGAATTTCAAATTTTTTATCAAAAAAACTAATCAACCCTTCAACGTTACAGTTGGGTGCACAACTTAATCAAGTTGTACAACTAATTGCAACGTGTACGAGCCGCATAAGATGACTTTGCAAAGTTGAGTTGATGATTATATGCGTGAATAAAAACGTACGGGGTAAGTGCGCACTTTGATGTGCTTCCGTAGATTTATGATTTAATAATAGATAAATTACTAAATAAATAGTATACATACTGTAGTTTTTATATTTTATTTTAATAAATGGCAAAAAACTGATTTTACAATTTTTTATATCGAACAGGCCTAATATTTACTTTTATTTAAGAGACCAAAGCCAACTCTTAAATATATCCTCATGCAAATGCAAAAAATGTACACAACAATGATAACAACAAAGTATTTAAATGCCAACAATTAGAAGGTAGAATGCTTAAGACGACTTAACGGTTACCACTAATACTAGTTACTAATGGTAAATACTAAATATGTGACGTATAGGATTTAGGGCCATTATTACAACTTGCCGTTAAACTTGGATTTAGTTAAAGGTACCTTTAGCTAAAGGGAACTGTAAAGTTACCTTTAACTTATTTTCGTTATTACAACTTGCAGATAAAATTTTTCAAAAATATGGCAGTTCCGGAGCAATGTCGATAAAACTGCTCAATTATACAAGTTTTTTTTAACGCAGTGGCAACCGAGGGCTTCGTTTTCTCGTTGTATATGCTCATTTTGTTTAAATTTGAAGTTGTCATAATGAAAATAATATATAATATGGCAAGTTCAAACATAAAGTGACCTTTAAATGTTAAAGGTAGGATGATCCTCCCTTTAGCTTAACGATCACTTCTATCTTTTTGGGTACTCATAATAACGAAAAACAATTTATCTGCCCGTTAAAATTCTACCTTTAGTTAACGGCAAGGTGTAATAATGGCCCTTAAGGTATTCGCTATATAGGAATATATCGCTGAATATGCAATTATTACACAAATTGAAAGCTATTTGGTTCAAAAATTCACATATTATTCTTGCATAAGTCTATGAAGACAGTTTCAATATTTTGTTCGCATTTGTTCTTGCTATGCTACTCTTCGTCAGCTACGACTGTAACTAATTTATTCATTATATGCCATCTGACCTGGCAACTCTTTAACGATACACAATATCGCAGCAGCACTATATGTATTGCCTCGTTAATAACTAATTCTTAGTGTAACGTTAAATAAACTGAGGGAGTATGTTAACGGAACAATTACAAAAACAAAATTACTATTGTGTGTGGAGCCAAAATAAGAAAATTGAAACCAAGACAACAAAAACATGGCGATCAATGGGACCAGAATTAAAATATTATTAAGCTAAATCGCATTTACAAATATTTATTCTGTCCGAAAATTCAATTATTGTTCTAACATAATTTTTGAGAAGAGGTTTTTTGACTTCCATATAGAAAAAGATTCAATAATCGGTTCGCATTTGTACATGCTATACTACTCATTACTTCGTCATCTGACTTGGCAACTCTTTAGCGATACGCATTATAATTTTTTCCCAACGAAGTATTTTAATGGCTCTTTAATAACTGATGCCTAGTATAACGTTAAAAGAACTGAGAGAGTATGTGAGAGTATGTGTGAGCAGTGTGACCAGATTAGCTTTTTTCACGCAAAATTTAGCTTAATTTTATTCCATTTGGCTTCAAATTATACAATAATTTCATCATCAATTCTTTTCCGATATAATGCTTTTCCCACAATTACTTCTGGGATCTCCGAGCGACTTTTTTGCTTATTGGCGTTACTACCGAGTAAGCTTCATCGCCGTAGAAAATTTTGTTGGAAAAACCAGCATTGAAAACCTGTTGCCTCTAGCAGCCAATAAGCATATCTAAAGTGTTGTGAATGGTCAGCAGCCTTTAATTGTTGTATTAGTTCAAACTTTATATGGATGGGTTGCGAATCCAAATGAAATGTACTGTACAATGATTTGTGAGAGAGGCCTAATTGGATCCAACGCCATCAAATGGACAAGTTCGGATTATCAATTACACTTTCTCTGTATTTTCTACAATGCTTAAATTCGGTATCCAGTATCTTCAACTTATTTTACTTTCTTAACTTATTTAATTAGTAATTAAAACCCTTCAGTCAGGATTACGACCTAGTTTCTCACTCCACCCGCGTTGTATGTGTTAATTTTATCCATAAGCTGCGGGACTTACTGTCGACTCCGAGCAAAAGATTTATGAGAAACTCTTCATGACAATTTTATTTACTCTCACTTTGAATAAGCTAACACACTTCCAACTGCAACTTATTTTACAATCGTAAAGATCCTTGCACAGTATGAATATGACGACCATCATTATTTCGTAATATTTGAAAAGTGGTCATGTTTTACTGATTAGATACTTTTACTTATTTTTAAACGTTCTTTGGTTGTCAAACAATCCGTGTTTGAAAATGGTAAACTTTTCACTAAATAACACTTCAAATGAAAGCTATTCAACAGCCTCGCCAAACTGGAGGTTTGGAAATCACTATATTTCTGAAAATTCTATTTTATTTAAATAAATTGTTTGTTATTGAATAAATATGCGTAGTGTTTTGATTTATCAAAAAAAAATTAAATGCAAAATAAAAACTTTATCGTTTTGAACCTATAAATAGGAACAAAATAGTTTAGCTTTATTTTTTAAAGTTAAAATCTTTCTTCTTTGCTTTTTAGATTAATTTTAGGTATTTAGCTTCATATTATTTTAAAATCTGGTCACACTGGCATTGGAGAAAAACGCAACAGTTTTAGTTGAACTACATGTGTACGAAAATCAGTTGTTGTAGAACTCTCTCTTCAAACAGATGTAGTGAATGGTAAAAGGAGGGAACCTAAAAACACATATTTTTGTTTTATTTACGTACAATAAATACATATATACAGACGTATTCATTTGTAAACAAAATAGTGAATAAATTTAACTAAAAAGTGAATTTCTTTTAAATTGATTGAATTGTTTAAAAAAAGAAAACATAAATTTTTTTAATAAAGAATGTCTACCAGCACAAGTGACGACTATGAAAAAACCATTGATTATTTGCAACAATGGTTTAAGGAAAATAAAAATTTACCCAAGCAAATTGGTAAGTAAATTTATCTCTTTTTTAACAAAGAGAAGTGTTATAAAAGAGTTTTTAAATGTCTTTTGTTTATAATTATTCAATATGCATTCTAATGAAAAACTGGTTTTGAGTTTGCTTCTGATTTAAAATAGAACTTATTTTTATTATGATAACCTACAATAACGGTAATGTCGTTATTAAAATTAGCGCCAAAATGAATTTAGCGATGATATTTGTCTAAAATCGAATATAAAACTGAATAAAAACGATGTAATCGTTTTTAATCGATAATTACAAAGTCATTCACTGTATTTTCACTTTCTGGCTGTTCTCTCTTCTTCCTCAATTTCTTTGAGGAACTGAAGACATAACTACAATTTGCTTTGCTTGACTTAAGCTACTGTCAAAATACAAGAAAAAGTCTTTAGAGTGTAAGCAATTTTTGAAAACTTTTTAATGACTTTATTGTACATGCTTTCTGAACTTAAATGCTAGCTGCCCTTACTTGCAAATATTAGTTTTTTGCAAAAACTGTTTGCTGTTTATATTTAATAAATATATGTATCCATATATGTATACACATTTTCCAAAGGAAATTTGTAATATTTTCAATTATGACTAACTATAACATTATTTTATAAGCTTATGAAACAGGCAATACAACGTACAAATTTAATGGAATAGAATTTCTTTAAAGGCTGAACTATAATTTACTTCCCGAACACCAGTTTAACTAACTAACTTAGTGAATACATACAATCAAATGTGTAAAACTATAACATGATTAACGAACTTTTCAGTAACGAAATTGATTGCACTTTACTTATGGAATCAACTGAAAAAATAGATTCTTATAGCAACAGAAGCTTCTATAGAAGCACCAAATTTAATAGAGAATATTTATAAAATGAACATAATTCGTTTTTTACGAAAAATTAGAAAAAACTGTGAGTCAGTGAACAAACATTTGCATCATTTTCTTTTAAATTAATTTTTTGTTTATTTATGTAGATTTAACCATTCACAGTAAAAAGTTTACACTTTGTAGGAAAAATCGGTATATTTAGGAAACATAAACAGCAATTGGCTTTTTCAAAATAACCAAACATTGTAAACGAGGACAAATGGTTTAAATTTAATTCAAGATTCGGTCGATCAAAATATTTTAAATAAAATAATTTCGTAGCGGCTCTGTTAAATTATTGGTCTCATTTAAAATATTTATGAAATGAACTTAAAATACAAATTTATCTTATGAAAAAAATCAGTATATTCCATGTTAATTTCAAAATAGATTTAAAACAAAATAATCTATTAATAGATTTCCACTAATTCCAGTTCTAGAATTGACATTTTTGTGAGACTGTAGTTGTTTAAATCTGCTAGACTTATGGTCTACAAGATTTTGGCATACTGAATCCGATTTTTCATTCTACAGACTGAGTTAAAGCTTTAAAGCCTCAAATTCTTGGTCGCATTTTAATCTCGAAGCAGGCCAGTCTAAGGCATCAAATATTGTTATCACCGAGCTATTGGGTGAGGACTTGAGATTTTAAATCTCAGCTATGACTTCTTGAAAAAATAGAATGAAAACAATATTTTTTCGGGCGTCTACTTATCAGCTTCTTACTGGCAAAAGACGTGAGAGTAAATTAATTGCCATTAAAGAGCTACTCAAATCTGTCGTTTGGATTTGACGTTATTTTATCCCCAACTCATGGATAAAATAAACCTGCATAATATGAGAGATATGGGAAGTCAGATCGTAATCCAGACTAAAGGATTTAATTGGCCAATATTATAATGTAAAGCGTATAATTGAACAGGCCACACGAAATAAACGGTTTATTGTTAGTTATCGGGTTTATTATGGGGCACTGCGAGATTAGGTTGCTGACGGCGATCTGGAGCAGATCCCAGCCGGACTATTGCAGAATATGTTGCGATGACGAGGAGTTGGAGACTGTCGAGCACCTCCTCTGTAACCGCTAGGCCCTTAGTAGGTTGAGATTGAGGACCCTTGGCGGAGGCTTCTTTGGGGCTTTGAATTCTGTATCGAGAGCCGACCTCAAGGCTCTACACAGATTCATTAGTAGCTTGAGCTGGTTGAGAAGTGTTAGGGCTTCATTACGCTCTCCCTCGTGTTTTGTTCGGTCTGTGTAATTCCTCCGCCTCCCTTCCTACTTACTCTCCTTTTTCCTATCCCCTCTATTATCCTTCAATTTTAAGGACGTTTCGTACAATGGGTCAATTTGACCCATTGTCTTATTTGACAAGTACACGTCCTCCAACCTAACCTAAACCTATCATTGTTTGTAGCTATTCTAACCGCACCATATTAACCTTGTTTAGTTATATCGAACGTTCTTTCGATGTCTGGGAAAGCCAGAAAGAGTTATAAACTTTAATCTGCGTATTTCTCTATTGTTATGTGCAACGCTTGGATTTCAACAAACTGTTCAGCTGTAAAGCCATTCTGTTCATTTCGATGAGTTTTATGTCCAAGATGTTCAGTGACATTGCCTTTTAAATAGTGTTATTTTCCTTTTTACGGGAGCTGGAAGGATTCTTACCATCATTCAAGCTGGTGTTCGGCGTTAATAGACATGTCTCTGACCTTTATGTTTTGTGTGGTATTAAATTTGGTTCTGCTTATCTGTTTTATTGATTTGTACGCGTCCCTGTTGCATGTAGCTTCGAGTAACCGAGGTCAATTTATTATGTGATATTTCCGACATTTTAACTATATTATTATACATATATTATTATATATATATTATTATACATAATTAGCCATTACAACCCTTCAGTCAGGATTACGGCCTAGCTTCTCACACCACTCATGTTGTTTGTTTTAATTTTATACATGAGTGGCGGGACCTACAGTTTAAAGGTATTCCGAACGACAGAATTTTGAAAAACTTTTTATGGCAATTTTATTTACTCTCAGAGTTTTTGCCAGAAATCTGCTGAGAGAAAGTCGCCGAATAAATATTTTTTCATATTTCGCTTTGATGTCTGATCTGGGGTTTGAACCGTGGCCTTGGGTCTAATAAGCCAACACACTACCTACAGGACTACGGCGACATAAGCTGACGTAAAAACTTACATTTAGTTAGACTTGCCATAATTTCAGCTTAGTTCCGTAACTTCAGAATTATTGTTTTACATTTATGATTGCATATATTAACTAATATTCGTAAATATTATAATATAAATAATATATAAAGTTTTGTAATGTGAACCTTAATTCGTATTATTTCCTAAAGCAATTGATTACAGTGATTATATTTTAATTGCTATTTTTTTGTAAGCAGACTTAAACTTGCACGGAATAATTTATTGCATATAAGTGTTTATTTTTCTTAACGCAAGCCAATTGCAAATACATGTTCTACATGAGAAATTATTTATCAATCAATAAATTCAAAATCCACATAGCATAGCAATACTACAATGAATAATAAAAAAATAATGGTAATAAATTGAGTAATCGAAACACAGCTATAAATGGCTAAAATATTATCTACTGAACAATAATGGAAGATTTATTTGTTAAATTTACTCTTATAAAGTTGTCTTAAAATAAATATAATACGATTGTGTAGACAATAAAAGAAATTTATACAGAAGCACAATTAATAAAAATTTTACTTAGTATTTATATTTTAATCATACGATTGATCATTGTCATTACATTCTCAATCAGATGTCCTGGATTATACATCATTTTTAAACCGTTGATCATTCCATCTTTACCACACAAACTATTTTCAAATCGCTGATGAATTATCAGTATTTATAGCAATATGCTGCCCATACCCAATACAGAAAAATGACTGAGCAATTACAATAAAAATTGCCCATATCAGTATGCCACTATATCCATACCACTCCTTCTTTCCCTCCGTATGTAACTTATTTTCCTTATACAAACACAAGACTTTACATCAGTAGGATCATTACCTTAGCGTTTGTCACACAAACATGCTGCCATTGGCCCTAATCACACGAGAACAATTTTTAGTCGCACAATTTTTGTTCTTTTCAAATCACACGGGATGAATATTAGTATCGCATGAAATGTATACATACGTATACACAGCTTTGAATGTATTAGTGTTTTTGCATTCATTTGATGTTTGTCTGATTTTTAAAAATGTGCATGTATTAGTTTTGTGCTGGTAATACGGGACTGAAGCTGGTTGAAACTTTACGCCACCAAAAAACCATTCTCTTCACTACTCTTGCCTATAAACTATTCTTTTACGCCAGCACAATTGTTCTCGTGTGATTAGAGCCATTTAGAAGAAAGCTAAAAAATTTTGTTCTAAATGGCTCTAATCACACGAGAACAATTTTTAGTCACAATTTTCGTTCTTTTCAAATCACACGGGAAGAATATTAGTTTGGCATGAAATGTATACGTATACACAGCTTTATATGTATTAATGTTTTTGCATTCATTTAATATTTGGCACAATGGTTCTCGTGTGATTAGAGCCAATCTAAATCTTCATTCTCTATTCTTCTACCTGACAGTGTTGTATGCAATATGCGGACTCTTTTGCATCACTTCAATTGTATAAAGTTGCATTAAATAACACTTTAAGTGCCTATTGTTATTTAAATTCAGTTGTAGGAGCTTTCATTGTTTTATTTTTGTATCCCTAATCGTATTAAGAGAAAATTTGTTTTTCATATTATTTCTAGATCGCCTTCTATTAGAACGTTTTTATCTGTGTATGTATAAGGATGTGGAAGAAACCAAAAAATTAATCGAGACCAACTATGCGATACGTAATAAATGTCCCCATATTTTTATCGAACGCGATCCTACAGATGATGATAGCCGTAGAACATTTGAATATGCGTAAGTAGTTTTCATATCAGTTTTATAACGTCAAATAAAAATGAAAAAATTTTTTGCTGTACCAAATTTTAGAGACATGGTGCCTTTACCAGGCTTAACACCAGAAAATTATCGTATAACCTGTTTTAGACTGTGTGACCCTGACCCTCGTAAGGTAATTCTCCGTAATAGTTAAAAAATGTACGTACTAGTTAAAACTAAATTGTCTTATAAAACATTCAGATGCATCATACTGAAGATACTAAAGCGTTTATAATGATTACCGATTGTCGTTTTTCAATGCCAGACACAATTGCTGGTAACGCTTCAATGCTTTCAGAGGGTGAAGTTCAAATTTTCGATATGACTGGATACAGCATGAAACACGCTACACGGTTATCGATTACCACATTGCGTACGTATTTAAAATTTCTACAACAGGCATTTCCAGTGCGAATAAAAGCCATGCACATGATTAACTGCCCGTCGTATTTAGATCGTTTATTGAGTGTGGTTAAACCCTTTATTAGTAAAGAAGTATTTAACATGGTAGTTTATAAATTTTTGGTGGTTATTTGAAAAGGTTTTTAGAATTGTATTGTATTTTAGATGCACTTCCATACTACTGGTATTGAAAGTCTTTATGATTATGTTCCTAAAGATATGCTGCCGGAAGAATATGGCGGCAAGGCTGGCAAATTAACAGACTTAAAGGAAGAATTTATGCAATTAATGCTAAAGAAAAGGTAATAAGTTATTTTTTATATTTTTTTTACTTCTAATAACAATTTAATTTGATTTCAGAGACTATCTCATGGATTCGAATCATTGGAAAATTGAAAAATCTTCAGAAAATTGAATATTATTATTTTTTTAAATTTTACGATATGATAAGAACATTTTTGTAAACCTTATCTATTTTTAATAATATTTCATTCTTTCAAATGTCGTTTACAGTTTTACATAAATTACGAGTTCGAGCGAGTACATTAAATAAGAATAATATGAACATTTTCAAGATACATGGTATATGCCTCACGTAAATGATACAGTGTACATTTGATATGCAGATTGTGCTATTGGAGCCAGTTTCATTGGTATTAAAAATTGTTTTATTTATTTGAACTTATAATTGAGAATCTTTAAACAAAATTCCCTTTACATATGCACCATTATAGTGAGGTCATGACTTATTGTGCTAATAAATCTATTTTCTTAAACTTCCAAACTGATGCCTTTGCTCTTGGTATTAGCTTTGCTTTATAATTTGGGAAGAAAGTCGCTTTAAATTCAACAAATATTGACGGCTTCTTTGTTGAACTGCATTATTATGAAAATTAAATGTTCGAAGAAGGCAGTTAGTTAGATCGTTTCTGCGAGAACCTGTTGATGCTTCGCTATTATTTCATAAGAGTGTTAGGAAAGGTGTTGGATTTATTTGAATGAAGAAACACTATGGTAATATGGTCGCGAAAATCTGGTTTCGAAATGAGAGTAAAAGTTTATTCTACAAAAGATCACTCGAATTTTAAGCTTTCTCATAACAGAACCCAATGGCGAACATAGGTTGAATGATTCATATTTTAGGGTAAAACATAATAATTACCAACTTCCGTACTGAAATAGAAATTGTCAACTCCTTATCAATTGTCCAATAGGTAAAAATGCATAAAAGCTGGCGATAATCTACAAATGGCTTATTTGTTTATCGATATTGCTTTAAGACACAAGCATTTTTACTCGAAGAACAAAACAAGACATAATAAGGTCACATTATTAAGACACCTGAATTTGATTGTCGTTATTCGGTAACGAAAAAGTCTGGCAAAAAACTGAGTATTCCGAGTTAAACATAAGGATTACACGTCAAATATTCATCATGCCTTACGTGTTATAAAGTTCCAATTTCATAAGAAAAACTTAATAAACTTACCGTCTTACAGGTTGGGGAATTATTTAAGCAAATTTATTTCTGACAATAACTATGTAATCGTAGGACGAAAAATAGTCAATTCAGTGGTGTAAAATTCACATTGTACAATTAACTCCAATTTCTTCTTCTTTCGCCATCTTTTCCGACGTAGAAAGAGGACACTTAATTTATCAATTTAACTTTCGCATTATCGAATTTGTTTATTATTAACACTTATTATCAATAACAAAAAGCTACACGGCAACTAAAAATAGGTCACAAATTAAAACGTTATAACAAACTCAGATTTTTTCAAAAATAAAATAAATTTTCCTCACGAACAAATAAATTCAAATACAAACAGAAAAATGTAAACACTAGGGATGCCAACGGAAATTTCCCCGGAATTTTCAGCATTCATTTAGTTTATGGCATGGTTTTTTTTAAGTTAAATAACACCCATGCAGTTCTTCAAATGAATCTTGCAATAATTGAGTATTCTAAATTAATCGACATTGAAGGAGAACCCAACTTCTATTGTTAAAAAGTTAAATGCTGTGATAAAGAATGTAAAATTCCGATAAAAATTTGTTAATAGAGCTGATGAAATAGATTTGCTTGTATCAGGAGATGGTAGAGGTGAATATTTACAACCTATGATATGATATGAATATAAGTTGTGATTATAGGGTGGGAACATAAAATTTTCTTTTTGAATACGAAACCCTATTTGTATCTAAAGTATAACACTATGGCAATACCATGTAAAAGTTTTATAACAGCCCTGTACAATCTTACACAACCCTGCTTTGAGATAAAAGAACATAATCAAAACAAAACAAAAAAATTTTTGACGTTTATAAATTGACAAAAACGCTGCCGCAGCACTACAATACGTAAAAAATTGCTAATCGGAGCAGATTTTGAGGAATATATCTGCATAATGGCCTCTTTAATGAAATCCTACAAACTGGTACAAAAATTAAGTGCCACCAATCCAGCCATGCTTCAACAAGCCGCCAGAACTAGTAAGTAATCTTGCTTTAAACCTTTAAGGAAAGGTGAACATTCTTCTAATAAGTTTACGTAACTTGAAATATTTTTGTTGTTCGTCAACATTTATAGTGGCTGGTTGGAATAAGGATTATAAACCTAGTCCTATCCCTAAAACCGAAGAAGAGCGTTTAGCAGCTGCCAAAAAATATTACCTACTGCCCGAGGAATATAAACCCTATGCCGACAACGGTTTGGGTTATGGTGATTATCCAAAATTGGAAGGTGGACTAGGTGTCGAAGCCCGTGATCCCTACTATCCTTACGACTTTCCCGAGTTAAAGCGTAATTTACACGAAACCGTAAGTGTTTAGAAAATTTAAGACAAACGCCCCAGTTATAAATATGTGGTAAAATATATTAAATCCTTAATTTGTGCATAAAATTTAAAGTTTACTTCTACTATAAACAGGCTGATCCCATTTGGGTTACAAATATTCGCCGTAGAAAGTAACAGTTGCCTATCACTTTGTGCAAATGTTAGTCCATAAAGCAGATGCATAAAAACCTCCTAACATAATCCACCTAGTTTCTGCAGGGTCATTATTAATATATGTGACCGTGCGTTGTACTTATGAAACATAATTCCTCTCCTATTGGTCTTAGCCTATTGCATTTGTTGAAGGTATAGCATAAAATACCAAAAATAAAGTAAACCCTTCCTGACCGTCAATCTTGACTTACCTACTTTTTACGCCAGTACTCTACAATTCAGATTCAATTCACAGATCAAGATTCGGTGTGTGACTTATGAATTAAGCATCTTTGTGTAACCAGGCGTAGTAATTGCTGTTGGTTTCACGGCATTTTTGGAATATGGCCGCAAAAAAATTTAAATTAAATTGCTTTTTAAATTCTCCCTTAACAATAACCTATAGACTGGTTTTAACCAATATTGCATTGTTAGCAAATAATTTGCTAAGATCATTTCATTTGACACATTTGTGATTAAGTAATGTGTAAGATTTTCACTTAATTACCTTAGACTTCCGTTGTTATGAGGCTATCAACCCGCACAATTACCCGGATTCTGAAGGGCTTCTGAAATAATTGTCCTGTAAATACGGTGTAATTTTCTTTGACAGTTAGGGAATTGGAGAACACTCCACTGCCTCAATTCCTTTTAAAATGAATGTATTTTTTTGAAAATATAACTCGAGCATATTCTTGAATCTTTTGGATTATTCTTATTGTTAAAGTTTCAGACAGGTAAATTACTCAAGTACAAAACCTAGTGGCTTTCTATTAAAATCATTCTCGTACTTTTTAATCCATGAATAAAATTAAAAATATAAACCACTCAACCTCATATTTTTTTTTAATTTTTTGTTTAATTTTTTATTGTATAAAAATGATTTTCATTTCCTTTTTGTTCATTTTCTAGCTTCATGCTGATGCTGATTTATACAGTGAAGATCGTTGGTCTCAACCTGCTCCCCCTCGTTATGCCAACAGCACTTACTGGTTAGGCTTCTTAGGTTGTATGGCTGGTTGTTTGGCCTTATACTACTGGTTGGATAGTTACAAAATGTATCGTCCAGTTGCTGTTAAGCAATATCCTGGTGATGGCCGTAAACATTATACATTTGAAATGGAATAAAAAGCTTTTAGTTATTGTAGTTTGAAATATTGTTGTAATAAAAAAATATGATAACTTAAGGGAGCTGTGTAAAATACATTTGTTTGAAGAAATTCTGTGCATAGAAAAATGTAACATAAATATTATTATTGGTAATAAATCAAAGAATACCATGTGTGATTAATCGAAATAAATTCATTTGCGACTGGTGTTGGCCTCTTACAGATCCTAAAGGTCGGCAAACTCACATTTAAAATATGAACAATGTATGGTGCGTTGTGTACTTCCAGTATGGCAATCTCTTGTTTTAACTCTTAGGTCGGGCCTCAAAGAAATTGCCACAGTGATCTTAATGTTTTCTGTTTGTACCTCCTGATCATTTGTTGAGGAGTCACAAACATTCTAACGTTATACGGTTGAAAACCTAGTTTGGTGACATTTCTTTTTAGAATATGAACATATTGCTTAGCATTCTGTTCTTCAGCCGTTGCGCTTTTAGCAGTGCCTTCATGCGTTGGGTTTCACATACAATAAATGCACCTCCACCCAGAGACTATTAAGGTGTGAATTGCGGATATTTCCAGTAACGCATGAAACCAAAGCGATATGAAAATGTAAGAGTAACCGCCTCAGTCTCAGCTTCATTATCACAAAATCTGTAGGCATGCAAGTCCTAAACCTCTGAGCACAATGCATAATTTAATAAAAATGAATTTGTTGATGTTATTGTAAAAATATTTTATTTGTTTTAAACAATAATACAAGGCAGAAAGAATATATTCTGCAGTTAATGCTAAGATTTTATGGTATAAAATCTCGAACCAATAGCAGACCTAACTTCAGCAACAACATAATAACTTAAGAGGCTTCATAATCATTATTAGGATCCAATTCGATATCGGCCAGTTCAGCCTGGCCGTAATAACCTTTAGATTCTACAATCTTTCCTTGCAATTTGATGGAAGAGTATTAAGGCTTTGGATGACTTTGTGTCATTCGGGTGAATCAGGAATCTATGTTCTTGCAGAGGGTTACGTCTACGTTCTTCTTTATAACATTATTGTGGTGCAGATGTATCTAGTAGCTGCCGGTTTTGTCGTACCTACCCAGATTTGTCAAAAAGGTCCTTGCAGACCAGAGATGTTAGTGCCCGTCATTGGGTAATACGGACTCACTCTTGATCTGAAATTACTGTGTTATTCAATTCATTGTTGTTATGCGGCCCCTACACGTTGCGATTGCAATATCGGAGGAGCGGTTGACCAAGAGTCCATCGTTAGCGACCAACACTATATTACAAGGAAAGTTGGTTAAACAATCGAAATATGTGAAGGGGACAATCAACACGTTTATTTAATTGTGTTCTACAACTAATCGAAACATGTGGGGCCGTATTACTTAACGATAAATCGTTGAGTCTTTTCTCACAAAAAATTAAATAATACCCTTAAATTGTTGAGCTCTCCTTGAATACCCGCCATTAAGTGTCTATCTCAAAAAAAAAGGTATTTTTCAAAAATTTTATGTACAATAAAATGTGGTGCTCTGGGAGCCTAGTGGGTAGCGTGCTAGAATATTAGAGTGAGGATTGTAAGTACGATTCCTACCAGACACTCTGATTTGTTGCACTATTCCAAGTAAGTAAGAACTTAACAATCGTATTTTATAAACTAAAAACAATTTAAAACTTGCATTGATATATTTTATATTTTTATTGATTTCTTTGTTACTAAATTTAAATTTAATTTGTATTATTTTAGAATCGTTATTATTGTTTTAAACTAATACTAGGCTCATCATATATTTAAATATTCATTGATCGTTATCATTTGTTTTATTTATTTAATTAGTTTTTATTTTTTCTTTTTTTTTGTAAGAATCAATTCTTAATAAAAAATTGTTTTAAAAACATTTCAATAATAGTTTTTTGTTTTTTTTTTTTTTGTTTCATAATTATTTAATGAAAGTTATAACTAATTAATTAATTTCTTCTGTATTTCCTTTTATTGAAATTCCTATTTATTTATTTATAATAATTATTGTATTGGTGGCAAAATCTATTTCACATACTTTTTTATTACTTCATGATTTTACGTAGTATACAAATTGTTCGTTTTAGTTTTGGTTTTGTATAATTTAACGCAAAAGAATACACAAAATTAAAATAAAAACTGAATACTTTCTACACAAATCAAAGAAGTTCTTTTAAACCCATAATTTGAAATTAAAAAAATATTTAAATTTATTTTAAAATTAATAAAATTAACATTGTTTAATAATGAAATTTCAGCTGAAAGAAAAAAAACAGTACAAAGCTGATATTGTTTCTTATACTAATTTACGCTAAATAATATTCTGCAACAATAGTACTGGCAAATTGTGCTTTCTTGATACTTTTGCAGTTGCAAATGGAATTTTTATTAAGTTTTGTTTAAAACCTATCTATTAGTAATTCAAACCCATTCTATAAACAATTTTCGAAAATGTCTCATTCACATTGACAAAATGCTTATGCTGCCACCTTAACTATGCACACAACAAGTGTTGATAATTTGAATACACCTTTAATAGGGAGTGTTAAGCCACAGCAATCTTGAAACATTATAGCCCATAAATTATTCAGATTTTTACAACTCAGGACTTACCTATCTAAGGTATGATAGCAGTAACTGCACGCCGTCGACAACAATGATGAGGTACACATCACTATTTGACAGCTAATTTCATATACTTTTTTCACTATTTGGAACTACGGCTACATAACAACTCTCTATGCTTACTGTAGTAAGGCTGCAATAAGTCCTGACGTATACAGTATCTATTAACACATCTTCTGCACTTAAGATTGTCTAAAATTTCGTTATAAAGTTATGAATGCAAACGTAAGTTTTAATACGTTATTTAAATGTCTAATCCTGAATGTTCACATTCTGCTGGTTCTATGGATTAGGAATTTTAATAGCCGGCAAATTTTTAAAATTCAATATAGTAATTAGCTAATGTATACCAATTATTTAATCCGATCAACTACGTTTGTGAAAGTCTGACCTTAGATACAAGCAGGTACATCTACCTTTGACAAGCGATTTTCTTAACCCCTCTCTCTACATACAAGATGATTGTCTTATCTAGTAAGTAGTCATCGATTCTACCGCCATCAAATTTGAGTAAGATAATAGTAGACTCCATTTCAGTTAGTAATGAATGCATTCATTCCCTTATTTACTCTACTCTATGCTGGAATCAGATACCGTTATCAATTTCTGCCTGTAAGAAAGACTACGGAGTTTAAGGATTAAACGACAACATAGTTAACTAACATTATCATGTCGAAAGATTACGCAGATTGTACTATTGTTTACCTGGCCGGCTGAGAAAAATTAGTTAATAACAGTCAAGCAATTAACATGAGTTCTGAATAACACAATTCAAGCTTTCTTTTGCTATCTTATTTAGGCAACAGTTGAACACATTGTCTTTAATTCCTAATTGGAGCTTCAATGACTACACAATTTTTTTATACACTGTGATATATTTATATTATGTCCGATGGTTGTTATTAGGAATACGTGAAATTTTAAAAACGTATGGAAAAATTTATAAACTGAAATTAAATCATAGGTTTATGTTAGAGAACTTGTACTTGCCATTGAGAAAAGTACAATACCCGGAGGTCAAGTGGACCCATTTTAATACTTCTTAAATGAGAGAGGATAATAAAGGAGATAGGGAAAAGGAGAGAAGGTAGGAAAGGAAGGATAAGGCGGAGGAATACATAGACTACAAACACACAAGAGAGAGCGAGCAACTACACCATTGCAGCCCTAGCACTTCCCAAATAGCTCAAACTATCAATGAATCTATGAGAGCCTTAATTTCGGCACTCGACAAAGAGTTCAAACCCTGGATGAAGCCCCTGCCCAGGGTCCTTATCATCAACCTACTAAGGGCTGTACAGTTCCAGAGGAGGTGTTCGATAGTTTCCAACTCCTCCCTGTCGCTACATACCCTGCAATAGTCCTTGTCAACAATCTAATCTCGCTGTGCCCTGTAATAAACCCTATAACTAACCTCAGACTGACCTTATCTAAGCCCAGCAGCAACTTTTTTACGTACGCTCTCTTTTCATATGTACACTGAAAACGTAATAATAGCCGAGCAATAAAAATACAAGAAAAAAATTATAATAATAATAATAATTAAAAAAGGGAAAACAGCGGCTTTTTAACGACTTGTACAACAAATAATAAAAATTAAATAAAAAATTAAACTCAAGTTTTTTTTCTGAAAAATTGCTTCAATTATAACTGATTTTATTTAAAAAAAAAGCCTTAAATAATAATTTTACTTTAAAACAAATATTTTAAAACTAATATGATAAGAAAACACTAATATATGCAATTGGGATGAAGGGAGAGTAGTGGATTTTGGTATGCTAATATTAACAATTAAAAAAAATTATTAAGAAATTATATTGTTAAAATTAAATTATAAATACAAAAATATAATAATATATAATAAAAATAGGTAGGCAAAAAAATATTACAATGCGTTTTAAGCTTTTACTTAAAAAAATAAGAATATTATTTAAGTAAACAAAGAAACGAAATTTTACAAATATGTATTTATATAAAGTTAAATTATTTGTTTTTCTTCTTTTTTTGTGTGTAATTCATAGTAGGTGTTGTTATTGTAGAAGCTTGATTTTTGTTTGTTTTTGTAAATACAAAACATATTTCAAATTTAAATGTTATTTTAAACTGTATTAACACTACTCATAAAAAGCAACATTCGTTGTTTATATGAAATTCTGTTCCATTGGCTCAAATATAATTTTCTTATATTATTTTATAACATTTATTGTTAAATTAAAAATTTAAATATGCAAACATTTGATGTTTTAATAACAATTTTATAACGTTTAGAGTATGTAAGTTTTGTAATCTATTTTAAACAATTTCACAATTAAAAGGATCTTAAGTTTTTAATACAAAACATTGTTAAAAAGAAGAAATGGTTAATTTAAAATATCTGTTTGTAGGACTCGGAAAAATATTTCTTTAAGACCAGAGAATGAATTTGACATTTGATTTTTTACATGTTTTTTATGTAAAATCAATGCAATTAAATTCGCATGTCTTCACTACACTTGGAATCAAAATCTGAATCTTTGGAATTTGTTTTTAACGTTTTTAAATCAACATTTAACTCCTCAAAACGAATTACGAATAATTATTATTTATATCATACGCCCACAGTTTCAACTATGTATGAAAAAACATGACCAATAATCTAATAAAAGACGACCATAAGCTGAATTAGAACTTAATACATGTAGGTTTATGCGTTAAAAATAAAAAAAAAATGAATTTGATATGATAAGAACAGCCAACGATTAGGCCTTTCTCTACAGAGACAGCTCAAAAGCAGTTTCAGACATTATTTGATATGGCTTTTTCATTGAAATAGGAACAAAGCCATTTGAGAAATAAATAAAACTGAAAATTTTTTATATATTAAATTGTATCAATTGTTGCCTAATATGAGTAGTGTTTATAATTAATAAAGAATTTAGTTTAAATGTTTTTTTTTCTTTTCTTTTCAACAATATAAAAAATTTATAATAGAAATTTTAATTGTATTATATTAATATATGTATGTATATGTATCGGTTTAATTGAATTTTGTTATTCGTTTGTATAGTGTTAAGCTTACTACAATTAGATAATAAATCTGTTTTAATTTAATTTATAATATTTGTTTATGTATGTATATAGTATGTATACGTATTTATAATGATGACTTACAATTATTAAGATGTTAAAAAAGAACAATGGTTTAAAAACAAAATAAATATGTTTTTATACTTTAACGATTCTAAAAAACACACTCAAAGTTTTAATATATTAAAATCATACGCTTAATTTAAAATTTCATTTAAATAACAATAAAAATTCTTTTTCGTATTTTTCTTTTTAATTTGCAATAAAAAATTGTTTAAATTGAAATTCTTGTTTGCTGTAGTAGTACAAATACTTTTTAATGTTAATAATGCTAAACGTTTTTCTTCTATATGCTCTAAGTTAAAATCTTTAGATTTAGAAAATTATTTTCATTATATTTTCAATTAATGCGTATGCTTGATTAGTATTTTTATTTGTTTTCTTCTTTTTGTTATTAATAAGGTATGTATGTGTATCTCTTTGCTAAATAATTTTAAGGTACCATTGCTTAATTCATAATAATATTTGTTTACTTTTATAGATTTTCTTTTGTTTTTTTTTTTTGTTTTTAATTTAAATATATATTTTGTTTCACAGTCTCCTCTGTTAGTTTTAATTTTAAATATATTTAATTATTATTTAAACTTATTTATGCATATACATAGATTACATTTATTGTTTTTGTTTGGATTTATTTAATTGTTTTATTTTTTATGTTTTTTATTTTTTATGTTATATATATATATAAATATTTTTATATTCATAATTTATGAAGAGTTATTTCTGTTATTAATAATAATATTCACATTTATCACGTTCACTTTACATTATGTTCATATATGATTTTCATTTATTTAATATTGTTGTATTTCATTTAAGTATATTTTTCCTTATACGAAATTATATATTTCTTTTTTATTTAGTTCTTTTTTTCTGTTTTTATGTTTATGTTTTAAGTAAAAAATATTTATATTTATATTTATTTAATAACGAAAATATATCTATATAAAAAACAGACAGACTTTAAGCCATTGGACTGTTCATAGTTATAAGTTTTATTTATAATTTTTTTTTTTTTTTTTTTTATTTTTTATTTTTAGAAAAAAGCTGCTTTTTATGTATTATGTTTGTCTCTATTTAAGTCTGAACTGTTGTTGTTGTTGTTGTTGTTTTTTCATTATTTATTTATTTTCCTTAATTTATGAGGTCAAAGGTGACATACCAATTTGACGAGGGTCAGTGGGTGGTACGGCACCTAGTTCTAGATTCTTAATTAATAGTTGTAACCAGTGTTTAGTTGATTTATCATCTTGTAAACATCCTGAAAATGTGGCATCACGCAACTGATCCGGAAGACATTGTCTTAAAGCCTCTCGTGCTCTGTAAATGTCGAAATAGAAAAAATGCAATCAAATAAGATCAACAATAGTCAATGTAAAATAACCAGCTTACCTGGGATTGTCTGATAAACGTAAGTAGCAACGTACAACATGCTTAAGAAGTCGTGCTGATGGCTCCTTAGCTAACTGTATCACCATTTTACCCTAAAATAAGTAAACATAATATTAAATTAAACATTTTCTCTTTTGATAACAATAATTAGTATTATTTAAAATCTAAACGCTATCCATCAAACATAATTTTAAATTTTATTGCAAATTCGAAAAAAAAAATATATTTCGAAAAATATTCATTCCACAGTTTAATGAAACTAACAATACAAATATTGTTTTTAATCTATTACAAGTTTTATTGCATGTGATTCCAAATATTATCAAAATGTTTTCTAGTGGGGGTAATATGCTCAATATTAATCAACCTTGAGATTAGACTCGTCTCAGGGAAAATATATTTTTTAGCTAAAAAATTTAGACTACAAAATAAAACATCTGCTAAAGTAATGAGGTAAAGACCAATGTTCGATATTGCCGACATCAACTCGGATTATTCGAATACGGCAGAGTTTAGCGAGAAATGGATTCGAAGGGACATTAGAGACCTATAACAAGTGTTTTAATAACAACTTGCTGGCAAGCGTTGACGATCAAATGAATGCCTTAAATTTCAGGTTCAAACTGATTAAAGGGCTTTCAATAAGTACTCATTAAAACAAAATTACAGAAAAAGTCAAAAGATTTGCAGTTTCGAAAAAAAGCTTAAGCAGCCTTAAGTACTTTCTCCATAGATTTGTGTTAAACTAATTTTTATGATCCGGTTTTTTTTTGCATTGGAATAAAGTTGAATGTTGCGAATTTGAACCTTAATCCGGAAAACGTATACGATATTTTTCAAGGTCAGTATTAATATCACGATATTAAAGATACTTTACTAAATACGATTACTTTGCATTTTGTACTAAGTATAATGTAACTTTCATCGAATTCACTAATGTACTTTCAATCTAATCAACATACATTGTTCATTTAAATGAAAAATTTGATTCATTTAAAAATTTAAAAAACGAAATACATTAAAATTTAAATCAAGAATTTACAACAAAAATATTGGGGTAACAAAATTATTTATGAGGATGATAGGAAAATGCAAAATTAAAAATTACTAGCACTTCTTAAAATCGAATTTTACTAATTTTACAAAATGTAAACTAAATATACATGGAATGTATTTTTAATGAATATTTTATAATAATCGGTCGCATACTAGACAAAGCACATAGTAATGGAGTTGAAAATAATAACTTACTTAAAGCATAAAACAAAATAAAACATAAAATAAATTCATTTATTTTATTAAAATAACAAAATGTTATTATATTGGAATCGTAGAGGTTCAAAATCAGCTTAACATATCGACGCCTCCGTTCTATAACATTCTAAGTCGAAAAAGTGTATTTTGAGTTATGAGCTCTCAAAGTTTTCGCGCGACATACGACTTTATGGGTATTCGAAGTAGATTTTTCCCTATAACTTCGGAACGGATCGACGCATCTTAACCAAATTTTGACAGTATTTAAGTTAGAGAACGTAGAATTTAAAAATGCAAGAACATTAAAAACGTTCTAAGTACACTTAGAACGTCATAGAATGGAGGCGTCGATATAATGTGGTATGTGATAAGGCTGTTTTGGAGATTAGAGAGAGTCATAATAATTCATAATAATTCTAACGATCGATTTTTTTTAGTATAAAAGAAAATTTTTAATTATACATATAATATTAAAATGTTGGTGTTCGCCATGTAATATAATATTACAATTAAGGAGCATAATATAACATTAGATTAGCGAAAGAATAATAAATTGCGTGCGTACTTTCTATTATTTTTTTTTTTACTAAATTATTGGCTAGCGCTTTTTTTTTTGGTATTTTAGGATATATGCCGTATTTAAGATTTTGTTAAAAGAACTTACCAAAATAATAGCAACATGTGAAAATCGTTCATATGTTTGGCAAACATATGATAAACCACTTTCATCAAGTAATATTTTTTGTAAAATAAATGTGGCAACTGTCTTGCTCAGCTCTGAACCGAATTCCATAATGCGTAGACATAGCGGAATTATTTCAGATGTTAAAAGAAAAGTTATCACTTCTTGTTCATCAGTCTAGGAAAATAATTAGTAAAGAATATTATAATTAAAAAAAAAATTATATATGGTGCGTATATAATTACCTTAACGAGCGCACCAATAACACCCAAGCTGGTTAATCTCAAATATTCGAATGGTCGCGTTTTTGATGTGGTCTGCAAAAACGGGTATAGGAACAGGGGAATTTGTGCTTGTAAAAATACCGTACGGGTATCAGGATGCGAAGCAACACATTGTAATAATGCCAATGCATTGCAAACACGATTTGATTGATGAGCGGTTAAAGTGGCAGGATTGATTGAGGGATAGATATTTATGATTTCTTGCAGGAGGGCAGCTATTGTACCGAAACTATGCCATAGCATTGGAGCTAAATCTGTGACAGTTTCGCGTTTCTTGCTCAATTCCAATAAAGCAGCTTCACGCGTTTCTGGATGTGCTAATTCATTTATCCATTGGAATACCTAAAAATTAATATAAAACAAATTAAACAATTAATTAAAATTAATAATAACAATAACAATAATAATACTATATTGAAATCGATTAGTATTCATTTTCTTTTGATATTTTTAGAATATTATTTACATTAATTTTAAAAACTTGATAAAGTATATTTTGTTTATTGATTATTTTTATTTGTATGTTTTTTTTTTTAGTTTTTCGCTTGTCGTTTTTGCGTATTTACCCATTTATTAGCTGGTGAAGCACACGTGATTTTATTCTAATATCATATGTAGGTATAAATGCTTATGCATTGTTTTAGCATTATTCTTCAGTTATTACGTTGATAAAGCAAAATAATGTATAGTAATACCACATATCCATACATATGTATGTACCTCTGTTTATAAATACATAAAAACATTTTCATATACTACGTAAGTAAGTTTATTTACTTTATTCTTGAAGTTTTCAAAACATATGATGTCATTTGAAATTGCGTATTATGTTTAATTTTATATACAATAATTCCAAATAGAAGTTATAAAAGTTTAAATAACATAATCGTTAAATATTTACTTTTGTAAATAAAGTAAATAAAAGGTATAACAAAGAAAAACATTGAATTTTACACCTCCACATAGGAATTATTTTTTTAGAAAAGGCATAAAACTGAGGTAAATTATAAAATGAATGCAGTTTTAGTGTAAAACATATTAACAAGTTGTGTCGGGTTTCCTGTTCGCTTTTAACATATCAATACTTGTTTAGTCTAGAAACCTCGCATATTTTCAGAACCCTAAAATTGCAGCGACTATTAATTCTCAAATTGTAAAAATTTTGAAATTGAACTCAGAGACTGAATAAAATTATCGTAATATTTGAAAGAAT
Source organism: Sarcophaga carnaria (assembly GCA_958299815.1). Lineage (NCBI taxonomy): Eukaryota > Metazoa > Arthropoda > Insecta > Diptera > Sarcophagidae > Sarcophaga > Sarcophaga carnaria. Next base: position 66,730,995 of record OY283149.1, on the reverse strand, counting down.
ATTTTATTTGCAGAAATCTTCCGAAGGTTAAGTCACTGCCATTCAGAAATCGTTACTGTATTGGCATTCTTAACTCATTGTGTGCGGTACACGTACTAGTAAGTGTTGAGAGTAACTCTGTGTACCTCTTATAGGCTTCAGTATAAATGCTTAAATTCCTTTTCATTCACAAGAAAAAGATAAAATTAGTTGTTTTAAACATAACCTAAGCGGTGTAAGCCTTCTTAAGGTTTAAAGCAAAATCTAATCCGTTTTTGTTCCTATAGTACTCGATACAACATTAACCGCTAATTCGAAAAATATAAATTTTAAGAACCTTTATTTGTTTTTGACAACCTCATATTTGTATATTTATAAAAATAACCGTTAAATAAAATAAAAACATAAGCGAAATGCGCAATACATTTACTGTATCATACTATTGAATTGAGTTATTTTTGAATATGAATTTCCAAAACAAAATATTATGGCCTATAGAACAATATAAAAATAAAAACAAACATGCCATTAGCTCAGTCGTCCGTCTTCTCCCCTTCATCCTTCTACACCACATACATATTAGATTATATCTGGTTTAAGTAAATAACATCTGATGTGTGTAAATAAAAACATTTAATTTTTACGGACCGACGATATACAAAAAGATTTTGTTATAATAACAACAACAATAAACATTCTTTTTTACAAACAAAATTAAACGTTTGTCTTTTATTTTACAAATTTCCAAGAAAGCATAAACAAGTAACACATAATTGGAGAATACATGTTTGCGAGAAATTCAATTGTTTTGTGCGCTTCAGTGATGCATTTTCCAGCAAAAAAAATTAATTTAAAAAATGGTTAATTCATAAAATAACGAACAACTTATACAGAATTAAATACCTACCGTTCAAAATGAATTCGAACTAAAGAATAACTAAAATTAATAATAATGGCTTTATTTAGAATGTTAAGTTCTAAAGTTATATCGTAAGATATAAAAAGTATCGGAACAAACTGTGACTATACACATCTGCACTATTAGGTGGCCATACGTCTTATTATTTAATAACAACGGATTAAACAAGAGAAGTGAAATATTTCAATTGAGTTTATCAATTCTACCGGAGGAACAAATTATTAGTCGGACTACTATCTAAAAAATGTTCTAAGATTTCAAGAAATATTCGAAATATATTTTAAATAAAATAACAAGTATGCACATGGTCCAGTTTTTTAAAGCAAACGAACTTTTTTCTCTCTCTTACATAAAAATTGAGCGTTCTGATCAGAAAGTTAAGTTAAAAATATAGACTATAGACCCAAACCATTTTTAGAAACATTTATTACAGTCGCGACCATATCATATTATATTTTCACAGAAGAGTCTTAGGGATTATGCATCCAGAATATCTCTAAGAATTCTGGAATTTGGTTGTATGCTAAATACAGGGCTTGCGATTGTCCACATCTCCTAACCTGTGCCGAGTTGAGCCCAATTTAATAGAAAAGATTATCTTTATCCTCGTAAGTCATATGTATGTGTTCAATAAACAATCAACTTATACAATATAAACTGATAATATATAATTTCATAATTTTTCATATTACGTCCTCTGTACACCGAAATCTATATTATGATATTAATAAGCCACATTAAAACAAATTTACTTAAAAGCTACATATTATATACGCTTAACGTGGCTTTATATTTTTTGATGCATAATTTTAAACTTTGACGGCACAACAAAATTTAAAAAATAAGAGTTTTAACATTATAGCAACATTTAAAATTTAGTGACTTAGTTGTTTCTTTTTTCAATGAGACTACAACATTTGACAATTCATAATGATAATTTCTATTGAGTTGTGTATAATCGCTAAAATTCTCACATTATCCACATGATAATAACAAATAATTTACGACTTTTAAACCAATTTGCTTTAGCCATAATTTTAATTAAATATTACGCAAATTATTCGTTTGGTTTTAGTAAATTTTATTCTAATAAATAAAAAACCAACAAAAAACTGGTACAAGTAAAAACAACAACATTTAGCGCAGTTGTTTAGATAGTTATTTAAAATCTTGTTTACATTTTATACGATAAATAAAAAAAATTGAAATTTATTTGATCAATTTGCATTTAATTTTATTTATTATTATTAATTAATGTTTTTTTATGTAAGTTGCATTACTTTGAAGCGGAATATAATTGTATGTAATTTAATAATGTAAAAGAACTTTAATAATTACAAAGGTTCATTCGAAATATTCGTGGATTTATAATTGTTTTCAACACTTTTACAGGCTCAACGATGTTTTTTTTTTTATTAATTTGTTTTTTATTCAAGGTCTGTAATTTAAAAAACATTTGTAAACAAATAATTTAATTTTTAGTGAACATGATTTTATGATAAAAAAATTGTTTATTGAAATTAATGAACATCGGCTAATAAAGCTGATTTCTAATTAAACAATTTGTGCATGAAACGGTTAAATACAATTTCTTTTACGATCTCAGTTTTGTTATTTATCAAATATAATAAGAACTAATCTACTTGAAGTTTTCAATTGTTCAAATATGTTTTGGATAACATCATTAACGTTGATATTAATGAAGGGATGCTGTTTTTGATATGAGCGTAGAACTTTTTATTTTTTATAAATTTTAATTAATATTTAGGCAAGACTTTTAGGCTTAAAGAAATTGCTTTACTATAAAAAAAAACTCTTGTGTATTTATATATTCAAATTATGTATTATCACGAATGTTCCATTAACTGATGTTTAGAATTCAAATTTCAACTGATCTTCTACTGCTTAATTTATGGGTATTTAAATTGTGCATGCCTATATTCTTTTCAGCTCTTTGCCATGATTGTTGGCAAATGTCAATTCATCTTCAATAGAAATTGTCTTTATTATTTTTTTTTTTTTTTGAATGAAGAATTAATATTGTATGAAATATGTAACGCATGTATGAAATATGTAACACAGTAAAGAGAAATTCAATATTTTCCCAAAAATATTTCTATGGTATAGCGAAAAATTCCAATGTTTTTCCAATAACTGATTGCAATAATTTGTACGACGAATTCCATAATTGGAATTTAACAAGTATAAATTCAATTTTCCATCGAGATCGAATAGTAGTGATACTGTGAAAAGGGAAGCCAAGTTTGGATAAAAAGTCAGTACGATTTTGCTTTGTATTATCTCTAATTAGTAGGTTATTACCTATTATGAGCATGACAATGGCAAACCATTCAAATGAAAAATGACTCGCTGGAAGCTACTGCAGCTTGATTGAAAACCCGCATTGTTTTTGTCTTGTCATGTACAAAATTCGACTCAATAGAAACCTGTGAAAATCAATTGTTTCAATTTATTGCCAATATGAAAATATCGACTTCTTTTGCCTACACTTTAAACAAAATCGTAACAAACTAAATAAAAATTAAAGGAAGCAAGTAACAGATGCCTTTAAAATAAATTCACCCGGCATTGCCCAAACAAATTGATGTCGCCTGCGAAATTTTGTTTCAATATTGTCTAATGTCATAACTCATGTATAAAAAAAATTTAATTCAAAAATAAAAGTATAAAAAAATTCCCGGAACGTGAAACCCGGGAAAAGCCCCTAACTTTTATTAATACATACAAACATTCATACTTCAGTCAGGATCCCCCACTCATGTTGTGTGTGTTCATTTTACACATTAGTGGCGACTCGGAACGACAGATTTCTGAGAGAAAGTCGCCGAAGAAATTTATTTATTTATTTATTAATTACAATACAATTACAAATTATATCCTAATTATATACGAGCGAAGCAACTTGACTATGTGCTCGGTGTAGTGTCACAGACCAGAGTCTCTGGTGGGAATCGAACCCACAACCCTCACGCTAATAGTCTAGCACACTAACCACTAGACTACCAGGGCACCCTCGCCGAAGAAATATTTCTTTCATATTTTCGTTGTGATGCCTGACTGGAGTGTGAACCGTGGCCTTACATCTAATAAGCCAACACACTACATATTAGACTACGGCGACTATAAGCATACATACTTTATTAAAAATACACGTATAAATATTTATATTTTCTCATTACGCTAGTACAAAATGTTTTCGAAAATTACCAACTTAAAATACTGTATCTTTGCAGCAAATTGTTCATCTTTGGTATATAAAATGACTAAGAGACTGTACTTATGCTACGACCAACACAAATAACGAAACAAGGTCGAACATTGCCCGAACATTTAATGACAAATAACTATTATTGTAGTTGATTTTCAAAGCTCCCTCTTCCTCTCTAGCTAGGTGCATTAATAGATGCAATAATGAGTAATGTTTTGTTTTTAATTGGATGAAGCAGAATTAAAACAATAAACGATATCAAACGTTTTAAACAATTAGTTTACAGATTAGATAAAGTTATGAAAATTTATTTGTATTTCATTATTTTTTGTAAAATTATAATTTATATTTTTTTATTTACTACCACACACAGTGGTAAAGACACCTCCCATATACAGAAAGTTTTTTCAGTACCAAAGTAATTGTAAGGGATTATTAAAATATTTCCCTCTTAAGCGGACAACCCGCTAATAACAGGATACGGAAATTTTTTTCCACAATGTATAACATTTTAGTTCCCCATAACCGGACTGCTTACTATAGCACGGTAACACAATTATTTTGTTAAATTTTTCTTTTTTTCGTAATCAGCGTTTTTTTATATCAATGAAAAAAAGATCAAATTTATACACTTATAATTTCTAAAATTACTAATTAAGTCATCTCTCAACAAATTATAAGAGTAAAGAAAATTGAAGTCAATTAATTCAACATCACATTAAATCTAAATGAAGATTATACGTATTCTTTTTTAGATATAATATAGGCAATTATTATTATCAAAATTCATTTTTTGTGTAATTAAAAGTTTAAAGAAATACAAAATTTACTTATCGTGGTGCAGAGAAATAACCCACTTTGTTGATATAAATTTGTTTGGAACGTTTTTTGAATATGGCATACCCATATGTATATCAAATTAACAGATCACTTTTACCTAGGCGTTAATAATACTTTATTTTGTTTAGCTCGGCAACACATCTGAATTTATCCATCAAACTTCATATTGTAATAGTTGAGAATATATAGTATGTGCAGTGTATTTGGCATCAAAAATAAAGGCAAAATGTGCGTAATTTTTACCAACATTTTATTTTTTATTTATTTTTTTTTAGATATAATATAGATTTTTTTAGATATAATTACAAAAAGATGAGTTTGATCCGTCAATTTGATATGCGGCCATGCAGCTCAAAGGAAAAAAATAGTTAGAAAAAAATAAGACTAAATAAAGTGAAACAATTATACAAAATTCTATGAATAAATACATATGTTAGCAACTATTTGCAAAATCAATTAAAAACCTATTAATTTTTTTTTGATATAATAATAATAATAAATATATATATAAAAAAACTCTTAAATAGTATACAAATGTTATTTAACTGTTCAAAAAGGATAATAATTGTCTTAAAATGCGTTTATTTCCTCTTCTCTGATGAATGTTTTTCTTTTTGGAAATAATCATTGAAGAAAAGAACTAATTATGAGTGCTTGTATATGGTTTTTTATCTTATATAGGTACATTTCAAGGTTATTGAAAATGACAACATCTACAAACTCTGATTCTAAATTAAAAATTTACATTTTGCGCAAATGTTAACGCAATACTTTGACCCAAACGAAAAAGTACGTCACATTTTTCTGTAATCAAAAAAAAACGCCAATGCATTTTGTAGTACATATTGATAAAAATGATTACTTTTGTAAACAAATACCTATATTCTAATAACTTTGTAATTTATATTTTAGAGATTTTGATGTATTTTTAAATAGAATAACAGCAACAACGAGTTTTCAGTCTTATTGCATGGTTTTGTTAGAAATATATGCTAAAGAAAATTGTAAAATTTTATATAAACACCAAGTGTTTCAATTTAACCATGAACAACTTGTACGTACATGTTACACCGAAGAGGAAATCCTGTTACTAACAATTTACCATCTGGTAGGCAGCTAATGGTGACTTTACAAAGCAAATAAAAATTGCACAAAAAATAAAGGAATGACATCCATAAACAAAATTATAAAGTTCCAGTTTTTAGGTATCGACGAGCAAAATTAACTTTTAAAAAATCTTATCCTAAATTTGTGGTAAAAATAGTAAAAACGTTATACAAAACGCTAATTGGCAGCATTTTGATATATAAAAAATGTATTCTGAAGCGGTTTTATTTATTGTTGTTATTGTTTTTGCCAGTTGTTTGGTTGTGTGCGGAATAGTTAAGGTAATGGTATTGGTAGCTGTAGTTGTTTTCATTGCTTTTTATATTTATTATTGTTATGCACAGAAAAAAAATTTAATTTTTTCTATGTATATGAAGGTTTCACACAATTTCAGGTCGTTGATTCTTGTGCATTATTATTGAAAATTCTATTGTTGCCACTATTTCTTACAATAAAATTTCACTTCTAATTCAAACGATTAAAAAAGAAAAACTGAAAGAAACAACATATCATTACACCTGGCAACTGATGTAAACCGATATCAATTATACCAACAACAAATCCCAATAACGAAAATCATCAAAAGGGCATACAATGTATAAATTTATATATTTTCGGGTATTACCAACGAGCGCATTGCAGCTGTTATTGTAAAAACTTAATCACTATATTTTTTGAATAATTTTGCTTTTTTAATTTTTAGTCTTTAAGACCACTCACCTTTTCCTGCTCACTTTGTGGAGTCATACACGCGGGACTGGGCTGAGCACTCATTATAAATCACACCTTTTTCGCTATTTTTGTGGAGAAACACAAATCAGTTTTTATAATGAAAGAAATAATTAGCTTTTATATTTTTCTTTGCTTCTACTTTTATTCTCTGGTTTTGCTTCACTTTTTTCTGCTGTTTCGTTTCACCTATAAAATTTATTTAGATTATTTAAATTATCACCTTGCTTTAACAATAATTTATTTTTCTTTCAACTTGGTATATATATTTATTTTTCCGTCACCGTCAAGAAAAAAAGAAATGAATTTTGTATATTTTTATTATATTTTTCTTTGTTCTTCTTATATGTGTGTATTAGATTTTTTTCTTGCACGTAGTCTTATTTTCACGAATACTTGGTTTAGAGAAAAAAAATATGCCACTTTTCAAATGGAAATTTTTGAAGTTTGCAGGCTGAAACTTACTTTAATTTCTTAAATTTTATAAAATTTAATACTTTTTGATTTCTTTTAGGCAATTTTTAGTAAATTTTCACTGGTTAATATATTCAAATCACAATTCTATTTTTCCTTTCTTTTACTTAAAGAGTTTCACTTTTTTCACAGACGAGATCTTTTTCCGAATATTTTTCATTCGCTTTGCTGCTTAATAATGCTTCTTCTTTTTGTACGTGCTATGCGCAAATGTCATATGTTTTTGTTTTGCTGAATCTTGCTGACTAACAATGGCAGAGTTGTCTTTATACGTACTAAAACCGAAATTAAGGTCCATAGAATAAAACCCATATAGACTGAATAAAAAATCAAAAAAAAGATAAAAAATTAATAATTAAAAAAGGTAAATTAAAATTTGCAATTTCATGCAAAAGAAAAAAGATACAACCAAGCCGTCAAAATACACATTGTGGTATACACATATGTTGTTTACGTTGCTGTCAGTTGGTAAATTTTACGCATTACGGATTTTATGTTTCTCAGCCTTTTGTTTAAATTCGGCTTTTGAATTCTTTTTCTTAAATAAAACTTGTGAAGTGTTGAAGTTGCCGGTAATTTTGAATATACATAATTAATTTGGTTGATGTATGCTGAAGAAATTACAATGATACAACGTTATGTGACTCCTAGACATTGTGATTTGTTGTACAGATTTTGAAAAGCATTACCTCAAAATTTTTACAAGAAAACTGCTGATCTTTTTTCGGATTTGAATTTTTTTCATGATGTCAGAGCTGAGATTAAATATCATCATTACTTTACAACGACCTTCTACAATTTATAGCGTCCTCGAATGTCAAATGCCGTTATGACATTTTTCGAAGTGTAATTTTATAAATAAGCAGAATATGTTACCATATTATTATGAATTTCACTTCATGATAAGAAGAAGCTATCCGTACCACAATGTACACAGTGACGACTCGCGATTTTGACATTTAACCGTATACTAAAAAAGGGACAGCAAATATTACCAAAAAGTATTTCTGTCCCTTTCTGATTGTCTGTCTGTTTGTTTATTTATGTTTTTTTTTAGGTTTTGGGGTGGGTTTTTTATATTGGCGAGAGTTAATAAAAAAACGTAATTTTTGTGTAAAACTATTAATAAATAATAAAAACAACTAATAGCAATAACAATTTTTAACTTTTTTCAAGAAATTAAAAAATATTGGCAACTTCCAGCAAGAAAAATTTTTTATGAGCAGTACGTCTTATTTTGATCTTGTAATATTTAGCTTCTTAATAATCTCTTGCACAAGAAATTATATTCATTGTGACCGAAAATCACACACATTTCGATTAATATTTAAATATTTAAGAATCTTTAAACTTTTCATTGAAGAAATTAAAAAATATTCTAAATTTTCCCTTTTTTAACACAAAATAAATGTTTGTTTACATTTAATTTTTCTACTTTATCCGCAAGTTTTCACTCTGTATATCTGTTGCTTCTAACACATTTGATTCGCAAAACTTTTAACATATTCTTTCTCCCTCCAAGAAAACGGTTAAGGCAGCTGATTTTAGCGTTTTTTAAACGTCACAACTGTCATCACTGGTTACATTGTGATCCGTACATGATATAAATGCCACACGCAAAAGAGAACAAACACAAATCGAAATAAAGCAACACGATATTTGGAAAAATTCAAAAAATTATTTGGTTAAAAAGTTCTTTGTTGTGAAATTGGTAAATGTAACCTATGATAAAATAAATAAAGTAATTTCTACGCAATAATTGGTAAGTAATTATATGAAATAAGAAAAAGACGTAATGTACGAACATTTGCAGTGAAATAATGAGAAAATTTTACCAAAACAACTCACACAAAGGAAAAATAACGCAAGTTAATTTCCGAAATATATAGATTTACACACATACGTGTATACAATTGGTCTTGTTTTTGTTTAATAATATTTAAACTTTTCAGAAGGAAATTTGCATTGAAATTTCGCATTTCTTTTAAATCTTTTAATCATTACAGGTCAAACATCGAATCCAGCAACAACGGCAGAAAATTGTCGAAAATTGGTGTGTCAGAAATTAAAAAATATCAGCACTTATTAAAACAAAATTAACAACAACTACGATCTAAAGTCCATTAGAGAAGATGAAAATCACTGTAACAACCATATCGGATAAACTCTTTTTTCTTGATGTTTCAGAGGATTTAGAACTGGAAAATTTTAAAGCCATTTGTGAAATGGATTCTGGTATTGCCTGTACACAAATGGTTGTTGTCTTCAATGGTAAACCGTTGACCGAAAACGATAAACCTCTGAAATATTTTGGGATAAAAGATGGCGATTGTGTGATGTTAAAAGTACAACGTTCTCCTACAGGTGCAAGGTCAGGCCGTGGAGTTCCGATGGATTTGGGTATGTCCTTAATAAATTTTTAAAATTATTTTGGCTTATGTATAAAAATTGCAATTGTTAATCGAACGTAGGCGCTGTATTTCCAAAATCGGTGAATGTTCACCTAAGATATGCAGTGTACATATGTATGTACAGACATGTAGTGCTCAACTCAAATACTCTTTGTTTTATTATTATGTTGTTGTATTGTACTTTTTATATGTTATACATTAACAATTTGTTATGACTCGTTTGTACGTTTTATTCGTATATAATATTTGTCTATATGAAGAAGTTTTTATTTTTGTTTTTTTCAGAACTAGGTCATTGCGCTAAAATGTGCGTATTTGTATATTGTTTGTGCAATTCATTTATAATCATATATAATCATATAATCCAAATGTAAAAATTGTGGAATCTATTATATTTTTGTTTTTTCAATAACATTTTTATTCATAAAACTACACAATTTATAATTTTATATAAAACGTACGCGTAATTCTGCCTTTACAAAGACATTACACGCAATTCTGAGAAACAATTAAGCTCAAATTTTTTAGGCTTATTACGGCTTATACGCATACATATGGCTTTTATTTAATGAATAAATACTCTTCCACATTTAATACAGTCACTCAAACAACCGTACCAGCGTTTAGCTGGTTCTAACAAATATACATAGGTACTAACATGGGATTTCGTGGGTCCATGATTGGAATAGTCTACAGAATAGTTTGTACGACGTTCGCTCAATCCTATGTAAACATTTGAAGCACAAACTTGTCTACCACAGCACAAAAATCCGGTTGATAGACGGCGGATATTGGTTTCCATCATCAACGGCCACAAGCATCGAGTTACCCGATCTTAATTCCATCGAAGACCTCAGGGAAATTCTCAAAACAGGTGTTGTCACAATATAGTGTCACGTATTGTTATTCCAAAAATCAAACTACTTGGTTCTCTGGTCATCGAAGATGGATTACTGTGCTAAGGAACAAGATTTGTTCACATTAAAATGTAGTTATGCTTTATTTCAAAGCTACTAATGGTTTTGTGATTTTACCATTTTCACATATTTTTAGCATTTTATAACACATAACTATTATCATAAACTTTTAATTTGAATTCAATCCCTTGAATGTCGATCTTGAATAATTTTAGCAGTAGTGTGCTTCTATCAATTATTTCAAAGTCTAGAAAAATTGCAACAATCTTTTTATATTTTTCTAATTTTTTCCACCTGTTTTTTAAGAAAACTAAAAGCTGTTTCACAATCCAGACTGTTTCGGAATCCAGACTGATACTTAGATAATAGAGCGTACAACTCCGCATAATACTCCAATTGTTCTTGTACTAGTTTTTCAATTATTTCTTCACACGTCTTTAAGTTATTAAATGGACGAAATTTTTTACAAACATTTTTTTAGTCTGTTGTTATATTTTATTTTTAGCTCTCTGGAAATATTCCTGTCTTTAGGAATTTATTTGTAATGTCTAGCATCGTGTTTCCTATCACATTCCAATTATAAAGTATAATTTTACTCGATATTTTATTGCAGTCCGGCTTATTCTTTAAATCTTTACATATAATTCTTAATTCATCTAAAGTAGTGTTTCTTCTTCATATCATCTTCTATTTTAAAAAAAGAAGTACTCAAACCGTTAAACCTCTTTCTCCATGTTTTACGGTTTACTTTAAACGGCTTGTGTTTTTCATGAGGACGACGATTTTTCCATCTGACAGAAATCAATTGATTTCGATCGTTTCATCCGACCAAGTAATATGATTCCAAGCTTACGATATATATAGTGAGCGCCATAAGTGAGTCAACACTTGTTCTTAAGTATAAAACAGTTTTGTTCTTAAGTATAAAAAAGTTCCTTTGTCATGAATTGTTGTTTTTGTTTTAACATTTTATAAGTAATAAATAAAGGTTTTTATTTTTGGAAATTTATATTTACACAATTTTCGATCGTTTAAAACGTAATAATTATTAGAATAAAACTGCTAAAGCATTCGTTAGTTAATGAAGTCTTTGTCTTAACCCTTTCAGACATTCTCTCATATGCATAATTGAAATAGTTCGTCGCTGGTTTCACCAATTGACTTTAACCCTTTCACGACTGCTTCCGGAGAGGCGAATTAAACTTAAATTATATATAGTACATATACATATATTTCCACCATTCGTTGCGAAAGGGTTATAGGGAAATCATTGGATCTACAATAAAGTAACTCCATTTAAAGGAAAATGTCTTAGCATGCAGTATATTAAAGGAAAACCATGTCCATGGAAGACAAAGATGTCGTCTGACTCCACTGTTTACAAATGTTCTATAACATCACACAAGCAAATATTATTGAAAATCTTTGGAAGAGGTTCTGCATTCATGCCAGAATTGACAAAGCGTATCCCAATGTATTTTCATAAATTATATTATTTTCCCTTTTTCAAAATTCGACTAGATAGATAGACAAAGTATTTTAGTGAGAACAGCGAGGTTATATTTACAAGGTAACTTTTTACTGTCACTCTTATGTTTAGTTCTGAATGACAATAAATTTTTAATGATAAATTTGTACTCGGTTTGACTAAAACCCACCCTTTAGTCAGGATTACGACCTAGTTTCTCACACCATTTATGTTGTGTTTGTTAATTTTATACACGAGTGTCGGGACCTACAGTTTTTTTAACACAATTTGTTATTTTTTGATTATAATCAATTCATTAAATGAAATAAAAATTCAACAAGCTACCATTTATTCGAATTCTACGGAGAAAAAGTTTAAAATTTTATTAAAATAATTTTGCTTAAATATATTTGTAGATGAAGCTACAATTCGCGGTTTCGATTTCAGTGGCATCAATATTCCCGGGCCTAGTTCTGGTGTTGGTACTGGCAATGGAACGGGCTATCGTTTGGGTAGCTTATCATCTAGTATACTTGATTATAACGACTCCGATGAATTTAATGTAAATTATGATGACGATCCAGCTGCTGTACGTAAAATGTTTCTAGATAACCCAGAATCATTAGCACTATTGAAACAAAACAATCCTCGATTGGCCGATGCTTTATTGTCGGGGAATTTAGAGAGTTTCCAAAAAGTCCTAAAGGAACAAATTGATGCTCGTAAAGCACGTAATGCTTTACGAATGCGTATATTAAAAGCAGATCCTTTTGATCCGGAGGCTCAACGTATGATTGAGGAGGAGATCAAACAAACTAATATTCAAGAAAATATGGCTGCAGCCATAGAATTACACCCCGAAGTGTTTGGCACTGTCACAATGCTGTATGTTATTTATTCTAAAAACAATTTTAAGTTTTTTTCTCTATATTTTGAAATAATAAATTTACCTTCTATTTAGTTACATAGATTGCAAAGTAAATGGTGTGCCTGTTAAGGCTTTTGTCGATTCTGGGGCCCAAACGACTATCATGAGTTCGGCATGTGCACAGCGCTGCAATGTTTTGCATTTAATTGATACTAAGTAAAATTTAAAAAAATACATAGCTATATAAAAGTGTATGAAAGTATTTATTTTCTATTGTAATTTTCGCTTTCAGATGGAGTGGTATTGCTAAGGGTGTTGGTACCCAACGTATTATAGGTCGTATTCATATGAGCAAATTACAAATTGAGAACGATTTTTTGGTCTCAAGCTTTACAGTTTTAGAACAACAACCTATGGATATGCTGTTGGGTTTGGATATGCTTAAAAGACATCAGGTAAATTAAATTAAACATTTTGTAAACTCTCACAACGGAATTTTGATTTTTAAGTCTGGAAAGGAGATTGTGGTAAGCAAATAGCATTTCTAGGTTCTAGGTAAAATCGATAAACGATATTGACGGACAGTAGGAATAACAAAAAAAGTTCAAAAATTGTTTCTGTAATTTTCAATATATTAAAAGTATAATTTTATAGTTGAATGTGCTTAAAGAAACTTAATTGTGATTAATTCAGCACCTGTAGACACTAGGCGATGGCTACTATAATAGCGAATATTTAAAAACGTAAATGATAGGTTTAATTTTGTATGCAACTAAGTATTTTTTAAGAGTTTTACACAATATGTTAGTGCATATCAAACAGCAATAAATTAAAGTTTATTATAATTTTATAATTATTCCACAACAACTATAAATTGTAGCTGAACGAAATTCAATCTAAAAAATAGTTTCCAAAAGATGTACCGGTATAGTCATAGTGTCCAAAATCGATTATTTATATTTTGAAGGCTGTTGCCGTCATGCTATATAGTGAAATTCACTTTGACGCTTTTGTCTATAGACGCCAGTGTATGTCAATGTGATAATATTTATCGAAAACGTGGACTTTAGAAAAAAAAATAACTTTAGAACTTTTTTTTTAGCAATGTATAGAATACTAGAATACTAACGTTTGTCCTTTATCCTAAAACATTTATAAAATCGTTTACACTGTTACACCCAACAACAACTTGTTACAAATTATTAATAAAGAAATGTATTTCAGTGTAATATTGATTTGCAACGCAACGTTTTGCGCATTGGAACCACCGGAACTGAGACTAAATTTTTACCCGAAAGTGATTTGCCCGAATGCGCCCGGTTAACTGGAAACTCAGAAGATAGTTTCAAATTACCTGGCGCATCAGCTAGTGATGCTGAAGAACAAGCTATCAGAAACGCCATCGAGCAAAGCAAGCGAGAGTCTGGAGGAGGTAAATTTGATAATTAATATTCAATGCTCTATCAATGCATTGATTTCCTATTTATTTAGCCTGTTCCTCAAATTCATTGAACTCAAGTGCATCCAGCGATAATTTTAGTGAAAACGATATAAGCGATATCGTCAAACTGGGCTTTAAGCGTGATGATGTCATAACCGAATTGCGTAGAAATAATGGCAATAAAAATCAAGCTATTGCTGGTCTCATAGCAAAAACTTTAAAATTTTAAGTCCAAAATAAACATGAACTCTCGACTCAATAACATATAATGCATACATATATAGTAGAAAAAAGCGAAACAAAATTTTATAAGTTTAAAATGAATTAAAAATTAATTTAATTTGAAGTAAAATTAATTAGAAAAATATTTCATATATTAAAACAAAAGAAATTGTAGAAAATAACAGCATAGCCTATACAGTATATTAAAATTCAAAATTTATAAACTATAACCATAACAATGGAAAAATAAAATTAAAAGCCTACCCATTTTAATTACGAACTACCTCAGGCTGGAAGCATTTCTTACAAAACATTTTTTCAATAAAACAAAAATAAAAGTAATGAAAAAATGTTAAATATAAATAAAAATATTTATAAAAACTGTAACAATATGTCATTAAATGAATACTGAATACACAGAAACATAATGTAATAATGACTTACAATTTTATAACAAAATAAACAAAGTATACAAAACAAAACGTTATAGTAAATAAAATGTACTGAATTTCACTGTAAACAAAATTATATTTTAAGAACAACAACAACAAGCAACATCAACGAATCACTTTCAAGATTTCAGAATTATTAGCGTATGAATTTTATTTCTTTAGTTCATAAGGATAATTCTTTTTTTTTATATATATATACATATACACACACATATAGTATAAAGACAATTTATATGAATTTGTTGTATCGAAATATACAGACGTGCATAGATCCAAATTAAAAAAATAACGACATTTTATCTAAGTACTATTTTACATTAGATTTTAACAGATACTAATCGTATATTTTAATAGTTTTTCAAAATAGACAAAAGATTATGGAACTAAAATATATTTTATTTGGTTTAAAGTTTACATTTGTAAAATACTACATATAATAAATCTTACATTTATAATTAATTGTAATTAATTGGTGATTGCATAAGATTTTCATTTCATTGAAAATAAAATTAAAAAAAAAACTAAATTTGTTTGGCGAAGAATTTTATTAGTAACTGATTTAAATAAATAAAAAAAATATAAAGAAATCAAATAAAAAATTTTTTTTTATATTTATTTATTTAGTAAAAAAAATAGCAATTAAAAAAGGAAAAAATCATTATCTTGTTGTAAAATCAGTCACCCTTATTCTGCGTTTCGATTACGTTCCCGAATTCAGTTACGCTCGAATCGAAAAAAGGTATTTTGACAAAAAACTGAATCGAAAGAAAAAGAAGAAGAGCAGAGTACGTTTAAATTAGGTCCTTTGCTGTGAAACGTGTGAAATAGAAACAGTAAAAATAAACAATTTGCTGTTTCGCAGCAGTTTCAGCAATTTTTCCAAAGACGGATTCATCCGTCGTAAATGCGTAGACATCTCCTCGTACTTTTCCAACATTTTACCATTAAACTTCTTGACATCATTATGAAATTCTTTTTGGGACGTTATTTGCTCTTTTAGCAAAGAAAACGTACTGTCTCTTTGTATTAGGCTGCTGCTTACGTCTTCTGGAATTTGTAGGTACATTGGCAAGGTCTTCTGAAAGAGCTTAAACATCCATTTCGGAAGCACGTACATCTTCTAGCATTTCGTTGCTCACTCCAAAACCCACTGTGTCGCTAATCTCACTTGTATTTGTTACCAGATCCGTCAACTGAATAACTTTTTCCTCAAGTGGGCTAATACTTTGCAAAGCACTTTGAATGTGCAGAAGGCGGGGGACAGGTGTGTTTTCTGTCTTATAGATAACTTTGCGTTTAAAATTGAAGACGAGTCTGTCGCCATTATCTCTCTTCCTCTCCTTAGTGATATTATAATTTACTGAAGATGTAAGAAAGCACGCCCTCAACAGCTTACTCCCCTGTATAGGGGATATGCTTTTATTTTTGTCATGCATGAAATTTCTAATGTCGGTGATTTTGTTGCGTAGCCCATTGCAGTTGAGTTGCATGATCCTAAAAGAGTGGTTGTTATCGGGAATGTGTATAGTCCGTCGGGCGGAGAGAAGTAAGCGATGTTAAATGTAATGTGAATGGTAGATGTGTATTTGCCGTCTGATATGATTCATTTCGTTGTTGAGGTGAAGTAGTGGGAATAGCATGTTGTATGTCTCTGTGAGAAGTCCTTTGTCCTGTGGGTTTTTAAGTAGGAGTTGTTGTTGCGTCAGGGTTCGCACAATAGTTAGCTAGAATGCTCCACTTCCTGTGGTGAGCCAGGTTGGTACATTTCCTCATATCACACCAACTTTACTGGCGCTGTTCCGAGGTAATGTTCCTTCTGCTTGGCCACCCACAGACAGAACAAACCCAAATGGAAGGTCGTTTTATCTCACTGTTGGGCGGGGAGCCACTGGCGTTGTGCCCACATTATTGTCGGAAGATGGTAAGTTACTATTTGGTTGTCCGCGACAGAAGTTGGTCGCGAAGGTAGCTGATCAGTTGCTATACTGACGAGTTGCTAGAATCGAGCATCTCTTTAAGTGACACTAGTCCCACGTTCATTACAACTCACTGAGGTAGGTAGTGTTGTTCCTGATTATGGTTTGTCATGCTGAATTCTGTTCAATGCCAACTCTTATTAATAGGGTACAGAACAAAATTAGAATGTTTTCAAATATTTTATAACTTCAAAAGTTTGTCCTTCTAGAATGAAGACCATTAGCGTTCTTTCTTCCTACAAGTATATAAAAGGGATGATTATTAATGTTTCAAATACTGAAGATAATTGCAATTCTGTATATTCTGTATAATCTGAGTTTAACCTATCGGGACTTTATGAAGTAGTATTTAGGCTGTGGGGGGTTTGGTAGAGAGTCCACACATTCACATTAGCAGCAGTACACTTTACATCTTTGCCCTGTTGGAAGAAATAATTATCACAAATTTCTAATTTTTTCGCAATTCAATTGAGGTTTTATTTAGACCTAGGATGACTCACTGGTTCTACACAGCAGTGGTCAGACCTATCTTGACCTATGGATGCCTAGTTTGGTGGGAATCCCTTGATAGGAAAACTAATTCGAAACTAATACAGCGACTGCAGATAATTTTGGGCCTCTTTCCGCTTGATCTTTTCTGTAGGGGAGTGGCTCGAGAATTATTGCGGACGGAAGGGTCTCCAAGCGGAACGTCACCATACTTTCTGATAGCCAGGTGTCTATCAAGGCTCTAAGTTCTACCGTGATGAACTCCAAGACGGTGTACCGCTGTCCCAGATATCTCGACGGGATAGCGGACCGATATGATATCCATATCGTATGGGTACCGGGGCACAGTGGTATTCCGGGTAACTGCAGAGGTGATGAACTTTCAGGGCAGGGCACGACCATTGAAATCTCCGATGAATTCTCGAATCTGGGCATCCCTATGAGGACCTGCAAGCTCATAATTGATAATGCGATCGTCGATTCCGTCAACGACAGGTGGGGACGTCGGACACGGGTAGAATGGCTCGTAAAATCTGGCCAAGGCTGAATGAGGGGCGCACAATGAGTCTCCAAAGAGGCGCACTCAGTGTAGTTGTCGGAGTCATTACGGGGCATTGCATTATGGGTACGTATGCGGGGCGCATTGGTCTTGGACACCTTGCTAACGACTTCTGCAGAAACTGCAGAGATGAGGAAGAAGAGGACACTGTCGCTCACCTGCGGGGTACATGCCCGGCTCTTTGCCAAAGGAGAGGGAAGTACTAGGGTACTTACTACATGGATTATCTGGATGAACTGTCAAGGAATGACATTGGCAGCCTAAATCGCTTCATCAGGAGCTCCGAGTGGTTATGAGACTAGGGGATAGCGGATAACTGTGGTAGCACAATGAGCCCAATGCGGCCTAAGTGAGTCCATCCAAAAATGTTTCTGGGATGTGCAGCCACCTCTACCTACCTACTTTATTTACAGTGCTTAAATACATTGTCTTATTCTTATGCATAACAGTCTTATGCAAGTTCAATAAACAAACATTGTTTAATACTACGCAAATTTCAACACTTAATTAATCTAGTTTCGAATAGTTCCAAATATACGAGACAAGATATGTACATATCTCTACATGCATATACATATGTAGTAAATTGTATATCATGATTACGTTGCTTTCGAATTCTATAACTTATCAAATCGTGGAAAGTTTACAGTTTAGTTGAAAATTACAAATATTAGAAATGTTATGTCAGAATTTACAACAAATTACAATACAATTTATTTGCGTACGTTAAATAAACATGTTAATTTTGTTTCTCTAATAACTTTTCATGCAGTAGTTTCAAAAGATCTTATGGAAATTACAGAATTCTCCAAAGACTAAAGGATTAAAAAGAAAATTATTGCTTTGCACAATTTATTGAATTCTGATTATATCCTTCACTTTAAATGGGTTCGGAAATAAAGGAATTTTGAATGGTTTTATCCTTTAGCTGTACAGTTTACTATTACAGTCTCATACTTCACTGAGATTTATTTATACTGAAATTATGGAAAACTATTTTATTAAAAATATATTTACTTGTTTAGGTTTATAATTTAAGTTTTTATTAAGAAAAAGAAACCAGTTCTTTAAGGTCCAGTCTCTTAAATTTATAAAAAAGTTTTGTATTATTGTTCTTAAAGATTCTTCTCTATTATATTTTCTTATAATTGCATACGTTTCTCTTGTCGACTTATTTTCGATGAAAAGCAGAACATAAGTAAAAGATTTTACGGAAATCTGGATAGTAAAAGATTAATTGCAATTGCAAATCAAAATTCTAAGGAAGAATATTAAAATAAACCAAAATTAATTTAAAATTATTCTTCATCTTCCTCATCGTCGTCCTCCTCGTCATCTTCATCGCCCTTTTTCGTGGGACGACGTCCGCCTTTGTGATTAATCGACTCATTTTCGGGATCAAATTGCATGCCCTCCTGGTCATCCTCCTCTTCTTCATCATCATCACCGCCAACTTCAGCATTTTCAGCCTCGGCACGTTGCAAACGTCTGGCCAAATCAGCTTCATCAATCGCAGTAACAAGTTTAGGTGGCATAATGACCTTGAACTCACCATTATATTCAGTTATTTTTGCCTTTATATTATCGATGGCTTGTTCCAAGATCTTAAGACCCTCTGCCTTTTTAGTAGTTGACGTAGTCATCACATACCTTGAAGCAATATAAATAACGTTTATGAAATAATTTTATTTACTTTAAATATTTTAATATCTTACAGTGGAGGTGCGATTAAATTGATACGAATAGGCAACTCTTCAGTACTTAATTCCAAGCCTTTATTTAAAGAGGCTTTAACAGCATCAATACCTTCGTAACCGTAGCATGAACATTCAATATCAGAACGTATCTTAACAGTGGGGGAGACCAATTTGCGCTTAACGTTATTTAGTAGGACTTCCTTTGTTTTTTCATCTAAATCACATTCATCGAATACAGATGGATCTGTAACTGACTGTTTAAAGATGTCATACGCAGCGGCTTTACTATTGTATTTCTTTTCGAAATGCCAGGCCGTCTTTTGATATAATTCTTCAAGCTGCTCACTAGATTCATAGCCCAACAAATTGGCCACATGACGTAGCAATAGATCGACAGCTTTAGCTTTGGCGAAACGTTCTGTACACTTTTCCACATCTTCGGGCGACACACGACGTTTGGACAAATCTATATAACCTTTATCCTTGTCTACACGTATCACAACAACAGGTTCTGTTTTGCCCACTCGAATCAATTTGTTTATGGAACGTATACGACGTCTGGACAATTCAGACAACAGAATCATTCCCTCAATGTTATTGTATTCCAATAAATGCACATAAGCACCCATTTCGGCAATGGACAGTACATTGACCATAACCACATCTTCGACTTCGGGGTATTTTTCACTGTAAAAACGCGAAGTTAATGCCATTTCTACGGGATTTTTACGTACGTTTGATGTAAACACTTAAAATCTGATGCAATTTCTGTTAATTAAAAAATTTTGCAGGAAAAATCCACTTTTTTAACTGCAAAACGTGTACAATTTATGGGCGAATCTAAGTTGAAAAGGGAGAAGAAAAAAGTCATATTAATGACATTTTCTTTTGAGCTTCTCTTTCTGCATGTAAATTAGACAGGCGGTGTTTGATAGTGATGCCAGATGTAATGTGATTTAAAAATATTCGCAAAAAAAATGCTGACTAGTTTATAACATGAATAACCCATTCTGCAAACAGGATAGAAATTCTAAAACTTGCACATTTCCTTAAAAACACCTTCATTTTTCCATTTGATGTGCAACATTGATTATATATATGTATATATATTTATAATTATTTAACGACCATTATTATAAGTTTGCATTTAATAATCCAACAATTTATATTAAATATAACATCTCAAAATCCCTGGTGGGAAATATCTGTTGACTTGTATTATTATAAAGTTTCATATCGCACTTCACTCGAAATAGAAATGTAAAATTAAAAAAGATTATAAAACTCAGTTAAAAAAGATTTCTCAAAACAGTTCTAGAGCTTACCATTTGACATTCGTCGTACAACGCTTAAAGAAACATTTGCGAATGAGTACTAATATTGCGCACTGATATCGAACTTCTTTTGATTTTATATTAATTAGAGAATAATAGTGTACGATGATAAACTGGAAGTAGAAACTAGGTCGTAATCCCGACTGAAGGGTTGTAATGACCAATTATGTATGTTATGTGAAGATAAATCTATCTAATAAAGGGAAATATTCAACTAAGTTTTTAATAAATTTGAATTCTTCACTTCTAGCACAAGAATTAGCCATTCAATGTGAAAAAGTCAGTCCAAAATTTTTCATCTGGTGGGCATTGCATATAAAATTATCGTATATGTACCCTAGAGGTCAAAATTTATTATAGAAACATAATACCTTGTTTGGACTCTTAAGCCTGCTTCCATTGTGAGAGGTTTTCATAGTATATAGCATAATATAATTTAATGATTATACTTTGATGGAATATGTGTTCTTAGTTTTTTATATGTGTATATATTTTCACATTTTGTTTTAAAATAATAAAAATAATTTTGCCTTAAAATAAAATATTTGATATTAAAATAATTATTACCAGTTAAATCCGTTTTCCTATTTATTATATTCAATGCGTATAATAAATAAGTTCAATGGCTTTCGGTAATATTTGATATACTATTGAGCCCTAGAAGATTGCTTTGCCATGGAATTAGTTTGTAATATATTAAGCACGATTATTTTGTAATTATTATTTCACATTGTTTGTTTAAATTTCGCAGTCACCGTAATAAATTTTGCAGTTTAGTATAATCAATGGACATATTGTTTTTAACTGATAGTTAAAACTGTAATTTAACAAGTTTTTAATATAAATCCTCCCACATCACAATCGATGTAAACATGGAATTTTTAATAAATATATGATTAATTCTGAGAGTCCAAGAGCTCAAAGTTTCTTATTTTCTCCAAACGGTTAACTTTGAAGCAGTTGTTTTCTGTTTTTGTCTACCGTTTTATCGATGTACAACCTTATCTACATTCAATTTTCTCCTTTCGTCTTTATGATCAATAAAATCTTAATATCTATGTTTGTTGAATTTTTTCTTAAATAACGGTTTAGCTTTCTACCTAATCAATGAAAACTATCAATCAAATGTGATAAATTTATGATTGTTGCTCTAGTTTAACCAAGTTTACTTTTTATTAGAATTAATTTCTTTGTTACGGATATAATTAATGACATCCAAAATTAACTTGGCAGCACTTGGTATGTATTGTAATAGGCTTGTTTGGTGGGTTATGTTCACTACTTTGACAGTTGGTGAAAACAATTAAATACCGAAAAATATTTTTTCTTCAACCAAAGCAATATCAAAGCTCAACGTCTTTAATAATAAAAAAATTAACTGGAAACCGATTATACATATATTTTTCATATATAAAACAAAAAATCAAAAAATAACATTAAATGTTTTCGTAAAAAATAAAAATTAAAAACAATCATTTTTATAACAAAAAATAAAATTTATAAAAATTGGAACAAAATTTGACGTGCGCGCGCAACGGCGCCCCCATATACAAGTGTTTAATTTTAACAAAAATTAATAAATAAAATAACTATAAAATAGAAATACTACATCAAAATTTTTTTCAATTATAAAAGCTTAAAGACAATAAATTTGTGAAAATAAATCGAGAAAATAAAACCAAATTTATAATTGTTATCAGTGGAATCAACTCTGAATGCACATTTTTCTTGAATAGGTTTTTTGTTTTGTTTTGATTAAACGATACGCCGCTAAATAATCTTCAAGCTGAAAGGAGATAACTGTATGGTAACAACTTTGCGAAGTTAAATATCAAAAGAAAATTGTCAAAAACTAAGAAGAAGCACGCTACAATTCGCCGCGTATAAAAGCAAAAAAAAAAGAAGTAATTGTATGATTAGACAAAGACAAATAGACTGTGATTAAGACCATTTGAAAAAAATAAAACATGGCTGGAAGAGGTGGTTTTGAACATCCTAGGTAAATATTTAGTATTTTTGTGTTAAATTATCAAAATATTTGTTATAAATTTCAGTCAAAAGTGTTAATTAAAGTGTAAATTTTACTAAGTGTATGGAATTTCATAACACAAACTAAAAAATGCTATAAAAATCGAGTGGAAAAATTGTGATTAAATTTACCTATGGTTGTGTGTGAATTTCTTATGTTCGCTCCGTTTAGAAGAGATGGTAGCACCTCTTGTACAACGTTGCCGTACGACGTCGACTCTTTATTTTTAATGTGTTTTTAGAAAAGGAAATTCTAAGAATTGATTAGAAAAATTGTTAAAAAAATAATATAATCTAAAATTTTAAAGCTTCGATAATTTTTAATCATTATTATTATAATTATTGATATATCTTAAAATGAATTTTCAAGTCTATGACAAATGACGAAAATGTCAAAGTTTGAAGAAAATGTGTTTCTTCTAACCTCTGTCAACGTCAGCAGAGCGGCCGGCGTGCGAAGTTGCTGTTGCCAAATTTTATTACCTTTGCAATGTTACAATTTGCCTCACCTCTCTTTGTTAATGTTAATCCCAAGTATGCACTAGTGTAGTTAAAGCTTTGCCGCTTTTATTGTTGTTATTATGGTCTAGTGCCTGAGATGCTATATTCACAGAATATCTGTATGAAGTCACCTGCCTTAAATGGCGAGCCCCTTTTTAAATCAGTTTGATTCACACTGCTTTGTTTGCACTGCTTCGATTTTTGCATTGTGTTTGGGGAGATGAAAACCGTAGAGTAAAATAGAGTAACATTAAATGGATTGTGGTTTAAAGGTCGTGATACGATATCTTAAAAATTAAATACGGAGAGAAAGATATAAAGTTAAATTTTTAGGGAGTTATTAAAACAATAGACGCAATGGAAATTCACTTGCAAAATAGTATAATTTAAAGCGGAAATTATGTTTCGAGTATGTATTTTGCTTGCCGCATAACTGGACCGATGCGATTATGTTCCATGTGTAATTACAAGTCATAAAATTTTTTACAAACAGTGCTTAATGCAATGATAATTTATTTGATCATTAGTAGTGATGTACACAAATATTTTTAAAAAGTGTAACCACTAGTTTCCTAGCTGTTATTTTAAGTACCTATTTATGTATATTAGGCTTGTTAACGCATTGCGTACGGTGCTCTGCATGTTCAACTCGTGGTTAAAGCTTTCATATTTCCGAACGCTCCAGAAGCATGCTTGGCAACCAGCATATATATAAATATAGACACTGTTTTATTTTACTAGAGAGTCTACGTGGTGAATTAATGCGTAAATGATTTATTATATTTGAAATACTTTAACTGATTTTTTTCTGATGTTCATAATTCCATAAAGTATTATTTAGTTACTTTTTTTAATTACAATACAATTACAAATTATATTTAATTATATACGAGCTGAATAACTTCGACCATATGCTCGGCGCACTCTCTCAGATCAGAGTCTCTGCTGGAAATCGCACCCATGACCCTCACGCTTATAGTCTAACACACTACCCACTAGACTATCAGGGCACCATCATAACGACTACAAAATTTTTACATTTAATTTTTTCATTATTACACGAATTATAAATCTTGAATGTATAATACATGTAATAAAATACTTTATAAAATACGATATGTACGAAGATTGGCACATATCTGCTGATGGAGTGGCTGATCATTTCTAGATTTTTTAAATGTCGAAATTCAATTATTTTATTAAAAATGGGATTAATATTTGCCATTGGCTGCTGAAGTTGATAATTGAATCGAAAAAAGCATGAAAACGAGCTACATATTTTGCAACACGGCCGCTACGTTCGATTTGCCTAAAACGAGTTATCTCGTGACCCGAACGCAATGTGTTAACAAAAGCAAACGAATGTAAAACTAAACGTCTTTTGCATTTTCAAAGTACTTTGAAAAGTCTTGAGTTTGTTGGAGAGATGTACTCGCAAATTTGCTTTGTTCTTCGTTCGTCGTTCACCGATGGTTGTACACACAACAACAAAATATCAAGAGTTTGTCAAAATAAACTTTGAACATGCAAAAGGCATCTTATGTGCATTACATTTTAACCAAGCAAAACATTGGCTATTGAATTGACCTGGTTATTGTGAACGTAAAATTCTTTTTTTATTACAAGACTATATAATATAATAATGTTTACCAGTCGTTCATTTGTTTTTGAGGATCCAAAATGAAGATCTTCAGATATAAGTGTCTTGTTATTTTTTATACATAACCTGTTAACTGATCATGTCGTATACATGCGTCAATTTTAAAATTTCATTTATTTGGTATGAAATTTAAAGTTGAGTTAAAAATACAAATTTTCCTGAAATTTTAATATTACAGAATAAGCCTTATCAATGAATTTTCTGATAACCATAAGCTATGAAGAATTCTTATGTTAAAATTTCTTAACTTAGACCCGAGACAGATACCTTGTATATGTGTAAGGAACAATGTATTTTTAATACGTGAGGTCTAAATAATTTCTGATAATGAAAGTAGTAGCGAGGATGGTAAAGATATTTTTTTTTATTAATTCTCTCCAATAAATATATGTATATCAAGTAGACGACGAAGATTGGCATATTGATACCACAGGGGAAAAGGGGACCGTTTGAATTTTTCCAGTAACTTTTAAATAACTCTGTTTAAATTTTATAATACTTTTAATTCACTTGGTAACTTATTCTGCTTATATCGTAAAACCACGTCTTTGCTTGAAATTAATTCTGAACATTAAACCGAGCTTTCTTAAAACAATTAATTAAATAACAGTTTAAGATTTAAAAAACTTATTGCTTCTTGATTAAAAGAAGATTCAATAAATAAAAATTGGAAAAAATAAAATAAAAAATAGGAAATGAAGGGTGCTTCGATGGCCTGGTTGGTAGTGCGCCTATCATCAAGTGCCGAGGCCGTGGGTTCGATTCCCACGAGAGATTTTGGGTGCTTGTGATTGTCTGATTGTTTGTCTGGCATTATATGCATGTTATTACAGACAACAGAAAAAATAAACAGAAAATTATTACTAAACAGCAATTCTTGAAAAGTGACGAAGGTATATACATTGGAGATTTAAAGAAAAAATTGTCTGACATTACCTTCCCCTTCTTTCTCCAATCAACTATCTTTCTTGTATTGTAATAAAATACACTGCGTGAGTAGGGGTAATCTCCTGAGATCATTTTGAAGGTGCATTGTGGTTATGTATAAGGCACGAGTTGTTTTTTATACAATGTCTGCATTCTTTATTCAAAGTAAACTTAGATATTTTATCATTGGAATTTTTATGCCTTCTTAGATGAACTTAAACACTTTTAAGATTATTTCAACTCAGAAGTAATTTGGCACGACTGGTCATATAAATTATTATATTATATTATATAATTATAAATTTTTTTCTATTTCGCATATGTAAGCCACTAATAAAAAAATACTATTCCATCATAGTACAGTAGTCAATTTGTCTTTTGTATAACTTTCGTTTACAACGGTTTTGTAAAACTTATATCTTAAATTTTATAAGTTCTTTGAGATAATTCTTAATTCTTTATCCTTCCTTTTTAAGGATGTTATGTACAATGGGTCAATTCGACCTCCGGGTACTGTACTTGTCTTAATTGACAAGTACACGTCCTTTAACCTAACCTAACCTGAGATAATTCTTTTGGTTCAGTGAAGAAAACCTTAGATGTTGTATCGAATCAGGTGAAGGCACTGAAAGTGTAATTTATAGACATGTGTGTGGTTATAAATTAAATAGGTTCCTTCGAGATATTATAATGCTTTTTAAATTTTATGGAGTTATTTTCATCTAAAGTGTGGACTAGTTATATATTGCAGTATTTCAAGCTGACTAATACGGCAATTGACATTCTAATATTCAACCCTGATCCCTTAGTGAATATTTGGATGATTTTGTTATCTTGATCGCCACTATAATCATGAAATGGTTTTATTACGAAGACCCATCTCAGTATAAGTTTTTAAAGTTAATTAAGCCTACTGTCTTTTTGCAGCAATAAAAAGAAGTAGTAACCCTAGCGGTTCTATCTAATAGAGGGAGATCAACTGCATTGGTACTAGGTATAGACGAATTAATTTGAATTTTGAATTACCTTCTGAATACATACATACATACATGATTGGTCATTACAACCCTTCAGTCAGGATTACGACCTAGTTTCTCACACCACTTATGTTGTGTGTGTTAATTTTATACAAGAATGGCGGGGACCTACAGTTTAAAGTCGACTCCGAACGACAGATTTTTGAGAAACTTTTCATGGCAATTTTATTTACTCTCAGAGTTTTTGCCAGAAATCTGATGAGAGGAAGTCGCCGAAGAAATACTTTTCGTATTTTATTTTGATGTCTGACCTGGGGCTCGAACCCTGGCTTTTCGTCTAACAAGCCAACACACTACCTACTAGACCACGGCGACACACCTTCTGAATAGTACTTTGTTTTTGTCGGATTAATTCGCAGTCAACCTTCGGTGTCAAATTTAGATAGCAATCTTAGAGGGGAATTCCAGAATTACACATTTTGTTTCAAATAAGGTGTTAACATTGAGGTTCCATAAAAATCGCGAGAATTTAATTAATTGTGCTGTCTCTTGAACCACCACTTGTAAAGATTTGAGATGCATGCAGTAAATTCGATACCCCGAAACAAAATGCGATGTTCGCAGAGTTAACATTAAGTTATCTCATAGCGTTACTCATTAAATCTGGCATTATTAAAACGAAATTAAAATCATTAAGAAATTTTGACAGTAGTTAAGTTAAAGCGACTCCAATAAATTTTTTTCCGATTATGCTAAACGACTTCACAATTCAGCATTAAGATTGCAAAACCAGCCTTAGCTCTTTCCCCACCTCAAATTGTCGAACTACATTCCTTAGTTTTGATATACTATTTTGTAACGTCAAGAAATACCGTTACATGCTGTATAAAAACGACTATTTTAAAAATTCATTGTTTTTAATTTTTAATATTGTTTTAATTTATTATGATTTCAAAATTAATGTATTTATAAAATTAAATTTTGGTTTTGTTACATTAAATACATACAATACATACTATATGTATATGGTGTATATCATGTTTAAAAAATAATTTTATTATGTGTCTAGTTTTATAACCTATTATCCAACAAGCAGTAGTCGCTTGATATTGTGTAATCTTAAGTACCCAATGCATATTTAAAATTCTTATATTAAAACTATATAGCACTTAAAACATATATAATGTATGATAACAGAAACATATGCGCCTATTTTGATAAGTTGCAAAATGATACGTTTTTTAATTGTTTCCAAAATTATTTAAACATAATTTTCTAACTTTTTGGTTATGTTTGATTATTTTCTTAGTCATATTTGAAGAGTTGATATCTTACTCGATATCTCGAATATTTACAACATAGAGACGAAGTAAAAGATGAAAGGAAAATGGAATTCCTTTGAATGACAGTTTAAGAAACGCCTATTATTGGCTGGTTCTCCAAAAGTAGATCGTCTCTAAAATTTTTTGAATTATGTAATTTGTATGCTCCATACCTACAGTATATAACTGAGAGTAGCTATTAAAATAATATTAAAAATATTAAATGAAAATATAAACTAAATAAAGTAAAATATAATATAAAACATGACAGCACTAAACTCTTATTAATTAATTAATTAAACTTAATAATTTTAATTGTTTTTTTTTTTTAGAAATTATGGAGATCGTGGTGGTAAACAGCTACCAACCGAAGCTCCATATATCGCATATGTAGGCAATTTACCCCAAGGTCTGGTACAAGGCGATGTTGAAAAGATATTTGAAAGTTTCGAAGTAAAAAATGTGCGCTTGGTCAAAGATCGCGAAACAGATCAATTCAAAGGCTTTTGTTATGTTGAGTTTGAAACCCTAGACAATTTAGAACGAGCATTAGAATTCGATGGACGCATAAAATTGGATGACATTTCAGCGCCGTTAAGGATTGATATCGCCGAACGCAAGAAAAATGATCGGTAACAAATATTAAATCATTCGTTTGTTCTAGACATATACATATATTTCGTGCTTTTTACAAATAGTGGTGGTGCTGGTGGTTTTAACAAACGTGGTCCGCCCAGGCAAGGAGGAGGTCATCAACAGAACTTCAATCGCGGTGGTGGTGGCGGCGGAGGTAATCGAGGAGGAGATCGTGGTGGCGATCGCGGTGGTGATCGTGGTGGCGATCGCGGTCATGATCGTGGTGGAGATCGTGATAATAGAGGTTCGTACAATGATAATCATGGTGGTCACAATGATAGAAATCGTGGAGGCGGCGGTGGTATGAATAGAGGATATAATGGTAATTTACATGACCATCTCTTATTAGCTACCAAAAAATAATCTTTTATTTTTTGTCTTCTGTAGTTAACAGCCAGTTTTTCTTTTCTTACATATCCCACTATACACCCACGATTCTGAATATAAAATATGTATTTCGGCTTGTACACATTTGGTCAAATCACAGCTTGCATGTCAAAATTTTTATAAAAACACCTTATCCGCCTTAAAACAAAATCCTCCTTTTACGAACATTTGATAAGCAAACATTTTAATTAAGATCTTAAAATACAAACACTATAAAGTTACTTCTTTAATGAAAAAAAAAAAACATTATGTAACGTTTAAAATTGTTCTTAATAATTATTATTATTTCAATTTAAATAAATTTAATGAATTCGTAACATTTTCAAATACAATTGTAATAGTGTGTAAATGGAATCATAAATATGTTGTATTTTGTTACATAATGTTTGTTTTTATTTTCAATTAAGAAAGTAACATTTTATTGCTTTGAAAATTCAAAGTCATTTGCTGAAACTAATCTATTTTTCTTGCGTTAAATATATAATTTATGTTACTTAGATCGTCCCGCAAATCGTGGTCGTTATGGCAACTTTAACAATGACGATCGTTACAATGATCGCAATCAGCACGACCGTAATCACCGTGAAGGCAGCTTTGGCGGTCAAAGTCGAGATGGCGGCGGGAATAACGAACGCTATAACAGCTTTAGCCGGAATCGTGGTGCCGAACGCGAACAACGTGGCAGTGCTGGGGGTGGAGGTGCTGGAGGTCACTTCAATCATAATGAGCGACCACCGTCTGTGTCAACCATAGGTAGTATATGACCGTTTTAGTTATTAACATTTTCGTTTTTATAAGTATTCTTAATTATTTTATATTTATTTATTTTATAATATTTTGGATTTGATCTGTGCTGCTTACTATACATATTTTTAATTCAATAATGGTTGCTGCTATTTTCGTTTTGCAAAATATTAAAACAAAATTTATTTTTCATATACGATTTTTATTTTCATTTCCCAAATTAATATTTCATTTATTATGTCAATAATTTAAATCTTCCACTGCTAGAAAGGCAATCGCTGTAGAGTGATTACTCTGTGTTCGTAAATTAAACGGTACACGCCGACCAGAAGTAGGTTTTTCTGAACGCTGGAAAATGTTTGCCATGAAAATTATCAATCGAAACCAATTTTTGATGATAATAATGATGAATATTTTAATACGATAATATTTTTTATTTACCTGAAAATGAATGCCTAGAGAGGTATTGTCATTTTTGACATTATCAAATAAATAAGAACTTATGCAGGAAGTGGTGTAAGAAATTACATCCGCTGGTGCATAGGCTAGTATATTCGCAAAATATAAATAGCAGCTTTCTTATCCATATGAATTTATGTATTAATGTTTTGTTAATTCTCATTTTAATTAGATGACAGTGAAAGACCTCGACTTCAACTTAAACCCCGTACCGTAGACGCTCCCATCAATGGTCTGGCGGAGACAAAGCAGGCTGCTGCTATATTCGGCGCTGCTAAACCACGCGAGGAAAAACTAAAAGAATTGCAACAAAATAATGATGCCGGCTCGGCAAAAGAAGACAATTAAATGATAAAATATACCACAATCACACATTTTATTTAAAGAGAATATATCAAGGGGATTATATGCAAAGAGAGACACACGACGACGAATACTAACAACCTACTTTATGCTAAACAAATAATAATTACCAAAACCAAATAAAATAGCCGTTTGATACGAATACATGAGATAAATAAATAAGCACGACTAAAAAGCGTGTGTAAGAATTTTTGCAATTTTTTTTTTTAAATATATTAAACAAAATATATGACTTCATTAAAAATTAATTTAACATTTTAAAGAAAAAACTTAAAGAATATTTTTTAAGAAAACAAGAAAAATATTAAAGAAAAAGAAATTTTAATTGAATGTGAAAACCAATTACAAAACAATTTATGCGAAAGAGTTTAAAAATAGAAAAATAAAACATAAAAAAGGAAACCCGTAACAAAAAACAAAAATAAAAAGACTTTTTTCACTAAATAAAAAAAGTGTGTAAGTGTTTAACAAAAAAAGAGAGCTGCAAAACAAGGATTTTTTTTTTCTAAAACCCAAAATAATTTTTAAGTTTTTATTATTTTCTATACACAAACAACAACAGCGTGGGAAGAAATTATTTTGTAAAAACTTTTCTCTATTAAAGGACAACAATAATAACAACTGATTAGCATAAAGCGAAAAGGAGAAACATATTAATAGAGTTTTAAATATATTTTGCACTTCTTTTCATAATTTACAAGAAGAAACAAAGAAACAACCTGCTCCTTCTTCTACTCCTATGAAACATTAAATAACAAATATTGAAATATATATTAAAAAGAAAATATAACAACAACAAATAATACTACTTTTTAATTAAATATAACTTTAATACATATACATATATATTTGCATTATATACTTTATATACATACGTACATATATACGATATTAAATGAAAAACAAAAACAAAAAATATTGAGAACAAAAAACAAAAGCTAATTTAAATTTACAAAACAAAAAAGAAAAAAAAATAGAATCGATAAAAAAACCCAATAACAAAAAGGTAAATATTGTAATTTAATATTGTAATATTAATAAAAAAAAATAATAATAAAAAATTATGCGGGCTAAATATATAGATTTATAATAATTTAAACGTAAAATTCATTACTATAAACAAACCAATGAAAATTAAAATTAAAAAAAAATAATAAATTTGCAAAATTCACTCATAGATTCTTAAAGAAAAAAAATAAAAAAAATAAACGTTCTGACTAAATAAGGAATACCCCATCCATTTAATTAAAATTTAACGATTAACATAAACACACACAAGAATTAAAGAATAATTTAAATAAGGAATAAAAGATTTAAAGAATAGTTTAAATCTAAAAATATTAACAAAAAGTTTTAAAATTGTTTTAGACTTAATTTTATAACGATTTGAATTAAATTACAACGCAGTTGTTCTTAAACTCTCCAGATTCCTCTTCCCCCAAAGAAAAGTCCTCCTTTTACTACTCTCTTTTTTTATATCACAAATCTCTTTACATAAGTAATACCACTTAATTCTTTTACTTGTTTTTCTCTTATACTATTTCAGTTGGCTTGATTTCTTACAATTTTTATTTTTAACTTAAAAAAAAATAATTCACATTTTTTAGTAGTTTCTATAAATATAAAACGTATCCTAATAAAAAAAAAAACACATAAAAAAAAGAAAAACAAAAACATCGTTACATCATATTATTTTTTTGTTATATTATTTTGTTTATAAAATATATAAAAAAAAATTTCCTTTATATAAAAACTTTATATATACATATATACATATATTTTGCTCTTTGTTAAGCTATTTTAAAACCAAAATCAAGAACGATTTTAATTATTATTTTAACTTTTACAATTAATTCCCCTTGCTCCTCTTTTTATTTTTAGTTTCTTTAAAACTTCTGCATATTAAAAAAAAAAACACTGAATAAGAAAAAAAATTTATATAAACTAAAAACAAAACAAAATAAAACAAAACAAAAATCAAGTAAAAATAAAATAAATAATTTACTTATATATTGCGTATAAAAATACTTTTTTGTATAAGAATTAAATATAAAAAAAGAATATTAAGTATATTGGAATATACTTTAAAGTAATATTATTATAATAATAAAAAAAAAAAACATAAAAAACCAATAAAAATGCATACATTTAAAAATTTTATGTTTAATAAATTAATAAATAAAATTATAAAAAATACAAAAATATTCACTAGCACAGCTTTTATTTGAAATACATATTTTGAAACTCACTACATCCTACACTTGAGACCACAGAAAAGGAAAAGTAATGCCGTTTAACGATCGGTGGATGCCGGTGGAGAGGTGTATATTCTCCCGCTTTTTGTCATAAGAATCTATGGCAGTGTAATTATGTTTCCCATCAATAGTATTGAGTAACTAACTGCCAAATAAATTTTGTTTTGTCGTCTACATGGGCAAGATGTTGTGCCAAAGATTTTAAAGCATATCGTAGTTGTGTGCTATTTTCCGTTTAATAAGTAATAGGAAATCACTTTCCTAACGATCATTAGTTGTTGTTGTAACAGCTCTGTTGTGTTCGGAACTGTTAAAATCGAATGATATGATATGAAAATTGCATGACTATGTGTGGAAGTAGGATGATTTAGGTGAAAGATGTTATGTTTCTCGTAATTACAAGAAATTATCGCATTTTAGTTTTATTATTCCACAGGGCGGAAAAGTTTAAAAAAGAGAGAGAGAGATGTCTGATTCCTCCCTTACTTCTTTTGTCTAAAGTATAAAGAGCGGTGCCGTTGATTTAAAGACGGATGGCCATAGTTTACGATTACGGACGAAGTCAACAATGGTGGCCAAGTGATCTGTAATTCTGCCAATTGACTTTACGTCCGAAGAATATATTGGGCAATAGAGTGGCCCTTAAATTAAAAGTGTTCCCCTTAAATCATTTTGTCATTAAATTAATACTTTTGATTTTATGAGGCAAGAAAGTTAAATATTATGGTTTCCTCTAAATTTCATCGGGCTTTCGGCACGTCTTATTTTTGTGGTAATCAATTAATCTGAAAATTTGAAAGGATGATTTTCTTTTTTTTATATCAATATTCACCAAACTGGAAAAATATCCACACAAAAAATCCCATATAGCTAATGGTCACCCTACTGTGCACTCATCGGCGAATGACACTCAAGAGAAATTTTGTGGTGGAGCCGAAACAGAGGTCAAATATATGTCGAAGTGGGTTGATGAAAGAACCCGCCTTGTTGGGACGCCAGTTTTATTTTCCGATAATAGAATTTTTACCTCCTAAACTCTACAAACCCTTGCCTGCCTCCCAGATACTTTGTGCACCGTGTCGAACTCTTTGTAAAAATCTGAAAGTCATGCCGGTTAGCTTTATAGTTATAATACATTCATGTGTACCTATCAGGTTTAATGAAATCCTTTATCTTCTTAATATTGACTAAGATGGGAATCGATTAGAGCTTAGGGTAGAGCAGGTTTACAAGATGATGTGGGTTAGATTCATTAGCAAAATTTTACTTACCTATTTGGTCTGTTATGACAATACCATTGGCAAGAGAGAGTGCCATGAGCGTTGAAATCGCCTAGTATAATCTGGCTATCACCCTGAAGAAGATGGTATATATTAGGGCCACATTCCGCGAGGCACGCGCTACCATGCACCTATCGAGAGAGGAGTTGACGATCAATCAATATCACGTTTTGAAGCAGTAATGGGATTTAACCACAAAAGACTATTTTTTGTGAATACTTGAAACAAACAGAGAATTATTGAGGAAAAGTTCTTTTTACTCCCAAAGCGTTCAGGGGATGTAGAACGGACTGTAGGGATGCAAGACCTTGTGGTCAAAAGCTCAATCCTATTGGTACGAAACTAGTCCTAAGCAAGCGAGAGATGAGAGCTATATTAGGCGTTTTGTTGAGGAACTGGTAGGTCTATAGGATTGTAAACTTGGGGATCCAATAGGATTCATAAACGGGATTGACTGGCTAGAGAGATATTTTTTTTGTAGAAGAACAATTTATCTATGGGTGTCTTAATGGCTAGTTGATATTCTCGGCTTGCTTTTATTTCTCTTTCTTTTCTTGTGTTTGTTGCTGTTTCAGAAAGAAAAATGATCATATTGTACATATTCAATATTTTCCATACATACTATCGAATTCGAATTGTAAAAAAACACTTATTCTTTTTTGTTTATTTTTTATATATCCTTTGTAGTTTATTTTATTAGTTTTCATTTTAAAAATAGATTTTACATTTTACATTTATTTATAAATAAAAATAATCAGGGTTTTAAATGCAATTTTCAAATTTCCTCTGTATCATTTATTCTGAACTTAATTATAATTATAGCAGTTTCATGTTTGTATTATTTTTTAATTCCAAACAAATTTATGTAAAATTAAAATGAAAAAGAAAAAGAATTTATATTAAGAATGAATAGACAGATGATTTATGTTGATTTTTTTTTGTTATTTTACAAGAAAGAGGAGATCCCGAACTGTACACAAGTGACGAAACTTATATTTTATTGTTATTTGTAATAATAATCCGCCGGAGTCTAGTAGGTAGTGTGCTGGCTTATTAGACGTAAGGCCTCGGTTCAAACCCCAGGTCAGGCATCAAAACCAAATATGAAAATATTTCTTCGGCGACTTCCTCTCAGCAGATTTCTGGCAAAAACTCTGAGAGTAAATAAACCTGGCATGAAAAAGATTCTCAAAAAATCTGTCGTTCGGAGTCGGCTTTAAACTGTAGGTCCCGCCAATCATGTATAAAATTAACACACACAACATAAGTGCTGTGAGAAGCTGGGCTGTAATCCTGACTCAGGGGTTGTAATGGCCAGTTATGTATGGACATATGTATGTAATAACAATCCTGAAAACTAGAAACCTACCTTTTCCATATTAACATTTAAACATTTTCATTTCGTTACGAAAAACTTTATTAGTTCTTAGTGAAGACGAAAACAAAGCAAACATTTTCGGCCGTTACATCAAAAACTCTTGCGTTGATTATTTTTTATAATTTTCTTTCAAGGAAATGTATTAATTTTTCTGTTTAATTTAACTGCTTAATTTTATTAAAAAAAACTGTTTCTGCCTTCTTAATTACTTTCCAATGTAGACGAGTATACTCGACATAAACAGAGTAAAATGTTTCTGCCGGTGAAAATAGGTAATTGTGAACAATAATCAAACGTTATGTTTGGTCTTTAATAAATACATACATACATGTATGAGTATGTTTGTATATTTTTTCCCGTTGTTAGCAAACAAAGTTTATTACATTGATAAAAGATACAAGCGTAAAGATAAAATTAAAATTAATACAAGCAATTGTTTATTAACATAAATGAGATTACTAAGCTAACGAATAATTCCAGTAGATTTCTTGAGTAATAATACGAATGCTATTTTTTTCTTCAAGTCGAGTACATACAGTCGCAGACAAAAGTGTGTATACATCCTTGTATGTAGACTTTTTTCTCGCTATTTTTTTGTTCACTTCCAATAATTTCTAGGTTATATTTTTGTATATCGATGGCTTAATATAAAAAAGGCCTAACTCGATTTTTGGTTACTTTACAGGAGAAGGAAAAAACTTAATAAAATTCGTAAAATTTTAGATACATAAATTATTACATTAATACAATTTTTAATAATTTAAAATCACATTTAATCTCTCATTTAAAAATTTTTTATTTTTTTTGTGCATCTGACATCGTTTGCCGAAATAAACAAAAAACCTTATTTTGAAAAAATTGAGTTAGGCCTTTTTTATATTAAGCCATCGATATTCGTTTTTGTCTTCAAACATTCTTAATTGTAAATGCCTTAAACAACGCTATAAATCCTTTTTCAATTTGAAAAAAGTCAATTTGATTGTACATACATATTGGTCAGTACAACCCTTCAGTCAAGATAAAGACCTGGATTCTCGCACCACCTATGTTGTGTGTGTTAATTTTATACATGGAGTGGCAGAACCGACAGCTTAAAGTCAACTCCGAACGACTGATTTTTGAGAAACTTTTCATAGCAATTTTATTTACTCTCAGATTTTTGCCAGAAATCTGCTGAGAGCAGGTCGCCGAAGAAAATTTTTTTCATATTTCGTTTTGATGCCTGACCTTGGGTTTGAACAGTGGCCTCACGTCTAATAAGTTAACAGACTACGGTGACTTCAAGACGAGTGACATAAATATTTAAAGCTTTAAGCATATTTTCGAAAGATCAGTACATGCTTTTCTAGGGCTAAAAAATATTTTTGGTTCTCAGAGTAATAATATCTTTATGACGACTATATATACATATATTTTCCCTTAATGGAATTTCATTATGTTTATGTACATGTGTAGGTATCAGAGATCAGCAATGAGTATTCAAAAAGATGAGTAGATTCGAATCATACTCATAATTTCTGATGCTTATACGCATTCATACTTATTTTAAAATCATACTCATACTGCTCATATTCAAAGTTTGAAGTACTCATACTTAACAATACGCATGATGTTGTTGATTTCGACTCTCCTTTACTCAACATTTACAAGAATCATAAAATAAGTATGATTCGCGTACGAACACTACAATACTCACTAGAAGGTAGTGTGTTTGCTTTGCTTGCTGTCTTTGTCTTTCATCTTTTTTTTGTGTAAATGCAACAACAACTAAGACTGTAAAGTTTGATGAATCATGCAAGCCACTCGAATCATTTATAAGTATTATAAGTATTTTTCTAAATTTATGAATCTGAATGAGTAGGCGTATGAATCAAACATATTTCGAATGTTATGAGTTTGATGTCAACGTTGTACTCATACTCATTGGAACCTGTACTTATAAATCAATGTTGTAGTGAGTACGAATGAATCAAAGTAGTTGAATTTCAATACTGTTGACTCACTCATACTCAAAATTTCATGAGTACTTATGAGTAGCGAAAAAATGATTCATTGCTGATCTCTGATAGGTATACCATATAATTTTAAAGCACTTATGAAGTTAAGTGTAAGTTACTGATAGTTTTGGATTTTAATACGATATTGAAAGAATTTCTCCTATAAGCGTTCTGTTCTCGTATATTAGCTTTTACTTTAAAACTTAAGGATAATATTAAATCAAATCCAAATTATTAATTCTTTTTATTTATTAAAAAGTAAAACAATTTCGAATTTTTTCATTCGTTTTTTTTTGACTTAAGTAGTGTATGAAAGCCCTGTTTTAATTCCGAATATAAAACCAATCAATTCAATTGAAATTGCCATGATGGAGCATATAAAATTGTTATTTGCCTGCATTCCGAGGATGCTGAAAATTAGTAAAAATATTTGAATTATAAAAATGATAGAAATTTCCAAATGAAAACAAAAATCGATAACAAAATTGGGTGGTCTAAGATTGCGTAGCATTATGTCACCAGAGGTAACATCATTGTTTTTCATGAAAATCATTGAATATTTGAATATATAAACATGGTTTGGATATTAATTATTTTCGCATTGCATTTCGATTTGCGATACATGAGGAATTATTATTGAATTTGGGATGAGATTTTTTCCCGACCATTGGCTATTTGTTTTGTTACTGTGAGCTTTTTAACGTTATATTACTACTTTGCTGTTCAGAAAAAGTATACATACGTATTCGTTCGAGTCATTGTCCATTATCTTAAGGAAACTAAATTTTTTTGAAATACATTATGGTTCTATGAATATTTAACAGTCTGAATTTGATGCACTTGAGATAAAAATTGAAAAATAAAATTGAAATAAAAATTAAAATAATAATAAAGTTTGACGGGTATATATTCAATTTTATCATAATTCTGGTCGTTTTTTCTTAAATCTCTGCTATTAAATAAGCTTTTCTTTAATCTTTTTTATTCAAGTACACTACTAAGAGTTTCAAAATGAAGGAAAACCTTTCTTAACGAATTTTAAGTTATTCTCTGAGTGTACCTTTTTGTAAAGAATTCAATATTTGCAGCCTAAGAGGTCTAGGCTCTATAGAATTGAGTTAATAAGCAAATATATTCAATGAATGAACAATTTGAATTTGTTCTGTTGTTACATCAGCAACATGAAAATGCATTAAGCAGCTTGACGTACCTACCTACAGTTAAGTCTGAGAAGACTGAAGAAGCCCCTGACTCGAAATATTTTGAACATTCGTGGTCTCATTAGCACTCCCAAATACTAGCAGAAAAGAAATCAAATTTATTTTTGATGCTAATCGGGAGTAAATAATTTTTTCATTTATAGCTTTTAAATTTTGAATAATTAGTGAAGTTTAAATATAAAAGTTCTATGAATAATCAATTTCCGCAACAAAATGCTTTGGACCAGAATAAAAACACCCGACTTTAAACAACGGCTTGATTATTTTTTCTTTGAAACAATTGGCCGGGAAAATTATGTTTTCCAAAAAATTTAACATTTAGTAACGAAGCAAACTATTTAGTTCAATAAGCAACAAAAATTTTTTTAAGTTTAATATGAAATTTCAATTCATTATTAAACCTTAATTCTATTATGATGATGCATAAACGAACTACAAATGTGTATTAAATATAACTTATCATAGTAAAATTTAAGTGATGTAAATGTTAAATAGGTATCTATTTTCTTCTATCATAAGAATTAATAACATCCGACTTTTTGTTTCAGTATAAGCCACACCCCAAGGTTTCTACAGACAGGTCAGAAACCTCTATGGAAATAGCAAAGAGGAGAAACCCAAAATTCTTAAAATTTGAGAATAATAAAGGAGTCATGAAAATTCCTTTTTATCTTTTGCGATAGTCTATTAAATTATGTTAAATACAGCTCAAATAGCTTCGTAAGCTCAAAGCTACTTTATATAAAAATAGTATTATCCACAAAAAAGAAAAAAAGGTTCGTAAAATTATTTAAAATTATTCAGACTTAAGTTCAGAATTTCTTATATCCGCTAATAACACTATACGACAAAATAAAAAAAATTAAATACACCCAGCTAATGACACAGTGTAAGTTGTGAGTTTTGTTAAGTAGAACTCAAAAATATTTTTTTTATATGTATTTCTTGAACCCTCCTCCAAACGTGTTTTATTTGATAAAAACTGTTTTTTTTTTGGACTTTACGTACAAATTTATTGGTTACAAAAACATTTCTGAATTAATGTCCAAAATTTAAGCCTTTTTAGAAAAAGGGGGAAGGGCCTTTAAAACGATATACATACATATATGTATATATTATTTGACTTAATATGCTATGGGATTTGATG
The DNA here is from genome assembly GCA_958299815.1 of Sarcophaga carnaria. Lineage (NCBI taxonomy): Eukaryota > Metazoa > Arthropoda > Insecta > Diptera > Sarcophagidae > Sarcophaga > Sarcophaga carnaria. Next base: position 66,690,603 of record OY283149.1, on the reverse strand, counting down.
AGGTAAACTTGACAAATGTGAATTTTTTTTTCTAATTTTTTAATTTTGTCCGTTCATAGTAGTAAAAAATATAAAATAAGTGATAACATTTTGAAAGTGCATTTTCTTGTGAAGAGATTCACACTTCGTTCGATCAAATCGGACAAAAATTACCGTAGTTATTATTTAAAGAGTATAACAATCGAGTTACATTTTTCATATAAAAAATTTTTAGAATTTTTGATGGATCTTGATTTTTTAACGGAAAATGTGTCAATTTCACGTTTGAGCGACCACCAGAAGTTGGACAATGTTTGCGCAAAGAGCAAAAAATAATATTTGAAAAAAAACACAAATATTAGCCGACTTCTGGTAGTCGTGCAAACGTGAAATTGGCACATTTTGCGATAAACAATGAAGAAACATTAAAACTTTTGAAAATTTTTGAACTGAAAGTTCATTTGATAAGATGACATATCGACGCTTCCGTTCTATAACATTCTAAGTCGAAAAAGTGTGTTTTAGTTATGAGCTCTCAAAGTTTTCACGCGGTATTCGACTATATATGTATTTTAAGTAGATTTTTCCCTATAACTTCGGAATGGATTGGCGCATCTTAACCAAATTTTGACAGTATTTAAGTTAGAGAACGTAGAATTTAAAAATGCAAGAACATTAAAAACGTTCTAAGTACACTTAGAACGTTATAGAATGGAGGCGTCGATATATGAAAGATATAACACGACTCTTTCACTATTTAAATAATAACTACGGCAATTTGTTTTGTCCGATTTGATCAAACGAAGTGTCAATCTCTTCACAAGATAATGCACTCTCATAATGTCATCACTTATCTTATATTTTTTTAATCAAATTTTGAAATTAAGAATAGCTAAACTCAAAAAAATTAGAAAAAAAAATCATATTTTCTAAGTTTACCCGATCAAAACTCATAACATATAAGTTTGAACCATATGTTTAGGCATACCATTTTAAAGGCTCATCTGTCTCCTTTTCAAAAAAACTATCGATATTGAAAATAGGTTAAAAAATGTTTGGGTAATCAATAATTTTGTGTGAAAAGATCAAAAATACCGCTTTTGTCAAATAAAACAAGTTTGGGGAGTTCGAGAAATATAAAAAAAATATTTTTGAGTTCTACTCAACAAAACTCACAACCTACGCTATGTCATTAATTATTATTTTTATTTCATGTTTGGTGATATAGCGTTTATTTGAACGTGTTATTTCTTAAATGGTACTTTTTTAACAAATATTTGTCATTATAAATGGACTAATTGTCAAATTGAAAAATTTACGGATGGAATATTTTTATTAGTTGCTTATATATTTGAAAGAGAACTTGACAAAACTTATTCTTTATTTCCTGTTTTCTGTTTACTGCCGTTTTGTTCAGTTCTTGCAAAGCAGCTAAAAATTTTCTGTTTGTGTGTTCTCAATTGACAGTAATAACATCCATCAGATCCAAGTACAAGAAATTAACTGAAAAATTAATGATTGTCTGCACCATTTAAGCTATTTCGAGTTCAATACGCCATCCTAGTCGTCATGATTTAAAATTAAATTAAATAAATATCATACAAATACGATCAGTTTGGACCCTCAAATGATAGACGTCTCTATAAAATTTAGTTTCTGATTCATGCACCTGCATATATGTATGTATATATATTTTAAGTTTGTTTATAATATCTGGATTATAATGTAAAAATTTTTAATTACTGATCTGATTATGTTGTTACTCATTACGAGAGTAAACTATTCAGGGTAAAGTTTTTATTTTTTTCATTTTCTTTTGCAGATTATTGATATAAAAATGTAACAGCAGTTCTCGTTAAATTTTCCTGATTTAAAATTAAAAATTAAAAATAATCTTCAGATTTAAGCCAATTTAATGATTTTCAACGGTGCACTTCCATTTATTTTAATTATATTATGTTGTTTGTTTGTTTGTTTGTTTGTTTTTCTTAATTTTTAATTTTTATCTAAACATTTTACACACATACATACTTATTAAATTATTTTAAGTTTTTGCCTAAATTTGTTACGTTTGTTGTTTAAAGATGAATTTTTTTTCTTTTATTTCAAATTATTTGTTTACAAAAAATATTCTTTTGTTTTTTTTCTGTGATTTTTTAATTGATTCTTAAGGTTCGATTTGTAAATATAATAAATTTTTCAAAATGCAGTGTTCATTATCAATTTCGATTTGCCGGAATATGTCAATTTGTTCGTTTTATTTAGTTTTATCATGCCATTGCCAAATCATCAAATCCTTGGGCAGTAAGATGAGCTAAATCTCACGCTTTAGCTCCGGGTATTTTCGATAGGACCTTGGATAGATCGACACCGGTAAGAGCGTTGATAGAAGGCGGCAACTGAGCCACGAGACGAGTAACATCATTGGTTACGTTGTCATTGCCGCCGATAAGAACAATTTCTTCAGTTTTTGCTAAAGGTGCAGCTATTTCGGCTGCAATCTATTGGAAGAAAAATCAATTTGAAAAAATTATTCGAATAACGCGAATTGAAAATTGCTAGTACCTTAGGCAGTGATTCCAAAACGATATTCATAATGGCAGCATCTCCATATTGTTTGTAGACATGGGCCTTCATGCGCATACGTTCGGCTTCGGCCTTGCCCACAAGCTCAATGGCATGAGCTTCGGCAGCACCAATTTTACGTATTTTTTCGGCATCAGCACGGGCCATTTCAATAGTTTGACATCTAGAGTATAAAAGAAAAATGACGTTTTTAATGTTGTATATACTGTTGTGTGTAGTCGATGAGTGTAACAACCACTTACTGTTTGCCCTGAGCTATAGTTTGTACTCTGTAGGCTTCAGATTCGGCGGGTAATTTAACCGTACTTATCAATTCTCTTTCCTTACGTTGCACTTCTTGAGATTCGATTTCGATTTGTTTACGTCTCTCGACCACATCGATTTGTATTTCTTCGTTACGAATTTTTTGTCGTATTTTCGCAGCCTGCAATTCATAGGCCAATTGTGATTCGGCTTTAGCTGTATTCGTTTCTTGATCGAAATTAGCCTTTTGTAATTTGAAAAGTCGAGCATTATCTTCGATTTTCGTATCGGTTGAATATTTAACATCCATAGCACTCTTCTCACATTCCGCCTCGCGTATACCAGCATCACGATTAGCTTCAGCTACGCCAGCGTCAGCATCACGCTTAACAATGGCAGTTTGGGCTTTGCCGAGTGAAGCGAGATACTGGACATCATCGTAGACATCCTTGATGGTGAATGAGAGAATTTCGATGCCCATGCGTCCGACATCAGGTGCGGCAACTTCGCGCACTAAAGCCGCGAATTGATCGCGATCTTTGTAGACCTCTTCGACTGTAAGAGTTCCTGTAAGAAGAGAATTATTGGAAATACAATATATATGTGTATAATTCATACAATATATGTATATATATATTAATATAAGCCTAATTACCGAACTGTCAAAGTTCTGGAAAAATTATCTCATCATGTAAAAGTTCTAAAAAGTATTGTGTATGGCCATAGAGAAAATTTCAAAGAAAATCAAAGGCGCACAAGTACACACATAAGTACACAATTTGTTTCGGATCTGCCGTTATTCAGGGCAAGCTTTCGTCAAAATTATTTGAAGAATTCTGGGAATAGGGAGTTATTTTTTTTAATGTTATGAATAGCAGCAGAATATTTTCAAAGCAACCTTCAATCGAGGAATGTCTAGCATGACATTCTCATTATCTTTAGAGGTCAGAACTATTCATATTGAAATATGTCGGAGGTTTTGAATACCTGTGTTCATGTGGTTAGACTTATGGTCTATGGGACAAGGACTACAATTACCATGGGACAGTTTTCAAAACTTAGGTTGCTTTTAATAATATATACGGATGGTTTAATTTAAGAAGCATAAGCCTGGTGTTTAGTTCTACATTGCCTATGACTTCTTTTAACCTACGAACGATTGTATCCGAATTTAGGCTGATTTGGGTTGCTGTGCAGTGTTAAATAATTTTGTGTATTTTTATAGCAGAAAATATACTTCGTATACATATATAATTGTAAAAGATAGATGACGAAAGTAATATTAACACAGGCAAGATTTCATAGGATGAGAATGCCTTCCTTAGAACGAAAACATAATTTATGGTGTATTGAATCAGAGACAAATTGTTTTCAATACTTTCATATCAGGATACGCAAGTAAAGACATATTGACTTACATTTTATGAAAACGCTGACTCTGAAAACTTTAAAGAAAATGTTGTCAGAAAGCCAATTACAGTAAGACCCCGCTTAACGCTGTTTCAGTATTACGCGGCAGTATTGGGATTCCTAAAAATCGCACACTGTATTGCTACTTGTTGTACTATGTATCTTTTTCACCCCCCTTTTGTTAGTCTGTCCAGAATAAAGATTCCAACTGTATTTTCCAAAGTCGCAATCGCAGTACGAACGCATCTTTCCTGCGTCACAATTGATTTATTAGTTGCCTCGCTTAACGCTGTTTCGTTTAGCGCTGGAACTTATTGGAACGTATCCGCTTAACGCGGGGTCTTACTATACATGTTAAGAATTGGAAGAATCACTATAAGAATTGAAAGATGAATTCGTTAATGAAATCAACAAATTCCTCTGTTTAGTGTATCATAACAGAACAGACCGAAGAAGAGTATTCGTCCATTCCTGAAGTTCTAATTTTGAGGACTCAAAAGCTTTTTAGCTTTACATTGGTTGCCAAAAGTGATGATTATGCATGACGTGGTGATTAACGTGTTAGCCATTGAAATAAAAGAACATTTTCTCTACGAATCAAATAATATTTTTCACATAGTCTGGGTTGAGGACAGACAATTTAGAGGAAAATAGAAAAAAAATAACTCGAATACTTAAATAACGTATTTAGATTATTATTTTAAATTTATTTAAATGCTAAAAATATCCATTTTTCTATACCTTGATACAACAACATACGTGAGGCCCAAAATTAGGGTCAATTTGAATGCACCCATCCAAATCATAGACATTTTCGTTATTTTTCAATTTGTAGATAACTTTTCAGTTTTTAAAAATAATTTTTTTTTGCTTATTTTTATATTTATTTATTTTAATTTTTTTTATATCACTTGCAATTTGTAATTGTGCCAAGTCCACGAATATCTTTATCCTATACTTTATTGATAGGTTATTGTCGATTAACTAACTGACTTTGTTTATAAAAATTCTCTTTAAATATAAGTTAAGCCTTTTGCTATGGCAGTTATCTTTTGTTGCGTCTATTTTGATTACATGTTGACAACATTATCGCAGTACAACTTAACTTTTTATTCTTTTCAATTGTTATCTCTGGAAACAAATTTTAATTTAATACGCTTTTCTAACTGATTTTAAATTAGACTCTTATTTGACGTCACTATGCAGTGGTAAAAATATATGAAGAAATGATGACAGTCTTGTTTCAGTCTTTTTCATTAAACAGAATATTAGATTGATCAGTTTTCTTCTATTGTTTTGCGTCACTATACAGGGTTTTCAATGTAGCTTTCAAAACAAATGATAAAAATGTGCTTTTCGAGACAATTTCTTTTTGGGAAAATATTTTGTGAAATGAGAATAATTCAAATTTGTTAATCTGGCGAAATGTTTCAAATATGCGGAATATAATTATTGTCATCTTAAAAATGATTTTATGATTGATATATGACACCTGAGTTAAGTTTTACTATCTATAATTTCTTACATCTACTTCGTGTTTTGGTAGGTAACATTGAATGTGAATGAATGTTTCAGAGACTCGAAGAATAAGATATTGTTACGAAAATGGAAATGGCGTTATTGTTTAACATTAAAATAATAAACAAAAGCTACAAAAACAAAAACAATGGACTTGTTCACATGATCAACGAATAAACAAAAATATAGCAACAACATCAGTATAAAAAAAGGGGATAAACAAGTAAACAAGAATACACAAACAACAATAACGTAAGCAACATGTTTACATTTATAAAGATTTCGCGAATGCAACGTCATTCTCCTTCAAGAGCATTCATCACCAGACAACGGGATCAGAAAGAATTCAGTCAGTCTTGTGTGAAAACGCGTTGCGTGTGAAAAGAATAATCGTGGTTTGAAGATCTCCGTGTGTAAAGATCTAACGAACAATTGTTAGTGTGTACGCGGAAGAGTGTAAAGAAGAATAACAAATAAAGCAAATTCTTGTTGTTTAAATCAAATTGCGAACAGTGGCACACGGTATTGTGTATAAAGACTTTATTTAAAACTAAACACAAATTTATTTTTATTTGAAATCTAAGAACTCATATTTTAAACGTTTTTAAAAGGGTAAAAATGTAACAATATATATACGATCATATTATGTTTAGAAAATTGAGTTTCTATCACCTTTAATGTGGCTAATGGCAGGAGGCATGTATGTATGTGGTATTAGAGAAGTAGTGAAGTTTTTCACCTCAAATTATTTATTTATTTATTTTATTTATTTTTTAATTATAATACGATTACAATTTATATTTTAATTATATATGAGCAGAGTAACTTGACCATATGGTGTAGTGTAACAGACCAGTGTCTCTGGTGGGAATCGAACCCACGACCCTCACGCTAATAGTCTAGCACACTATCCACTAGACTACCAGGGCATCCTCTCTTCAAATTAGTTCGTCTAAACCTCTAACTAGTCCTTTTTATCAATTAATGAAACCGGTAAAATGCCGATATACAACAAAGATTTAAAAAAATCTATTTGGATAAGTATTCGAGAAACTAAATCAATGATAAAGTCTGCCACTACTATAAAGGTCTGATTTTAGAAATGAGCGTGGAGTGGACTTTTAAGATTATGTCTTATTTAGTGGCTACGCTTACGCTGTATAATGAAAGTCTCTTCTAAGCACAGAGTACAGAAATGTAAAGCGTAATAATGGTATGATAAAATTCGCAAGACACCTTCTGCATCCTTCTTATGTTCTTAACCCGATAAGATACCGCAAAGTATTATTGAAGATTGAAAGCCACTAATCGGATTGCTCTAAAGGAGAGCTTTATATTGGGGGAATAGGAAATTTTAAGACAATAGATTTTTAATCTTCTATTCTACAAATAGAAACAACAAATGTATGGCAATTCTGTAGAACTTCAATTGCCGAGGCCGTAGGTTCGATTCCCACCAGAGACTCTGGGTGTTTGTGACTGTCTGATTGTTTGTATGACGTTAACAAAAAGAAAGTGACAATTATTACAAAGTTATTGTCGAGAAAAAAAGTGACGAAGTTATATACTTTGGACATAAAAAATGTCGCACTCTACCGATCTTTCCTTGCTCCTATAAACTATCTTTCCTGTATACCAACGCAATGCATAGCATGAATAGGAGTCATACCCTGAATAGTTGATCTAAAAAAAAAAAAAATACTGTGGAATGTGGGGGATAATATCGTCAAAATTTATTGTCAATCATTAAACAAGATAGAACAAGGGCCATAGTTAGCTAATTTTCTAATGGTCTCTGCCTAAGCAGGTAGTAGTATAATAATGATTATCAAATCTCTTCAAATTTTTATCATATCACCATATGGCATTGAGCTTAAATCTTTATATTGGTTTCGATTCCTATATTCCTGGAAAGCTTAAATTAATGACGAGATTGATTTCAGTTTATCACATCAATGAGGTGAAGGTTTGGGGAAAAAGTACTGTTGCATCATTGGAACATGAATAAGTTTTTTTATAAGACTTATGAACATATCTAAGTCGCCGTAGTCTAGTAGGTAGTGTGTTGGATTATTAGAGGTAAGGCCAGGGTTTAAACCCCAGGTCAGACATCAAAACGAAAATATAAAGAAAAATATTTCTTCGGTGACTTCCTCTCAGCAGATTTCTGGCAAAAACTATGAGAGCAAATAAAATTGTCCGGAAAATTTTCTCAAAAAATCTGGTTTTCGGAGTCGACTTTAAACTGTAGGTCCCACCACTCATAAATAAAAATTAACGCACACATCATAAGTGGTGTGAGAAGCTAGGTCGTAGTCCTGACTGAAGGGTTGTAATGACCAATTATGTATGTATGAATGAACATATCTATCAATCTAAAGAGACTTTAACATTGTAAAAAATACAATTATAATGGAGTTGCAGCGCTAATTAACATAGCAATTAACATTACCCCCAGATGTTTCCATTTGAAGCATGACTTTTTAAAATCAAGCTAAAATTTTATAAATTACGTTATCGATCCGATATCAAGTTAAGAAATATCCGCTAGACTATAGAGAAGGGATCAGCTTAATAAGAAACGTCTATGCCAAGCCAGGGCCGGTCACTGATAAATAAAGTGTCTCTTCAGAAGTCGTTGCCAGTTAATTAAGTTTCTCTGTTCTACAATTATTATTTTTCTTATTTGGTTATTATTATTTTTTAACTACTCTATAACCAGTTTACATTGCTTGAAATTAATAAAAAAAATTTTGTAATCAAATTAAACAAAAAGTGCTTGTAACATATGACAAAAACAATTTCTTTCCATTGCCAATGATAAAAGACAATAAAAAGTTTTAGTGGCTTGGGCTATCAGCACGTTTAATATTTTTTGCTTTAATTTACGCTATTTGTCTGATATACATAGGTATACAAAAGTAAATCTAACATTTGCAGTATCTTAGAAACAGTTATGCACTGGTATTAATTCATATGTACATCTAACCATTTTCCAAATCAAACGAAGAATGTACTTAAATGGACCTAAAGTCGAACAATTGCTTAGAATCAGTTCGTAATAGTTAGCACTCGTAAGTTCAGACAACAATATTATACTCTACACAACAACCACCGACCGCCAGTCGGTCTACGGCTGAACCAAGCTGAAATGAAATTTTTATCTAAAATTCGGTGTTATAATAACAGAGAGAGTACTCTACCATACATTTGGAATGTCCAGAAATCTATTTGAACCAATAAAGTCTTAAATAAGCAACACTATCGCTTTCAAAAGTATCGCATTTAGGTAGAGGTTAGCATAGTACAGTTACCGAATGTCATTTCATCTGTTAGCTGATCTTAATGTTTTTTAGTTGTCATAACACTGAATTGAACACAAGTTTTTTGTGAAACATAATTTTTTTGTTTTGTTTTTCTTTTATGATGTTCTACAATGATTTTAAATGGGTTTTTAATGGAATTGTTTTTTAATGGATACATAAGAAGATATGTACATGTATAAACAGGCATTTAATAAAACTAGTTTTGTAGTTTGGTTTAATGCTTACAGAGTTTCGAATAGCTTTTTATATTTTAGAGTTTAAAATTACGTGTTGTATTGTTTTAAACCTTTGTAAATTGCCGATGCTTCAAATATAATTGACAAGATTGAAGGCATTAAGAATAAATGGAATAGAGAAAAATTAATCATTTAAACATGAGGTATAAATTAATTATATACATACATAGTCTAGCCGTTAAACCTGAAATGAACACAAAACCATTCAGATGTGTGAAGCAACGAAATAAATGGTTTAACAGCCGAGAACATATATGTATATAAGGAGCTATTAGGCTACAAAGCAATGAATTATTATATTCAATAGATGAACATATGTACTTTCACATTGTTTTATTGTGAGTTTTATACCAATTAACCTCTTCTCCCAAAGACTAGAAATTTCATCCTAGTATCGGCTACATAAACTACATGATCGGTAAAACAATATGCTTCTAAGCCTAATCGGTTTGTGCGATCTTAAACTACTACGTCCAATTATTATAGGAATGGTAATGTTTAGTACAATATTCCTACATCTAGACTGTATGATATCCAACAGTATTAACTGTATTGCGCAATTATGGATCGACAATTAAAACTAGTAGTTAGTTTGTTGGCGTATTAGACGTGAGACCATGGTTCAAACCCCAGATCAGACAACTATAACAAAACGAAATGTGAAAAAGTATTTCTTTGGCGACTTGCTCTCATCAGATTTCTGGCAAAAACTCTGGGAGTTAATTAAATTGCCATGAAAAAGCTTCTTAAGAATCTATCGTTCGGAGTCGACTTTAAACTTTAGGTTCTGCCACTCATGTATAAAATGAATACACACAAAATAGGTGGTGCGAGACATTTATGTTGTGTGTGTTAATTTTATACATGAGAGGCAAGACCTACAGCTTAAAGTCGACTCCGAAAGGCAGATTTTTGAGAAACTGTCATGGTTTTGCCAGAAATCTGGTGAAAGGAAGTCGCTGAAGAAATTTTTTTTCATATTTCGTTTTGTTGGAGATGTTTGACCTCGGGTTTGAACTATGGCCTCACATCTAGTGATCCAACACACTACTTACTGGACTATGGCGACTACATGTTATTACAATATTTGAATAGATCGGTTTCTTTATAAATTTTGACCCTAAAAACTTAAATTTAAATTTATTTTTCTTTAAATACATACATACATATGTATTTCAGATTCAATTTTAATAATTCAATAATAAATCATTTACTCTCACTATCGAGCACAATACATGTAATGGTTAAGGCCCAGTGTTAGGTCTGAGAGATTCTATGATGAAATAGTAAAAATATTTCAATTAATTTTTCACTCTCTCTCTCTGTCTTTAACCTAAAATCATTATTAATAGCACTTCATGAAGTGAAACGTCATAAAACAACGAAAAGAATGATTTTCAAGTGAAATTTTGTACTCTCAACAGAACAATATGGCAGCAAAGGAGGAGAAATAAAGTTTCTTCCATTTTATTTAATTTATTTCCCCTTAAGATTGTAGTGACAATAAATTGAAAGTGCCAGCATGTGGCAGACAGACAATACCTCATTTTAAAACTTTTAAAGAAAACGACTTAAAAGAATGACAAGGACGAAGAAGCATTATATTGATAGAAATAATTTTGTTTTTGTTGTATAAGCAAATATTTTATTTGAAACTGGGTGTGCAATCAAACCATTTAATAGATGGTTTACAATCAATAGGTTTTTTTCTTTCTTCTTCCTAAAGTAATAGACGTATTTAAAAAGGCTGATAAGAACAATGATTTCTATGCAGTTGACAGCTAGTGATTGTGGAAATTTTAAATTATGTATGTATGTAGTGAGTTTTTATATTTAAATATATTTTAAATTTATAAGAAATTTGCACTTCAAAGGCAGGAAACACTAAAAGCACTAACAATCTTTGTTAATTAACGCTTCCACAGTAAACAGGAAAAATATATAAAATAAATGGAAACAAAAAGTGCCAACATAGCTATACATATGTATACGAGTGAATATAAATAATCGTTAAATAAAGGGTGGACCATTTAAAAGTTTAAATTTTTGAATTGTTATTCATTTAATTAATAACACACACTATGCGACAAAATAAAAAAAAAATTAATTACACCCAGCTAAGTCGAGTAGAACTCTATATTTTTTATATTTCATGAACCCTCCAAAGTTTTTTATTTAACAAAAACTGTTTTTTGGACATTACGCACAAATTCATTGATTACACAAACATTCCTGAACCAATCTCACAAATGTATACCTTATTAGATAGGAGAGGAATGGGACGTTAAAACGATATACTGATATATATTATTTGACTTAATATGCTATGAGGTTTGATGAGGTAAACTTGACAAATGAGAATTTTTTCATATTTTTTCAAGTTTGTTCGTTCATAGTAGTAAACTTTAATTAAAATGTCATCACTTATTTTATATATTTTAATTAAATTTTGCAATTAAGAATAGCTAAACTTGATCCGATCAAAACTAATAACATGTAAGTTTGAACCATATGTTTAGGTATACCATTTTAAAGGCTCATCTGTCCCCTTTTCAAAAAAAGTTGGATTTTGAAAATAGGTTAAAAAATATTTGGATAATCAATAGTTTTGTGTGAAAAGATCAAAAATACCGTTTTTGTCAAATAAAAGAAATTTGAAGGATTCAAGAATTATTAAAAAAAATATTTTTCAGTTCTAGTCAACAAAACTCACAACTTACACTATGTCATTAGCTGGGTGTGTTTTGATTGTCGCAAATAAATATTTGTTTGTTGTGAAGTACAATTGTTCGGGTGAAAAATGGAATATTATTTCCTTCATATGGCTGCCGCGGCTGGCCTTACAGTACCTCAATCGATCGTATAAATTTTCGTGCACTTTTTCGAGTGTATTGGAGTCGTATCTCGGCTATGGCATTACGAATATTGGTCTTCAAATGCTCAATTGTCTCTGGTATGTAGGCATAACACCAACCAAAGCAAATAGTCCAACGGTGTCAAATCGCAGCTTCTTGGCGGCTAATTGAGATCACAATTTCGGCTAATTAAACGGCCATCAAACATTTGACGCAATAAATCGATTGTGGCATGAGTGACTTCATCGTGCAGTTTCTCGTCCCATCTATACCAACTTTCGCTCAAGCGTAAATCGATTCATTATGTTCAGTGGAGATAATATACTGAATTTTGTGACAGAATAGAATGACATAAGTATTGCCAGATTGGAAATAACCGATGGTTCAAATTTAAACCAATAGACTGCCTACCCGATATTTGTGGATGTGACTGTTTTATATTCACAAAATACATACATATGCATACATATATTTTTAAATAGAAATTTAAACTTTTAAAACTTGCCATTTGTTTGGGCATTTTTGTACAATTAATTTTAATTGACTAAATTTTATGGGCTGGAGAAAGGGAGAGTGTTTGACTATTAATGGCGTAAATGACTTGTTCTATTAAAAGTGGTCTAGAACAAACGTTTTCTGTTGTTTACATATTTTTATTTATTATTTTTTCTACTGTTTTTTTTTTTACTAATGTTCCTTAATGTTTTCATTTCCTTAGTTGGCAAAGTATTTATTTCAAATTTTACTCCTCCCATTCACGATGCCCATAAATTTTCATAAAATTCTCTGAACAAAAAAAGAAAAAAATAACAAAAAGAACATTTATTTTGACACGAAGGTTTGACTAGATAAACAACTTCCTTACAGAGGGTAGACTATATTATCCATGAGTTACAAACAGTTTTGAAAGATTAAGAATCGTAGGCTCACAGAACCAAAGGTAAGAAAATTGGTTGTCGTTCTGACTAAAATAAATTGCCGTTAAGCACCGTTTCAGCACTGAAAAACGAAATCGTCGTTGCAAGGAATTGATTACAATTCAAAACCATAACCAAAATCAAATATTTTTGCTATCAAAGTAATTTATGTTTTGGCATCAAACACAATGAATACCGTACATCTTAAAAAATGAAAAGTGATATTGAATCCATTAAATAGAAAAATAGATGTCATTTAAATTCATGACATTAGAGAGATATAACATATATATGTACATTAGGGTGGCCCCAAAATAAAGGTTGCGAATGTTTCCGACTAAAATGAAAGTTTGATTCATTCTAAGACTACGTTTCTCAAAATTTTTGTCCTGGGGTCAACATTTGGTGAGCTGGATCAAAGGACGATAAGGTCCTTTTTTGAGGTTTTTTGAATTATTTTCATATTTCTTCCAAAGGAACTATATATAAATTTGGTATCATATGAAAGGTCTTTAAGAGGCGCTTGGCGCAATAGGTTATCAGAAATTTTAAAATAATTTTGAAAAATCAAAAATTTTGAAAATTTCGGACAAAATTTTTGTTTTTTTTAATTTTTTCATAGAATTTACTTAACTAAATTGTTGAAATTTCTTGATTTTAAAGACCATGTAATTTAACCAAAATGGTTTTTTCCGTTTTTAAAAACTCAATCTAGTTTAATTTTTATTAAAATTTTTTTAAATCTAATTTTTTCCCTATCTTACAACCTCTGTTAACTCAATTCATATATGTAACGCTGAATTCAACAACCCCAAACTTCGTTGTTTTTGAAGAGCTTTTAGATTCATCTAGTTCTGATAATATAATAATGGACAGCAATAATGCAGAAACCGCGGAGAATTGTGAAGAAAAAGTTCACCAAATATTGACCCCAGGACGAAAAAATTGAGAAACGTAGTCTTAGAATGAATCAAACTTTCATTTTAGTTGGGTACATCTATACCTTATTTTTTCTCCATACAAACGGGGCCACCCTAATGTACATACATACATATATGTATGTGTATGATAAACGATATCTTTTTGAAAAAATTTATGAAAATATTGTAACCCAAAGCAGAAAGATTTCAACGTTGTATGCAAAATTTCACTATTTCATTACGATTATTCCCCTTTGAATTTTAAATTTGGAATAAGGAAATTCATAAGATGCATACATAATTGGTCATTACAACCCTACATAACTTATGTTGTGTGAGTTAATTTTTTAAACATGAGTGGCGGGACCTACAGTTTAAAGTCGAATCCGAATGACTGATTTTTGAGAAACTTTTCATGGCAATTTTTATTTACTCTCAGAGTTTTTGCCAGAAATCTGGTGAGTGGAAGTTGCCGATGGATGGGTTTGAACCGTAGCCTTACGTCTAATAAGCCAACACACTACCTACTAGACGACGGCGACACAATTCATATTCATAAGATATCATGAGCAAATAATAACTGTAGGGTAGGGTTTTGAAGGAAAGCGAGACCATTGTTTAGCTTATTTACACTTTTCTTATAACAAAGTTTACTATATAAATATTTTGAACACCAAAATCAAAGTATTTCAAGAGCACTCCATAACATAAAGTGTTCCGCCATTAATATTTAAGGCCACCTCCATTTTTGGTGACCTTTTTTAAACATTTTGTAGTCCTTAAAACAAATTTGATTTTTTGATTATTTTTTTTTTGCATTTTTTATTTTATCCTCTCCATTCCATTGCTTTCGTTCGTGGGGAGTATTCTTTAATTACAAGCTGTACGCTGAACAGAGCATATCACACACGCTTTGTTGTTTTATTTATTTTAGTGTTCACGAAAACGTTAAAAACGTATTCACGGTTAATTTGTTTGGCACGAGTTAAAAAAGGCACCATGAATGGAGCAGTAATTGAAATTTTTTGTGTGATTAAAACAATTTACATAAAATCATTCCATTTTTTTTGTTAATTATACCAGCATTGGCGTATCAGACTCTCCTATTTAATGTTAAAAATAACTGAAAAGAAACGCTATTAACATACTCTGAATTCCTTAAGCCTGTGAAAAGATTTCTACGTGTCAGTAAATAGTTTCGATTTGATAAACGTTAAATAAACATTAAATTAAATGAAGATTAATTAAATTTTTTTCTTTGCAAAATGAAAAAGAAAATAAAAATATTAACAATTAAATACTTAAACGTTTTATGTACGTTGATAACGGCCATCTTGTTGAAGCTACATACATATGTCAAATTAGTTGTTGTTTATTTAGTCTGTTTCGCTAGATCATCGCGGACGGATAAAGTATTCAGCAGCATATACAGATAATAAAAAAAGTAGTTGGCAAATGAAGTCGCCGTATTCTAGTAGGTAATGAGTTGGCTTATTAGACGTGAGGCCACGGTTCAAACCCCAGGTCAGACATCAAAACGAAAATATGAAAAAACTATTTCTGCGGCGAATTCCTCTCAACAGATTTCTGGCAAAAACTCTGAGAGCAAATAAAATTACCATGAAAAGTTTCTCAAAAATCTGTCGTTCGAAGTCGACTTTAAACTGTAGGTCCCGGCAATCATGTATCAAATTAACACACACAACATAAGTGGTGTTAAAAACTAGGTCCATGACTGAAGGGTTGTAGCGACCAATTACGTATGTAGTTGGCAAATGGCATTAATTTGAAAATTGAAAATTTAATACGAAACCAAAACCACATGTGACTTAAGACCATTCAATTTGTGCTGAAAAAGTCAATGTTTGAGGTGGTTTTTGGACTCGTGGAGTCATATTTATTTGAGATCGCCATTGGTCACTACATTAGTATCAACGGCAAGCAATATTGGTCGATGATTACAAATTTCTTTTGGCCTAAATGTGGTTTCATACAGTTCATGGCAAATTTGATATTCCAGACAAGGAATTTGAGCGCATGCTCATTCTCTGTGGAACTGATGTAAGCTGAACACCTAAAACCTGTAATTTGACTTCGTTAGCATTTTTTCTGTGGGATTTTCTTAAGTCGCAGTTGTATACGAATAAGCTACAAGCCATAGTTGGCTCAAAGAAAACAGAACTCATGTCATCGGTCAAATTTAGCCTGATTTAGGCGTTAGCGTCATCGAAAATTGGATATTTCGGAAACGTTATTATATTCAACACATAATGACCTCAATAGGTCTTTCACACGAACAAACAAATGTCGATGTTATCTTACGCACTGTTTTATTTAGATTTAAAGATAGGAAGAGCTTAATGAAAAACTAGGTGTTATAAACAAATGTTTACTCAACCGATCGACACATAATCTCACTTACAAAAGTATAATTGGCATCATAAAAAAGGAGTAAAAAATGCTTCCTCATCTAGGGTGAGACTTTATGACATCTCAAGAGCCATTCTAAATTTATTAATAACCAAACTCCATAAATGAAATCCGCTGCCATAGTAATCGTTATTGAAGAAATCGATAACATTGACTAAACTCTTGCGTATACAAACTGATTAAAATCAAACTTATTCTGTATACGGCAGTCTTTCGAAACTGTATAAAATTTTTCCAACCTCGGTAAATATTTCAGACTCTGTATGAGGTAAACTTTTTTTTAGAAAGAAGAAATAAATTTCTGAGGCAAGCTGAAAGCAAATACAATTGTAGTTAACAATGAGTTTGGTACAAATTGTTTTATGTTTAACTTTATCTGCAATAGCATTTGCTAGCTGCCGTATGATTTACTAGTGGCAGGTTAAATCGAAAGAAGTCGCCGTAGTCTAGTAGGTAGTGTATTGGCTTATTAGACGTAAAGCCACGGTTCAAACCCCAGGTCAGACACCTCCAACTGAACGAAATATGAGAAAAATATTTCTTCGGCGACTGTCTTCTCAGCAGATTTCTGGCAAAAACTCTAAGAGTAAATAAGATTGCCATGAAGAGTTTCTCAAAAATCAGTTGTTCGGAGTCGACTTAAAACTGTAGGTCCCGCCACTCATGTATAAAATTAACGTACACAACATGAGTGGTGTGAGAAGATAGGTTGTAATCCTGACTGTATATGTAGGTTAAATCGAAATAAAAATAAACATTTAAGCGAAAATTATTTCATATTTGCCTATTGAATTAGGTCGAATTAGGTAGATTAACCCCGAAAATAGACAAATAAAGATTCAGCGAATAATTTTTTTGTAATATTTCTTGCGATAAACTTCTTTCAAGTTTCATATATTTATGTACATAAATATACTGCATCCACTTTTTTGTTAATAGGCTGTAATGTGCTGTTCACGAAAAGGATGCCTAGGTATTAGGCTTTAAATTCTTTAATAGGCAAACTGGGTAAAATTGAGTGAATAGAATAATTTTATTGGAGTAAAGTTAAAAATTTGTGGAAGAGAAATTACACAAAATCTCCAACATCTTTATATCGTAAGCTTTTGTTAGACCCTATGAATCTGCTACAAAAGCAAATTTGAACAACTTTTGTCTGCTCTTTGTCTTTTTATAAGTTATTTTCATGACAGCTATTTTCAATCTAATAGTGGACATGAATGGACGCCTTCATGATATTATATTTTATATAATTTTTTATATATTTTTTTATATATATTTTTCCAATTTCATTTAAATAATGTTTCATGTACTTTAATTCCCAATGAAAGTCTCCGAAACGTACCCAGAAAATTATCTCGTTTATTAGTGATTGTGTTTTTAGTATGTACAGAATGTGATTTATTTTTATTAAAATTAAATTGCCTGGCAGTCGACTGAGTAGTGTGGTGGATCAATAGCATTAGATTGGGGGTTCGATGCCCACCATAGACTCTGGTCTACACTACACCGAGCATATGGTCGAAGTTACTCAACTAGTATATAATTAAATATAATTTGCAACTGTATTTATATAATTATCCTTTCATCTGGCATCAGTATTGCAATTCAATTATTTTCATATAACCTGGATTCACCAATGGTGTTCGGACCAAATATTTTTCCGGATTACATTTTTTTACATGTAAATAGTCTGACAGCACTCTTCTTGAGAGAGAGAAAATATTTTTTAAGAACAACTCTTAGCTCGTTTTGGTTTAGATTTATATTTTGTCCGGAAAAACTTGAACAGAAGTGCCAATTAGTTATACTTCTCGTACAATGCTGAATTAATTTGCCCATATAAATCGGAAAAAAGTTGACAAATTTTTCGAAATAAATGAAGTGTTGCCAAAAAAAACCTCGCAGTAAGCAATAATTTAAATCCAACTTTAAATGATTTTGATTTGTAATCAGTTACACGAAAAAGGTATTCAAGCTACTGGCATACATTTTGGGTTCATATTCTTATCTCGATTTTGTAATAATTTTACTTAAAAGGAATTACAAACAATTTTCTTTCATTAAATTTTTCTGTGTTTATTTTAAAATTTACAAAAAAAATCATGTTAGCAAAGCCTATAATTTTATAAAAAAAATTACAGTTCAAGAGAATGCAAAGCGACGTGCTAAATAATTATTCAATTTATTTTAATTAATTGAAGGTTATTTATATTTTCTATGAATTTTTTTATTTATTTTTTAACTATTTTTTCTGCACATTTTTAATAAAATTTTTTAAAATAAATAAAAACGTTTTAATTTATTTTAAATTAATTGCTTTATTATTATTTCATTTATAATTTTTTTATTGCTTTATTTATACAAAAACAATTGGATTCTTAACAAGAAAAAAAAAACAACAAAATTTTAACGACTGACACAAACACTCTTAATAACCGACATTCAAAAACAATATCCGATATACGTGCGAACCGTTAAGTGTATCGTTGAAAACTGAACTTATTTTACTTAGCGCGCCAAACTAAACCATCCCCCAATACAGTAACATACACAACATACACCCACAAAAATTGTTTAATAGATTTCTAACTAAATAGAAAAGCGGAATAGAATAATAGAAAAGAAAATCAACGAAAGAATAAACAACAATCGACTCTTTAAAGAACGCCATAAATTTAAAAGATCGGGTTTTTTTGCCGAAAACTATATGAAGTTTGCATACATTTTATGTTCATGTGGAAATAAAAGTCCAAAATTATCCGTCAATCAATAAATGAAGCACTTCTGTCAACATTTCAGTCAGCCTATTTGTTTCTTTGTTTGTTTAGTGAATACAGTCTAGTCTGTCTTAGTGAATACAGGAAATTGTGGAATTTGGGACTCGGTATAAAAATCGTCATGCAATCGATGAGAAACCAATAACAACGAACAGCTTTTGGTGAGGATTTTGCTCATGCGGCTTGATTGCGCCTCAATTTGACTGTGACAATCTGTTATAAGAACGTTATATCTTGTTCTTGTCGCCTCAATTTCATATTTCACCCAATTTCCTTTTTTCTGGCCAATTCGAGTCCATAGGTTAATATTTTAGTCGCCGTAGTCTAGTAGGTAGTGTGTTGGCTTATTAGACGTAAGACCAGGGTTCAAATCTCAGGTCAGACATCAAAACGAAATATGGAAAATATTTCTTCGGCGACTTGCTATCAGAAGATTTCTGACAAAAACTCTAAGAGTAAATAAAATTGCCATGAAAAGTTTCTCATAAATCTGTCCTTCGGAGTCGACTTTAAACTGTAGCTCCCGCCACTGATTTATTAAAATTAACACACACAACATGAGTGGTGTTAGAAGCTAGGCCATAATCCTGACTGAAGGGTTGTAATGACCAATTATGTATGTATGTATGTTATGTAATTAGTGAACTCATACTGATTATTGTTTACATTCTTTAGCAATTGTGATGAATAATTTGGTTAGAATCGATTCCTATTTGGTACAAGTCCCTATATTATTGGATAGTTGTGAAATATTTGAAATGGATTTTGGATTTCACGGGATAGTTCACTATAAAAATGTCAGGCTTTGTGCTATTAAATATGCTATTATGACTAATGAGTAAACAAATTTCAACACAACTTAAGTATAAGAGTAAGTATATGTTTATTTATTTTTTATTTCATTATAGTTGAAAGATTCATTTACACACATTTATATAAACACATAATATAAGAAAGATCTCCCGAAATAATTTTTTTTATTACATAATAAACTGTAAATTTTTGTGGTAGTGGAGAAGAACCTGTGGATTTTAGTCTGATTAGAGTTTGCTTGCCTCCAATTTTTTTGCATTTCTCCAAAGCGGTTTTCCAAATTGGTAAATTTTTCATATGCCACAAAATCAATTCAAAATTCTTCAATAACTAACACTTCACGCAATCGACACACTGTTCCAAATGAACACATTCAAAAAATATAAAAAAAACTACACAACAATCTGCCAATGATACTAAAAAGGGGAATCACACAATTATAAATATGTATGGGGTATGTATATTTTTTTTATCGGTTAATATTTTTGAATTTTGTCCGTCTACTGGAGGTATTTTATGGAAAAAATGTGTCCGCGGCCGGCCAGTGGAGTGTCCGTCTAGAAGAGAGTAATCCGTTCTAAAAATTCTTGTAAAACAAAGGGACTAGGAAAATTGTCTGTTTAAAAGAGGTGATCGCCTACGGGAGGTGTCCGTTAGTAGAGTTTTCACTGTATGTAAATATGATGCTGAAAATATTTTTTGTTAACACTATCAGAGTAATAATTTTCTTATTTATTTCCCAAGATATTTTATAACAGACATACATACATATCAGGTGTACTGCTAAGAAATGAGCATTTTTTTGAGAATATAAAACTCTAATCTTTAATGGGAAAGTAAAAACATTTTACTTTGCTGACTAAATATATTTTCCATATTACAGGTAGTTTGTAGATTCCACGCCTATAAAACTGTACCTCTTGTGAAGCAAAACAATTAGTGCAAAATTAACTTGCCGTATCTCGTGGCTTGGTTCAAATTGATTACATTACATCGGTAGCGATTTGTATTAATAGTTTCACCAATTTATGGAGCTTGTGGTACACTCACCACCCTTTCATGGTCCCACCAGACACACAGCAAGGCCTTTCGGGTGAATCGGTGTGGTTTTGAAGCCAAAGTTGATAGTTTCCCGGATTAACCCATAATTTTTTCGGTTTAGTATTCTGAAAATAAATCCTTTTTTTACATCGTCAGTAACAATTCAATGCGACACTGATTTTCTATCGTGTCTTTGAAACAAAATTTTGCATCCGGTTTTCTAACTGTCTGTCATTCACTGTCCAGACCTTTAGATTTTTCCAATATATTTTAAATAATCAGAAATTGTTTGTTTTGCAACATTTCTGCCATTTGTTTCACAGTCAAAGTGTCATCTTCATCCAAAATCGTTTACAATTCGCAATTTTTTAGGTGGATTTCACGTTATTAATTTTCACACCAAAGTTGTTACCTCTGAATCGTCGAAGCTATCTTCTGAATATTGCTTCTGATAAAGCATAATCACCCAATGCTTGTAAAAGCAGCACTTTTTTTAAATGAAAACAAAACATTAATACTTCCCGCAAATCATCATTTGCTGGTACAAAATTCGTCATCTTTAAACACGATGAAAAAAATATGATCTTACTTGTTCACTGATTTGATGTATACTGAATATGTTTGACAGATGTCATTGCCAATACAAACAAAGAATTAAAGCTTGTTAAAAATATATGTTCCAAATGTAGACATTTGTATCTTGACGCTCATTTCATATCGGTACACCTTGTATATGCATGTAAATAATTTCATTAAATTATGTCTTGAAAGCCGCATCATATTTTAACAAGACCGTATTTGTCTTGAACTGATTAAGTCATAAAATTATTGTCCACATATGTACAAACATTTTTAAATCTGGCAGGATACCAAAACACAAGTATGGCCATTGGATAATATTTTGGCCAGTTTAACAAAGTAGTTATTGTGGTCTAAATTCAAGTAAATGTAAATTGTTGTATTACTATTCTCTTTCTTTATGTTTTTTCAATGAAATCTAGTGTGACTTTGATTAAATCAATACACATTGCAATGTAATGAAATTTTAATGACTTGACCAACGACCACATGTGGCCCAGTAAAGCAAACTCAAGTTGAACTCTTGGTAAAATGAATGCGGCAGATACATACATATAATTATAGTTATTATCACTATTAAGTGGTCTTGTTAAAATGTTTCAATTCAAGGAATTGTGGAAACGTAAAGACAATCCAAGCGTCTTAGGAGGATATTTTGGGTTTGGTTAGCAAATATAAAAACAAAATAAAAATTAAATAAAAAGCGACAAATAAAATAACGGGCGCGATAGTTTTTGCTGTTTGCAGACTAAATTTCTTTTATTAGCATAAAAAATATTAATGGCATGTAGTGATGTCAAAAATATTTAGTAAGGTTTACAGTTTCACTCTGAATAGACGATTAAACGTGAAATATTGAATTTTGTTTAGAGAATTTGTGCTGTGTTGCCAATGTATTTCATAAACTAAGTCCCTTTTATGGTCTCTATAATCAAGCCCAACGCTGTGGCTCACTTTTTTTAATAATGAGTATTTGGTGTAGTCGCCGTAGTGTAATAGGTAGTAAGTTGGCTTATTGGATGTAAGGTCACGGTTCAAACCCCTGCCCAGACATCTTAAACTGAACGAAGTACGAAAAAATATTTCTTCAGCGACTTCCTCTCAGCAGATTTCTGGCAAAAACTCTGCGAGTAAAATTAAATTACCTTGAAAAGTTTCTCAAGAATCTGTCGTTCGGAATCGACTTTAAACTGTAGATCATGTAGAATCATGTATAAAATTAACACACACAACATAAGTGGTGAGAGAACCTAGGACGTAATCCTGACTGAGGGGTTGTAATGACCAGTTATGTATTTAAGTATGCATGGGTTTTTGAGGATGCGTTTTGAAAGATGCGTTTTAAGTTCCGAAGACTTCTTTGCACCGTAGTCAATGTAGTAATATAATGTACATTTTGTTTTTGACTTTTCTGTAAAAAATGTGAGAATTGGATTTGTTTGGCGTGTATCTTCAACAAGACCCATTGTCTTGCCATATGCCACGTTGTAGGCGATAAAATTGTGATGGACAGAGTAAGTAATCAAGCCAGACTCTCAATAATGTTCTTACTTGTATTTTAGACCCTGTAAACATTGTACTAAACAATAGTAATTTTGATAGATTTTATTCTGCTTTCAATATATTCTTTTTTGTTTATGAATTTTTCCAACATTTCTTACCGAAATGCTTTGACAAAACAGTTAGGCGGTCTGTCACTCACTCAATGTCATTTACTGTTACCTAATGATGTGTAAAGAGATTTGTGTCGCATAACAATTTATCTTTTGAGGACTATTAACTTGACTTGTTTTACTTCCTTTATTTGTTCTTTTCCGTATTTTTCACATTCATGTAGTGTTTTAAGGAAATGGATTTAATTCACCATTAATGTATCGAAATAAAAGTATAATCAAATGGAAACCTTTTAGAAAACTTTAAATAGAATTCTTTTTTTTTTTAGTTTATTTTGAAATGTTTTGCTTTTAATTGCAATATTAATATACATACGTATGTGTGTATGAACTCCGGCAATTTGAGTCGCTCTATGTTATTCTAATGAATTTATTTTCTTTTATAAAAATACCGCCGTTTTGTGGTTTTCAATGGTTTATGTTTTGCAAATTAAATGAAAGGCTGATGGTGCACAATCAATTTGGAAATATTGAATTAAAAATATGAACATTGAGAAAAATTCTGCATTATTTTAAGAAAATTTAAAAATTTTTATTCAAGCTCATACAGACTGAAAAAAATACTACCAGTGAAGTTTTCACACTTTGCAGACTTTTTGAAACGCTGAGGCATGTATGAAGTCGCCGCAGTTTAGTAGATAGTATAGATATACAACAAAACGAAATATGACTTCTTCTGCGACTTCATCTCAGCAGATTTCTGGCAAACACTCTGAGAGTAAATAAAATTGTCATGAAAAGCTTCTCAAAAATCTATCGTTCGGATTCGATTTTTAGAATTGTATGTCCATTCACTTAGGAATAAAATTAATACACACAACATAAGTGGTGTGAGAGGCTAGGTTGTAATACTGACTGAATGATGCCACTCAAATTATTATTAAAATTGTCAATCAATGTTGGGTGACATAATGTGAGCTAAAAACATTTTTTTTATATTTTGTTTTGATTTTTTGTGATGATTTTTTTATATTCGTATTGTAAAATGCTTATGGAAATATTTTTTAATTTTATTAATAAAAGGCACTCCTCTATTTTGCTCTTTTCAACTAACAAGTTCAAGTTCATTTAGAAAACTCTTACAATTTAATTCAATTAATAATAATTCCATTTATTATTTGTAATGAATAATAATATGCGTATTAAAGGCGATGCCAAAAAAGTGTAGTTTTCATTATAATTATAATAAAAATATATTTAATGGAATATAAGTTAGAAATGTGTAGGTAACTATTAGACCTCTAAGAGGATATAGTCCAAACCTATATAGGCTTGAATACTAGCGATAATATTTATTTATTTATTATTGACCATATGCTCGGTGTAGTGTCACAGACCAGAGTCTCTGGTGGGAATCGAACCCACGACCCTCACGCTAATAGTCTAGCACACTACCCACTAGATTACCAGGGCACCCACTAGCGATAATATATTTTTTAAATTCATGTTAGACCTGCTTTTTAAGCTTATTTATGTCAAATTGATTGCAAATGGCAAAAATGCAATTAAAATATTTCTAAAACATAACAATGATATTTTAACCGACATAAGCTCACCTCAGTGAACATATCGAGTCTAAGGTACTCAATTATATTTAAACAAATTTATGAATTTTAAGCAAAAATTTTTATAAAAAATTAAGGTCTAGAACAGAATAAATTTGTTGTAGTAGAAGCTGAGGCTTACGATGTAGAGTAGCGCAGTGAGAAAAAATGGGAACAGAATAATGAAGCTCTCTTATAATGTTGGCAAAAAATCTATTCACTAAAAACCCACTTGTAGAATAATGCAAGAATATTATGTGAATTTTCTATCAAAATAGGTATCAAATTATATAAAAATAAATAAATTAAATTTTATGTTTCACATATTTATTGTTGAATACATTTTACAATTGATATTTATCGCTCCACAGATTTCAAAACCTCGCATGTTGCACTTCAGCTTGTATTACAACGACTACTACAACTACGTGTTCTGTTGAAACCAATTTCAATTGCTGTTTTTCAGTTTTGACAGGTTGCAGCCACTATTCTGTTCTTCACATATTTTTTTTTGTGATTAATTTATTCCGATTTTATAATAAAACAAAAAATTAAAAACATGGAAAACTTTGTGGTAATACTATATTTATAGGCAGCAAAAGTGCAGGTACACCCAGGAAGGAAAGAGATTAAATTTAAAATTCAAAGGCTTAATGTATTAAAAGATTATACTGAACCACCATTTAATCTATTTGCATTGAGATACCAATATTTATGTGTGTTTTCTGTTTATATTTGCTGCCATTTACTCATAAGCAAGCCTGTCAGTTGACTTTTGTTTCAGATTTAGAGACGCAACCGTTTTTTAATTGATGCCCTAAATACTCTTTTGGAATCATGTCGAGTCAGGGTAGGCAAATCACATCTTAAGATTAGTAGCAGTGTGCTTAGAATCATTGACCACGTGGATGTAATAATCATTTCGAATTCCTAATTCTTTCGCACTTCATTTGAAATTGTGCTTTAGAATATTTAGAAGTCGCCGTAGTCTAGTAGGTAGTGTGTTGGCTTATTAGACGTAAAGCCAATTATGTGTATGTATGTATCGAATCTACTACTACAGGCAGCTCAAATCTTTACAAGTGATGGTTCAAGAGACACCACAATTAATTAAATTTCCGCGATTGTTATAGAACCTCAATGTTAACAACTTATTTGAAACTCAATGTGTAATTTTGGAATTCTCCTCACAGATTGCTATCTGAATGGGACACCGAATGTTGACTATTCAGAAGGACATTCAAAATTTCAATTAATTCGGCTATCCCTAGTACCAATGCAGTTGATCTCCCTCTATTAGATAGAACCGCTAGGGCTACTACTTCTTTTTATTGCTGCAAAAAGACAGTAGGCTTAATTAACTTTAAAAACTTATACTGAGATGGGTCTTCGTAATAAAACCATATCATGATTATAGTGGCGATCAAGATAACACAATCATCCGAATATTCACTAAGGGATCATGCTTTAGAATATTTAAATACACATTTTTATTTATTGTTTTCCCAATAAAACCCAAACTGCCCACCTTTGGTGCCAGCACAGCATTATACTACCAACACCATGTTAGACAACCATAAGTTATTCTGAGATATTGTTTTGAGATTTTATTTCTCACAATACAATATTTATGGTGGAGCAAAGTTAAATTAATTTATCTCTTGTTGCATCACCCTGTATAGAAAAATACTTCATTTAATTAAAAGTTTGTCGCGTTTGTCATCTGATAATTTTATTAAATTCAGTTTTTGTTTCGTTGCTGTTTTGTTTTCCTCTTACGCGAGTATAAGCACAAAAAACAAGAGAATAAAAAGAAAAAATATTTTTTAATTGGTTGGAGAAAATAAAGAAAACACGTATATATATGTACGTACATACTCAAGGCGAATTCATTAACGAGGTGGGTTTTGTTTACCAGCTGATGTAAGTAACAATGTCAAAAAAAATGTTTGTTTTTTGTGTATTTTGTTTCGATATTCAATTTCGTATTCATATTAGTCATAAAGCCTCATATGTACCGCATGTATCCTTAACGATACGCACTCTGGAAATTCTTTAGGATTACTATTTTAAAGCCAATTATATATTAGAATTAAGTCGCCGTAGTAGGTAGTGTGTTGGCTTATTAGACGAAAAGCCAGGGTTCAAGCCCCAGGCCAGACATCAAATTGAAACACAAAAAGTATTTCTTCGGCGACTTCCTCTCAGCAGATTTCTGGCAAAAACTATGAGAGTAAATAAAATTGCCATGAAAAGTTTCTCAAAAATCTGTCGCTCGGAGTCGACTTTAAACTGTAGGTCCCGCCACTCATATATAAAATTAACACGCACAACATAAGTGGTGTGAGGAACTAGATCATAATCCTGACTGAAGAGTATGTATATATTAAAATTGTTGCAAGATGATTAACAATATTTAAGCCTTTAACACTAAATACATATATTTATAGTTATTTAGGTAAGAGTGATGAATTACCAAAAAAAAAAAAAATTCATGTCTCCAACTAGGTGCCTAAATTATGACTGAAATAACTTGTGTGTTATTTTTAAAACAAATTCTCTTTCTGAAGATTGGGATATAGGGATTAAAACAAATTGGACCAATCTTCTGTTGAAAATTTGTTATTATAAGAAATAACGTTTGCAGCTGATATTTTTTTTAATGTACAGGTTACTGCAGCACCTTATGTAATGTAATAATAAAATTCATAAGAATTTTCAATATATAAAATTTATTTAGTTTTTTTTAATTGCTTTAACTAATTTCGTATGGAGGTTTGAGGGTTAATTTTTTTGACAAGATGTGTACATTTTTACAAAAACAAAATCCCTGTTGTTTTTGTATTGTTGTACTTATTGTAATACTATTCCCACCTCGTAATGAATTCGCCTTGTACATACTCGTATATATTTTAATTTTATGAAATTATTTTTAACTAAACGAAGCTAAACTTCACTATTGATTTCATTGTGTGTTCAATAAATTTTTAAAGGTCTTCCCTAAATAAAATAGAAGAAAAAAGTAAAATAATAAATCTATTGTATATGTATGTATGTATGTACATCAATTAATATATTTGTTTGAGCTCAATAACATGGTAACACAAAAAAACAATTTTTTACATGGTTTTACTTGATTCACGTACGTAACTTAAAGTTAACGTGGGAATTGTGTAAACAATAGGATTTTAATTCCACAAAACAATTGCTATTGGCAGGTAACTAAGAAACAAAAATGTGCAACTAACACACAAAAAATTCATGTTAGTTCAGGAGCATGTACATAAATATGATTCTTACTAGAAAAAAATTTTGAATTTTATATCAACAAAAAAATTTTTTTTTTATCACAGGAACAGTTTACGAAAAATTCTAACACTTTCTAAATTCTAATACTTTCTCCATTGTTATTGTAACGCCTCCTATTCTTTTGTTTTAATAATTTAAATTATTCGTTTTTGGAATATTAATCAAGATTAACTTTGAACATCAAGAAAATTGATATACTTATTTGGAACCCTAGAACTCTTTAGCCAGGAATGCCACAGATTCTAATGTCATTCATGTTGTGCGTTAATTTCAGCCATGAGAGGCAGAAACTACACGTCGAAACTTTTCAGGGAAATTTTATTTACTCTCAGAATTTTTTTAATTTAAGACTGCTTAGCGGATGACACAGAAAGAGCTGAAGTTGGAACTCAAAAGTGATGAACATTAAATCAAACATCAATTGGGCAATTCACACAAGCACTTGTATCGTTGTACTGAGTATATTGTTGGACGAATATACAACAGTGTATGCTTGTTGTTGATAATTTTCATATAAAAATCCGATACACTTATACACATTTTTTTCATATGTTTTTAAAAGTTGTATTGGTTTCGTGCTATAAGTTTATGTAAATGCCAGCAATCAAAAAGAAGAATAAAAATACAAAATATTTTCTAAATAACTTGAGTCAAAAATTAGTATTTCAAAATTATAGTTTTCGCATAGATAATTTACTTTTTTCTGCAATAT
This sequence comes from Sarcophaga carnaria, assembly GCA_958299815.1. Taxonomy (NCBI): domain Eukaryota; kingdom Metazoa; phylum Arthropoda; class Insecta; order Diptera; family Sarcophagidae; genus Sarcophaga; species Sarcophaga carnaria. Next base: position 66,661,732 of record OY283149.1, on the reverse strand, counting down.
TTTTCATTTTGCTACCTCAAAACCAAATTATAAATACTGGTATTCTTTTTCTTATCGCTTTTTGACGTTTGGAATACGAAATACACAATACAGCATAGCATTGAGCGTTCACAAACAAAAAGTGTATACAATACAACAAACACGATAAAAAGTCGCGTGAATTGGCCAAATGTTTTTCGATTATATGCATTGCCAAGAGGCATTAATGTAATATCGATTTCTCACAAAGTACATCGACGTTTTCTGTGCGTCGATGGACTCATAACAATTATGTTCTGTATGGGTGGTGGGACCTACAGTTTAAAGTCGACTCCGAAAGAAAAACTTTTAAGAAACTTTTTCATGGGAATTTTATTTCCTCCCAGATTTTGTGCCAAAAATCTGCTGAGAGAAAGCCGCCGAGGAAATATTTCTTCATATTTTGCTTTGTTGGAGATGTCTGAAGTGGGGTTTGAACCTTGTCCTCACGTCTAATAAGCCAATACTCTACCTATTAGACTACGGCTACTTCATTTATTCCAGCTGTAGTATAAAGTGTTAAATTTGCTAAAAAATAATAGAGGTCTTCTACCTTCATCGTTTATTTTTTTGCTGATAGAAATTTAAATGATAAGAACTCAATCTTTTTGCACTTTTTATCAATGATACGAAATCGAATAAAATCGGTTTTAAATGTTCTTTAAGTCCTACGATAAAATTAACACCAAATTGCAGTGTCAGATAGACGTAATTGTGCTACAAGAACTGTTTTTAAATAAATCATTAGAAATTAATAAGAATTTTTCTTTATTTTCTTTGTTTCTTTAAGAAGTATTTCTATTTATTGATTTTCTTATTGTCCTTAAAGGACATGCTTTAGTAATTATTAAATACTTGTGTGTTAGGATGTGTGTTTATCGTAAATTACAAACAATTGTAAGAATTATCACCGGGACAAGTCTAATAAATGGGCAAAGAAAAATGTCGCTTATTGAATTTAAAAGTCATTTGAAAGTGAAAATCTATAAATATTTATGATGGCTAACAATGTAATTACATACATACATACATACACATATACAATATATTTATAATATTGTAATTGTATTCACATTTATATTTTAAGAATGCTTGTATTATACTTATGGTCTTGAAATTATTAAAAAAGACCAGGTGTTTCCTACGTAAACGGGTTACATCGCAATTCAGTTTAAAACAATACTTACGACAAATATGTATAGAATCTAAGTGTAAACGCTGAAAATTATACATAATTAAACAATTAGATTTATAATGACTTCTATATGTGATCAACGTATCACCCGCCAAGTCCCCAGTATAGACTTATTTGGCTAACAACAATATAATTTTAGTTGTAGGAAATTTATTCTAATTCGAAAGCGGTGCGAAATTAAACACAAACAATTTATTTGATTTTTAAGTGTCAAATTAAGTTAAGGAACACATTTATAGCATATTCGCTGCACTGCAAAATACGTGTTTTTGCATTCATGGTTCAGAAAAGTTGATTATGGCTTGTCACAATACTTTTCATGTAAAGTAAAACCAATTTGTCATCAGTTAGTTTTTCTCAAAGAAAAATATTATCGGGGTTCATTCTTAATTATACTTATGCATACATACCAGAGATCAGCAATGAATTGTTTTTTCACTACTCGTAATTACTCATGAAATTTTGAGTATGAGTGAGTCAAGAGTATTGAAATTCAACCACTCTGATTCATTCGTACTCACTACAACATTGATTTATAAGTACAGGCTGTAATGAGTATGAGTACAATGTTGACATCAAACTTATAACATTCGAAATATGTTTGATTCCTACGCCTACTCATTCAGATTCATAAATTTACAAAAATACTTATAATACTCATAAATGATTCGAGTGATTCCAATCATTCATCAACATTTAGTCTTAGTTGTTGTTGCATTTGCAAAAAAAAAGAAGAAAGAAAAAGACAAAGACAGCAAGCAAAGCAAACACACAACCTTCTAGTGAGTATTGTAGTGTTCGTACGCGAATCATACTTATTTTGTGATTCTTGTAAATGTTAAGTCACGGTGAGTTGAAATCAACAAAATCATACGTATTGGTAGGTATGAGTACGATGAGTACTTCAAACTTTGAATGTGAGTACTATGAGTATAATATTAAAATAAGTATGAATGCGTATAAGTATCAGAAATTATGAGTATGATTCGAATCTACTCATCTTTTTGAATACTCATTGCTAATCTCTGATACATACATACATAATTGGTTATTGCAACCCTTCAGTTACCACTAGTGTTAATTTTAATATATGAGTGGCGGTACCTACAGTTTAAAGTTGACTTCGAACGACAGATTTTTGAGAAACTTTTAATGGAAATTTTATTTATTCTCAGAGTTTTGCCAGGAATCTGCTGAGATACAGTCGCCGAAGAAATATGTTTTCATATTTTGTTTTGTTGTTTGTTGGAGTTCAAATCCCAGGTCTGACATCAAAACGAACATATGAAAAAAATATTTCTTCGGCGACTGCCTCTCAGCAGATTTTGGCAAAAACTCTGAGAGTAAATAAAAAGGCCATGAGGAGTTTCTCAAAAATCTGTCATTTTTCATTGATATTAGTGAATCCTGCTGTAATATTTCTTTGGGTGTAAAATTGAAGTCTAAAAAAAGCGACATGAAATTTCTTTAGGAGCTGACAAGCTACTGAATGCATTTTTAGGCTCTTTTTAACGAACATTGCTGATGTTCGCATCCTATGTGTGTAAAAAGCCGAAAATGTTCTTCCCCTGGAGGACATTGGTAACGACGTCTGCTTATAATGCTGTATTCAGATCTCTTTGCGGACTATCGAAAATATGATTTGTTTCCCTGCCTCCGAACAATTAAATTTCTGATACGTATGTATAAACAAAATCATAAATTATCTTCGTAAATGACTGAATGATTTCATCCAGTTTAGGTATTGAATTCTAACACCTGAATAACAAGTTTTTATCTCTGCCAGTAAGTAAAGCTTTGCACTTTAAATCGCTATAAGTATGCATTTTATCGTTTACCATTTCATAGATTGTTTCCAATATTATAATTATTTAATTATTCATATTAGTATTAGAACTGTAAACTATTTTAATAACATACAGCAACATTACTTTGTCGCTGGTACTTTCGAAAGTGTTGCAACCATCAATTATTTGGTTATTATGGTTACTACAAAAGGGCGGTGTCACGAGAACATTAAAACGTGTATTAATAACGCAAAAGCCACATTCAGCATGTTTCGATTAAGTTGAAGATCTCGAAAATTATCAACACAACATAGTTATCCGACTTATATTTGAGAAAACTGGCAGCACTCAAGTGAAATCGACATGTGCCTACAAATGTTCACAATTGCGCACGGAAAATACCGAACATAAAGAGGCCGAACAGCATACGAAATGACGATTTGTTAACTGCAACAAATTTTATGTGGTGACCGGTGCTTATGAAGACATTTGTTAGTGGAAATGTCCGTGGAAAGATTACACAAGACCAAGTGACAACGTTGCTTGACAAGTGCCTCGGTGGAATGCGATAAAAAGAGGTCGATAAGTTGGTGAAACTGCTGGAACGTGGATAAGATATATTGATGCAGAGCTGCAAGTAGTTAATTATTCATACAATAGTATACCGGATATCAAGAGAACGTAAATAAAGTGAAAATCTTATTTTTTATACTCTTTGTATAACTTTTGCTTAGTACCATAATAGGTCATTACAATCCTTCAGTCAGAATTACGTTCCATGTTGTGTGCGTTAATTTTATCCATAAGTGGCGGGACCTACAGTTTAACTTTGTCTCCGAACGACAGATTTTTGAGAAACTTTTCATGGCAATTTTATTTACTCTCAGAGATTTTACTAGAAATCTGCTGAGAGGAGGTCACCGAATAACAATGTTCTTCATATTTCGTTTTGATCGAAATGTCTGACCTGGAGTTTGAACCGTACATAGCCTCACGTCTAATAAACCAACACACTACCCACTAGACTACGGCGATGACCAATTCTGTATGTATTTGTCAATGGAAAGTGACATCGAAGTTTTGGTAGAGGCCATGAAACATTTAATGAGACTGGAACAAACTTACTGGAACATACCTTTGGCAGAATGTGACCAACATGAGTTTAAATTTGATGAATATTGGCGCTGTTATTTGACATATTTTTCAGGGGAATATTATCACCCTGCCAGGTGCTGTTAAAATGGGTCCCGAAGAAGATAAACAAGCCTGTGTGGATCCCCCTTTTCGTTTAAAGGGCATCGATAATTTACGTGTTATCGATGCTTCAATAATGCCGTACATCACGAGCAGCATTACAAATGCTCCCACCATAATGATTGCTGAAAAGGGTGCTGATCTCATCAAAGAGGATTGGAATGAGTTTGCGTAACACTTAAATTATTTAAATTCATGGTGCTGGAAGTTATTTCTAAAACTTTTTATTATTAAAATGGTGATGTGTGGTGTAATACTGACTTGTGTTAGATGCTTTATTTAATAACTTTGTTTGTGTTTCTTTTTTCTTTTTCTATTAGTTTATTACCACATCTCTAATAGGATCTGAAGTTGCCGCACTAAATAAAGACATTTTATTAACGCTCTGATACTATTAATTGTATTATCACAGCTCTTTCTTTGAGGATTTTTAAGCAAATTAGTGGACTTTATTACTTTGGTTTACGATTACAGATGTCGTATTTGCGACTCGTATAAAAATCTATTTTTGTTATGAGTAGTTCGACTATGATGTATAATTTTCTATTGTTCGGCAAACATATTGCTGTTCAATAATACAATTTCAAATTTTGTTTTTTTGTTTAATTTTTGTACGGCTTTAACACATTATGTTACGTCTGAATAATCATGCCTTTGTTGCCTTAATAAAGTTTTCTAATGTAATCGCGCAATTTGAAATGAGTTCAGAAAATATTAAACCACGCAGTGATCGTATTAATCAATTTCATTGTTGTGTGAGATAGTAATTATTGTCACAGCTAATTATTATATGATTAAGAACAATTTAGTGCTAATCGATAACAGATAATAGATACGTTACTAGGCCGTATCTTTCAATTGCCTTACAAAGACAGAAATTACAATTAAACGTTGGTCTTGAATACTTTTGAAGTAAAAATTGCCAAATTGTATTAACATGAGAAAGTATAATGTTGGGAATATCATTCGAATATTAATCAGAAATTAAAATATTGTGTTGGTATTCCTTTTGGCGGACGTAGTACCACATGTACGAGCAGACAGTTGTCATTAACATATTCAAGTTCTGTGTAATGATACTTCTTACAACGTCGAGCACTATGTTGAACGGAGAAAGAACACAACACTTGTCCTTCATGAGGCAGTATCTTTAAAGTTTTTCGAGTCACTCGAATCATTTATAAATATTATAAGTATTTTTCTAAAGTTATGAATCAGAATGAGTAGGCATATGAATCAAACATATTTCGAATATTATGAGTTTGATGTCAACGTTGTACGCATACTCATTGCAACATGTACTTATAACTCAACGTTGTAGAGTACGAATGAATCAGAGTAGTTAAATTTCAATATTGTTTTGACTCACTTATATTCAAAATTTCATGAGTGCTTATGAGTAGCGAAAAAACGATTCATTGCTGATCTCTGGTACATATCAATTTACACCTAATTCTGTTTTTACACGGTCTTTTTTTACACGGTTTTGATATAACACGGTTTGAAAATAAAATATTTTTAATTTTTTTTATACGATTTTATTCCATTTAGCACGATTTAAAATTTTTTGTGCTTAAATTTTTTTTGTCTAATTTAATTTTTGCAAAGTATGTTCATATCACAAATTTAGGGGAATTTCCTTTTTGTGCATACAAGCACAAAGGTCAGAGCAATTGAAATGGGTTAATATTTTGTGTTGGTAAAGAAATTTTTTATTGGCGAATTTGTTTTTCTATCATTACATTAAATTTAACGCATTAAAATAAAAAGTAAGCCAAAAAATATTTTATACTTAATAAGCTATTTATATTTTTAATTTTGTTAAATATTTTATGAATCCCTAAAAGAAAATGTCAAATAAAAAGCTTCTTCTCAAAAAATCCTTGTTTTTCACTAATATTAATAGGTTTTAGAGATTAGGAACCAATCACCTATTTTTGCATACGATCAGTGTCTTTTTTTACACGGTTTTCTTTTACACGGTTTTTTCTGGAACCAATCTACCGTGTAAAAACAGAATTAGGTGTATTATGTTACTCAATACATTATTTATTAGCATTGAGATAAACAGTCATTAAAAATGTCTAAAGTTTTTCCATTATTTTTGAAAATAAAAACTCAAAACAAAGTACCTTTGATTTCATTATGAGAAAAGGAATTGAAATTTTATAAATCTACTCACATACATTATCAGCATTATTATTTATTGAAATATTTAAACCCGCGACTTAATAAGAAGATCGGATCCAGCGGATCATGACATTTTATTCATTTTTATTTTATATTTCCTTCACCTTACAAATATTTGTTAATCATCAGTCAACCGCCTGTCGTTAATGAGATTTAATTATTATTACAGTTGTTTTCATTTCTAGTATTCCAGTCTTCTTTGATAAGATCAGAGCCTTTCTCAGCAATCATTATGGTGGGAGCATTTGTATTGCCGCTGGTAACGTACGGCATAATCGAAGCATCGATGACACGTAAATTATCGATACCTTTAACCTTTAGTCGTGGATCTACACAAGCACGTTCATCTCCACGGGGACCCATTTTAACAGTGCTCGTGGTATGATAGCCACCCCCCGTCATGTACTTAAAGTAACATCTCCAGTAATTGTCAGACTTAAACTCGTATTGATCGCATTCATCCAAAGGTACATGAAGGATTTTGGCATCCATTTTACGAAATGCTTGCGTAGTTTCTAAACTTACCAAATACTTCATGGCCTTAAGTAAAGTCTCAACATCTTCTTCTTCAGTTAAATAATTACCCCTGATTACGGGAGGATCTGCAGGGCATTTAGATCTCAGTTGAATGTTGCCTGCCGACTTGGGATGTGCGAGAAGTACAACAATTGAGATCATATCACGTTTTTGTATAGTTTCCCTAAAGAATGGCCGCATCTCCGGTGTGATGTAAAAGCGATTTAAAAGAGAGTCTAGGGCGAGCATATCACCCCTTCTGCTCAAGAAATGATGATATTCAATATCAGGATATAGCGATGAACTTGAAAAGTTCGTGTTAATGAAACCAGTTAACGCGGCTGTGCCACGAGAACTTAGTGGGCCACCTTTATGTATCAGGTAGTCGTAAATTGCATCCAATAATACAGTCTCATTTCTTTCCGTTCCCCGTGGGGCTACAAAAACATTTGTAAACACATGATCCTGGAAATTTTCTCCCACTGGAAGATCTTTAACCACTGGTATGCCTAAGGAATGCAAATGTTCTTTTGGTCCAATACCCGAAAGCATTAAAACTTTGGGAGAATCTATGGTACCAGCTGATACAATGGCTTCCTTTAAGACCCCAACTTGAAGTTTCTGTTTTCCTTGAAGTAAAAATTCCACAGCTTGTACTCTTTGATTGGACGGATCAAACTTTAATTGTGTAACTTGAGCATGTTTTATTACATGCAAGTTCGGTCGTTGTGAAACTTTGCTCAAATGTCCCTTGGCAGTACTAAGTCTACGACCATCTTGCACGTTGCCCTTGACTCGCGTATAACCAATATAACTGCCTTCTTTGAACTCGTCTAGTTTTCTAACACCCAATTCCTGGGCTCCTTCAAATATCATAGTTTCAATGTCTTCATCAAATACCGGGAATTCATTAAGTGTAACATAACCTTCAGGATGAGTATCATTGCCAACTGGTCTAATAGACTTATCAAAGTAATGCTTTACTTCATCGTAACTCCAACCAGTGTTACCTTCACGCCCCCAACGATCGTAATCAAAACGATTGCCACGCACATAAACCATACCATTAATGGCTCCCGTACCTCCTAAAACTTTACCACGAACACAATAGCATTGTTTTCCCCTAAGCGCCTGGCACGTTAGATTACTTTTCTCAATGGCATAATTGTAAGTAAAACGGGTATTTATTAATGAAAAGAACAAACTAGGTACCTAAAATTCAAAGTTTCAAATTTAGAAATTCTTTGAAAGAAAAATATTATATTTACCTCGGACTCTTGAGGAGGATCACCACCACTTTCCAAGACCAATACCTTCCAATTGGGATTTTCACTCAAACGGCTGGCTACAACTGAACCAGCGGAACCGGCACCTATGACTACAAAATCATAGGCCTCCAAACCCGTCTCCAGAGCAGTTTGTCCATAATCCGGTGGCCAATTGCTGCTACCTGATATATTACACTGAGCTGCAAAAATACTTTGCACCAATAAAGACACCAAAGAACTCACAACACCCGTACTTGGACTAACACATTGTGCCGATAATAACGCTTCACATGTCATTTTCAACAAGGAAAAGTAAAAAAAAATTTCAAGAATGCGACATTTATACCCCTTTTCATATCATGTTATCGCATTTTTTATAAAACAATTACTCTTAATAATTAAAGTTAGTTTACAGCTGTTTAGAGTTATAAACAAAAGACCGTATTATTCTTATTTAAACGCATCAGTTTTATTAAAAACAAAAATTGCTTTCATGTGCGTTCACGGATGGTGACTGAAAAATTAAAGAGTACATACGAATTTATAACATAAAAAATATTTTAATTGTAATTAATTTGATTTCGTAATTATACTCAATTATTTGAATATTGAGCCCCAGGCGCTTATTTATCCATTGTTTTTGTAGGACAAACGATTTCACATGTTTGTCTATTTGGAAAACACAAACAAAAACACGCGTTCGTCTTACAACAACCCGCCCTTAATTTAACCGATTACGATCAGACTGAAATGTGACATAAAAAGTCGACAAATCCAAATCCCTGTAAATTTATCAAAAACATTCATTTAAATGCTACTGGAGGTACGCAAGGAAATCAAAATTACTTGTTGGAGGAAGATTGCTGAAAATAATCTCCAACACTAGACCAGTGGAATTTCATTGACTGTAATTTAAACTTTACTGCGAACAGCCTAGTTTATTTCACCTGAAACAACTTTTTCCAACACTGTCTTTTGAAACCTCTAGATCATTTTTTATGTCTTTTTTCTTTTTATAATTAAAGCAGATTAAACAATTGCCATTTAACACAGTTTTATTTTCGTTTTGTTTTATTTCTTATTGCATGATGGTTTAAAAAATTTGATAGAGACAATTATGATCGCCTAGTATTTTGTGTGGTTGTAAAATTTCGAGTTTCTCTAGAAAAAACGAAATAAAAAAATTATTTCTGCAGTCAGTATACATACAACATGCAGCATTAAACAATTTCCATTTAACCCCCCCACACCAACAACACACACAAACAACAAAGAATTATTAAATGCCATATAGAGTTAACCCATATGCACGAACATATGTAAGTACAGCCTAACTTAAGGATGTAAACATTTTAAAAGCAAACCATAATCATAAATACAGCAGCAACAGCAACAATTGTTTGAAGGTCACCCCCAACAAACAAATTAACGACAAATCCGCTAATGCGTTTGTTTTTTTTTTTATCTTGTATTATATTTTATCAAACACAATACGACGCAGAAATTTTTGAAAAGAATTCAAATAATTTTTAAGAAGAATCGTTTTGTTTGTCAATTTAACTTAAATTGTCTAATCACTTAAAAGAAAAACAGACATGTACATGTCCTTAAGCATAACTTTATCAGTCTAGATTCTAGAGTGTGTCTGGCACTGCTACCTTAATACCTGCTTATTTTATTAATACGTTGTTAGGCTCAGATTTAAATACACATCGATTTGAAAAATTCTAATGCTGTTTGCAATTAATGGTGAGATTTTTTTATGTTTCCATTGATTGAACTTTGAACTGCAGTTATTAACCTTACAGTTAAGATAGGATTAATCCCTTAAATGCTAAACTTTTGAATGTTAGCTTAGTTACACATTAAGTTCGTGCTTGATCAGAATTCTCCCTTAGAAGTAAGTCTACCATGATGACAGAGACTTTTTAGTATTCGTAGTAATACTGTTGAACCTTAAAACATTCTTAATGCTTAGTTGAAGTTTAAAAAATTCCAAACTTAGCAGATGGTATTCATGTAATATGTATATCATGCTGTTATGCAATTTTTCTTTTTTTGATTGGACTGAAAATGTAACACAATTCATGCATCAGACATCTAATGTGTTTCAAAATTAAATTTTCAGTTTTTCGTCTACTGTCAAGAGATATTGAACATACATATTTAATAATGACACAATCTTGTTGAAGAATCTATTCTATTTCCACCATAGACTCTGGCCTTTTGTATTGCATCGAGGTCGAAGTTCCTTAGCACGTAGTAATTGTAATTTTAATCTAATTAATAAATAAATAATATTCTCTTATCATAATGCGTTAATCAATACCAATCATTCCTTCTATTCCTTCCCTTAAAGTGTATAACGTTAGAATCTTTGGCTTTCGATCGCTTACGAGCAAGTAAACAAATCATTTAAGGGTGACATCATCTTCCTTAAGCCGTATATAATATTCCCTTATGGGCTACCAATTTTATTCACGTTTCTTATTAATTTAGATCAAACTTGTCGGTGTTCAAAATCATTTTTCAATCCAACTCTCAGTTATTAATTACAGACTCACGCCTCATCACTGCCTGTCTATTTTTGCGATCCATTTGCAGCATTATTTTTTTTTCGCTTTATTTATACATACGAGTATATGTTTTAAAACAATAATTAAAGGAAAAATAGGCAACATAAACAAAATTTTTTTAGGAATTAGGAATTTAGGCTAGTTTTACCCATACCTGTTAAATTTCGATTACGATTAGTAATCAATTACATTACTTTTTAAAAAGAATCGTAATGATTATATAATTCTATGAACAATTTTTTCCAATTACTAATTGATTACTATTACCGAAGAATCAAAAAATAATCAGGATTACTGACGATTAGTCTAATAATCAAAAAGAATCAAAAGAAGTTTAGAAAACAATCAAATTGTTTTAAATAATTCTTTTTCATTATTTTCAAATATTCAAAAAGAGTTCAAAGTAATTATTGAAAATAAATTGATTACTTTTGGATTACTTTTGATTCCTTTTGATTATTAGACTAATCACCAGTAATCCTGATTATTATTTGATTATTTTGTAATCGTAATCAATTATTAACTATTTTAACCAAAAATAATCGTAATTGTAATCATTATTTCACCATTCAAAAAAAAGTAATCAAATTACTAATCATTACGATTACTAATCATTACTTAACAGGTATGGTTTTACCAAATTGGAATGAACTACAGTCTATTGACATAAATCTGAAATAACGCATCTAAAATATTATCCTATTAGGCGCGGATGCAAAGAGAATATTATAAATTTAGGGGTTCAGCAAGTAAAATAAAAATAGTTGAGTAGTTGTCAAGATGATGGTATTGCTATCGACAGAGCTCTAACAGCACTTGTAGTTAATTATGGAGACCAGTTTAGTTCATAGATTCTCATTATGGATTGCATAACAGATACGAAAGTTCATCGAAAGCAAAATGAATCAAGCTTCATTATCTTAGTGAGGCTAGGGTTAAGAGCACTTATAATGGTACAAAAAGTTAAGAAAATAATTAATTAAGGACAAAAATAGCAGTGGAATGGGAGTCTTTAGAGAAGAGTGAGCCATGTAACAACAAGGAGTTATGTATGCATGTGATAAAGTGTACCCTTTAAACTTTTTATAATAATAAGAGAGAGAGAGAGGGATACAGAGTATGATAATTGGCTGCTACCTTACGTTTCTATTCATTTATAAACCGCGGTCCCCTTTGTGTATGCATTCTTCGATTTCTTTCCATTATATGTAAAGGGTCCGCCAAATAACTTTTGTTTTTGAAAATGCTTTAAAAAAAAAAAACTATTGAATATTTTCTCAAATTTCTTTTTTTATTTGAAAGTACAATCCTTCCGGTTAATAATGGAAAATAATTTCATTCAAATGGCTGCCTCTATTTGAGAAAATATTCAGTAGTTTTTTTTTAAAGCATTTTCAAAAAAAAAAAGTTATTTGGCGGACCCTTTATATAAGAAGTCAAGTTTTTTGCAGACATCAAAACGAAAATATGAAAAAAATATTTCAGCAGATTTCTGGCAAAAACTCTGAGAGTCATGAAAAGTTTCTCAAAAATCTGTCGTTCGGAGTCGTCTTTAGACTATAGCTCCCGCCACTCATGAATAAAATTAACGCACATGACATAAGTGGTGTGAGAAGCTTGGTCGTAATCTTGGTTGAAGGGTTGTAATGACCAATTATGTACGTTTGTTGGAGATGTCTGAATTGGGATTTGAACTGTGGCCTTACGTCTAATAAGCCAACACACTACCTATTAGTCTACGGCGACTTCCATATGAAGACCTTAAGCATGTACAAATCGGGGAAAATGCAATGGCATTTGCATAAAACCTTTTAAATATTATGTGCTTAATATGCAATATTTAGGTCAGCGAAAAATCAGAGACCTCTCTCGTACGACCAAACTACAAGACGCTCATCCTACCCGTGCTTCTTTATGGCGCAGAGGCATGGACCCTATTAAGTACTGATGCAGCAGCCTTGAGAGTGATCGAGAGAAAAGTACTGCGTAAGATCTTCGGTCCACTATGAGTTGGCGATGATTTCCGCATCCGATCCAACAATGAGCTGTATGAGCTCCTCAACGACATAGACGTTGTGTAGTGTATTAATATCCAGCGGCTGCGCTGGCTCGGCCATGTCGTTCGAACGGAGGAGGATACTCCGGCGAGAGGGGCATTTGATGCGGGGATCTGCGGAAGTCGGCGAAGAGGACGACCTTGTATCCGTTGAAAAGACCAAATCGAGGAAGCGCTGTCATCGATTGGTGTGACCAACTGGCGTAGGCGCGCAAGAAGCAGAGGCGCCTGGAAGGATGTGTTGCGGCAGGCCGAAATCCGTTAATCGGGTTGTTATGGCCAATTAATTAAGTAAGTAAGAAAAATCTTGAAATTATATGCCACAATGAATTGGCTTTAACAGAGCATTAACAGAATTTTTAACAATTCTATCGAGAACTTCATAAATACTTTACTTTCAGTCAGGTCTAGCTCCAATGCTTTTCTACAAATACAAAATCTTTGCTTCCTCTTCTTCCTGCAGTCAGCTTAAGATTATTAAATGTGGCTTATAATACTGTATTCAGATCTCTTTGCGGACTATCAAAATATGATTTGTTTCTCTGCCTCCGAACAATTAAATTTCTGACACGTATGTATAAACAAAATCATAAATTATCTTCGTAAATGACTGAATGATTTCATCCAGTTTAGGTATTGAATTCTAACACTAAATTACAAGTTTTTATCTCTGCTAGTAAGTAAAGCTTTGCAAATTAAAATAATTCTGTAACAATATTATTCATAAATCGTTATAAGTATGCATTTCATCGTTTACCATTTCATAGATTGTTTCCAATATTATAATTATTATTATTATTTAATTATTCATATTAGTATTAGAACTGTAAACTATTTTAATAACAACATTACTTTGTCGCCGGTACTTTTGAAAGTGTTGCAACCATCAATTATTTGGTTATTATGGTTACTACAAAAGGGCGGTATCACGAGAACATTAAAACGTGTATTAATAACACAAAAGCCGCATTCAGCATGTTTCGATTAATTTGGAGATCTCGAAAATTATCAACACAACATAGTTATCCGACTTATATTTGAGAAAACTGGCAGCACTCAAGTGAAATCGACATGTGCCTACAAATTTTCACAATTGCTCACAGAAAATACCGAACATAAAGAGGCCGAACAGCATACGAAATGACGATTTGTTAACTGCAACAAATTTTATGTGGTGACCGGTGCTTATGAAGAGATTTGTTAGTGGAAATGTCCGTGGAAAGAGTACACAAGACCAAGTGACAACGTTGCTTGACAAGTGCCTCGGTGGAATGCGATAAAAAGAGGTCGATAAGTTGGTGAAACTGCTGGAACGTGGATAAGATATATTGATGCAGAGCTGCAAGTAGTTAATTATTCATACAATAGTATACCGGATATCAAGAGAAGCCGATATCTTTGAACGTAAATAAAGTGAAAATCTTATTTTTTATATTCTTTGTATAACTTTTGCTTAGTACCATAATAGGTCATTACAATCCTTCAGTCAGAATTACGTTCTATGTTGTGTGTGTTAATTTTATCCATAAGTGGCGGGACCTACAGTTTAACTTTGTCTCCGAACGACAGATTTTTGAGAAACTTTTCATGGCAATTTTATTTACTCTCAGAGATTTTACTAGAAATCTGCTGAGAGGAGGTCACCGAATAACAATGTTCTTCATATTTCGTTTTGATCGAAATGTCTGACCTGGAGTTTGAACCGTACATAGCCTCACGTCTAATAAACCAACACACTACCCACTAGACTACGGCGATGACCAATTCTGTATGTATTTGTCAATGGAAAGTGACATCGAAGTTTTGGTAGAGGCCATGAAACATTTAATGAGACTGGAACAAACTTACTGGAACATACCTTTGGCAGAATGTGACCAACATGAGTTTAAATTTGATGAATATTGGCGCTGTTATTTGACATATTTTTCAGGGGAATATTATCACCCTGCCAGGTGCTGTTAAAATGGGTCCCGAAGAAGATAAACAAGCCTGTGTGGATCCCCCTTTTCGTTTAAAGGGCATCGATAATTTACGTGTTATCGATGCTTCAATAATGCCGTACATCACGAGCAGCATTACAAATGCTCCCACCATAATGATTGCTGAAAAGGGTGCTGATCTCATCAAAGAGGATTGGAATGAGTTTGCGTAACACTTAAATTATTTAAATTCATGGTGCTGGAAGTTATTTCTAAAACTTTTTATTATTAAAATGGTGATGTGTGGTGTAATACTGACTTGTGTTAGATGCTTTATTTAATAACTTTGTTTGTGTTTCTTTTTTCTTTTTCTATTAGTTTATTACCACATCTCTAATAGGATCTGAAGTTGCCGCACTAAATAAAGACATTTTATTAACGCTCTGATACTATTAATTGTATTATCACAGCTCTTTCTTTGAGGATTTTTAAGCAAATTAGTGGACTTTATTACTTTGGTTTACGATTACAGATGTCGTATTTGTGACTCGTATAAAAATCTATTTTTGTTATGAGTAGTTCGACTATGATGTATAATTTTCTATTGTTCGGCAAACATATTGCTGTTCAATAATACAATTTCAAATTTTGTTTTTTTGTTTAATTTTTGTACGGCTTTAACACATTATGTTACGTCTGAATAATCATGCCTTTGTTGCCTTAATAAAGTTTTCTAATGTAATCGCGCAATTTGAAATGAGTTCAGAAAATATTAAGCCACGCAGTGATCGTATTAATCAATTTCATTGTTGTGTGAGATAGTAATTATTGTCACAGCTAATTATTATATGATTAAGAACAATTTAGTGCTAATCGATAACAGATAATAGATACGTTACTAGGCCGTATCTTTCAATTGCCTTACAAAGACAGAAATTACAATTAAACGTTGGTCTTGAATACTTTTGAAGTAAAAATTGCCAAATTGTATTAACATGAGAAAGTATAATGTTGGGAATATCATTCGAATATTAATCAGAAATTAAAATATTGTGTTGGTATTCCTTTTGGCGGACGTAGTACCACATGTACGAGCAGACAGTTGTCATTAACATATTCAAGTTCTTTGTAATGATACTTCTTACAACGTCGAGCACTATGTTGAACGGAGAAAGAACACAACACTTGTCCTTCATGAGGCAGTATCTTTAAAGTTTTTCGAGTCACTCGAATCATTTATAAATATTATAAGTATTTTTCTAAAGTTATGAATCAGAATGAGTAGGCATATGAATCAAACATATTTCGAATATTATGAGTTTGATGTCAACTTTGTACGCATACTCATTGCAACATGTACTTATAACTCAACGTTGTAGAGTACGAATGAATCAGAGTAGTTAAATTTCAATATTGTTTTGACTCACTTATATTCAAAATTTCATGAGTGCTTATGAGTAGCGAAAAAACGATTCATTGCTGATCTCTGGTACATATCAATTTACACCTAATTCTGTTTTTACACGGTTTTGATATAACACGGTTTGAAAATAAAATATTTTTAATTTTTTTTATACGATTTTATTCCATTTAGCACGATTTAAAATTTTTTGTGCTTAAATTTTTTTTGTCTAATTTAATTTTTGCAAAGTATGTTCATATCACAAATTTAGGGGAATTTCCTTTTTGTGCATACAAGCACAAAGGTCAGAGCAATTGAAATGGGTTAATATTTTGTGTTGGTAAAGAAATTTTTTATTGGCGAATTTGTTTTTCTATCATTACATTAAATTTAACGCATTAAAATAAAAAGTAAGCCAAAAAATATTTTATACTTAATAAGCTATTTATATTTTTAATTTTGTTAAATATTTTATGAATCCCTGAAAGAAAATGTCAAATAAAAAGCTTCTTCTCAAAAAATCCTTGTTTTTCACTAATATTAATAGGTTTTAGAGATTAGGAACCAATCACCTATTTTTGCATACGATCAGTGTCTTTTTTTACACGGTTTTCTTTTACACGGTTTTTTCTTTAACCAATCTACCGTGTAAAAACAGAATTAGGTGTATTATGTTACTCAATACATTATTTATTAGCATTGAGATAAACAGTCATTAAAAATGTCTAAAGTTTTTCCATTATTTTTGAAAATAAAAACTCAAAACAAAGTACCTTTGATTTCATTATGAGAAAAGGAATTGAAATTTTATAAATCTACTCACATACATTATCAGCATTATTATTTATTGAAATATTTAAACCCGCGACTTAATAAGAAGATCGGATCCAGCGGATCATGACATTTTATTCATTTTTATTTTATATTTCCTTCACCTTACAAATATTTGTTAATCATCAGTCAACCGCCTGTCGTTAATGAGATTTAATTATTATTACAGTTGTTTTCATTTCTAGTATTCCAGTCTTCTTTGATAAGATCAGAGCCTTTCTCAGCAATCATTATGGTGGGAGCATTTGTATTGCCGCTGGTAACGTACGGCATAATCGAAGCATCGATGACACGTAAATTATCGATACCTTTAACCTTTAGTCGTGGATCTACACAAGCACGTTCATCTCCACGGGGACCCATTTTAACAGTGCTCGTGGTATGATAGCCACCCCCCGTCATGTACTTAAAGTAACATCTCCAGTAATTGTCAGACTTAAACTCGTATTGATCGCATTCATCCAAAGGTACATGAAGGATTTTGGCATCCATTTTACGAAATGCTTGCGTAGTTTCTAAACTTACCAAATACTTCATGGCCTTAAGTAAAGTCTCAACATCTTCTTCTTCAGTTAAATAATTACCCCTGATTACGGGAGGATCTGCAGGGCATTTAGATCTCAGTTGAATGTTGCCTGCCGACTTGGGATGTGCGAGAAGTACAACAATTGAGATCATATCACGTTTTTGTATAGTTTCCCTAAAGAATGGCCGCAACTCCGGTGTGATGTAAAAGCCATTTAAAAGAGCGTCTAGGGCGAGCATATCACCCCTTCTGCTCAAGAAATGATGATATTCAATATCAGGATATAGCGATGAACTTGAAAAGTTCGTGTTAATGAAACCAGTTAATGCGGCTGTGCCATGAGAACTTAGTGGGCCACCTTTATGTATCAGGTAGTCGTAAATTGCATCCAATAATACAGTCTCATTTCTTTCCGTTCCCCGTGGGGCTACAAAAACATTTATAAACACATGATCCTGAAAATTTTCTCCCACTGGAAGATCTTTAACCACTGGTATGCCTAAGGAATGCAAATGTTTTTTTGGTCCAATACCCGAAAGCAATAAAACTTTGGGAGAATCTATGGTACCAGCTGATACAATGGCTTCCTTTAAGACCCCAACTTGAAGTTTTTGTTTTCCTTGAAGTAAAAATTCCACAGCTTGTACTCTTTGATTGGACGGATCAAACTTTAATTGTGTAACTTGAGCATGTTTTATTACATGCAAGTTCGGTCGTTGTGAAACTTTGCCCAAATGTCCCTTGGCAGTACTAAGTCTACGACCATCTTGCACGTTGCCCTTGACTCGCGTATAACCAATATAACTGCCTTCTTTGAACTCGTCTAGTTTTCTAACACCCAATTCCTGGGCTCCTTCAAATATCATAGTTTCAATGTCTTCATCAAATACCGGGAATTCATTAAGTGTAACATAACCTTCAGGATGAGTATCATTGCCAACTGGTCTAATAGACTTATCAAAGTAATGCTTTACTTCATCGTAACTCCAACCAGTGTTACCTTCACGCCCCCAACGATCGTAATCAAAACGATTGCCACGCACATAAAGCATACTATTAATGGCTCCCGTACCTCCTAAAACTTTACCACGAACACAATAGCATTGTTTTCCCCTAAGCGCCTGGCACGTTAGATTACTTTTCTCAATGGCATAATTGTAAGTAAAACGGGTATTTACTAATGAAAAGAACAAACTAGGTACCTAAAATTCAAAGTTTCAAATTTAGAAATTCTTTGAAAGAAAAATATTATATTTACCTCGGACTCTTGAGGAGGATCACCACCACTTTCCAAGACCAATACCTTCCAATTGGGATTTTCACTCAAACGGCTGGCTACAACTGAACCAGCGGAACCGGCACCTATGACTACAAAATCATAGGCCTCCAAACCCGTCTCCAGAGCAGTTTGTCCATAATCCGGTGGCCAATTGCTGCTACCTGATATATTACACTGAGCTGCAAAAATACTTTGCACCAATAAAGACACCAAAGAACTCACAACACCCGTACTTGGACTAACACATTGTGCCGATAATAACGCTTCACATGTCATTTTCAACAAGGAAAAGTAAAAAAAAATTTCAAGAATGCGACATTTATACCCCTTTTCATATCATGTTATCGCATTTTTTATAAAACAATTACTCTTAATAATTAAAGTTAGTTTACAGCTGTTTAGAGTTATAAACAAAAGACCGTATTATTCTTATTTAAACGCATCAGTTTTATTAAAAACAAAAATTGCTTTCATGTGCGTTCACGGATGGTGACTGAAAAATTAAAGAGTACATACGAATTTATAACATAAAAAATATTTTAATTGTAATTAATTTGATTTCGTAATTATACTCAATTATTTGAATATTGAGCCCCAGGCGCTTATTTATCCATTGTTTTTGTAGGACAAACGATTTCACATGTTTGTCTATTTGGAAAACACAAACAAAAACACGCGTTCGTCTTACAACAACCCGCCCTTAATTTAACCGATTACGATCAGACTGAAATGTGACATAAAAAGCCGACAAATCCAAATCCCTGTAAATTTATCAAAAACATTCATTTAAATGCTACTGGAGATACGCAAGGAAATCAAAATTACTTGTTGGAGGAAGATTGCTGAAAATAATCTCCAACACTAGACCAGTGGAATTTCATTGACTGTAATTTAAACTTTACTGCGAACAGCCTAGTTTATTTCACCTGAAACAACTTTTTCCAACACTGTCTTTTGAAACCTCTAGATCATTTTTTATGTCTTTTTTCTTTTTATAATTAAAGCAGATTAAACAATTGCCATTTAACACAGTTTTATTTTCGTTTTGTTTTATTTCTTATTGCATGATGGTTTAAAAAATTTGATAGAGACAATTATGATCGCCTAGTATTTTGTGTGGTTGTAAAATTTCGAGTTTCTCTAGAAAAAACGAAATAAAAAAATTATTTCTGCAGTCAGTATACATACAACATGCAGCATTAAACAATTTCCATTTAACCCCCCCACACCAACAACACACACAAACAACAAAGAATTATTAAATGCCATATAGAGTTAACCCATATGCACGAACATATGTAAGTACAGCCTAACTTAAGGATGTAAACATTTTAAAAGCAAACCATAATCATAAATACAGCAGCAACAGCAACAATTGTTTGAAGGTCACCCCCAACAAACAAATTAACGACAAATCCGCTAATGCGTTTGTTTTTTTTTTTATCTTGTATTATATTTTATCAAACACAATACGACGCAGAAATTTTTGAAAAGAATTCAAATAATTTTTAAGAAGAATCGTTTTGTTTGTCAATTTAACTTAAATTGTCTAATCACTTAAAAGAAAAACAGACATGTACATGTCCTTAAGCATAACTTTATCAGTCTAGATTCTAGAGTGTGTCTGGCACTGCTACCTTAATACCTGCTTATTTTATTAATACGTTGTTAGGCTCAGATTTAAATACACATCGATTTGAAAAATTCTAATGCTGTTTGCAATTAATGGTGAGATTTTTTTATGTTTCCATTGATTGAACTTTGAACTGCAGTTATTAACCTTACAGTTAAGATAGGATTAATCCCTTAAATGCTAAACTTTTGAATGTTAGCTTAGTTACACATTAAGTTCGTGCTTGATCAGAATTCTCCCTTAGAAGTAAGTCTACCATGATGACAGAGACTTTTTAGTATTCGTAGTAATACTGTTGAACCTTAAAACATTCTTAATGCTTAGTTGAAGTTTAAAAAATTCCAAACTTAGCAGATGGTATTCATGTAATATGTATATCATGCTGTTATGCAATTTTTCTTTTTTTGATTGGACTGAAAATGTAACACAATTCATGCATCAGACATCTAATGTGTTTCAAAATTAAATTTTCAGTTTTTCGTCTACTGTCAAGAGATATTGAACATACATATTTAATAATGACACAATCTTGTTGAAGAATCTATTCTATTTCCACCATAGACTCTGGCCTTTTGTATTGCATCGAGGTCGAAGTTCCTTAGCACGTAGTAATTGTAATTTTAATCTAATTAATAAATAAATAATATTCTCTTATCATAATGCGTTAATCAATACCAATCATTCCTTCTATTCCTTCCCTTAAAGTGTATAACGTTAGAATCTTTGGCTTTCGATCGCTTACGAGCAAGTAAACAAATCATTTAAGGGTGACATCATCTTCCTTAAGCCGTATATAATATTCCCTTATGGGCTACCAATTTTATTCACGTTTCTTATTAATTTAGATCAAACTTGTCGGTGTTCAAAATCATTTTTCAATCCAACTCTCAGTTATTAATTACAGACTCACGCCTCATCACTGCCTGTCTATTTTTGCGATCCATTTGCAGCATTATTTTTTTTTCGCTTTATTTATACATACGAGTATATGTTTTAAAACAATAATTAAAGGAAAAATAGGCAACATAAACAAAATTTTTTTAGGAATTAGGAATTTAGGCTAGTTTTACCCATACCTGTTAAATTTCGATTACGATTAGTAATCAATTACATTACTTTTTAAAAAGAATCGTAATGATTATATAATTCTATGAACAATTTTTTCCAATTACTAATTGATTACTATTACCGAAGAATCAAAAAATAATCAGGATTACTGACGATTAGTCTAATAATCAAAAAGAATCAAAAGAAGTTTAGAAAACAATCAAATTGTTTTAAATAATTCTTTTTCATTATTTTCAAATATTCAAAAAGAGTTCAAAGTAATTATTGAAAATAAATTGATTACTTTTGGATTACTTTTGATTCCTTTTGATTATTAGACTAATCACCAGTAATCCTGATTATTATTTGATTATTTTGTAATCGTAATCAATTATTAACTATTTTAACCAAAAATAATCGTAATTGTAATCATTATTTCACCATTCAAAAAAAAGTAATCAAATTACTAATCATTACGATTACTAATCATTACTTAACAGGTATGGTTTTACCAAATTGGAATGAACTACAGTCTATTGACATAAATCTGAAATAACGCATCTAAAATATTATCCTATTAGGCGCGGATGCAAAGAGAATATTATAAATTTAGGGGTTCAGCAAGTAAAATAAAAATAGTTGAGTAGTTGTCAAGATGATGGTATTGCTATCGACAGAGCTCTAACAGCACTTGTAGTTAATTATGGAGACCAGTTTAGTTCATAGATTCTCATTATGGATTGCATAACAGATACGAAAGTTCATCGAAAGCAAAATGAATCAAGCTTCATTATCTTAGTGAGGCTAGGGTTAAGAGCACTTATAATGGTACAAAAAGTTAAGAAAATAATTAATTAAGGACAAAAATAGCAGTGGAATGGGAGTCTTTAGAGAAGAGTGAGCCATGTAACAACAAGGAGTTATGTATGCATGTGATAAAGTGTACCCTTTAAACTTTTTATAATAATAAGAGAGAGAGAGAGGGATACAGAGTATGATAATTGGCTGCTACCTTACGTTTCTATTCATTTATAAACCGCGGTCCCCTTTGTGTATGCATTCTTCGATTTCTTTCCATTATATGTAAAGGGTCCGCCAAATAACTTTTGTTTTTGAAAATGCTTTAAAAAAAAAAAACTATTGAATATTTTCTCAAATTTCTTTTTTTATTTGAAAGTACAATCCTTCCGGTTAATAATGGAAAATAATTTCATTCAAATGGCTGCCTCTATTTGAGAAAATATTCAGTAGTTTTTTTTTAAAGCATTTTCAAAAAAAAAAAGTTATTTGGCGGACCCTTTATATAAGAAGTCAAGTTTTTTGCAGACATCAAAACGAAAATATGAAAAAAATATTTCAGCAGATTTCTGGCAAAAACTCTGAGAGTCATGAAAAGTTTCTCAAAAATCTGTCGTTCGGAGTCGTCTTTAGACTATAGCTCCCGCCACTCATGAATAAAATTAACGCACATGACATAAGTGGTGTGAGAAGCTTGGTCGTAATCTTGGTTGAAGGGTTGTAATGACCAATTATGTACGTTTGTTGGAGATGTCTGAATTGGGATTTGAACTGTGGCCTTACGTCTAATAAGCCAACACACTACCTATTAGTCTACGGCGACTTCCATATGAAGACCTTAAGCATGTACAAATCGGGGAAAATGCAATGGCATTTGCATAAAACCTTTTAAATATTATGTGCTTAATATGCAATATTTAGGTCAGCGAAAAATCAGAGACCTCTCTCGTACGACCAAACTACAAGACGCTCATCCTACCCGTGCTTCTTTATGGCGCAGAGGCATGGACCCTATTAAGTACTGATGTAGCAGCCTTGAGAGTGATCGAGAGAAAAGTACTGCGTAAGATCTTCGGTCCACTATGAGTTGGCGATGATTTCCGCATCCGATCCAACAATGAGCTGTATGAGCTCCTCAACGACATAGACGTTGTGTAGTGTATTAATATCCAGCGGCTGCGCTGGCTCGGCCATGTCGTTCGAACGGAGGAGGATACTCCGGCGAGAGGGGCATTTGATGCGGGGATCTGCGGAAGTCGGCGAAGAGGACGACCTTGTATCCGTTGAAAAGACCAAATCGAGGAAGCGCTGTCATCGATTGGTGTGACCAACTGGCGTAGGCGCGCAAGAAGCAGAGGCGCCTGGAAGGATGTGTTGCGGCAGGCCGAAATCCGTTAATCGGGTTGTTATGGCCAATTAATTAAGTAAGTAAGAAAAATCTTGAAATTATATGCCACAATGAATTGGCTTTAACAGAGCATTAACAGAATTTTTAACAATTCTATCGAGAACTTCATAAATACTTTACTTTCAGTCAGGTCTAGCTCCAATGCTTTTCTACAAATACAAAATCTTTGCTTCCTCTTCTTCCTGCAGTCAGCTTAAGATTATTAAATGTGGCTTATAATACTGTATTCAGATCTCTTTGCGGACTATCAAAATATGATTTGTTTCTCTGCCTCCGAACAATTAAATTTCTGACACGTATGTATAAACAAAATCATAAATTATCTTCGTAAATGACTGAATGATTTCATCCAGTTTAGGTATTGAATTCTAACACTGAATTACAAGTTTTTATCTCTGCTAGTAAGTAAAGCTTTGCAAATTAAAATAATTCTGTAACAATATTATTCATAAATCGTTATAAGTATGCATTTCATCGTTTACCATTTCATAGATTGTTTCCAATATTATAATTATTATTATTATTTAATTATTCATATTAGTATTAGAACTGTAAACTATTTTAATAACAACATTACTTTGTCGCCGGTACTTTTGAAAGTGTTGCAACCATCAATTATTTGGTTATTATGGTTACTACAAAAGGGCGGTATCACGAGAACATTAAAACGTGTATTAATAACACAAAAGCCGCATTCAGCATGTTTCGATTAATTTGGAGATCTCGAAAATTATCAACACAACATAGTTATCCGACTTATATTTGAGAAAACTGGCAGCACTCAAGTGAAATCGACATGTGCCTACAAATTTTCACAATTGCTCACAGAAAATACCGAACATAAAGAGGCCGAACAGCATACGAAATGACGATTTGTTAACTGCAACAAATTTTATGTGGTGACCGGTGCTTATGAAGAGATTTGTTAGTGGAAATGTCCGTGGAAAGAGTACACAAGACCAAGTGACAACGTTGCTTGACAAGTGCCTCGGTGGAATGCGATAAAAAGAGGTCGATAAGTTGGTGAAACTGCTGGAACGTGGATAAGATATATTGATGCAGAGCTGCAAGTAGTTAATTATTCATACAATAGTATACCGGATATCAAGAGAAGCCGATATCTTTGAACGTAAATAAAGTGAAAATCTTATTTTTTATATTCTTTGTATAACTTTTGCTTAGTACCATAATAGGTCATTACAATCCTTCAGTCAGAATTACGTTCTATGTTGTGTGTGTTAATTTTATCCATAAGTGGCGGGACCTACAGTTTAACTTTGTCTCCGAACGACAGATTTTTGAGAAACTTTTCATGGCAATTTTATTTACTCTCAGAGATTTTACTAGAAATCTGCTGAGAGGAGGTCACCGAATAACAATGTTCTTCATATTTCGTTTTGATCGAAATGTCTGACCTGGAGTTTGAACCGTACATAGCCTCACGTCTAATAAACCAACACACTACCCACTAGACTACGGCGATGACCAATTCTGTATGTATTTGTCAATGGAAAGTGACATCGAAGTTTTGGTAGAGGCCATGAAACATTTAATGAGACTGGAACAAACTTACTGGAACATACCTTTGGCAGAATGTGACCAACATGAGTTTAAATTTGATGAATATTGGCGCTGTTATTTGACATATTTTTCAGGGGAATATTATCACCCTGCCAGGTGCTGTTAAAATGGGTCCCGAAGAAGATAAACAAGCCTGTGTGGATCCCCCTTTTCGTTTAAAGGGCATCGATAATTTACGTGTTATCGATGCTTCAATAATGCCGTACATCACGAGCAGCATTACAAATGCTCCCACCATAATGATTGCTGAAAAGGGTGCTGATCTCATCAAAGAGGATTGGAATGAGTTTGCGTAACACTTAAATTATTTAAATTCATGGTGCTGGAAGTTATTTCTAAAACTTTTTATTATTAAAATGGTGATGTGTGGTGTAATACTGACTTGTGTTAGATGCTTTATTTAATAACTTTGTTTGTGTTTCTTTTTTCTTTTTCTATTAGTTTATTACCACATCTCTAATAGGATCTGAAGTTGCCGCACTAAATAAAGACATTTTATTAACGCTCTGATACTATTAATTGTATTATCACAGCTCTTTCTTTGAGGATTTTTAAGCAAATTAGTGGACTTTATTACTTTGGTTTACGATTACAGATGTCGTATTTGTGACTCGTATAAAAATCTATTTTTGTTATGAGTAGTTCGACTATGATGTATAATTTTCTATTGTTCGGCAAACATATTGCTGTTCAATAATACAATTTCAAATTTTGTTTTTTTGTTTAATTTTTGTACGGCTTTAACACATTATGTTACGTCTGAATAATCATGCCTTTGTTGCCTTAATAAAGTTTTCTAATGTAATCGCGCAATTTGAAATGAGTTCAGAAAATATTAAGCCACGCAGTGATCGTATTAATCAATTTCATTGTTGTGTGAGATAGTAATTATTGTCACAGCTAATTATTATATGATTAAGAACAATTTAGTGCTAATCGATAACAGATAATAGATACGTTACTAGGCCGTATCTTTCAATTGCCTTACAAAGACAGAAATTACAATTAAACGTTGGTCTTGAATACTTTTGAAGTAAAAATTGCCAAATTGTATTAACATGAGAAAGTATAATGTTGGGAATATCATTCGAATATTAATCAGAAATTAAAATATTGTGTTGGTATTCCTTTTGGCGGACGTAGTACCACATGTACGAGCAGACAGTTGTCATTAACATATTCAAGTTCTTTGTAATGATACTTCTTACAACGTCGAGCACTATGTTGAACGGAGAAAGAACACAACACTTGTCCTTCATGAGGCAGTATCTTTAAAGTTTTTCGAGTCACTCGAATCATTTATAAATATTATAAGTATTTTTCTAAAGTTATGAATCAGAATGAGTAGGCATATGAATCAAACATATTTCGAATATTATGAGTTTGATGTCAACTTTGTACGCATACTCATTGCAACATGTACTTATAACTCAACGTTGTAGAGTACGAATGAATCAGAGTAGTTAAATTTCAATATTGTTTTGACTCACTTATATTCAAAATTTCATGAGTGCTTATGAGTAGCGAAAAAACGATTCATTGCTGATCTCTGGTACATATCACCTTATTATGTTACTCAAGACTTTATTTATTAGCATTGAGATAAACAGTGATTCAAAATGTCTAAAGTTTTTCCATTATTTTTGAAAATAAAAACTCAAAACAAAGTACCTTTGATTTCATTATGAGAAAAGGAATTGAAATTTTATACATCTACACACATGCATTACCAGCATTATTATTTATTGAAATATTTAAACCCGCGACTTAATAAAAAGATCAAATCCAGCGGATCATGGCATTTTATTCATTTTTATTTTATATTTCCTGCACCTTACAAATATTTGTTAATTATCAGTCAACCGCCTGTCGTTAATGAGATTTAATTATTATTACAGTTGTTTTCATTTCTAGTATTCCAGTCTTCTTTGATAAGATCAGAGCCTTTCTCAGCAATCATTATGGTGGGAGCATTTGTATTGCCGCTGGTAACGTACGGCATAATTGAAGCATCTATGACACGTAAATTATCGATACCTTTAACCTTTAGTCGAGGATTTACACAAGCACGTTCATCTCCACGGGGACCCATTTTAACAGTGCTCGTGATATGATAGCCAGCTCCCGTCATGTACTTAAAGTAACATCTCCAGTAATTGTCAGACTTAAACTCGTATTGATCGCATTCATCCAAAGGTACATGAAGGATTTTGGCATCCATTTTACGAAATGCTTGCGTATTTTCTAAACTTACCAAATATTTCATGGCCCTAAGTAAAGTCTCAACATCTTCTTCTTCAGTTAAATAATTACCCCTGATTACGGGAGGATCTGCAGGGCATTTAGATTTCAGTTGAATGTTGCCTGTCGCCTTAGGATGTGCGAGAAGTGCAACAATCGAGATCATATCACGTTTTTGTATAGTTTCCCTAAAGAATGGCCGCAACTCCGGTGTGATGTAATGGCCATTTAAAAGAGAGTCTAGGGCGAGCATATCACCCCTTCTGCTCAAGAAATGATGATATTCAATATCAGGATATAGGGATGAACTTGAAAAGTTCGTGTTAATGAAACCAGTTAACGCGGCTGTGCCATGAGAACTTAGTGGGCCACCTTTATGTATCAGGTAGTCGTAAATTGCATCCAATAATACAGTCTCATTTCTTTCCGTTCCCCGTGGGGTTACAAAAACATTTATAATTACATGGTCCTGAAAGTTTTCTCCCACTGGAAGATCTTTAACCACTTTTATGCCTAAGGAACGCAAATGTTCTTTTGGTCCAATACCCGAAAGCATTAAAACTTTGGGAGAATCTATGGTACCAGCTGATACAATGGCTTCTTTTAAGACCTCGACTTGAAGTTTTTGTTTTCCTTGAAGTAAAAATTCCACAGCTTGTACTCTTTGATTGGACGGATCAAACTTTAATTGTGTAACTTGAGCATGTTTTATTACATGCAAATTCGATCGCTTTGAAACTCTGCCCAAATGTCCCTTCGCCGTACTAAGTCTACGACCATTTTGCACGGTACCCTTGAGGCGTGCGTAACCAATATAACTGTCTTCTTTGAACTCGTCTAGTTTTCTAACACCCAATTCCTGGGCTCCTTCAAATATCATAGTTTCAATGTCTTCATCAAATACCGGGAATTCATTAAGTGTAACATAACCTTCAGGATGAGTATCATTGCCAACTGGTCTAATAGACTTATCAAAGTAATGCTTTACTTCATCGTAACTCCAACCAGTGTTACCTTCACGCCCCCAACGATCGTAATCAAAACGATTGCCACGCACATAAACCATACCATTAATGGCTCCCGTACCTCCTAAAACTTTACCACGAGCACAATAGCACTGTTGATCCTTAATCGCCTGGCACGTTAGATTACTCTTCTCAATGGCATAATTGTAAGTAAAACGGGTATTTACTAATGAAAAGAACAAACTAGGTACCTAAAATTCAAAGTTTCAAATTTAGAAATTCTTTGAAAGAAAAATATTATATTTACCTCGGACTCTTGAGGAGGATCACCACCAATTTCCAAGACCAATACCTTCCAATTGGGATTTTCACTCAAACGGCTGGCTACAACTGAACCAGCAGAACCGGCACCTATGACTACAAAATCATAAGCCTCCAAACCCGTGTCCAGAGCAGTTTGTCCATAATCCGGTGGCCAATTGCTGCTACGTGATATATTACACTGAGCTGCAAAAATACTTTGCACCAATAAAGACACCAAAGAACTCACAACACCCGTACTTGGACTAACACATTGTGCCGACAATAACGCTTCACATGTCATTTTCAACAAGGAAAAGTAAAAAAAAATTTCAAGAATGCGACATTTATACCCCTTTTCATATCATGTTATCGCATTTTTTATAAAACAATTACTCTTAATAATTAAATTTAGTTTACAGCTGTTTAGAGTTATAAACAAAAGACCGTATTATTCTTATTTAAACGCATCAGTTTTATTAAAAACAAAAATTGCTTTCATGTGCGTTCACGGATGGTGACTGAAAAATTAAAGAGTACATACGAATTTATAACATAAAAAATATTTTAATTGTAATTAATTTGATTTCGTAATTATACTCAATTATTTTCAAGTGCGATAATAAAGATAAAGTTGAATTTTTTCATTTGCATACCCCTGCAAATTTATCAAAAACATTCATTTAAATGCTACTGGAGATACGCAAGCAAATCAAAATTACTTGTTGGAGGAAGATTGCTGAAAATAATCTCCAACACGAGACCAGTGGAATTTCATTGACAGTAATTTAAACTATACTGCGAACAGCCGAGTTTATTACACCTGAAACAACTTTTTCCAACACTGCCTTTTGAGACCTCTAGATCATTTTTTATGTCTTTTTTCTTTTTATAATTAAAGCAGATTAAACAATTGCCATTTAACACAGTTTAGCTTTTGTTTTGCTTTATTTCTTATTGCATGATGGTTTAAAAAATTTGATAGAGACAATTATGATCGCCTAGTATTTTGTGTGGTTGTAAAATTTCGAGTTTCTCTAGAAAAAAACGAAAAAAAAAAAAATTATTTCTGCAGTTATGTATACTGACTGCAGATTAAACAATTAAACAAACATTAAACAATTTCCATTTAACCCGCACACCAACAACACACACAAACAACAAAGAATTATTAAATGCTATATAGCAGGCGTGGCCAGACTTTTCTTGATGAAGGTCGACTTTGTCTAAAATCCAGAAGGAAAGATCGACTAAAAATAAATGCATTTTTTTAGAAAATTTTTATTGAATCATTAATATTACAGCCACTTAAAATAAATTTGCAATTTTTATTTAGATGTAGATGCGTGACATTGCATGTTGTTAGAAAGGTGGTTGAACGATGGCACGTTATTGGTAACTGCTAAGTGCAGACACATTTTTAAATGTTCAGCTGTTAGAGTGCTGCGGTATTTTGATTTTATTATTATCATATGACAAAATGCTGATTCGCATAAGTAGGTAGATCCAATGTAAGCGGTCAACTGCAAAGCAATGTCTCTTAAACATGGATATTTTTCTTCTTGTAGCAACGACCAGTAACTCTTTTCAGACGCTCTTGATTTTATAAAAATATCTGAATTGATAGCTATAATTTCATCTACTATTTTTAAAAGAGTCAATGGCAAAAAATCAGCTATTTTAACAGACATTTCTTCAAAATTCTGATTTCCGAAAGGAAATGACATAAGTAGCAGAATTGGCTCTTTTTTTAATATCTTAAAAACGATCTTCAAACTCACTCTCAATTTTTCTAATGTCTGCAATATAGTCATCAAATGTTGTATTAAATTTGAACTTTTCTGATACTGAGTTTAAACCTTTAAAGTTTTTTAAATATTTTGCTGACACCTGCGATTTCAAAAGCTTTAATTTTAATTTGAAGCTATTAATGGAGCTTACTGATTCAGTAATAGTTCTGTTTTTTCCTTGAAGTTCCAGATTAAGTCTATTCAGGTGATTTGTGAAATCTGTTCAAAAAGTCAAATCATGAAGCCATTTTTCGTTCGACAATTGGTCATATCTTTCTCCTCTTGGTCATCAGTGTGCAACAACAGATTACAATATTCTGTCTCATTTTCTTATAATTAAATTTTAATATTCAATTATTATTAAAATTAAATTCGCTGTAAACTTCTTGAACGTATTGAATTAACTATTTAGTTCAACCTTTTTGCACACAACGCATGCTGATGTATAACACAATGAAACGATACAAAATCTGGAATATCATAATTTTTTTGACAAAGAGCCACAAAACCGTTTTACCAGCCCACCATGGCGGGAGCACCGTCTGCTGCTACGCATACAAGTTTGTACAACGGTAGTGGAAACTTTGCATAAATTTTATAAACTCGTAATAAATGTCTTCACCACGGGTATTGCCTTTTAGTGGAAGAATTGTTAAAAGATCTTCCTTTAAAGTCATGTCAGTGAAATTCATTCTTATATAAATGCATCGTCGATTGATTCGTCAAACTGAAGTGAAAAGTATTTGCATTCAGTTATGTCTTGTTTCAGTTTTGATTCAAATCAATTGCCATAGCTTCGACTCTTCTTGTAACTGATTGGCGCGAAAGTTGCACATCTTTAATAGCTGCGACTTGTTTTTAAAATTTGCAAATAAAACTTCTCCACCTTCTATAAAAGCTTTTTTCACTAATTCACCGTCACTAAAAGGCTTTTTACGTTGAGCTAAAAGAAAACTTATGCGAAAGGAAGCTTCCGTTGCTGCTGTGGGCCCTATGTGTGGCTTGGAAAACATAGATTGTTGGGCTTCAAGTTGATTTTTCAGCATATTCAACTGAATTCTATGCTTCTCCGATTTTGGCGGAAAAACAGCTTCATATTTCTTATGATTGGATTTATAATGTCGATCTAGATTTCCTTATTTTGGCATCGATATTATGGAATTGCATATCAGACATACGCACTTTTCTTTAATTAGATTAAAGAAATAATTTTCCTCCCACTCATCGTGGAAGTGATATGTTTTCGGTTTTTTAATAACACTTATTTATGATTAAATTATTATGTTATTATATTTATTTATATTTATGATTCAAATTATTTCAAATATTTTTATTGCTGGGTTTTAAAACTTTAACAAAAATGATTTTTTTTTAGGAATTACACATTCAACTGAATTTTCATTGACAACGAATGTATGTAAGTGAAATGTTTTTTTCATTATGAATTCAAATAAAACACAGTATGTCATGCTTTTTTTAACGAAAAAATTTTAAATGAAAGGTCAGTTGTGAACGTTAAAAAAATAACATTCAATTCTAAAAATGATTTAATTTTTACTTTTCTTTAGATTTCTTTAATGAAAGATTTTCTAAAACTATCGAAAGATCGACCGAAAACCATCGAAAGATCGACATTCGATTGCGATCGACCGTTTGGGCACGGCTGCCATATAGAGTTAACCCATATGCACGAACTTAAGTGCAGCCTAACTTAAGGATGTAAACATTTTAAAAGCAAACCATAATAATAAATACAGCAACAACAGCAACAACTGTTTGAAGGTCACCCCCAACAAACAAATTAACGACAAATCCGCTAATGCGTTTGTTTTTTTTTCTTTTATCTGGTATTATATTTTATCAAACACAATACGACGCAGAAATTTTTGATAAGAATTCAAATAATTTTTAAAAAAGAAAGGTCGTAGAAGAATCGTTTTGTTTGTCAATTTAACTTAAATTATCTAATCACTTAAAAGAAAAACAGACATGTACATGTCGTTAAGCACAGTCTATGGTGTGTCTGGCACTACTACCAACTTTTTAATAAGTTGTTAGTCTCAGATGTAAATACATATCGATTTGAAAAATTCTAGAGCTGTTTGCAATTAATCGTGAGATTTTTTTATGTCTCCATTGACTGAACATTGAGCTGCAGTTATTAACCTTACAGTTAAGATAGGATTAATCCCTTAAATGCTAAACTTTTGAACGTTAGCTTAGGTAGACATTTAGTTCCTGCTTGATCAGAATTCTCCCTTAGAAGTAAGTCTACTAGGATGACAGAGACATTTTTTAGTATTTGTAGTAAGACGGTTGAATTAGTAAAACATTCTTAATGCTTAGTTGAAGTTTAAAAAATTCCAAACTTAGCAGATGGTATTCATGTAATATGTATGTATATCATGCTGTCATGCAATTTTTCTTTTTTTGATTGGACTGAAAATGTAACATAATTCATGCATTAGACATCTAGGCTGCCTTCCAAAATGTTAGTTGCTTTGTGTTTGAACAAAGTATAGTGTTTCATAAAGCCGCTGTACAAAGTGTTTACAATGTATTCTATTTCAAAACGTCGTCAATGTGTATTTTTAACGCAGTCAAAAAGCAATCGGGCATCGGATTTATAGTTGATGCATTGTTTGGTTACTTTGCATATCGACATAATTTATATACCGTAGTAGAACGGCATACAAACTTTGTATTGATACATTTTGAAAGGCAGCTCTAGTGTGTTTCAAAATTAAATTTTCAGTTTCTCATCTACTGTCAAGAGATATTGAAAATATTTAATAATGACACAATCTTGTTGAACAATCTATTCTATTTCCATCATTCTATTCCCACCATAGACTCTGGTTTCTTCGATTGCATCGAGCACAAGGTTTGAGTTCCTTAGCTCGTAGTTATTATAATTGAATTTATAATTGTAATCTAATTAATAAATAAATAATATTCTCTTATCATAATGCGTTAATCAATACCAATCATTCCTTCTATTCCTTCCCTTAAAGTGTATAACGTTAGAATCTTTGGCTTTCGATCGCTTACGAGCAAGTAAACAAATCATTTAAGGGTGACATCATCTTCCTTAAGCCGTATATAATATTCCCTTATGGGCTACCAATTTTATTCACGTTTCTTATTAATTTAGATCAAATTTGTCGGTGTTCAAAATCATTTTTCAATCCAACTCTCAGTTATTAATTACAGACTCACGCCTCATCACTGCCTGTCTATTTTTGCGATCCATTTGCAACATTATTTTTTTTTCGTTTTATTTATACATACGAGTGAGTATATGTTTTAAAACAATAATTAAAGGAAAAATAGGCAATATAAACAAAATTTTTTTAGGAATTAGGAATTTAGGCTAGTTTTACCAAATTGGAATGAACTACAGTCTATTGACATAAATCTGAAATAACGCATCTAAAATTTTATCCTATTAGGCGCGGATGCAAAGAAATATTATAAATTTAGGGGTTCAGGAAATAAAATAAAAATAGTTGATTAGTTGTCAAGATGATGGTATTGCTATCGAAAGAGTTCTAACAGCACTTGTAGTTAGTTATGGAGACCAGTTTAGTCCATAGGTTCTCAATATGGATTGCATAACCGATGCGAAAGCTCATCTAAAGCATAATGAATCAAGCTTCATTATCTTAGTGAGGCTAGGGTTAAGAGCACTTATAATGGTACAAAAAGTTAAGAAAGTAATTAATTAAGGACAAAAATAGCAGTGGGATGGGAGTCTTTAGAAAAGAGTGAGATATGTAACAACAGGGAGTTATGTGTGCAAATTTTAATGTTATAAAGTGTACCCTTTAAACTTTTTATAATAATAAGAGAGAGAGAGGGATACAGAGTATGATAATTGGCTGCTACCTTACGTTTCTATTCATTTATAAACCGCGGTCCCCTTTGTGTATGCATTCTTTGATTTCTTTCCATTATATCGATGGCTTAATATGAAAAAGGCCTAACTCAATTTTTTTCAAAATAAGTTTTTTTGTTTATTCGGGTAGACAAATGTCAGATGCACAAAAAAATTAAAAATTTTTTAAATGAGAGATTAAATGTGTTGCTGTTTCTTATTAATAATTGTATTAAAATTTTTGTTGTATCTAATATTTTACGAATTTTATTAAGTTTTTTCCTTCTCCTGTAAAGTAACCAAAAATCGAGTTAGGCCTTTTCATATTAAGCCATCGATCTATAGAATATAAAATATATTTTTGATTTAATATTATAATAGAAAGAAATAAACAACAATTAAAAAAAAAGATAAAACAATAACGGAATAAATGAGATATTTAAGTATGTGTGTAGAATTTACTTACCCAATATGGCTCGTAAGTGTCCTTCAAGTGTTTGCAGGATAGTTTGCTTGATTTCAGTGACACTCTTGCCCAAAAATTGTTCACTGGCTGTGCCCAGAAGTTCGTCAGCCTGATGATGAAAATAATAAACATTCATCATCTGCTTAAAAAGAATTGATCCATTGATTTTTTTGTTTTTGTTTTTGTTTTTTGTTATGATTTTGGTAGGATTATGATTTTCATGTTAATCATAGAAGTTGTACAAGATGATGATGATGAAGAGAGAGATTAATTTTTAGGATTTTTTTTTGGTTTGTTTTATTATTTATTTGGAAATTAGTTTTTGTTTATTACGATTTTATTTTTTTTTTTCATTATTATTATTGTTTTGTGTGTATGTGGCAAATGATGAAGATGATGTAGATTCAACACGTAAAATAAGGAACGTAAATTACGAACGAACGAACGGTGTTTACGTACAAAATCCATCAAATATAGAGATAAAAACGCAAATCAAATCAAACGAAACGTTTTTTTTTTATTTTTTTTGTGTTTTTTCCAAAAGAAGTAGAAAAAAAAGAAAATGTTTTATATTTATTAATATAGTACATCATATTTATATATTTTATACATATTTACGTATGTACATACATATGTATATGCCATACGTGTTTAATTTAGTTTCTATTAAATTCTATTCATGTATGTTTGATAGGATAGATAGATAGATAGATTTAACATTCAGACATAAAGATTTAAAAAAGTTCATAAATTTAAAGCAAAATAATTACACATTTAATGGTATACAATAATAATATTAATACGATATTTTGTTTTGTTTTGTTTTTAGTTTTCTGTAAATGTTTATAAATTACAAATTAGTGTTGTTGTTGTTATTAATGTGTTTCGTAATATTAAGGATAATTAAAAAGAGTAAGATTAAACTTCTATTTAAAATAAAATTTAAAGTAAAAATGCCACGCATTAACAGTTATTTGGAATACTTAGCCATTAGCTTAATAACTGAAATCGCTTAGGGACACTAACCGCATTTGTATTTGCACGCTTAGTGCGATTAATGGTTACAAAAAGTTTGTCAAAGTAAAATCTGATCGCAATCGAATACTGGCTACTCTCAGTGTACTGGACCAAATATAACACGGCAATAAAATATTACGGAAAATTTCTCGAAGTCAACATAATAATTTATCAGTCATATCATATCAGTATGATAATTTATGCGTTTGCCGGGATTACTAATGAAACTATATATATACAGCGATAGACAAAATGTAAGTAAGAGCAAAGAAAATAAAGTATAAAGAATGCGCATTTTAACATTTTTTGGAATATTTTTCAAAAATATTTCAGGACGCGGGGGGAAAGATAGAAGGGATGGTTACAGAAACCAAGAGCGTAACAATGCGTTGCTCTCATCATGCGTTGTTCTCATCGTGCGTTTTTGTTGTTTGACCACTTTTTTATTTATTTTTCTGGTGTTAAAAACAGACGTCGGCACCAATGACCCTCAGGGTAAGAACATCTTCGGTTTTTTACACACATAGGATACGAACATCAAGAATGTTCGTTAAAAAGAGTTGTCAGTTTTTAAAGAAGAAGGTTCATGTCGCTTTTTTCAGACTTCAATTATACACCCAAAGAAATATCACAGTAGTATTTACTAATATCAATGAGAAATGATTTCGATTTTTGGAAGAATACTTGCCAAGTTAAATATGGTGTCTTTAGGGATTTAGTGCAGTACAATTTTTCTATATTTTCCGATCATATCATTGGGTTAATAAGTAGACTTGCCATTATTACTAACAATTTTCCTCTAGGTTAACACATGCCTATGGTTATGGATTAGTGAGTGAGAGAGAGAAAATAAGTTGAGAG
The DNA here is from genome assembly GCA_958299815.1 of Sarcophaga carnaria. NCBI lineage: Eukaryota > Metazoa > Arthropoda > Insecta > Diptera > Sarcophagidae > Sarcophaga > Sarcophaga carnaria. Next base: position 66,624,931 of record OY283149.1, on the reverse strand, counting down.
AATTTATTTATTTACAGCCATATAAAAGTGTTAGTAATATACTCTATTTTTATTTTCATTTCATCAACATACATATGTAAAGCTGTCTATCTTTGGCTTAATAATTTTGGATAAATAAAAATAAAATAAAACATCGATTTTATTATTAAAAAAACATAAAGCTATCCATCTTTGGCTTAAAAATTAGGCCATGTTTTTTTAGATAAATAAAAATAAAAAGAATAAAAAAAATATTTTTTATTAAAAAAAAAACGAGCATTCCAAAGCATTTAAAAAAATATATACTATGGAACAAAATAAAAAATAAAATACGCCCAGCTAATGACATAGAACATTTTTAACACAAAATATTCTTCGAGTGTTATTCTGAAATAAAATGATAAAGCATCCGCAGCACATGTATTCTTGTCGCAGTCTGATCGACAACTAAATCAAAAAACACAAGAATACGTACACATGTACATACGTACGATGAGAGCAACACATTGTTACGCTCTTTGTTTGTGTTCATTTTCCTTCTGTCTTCCTCTCCCCTCACCCAGAAATGATTTTAAAAAAAAATTTGGTGAGAGCGGGTCGTGATGTTACGACCCGCCATAAGAAATTTTACTTCTACATGATGCGCATTCTTTATATCCATATTCTTTGGTAAGAGCTTATTATTGTTATTATTATTGTGATAAAGGGGTGCCTTAGCACTGCCATCTTAGGATCCCCTTATAACGTCTGTTCCGAGGCTATTGCACTGACAAACTTCAGGATGTTTATCGATGTTAAGAACATCAATTCCCTGCCCTGTATCTGGCATACACCCAGGTATTTTCTTCTGGGATGCATCAATGCTTTACAGGTTCCCAGAATGTGTTCCGAAGTTTCATTCTCATCGTCACCGAGTCTGCATGTTGGGCTCGAGAAGACCGGTATCAACTTCAGATTATTTTTTAATAGTCTGATGGATGTCTCAGATCTTCTCTTATTGTAATTCCCCAACAAAAGTTTTTATTCAGTCAAACCCATTTAGTCTGAGAAGTTTTTTCTGTCTGTACTACTCCTTTCGTTAAGCATCAATTTCCAAACGTCCTCCCTCATTTACAGAAGGATGCTGGCCTCATCAGCAGCGTGAAAGGTCTTATCCACTCCTAAACTTCTTTTGCATACCTAGCCGATTCAGTTTCTTCAGACAGTTCCGAACTATCTTCGATTTAAGATTTTAAGAGTCTAATGCTCAAATGGCGGCCTGACATTCAGATAGTATTGCTATATCCTGTGTACCTTTTGTACCTCCTAGTCAAGTTGAATTGAGCAAATCTTTCGATGGCATTAACTTCTGCTTGGAATATAACCGCAATTTTCTCCATAGATTCTGAGTATTTCATTCTGAGACCAAACCTCCCGCTTCCAGGGGGTTGGTTAAGGCAGAACGTGTCAGCAATTCGATTACTTAGATCCAGAAATCCCCTAATGATACATAATTGGTCATTACAACCCTTTCTCCGCCCAAGGATCATGCGTTGGATATATTCTACGGTCATCGAACCCAACCTCTTATACGGTGTTGCTTTCTGGTGGACCGCTCTGGACAGACAACACAACGTCAGACTTCTTGACAAGGTCAGAAGGTCTGCGGCCGTTTATATAACTGGCGCTCTGCGCACCACCCCACGATAGAGTTGTTCGTAATGCTCAACTGGCTTCCTACTGGGCTTCTCGCTAAGCAGGCGGCTAAGTTTGCTGCGATTAGACTTAATGCCCTGTCTCGTTGGCACATTGTACCTTCTGGTCACTACACTATTCTGAAGGTTGATCCAGTGGCTCCCGTGAACATCGACTATCCCCCTGCTGAATATTGTTTCGCAGGGGTTTCCACTTTATGATTCCGAGTAGGGACGACTGGAATCATAATACGGTTGTCTCCCTGGAAGTCCTGGATGTAAATATATACCGACGGTTCTAAACTCGATAATGGGATTGGAAGCGGTGTATACTCTGGGAAACTGGACCTGAATATTTCTCTCCGTCTGCCGGACTACTGCAGCGTGTTTCAGGCGGAGGTGACGGCAATTTACCGGGCCGCTCAATGGGTCCTCGTCAACGGTGCTCCTTTCACTCGCGTCTCGGTCTTTTATGATAGTCAGGCCGCGATAAGATCTCTATCGGGTTTCGTGAATAACTCTAGGATCGTTAGGGAATGTCGCCGCTGTCTCGACTTTCTTTCTGAGAGCTTCACCAGTGTCTCACTGGTGTGGGTCCCCGGGCACAGTAACATTCCGGGAAACTGTAAGGCCGGCGAGTTCGCCAGAGCTGGTGCGCTCTTTCCGGAATCCTCTTCAATTGAATTGGGTATGCCACTTGCCTCGGTCAAGTTGAACATTGCGCGGAAAGTCTTTCGGGACGCCAACCTACCCTGGGTCAATGAGGAGTCCTGCTCCACCTCTTGACTCACCTGGCCCTTGATGGATAGAAGGCGTACCAACCAATTACTTGGTCTTGGTCGTGACGTCATCTCAACCACAGTTGCCATGCTTACAGGTCATTGCGTTATGGGTAGACACCCGGATAGGATGAGGCTCCCATTTAACGACTTCTGCCGTGGAAGCAGGAAGAGGAGACTGTTACCCACTTTCTTTGTCAGTGCCCGTCTCTTGCTAGGTGTAGATATAGGTTATTTGGCTCTCCATTTCTTGTCAGCCTAAAGAAGCTATCATCTATTGATATCAAGGATATAGATTCGTTCATCAAACTTTCTGGCTGGTTTTCCAGTGTAGGGTAGTCGTGCTTTTGATGACCAACTTCTTCCTCTTCCTTGATTTTGGTGGAACTTTGTCAGTACAGGGACTGCGTTCACCCGTGGCATCACAACGGGCCGCTAGTGAGCTCAAGTGAGCTTTGTGATATCAGAGCTACCACTCCGACCTAAACCTAAAACCCTTTCGTCAGGATTACGACCTAGCTTCTCACACCACTTATGTTGTGGGTGTTAATAATTGAGTGGAGGAACTTAAAGTTTAAAGTCGATTCCGATCGACAGACCTTTCGTTGAGAAACTTTTCATGTAAATTTTATTTACTCTCGTAGTTTTTGCTAGAAATGAGAGGCAGCCTACGAAGAAATATTTTTTCATATTTTGTTTAGTTGAATTGAACCGTGGTCTTACGTCTAATAAGCCAACACACTACTAACTAGACTACGGTGACTTCGAACTTAATAAATAATATAGATTAAGGAATTTTTATTAGTATTTTATACATACAAAAAGTAAATGAAAGAATTGAAACAATTTTCAATTCAAAGTGTCGTGATACAAATCGTGATTTACAAATGCTTGTAACACCTGGCAATAATAAATTTGAAGTCAACATCTGAAGCTATTGTTTTTGAAACTGTTGTGCATTGTAGTATTGTTGTATTAGATAACAATAAAATTAATTAATTTTCCATTTAAATTTATCTGTAATTATCCTTAATATTCATAATAAAAATAATAGAAATAGTAATATATACATACATACATACAAGTGTTATTTACATTTTAATTCAATTTTGTTTTTACAATATTTACACAATATTTCAACATAAAATTCTTATACTATGAGTTACATTAGAATACATGTTTAAATAAATACAAGTTAATAGAAAGTAACTATCATTTGGGACATTTGTTTCCAAAACTTATTAATTTTACATTTTTTGTTTGTTTTTATTTGTATTTTAAATCATAATAAAAACAAAAGCTAATGCTACAACATTTGGCTCCAATCTACAGATTTTGTTTACCAAACAAAATAAAAGAAGAAAAAAAAAACAATAACAAAAACAAAAACAAAATTAGAGAAATCAATGTTTCAAAACTTAAAAGGAAAATGTTCAAGTATTTGCTTAAAAAGAAAATCATACCTCTTCTGTTTCATAAGACTTTGCATACGAGTTTGACTAAAAAAATAAGAAAAAAAGTAAAATAGAACAGATAAAACAACAAATCAACAATAATTGAATTTTTTTCTAAACTAAAACTAAATAATTGTGATATATAAAAAGAACTACAGAATTTGTTTTCTAAAGTAATAACAAAAAACAAAAAAATAAAAGAATAATTTGATCCCCAAAGTAATGATTTTGTGGGCAAATGGTTTTCTCTTCAAATCAATTGAAAATAATAAAAAATACAGATTTTTTTGTACGTACGTATCAAAATTGGCGTTGTGATAACAAATCTTATTATATTGATTGTAATATTTTATTTATGAACATGTTTAATTAAGCGATAGAATTATTATCTTTGGAGTCGTCCTTAATTCACTTAAGGTAGATCAGCGTGCTGTAACGGAGTTTCTACTATGATACGTTCAGTATTTGCTATATCACTGCGCTTCCTATGATAACGTCATTACACCCCTTTATTGGGGGTAATTTTTTTTTTTTGCTAATTTTGTTGTATGGAATTTTCAGGTTAGATACATATCTAGAAAGATAAATGCCGAGATATTTTATCAGCGAGTTTTGAGGCACAATTTATTCAAACGGGTATCTATGTTTCTCTTTACATCGTGAATGTTATGCATTGTTGTTTTCGAAAGGTCAATTTCATGAACTATAAGGTTTCGGTAGGATTCGAAAAATTATTAGGAAATTGAGTTTTTACTTACACACACAGTCCTTCGTGTCAAACTCTCTTGAATGCCTGCGAAGCGTCAATGAAAAGAGAGGAGCAGGACGGGTTCTCTTTAAATGACTCTTTTAAGACTTGCACCAATTTGCTATATTGTTTTCTAAAGCCAAATTGATGGTTTGAAACATACTTGTTGGAATTAAATATTGGCGTTAATTTCGCCATCAAAAGTTTTACAAACAGACGCTGTTGATAATAAATTTGTAGGCCCGTGTGACTGCGCTATGGTATGATCATCTTAACAAGTATGATCCTCTACTTTTCAGGGCAATATTAAATACGTAGAATATCATTACAGATTAAAAGGATAATTCTTATGGTTATTTGGGCCGATCTATTAGCATCTTCTGACTTATTTCGTCTATACCGGGACGTATCTTTTGTTTGAGTATGCCAATAGTGTTATAGATTTTTCAAATTTCAAAACTAAAGGGTACTTAAGACACAGAAATTATGGGAGGATTGTGTCACTGCACAAATTCGGGGTGAAGACGGTGGCCCGGTTACTCTTCTCTGCATAATTTATCGCCCAACTACCAGTTAATATTTTTAATTGAGGCTTAAACTAAATTTTAATAATTAGATTCAGGTCCAGTCCTTCCGAATAATATTTAAGAGATTTAAGTTCTTTGAGATCCCAGTATTTCTTTGTAATAATAGCTTATCCATGGAACAATCAAAACACTTCTATTCAGCAAACGCCTAAGCAGACATAAACATTCAAAATTTAATATTTCAGAGTTGCATGAAGGGTTATATTTAATTGGTTATTAAAACGCTGTAGAAAGGATTACGACTTAGCTTCATGTTGAGTGTGTTAATTTTAGCTATTTGTGGATAACGACCGAATTTATCCAGTTTAACGCCGACTTAGAACAACAGAATTTTCGCCAGGAGACTTCTTTTCATATTAATTTTTATTCGGGATGTCTGAGCTGAAGTTTTAACCACGGGTACTGTATTTTCCGAAGTCGCAACGCATCTTTCCTGCGTCACAGATGATTTATTAGTTGTCATCAATGTTTCTAGATGTATACATATGTACGTGTTAAGTTGTCTTGTTTAACGCTGTTTCGTTTAGCGCTGGAACTTATTGGAACGTATCCCCCGCGTTAAGCGGGGTCTTACTGTATTTCATTTTTTCTAAGGCACCTTCCTAATTTTGTTCAGAATCGCCTTTAAAACTATACCGTACGGTTGTTGTTTATGACCAGAGATATATTTAACAAAACTTTTCTTAATACGATCACAGCACTTATTTAACACTCTGTATTTTAACTTAACAAAAATTAAAACATACTTTGAGGATCACAGAAAAAAAATAAATAAAAAAAATTGTGGTGCTTTTTTAAAAAAAGATGCTTTAATTTATTGTTTGCTTGCGTAACTGCAGTGAAAATTCACAATAAAGGTTACGTGTTAGAATTTTCACAATTTTTTTTGTTATGAATGAATGAAAAATAATATGATAAAATAAAAATAAAGCAAATATGTATGTAATGTTAACACATTTGAAAATTGTATGGAGATAACACATAAAGAATGGAAGCATGGCATATTTATATCAGGTAGGAGTAATTCAACAGCTGACGAGTCTTAGAATGTCAAAATTTTGTTGTTTTTTTAGTGTTTTGTAACCATTTTTATAAATTTTTTTAACATTTCTCTTTCTATTGTTATTCGTCAGTCAGTTATGAAGCTGTTTTTGACATTCCGTGTACTCTTTAACAAAAACAAAATGCCTGTTGTTTTTGCATTGTTGTACTTGTTGTATTCTTGCGGTTACCTCTTATGAATATGCCATGAATGGAAGTAAGTAAATTGAGTTTGAGAAACTTACTTTTGTTTCAACATATTCTCTAGATTTTAAAAACTATAATAGAATCAAATTTTATTGAAAATTTTAAAAAAGTAAAATACAAAAAAAAATATTAAAATTTCAATTGAAAAATAATTTCGAAAAAAATTAAGGGAAAAGCTACAGAACATGCAAGTTTTACATACAATTTCTCAATTTTTTTTAAGTTGAAGAAGGGAACTACGAGATTGTTAATTATTTTTAAGATTTATAAAATTGTTAATCAATAATAGACGTATTATTGTAAGTAAAATAGAATTATTAACATATTTTTAAATATTTATATAAAATATAATATAAAGTTGTTGTTGTTATTTTGTTTTATTTAGGAATATATGTGTGTGTACCTTCATTATTTTGCACTGTGCTACGCCGGTTACGGTCAAAGGTACGCCTTGGGCAGTTTCCACATTTTCACACATGGGATTAAGGGTCATAACATTTAGAGAAAGACGTTGGACATCTGTTACCAGCCACCACGCCCAGGCCCAACCACCCACAATAGTGCGTTTTTTAGTTGAGCCACAGCAGCCACCTGAAAAAGTAACAAAAATATTTAAAAAAAATATATTAAAAATGGACATTAATGCACATACATATACAACTTAAAATAATAACAGTTAAATTTCTTTTTTCACAACAAACACAATATACCTTCAAGGACGAAAAGTGGTCGTCGTCCTCTAAGAGTTGAGTGGCTTCATAAAGAATGTTTAAACGTCTGGTATATTTTATAATCTATGATATGTATAATGTGATTGCCAATGAACTGCCATTGTAATTCCGATATGATCCGTTATGTTAATGGCGAAATCTTTCATCCAATTGTAAAAACCCGGAAATCTTTTTAACTCTGTCATTCGGAATATTTCATAATTTTTACCAATTTCCTTAATGTAGACAAAGAGTATGTCAAATTCAACAAAGCCTCCATACTAACCTCACTAAATGAGAATAGCCTATGGATTCTTACACGCTACTCAGATGTGTGGAATAAGTTCAGAGGTTTCCAAATTATAGTAAACGCAGAAAGCGCAATTATTTACCACTGCTACTAAGAACCTCACTATATTTTTCGACACTTTTCAATTCAGTTTTTAGTGGATTGTGGATGATATTGAATTGTTAATTAGTCTATGATTTCTATTACCCCACAAGCAGATGGAATCTGGCATAGTACATAGACAAAATAAAATGTTGACCAAAATTTTGTCAAGTTGACTGACAATGGGTAGACTATCTGAATTCCGTAAAATTGGAAATTAATTTCAATTAGATAAATTGGAGATAGAAGTTGCAGTTTTCTCGTAGGTAGTGTGTTGGCTTATTAGACGCGAGGCTTCGGTTCAAACTTAGGTCAGGCATCTCCAACTGAACGAAATATAAAAAAATATTTCTTCGGCAACTTCCTTTCAGCAGATTTCTGGCAAAAACTCTGAGAGTAAATAAAATTGCCATGAAAAGTTTCTCAAAAATCTGTCTCTCGGAGTCGACTTTAAACTCCCTGACACTAATGTATAAAAATTAACGCATACAACATAAGTGGTGTGAGAAACTAGGTCGTATCCTGACTAAAGGGCTGTAATGACCAATTATGTATGTATGTAAATGGATTAATTTCTTATAAATAATATAATTTCATGACGGTGGTAGAACGGCTTCATTTTATTCACAAAAACCGCACCCACCTATGCTGAATAGCCACAATTTTAGATATCATTTGGAAGATGACACTTTAATAATTTAATTAAAAGAAAAATTCAATGAATTACAAAAAAAATGCATAAAAACTTCCATATCTGCTATTATTATCATTTAAACAAAAACGCTCAGCAGCATGTCGGCTTTTCAACTACCATACATGAAGGCGTTTAAGAGCGTTTTCAACAAAGTAAGAGAAAACATGACAAACCAAAACAATGTATACCCTCCCCCTCTAAAGAAAATCATATAAATGACAAGTCATGATGACATTTACACAAATTTCTTTTCAAATGTCAAAATAATGAAACAAACGCGTGAGTAGTACACTCACCCGTCCTAAAAATGATTTGAAATTTCTTAGAGAAATACTTTTTTTTTCTTAACAAATAAACAAATGCGTGCAAAGGCTCCCGTATGCCAACATACATTATAACGATTGAAATTTGCAAATTAAAATTTAATAATTTTGTTTAATGAAGACTTCTCTTAAATTACTGTCAAATGAAATACTCTTTTCAACATTAAAGAAAAAAAAAAACTTTCTCTTTAGAGTTTATGGGCTTAAAAGTTGACAACAAAAATAACATTTTGAAACGGAGTGACAGCATAATTTATGTTCATTTTTTAAATGAAGAATACAAAAAAAAGTTCTGAAAGCGTTTTCTAAATATGAACATTATTAGGAGTGAATGTTATACGCCATTATGAGAAATTAGATGAAAATGAAATTGTTTACAAAATATAAAACAGCTTTTAGAACACATTTTATAATTCACTAATTTAACCCCGCCCGCATTGCTGGACAACACAGTAATACCAGGTGTACCGGTATGAAATTAGTTTTTAGTGGAAATAAAACACTAACTTTTAATAGGAAATAGAAAAAAGTTCTTCAAATTACTGGCCATTGCTGGCTAAACATTTTTTCCACTCCACGCTAATAAATCTGTTCGCGTTTTGAAACTAACCAATTAGTCACCCTCGTCTGCCTCGTAGGCATCGAAGTGTTGCATAGTTAATGCGTATCTCATCTATGAAAACAAATAGTAATCGGAATAAGCAAAACATGATGAGTACTGTGGGTGGGCTTGCAGCTCCCAGCCTAATGCTTTGATTGTATCCTAAATCAGTTTTGTTTTTTGTGCAAGTGTCCTGTCATGGTGCAAAATAACCTTCCTGTCCATTCCGGTCATTTTTCGATCAATGCATGGTTCGAATTGATCATTTGATGCTGGTAGCAGTCTGTACTAACGGTTTCACCAAGTTTTAGAAACTTGTGTACATCACACCTTTTCGGTCCCACCAGAATCCTGCCGAATCGATCTGGTTTTACAGCTGAAGCTGATGGTTGTCCTAGATTAACCCATGAAATTTTTTCGTATAGGATTATGAAAATAAATCTATTTTACATCGCCGCCAATAATTCGATGTAATACCGATTTTCTATCGTGTCTTTAAAGCAAAATTACTCGAGTGGTTTTTCGGTTTTCTTCCTGTCTGACATTCAATTCAGTTCGCACTCGTTCTCCAGACCTTTGGATCTTTCCACGAAGCTTTTAAATGGTTATAAAATGTTTGTTGTGCAACATTTCTGACATTTGTTTTTCATTCAAAGTTGTTTTCAATGCAACGTTTTCAAATAGGTGGACCTCCACGTTATTTAAACTGAACCGTTGAAACCATTTTCTGAATATTGCTTCTGATAAAGCACAATCACCAAATGCCTCGACAAGCATTTGATTGGACTCTCTAACACTTTTCTTCAAATGAAAACAAAAAATTAAAACTTTCCGCAAGTCTTCTTCTTCTTCTTCTGGTACAAAATTCGCCATCTTTAACACGATGGATTAATTTGATGTTGGAATAATGTGTCATCAACCAACCAACCAACACAAAACAAATTTAGGACTCGTTTACAATAATCCTGTACAATGGGTCAATTCGACCTCCGGGTACTGTACTTGTCTTTATTGACAAGTACACGTCCTCTAACCTACAATAATCCTCCCCTATGAAGACATTTGTATTTTGACCCTCACTTCATAGCGCTAAATCTGGTATAAGTTTACGTATTTTTAATTCATTCACACCATCACAAAAGTGAATATAAGACTTATCCGCAAACTTGTTTCAATATTTAAAATGACAAAAAAAAAATTCATCAGTGAAGACACGTCTTTCGAAAATCGGTTAAGTGGTCGTCAAGATATAAAATGATATACAAGGGACTACTCATTTAGGGCCACTATTACAACTTGCCGTTAACTAAAGGGAGGATTTTAATGGGCAGATAAATTGTTTTTCATTATTATAAGTGGACAATAAGGTGGAAGTGAGCGTTAAGCTAAACAGAGGATCATTCTACCAGTAACTTTTAAAGTTAAGTTTATATTATTATCAATATGGCAAATATAAACAAAGTGAGCAAATACAACAAAAAAGAAGCCCGTCATTGCCACTGTGTTTAAATAAAACTTGTTTAATTTGAGCAGTGTTATCGACATTGCTCCGCCACTGCCATATTTTTGAAAAAGTTAACTTTATTTTACCTTTAAGTTATAATAATGAAAATAAGTTAAAGGTAACTTTACAGTTCCCTTTAGGTAAAGGTACCTTTAACTAAACCCAAGTTTAACGGCAAGTTGTAATAATTGTCCTTGTCAGTGTGTCCTTGTATCTTTAAATATATAAATCCTCTTTTATTTATGGTAATGAAAAATCCTACAAGTGTTCTACTACAGTAGATTTGGTGACGCGTAATTATACTATTATTGGCAGATTTCTTCAAACTCCTTTGCAAAAAAAAAATATTGAAAAATTCTGAAATAAGGCTTTATACATACAATGTGTACATATTTATACAAATTTTAATTAATTTTATTGTGAATTTATTATTTACCTTTAAATACTTCTGAACAAATGTAGTTTTCAAACGGTAATTGACTTTTCTTTTGTTCGAAAAGTAGTGATTTTTATCGAAAGAAAGAGATTAGATAGCTCCAATAGAGTTATCGGAAGGCATAAATAGACAGTTATCGCAATTCCAGCTAATATTTTTCTTGTTTTTATCGCATATGCTTTAGCCATACTTGCTATTTCAATCTTATTTTTTTTTGCTGTGATTTCCAGAGGTGAATGAACTCTTTTGCTGGACGTACATACATATGCTTTTATAAAAACTGTTTTAATTTATAAACGTCGTTTAATCAGAGATTTTAAAATTGGGTTTATTCAAATAATCTAATCAAAGAAAAATGGAAGATTTGGAAGATTTTTTTTTAAATTATATTCCTAACACAGTACTAATGATTGCATAGCAATAATTAAAATTAAACTATAGTCAGTGAAAATTTATTGATTTTTTAAAGGCTTGCACTTGAGTTGAATTAGTAAGATCCATATGTAAAAGTCTTTGCTCCATGCTAATACAACGAAATTTAAAAAACTTTTCACCAAGTACCACAAGACAGATTTTTGAAAAACTTTTTCATGGCAATTTTATTTACTCTCAGAGTTTTTGCCAGAAATCTGCTGAGAGGAAGTCGCCGAAGAAATACTTTTTGTATTTTTTTTTACGTATTATGTATGCTTATCTGTTGACTATAGAAATTATGCTTTGGCAAGGTCTGAATATAATATTACTAACAAAGTTGTCTATAAAAATTATATAAGTCGTATAGAATCTAATATAAAGTCTAATCCTAAATCTTTTTACAAGTTCGTAAATTCTAAGCATCGTTCTTCTGGTCACACCAAACTTTTAAAATATGGCTTCACGGTTGCTGAGGATGATACTTCAATAAGTAATGCATTTACTAGTTTCTTTTCAACCACGAATTCTACTGTCTTATGATATTGAAACATCAATCATGTGGTATATCCTTTTCGTTTATTAATGTTGATACCGTTTTTTCGAATTTAACATCGCTAAAAAGCTCATTTAGTCCAAAACCTGATGGTATACCGAGCTGTATAATCAAAAATTGTGCATCATTACTAGCTGGGCCGCTTACTGTAATGTTCAATATGTCTCTTAAATCGTGTTATTTGCCAATAGTTTGAAAGAAATCATATGTACATCATTCCTTTATTTAAAAGTGGCATTAGATCGGATATATCAAACTACAGAGGTATTGCCAAAATTAATGCTATGCTTAAGCTTCTTCAGAAAATACTAACTGATCACCTATACCATAAAATTTCGCCTCTTCTATCGCCTTGTCAACACGGCTTTCGTAAATCTCGATTATCAACAACTAATATCTTAGAACTCACTATAGTTGTAAATGAAGTATTTTCAAATAAAATGCAGACTGATGTGATATGCATAGATTTTAGTAAAGCATTTGATAAAATTAAATTATCACTTTAGGGCTTTAGTGTTTCTCCTCTAGAATGCTTAAATTCCTATCTGCCACAAAGAACTCAACAAGTCAAATTTAGAAATGTCACATCTAAAATTATTAAAGTACAATCTAGTGTACCTCAGGGCAGTCATAAATAAATTTATATTGGAAAAACCAAACAATCTAATTTTTTCCAAAGCCAATTTCGCAATAAAGTTACGGGCTTAAACGGCTGAAGAAAATGAGAAGGAGGAGGTCTTTTATCTTACAGATAAAATAAAGTCAACTTTACCTAAAATATGGAAGTGGCGGAGCAATGTCGATAACACTGCTCAAATTAAACAAGTTTTATTTAACCCTGGACGGTTAGTCTTCATTTTTGTACATTAAGGCTACTCTTCTTTGAATCGACGAACACTTTAACCCTAATTGGTTACTGTTCGTCGAATCGACGAAGCTCATTTACTCTTTATCAAATAATTGTTTTATGTTTGACCAAATTTTGGCCTTTTTATCAACAATGTTGGTTGATAACGCATGCTTGTAGTGAGTAAACATACCCTGGCCACGAGAGACTTCTTTTTTTTTGTTGTATTTGCTCATTTTGTTTATATTTGAAGTTGCCATATTGGAAATAATATAGAATATGACAAGTTCAAACATAAACGTAACTTTAAAAGTTAAAGGTAGGATGATCTTCCCTTTAGTTTCACGCTCACTTCTACCTTATTGTCCACTTATAATAATGAAAAACAATTTATCTGCCCGTTAAAATACTCCCTTTAGTTAACGGCAAGTTGTAATAATGTCCCTAAATGTACCACAAGCAGGGATGTTAGGTTTTTTTAAATCGTTAAAATTAAAAAAAAACCGTCAAAATCGTCACAAAATTTAAGAAAAATAGTCAAAAAATCGTCATAAATTAAAACATGAATAATATATTTTTCTATAAGTATAGTTCTATTTTTAATTTATAAATACAATATTTAACATAAAGCTACAATTAATTCAGCAGCCTTTAATAAAACAATAAAGTAAAAAACAAAAATCAATAAAAAATATTTTCTTTTGAAAATCTTACTAGACGGAAAACTTAAAAACTAGTAAGAAATATTAAAAACATTGTGTGTAAAAAACAGACTTATAATTTACACATATTTGTAATTAATGTTCGTACAAATTATGTGAACAAAGTTTACTTATCAAATTTTTAGTAATATTAACTTTAAAGCATTTAGAAGAATTATTTTTAAATAATCTTTTGAAAATAAAATTCCTTCAATGGTTTTTGAATCCAAAGAATTCCTTATTTTAGTATTGTTTATATTAATTGTACTAAATATACGTTCAACGTTAGCTGATGAATTTGGTAAAGTCATTAAGTTATTAGCAAAATCACATAAGTTTGATAAGTTATGTGATTTAATCTTTTTCCAAAAATCTTTTTACAAAATGTAAGTGATGCCAAAAAATTGTCAAAATGTTAGAAATTGTATGGAAAATCGTGAATCGTCATATTAGTAAATTGACAACACAAATCGTCAAAATGACGTAAAATCGTCAAATATAACACCCCTGACCACAAGATTTAAAATATTAAAATTTCATTACAACACTACACATGAGAAAAAAGAAGGAAAAAAGAAAAAATTAGCAATTAAAGTTAAAAGAGAGGAACTTTGTGAATGGTTCCGAAACGATGCGATTTATTATCAATCATTTTAATATGAAATCTAATGCAGAAAACATTTTTATAAGCCTTTATCCACAGTTAAACCACAGTTGGCATGACAAATTGTGTGTAAAAATTTCGGTGATTCGAAATTTTTTAGAAAATCAATATCTACGTGCAGAATAACATTTGTATGTCAACTCGTAATGTTTCATAAATTTGATCTATATCTACAGCCATTTATAATTTAAATACTACGAGTATTTAGCCCACATACATATGGAAATAGTATTTCGAATACCAAAACTTTTTCAAAGTAATACCTTCAAGTCTCACAAGACACTCTTTAAATATTTTCTTTCACACCAAAGAGATTTTCAATGAGCGGCTAGAGAGCGTTAACTCTTACTTCGTGTGATCGAAACGCAAAATGTAATTCTACAAGCCAAGTTTATAAAACAGTTACCACAAAGACATCGAAGAGCAAACTGGTTAAAACGGAAAAATTGTGTATAAAACGAAAATTTCTTCATAAACAAAGAAGATACGAGAAATAAAAAGAAAGTGAATAAAAATTATAAAATTTCTTGTTATTTGTTTTCATTCATCAAAGGGAAAGAATATTCGACACAAACGACAGTGTAAACGAAAGATAAAAAAGCAAAACGAAATTTTTACTTCTTTTTGTACAAACATTTTATTGTATTAAGTAAGTGTTGAAAACTACAATAAAAAGAAAGAAAAAAAGTGAAAAAAAACCAAAAAAATGTGTTGTATTGTTAAGGAAAAAGAAAGAAATGTTGTTGGCGTGCACAAGCGTACTTGAAAGTCGAAAAATCAAAAATTCCAAATCATGCTAAATGCTTTATGAAATACTCGATCGTACAACGCTTTAAATGCTTTAAAGTATGATGAAATAGGAATAAAAAAAAAAGAAATTATTTTTATGCGCCCGTAAATTTATTAGTGATAATTGTTTAATAAATAGAAAAGTTTGCATAATTTTTAACTTGCAGAGAATACGATCATTTCAGTAAAAAAAAAAAATCAAAACAAAAAAAGAAATCAGTAGAGTGGACTGAACAGTGAATCATTTGGTAAAAATTATATCACCAAACAACAAAAAATAAATCACTTAACAAAAATAAGATTTTGTTTTCAAATTCTATGATCAACAAGTGTATCGAACTGTTGTATTTTGCCCAGAAAAAATATTTAAAAAATTTCTTTTTTAGTTTGCTTATATGACTGGATTTACATACATATAATACTCAGGTTTTAGTCTGAAAGTTAAAAAGAAATGTAAGAACCTTTAAAAAGAAACCAAAATAAAAACTAAAACTTTCTTAACAATGTTAACAGCGAAATATATATATATTCCGTTTTTGTTTTTGGCCCGCAATCAGTAAAAGTGTGTCTTGTCTGTCTACACATTTGTCTTTATGAAATGATTTCATTTCTTTTTTCGTCCGTCTATTAAACACCCTCAAGCCATGTGTACCGTCATATTCGTTATTGTGTTGCTTTTACGAGCATTTTTTTTTGTGGGAACAACAGTTTTTAGTGGCCATACTTGGTTTTAAAGCAGAATATGTATATAGAAACGCCAGAATATGTTCAAACGCCATCTATAATGACTGAAAACTAATTTTGATAGTTCTTTGCAGTTACTTGGGGGGATAGAAAATATTTATTTGTTTAATTATTAATAACAATACAATTACAAATTATATTTTAATTATATACGAGCGAAGTTACTTGACCATATGCTCGGTGTAGTGTCACAGACCAGAATCTTTGGAGGGAATCGAACCCACAACCTTCACGCTAATAGTCTAGCACACTACCCACTAGACTACCAAGACACCCGGATAGATATATGTATGATATATATATATATATATATAGATATGTTAATAAATTACCGCACGAACAGTTTACGGACTTTATTGTTTTATATAGAAAAAGTATGGATACAGGAGTATTCCATTGCTTCTCTGACTGTCACTGATTGGAGTAGCATTCATAAATCAAAGACTAATCTATTGCTATGATATTATTTTAGAGATAACCAGATACTGGTTTTAGAGATAATTTTCCTCACTCTAAGGGCCATTATTACAACTTGCCGTTAACTAAAGGCAGGATTTTAATGGGCAGATAAATAGTTTTTCATTATAATAAGTGGACGATAAGGTAGAAGTGAGCGTTAAACTAAAGGGAAGATCATCCTACTGGTAACTTTTAAAGTTAAGTTTATGTTTCAACTGCACCATATTATATATTATTTTCAATATGGCAACTTCAAATTTAAACAAAATGAGCATATACTACAAAAAACCGAAGCCCGTCATTGCCACTGCGTTATAAAAAGCTTGTTTAATTGAGCAGTTTTATCGACATTGCTCCGCCACTGCCATATTTTTGAAAAAGTTAACTTTATTTTATCTGTAAGTTGAAATATCCCAAAGAAGTTAAAGGTAACTTTAAAGTTCACTTGAGCTAAAGTTACCTTTAACTAAACGCAACTTTAACGGCAAGTTGTAATAATGGCTTTAAGTCGGATGCAATGCATACTGATGGCTACTGCCAATTATCATTAAATTGATGAAAGCCACTAATTATACAGAATATCCGTCCGTCATTCGTAATTTTATTACCAGTTATATTATAACTAAACCCAAGTTTAACGGCAAGTTGTAATAATGGCCCTAATAGCAAAAAAAAAAACTTAACTTCAGATTAAATATTCGCTTATACCATAAACATTTTCCTTTCTAAGGAAATTCTCATTCAAGGGATATTGGAATTGAAAGTCCAACTCGACAATTTGCCCGATTAAATACAGGAACATATTTTAATGTTTTATGGTTCTATTTATAATTGAGGATTGAAGTGGTATATTCATAAGTAATATAATTGAGAGAACCTCTGCTTTAGATTGCAAGATTTAGAAACCTTGAACCGTTTGTTATGCCTTATAGAAAAAATCGTAATTTGAATAGAATGAAATAAATTGGTAGACAATTACTATTAAATGGAAGGTTTAAAACTTGGCTAGACTAAACAAAAATTAATGCATATCTTAAAAATAATAAAAAAATAAATAAATAATAAAATCAACAAATTCTTAATTAAAACGAAACTACTTTCGTGTGGTGTAGGGCATCATTTTCGTTTCATTTTTTTTAATGCTGTTACCCGATTATAAGTCTACAAAATATTTAAATTCCACTAAAACTGAAATTGTGTTAATTAACGGTACATTAATGAAAGTTAAGAAAAACATTTTAAATTCATGAATAATTCAAAGAAAGAAAAAAAAGAGTTCTCAAGTTCAGTTTTTAGTTTTTCCTTCTTTCGTTAGTTTTCTTGTTGTTTGCATTTGGTTGTTCTCTTTTGTGTACTTTTTGTACCTTGAACTTGACTTTTTTATCATTTCGTTTAGACGCCATTTGATATATTTCAGCGTGTTTTTCAATGTTTTTCACAACATGTTTGTTTGTGGTTTCACATGCATAAACCTGATTTGGCTAGTTTAAACCGTTTTAAGGCGGATATTTTTTACTTCTACTCTCAACTGCTACAATTGAAGCAACAAATGCAACATGAGTAGTAACTATGTACTCTATTGCTGAAGTATTTGTTGTTCAAAACAAAAAAAATTGATTGGCAAACATCATTATCGATATCATTACAGCATCCAATCAATAGACATGCCATGTTTATGTAACGAGTTTTTCCCAACTACTTGTTGATAATGCCATGGAAATCTATTATATGATTTTTTTATTGTTGTTATTGTTGTTGTTTGATGCGTTTAAGTTCTAGAAGGCTAAAAAATAATTTAAAATCTTTTTTTTTAATATTTTTTATATCTATATTACTACGATTACAAAATTTTTTATTCTCCCGCATATTTGATTTGATTTATGGACCAAAAAAAAAAAGAGAGAAGATTAGCAATAATTATATATGAGATCGGTGCCTATATTAGCCGATTTAACAAAGCAAGTATAAGAAAAAGCAAAAATTGTCTTTATTCCACAACATAATCTTTGATAAGCTATTTATAGCTAGAACTGTCTAGATTCTTGAAATAGCCATCCACCTAAACTCTACCTAGTATTTTAGCAAGTTTTGATATAGAAAATAATCTTAGGGAGCCAAACAATTCGAAATTTAATTCTCTGATTCTTTGTAGACAATAAATCAAAATTATCACATCTATATTTCAAAAGTAGGTAGATGGAATTGTCTTAGCATTCTTAGGTCACGATTCCTACATACTGTGATGGCCTTATAATTAGAAACGATGTTTCTGGAACAGAGTTCTCTGGAGTGACGAATCTAAGTTTAATTTGTCCCAATTTGATGGAAAAACGTATGTAAGACGTCCTCCAAACAAAGCCTTTGATCCCAGGTACACAGTGAAAACTGTAAAACAAATTAACAAACATACATGTTGCTAAGTCGTTTCTAATTATAAGGTCACCACTGTACATACATAATTGGCCATTACAACCCTTCAGACAGGATTACGGCCTAGCTTCTCATACCACTCATGTTGTGTGTGTTAATTTTATACATGAGTGGCGGGACCTACAGTTTAAAGTCGACTCCGAACGACAGATTTTTGAGAAACTTTTCACGGCTATTTTATTTACTCTCAGAGTTTTTGCCCGAAATCTGCTGAGAGGAAGAAATATTTTTTCATAATTTGTTTTGATGTCTGAACTAAGGTTTGAACCGTGGCCTTACGTCTAATGAGCCAAAACACTACCTACTAGACTACGGCGATTCCTACAATCCACTCAATTGCTTTGACTGTTTCTTTATCTGAAATGTGAAATTTTGAACCCATGTCTCTTCCAAGGTTTAAAACTTTATTGCAGTGGAATGCCGAATACTCTTTTGAAACGCGTGTTTCTTGTTATCTGTAGTTTCAGACATATTCAAAGCAAAATGAAGTCCATCACATTTAGGGCCATTATTACAACTTGCCGTTAAACTTGGGTTTAGTTAAAGGTAACTTTAGCTAAAGGGAACTGTAAAGTTACCTTTAACTTATTTTCGTTATTACAACTTACAGATAAAATAAAGTTAACTTTTTCAAAAATATGGCAGTCGCGGAGCAATGTCGATAACACTGCTCAAATTAAACAAGTTTTATTTAAACGCAGTGGCAACGACGGCCTTTTTTTTGTTGTATTTGCTCACTTTGTTTATATTTGAAGTTGCCGTATATATACAAGTTCAAACAAACTTAACTTTAAAAGTTACTAAATTTAAAGTTAGGGAAGATTATCCTACATCTTTCCTTTAGCTTAACGCTCATTTCTATCTTATTGGGTACTCACAATAATGAAAAACTATTTATCTGTCCCTTAAAATCCTCCCTTTAGTTAACGGCAAGTTGTAATAGTGGCCCTTAAATTTATAATGCAGAGCTCTGAATTTCGTATGATTCTTACATGCTCCAATGAAGTTTAGTGCAGATAATATCCTTACAGTAGAGGAATTTAATGCCAGAAGAAGTCATATACCGTCTCGGTGCGATAGTTGGGTAACATTTTCGAATCAGGGAATTCACAATAATTTTTCGGAATGATGGAATCTGACGAAATCTAGATTGCGAGTTCTACTGACAAGAAAATGTGCATAATTTTCTACGAGTAAGCAGATCTATATAATCTGCACCTTTTAGCAGTTTTATTTTGATGATTTTTATATTTTTAAAACCAAACTTTGAAAACTTCGAAAAAAACGGCAGCCAATTAAATCGTTTAGACGAATGCAAAAATCTAAAATAAAGTCTTATAAAACTCCGGTTTTTCTTAGTGAAACGGAACATAATAAAATAAAACAGTCATCAAATAGGCCAATTAAAATTATTTTATTTTTACTTTTAGTTTCAAACTACAGTGTGTGCATTTACTGTTACATGACGAATTGTGTCAAAACACATCATGAATTTAAAAAAGGAAAATCTATCGAGCGACACACAAAATTATGGTGGATATGAATTAAAATTCACTCAGTAACCAATTTCGATGAATTGAAACTTGTACGTTGCTGGGTGCACGTATGTACGTACATATATACAGTTGACAGCAAAAGTCTTAGTACGGCAATATATTTTGACAAAAAAAGACCCCACAGGCTTTGCACAAAGTCTCGATATGACTTCAAGAGAGTATTTATGATATCATTTGATAGAACGGTTACGTCATCGCTAAACCTCAAACAAAAGTTAACCGAAAACACTAAACAAAACTTGTACATTCAATTCCAAATGGGTTAAATGGAATGCTTGAACTTAAAGGATATTCTGCCAAATACAAGGGATAACATTTTCATATATTAGACCTTTAAATTTACTCAGGGTTCTCCTTGGGGGTACCTATGGAGTCATCTGAAACTTTTCCTTATTTTTCTCTTGTTTTATGAAAAACATTAAAAAATTGTTCGTTTTATAATAAAACAGAAATAAATTAACAAAATAAATACATAAACTATAAATTTTTATAGAAACTTTTGGCTAAAATTCATGAAATTGCTAAAATATATTACCGTACTAAGACTTTTGTTGTCCACTGTATGTACATGTTAAAGTTGTTGTTTTTTAGTTCCATTTCCATTGCGCATGAAAACCTATATTAAAAACAGAAAACCCCAAAATAAATAATAATAAGGCACTTGAGATTTACGATTTGATTTCAAAACGTTATCAAATGCAAGCAAAAGAAAAAAATATATGCAGAAATGGACTTTAAAGTGAAGCAAAACAAAATGGTGGATTATAAATTTAAAATTCCGGAAAGGTAAAAAATTACGAAATAGTAAATAAAATAGGGTGAGAAAGAGAGCGAAAGGTAGAGAAAAAATACGAATAAATTGAATGAATTTTACATGTAAATAATAAAAAATAAATTAAAATTTTATATTTTATTATTAAAAGAATAAATAAATTTCAAAAAAAAAAAAAAAAAAAAAAATAATAGTAATAATTAAATATTCAGTATAAAAAAAATATGTATAAATCAGAGATCAGCAATGAGTATTCAAAAAGATAAGTAGATTCGAATCAATCACTCATAATTTCTGATATTTATACGCATTCATACTTATTTTAATAGTATACTCATACTACTCGTATTCAAAGTTTGAAATACTCATACTTAACAATACTTATGATGTTGTTGATTTCGACTCTCCTTTACTCAACATTTACAAGAATCACAAAATAAGTATGATTCGCGTACGAGCACTACAATACTCACTAGTAGGTTGTGTGTTTGTATTTTCCTTCTTCTTTTTTTGTAAATGCAACAACAATTAAGACTGTAAATTTTGATGAATGATTTGAATCACTCGAATCATTTATGAGTATTATAAATATTTTTCTAAATTTATGAATCTGAATGAGTATGCGTATGAATCAAACATATTTCGAATGTTATGAGTTTGATGTCAGCGTTGTACTCATACTCATTGCAACCTGTACTTGTAAATAAATGTTGTAGTGAGTACGAATGAATCAGAGTAGTTGAATTTCAATACTGTTGACTTACTCATATTCAAAATTTCATGAGTACTTATGAGTAGCGAAAAAACGATTCATTGCTGATCTCTGGTATAAATATCATCATTTTAATATAATTTTTTAAATTGAGCCTTTAAAAATAATAAATTTTTGTTAAAGTCATACTTATTTGTTAATTTATAATAATTTTTGTTTTTGTTTTCATTTTTTTTTATTTCAGCTCACTTTTTGCCATGTTTTGTTGGAGTCAATAAACTTGTGTAATTTTACTGAATTTATTAAAAAAAAACTTCCCTTTCCTAAAAGTTATAACGCTTCCAAAACATGAGCGCTATAGCAAGTGCCGCTGGTGTTATAGGCGGTGCTGTTACCGCTGCCACTAGCAACAGTTGGTTTGTGCCTATGCTAGTGGCCGCTATTGCATATTTTCAATACGAAGAAATCATGGATCCTGAGTCCAAACCCAATGATACACCCGGTGATGAAATTCAGGATCATTATGATTTTATTATAATTGGAGCGGGTTCGGCGGGGGCCGTAGTTGCGAATCGTTTGACAGAAGTGGAGAATTGGAATGTTTTACTGTTAGAGGCAGGTGGTGATGAGACTGAAATTTCGGATGTTCCTTTAATGGCTGGTTATTTGCAATTGAGTAAAATGGATTGGAAATATAAAACGGAACCATCGGGTGCATCTTGTCTAGGTAAGTAATGTTAATTATTTATTTGATATAAAATCTACGAGCCACAACCAATTATAGATTAGCTGCCTAGACTATTTAAACATTGTAATCGAGGCCTTTAACGGAATTTAACGAACCATACTATTATAAAACATTATAGCTCTTTTTTATTTCAAACTCTTTTCTATTTGATTTTGAACCTCTTGTATCTGGTGGTACTTTTAATTATCACAGTACTTAAGATATTTTTAGGATCTTCATATATTGTGGCATTACGCTTTTAATACATAAATATTACATTCTTATTATTGGCGTGGCTTTATTTAGCTGAGTTCTAGAATGCCTATCTTTTAGCAAGATCAGGAAAGAAAGCCCTGAAATTATGATAGTAAGAAAAGGGAAGAACTTTAAATACAGTCGTATCAAAAGTGCTAAAATGAAGTCGCCGTAGTCAAGAAAGAGTGTGTCGGCTTATTAGACGAGAATCCGTGGCTCAAGCCTAAGCTTTGATATTTCGAACAAAGCGAAAGAAAGTATTCTTTTGACGACTTTCTCTCAGCAGTTTTCTGGCAAAAACTCTGAAACCTTTCCATGAAAAGTTTTTTCTAACCTTTCGTTCGGAGACCGCATTAAACTGCAGGTTCTGCCATATATGTGGTGTGAGAAACTAGGTTGTAATTCTGATTAAAGGTTTATAATGATCAACTAAGTAAGTTTATTGGGTCAAGCGAAAGTTTATTGTGATTCATTTAAAGGGTAGAGTTAAATAGTAGCACGAATTAAGCTAAGGTACCACTGATCCCTGTAGCTGATAGAAAATTTAACTCGAATTGTGTTTGCTGTACGTATGTATATTGTGTATGTTTGTCTAAATGGTGGCAAATAACAAATTATAGGCAACCTTAATCGGAAAAATTTTCACTACAGCTACCATACAAAGAAAGGAATGCAGTCTTATAAGGGAAACTTTAGAATTTGCGTTTCAATATTCAAATCGCTAATGTTAAAACGCTACGACATGTAATATAGATACGTATGAGTGTAGAACACACGCAAAAACTAATATCTTTTCATTAATATTGTGGTTCGTTATTTTTTATACTCGAAAGGTTTTTCAAAGACGACTTGGTCATCAAGTCTAAAGGAAGTATTTCGGTATGCGACAAAAAAAAAGAAAAGCTTCTATCGAAGCTTATCTATGTGAATAAGCTAAACAAATGTCTCGCTTTCCTTCAAAACCCTACCCTACAGTTATTATTTGCTCATGATATCTTATGAATATGAATTGAATCACCGTAGTCTGGTAGGTAGTGTGTTGGCTTATTAGACGTAAGACCAGGGTTCAAATCCCAGGTCAGACATCAAAACGAAAATATGAAAAAATATTTCTTCGGCGACTTCCTCTCAGCAGCAGATTTCTGGCAAAAACTCTGAGAGTAAATAAAATTGCCATGAAAACTTTCTCAAAAATCAGTCGTTCAGAGTCGACTTTAAACTGTATGTCCCGCCACTCATATAAAAAATTAACACACACAACGTAAATGGTGTGAGAGAGAAACTAGGTCGTAGTCCTACGTGCAATCCTTCAGTGTAATGACAAATTATGTATAAGATGAAAAGAAGAAAGTAAATCAACACTAGAAATACTTACTCGATAACGAGTGCCTGAATCCCAGAAGTTAAAAAATATCGCAACTTCGAGTAAATCTGGTATGAGTTCGACTGGGAGAGTTAGTCCCCAGTTATTTTTTAACTTTTCTGACAAACTCTCTTGTTTTACTTGCTTTTCGGTGGTTTTTAAGTCTATTTCGGTGATTTTTAAGTCCTTCCATGTAATTAACCTCCTGGTCCGAAGATACCAAAACGCCCAATAGAAGTAGACATAAATACCAGGCATTACCAAGTGTACTGATATTTGCATTAACGAGCGATTGTGAAAACAAGCATAATTAGGCCGTGTTTGATCAGATTACTTCCTATATTTTAATTTTTTGTAAAAGAAGAGTTGAGTACTACCACACGAATAAAGGCAAATCAATTCACCAAATTGTATTGTAATTTAAATCATAGTTTTGAAATAATTTTATCATTAAGTTTAGCTTTTATGACGAAAACAAAATGCCCAAATTTTTTTGTGTGCTCTCCTAAATCTTAATATTGACACAACATGAGTTATTCAGTTTCATAAAACTTTTAGGACTTTTCATAAACGCCAAAGCTCGATAATATATCGTAGATCGTATAGCATTATATTTGAGCTTAAAATGACGTCATTATTGATTTAGGAATCAGCATCTACTGACCGTTATATTTGATTTTCTCTTCCAACATATTTCAGTAGTGGATACATTTAGATTTTAATGTTTATTGTTTTTGGCTATAATAACTCTAAACTTTTTTTATTTCTTTTATAGCAATGAATGGAGGCCGTTGTAATTGGCCACGAGGCAAGGTTTTGGGTGGTTCGAGTGTATTGAATTACATGTTGTATCTGCGTGGCAGTAAGCACGACTATGACGCTTGGGAAACTCAAGGTAATCCTGGCTGGGGTTACCGCGACGCTCTGTACTATTTCAAGAAGTCAGAGGATAACACAAATCCTTATTTGGCGAGTACACCTTATCATTCTACCGGAGGCTATCTAACAGTAGGAGAAGCTCCTTATCATACACCCTTGGCGGCGAGTTTCGTCGAGGCGGGAGTGGAGATGGGTTATGAAAATCGTGATTTGAATGGTGAAAAGCAAGCTGGCTTTATGATAGCCCAAGGCACCACAAGACGAGGCAGCCGTTGCAGTACTTCCAAGGCCTTTTTGAGACCGGCGCGTTTACGACCAAATTTGCACATTTCCATGTATTCTCATGTGACAAGAATTATGATTGATCCTGTTACGAAATTGGCTTTTGGTGTGGAGTTTGTTAAAGATCAAAAGCTTTATCATGTGCGCTCCAAGAAGGAAGTGATATTATCGGGAGGCTCGGTAAACTCGCCACAATTGTTAATGCTTTCGGGCATAGGGCCACGAAAAGAGTTGGATAAGCACAGAATACCTGTTATCAAGGAGTTGAATGTGGGCGAGAATATGCAAGACCATATTGGTTTGGGTGGTTTGACCTTCTTGGTTAACCAACCAGTTTCAATAGTGGAGAGTCGTTTCCATTCCATGTCCACGGTCTTGCAATATGCGGTATTTGGCCAAGGTCCTTTAACTATTCTAGGCGGTGTGGAGGGTTTGGCTTTTGTGAATACCAAATACGCTAATAAAACTTTAGATTGGCCGGATATAGAATTTCATTTTGTATCGGGCTCTACCAGTTCCGATGGAGGTAATCAGCTAAGAAAAGCTCACGGTCTAACGGACGCCTTTTATAGAGCGGTGTTTGAGAAGATTAACAACCACGATGTTTGGAGTATTATACCCATGTTGCTGAGACCGAAAAGTAAAGGTTCCATTAGGTTGAGATCAGGCAATCCATTCGACTATCCCTATATTATACCCAACTATTTAGCGGATGATTTCGATATGAAGACTCTGGTGGAGGGTGTCAAAATAGCAGTGGCCTTATCTCGAACCCAAGCCATGCAGAGATTTGGTTCTAGAATTTCGGCTATTAAATGGCCGGGATGTCAACACTTACAGATGTTCACGGATCCCTACTGGGAGTGTATGATTAGACAATACACAGTGACAATTTACCATCCAGTCGGCACTTGCAAAATGGGACCCTATTGGGATTCCGAAGCTGTTGTCGATCCCCAATTACGTGTGTACGGGATAAGAGGCTTACGTGTCATTGATGCCAGCATCATGCCAACACTGGTGAGTGCCAATACCAATGCACCCGTCATTATGATTGCAGAAAAGGGCTCCGATATGATTAAAGAATTTTGGATCAAAAATACCGTAGTCTAGCTAGTTTACTAAAATAAGTCATTAAAATTAAATTTAATTTAAATTTTTTATTTTTAATTTATATTTTAGCCTTACAGATGTGAAACCAAATTAAAACATTTTTTTTAAGTGCCTCCCTTATTTTTTTTTGTAATATTT
Source organism: Sarcophaga carnaria (assembly GCA_958299815.1). Taxonomy (NCBI): domain Eukaryota; kingdom Metazoa; phylum Arthropoda; class Insecta; order Diptera; family Sarcophagidae; genus Sarcophaga; species Sarcophaga carnaria. The sequence goes on along the minus strand of OY283149.1, from coordinate 66,598,406 downwards.
ATTTGATAATTAAGATCCATCTCTTATTTATTGTAGTAATTAATTAATTATTAATAGAATACTTTATAGTCGTTAAGAAATTGTAATTCATAAAGAAAAAATGGAAAAAAGAAAAAAAAAAAACGGAAAAAAATTAAAAAAAAAAACAAAACAGAGATTTAATCAAGATAAGATGTGTGGATTATTAAAATAAATTTTAATAAAATTATAGAAGATTTACAATTACGAAATTAGTTGATTAATTAATTAATGATTTAAAACGGATCAATTAAGGAACATGATTTTCGAAAAGAATTTCACGGCGGCATTGAAACGCTTACTATCAGTTCAATGACCCCACCATACATCATATACATACCATACAGGTATAGAATAAGTAATTTAAAAAACGTTTAATAACAGCACTCTACAACAAATTATGCGATACAATTGATTAAATGAACACTTACATACTTGTATAGGAAATTCAATTGCTTACTCTATACGTAAGTGTTTCATTTGCACCCTTTTCCCTTGTTTGATTATCAAACACAACTTTTCAAGAGCTTTTCATCTTTCCTATAGCACACGTAATAGGCGACCAATATAAGTGTTTAGATTTCTACGATTGCAGTTTCCCGCAATAAAAAAAAAAAAAAAAATTATTGCACCTCGAAATAGTTCTTATCAATACGAATTTGGTTCAATGTTGGAAATTGTTTATAAATTTACAAATTCATAGTAATGAAAATCAGTAGTATTCTAAACTTAAACTTGATTAGAACACATAGCAAAATAAAATCTTAAAAGGAAAAAATATTTAATAAAGTATTACAAGTTCAAAATATAATTAAAAAATAAATTTAAAAAAAAAATAATTTAAAAAAAATATTGATTATAAATTAGCCGTATATAGAGAGAGGGAGAAATATCTGTATACGTTGCATCTAAAAATACAATCGGCGAGAAATATTAAGAAAAAAGTATGAAAAATAATTAGAAAAAAAAAATCCAATAAAATTAAAAATTCTAAAATTAAATAAAAACGTAGAAAAAAAAATACGAGGAGAAAAAATTAACTATGTATTGTATCTGAAACAGTAAAACCGCTAACTGATCCTTAAAAAACGAATAGTGAAAGGATTATGATCAATTTGCGAAACTTGGACAAAATCTAATATACACACATACATACATATATTTAGGTAAAAATTAATTAATTTTATTACTGTTATTTATAATTTACAGTAAAAGCAAAAAACATAAAACAACAAATATATCGTTTTTATAAACATTTTAGCTAAACATATTAACATTTAAAGTGCATAGTGAGGTTATGTTCTAAAAACTAAAAAGTAGAATGTGTAATTTAACGGTACTTAACAACAGTTAAGGTATTGAAAAATTTGAATTCTTTAAAATATAAAATGTTTTCGAATAATTTGCCGGGTATCTTGTCTAAATACATACAATAATATCCCAGGTCAATTAATAATACCAAGATTATTCATTTTCTCCGTCTTAATTTTGACAGAAGTTAACAAGAGACAAATATAATTCGTTATCTAATGGTATAAAAATGTGTGTTAAACAATTATAATGATCCTTGCATATACATATTTCCTTAAATATTTCATCCAAATAGCCGGTTGTAGAAGAAATGTAATCAAAACCATTAAAACCGGTAATAAGATACTCAGGATTACGACGGTTTTCTACAGAAATTCTTAAAAAAACTGTCGAAACCTTAAAAGCGGTAATAAGATACTCAGGATGAGTATCTTATCGGTTTTCTATAGATACTCTTATAATAACAAAAAACGGTCGAAACCTACTCTTAATTATATGATAGCCAGAATTTTTTCTATATTTTTAAATGACAAACTGCATTATTTTTTATTATTTGAACAATCCATATCCGGTAAAACCCTTTTGACGTTACTTCTTTGAGAACGTACTGTGCCAGAAGAATGAAAAGTTTGGAACAATTTGCATAAAATGCAACAACCGTTTCCTTTCTGCCTTCAACCTATTCGACTATGAAATAAAACCGTTCGTTTAGAATTGGACCAAGATTAACTGGATCAAGATTAAGTAATATATTGGCTTATTAGACGTAAGGCCACGGTTCAAACCCCAGGTCAGATATCAAAACGAAATATGAGAAAAATATTTCTTCGGCGACTTCCTCTCAGCAGATCTCTGGCAACAACTCTGAGAGTGAATAAAATTGCCATGAAAGGTTTATCAAAAATCTGTCGTTCGGAATCGACTTTAAACTGTAGGTCCATCCACTCATGTGTAAAATTAACATACACAACATGAGTGATGTGAGAAGCTAGGCCGTAATCCTAACTGAAGGGTTGTAAAGGCCAATTATGTTACGTATGTAAACATATACAGAAAATAGTTTCTAATATTTTAACTTCTGCATACCGGCTTCTCTTGATTGATATAAAACCTAAAGCGGATTAGTTTTTCGAATATTTTAATGACTGATTAATAAATAGTTTATAAAAACTCGAAATTTAAACAATTTAATAGAGGACTGACTGAAAGCATTTGCGTTTGCTAAACAATTCTTTATTCGCTGCTTTTTCCATGCATTCATTCAACATTAATTTCTATTGCCTTCTGCATGACCTTTTTCTATAAAGTCATTAACACGTTGACTGCCGACTACGAGATAACTCGTAGATTACGTTCCCTTCTAGGGAGCCAACTACGAGTTATCTCGTACTCACTAAACCTGCCATTTTTGTGTAGCTACGAATAAAATCGTATTATATCAGTGCTGGTATCGATAAATGGCTTCTGAAAATTGCCGCGGCAGTCAATGTGTTAATAAAGAAATCCAAAATTTCGATGGTTGACAATTTATCTATAAGACATGTTAACTATTCATGCCATTCTGCCGTCCTGTATTCGATGCTTTCTTAAGTGGCTAATGACTTTAATTTTCTGCCTGCTTAATTATTTTCCAGCGAAGACGAGTATACTCGACATAAACAGAGTAAAATGTTTGTGCATGTGAAAATAGGCACTTATGAATAAAAATCATAAATCATAAAATATTTAATTTTATAAATAAAATTTTCAAAAATAAAATGTTTATAAAATATATATTTTGTAACAGTACTTGGCCATAATTGATTATTTCAGCTTAATACAAGGTATTGCTGCCAAAGTAATGAATGTTCTAAAATGTTTCCTTTCTCAGGGAAAACAAAAATCCTGTAGATTCGTTGAACAATAATACGAAGGTGATTTTTCTTCAAGACGAATATTCTCGACATTTTGTGAAAAATTTTCATTTCGCATTGACGAGTATACTCGACACAAACAGTTAAAAGGTTAAAGTAAAATAATGAGAATTGTTAACAAATTATTCTATTTTTGTGAAAGCTCGCAATAAGGCATTTAAACCGCTCTCTGATACAAAGGTAAACCGAGTTATGTTTAGTGCAGTGGGATGAGAAAATTAACCGTTATATACAAATTGATTATTATTTACCCTAAGACGACGAAATTTTGAAAAAAATATGTTTTTTACAGTCACAATAATTAGGCCTATTCCTAGCATTTAATGGCGTTTTCATTATTTAGAGTCTACTGTTTGTACTGTTCATATTCGAAGCTTTAAATGTTAAGGAAAGCTGTATTCGTTAAAAGCTCTTCGAAAGCTTACATTTACAGTGTGTTTTAAAGTTGTTGAGAAAGTATTCTAAGCAAAAAACATATAAATTTCTACGATGGATGTGAAGTGCAATAACCTGTCGTATAATGTATGCAAAATTATACAACAAAATTAGGTTTCACTTTTTTTCTTTCTTAATTATTAAATAAACAAATATACGTTAAAAAAATTGTTTAAATTTTTATTTTGTGGCTAAAAAGCTGCAACAACAATTTAACAATAAATACACACCATTACGTACATATAGAAAGATTAAATCAAACGAAATTATCTTCTGGTTATTATAATAAAAAAAAATTTAACTTTTTTTTTGTTTTTTTTTTTTTGCTAAATGATTAAATATCGTATTCAATTAAATTTAAAATCTTTCTGTTTTAAAACACCAGTATCAACACAGAAGAGCTTGGAGACAGTGTAACTCAAGAACAAAATGAAAAAATATTTTGCCGGTAAGAAGTGAAAAATTTAAACGACAGAGAATAAATACGTAATTTTGTTTATTTTTCTCTTTTCTTTTTTTCTTTGCAGTTATTTTTGTAGTAATTTTTAGCTTTTTATTTCAAAACTTTCAAACTGTAGAATTGTTTGTTTTAAAAGGTATTGCAACAGGCAATGCATTCGAAGCGAGACTCGATTATGTTGACAGTTTGATGCAGCAACTGTTTGATATAATTGTGGGAAAGAAAGAGGAATTAGAAGATCCACAATTATGGCCCAAGGATTATGCAGAGGATTTTATGAAGCAAGGTCAAATGACATTCGATTATATAGTAGTGGGTGCTGGTACAGCCGGCTCGGTGGTGGCCAGTCGCTTAAGTGAAGATTCCCACGTTAAGGTCTTAGTTTTAGAGGCTGGTAGTGATCCGCCAATACTTTCCGAGGTAATCTAATCTATAAAAAACTGAAAATCGTTCTATCGTCGCTAATAAGTATTTTCTTAATAGATTCATGCCCTGTCCTTACAACTTTTGAATACTTCCTATACATGGAATGATTATGCCGAAGCCAATCCCTCTTGTTGCCAAGCTATGAAGGATGGTCGTTGTTATTGGCCTAGAGGTCGCATGATTGGCGGTACGGGCGGTGTAAATGGCAATATTTTCCTAACTGGTTATGAGAGTGACTTTGATGAGTGGCAGCAGCAGGGCAATGATGGTTGGGATTGGAATGGTGTCTATCCATTTTTTGAAAAAGCTACACAAGGACATAGCGAGACTGCCCAAGGACCTGTCGGTGCTTTAACGTTAAACTATTTTGAACGTTTAGACAATTATCATATTCTAAAGGACCTCATGATAAACGGTACTGAAGAGGTTGAGAGATCTGCCGCCATAAAGAGTCCCGGTTATATGGACAATATTTTAGCCACTGTTGATCGCGGCAAGAGAATGAGCACAGGTAAATCTTATTTGGGTAAAGTAGCTGCCACTCGCCCACGTTTACATGTTATAAAAAATGCCTTGGCTACCAAGATACTGTTTCATAATGGCCTCAAAGCCTCTGGAGTAGAGTTTTTGGTAAATGGCACACAGCTTTTAAGAGCCAGAGCCCGTAGAGAGGTTATCATTAGCGCCGGTACATTTAACTCCCCCAAGCTTCTGATGTTGTCGGGTATAGGCGAACGCCAGCATTTAAGGTCACTAAATATACCGGTGGTGAAAAATTTACCTGTGGGCGATAATCTACAAGATCATGGCATGATGCCTCTGTTATTAAAATTTAATAAAAATATACCCTCCACCGAAGACGAAGAGCCCTTACCACTTGCCTTGTACGATTATTTAATATACCAGAGGGGTCCATTGGCTAGCAGTTCCACCCTAATCGGTTTTATCAATACTCTAAAGGAGATTCAACAAAACAAGTCCGATATTATGATGGTAACACACTTTAGTAAACCCACTAAAGAATCCAATGTCTTTGATTTTTTGCAATTTAAACCAGATTTGGTGGAGAAGTTTTTAAATCGTGTAGAGAATGAAACGATTTTGGAAATTCAAGGCCTTATAATCAAAACGAAATCAAGAGGTTCGGTGAAATTAAAATCTACTGATCCTTCACAAGGTCCCCTAATTTACAACAATTACGCGTTAGCATCGGACGATCGTCAAACACTTTTACGTTTTGTACGCTTTGTGCAAAAGTTGGCAAAGACTTCTACATTCAAACAATATGGATTGGAACTGATAACCGTACCTCTGGAGGAATGTGATAAATTTCCATTTGATTCCAACAATTATTGGTTCTGTTATATAAAGTATTTCTATATAAGTGCCTGGCATGGTGTAGGAACTTGTCGTATGGGTCCTGCTTCTGATGCCAGTGCTATTGTGGACCAGCGTTTGAGAGTGCATGGTATTAGGGGTTTAAGAATTATTGATGCCAGTATTATGCCAAATATTACCAGTGGTAATACCAATGGCCCCACTATAATGATTGCCGAAAAGGGTGCCCAATTGATTAAAGAAGATTGGATGAATAATATATCGTAGAATTGTTTTACAAATTTAGGCAAATTAAAAAAACTAAAAATTTAAGTAGAAATATTGAATGGTTTAGGTGCATGTGTTTAAAAAGTATTGTAAAAATAATTGTAAATAAATTTTAGTCAATTTACTTAGTAGAGTTAAACTGTTTTATTTTCCACACCCGTCCACAAAATATTTAAAACGTTGCAGGGGTTTGTTCTCGTAACTTTTTCGCGTTAATATTGTAAATTTCATTATTAGTAGACTATGGCTGCCTTCCAAAATGTTAGTTGCTTTGTGTTTGAACAAAGTATCGTGTTTCATAATGCCGCTGTACAAAATATATACAATGTAATCTATTTCAAAACGTCGACAATGTGTATTTTTAACGCAGTCAAAAAGCAATGAGGCAACGGATTTATAATTGATGTATTGTTTGGTAACTTTGTATATCTACATAGTTTATATGCAGTAGTAGAACTGCATACAAATTTTGTATTGATACATTTTGGAAGGCAGCCTATAATTTTCAACACATGCATACATACATATAAAAATGGATCTTACAAAAATATCTTATAGAAGTCGATTTTAAGATAACTTTCACCATTAGGATGAATCGATATTGTGCTTTCGATAAGCAGTGGCTATTAAATGGAATTTCCAAAAAAAAAAAAAAAAAAAAAAAAAAAAAAAAAAAAAAAAAAAAAAACCTTCAGTCATACAGAATAATATGAGAGGAAATAGTTTTAATATCACTTAACTCTGACCTATTGAAATAAATTGAATGAGTGATTACAAATTAGTTTAAGAGCTAATGTCACAGATTCTTAAACTATACGATCTCTTAGTCATATTGTTACATAAAGTAAGTTTCATTATTTTTCTGACTGGAATTCAGTCATTGACGACAAATTAATTAATGGCTGATGTGAATGCCGTAATTGAATTATTTCAACTAACGCCGTAGTCTAGTAGGTAGTGTGCTAGCTTATTAGACGTAAGGCCGCGGTTCAAACTCCAGGTCATACATCAAAACGAAATATGAAAAAATATTTCTTAGGCGACTTCCTCTCGGCAGATTTCTGGTAAAAACTCTGAGTACATAAAAAAATTGGCATGAAAACTTTCTCAAAAAATCTGTCGTTCGGAATCGACTTTAAACTATAGGTCCCGCCATTCATGTATAAAATTAACACACACAACATGAGTGGTAGCTCTGATATCACAAAACTCATGGGTTATTAGTTCATCTTATTTGATTAAAATTCGTTTGAACTGTTTTTAACTGTTGCCTGTAAGTCCTTAATTTTCTTGGAATGTCTAAAAGAAGTTTCGTTGGGAACGAGGAATACAAATGTCTTGGAGGAAGAAATTTTATCACATTTTATCACTAACACAAAACAATAAGAAATAAACTAATGACGAATATTGTGTGCCCTGGTAGTCTAGTAGGCAGTGTGCTAGCCTGGATTCGATTCCCACCAGCGATTCTGCTCTGTTACACTACACAGATCATATGGTCTATGTTACTCAGCTCGTAATAATTAAATATAATTTGTAATTGCATTGTAATTAATAATTAAATAAATAAATAATTATTAAAAATTAAAACATAAAAATTTAACTTGTATAAATTATTTTACTTTGAACTCTTCGGCTTGCAGAAGTCTATTTATGAAAATATCTCAGTGTACCTTATTAATTTTGACGGCACTGTGTTATAACTTTACATGAAATAAGCTTTCTTAACATTGTGCTGTTAAAAAAGCTTTAAAAATGTATATTTTAAATTAATGTAAGCTCTTATCATTAACGTCTAATTACGTTACGATAATGTTTGAATATATTCAAATAAAAATGTTTGTTACGTTAAATGACGTTACATTAAAGTAACGTATTCGTTTAATTTATAATTTGTCCATTGTGGATAAATTGTATGAACAGAGTTTTAATTAAAAATTAATTAATTGTTTTGAATAAAAATTAATTAAAAATTAATTAATTGTTTTGAATATGATTTTGAATATGATTTCACACATGGTGTTCTGATCGTGCAAAGACGATCACAACAGTAATTGAGTATCGAAAAAGTAAGTAAAACAATACTGTAAAGCTTTTCATATCGGACATAATGATTCCATTGGAACCTTAATTGAGACAGACCCGAAATTCACATAACACTAACTTACTTAATTAATTGATCATTAAAACCCTTTTGTCATGATGACAACCCTGCCTCTCACAGACTCCATGTTGAGTGTGATAACCGAAATCCGAAATCCTACTAGACTATTAATTTATTTATATTTAATACAAATACTCGTACGGCACGGAACAGAAAAACTAACGACTTATTCGTGTTCCTCACATACAAGACAAAAACAGCTGATTCGGAACGTAACAAAACGTAAAAGCCCCGTTTAGTCAAACGTCGATGGAACGTAATGTAACATACGTTCGTTTTTAGCATATGAAAAGCAATGCAAATGCTTACCGAAATTACATTACGGTCCAGCAAGCGCTTTTATTGCTTTTCGTGTTCTAAAAACGAATGTTTGTTCCGTGGACGTTTGGCTAACCGGCGCTAAAGCCAAATTCTACCTTTAGCATTACATTGAACATGTTGCTAATGCATTAATAGTTGAAAAGCGCAAGACATTAAATATGTAATAATAAAATAGTACTGAAAAAAGTACAAAAGTACTGAATGGCTGCCTTCCAAAATGTATCAATACAAAGTTTGTATGCAGTTCTACTACTGCATATAAATTATGTAGATATACAAAGTAACCAAACAATGCATCAACTATAAATCCGATGCCCGATTGCTTTTTGACTGCGTTAAAAATACACATTGACGACGTTTTGAAATGGATTACATTGTATATATTTTGTACAGCGGCATTATGAAACACGATACTTTGTTCAAACACAAAGCGACTAACATTTTGGAAGGCAGCCAATATTTCAACACTGTTGCAACATAACAGATGCAAGTTTTTTTGGTTTGGGATGAGTTCACCTAGATTCTAAGTTGTGATTTCAATTGATACGTACATTTAAGGAGTTCACATATACATATACAAATATATAGAGTTCACATCGTATAATTACCATCACTTTTTGGCAAAACAGGGCGTTGAATTGAATCTTTCTTATAATTTTCGTGTAAATATTGGCATCTTCGTTTATGCATTTGAGGATTTACATTAAAAATTGGTTATTACCTGAAAATATAAAGAAAATTTCAACCGATTAGAAAATTGTTCCAAGAATTTTAATAAATAAAAAATATTTCATAAAGCTCTACTATTATTTATTATTTTGGGGGATTGTGGCACTGATTCTTATCAAATATTTTATTTTTGTCCACCTCCCGTAAGAGTAAGCACCTAATAATAGTTGCTTCATAGGACGTACATACATATGTATGTTTAGTTTTTTATTCGAATAAAATGTTTAATGTCCAACACTATTTACTCTTTTGTTTTACCTGAATTTCTCTTATAAATGTTAACAAATATTCTGGAAAAAATAATGTTTCAATAATGTTGCTAAAGAAAATACTGAGTATTACAAAACAAAACAAAAAAAAAAAACAAAGAAGAACTTTAATAATAAAACAAGAGACCAACTAACGCTTACTTTGCAAATATTTGAATCAAAATAAAATTGTTTAAAAAAAAAAAATATTATTTGCTACTGAGTAATTAATTGTTGTAGAAAAACTTAGTTTCATAAGAAAATTTAAAGTGAATGGATTAATTCATAACGGGAAAAATTAATTAAAATAACGGCAAACGACGCGAAAAGAGGAAAAGAAATGTTTGGTTATGAAGGCAGTCTAACATTAATACGTTTTTTATTGACTGTGGGGCCCAGCGCTGTAGTTTTGGTTATGTTATTGGAAGGCATTAAACAATATCGCTCAGATATAGTGGATGCAGAGAATCGTGTCAGATCCATTCATATCAGCGATTTAAAAGATCATTATGACTTTATAATTATTGGTGGTGGAACGGCTGGTAGTGTTTTGGCGGCTCGTTTGTCGGAAGTGAAACACTGGAATATTCTATTGCTGGAAGCGGGTGGTGATGAACCTTTACTTGTCGATGTGCCCCAATTATTTCCACTATTTCAACGCAGCCCTTGGGATTGGAAGTATAAGGCCGAAGAGTCTGATCGCTATTGTTTGGCTATGCAAAATCGACAATGCCGTTGGCCTCGAGCTAAAATGTTGGGTGGTTGCAGTTCCATTAACGCCATGATGTACATTCGCGGCAATCGCAAGGATTATGATCACTGGGCCGAATTGGGTAACGTTGGCTGGAACTATGACAATATTTTACATTATTTTCGTAAAATGGAAGATATTCGAGTTCCCGGTTTTGAAAATGATCCCTATCATGGTCATGGTGGTCCTATAACTGTGGAAAATTATCGTTTTCCCTCGCCATTGTTGGATATATTTTTAGTGGCCGCTAAGCAGTTAAATTTGGTAAGAAGCAACACTGACACCAACGATTAACAATCTGCTTTTCCTAGAGATTTGTTTATATATCGTTTATCACTCTTAGTCACGTTGTCGTAATTGAAATCTGCTTCTGGCACCGCACTTTCTTATTTCTAACATACTTATTTGCTTACGGATTGAGTTATAAGACATGGAATATTTTTTGGCGTACAGTCGGAACAGATAATGGTTATGTGATACATATCAATACATATATTGTATAGTAGTTTAGTAAATTAGTTTCGAAAAGTAATCCGTGTAATATCAGCGAACATTTAAGTTGCTTTCATGAATTCTCTTCTTTACAGCTTAATCCCTATAAAGATTTCAACGGTCGCTCGCAGTTGGGCTTTGGAGTACCTCACGCTACTCTTAGAGATGGTTTGCGTTGTAGTGCTAACAAGGCCTATATAAGACCCATATGGCGGAGACCCAATTTGGATATTTTACTGAAGGCTTTTGTCGAAGAAATCATTATTGATCCGTATACCAAACAAGCAAAAGGTGTACTTTTCGATTGGTTGGGTATGAAACACACAGCAATAGCCAGCAGAGAAGTTATTTTATCAGCCGGTACTATAGCCAGTCCCCAACTTCTGATGGTGTCGGGTGTAGGGCCCAGAGAACATCTAGTGGACCATGATATTATTATTATACACGAATTGCCCGGTGTGGGTGGTAATCTACAAGATCATGTTTCAACAAGCGGAGCTCTTTACACCATAGATAATCCGATAACAGGTCATCGTTTATCTTTCATAGTGCCCGAAATGCTCAACGCTAAATCAGTCGACAGTTTTTTACATCATGCCGATGGTTTCTTCTATGCAGTACCCATAGCAGAGGTAATGGGTTTTTGGAATAGTAAATATCAGAATCCACATAACGATTGGCCAGATGTACAAATCTTTCTGGGCAGTTACGGTTACAGCTCTGATGGAGGTCTTTTGGGACGTCGTGGTTCATCGTTGACCTTCAATAATTATGCCCAAGCTTTTGAGCCGTCTGTATATAAAGATGCTTTTATGATTACACCCTTAATAATGAGACCGAAAAGTCGTGGTTGGTTGAAAATCAAATCAAAGCATAATAAAGTGTATCCCGAAATATATCCAAATTACTATGACCATCCACTTGATATGGCTGTAATGGTAAATAACAAAATATATTACAAGTCTTGAGAATATGTTTTAAATTATAATTTCTTTCTATGCCTTTTTAATAGGTTGATGCCTTAAAATTTATACACGAGTTTACGCAAACGCCCATCTTGAGAGGCTTAAATGCCACTTTAAATATATACGTATGGCGCAATTGCCCGGAAGTGGAATATTTAAGTGATGCTTTTTGGGAATGTTTGGCTCGACATTATACCCAGACTATCTATCATCCGGTAGGCACTTGTAAAATGGGCCCATTCACAGACCCAGATGCCGTAGTCGATCCTCGTTTGCGTGCCTATGGGATTAAAGGCTTAAGGGTGATTGATGGCAGTATTATGCCCACCATTACAACGGGCAATACAAACGCTCCCATTTTTATGATTGCCGAAAAAGCCTCCGATATGATAAAAGAAGATTGGCAACATTATCAACATAATTTTAAAGAATTTTAATTATTATCAGAGAGTCTCTGTAGTGCCCCCCTCTTATTGTAGAATGGACATGGACGATTATTATTATATTTTGTTATTAGCGTATGGGGTATACTCGTATGTAACCATTCAAACATCTTTTTAAATTTTTATTTAATTAATTATACCGCTCTGTAAACTTGCTTATCTAATACCCGTAATGTTGCTAATGATGAAATATCACTTCCGCAAATGCTTGTCAATATGAATTCCAAGTCAATTCGTAATTTGCATCAGACATTTACTTCATCTATATTTCATAATGAGAGCCAGATTTGATATGCAAAGAAATACTCGTAATTATGTTAGTAAATGAAGATTTCTTGTTAACATTTTCCTAACATTTTCAGTCAATGATTTGAGGCTTTTATATTTACAAATTAAATGCATTTTTATGTTATTTTTATGTTATGTTGTACGCGTTAAAAAAAAATCCTTTTTTTCGTATGAATCATACGCATTCCATTAGGCAAACCTGATTTTCATAAAAATTATTAAAATTTTAATTATTAAAAATTATCCTTAATAAGTATATTAAACGACTTGTGAGAACTTGTATCCAGCAGTATTAAAAAAAAATGCAAATGATCACGTTAACAAAAAATGCATTTGAATCGAATAGTGAGTAGAATTTTGAAATACAAAATTAGGATCAAAACTTTCGATTTTTAGATCATGCAATATGATCCCATTAGATTGAAGCACCAAATCAGTATAGACTACGTGAGTATGTTGGACTATGTACGACATAGAAGCGTGTAATATTTCCATGAAATTATTGAATCAAACATTTATTTCACTCACTTTTGAAATTTTTTTTTAGTTTTCAAAATCCAAACGGTTTTAAAGTGACAGTAATAGGCTTAATTTTTCTATATTACTTAATAATGTTATATTAATTTAACTTATACTTCAAGCTATAATAGTTATACATCTTCAAATCTATGAAATAAGATTTTATTTTCATTTTAAATAATAATTTCTTGTTCCTTTCTTTCTTACCTTGCTTATTAGAGTTTTTTATTTCCCGGACTTTTTCCTAACCCTGGAATCCCGGAAATTCCCTGGATATAATGTATCCACATAATATTCTAATCTGCTATGCATATAGCTTTTTCAATAAAAATTTGCAAATTATTGAGTAAAGTTATGTATATACAGTGGAGAGCAAGTCTTAGTACCCCAATGAGTACGATGAGCTGTCTGAGGTTGTCTTACAAGTAAAATTTCTTCATTTAAAATATCATCAAGCTTAAGCTAAACAGCTTAACATAAAAATAAAATAAGAAATAAATAAAATAAAAAATTAAATTAAAATACACATACATATTCCACAATCCACATACGTATTTGTTAAAAAAACGCTAATAAAGATTCTTTGTATATGTTATAGAAGCATATTTAGATGCCTTATGAATAATATTATTACCTCTTAAAAAAAATTTGGATCTTTGAAATAATTAATTTCTATCTCTTCTTCTTTCATCGGTTCTCTGATATAATGAGTTAAAAATTTCCTGTCCCAAAAAGAAGCATTTGATTTATTACTACGACACAAAGCAATAACAATGGCATAAGTAGTTAATAGATTTGTGCTGCGCTTACTTATACGGTGTTCAGATATGCACCTTTATTGCGTAAATCGCAATAAACGCCATTATTGAGGTCAATATTTCATATAAAGTTTCAATTAAGTATTGCGCAATGAATATGCAAATTGTTATAATACTGAGTAAAACTTAAAATGCAGCACTGTCATAATGATATTTGACAACTTAAATGTCAACAACAACAAAAAAAAAACAACAAATCAAAAAAATAAATAAAAACAATGTTGTTGAAACAACCAGCTGTCAAATGAATATTGAATAAGCAGTTGAACTGCGTATATTATTATGCCTGAACACTTAAAATATTGTACTCAATAAACCGAATATTGACTCAATAAAAGTGCATATCTGAACATAGTATTAGGGCCTTTAGCGTCAATTGAGTTGGTTTTAAAACTTGTAATGTGTCTTCTGAAAAAAGGAATATTCCATCTATCCAAATGTTAACAATTTCTAAGTCAACAAAGGCCTTTTATTGACTTATTTAAAAGATTAAATTTCATTGAGTTTGTTGAGTTGTAACATCTAAATCAAGCCATAATTTTTTTTCATGTTCTTGTTTTTTTTTTATAAAATACATCTACTTCTTCTGAATGTATTGCATGATTTAAACAGAAAAAAACTTTAATAAAGTTATCTTTCTTTATAAGCAGAAAATTCATTTGAATAGCAAGAAATGACTAGAAATTGTTAATTAATTACAATGGTATTGAATTGTACGATACTTTACTACAGCGTATACGTTTGAATTTCAATTTCACAAATTAAATTATGTTCAAATACTCTTTAGGAAGCTAAATTTAAAAAATAAAGTTTGTAACTCAAATAGTCTCAAATAATCTTTTGAAAGGTTTTTCAGTAATAATATCGAATAAAATTAAAATTTGGAAAATTATTTGATGATAGTAAACACCAGTTGACATACATATTTTATCTATTGTTTGGTACCAATGAAGTAAAAAATTTAAAAAAGGAATACAATTTGAATGAAGCTATAATTCTGGGGTGTATTTTATTAAAAATTTTCATTTAATTCCTTTAAATGTCGCGTATAAGATCATATTAACAAAATAAACTCTATATGGGGTGAATCGAAAAGTTCAAAACCGTTTTTTATTTATTTATATTGTATGTATACACTTATGTATGTATGTATGTATGTGTGTACAAATGCATACCGTCTTATATTAATCACACATTTAATTAAACGTTTTACGAGCGAGCAAATGTTGAATTGAATCAACAAAAACTTACATAATTTTTTCGATTAAAAAGACAAAAATACAAACAAACAACATAACCTGTGCACACAATGTGATATGTATGTATGCATATATGCAGGTATGTATTTAACAACAAATTTTGTTATGTAGAAGGAGACAAACAACCACAAAAATGAATCAAATGCATGATATTAAAAATAAATCTCATCTTCAACAAAAAGAAAAAAAAAACAATATTTCACACTCATAATGCGAATAAACGGAATGATTTACAAGTTTTACCTGTTTCCAGAGCCACTGTTTGGGGCAAAGAATCGATAAGTTTGCCAGCCATATGGCTGCTGTGGAACATTACTCTTCAGGCACGTAATACCAATTCCCATACAACTTACTCCACACGCACACACATGCATGGCATCCAAACAAAGTGTAACGTTTGAAAATGTCTCCATTTGAAGAAAACAGGTGTCTGGCTCTACATGTGAATTTTCGAATTTTTAATTTTTCCATTAAGAAAACGTTGAAAATCATTTTCAAATTCAGTCGCTTAGTAAAAGTCTACAGTGAAACATCATCAAACAGTCATTCAGCCAAAACAACATTATTATGCTGCCAATAAAATATCCTTGTCTATTAGGAATTCTACTCTCTTCGATGATAATTAGTAGTGCGTGGAGTGCTACATTGGAAAGCATAACACAAACTGAAATTGTCCAATCAAAACAGTTGAAAAAACATTTGGAAGCGCTCAAAGGTCACTTGGAAGATACCATACAAAAATTGGAACACAATATAAAAGCAAGACAAACTCAATTTCGAATTGAGGCTTTAACGCCTGACAGTGGTAAGTAGATTGATGTGGTATTTCAAAATTTGTGCAATTTTACAGGAATAAGTTTTGGAAAAATCGTGATTTGAATATAGTATACTGTTGTGAATTTGAAGTTTGGAATGAAATCGTAAAATTGCATACAAACTAGATTGTCAGGTTAAAAAAGCAAAAAAAATATGAAATTAAGAAAATAATAAAAAATAGCTTTATTCCGGGCATGTACTTATGTAATTCAGTGTTGCCAATAATATTTTATTTGCCGAAATTCTGAATAAATTAACAAAAATATATTGTATATTATGGGGGCCCTGATTGTGTATTAGATTATTGGCATGAGGGTCATAAGTTCAATTCCAAACAGAGACTTTGGTCGTGTTCGGAGTGCTCGTAATAATTCGGATATAATTTGTAATAATATTGTAATGAATATACATACAAACAAACAAAGAAAATGTAAATATAACATATTTTTAAGAGCTACAAAGTGTATTGCGCTTACAACAAATGATTCATTCTAATGATTCATTAATTTTGATTCTTAAAAATTTTGATATTGAATATGCGATGACAATTTAACATTTTTTCTTCTTAAGGAGTTGTACGGTTATCGCCAGTTGACATCTAAAAATGTCATCGATGAAAGGTAAGAAAAGGGATACACTTCTAGAGCATTCGCATAATATGACTCCAACGTCTTGAGCTCGAATCTCGTTGTAGACAAACTACTTAATAATGTTTAACTGGTAGGCTTTCATCACCTAGGGTAAAGCTGCCAAATTTAATGCCAAGTCCATATCAAGGATGTTTATTAATTTCTTTTTAACGAATTTTAAACTTCGTAGAGAAATGTTTACTTAATTTGACATTTTTTTCCCCTTTATTTATTGCAATTTCAGAATATATTGAAGCTGCTTTGGCAACACAAGGCAACAATGATTTTATACGTGCAGCATCAGTTCCGGAAACTCCATTGCCATCACAGAAAATGCGTATCAATCAAAATAGCGGTCTCAGACGAAAACGTTCGCACAGATGAATGTGCAGCAAGCAGTTCTTTATGGCCGCCAGACATTTCAAGAAGCTGACCTGAATTTAATTTTACGGAGAAAATGCATTCTCTGGTACACGATTGGTATACATTTTTTTTTCAAAGAATTTATTGGATTAGACAGTGAAATACAATGTTAGAATAGAATAATTTTAAATAAAATTTACAAATAAAAACCCTATAAAATAAGAAATTCGTTTAAAGAAATATCAGAAATTGTTGCATTTTTAATTAATTTAAGATTTTTTAAATATAAGGCTGAAGTACGTGTTTGCAAATACTTGTCGCAATTGTGAAAAGCAGAAAAAAAATTCACGCGATGGATCTCTTCGTTATTAAAAATATAAGTGATCAAGATAAATAGATAACAACAAAATACACACATCAAACGGTTCATAGAATTGCACAAACGAATACGTAGGAGTTTATACAAATAACTCATAAAAATATCGTGAAGTTGTCAGACAAAATAAAGTATAAATAAAGCGAAAAATAATGCAGCAATTGGATTTTAAATAGACAGGCAGTGATGAGGGGTGAGTCTGTGATTAATAACTGAGAGTTGTATTGAAAAATGGTTTTGAACATCGACAAGTTTGATGTAAATTAATAAGAATCGTTAATAAAATCGATAGTGCATAAGGGAATATTATATACGGCTCAATGAAGATGATGTCACCCTTAAATGATTTGTTTACTTGCTGGTAAGCGATCGAAAGCCAAAGATTCTAACGTTATACACTTTAAGGTAAAGAATAGAAGGAATGATTGGTATTGATTAACGCATTATGATAAGAGAATATTATTTATTTATTAATTACATTACAATTATAAATTCAATTATAATTACTACGAGCTAAGGAACTTAGACCTTGAGCTCGATGCAATGCAAGAGACCAGAGTGGTGGAAATATAATCGATTGTTCAACAAGATTATTAAATATTTTCAATATCTCTTGACAGTAGACGTTAGATGTCTAATGCATGAATTGTATTACCTTTTCAGTTCAATCAAAAAAAGAAAAATTTCATGATAGTATAATATATTACATGAATACCAATGCTCAACTGAGCATTAAAGCCGAAAGTCCATACGATCCGTTTCATGCGGCCTTGCGTTATATGCCTATACCGAAAAAGTAGAATCAGTGTAGTTGATTGTGAAAAGTTACAGAAGAAAACGCATAGAATGCATAGACGCATAGAATGCATCAAGTAGGTTTACTTTCTACTTTTCTATACGACTCATGCAGTGTTGGAAAAAGTCAGCACTTTTTTAAACTTGGCATGCCAAATTATATACTATTGTGAATGGTTTCTATAAATATGCTTCAATAGTGCATTACTATTTTCGCATTTTTCTTTTTGCATTACAAAAATATTAATGAAAACATATTTCATAATAAAGTTTATTACTAATTTAAGAGGAACCTTTTTTTACACGGTAGATACGTTCCAGTGGTTACCGTGTAAAAAAAACGCGTAAAAAAAGTCAAATATTATGTATGTATGTAAAGCCGAAAGTCCATACCATCCTTTTCATGCGCCTTGCGAATCTTGCTTTCTATGCCGATTTTATTGCAAGTTACACACAATGCGTTTATGCCACTGGTTTTTTGTTTTGATCAGCTGTTGTGGTAAACAACAAACAAGCGAACAAGAACATTTTTGGAAAAAATAGAAAATCAAATTGTAATTTTAAAAGAATTTATGACATTAATTTAAAATTTATGAGTTTATTTAAATTTATGAGTTTACATTTGAAAAACGCTCATAACATAAAAGGACAGGCAAGGCAAATTCAATAAGGTAGTGTCAGTAGTACAACAACTCAATTCGCAGTGTTTTTTAACAAAAACAACATGTATTTTCTGTTGTTTTTGTGTGCCCGGTTATGTCAAATGAAATTCGCCGTAAGCCAGAAATGACAAAGGCGAATCCATACAATGACATAAAGTTGTTATTTTGTGTCATTATTTCTCTTTTGTTTCTTTTTGTTTATAAAAAAAAAATTTTGTAAAACAAATTTAAAGAAAATAATTTTTAAAATACGGGCTGATTTGCGCTACCACTAAGGTATAACGACCTTCAGGGGGATTCTGGGAAGCATAAGAGCGGATTCTATAATAAAAGTTGTGCCAGGGCATGAAGAATATTTAAATAAATTATAAATTGTGTAGAATACAAATATAAAAGGAAATAAAAAATAAATAAACAGTGAATGTATATACAGTGAGCAAAAAAAATGTGTACACTTATTGCAAAAAACTATTAAATAAATTATTCCACAGAATTTTGTTTAAGATGACTTTCTAGAAAATCCGTTAGCCATAGTTAAAAAATCATCACTTTTTTGCCTAAAAATGTGGGAATTTCTTAGTTTCGACAATTATTTTCTTTATACGTAACCAATAGAGAAATGTTTATAATAAGAATATAGTTTTTAAGCTTTTTGTAGTCTTAGAAAATAGTTATTAAGCTTTTTTTAGTCTTAAGGACAATAAATTTCTTTTTATAGAAAATTTTTTGTTTAAAATTTATTTCGAGGTAGTGTGTGTTAGTTTTTTTTGCTCACTGTACGCAAACAAAATATTTGACAATCCCGTGCACTTAAAAAAGCAATCAGCTGGGCTAATAACATCACCTCCTATGAATTCGCCTTGAGGACAGGTCAATTTAGAGGGAGAAGAAAAATGTTATAAGTTTTGCGAGGCAAATGTGTTAGAAGCAACAGATATACAGAGTGAAAACTGGCAGATAAAGTAAAAAAACTAAATGTAAACAAACATTTATTTTGTGTTAAAAAGGGGAAAATTTGGAATATTTTTTAATTTCGTCAATGAAAAGTTTAAAGATTCTTAAATATTTAAATATTAATCGAAATGTTGGTGAATTTCGGTCACAATGAGTATAGTTTCTTGAGCAAGAGTTAATTAAGAAGCTAAATATAATAAGATCAAAATAAGACGTACTGCTCATAAAAAATTTTTCCTGCTGAAAGTTGCCAAAATTTTTTAATTTCTTGGAAGGAAAAATTAAAAATTGTTATTAGTTGTTTTTATTATTAATAGTTTTACACAAAAATTACATTGTATTGTGCTGTTAAGGCCTACGAAAATCCTCAAAAGAACACAAGAAGAGTGTATTCAGTAAATTTATCCTCCATTTTTCTTGTTTACAAATTAATAAATTCAAAATAGATGACACTCAGTACATAAAAACAATCATATACATACATATGTATAAACAATCATCATATACATATTTTGTTCATGAAAGAAATTTGTTAAAAAATGTATTTTAATGTATTTTCCTCTTAAATTAGTAATAAACTTTATTATGAAATATGTGTTTATTAATATTTTTATAATACAAATAAAGAAAAATGCGAAAATAGTAATGCACTATTTAAACATATTTGTAGAAACCATTCACAATAGTATATAATTTGGCATGCCAAGTTTAAAAAACTGCTGACATTTTCCAACACTGCATTATTCGCATAGAAAAGTAGAAAGTAATCCTACTTTGTATGCGTCTATGCATATTATGCTTTTTCTTCTGTAACTTGTCACAATCAAATACACTGATTCTACTTTTTCGGTATACGCATGTTATGCAAAACGCATGGTATGGACTTTCGGCTTAAGTGTATAAACAAACTGAAAAATATACATAGGATTGATGCAGCACCCTACATATGCCTATAAAATTGAATAACTTTATAAAAACGCACAGATTTAGTTGAATAGTATACACAGAGTTTTTATTTTATTAAACGATTTTATCCGTATAAAAAGGAGCGAACAAAAAAAATGGTAAATTTGTTAAAAAAAAAACCGTGTTATTTCAAATTCGCGTAAAAAAAACGTGTAAAAACAGGTTTGGGTGTACATTAAAATAAATTTTTTAACACATTTCTTTCATGAGCAAATTATGTATATGATGATTGTTTATATGTACTGAGTGTCATCTATTTTGAATTTATTAATTTGTAAACAAGAAAAATAGAGGATAAATTAACTGAAAACACTCGTCTTGTGTTCTTTCGAGGATTTTCGTAGGCCTTAACAGCACAAAATATCACATATCGATGGCTTAATATAAAAAAGGCCTAACTCAATTTTTTTCAAAATAAGGTTTTTTGTTTTTTGTGGTAGACAAATGTCAGATGCACAAGAAATAAAAATTTTTTAAATGAGAGATTAAATGTGTTGCTGTTTCTTATTAAAAATTGTATTAAAATTTTTGTTGTATCTAAAAGTTTAGGAATTTTATTAAGTTTTTTCCTTCTCCTGTAAAGTAGCCAAAAATCGAGTTAGGCCTTTTTTATCTTAAGCCATCGATATCTAAACTCATATATTTTTATATAATGCCATAATTTCTTTTAAAATTACAATTTGATTTTCTATATTTCCCAAAAATGTTCTTGTTCGCTTGTTTGTTGTTTACCACGACAGCTGATTAAAACAAAAAACCAGTCGCATAAACGCATTGTATGTAACTTGCAATAAAATCGGCACAGAAAGCAATAATCGCATGTAATGCAAGGCGCATGAAATGGATGGTATGGACTTTCGGCTTAAGAATGTTTTACTAATTCAACCGTCTTACTACGAATACTTAAAAGTCTCTGTCAGACTTACTTCTAAGGGAGAATTTTGATCAAGCACGAACTAAATGTCTAACTAAAGAAAAATGTTCGTAAGTTTAGCATTTAAGGTATTGATCCTATCTTAACTGTACGGTTAATAACTGCAGTTCAATGTTCAATCAATGGAGACATAAAAAAATCTCACGATTAATTGCAAACAGCATTAGAATTCTTCAAATCGATATGTATTTAAATCTGAGCCTAACAACGTATTAATAAAATAAAGTCAATTGCCTGCCAGACACACTATAGACTGATAAAGTTGTGCTTAAGGACATGTACACATACACCCAAACCTGTTTTTACACGGTTTTTTTTACGCGAATTTGAAATAACACGGTTTTTTTTCAATAACTGCCATGTTGATACTTGACGGCCTTCAAATGGCAAATAAGTTGGCACAACACTTTTTGACATGTGATATATAATTGAAAGAGCTGTGAAATTTCAATCAGGTCTACAAACATGTATGGCTAGATACAGAGAGCTCTATAAAGAGCTTTCCAAAGTTGGATCACAACGCACTATAACAGAATTTGCTGTTAAAAGAAATAAACCAGCGCCAGAAGCAGCTTCTGAAGATGTAGAAGGAATAAGTATTTCTACTGACGAGACTGATATTGAGTCACCCCAGCAAAAGAGAATGCGCTTGATATCAGAAACTGACTCCGACTAAAATAAAAAAATTTTTATTGTAAATAATTCCGTTACTAATTGTCTTAAGAGTTTGATAACTAATTTTATTTTTGTAAATGGAAGAGAATTTTTAAGTTTTTTCTTTATTTTTTTATAATCATAAAATGAAATAAAATAAAAACTCTGTGTATACTGTTGAACTAAATCTGTGCGTTTTTATAAAGTTATTCAATTTTATAGGCAAATTTGTAGGCTGCAGCATCAATCCTATGTATATCTTTTCAGTTTGTTTATACATACATAATATTTGTCTTTTTTACGCGTTTTTTTTTACACGGTATCCACTGGAACGTATCTACCGCGTAAAAAAGGTTTGGGTGTATATCTGTTTTTCTTTTAAGTGTTTAGACAATTTAAGTTATATTGACAAACAAAACGATTCTTCTACGACCTTTCTTCTTTAAAAATTATTTGAATTCTTTTCAAAAATTTCTGCGTCGTATTGTGTTTGATAAAATATAATACAAAATAAAAAAAACAAACGCATTAGCGGATTTGTCGTTAATTTGTTTGTTGGGGGTGACCTTCAAACAATTGTTGCTGTTGCTGCTGTATTTATTATTATGGTTTGCTTTTAAAATGTTTACATCCTTAAGTTAGGCTGTATTTACATATGTTGTTCGTGCATATGGGTTAACTCTATATGGCATTTAATAATTCTTTGTTGTGTGTGTGTGGGTGTGTGTTAGTTAGATATTTTTAATCAAATGGAAAGTGTTTAATCTGCTTTAATTATAAAAAGAACAAAAAGACGTAAAAAGATGATCAAGAGGTGTCAAAAGACGGTGTTGAAAAAAGCTGTTGTAATAAACTCGGCTGTTCGCAGTAAAGATTAATTCACAGTCAATGAAATTCCACTTGTCTAATGTAAGAGACAATTTTTGGCAATCTTCAACAAGTAATTTTGTTTTCCTTGCGTATCTCCAGTAGCATTTAAATTAATGTTTTTGATAAATTTGCAGGGATTTGGGAAATCGTTTGTCATACAAAGCAGTGGATAAATAAGCGCCTGGGGCACAAAACTACCTGGGGCAATTGCTTTAATACATGGGATATGCAGTGCGATTACAAACTTTGTAAGGGGGGTATGCAAATAAAAAAAATCAACTTTCTATTATCGCACATGAAAATAACTGAGCTTAATTACGAAATCAAATTAATTATAATTAAAAAATTTTTTATGTTATAAATTCATATGTACTCTTTAATTTTTAGTCACCATCCGTGAACGCACATATGAGCAACTTTTGTTTTTAATAACACTTATGCGTTGCGGTCTTTTGTTTATAACTCTAAACAGATATAAAAATAATTTCATTAATAAGAGTAATAGTTTTATAAAAATGCGATAACATTATATGATGATATGACTTCATTATTAAGAGTAATTGTTTTGTAAAAAATACGATAATACGATATGAAAAAATGGGTATAAATATCGAATTCTGGATTTTATTTTTACTTTTTCTTGTTGAAAATGACATGTGAAGCGTTATTATCGGCACAATGTGCCAGTCCAAGTACGGGTGTTGTGAGTTCTTTGGTGTCTTTATTGGTGCAAAGTGTTTTTGCAGCTCAGTGTAATATATCACGTAGCAGCAATTGGCCACCGGATTATGGACAAACTGCTCTGGAGACGGGTTTGGAGGCCTATGATTTTGTAGTCATAGGTGCCGGTTCCGCTGGTTCAGTTGTAGCCAGCCGTTTGAGTGAAAATTCCAACTGGAAGGTATTAGTCTTGGAAATTGGTGGTGATCCTCCTCAAGAGTCCGAGGTAAATATAATATTTTTCTTTCAAAGAATTTCTAAATCTGAAACTTTGAATTTTAGGTACCTAGTTTGTTCTTTTCAGTAGTAAATACCAGTTTTACTTACAATTATGCCATTGAGAAAAGTAATCTAACGTGCCAGGCGATTAAGGATCAACAGTGCTATTGTGCTCGTGGTAAAGTTTTAGGAGGTACGGGAGCCATTAATGGTATGCTTTATGTGCGTGGCAATCGTTTTGATTACGATCGTTGGTGGCATGAAGGTAACACTGGTTGGAGTTATGATGAACTAAAGTATTATTTTGATAAGTCTATTAGACCAGTTGGCAATGATACTCATCCTGAAGGTTATGTTACACTTAATGAATTTCCGGTATTTGATGAAGACATTGAAACTATGATATTTGAAGGAGCTCAGGAATTGGGTGTTAGAAAACTAGACGAGTTCAAAGAAGGCAGTTATATTGGTTACGCACGCCTCAAGGGCAACGTGCAAGATGGTCGTAGACTTAGTACTGCCAAGGGACATTTGGGCAAAGTTTCACAACGACCGAACTTGCATGTAATAAAACATGCTCAAGTTACACAATTAAAGTTTGATCCGTCCAATCAAAGAGTACAAGCTGTGGAATTTTTACTTCAAGGAAAACAAAAACTTCAAGTCGAGGTCTTAAAGGAAGCCATTGTATCAGCTGGTACCATAGATTCTCCCAAAGTTTTAATGCTTTCGGGTATTGGACCAAAAGAACATTTGCGTTCCTTAGGCATACCAGTGGTTAAAGATCTTCCAGTGGGAGAAAATTTTCAGGATCATGTGTTTATAAATGTTTTTGTAACCCCACGGGGAACGAAAAGAAATGAGACTGTGTTATTAGATTCAATTTACGACTACCTGATCCATAAAGGTGGCCCACTAAGTTCTCATGGCACAGCCGCATTGACTGCTTTCATTAACACGAACTTTTCAAGTTCATCGCTATATCCTGATATTGAATATCATCATTTCTTGAGCAGAAGGGGTGACATGCCCGCCCTAGACTCTATTTTAAATGGCTTTCAATTAACACCGGAGTTGTGGCCATTCTTTAAGGAAACTGTACAAAAACGTGATATGATCTCAATTTTTGTACTTCTCGCACATCCCAAGTCGGCAGGCAACATTCAACTGAGATCTAAATGCCCTGCAGATCCTCCCGTAATCAGGGGTAATTATTTAACTGAAGAAGAAGATGTTGAGACTTTACTTAGGGCCATGAAATATTTGGTAAGTTTAGAAAATACGCAAGCATTTCGTAAAATGGATGCCAAAATCCTTCATGTACCTTTGGTCGAATGCGATCAATATGAGTTTAAGTCTGACAATTACTGGAGATGTTACTTTAAGTACATGACAGCAGCTGGCTACCATTCCACGAGCACTGTTAAAATGGGTCCCCGTGGAGATGAACGTGCTTGTGTAGATCTTCGACTAAAGGTTAAAGGTATCGATAATTTACGCGTCATAGATGCTTCAATTATGCCGTACGTTACCAGCGGCAATACAAATGCTCCCACCATAATGATTGCTGAGAAAGGCTCTGATCTTATCAAAGAAGACTGGAATACTAGAAATGAAAACAACTGTAATAATAATTAAATCTCATTAACGACAGGCGGTTGACTGATAATTAACAAATATTTGTAAGGTGCAGGAAATATAAAATAAAAATGAATAAAATGTCATGATCCGCTGGATCCGATCTTATTAAGTCGCGGGGTTAAATATTTCAATAAATAATAATGCTGGTAATGCATGTGTGTAGATTTATAAAATTTCAATTCCTTTTCTCATAATGAAATCAAAGGTACTTTGTTTTGAGTTTTTATTTTCAAAAATAATGGAAAAATACATTAAACGTTAGACATTTTTAATCAATGTTTATTTCAATGCTAATCAATAAAGCCTTGAGTAACATAATAAGGTGATATGTACCAGAGATCAGCAATGAATCGTTTTTTCGCTACTCATAAGCACTCATGAAATTTTGAATATAAGTGAGTCAAAACAATATTGAAATTTAAGTACTCTGATTCATTCGATTCATACTCACTACAACTTTGATTTATAAGTATGAGTACAATGAGTATGAGTACAACGTTGACATCAAACTCATACCATTCGAAATATGTTTCATTCATATGCCTAATCATTCAGATTCATAACTTTAGAAAAATATTTATAATACTCGTAAATGATTCGAGTGACTCGAAAAACTTCAAAGATACTGCCTCATGAAGGACAAGCGTTGTGTTCTTTCTCCGTTCTCGACGTTGTAAGACAACTTGAATATGTTGATGACATCTGTCTGCTAGTACATATGGTACTACGTCCAACAAAAAAGTATACCAACACAAAATTTTAATTTCTGATTAATATTCGAATGATATTCCCAACATTATACTTTTTCATGTTAATACAATTTAGCAATTTTTACTTAAAAAGTATTCAAGACCAACGTTTAACTGTAATTTCTGTCTTTGTAAGGCAATTGAAAGATACGGCCTAGCAACGTATCTATTATCTGTTATCGATTAGCACCAAATTGTTCTTAATCATATAATAATTCGCTGTGACAATAATTACAACCTCACACAACAAAGAAATTGATTAATACGATCACTGCCTGGTTTAACATTTTCTGAACTCATTTCAGATTGCGCGATTACATTAGAAAACTTTACTAAGGCAACATAGGCGTGATCATTCAGACGTAACATAACGTGTTAAATCCGTAAAAAAATTAAAAAAAAACTAAATTTGAAATTGTATTATTGAACAGCAATCTGTCTGCCGCACAATAGAAAATTATACATCATAGTCGAACTACTCATAACAAAAATAGATTTTTATACGAGTCGCAAATACGACATCTGTAATCGTAAACCAAAGTAATAAAGTCCACTAATTTGCTTAAATAGCTCTCAAAGAAAGAGCTGTGATAATACAATTAATAGTATCAGAGCGTTAATAAAATGTCTTTATTTAATGCGGCAACTTCAGATCCTATTAGAGATGTGGTAATAAACTAATAGAAAAAGAAAAAAGAAACACAAACAAAAATTATTAAATAAAGCATCTAACACAAGTCAGTATTACACCACACATAATCATTTTAATAATAAAAAGTTTTAGAAATAACTTCCAGCACCATGAATTTAAATAATTTAAGTGTTACGCAAACTCATTCCAATCCTCTTTGATGAGATCGGCACCTTTTTCAGCAATCATTATAGTGGGAGCATTTGTAATGCTGCTCGTTATATACGGCATTATTGAAGCATCGATAACACGTAAATTATCGATGCCCTTTACCCGCAAACGGGGATCCACACAGGCTTGTTCATCTTCCTCGGGACCCATTTTAACAGTACCGGCAGGGTGATAACATGCCCCTGAAAAATATGTCAAATAACAGCGCCAATATTCATCAGATTTAAACTCATGTTGATCACATTCTGCCAATGGTATGTGAACTATCTCAACTTGTTTTTCCCTGAAAGCTTGAGTTTGTTCCAGTCTCATTAAATGTTTCATGCCCTCTACCAAAACTTCGATGTCACTTTCCACTGACAAATAGTTGCCATTTATAATGGGCGGTTGTAGGGGAGATTCCGATGTTAGTTGTATGTTACCTCGTGATTTCGGATGACCTATTAGAACACATATGCCCAGCATATCGTAATTGCTTACAATATCCTTGAAATATGTTCTCAAATCTTGTCTAGTATGTACTCCATTCAAATATGTTTCCAAGCCCAACATATCACCTCTCCTTATAATAAAATGATGCATTTCTACGTTCGGATATTCGGATGCTTGTGAAAAGTTTGTATTTATAAAGCCAGTTAAAGAGGTTGTGCCATGAGATGCTAAAGGACCCGTCTTATGAATCAAATAGTCGTAAATGGCATCCAAAGCTAAAGTTTCGTTTAATGGAGTACCTGGTAGGCGCATATATACGTTGATTAAGACATGATCTTGTAAATTCTCCCCTATGGGAAGATTTTTAACCACTGGTATGTTGAAAGACTGCAAATGATCTTCAGGTCCTATACCTGATTGCATAAGAATTTTGGGTGAATTTAAAGAGCCTGCTGATACGATGGCTTCCTTTGTAACCTCCACTTTAAGTTTATGTTCTTCTCGAAGTAAAAATTCCACTGCAATCACTTTTTGTCCGGACGTATCAAAATCAAGTTTCGTTACGTGGGCATTTTTTATGATGTGCAGATTTGGTCGATGAGATACTCTGCCCAAATGTCCTTCCAATGTACTTAATCGACGGCCATTTTCTATATTACCTTTAACGCGGCCGTAACCTAAGTAATTGTCGTCTTTGAATTCTTCAACAATGTTTAGGCCTAATTCCTGGGCTCCTTGGAACATCATGCTCTCTACATCCCCATCAAATACAGGAAACTTATTAACGGCCACATAACCGCGAGGATGGGTGTCGTTACCAGCTGGCTTAACAGACTTTTCAAAATAAGGTTTTACATCATCATAACCCCAACCAATGTTGCCCACCTCCTGCCAACGATCATAATCGAAACGTGTGCCAGGCACATACATCATACCATTAATGGCACCAGTACCACCAACTACTTTACCTCGCGAACAATGGCATTGCTCGTGAGAAATGGCTTTGCAGGACAAATCATTTGATTCCACCATGTAATTGTGAGTGAAAGGCGTGCTCTGTATACTAAAGAATAGGCAGGGTACCTGTAAAATCATATTAAAAAAAAAAAAAATTCTTCAATTCAATAACCTTCACCTACCTCGGATTCTTGTGGAGGATCTCCACCCACTTCCAAGACCAAAATCTTCCAATTGGGATTTTCACTTAAACGACTGGCTATTACAGAACCAGCAGATCCGGCACCTACCACTACAAAATCATAAGCATCTAAACCAGCCTCTAACGCTTTGTCCGCATAATCCTTTGGCCATTGATGAGAATTCGTTATATTACACTGGGCTGTGAACAGGCTATGCACCAAAAACGATACCAGGGTATTCATTAAACCCACACTGGGTATAGAACACTGTGCAGCATATACTCCTTGAGCTGCTAGTTCCCAATTAATTGAGTACATCTTCGCTATCAATATTAGAGAAACTATCAAATGAAATATTTCACTGACCTGTATTTATAGCCACTTGTACTCTCGCAATATGCGTTTTTTTTAAGTAAAATTCGTTTTGTCTTATGTTTTCGGAATGTCATGTTCTTTTCAATAAATAAAATGACAATAAAAAGTATTAACAAAAGCAATTCAATTAAATAATCGATTGTATACCAAATCTCTATTACTGGCGAAATGATTTTGCAAAAAAAAAAGATTTTTCGGTATCATTCAGAACTTCTATTGATAACCATGTTCCTTTGTCTCAATTAATTGCTTTACAACACATGTGGAGAAGTCTAAACGAAACGAATTCTGTGTCAAATGTGTCCGAATAAAGGTACATAGATTCACACGATTTCCTCAATGCACCAATTTCAAATATTTTTTATTGTGTTGAATTATTGCACAATATGGTAAAGAAATCCACCCCCATCACATTCTCTGCAGAGACTTGATTGCCCCAAATTTGCGCAAACCGTTTAAGTGACATTTATTGCCGACTTTTATTCATGCGATTGTTCTACAATCGGCAAGACTATTGAATTAGCCGCCGCAAAATTTTGTTTTGTTAATACAAATTACAAAAAATTCAATGTAAATATTAAGCTGAATAAAAATTCTTCAATAACAAATAAAAAAAAAAAACAAATAAAGAAAGAGAGAAAGATCTTTATCACAAGTGTTGTTGAAGTATCAATTAGTATATCGATCGTCATAGTATTCCAAATAAATTCAGATCAAAGAAAATAAAAATATTACTCGTCAATAGTGTGGTCGGTTTCATTAGCTATTAAGAAACACGAACTATTTTCAAAAACTTTTAACTTAATTTTAACACATTCGCGACGGGGCGTTGCTGGCTTCGCTTACTGTGGGTACGGGGTCGTTTTTAGTCAATTGTTACAATCGGTCATAGGTTTAGAAAAATCGTCATAGTTTTTTATGTAATTAATATTTCTGTATTACATTTTAAAGAAGGGAGCATAGGACTTGTTTATACACAAAAATCAGGGTTTGAAATTATACTTCTAAATATTTTTGTTATTTATTCAAATTATATACATTTCATTATATAAATTTCATTTCATTGTAAGTCAATATTCTTCAATACTTAGGGGAACTTTACAGCTCCTACACATATGTACAATGGTGGCCTTATAATTAGAAACGATGTTTCTGGAACAGAGTTCTCTGGAGTGAGGAATCTAATTTTAATTTGTCCCAATCTGGTCTAAAAACGTATGTAAGACGTCCTCCAAACAAAGTGGACGTGAAAACTGTAAAACAAATTAACAAACATACATGTTGCTAAGTCGTTTCTACTTATAAGGCCACCACTGTATATGACGTACCTCCACGTATTTTGTGCGAATAACATACACATCTTTTTTTCTGTCTTACCGTTTCTCAAAATTTTCATTAACCCTTTTGTAGAGTCAAAACGGGTCGTACAAGTTGAGGGCTCATTGGTTGTTTCTTCGGTATTAGAATGTGATATATCTGGGCTTTCTTCCAACCAACTTTCCGCTAAACTCAGCATGAAATTGTGAAATCTATGAATATGATATATGGCGCAATGAAGAAGGACTTTTTTAATCCATTTGAGAGTTTTTCTAAAGATGGGGTTATAGGCAAGAGATTAATCGGCAAGATCGACACCAATCATGTATTGATTGTAATCAATGATGCAGTGCGGTTTCTTCATGAAAAGTTAGCTGTTTCGTTCGATTTTATTAAAATCAATCATGTCGACATTATAAATAGTAGAGATCATTTGAATATTGAGCTTTCTTTTTACTGTTCCATACTTGCATCATAATTTTACCTTTTCGCTTGTAACGTATCTCTCCGTGTCGCAATTTTATATTTCTTAAAATATTCGCTACTAGGGACCAAAAATAACTGTTATTTTTGAATTTTTGATTAAAAAAAGCAACCGCAAGGAAATGTCGGAGAACAAAACCAAGTACACCATTTTGATTGTCTTGGACCAAATTTTTATAAAATGCGATGCTTTTTAAAAACATCATTTTTAGCTACAAAATTTTTCATTTCTAGATGCAATATTTTCCATTTTATAACGTTTTTTGCTTCTCCTGTAAAATTGTGAAAAGTGATGATACGTTATTTTGCATTTTAGGTGACGATATGTGTTTCAGCGATTCGTTCTCCATCAAGAAAGCTACATTCCAAGTATACCAGTTTTTTTTACCCAAAAATAAAACATTGCTGGCTACACATGTTTTTTTTTACATATTTCAGGCAATTTTTAGATTCCGTCTTTTGAAGCAAACCAATTAGTCACCCAATTTTAGATTTCCTCGTAGGAATCAATTTGCTCCTCAGCTAATGCTGGTCAAATCGATAAAAGCAATTAGTAGTCGGAAACAGCTACGTCTGTTGAATATGTCGGGTGGGTGAGGGTGAGCCCTCAGCCTAATGCTTCGATTGTATATTGAACCGATTTTGCTTTGTGTGCAGGTGCATTGACCTGTTGTCACCTCGCCGTTTCTTGCGGGTTATTCTGTTCAATTGTGGTCAGTCTTTCTGGTTTTGCAGCCGATGTTGATGTTTGTCCCTGATAAATCCAAGATTTTTTTCGTTTATCATTCTGAAAATAAGCTAATTTTTCATCGCCCGTAACAATTTCATGTAACACTGGTATTCTATAGTGTCCATTGAATCAAAATTTCATAAGTTTATTATTATTTATTTCTTTATTGACGCTCACTTCATACTGATACATCTGGTACATCCACACTAGGCTTGAAGCAAGCGATTGCTCATTTTTACAAATATTCCTTTAGTCTACAACGTTGAGGTGTATTGTTATCCTCAAGTTATTCTTTGATATGCTTATGCAAGACTATAATTGTCCAGATTGCCTCATCTCTGGGATTAATAAAGATCTTCACATCTCTCAGTGACATACGGTGAGGGTGAGAAATCGATAAAATGTTTACAAGTGGTACAATCTTGAATGACGACACTTGACCTTAACTCCTGAGCACATGAATGAAAATATTGAAAACGTGAAGAAAATGGTTTTGTTGAATCGTAGAATCACAATTAAAGAAATTGCTGAGGATGTCGACATATCACATGGCTTATGATATGAAATTTTGGATATAAAGCTTGTAGCAGAGAATTTCGTTCCAAAACTACTTTGACCAAAAACAAACGAAGCATTAGCATCACTCAACATTTCAGTTTGATGCCCCTTTTTTGATTAATTTTTTCTATAATAGAAAATCGCCAATCACGCAAAAGCCTTGCCTTATTTTTGCATCTCACAAACAAACCGAACATGATACATGGCTAAAACTGTGAGCACACATTCGAGAGGAGTGTACCAACATAAAAATAATAATT
Source organism: Sarcophaga carnaria (assembly GCA_958299815.1). Classification (NCBI taxonomy): domain Eukaryota; kingdom Metazoa; phylum Arthropoda; class Insecta; order Diptera; family Sarcophagidae; genus Sarcophaga; species Sarcophaga carnaria. The sequence continues at coordinate 66,565,737 of OY283149.1, read as the reverse complement.
CAAAGTCGAATGTGCAGAGCCGGCGAAATTTGATAATTCAGCTTATATTTGAACAGACCTCGTATAAATTAGTTCCTAAAAAAAAATTCTTAAAATTTGCAATAATTCCCGCATCCGCAGACAATTTAAAATTCGTTGGCAACTGTTTAATACTTTAATACCATGCAATTGCACTTGCAATTACTCAGTTAAGAACCAGCAGAATTTATACAATTCCACAAAGTTGCCAGTTAATGAAAATTGTTATTGACTTGCCGTTGCTGTGAAACAGAACAAAAAAAGAAATTAAAAAAAAATTTAATCTGCGTTCTCATGGTACGTACAATGAAAATGAAATACAAAATATATGAAATTAATCTAATTGAATTCAAATTAAATTAATTAATTTATTAATTATTTATTACAGAGTATCATTACAAATACGAACAAAAATGGGAAACAGTTTTCTTTATATTTTAAATGAGGTTTTTGCCAATTTTTACACCATCAGTGTAGAGTTTCTAGGTTTTCTAACCCAAAAGCTAATCCAATTACGCATTGCCAGGTTATACTGAATTTAAAATTTACTCCATTAAGAGAGTTCAATAAAAATATCCGAATTCCTTTTGAACATTAGTTATCGACAGGCATAAGGAAAAGATTATGGGACGAAGAAGAAAAAAAATATAATCTAAAGCGGTTTGTGTTTTTTAAAATTCTGTCCCAGACAGTGTTTATTATTAATAATAAATTTAAAATTGACCAAAACATGTTACAATAATATATAAAATAAATAATATATAAATATAATATATTTGAATGTGTTTTTTTTTTGATTATTTTTTATTTTTTATTTTTGGTTTAATAACCTTTATAATTAAAAAAAACCAGTTAAATTTCTTTCTAAATTGTAAACAATTACAATATTTATTCACACTTTGATTGAATTTAATGCTAGAAATAGAAATTTAAATTTCTGTCAATTTTATTAAAGATTAAAGTTAAGATTAACGATAGGAATTATGCCAATGGAATTATACCAGTCATCCTGATCAATATATTCAATATTATATTTTTGAATTCTATAATTTAAAAATACTTTACTAGATAACTGCTATAGTAGATAAAGTACAGTTCTTTTCTGATTAAGAGAAATAATAAAAAATTAATACAAAATATTGTACCAAAAAAGAATATTTGCATTTCCTTTCAAACTTATTTTATTGACCACTTTTAACCACTTTATGTCAAAAGGAATTATAATATACTAATATAAGTATGTTAATTCAAAATAAAATGTTTGCTTTGACTACGCTATATAAATGTTTAACACTTTAATAAATTGTATTTGGTATCTTTGTCAAGATTACATAACATTTGTTGTATTATTACAACGCAATTACAAATTGTATTTAATTACTTACGAGCTGAGTAACTTTGATCTTATGCACGGCGTAATCCAATAGACCAGACTCGCTGTTGGGAATCCAACGCGCGACCAGTAACTTAATAATATAGACTATCATAAAACATTAATATTAAGGATAATTTCTTCAAGGAATATAGGACCCTTTTTTGTGCGAAAAAATAAAAATCAAAAATAACTATTATTTTTTTTCTAAAAAATAATAGTATAATAGTTATTATTATAAAGTTATTTTTTGATTTTTATTTTTTCGAGTAGAAATAAAAGTTATTTTTTGATTTTTATTTTTTCGAACAAAAAAGGGTCCTATATTCCTTGAAGGAATTATTACATACATACATAATTGGCCATTACAACCCTTCAGTCAGGATTACGGCCTAGCTTCTCACACCACTCATGTTGTGTGCGTTAATTTTATACGTGAGTGGCGGGACCTACAGTTTAACGTCGACTCCGGACGACAGAATTTTGAGAAACTTTTTCATGGCAGTTTATTTTACTCTCAGAGTTTTTGCCAGAAATCTGCTGAGAGGAAGTCGCCGAAGAAATATTTTTTTTTTCATATTTCATTTTTGATGTCTGACCTGGGATACGAACCCGGGCTTTACGAATAGTAAGCCAACACACTACCTACTACACCACGGCGACTTCAAGGAGGGAATTATTATTAATATTAATTTTTTATGATAGTCTATTATTAAGTTACTGGTCGTGCGTTGGATTCCCAACAGCGAGTCTAGTCTATTGGATTACGCCGTGCATAAGATAGTAACTTCGATCTTATCGCTCGTAAGTAATTAAATACAATTTGTAATTGCGTTGTAATAATACAACAAATGTTATGTAATCTTGACAAAGATACCAAATACAATTTATTAAAGTGTTAAACATTTATATAGCGTAGTCAAAGCAAACATTTTATTTTGAATTAACATACTTATATTAGTATATTATAATTCCTTTTGAGATAAAGTGGTTAAAAGTGGTGAATAAAATAAGTTTGAAAGGAAATGCAAATATTCTTTTTTGGTACAATATTTTGTATTAATTTTTTATTATTTCCCTTAATCAGAAAAGAACTGTACTTTATCTACTATAGCAGTTATCTAGTAAAGTATTTTTAAATTATAGAATTCAAAAATATAATATTGAATATATTGATCAGGATGACTGGTATAATTTCATTGGCATAATTCCTATCGTTAATCTTAACTTTAATCTTTAATAAAATTGACAGAAATTTAAATTTCTATTTCTAGCATTAAATTCAATCAAAGTGTGAATAAATATTGTAATTGTTTACAATTTAGAAAGAAATTTAACTGGTTTTTTTTAATTATAAAGGTTATTAAACCAAAAATAAAAAATAAAAAATAATCAAAAAAAAAACACATTCAAATATATTATATTTATATATTATTTATTTTATATATTATTGTAACATGTTTTGGTCAATTTTAAATTTATTATTAATAATAAACACTGTCTGGGACAGAATTTTAAAAAACACAAACCGCTTTAGATTATATTTTTTTTCTTCTTCGTCCCATAATCTTTTCCTTATGCCTGTCGATAACTAATGTTCAAAAGGAATTCGGATATTTTTATTGAACTCTCTTAATGGAGTAAATTTTAAATTCAGTATAACCTGGCAATGCGTAATTGGATTAGCTTTTGGGTTAGAAAACCTAGAAACTCTACACTGATGGTGTAAAAATTGGCAAAAACCTCATTTAAAATATAAAGAAAACTGTTTCCCATTTTTGTTCGTATTTGTAATGATACTCTGTAATAAATAATTAATAAATTAATTAATTTAATTTGTATTCAATTAGATTAATTTCATATATTTTGTATTTCATTTTCATTGTACGTACCATGAAAACGCAGTTTATATATTTTTTTTAATTTCTTTTTTTGTTCTGTTTCACAGCAACGGCAAGTCAATAACAATTTTCATTAACTGGCAACTTTGTGGAATTGTATAAATTCTGCTGGTTCTTAACTGAGTAATTGCAAGTGCAATTGCATGGTATTAAAGTATTAAACAGTTGCCAACGAATTTTAAATTGTCTGCGGATGCGGGAATTATTGCAAATTTTAAGAATTTTTTTTTAGGAACTAATTTATACGAGGTCTGTTCAAATATAAGCTGAATTATCAAATTTCGCCGGCTCTGCACATTCGACTTTGAATTATTATTTTTATGTTGGTACACTCCTCTCGAATGTGTGCTCACAGTTTTAGCCATGTATCATGTTCGGTTTGTTTGTGAGATGCAAAAATAAGGCAAGGCTTTTGCGTGATTGGCGATTTTCTATTATAGAAAAAATTAATCAAAAAAGGGGCATCAAATTGAAATGTTGAGTGATGCTCATGCTTCGTTTGTTTTTGGTCAAAGTAGTTTTGGAACGAAATTCTCTGCTACAAGCTTTATATCCAAAATTTCATATCATAAGCCATGTGATATGTCGACATCCTCAGCAATTTCGTTAATTGTGATTCTACGATTCAACAAAACCATTTTCTTCACGTTTTCAATATTTTCATTCATGTGCTCAGGAGCTGAGGTCAAGTGTCGTCATTCACATTTTCTCGACATTTAGTGAAAAGCTTGTACCACTTGTAAACATTTTATCGATTTCTCACCCTCACCCTATGCCACTGAGAGATGTGAAGATTCTTCTTAATCCAGGAGATAAGGCAATCTGGACAATTATAGTCTTGCATAAGCATATCAAAGGATAGCTTGAGGATAACAATACACCTCAACGTTGTAGACTAAAGGAATATTTGTAAAAAAGAGCAATCGCTTGCTTCCAGCCTAGTGTGGATGTACCAGATGTATCAGTATGAAGTGAGCGTCAATAAAGCAATAAATAATAATAAACTTATGAAATTTTGATTCAATGGACACTATAGAATACCAGTGTTACATGAAATTGTTACGGGCGATGAAAAATTAGCTTATTTTCAGAATGATAAACGAAAAAAATCTTGGATTTATCAGGGACAAACATCAACATCGGCTGCAAAACCAGAAAGGTGTGGTGTACACCACAACATCCTTTAACCGTTAATACAGATCGCTACTGACCACAATTGAACTATTTATTGATTGTAAAAGACCAGAATAACCCGCAAGAAACGGCGAGGTGACAACAGGTTAATGCACCTGCACACAAAGCAAAATCGGTTCAATATACAATCGAAGCATTAGGCTGGGAGCCCTTACCCACCCGACATATTCAACAGACGTAGCTGTTTCCGACTACTAATTGCTTTTATCGATTTTACCAGCAATAGCTGAGGAGCAAATTGATTCCTACGAGGAAATCAAAAATTGGGTGACTAATTGGTTCGCTTCAAAAGACGGACAGTTTACTTGGTGTGGAATCTAAAAATTGCCTGAAATATGGAAAAAAAAACTTGTGTAGCCAGCACTGGTACCTGGTATGTAGCTTTCGTGATGGAGAACAAAACACGCTGGAACACATACATACATCGAACACGTGTTGTTAAAACATTTGACAAGGAAACGTCTCCAAGAATTATGCTCATTAAACCGGTTAGTATCCCGATTTTCGTCAGGATAACAATGCCATTGGGACTATAGGAATGTCTTGTTTTAATTGAGGGCAGTACAATATATAGTCGTAGGTCTATAATACCGCTACATGATCATAATAATAACTCAAGAATTTGTTAGTTGTATACGATTAAGAATGCATGAAGGTCCTATATTCCTTGAAAGAATTATGTTAGAATATATGTTTATTATTATTAACTGACTGGTTACCCTGGTTACCCACTATACTAGGTAGTGCGTTAGACTATTAGCGTGAGGGTTGTGAGTTTGATTATCCCCAGAGACTCTGGTCTGAGGTCGCAGTTACTCAGCTCTTTAATAAAAATATTTCGTAATTATATTGTAATGAATAAATAAATATTAATTCAGATCACTTCTTAAATATTGCGCAGCCAATAACTCACAAGTACTTTTATTAACTTTGTTTTGTAAAAATTTGGATGAATAGGGTCAATTTAAATAATATTTCGCCTATTTTGTAGCGATTACGCAAACAAATTTTTCGTAATAAAAAGGATAATAAACTATTAATAAATTTACAGATATGCAAACATAATAAATTAATTGAAGTGTTTATTTAAACAATTATTTTTTACGTTAGTAAACACTAATTAGGTGTATTAAGAATTATAAGAATAAAATGTAACAATAATAGTTGCACTAGAGTTGCAATTAAATACAAAGATGCTTTTCGAATTAAAAATAATTAAAACTACTGCTTACTTCGTTAATTGGTCATTATAACCCTTTAGCCAGGATTGAAACCAAACTTCTTATATCATTTTCAATGAGTGTGTTAATTTGATAAACCAGGACTTACAGTTTAATGTCGACTGCGACAAACTTTTCACCTCACATTTCTCTCTTTTTACTATCAGTTTTTACCAAAAGACTTCTCTATTACATTTCGTTTTGTACAAGATGTCTAAGCCAGGGGTTGAACCACTGACTCTAGTCTAACAAGCCAACACACTACCCACTAGACCACGACGACTTAGGTTTTCATTTCAAAATTGTTTCTTCTTTAAATTTTATAACCTAAACTTGGCAACCCCAGAGTAAGTTGTGAAGGTGTGTGCGAAAGTACTTTTTGTATTAAAGCGTATAAACATTAACGTTCTTTACTAATGCATACAAAAGGATACATACAAAAGTATGAGAGAGAGATAGAGAGAGAGGTAGGAGGGAAGAAGATAAAATGAAATGCGTTTTTTTTTTAAATTTAAAAACGAATTCAACAGACTATTGAAAGTCTATAAATTCTAGTGTTAACAATCGTTAACAATCATTAGTATTCGACAGCTTGTAGAGTGAAGATGGCTACATTAGCCGAGGCTATATTTGCGCCACAATGTCCAATACCGAGTGCGGGCGCTGTGAATTCTTTGGTAACGCTTCTAGTTCAAAGCATATTTGCGGCTCAGTGTAATATCTCAAGGGTAGATTACTGGCCGCAGGATTATGCGGCAGAAGCCTTAAAAAAAGGTTTGGATTCATACGACTTCGTAGTAGTGGGCGCCGGTACAGCTGGTTCCCTGGTAGCAAGTCGCTTAAGTGAAAATCCCAATTGGAATGTTTTAGTTTTAGAGGCCGGCGGTGATCCTCCCCAGGAATCTGAGGTACGTTATAAATAATTAAAAAAAAAATATTTAAAACAACTCCTAAAATGTTTATCCTTTAGGTACCCGGATTGTTGTTTAACATACAACATACCGAATATACTTATCGTTATTTCGTTGAACCGAATGGTCGTTCTTGCAAGGCTTATAAGAACGACCAGTGCCATTGGCCGCGTGGAAAAGTTATAGGCGGTTCTGGTGCCATTAATGCCATGTTGTTTGTCAGAGGCAATCGCTTTGATTATGACAGATGGTCTGATGAGGGTAGTAAAGGCTGGAGTTATGATGAAATTTGGCCCTACTTTGAGAAATTGGTACGACCTGTAGGCAATGAAACTCATCCCCAGGGTTATGTAACAGTCAATGAGTATCCTCGTTTTGATGATGATTTATTCGAATTACTGTTTAAAGGCTCCGGTGAATTGGGTGTACCTAAAGTGGAGGACTTCATTGAAGGCAGTTATATAGGTTACAGCTTCCTTAAGGGTACCTTACAGGACGGCCATAGAGCCAGTACGGGTAAGGGACATTTGGGCAAAGTGTCCCAGAGACCCAATTTGAAAGTAATAAAAAATGCTCAAGTAACCAAATTGGTATTTGATTCGACGGGTAAGAGAGTCGAAGCCGTGGAATTTGTCATGAGACAAAAGCACCATCTTAAAGTAAATGTGAAACGTGAAGCTATTCTATCGGCTGGTACTATAGATACCCCTAAAATTCTCATGTTGTCCGGTGTTGGTCCTGAAAATAAACTCAAGCCTTTTAATATACCTGTCGTACATGATTTGCCTATCGGGGAGAATTTACAAGATCATCTTCTTATACAAGTGTATTGGCGTCTGTCCGGTAATCCTTATGATCAGAAAGCATTTTTGGATTCGATTTATCAATATTTAATACATAACAAGGGTCCCCTTACAACTATTGGCACAACACCGTTAACTGGTTTCATAAATACTAATTTTAACAGGAAAAATATTTATCCCGATATGGAATTGCACCATTTAACTGTAAGAAGAGGTGACCTCATGGCTATGGATGTTTTCCTGCGTACCGTTAATGTTAAAGATGAAATCAGAACTCATCTTATGGATGCTGTCAAGGACTATGATATCATGGCAATATTCGCTGTCTTAGCACATCCCAAATCGGTTGGAAACATAAAACTTAAATCGAATTCGGTTCAAGATCCACCCCTGATTAATGCCGATTACCTATCGGCACCCGAAGATGTGGAAGTTTTGTTGAGAACCATGAAATATCTCATGAAGTTGGAAAAGACACAAGCTTTCCGAGAAAAAAAGGTGGAAATCTTACATATTCCGCTGGAGGAATGCGATCAGCATGAGTTCAAATCAGAAGAATATTGGAAATGTTACTTTAGCTATTTCTCTTCCACTTGTTATCACCATGTGGGTACAGTCAAAATGGGTGACGTCAATGATGAAAGTGCCTGTGTTGATCCCCGTTTGAAACTAAAGGGAACAGACAATTTACGTGTAATTGATGCGTCGGTTATGCCTTACGTAACCAGTGTCAATACAAATGCACCCACCGCTATGATTGCCGAAAAGGCCTCGGATTTAATCAAAGAAGACTGGTCTGGAGATACATCTAATACTCATGGCAATCGACTCGAACTCTAATCATTAGACGACAAACAATTTGAAGTGCTTACATGCAGTTTTATTTCTGCTTGATTTTGTTTTTTCTTGAAACTTATTTCGCAAAAGCGTGTACTACAGGTAGATAGATATGAGGTAAATAAATAAAGTTTTGTTTCAACTACAAAACGATTTACAATATTAACCGTAGATCGAGCCTTAAAAAACTTATCATGTATCACTTTTGATACATACTTGTTTTCATAGAATTTTCGCAATTATTGATAGATTGTGTTACAAGATTTAAATATTTTTATTTATTTTAATTCATTTTAATAAAACTATTTGACATTAATACAATTTATTATCACTTTTATGAAATTTACGCCAACATTTTTGACATGATGTACGTTGTAGCATGGGTTTATAAGTAAAAATTAAACACTTCATGTGAGCTTGGTTTTATTTTTTTCTAGATGGTAATAATTTGACATCTAGCTCCCTTTCTAAGTGGGGATTTATAAGTTTCCCATTGTTTAGATGGGGCAGCTTATTGTCACTCCCATCAGTAACGCTCCCAATCGAGGGCTAGCTGAAACCTGATAGCCCAAACCATTGTTATATTTCGCTAGAAACATTTGTTGTTGACGTCATGTGAGGTAAAAAAGTTTCCTGTTGCAATAGAACATCGATTATGTCAATAACAATGTTCTCTCTTACATTCCTCTCTGGTGTCCCGGATACAAGTTTCCCCAAATAAGGCTATAAGTAGTTGCTACTCACGTAGCATGTACTTGAATCTAAAACTGCCCATTAGATTTCGGTGGAGCACGAAATTTATAACGACCATAAAATTTAATTACTTTCTAATCTATAGCGACAAAATTATTTTGATTATTAAAAGCTGAAAGACTTTCAGCTCATTTTTCGAAAAGGCGTAATAAATGTAAATTCATCATCATTTCTGAGTAGCACATTATCAAAGCGAATGATTCTGTTATCTCATACGTACATATTTGACCGAAATGCTATCATCTGTAATATCTTTGAAATAAAACATAGGACGAAACACGGAAGATAAATCTGAGAGGAGCAGTAAGAATGATTCTACCACATTTCATGTGACAGCTGCTAGCAATCTGCGTGAAAATTGATAATATTTTTCCTTCCCAAACTACTAATAAGGTTCTCTATTGCAAGCAGTACCATCTTTTTCGATTAACGTCCTATTGTCATGTTTGCAGCTGTCAGTACTTGCGTCAGTTCATAAGAGGAGCTTCTGTTTTCTTCTTCTTCAGAATCTTCAGTAGCAGGAATATTACATATATATGTACATGTTTAATCGGTCATTACAACCTTTCTTTGTAAACTGGAAATGTCTGACCTGGGGTTTGAAACTTGGTCTGATGTCTAATAAGCTAACATAGTACATACTTGACTACGACTACTTCAATCAATATCAAGAACAGAAAATTCAATTTTTTCACTTTCGTTCAACACTTAACTTTCAATTCCTTTCAAATATCATAAATAATGTATTATTCCCGATAAAACTTCACAAAATCTTTTGAAAACTTAAAAAAAATACATACACAACACCAAAGAATCCCTATTAAAGTCGTATGTATCAAAAATGATACATAAGATAGAATTATGAAGTTTTGGAATTATTTAGGTCCTGCTCAAAATTTTCTTTTTTTTTTTTATTTGGTTTAAAATAACGACAATCACAATGCTAACGAATTCAATAAATATCAGGCATCTAACTTTTTCTGTATTAAAGTTATATCGTCTCAAAAATTGAAATGTATCATTCATTTTTGATACAAAGCTCGATCTACTTACGGTTAAGACCGGTAGAATTTAATTTAATTTTTTTGTTTTGATTTTGTTTATTTAAAATGAAATTAATGTTGACGTTTTATTATGTCAGCATTGGCTGAGGCTGATACTGTTTTAAGATTCTACACAATTATTGTTTATCAATTAAGTTGTTAATGGTTGTTAATTTAAATACAAACAAATTAAAAATAAAATAATTGCATGTGTTTCCATTTCTTTTCCTAAAGGATTACACACACATACATAATTGGTCATTACAACCCTTCAGTCAGGATTACGACCTAGTTTCTCACACCGCTTATGTTGTGTGTGTTAACTTTAGACATGAGTGGTGGGACCAACAGTTTAAACAGTTTTATTTACTCTTAGAGTTTTTGCCAGAAATCTGCTGAGAGGAAGTCGCCGAAGAAATACTTTTTGTATTTTGTTTTGATGTCTGGCCTGGGGCTCGAATCCTGGCTTTTCGTCTAATAAGCCAACATACTACCTACTAGACCACGGCGACTTCATGTGGATGTGTTTTCATTTCTTTTCCAAAGGATTGTATAGAATATTTCTATTGAATAGAAATTGTTCTGAGACAAAATTAGAATAGTATTTCACTTAATTTTTTTTAACGCTGGCACTAATTTCTAAGTTCTAATCTTCTTCTAGAGTGGTTACTCTTACGTACTCAATCCGGTATATCATACAACGCAGTCTGAATTAAATCCCAAAGCTTATCCCAATTGGCGAGACACTTTCCTCTTATTGTTGCTTTTATCAAAGTTCCCCAAGTCCTCTATCGGATTTGGATCTCAAGAGGATATTGATATTTTTATACTCCAACCATTTATTGGTACACTTTGCTGTGTATTTAGAGTCATTATGCTGTTGGAATGCGCATTAATTTCGAAAGATTAGAGCATAATCCATTACTTTCTAAGTGGCTTCTATTAAATTTTGTGACCTATCACGATCGTTAAGAGTGGATCGAATGTCGTCTTTATACTGTAAGTATGGTACAATACTCCGTCCACTCCTAACACAGTCCTAGACCTAGACTGGTCAAATAACAGTTTTGAGTCACGTAGATTTCCAAAGTTGTCACACAATCTATTCAAATGATCAATTTGAACTATGAATTGATTAAAAAATACCAGAATGAACCGCAAAACACGGCTAGGTGACAACGGGTCAATGCATCTGCACACAAAGCAAAATCGGATACAATCGAATCATTAGGCTGGGAACTCTTACCCACCCGCCATATTCAACGGACGTGGATCTTTCCGACTACTATTTGCTTTTATCGATTTGATCAGCATTAGCTGAGGAGCAAATTGATTCCTACGATGAAATCTGAAATTGGGTGACTAATTGGTTTGCTTCAAAAGTGGTACAGTTTTGTTGGTGTGTAATCTAAAAATTGCCTGAAATATAGGAAAAAACATGTGTAGCCAGCAATGTTTTATTTTTGGGTAAAAAATACTGGTATACTTGTAATGTAGCTTTCGTGATGGAGAACGAATTGCTGGAACACATACATCGAACACGTTTTGTTAAAACATTTGACAAGGAAACGTCTGTGGTGTAATCAGCTGCTGCACCAAGAATTATCCTCATTGAAACCGGTTAGTATCCCGATGTGTTCATCAGGACAAAGCCATTGGGACTATAGGAATGTCTTGTGTTAATTGAGGGCAGTACAATATGTTGTTACGAAAATGGAAACATCGTTTAATATTAACATATTAACAAAAGTCCCCGTGGTCTAGTAGGTAGGTGTGTTGGCTTATTAGACGAAAAGCCAGGGTTCGAGATCTAGGCCAGACATCAAGATAAAATACAAAAAGTATTTCTTCGGCGACTTCCTCTCAGCAGATTTCTGACAAAAACTCTGAGAGTGAATAAAAATTGCCATGAAAAGTTTCTCAAAAATCTGTCATTCGAAGTCAACTTTAAACTGTAGGTCCCGCCACCAGGCCTGCCAGATTTGCCGATTTATCGGCATTTTGCCGATTTTATACCTTAAAAATAGCTAAGTGCCGATTTCGCGATTTTTGTTCCAAAAATGCCGATTTTTTACTTAATTCTAAAAACTTGGTTACTTTATATATTTTGATTAATTTCTGCAACTCCAAATACTTCAACAAAACTATTTGCAGCATATGTATGTTATTTTTTAGAGAGTGAAAAGGAAGGGTATATAATCATCTAGAATTAGAGTTCTTTACATTTACTTTACTACTTTTGTGCTTTAAAAGTATCCAACTATGAAGAATAAAGGTAGCAAAACAAAACAGAAATGTAAAAAAACCTAACGGTTCTTTTTAACAGAAATAAAATTTTGAAAATAACAATTTTAAATCTTTAAATATGATTAATCCTCAATTTATTATGGAAGGAAAATATAACTCATATATACAAATTCTATATGAGTTTCCAAACATTGTAGATCAAGATGATAAACAAATGTTGTTTTTGATGATTTTGAAATTAATTTACCAACGTTTTGGAAAACAGTTTGTGGACAAAAGCGTGGCGATAAAACATCTGCTTTCCCATTGTTAGAAAAATTTATTCAACAAATCTGCCACATTCTTCTGCGAATGTTGAACGTATTTTTAGTCAGGTCAATCGAAAGCTCAATTTCGATGTTCCCTTGTAAAGGAATCTTTAGAAGGTATTCTTTATTCTAAAATTTTTTTAAAATATAACAATTCAAATTGTTTTGATATAGATATTAAGAAAGATATTTTAAACTTGACAAACTCAAGCATGTATTCTTAAAAATTTAAAACCAATTTTCATCTCATCATTATTTTTACTTAAATATTTAACTACAAAACTTAAACTTATCTCATATTAATTAAAGTATATATTTACTATATATGTATGTATAAATAAGAATTAAAAATAATGAAAATTCAGACAAAATTTTATCTTTGTATAAACTTTATATGTTGATTGCTGAATTGATTTCTTTTGTTTTGATATATATTTATTTAATAACAATGTTTGATTTCACACATTTATAACAAGTGATTTTTAATTGCCGATATTTTGCCGATTTTTAAAATCTTAATGCCGATAAATGCCGATTTTTTTTGACAAAGTTGCCGATTTTCCTTCAAAATTATCTGGCACCCCTGCCCGCCACTCATGTGTAAATTTAACACACACAACATAAGTGGTGTGAGAAACTAGGCAGTAATCCTGACTAAAGGGTTGTAATGACCAATTATGTATGTATGTATTAACAAAAGCTAAACTAACAAATACAACGAAGATGAAGATCTCCGCTATACAGATCTAACGTTGTTGTTTACACAAAGGGTGTGAGCAGCGAAGAATAACGAACAAGCAAATTATTGTTGCATACATCAAGTAGTAAATAGTGGCACATAAAATTATGCGAACAATATACTGCTTAATTGAAACTAAACACCAATTTATTTTTATTTGGTTTGCAATCTACGAACTCATATTCTAAACGTTTTTAAAAGGGTAAAAATGTAACAATTGCTGTCAGAAGTGGGATTGCAAAATTTAAAAGTCAAAATAAATAAATAAAAAAAGATACAAAAAATCAAAATGAAACTCTCAGAACTAAGACTAGAACGGCTCAAACAAGAATTGGGTAAATTAGAGCTGCCAACAACGGTTACGAAGAATGGGCTCCAAAGGCGGTTAAAGGAAGAACTTCCTGGCGTTGATGACGATATTTACGACCTCGAAGACGAAGAGGAACGCGAGATACAGGCCCCTGCAACACCCAGAAATACAGACATAAATTCGTTGCTAGCCGCTTTAAGAGCTTACAGTCAGAAGCTATTTGCTATTTTGGAGAATAGAGAACAAAAAAAAAACTTTGTCTAAGATTGAAAAGAAGCTTGAAGCAACAACAGGGAAGCGGCAGGAGTCGGTCAGCAAAAGAATTACTAGTGTAGGGGAAAAGTTGTCTCATTTAGAAAAGTCCGTTAACACGCAAGTGAACGATTTGGAAAAGACCATCGGCGGAAAACTCGTTATGATGGAGCAGAAGATCAACAACCTCCAGAACCAGCGACCGGAACCAGTCCGAATCGTATCAGATGGTACCGGCAGAATAGCCAACTTGCTTTGATGGTAGCTCACCCCTATCAGTGTTCAAATGCCAATACGAGACAGTAGCCAGCAAAAACGGATGGGACGATGGAGAGAAGGCTTTGGAACTAATTTAGGCGTTCAAAGGTGTCGCAGCCGAGATTCTAGAAACCATGTCAGCCAGCTGCAGAGACAACTACAAGGACTTAATGCTGGCGTTACAGTGTAAATTCGGTGACGAGCACAAACGAGAACTGTACCGCATGGAGTTAAGATGCCGAGTGCAAAAAGATAATGAGTCACTTAAAGCATTTGCAATGGATGTCGATAGATTAGTGCAGCTTACATACCCAAGTACGTTTGTTAATGGTATACGCGACCCTGATATCAAACTACCGGTATGTTCTACACAGAAGGCAAACTTTGCAGAGACCGTTGTCTACGCACTGCCTGGAGGCCGCTCGCAAGTAAGCAAAATGCGAAAAATGGAAGTCATGAAGGAAGAGGAATGCCTTTTAAATAAATTTAAAGAAAAAGTGATGAAACAAGTTTTGGAAGAAACTGGACAAAAGGAAAAACTTAAATGTTTTAACTGTGGAAAGGGTGTTCATTTCCAAAGAAACTGCAAAGTGCCACACAAGAAGTCAAGATCCGTCTCACCAACAACACGACGTGCCAGGCTTCTGATGAACACTACATTGATACGTGTAGATCCAGAAGGCGCGGAAAACATAAGAATAGCGATGATCATTATGTATCGAAAGTACAGATAACAAAGGCTAATCTTCAACACGAACAATCTCCGGACACTCATACAGCTGAAGAAAAGACCGCAGACCACGGAAATGCGGATACTCTCTCACGCAGACCTTGTAATTTGGAGCATAAACATTGTGTGAAGACTGAGAAGAAGGAAGCCATAATTGATATCCGGCTAACGCAGATCGATGCCAACGAAAACTGGTCCGAAACACAAAGAAGTGACCCAATATTGGCGAAGATTATAGCTGCTAAGAAAGAGGACAAACGGCCTATCCAAAATGAAATGTAAGCAGAAGGTCCTCTTATAAAAGCATATTGGGAGCAATGGGACAGTTTAAAACTGATAAACGGGTGCTTATATCGACATTGGGAAAGCGCTGATGGCAAGACCTCATCCCATCTAATAGTGGTGCCTTTCTCCAGAAAGAAGAAAACTCTTAAATGAGTTAAACAATGGAGCTACCGGAGGACACCTTGTGGTGACAAAGACGCTGGAAAAACTAAAACAACGTTTTTATTGGTTTGGATGTCAGCAAGCAGTGGCAGATTGGATTGCAAACTGTATTCAATGTATTGCAGCTAAGGTCCCGTAAGAAGAAGTCGAGGTCAGCTGCAACAATATAACTCGGGCGCATCTTTCGAGCGAATAGCGATTGACGTAGCAGACCATTTTCCAGTCAGCAATGCCGGAAACCAATATGTTCTCATCGGTGATGGATTACTTCAGCAAATGACCGGAAGTGAACAACTGGGTATGCTGCTACGGGATCCAATAGAGCTACATTCGGATCAAGGCAGGAATTTCGATTCAGTCGTATTCAACGAAATATGTGAAGTATACGGTATTAAGAAGACTCGAACGACGCCGCTTCACCCACAGTCCGACGGAATGGTAGAACGGTTTAATCGAACCCTGGAGGAATACTTGCGAAAAGTAGTGAGCGAGCAACAGAAGGATTGGGACGAACACATTCCGAGGTTTCTATTGGCGTACCGATCCGCGGCCCATGATTCAACAGCTAGATCACCCGCCAAGTTTATTTTTGGGACTGAGACAAAACTGCCTGGTGACTTAGAGTTTGGTGTTAAGCTCGCCACAGAGAGGTATGCCACATACACCGGAAAACAGGAAAGTCTAAATGAACTTCATATATTTGTGCGCACACTTATAAAAATAATCAGCGATAGAATGAAAGCCAGGTATGATCGTGCAGCAAATACGAAGGACTTCCATGAGGGATAACTGGTTCTGCTTTACAACCCAAAGCGAAATAAAGCAGCTGAGATGGACCTTATGAAATAATTAAAAGGTTAAACGATGTCGTGTACAGGATACAGAAAGCTACCAGCTAGCTGCTTATTAGGGACGAACAGGCTTAAGTGGACGGCAGTGTTACGAAATTGGAAATGGTGTTACTCGTTTAACATTAAAATGATAAACAAAAATATGGCAACAACACCAGTATAAAAAAGGGATAAACAAGTAAACAAACAGGCAACAATAACACTGCAAGCATAAACATCAACAAAATACACAAACAACAATATCGTAAACAACATGTTTACATTTATAGAAATTGCTCGAAGACAAAGTCATTCTCCTTCAAAAGCATTCATCAGAATGTTTACTCTGCGATATAAAAGGCAATAAAAAGCAGGCAACGGGATCAGTAAAAATTCAGTCAGTCTTGTGTGAAGACGCGTTGCGTGTGAGAGGAATTATCGTGGTTTGAAGATCTCCGTTATAAAGATCTATTGAACAATTGTTATTGTTTACATCAAGTTGTGAACAGAGGCACACAGAATTGTGCGAACAATAAAGAATTTATTTAAAACTTAACACAAATTTATTTTTATTTTGCAATCTACGAACTCATGTTTTAAACGTTTTTAAAAGGATAGCAATATATAGTCCTTATAGTCTATTATTATTAACTGGCTGGTTACCCGGGAAGTATAGTGGGTAGTGCGCTAGACTATTAGCGTGAGGGTTGTGTGTTTAATTATCTCCAGAGACTCTGATCTGAGGTCGCAGTTACTCAGCTCTTTAATAAAAATATTTCGTAATAATATAATATTAATAAAAATAATTCGTAATTGTATTGTAATGAATAAATAAATATTAATTCAGATCACTTCTTAAATATTGCACAGTCAACAACTCAGTACTTTTATTAACTTTGTTTTGTAAAAATTTGGATGAATAGGGTCAATTTAAATAATATTTCCCCTATTTTGTAGCGGTTACGCAAACAAATTTTTCGTAATAAAAAGGATAATAAACTATTAATAAATTTACAGATATGCAAACATAATAAATTAATTGAAGTGTTTATTTAAACAATTATTTTTTACGTTAGTAAACACTAATTAGGTGTATTAAGATTTATAAGATTAAAATGTAACAATAATAGTTGCAATAGAGTTGCAATTTTGTAAATTTTACATTGTAACTCTTCAAAAATGCTGCTTATTTTGTTAATTGGTCATTATAACCCTTTAGCCAGGATTACAACCTAACCTCTCACATCATTTTCGTTGAGTGTGTTAATTTGATATACGGGGCATCCCCCCGGCCGACCGGAAATTTCTCTCTTTTTACTCTCAGACTTTTTGCCAAAAGACTGCTTCATCACATTTCGTTTTATACGAGATGTCTGAGTCAAGGATTGAACTATTGGCTCTAGCCTAACAAGCTAACACACTACCGACTAGACCACGGCGACATAGGTTTTCATTTCAAATTTCTTATATAAATTTTATAACTTAAACTTGGCAACCCCAGAGTGAGTTGCGCAGGTGTGTGCGAAAGTACTTTTTGTATTAAAGTGTATAAACATTAACGTTCTTTACTAATCCATACAAAAGTATACAAAGTATTTTTGTTTTTCGTAATATGGTACTCAAAAAGATTTTTATACAGGCTGATAGAGAGACAGAGAGAGAGAGAGAGAGAGAGAGAGATAAGAGGGAAAAAGATAAAATGAAACGAGTTTTTTAAAATTTAAAAACGAATTCAACAGACGATTACGTCTTTAAATTCTAGTGTTAACAATCGTTAACAATCAGTAGTATTCAACAGCTTGTAGAGTGAAGATGGCTACATTAGCCGAGGCTATATTTGCGCCACAATGTCCAATACCGAGTACGGGCGTTGTGAATTCTTTGGTAACGCTTCTAGTTCAGAGCATATTTGCGGCTCAGTGTAATATCTCAAGGGTAGACTACTGGCCGCAGGATTATGCCGCAGAAGCCTTAAAAAAAGGTTTGGATTCATACGACTTCGTAGTAGTGGGCGCCGGTACAGCTGGTTCCCTGGTAGCAAGTCGCTTAAGTGAAAATCCCAATTGGAATGTTTTAGTTTTGGAGGCCGGCGGTGATCCTCCCCAGGAATCTGAGGTACGTTATAAATATTTCCTAAAAAATATTTCAAATAACTTCGAAAATGTTTATCCTTTAGGTACCCCAACTGTTGTTTAGCATACAACATTCCGAATATACTTATCGTTATTTCGTTGAACCGAATGGTCGTTCTTGCAAGGCTTATAAGAACGACCAGTGCCATTGGCCGCGTGGAAAAGTTATAGGCGGTTCTGGTGCCATTAATGCCATGTTGTTTGTCAGAGGCAATCGCTTTGATTATGACAGATGGTCCGATGAGGGTAGTAACGGCTGGAGTTATGATGAAATTTGGCCCTACTTTGAGAAATTGGTACGACCTGTAGGCAATGAAACTCATCCCCAGGGTTATGTAACAGTCAATGAGTATCCTCGTTTTGATGATGATTTATTCGAATTACTGTTTAAAGGCTCCGGTGAATTGGGTGTACCTAAAGTGGACGACTTCATTGAAGGCAGTTATATAGGTTACAGCTTTCTTAAGGGTACCTTACAGGACGGTCATAGAGCCAGTACGGGTAAGGGACATTTGAGCAAAGTGTCCCAGAGACCCAATTTGAAAGTAATAAAAAATGCTCAAGTAACCAAATTGGTATTTGATTCGACGGGTAAGAGAGTCGAAGCCGTGGAATTTGTCATGAGACAAAAGCACCATCTTAAAGTAAATGTGAAACGTGAAGCTATTCTATCGGCTGGTACTATAGATACCCCTAAAATTCTCATGTTGTCCGGTGTTGGCCCTGAAAATAAACTCAAGCCTTTTAATATACCTGTCGTACATGATTTGCCTATTGGGGAGAATTTACAAGATCATCTTCTTATACAAGTGTATTGGCGTCTGCCCGGTAATCCTTATGACCAGAAAGCACTTTTGGATTTCGTTTATCAATATTTAATACATAACAAGGGTCCCCTTACAACTATTGGCACAACATCGTTAACTGGTTTCATAAATACTAATTTTGACAGGAAAAATATTT
This sequence comes from Sarcophaga carnaria, assembly GCA_958299815.1. Taxonomy (NCBI): domain Eukaryota; kingdom Metazoa; phylum Arthropoda; class Insecta; order Diptera; family Sarcophagidae; genus Sarcophaga; species Sarcophaga carnaria. Next base: position 66,546,469 of record OY283149.1, on the reverse strand, counting down.
ATCCCGATATGGAATTCCATCATATAACTGTAAGAAGAGGAGACCTCATGGGTTTAGATATTTTAATGCGTAGCTTTAATGTTAAAGATGAATTCAGAGCTCATCTTACGGATGCTGTCAACAACTATGATGTAATGGTAATGTTCGCTGTCTTAGCACATCCTAAATCGGTCGGAAACATACAACTTAAATCGAATTCGGTTCAAGATCCACCCCTGATTAATGCCGATTACCTATCGACACCCGAAGATGTGGAAGTTTTGTTGAGAGCCATGAAATATCTCATGAAGTTGGAAAACACACAAGCTTTCCGAGAAAAAGAAATGGAAATCTTACATATTCCTCTGGAGGAATGCGATCAGCATGAGTTCAAATCAGAAGAATATTGGAAATGTTACTTTAGCTATTTCTCTTCCACTTGTTATCACCATGTGGGTACAGTTAAAATGGGTGACGTCAATGATGAAAGTGCCTGTGTTGATCCCCGTTTGAAATTAAAGGGAACAGCCAATTTACGTGTAATTGATGCATCAGTTATGCCTTACGTAACCAGTGGCAATACAAATGCACCCACCGCTATGATTGCCGAAAAAGCCTCGGATTTAATCAAAGAAGACTGGTCTGCAAATAGCTCTAATACTCATAGAAATCGACTCGAACTCTAATCATTAGACGACAAACAATTTGAAGTGCTCACATGCAGTTTTATTTCTGCTTGATTTTGTTTTTTCTTGAAACTTATTAAGCAAAAGCATGTACTACAGGTAGATAGATATTAGGTAAATAAACATAATAATATACAATATTGAGACCGGTAGAATTTAAATTAATTTTTTTGTTTTGATTTTTGTTTATTACCTTCATTAATATTGTATTTTTCATATCTTCATATAAAAACTTTTATAAAATTGTTTATCGTTTTTGTTGGCACGTTTTAAAATGAAATTAACGTTGAGGTTTTATTATCAGCATTGGCTGAGGCTGATACTGTTTTAAAATTCTACACAAGTATTGTTTATCAATTAAGTTGTTAATGGTTATTGATTTAAATACAAACAAATTTTTAAAATAAAATTGGATGTGTTTCCATTTCTTTTCCTAAAGGATTGTATAGGACAGGGATGCCCAAAGCTAAAACTGTAGTAGGTAGTATTGGTGAGCGAGAGAGAACTGCACTGAAAGAAAAGTTGTGTAAACTGAAATAAATTGTACGGAAAAAATCCAAAAAGCGGAATTTACAATAAAATTTGGAATAGAAATTCGTCCAAATTATTTAATTAAAATATAGTTTCTCAAGAAAAGTTACAATCTTAAATTAATTATATGCTAATTTTTTTTATCTTTCATCTGTAATATTTCCCATAAAAGATTTATGATAATTTTTCATTATTATTCAAAATTTAAAAAAACCGATTATGAAAATAAAATAAATTAAATAAAAATAAAGAAATTCAATTTTAAATGTAAAATTTTGTTCAATCAGCGACTATGGAAAAAGACTAGAAAAACAAAAAAAAAAAATAGATACAGACAGGGTTACTTCTTTTATTTATATTTTAATAAAATCTTCAATATTAATAATATTGTGGCAATTTCGTAAAAGCAGAATATTTTTTAGGTGTGCTGAACTTAGTTTATTGCGTTGTTTGGAACCAATGAATTTTAAGTCCGAAAAAATCTGCTCACAAAAATAAGTAGATGGAAAATATGACAAACATTTTTGATAATTTTTTTAAGTTCTGGATATATTAAATCGTCCAAATTGTTCCAGAATTCCTCCATATCAATTTTATTAACATAATTGAATTCGCCGTTAAGTATTATTAATTCAACTTGGATTTCAAAAGCGTATTTGGTTATGTCACATTTAAATGGGTTATTGCAATGATCAAGCAATGGTTGTACGTTTGTAAAGTCTTGGAATCTGTTTCGAAAATTGTTAAATAGGGTTTCAAATATTGATAGTTGTAGAATGTTATAAAGAATTGCTGTCTTTGGAAAATTTGAGAAGTCTTCTTCTTGAATTTCGGATAAAATTAAAAATAATTTCGTTTTAAAATTGAATAGAATTGTGGACAAATGATGATTTAGATCCTTTGTTTTTGAAAGCTTTGTCACCTAGACTTTTGCCGTATTTGACTCATTTATTCAATACAGTTTTAACTATGTCGTCCTTTCCTGATGAATGGAAACAGTCGAAAACCATTCCCATTCCTAAATCCAACAACGAATTCAGGCCAATTGCCATTCTTCCATTCCTGTCTAAAGTAATGGAAAATCTCATGGTTAAACAAATAAACAGTTATCTCGTGAGTAATAACTTCCTATCTGATAAGCAGTCGGGATTTATGAAAGCTAGGAGCTGCACTACTGCTTTAGTCAATGTAGTTGATGATCTTAGGTTGGAACTAGATGAAAATTACATAGCGTTTTTAGTTCTTCTGGATCACACCAAGGCTTTTGATACGGTTGACCACAAAATATTATTGAAGAAGCTACAGACCCTCTTTCATTTTTCTAACTCAGCTTGTAATCTCATACGTTCTTATCTTGTGAACAGATCACAACGAGTTTATCTTAACGGCAAGATCTCGAATTCGCTAAGCGTTGGAAGAGGTATTCTTCAGGGATCTATATTAGGGCCTCTCTTGTTCTGTATATACATTAACGACCTGCCTGATGTTTTGGATAATTGTAGCGTACATATGTATGCTGATGGCGTTCAGCTCTATAGAAGCACGTGTATAGAGGATATCCAACTATATATAGACACCATCAACTGTGATTTACGAAAAATTGACAACTGGGCTAGGTCCAATGAACTTTGTATAAATCCCTCTAAATCTAAATGTTTATTGCTCTCCAGAACTAAGAGAGCATTTGTTGTGCCGGATATTATTATCAGGGGGAATAAAATTGACTTTGTTGAATCAGCATCCAATCTGGGTGTTATCTTTAATAGTCGGCTAACGTGGTCTAACCACATTAACGTCATCGTTGGTAAAGTTTATGGTATGCTTAGGAACTTGTGGGCTGTTATAGATTCGACTCCCTTTGCCATACGTATGCAACTGGCTAAAACGTATTTGATTCCCGTCCTTTTATACGGATGTGAAATCTTCGCAAACTGTGATACTGACGATAGGCGGAAACTCAACCTGGCTTATAATAATATAGCCAGATATGTTTTTATTAGGGGACGTCGAGACCATATATCACAATTTTCATACCGGATATTCGGAGTTAATTTTGATAATCTATTAAATATAAAATGCCTTATTCTCCTCCATAAGATTATTACTTTAAAACAGCCAATATACTTATTTAGTAGGATTACATTTGCTAGATCCAACCGCGGTATGAAGATTATCCAACACAGACATAGGACGCTTTTGTCACAACGCCAGTTTTTTATACACACCATCAGTCTTTGGAATACACTACCTAATTATATTCAGAACATAGGCAATGCAACTAAGTTCAAAAAGGAGCTATACATTCTGTTTAAGTAGTTTTTAGCATATCTTGATTTTTTATTGTGAATTTTTTTTCTCTCTATTTCTATTAATGATTGTTTTTAATTTTTCATTTTTTTAATTAATTTATCTTTAAATTTCATTGTATCTTAGTATATGTATATATTTTTACTTTGTTTGTATATTTCTTTATATTTGTATATATTGTTCTTTGTAGTTTTCCTAATTTATTTTTTACACATATTCATTTTTTTATCCTTTTTTGTATCGATTGCTATTTCCCGTGATTTTAACACGTTCTTATTCATTTTTATTTCTACATTATTTCAAACATTTCATTACATATATAATCAATGATTTGTTATTATTTTGTTTCTTTGATGTACTCCCATAGCACTTTCATTTATAAGATTATTATCTTGTTGTGCTATGACTAATAATAAAAAAAAAAAAAAAAAAAAAAAAAAAAAAAAAAAAAATGATTTATATTTTTTTCCTTACCTTGTAATTGCGAGTTTAATTTATTTAACATAGCTGTTGTATCTGCCAAAAATGCTAGATCTAAGATAAACCCCTGATCTTTAAAATTCTCTATTTCAGACTTGTCTACAATGGCGGCTTCTAAAGATGCCCCCAATTGATCAGTGCGCCGAATAACACTACTGCGTGACCGTGGAAGATTTTCGATAAGATTAAAATTAAGTTTTTGAAAACATTTATTTAAAATTTATTTAATGAACTCCCCATCAGAAAATGGTCTACCATGCCTAAAAATATCCAAGCTTATTAAGCTTGATAACTCCAGTTTTAACATTTTATTTTCTGAGGTTTTTTCATTGTTTTCTTCTTCAAGTTTTTCAACAATTTTTTTATTTTTACAAAATAAATCTTTTTTTCCCCATCATTAAAATCATCCATATCACTATGATAAGAACAATAGTGCCTTCTAAAAGCATATTCTCTACATTCGTTCAATATTTTATAACATAAAATGCATTGAGCATCACCAAAAGCATTTTTTTTTATCATAAAATATGTTTCGTAAGTCATAGTAAATTTTTTTCAGTGCTTTAAGCAAAAAATATTACAAAAAAATCGTACACCCGCTACGCATGTGCATTCGTCGCTGTCTGAGTGACGTCTAACGAAAGAGAATAAGAATATGTGTGTTTTTAGTTTGCGCAAAAGCACTATGAAATGGGCATCATTGGTATAGGATATGTTCAAATGAGACAAAATTAAAATAGGAGCTGCGATTTGACACCGTTGGACTATTATTTGTGGGGTGCCATCAAAGATAAGTGTTACGCCGACAAGCCAGAGAGAATTGACGCTTTAAAGGACAATATTCGTGAAGCCATTGGTGAAATACAGCTGCACACAATCGATAATGTGCTTAAAAATTGGACCGATCGTGTAGGCTACTGCATGGCCAGCCGAGGCAGCCATTTGAATGAAATTATTTTCCATTATTAACCGGAAGGATTGTACTTTCAAATAAAAAAAGAAATTTGAGAAAATATTCAGTAGTTTTTTTTTAATCATTTTCAAAAAAAAAAAAAGTTATTTGGAGGACCCTTTATTCGTTCCAAGAATCAATGCCAGCATGACAATCAACAAAGATTAGTAACAACTTTAGGTCTGATTTATTAAACTCATATCTAACGAACAGTATAAGTGTAGAGCTGATATTCGAAGTATTTATCGACATTATTAGTACCGGAGTCTAACTGAGTTTTATATAACGCACAGCACACTAGCGGTATATTGTTATGTGGTGACTCTCTAAAATACCAGTCAGATCGTCTCAAATAGAGAAATTCGACCCATTATAAATCCACCCAAATATAAATCATAAAGATAAGGATACAAAGTTTTTAACAACATTTCGACGCCTCCGTTCTATAACATTCTAAGTCGAAAAAGTGTGTTTTGAGTTTGAGTTATGAGTAGAGTTGGGTAGTTCGCGAACGAACTAGTTCAATTGAACTATTCACACAACTGAACTAAAAGAGCCGCTCATAATAATGAGCTCTTTTAACTCCGTAGTTCAGTTGGCTCTTGTTCTCGTTTCTTATTCGTTCATTTCGTTCTTTTATTTTGTTTATCGTTCTCATGTGTGTAGTTCACGAACGAACTATATAGTTCAATTGAACTATTCAACGAGAGTTGTGTAGTTCACGAACGAATTAGTTCAATTGAACTATTCATACAACTGAACTAAAAGAGCCAACTGAACTAATGAGTTCTTTTAGCTCCGTAGTTCAGTTGGCTCTTGTTCTCGTTTCTTATTCGTTCATTTCGTTCTTATTCGTTCTTTTCTGTTGTTTATCGTAGTGTTAAATGGTAGTGCCATCATTGGCGGTGTTACCACATGCTAATAAAATAACTTATGGCAACATTTTTCCTACAAAAGCGCGAAAATTGCAAAAAATAAAAAAATAAGCAAATTAAAATAATATATTTTTTTCAATTTAACTCAAAGAAGGGTTAGGCGAGAAATATCCACAGAAATTCTTATTAAATATACTTTTATAAAAACATATGTAATTTTTGACGATGTATTAAAATTAAAATTTTTTGCTTTTGAATTTCTTGAATATAATTCAAATTTTATACATTAGAAGTAATAGCACATAATAGCTAAAAAAAATTTTATAATATATTTCTTTTAATAAAATTTCTAAGTGGGCTCCATGGAAAGTTAGTGCATAGCGTAACGATTGTGAGTTTGACTCTCACAAGATAATCTGGTCTGTTACGCTAATAAGTATGTTTTTATAAATAATAGTGTCAACTAAAAATCTATAAGATTGAAAAAATTTAAATAAGACAAAAGAGATTGTAAATGTATTTATTTATATATGTATATAAATAAATTTAAATTTATATTTTTATGTTTATGTTTTTCTTAATATTTATATTCTATGTATATATTATTGTTTTTAACGATTCAATTATCAAAATTTCCGCCAATCCATTGACTTAACTTTTTGATAGAAATTCAAATTTTTCGACACTGGTAGGTCAAAAAATCTTGCCAATAATCGGAAAAGGGTTCAATTTCAAAATCTGGATTTGCAAAATTCTCGCTAAACACTAGATTTATTGCCGGGTATTCAAATTTTTCAGAGCAGGTAGGTAAATTGTAAAAGAAATAAATTGTAGGAAATTTCCGTCATAGCAATAATACCAAAACAGTGTTAAAAGGGCCGCAATTGAAAAATGGGTTGAATGTGGTCATGCTACCTACCCTACAAGTGTAACGTCACACAAAACAAATGTTATTCTCGTCATAGCAATAATGTCAAAAGAGTGCTAAAAGGGCCGCAATTGAAAAATGGGTTGAATGTGGTCATGCTACCTAACCGTACAAGTGTGACGTCACACAAAACAAATGTTATTCTTACTGAGAGTTTTCTGTAGCATTCCCATTATGAAAAACTGCTCAATAGCTCTCTTCATGTTTTTTTCTGGAAAAAAACATTCGACTTACAGAATCAGAGTAAAAAATCAAAATGAGAGTTATTTGTAATAAACATTTTTTTCTCAGGAAGAGAGCCACATATATAAATAGACAACATGGGTGAATCAAGCACTAGTTATTCGAAAGAGTTCATTTTGGTATAGTGTCGGATGATCAAAGTGATCTAAGTGAATTTTTATTGGTATAGTGTCGGATGATCAAAGTGATCTAAGTGCATTTTTATATTTAAAAATGGCTGAAAAAAGAAAATTTAGCGCAATATGGACTCATTTCACGGCAGAAGAAGGTAATAGAGCAATGTGTAAATATTGCAAAATAAACCTAAGCATTGCTGGGGGTTCTCATGGGAATCTTTCTCGACATATGAGAACAAAACATCCGCTTACACCATTAAATCAAGAAAGACAGACTACAATCCCACCAGAGGTACTTGAAGAAGACATGCCAGACGTACAACCTTCTACCAGCTTCCAATCCAGGCAAAGTGCAACGCTCCCTCAGCAACCCCAACAAAATATAACACAATATTTTCATAGGCCTCCACCCGTACGTACTGTTGAGCTAATCGATAGACAAGTGTTGAAAATGATAGCCAAATGACACCATGTTGTTGTTATTATTAGTTAGTTAAGTAATTTTGATTAAAAAGCGCTGCAAGCACATAAATGAATTAATAAAAATGAAAATGTGTTAAATACTATACTATATACTGTTTTTATTTTATTCAATAAGTTGATATAAATACACGGAATGCATTAATACCTTTAAATGTATATATGTATTGTTTACATCATTTTAAATATAAATAAAATTGAGAAAGAGAGCGGAGTTGTTTAAAAGTACTGAACTATTGAACTAAAAGAACGAACTAGTTCATTACAGAGAGCTGAACTAGAAAGAGCGAACACTCAAAAGAGCTAAAGAACCCAACTCTAGTTATGAGCTCTCAAAGTTTTCACGCGATATACGACTATATGTGTATTCTAAGTAGATTTTTCCCTATAACTTCGGAACGGATCGGCGCATCTTAACCAAATTCTGACAGTATTTAAGTTAAAGAACGTAGAATAAAAATGCAAGAACATTAAAATTCGATTAGTAGAGCAGTTTTCATTAATCGCATGAAATAATTTTCTAATGATGGATTTAGTCATTCGACGTGTAATAATTGAATAATAATTTATGGTTGTACTATAATTGCTAAATATCTTAATTAGCAACTAATTATGAAATTAATTTAATTCATTGTACCATAAGTAAAGAAGAAACCCTAGGGACATTATTTTCATACAGTGGGTCATACATAAAATGGGTCAAGTCTCTAATATATTGTCGAGTTTAATTAGACATTAAAATGAGTTTTCCTGTTATTTCTTAAATGTTCATGATTATGAATATTTTATTTCTTAATTGCGATTTAAATGAACAACCTTCTCCATTAGAAAATTTATTAAGGCAGGTCAGTAAACTGATAAGGTATTGTAAAAATTAAAAGTGAAAGTCAAAGTCTTTTATAACAATTTTATAAATACAAAAACCAGATAATATTTCAATTTGAGTTCAAGAGAAAATAGAAAACTATTAAAAAATATAACACGGATACGAAGTCTATAGAAATTAACAAGTAATTTTCATGCAAGAGCGGAGTAAAATAAAGTTGCCCCGCTTTGTCTATTTTGTTCATCCACACATTGGATCTTGTTCGATTGGTAACTTTCGAGCAATCCAGAGCTTGGAATTAATGATGTTAACATCGATTTATCACAACGTACGTCGATGTTTTCTGTTTGATTTTTGTAATAAAATGGCAGTAAAAAAAAACTAAATATATTTATTGTTGCATAGAGGCAACAACCTATATGGCATGTTCTTTAAATAACAAACATACTCAAGTGTTTCCTTCTGAGATGCATTAACAGCACACAAGTTTCAGGTATGTGTTGTCGTCTACAGATTGGACATGAATCGATCTCTATTCCAAAACAAGCGTTCTTTGAGTCTTAAACACATATGACTTAAAAGAGTGTCCCCCTCTCTACACCCTTCCATTCGTACGTGGAGGATACTCTCCTCGCTAATGCATGTGCCTGCGCATTACCGTGAATTCACACATGTGCTGGTTTTCGTCTTGCCATGCAGATTCAGTTTTCTATTCTAATCTCAAGTCAACTATAGGAGTCCAGTACTCGGAAGGCCTAACTGTAGTATCGTCGCGTTCTGTATTTCCTGTCCACGTTGAATTGAGCACATCTTTCATGGCGTAACTTTTGTTTTTGAAGAAACTAACGAGTTTCCTGAATTGCTTAGAACGTTTCACTCTAAAATCGAGCACCATCTTTTCTATCCCACTGTTTGACTTTTAACCATCTGACCATCCGTATACTACAGAATGATCCTATTCTTAGAAGTTATTCCATTCACATTTAGTACTTCGATCAATAAATAAAAATAACGACCTTTTGCGATGAATCGGTTATTGAGTGTTTTTAAAACATTGAATTATATCGTCCACCACTAGTTCGCACTAGGGCTTCAACAGCAAACTACAACTACTCGCGTACGATATCGTTCTCATTGCGAATACGTAATAATTGGTCATTACAACCCTTCAGTCAGGATTACGACCTAGTTTCTCACACCACTTATGTTCTGTGTGTTAATTTTAGACATGAGTGGCGGGACCTACAGTTTAAAGTCGACTCCGAACGACAGACTTTTGAGAAACATTTCATGGTAATTTTATTTACTCTGAGTTTTTGCTAGAAATCTGCTGAGAGAAAGTCGCCGAAGAAATACTTTTTGTATTTTGTTTTGATGTCTGGGTTGGGGCTCGAACCCTGACTTTACGTATAATAAGCCAACACACTACCTACTAGACTACGGCGAATTGCGAATAGGCAACAAAACTTGTGACGTTAAATTTCGAAGCTTTCTTAGAAATTGTTTAATCAGCTGGAAAATTAATACCAGAACCACAAAATTTATGATAGTTAAGTAGAATAATAACTCCCGCTGGTTATCTTTAATATTGAAGTCCGACCACACTGAACACACGCTTGAGGTTATTAATAATAACCCAAGTTAGTCAGAGTGGCTTGAAATCGGTTCCTTACAACAGGTTACATAAAATTTTCATGACAATTTTATTTATTCTCAAAGTTTTTGTCAGAAAACTACTCAGAAGAAGACGTCGGAAAATTATTTTGTATATATCACTTAGTTGGTGATATCAAAGCTGAGATTTGAACACGAGTTCTCATCTAGTATGTTAGTTGATGTAGAGCGTGATTTGAAAAAATTGTGCAAAAGACGTTTAAAATGAAATGTTATCTGTCAGTTAAAAATATTGTTTAGGCATGGCATCCAGTTTAGCAATTCACCTTCAAATTTCTTCATAGGCTTGGTAGGTATTGCAATAAATAATAATGATGATAATAATAATGATAACACATATTATTTTAGATATGCTACTTATCTTAGATGTACTACTTGGGATTTCATTTGTTTTCATTTCTTATCTTTAAATTTGAATAAACCAAGGTCTGTGCGGGTTACATGAAGTTGTTTATTCGTTTGAAAAACCTACTGATGCCATTGTGTGTGAAAGACAACAACGTTCAAATGTTCTCTACGGGTTTTTCTGGCTGGAGGGCGTACAAAATGTCAAATTTTCTATGATTAAATTATAACGATGGAATGCTTTATGCTTTCTTTAAGGACCGGTGTAGTTTGCGGTTTATTCGCCTACACATGCGATTTAAGGAATTAAAAGGTTTAACGGGATCAAATCGATTGATCTTGGTGACCAGTTGACATCAGAAATCAGCAATGAATCGTTTTTTCGCTACTCACAAGCACTCATGAAATTTTGAATATGAGTCAACAATATTGAAATTTAACTACTCTGATCCATTCGTACTCACTACAACGTTGAGTTATAAATACAGGTTGCAATGAGTATGCATACAACATTGACATCAAACTCATACCATTCGAAATATGTTTGATTCATAAGCCTACTCATTCAGATTCATAACTTTAGAGAAATACTTATAATACTCATAAATGATTCGAGTGACTCGAATCTTTCATCAAAATTTACAGTCTTAGTTGTTGTTGCATTTGCAAAAAGACAAAGACAGCAAGCAAGCAAACACACAACCTTCTACTGAGTATTGTAGTGTTCGTACGCGCATCATACTTATTTTGTGATTTTTGTAAATGTTGAGTCATGGAGAGTTGAAATCAACAACATCATACGTGTTGTTAAGTATGAGTATGATGAGTACTTCAAACTTTGAATATGGTAGTATGAGTATGATATTAAAATAAGTATGAATGCGTACAAGCATCAGAAATTATGAGTATGACTCGATTCTACTCATCTTTTCGAATACTCATTGCTGATCTCTGGTTCACATCTTCTGCGCGTAGGATGACCAAAGCTTTCGAACAGAAAAACAATTTGGCATGAGTTATGTGCGACATAGCGCCGTAGTGCTTGTTGTTGACATTGATGTTGACTGATTTACATCAACAAACATTGGACACTTTTGGATCTCACATGGATTAGTATCGTATTAAATTCGACAATTTTGTTTGTTAACGTTTTCATTCATTCAGAAATTGGCTTCATAGTTAAAGATGACTTTTCGATGTAAATTAGAGTCTATGAGCAAATGCTCCAGAGTCCTTTCAGCAAATACATCGTCGTCCAAGGTGATTTGACAAAGCACACTGAATAAATGACAACTAATTTGACAGATGTAGCTTCAGTTGCGACAAATTCCATGTTTTCGTTAAAAAAATTTATTTTTTTTTGTGACTTGAAGCCCTGTACATAATAATATTACGAAATATGTTTCGGAATGGAGACCACTTTAGTTGAAATATATCAAGTATCCCTTAGAGAAGGTGAAATGCGCGTAGTCTGTGTTATCATAAAGAGTTTATTTATAAAGGAATGATGATTGCCAAAAACCCCAAAAAATTTTAAAAATCTTTCCATAGAAACGCTTATTTTTTTGGGTTAAGGATGTTATAATAGTGTGAGGTAATTTTCGTGAGAAAAATAATTTCTAAGTTCATTATTTTTATTTAGACTTTGAATCTCTATTTTTTCATATTATTGTGAAATACATAATTGCGTACAAGGATTGGCCAAGATCTATCCTATTTGAATGCACAACAAGTAATTAGCTTGTTGTTCTAAACGCATTAATATTAAACAGCAATAGCTGTGGTACTATTTGTAATAAGATTAATAAAAAAATATTCTAAAATAATTAAATGCATCAACAACAATAAATAAAACATTGTTATATATTAAGAAAAAAAAAAATAAATAAATAAATAAAAAAATATTTTTTGTACACAACTGGCGCATGGTTTAGATATGGTGCCCCCTACTAATGCTGTACGTGGTTATAGGGTGTGTTGGGAAAAGCTTTCTCTTAATCTTTAAATAGTTTTTATCGATTTACGATGCATACTGTTATAAAAAGCTCTCACCATATGATTAAGATTGCTGATCGTGTATTTAGTTAGGGTGTCCCTTGATAATCAACGCAAAGTTAAATGTGTTCAGAACCAAGCTATTAAATTTGGGAATTCAATTGCTTTAAGGTTTATATAAATACGTCCTCAATGTTCTAATTTGAAATATATAAAAGAAGAAAATTGAAAGCAGTGCCTACAGTGCTCTGGTTTAAACAACATATTGAAATTAAATTTCTTTAAATAGTGACACATTTTCAGCAGATCTGACGTTTAAAACGTTAATAAAATTAAGCAATTTTTTCGTAATTGTATTGAAAATTGCCAATTTTGGCATCTTAAATGGTTATTTTAAGGGACACCCTTTATTTACAACGGTGTTTGAAACAAAATAAAAATGCATAGAGAATGTAAATATTTTTTTGCATTTTTTTTTACTGCTGTTGTTCATTTTAATTTAATGCCCATTTATTGTTGTTATTTTACTATATAAAGACGACATCGTCCAAATAATTTTAGTTTAGAATTAAAGTGCAAGCTTTAAGTAATTTTCGCGTATTTAGTGTCGAAGAAAGAAATTAGAAAACTAAACAAAAACCGGAGGTCATAATGGATTATTTAACAGCAGAGTGTGCTGCAAGGTCAGCGGGCCCGGCAAATACTCTAATGACATTGCTCCTGCAAACGTTGATAACGAAATTTTGTGCTTTAAGTGATCGGTCACATTGGCCAAAGGATTATGGAGAAGAAATTATAAAAAATGGTAAAGATAGTGAAAATCTTCAATAATTTTTACAAAGGAAGGAAGTGAAAACTATATACAAAGCTATTAAGCTAAAAATACGGTGGCTATTCAGAAACCATTTTCCTAGTGTAGCGCTTGAAAGAAAGAAATAGTCAACGGTTAATACATAATTAACTAAAGCGATCATTTCATCGCAATGATAAATTATATTAAATATACATACGTATGTATATGTACTCTACCCTGATATATAAATTTTTCCTAACAATTGGCAATAATTGGTAATAATTCCTAACAATTGGCTGTAATTGCTCATAATTAAATGGTGGTGTAAATAAATTTACTCATGATGGCGTCCAATTTGAATAATTTTTTCTATAAAACAACTTCGTTAAATCGGTCTTTAGTTGTTATACAAAATGATTTAAGAGATAAAGCATTTAATCAGTGAAATCTAGTGAAGAATCCGTCAACAATATTAATTAGTTTGCCGTGGTTAAGATCTTCACAAGGGCACAGTTGTATTTATCATCATTTAAAAGCTACACCTGTTTTATCTTCACAGATAAATGTTCCAGCTTGATTTAAACACTTTTTTATTTACGACAAAAAAAAAAGACTCCATATAAATTACGATAGTGTGTGTGATAGTATAAATTCATATAAAAATTATTCAGATTTCTAAAACAAACTCATTTGTTCTGTTCGTTTTGCGCTTTAAATTTTAATTCCATTTTTACTTTACGAAATTCTAACTTTTAGAGACAAAACAAATAAATCAAATGTTTTAATGAGATTGACTTTAAAAAGTTTCAGGGCCATTATTACAACATGCCGTTAAACATAGGTCTAGTTAAAGGTACCGTTAGCTAAAGGGAACTGTAAACTTATTTTCGTTATTACAACTTACAGATAAAAATTTTCAAAAATATGGCAATGCCGGAGCAATGTAGATAAAACTGCTCAATTATACAAGTTTTTTTTTTAACGCAGTGGCAGCCGCGGGCTTCGTTTTTGTTGTTGTTGTTCATTTTGTTTAAATTTGAAGGTGTATAATATGGCAAGTTCAAACATAAAGTGACCTTTAAATGTTAAAGGTAGGATGATCCTCTCCCTTTAGCTTAACGATCACTTCTATCTTATTGGGTACGAAAAACAATTTATCTGCCCGTTAAAATCCTCCCTTTAGTTAACGGCAAGTTGTAATAATGGCCCTAAAAATGTTTGCATATGTAATGATTTTATTTAAGATACTTTAGGGCACCAGATAACTTAAATAAAATATTGAAAAAAAAATCTCTCGGCGACTATTTGTCGGCATCTTCACTGTTAGAATCATTAGAGTTGAAAAACAGAAAGCATCAAAAATCATGTTTCATCTTGTCAGCATCTATTAATCTTGTACTCAAAAGTTGGCAGGCAAATATAGTTATGGCACTGTAAAGGTTATTCGACCAATTTGTCTGACCTCCTGCTTACCTAAGATCCTAGAAAAGATAGTCGACAACAAGGAGAAAAAAGCGGGATATGTTATGAGGGGCTGGCATTTAAGCAATGTGTCAACATGGAAGGATTATCAGTGGAATAAAATGACACTATGTTCTCTATATTCTATTCTAATTTCTTGATATTGAATAAACCGTAATAATGTTTGAACCTATACATAATTGGTCATTGCAAGCCTTCAGTCAGAATTACGACCTAGCTTCTCACACCACTTATGTAGTTTGTTAATTTTATACATGAGTTGTGGGACCTACAGTTTGAAGTCGACTCCTAACAACAGATTTTTCATTTTACTTACTCTCAGAAATAGGTTAGGTTAGGTTAGAGGACGTGTACTTGTCAATTAAGACAAGTACAGTACCCGGAGGTTTACACCACTTACGTTGTGTATGTTAGTTTTATACATGAGTGGTGGGACCTACAGTTTTAAAGTCGACTCCGAACGACAGATTTTTGAGAAACTTTTTCATGGCAATTTTTTTTTTTTATTCTCAGAGTTTTTGCCAGAAATCTGCAGAGAGGAAGTCGCCGAAGAAATACTTTTTGTATTTTGTCTTGATGTCTGGCCTGGGGCTCGAATTCTGGCTTTACATCTAATAAGCCAAGACACTACCTACTAGACTACGGCGACTTCAAAAACGACAGAATTTTGAGAAACTTTTCATGGCAATTTTATTTACTCTCAGAGTTTTTGCCAGAAATCTGCTGAGAGAGGAAGTCGTCGAAAAATTTTTTTTTTAAATTTTTGTTGTTGTATATGTCTGACCTGGGGTTTGAACCGTCGCCGCACGTCTAATAAGCGAACACACGACCTACTAGACTACGGTGAACCCATACTGTTATCCACTTCTTAGACCACTTTCAGGTTGACCAAGAGATAGAGATACACCAGGAGAGAGGGATTGTTTTTTGTACGCTGACATACATTTTTTAGAATAAAGAATTCAAACCAATTGTATACAAGAAGATGCTCTGTACATAGCTTTGAATTGGACACGTCCAAAGAAACCCGTACAAAAATGATAAATGTAGCTCGTATGTAGGTGACTGAATGATCCTAATTAGAGTCTTAATTCGAGAATGATAAACTGCTTTTAGAGGAATATAGTTAGTCCCTTGCTAACATTCAATTTAGTAGTATGGTAGACATAATTAGATAGAGAGAGGACAACATCATGGTATTCAATTTTAATTTCTATCCTTAGCTCTGGGCTTTGAATGATTTGTTCCAATATTGAGCATAGTTTTACCGATAATAAGAATATTTTGTTTCAATAATAAGATTTAAAGTAAAGAATTGTAAACGCAATTTCGTGTATAAATTAATTCAAAAAGTTTGTAATTAAATACCCCCTCCGTGTATAACGCATTGAATGGAATGCTAAGAGAGTGAATAAATTAAGATGGACATGTTTTGCATGACAAATCAAGTGAAACGCTAATTAAATTTATTATTTTTTCTTTTTAATAATCGAATAATTTAAAAAATTTAAACATTTTTGTCCGCACTTTACACGATTTAGTTTATTTTCACAAATTAAAACTGGAAAGACTCTTGAAACTGATTTCAATTGAACTACTTATCTGTCTAAAAATGCTTTTGAATTTCGTTCCTACACAATCATTCTTGTTTTATTTTGATTAAGTCTATTCGCCTATTTAAGAATTTTCTAAATTTTATTGAAGTTGTCAATGTCAAAGGTCAATAGTGAAAAGGAGAAATAAAACAAAGTGTACTTCATACATCATAATACGTTAACCCTTCGTGAGCCCCAGTTAGAAGTATTTTTTTATGCACTCGTATGTTTTAGGTTTGGATGTTTATGACTTTGTGGTGGTGGGTTCTGGTAGTGCAGGCTCGGTAGTAGCTGGTCGTTTAAGCGAAAATCCCAAATGGAAAGTTCTACTACTCGAAGCTGGTGGCGATCCGCCAATTGAAACCCAAGTAAGTCTGCATTATATTTCCTCAGTCCTGTAGTTAAGCAAACTTTTAACAAGTTTTTCTTTTCCTAGTTTGTTGGCTGGCATATGGCCACTCAATTCTCAGATTGGGATTGGCAGTATCATACAGAGCCCAATGGCAAGGCTTGTATGGCTATGGAGGGAGAGAGTTGTCACTGGCCTCGCGGCAAAATGTTAGGCGGTACAAACGGCATGAATGCCATGATTTATGCTCGTGGTACCCGTGCTGATTTTGATGACTGGCGTGATCGTGGTAATCCTACCTGGGGCTATGATGATGTATTGCCTTATTTCCGAAAAGCTGAAGACCTACGTTCTACCAGAGGTGATTATAAGCCAGGAGATCATGGCGTAGGTGGCCCCATGGTTATCAATAATTACGTGTCGGATAATGAATTCAGAGAAACCATTAAAGCGGGCATGGCTGAAATGGGTTATGGTTCAGCGCCTGATTTTACCGAAGGCTCTTGGGTGGGACAAATCGATATATTGGGTACTCAAAACCAGGGGCGTCGCGTTACAACAGCACATTCGCATTTGCATAAGGAGAGGAAAAATCTACATGTCATACGTTATGCTCATGTCAAGAAGATTAATTTTGACAAAGAAAAACGTGCCACGGGTGTAACATTTGTTTTAAAAGGTCAAAAAGAATATACCGTTAAGGTTAGCAAAGAAGTCATATTAGCTGGAGGGGCAATTGGTACACCACAAATGCTAATGTTGTCAGGTAAATGCCAATGTATGTTTGATTGCTTACGATTAAAATTGAAAATTTGTTTTTTCTTTCATAAATAGGTGTGGGTCCTGCTAAACATCTGAAGAAGTTAGGCATACCAGTTCTTTTGGATTTACCTGTGGGCCATAATCTTAAAGATCATGCTAGCTTGCCAGTGGTTTTCCAAATTGACAAATCTACAGCACGTAAACCAACAGAAGAAGAATTAGTCGATGCTATGTTTAACCTAATAATGGGCCGTTATAGCAAGCTATTGCATCATGAGGCCACTGCTTTGACCGGTTTTATTAATACCACTTCATTACATGGCCCAAATCCTGATATACAGACTACCAACTTCTTCAGTCTTATGCAATCACCTGAGCTTAAAGGCTACATTAAAGCCACTGGTTTTAACAAAAGAGTAGCGGCTTCCATCTTAGAGGCCAATGAAAAGTCGAACACCTATATCACCTATTTACTACACCTAAAGCCCTTCTCTAAGGGTCACATTGAATTAAGAAGTGCGAACTACCTGGACAAGCCTTACATACATGTAAACTACATGTCGGATGAAAGGGATGTGGATACTTATATAAGAGCATTGAAAATTTACACCAAATTACCGACTACCAAGGCCTTTAGAGAAAGGGAAACTTCTTTGCATAAAATTGATTTGGAGGCTTGCAATTCTTTAACATATCAATCGGACGACTATTGGCGTTGTTATATTCGACACATGACCACTACAGTGTACCATCCTGTGGGTACTGCTAAAATGGGCCCCTCCTCAGATCCGACAGCTGTAGTCGATTGGCGTTTGCGCGTCCATGGTGCCAAGGGTTTACGAGTCATTGATGCCAGTGTAATGCCCGATATTGTGGCTGCCAATACTAATGCCGCCATAATTATGATTGGCGAGAAAGGTGCTGATATGGTAAAGGAGGATTGGGAGACGTCCAACTCCCATAACGAATTGTAAAAGAACGATTGTTTTTTTTTCAAATGTATTTCAAATTTTAAAACTTTGTTTAAATTAAACAAATTAAATTGTTTAAAGCTTTGTTTAAATTTAAAATAAAAATAAAAAAAAATACAAAAAAAATATTTTCATTTTAAAATTACAAAATTGCATAAAAAATATTGTGAATGGAGCTACGCTACGTAAAGCTTTTCAATAAGCTTTTTACTTGAAGATGATTGTCTTCGCTAAGTAAGTTCGCAACAGATAACTGGACGCAGTAGTTTCGCAGTGACTGTTAAACTGTAGGATTTTTTTTAAATCGTTGTAGACCATAAATATTGTGTTGACCGTTAGAGAACAGCGAGGGAATAGGTACGAAAGTGAAAATTCCCACATTATCTAATATGTACTGTGTTCCTTTTGTGTCTTACGTTTTCTAGAGAAGGTAAAAAATATTTAAATTTTCACTTTTGGATGTTTCTGTGGCTTAGTTTGGTTTCTGAGAAACACCTGATGTTTGCTTTCGATTTTTTAGTAAGATCTTAGGCTATAAAAAAAGTTGAGTAAAGTCGATCCTTAAATCAGATTAATTGCCTACGCCAACGTTCCACTGCTACGTATAACGTATAAAGTTATCGGCTTTAAATTTATTTCAATTGCAAAATGACAAAATTCTTCGTGATTTATCATAAACTCTTGTGAAACCACCAAATTTGATAAGAAAAATAGACTCATAAGTGCTCATAGCTGCTAAACCTCAAATATTGGTAGGTTGTTTTCGTGGCGTTGTAATAAAAAATAAATAGGTCTTGTATTCCTATCTTGTTTCACCATGAAATGAAAAATACATGATCCTTTTTTAAAGGATTTTAAAGTCACTTTTCGGGAACGTTGAAGTAGCCGTAGTATAGTAGGTAGTGTGTTGGCTTATGATATATGAGGCCACGGTTCAAACCACAGGGGACTTCTTCTCAGGAAAAACTAGGACAGTGAATAAGATTACTATGAAAAAGTTTTTCATGAGTCTGCAATTCGGAGACGACTTTAAACTGTAAGTCCCGTAAGCTTCTTATATATAAAAATTAATGTGTGTGTTTGTTTGAAGTTTGTTTGAAATTTTCACAGTATCTTCCTGTATGTCTGGAAGGAGTTATAGGCTACTTTTTATTTTAAAATTTCAAGTAGGCGAGGTGCCACGCCCACATACCCAATAAGTATTTAATGTCGCACATCTCATAAACTGCAACAGCTAGAGTCCTCAAATTTTGTATGGACGACTTTGACGTAAATATGAACAAAATGGGCGGATTGGCTATAGTGGGCGTGTCATCTCCCATAGTATATATATGTATATAAAAATGGATGTTTGTTTGTATGTACCTAATAGAATCGTAAACTATGCATTTGATCATATTATGATCTTTAGCAAAGTCATTGCGCATGAGCCGGGGAAGGTTTCTAAGTTGGTATGACCAATTTCCGACAGTTGACGCCACTAAAAATTACTTAAAATCAATTAAATCGTAAACTGTGCATTTGATCATGTTATGATCTTTAACAAAGTTGTTGCGCAAGAGTCGACGGAGAGTGGTACGATTAATTTCCGATGGATGGTGTCACTGAAAATTATTCAAAATGAATGACAAGCAATTGATCGACCTACATCTCAAGCACGGAAGAAAAGAGCATTACGAGCCTCAGAATCAGACGAGCAACGAGCATTGAGACTGGAAAATCTTCGAGTATATGCCGCAGAGACCCGTTCGCTTGAACCACTTGAACAACGAGAAGTGAGATTAGAAACTGATCGAATGAGTACTACTGAGACCCGTTCATCTGAATCATCCGGACAACGGGAAAAAATATCAATAAAATGCTTCAAAATTAATTGGACATTTGTGTAATGTCTTTCCTTCGAATTAATTTTAGTTCGTGGCGCAGAAACACGCGCAGGGTACAGCTAGTCGTATATAAAATTAACACATACAACATAAGTGGAGCGAGAAGCTAGGTCGTAGTTCTGACTGAAAGGTTGTAATGACCAACTATGTATGTACAGTGGTCGGCATATTTATTTTGACAAACTATAGTGAAGAATTGTTTTATTGTTTTTTAATATTGAAATTCCTATAACGGCACAGTTATTATAATATTTACTTTACACTAATTCTTAAGTATACGTATGCAAAATATTTTGTTAAAATCTTTACCCATTCTCATTCTGAAGAGAGAAATGCAATTTG
Organism: Sarcophaga carnaria; assembly: GCA_958299815.1. Classification (NCBI taxonomy): domain Eukaryota; kingdom Metazoa; phylum Arthropoda; class Insecta; order Diptera; family Sarcophagidae; genus Sarcophaga; species Sarcophaga carnaria. Next base: position 66,525,872 of record OY283149.1, on the reverse strand, counting down.
GTACAAGAATTTGTAACGGCATAATTATTTTGACATTCTATAACTTCATCTCATTTTGTTTTTTGTGTTAAGCTTAAATACAAAGCGGACGTTGTTGAGTATTAAATATTAACATTCGATGAAAAATAAATAAAAAATTCTATTACTATTGTGGAAATATGGGAAAAATATCGGAATTAACTAACACCGTCAGGAGTGAAATTATAACCAAGTATAATCTTGGAATATTTGTAACAAATATTGCCAATGAGTACAATATACCTAGACAAACCGTTTATTATCAAATAAATAAATGTAAAAAACGGAATCTATCATAAATTGCGTCGAACAGGAAGAAAGCGTAAAACAACGGCAGCGGAAGATCGACAAATTATCAGAAAGTTTAAATCTAATCCAGGTTTGACACCCAAAGCCGCTGCGTTGGAATGGAATTCGCACTCTGATAGTCATTTAAGCGAAAGAACAGTTAGACGACGTTTAAAAAAAGCCAACATTAATACCACAATATAAACAGTAACGAAACGCGATTTGACAGCGCATAGGCCAAACGTGAAAGGGACAGCAAATATTACCAAAAAGTATTTCTGTCCTTCTCTGAATTTAACTCTGTTTTGTTTATTTATTTTTTTTTAGTTTTCGGGGTGGGTTTTTTATATTGGTGAGAGTTAATAAAAACTGTAATTTTTGTCTAAAACTATTATTAAATAATAAAAACAACTAATAACAATAACAATTGTTTACTTTTTCTTTCAAGAAATTAAAAAATATTGGCAACTTTCAGCAAGAAACATTTTTTATGAGCAGTACGTCTTATTTTGATCTTGTAATATGTAGCTTCTTAATTACCTCTTGCACAAGAAACTATATTCATTGTGACCGAAAATCACACACATTTCGATTAATATTTAAATATTTAAGAATCTTTAAACTTTTCATTGAAGAAATTAAAAAATATTCCAAATTTTCCCTTTTTTAACACAAAATAAATGTTTATTTACATTTTATTTATATTTATTATATTAGTTTTTCTACTTTAACCGCCAGTTTTCACTCTGTATATCTGTTGCTTCTAACACATTTGATTCGGAAACCATTATAACATTTTTTTTCTCCCTCTAAATTTACCTATGCTTTTATGTTATGAAGGATTTTCATCTGTCAAAGCTTTCGTATCTGTGTGCCTGTGATTAATACATATGTAGCAAGATCAATTCCATGTATAGCCCCAAGGAACCAAATTAAAAGGTTAGAATTCGCAAACAGATACGTGGACAAGCCCCTATCATTCTGGCAAAGCGTCTTATGGACCGACGAAAGTACTTTCGAGTATCACTCGTCAAAGAAAAAAGTTTTTGTTAGACTGGACCAAAAAAATCGAAAATAAACTGCACCTGTTGTCGAAAAAGTTAGTCATGGAGGTGGCACAGTGATGTTCTGGGGCTGTATAGCATATAAAGGCTTGGGAGACTTGGTTCCCATCGACGGTTCGATGAACCAAAACCAATATTTGACAATTTTAAATCAATACGCATTTCCTTCTGGCGATAGGTTGATTGGACCATCATTTATTTTCCAACAGGACAATGCGCCTTGCCACAAGAGTAAAATGATTAATAATTTTTGACAGAAATTTGCATTGAAACTTTGGATTGGCCACCTCAAAGTCCGGATTTGAATGTGATTGATAATGTTTGGTCATATATAAAGCGCCAAAGAACCGCAGATCTGACAAGAACCAGGGAAGGAACAATTTCAGAGGTTAAATCTTTGTGGGAGGACATACCAACAAAATACATTCAAAACTTGATCGATTCAGTTCCTAAAAGACTCCGGAAAGTCATTGCCGCTAAAGGCGGATACACGTTTTATTAATATTAAAAATATCTAAAAGTATTACAAAAGCTGGAATAAGATATTTTCGTTTAAAGAGTTAAAATACTATATGTCAAAATACTTATGCCACCCCCTAAATTTTTAAATTAGTTGCATAGAATGCAAATTTAATTTAAGAAGTTATGATTTTATGTTTTTTAGTTATTAAATAAATGCTACTTTCATTACAAAAAAATTTGAAATTTTTAATTTTTTGGGAATCTGAAAAAATTCAAAATGATAAAATTTCTCAGGTGTCAAAATAAATATGCCGACCACTGTATGTGTGTATATCGATAATGTTCTAAATTTCGTTTAGGCAAAATAAGATTTGGAATTAAAAAAATTTTAATTGTATTTTAGATATGTATGTAATGCTGATTTAAGCAAGTGCTCTAACTACACTATAACCTCTCGTTTTTTTTTAAGCATATAATAGTACGAGAATTCAAGCAATTCCAGGTAATTAAGGATTAGTGGTATCACAGCACTAATGTAGTATATTTGTGGATTTACTAAATTATTATATATTCCCACCAAAATTTTAAAAATTTTGCTTTTACAAAATTGAGACGAGATCAACTTCTAAACGAGATCAATTTATATTTAAAATTATGAAAGTAGCCAATAGGAATCCCTATTAAAGTAATTGCAATCTACGTTTAAGTTGTTTGAAAATTGTTGAGCATACAAGCTGTGGGCAAACCACAAATGCCTTGCTGAAGCTTGAATATGGAAATTTCTTGAATAGAACGAATGAATGAGTACCGATCTAAATTTATGTAAAACATTATGAATTTTAGTTTTTCAAAAATACTTTTGATTCCACGACTTGAAAATATAAAAGCAAGATGAAATCCCACAGGAAGGATGAGATAAAATCAGTACGTAATAAGACAACACCTTTTTAAATAACTTTCTGTTTAAATGCTATAACACAGGTTAATTTCTATAAAAACACATTAGACACGTAATATCTGCTCATTGTCATTCAAATGCTGATGATGTTTTTAATGTCAGCTTAAATATCAAAATTTTTAAGAGTTGTTATCGAACGTTTTAACTATTTCAATTAAGCCGAACGTTTAACACTAAAGACGTCAAAGCGCATGCCCACTGGTGTAGTATACGAAATTATTTGTGAAATTAAATTAAAAAAAAAAAATTAAAAAAATAAATTTGTTTTGCTCAGGGGGTAACATGATTTGGTAGTAAATTTAAACATTATTTCGACAAGTAATTTTAAATCTCTAACAACAGTGTGTTAAATTAAATTCAATTGAATTTTACTTTGCTTGATTTTGTTTTGTTTGTTTTTGTTTTCGTTTACTTGACAATAAATAGTCGAAATAAATTTTTGATAAATTAATAAACGTAGAATTTGTTAAGAGTGAAAGTCTTTCAAAATAAACACACGATACTACTACGTTGATTAATTCAGTCAAGCAATTGCTTTAGTCAAATACAAAAACAAAACAAAAGAAGAAAAAAATGGCAAAATTTATAATTTATATGAGTAAAGGTTGACATATTATTGTATTTAGTAGGCAGACATTTTCAATTGCACATACGAGTATAAATAAAAATTAAAGGTTATCGTCGATTTTCCCACGAACTTTAATTCAAAATGACACGTATTTTCTTTGGAAAAACTTTTCAATTATTTTTACAAAACATATGATAACATAACCAATGATAAGTTAAATAAAACTTTAGTTGTATAAGTTATGTCTCCGAACTAGGCGTAACTAGAACAAGAACAGGTAAATCCGTCATTGGATTAAAGTTGGTCTCAGAATCCCTATTTAACAAGCTCCACATTGATTAATTTACTGTGATAGAGCCTATCATACATACATACATATTTGGTCATTACAACCCTTCAGTCAGAATTACGACCTAGTTCTCACACCACTTATGTGTGGCGGGACCTAAAGATTAAAGTCGTTTCTGAACGACAAATTTTTGAGAAACTTTTCATGGCAATTCCTTATTTACCCTCAGAGTTTTTGCCACAAATCTGCAGAGAGGAAGTCGCCTGGGGGGTTTGAACCCTGGCTTTACGTCCAATAAGTCCTACTAGACTACGGTGACTTCGATAGCGCGTATCAAGTATTAAAATTCTGAAATCATTTTTGGCATACCTTCTAGTAATATTTCTAAACTAAGCCAGAGAATTTGGGCTCAAGCTGGAAATTTATTTTTTTTCTCGTCGAGGGGTATATGTACCTAACCGCACCATAGAGGAAGTCGTCACATCCTCCGTGTGTGGGGCCCTCACCCACTAAATCCCCCCTCGTCTCGTGGACTTGTTGTGGGATATTCTAGAGATGGTACTATGAATTGTTACTACGTTGCTCCATTGGTTCGGATGTTAATAAGACATTCCAAAATGGTTCAGTGTCCTCTGTACTGTCCTGAAAAAGGAAGACCCTACGCCAACTACAGGGGTATAAGCCTTCTCCTTATCGTTTATAAGGTTCTTGCAGGCGTATTGTGTGAACGACTGAAGCCACTCGTCAAAACGCTGATTGCACCTTATCAGTACGGCTTCAGACCTGGCAATTCCACCATCGACCAGATCTTCACACTACGCCAAATCCTGGGAAGACTTACAAAAAACAAGTCGACACACACCATCTTTTTGCAGCCTTCGATAGCCGCATAAAGGATCGTGTTTTGCCGAAATGTCTGAGCTCGGTATATGTACCTACGAAGCTGATAAGGCTATGCTGAATGATGTTTAACAATTTATGCAGCTCCGTAAAGGTAGGAATGGATCTCTCATTTGATACCGTGCGAGTTTTCAGACAAGGGGATTCCTTATCATACGACCTCTTCAATTTCGTCATGGAGAGTGTTTTGCGAAAGGCGGAAGTGCATGGCAATGGCACTATTTTTCAAAAAAGTATCCAGTTGCTTGCGTACGCTAACGACATTGACATCATAGGGCGTACCAAGCGAGATGTTACTGCTGCCTTTAGTGCTATTGAACGGGAGTCTACTAAGATACGTCTGACAGTAAATGAGGGCACAACAAAGTAAATGTTTTCGACAAGTAGAGACGTGCGACGTATTGATTATCTGATTACGGCCGATAATTATACTTTTGATACAGCCAAGGAATTTATTTATCTTGGCTCCGCCGTTACTACCAAAAATGATGTCAGTCTGGAGATAAAGCACAGGATCACTCTTGTCAACAGGTGCTACTATGGTCTCAATGGGCAATTGAGTAACAGAGACCTCTTTCGTAAGGCAAAACTAATACTTTGTAAGACGCTCATCCTACCCGTGCTTCTTTATGGCGCAGATGCATGGACCTATTAAGCACTGTTGCAGCAGTATTGAGAGTATTCGACAGAAAAGTCCTACGTAAGATCTTCGGTCCAGTGCGAGTTGGCGATGATTTCTGCATCCGATCCAGCAGTGATGAGCTGTATGAGCTCCTCAATGACAAAGACGTTGTGCAGCGTATTAATATCCAGCGGCTGGGCTAATATTTCATAGTTTACTGGTACTGTCTAGGCGACAGTTGAGAAAGTAACTGTTATTTATTCGATTTGTAACGTCACGATAACCCCTGATTAATATCGAGTTAGACATTTCCTCTGACAATTTAATCATAGTCTCTATGAGTCTGGTTTTCAATACTTATGCAACGGGCTTAAATCCAACAGCTTTATTAAAAGACTGTCTCTCAGTGAGAGGAAAAGAGAAACTTGAAAATTTCGGCTCCCTTTAATTGCAACACCAGAAATTGTGATATCAGCTAAGATGGCAAATAAAGATTTGAGTATTAAAACGTTCATAAATTCATTTCCTTTTCTCTTTTTAATTTAATTTGTATTTTTGTTTGTTTGTTAACTTTGGCAATAAATTTAAAGCGTTTCTGATGCGCTGAGTAATTTCTCGATTTTTTTTTTGATTTATCAGTTTCGGTCGGCCTGGTTATTCATTCACAACTCTTTTGATTGAAATGAACAGCAGCCGTCTGAGAGCTGTTATATTTGCAATTGTCAATTATTTTATATGGTATGTAGATATCGTGAATATTATTTTTGTTTTTATTGTCTGGTATTGTATTCAATTTATTTATTTCTATAATACCTTCCTTCATCTTCTTCGTAACAAAAAATATTTTTTTTTTTTATTATTTTCGTTTATTTTTTGATTTACTATCATCGAGCGAATTTGGGTCACTTACTATTTTCTTATTATGGCACATGCGTCCCATTGCCATGTAATTGTGTTGATTAATGCTGGTAACTTTCATAGAGACAAGCTGCGGTAGATAACTAACTTCAAAATAACTCACCTGCAAAAAGAAATTGAAATAAAAATAAAATTGAAAAATTAATAGAAAAACAAAACAGAAAAAAAAAAACAAAATAAACACAAACTGAATTGCATGAATTTCTTTATTTTCTTAACAATTAAAATATGTATGTACATTGGTCCCTGGTACTATTATGAAATAATTTCGTTTTTATTGAAGAAAGCTTTTGTACTTATCAACCGTATTAGTTAGCAGTTTTATAATTAAGCTCTCAAGCACATTGTTTTCATGTGTTATTTTGTGTTGCATGTTGTGTTAAATTAAATCATTTAAATCGCAACTAATTTTTGAAAAATTTCAACTTCCGATTTAATATTGTTTGTGCGTCTGTGCGTGCTTGTAAGTGATTTTAAAGTTTAAAAATTATAATTAAAAAAAAAAAAATTAATTTATGCGTGCAATTAACAATTAAACATTTATTGCATACATATGTATGTGTGTGTTTGGACGAAATAGTATGAAAGCTTAGAAAAATAAAAAAAAAATTCAAATTAAATTAATTTTATTTATTAAACATCAGTCTTAATATGGTCTTCAGTTCATTGTCATTAAGACTTATCACTTTTATTTGTCTTTTTGTTATTGTACTCGTCCGGTTTACTTCTTCAATGCATTTGCTTATAACAATTGATGTAATAGGTTAGCTTAACACAGGCTCTATAATAGATTCGATATTTTGCCATTTAACTTGTAATGTCAAAAAAAAAAAATATTTAATCACCCGACATACATTTATGTTAAATTGTCCTCGTGACATAACTGGAACATACATACATCATTACAACTCTTAGGTCAGGATTACGCCGTGTGCATTAATTTTATACATGAGTGGCGGGACCAACAGTCGACTCCGAACGACAGATTTTTGAGAAAACTTTTCAAGGCAATTTTTATTTACTCTCAGAGTTTTTGCCAGAAATCTGCTGAGAAGAAGTCGGCGAAGAAATATTTTTTTCATATTTTCGTTTTTATTTTAGACCTGGGGTTTGAACCTTGGCCTTACGTCTAATAAGCCGACACATTACCTACTAGACTACTACTTATGTTACGTGTGTTAAATTTATACATCAGTGACGGGACCTACAATCTAAAGTCAACTCAAAAAGATATATTTTTGCTGAAAGTCACCGAAGAAATATTTTCTTCATAATTCTTTTTTTCCGAGATGTCTGAGCCATAGTCTAGACCAGAGATCAGCAATGAGTATTCCAAACGATGAGTAGATTCGAATCATACTTATAATTTCTGATACTTATACGCATTCATACTTATTTTAATATTATACTCGTACTACTCATATTCAAAGTTTGAAATACTCATGGTACTCGTACTTAACAATACGCATGATGTTATTGATTTCGACTCTCCATGACTAATCGTATACACGAATCACAAAATAAGTATGATTCGCGCACGAACACTACAATACTCACAAGAAGGTTGTGTGTTTGCTCTGCTTGCTGTGTTTTTCTTTTTTGTTTATGTGTCTTTCTTCTTTCTTTGTAAATGCAACAACAACTAAGACTGTAAATTTTGACGAATGATTCGAATCACTCGAATCATTTATAAGTATTATAAGTATTTTTCTAAATTTATGAATCCGAATGAGTAGGCGTATGAATCAAACATATTTCGAATGTTATGAGTTTGATGTCAACGTTGTAGTCATACTCATTGCAACATGTACTTATAAATCAATGTTGTACTGAGTACGAATGAATCAGAGTAGTTGGATTTCAATACTGTTGACTCACTCATACTCAAAATTTCATGAGTACTCAGTGTAGAGAAAAAGCGACTCATTGCTGATCTCTGGTCTAAACCCCTATGGCGGCTTTTTTATTTTTTGTAACTGTGAAGATTCAAATTACATCGTCCATGATCATTTTTGCACATTATTATCAAACATGATCCACCGTATTCATTCGTCTTAGTAATGGTCGGTTTCGTAACGCTTTAGCAGTGATACGCGAATGGAAATACGGACATTTTTTACTATTAATTCACTAAAACTGCTATGTCTATCTCGCTTTCTTCAAAGAATAAATTGTTAATGGTTATAAATGCATATTCCCCCTAGAAACGTTAAAGATTTCATCGACATTTTTATGGAATTATTTGGCCAGAGACAGATGCACCATTTAACATCAAAATTACTACACTTTGCCACTTTTAAAGTGAACAAATAAATGATTGACGTATATTGTCGGCACTAGTCTTTGTGGAAGAATTAGTAACTGCCGTATTTATAGTGATTTTGCCGTATATATACCTCATCCGTTGCGAAAATGTTAACAAAATTCCTGCATTGATATTATATTTCACTCTGACGAGTATACTCGACATAAAAAGTTATAACTTTGAAAGATAACCTTACATTTGTTAGTTGGATTTTAATAATGTTTTCTAATAAAGTATGCTGATGTAATATTTCAATGCATTGTAACTTCGCCAGAGAGCAATTCAACATGATTTTACATTTCGGAGAAGCTAAATTGAAGTCGCCGTAGTCTAGTAGGTAATGTGTTGGCTTATTAGACGTAAAGCCAGGGTTCGAGCCAAAAATTATTTCTTCGGCGACTTCTTGTCAGCAGATTTCTGGCAAAAACTCTGAGAGTAAATCTGTCGTTCGGAGTTGACGTTAAACTGCCGGTCCCGCCACTCACGTATAAAATTAACGCACACGACATGAGTAGTAAGCTAGGCCGTAATCCTGACTGAAGGGTTGTAATGACCAATTATGTATGTATGTATGTAGAATCTAAATTCTTATAACGGCATGTTTAAGATATAAATTAATAACAGAAAATTTTCATTTATGCTGTAACGGATATCACTAAACAAACGTGCATACTTAATGGTCATTTTACGCATTTGTTTTAATGTAAATTTTTATTCACATCTTTTTCACAGTAATTTTGGTATTTTGTTGATATTTACCTTTCGCCTAACGACCATAAAATATAAAATGCGCATTAACACCCTTTTAAGAGTTGTTTTTTCTCGTAAATAATTTAACAAAAATTACAATTTTTATAACAAAAATTTTAAGAAAAACTAAAAATAAAAATTTAACACTTGATTGCTTGAAAGCAAACATATGTATGTATATCGATAGCTAAGCATGAAATCTATGTATGTATATGGTTCAAGGCTGTATTTTCCCACAAACTAAAAGTGAATTTCATCAATATTTCTAAAAAAAAAAAAAAATCAAATCTATAGTAACCTATGGTGTCTTGTATGGGAATTGTTGTATTTTAAGTTTTTCTTCAATTGTTTATCGTTTAAATAGCAAAAATGCTTAAAAAACAAAAAGAAGGCGAAACAATTGTACCAACTGCCATATGAAACCATTTAATTACTTGAAGAAGTTACTAAAGTGTAGTAATTAAAACACAATCATACATTATGCCATAATTTTGTATCTCCAAGCATATCTACTGAGATTTCAGTTACAGTCAGTCAGTCGGATGTCTCTTGAATTTTTTTTATTTTTTTTTATTTTGAGATTTTCAGTTAAATTGGATTTTTATTATTTAGAGTTTCATTGGTAGTTGGTTTGCAAGTACGAATATGGTCTTGTATTGTACTTGACAATTTGATGATCATTTCATGAATGTAATGACTAGAGTGCTACTCTTCATATTGCAGGTAATGTAATGAAATGTTGAATTTGAAGATATTAGCTGATGGGCATGCTTAGTTTATTGCATTAGAGTATACTTATATTATACTTATAAAACGCCATAAGAAGTTCAAAGCTTGACTTTTCTCGAGAGGACTATTCATTATATCGATTTTATGATTCGCGACATAGGCTTTTTGATTTTTTGTCATCCAAAACTTTTCTAGTTAAGAATTTTATGTGTTTTTGTCAAGTCCATTGGTTAAAACTTTGATAAGATTGTGTTACGTTTTTATTCTTTCAAAAACGTTTAAAATATGAGTTCGTAGATTGCTAATAAAATAAAAATAAATTTGTGTTTAGTTTTAAATCAATTCTTTATTGTTCGCACAATTCCGTGTGACACCTTTGGTAACTTGATTTAAACAACAATTTGCTTTATTTGTTATTCTTCTTTACATTCTTTCGCGTACACACTAACAATTGTTCGTTAGATCTTTACACACGGAGTTCTTCGAACCACAATTATTCTCTTCACACGCAACTCGTCTTCACAGACGACTGACTGAATTCTTTCTCATCGCGTTGCCTGCTTCGTTTTGCCTTTTATATCGCAGGGTAAACAGTCTGGTGAATGGTCTTGAAGGAGAATGACTTTGCCTTCGCGAAATCTCTATAAATGTAAACATGTTGTTTTCGTTATTGTTGTTTGTGTATTTTGTTTACGTTTGTCCTTGCAGTGTTGTTGTTGCCTGTTCGTTTACTCTCAAGTGACATCACAAAATTTATGGAATGTTTGTTACAAAACTGAATTGTTCTAAAATTCATTTCTTTCTTGAAATCCTGTGATATGTCGGTTTTACTTTCACTAAAATTAGAACATATAGTAGAACAATACAACGAAGGAATTTAATGCGCAACAGGGTTTTAAAAATTAATCAGTCATACATTAGCCAAATTTGAATATAATTGCAAGTAGATTTAAGCCACTCTAAGCAATAAGCACAAACATCAGGAAGGCACGCAAAAAACAGAACAACGAAAATATTGAACGGATCGAAAGAAGCCACAAACAATGAGCTTGCGGTGATAACGCCCACTAATATGTTCTAAACACTTTACTAAAATTATCCTTAATATTCCAATCGCCCAAGGTTATTATATCATCATCAGGTAACTACATAGTTTCTAATATTAGTTCCCATCTCTCAGGCATTACAGGAACCAATTGCTTTTACGAGTTTCGTGTAACGCATATCACTTATGAAATAAATACGTACATTATCCAAATTAGGACAAGAGCAAACCTTAGGCTTAGTTTATCCTTAAGACACTCCTTGGTATTAAAATTGATCTTAATTGCTAAACTGGCATTCGAAATTCTTCTCAGTCATATGCGTACTTTAGTTATAGTATTTTGTCATTACAAGACTTTAGTCAGGAATACAAGCCAGCTTCCGACGTCATATGCATAAGTAGCGGGACCTACAGTTTAATGTCGACTCCACACTACTGTTTGGATAAGCTTACTATAGCAATTTTATTTACTGTCAATGTTGTTGCCAGAAAACTGCTGAAAGGAAGTCGCCGAATGAAATTCGGAACGTCTGGGCTAGGGTTTAAACCGCGGGTTCTCGTCTAATACTGAAATGCACAGTAAGTGCTGATTATTTTCTTTTAAGTTTCAATGTTAGCCAAAGATCACAACGAATTTTCTTTCGAAATTACTTAACCTGGACTCAAAAAACCCTTGCAGTATCTAATCTTAGAATAGATCAATGGAGTCAGATATGATCTTGAGAATTCAGGAGGCTCACAAGTGGTGTATCCAGGTAAACCAATAGAGAAGTGTTTGTGACTACTCAAACAGATCTGAAATAATCTGAATTTAAAAGTTAATCTTTAAAAAAAAGACACATTTGTCTACCGTAGTAAAGTGCTTGAACCTATCTTTCTAGGAAATACAAAAAGGTCAATCGAAAAAACCAACCCTTTAGTCATGATTACAATCTAGATTTTCATATCACTCACTCACAGTTTAACATCGACTGCAGACGAGGTATTTGAGCAAAGTAAACCAATATTTGTAAAAAGTAAAGTAAAATATTTGCGCTGTGCTCGATATTAATGGAGTGAATTTTGAGTGAATTTATCATGAATTAGTTTTCGTTCAATTAGTTTTGATTGACGATGTATTTTTTTTTTTTTCAAAATAGGGTATATTTAAAAGTCTAACATTGCTAACTCATAATTACTTACTTACTTCATCTGTGTATGATTTTCTTTATATTGTCGTTATCTTTGCGTACTTCATGTTTTTTTTTTTCCTCACATAATATTTTCTGTTTTACATCATTGCAAAATGTCTTATTTTTTATTATTTTCCTTTTGACAGTCACAGCTTAAAAGCAGAGAGAAAAAAACTGTGTTACTGCATTACGGGTATTAAATAATTCCACCATCGTACACGCATGCGCATAAATAAATGCTGATGAAATGGGGGGGCTCCTCTTCACACTATTTGCAAATGTGCTTCTATACATGAACATAAACCAAAGGAGTAAGAAAAAGTGAAGAAGAAATGTTCGTAATGAAAATTTTACTTAATTGTTTAAGAGATTACCGTAATATTTTAACTTGAATCTAAAGGCTCATAATATTGTTACGAAAATGGAAACGGTGTAGCATCGTTTAACATTAAAATGATATTGAGCATGAGTGTCTTTGGTGGCATTTCATGAATTCGTACTCGTAGCGGTAGTGGACATTCACCACAATATCCGTAAATAATTGAAATTTAAAGAAAAAAAAAAAAATTATTTTCATAATAAAAAAAATTGTATTTGTATGTATATTTGACCCATTTTCACCATCTGTATGTTTATATTTATTTTAGCCATTAGCTCATGAATGTATTCACTATTTGAAATGTAGCACTCCAGATGAGTGACAATTAAGGACACTTTTCTATTAAGATTCCCTAAATATAAAACAGCGGCTTGAGTTTTGGATTTTTTGAATGGCAACCGAACTCCAGTAGCGGTGCCACTTGCCATAAATTTTAAAAATTCTTATTATAGATACGAACTGAAAACCAAAATTTAAAAGTAGTAAGACTGAATTCTTACTACTCGTTGCCTGCTTTGTCTTGCCTTTTTATATGCTCACGTAAACAGTCTGGTGAAGGTTCTTGAAGTGGAATGTTCGTGCCTTCGCCTTCTCGAGAACTCTATTGCTACTTCAGAGTTGTTTGTGTATTTTGCTTACGTTATTTGTTGTTGCTTTCTTTCTTACTTGTCTGTCTCCTTTTCTTTCATACTGATGTTGATGGTACACCGTTTCCATTTTCGTAACAATATGATACAATTATTTTGCTAAGCCCCTTACCAATCTTTAGCCATGTCTATAACTCTCAAAAGGAGCAAGTTTTCGGAAGATAATTGTCATTCTTAAATATTTAGACTTTCTTTTTCACATTTCTTCTCGACAATGAAAAGGAGCTGTTCCGGATATCTTATAATCATATTGGTTTTATAAATGCTTTGTATGGAGTCGTTCATTAAGCGCTTATTATCTTAAAATATAAATAAAACAAAGTGCGTGTGCGTGATATCATCCAAAATGTTTTATTCAGTTGAAAAACCTATTGATACCATTATGTGAGGAATATAACATCGTTCAATTGTTCTCCACGGCTTTTCCGGGAGGAGCGCTACCGAAAAGTTTTATCTTTCATGACTCTGGTGTATAAATCAGGTTATATTTGAGCGATGGCATTAGTTATGTGGACTTTTGGGACCGCTGTAGTCGCATATATCTGCAACTGAAAAAGTCGCAAGTCTAACCGGTTAAATTGCACATCACCTTCACATGAGGCGAACATATGCCCCCAAATCGGTCGTGCAGGATATCTCATATGACATGTTGAAACCACATATCGTTGGCGTCCAGATCACCCAATCCAAGCTAAAAGAAGTTAATAATCATAGAATATAGTGCTCATTCTCAAAAAAAATATGGACCGATGACACAAATACGGCAAACAATTATTTCGCTTAAATAACCATGAAATAAAAAAGTTTAGAAAACTTATTAAAACTTTCTGTAGTTTTAGATTTATTATTGAGAACTAACTGAAATAGGGCGGCATGGTAATCTTTCCTTTATTTTGTAGTTGCAATTCTTTGTTTATAAAATATTTTTCATTTCTTAACAAAACTGACTTTTAATGGAATCAGCAATGTTTTGTGCAGTATATGATGCCTTCTTAAATAACCTCATGCCATTGTAATTATGATTATACGATAATTAATACATCATTCATTTGATCATCATACTCGTATTATTCCATTAACTAAAAATGCAAAACCAAAGACTTGAATTTTTATTACATTTTCATGCTTTTAAACGTGCGGCCATAATAAAATGACAACATTTTTCTTCAATCAAACCATATTGTGCGAAATCATATTTAATGAATGAATTAAATCGCGCAGGGCAGGTGGCAAAAAAAAAATTAAAAATAAAAAACTGCCTTGTCAACCTGCATTAAAAACAAAAATTGTTTGCAAATAGTTTGTCATTGAACATAAAATAAAATGATTTCAGGGGATGAACGTTGAAATTAGCACGTAAACGCAAATAATTGAATGGATATGCCATCAAAGACAATGAAGTATAAATATTTGTGTCACAGTAATAAAGTACACCATTTACGAAGGAAGTTTTTCAAGTTGCAGAATCTACCAGAATCATATTTATTCTTCACATATCGTGAATAACCTTTATTTCACTTATTTTTTACATCAAAAATTCATAGAAACTATTTGTTTACCCGCTTATATCATGTTTGTCTTTGTCGGTACTTTGAAATCCCCATTAAATTTCTATGCTTTTGATTATGCCCAGAAGGTATTTCAATATTTCATAAATATTTGAATTAAATTAAACGGATGTAAATGTAGTCGCCGTAGTCTAATGGGTAGTGTGTTGGTTTATTAGACGTAAGGCCACGATTCAAACCCCAGGTCAGACATCAAAACGAAATATGAAAAAATATTTCTACGGCGACTTCCTCTCAGAAGATTTCTGACAAAAACTCTGAGAGTAAATAAAAATTGCCATCATAAGTTTCTCAAAAATTAGTCGTTCGGAGTCGTCTTTAAACTGTAGGTCCCGCCACTCATGTAAAAAATTAACACACACAACATGAGCGGTATGAGAAGCTAGGCCGTAATCCTTACTGAAGGGTTGTAATGACCAATTATGTATGTATGTACAGTGGTGGCCACGAATTTAAGACACGACATATGACTGACTTAGTTGTGATAATATTTACAATCCTGTAATATAAAATTAGATATTCTTTATACTTCTATGTACCCTGTAATACTAAGAAAAAGTACCATTATTTTATTTTGTTTCCTTTTACATTTTGTTGCTTTTTGATCATATTATTGTAAAAACGTTTATTTGAAATTGGCCACGAATTTAAGACATTTTAGAAATATCTGGTTTTTAAGTGATTTTTTGGTGTTTTTTTGAAGCTAAACGTTGAGCAACGAATGTTTTATTTTATTTTATGTTGGAATACATAGAAATATTTAATTATAAATGGTCAGAGGTACTTGGTATACCGATGCCGAGCGAAAACTGATCCAACAACTAAAATTTGATGGAAAAATAATAAGGGAGATATCCAAGCTGCTTAAATGTTCTAGATGCAAGATTTACAACGCGCTGGAACACACTAAGCAACATGGTACCACCAAAAATGTCAAACAGCAACCTACAGCCCGAAAAACCACACCCTAGAGTAGCTGTTAATAATCCTTTCACGACCTCAAGTAAAATAAAAAATAAAATTGTAATGGATTTTGGTATCGATATTTCGTCTAAATCTAAGAAGATGTCTAAATGGTAAAAACTAGCGCGGGTGTATTGCACAACGTAAACCACTTGTGTCAAGAAATATCAAATCCCGACTAGCATTTTGTCTTTATCTATATAATATGTAAATAAAAATTCTTAACCAAATATAGGTAGCAAAATATTATTAATTTTTTTCCTAATATTACTAAAATGTTAAGAAAAATATCATGGACCTAAAATATTTTTGATAAGATGTAAAAATTATCACAAATGTATAAGTAAACTGTCGTGTCTTAAATTCGTGGCCACCACTGTATGTATATAATACACTCCATTGCAGATATTAATTTATTAATTAGAATACAACTACAAGTTATATTTTAATTATATACGAGCTGAGTAATTTCGACCATATGCTCGGTGTAGTGTAACAGACCAGTCTCTGGTGGGAATCGACCCACGGCCCTCACGCTAATAGTCTAGCACACTACCCACTAGACCACCAGGATACCCACATTGCAGATATTATTTTATTTTTTAATTTACTGAGTACCATAACTCCAACACAATGTCTATGCCTATATGCAGAACAAGATTTGCGTTAAAACTGACCAGATTCCATTTTGGGATGCCTGCTTCGGTCTTGCCTTTTTATATGCCCACGTAAACAGTCTGATGAAGGTTCTTGAAGTCGAACGTTCGGGGTTTTGCCTTCTCGAGAACTCTATAGTGAATTCATTGTTGTTTGTGTATTTTGTTCACATTGCTTGTTGTTGCGCTCTCGCTTACTTGTCTCTCCCCTTTTCTTTCATACTGATGTTGTTGGTTTACATGTAACAAGTTCGTTGTATTTGCTTGTGTAGCTTTTGTTTATCATTTTAATGTTAAATGATGCTACACCGTTTCCATTTTCGTAACAATAGTTTAATTTAAACTTCTACCATTATGGCGTCAAAAGTAATTGATGAATTAACCGCCATTAATTAAAGGGGCGAAAATGGACGGCAGCCGAACACCAGTTGCTTTGCTGGGTGGTACCAATAAATTTGTCGCTTCGGAAAATAATTTTTTTACAAGTGCAAATTTGAAATTATAGTTGCCAGTTGTCATCTATAACAAGAATTTTTAAAATTTATGGCAACTGACAATGCAACTGGAGTTCGGTTGCCATTCAAAATCCAAAACTCAAGCCGCTGTATTAAATTTAGGGAATCTTAATAGAAAAGTGTCCTTAATTGTCATTCATCTGGAGTGCTACAATTCAAATAGTGAATACATCCATGAGCTAATGGTTAAAATGAATATAAACATGCAGATGGTGAAAATGGTATAAACATACAAATACAAATACAATTTTTTTATTATGAAAATAATTTAATTTTTTTAAATAAATTTTCAATTATTTACGGATATTGTGGTGAATGCCCACTACCGCTATGAGTACGAATTCATGAAATGCCACAATGCCAAAGACACTCATGCTCAAGAGTTAACACAGTTATATGGTGTATAGACTCACATCGTTTACTATTGGATTTTAAAAATACTGTGAGCTTGAGTTAACTCGTTAAAAGTAAAGTTTGTTTAAATGTTACAAGCCAATGTTTAAAATTGGCTCAAAGACTCTTGAGCCAACAGCAAAAAAGAAACAGAAACTGAACTCAGTTGTCGACATACATTTCAACGAGGCGGTTAGTTAAAGCGCATGCCTAACACGGGATACGTAAAGAAAATATTTTTGGAAATACGCTTTAAGCTCTGTATAGTCATGGCATTGTATTTAAACGAAAGTGGTAACTAAAGCGTGCAAGCAAAATATAAGGAAAAGAAAAGTAAAAAAAGCAGAAAAGGAATAAAAAAAAAAAATTAAATTAAATAAAACGAAACAAAACAAACAAAAAAGAAATAAAAAATCAATAAAAATACGTGCAAAAAATCTATAATGCAGTGGCATGAGTTTAAGCAAAAAAATTTTAAATATTTTTTGAATAAATTTTAAATGTTTTTCATTGTCAGTTGGAAAGTGAGAAGTTTAAATAAGAAATTTGTATTTTAAGCCAGTGATCTTAATTTAGAAAAAAAAAAAAAAATAAGAAATTAATTCTATTCGAAATTATGGTTGTTGTACCCGCTTTGGGCGCTGCAGCCGCCTCAGTGGGCGGTTTAATCTTTAAAGCCAGTTCAGCCTCCACAGCTGCTGCCACAGCGGGAATTGCAGCTATAGGTGCTTCAAAATTGGGTCTTGCCATAGCGGGTGCTATTAAAATAGCGACCACTATCATCGGAGTGGGGAAACTCACGATTATACCCTTCCTAATAGCCGCCATAGCATATTATAATTACGATCTATTCGATCCGGAAAATCGTCCATTTAATGTTAAGGAGGTGGAAAGAGCATACGATTTTATTATAATCGGTGGAGGCTCAGCGGGCACTGTACTGGCCTCGCGTCTATCGGAAGTGCCACATTGGAAAATCTTGCTATTGGAAGCCGGTGGCCATGAGACGGAAATATCTGATGTGCCACTGTTATCGTTGTATTTGCATAAAAGCAAAATGGATTGGAAATACAGGTGAGCAGGCAAGCAACGAATCAGTTAAATCAGTTTGCAGTAATTACGGCGTTCTTAAGATATGTATTCTACTAGGCTTGACTGTGAGATTAGTTTGTAGAACGCTTGCAAACATCTTAAAACTGAAACATAAACTCAAATTTAACTAAAGCATAAGAAAATCGAACAATTGGGATTAAAATTAATTCAAAAAGAAAGGAAAAGTTTTTAACGCTTTAATGATGTATGAATTTTGGAAGTCAAATGTATGCTTCTGTGATATATGTCAAACTGTAGAGACCCACAATATTGGAAGAAAATACGAGAAATTAATTTTTGTTAAATCAATCGATCGTCTTAACACTACAATCTGACCCGAAAGAAAAAATAAATTTGATGAAAGCTTTTCCAGTATATTCCTTTTCTTAAAATCGAACGCTTCCACAAATACGCGTTCTTACGTCAGAATAAGATTTATTAAATAACTCTGTATTAATATTTCAAGGAAACCATATTAATTACTTTATTAGCCAGTACCAGATCACGATCAGGATCGTTCAGTACCAGCCAGGATCACGACCTAGCTTCTCTCACCACCCATGTGTTAACTTTAGCGGCACCAACAGCAGCAACTGCAGAGAGGAAGTCGCCGACGAAATATTTTTTCATATTTCGTTTTATTCTATATGCCTTCTAAACTGGAGTTTAAACTATGGGCTTGCGTCTAATTGTGTGTTCGCAAAAGTTTCTTTACCAATTTGATTAAACGTGATATGTGTCGTATTAATCTGATAACATTTTGCCCGCTTTGTTAAGTTGTTATTCCATGATTATAGAACTTCTGATATTTATAAGCGATTAGAAATTGATTGAAATTGCGCTTTACAGGCCTCTAAGAAATTTAGGGCCATTATTACAACTTGACGTTAACTAAAGGGAGGATCATCCTACTGGTAAATTTTAAAGTTAAGTTTATGTTTGAACTTGCCATATTATATATTATTTTCAATATGGCAACTTCAAATTTAAACAAAATGGGCATATACAACAAAAAACGAAGCCACTGCGTTAAGAAAAAACTTGTATAATTGAGCAGTTTTATCGACATTGCTCCGACACTGCCATATTTTTGAAAAATTTTATCTGTAAGTTGTAATAACGAAGATAAGTTAAAGGTAACTTTACAGTTCCCTTTATCTAAAGGTACCTTTAACTAACCCCAAGTTTAACGACAAGTTGTAATAATGGCCCTTAAGATTACAATATTAAAAGAGTTCGGAACAGGTCTTCCTTTTTCTTTTGAACAATTTTGGTCATTTAAATTGAATTGCTTGCTTCAATCTCGCTAATTATTGAAAGTAGATATCAGAACCAATCGTTTTAACTAGATTGTAGAGAGTGATTCAATATATTTTGTACCATTATTTCATTTGAACATCAAGCTTGTTTGTGCATTCAGCCGTACTTAAATATCTGTTTTAAGGTGAATGTTTGTTTACGTAGCAATTCCCACGCTTCCTACGTTCTCTTTTTCAACTCGTTCTATGATTTCAAGTTTTTTTGTGCTTTTCTTTAACGGAAAAAATGTTCATTCATTTGTAAAGGTAGATAACTATTCACACGATAATATAGTCTTCTTACAACATAATACAAATTGCCATTACAATCCTTCAGTCAGGATTACAGCCTAGCTTCTCACACCACTCTTGTTGTATATGTTAATTTTATACATGAGTGGCGGGGCCTACATATTAAAATCGACTTCGAACGACAGATTTTTTAAAAAACTTTTCATGGCAATTTTATTTACTCTCAGAGTTTTTGCCAGAAATCTGCTGAGAGGAAATCACCGAAGAAATATTTTTTCATATTTCGTTTTGATGTCTGATCACACTACCTACTAGACTACAGCGACATTTTCTTACAAAGTGAAGCTAAAAATTTTATGTTTTAAACAAGCTGGCAATATTTGAAAACCATCTACCGACAATTTGCAAACAATTTGCTATTTTTCTTTAATTTAGTTCACAAAACGGCCGCCTTAACAGTTATTTTTTATAATTTTTTTTTTTGACACAAACTAACTTCAACTAGCATTAAATAAAAAGATATCATCTCGATATTCAAGCGTTTTGTATGGTAAAATGAATATTTTAAAACATCAATTCGCGTTATCTTTTATTTCCTTTAAGGACATTATTACAACTTGCCGTTAAACTTGGGTTTAGTTAAAGGTAACTTTAGCTAAAATGAACTTTAAAGTCACCTTTAACTTATTTTCGTTATTACAACCTACGGATAACATAAAGTTAACTTTTTCAAAAGTATGGCAGTGGCGGAGCAATGTCGATAACACAACAAGTTTATTTATTTATTGCCCGCAACGACGGGCTTCTTTTTTTGTTGTATTTGCTCTTATTGTTTCTATTTGAAGTTGCCATACTGAAAATAATATATAATATGGTAAGTTCAAACATAAACTTAACTTTAAAAGTTACCAGTAGGATGATCTTCCCTTTAGCTTAACGCACACTTCTACCTTATCGTCCACTTATTATAATGAAAAACAATGTATCTGCCCGTTGAAATCTTCCCCTTAGTTACCGACAAGTAAAGCCAGGGTTCGAGCCCCAGGCCAGGCATCAAGACAATATACAAAAAGTATTTTTCGGCGACTTCCTCCCAGCAGATTTCTAGCAAAAACTCTGAGAGTAAATAAAATTGTCGACTTTAAACTGTAGGTCCCACCACTCATGTATAAAATTAACACACACAACATAAGTGGTGTGTGAAACTAGGACGTTGTACAATGGGTCAATTCGACCTCCGGGTACTGTACTTGTCTTAATTGACAAGTACACGTCCACTAACCTAATCTAAACTACCGGCAAGTTGTAAAGAAAGTTAAATGTCACATAACATTGAGTGATAATTTTTTTACGCAAATATGATCATTCTAACTATCAAGTCTTGATGAGAATAATCTCAAGTGACCTTGTTTTAGGAATCGGCTTATTAAAGTAAGTGTGTTTTAACGGATTGATAATTTAAAATGTTATTCTGGTCATTATTGCTCTAGAAAGGAAATCTTTAAAAATATTATGCATTGAAATGTTTTTCCATTGTAATCGTTTTTAAAATAATTTATTTTATTTCTATTCATTGAATGGTTTCATAAACGTCAGTAAATTGATTAAAAACTTGAAGATGAGTTAGTGGAATTGTACAATTGATAGACATTTGTCTGGAATTCGCACAACACATAAGCATTAAGTGGCCAACCTAACATTACAAAATTACTTAATATTTGGTTTTTGGTCATTGAAACCGTGTTGGTTTTAGCTTTTTTGATTAACACCCTGTGTAATAATATTTGTTGGATTATTTGATTTACGCACTGTGAAACTGAGCCAATCGCTATAAAACCTTTTGAAAGAAGAAAAACTAAACAAACATTGGACTAAGTAAACACCTGTGAGTGGAGTAAAGGTTTAACGAAATCATTTTGATTGTTTTTTTTTTTATTTTATTTTTTTTTGCTTTAAAAATCTCACTTGTTGATGTTTTTGAGTGTTAAAATTGGCAAAAAGCTGCCAATGCAAAACGAAATCGATTAATTTGCATAATTATTATGATTTCTTCGATTTGTTTCTGTTATGCTATCATCATCCACAATGTAGATAACACTGTTGTTGTTATCACTAAGCTACGACAATTGATTTGACTAAGGAAAGGCAAAAAAAAAAAACAAGAAAACAAAACGAAAGACTTAAGAGACACCAACTTTGTTTTTTTTTTTTGAATTTCATAATAACGTAGGAAAGTAAATAATGTTTTGTGCCAAAATTTACATACTTTTCATATGAAATTTTTTTGTTTACCTTTTATACACTAAATTATTACGTAATAAATTATTTGTATACTTTTTATTAATAATTCAAGTGATGGATTTTAACAAATCAAATTGATCTCAAAATCAGTCCAACGCTTGTTTTGACGAAAGTAAAAAAAAAATAGAAAAACTCTAAAACAAACCCATTATTCAGCAGTTCATAGAAAATATCGTAAAGCAATGCCAAGGAAATATATTGTTTTAAATGGAAAACTTTATAAATTGGCGGGAAAGTGTAAAAGTAAATGAAAAATTTTGTTTTATGGTTCATAAGCATAAGTTTGGGACCCTCTGCCGCGTCCTTGGCAATGAACAAGCAGACGAGCTTGAGGGGAGGTCAGCTTTTACGCTGTTGATGAGGTCACAACTCTTGTTGTGGAGTGGAGACAGACAATGGCTCTTCTCATATCAAGTGGGTTTGAGGAAATCGAAATTTTAGTTGGGAAACTACAATAAAATCAGATCCGAGTCATGCATCAGGCTATCCAGGAATAACTTGAAGTCGCTTATCGGTCTTTTGACAATTCACATAGTACGCTTACTAAGAATGGCATACGTCCCGGGCCCAACATGAAGATTTTTTGACGGTGAGAATTAATCTTTGGTATCTGAACGGTAATACATTAATATGCATCTCAGAACAGAACACTTGGGTGCATGTAAGATGCTAGGCAGGGAATTGTAATTGTTGACACCGAACAGAATCCAGAAGTTTGCAGAAGCCAGACTTCAAAGTGCAAATTTGAGAATTGATCGTCAAAATTACATTTATAGACGCTAGTAGTAGTATTATATAGTATAGTATATATATAGTATTATATAGTATAGTATAGTATTCCGATTATATTCAAGATAATTTCACTACAGCATACTGAGTTTTGAATATGCTGTGTGATAAGTTAGAAACAGTAACAAATAATTTGTGTCATCCGCCAAACAAATTGGCAGACGACCTGTCGTTTTGGGGAAAAAAAAAGTAAAACACAATACTATTGCTGTGTAAATATTTTAATTTGTTAATCTGTTACGTTTTCACCTTTTTAAAAACGTTTAAGGCCGTGTCAGATAAAACTTTGTTGCTTTGCGTGACGTTTATAACATTGACAGAAAAGCGTAAAGCAAAAAGTGTATGTCACAATAAAAACTTTGACAACACTTGCGTTGTTTGTTTATCAATAAAATATACCCACGCTCTGTTTGTTTATGAATATGTTTATGAAGAAAATGAAAGCACCTGATTTTCAAAGTGCGCAAAAAGATGAGAGATGCCCAACTTAAAAGCACTTTATGTGACAAATGCCATATAAACATGTACATTTATATTAAATGTCAAAGCGAATTTGTAACGCAACGCGAAGCAAAAGTTCTATCTGACATGGCCTTTAGAATATGAGTTCGTTGATTGCAAACAAAATAGAAATAAATTGGTATTTAGTTTCAATTAAACTCTTTATTGTTCGCACTACTTTTATGTGCCACTGTTCACAACTTGAAGTTACAACAACAATAATTGCTCGTTCGCTATTCTTCTTTGCTTACAACGCAGATATTTTCAACGGTGATTTTCAAACCACTGATTTTCAAAGACTGAATTCTTACTACTCGTTGCCTGCTTTGTTTTCCCTTTTTATATGCCTACGTAAACAGTCTGATGAAGGTTCTTGAAGTCGAATGTTCGTGGTTACGCCTTCTCGAGAACTCTATCGCGACTTCATTGTTGTTTGTGTATTTTGTTCATATTGCTTGTTGTTGCATTCTCGCTTACTTGTTTATCCCCGTTTCTTTCATACCGTTGTTGTTGGTTTTCTTGTAACAAGTTCGTTGTATTTGTTAGTGTAGCTTTTATTACTCTTGTTAATGTTAAACGAGGTTTCCATTTTCATAACAATACTTTTAAAACAATTGAAATAGAGAATCCGTTGAAATTTAAAATGAAAATAAAATTATCTAAAAAGATATGAAAATAAATCTTCACACACTATCCGTACTAAATATTAGAAATGATTGCAACTTTAAGAAATTTTAATAAACAAAAGTCAAGTAGCCTGTATAGCAACTTTTCTGTAACTATGTAGCCGTTGTCAGTCAGAAAATTTAATTTTACACATTGTATTCGATTGTTGTTGAAATATTTATAAGAATTTAAGAAATATAATACAATTCTCCACAACTGTAGGCTCTTATTAAAGTGCTTTTGGTATATTTTGAAACAGAATAAACTATACATTTAGCATTTTGTTTATGACGAATCTTGTAATAAAAGATTAAACTCCATCACAATGTAATTCTAGCACACTTTCTATTCCAAAACAAAAGACTTAAGACAAAAACATGTTTTTACTTTTCCTTGAAGTAGGCTTTCTCCATAAAACAATTACTTTTCTTTTATAAGATTTTCATAAGAAACAATTTATGTATACAGCAGAGAAGAAGGAAATGTTGCACTCATCAGTTACAGA
This sequence comes from Sarcophaga carnaria, assembly GCA_958299815.1. Lineage (NCBI taxonomy): Eukaryota > Metazoa > Arthropoda > Insecta > Diptera > Sarcophagidae > Sarcophaga > Sarcophaga carnaria. The sequence goes on along the minus strand of OY283149.1, from coordinate 66,501,259 downwards.
ATTATTATGAATTCTGGTACATACATACATATATACAAATAAAAAAAAATATTCTTTTCAATTACGATAATAAAATAATTTCAATTTTTTTAATAACTACGGCGTTGTTTATGTTTAACAGAGGAAAACTGAAGACTATTAATTCTATTGATTGATTTAGTTTTCCTATAATGTCTCCTCCATGCGTATTTCCTACCTATTTTGGTTGCTGCTCGGTGCTAATATTAACAATTCCCTGCCTAGCATTTGATATGCTCCCAGGTGTTTCCTTCTGGGCTAGATTAAAGCAGGTTCCGATCCGAATCCAATAATTTATTTCAATTGTCACAGATGTAGAATACTTGCTTCGAGACAATCCCTGTTATTAATAAGTATACTATGAGTCTACAGTGTAGTCGCTGTAGTCTAGTAGGTAGTGTGTTGGCTTATTAGACATGAGGCCTCGGTTCAAACCCCAGGTCAGACATAAAAAAAAAAAAAATATTACTTCGACGACTTCCTCTCAGCAGATTTCTGGCGAAAAACTCTGAGAGTAAATAAAATTGCCATGAAAAAGTTTCTCAAAAATCTGTCGTTCGGAGTCGACTTTAAAATGTAGGTCCCACCACTCATGTATAAAATCAACACACACAACATAAGTGGTGTGAGAAACTAGGACGTTGTACAATGGGTCAATTCGACCTCCGGGTACTGTACTTGTCTTACTTGACAAGTACACGTCCTCTAACCTAACCTAACAATTCCCTGCTTAGCATCTGATATGCTCTCAGGTGTTTCCTTATGGGCTACATTAATGCATCACAGGTTGTAAGAATGTGTTCCGATAATTTATTCCAATCGTCACAGATGTAGGATATTCGTCTCGAGACAATCCCTGTTTTTAACAAGTATGTATACTCTGAGTCTACATTGTTGACAAAAGACCAATTTACCAACACCAGGTTATTCTTGAATAGCCTGACCCAGCCTCTAATTTATTTTGTTTGAGAAGAGTCTATATCTCTGTTTAACATTCCTTTCGTTGAGCATACTTTTCCAAACATTCACCCCCATTTTACAGAAGGATTCTGGCAGAAGTTCAATGATGGAAATTCCCATATAACCTGGCACCCAGCAGAGCCTAGCCTTGTTTTCCCTATCCAGGCGATTCAGGTACTACAGACAGTGCCTTATTCTCTTCTACTTAACCTCATAAGAGCCGAGTGACTTTAAGATAGTTTAGCTATGTTCTTTTGTACCTCCTATCCAAATTGGATTGAGCATATCTTTCGACGGCATAGTCTTCCTTAAGTTTCACCATGAGCTCAGAATATATAATTCTGTGAACAAAAACTCCTGTCCCTATTTTGGCCCATTTGTATAGCAAATAGTCTAGAAGGTAGCGTAAGGCACGATTTTAAGGCCAAGGCCAGACATCAGAACGAAAATATGAAAAAATATTTCTATAGCGACTTCCTCTCAGCAGATTTCTGGCGAAAACTCTGAGAATAAATAAAATTGCCATGAAAAGTTTCTCAAAAATCTGTCGTTCGGAATCGACTTTAAACTTTAGCTCTCGTCACTCATGTATAAAATTTACACACACAACAAGAGTGGTGTGAGAAGTTAGGCCGTAATGGCCGATTATGTATGTACTTATGTATGTATAGCACAAAATAGCCCCTCTTTTTAATGAGTATGCAGCTTCCAGAATACTCCATTCATTTTTATTACTAACACTTGTTGCGAAGCACTTCCCTAAATCTTTAACTCTACTGGTTCTGTTCTGGGACAGTTAGAAGAGAGCTGCCAGCCAATCGATTCTTTTGGACACGAAATCTCTTAATGAATTTCATATAATATTTGTCTTCCATTAATAAAAAAAAGTAAAATAAAGCTTTTTTGGCGTTTTTCGATGATAAACTTTCGAACACAAAACTTTTTCTGTTTCTAGGCGGGAAATAATGTGATTTTAGAATTACTCTGTAATAATTCGTTTCTAAACATTTGTTGTTGCACAATCTAAAGTTCGTGTCTTAATTCTTTTGTTTTGTTTTCATGCTTTGCCATACATATTCTATGCTACTCAAGTTAATTATAAAACAACAAAAAAATTCATTATTTTCATATAAAAGTTGATTTTGGTTCATTGTCATTTGACTTTTCAACTCTTTTTTAACATTAAATGTCTCACTTAAGTTAATTCAAGTGGTCAAGGAGTATACATACATATTTATGTATGTACATATGTGTATATTTTTTGTATTCAATTTTATTATAAAAGCCATGCGGCTATGTGCGTTCATGCAAATATATTTCATACCGAAAAAATGAAAATACAAAGTCATGAAGTTATGAAGTTTCACAATTTAGTGACTATAACTTAACTTAATTAGTAAGTGTGTGAATAAATAACCGGCTAAATATGATTATTTTGTCTGTCTCTGTCTGTCAACCAGTCATTTGCGTGCGTTTGTCTGTCCATCTCTTTGCTGGAGTCTAAAACGTATGTGAACTACAATTGTTTACGGATACACTTAATGTAACAGACGACTTTAGTTACAAATGGCCTTCAGATTTTTATTATTTCTTCAATTTTTTTTTTTGAGTTTTATTCAGCATGTGAACTACACTGCCATGCTACCGCTGTTCAATGATGATGCTGCAATTATTGCTGTTGGAATTTTTTTAATTTATTTTGAACGTAAAAATTAAGGGAATTTGAAAAGTTTTACTAAACATTTCTGTCAACATTATTATGTTGTTAAACATTACCATGTAAACGTACGTGTTGATGTTATTTGACATATTTTGTTAAGCGGGGTTAATTATTTGAACTTTTTGTGGGATTGCCCGCCATAAAAATATCACAAGTTTGGCTAAATTTTTGTTGTTTAATTCTGTGTAAAATTATGATTTTGAAAATTTCTAATCTACGATTAAAAATCGATTGACTTTTCGTTTGTTTTGTTTTGCTTTGCTTTGTACACAATATTTAGCAATTTTCTAAATACGTCACTCGATAGTTTACAGAGAGCCTGGCTTAGAAGGCACTCCATAATTAAAACCTGTCTAACTACCTTCAATGTCTGAGTCACTCAATTATTATGCAACTGTAAAGAAGCGATTTTTTTTGTGCAAATTTAAAGACATTTGAGTGCAACTCGCATACCAAAAATTTTACTCATGAGATGAATTTTAAAGAACAGCTGTTTGAGCTTTGCACAGTACAGTGGTTTATGTAGATATTCAAAATCAATCCATTATCTAAAACAGAATTTCTGCATGCTTTTAATATAAATTTTTTTTTTTTAGAAATTAAAAGCTGGCGTCCTTCATCTTCATTTATTAATTCTTTTGTTCCAAAAACGGAGAAATTTTATATCATTTTCAGGAAAAAATTGTTTAAGGATTAAACAATTTATTCCAGTGTTGTTTATTGACACATAAGCGCAGCAATAATATTGCATCATCTTAATCTATGGGTTGTGTAAATATTAAGGAGTTAGAAGCTCTTGAAATTCTGAGCATGAAAATTCAGTGTAATGGTGGCTTCAACCGACACATTTTTTAGTTCCTTCTTAAGATCTTATGATCTTACTATTTACACCATTTGTAACCGACCGAGACAACTCTCATGTATGGGCCGGTGCCTAAACGTTTTTTTTGAGGTTTCTCGATCGTGTACAGGAGAGGCTGTAGTAGCTCGTTAATGACGGTAGTGTATCCAACTCCATTGAATCATTGGAGCATCGTTTCAATGTGGTTTGTGTTTCACTGTTCTATCGGTTCGACAAAAGGATTTTGCTCGAACGAAGTAAGGGGACTTTTCCCGAAAATCATATATTCCTGCGTAACGCCCGCCTTTGTCGGCCACCACTGCCGTATATGGTCGATCGGCTAGTGCATCGCACACTGCATTACAGTAAAAATATGTTTTTTAGTCGAACTATTCGTATGTGGAACTCATTTCCTGCAGAGATCTTTCCTGTTACTTATGGTATAAATATTGTTACGCAAATTCGAAACGACCTAATATCGTTTAACAACAAAAACGATAAACAAAAGCCACACGATACAAATACACGCGAACACTAAGAATACAATAAACGTGTTGATTATCTAAAGCTGCACACACACATATGTATACCAACAACAACATGTATGTGACAAAAAGGGATAGACAACATAAGCAAAGTACACAAACAACAATGTATTAGCAATAGAGCTCTCGCGAGGGCGAGATCACGAACCTTCTACTTCAAGAATGTCCGTTAGACTGGTTGTGTCGAACTATAAAAGGGCTGGACAAAGCAGGCAGCAGTCAGTAAGATGTGGTTGTAAAGCGAATAATTGTATGAACTAGTAAAGTGAATAAACAGATTATTATTGTTGTATCGTTAAGTTGTATACAGTGGCACACAACAGTAGTGTAAAGAATAAAGAAAGTTTAACTGAAATTAAACACATATTTGTTTTTATTTTGTTTGCAATTAACGAACTCATATTTAAAAGTTTTTAAAAAGGTAAAAACGTAACAATATATAAGCCTAGTGTCCATAAACACTGTTATCTCTTTCCTTCTTCACCTTCCAAAGACAATGCCATCGATGCCCTGAGTGTTAGAATAATAATATTGGAAGCTGAACTCGAATTTTTAAAATTGTTTGCATCGGCAAGTGATAAATTATTCTCAACTACTAGGAGTTGTAATTTTTTGCTTTTAAGGGGTTAAAACGAAATAAAATACAGAAAAATCATCACATGTATTTGAAAGTAACTTAAAAATATAATACTTTAGTACTCCTTGCTTTTACTAACATAAATTTTCGATAATAACAATTGCAAAGTAAATACAAAGCTTAAAGTGACTTTTAATGTACAAAAGTAAAGAATATGATGTAAATTTTTAATTTCTAAAAATCGTCAAAATAAGAATATAAATCGTCAAATCTGGCAGCTATGCCTACTTCGATACAGAATCATTTAATTAATCGCTGAATATCCCTGGATGTCTGTCCAGTCATAAAAGATGTTAAAATATGGTTCAGAGTTTACAAATACGTTTGAATATATTGACTTTGGGTAAAATCAGTAATACATGACATGACATGAAAATCTCCATAATGTAATGGTTTTCATATCACAAGTCTTACATTAAGCGCTTTCTATTGTTATATTTAAATAAAATAAAGATTGTTTGAGATAACAATGAAATTTCTTATTCAATACAATATTACTCAAATGTATAGCACAACTTCTTAGGGTAGAGTGCATTCGAAAAGTCCAAATTTCCCATGACATTCGCAATTAAATCTGGCTAAATTTTAACAATTGCATGGGTTATATTGGATTGGAAGACCGATGTTGTTTGTGACTTATTCGCTTACACATGCGATTTAAGAAAAATCCCTAGAATAAGTTTCACGGAGTCAAATCACACGATCTCGATGGCCAGTTCCCATCATTTCTATCGTGAAATGGGAGAGCAGAATACCCAATGTGGCATGAGCTCTGTTGAAGTTGGTAAACATAGACCTGCAGTGCATGCTCTTGACAGTGATGGTGGCATGGCCAACATTTTTCTCAAACAACTAGCATTTGAATCCTTTGTGGATTGATATTGTCCCAAACTTGATACATTTTTTTGATGGCGTAAATTCTCGTACAGAAATAAACGATAAAAATTAGGTTAAGTTTGCCATCTGCTCTAGAACCCACTCAGCGAACACACATCGTTGCTTATGGTCGACCATATTGATTTCGCAAAACTGATGGAATAAATGATATCCCTGTTGATATACCTTTATAGGTAATAATTTCGTCAATTATTTATGTGACAGTTTTTTAGCTGGCCTTTTATAGAACTTTCAAATAATTTTTTTTTATTTCGGGTAAGGTTAACTAATTGAATTTTTTGTTTAGAAATCAGTTTCACTGTTGTAATGTAAAGTTTTTAATAAATATTCTTAAATATTTTTTAGTTTTTTGTTTTTAATATTTGAACTATTTTCGTATTTCACCGCATACTTTCTTGTTTTTTTCTTCTTTTTGTTAAAAATCTTAATCTTTAGAGTCTAGGTTAACAAGCAAATTAGCATACCAGAACCAGTGGTATCATTAATTTTCACTTTGAACAATTAAAAGTGCATTAATTAGTTTGACTCTGTTTAACTTTGTGTTCGCTGTCGACGTATGCTGATAAGTCGCAAAAACCGTAGTTTGACTTGAACGTTCGATTTCGAAAACAGCAGCTGTTGGAATAAATGAACAGCAATTTACTTATTCTTGTTTTTAAACGCATCATTACTGTATATTTTTATTATATCCATCAACATGTGGAAATAATAGAATTAAGAATGACGGACGGATATTCTGTCTAATTAGTGGCTTTCATCAATTTCATGATAATTGTTAGTAGCCATCAGTATGCATTGCATTCGACTTAGGGCAATTATTACAACTTACCGTTAAAGTTGGGTTTAGTTAAAGGTAACTTTAGCTAAAGTGAACTTTAAAGTCAACTTTAACTTTTTTTCGGATAAAAATAAAGTTGACTTTCAAAAATATGGCAGTATTGCTTACTTAAACAAGTTTTTTTATAACGCAGTGGCATCGACTGGCTGCTTTTTTTTATTGTATTTGCGTATTTTGTTATATTTAAAGATGTTGCCATATTGGAAATACTATATAATATGGCAAGTTCAAACATACACTTAGTAATGTAGTAGGATGATCCTCCCTTTAGATTAACGCTTTGTTCTACCATATTGTCCACTTAAAATAATGAAAAAGAATTTATTTGCCAGTTACAATCCTCCCTTTAGTAAACGGCAAGTTGTAATAATGGCCCTTAAAGTGTCTTTCTTATTGAAATATATATTCTAAAAACTAACTTTCATAATCTCTTACCTCTGCACCGTTTAATTATACTTTCGCTAGCATGATATTAAAGCAAATTTTTGGAAATCCGATAAATAATTCGATTAAAATTCAAAATGTGTTTTTGCCATGCAACATTTCTTTTTAGCTCAGTTCGTATTCTATAAAACGAACGAATATTTTTCTGAATAAATTTAACATAAATTTAACACCACCGCTTAAAGCTATTGCCAGACGTTTAGGCGCCTTGGCTTAGCAATTTGTAATTAAAAATTAAAATTCTTAAATAAATATTTTACTTAGAACGAGTAACGTAACGTATACTCACGTTTGAGTTGAAGCCATTAAAAAGGTATTTCACGAACAAGTTTTACAAAATAAAAGTCAATGTCAAGGTGCCTGCCATTAAAAGTTGAATTGTTGAACATTGTTTCGCACAATTAACTTGAAAATTTACTTAAATGGTAAAATTAATTCAATTTATTTAATTTTTTTAAGATCTTTTTAATGACAGAGTTATGAATTTGACAAAAACTATTCAAATTAGAATTAAAAAAGATGATTTAACATATTACTCGTTCATTATAAAGAAACAAGTCTTTTGTAAATGCAATTAATTTTATTAAATTATGCAAAAACATTGTTAAAATAACTTAAAAAAATGAATGACTTTAAACACGTATTGAAGAGATTCATTCATTGTGCGATTTATCATTTTGTGAATAATAATTGAAGTCTCCTACTTATGCGGTAGTCTAAGCCTACAATTTAGTCTTTAAACTGTTTAACAATCAATTATTTTGTAAAATATAAATGAAAACAAAAAACAAGAAAAACGAAAAAAAAAAAAATTTGGAAACACATTTGTTTTCCATTTCAATTGGTTTTAAGATCATGTCTGCTGCAGTCAAGGGCATTTAACGATTTTTCATATTTATTTGAATCACTTGCTCTTCTACCTATTAAATGGCCTTCAAAGCGTTTACATTGATTTTTGTTTTTGTCTAATTATTCAAATTGTGTTATGTTTTGTTATCAACACAATTGTCGATTGCAGTGATTACCAGACAGCCAAGCTAACAGCCGTCTAATGGCAAATATTGTGGTTAATACCACACAAGACCATCTTATTAAACGTTTAAACAAAGTGCTGAAAGCGAAAGTTCCTTTGTTTGTTTTAATGTCTGTGATTTCGGTAAACACAAACGTATGTACATTCACAACGTGTCAAAACAAATGAGGCCATTAAAGTTTAGAAGAAATTTTTTAAACGATTGATTATGAAACTATGAAAGTCGCCGTGGTCTAGTAAGTAGTGTGTTGGCTTATTAGACAGGTCAGGCATCTCCAACTGAACGAAATATGGAAAAATATTTCTTCGGCGACTTCCTCAGCAGATTTCTGGCAAAATCTCCGAGAGTAAATGAAATTGCCATGAAGAGTTTCTCAAAAAATCTGTCGTTCGGAGTCGACTTTAAACTGTAGGTCCCGCCACTCATGTATAAAATTAACACACACAGCATAAACGGTGTGCGAAACTAGGTCTATAATCCATGAGTGAAGGGTTGTAATGACCAATTACGTATGTAAGAAGCGCTTATACAGTCAAGCCTTGATTATCCGTGATGGTCGGGTCGGATAATCGATTTTCCCAGTTAATTGAGTACAAATTTTCGCTAGTTTTTTAATAGATATTTTTTTATTAATTCAACGATTTTATATACATACATGTTTCAAAAATATAAAAAACCGCACTTCTCAAATTTCTAAATTAAACTAAACAGGTTTACATGTATGCTTCTCACTCATCGTATACTAAAGAGGGAATTCCCCTTTTTCGCTTGTTTGTTCAAAGTAATAGAAAATTTTTTTTGCTTATAATCACGGATAATAGAGGTAATCACGGTTAGACGATGCAGAAAAATTAAAGTCGATCACTAAATAAAATTAAGTCGATGCAATAAATTTTCTTTTTCCATCCCGGATCATTGATGTTGCCGGATAATCGAATCACGGATAATCAAGGTCCTACTGTATGTGCTAATGTCCGCATCATAGAAAAAATATATTGTTACGTTTTTACCATTTTAAAAAACGTTTAAAACATGAGTTCGTTGATTGCAAACAAAATAAAAATAAATTGGTGTTTAGTTTCAATTAAACTCTTTATTGTTCGCACTACTTTTCTGTGCCACCGTTTACAACTTGATGAATCCAACAATAATTTGCTTTATTTGTTATTCTTCTTTACACTTCTGTTCTTTACACACTAACAAATGTCCGGTAGATCTTTACAACGATGATCTTCAAACTACGACTGTTTTCTTCACACGCAACGCGTCTTCACTGACTGAATTCTTACTGCTCGTTGCCTGCTTTGTATTGCCTTTTTATATGCTCTTGTAAACAGTCTGATGAAGATTCTTGAAGTAGAATGTTCGTGTCTTCGCCTTTTCGAGATCTCTATCGCTTCTTTATTGTTGTTTGTGTATTTTGCTTATGTTGTTTGTTGTTGCTTTCTTTCTTACTTGCCTGTCTCCTTTTCTTTCATACTGATGTTGTTGGTATATGCAAGCAATTTCATTGTATTTGTTTGTGTAGCTTTTATTTATCATTTTAATGTTAAAGGATTGTACACCGTTTCCATTTTCGTAACAATATTTTTTGTTACATCCTTGGCTGTGCCAGTTGAGTCATGATTAAACTTTCTTAAAGCTGGTTAAAACTTTGAAGTAAGCTAAGGTTGATATTTTTGTTTTTTATGAGAATTTCTCAAATCGAATGTTTTCAAGACACAGGAAAACTGTTATTTAATTCAGAACATTTAACATATCTTTATTAGTTTAGAATCATGCTTTGCGGAGAGAGTGAGTAGTTGAATGCGTAGTTGAGCAATTATAAAAGTGAAATGATATTTGAGAAGTGTTCTGTACTTAATAAAATTTTAATTTCACTTGGCGGAATTTTTCTAGGGCATAAAATTGATAATCATGATTTAAAAGACAGTGAAATTTTTTTACATATTCAATGTGAGTGAATTCAATTTAAATGCTTTCAATAACACAAATTAAATATCATGAATGACAAATAACAATGCTAATTAATGTCTTTTTTTTTTAATGAAAATTAAAAACGTGTTTGATAGACAACTCAATCCATTTAAAATATTAATTCAAATAAAAACTTTCTTCAAAAACAATGAACAAAAAAAAATTGGTTCTAAAACTCTTGTTTTTTGTAGATTATATCGTAGATTACTGTTTCTTTATTACGCACGCCTATTATTATTATTCAAATTACTGGCTAGTAGAACTGTAAGAGTGTATTTTTTATTACAGATTTATAACAGGTTTTGATAATAAAACTCTGAATGGTCTATGAATGAATAAGAATTACTGGATTAATGAAATGAAACAGAAATTTTAAGTTCAACCAGGTTACTGGTTTTGGCCGTTAAAACTTGAACTATTTATGTAAGGTTTTCAATAAGTTTAGCTTGCATAGTAAATCTTCAATTTGACCTGTATATACATACGTATGTAAATTTGAAGTTTTATTGTCAATAAAGAAGAAAACAAAATGAAATGAATGAAAACAAAAATATTTTATTGACCTTGTATTGTGTTGAGGAGTGCTTATTTGCGAGGGAAACAAGAAATTCAAATTGCCGATTCGCACAATTTTATTTAAAATTTTCTTGTTTTTCTTTAAACATTAATCCGTTTATCGTTATTGCTGTAGCTTAGCTGATTTGTTTTTTTTTTTTTTTTTTTTGAACCGAAAAAATTCACTTCGAAAAATTTTTTTCGTTTTTTCTTTGTTTCGAAGAGTTTTAAAGGTGCTGGAGCATAACAAATACATACACACATACATACATATATATTATATGAGGTTGCAACAATTTTCACATACACCATGTGTCTCCGATTGATGCAACATTGTTTTGAAAATATTGATTAAAAGCAAAAGAAAAAAATCATAAACAACTACAGCTGTTTTCTTGACAATTCGAAAATAAACAAAACAAAAGACTCTGCTGAAAAAGTAAAAGATAGAGGAGAGAATTTGAAATTTAGTTTTTAAACAAAAGACTTAAGAAACGAACTTAATAAAAGGGCATAGAATCGTTAATATAAAGACAAAAGAAGACGAAGAAGGAAACATAAACAAAAGATTTATGAAAATGAATAGAAAATTAAAAGAAAAAAATAGCTTCAGGAATGCAATATTTCAAGTCAAAGAAATTTAATTTTGTGAAAGACAAAATATTAAAAAACAAATTAAAATACAAACAATAGACAAATAATTATGCGTTATGGACAGAGTAGTAACTGGCATAGATATTCTCTAACGCTTGAACTTGTATTCTGTTATTGAGAAAATTTTTTTGCATTTTTTGTTTATGCAAAATGAACGATAGCACTTAATAGTTCGAACATTCCTACGAAAAGAAACTGCATTTAGTAAAAGAGGATATCGGAATTAATTTTTTATGTAGAAAAATTCTTTATTCGAATAAGAAAATATCATATTAACAAAAAAAAAAAAAAATAATAAAAATAGATATATTTAAAATTGCCGCATATCGAAAGCGAAAGTTTCAGAGAATTGGGTAAAAGCAAACGTACATAATGTATTAAAACAAATTGGGCCATTAAAATTTAGAAGAAATTTTTTTGAACGATTGATTATAACACTGTAGAAGTTTTTAGTCGATGGAATTGACTTTTATGCGCATCGATCTTAACAAAGGAGTCCAATATTACGAGGAATTTTTAATAACATTTTCTTATTTATTTATTGTTTGTAATTCGTTATGACTAAGTATATATTGAAAATATTATACAACGAACTGTGAAATATGTTTATTATTTTGATTTCTTTGATGATTGCTTAAAAACAAGTACCTTAAGCCACATACATACATATAGCATAAGATGGATAAGAACTGAAAAGTACTTAAACTGTATTAATATTGTTACGAAAATGGAAATGGTGTTATCGTTTAACATTAAAATGATAAACAAAAGCCACAAGAACAAGACAATGGACTTGTTTACATGATCAACGAATAAACAAAAATATATACATTAACAAAGTGAACAAACAGGCAACAACAACACTGCAAGGGCAAACGTAAACAAAATACACAAATAACAATAACATAAACAACATGTTTACATTTAGAGATTTCGCGAAGGCAAAGTCATTCTTCCTCGAAAGCATTCATCAGACTGTTTACCCTGTGATATAAAAGGCAAGACAAAGCCGGCAACGGGATCAGGAAAAATTCTGTCAGTCTTGTGTGAAGAAGTGTTGCGTGTGAAGAGAATAATTGTGGTCCGAAGAACTCCGTGTTGTAAAGATCTAACGAACAATTGTTAGTGTGTACGCGGAGGAATGTAAAGAAAAATAACAAATAAAGCAAATTGCTGTTGTTCAAATCAAGTTGCGAACAGTGGTCCACGGTATTGTGCGAACAATAAAGAATTTATTTAAAACTAAACACATATTTATTTTTATTTGCAATCTACGAACTCATATTTTAAACGTTTTTTAAAGGGGTAAAAACGTAACAACATTAATAAAGTTCTTAGACTCAGAAACAAGAACTGGAGATCAATTAAACCCTTAACAAATATGGAATACAGGGGTTCCAATATACATAAAAGGTCGTGGATTGAATTTTTTATGGTTTAAAATTTATAAAATTTCTTACACTTATGCCTATAAAACTTGTCAAATATTAAAATAGTATCAATGACTGGTAATACTGTAGATAAACCCATATTAGATGAATAAGATAAATTATTCTAACAACAAGACATAAAAACTGGAGTCTCCAAAATTATTAATGCCGTCCGGAAATCATAACTACTCAAGTTTAATACCTCTCATCTTGAAGTTCTTTCATAACAATAGATGTCACAGAATGTAAGAAAACTATTAGCACTCTGAATTCCACTTTATTTATTTTTTCATTGCTTGCTTTCTGACATTTATTTTGAATTTGGTGAGATAAATACTCCTCTAGATTTAACAGGCCTAAAAGCTACTGATATTTTATGAAGAAAGTGATCGAGATTCTAAAAATACCGGAAAGCGTGTGCAAACGGACCTTCAAGACATGAAAGCTTTCATGCTTTACCTATATTGGGAAGCAACTGATTTACTGAGCAAGATATGGGCGTGCTGTGGGTAGCTTCTATTGCGCCGCTTTCAAAAAGAAATTTGGATTTCTGCAGCACTAAGTGGCAGCCACTACTGGCAACATCACCTAGTTTTGGTACAGCATACAAATTTAGATTAATTATTACATACATACATAACATACATAATAGGCCATTACAATCCTTCAGTTAGGATTACGGCCTGGCTTCTCACACCACTCATGTTGTGTGTGTTAATTTTTTACATGAGTGGCGGGATCTACAGTTTTAAAGTCGACTCCGAACGTCAGATTTTTGAGAAACTTTTCATGGCAATTTTTATTTACTCTCAGAGTTTTTGCCTGAAATCTGCTGAAAGGAAGTCACCGAAGAAATATTTTTTCATATTTCGTTTTGATGTCAGACCTGGGGTTTGAACTGTGGCCATACGTCTAATAAGCCAACACACTACCTCGAAGACTACGGCGACTCCATTAATTGTTGATTACTCCAATTCAGGCTGGCCATCTGTTATGAACAATATCAAAATAGAGCTATTCGACATTGAAGGCTTTTTGGTATTAAAAGCTTGTGTAGGTGATTTTAATTAGCTCCATCGACTAGAATTAATTCAAATGAAAATATCATTGAGCTTTTGTGCAGAAAATTAATCATTTGAATCATATTTATTGTGTAGTTTATCATATACTTGGACATCAGCAATATAAAATTTAAAAAATTTTTATTTTAAAATTTTTTTTTAAATTTTTTTCGTGCTAATGTTTCTTAAAATCACTTTAGCAGTTATCGTTCTATGATAAATGAAAATTGCCTCATTTGGCTGAAAACTGGCTGTAATATGCAATCAATAGCAGCAGAAACTAAAAAAGAAAACAGAAAAAAAGTGGAATTTAAACGAGTCTTATAAACAATATGAATGCACATTACAACACTGTCTATGACTGCCACAAGCAACCATAATAGAGACAATTTACGGTATTACCTTTTAAACATGACATCAAATACTCTCGTTTTTCTCTTATATGTAAGTATTCACTCAAAACTGAGTCAAACTTAAAAGAGAGGGAAATTGTTAAACAAAGAGTGAGAGAGAGTGAGTAAGAAGGGAAAAAACTACTCATTAATGCAACGTGCAACAGGCATATTTTATTGAATATTTTGCTGGCTCAACAGTTGTGTATTAAGATACAAGGCAATCAAGCGAAAAAAAAATAAATTGATTTTCCTTTTACAGCTCGTTTACCGCTCTTTTAATATGATTTTGAAAACTAAAACGAAACAATAACAAACCGGTAAAATAAAAATCTTAAGTGGGTCACTGGGTTTTTCTTGTTTTAATGTGGCAGCAACAAGTTTGTTTTTTTTTTCTCTCTCTACAAAAACAATGCAAGGATGCCGATTATGACTGGGAATTATTTATAAAACAAGCATCCGAATGAAAAAAAAACTTTATGGTCGTGATGAATTTTATAAGAAATTGAAACGTTGCGCCTTTTTTGATCACACATTGTTGTTTTTTTCCTTCACTTGACTCATTCACTTTAAAACAAAACAAAGTACAAAAAAAGAAATGAAAATAAAAATAAAAAATAATCAAATTTACCAAGGGAGTGTTTGCTAGTAAAACCTAAAAATATGCGGAATTTTAAAAGTGCTATCGCTTTAAACATCCGTTTAAGTAGAGTGACAAAACTATAAAAAAAATTTAAAACCTCTTTCCTTTAAAATTTATTAAGGCGCTCTTCTACCCATTTACGTAATAATATTTTAATTGTTAATTGTATTACCATTTCATTTCGAGATGGTATCACTGTTTCCAATAAATACAGGAGAAGGGAGTAGTAAATGAGAGTAAATAAAAACGATATGACCTTAATTGTATAAGCAGCGGGAGTATTCTATACCATATTGTTTACCGAATTTTATTATTCACAGGCGTATTGAAATTATTAAAAAACTGTTAAAGATGAGTGATAAACAGGGGACTAATTACTAGACTCTTAATCGGAATAAATTCGTTTCTAAATTAATTTCGATTGGACGAGCTTTTGTGATGATGGGAGGTCAATAACGACAACTTCGAGTGAATCACGCATAAAATCGACTAGGAGAATTAGCACTTAGTTCCCTAGTGTTGTATTATACTTAGTATCCTAAACAGTTATTTATAATGCCGATGTTTATTTATGATTCCTAACCTTAAGATTGAATAGCTTCAAGAGTCGAAATAAACTACGTGCGCCTAGCCATGTATGTGTTCAAAGTAAGACTAGAAATTTTGTCAAGTTTTCTTTTTACTGTGCAAATATATTTTTCTATTAAAATCAGTAAACATTGAGAAATCCACAAAATAGTTACGTTTTTAAATTTTTGCAAAACATTTCTTTGTCGTGGATTTGATGATTGCAAATAAAAAACTAGAAATTATTTACTTCTGACCATTATTTGTCTATTTAAATAAATAAAGAATTTACATAATAATTCCACTGATAATACCACGCTTTTAATTTTGGTCACGATTCTTATGAACAAATATCAAACTATTGTTGCTTCATAACACTGTGCTTAACGCGCAATTTTTACTAGAACTCTGGGTTATTAATCGGAGATTCACACCTTATCACTGATTCACGACCGACTGGCAGCATCGCTCTTCGTTTTATTTATACTGAGTTAATTTTATGTCTGGTAACTTTACACTCTTTCTACATATTTGTTTGTGTAATTCTGTGTACCGTATGATGTGTGTATTTTGTTGTTGTGTATTTGTCTTATTTGCTTATTCTCGTTTATAGCAAAATCTGACTCGGAAAATTTGTTCGCAACCCCTAACTACTCAGTTGATTTTAGAGAAAATAATATATTTTTTAGTAAGCCCTAGAAAATAATGATTTTTGCATGCCCGTTTCTTTTAAAATTGGTAAGAGTCAGAAATTACTTTGCCAGATAGTTCTCGTTAACCGCACAGATAGTTACCAAGTTAATTGAAAGAATTGTCTATGAACAAAAGCAATTGACTGACCATTAAACTGATCTAAGTAAACTAAACCAGGACACCGCACACAACGATAATCGTTAGATATTGTAAAATTAGAAAACGTATCATGGGAGTAAAATAAGCCTAACATTTATGTATTTTAAGCGCACATTACAAAGTGCATATCTTTCATTTTTTTTTTTTAACAATAATTGTGATTTTTTTTCAGAACTCAACCACAGAATACAGCTTGCCAGGCTATGAAGGACAAAAGATGCTGTTGGACTCGAGGGAAAGTTATTGGCGGCAGTTCTGTACTCAATACAATGTTATATATTAGAGGGAATAGAAGAGATTTTGATCAGTGGGCGTCTTTTGGTAATCCGGGCTGGAGTTACGAAGATGTTTTGCCCTACTTCCGCAAATCGGAAGATCAAAGGAATCCATACTTGGCAAGAAACAAAAGATATCATGGCACAGGTAAATATAGAACGTCAATAACAAATTAAACGAATACATTATACTTATCGAGATTATGTTTTTTTCTGCGTTTGCAGGTGGCTTGTGGACTGTGCAAGATTCTCCCTATAATACACCTTTAGGTCCAGCATTTCTGCAGGCTGGTGAGGAAATGGGTTACGATATAGTCGATGTTAATGGTGAACAACAAACTGGTTTTGCTTTTTATCAATTCAATATGAGACGTGGCTCAAGAAGTTCTACAGCCAAGTCTTTTCTGAGGCCAGCACGTTTAAGGAAAAACCTACATGTTGCTTTATTTTCACATGTTACCAAAATATTGACCCATCCTCAAACGAAAAGGGCAACTGGAGTACAATTCATACGTGATGGCAAAATACAGACTGTTTACGCCACGAGAGAAGTTGTTTTATCGGCGGGCGCCATTGGTTCACCCCATCTCATGATGTTGTCGGGTATTGGACCAGCCGATGAATTGCAAAGGGTTGGTATACCCTTGGTGAACCATCTGCCGGGAGTAGGCCAGAATCTGCAAGATCATATAGCAGTGGGTGGCATTGCTTTTCTCATCGACTATCCCATTTCGATAGTAATGAAGAGAATGGTGAATATAAACACTGCCTTACGTTATGCCATAACCGAAGATGGTCCCTTAACCTCAAGTGTGGGTCTAGAAGCAGTGGCCTTTATTAATACCAAATATGCAAATGCCAGTGACGATTGGCCCGATATGAATTTTATGATGACTTCGGCATCCGTAATGTCCGACGGCGGTTCTCAAGTTAAGGTGGCTCACGGCTTGACAGATGAATTTTACAATGACATGTATGGTGAAGTAAGCAATCGAGATGTTTTTGGAGTGTTTCCCATGATGTTGAGACCAAAGAGTAGAGGTTTTATAAAACTGGCTTCCAAAAATCCTCTACGCTATCCCCTACTCTATCATAACTATCTTACCCATCCGGATGATGTGGATGTTTTGCGTGAAGGTGTTAAAGCTGCTGTCGCCGTTGGTGAGACACAGGCCATGAAGAGATTTGGTGCTCGTTTCTGGTCCAAACAATTGCCCAATTGCCGACATTTGCCTCATTTTACAGACGAATATTGGAACTGCGCTATACGCCAGTACACAATGACCATTTACCACATGTCAGGCACAGCCAAGATGGGGCCACCCACAGATCCTTGGGCTGTGGTAGATCCACAGCTGAGAGTATATGGCGTGCCTGGTCTCAGAGTAATAGATGCCAGTATTATGCCAACCATTACAAATGGCAACATCCATGCACCCGTAGTAATGATTGCCGAAAAAGGCGCCGATATGATTAAAGAACTTTGGCTGGGTTCTGCTCAATATCGCCAGAGGCGAAATGCTAATGCCGTATGCAATATCACTGATACCTCAAGTAGTTTAGGCTTCGCCAATTCAGATGATGTTTCATAGCCCGACTACTCGTAGTTTAGCTTTATATTCGCAATACAATTTAGTTAAAGAAAATTTAATTTATTCAACTGAAATGAACTGTAGGATCATTTAAATTAAATTAAAACAAAAAACAAAGAAATCATAATAATTTATATCCATAAGTCTGTTTGCCTGTCTATCATCCAATACGTTGTTATATTTTGTGTTGTTGATTTTTTTTTTGTTTTTGTTTTTTTGTACTTCTGCAATTATTATTGTTAATAATATGTTGTAAATAAATTCAGTCAATTTTAATGTTACAAACTATGCTTTAAGTTTTTAATTTTAAAATAAATTTAAGAATTAGTTTTACTTTTAATGACAAACAAAAAAAAAAATATACTTTTAAAGAAGAAAAATTTTTAGTTTTATTTATAAATATGCTTAAGAATGATGGCTTAATACGATCTAAAAACTGAATCCATAATGTAATCGAAGCTAGATAACGTAGAATAAAACACTTGCTACAATAGATTTACATCACTTTCACTACGTATAGAACTATATTTCTGATTAATACACAATACAAAGGAAAAACAACAGAATGGTTCTTCCTTTAAGGGCCATTATTACAGATAAATTGTTTTTCATTATTATAAGTGGGTGATAAGGTAGAAGTGAGGGTTAAGCTAAAGGGAGGATCATCCTACCGGTAAATTTTAAAGTTAAGTTTATATCTGAACTTGCCATATTATATTGTTACGTTTTTACCTTTTTAAAAACGTTTAAATATGAGTTCGTTAATGACAATGAGTTCGAGTTAAAGACAAATATGTGTTTAATTTAAGTTAAACTCTCTTTATTCTTTACACTTCTTTTGTATGCCACCGTATACAACTTAACGATACAACAATAATAATCTGTTTTATTCACTAGTTCACACAATTATTCGCTAGATCTTTACAACCACGACTTATTTTATTTACAATCAACTTCACACAAGGCTGACTGAATTCTTACTGACTGCTGCCTGCTTTGTCCAGCCCTTTTATAGTTCGACACAACCAGTCTAACGAACATTCTTGAAGTGGAAGGTTCGTGATCTCGCCTTCTTGAGAGCTCTATTGCTAATACATTGTTGTTTGTGTACTTTGCTTATGTTGTCTATCCCTTTTTGTCACATACATGTTGTTGTTGGTGCTAGGCGCAACCAGGTTCGTTGTACATACGTGTGTGTGCAGCTTTAAATAATCAACACGTTCGTTGTATTCTTAGTGTTAGTGTGTATTTGTATCGTGTGGCTTTTGTTTATCGTCTTTGTTGTTAAACGATATTAGGTCGTTTCGATTTGCGTAACAATATATTATTTGCAATATGATAACTTGAAGCAAATTAATTTGGCAACTGTTATCGACATTTCTCCGGCACTGGCATTTTTTTTTCGAAAAAGTTAACTTTATTTTATCTGTAGGTTGTAATAACAAAAATAAGTTAAAGGTGTCTTTAAAGTTCACTTTAGCTAAAGTTACCTTTAACTAAACCCACTCTTACTTAACATTTCTCTTAAAAATGTAGTCACAGCTTAAATAACGCAAAAAAACAAAAGAGTTATTTGAGGGAAAAGGAGACGGTATAATTTTATTTATTTTTAGCATTATTCAGTGGCAGTGGGAAAAGGAATCTCTATTAGAAAACGTGAGGATGCAATGACCCACTTTAAGGAAGGGAAAAAACCAACGCAAAATCGCCTCGATGACCTGTCTGACTGATAAGTTTAGTCGAAAAAATACAGTGGAAATTGAAGGTAGAACTGCACCAAATAAAACATTTACAGAAGCAGAAAAGCGTTAGATGATGAGGAAAATTAAGGTGGACTCCTATTTAAGTGCCCCAAAAATATCTATTGATGTCGAAAAGTATTTGGGTAAATGTCTTAAATGTGGAAACAATCAAGAGTGTTGTTGAGAGAAGCAAATTCCAATGGACAAAGCGGTTTTGCAAAAAATAAAACAAAAAATATTCATTTGTAGTTACACGATTTTTGCAATAAAAAGATTTCAATTGAATTCCATTGTATCCATTTTGATAAAACAATTTTATTGTTTGTTTGTTGAATGCTATGCGCATTAGAAGTCAGAAATTTGGATTTTAAGGTTTCCCTTAAATTTGAAAAAAAATATGTAAGTGACGATCACTAATCTTTTCGTTCATAATAATCCCAGTTAACATATAAAACTTTGTCAAATAACTGGGCAAGAAAACCTAATCAATTTGTATTTAGCAGAAGAAATTTGTATCGAAAATGTAGTCTAAGGCTGTTGAAAAGAATTGTTATTAGAACTAAGTTAAGAGATAGGGCTGTACTTTCCATTTTTTGATCTATCCATTAATGCTCTTTAACGACAGGGTTTATGCCAGAAACACGTTCATCCAAGAGGCTAAAGTGCCAGTTAGCCAAACGTAACGTAACGTACCGAACGTTCTCTTTTTAGCATATCTCTCGTTAAGAAAACGGACCGATCTGTATAAAACAGAATTCTCTCACATTTTTACGTAACATTTGAATATGAGTATGTATGTATATTGTATGCAGAATTGCATTGCGGCACAAATGCCCTCTTTGGTACTTTAATGATTATTTATATAAATATAAATTTATAATAATAAATACATTATTTTATAAGAAATAAATACTTATTCTTATGTTTCTATTGTGTTCACAAATTTTTTTTTTGACAAAATAAATAAATAAAAAAAAAATAAAATAAATAAATATTGTATGCAGAATTGCATTGCGGCACAAATGCCCTCTTTGGTACTTTAATGATTATTTATATAAATATAAATTTATAATAATAAATACATTATTTTATAAGAAATAAATACTTATTCTTATGTTTCTATTGTGTTCACAAATTTTTTTTTGACAAAATAAATAAATAATTTTGAGTGATGAAGTGGTACGAATTCTCCTTTTTGGTACTTTCATATATGTATATTAATCGTATATATTAGGGCTTTTAAATTTGTATACAAAAAATGATTTTTTCTTTAATTATTATTATGATTGTAATGTGTATAAAAAATTTTTGAAACATAATAAATAAATAATATTTATTTTGAGTGGCAATGTAACGCAAGTGCCTTTTTTGGTACTTTGCTATTTATATATAAATCTTTTTTAGTTTTTAAATACATATTCTTATGAATCTAATGTTCACAAAGAATTATGGGAGTATTTTTTATTATTACTATTCTAGCTAGAGGTATTGTTTTGCAATTTAATAAAAACAAAAAAATTCCTTTGAATAGAACAAAATTCGTCTGCGTAAATGCTATAAATATTGATTGAGATTAAGCTAACAATGAAATATTCTAGAATATTGTTACGAAAATGGAAACATCGTTTAACATTAATATGATTAACAAGAGCTACACTAACAAATACAACGAACTTGCTTGCATATACCAACAACATCAATTTTAAATCAAAAGGAGACAGTCAAGTAAGAAAGAAAGCAACAACAAACAAGTAAGCAAAATTCTCGAGAAGGCGAACACACGAACATTCCATTTCATGAACATTCATCAGACTGATTACGTGGGCATATAAAAAGGAAAGACAAAGCAGGCAACGAGTAGTAAGAATTCAGTCAGTCTTGTGTGAAGACGGGTTGTGTGTGAAGAGAACAATCGTGGTTTGAAGATCTCCGCTATACAGGGTGTGAGCAGAGAAGAATAACGAACAAGCAATTATTGTTGTATTCGTCAAGCGTGAACAGTGGCACAAAAGTAGTGAGCAAAATAAAAACTTTAATTGCGACTAAACACATATTGTTCTTATTTTTGTTTGCAATCAACGAACTCATATTCTAAACGTTTTTAAAAAGGTAAAAAACGTAACAATATTACAAGAATAAATATTTGTAATATAATAAAATTTAAAAAGCAACTATAACTTCTTCCAATTAAAAGTACCCAATTGGTACTTTTTGAATTTTGCTTTATCTTAACAACACTCTTCACTGTTCTGAACAGCTGACTTCGTGCAAATGTATGTATACCAATTTCTTTGCATTATATTGTGTTCGTGTGTGTATTGATTGGTGTTCTATTTCGTTTTTATTTACATTATTCGTTGAGAGATGTCACGTGTTTAACGTTTCTATAACTACACAAACGTTCTTACGGCAACGTTCGCCACATTTTCAAGTGCCTTACGCTTGAGTAACCAGCCCTTAATTCACGCGAAGAATGACTGAATCTAAGTCAAAGCTGTTTTGCCAAACAGTTAAACTTTTCCTAAATTTTTTTATTATCGTATTTACATATTATTTACCTGAAGCACCCATTTATTTCGTGTATTTTAGCATCGCCACGAACCAATCGGTAGATGGCGTCATGGTGAATTTATTATGTGGTGGATAAAATGATAAAGCTTACCTGAAAAAGAAGAAAACAATATTTTAATATTTAAATTCATTTTTAACAATGTTGTCAGATTAATTACAATTTTAATACTCAATTTCGAAATTCTCAATTCCAAAATTTTACAAAATCTCCATAATAAAATCAAGTTTCATTTGTATAAATATTTTATTTCATACTCGTTATATTGAAAATCGTGTACAAATATGTAATTTATATAAAGTATCTTAACAGATAATCAAAAATTTCAAATATTGATGTTCTAAGAAACTATTACCATAACTGTCACGTACAATAATTTTATATAATTTTAGCAGACGGATTAAATGTACCGCAACATAAATTCATTGCTCTTAAAAGGACTGATCTCAATATCTCGGACTTTGCTTCGCGCTTATTATGTTTTTTTATTGATTTTATCACTCACTCTTTTACAATCAAGCATTTATTGTTGGTACGCAAAGTTTAGATTGTTATCAACTGAGCCATTTCCTAAAATGACTTCATTTTGTATATATTCACTCCGTCATAATTACTTCGTTGGAATAAATTTCAAATTACATTGGGCAAATATTGCTTGTACAATATCAAAATAAAATTAAGATTTGTTGGAAAACTTTGTAGTATAAGACGTAAGAAACTTTTTACGTACAAAAAATCAGACCTCTTACTTTGAGTGAACAAGGCGTATTAACAGTTCTGTTTTAATAAAAAAAAAATTTTTTTTACCCTTTACAGAATATTTTTAATTGTAATGGCAACACTACCTGACTCTACCCATTCCTGTTTCGCAATATAATTTGTATGTATGGTGAGTTTGTTTTAATCCAATTCTTCCGTTAATGAACCGGTTAATCCCAACTGATAGTAGTGTTCTATGCTAATACAGTTCATATTTCATATAAAGGTACTTTGGTGAATTTCAATTTTATTCACCATACCAGACAAATTCACCATACTTTGCAAAAATTCAACGCCTTGAAAACTCACCACCCTGGAAACTCATCACACTGAATAAATTCACCACATTAGAAACAAACCACAATAAAAATTTTGGGGTCCATTCTGTCCTTTGTCAAATCCGTCCAAATGTCAACAACATATAAACGATGTAAACATAAACCCGCACACGCGACAACCTTCAAGAAACAACACAAATCCGCTCTTCTCACACGTTGGGCTAATTCTACATTTAGCTCAGATGCGCGAATACACACATTCAATATTCAATTGCGAGTCATGAGTTTGCAATGTTTTATTATCTTCCTCAAAAATAATTTTCAATAATTTTAGCATTTTTCACACATAATTGATAGTATTGTGATCAAATAATCTTAATTCCAACAGAAGTAGTTTTCAATCTAATTGGATAATATAGCATATATGGGACAATGTTTTGAGGAGTTCTACTGCCGAAACTTTCTTCCGCAGGTAAATTACATTCACTTTTAATTCAATAAGTTTGTTATTTTAGTTACGTACAGATTGATAAATTTCCCCCAATATCGTTTCTCAACAATTCTAATGGCAATTAGTACAACTTCCCGTTAAAGTTGGGTTTAGTTGAAGGTTTAGTAACTTCTTTTCGTTACTACAACCTAATCATAAAGATTAACTTTTTCAAATATTTGGCAGTGCCGGAGCAATGTCGATAACACTGTCAATTAAACAAGTTTTTTTAAACGCAATGGTTTTTTTGTTGTATATGCTCATTTTGTTTATATTTGAAGTTGTTGCCTTATTGAAAATAATATACAATATGGCAAGTTTAAGCATAAACTTAACTTTAAAATTTACAGGCAGGATGATCCTCCGTTTAGCTTAACGTTCTCTTCTACCATATTGTCCACTTATAATAATAAAATAAATGCCCGTTAAAATCCTCCCTTTAGTTAGAGGCAAGTTGTAATAATGGCCTTTAATTGTTTACATGAAATATTCAATCAGAAAACCCCAACAGCGTTAAAATAAAATTGTTTAGTAATCAGTCAAGACATCTTCATACAGTGGGATGATTATGCGTGTAAATGTCATGTCAGTCTACATATTTTTTTAAGTAAAAAATTAAAAAATTTCTTTTTAAATTTTTAACTTAACATTTTCGAATGATATGTTTAACAATAATAAATTTTAGTTGAAGATTATTTCAAGATAATTAATGTCTATTACAACTGAAAGAAATTAAAGATGCATTTTTACGCCAGAGTGCATAAAACATGATCGTTAACTGACTTCTTTGTAGCCGATGGTTGTTGGTGTACAAGTATACAAAATAGTTTTGGTTTTTTTCCATGTACTATACAAGATATATATCGAAGATATTTTTTTTTTAAGTTAAAAATAGATTACCAAACAAGGATAAGGTTACCTAACTATCGCCCACGTATAGTTTTTTTTTATACATTTTCCTTTAAAGAATAGTTTTGTTATTAAATAATTCAATCTTTATTATACACAGCGTCATAAAGAACAAACAAAATATATGTATGCTTCAGATACGCAACAGTGGCCACAACAACAAAATAAAAAAGTCTAAAACTTTTAAGACCACAATTGGTTTTTTCAACTCTCTAGCAGCTTTTTTGTTTTTATTGGAATAAAATTTTGGTAACTGTTCGGCTCAAGGTTACAACAGAAAATCATTAAAATTCGTTTTTATTTCATCCATTTTACAAATAAATGTAAACAAACACACACACAATCGAAGTTACATTTTTAATTACACTTAAAAAAAATTATAAACATTTTGAATTCATGTAATTTTTTGTTAATAATAAAATCAAATGAAAATCAATAAATAATTAACAAATGGTCACAGGATTATTTTATAATTGAATTTAAGTAGGTGGAAAATGTGTTGTAATCGTGGTCTTTGGTTCAAATTCTAATAGCAATTGGTTCCACAAACGGTTGTGCTTATTCAGTAGCCTCTGTTGCATCTGAAAACTGTAGCCCACTAAATAACTACATAACTTGGTTGTTTTATGTAGACAATCTGTATAAAAAAAATCAAGATATGTTATGGTATTTCAAAAGGTTTTCCAGTGGCGTAACTAATTTGATTGGAAATATGCGACACAATGCTATATCAACTGCGTCCATAAGTATACATATTGTTACGAAAATGGAAATGGTGTTACATCGTTTAACATTAAAATATTAAACAAAAGCTACAAAACAAAAACAATGGACTTGTTTACATGATCAACGAATAAACAAAAATATAGCAACATCAGTATAAAAAAATGGATAAACAAGTAAACAAACAGGCAACAACAACACTGCAAGGACAAACATAAACAAAATACACAAACAAGAATAACGTTAAGAACATGTTTACATTTTAAGAGATTTCACGAACGCAGTCTTTCTCCTTCAGTGATATAAAAGACAAGACAAAACAGGCAACGGGATCATTAAAAATTCAGTCCGTCTTGTGTGAAGACACGTTGCGTGTGAAAAGAATACTCGTGGTTGGAAGGTCTCCGTTGTTAAGATCTAACGAACAATTGTTAGTGTGTACGCGGAAGAGTGTAAAGAAGAATAACAAATCAAAGCATATTGATGTTGTTTAAATCAAGTTGTGAACAGTGGCACATGGAATAAAGAATGCAATAAAGAATTTATTTTTATTTGCAATCTGCGAACTCATATTTTAAACGTAACAATATCATGCTGTTATACCATATGTAGTAACATATAGTTTGTATTTATTGACGGAGCCTAGACCCATAATCAACACACTTCTAGATAAGAGGGTAGAAGTAGGTTAATTTTCGCTAAGATCATACGTATATTTAAAGATGTAAAGTATTGAGTCCTGCATAGATCACTCAGCTTAGCACATGTTTTTCGCACAAATAACGTTTATATAGTTAACGCATCCTTGTATTTCTAAAGTTTTAGTAATCAAAATTAGATCTAGACTGTGGAATATTACATTTACAACAGTATCAGTATCAAAATGTTATCACAAAATTCGAACTGGGCGGTCCTAATTTCATAGTTCACTTTTCTTCTACAATTCTTAAATTTTTTTTAGATATTGTATGCATTCGTATTCTTTGTTCCTCTCATTGAACTATAATGCCTTTTGAGAACCGGAATTTAGAATCGGAACATATTTATGATACAAATTTAAACGTTAGCATAAACCAATACCTGGTGAGTAGCGTTGTGGGAACAAGGACGCCATCGCAAACATGGCTAGGGCAGATCGATGTTAAATTATTCTTCCTAAAGCAACGATGGAAGAAATTAACAAACATTACATCCTATCGAGTATGTTGAAATGAAAGCTATGGTCCTCAATAGATTGAAAGGAATCGATATGTTTAAACAGTCGGTCGATAACACTATTCGACAAAATACAAAAAAGTAAATACGCCCGAGTAACTACCTAGTCCAAGTTGTACAGTTAGTTGAGTATAACTCAAAAACCTTTTTTTATTTTTCTCGAACTCCCCAAACTTGTTTTATTTGACAAAAACTGTTTTTTTTTTGGACTTTACGCACAAATATATTGATTACACAAACATTTCTGAACCGATGTCCAAAATTTAAACCTTGTTAGAAAGAAGAGGGATGGTCCTTTAAAACGATATACATATATATATTATTTGATTTAATATGCTATGAGGTTTGATGAGGTAAACTTGACAAATGTGAATTTTTTTCATATTTATTCAAGTTTGTTCGTTCACAGTAGGAAACTTTAATTAGAAAATATGAAATAAGTGATGACATTCTGATAGTGCATTATCTTGTGAAGAGATTGACACTTCGTTTGATCAAGTCGGACAAAAATTACCGTAGTTATAATTTAAACAGTATAACAGTCGTCTTATATTTTTTATATATGTCATCATGTCAAATGAACTTTCATTTCAAAAATTAAAGTTTGCTACTATGAACTGACAAGCTTGAAAAAATATGAAAAAAAATCGTTTTTGTCAAATTTACCTCATCAAAACTCATAGCATATAATTTTGAACAAAATGGTTATATATACCATTTTAAAGGCTAATCTATCCCCTTTCTAAAAACATTGGATTTTTAAAATAGGTTGAAACATATTTGTGTAATCAATAATTTTGTGTGAAAAGATCAAAAAACAAATGTTTTTGTCAAATTAAACAAGTTTGGAGGGTTCGAGGAAAATAAAAAAAAGTATTTTTGAGTTCTACTCAACCTAGTGAATAACTTAGACTATGTAGTTACTCGGGTGTATTTTCACTGTCGCACCGTGTAATTTAATATACAAAATTAACAGACAGATATCACACGTTTCCCAATCCGAATTGTCTTTTTATTCTTGGCTTAAATATCACGGAGTTGTTGCTGATTCAGTTTTCTTAATTCGTAAAATCTATTTTTCTTTCAGTGCATATGCTTTTAAGTTATCTTGTTTGTTTTTCTTTTCAACATACGAGTATAATAACACATTCGCTTAAAGCTCGTTTTGTTAAGTTATTAGGCATGTTATTTAAACAGACACATTAAAAAAATTAATTTTTAATTAATTTAGAAAAAAGATGGATAATAAAGCAATAAAATCTTATTGGCTGGTTTTCAAATTAAAACATACAGCCAAAACCTTAAAAAAGAAACAAAAAAATTTGTTGCTTTAATTTGTAATTTGAAATGTAATGATAGATTTCAAATACGATACGATGATTATACGAAATAAAAATTTGCAATTTCTAAAAAACAGAGCGAATTTAATGGATGGTTTTGTAAACGAAAACGCAAAAACGCATTATTTATGACTTTGGGCTGGCCTCTGAAATTACTGAAATCTAAGTTTGGAAGTGTGGCTTGAAAAAAAAATAAACAATGCGTTGAGCTAACCAATACCTTTGCTATGGTGTGGAGTTTTATTATCTCTTTGTTTTTGGAATTTTCCAAATGCTAGATAAAAAGGTAATTAAGTATGAATTACAACTTCAGGTGTAATAATTATTTATTACTTGAAGGTAAATGATAAATAATGCAATGATATATGGGCACAATGATCTCGGGGATTTGTTTTCTTTTTTAATGCCGGCGTGGTTAAACAGCATGGTGTTAAGGTTTAATTCAAATTCAAAAATAAATAAGTTTTCACTAACTTTGATAGCCGCCGGCCCCTACTCATGTTGTTTTATTATATAACATCTTGATTATTATATGGTATGCGCACACACACACACATTCCTTTTTATTTATTTTCAGATTTTTTGGCCAACCTTTTTAAAGCCAACCACTACACTACACCATACTACTATGCAAGTACATTTAATTTCCGGCTTCATTTTTTTTCTTAGCTTCTTGCAACTGGAGCCGGTTTTGCAGCTTATTGCATACAATGTTTGTAATTTCGAATTAAAACTAAAAAACCGATTTACTATGCGACCATCAGCAGTTTCATATGCCACATGGTATTTAGTTTTTATATCATAAAATTGAAAATAATTTTAAAATATAAATAAAATACTCGATATCTTGTTATTGCATTTTAGAGATGAAAAAATTATAAAAAATTATAAAAAAAAATTTAAACTTAAAACGATTTTTCGTGTAACAAGATATTCATTAAAAACCATACTTACTATCTATGTACATATGTATGTACATATGTACTGCCACCCATTTGATATTGAATTTCATAACATTGACATTGGCTGCATTCGAGTGTGGTAATGAATGCAACTACCGGCTTCATGTGTTTGTCATGTTGTTTTAGTTTTTCTAAACTCTACTCAGTCTTTAATGGTAATTTTACACATGCAAAGTGTTGGTCTTGATAAAAAGACAACAACAACCGGATTATGGATTCCAGCAAACATTTAAAGCAACAAATATGGCTCTTGATACACTGTATTACTCAATAATTTAACTACAATACAGTACTTTAGACACACATTTAAAAAGTGACACTTTTCGACGAACTTATTAAATGTCTTCTTAAATTAATTTACATACTCAAATATCGATAACTTTTTTTATCGTAATTTTTGTATAGAACCTCTGTATATTTATGTACAGATATTTTTTGCGATATTTACGGTAGTGGTGGTAAGAGGTTACGAAGACTTGTAATATGCAGAGAATGTTGAATTTACTAGTGAGACACCAAAGGTTAAGAGACTAACCACAACGGAACATTAACCTTAGATTAGGTTAGAGGACGTGTACTTGTCAATTGAGAAAAGTACAGTACCCGGAGGTCGAATTGACCCATTGTACGGAACGTCCTTTAAATGGAAGGATAATAGAGGGAAAGGTAGAATGGGAAGCGAAGGAATTACACAGACCAAACAAAACAATTAAACAGACAAACAAAAAGAGAAAGCGCGACTACACTGATGGAGCCCTAGCACTTCTCAAACAGTTCAAGCTACTAATGAATCTGTGGAGAGCCTTGATGTTGGCTCTCGACACAGAATTCAAACCCTCAAAGAAGCCGCTGCCAAGGGTCCTCAACCTCAACCTACTAAGGGCTGGGCAGTTACAGAGGAGGTGCTCGGCAGTCTCCAACTCTTCCTCATCGAAACATACCCTGCAATAGTCCGGCTGGGATCTGTTCCAGATCTCCGTCAGAGACATAATCTCACAGTGCCCTGTGATAAATCCGATAACTAACCTTAAACTGGCCTTATCCTAGGCCAGCAGCCAACCTGTTCTCACACTGTCTATAGCAGGCCATAGATATCTAGCAACATAACATCTTCCCCCCTGATCCATCCATTGATTGATAGATTGCGGGGGTCAGGACCAACTATTAAATCGCCCTCAGAAAGCGAACCTTACCTAGCGAGAGCATCCGCCGTCTGATTGCTAGGTTTCCGCTATGACCCGGAACCCAGCATTGACGGACTTAACGATTCATTCCACTTGCGACCAAGCCGTGATTTGCACCAGACCGAAACACTGGCCCTTAGGGCAGCCTGACTGTCAACGCAGATCATGTAAGATTCCGAATCCGAAGCGGGGCCACCAGCTATAGCCTCAATAGCCTTCAAGATTGCGAATATCTCCGCCTGAAATATTAACCTTGATTAGGCAAATTTTCTAGAATACTAACAAAGGAAATCAAGCCGCCATATAAAAAAATAATCTTATGCACAAGAATTTTTGTTTCGGTAAAAACATGATTTTCATGAAAAATTGCTTTCCTTCAACTATACTATCAACCTGTAATTCGTGGGGTGAAAAATAGGACACGTACCGACTAATACTACAACCAAATGCATACCACCGGTAGTACTCGCTGTCCAATGAGCGTCACCACCATCTCTCAAGTCGCAGTCTAGGGTGAGCCACCTGTACTAGTTCCGGCCACCGGTGGTATGCGTAGGCGCGCAAGCGTGTTAAATAATTGTGTCCTGAATTTTGTGTTTATTGCCTTGAAGTTATCTGAAACGTTTTTAGTGTCCATTTCACAGAAAAAATCTTTCAAAATAATTCTTTCTATTTGAAGTTATTTATTCCGGGTATAATGAATAATTTTTGTCCATATAGACATAAATAACACGTTGATGTCCAAAAATTATTATCGATGTTAATCATTGAATGGAAATGTGAGAAGACTTGGAGCAAAAAGTTAATTTCGGTAGGCAATGAATGATCGCCTTTCAAATCTTAACTCAAAAAAATTATTTATTCCCAGTCAGGTCAACAAAATAAATAAATTCAGTTTTCGTAGTTACTTATGAATATAGTGTGGAAATGGGAGTTGCAGTGTTCGACTTTTTTTAGAAACACGGAATGAATGTTGTCAGCAAAGAGTTTTAGGAATATTATTAACTTTATCAGATCAGCGTATAATATACATATACATCGCGTTCTGCTACTACCCAATTGACAACATTGCTTTTCGCGTTATTATTACTTCATTTATTTCCAGTTTGGCAACTTTTAGAAGTTTTCTGTTGATTTGTAGTTTTCTTCTTTTCCAGACCTATATACAGTGCACGCTCGCTAATGTGAACTAATTAAAACTGGCGTTGTTCACTTTTGCGAATTGGTCACATTTCCGAATACCGAAAATTTTAAAACAGAATTATACCATCTTTTAAACAAAAATCATTTTTTATGAATTTTTTTTACTTTTTTTAGAATTTTTTTAGAACACATTTTATAATTTAATCTTTACAAACTTTCTTCACAGTATTTAAATAGCAAATGAAGAATAAATATGCAATCAGATGTACTAATGCATACATATACAGTCACACAGATAATTATACGTACCCCCTAAAAATCATTTTTTTAAAAAGTAATGAACTTCTAATCTAAAATTTCTTTACATTAGCGTCTGTAACGACATATTTACTTACATAAAAAAAAAGATTCCCAAAATCTATGAATTTGTGAATGCAGTTTGCTTAAAACCAATATGGCACCACAGAAAATTATACGTACGACGTATATTTCGCATAAAATTTCTCCAAGGTAGCCCGGTATATAAAAGGTATTGTGGATAAAAATCCTAGGACTACAGCCGTAGAAATAAATACCTCGGAAAGTGATCACAGTGTTATTGTGCATTCCGAAACAGTTCGAAGTGTTTTGAGAAAGAAGGGTTTCCGCAGCCGAGTGCCGAGAAAAAAGTCACGATTGGAATTTGCCCAATAATATATGGACAAGTCAACTGATTTTTGGGCGAATGTAATATTTAGTGATGAGAACAAATATAATTTGTTCGGCTGTGACGGAAAACAAAAAATTTGGCGCAAAAATCAGTTGACTTGTCCATATATTATCATTTAAAAAAAATTATTTTTAGGGGGTACGTATAATTATCTGTGTGACTGTATATATGTACACCTAAGACGGGGATTCCCGCAACTAAATAACACAGAATTTTAACGTTCAAATTAAAAAAAAAATCTGTTCAAATTATAGGGCTTTTTACATTTGTTCATCTTTTAGAGTAGTCAATGAAGCAAAAAACATGTTCACATTAAGCGGTGTTCACATTTGCGCGCGTGCACTGTATGCAGTTTCCATTTTCTATGACATTTGTTTTTCCTATTCCCGCGATTTCTTCGTTTGTTTTTTTATCGGAATTTTTTGTCAGCATTATTGGTTTTATTATTATTTTTAAATTTTCTGCTTCTTTTCTGGGATAAATCCTCACTGTTTCTTTACTTTTCACAAACATGTTTTTTCTCCGTTCTCAAGTTCGAGCGGAAAATTTTTCGGAAATGAAAAAAAAATCCGAGTAATTTCTTTGTTGTTTTATTATTGTGTGATTTTCTTCTAACAAAGTAAATAACATTACCGTTATAGTGGATCACCTGGTAGTGTGCTAACCATTAGCATGAGGATCGTGGGTTCGATTCACACAAGAGGTTTTATCTGTTGCGCTACACCGAGCATAAGGTCCATGTTATTCAGCTAGTAAATTATAATATAAAATACCGTTAGAGTACATCTTTTTAGACAAATACAAGCAGCAAGATAAGGTTTTAATCATTAACTGAAATCAGTTGTACTTCATAACTTCAAGCCTTGTACAGTGAATTATAGAAAAGATCTATGGCAGTGAAACTAAAATTGAATTACGAGCATGAGAAAATATTGTGGAGATAAATTATAATCTTTTGTATATTCAGCGGTCCTAGTCCCTTCCGATTATGCATACTAGTATGATAACCATACATACTTTAAAAAGACAGAAAAGGTTTCGTTGGTAAATTATTCTTTTGGTACAACATCACCCCGTAAAATTTATTAGAGAAAATGCAGCGTTTTTCAATGATGAGCTAAGGTTTACAGGCTCATGTAGGATAAAGTCTTTATTTTCAACTCTGTATAGTCGTTACAAGTCGATTTCACTTCGATTATAATTTAATAAAGTGCAGATTTTTAAAAATAGTGCCCGTGATCCTGATGCCATAATACTCTTAACTTAAGTGTTTACTTTTTTCAAACAAGTTTAAATATATTTTTTGTCGCCATCCAGTAACTAGCAATGACATTAAGAAATAATAGAGAAAAACTATCCAAATTTCAATTTGTAACAAAACGTTGGTGCATGCGCTGTGTACTGGCAATATTTTTCTCTTTTATTTTTTGTTTTCACAATTACTTGAAATCTATTTCATTTCGTTTCACAGTCTGACAGTTTTTTCGGTTTTTTGTTCTTTTTTTTTTGCACAAAAATTTATGGCAACATTCGAGAGCATGTGGTGCAACACCAACATAGTCGGGGTAAACTTTGTTCGAATGTTAACTGCAGTGAACGTATTCTGCTTTGGCAGTGTTGCAAAAATACTGGCAGCGGAGTTACAACTTTCGTTTTCATTGTGGCACTTGTAAAGCTTCTAAATACATGTAAAGAAATACGAAACAACAAATATCGTAGAGTAGCCAAACGTTGCAACGTTAAAAAAAAAATACAAATAAAATTACAAAACGTTGTGCATTTCTTTAATAAATTTGATACAGTATTTATGCAAATTTTATGGCACCACATAAATCAAGCTGTGATTAAAATCTTTGGCTTCACGTGCGCACTCACTTTAAACTAAATACGCCTGCAGCCTACGTTATTAGATATGCTTCCGGTTTTAGGTCAGAGATCCTTTCGTTTATTAAACTCACTTGCTTTTGTTTAATTTCATTCAGTTTTTGACGTCATTTCGAAACAGGATTTAAATACCATGGGGTTAATGTGACTGAAAGATTGTCAACTAACTCAACGTGTCAACGTGAGAGTTTTGTACAGTCAAGACTTGATCTTCTTGCAATTTATGTTCAGGATGTTCTGATTCGATATCATACGCAGCTTTAAACAGTCTGTTGCATTGATGATAGATTTTATTACGAGATAATGGGCATGATTTTCTATCTCTATGAAATCTGTATCAAGCTACCTTATCGAATTCTTATTGCTCATCTTAAATTATCTCGATTCACACAAAAGGACCCAGATGGTTAAAAAGAATCAACGTGCATATCTCTTCTTCATATTATTCAAAGAGGATTCCCTATAAGTCTCTCCAAAAGGCTCCAATAATTCCGCACAGTATCTATTGTATAAATTCTGCATTCTGTGTGAACGGAGTATACTATTTTATGCCAAATTTTCCTTCAATTGTCACGGCATGAAATATTTAATTTTTCGTTTACAAAACGGCCGTTCAGGTTAAAACTGAAAAGCAATTTTTCATAAAAAAAAAATCGTGTGATTGTAATATTATGTTCAGATGTGAACTTTTATTGAATCAATATTCGGTTTATTAAGCACAACATTTTAAGTGTTCAGACATAATAATATACGCAGTTCAGCTGCTTATTCAATATTCACTTGACAGCTGGTAAACAAAACACACTGGCTGTTTCAACAACAGTTTTTTTTATAGTTGTTGACATTTGAGTTGTCAAATATCAACAGAAAGTGTTTGGATAATTGTAATATGCGTACTGAACATACTTATGATAGTGTTGCATTTAAAGTTTTACTCAATATTATAACAATTTGCGTATTTATTGCGCAATAATTAATTGAAACTTTATATAAAATATTGAACTCAATAATGGCGTTTATTGCGATTTACGCAATAAAGGTGCATGTCTGAACACCGTATAACATTTTAAGTGTTTTATTTTGTTTCAAAAACCTTTTCTCCTTACTTAATTATTTTCCAGCGAATACGAGTGAGTATACAGTGTAAAATGTTTTTGGCAAAAAAAAAATTGAACAAAAATCAAACATTATTTTTATATAATCATTAATACATTTTTATATAATTTATATTTTATAACGGAATTTATTATTTTTAGCTTCATTCAAGTTATTGCTAACGAAATATCTTTATTTGACCTTTCTTCTCTGAGAAAAAATCCGGTAGATTCGTTGAATACTAATACGAATGCGATTTTTCTTTTCGTCAAGACGAATATACGCGACATTATGCGAAAAAAAAAATTCATTTCGCTCTGACAAGTATACTTGACATAAACAGTTAAAGGGTTAATATTATGCTTGAATGGGTTTTCCAGTTCAGCTTATACCAAATTAACAAACAACCCTACAAGAAATGAATGCCCGAAACTAACACATACTAGATTCGCTTACTAACACATACATAACATTTTATAGTTCTTCTCAGCTATAGAGTTGCATTTCCAACAATATATCATTAGTGACGGTCAGATATATTTTTGACAATATCTATCAAAAGAAAAAATTTCACATGTGACGAATTTTAAAATGAAAGCTTTAAAAGTGTTAAAAAAATTTTAATCCTTGGAAAAAATGAATAAAAAAGAGACAACATTAATAAACTAAGATAAGAATTTAAAAAAAATTCTAGGATGAAAAATGTAATGGAACAAGAAGTGCAGCATACCAGTAAGTGTTTGGAAATGGAAGTATATTTTCTGTGTGAATCATATGACCAGTATTTAATAAATCTTTTTACTAGCTCGTTCTTAAACTAAAGCTGATTATACATTCAAGAACTGTGAAGAATAAAGTGAAGGAGGAGTGCGTCAATCATACCAGTGGCAAAAAAGTGACGGCAAATGAATTCGCTTGTGAGCCAGCTCTTGACGAAGTCGACTGTTTTAAATATTTATATGAAATTTTTATTCAGATATCAAAATGTTAACTATTAACAGTATTTAAAATTAAAATTAAATAAAATTTATTTAATAAAAATAAATTGCTTAAAAAAAAATTAAGTATTTAAGTAAAAACTATGAACCAATTTGGTAGTCAACTGTGACCCAAATACATGTCAATCGTAGCCGTGACCAAGTTTGACTTGTCAACTGCAATCAATTTCCTATTCAACTTTCAGTAATGTTTACATCAACTGTGATTTAAGAACAGCAGTAGAGTGAACAGGTTAGGTATATATTTTATAGACGAAAGAATTCATGCGGTAGAAAGGGAAACAAAATCACATGTACACGAATGTTTACATCAAGTTTTTCATATTGCCCTTAATAACTTGATGGGAATGAGTGATGTGTTTACACATCACAAATGACTACTCATTTTTTTTTTGTTCTGGTAGGGAATTAATGTTTTAGAATATGAGTCCTTCTTCCCCTTACTTATACTTGTTCTAAATAGTATTACTTCGCTTGCAATTATTGAATATGAAATTTTTATTTAATTTTCAAATGAAATTTTTGTCATTAAATTTACACTGTAACTGCATGGAGTGCAATAAATTGTTGGTGCCGAACTCTGATTTCTTTTGTTGGTGTTATGCGACAGCATTTTTACAAACTCTATTATCTGGACAATGTGTATAGTGAAGTATGTGTTAAATACCAGATAATTAGTTAACAGACACTCGTCAAATTATAGCCTTTGAAGTGAGTAAAAGATGCAACATTTCATTGGTACAAGTATGATTAAATGCTTGCATTATTTTAAATAAATTTTCAAATATAAATCGATTTCTTCTATGCGAAATTAATGCAGACAGTTGACAGCAATTATAATACATAATTTAATCGACTTTTAAAGTGAAAACACACAATTAGACAACTTTTTCAACTGGGTGGCTGTCAAAACGTGTTTTTGTTTGTTTTTGTTATTATTTTATAGGCATTGAAAAATTACAATAAAAAAAGATAATAAAAATAAAATTAATATGTTTTGACAAAATATGATTAAATCAGCCAATAAATATACAACAACAACAACAACAACACTAATTATTGCAACATTTCATATTTAAAATTTGAAAAATACGTAAAATGCCACTGCCACTGCCACTGTTGTTTGCCTTGTGAAGGCTTTTAAAACCACGCTAATCATTACAGTAAATATAATCCAAAAAAACAAATTAATAAATTTGATAAAAATTCGATTAAAAAGAAAACTAAAGTGTTTATAAATCATAATAAAAATAAAAACATGACAAATAAGATGAAAACAATTTTTTTTATATTTTATCAATCGATTACGATTATCGATCGATCGGCAGCTGTCTTCTTAAAAAAAAATTTTTTTTCGATTGGTCTTTTTCTTTTGCTTTTTCCATGTAATTGATCACTCATTGAAACCGTACGGTAGTAAAACAATAAAAAGTCACGTAGCGCAGCTCTGTATCACAAAGCTGTTTGGTGCGCATGCGTAACCTGTTCGGCAAATAAACCAGAGTGACATTTTAAAGTTAAAGTCTTGCAGAAAAGCTTTCGGATTGAGAAAGATTCAAGAGTCAGTCGTATTGAAACCACACCGTAAACGTAAAGAAAGATAGAGGCATGTTAGCCAAGAGAAATGTTTGTTTTGCGTTAAAATGAAAGCGAAAGTGCTAGAAAAATGTTCGCAATATAGTGTGAATAAATTGGTAAGGTTGCCAGCTTTTTTTATGTTGAAACAATAATTTCAATATTACACTACGCATGTAATATAGCCAAAAATAGCCAAAAACGGTTACGTTGCGTGGCTCGTGATCAGTTTATAATCCTCAATTTGGACTAGAGATCAGCAATGAAAAGTTTTTGCGCTATTCATAAGTACTCATGAAATTTTGAGTATGAGTGAGTCAACAGTATTGCAGTTTATTCGTACTCCCTACAGCATTGATTTATAAGTACAGGTTGCAATGAGTATGAGTACAGCGTTGACATCAAACTCATAACATTCGCCTACTCATTCAGATTCATAAATTTAGAAAAATACTTATAATATGTACTCATAAATGATTCGAGTGATTCGAATCATACATCAAAATTTACAGTCTTAGTTGTTGTTGCATTTACAAAAAAAAGACGAAGACAGACACAACCTTCTAGTGAGTATTGTAGTGTTCGTAGGCGAATCATACTTATTTTTTGATTCTTGTAAATGTTGAGTCATGGAGAGTCGAAATCAATAACATCATACGTATTGTTAAGTATGAGTACGATGAGTACTTCAAACTTTGAATATGAGTAGTATGAGTATGATGTTAAAATAAGTATGAATGTGTATATGTAAGTATCAGATAATATGAGTATGATTCGAATCTGATCTCTGATTTGGACCATAAAGTCGGTGATTATACAGTCACAATGCTCTAAAGAGACAGTTCTAGTTTTTACATGGTAGTTTTCTAAGAATTAAGGCCCAATGACAAATAACAAAATAATAAGCACCAATCTATCCTTTTGCAATGGCTTTTCCACAATCACTTCAGGGTTTTCCGAACTCCATATGTAACAATTTTGCTTGTTGACGTAAAAACCGAATGAGAAACAAGCCTCTTCAGTGATGAAAATTTTGTTCGAAAATTCTGCATTGAAAGCCAAAGAAAGCACGGCGTTGCCACCATGATTTTAAAGAATTTGTTTAATTTGGCAAAGTTATCGATATTGCTCCGACACCGCCATATACATATTTTAAAAACTTAACTTTATTATACAAGTAAGTTGAAATAACGAAATTAGTTAAAGATGTCTTTAAACTTCACTTTAGCTAAAGTTGCCTTTTAGAAATTCAAATTTAAAGGCAAGTTGTAGTATTTGAATCATTTGAATCTTTAGCAGTAAGTTTTAACTTATTTTACGCCTTCTTTGGTTTTTAAATAAATAAAGAAATACAAATATAGGTTTTAAATGGAAAAGTTTTCTTCATATTAATGACGATTATGATGGCCAACACCCTTGCCAGACCTGCGCCATAGGGATAACCCGATGTTTGTTTGCTTTAGAATCCAATTATGACTGGGCAAGTGAGTTACAGTAATGCGAAATAGCGCGATATGTAGCCAATATCTGCAACTTGCATAATCCTTATATTCTTCATCTATTTTCTTTTGTGAACACACCATCCATTCCAATTGCTTTTTGGGGCTTCCCAAAACTTTTTTGAAATTTTTTTATTTTTTATAATTTTAGTATTATTTTGACTGTATCCTGACTGACTGGGATTCTAACCATCTGGCATTGTTTTCTGGTTCATGTAAAACCAACCAGAAGGAAAGCTTTTTTTTTTTATCAATAATTCGCTCATTTACAAATCGATCAGTTAAAGCACAAAAAAAAAACTTTCTCTCTTCTTTTTAATGCAGATCTGCGATTTTAACTCTTAAGCCCCAAAAAAAAGCAAAACTTTTATTACCAAATAACATCATAATGAATTAATAAAATAATAATGAAATGTAATAATGATGTTAATGGTGGTAGTCTTGTTATTGGTGCTGATGGTTCATTTGCGCTGGTATTTTGTGTGCATTTTTGTTTGTTTTTTTCTTTCTTTTTGTTTTTGTGTTTGTACAGCACGTACCGCTTACATACTGAAGGTATTATTACGACCAAAAATGATTTTGAAATTGTAAGAAAGAGTATTCATTGTTTAAAAAGCTGGCCTGGTGATAACAACGTTTATATTTTTAGGAGCGGTGATTTTGTCGAAAATATTATGAAATAAAATAAAAAAAAGAAAGAAAATAAGATTTAAACGCTAAAAGAGCAACCACAGTGAATATTGAAAATAATTATACATAGTTTAAGCCATAAAAAATACAAAAAAAAAAGTACACCGTAAATGTATTGAATAATACACTTAAAATGTAAATATTGAGATTTAAAAAACAAGTGACAAAAATAATTTAAAAAAAAAATTATTAAACGGCTTAAAAATTTTTAATTAAAAAATAATTAAAATGATGTCGTTTGCTTGTAGTGAACAATAAAATACGGCATATAATGGGAGAGCTCGGAGAGTTATAGGTTTTTATCAGGTTATATAGACTGACGGACTACAAGAGTGTTAAATTTTAAATTAAAAGCGAAATTGTTTTTCAGTTAAAAACGTCTTCAGGTGCAATTTAAACTCATGTTAATAATAAACTGTGAACAAAAAGGAAAGTTTAAAACACTGCGAATATTTGTAATGCAAGAGTGAGAAAAACCTGTTAATAAATAGTTTAAAAAAATTATTTCAGAAATTTAATTAAAAACACAAATCAAAAAATCAGTGCTTCAATCAATCCTCCATCAATATCAATTGAAATATTTTTCATTCAATCATTCACCGGCATCAACATCATCATCATCGTTTTGCTTTTTTTTGATTGAGATTAGTAATCTTTTATGCAACATGTTTAGCACTTGATTCGTATTGGATTGTGCAACTTTTGCTTTTGTGTGCTGGTTTAAGTTTTTTTTTTAACACGACAGCATTGTCTAAAAATGACAACATTTGTTTAAAATCAGCTTTTTCTATAACTTAAGAGACAATGTTTGTTACTTTATTGCTCCTTCAACAATTACAATGGCCGCAATTGCGTCAAGGAAGCATTTAATAATGATGGTCGCCGATGTAAACTTTTAATTTCTTTAAGAAATTTTCAACACAAAAAATATCCAGGTAAGTTGGTATGACAAAAAAAAATTAATTGTTTACGCTGAAGCGCCTTTCTGGGTTCTGAGAGTTAATAAACTGAATTAAATATTTGCTTGGAGCGATAAATGAATACCTAACATCCTTGCATACATAATTGGCCATTACAACCCTTCAGTCAGGATTACGGCCTAGCTTCTCGCACCATGTTGTGTGCATTAATTTTATACATAGGTGGCGGGGCCTTCAGTTTAACGTCGGCTCCGAACGACAGATTTTTGAGGAACTTTTTCATGGCAGGTTTATTTTCTCAGAGTTTTTGCCAGAAATCTGCTGAGAGGAAGTCACTGAAGAAATATTTTTTTTCTATTTCGTTTTGATGTCTGACCTGGGATACGAACCCGGGCTTTACGTCTAATAAGCCAACACTACCTACTAGACTACGGCAACTTCTTGAATAACTACAAGATTTTTTTTTTAATTTTTTATTTCATGTACACGATACATATCGTGCTAAGGAATATACTTTCAAACAAATAATTCATCCTAAGAATGGGACCAATGTCAATTCGCAACGATATTATAGGCTATTCTTTGAGGCATTGTAGAGCCTATGGAAAAACCAGATTGACTAGATTGGTAGCTCTAGGTAGATATGATAGAGTAATTTTGTTACGGCTCTTTATTGTTATCTGACGGCTTGGGAATAATAATCATCTGTTGTGCTTAAAATTTCATTTAAATTATTTTATTATTTTGCTCTTATTGCCTGAAGATTTCTGCTCAGTGAATTAATTACGTTCGTAAGCTCAAATGATTCAATAAATGTTGTTGAATATATTCCACAAAACCAGATGATACGAATGAAATATTTATTCATGCTTCGGTTACAACGATTTAATCAGGTTTTTAATGCTGAAACTAGCAATATAACATCATACATTACATGTAAATGATAATAATCGTGTGATAAAAATCTCTTCTTACAAATAAATTGTAATAAAATTATTATTGATTGGTTTAAATGTGCAATAACTTAACAAAAAAAAAAAAGAAGTAAAAATAAAAATATTGAGGGTAGTATTATAGTATTATGTTAGTAAATCTATGTATATAAAACAAGTATAATTTGTTACTCATTAATAATGAATTTCCCCTTCGCCGTTGTAGCGATAATTTTTAAATTATTTTCAACTAAATTGTATGTTTTTATAGGAATATATTGTATGTTATTCGCATAAAAATTTTCCAGCGTGTGTGTATTTATGGTTATTGATTACATTTCCGCATTGAACTGACCAACTTTTGATTTTTATAAGCAAAACAAATACAAAAAAAATAATATTTGAAAAAGTTTAAAGAAAAAGCAACAAAATATTTACAAAAATTAAAAAATAAATTAAAAATAAGATAAATGTTTGCTTTTATGGTAAAAGTACGCTTTTTTTATAAAACATACGAATAGCCGAAATTCAAAATAAAAATGTAATCACAATAATGTTTTTTTTTTTTATATATTTTTGGTAATTTTTTTTTTAATCTACACTTTTTTAATAACATGCCATCAAGTTACATTTAAAAGCTTTAAAATATATAAAAAAAATTTTGTAAAAGAAATTAATTTTTAAACCTTAAATGAATTCACAGCGGAAGATGTATTTGAAAGTATGTGGTAACTTCATAAAAAGGATTTTTTAATCCAACTTTCACATTGCACTCTAAAACCTCCATTATACCGAATTTAATAAAAACAAAGCACACACGATTCAACTTTCAAATATAATTTACATACAAAACATACATAATTGGTGATTACAACCCTTCAGTCAGGATTACAACCTAGTTTCTCACACCACTTACATTGTGTGTGCTAATTTTATACACGACTTGCGGGATCTACAGATTTTTTTGAGATACCTTTCACGGCAATTTTATTTACTGTTAGAGTTTTTGCCAGAAATCTTCTGAGAGGATATTTTTTCATATTCCGTTTTATTCGAGATGTCTGACCTGAGGTAAAAATAAAACAATAATTTTGAGTGACTAAACATTTCTTTCACCTTTCGCATTTTGAAGCGAACCACTTGGGCGACTAGCCCAATTTTCGATTTCTTCGTAAAAAGAGAATTGCGGTGCGACAGTCAAAATACACCCAGCTAATGACATAGGGTTGGTTGTGAGTTTTGTTGAGCAGAACTCAAAAATATTTTTTTATATTTCTCGAACCCTTCAATCATGTTCTACTTGACAAAAACGGTATTTTTGATCTTTTTCCACAAAATTATTGATTACCCAAACATTTTTTAACCTATTTTCATAATCCAACGTTTTTTAAAAAGAGAAGAGATGATCCTTTAAAACGGTATATATAAACATGTGGTTCAAACTTACATGTTCTGAGATTTGATCAAGTAAATTTGGAAAATATGATTTTCTTTCTCATTTTTTCAAGTTTAGCTATTCTTAATTGTAAAATTTAGTTCAAAAAGGCCAAATATGTGATGACATTCTAAAAGTGCATTATCCTATGATGAGGTTGCCACTTTGTTTGATAAAATTGGACAAAAATTACCGTAGTTATTATTTAAATAGTATAACAGTCGTGTTATATTTTGTCATCTAATCAAATGAACTTTCAATTCACAAATTTT
Source organism: Sarcophaga carnaria (assembly GCA_958299815.1). NCBI lineage: Eukaryota > Metazoa > Arthropoda > Insecta > Diptera > Sarcophagidae > Sarcophaga > Sarcophaga carnaria. Next base: position 66,458,004 of record OY283149.1, on the reverse strand, counting down.
CAGAATTTTTGATGGATCTTAATTGTTTATCGGAAAATGTGTCAATTTCACGTTTGCACGACTACCAGAATTCGGCCAATATTTGTGTTTTTTGCAAATATTATTATTTCTCTTTGCGCAAACATTGGTCATCTTCTGGTGGTGAAACCTCATCAAACCTAATAGCATATTAAATCAAATAATATATACAGTGGTTGACAAAACAATGGAAACTTTTCTATATATACCATAAATAACCAAAAATCTTTAATAATGTTTAATTTTTTTTTTAATTTTTTTAGTATTTTCTTTGTATACTTTTATTTACTTAAAATAACTAAAAAACTAAGAACGTAATTAACTAAATCTTGAAGAAATAAAAATAAAAAAAATTTAATTACTTTCGCTGCTGGCAAAACAATGGAAACTTTTAAACTTCTGCAAAAAAGATGAGTAAAACATAAACAATACTTAAAAGAACAATGTAAAAAGCATCATGATTACAGTTATTTTACTTTCTTTTTCAATTCTGATAATTTTTCATAAATTATCTTTGTAAGATTTCGCATAATTGCTTTTTTTCAATAATTAACGAAAATGGCTAAAGTTAAGATTTGTGAAGAGTTTAAAAATAAAATAATTAACGATTTTAAAGCTGGTTTAAAACAAAAAAGCATCTGTTATAAATATTCATTGAATAAATCAAGTTTCAAAAATTATAAAAAAATTTCGTGAGACCGGTTCTGTAAAAACAGAACATAAAGGTGGAAGACCTCGGAAAACTACTCCCAGACAAGATAATATCATAGCGAGAGAGTTCAAGAAATTCCCAAAAATAACTCCTAGAGAGGTAGTCAATAATCTAAAATTGGAAATTAGTACTCGAACAGTTAGTCGCAGGGCAAATGAGGCTGGTCTTGGTTGCTATCGTCCTGTGAAAAAACCTCTTATTTCTAGAAAGAACCGCTCCGCGCGTCTACAATTTGCCAAAGAACATTTAAACTGGTCGTTACAGAAATGGAATACTGTCCTCTTTTCCGACGAATCCAAATATAATTTAAGAGGCAGTAATGGGAGAACGAAGTCGCCGTGGTCTAGTAGGTAGTGTGTTGGCTTATTAGACGAAAAGCCAGGGTTCGAGCCCCAGGCCAGACATCAAAATAAAATACAAAAAGTATTTTTTCGGCGTCTTCCTCTCAGCAGATTTCTGGCAAAAACTCTGAGAGTAAATAAAATTGCCATGAAAAGTTTCTCAAAATCTGTCGTTCGGAGTCGACTTTAAACTGTAGGTCCCGCCACTAATGTATAAAATTAACACACACAACATAAGTGGTGTGAGAAACTAGGTCGTAATCCTGACTGGAGGGTTGTAATGACCAATGATGTATGTATGTAATGGGAGAACATTAATAAGACGACCAAAGGGAAAGAGATTCGACCCAAATTACACAAATAAGACAGTAAAATTTGGCGGTGGCAATATTTTGGTATGGGGATGCTTTTCAGGGTAAGGCATGGGTCCAATTCATATTATAAAGGAAGCCATGACTGGCATAGGATACAGAAAAATATTGAACGATGTTATGTATCCATACGCTGAGGAAAATATGCCCCTACTTTGGAGATTCCAACACGACAATGACCCTAAACACACCTCTAGGGTTGTAACGGAGTGGTTACAATCCAATGAGGTACGTGTTTTGAAGTGGCCTGCCCAATCACCAGATCTCAATCCCATAGAAAATCTATGGGAAATAGTAGATCGTAAAATAAGGACCCAAAATTTCACCAACAAAGAAGATTTGGCGGAGGCGGTTATAAGGGAATGGCAAAATATTTCTAGGGAGACCATTGACTCGTTAATTGGATCAATGCAGCGGCGCTGTGAAGCAGTAATAAGAAATAAGGGATGCCCAACAAAATATTGAATTATTGCAAAATCCAGACCATGTTTGTTAACATAATACCAAAGTTTCCATTGTTTTGTTAATTCCGTAATAGCGAACACTTTTAATTTTGTTTTCTCTTTTAAGAATTTGATGAATTATGTTATTTGTTTTTGATAATTTAAGTAAATAAAGGAATACAAAAGATATATTACAAAAAAAAAAAAAAATAAAAAAAATAAATATTATTTAAAATTTTGGGCCACATATGGAATATTTGAAAAAGTTTCCATTGTTTTGTCAACCACTGTATATGTACATTGTTTTGAAGGCCCATCCCTCCTCCTTTCTAATAAGGTTTAAGAAATGTTTGTGTAATCAATAAATTTGTGCGTAAAATAAAAAAAAAACAGTTTTTGTCAAATAAAACAAGTTTGGAGGGTTCAAGAAATATAAAAAAAATATTTTTGAGTTCTACTCAATAAAACTCACAACTTACACTATGTCCTTAGCTGGGTTATTTCATATTTTTTTTTTATATTTTGTCGCATAGTGTAATAGTCGGAAGGAGCTCGAACTGGTGAATACGGCAGGTGGGATTGTATCCTAAACCAGTTTCGATCATTTTCGTCGTTTTTCGATTAATGCGTGTTTCGAATTGACAATTTGCTGGCGGTTTCATCAGGTTTTAGGAGCTCGTAGCCCCACCAGGCACAAGGCATTGGCTTCCTGCCAAATCAATCTGGTTTTGCAGTCGATGTTGATTGTTGTCCCAGATAAATCCATGATTTTAAAAATAAATTAATTTTTCATCGCCTATAAAAATTCAATGTAATACAGACTTTCTATTGCGTCCTTGAAGCAAAATTGTATTTCAGTTTTCCAACTGTCGGCCATGAATCCAGCTTTTATTTGATTTTTCCCATACATTTACACGGTCTGAAATAGTTTATTCTCCACGTTCTTCATTTCTCGCATCAAAATCGAAACCACCTTCAGCATGTTGCTTTTAAAAGAGCATGATTACCATATGCCTCCACAAGCATTCGATGCAACTCTTTAGCACTTTTCTTGAAATGGAAGCCTCAAACAACAGCTCTTCACCTGCAATCATTTAAATGGTTTAACTGCATGATATTTAGTTTTCTTTTTTTTTGATTATGTTCAGTACATGGAAGTAAGGTATGAAATGTAGAAAACAAGTTGTAGTGAAATTATGAAATTCATTAATGTCGCGTCGCGAGCTTTTTCTGTTTTATTGTCCGTGTTTTTAATACTAAATACCCTTCACACATACATAATTATTTGATTACATTTTTATGGTATTTTTATGATTTCAGATAAAATGTTTATAATCGTTTACTTGAATGAAATTTTACTCAAACAAATATTCGAATTTTACAAATTTAGTTGTTTTCTTTATTTTATTTTTTTTTATTTTTGATTGACATTTGTTTCAAGTAATTGACGCTTTTTTTTATTTCTTCTTCTGCGAACACTTAAGAAAAAGACTTTATAATGATTGTAAAAAATCTCCGAGTTTAGTTGATCATAAGATTTGCAGTTAACAAGTTGAAGTAGCGCGCTTTCAATTAGTTTCATTGCTTTCGAAACAAGCCAAAAATAATTACCGAAAAAAAATATATGTTAACGGTAATATAATGAAAGAAAAGAAAAGAAAAATATTTAAACAATCGATTTGTATATCAAAGTGTTAAAAAAAAGAAAAAAATTTAAACTCTTAAACTTGAAAAGAAGTGAAAAAATTGCTTGATGAAGCCCATCTAACATGGGAATGAAATATTGAAATGACAAGTACTTTATGAAAGAATATTGAGCAGTGAGAATAGCTGTTATGATTTAAGTTTGTGGTTATGTTTACGAATAGTTTTCATCATAGCAAGCTGAAGACAAATACTAGGCCTAGGCTGGTACTATCCTATTGCCTTTTTCATGACAATTTTATTTGCTCAGAGTTTTTGCCAGAAATCTGCTGAGAGGAAGTCGCCGAAGAAATTTTTTTTTTTCATATTTCGGTTTGATGTCTGACCTGGGGTTTGAACCTTGCGTCTAATAAGCCAGTAGTACACTGGATACGTGCCTTTCGTCAATCACAATATGATCCATCTGGTTGGTCGTAGATCGATCGGGGGACAACCAAGTGGCCTGGTGAATATCGAGATGTTGAAACTTGGTGCTACATACTACAATCTTACGTGCCGCGGCGAAATCGATCAGCCTCATACCATTGGGGGTAGTGTTCGCGTGGAGGCTGAACTGTCCGACAGTGGGGCCAAAGATACATACCTTCCCGCCCAACCTTAGCATTAAAATCTCTGAGGACGATTTTAGCGTCATGGGCCGGGCACTTATCGTATACGTTGTCGAGTTTAGCATAGAAGGCATCTTTAGTCACATCGTCCTTTTCTTCCGTCGGGGCATGAGCACAAATAAGGCTGATGTTATAGAATTTTGCCCTGATGCAGATTGTGTCTATCCTTTCGTTCACAGGCGTGAACCCAGAGACAAGATAGCGAAGTTTCTTATTAACCACAAATCCGCATCCGAATTCGTGCTTATCAACCTGGCAGCTGTAATACACATTGCAAGATGCCAGCCTTTTGCATTCTTGCCCTATCCATCGCATTTCCTGAATGGCAGTGATGTTCGTCCTACATTTCATGAGGGCATCCGCCAGCTGGGCGGAAGCACCTTCCCTTCCCGGACGTTCCATGTGCCTATTCGTATATCATAGTCCTTTAAACGTTTGCCGTGGTCGTCAACTTTATGGTTTTCCGTGTTTTGGTTTTCATTGGACATTGTTTTTACGTGGTTGGTTCCAAGCGCTACGCACAACCCAAATTTAACGTCCAGGGGATTGGACTTCGCTACACGCATTAGTTAACATCTAGCGGGTGCTAGAATGCCATCCAGGAGGGGCCAGGAGGAAGCTGCGTCAACTTGAATACAGCAAGACAAGGATCGTCTTGGTGGTCGCCACGTTGGTCACAGTCAGAAACTTTACCTTGTTTGCATGCATCCCATCCCTAATATTAAGTATTTTTCTAAATTTATGAATCTGTACTTATAAATCAATGTTGTAGTGAGTACGAATGAATCAGAGTAGTTAAAAGTCAATACTGTTGACTTACTCATTCTCAAAATTTCATGAGTACTTATGAGTAGCAAAAAAATGATTCATTGCTAATCTCGGAACTGTAGGTCCAGCCGCTTATGGATAAAATTAAAACACCCAATATGGGTAGCGTGAGAAGCTAGAACGTAATACTGGCTAAAGGATTATAATGACCAATTAAATAAGTTAGTAAGTAAGATTTCATGTCAAAATATGGCTCAACTTGACAAAAATACGTAAAACAATACGAAATTTAATCAATTATGCAGAGTCCAACAGCAAATAATTTTCTTTGATTGTCTTACAATTTAAAATTGTTAAAACCTAAGCGTTTGTTTTTTTAATCGAACGTACGTATGCCTACTAATTTTAAAAATAATTTCACTTGCTGTGCTGTTGGCAGGTAAACAAAAGACTTGAGCAACTTGAGCTCATTGAGTATTTAGCCCATCACATAGTTTTTTACAATTATTTGTCATGAATGTAAATTTGCCAATTAATTAACTGGGTTAACAATTACGTATAACCAGTGTGGTAAATACCATAAAAATTTTACAAAAAAAAAGCAATTTCATATGCCAAAATCAATATGTTCACACAGAAGTGTGACTAATCGTACAATGTTCATGTATTTTATTGTGTATTTTGGTCACTTTTTTCTTGTTGAAATTTAAGTATCTTAATTGTGTTTTATTTTTAATTACATATTTTGTTTTTTAACAAATACTATCAAACCATAATTAAATTATTTGTTTAAATTAGGAAAACTACTTTGAACTTTTTCGTCACATATGAAATGCTCCGAATTCCAAAGTCAATGTTCTATAATACAAGAGCAATGAAACTTTGAAGGCAAACTAAGTAATCAAATGCAGCTCTGTGAGTAGTGAACTTGAATTTAGAAATTCAAGATCCCTAAGCACTGTTATGTATTCGTTTTAAATTTTAAATTTTTAGTATTTATTTCAACAAAAAAATTCTGTAAATTAAACAAACAATTTTTGAGATTTTTAAAGTGCAAAATACTGTACGCAAATTACGTACATACATTTTTAGCTCCCACTTTTGTGCATTATTTTTTTCGAACAATTCAGTTTCAAATCACAATGAATTGTTTCATCATCATTACCAGACAATGAGTTCATGAACTCGCAATTATTTATTTATCAACCGTATTTTATATTCCTTTATTCAACAGTTGGTCTCTTTTTTTATTTCTTGAAATTTCTTTCATTCAACTATTCCAGCTCATGAACTCTTAATTTGCATTTGAACACAAACAATGCAAATGAAAACGCACTATAAACTTTCATAAATGATTTTAAGATTATGATGATAATGATGATGATGTAAATGCATTTGCGGTTGTTTCTAATTTCAAAAAGATATTCACGAAGCAGACTTGATTGCTTGCAAGACTAAAATAATATTTTTACAACCGAAAGTGTAGTTTTATAACCTGATAATAGCACTCTTGTTTAAAGCTGTTTTTGCGTAAAAAAATTGCACTCAAAAATAAAATGTTATTTGAAAATAATATGTAAATAAGATGTAAATCATACAGCCATCACTGGAGCAACTTTCGCAGCAGTTTTGTGATAGTTTGATATTGGCTTCCTGCCTACATGAAATTCAGGGTTTCGATTAGATGCTAACAAAGCTTGGCCTAGGTTAGGTTAGGTTAGAGTACGTCAATTAAGACAAGTACAGTACCTGGAGGTCGAATTGACCCATTGTACAACGTCCTAGTTTCTCACACCACTTACATATGTTGTGTGTGTTAATTTGATACATGAGTGGTGGGACCTACAGTTTAAAGTCGACTCCGAACGACAGATTTTTGAGAAACTTTTTCATGGCAATTTTATTTACTCTCAGAATTTTTGCCAGAAATCTGCTGAGAGGCAGTCGCCGAAGAAAATACTTTTTGTATTTTGTCTTGATGTCTGGCCCGGGGCTCGAACCCTGGCTTTACGTCTAATAAGCCAACTTACTACCTACTAGCCTGGCCTAACGAAGAATTTTGCTTCATTGCTGAACTCATGTGGTTTAAATTGAATAGAAAGCCAACCAATCTACTTCTTCATTTTCAACAGTGAAACAATCAACGTATCATTGCGTAATAGCTAGACAAAGGAATATATAGTCTAACGGCGCAACTGGTAATTGATATCAGATCGGTCAATGAATTTATTATACTTTCAAGTTGATTTTCAGCTTACTTCTAAAGCAGTCATACTTTAATGCCAAATGTCAAGATCTGTTCCTTAAGTTATGCCAATAAGCTATAGCGCATCCCTTCATGTGGTAATTTTTTTAAATTTTTGGAAATAGTTCAGCACTTCTAGTTACAGCGAAGAAGTGTTATTTCTATCCGATTGTAGGTGTAAGCATTTCAAGATATTACTCTTAAGGGGGATTTATACTATGTTCAGACATGCAATATTCGGTTTATTGATTACAATATTTTAAGTGTTTAGACATAACAATATTCATTTGACAGCTGGTAAACAAAACAGCTGTTTGTTTCAACAAATTTTTTTTTTGTCGTTGTTGATATTTGAGTTGTCAAATATCAATAGAAAGTGTTCGGAACGTACTTATGACAGTGCTGTATTTGAAGTTTTAATCAATATTATAACAATATATGAATTTATTAAGCAATAATTAATTGACATTTTATATGATATATTGAGATCAATAATGCCGTTTATTGCGATTTACTCAATATAAATGCATGTCTGAACATAGTATTAGACAATCTTACAAATTGTACGACACGTTAATTTTTTGTATAAACTCAATAAGCTGTAATAAAGTGTAATATTGAGAGAAAATACGAATTGAAATTTGGCAGTCTTAGGCCCGTTTTCTCAATGTGTCGACAAACTGCCAATTACTAAATGTCGACATAAATTTATTAGACTGATAAACTGTCCGTTAACAATTTTGGTTTGCTCAATATATCGACAAAAACATTATTTTCATTTGGTAATACCTCTCAAAATTGTTGTGAAAGTTGGGAACCCTGTCTTCAAGTGATAACTTATTAACATAAATCAGCTGTTTTCCAATAGTGAAAAAAATAACCCAAAATAAAATCAAGAAAAAAAAAAATTTTAAAAAATAAGTATTAGGCCTGGCATGATAAACTCATTCAACATTTACTTGGAACTCATGATCTTCGAGTTCATCCTCCATCAAATTAATGTTTATTCCTCTATTAAACATTTTTTAAATCTATTTTATTTTTTCAAAAACTCAAGGTATTGCCACATAAAAAAATATGAACAGTCAGCTGATTGAATTTATCTGTACAACAAATAAATAACCGGCAGATGAGGGCTGGTTAGTTTTGCGACAAAATAGAAGCAAATGAGACATTGAGAAAACCAAATTTCTTTAATCTGCAGTTTTTCGTTGGGAAAAAGATAATCGCCTATTGAGAAAACAGCCCTTACAGAGCCTTTCGTTTTACGAAATTTTTCAAAAACCTTCACACTCCATTAGAACAGGGATTTATTCGTTTAACTTTGTTTTGGCATTTTACTAATCGTGTAAATGGAAAAAAATCTGTCACAAGATTTTTACTTTCATTTTTAAATTGTGGATGAGATTCTGTAATATTTTCTCTTTGACTTTAGGTACGTAAACACCTATCGTGTACATTGGCCTCTAAAAAGAGAACCACTACATACAAAATCGAATCAAGAGCTCTGGCGTTCCTGTAATTCCGACGATCACAAAGTGACATCTCTTATCATTTATTCAGTAATACAATGTAACCGATATGTTAAGGGATATAAAGTGGACAGCAAAAGTCTTAGTATGGCATTATATTTTAGCAATTTCATGTATTATAGCCAAAAGTTTGTATACAATTTTATAGTTTATATATTTATTTTATTAATTTATTTCTGTTTTATTATAAAAACAAACAATTTTTTAAAGTTTTTCATAAAACAAGAGAAAAATAAGGAAAAGTGTCACATGACTTCATAGGTAGCCCCAAGGAGAGCCCTAAGTAAATTTAAAATTCAAAGGCCTAATATATGAAAATGTTATCCCTTATATTTAGTAGAATATCCCTTAAAGTCAAGCACTCCATTTAACCCATTTGGAATTGAATGTACAAGTTTTGTTTAGTGTTTTCTGGTGGCAAGTTTTTTGGTTGACTTTTGTTTGAGGTTTAGCGATTACGTAACTGTTCTTTCAAATGATCTCCTAAATACTGTCCTGAAGTCATATCGGGACTTTGTGCAAGAGTATTAAGCCTGTGGGGACTTTTTTTTGTCAAAATATATTACCGTACTAAGACTTTTGCTGTCCACTGTATGAAAATAGGATAGAGGGAAATTTATGGACATATGTATAGGAAATATCAATGTCCATAGCGGCGGAAGTAACAATGAGTCCATCATATATTATTTTGAATATACATTTGGATATTTGTAACGTTTCCGCCTAAAATCTTCTGAGAGCTGTTGAATCGCTGCAGTGGCCTTATACAGCAAAATATACACCTCTTGTCTTGATTGTATGCCAATGTCCCTCCAGAGTGTTATTTTTAAGATAGCAACCAGTTTAATAGTTTCCTGATAGCGTACTACTTTTATCTTTAAAGAAATAGTTCAGAGTTCTGATGTGCCGAATCTGACTCAAAAATATTCCCACGACTCCACTTTATTAGCCTTGAATCAGTCCGAGTCAACTTTATTGGAATTTTCTACGATAATCGAAGCTGCAAGTCAATCGTCGAAACTTACTTAAGCAATTCTTCAATAACGCATCTTTCCAGGTCTTAAAAAGCGTCTAAAAATCAAATCTTGATCGACTGTACAACCAAACTGTATCCGACTTGGCTAACTAATTGAGATGAATTTTTTGTAATTTAACTTTTTTCAAATCGATTCATAGTCCACCCTATCTTATTAAAGCTTTTCCAGAGGAAGATATATAAGTACATACAAACACATAATTGGTCATTACAATCCTTTAGTCAGGATTACGACCTAGCTTCTCACATCACGGGACCTACAGTTTAAAGTCGACCGGCAATTATGTTTACTCTTAGAGTTTTCCAGAAATCTGTTGAGAGGAAGTCGCCGAAGATATATTTTTTTCATATCTTCGTTTTGATGTCTGACCTGGAGTTTGAACCTTGGCCTTATGTCTAATAAGCCGACACACTACCTACTAGACTACGGTGAGGTAGATATATGTTGTAGTGAAATAGAAATTTACATTGACAAGATAAGATACCTACTTGAGGAGATTTATGTGAAGAGAAATATTAATTCTTACAGACATTTTTCTACGAGTGTAACTTACAAAACAATACGGAAGAAGAGTGAGACTGAATATAAAATTAAAGAAGCGAAATTTAAACCAAAATTATGGTTTTGATTTCTTACAAACAATCAAAGACAATGCGGTAATTGCGTGTAGCAATACAATTAAATTAAATATACACACATGATATTAAAATCAAGTGAAAACAAAAATCTGTTTTTGAGTTGTTCAGAGAGATACACATGCAAAACGTTCAGATGGATGATATGTATGAGCATGAAAAGCCACAATAAAATATTTTGAATATATTTACAATGTAAATGCCAAAATATGGCATTCAATGCTGAGATAAGATGTTTCGGATTGTAACGATGCATTAATTTTTCCTTTTGAACAATAAAAAAATATGATAATTTTTAGTAGGGTTTTCCGGGAAAACTTCGTTTTATTAGAATGTAAATGCAAATGTTTTTTTTTTTCAAAATGAATTCAATTTCGTCATTAGCTATTGAAGGAAAAAAACAATTTACATCCTGCCATTTCTGAGATTTTATGCAATTGTTGGTTTTTACAAAATATTTATTGGTTGTCATGTATTTTGAAATGCCCATTCCGTTTTTGTTTTATAGCTGGTTGTTGCTCAATCTCATAAATAATTAAAAACTTTTTTTGTTTTTTTATTTGTAAACCTGATTTATTATTATGAATTTCCGTTTGATACTCAATAGACATCTCAAATGTAACACGGCATACCTATGACTTCAGTTAACAAAAAAACAAAGATTTTTGTTTCAATCATTTGATGGCAATGAACTTGAATTCACATCAAATGAGCACCAAGACTAGACAAGCACAATAATGACAATGATATTGAATGTCCACCCTAAAGATTACAATCAAAGAAAATCTTTTTGTTATTGTTAACCAGTTTACCACCAACGTTTATTGTTTTGTTTTCTTATTTCGATTTTGTAATCATTGATATTAAAACTTTATTTTTATGCTTATAATTAAAGTCAGTTTTAATTGTACGGCCGGCTAGTCAATGAGTATCCAAACGATTGACATAATTTGTAATAAAAAAAAAAAAAAAAAAAAAAAATCTTACTCTGAATTCATTGCATAAAAGAAGTATGAGAAATACGTTTTATTTCTTTTTTTTTCTTCCATATGATATCTTGCAAATGTTAAAATCGTGTCTAATAATTAATACCCGTTTTCCTTTCAACTTCTTCAAAACAGTTTTACGCTGGTGAAATAAAAAAAAACGATTAAAAAAAATTGGTTTTCTTGCGAAAATGTGTACGAGTATGATCTACAAACAAGTTTGTTGCTTAAGTCTTTTGTTAAAGCTGTTTTGTTGTCGCTGTCATTCATTTCTTTCTTTATTGTTTCTTTATGGCAAACGTTTAAACACGCTTTTTAACGCAAATGTTTATGATTTTTTCATTTTTTTGTTGTTAATTTTTATAAATCTAGATCAGCAACAATTACTGCCTTGCGTTTATTCATTATGCTCGTATATACTGATGGGGTTTCCTTCCTTCCGAACGTAATGAGAAAAAGTTTTTTTTTAGTTCAGCAAATAATTTCAAACGGACATGATTAAAAAACAAACAGTGTATGATAAAAGTAAACAATAATTTCACTTTTTTCTTATGATCTCTGCTTTCTACATCACCTACAGTGCCTTCTCAAAAGACCGGTTACCAACGTCAGGTTACTCTTATACAATCTGATGCATGACTCAACAATAAATAGTTTTTTGATTACCTCAAGCCCACTTGGTTTGAGAAGAGCCTTTGCCTCCCTTTATCTTCACTTTCGTTGAACATACCTTTCCAAACATTTCCTCATTCTCCTAATAAGATTTGTGGTCTCATTAGCAACGTGCAATTTGGTCTGCTGGGTAATTGGCAATAATTCCCACATAATTCCCAGCATAGGTTAACCTTATTTTCCCTACCTAACCGATTCATCTTCAGCAGATAGTCCTCATACTATCTTCGGTTTATTTATACAATGAGCCGTCAATGATGTCTTAACAAGCAAACTCTACTCTATTGTGCTCGAGGGATTGAGAAACACGTGGTATTTGTACCAAGTCATTGATTGTCGTACATTCCGAAGGCCTTAAAATAAGATTATGATCGATCAGTACTTCGTGTCGCTTTCAGCAAGCATTGTGTTTTAATGAATTTCATTTTTTAGACCCACTTTAATTGAAAACTAAATTACCAAAATATTTTCTGTTTCTACAATTCCGCTATAAGTAGTCTACTGGGTCGTGTGTTAGACTATTAACTCGTAAATAATACGGTGCGACAGTGAATATACACCCGAGTAACTACATAGTCTAAAAGTACGGCCACATCTAAAAAATATTTGCCTCAAAACATAAAATATATCTTTGACCTGGTGTGACCACAAAATAATTTTGAGTGGCGAAAAAAAAAAACGTTGATTTCGGGCAAATAAAATTATTTGCCGTCAAACAAAAATGTTTTAAATGTGACCACCTTCTGTCAAATATTTTCATGATTTTTGGGCAAATATTTATTTGCTCTTACATATTTTTCGTAAGGTCAAACAGTGGCAAATAACAGCTGTTTAAGCCTGTGTTGCCTACTAGCAAAACTAAAACATCACTAAAATCGCAAAAAAAAATTTATGAAATCAAACTTGAAGAAAATAAATAATTTATTTTATGGAAACCTTTTTATTCGTTGTAGATGTATTCATTATATACGTATAAATCTTTGGGTGCCTGCATATACAGAGATACATTCAGAGTCTGAAATTTATATACACGTTAATGCATGTATCAATTGCTATACCTTTCTAGATCAAAGCTATTCGGGGGTTGTAATGATTTTTTCAGTAAAATTGTTATTTTTTTAAATCTCATTAAAGAAAAATATCTCTGCAACGACCTCACTCTTCAGTACATAAAAATAGAGTTCTTGTTTTTGTAATAGAAAATTTTTAATTTTTATTGCAATGATTTTGATTTTTTCTCCAAATTATCACGACAAATTTTGTTCCTGAAAATAAGCAGGTTAAAATATTCAAAGTACAATGTTATGAATGGAACTCTTGAAGTTGACGGTACGACGGTACGGAGAATTTCAAATTAACTCAGCAACATAATTCCAATTTTTCTTTTACACAAGCATAGTTCATTTTCGAATTCAATTATTTTGGAGGATAAATTTTCAACCAGTGGCATAAAAACCTTTCTCAAAAATCTCTATAAAAAATGTTCAAATTAGACCTAAAACAAATCCTTTAAATTATATATATTCGATTTCCAATTTTTAGATTTAACATCTATTTTAAGATATGTACTTCATTTCAACGATTTTCAAATATGGTGATTGGCTACACTTTAAAAATGTAAACATTTGTTTGTGTTAATGTTATTGTGATAAAAAACAAAATTTTTCTCTGCATCCTTCTTCTTTTCTACCCTGAACCCATTTTCGAACCCACAAAATATCACTGTAGATTCGCAACACCAAACGCGAAAATATTCATCTTCCATTATGTATGAAAATACACATACATGTATACTACATGTATTTTTTTTTTGCAATACTCTAGTCAAATATTTGTTTCGTGTCAAATATTTTTTAAGTGTGACCATATGACAAACATGTTTGCCCATATATTTGTTTGCCGCTATTTGATGAAACAAAAATGGGAAAATAAATGTTCGTAGTGTGACCACAAAACAAAATTTTTGTTGTTTCAGTCATATTTCGGGCAAACAAGGGAAACAAAATTGTGGCAAACATTTGACATATCTGACCGTACCTTAAGTTATTCACTAGGTTGAGTAGAACACACAAAATTATTTGTTTTATTTGACAAAAACAGTTTATTTTTGATTATCCATTTGATTACCCAAATATGTTTAAACCTATTTTAAAAATCCAAAGTTTTTTTTAGAAAGGGGATAGATTACCCTTTAAAATGGTATATATAAACATTTTGTTCAAACTTATATGTTATGAGATTTGATGGGGCAAATTTGGAGAATATATTTTTTTTCTTATTTTTTCAAGTTTGGCCATTCTTAATTTGCATGTGAACATCTTAGACTAGGTAGTTACTCGGGTGTATTTAATTTTTGTATTTTGTCGCATAGTGTAATTAACTATAATTTATAATTGTGTTGTAATTAATAAATGAATAAAAATAATAAAAAAAATTAATAAAATTTTTCGTATTTTCTTTTCTTTCGTAGCTTCCTATATTTCAATTGAATTAAAATATGGGACAAGAGATATCACAACAGAATAAATGTAACACTTCTAGACGACAACAGCAACCTTTTCCTCCAAACCAACGACAACAACTACAACAACCACAACAAAAACAAAATCAAAATTTTCACCATTACCAAGACAATACCAGTCAACAACAAAACCATCAATCAACCCAGTTTAACAATTCTTCCGACTTCTCTTTACCCCAAGACCGACACTATAAGCCGCACAAAGAATTGATTTATACCTCCTCCAGCATATCGAACGCCTCTTCAACGGACGACGAATACTACAGGCAAAGGCAGAAGTATAATCTGGCCAAACAAAAATACGAAAAAGCGAAAATCGCTAAAACCCAGTTGGGATCAAGAAAATCACTTGACAGTCATTCCTCGGCATCAGATTATCCATCGAGTGCATTTGAAACCGCTGAAGAATTGTATCGAGACATTAAGGGGAATAATCATCACCGCAAATCGTCTCAAAGCACCGATAGTGGCATTTATTATTCGTCGTGTTATTGCACGCCTACACGATTTTCATCGGCTGCTTCGGTAGCAAGTGGTGGAGCCACTTCGATTGTTTCCAGTAAATCCAACAAGAGTGTGCAAAAGCAAAAGGAGTACTTGGATCATCAATTGTACATCAAATCCTATTTGGATATCTTAGAAGAAGACCAAAAGGCTAAGGCCCAATATAAAGTGGCCAAACCGGGCGGCATACGCAATTATACACCGAAAATTTTATCTGAAGTAACACTGTCGACTAGTGCACCAGAACCATCGAACGGTTTTAATAAACAAAAATCAAAAATCAAAGAAGACCCCTGGATCTGACAATTAATGCGAAATGGCATTTGGTACAATGACATCTTTGCTTGGTATGATACCCCTACTGGCAATCGGCATGAATTATTATCGCTATCAAAACGTAGATCCCGAAAATAAAGTACAAGAAGCCCAAGTGGTAAGTTAACGATCAAATTATTCGTCCCTAGACTTCTTTCTGTTTGTTTTTACCTAATGAACCCGTCGTCATTTCTATTGCAGATAAGACGTCAGTATGATTTTGTTGTAATTGGTGGTGGTTCAGCGGGAGCTGTGGTGGCCAATCGTTTATCGGAAGTAAAAAACTGGACTGTTTTACTTTTGGAAGCAGGCGGCGATGAAACGGAAATTTCAGATGTACCGGCTTTGGCGGGTTATCTGCAGCTAACAGAGTTAGATTGGAAATATCAAACAGCACCCTCGGCGACACGCCAGTACTGCCAAGCTATGAAAGGCGACCGTTGTTTTTGGCCCAGAGGTAAAGTACTGGGTGGCTCAAGCGTTCTCAATGCCATGGTGTACGTGCGTGGCTCTAAGAACGACTATAATCATTGGGAATCTCTAGGAAATCCTGGTTGGGGCTACGAAGATGTTTTGAAATATTTCCTTAAATCAGAAGACGTTCGCAATCCATATTTAGCCAATACACCCTACCATGAGACCGGTGGCTATTTAACCGTACAGGAATCTCCATGGCGCACACCTCTCTCCATAGCATTTTTACAAGCTGGCTTGGAAATGGGCTATGAAAACCGCGACATTAATGGTGAAAAGCAAACAGGATTTATGATCACCCAGTCCACTGTAAGAAGAGGTTCACGCTGTAGCACTGGAAAGGCGTTTATAAGACCGGTACGTACGCGTAAAAATTTGGATGTGGTACTGCATGCCCAGGCTACACGCATTTTATTGGACGACAATAAGCGGGCCACTGGTGTAGAGTACATAAAAAATGGCCGCAAAAATATTGTCTTCGTTAGAAGAGAAGTTATTGCCTCAGCTGGTGCTTTAAACACACCGCAATTACTTATGCTCTCTGGCATTGGGCCGGCTGATCACTTGCAGGAAATGGGCATACCAGTAGTTTCGGATCTACCTGTCGGAAGTAATTTACAAGATCATGTCGGCTTGGGTGGTCTTACATTTGTAGTGGATGCTCCTCTAACAGTAACGCGAAATCGTTTCCAAACAATACCAGTGTCCATGGAGTACATTTTAAGAGAACGTGGCCCCATGACCTTCACTGGTGTAGAGGGCGTAGCTTTTCTTAACAGTAAATATCAAGATCCCAATATCGATTGGCCCGATATACAATTTCACTTCTGTCCCAGCTCTATTAATTCTGATGGTGGTGAACAAATACGGAAAATTTTAAATTTAAGAGACGGCTTTTATAATACGGTCTACAAGCCTTTGCAAAACTCAGAAACCTGGTCTATATTACCACTGCTGCTGAGACCTAAAAGTACCGGCTGGGTACGTTTGAATTCGCGGAATCCACAACAGCAACCAAAAATCATACCCAATTACTTTGCCCACCAGGAGGATGTAGATGTCTTAGTGGAGGGCATAAAACTGGCCATAAATGTTTCGAATACTCAAGCATTCCAAAGGTTTGGTTCTCGACTTCATAACATACCTTTACCCGGCTGTAGACACTTGGAATTCAATTCAGATGAATACTGGGGCTGTTGCATTAAACAGTTTACGTTCACCATTTACCATCCGACAGGCACTTGTAAAATGGGACCCAGCTGGGATAATACTGCTGTAGTGGATCCACGGCTTAGAGTATATGGCGTTTCAGGTTTACGTGTAGTCGACGCCAGTATTATGCCCACCATTGTCAATGGCAATCCTAACGCTCCGGTCATAATGATTGGCGAAAAGGCTTCTGATATAATTAAAGAAGATTGGGGTGTAAAGCCGTTGCGTCGTCATGGATAAGACTTGTCAAGATGTTCCATTGTTTTTATATTTTTAGGCTTCCATTTTAGATTTCAGGCAGTAAAAGAAAACAAAATTTTAAAAGAATCAAAAAAAGAAGAAGAAGGAAAAACTAACTAGTCAATCTCTTGTTATTTGTTATAAACAATACATATATGATGATGAGAGCAAAAGTGTCCGAAATCACTAAAAAAAAAAAACTAAGCAAAGCTTTGTTGGAATCGAAGAAGAGCTAAAATGGTAACTAAGCCCCTAAAGCCATTTGCTGCAGTCTTGCTCTCATTGGTTTACTCAACTTTTTTTTCTTGTAAGAAAATTTAATTTATTTTATTGTTGTTTTTTGTTTCGTTTTGTTTTTATAATTTAATTTTAAGTATTTAATACAAATTTTGTTTTTTAATTTTTAAGTTTTGTAGTTATTGTTTATATTTTTTATGTTATTTTAATATTTAATTATTTAATAGTCGTGTATAAAAACTTAGTTTTAAAATAAAAATAAAAATTAAATTACTTTTAAATTATTTCCAACTAGCTGTACCCTGCGCCTGTTGCTGCGCCATCAACTAAAATAAATTCAAAGGAAAGACAATGCACAAATGTCCCATTAATTTTGAATCATTTTATTGATTTTGTTTCCCGTTGTCCTGATGATTCAGATGAACGGGCCCGAGTAGTACGCATTCGATCAGTTTCTAATCTTACTTCTCGTTGTTCAAGTGGTTCAATCGAACGGGTCTCTGCGGCATATACTTGAAGATTTTCCAGTCTCAATGCTCGTTGCTCGTCTGATTCTGAGGCTCGTAATGCTCTTTTCTTCCGTACTTGAGGTGTAGGTCGACCAATTGCTTGTCATTCATTTTGAATAATTTTCAGTGACGCCATCCATCGGAAATTAATCGCACCAACCTCCGTCGACTCATGAGCAACAACTTTGTTAAAGAATGCACAGTTTACGATTTAATTCATTTTGAGTAATTTTAAGTGGCACCACCTGTCGGAAATTGGTCATACCAACTTAGAAACGTTCGTCGACTCATGCGCAACAACTTCGCTAAAGATCATAACATGATCAAATGCACAGTTTACGATTAAATTCATTTGGAGTAATTTTCAGTGGCGCCACCTGTCGGAAATTGGTCATACCAACTTAGAAACGTTCGTCGACTCATGCGCAACAACTTCGCTAAAGATCATAACATGATCAAATGCACAGTTTAAGATTTAATTCATTTTAAGTAATTTTAAGTGGCGCCACCTATCGGATATTGGTCCTACCAACTTAGAAACCTTCCCCGGCTCATGCGCAACAACTTTGATTTCATTTTTATATACACACAGTTACTAAAGTATACATACGGTTAAAAAATTTCTGAAATTTTTTAACTAATCCGTTTTCGTTGAAAATCCTTATAGTTTCCTCGGTCTTTTGCAGTGGTTAAAAAATTTCTGAAATTCAACTGAATTGTGGCCCTGCACAGGCCCACAAAGGTATGCATCCGATTTACAAATTTCACAAATTTCTGAACCAATTAAAAATCGAAGAAAGATGTCAGATAATTACAAAGATTGGGGCCTGACGTACAAAAGTTAACAAATTTCAGAAATTTTTTAACCAAGACCGTCTTAAAATCGAGGAAAGGTGTCAGACAATTACAAAGATTTTCAACGAAAACAGATTAGTTAAAAAATTTCTGAAATGTATGTATACTTTTCCGTATGTATACTTTTGTGGCTGAGTGTATATAGAAGATCTCCCTACAGGAACTTCCGAAGTCTGACAGCTGATAATAGCCATTTCGTGAAAATAAGTTTCAGTTTGTTTTGCCAAATCACAATGTTTTATCAAATTAGCTGTTCTGTTTGGGCAACATACTGTATGCTTCGACCATTTCATGACCGCCACAATCGTCCTACAGAGAACATTATTCGCAGTGTAGTAAATAAATTCAACCCTCTGGTTCAGTAAGCGATCGACCAACGAAAAGCAATATATGCCTAAAGAAAAACAACCGGCGCTGTCCGTGAGAGGCTGGGCAGTAGAATCCGATTTGCCTAATTTTGAGTCATGACTTGGTCCTGAACCCGTTCAAAATTCAAACCGAAGGTAAATGACCATAAACATTTCCATTGACCATGACCATTTCTGTTGATGGGTTCAAAATCAATCCATCTGAGATCCAAGGGTGTTCAACACATCCCGAACAGATATCAGCAATGAATCGTTTTTTCGCTACTCATAAGTACTCATGAAATATTGAGTATGAGTGAGTCAACAGTATTGAAATTTAACTACTCTGATTTATTCCTACTCACTACAGCATTGATTTATAAGTATAGATTGCAATGAGTATTCGTACAACGTTGACAACAAACTCATAACATTCGAAATACATATGTTTGATTCATATGCCTACTCACTCAGATTCGTAACTTTAGAAAAATACTTATAATACTCATAATTGATCGAATGACTCGAATCACTCATCAAAATTTAGTCTTAGTTGCTGTTGCATTTACAAAAAATGAGAAAAGAAAAAAATAGCAAGGAATGCAAACACACAACCTTCTAGTGAGTATTGTAGTGTTCGTACGCGAATCATACTTATTTTGTGATTCTTGTAAATGTTGAGTCATGGAGAGTCGAAATCAATAACATCATACGTATTGTTAAGTATGAGTATGATGAGTACTTCAAACTTTGAATATGGTAGTATGAGTATGATATTAAAATAAGTATGAATGCGTATAAGTATCACAAATTATGAGTATGATTCAAATCTACTCATCTTTTTGAATACTCATTGCTGATCTCTGATGCCGAATAGATCACAATATGATGTGATGATTCTTAAAGATTCTTGATTCTTAAAGAACGACGTTATCAATGTCAACGGCGACCACTATAGGTAAATGAGGTTATTAACTTTTCTTGGCCTGAGTTTTATAATCTGGACACCAAAGATATGTGGTTTCAACACAAGAGCGCTACGTTCCACACATATGGGATATTTTACACGAGAGGTTTAAGTGCATCGTCTTTCCACTTGTAGATAATGTGAACTGACCGCAGAGATCAATCATTAGCGTCTCAAACCACAAATGAGGAATATCATTGGTCCACACTGTGGGTGTTGACTGGAGTGATCAATTGCCGATCAGCTGTTCCCGCTGAGATAATTCCTATACAAAATTAACAAGTATTGAATTAAATAATGGGTTTCAAACAAGCGTATGCCAGCATAATAAAAAGTAAGTTTCTTGAAGTTGTAAATGATGTTGATATTTAGGGTTCACCATCTCATGATCATATGCAAGATAATGATACTGTCCTAGAGACATGAGAACAATATACACTCTTGACTATACTCGCAAAGTCTGCTGAAGATATAAGACTTGTCATAAATGTCAAATAAAAACCAATTACAATAATCATTAGTTCTGTTACTCGTTAATATTAGACAAGTTTTATCATATCCATGTTTTAAGGAGTTGCACAAACTTAGCTGTCTCAAACGGTATTGACCGCAGGTACAATGGTGTTAGATAGGTACGTCTCTCTGGACAATTGAACAGATGTGTCGTATAGTACGATCCTTGTCGAGAAGCAGGGCATTGCTCCTTGTTATGTATAATTATCGCTCTATATGAGTTTAGGTGTTGCGACAGGGTCCCTCTTGTCATTCTGAGAAGTTGTTTTTCCTGTTCCGTAATCTTGGGTGGACGGGCCTTCATGACCCTATTTGTAGATAATGACCAAATCGAATTGGAGTCGCAACTATTGTGCTTTGTCAATTGTTGTTGCATTCAAAATTGGGAATAGCAAGTCTTGGACTTTCGGAAGGAATCTTCTTATATCCTTCCGTATATGCCGTGGAGAAGAATTGTCTTGCTGTGGATGTAAGCATATCCTTAAGAATTTGCTTGGTGAGCAGCAAAATGTGTATTTCCTCGCTGGCAGTACCCTAGTTTCCTCATGCAGATGGTACACGCTCCGCTGTTCTCAGTACACTATTTTCTGCTCTCTGTAATCTTGTACATTCACTGTCACTGAGATGAGAGTTCCATACAGGTGTAGTATAGCTATGTAGAGATCTCCTTATTGTCTTATAAATTGAAAGCATTATTTCCACTTTGAAGTGAGGTCTAGTAAGTAGTGTGTTGGCTTATTAGACGTGAGACCTCGGTTCAAACTCCAGGTCAGGCATCTCAAACTAAACGAAATATGAAAAAACATTTCTTCGGGGACTTCCTCTCAGCAGATTTCTGGCAAAAATTTTGAGATTAAATAAAATTGCCATGAAAAGTTTCTCAAAAATCTGTCGTTCGGAGTCGACTTTAAACTGTAGATCCCGCCACACATGTACATAAGTGGTGTGAGAAACTAGGTCGTTACCCTGACTGAGGGGTTGTAATGACCAATTTTGTATGTATTTATGTACATGGATTTTGCATATGTTTGAGCTCCACTTCAACTAGTTAAAAATGAACAAACTTTAAATGTAACTTCATAATCGAATACACGTATTAATTTTAGTTAGAAAAGATGTGGTAACAATAACAAAAACTATAGAAACTATGCAACATTTGCCATTAAATGGTTAATACTGCTTATACGTATGTACGATTACGATGCTTGGACTATGTTCGAAATAAAAAGAAAATCATGAATTCGGTTGAGAGAAAGGTCAAAACGTTTAGAAGGTGAATAAAGAATACACTGCGGCTACAAGTTTCAGATTTTGAATAAAGATGCGCCATAGTGGAACTGTAACAAGTGGTCATGTTGGAAGGTTAATGTCTCTAATTACAGCGGCAACCTTGGAATAACCGTAGCTTTGAGTTCAGTTGCTATGGATATTATCTAAAAGAAGGTGGTTCTTGAAGCTACTACCTATACCAGCACGCAGCATTAGTTGAAGTAAAGTAAGTAGTTCAGACTTGAAATTGGCTAATTAAGATTTTCAACTATTTTGTAAACATTAATAACACTATGCAACAAAATACAAAAAATTAAATACACTCGAGTAACTACCTAGTCTAAGTTATTCAGTTAGTTGAGTAGAACTCAAAATACTTTTTTTATTTCTCGAACCCTCCAAACCTGTTTTATTCGACAAAAACGGTTATTTTGATCTTTTCACACAAAATTATTGATTACCCAAATATGTTTGGATCTATTTTAAAAACTTAAAGTCTCTTAGAAAGGGGAGAGTTTTGCCTTTAACACGGGATGCATAAATATTTTGTTCAAACTTATATGTTATGAGATTTGATGGGGTAAACTTGGAAAATGTTATTTTTTTTTCTAATTTTTTCAAGTTTGTCCGTTCATAGTAGCAAAGTTTAATTAAAAAATATGTGAAATAAGTGGCGACATTCTGAAAGTGCATTATCTTGTGAAGAGATTGGCACTTCGTTTGATCAAATCGGATAAAAATTACCGTAGTTATAATTTAAATAGTATAACAGTCGAGTTATATTTTTCATATACATATACTATATTTTGCAAATGAACTTTTAGTTCAAAAATTTTCAGAATTTTTGACGGATCTTGATTTTTTATAGCAAAATGCGTCAATTTCACGTTTGACCGACCACCAGAAGTTGAACAATGAACAATGTTTATTTCATATTTTTTAATTAAAGTTTGCTACTATGAACTGGAGAACTTGAAAAAATATGAAAAAAATTCGCATTTCTGAAGTTTATCTCATCAAATCTCATAGCATATTAAGTCAAATAATATATATATGTGTATAGTTTTAAAGGCCCATCCCTCTCCTTTCTAATAAGGTTTAAATTTTGCACATCGGTTCAGAAATGTTTGTGTAATCAAGAAATGTGTGCGTAAAGTCCAAAAATACGTTTTTGTCAAATAAAACAAGTTTGGAGGATTCGAGAAATATAAAAAAAACTATTTTTGAGTTCTACTCAACCTAGTGAATAACATAGACTATGTAGTTACTCGGATGTATATCCACTGTGGCACCGTGTAATTATTTTAATTTATTTGAAATTTTACAACAAATTAAACAACTCATTGCGTATGTTCAAAAACAAGTAAATCCGACATAATGGTTAATTGTATGCCTAAAAGTATGCTGACAGACAATAGGCAGTAAGTAAATGTATTTGCATTTGTTAATAACATTTCTTTCTCTTTAATTGTTTATTTTAAAATAAATAAATCATGCGTAGAAGCACATTTGAAATTAAATTTCAACAAAGTGTTATTCATTCAAATGCAGGGGAGTATGTAAAAATTATTGGACTAAATGAATCTAAAAAATGGAAAAAATAAAATGACTGAAGTTTAACAGCGTGAGCTAAAATTCGCGGCAATTCGATTTATGGAATTGAAAGCCTTTAGAGTGATTTAAATATCTATGGCAGCTGCATAAACCTTAAATACGAAGTAAATAAACTTTTTCTATTTTCCTGATGGAAAGGAAATACCTAAACAAGTAGAAAATATTTACACATTATTTCATACAGTTTGCTTTTTGCCTAATTCTAATGAATTCAAACTAATGTTTTCCCACAAAGTTTATTTTTAATATAATTGGCTATGTTTCTTTGTTAATGTCCTGATGATATTCTAACGAAAGCCTAATTTAGTTGGAAAATAAACCAAACAAAAACTTATAAAGGAAACAGGACGAAAACAAAAGACACACATCCAACGGTACACAGAATTACACAAACATATACATAGGAATTTACGAGAATATTAACAGAACAAAGATCGAAAATAATAATACCAAGGAAAGATCGTGAATTTGACGAACTTTAATGAACAAAGTATAATAGAGCGAATAATTGTAAATTCTTGTCTTGAATTGTAAATAAGTGATGAGACATGAGTCTACGATTAAGGATGACGGTATTGAATACCGAGAGTTTGATCTTTGCTAAGAAGGATTGTGGATAAAATTGCTAGCGCGGTGCTACCAGCTGAGAAGAGTTGTATTATTATTTAGGTAAGACTGTGGACCTGCCTTAAGGAAAGAGTTACCAATTAGGCCAGCATTTAGGCACATTGTGTTATTATGAAGTCGCCGTAGTCTAGTAGATAGTGTGTCGGCTTATTAGACCTAAGGCCACGGTTCAAACCCCAGGTCAGACATCAAAACGAAAATATGAAAATATTTCTTCGGCGACTTCCTCTCATTAGAATTCTGGCATAAACTCTGAGAGTAAATGAAATTGCCATGAACTGTTTCTCAAAAATCTGTCGTTCGGAGTCGACTTTAAACTATAGGTTCTCCCACTCATGTATAAAATTAACGCAACATAAGTGTAAGGAGCTAGGTCGTAATCCTGATTGAAGGGTTTTAATGACCAATTATGTATGTATGTATGTGTTATTATTTAAAAAAATTCTCTAATTAAGAATTCGTAAGGGTTATTGCATCCAACAAGTAAATGAACCCAATCATACCGCTTCTAATGTGTAGGTGTGATTTGTCTACATAGTACATAGTTCCAATATGACACCAAGAGAGTATTTAGGGATTCATTTAAAATAATGATTACGTAGTCGCTTAACATGAAACAAAAGTCAATTGAAAAACTTACTCATGAGTGCATAGCGGCAAATATCGAAAAAAAAACGCTAAACAAAACTGATACATTTAATGCCAAGTGGGTTAAATGGAGTGATTGACTTTAAGGGATATCCTACTAAATGTCAGGGATAACATTTTATTGCACCTTTGAATTTTAAATTTACTCTGAACTCCTCTGTATAGGGTGCCAAACGTTTTGCGGTGGGAAACTATGGAGTTACCAGAACGTTCTTTTTTTAATTTTCTGATGATTTGTGAAAAACATTAAAATAAATAAATAAAATAAATACAAAAAATATCAATTATCAAATTCACAATATTGCTAAAATATATTGGGGTACCTAGACTTTTGCTGTCCACTGTATGAATATACATTTATGTATGAATTTCAGCACATGGTTACCTTAAAATTTCCCACGTGCGATAAAAATTACCGAAAATCTCTTACACTTAAAATAACAAATGTCGCCAAAGGTCAACTGACTTAGAATTTAAATAAAAGTAAACAACTTTGCAGTGTACAAAAAAAAATTTTTCGGCAATTCCCGCAACATTTCTCAACTAAAAATTTTGCGGAAATCTTTTAGAAAGCCCTAGTGATACAGATATTTAGGCTGCAAACTTAGAATTCCCTGGCCGTAGTTGTCATAAACTTGCTTATGAGACAAACGAGTTGCACTAATGAGTAGGAGCTATTGGAGGGTAATTCACTTCGTTAATGTTACCAGTTTGGACACTGTACAACCTCTATCACACAGTGTGAGACTACCACAGTATCACAATTTTTTCTAAAATGTCATGCTTTTTCGTTACTCATATTTATGCATGTTACAAATGAGATGGTAATGTTTTCTGGAGAATCCAAAGAGAAATAATAATATTTGCAAAAAACACAAATATTAGACAACTTCTGCTAGTCGTGCCAACGTGAAATTGACACATTTTGCGATATACAATCAAGATCCATCAAAAATTCTGAATTTTTTGATCTAAAATTTCATTTGATAAGATGACATATACATATACAAAATATAAAACGACTGCCATACTATTTAAATAATAACGACGGTAATTTTTGTGCGATTTGATCAAATGAAGTGTCAATCTCTTCATTAGATAATGCACTTTCAGAATGTCATCACTTATTTTATATTTTTTAACTAAATTTTGCAATTAAGAATAGCTTAACTTGAAAACATGAGAAAAAAATCATATTTGAAAAGTTTACCCGATCAAAACTCATAACATGTAAGTTTGAACCATATGCTTATGAATATCGTTTTAAAGGCCCCTTTTTAAAAAACTTTGGATTTTGAAAATAGGTTAAAAAATGTTTCGGGTAATCAAATCAAATTTTGTGAGAAATATAAAAAAAAATAATTTTGAGTTCTACCCAACAAACTCACAACCTACACTATGTCATTAGCTAGCTGGGTGTACTTTGTCTGTCGCACCGTGTAATTTTATGGTGTCGTTTACGCATATTAAATATATTCGATTCAATTCTTTATCTCCACATACTTTAGAAACCAAAAGTTTTTTCTTTTACCATACTCATGGATACCTTTTTATGCAAGTCTAAATCTCAAGTTATGAACAGTTTCTGTTTTACCTTTTTTACCATGCTTATACGAAACTGAGTATAAAAACTAAAAATCTCAATGGTACCTTTAAGACTAATAGATCCGTAGATTTAAAAGTTAATTGTTTGCCAAATGAAAACAAGCAAACAAAAAGTAAAAATTCACAGGGAAGTGAAAGTGTTAAAAAGGGAGGGAAACACTTCTATTTGAAACAAGCGTTTGCGTATTGTATCTGCAAAGGTAAAAATTATATAAAAAAAGTACTTTTTTTTCTGGTAATTCAACTAAAAGCACGATTACAATTGAATGTGACCAAATGATTGTACAGACAGAGTGGCGAAAAAGGGTGTGTTCCGATGCCCACAGAGTTAAGCAACGAAATAAAATTTATTTTGACATTTATGAGCGCCCATTATCGTTTGCTACGAAATGAAAAGTACCGAATAATCTTCGCATTTACGCAAGTAATTATGAGTTCAACATTATTTTTTATAATGAAGTCGGAAATAGTATGAGTAATTAAATTGATGGTGTTGTTGGGATCTTGTTGCTTTCGATAGCGATAGAAATCGTTATAAAATTACATTTGGTCAGCTACGACTGTTTGATACCCTATTTGATAACATGGTATTAAATGAACTTGACAAAGATACGCTACACCTTTATCTGAACACTGTGCCTCCTATAAGAATGTTTGTAAAGCGATTTAAGTATCAATTAATATATTACATGGACAGTCCTAAACTACTAAAGCCTGTATCCCAAAGTAACTATTAGTGTACTGAAGGTAATGAAAACTTTAATGTATCGGATGTGACTTATAATGTTTAATCGCATTAACACGACTAGATTTCAGATTTCTTCTGGGACAGATAATAAACAGTCAAAGTATGGCACGTTTACCATACTGTTAGGGTGCGGTAGCTTTGATACCAAAAACTCACTTGAGCACGCATAACCGCCCGTTGTGACGCCACAGGTGAACGCAGTTCCTCCGAACCAAGGAGGAAAACCAGCCCAAAAGCTTGATAAACGAGGCTATATCATTGACATCAATGGACGATAGCTCTGCCAAACTGACAAGGGTTGGAGAGCCAAATAACCTATATCTGCACCTCGCAAGAGGTGGGCATTGACGAAGAAAGTAGATAACAGTCTCCTTTTCCTCAGCGGATCTGCACCCACGGCAGAAGTCGTTAAATGGGAGCCGCATTCTTTCCGCGTGTCTGCCAATAACACAGTTACCTGTAAGCATGGCCACTGTAATCGATATGATATTTCTAGCAAGTCCAAGTAACTGGTTGGTGCCCCTTGAGGGCCAAGTGAGCCTAGCGGTGGAGCAGGACTCCTCATTGATTCAGAATAGATTGGTGTCCCGGAAGAATTTCCGCGTGATGGCCAGCTTGAAAGAGGTAAGTGGCATTCCTCAGTTGATTGAAGAAGATTCCGGAAGCACCAGCTCAGGCGAGCTCGTCGGCTCTGCAGTTTTCCGAAATGTCGGTGTCCGGGCACCCGGATAGGTGTGACACTGAGGCACCCAGAAAGAAGGTTAATGCAGCGGCGACACTCCCAGACGATCCTGGAATTATTCGCAACGTTCGACAGACTTTATGGCAGCCTGACTATCAGAAAAGATCGAGATGCGGGTGAAAGGATCACCGTATGCGAGGATGCATTGTGCGACCCGGTAGGTGGCCATTACTTCCGCCTGAAACACGCTGCAATAGTCCAGCAGCCGAAATGAAATATTTAAGTCCAATTTCTCAAAGTAGACTCCGCTACCCACCCCGCCATCGAGTTTGGAGCCGTCGGTATACATATCCAGGTGTTCCAGGGGGATGATCGTGTCAGGGGTCCAATTATACCGTCCATACCGTTAGACGGTTATTGCCCTTGACAGTAAAACTAAGCGAAAATTCCTTAAAAAATCGCGTGAATTCCTCAGCTTTAAGATTTTTGCTTGTTTGTTAGCCACTTGCACAATACATGTTGTACTAAGAGATTATGGTAGTAGTATACTGCATTATCACGTCAGTATAAGTGAAGGATTTGGTTTCTACAACAGATGCCGAAGTTGTCACTGAAAAAGTTGATGTCCTGTTGATTTATTTGCAAAACATTACAACTGTAGAAGCTATATCAGGATTTAGAGGATGTTACAACGCTCCAGAGGCTCAGTGCCAACACAGTACAGACTAATCAAGTCACACAAATGTATATCGAAGATTTCTGTAGTATGATATTATATACGAAATATGAATATTTATTTGTTTTCATTTCCATAAGGGACATATGGCGGTCCGTAGTCTAGTAGTTAGTGTGCTGGCTTATTAGACGCAAGGCCACGGTTCAAGCACGAGGTTAGACGTCAAAACGAAATATGAAAAATATTTCTTCGACGACTTCCTCTCAGCAGATTTCTGGCAAAAAATCTGAGTAAATAAAATTGCCATGAAAAGTTTCTCAAAAATCTGTCGTTCGGAGTCGACTTTAAACTCTAGGTCCCGCCGCAAATGTATAAAAATTAACACACACAACATGAATGGTGTGAGAAGCTAGGTCGTAATCCTGGCTGAAGGGTTGTAATGACCAATTATGTATGTTATGTAATCAAATTTTTCACATTAAAGAGGAGATTGATCAGAACTGAAAGAAATTTTAAAATTGACAACCAGCCCGATTTCCACTGTGAGCTTTTCTATTGAAATTCGCTTCAAGGAGAGTATACAATACTGTATCTGAATAGCTTTTAGTTGGTGGTTTAGAGATTATAACCTCTGATTGGTTTTACGCTGTTTTGCGCCGTAACACCAACCATTAGCACTTACGCAAGGAATATAAAAGTTTACTTCAAATTGTTTAAACACATCGTGGTTGTAATGTTAACGTTATGTCGTCATAAATAATTTTACTTTTTAATTTTTTTGTTTACATGTCATTAAGTTGTCACCTTGACATGTGACAGCACCGACAAGAGTCGTACTTTTTTACTTTTACATAGTTTTTGCGTACGCCTTTATTGGTTCACCCACTTTCATTAAAATAAGAGTGTTTCGTGCCATAATACCATACAATATCTATAATGGCATTAGCTTTTACAATTTTAATGCTTTTAATTATTTTAGGGTTATTGTTTTAGTAGTGCGTAGTGTTATTATAATGTTATGGGTTTTTGAATTTCAATTTCAATTAAAAGTACATTCGAATTTACCTGCCGAGAGTCAGCGTTACATTTGGCCAAAATTATTTATTTTTAATAAATTTTTTGTAGATTTCTCATCAACATGTTTGATTTGAACAATATTTTTACATGAACATTGGAATGATGATTACCTGCAAAGAAAGAGTAAAGAAATCTGTTAAAAGAAAAGAAATAAATTAAACACACTTAAATAAACAATTATGCGGTATGACGCAAGAGCCGAAACCCAACTATTTGTACTTTAATGGTGAATGTCAGAAATGTTTATTAGTTTATAGGGGTAAAGAGGAAAATTATCGGTTAAGGGCCATTATTACAACATGCCGTTAACTAAAGGGAGGATTTTAACGGGCAGATAAATTGTTTTTCATTATTATAAGTGGACAATAAGGTAGAAGTGAGCTTTAAGCTAAAGGGAATATCATCCTACTTACCATATTATATATTATTTTCAATATGACAACTTTAAATATAAACAAAGTGAGCGAATACAACAAAAAGAGACCCGTCGTTACCACTGCGTTTAAATAAAACTTGTTTAATTTGAACAGTGTTATCGACATTGCTCCGCCAATGCCAGATTTTTGAAAAAGTTAAATTTATTTTATCTGTATGTTGCAATAACGAAAATAAGTTAAAGATAACTTTACAGTTCCCTTTAGCTAAAGGTACCTTTAACTAAACCCAAGTTTAGCGACAAGTTGTAATAATTTCTTTTAAACAACTCGAAATAATATTAATCTGCGGGGATTTATTGAGTATTTCATGGATGTTCGACAAGTGGTATATTTTTGTAACGATGTCAATTGCCATTATATAAGTATAAGAGA
The DNA here is from genome assembly GCA_958299815.1 of Sarcophaga carnaria. Taxonomy (NCBI): domain Eukaryota; kingdom Metazoa; phylum Arthropoda; class Insecta; order Diptera; family Sarcophagidae; genus Sarcophaga; species Sarcophaga carnaria. The sequence continues at coordinate 66,427,483 of OY283149.1, read as the reverse complement.
TGTACTTGGGAGAATCTCAGTTGGGGTTATATAAGATACAGAAGAATGGTTTGCATCTACATAGCCTGGATCGAACACTAGATTCAATGAGGACGGCTACTTACTTCTCGTTATCGATTGATTATGTAGTCCCTTACAACTGTCTTTGATAGTGTTATTCCAAATCGAGCCTACAGGTACGGGAAGGAACAAGATTTCCACCCTTTTTTATTAGAAATTCGTATCGATGGTTCCAAATTGGAAGTGAAAATTGAAAGTGAAAGGACTTCGGCATAAAACACTTAGACTTCAGCAGCACTACACTGTTTCCCAAAGAGAAGTTATGCCTATGCCCATCACAACACTTAACATTTCCTGAGGATAAAATAAAGGCCTCCGACACTTACGTGCCTGGACATAGGGTCATACCCGAAAACTTAATTGCGGACTAATTTTCCCGAACGAGTATCAAGTTCAATAGTCCCTATATGATCCGCTCATAAAGACTCAATTCAACACAATGAAACCAGAAATTAGAAATAAGAAGATTGCCTAGTACTTGCATTAAAGCATGTGAAACATCAATGGGCCAGGGAGAAGTGATTTTTAAGGTATTGCCCAGTAAAAAACAAAGTTGAAATATTTCAAATTTCGTAGTAGTAGGATGGGCGTAATGAACTGGCCTTACTGCGGACCCTACTCAAAGACCTAACGTACGGCATATGTTTTTTTTTTGTTAAGCGATTCTTACTATCGAAAAGTCTTGAATGTAGCGAACGTTGTTTCATCAAATTATTATCGCTATCGTCGTTAGAGTATCCCAATCATTCTAACGGCAGCAACGCCCAGCTGTAAATATGCGCAATTTATGAAATGTATTGTACATTGCTCCTTGTTATGTATAATTCTCGCTCTATATGAGTTTCGGTGTTGCGAGAGGGTCCCTCTTGACATTCTGAAAAATTGTTTTCACTTTTTCGTAATCTTGGGTAGACGGGCCGGGCCTTCAGTACCCTATTTGTAGATAACGGTCAAATCGAATTGGTGTCGCAACTATTGTGCTTTGCCAATTGTTGTTGCATTCAAAATGGGGGAAAGCGAGTCTCGGACTTTCGGAAGGAATCTTCTTATATCCTTCCGTATATGCCGTGGAGAAGAATTGTCTTGCTGTGGATGTAGGCATATCCTTAAGAATTTGCTTGGTGAGCAGCAAAATGTGTATTTCCTCGCTAACAGTACCCTCGTTTCCTCATGCAGATGGTACGCGCTTCGCTGTACTCATTACGTTATTTTCTGCTCTCTGTAATCTTGTCCATTCAGTGTCACTGAGATGGGAGTTGCATGCAGGGGCAGTATTGTCTTATAAATTGAAAGCATTACTTCCACTTTGAAGTCGGCGCGGTCTAGTAGGTAGTATGTTGGCTTATTAGACGTGAGGCCTCGATTCAAACTCCAGGTCAGGCATCTCCAACTGAACCAAATTTGAAAACATATTTCTTCTGCGACTTCCCCTTAGCAGATTTCTGGCGAAAACTCTAAGAGTAAATAAAATTGCCAAGAAGTTGCTCAAAAAATCTGTCTTTCGGAATCGACTTTAAACTGTAGGTCCCGCCACTCAGGTATAAAATTAACGCACACAACATATGTGGTGCGAGAAACTAGGTCGTATTCCTGACTAAAGGGTTCTAATGACCAATTATGTATGTATTGTACATGAAATATATTTTAACTCTGTGGACTTAACTGTTTACACTTTATTTCTATAAACATCGTGTTAACAGTGAAAAAATGAATAAAATTTCTAAACAACCTTTAAACGATTCAGTTTTTTTTAATCAGTATTTTTAATGTTAATCGTCCACAATTTTTAATCTAAAACATTATCCATTAAATTTTATCAAAAACCACAATCTCACCTTTGCAGTCAGGCATTACAAAAAAATTTCAAAGAAAAATAACAAAAACTGCTGCAGTATTAGTGGCCAAATTGTCATGTTGCATTTCCTTAAAATGATTTTCACAATTTAAGCTCAAAAGCCAAATGTCAAATTAATTTCAAATGTAACAATGAGTGGTAGTGCCTCTTAAATCGTTAACACGGACGTAATTATTAAAATGAGATTGAAAAAAGTGAAAAAGAAAAAACTCCAATGTTGGCAACTGATTAAGAAAAACTAAAAAAAAATAATAATTTGGAGTATAACAAGGGCACACTGACTGCTGAAAATTAAACGAAAGTTAACATTATTAAATGAAAGTGATTACAATAAATTACAGATAATTGGTAATATTTTATTTGAGGATAAGCAACACCTAAGTATGTATACATCAGAGATCAGCAGTGAGTATTCAAAAAGATGAGTAGATTCGAATCATACTCATAATTTCTGATACTTATACGTATTCATACTTATTTTAATATTACACTTATACTACTCATATTCAAAGTTTGAAGTACTCATCGTACTCATACTTAACAATACGTATGATGTTGTTGATTTCGACTCTACATGACTCAACATTTACAAGAATCACGAAATAAGTATGATTCGCATTGGAACACTACAATACTCACTAGAAGGTTGTGTCTTTGATTTTGCTTGCTGTCTTTGACTTTTTCTTTTTATGTTTTTATAAATGCAACAACAACTAAGACCGTAAATTTTTATGAATGATTCGAATCAGTCGAATTATTTATGAGTATTATAAATATTTTTCTAAATTTATGAACCTGAATGAGTAGGCATATGAATCAAACATATTTCGAATGGTAATGAGTTTGGCGACAACGTTGTACTCATACTCATTGCAACCTGTACTAATAAATCAATGCTGTAGTGAGTACGAATGTATCACAGTAGTTGAATTTCAATACTCATACTCAAGATTTCATGAGTACTTATGAGTAGCAAAAAAAAAAAAAACGATTCATTGCTGATCTCTTTTATACATAGTATATCCAAAGCTGTTCCCTATTTGATCTAGGAATTATGAATGCTAAAGTTTGTCAAACTAATGTAATCGAAATGTATGGTTCATCATGGAGTAATCAGAATCAAAACAGGCTAGAGAATGGTACACAAGACTTAAAAACTTAAGGTTTTAAAAGTCCGAAAATCTCTCTACTTAATTATATTGCTAGACGGTAAAAAAAATTTCAAATGGCTCATCAAATAATGTGCAAGGAACAACGAATATAGTAATTATCTTTGAATTTTGGATCAGATCGTTAAAATAGGTATTCCGATTGCCCCACTTCAATTTAATATTATCCCACTTCAATTTAATATAATCGACTTACAAGGAGGCTCAATCTTGTTGGCTGCATGAGGGTATGTGCAATATTGCTGGTTTCTATGCAAGACGTTTGAATAAATAAGGACCGTGTAGTGTCTATCCTAAAATAGTATGGCCGTCTATAGCACATAACAACTATCACGGGCCACCGTCATTTTGTTAGGCATGCCGACAGACATGACATTCTCTCTAATGATTCCTGCAGAAGCTGTGCATTTAAGGAGGAGAGTCAAGAGTCTTGCCATTAAAAGGAGATTTTCGACCTCTCACCAATATTCTACATCCTGACATTCTTACGTAGTTCTTTAACATAAAGATTGCTGCAATAGCAAAATTTATTATGGGTTCGTGGTCTAGTAGGTAGTGTGTTGGCTTATTAGACGCGAGGTCTCGGTTCAAACCCTAGGTCAGGCATCTCCAACTGAACGAAATATGAAAAAATATTTCTTCGGCGACTTCCTCTCAGCAAATATCTGAGTAAATAAAATTGCCATGAAAAGTTTCTCAAAATTCTGTTGGCTTTAAACTGTAGGTTCCGCCACTCATGCATAAAAATTAACGCACACAACAAAAGTGGTGTGAGGAACTAGGTCGTAATCCTGACTGAAGGGTTGTAATGACCATGTATGTATGTATGTGTGTTGGTTTCCTCTAGAGAGTGTTTGATCAACGGGTTTATTATTGATTGTAGTATCACTATTAGCCTAAGTGGGACTTCATCTTTCAAACAAGGCTCGACTCCTTAACTAAACATTCATTGAAAATGTTTTAACCTACATTCACTGACTAAATTGGTGATTACCAGTGTTTTCCCATACAAACAAAGTCCCCTTTGGCATCTAATGTTGTTGCTGGTGTGTAGTTTTCAAATTGGCTACAAGTGTGACAATGACAAATGATTTTCGTAAAATAAATACGGGTTAATAAACTCGTGCTGGTGATAAATTATGAATGCCACTTAAACTTTTCCCTGTGAATTTCCTTTTCGGTTATTTGAGATTTTTAATGCGACTAAAAGAAAAGAAAAATAAAAAACATTTCCATTTCTCAACTAAGTCCCTACCTATCTCCCTCTCAAAATGAAATCAAACTGAAATATGAGTACGTGATAAATAGCACAACTGCACTTAATTTAGTTTGTATTTCATTCAACTTGAGTTGGTTTGATTACAAGCAAAAATTGAAGTATGAAATGAGACAAAAAAAATATGAAGAAGAAGAAGAAAGAAATACTCTTCAGTGGCGCAATGGTGTTGAGCAATTTAATAAAATCGCTGGTGATTTATACGAATTTGAACAAATTGTTAAACCATAACAATGGCCATATAAATTTTGGCCAAAACAAAACAAAAAACAAAACAAAACAAAAAGAAAACTTTTCAAAATAAATAAAAATAAAATATTTAAAAATTTTCTATACACAATAAACAAATGCAAACAAAACAAAAACAAACAAAGAAAAAAAAAGAGTTAAATTTGGCCAACGTCATGTCTGTATAATATTGGTCTGTTGCTGTTTGGTAAACTTTGACGCTGATACCATAGCAGTTGTAACGCAATATTTTGGCTGTCTTTTTTTGTGTTGTATAGACTGGCTTAGTACGGCTGCTCTACTACCTTAGCGTTGTATTTGTTAACAGATATTGGTAATAATATTATTTTGTAAATTGTTTAGGTTTTTCTACATTTTATTATTGCTTCTTTTCCTCAACAAAAACTTTTTTAAATACACCTCCTTCCCGCTCTATATTGTAAAGTTTGCTTTTTGCTAAGTAGCGAAAGAAAAAAGGAAAAAGCAGTGATTGAGAAATTGTTTAAAACTCTGTGTTATCTGCAGGTTCGTCTGGCTTTTTCGTCTTTAAAAATTTATAAAGTTTGGCTTTTTGATACAGAAATTAAAAACAAAAACCTATTTTTGTAACAAATTAACGAATATTTTTAATTTTTTTTTTATTTATTATGATTCGCTCATAGTGGGTTATTGCGTTATAAGCGAATATTTTTGAAAAAATTAAAAACTTACGCTTAAATGGCTAAGAGTTTGCAAAATTGGCCATTAACAAACACTTATTTTAACTAATTTTATAGTAACAGTACTGTCTACTGTCTATAAAAATTGATGGAACATTTGTGGCCTCACAGTATCTCATTCCATTGGACCAATTTTCATGCACTTTTTTGATGGGGTCATATCTCCGCAATGTCATCACGAATGTTGGCCTTCATATGCTTAATTGCCACTGGTTTGTAGGCATAACACTTTTCTTTAACAGAAAATAGTCCAACGGTGCCAAATTTGCAAAATCTCATTGGCCCAATAAATCCCAACGTTACATACGTAATTGGTCATTACAACTCTTCATTCAGGATTACGACATAGTTTCTCACACCACTTTTGTTGTGTGTGTTAATTTTATACATGAGTGGCGGGACCTTCAGTCAAAAGTCGATTCCGAATGACAGATTTTTGAGAAATTTTTCATGGCAATTTTATTTACTCTCTGGATTTTTGCCAGAAATCTGCTGAGAGGAAGACGCCGAAGAAATATTTTTTGTATTTTGTTTTGATGTCTGGCCTGGGGCTTGAACCCTGGCTTTAAGCCAACACACTACCTACTAGACTACCAACGTTGCTCAAGCGTAAATCGACTCATTACGTTCTGTGGAGATAATATACTGAATTATGTGGCAAAATAGAATGACATAAGTTTAAACCGATAGATGGTCCCCGCGATATTTACGTTCTTAAATACATAAACAATTTAGAGATAATTAAGTATACTTTCATAAATTTTGTTTTTAAGACTGAGGAAAATACGCTGCTCAGTTAAGAGCTAATACAGGTTATCAGGCTGACTTATGCTTTGATTATGTTAAGCCCGAGCCCTCACATGGCTACCTTCAACTAAATCATATCCAATCCATTAGATATTTATAGTTAAAGTATTAGCTGAGCCCCATTCCTTAATGATTTTACTACAACACACATTACCGATATCACGCTTCTATTGGCCAACATAAAGTATTGCCCGCATACTGAACTTTACTATCATACCACATGTGTGAGCACAATTCGAATCGAGAATTCCAGCATATTTTTTAGTTTCGTTTCTAATTATATTGTCTGGACAAATATGATATGATCCACAGCCTTGAAAAATTATTGAAGCAATTCGAAAGAGAAAATCTACCATGTAAGTTAGTATAGAGTGTGAAAATGTTAAAATAATGCGTGGTCAACATAAAAATGAATCTTTAAGTTGAAAAAATTGTTTTTCCTGCTACACTATACGCTTAAACTAATAAGAAATGAAGACATAAACTTCGAATAGGCCAAAGAGTCGCTTGTAAAATCAAATTCAACGATTTCTTTAAAAAAAAGTTTTAAAGAAAACAAGTTTCATAAAAATTTAAATGACGGCCAGTCGCTCAAGTCACTCAAGAGGAAAAAAGGGCATTTATTTACAAAACAAACAAAAAATTACTACGTACTTAAATATCGTTTGACAGATTTCTTAAAGAGAGCATTCATCATTTGTTCTCTTAAGAGAAAAATATTAGAAATATCGTTAGTCAGGGTTTGGCTCTTTGTAAGGTTAAAGTATTTTTTTTTACGTTCAAATAACCTGTAAAATTGTCATTTAAAAATGTTTTTTATTTTTGTTAATTAAGTTATTTTAGTTATTTTAGTTATTTTTATTGTTTGTTTTTTATTGTTGAAATTTAATTTAAATTAAATGGCATTTCAACTGTTGTAATTATAAGTTTAACGCCAAAGTACACATTAAAAAGCCAAATGGCAAGTGGTCAAGATTAGATTCAAAACTGTCACAAAGGAAGGCTGCGTTCGAAGTACACGACAAATAGCTTTGGAGATTAACTATTGTTTTATTTTCAAATTTGAATGAGCTGTTGCACGACAAAAAAGAAATTGAAAAAACTAAAGACTCAGGGAGATCTTACTTACTCTTTGGCCTAGCTTTCACATCACCCATTTTGTGCGTGTTAATTTAATACATGGGTGGCGGGCCCTACAGTTTAAATTCTACTACGAACGACAGATTTTGGAGAAACTTTTCATGGCAATTTTATTTACTCTCACAGTTTTTTTTTTTTGTCAGAAGACAGCCGATAAAATATTTTTCCTTATTTTGTTTTGTTGGAGGCGTCTGAGCTGGAGTAGGAACCATGGGTTCGCGTCTAATAAGTCACTACTATACTTACTAGACTACTGCAAATTCTGTAGCTAGTGTTAAAAAACAAATGAACAGTTTGTGACATGTCCCTAATTAGGATTGCTTCGAGAAACAATTCTTAATATGACTGATTGGTTCCAGCAATGTTGTCATTAATACATGACTTATAACTAGTTTAACTTATGCTATGTTCAGATATGCACTTTTATTGAGTCAATATTCGGTTTATTGAGTACAATATTTTAAATGTTCAGACATAATAATATACGTAGTTCAGCTGCTTATTCAATATTCATTTGACAGCTGGTAAACAAAACAGCTGATTGTTTCAACAGCATTGTTTTTATTTTGTTTTGTTGTTTTATTTATTTTGTCGTTGAGTTGTTAAATATCAACAAAATTTGTTCGCATAAGTTGTAACGTTCTCACTGAACATACTTATGACAGTGCTACATTTTAAGATTTACTCAATATTATAACAATTTGCGTATTTATTGCGCAATAATTTATATGAAATATAAACTTTATATGAAATATTGAGCTCAATAATGGCGTTTATTGCGATTTACACAATAAAGGTTCATATCTGAACACCGTATTATAATTTCGCAATATTGCAGTAATAGCGTCTACATAAATAGGTGTAAAGATTCTTCAATAGTAAATAGTAAAAGGAATGCGAATCAATAATATTTTCTTACTGTAAAATGGGAACTTTAGCTGTACCCGGACAAATTTATTTTTTTAATTATATTCCTTGTATTTGGGCTTAGAGAATCAGAATCTGTGCCAAATGTATCAAAGATCTGGGTCGAAGTAACATTGAATATTTTTTTTTTAATTTGAAATGTTCGAGATACAATATTCAAGTAAATATGAATCTTAAAATAAATTTACGTTTAATTATTTTTTTCTATAACCATTTCATTAGCAAATCTCTTAAATACACTTAACACTAGGGACTACATTTTCAATATCAAAATGATTAGAGACTTCTTTGTTGGCTCATTTATTTACTTTTCTTTCTGCAAAATTCAAATGGAGAAATATTGAGTATCGTTTCGATTATTATGCTAATCGTCTAAATATCACACTTTTTTTCAGTCAAACAAATTATCGATACGTGATTACAACATATTGTATGAATACAAGAAATACCCACAACAGCAGTACCGCTACTGAGTCTAATGCATGAGACACACACACGCACAGACACGAACCCAATAACCTTGACACATATACGATGAGTTTGGAACCTGACAGTCAAATACAAAATATTTACTGGCATGCATTTGACTAACAAATGTGATAGAAGCAGCACTAAGTGAATAGGAAACATCAAACTCATACACTCGCACTCACACTCGCACTCTATGTTTTTTTGGCCAACAACACAAAATGATGTCAAAATGTTAATGACCAAAAAAAAAATGAAATTAAAAACAAAAAACAATAAAAAAAAGAATGAAATAAAATGGAAAGAAGAGGAGATGAGATGTCAGAAGGAAATATTTTTCTTTATAGTTTTGGTGTACGTGCATAGAGCATTTAGCGAGCGACACTAACTTGTACCTCAAAATTAACGTCATGATTCCATTTGTTATAGGGGATTGAGTGTATTAGGCCAAGTTATAGTGTCATCATACAAGTGACGATATCAATGAAATTCACATAAAATTGGTATTTAACTGCAATTGGTTTTGTGGTATTTAATGGGAATTTATTTTTATTTTTCATTAAATAATAAACCACCATTATACCGAAATTACTCCTATGTGATACACTGTCATTTCAAGCATCGTCTATTTTATCTGCTTCCCAGCATGGACTCTGTAAGTCTCGATCAACAATCACAAATCTTCTTGAATTTACAACTTGGGTAAATGATGGATTTATTGAAGGCAAACAAACTGACATCATTTATATTGATTTCAGTAAGGCATTTGATAAAGTAAATCATAACTTTCTCGTTCATAAGTTTAATCAACTTGGTTTTGTTCATCATTATTAAATTGGTTTAAATCGTATTTAGTAAACAGAAAGCAGTGCGTTAAATTCAGGAATACGCAATCTAACTTTATTAATGTACTGTCAGGCGTACCACAGGGTAGCCATCTTGGGCCGCTCCTATTAACTCTTTTTATAAATGATGTCCCTTCTGTTATCAAAAATTCAAACACATTAATGTATGCAGACGATGTTAAGATATTTTTTATCATTTAATAACATTGAAGACCAAGTACTTTTACAAGATGATATTAAGTACTTAACCTCTTGGTGTATTACTAATTTAATGAAGCTGAATGTTAAAAAGTGTAAATATATATGCTTCACAAGATCATCTCCAACCAATCGATTTTAAAAAATGAGTGGTGCTGTTCTTGAACTAGTTAATTCCTTTAACGATTTAGGGATAATTTTCGATTGTAAATTGGACTTCAGAAATCATATTACGTCAACTGTTTGCAAAGCTACATGTATCCTGGGATTTATCAAACGATGGGCTAAAGAGTTTTCTGACCTTTATGTACCAAACAATTGTTTACCACACTGGTTCGCCCAATCCTTGAATATGGATCTGTAATATGGGACCCTCAATACGCTGTACACTCTGACAAAATCGAATCAGTTCAAATTCAGTTCTTATTATTTTGTCTTCGTGGTTTAGGAAATGGATGGGATCCTAATAAAAGGTTACCATCTTATGAAAAACGCCTAGAAAATCTTTCCATAAAAGTACCTGTTCGTCCAACAAGATATTATAGTTTCATAAATAAAAAATATTACACAATTAACTAAGCGAACTGTAAGTCTGTAAGGATTTTCCATACACTTGATATAAATACATAAAACATCGATGTATTGTAGAGAATATTTTGGCATATTGATATTCGGAATGCTTTCCTGTTGTTCCGCAATTTTTTTTATTTAATTTCAGTCAGGATTACAGCCTAGATTCTCACTTCACTTATGGTGTGTGTGTTAATTTTATATATGAGTGGTGGGAGTCTAAAGTCGAATCCAACAGATTTTTGAGAAACTTTTCATGACAATTTTATTTACTCTCAGAGTTTTTCTACAAAAATATGCTGAGAGAAAGTCGTTGAAGAAATATTTTTTCAAATTTCGTTTGAAATGTCCGACCTGGGGGTTTGACCGCGTCCTCATATCTAATAAGCCAACACTACCCACTAGACTACGGCGATCTGAACTTGATATTCTCTGGAAATTATTCCACGACCAAATAATTTCCTTACTTAAGAGAAATTTATCATTTAAAAAGTGAGTGAAAAGATGCAATTCACTTGTTAAAGTCCTCCGCATTTAATGAATACAACAAGAAAGAATATTCTTGAAAACAAATTAAAAGAACGATACATTCAATTCAGCCTTTATGGTTGTTAAGGTCCTAGTTTGACCTCATTCAGGAGAATCATTTTTAGGTTACCATTTTAATTTGTATCGTAGTTTCCTTTGAGCTCTGTACACTGTGTCTCAAATTTTATTATTTTTTTTAAATTTAAAATTGCAAAAACAAAAATTTGCTGAGGGCAATCGTTCGAATCAAATTACTTTTCAATTCCTCGGCTTTGGAAACATGAAATATTTACTCGCTGTTGTTACTCGGGTTAAAGGTGACTCCTCGTAATATTCTGGTGGGAAAGAACTCTTTTATGGCGAAACGTGGTCGTTAAGGTAATATGTGGATATAATATTTATTGATAATTGTTTTGTTCTTATGAATCTGGTTTACGTGGATTATCCGTTTGGATTATACTTAATATTTGTAATGACTTTATTGGCGACTTGTGCTTGATCTTCTGAATAGATGCACATTTCGTTCTCTGATATGATACAATGGGAACAGCGAACAGTCGAACAGCGTTCATTAAAATTATATTTTATCAAAAGTAATTGCAAACAATACTCAATAGTTGATCAAACAGTAATTTTCAAATCATTCCCGTTCCACTTGAGTTTAAGCAAACTATCTTATCGATATTGATTTTGCACGTCTAACATACGGTTTCGTAAACTTAGAATTTTTGTGCAACCTCCCCTTCCAAACCAGAAAAATCAATACTCAAGCCAAAAAAACTACAATGCTACGACAAATTTGGTTTGGTTCATACCAGAGAACAGCAGTGAATCGATTTTTCGCTACTCATAAATACTCATGAAATTTCGAGTATGAGTGAGTCAACAGTATTGAAATTTAACTACTCTGATAATTTGTACTCACTACAACATTGATTTAAAAGTACAGGTTGCAATGAGTATGAGTACATACAACGTTGAAATCAAACTCATAACATTCGAAATATGTTTGATTCATACGCCTACTCATTCAGATTTATAAATTTAGAAAAATACTTATAATACTCATAAATGATTCGAGTGATACGAATCATTCATCAAAATTTGCAGTCTTAGTTGTTGTTGCATTTACAAAAAAAGAAAAAGACAAAGATAAAGACAAAGACAGTAAGCAAAACAAAGACACAACCTTCTAGTGAGTATTGTAGTGTTCGTATGCGAATCATAAATATTTTGTGCTTCGTGTGAATGTTGAGTAAGAACATTCGAAATCAACACCATCATGCGTATTGTAAAGTATGAGTACGATGAGTACTTCAAACTTTGAATATTAGTATGAGTATAATATTAAAGTAAGTATGAATGCGTATAAGCATGACTGCCTTCCAAAATGTATCAATACAAAGTTTGTATGCAGTTCTACTACTGCATATAAACTATGTAGATATGCAAAGTAACCAAACAATGCATCAACTATAAATCCGATGCCTGATTGCTTTTTGACTGCGTTAAAAATACACATTGACGACGTTTTGAAATAGAATACATTGTATATATTTTGTACAGCGGCATTATGAAACACAATACTTTGTTCAAACACAAAGCAACTAACATTTTGGAAGGCAGCCCAGCTGAAATTATGAATATGATTCGAATCTACTAATCTTTTTGAATACACATTACTGATCTCTGGTTCATACTAATGCCATTCGTTATAATCTTCCACGTATTAATACGCCCTAGTGATAAACAATGTTGATAAAATTTATTTAAACTAAAATTCGTATTTAACGGTATATTCGAAGAGAGTTTTTCCCTAAAATTCATAACGCAACTTATGATATCTCTTTAAGATTCAGTTATGTTTCTTTCATTTCCATTTCAAATTTTCTTTATTTTTCTTTTGATCAGAGATGGTGGGTAATATTTAACCAGAAAGTGCATTTGTTTTGTAACGTTTCTTCGGTGACTGTGGGAAATTGTTTTGTTTGTTTGTTTTTGTTTAACTTGTTTAAAGTTGTTGAAATTTTATTTCAAAATTTCATTTGTTATGGAGACGTTAACTAAGATGGCATAGATTTTCTTAAATGAAGACTCTATTGGATGGTTGGCTGTTGACTGTTTGTTATTTTCTACTTTTTACTTTTGTTAGTGTCATGTAAATATTTGATTTTGTAATGGAAAACATATGCGATACAAGATACAAGATACAGAGACCGCGTCTACTTGTTGTCAGCAAGATTAAACAAGATCTTTTGTAAGCAGCCACCATAGGTTTGCTTGTTTGTTTGTTTGTTTTTGTATTACGAATTTGAAGAAATATTTCTAAGTTTATGCAAAAATGATGGAAAATAAACGAAAAAGAAAATTTTTTTCTTCTTTTATTGTGCTGTAACTTTATTATGTGCCTTAAAAGAGTTGGAAACAAAATAAAAACAATTTTTTGCATAATAGTATCCAAAAGGTAATAGACAGTTATTTTTTTTACAATACCAGCATTAAATAAAATAAAATTACTCTACGTAATGAAATTAATCTTCATTTCAATTAATTTTATTTCTTTCAAATTGATTTTCACAAATCACCTGCATGCATTCATTTTTAAATGCTTCAAATCAGTTACAGTTTAACTACATAACAAGAGCTTAATATGAGCAATAGGTTTTGATTTATTATTGTTGTTAAACATTTCCAACATATATATATTTCGGGTCTTTTTCAAGCGTTTCCTACCATCAAATAAAATAACAATAAAACAAAGTGTGAGTGTGAGATATCATCGAAAGTTCCTATTAATTTGAAAGACTTATTGATGCCATTATAACATCGTTAAAATTAGCAACACCGTTCAAATTTCCAATTTTCCCTAACTCTAACGCATAAATCAGACTTAATCTGAATGATAGAAAGGAAAAAGCTTGGCTTTGAAAATCTCACAAGAAAGTTTAACGGTCTCGGTGGCCAGTTCACATCATCTCCATGTGAGATGACCATTCTCTCAAATTACTCAGGCAAGATATCAAACATGGCGGCTTGAGCATTATTGCACTTAGCTCCCTCTTGTTGAAATCAAGCGTTGTTGATGTCCAGACCGGAGATCAGCAATGAGTATTGAAAAAGATGAGTAGAATCGTATCATACTCATAATTTTTGATACTTATACGCATTCATACTTATTTTAATATTATACTCATACTACTCATATTCAAAGTTTGAAGTACTCATCGTACTCATACTTAACATTTACAGGAATAACAAAATAGGTATGATTCGCATGCGAACACTACAATACTCACAAGAAGGTTGTGTCTTTGTTTTGCTTTTTTTTGTAAATGCAACAACAACAAAGACTGTAAATTTTGATCAATGATTCGAGTCACTCGAATCATTTATAAGTATTATAAGTATTTTTCTAAATTTATGAATCTTAATGAGTAGGCGAATGAATCAAACATATTTCGAATGGTATGAATTTGATGTCAACGTTGTACTCATACTTATAAATGAACGTTGTAGTGACTACGAATGAATCAGAGTAGTTGAATGTCAATATTATTGACTCACTTATATTCAAAATTTCATGAGTACTCACTCATGAGTAGCGAAAAAAATGATTAATTGCTCATCTCTGGTACAGACAATCCAAGTCTGTTTAAAACAAGTTGGCAATCATCCACACCGAGATCATGGACCGAGAACGTCGCTAGCCAACACCACACTAAATAGTGACTTTTTCGGGATCTTATGTGTATTGACATTTTCTTTTATTGGAACATTTTGTTTGTTCATGTACCCATTCACCCAGAAATGAGCCTCATCGCTGAAGATTGTTTTTGATGAGAATAAGGGTCAACTGCCAACTGCTCCAGAGCTCATTCAGCAAACTTGATTGTCTATGATGGTTTGGAAAACAGACCGAATAAATGACAACTAACTTATGCTAGAGATAACAGACGTGCATGAGGATGGCTTAATTAATTAGTTAATTAGTCTTTTTATTTTTATCGTTCACGATAATGTTCTACGAAATATTCTTAATGCACTAGTCTTCGACATAAATGGAGACTTTTTATATACATTTAAATATTTTGAATATTTAGGTGTTGTTTACAGCAGTGAACGTAAATAACGTAAAAGTTTAAGGGCCATTATTACAACTTGCCGTTAACTAATGAGAGGATTTTAACGGGCAGATAAATTGTAGAAGTGAGCGTTAAGCTAAAGGGAAGATCATCCTACTGGTAACTTTTAATGTTAAGTTTATGTTTAAACTTGCCATATTATATATTATTTTCTATATGGCAACTTCAAATAGAAACAAAGGGAGCAAATACTACAAAAAAAGGAGCCCGTCGTTGCCACTGCGTTTAAATAAAACTTGTTTAATTGAGCAGTGCTATCGATATTGCACCGATACTGTCCTATTTTTGAAAAAGTTTATTTTATCATTAGTTTGTAATAACAAAGAGAAGTTAAAGGTGACTTTAAAGTTCACTTTAGCTAAATTTACCTTTAACTAAACCCAACTTTAATGGGAACTTGTAATAATAACCCTAAATATGTAATGTTAACCAGGAAGCACGAATTCTAATCCAAAACTCCCAAGTAAAGAAACTGCTAGAATGCTGGTGATTAAGATTAATAGAATACAAATTTTAAAGTCAAATTTTAAAAGTAGAAATCATATTAACCCAGATATGCCGACCGTACTACATGTAGTACACCTGTTAAGTTCAGGTTTCTGCATTTTCTGTGCTTTAAATATTTAAATCTAATTAATGTTGTGCTGCAGAACATAACGGTCAACAAAGCATTCCTTGATAAATTTTGTCTAGGGTAATTGCTAATGTGTATTTTTTTGAATCAGAGATTTCAGTTTTGTAAAATTGGCAAAAGTCTGAAGATGTCACGTAATCGGTAAGAAAAAGTTGTATATGCATATTTTATTGTTGTCGCGTTTCTATGTTGTTTTAATTGTAACAGATGTAGAAACAAATACGTAACAAAATTATTTGTGAAAATTAAAATTATAAGTGATTTTAGTTGATGTATTTGATGACGTACTACATGTAGTACGCTCGGCATTAGTGTGTAAAAATGGTGAATACGAAAACTTTAAATTTTCCAGATTTTTACATTAAATTAGGCAATAAATGCCTTAGAGGAAAGTGATAAAAAGTTTTCGCAAAATTTTTATGACATCTCTATTGTCCCCATTCAAGGTGCGAACAACTACGTCACAGATGAAGATTCTAGAGAAGAAGATGGAGTGAATTTTAAAAACTTACCTCCCCTATTATTAAATGCTTTTTAGAAATTCTTATTATACTAAAACGATTAGTGAAGACGACATTCCACTTGCGTTATTGCAATAGGCCAAGGAACCTAAATGTATGTCAGTAAAATGGGTAAAGCAATAACTGGAAGAAACGGAGCCAGCCTATTGTTACAGCGTGTGAACAGGAAATTTTACCTACTCCTCTTGAACTGTTCGAAAAAGAAGAACGACGCGTGAAAGGCACTGGAATAATTCGTTACAATCGGTTAGGCAACTGTCCTTTGCTAAAGATAAAATATCTACAGAAAAGAGAGATAGGGGGGTATGACTATCGTCAGATTTGTACCAACAATATAATTGTATGTTGTTGGAACGACAGCAGTGCAGTAAACCTTGCCTCCAATGTCAGTTCAGTTGAATCAGGCAAAAATATTTCACGTTGGTCTCAAAAAGAGAAAAAACGTATATACATATTTAACAACCACGTCTTATTCATGTGTATAATCACTACATGCGTGGCGTTGATCGACCAGATGAAAATATCAGCTTGTAACGTGTATCTATTCGGGGTAAAAAATGGTATTTCCTACTATTCACTCACCTCATTGATCTTGCAGAGCGCAATACGTGGCAACTGCATAGACATATGGGAGGTAAAATGGACCATTTATCTTTTCGTCGGTGCATGGCCACATTGCATATCTATCTATCGAAATCATCAGATTTGATCGAAAAGATCATTTACTTACTGAGAACACACGTCAAGCCGATGGAAAATGTAAACAGTTGCGTTGTAATCATTGCCACAATAAGACATGCTGCATGAAATATGATGTGTAAAGTGTAATGTGGAGTACCACACCACCAAATAATTTTTTTATTAATTTGTTTTTACTTTACTTATATACTATATAAGAATTTCTGAATGATAAAAAATTGAATTAAATCACAAAAAAATTACTGTTTTTTGCTCCCATATGTGCCGAGCGTACTACATGTAGTACGGGCTCAAAAACCAATTTATAAAATATTTTTGTTTATTTTTTCTTCAGTTTTGTAATATAATCTGTCAGAATAGCTGTATTTTTGAAAACTACGAAGATTGTTGCACTAGTATGCCCGTCGGCATATCTGGGTTAAATTCATTATTTATTTTATTTTTTATTTATAAAATATACAGTAGTTCATATAAACGTAATGAAGATCACTAGAATGACTAGGTTAGGTTAGGTTAGAGGACGTGTACTTGTCAATTAAGACAAGTACAGTTCCCGGAGGTCTTATTGACAGATTTTACAACGTCCTAGTTTCTCACACCACTTGTGTTGTGTGTGTTAATTTTATACATGAGTGGTGGGACCTACATTTTAAAGTCGACTCCGAACGACAGATTTTTGAAAAACCTTTTCATGGCAATTTTATTTACTCTCAGAGTTTTTGCGAGAAATCTGCTGAGAGGAAGTCGCCGAAGAAATAATTTTTGTATTTTGTCTTGATGTCTGACCTGGGGCTCGAACCTTGGCTTTACGTCTAATAAGCCAACACTCTATCTACTAGACTACGGCGACTTCAGAATGACTAAAATTGGTGAATTCATGTGATTCTACTTAAAATGCACACTCGTCTTCGCAGGAAACTAAATAAAATAGGCAGATTGGCAGTTTTTTGAACCGAATTTCATTAATTAAGAAAACGTTTGAATAAATTATCAAGTACAACAAAACAGCCACACTTTTTTAATACTTTTAAATATTATTTCATTTCAATCAATTATCACGTGTTTTTCCATGTAACTACGAAATTATGTAACGAAAACGCTGTACATTTTATAAATCGAATAAGAATCGCATAAAATAAAATAAACATTTTGAATTGAAATAAATTCATTACTTCAGTGCTTTACAACCGGTTCTTTTTGTAACGACCTTGTCTTGTAAACAACTAAGGCAAGTGAAAGAGTGACCGACCAATCATAGCCACTGTCACTGCATGCTGTTGATTAAATTGATTATTTTTTTTTCTAGGTCAAGGTCAATGCAATTTATGCTCATTTTCTGTATGTTTTCATTCAAAATAATTTCTTTGCGTGAAGAAAAAAAAAATAAAAAATAAATAAATAAAAAAATAAATAAATAAAAAAATAAATAAATAAAAAAATAAATAAATAAATAAATAAATAAATAAATAAAAAATAAATAAATAAATAAAAATAAATAAAAATAAATAAAAATAAATAAAAATAAATAAAAAAATAAATAAATAAATAAAAAAATAAATAAATAAAAAAATAAATAAATAAAAAATAACTAAACATAACTGAAGTTAGCTTAAAATTAAACTTAAAATAATTAAAAGAATACATAGCAATTAGAATAGTTCTTAATAATTGCTTTATTTTTAATTAAATTAATTTTAATACATATTATTTTCCTATTATGTTCAAATCGAATTCTCTGTTTTGGTCTCAAATTTGTTCAAAAATGTTATTGATGGAAATGGAAATAAGCGGTCACATAATTTTCTGCTGGAATGTGGTCGTGCAAGAAAATCAAATTATTGGAAATTTTATTGTAAGAGAAAAATGTTAAAAACCAGAAATCAAATGAAAAAATTTAACAAAAACAATAAAAGATATAATGCAATACCGAACATGTATGTATGTTTAGAAAATAAAAAAAAGAACGGACGGTAGGGAAAAAAATGGTGTCTCAAGTTCTGCTTCTGCTACTGTGTAGTAGGACTACTGGAAATCAGACAGCATTGCAAAATCGATAAAAAAAAAAACCATAAATAGATTATATTTCATTCCAAACCAATTGAATGGCACGTCTCTTGTAAAGCTGGTATAGAATAATTGTGATGAGCTTTTTTTTATTTTTTATTTCTTTTAACAGTCAGCAATAACTACTGGGATCTTCTTGAATTTAATTAATTTTAATATTTATTAGGCATAAAAAATGTATTTTCTTGAGTAATTATTACACCAACAAACCATATTTTTAAAAAGAAAAATTACAAAAAGGCAAATGGCATGGAAAAAATAAAATTAAAAATATCGACAACAGCTATACATGCATTCATGCTTCTTTCTTTTCCTTCAGAGATTAAGAAATACCGCCAAAAGCCATAAATAAACAACACAAGCATTAAATGTATTCACATCGAACATGTATGAGTTCCAAAGCAACATTTGTAAGTCATACCTGATAAGAAAGCGGCTTAAACATTTTTTTATTGTTTTGTTTTACTATAAACCTGGTTTACAAAGATGCTTTGCGGCATAAAACAGTTTTAAACGGGACGTCGCAAAGAAAACACGAACTTAGACGAGTCAATAGTAGATGATAATAAAATTACTTCACAAATAAAAATTAAAAATTTAATAAAAAAAAAGAAACCATAAAAATAAAGAGAATATATTGAGTGCATCTTTTTACAAAAAAATTAATATTTTTGCGACTAGTACCGCTACTGACCCAAATATATTTTCCGCACAGTATCATAACGGTTGTGTTGTATGATAAATTGCGTGTGAAATGTGTTGCAAGAAAATTGGTTGCAAAATTTAAAGAAAATTCAAGAAAATATTAAAAAAAATAAAAGAAAACATTTTTTTACACATGTTTGGATCAAATTTTTAAACCACAAGCTTTATTGCCTTTTCTCTCTAAATAAAATCCAAAGAAAGGCAACTAAAAGCTGTCTTGCTAACATCAAACTCAGAGTCATCATTAAACAGCTGCTAGTTTGACTTGCAACTGAAGTTTTTTTTTTTAATTTTATTTAAAAAATGTTTGCTTAAAAATATTGAAAATAAAAAACAATTGCAAAGCAATTCCTAAAAGTATCAATCATAATTAAATAATTACGTGTGTTTGTGTGTGTGAGTGTGCATGTTTAAGCCAAACATCAATGCTGTTTTCTACACAATCTTAAAATAAAATTGAAAAGAAAAAATTAGAAGAAAAAAAATTGTGTTGAAGCTGCTATTGCCGGTTTAGGAAAATGTGTCAACAACTTTAAGTGCAAGAGCAAATAAGTAAGTCATCGTACAAGTAGTAAAAAATTTCAGAAATTTCAATTAAAATTTCAAAAATAATCGAATGATTTTCTAGTTTTTAAAATATAAAAAAGGTTAAGTGAACATAAAAACCGACATTTTATGAAACGAACTTCTCTGTGTACTAGATTATATAAGATATTCTTGGTCTCTGGTTTAGATTTTGATTAGATTAGTATGATTAGATTTAACATCGCTTTAATTGAACCGGAGTCGCCGCAGTCTAGTAAGTAGTGTGTTGGCTTATTAGGCGTAAGGCCACGGTCAGACATGAAAACGAAATATGAAAAAATATGACCAATCATGTATGTATGTTAATTGAACTGGGGAAGTGTTAAGATAGGACACTCGAGAATTTTTAGCTAAAGATTTGAAATTTTTCATTTTCAAACATAATTCTTGAAAACATTGGTGAAAATTCAAACTTTTAATTTCAAAAATTAAACGATTTGATCCAATTTGATTACACCTTTTACAGAAAATAATTTAACAAGTACACAACAAAATTGATAAAATAATATCGTATAATTCCTTTCTTCGCAAAGGGATTCTTTAAACGAGTTCTTGTGGATCTCAACATTCCGACAGTCTTCCTAGCCGTCTGCATTTTCATCTTGCTGAAACGTTGCTAATGTAATGCTAATCTTCCAAACGGGTGAGGATAATAATCCTGACGACTACCTCTTAAGAGATGTCGATTAGTGTGTGGTACCTGTGTGCTTTTTATGCTTATTACCTTTTGGTGTCATACTGTAAGAGTTGTTATCGATGAGATTCCATTAAATCATTTCAGATTAAATTTAGAGGCACCACAAGCTTCTTTTTCAAGCAATCTTATTTACTCTCACAGTTTTGGCCAGAAATCTGCTGAGAAGTCGTCGAAGAAATAATTTCTTATATTTCGTTTTGTTAGAAATATCTGACTTGGAATTTGAACCGTGGCCTCACGTCTACTTACTAGATCACGGCGACTTTTAGTCATTTGCATGACAATAATACGTATGTATATGCCGTTTATACTCATTTGATTGTAGGAAGGTTGAAAATGCTTAATATGAATGACTTACAATCATCCAACTACAGACAATCTCCGAAAGGGGTCGAGCGTAGGATCGAATTTAATGCGCAAAAGAGTATTGCAAATATTGGGGAGTCAGAAGCTTTCGATTTAATGCATACTTGTCGAGTGTCAAAAAATGGAACGAAAAATACTTCACTCCATCTACACCTCTTATATCCGACCAAAGAGGTATGGGTCAATCACTCGAAGTCTATTTAGCGGCTTCCCCACCACCTACAGGAAAGGACAAAAGTGCGCTTTAATGTCGGTAGGGTATTTAATTAAATTAATTCATTGCGACACCACCGTTATGCAGCTTGTATTTCACAGCTATTTTTCTAGTAAAATGCATTGTGCTCTAGTGAAATAATGGGTCTAGCTACCGAAAATTACATATTTATATCAGACATCAGTAATGAATCCGTTTTTCGCTACTCATAAGCACTTATGAAATTTTGAATATAAGTGAGTCAACAATATTGAAGTTTAACTACTCTGATTCATTCGTACTCAGTACGACGTTGATTTATAAGTATGAGTACAATGAGTATGAGTACAACGTTGACGTCGAACTCATACCATTCCAAATATGTTCGATTCATATGCTTACTCATTCAGATTCATAACTTGAGAAAAAGACTTATAATACTTATAAATTATTCGAGTGACTTATAAAATAAGTATGGGTGCGTATAAGTATCAGAAATTATGAGTATGATTCGATTCTATTCATCTTTTTGAATACTCATTGCTGATATCTGATTTATATATAGTACATACTCTCTAACAGAGGACATCTCTTCGTGGTCGATTTATCAACGGATAACATAAAGCATTATAACAAGAATTCGTTCTTCCTTATGTGGAATGGGATTTTTGTTACACAACAACCCGAGTGTTGGTTCCAAAGAAAAAAAAATTATCTCAATAAATAGACCAAACAACTATTATTGAATAACCTAAAAACATAACGGGTTATATAAGTAAATTAGCATTTCTTTTTGTCAAATATTTTCTCAATTCAAAAATCAAATTTTGCTGAATAATCTTTTGTTTTTGAATAACAATTCAAATCTGATATACAAAAACGTATTATTGTTTGCATGGAGTTCACAATAATGCTGGATTTTAATAAAATTAAGCAAACATTTTCAAAAACAAAAAAAAGTAAATAAAAAAATAAATGAAATAAAAAAATTGTTAACTTGATTAGGTTGTACAACCAATTGTAACGCTGGAGGGCTGGTTGGTTATCGGTCATTTGTGAAGGTCATTTTGCAAGAAAAGAAACAACTGAAGTCAGCAAAAATCTTTAATTTTGTCCCCTGCTCACGAGACAAATTCTAGTGATGAAAATGTTATTTGACCATATGACAATACATATGTATGACGTGGAACCAATTTCAAAACGATGCAGGCTACCATACACACATACATATCAGAGATCAGCAATGAGTATTCAAAAAGATGAGTAGATTCGAATCATACTCATAACTTCTGATACCTATACGCATTCATACTTATTTTAATATCATACTCATACTCATAGTTTGAAGTACTCATCGTACTTATACTTAACAATATGTATGTTGTTGTTGATTTCGACTCTACATGACTCAACCCTTTACAAGAATCACAAAATAAGTATGATTCGCATAGGAACACTACAATACTCACTAGAAGGTTGTATGTTTGTTTTGCTTGCTGCCTTTGTCTTTTTCTTTCTTCTTTTTTTGTAAATGCAACAACAACTAAGACTAAATTTTGATGAATGATTCGAATCACTCGAATCTTTTATGAGTATTATAAGTATTTTTTCTAAATTTATGAATCTGAATGAGTAGGCATATGAATCAAACATAGTTCGAATGTTATGAGTTTGATGACAACGTTGTACTCATACTCATTGCAACCAGTACTTCTAAATCAATGTTGCATTGAGTACGAATGAATCAGAGTAGTTGAATTTCAATACTGTTGAGTCACTCATACTCGAAATTTCATGAGTACTTATGAGTAGCGAAAAAACGATTCATTGTTGATTTCTGATACATACTATGTACAGAATTTCATTAAAAAAGTATTGGCTTCTGTGTTTTTCTATAATCAATAAATTAATAATATCGGGCTTGTCACAGAATTCAATTCCGATCGGAAATAAATTAACACTTGTCTTATTTATGCCTCTAACAAGCAAACTAAACATGATATATAACTAAAACTGTGAACATATGTTCGAGACGAGTGTACCAACATAAAAACTAAATAATTAAAAGACAAATGTACGAAGCCCATGAAATTTGAAAATTCACCTTACTTTTTGAACAGACCTCATTAAATATAAATAACTGCATAATGCAATGATAAGAATTAATTTTGATTATATTTAATAAAAATAAAATTTTTAATACCGTAAAATTTTTCTAAAATAATATTTTTATCATATCAACATCAAAAAATTCTTTGCAATTAAATTGTTCAAAAACTGAAAAGATTTAGATTTATGCATATGGTTGAAATCCCTATAGTTTTGATCCAACATTAAGAGAATCTACTGTATCAATGCCTATGCATGACAGAGGCTTTCAATACGTTTCTTGAAATCGATTAAAAAATGAACCATGAAAATATCAATTGAATATTCAACTTTTTTTATATTTTATCAAACGTAAAGAAAATCAAAACTATGAAAAATATGAAAGAAAAAGTTCGCAAACGTTAAACATAAATCTGTAATCATTTTAAAATCAACAATAGATGGATGCTTCAATTTAATTGAATTTATTTTCTTTCGTTGTGTGCGAAATAAAAACTATTTCGCTCTTTTACTACCATGAATTAAATGTGTGGATAAATAAAAAAAAATTATGAAATATAGCCTGTAAATTTCTTTAGTACAATTGTTTAATATTTTATTTGTGGCCATTTGTCATATTTTTGAAGTCCTAATCTTCTTCTAAATATCATACGTACCGGCTAATGAATAGTTTATTGGAGAGATCTCTTAAAATGTGATTAGTGTGGTATTTACTTTGAATAAAAATCAAAAAATAGAATTGCAGATGATGAAACGAAAATCATTGGAACATGATTATGTTATTTAATATGAACAAGACATGTACTGTAGAGAATTAATTCTTTGATGACAAAATAATTGTGGAATCTTTCACAAATAACTTAATATTATAAAAATTTGTATCTTCCGGTGTTATATTTTTGCCTGAAGTTCAAAGTTAAATGAACTTGTAAAATCAACCTAAAACAACACCCTCATGCAAATTTAACAATTCAATTATGTGTGGCTGCTATAATTTTATAAATTTTATACTCTCTTAACATAATTTGTTGATTAAATTGACTATGAAGTCTGATTATCAACAACAGTCAAAAACGTTTTTTTTTTAATTCAAATGTAAAACTAAATGTAAAATAAAACAAATGAAAGCTGACTAACAAAAACAAACAAATGCCAGCTTCAAATGGCAATTGGAAGCAGACGAAAGTGTGCAAAGTGTTGTATTAACCCAATGCTCTCATGCGAAAAATATACCCTCCTTATAATTTTTAACAGAAAATTCCAACTTGCCATTAAACTTGGCTTTAGTTAAAGGTACCTTTAGCTAAAGTCAACTTTAAAGTCACCTTTAACTTATTTTCGTTATTACAACTTAGAGATAAACTAAATTTAACTTTTTCAAAAATATGACAGTGGCGGAGCAATATCGATAACAATGTCCAATCTTCTTTATCTTATCTAACCCCAACTGATATTCTCTCAAGTGCATCTCGTTTACCTATACAATGGCAATTGGCATCGTTTCAAAAATACATAATTTGTCGAACATCCATGAAATACTAAATAAATCCCCGCAGATTAATATTATTTTGAGTTGTTTAAAAGATTTAGGCCAACTTGCCGTTAAACTTGGGTACCTTTATCTAAAGAGAACTGAAAAGTTACCTCTGACTTATTTTCGTTTTTACAACTTACAGTTAAAATAAAGTTAACTTTTTCAAAAAATATGGCAGTGGCGGTGCAATGTCGATAATAAAACAAGTTTTATTTAAACGCAGTGGCAACGACGGGCTTCTATTTTTGTATTTGCTCACTTTGTTTATATTTGTAGTTGCCGTCTTGAAAATAATATATAATATGGCAAGTTCAAACATAAACTTAACTTTAAAAGTTATGTACCAGTAGGATGATCTACCCTTTAGCTTAACGCTTACTTCTACCTTATTGTCCACTTATAATAATGAATAACAATTTATCTGCCCGTTAAAATCCTCTCTTTAGTTAAAGGCAAGTTGTAATAACAACTGCTCTAAATGATTTTTTTCTTGTTCAGCATTTAAATATTTGAGTGCATTTCGAAGGAGACATACCATATGGAAACTCTAAACCATCTTCAAAACAAACAAAAAAAAATCCGTACTAGACTATGGTAATTTTATTTCGTTTTTTTTTGTAATAAAATTCTATTTTAATTATGTACGTATATAAAAACCAATTTTACGTATTTGTTTACATTTTATTTCCCTATCTTTTATTTCTTTTTTTATAACGACCATTATACCATAAATGATTCAAATTTACTCTATTAAAGTAAACAAAACAAAATTTAATACAATTATTCGTCTATAATTTTCTTTAATGATCGTATAGGAATTGAAAAAACTAAATTTATACAAAACCGTACAGATGGTATCATGTAATGTTTTGATGCTCGGTGTTCATGTTTGATATCACTTAAGTTGTACGCGCAACATTCAAAACAACATACACTCAAAGAAAATATAAATTTGCAACTTCTCAATTGAATATTTTGTATTTATTATTCTTTTAATTTATCACAATGGGCCTGAATGTTTGCCTAAGTGGGACCTAAGGGTCCGTCACCTTTATTTTTCAATTTGTATCTCCATTTTCATTTTATTATAATTCATAAAAAATAATGAAGAAGACATTAATCGGGTTGTTTGAAAATCGTAGATTAAATTCCTAACAATTGGCTCAATTACATTATTGAAATGAAACTTCTTTTCAGAATATTAATTACATTTTACAATTTTAAAAGCCATTATTTCAACCTGAAGAAGTCGCGGTAGTCTACTAGGTAGTGTGTTGGCTTATTAGACATGAGGTCTCGGTTCAAATTCCAACAAAACCAAATACGAAAAAAATTTACTTCTTCGGCGACTTCCTCTTAGCAGATTTCTAGCAAAAACTAAATAAAATTGCTATGAAAAGTTTCTCAAACATCTGTTGTTCGGTTCAAACCCCAGGTCAGACATGAAAAGGAAATATGAAAAAATATTTCCTCGGCGACTTCCTCTCAGCAGATTTCTAACAAAAACTAAATAAAATTGCCATGAAAAGTTTTTCAAACAAATCTGTCGTTCGGAATCGTATTTAAATTGTAATAAAATGAACACACACAACATAAGTGGTGTGAGAAACTAGGTCGTAATCCTGACTACAGGGTTGTAATGACTAATTATGTATGTACATACTTGTGGACTTCAGAATCATTTTATTTAGTCTGCAAACTGTTGAATGATGCCATTCGAGTTAGGCTAAAAAAAGGAAAAAACTTGATTTCAAACAACATGGCATGAATATCAATAAAACAAAACCTTAACTCTTAACTCTTTAACGGTTTACGTCGAGTATACTCGTCAGCGTGAAACGAAACATTTTGTAAAAAAAAACCGATTCGTATTGTTTATTATTCAACGAATCTATTGGAATTTTTTCCTGGGAAAGGTCAAAGGAAGATTTTTAAAAAAGTGTACATTTTTGAATTTTTGTGAGTTAGGCAACAATAGCTTGTATGAAGCTGAAATAATAAATTCTAGGGAATAACCGTTACAAAATATATATTTTATATCAAATTTTATATTTTCTAAAGAACCAACAGGCAATATTTGATTTTTATTCGTAATTGCTTCATTTTACAGGCAGAAATATTATACTCTGTTGATGTCGAGTATACTCGTCTTCGCTGGAAAATAATAGAGCAGGCAGAAAAGGTTTTGGAAACAAAATTAAAAGTTAATGATTTAAAAAAACTACACTTGACAGGTTAAAAAAAATTAAATTTTATCTTTAGTAATTAGAGGATATCTTATTTCAGAATATACTATACTCTTCAAAATATGGAGAGAAAATTATTATATGTATATGCAGTTGTATTTAAAATTACAGGCTGGACTGTATGTATATTATGTTGTTTCAGTTGGGTGGATGTGTTCTAACAACAATAATTGATTTGATTTGAAAAGTTAAGATAAGTCGTAAATTTTCTTTGAGTGGAATTTTAACTACATCTTATACAGTAAATACCATACAAATATTATTTATTTTTTTTATTAATTACAATACAATTACAAATTATATTTTAATTATATACGAGTTGAGTAACTTAGACTATATGCTCGGTGCAGTGTCACAGAGCAGTCTCTGGTAGGAATCGAACCCACGACCCTCACATTAATAGTCTAGCACACTACCCACTAGACTACCAGGGCACCATACATATATATTTCATGGAATAATTAAAGCAAGGTTTTACAGATTTACTTTACTTGATTTTGCATTATTATTTTCAAACTTAATAAAAAATCGACTCGTTTATTTGCTCAAAATAACTTTTTAGTTTTGATCCAACAGTCAGAGAATCCACTGTATTAAACGTAAATCTATTAATTCAGATGCTATGCATGACACAGAGGCTTTCAATACGTTTCTTGAAATCGATTATAATACGAATCATGAAAATATCAATTCAATATTCAACTTTTTCTTCTTTTTCCTTTTTGATGTATAAAGTAAACTATATTTCATCAAACATTAAGGAAATCAAAAATATGAAAGAAAAAGTTCGCAAACAATCAACATAAATCTGTAATAATTTTAAAATCAACAGTAGATGGATGCTTCAATTTTATTGAAATTATTTTCTTTCGTTTTGTGCCAAATAAAAACTCTTTCACTCTTTTACTACCATGAATTAAATCCGTGGATAAAAAAATGAGCAGAAAAATATGATATATTGCCTGTGGATTTCCTTCTTTTATTTGAGGTTTGATGTTACTCCTCAAATTAAATTAAATTTTCTTTGCAAGATTATCTTGGTTAATAGAAAAAAATTTTTTTGGATTTATAGTTGATTTATGTAGGCCTACTTTCAATATCCTCCATTCCAATATTTGTAAAGCAAAATTTGTGAAATGTAACTTTAAACTCAATCCACTGTGGAAAGATTATGGTTAAAAAATTTTACATAAATTTCAATAATACATACATACATAACATACATAACTGACCATTACAACCCTTTCGTCAGGATTTCGGCCTAGCTTCTCACACCACTCACGTTGTGTGTGTTAATTTTATGCATGAGTAGCGGGACCTACAGTTTAAATAGTTTCAAAAATACTGTTTCCAAATGAGAGGAAAAATTAGGAAAACTGTAAACCAAATTGCCAACATCGAGAAGTTGAGGTTAAAAGTATCAATCCGTTGCGCTTTCTATTTAGCTCATCTATAATTTGTTACTCATACATTTAATTGTGTATGAGTCATTACAATACTTCAGTCATGACTACGACCTACATAGCTTCTCACACGACTTATATTTTGTATTAATTTTATCCATAACTCGTGGGACCTACAGTTTAAAGTGGACTCCAAACGACAGATTTTTGAAAAACTTTTCATAGAAATTTTATTTCATTTACTCTCAGAATTTTTGACAGAAATTGGCTGAGAGGACATCGCCGTAGAAATTATTTTCACATTTCGTTTTGTTGGAGATGTGTGATCTGGGATATGAACAATAACCTCACTTTTAATAAGCTAACATACTGCCTACTAGACTACGGCGATTTCTATTACACGCGTTTTGTATAAAAATGTCGGCTATGTAAGCGGTTGCATGATTTTTAATAATTTTAATTCACCACCGCAATAGAAATAGAACATTTAAAGAAATTTAAATCAGAAATTATTGTTACAAGAAATATTAAATGATGTTCTAAAGAAATCACGAAACAAATAAGATGAGAAGTAAATTTATTTACAATTAAAAAAAAAAAGAAAATGGAAGACCCTCTGTTCCGCCAATAAAATTTAGATTTGTATCCCACATCTGAATTTTATTATAAATTTACAAATTTTTTTTAAAGTATATTGCATGCGAGCTATTGTAGGTACAGCGCTAATACACATCAAGTACAAAACTATGGAATTAAAACGCCACCATCTCAACAGAAAAAGCAGACAGAACATTGGGCCACCAAAAATCGTCTATAAAATCTATCTATAAAATTCTAACGGTAACGGTTTCAACAATTGACAAATTCACACGACTTTGTATCGTGTATGTTGTATTGAATACATTTGGTTGTTTGTGAACGATCAATACTATGCTGTATTGTGTATGTTGTATTTTTCTTCATAATTTTTGGCATTCAAACAATTTGATTGCACGAAACCAATACAACTTATTAAAAACATATGAAAAAAATGTGTATAAGTGTATCGGATTTTTACATGAAAATTATCAACAACAAGCATACATTGTTCTATAGTCGTCCAACAATACAAAGAATACAACGATACAACGGGTTGTGTGAATTGACCAAATGGTATAATAATGGTGCTGAACACATATTACCCATAAAAGTAAGAAATAATTGCCTTTCAAATATGAAGAATCCTTGTAGCTAAAGTTTACAAAAAGGAATAGTAGACATATTTCAACTGTAAGTGATCAAGGAATTCTGTTTTAAAGTTTCCAGTATTGATTTTCTATGATTGATAATCAATATGCAGGGTTGCCATGCTATGGAAAAACTAGCACAGCTAAATTTTAACCCATTTTTAACTAATTTATCGTTTGAGTCTAAGAGAATAAACACGTTATATCATGCCACAGTTTTATATCCGACAGCTTCTGAAAAATATTTGCAATTGTAGGGTATCATAAGTAGTCGGCTTTATAAATATATTTGTTGTTTAAATGTGTTAATATTTTTGTTGTTATTGTTTTTCCCTTTTTTAACATTTTATGGTGGGCTGTCACCTACTACATTATGTTGCATCAAAAATACAATCGCCCAGTAGCCATCGTCTGCTTTTATACGTCTTCCATAAACGTTTTTAAAATTAAAATTTGAATAAATTTTTGACGTTTTTTTTACATATTTTTTGTTTAGTTTTTCATATAATTTGGTTGTTGTTGTTGTCGTTGTTAAATATTAAGTACGTAATCAAATACATTCAAATCAACTATGGTATGTACAAATGAACACTTCCACATACATAGGCACGCATGCGTTTAACTGGACGTATGTATGTTTATGAGTATTGTTTACTTCATTACTTCTTTGGGGTTTTTGTCTTTTTGTTGTTGTTTTTTGCTTCTTTATTTGACAGCTTTAAAACGTTTTATTGTTGTTGCTTTATGTGCTTTTGAATCTTCTTCACTTTCCCGCTGGTTTCTTCACCCAACAATTGTTTGTTTTATTATTTTGTAGCTGTTAAGCAAAAGGGGGCCTATCACTTTTCTTTTCGTTTTATTATGGCTTTTGCTTTCATCTTCGTTTTCTTTTTCTTTTTGGATGTCTTCTTTATTTGCTTTATGACTTCGATTTTTTCTGTATTACTTGTGGGTTCGTTTTGGTTACAAATTTTTTTCAAGGTCGTTGGTCAACGCTGTCTTTGCTGTCATACACTCTCATTCAATGTTTTTGTTTAAATGTTTGTAAGCAAAGTTGGCTTCCCAACTTGTTTTTGGATGTTCGAAAAGAAAAAAAAAAAAAAAAAAACAGAAATGATTTCATTTCTTATGGTATATTTGTTGTTGTTGGTTATTATTGGTAATAGTGTTGGCAACGCCTTTAGCTGGATAGTTGACCTCATTTTTCTTTAGGGTTTAACCACATTGTCTTAATGAACAAACACCAACAAGAAATCATGACATCACTCATGCTTGTCATGTGGGATGAGAGATGGTTTGGCATTTTTTAAGGAATGAAACGTGTACGAACGTATTTCACATGCGAAAATAATTTCATAGATTTTTTTGTAATAAATTAGAGTGATTTAATGCTTGAAAAAGTTTTATACAAATTGAAGTACGGTATATGACGTGACAAAAACAAGTCGGCTGTATTAGACAACATTTGATCGTCAACGGTATTCCTATCACCAAAAAACCAAAGCGGCTTCGGATATACCATATTTTGTTTATATAGCACAGGGTACTACCAATAAAAGACCAAATCAATATTTCTCAATTATTTCTAAAAAAAAATCCACGTTTTATACACCCTATACAACCTTACAACGAAATGTAGGAATCTATAAGGGTATTGAAGAAATTTTCGTAAATAACCTGACCAACTTGCAACAAGAGCGGATATGGAAAATAAATTGGTCAGATATATATTGAAGGATTCACGATATTGCCACAATTAATAAATGCAATTCCAAACAAGTTTTCTATATTGAAATAATACGATTGAAGATATTGGTCAAAGGGATTTGATAGATATCGCAGAAATGCTCTAAGTTTTAGAAAACCGTGTGGAAAGTGTCCGTGGTTTGTCTAGAGAATATGTCTTACGTATTTTTAATAGTTTACACTCAGAAGAGTAGGTAGTTAGGTAGGTTTGAGAACGTATAGCATCATGAAAACTAGTAACAATTTCACTCGGTGGCCATTGGACCTATTGTGATGGTTCTAAAAAGAATAAGATAAAATAGTTAGAAATGAAGGTGAAAGAGAGAGAGAGAGAGAGATAAAAGGGTATAGTAAGCATAATTTTCCACATATATGTACGTATCTGTAACGTAGACGAAACCAGGATGTTAGTGGCACCTTTATAGCAAACATAAATACTTTCTAGAATTATAAACTGATAACATGGCATTTTATACCACATTGCCTTCATGTTGTACACAACATTACTTACATTTTTAAAATCGCTTTTAATTGTAATACTTTCTCAAATATCTATGAAAATGGAAATTTTAATCAAACCTTTTTTAAACATCGGTTTTTTTTTTTTTGTTAAAAACAAATATGTCTGGTTTTGTTCGAGAAGTCAGTTTTCGTTATTAAGATTATTTCGTTATTTAAGATAAAACTGAAGGTCTAAGTAGGAAGGTTGTAAATGAAAATATTTCGTGGCTTTATAGATCGATGTGCGTATTCCGAAAATAAAATAAGGAAAATGATTAACTGAGAGCATGTCTAGTTTTGTTCGCCAGATCCAAAATTTATTTGCATTTTCAATGAGGATAGCATTCAGCAAATTAATTGAGTTGAGATGGATATACCCATCAGTCCGATATAAACTTTGCAAACATAATATTGTTCCCAATCTCAAATAAGTTTACATGAAATTAATGTAATTTCATCGAAGTCGCCGTAGTCTAGTAGGTAGTGTGTTCGCTTATTAGGCGAAATGCCTCGGTTCAAAATTGAGGTCAGGCATCTCCAACTGAACGAAATATAAAAAATATTTGTTCGGCGACTTCCTCTCAGCAGATTTCAACAAAATCTCTCTGAAAGTAAATAAAATTGCCATGAAAAATATCTCAAAAATCCGTCGTTCGGAGTCGACTTTAAAGTGTAGCTCCCGCCACTCATGTATAAAACTAACGCACGCAACATAAGTGGTGTAAGAAACTAACTCGTAATCCTGACTGAAGGGTTGTAACGTATGTATGTATGAGAATGTAATTTCATCACATTATGAAACGAAAAAGAAAACTTTCAAATTTCTTGGACAAAAAATTTAATTTTTTATTTTCCAAAATTTTAATAAAATTTTATGGTCGTTATTTTTCCGGAAAAATGTACTCTGATGCCAGTAAATACTTACATAAAAAATAAAACAAGGAAATACGTTGGTCACTTATAGTTTTCAAATATTTCAGTATAGTTTCCAATTTTGACCCAAATTACTATAGAACCTATTTAATACAACAAGTAAAATTACAATCAACCAAAAAAACAATCCCTCATAGTAATAATATTTTTAAAAAGTCAAATAGTACGCAAATGTATATGATTATCAAGGAGGCACTTTACGCCATAAAATTAGGTCACTCTATATAATATACATAGCTGCACACACACACACACACAGTCAGTCACAATATCGAATTCCATAACCAGATAAAATGCAAAATAATAAAAGAAAGACAGTCTCCAAAAATACACTCAAGAAATACATAAAAAAACAATAAAGAAAACTAGTTTGCAAGACATTGTTTCTGGTGGCTGTCAGACACCACCAAGCAAGACAATATCGCACCGAAAAGATACAGCTGATTGAGGCCGCCTATGTGATATCCTACAATACAATTATTCTCCATATCATCAAAAAAAAGAAAAAACCCGTTGATTGTAAGCTCATTTAAGCTCCAATTTTGTTTGTTGCGCATTTTCTACATTGCAGGTTTGTTTCCCTACCAGAACAATGACGGTCAAATGACTAGTCATTTAACTGTCATTTGTGATGTGTAAACACATCACTCGTTCCCATCAAGTTATTAAGGGCAATGTGAAAAACTTGATGTAAACATGAAAAACGTGAAAAACATGTGAATTTGTTTCTTTTTCTAACGCATGAATTCTTTCGACTATAAAATATATATGTTCCTAACCTGTTCACTCTACTGCTGTTTTTAAAACACAGTTAATGTAAACTTTACTAAAAGTTGAATAGGAAATTGGTTACAGTCGACTAGTCAAACTTGATGCATATACCGGTCACGATTGACATGTATTTTTTTATTTTTATGTACTTAAAAACTGAATTTTTTTCATAAGCAATTTATTTTCATTAAATAAAATTTCAATACATAATTAAATACTGTTAATAGTTAACATTTTGATATCTGAATAAAAATTTCATATAAATATTTAAAATTGTCGACTTTCAAGAGGTGGCTCACAACCGAATTGATTTGCCGTCACTTTTTTGGCACTGGTATGGTTGACGCAATCCTCCTTCACTTTATCCTTCACAGTTCTTGAATGTATCATCAGCTTTAGTTTACAACGAGATTTATTAAATACTGGCCAAATGATTCACACAGAAAAGATACTTCCACTTCCAAACACTTACTGGTCCTTTTATACTGCACTTCGATTTATTGTTCCATTATATGTTTTATCCTAAATTTTTTTTTGAAATTCTTATCTTAGTTTATTAATTTCGTCTCTTTTTATTCATTTTTTCCAAAGTTTAAAAATTTTTAACACTTGAAACTTTCATTTTAAAATTTGTCAGAAGTGAAATCTTATCTTTTGAAAGATATTGTCAAAAATATATCTGACGCCATCAAGTCTGATAATCAAAAGACCGGTCATTTTACAGTCACTAATGATGTATCAAAAACCGGTCATTTTACAGTCACTAATGATGTATCGAAAGACCGGTTATTTTACCGTCACTAATGATATATTGTTGGAAATGCAACTCTATAGCTGAAAAGAACTATAAAATGTTATGTATACATTAGTAAGTGAATCTTGTATGTGTTAGTTTCGATCATTCACTTCTTGTAGGGT
Source organism: Sarcophaga carnaria (assembly GCA_958299815.1). Taxonomy (NCBI): domain Eukaryota; kingdom Metazoa; phylum Arthropoda; class Insecta; order Diptera; family Sarcophagidae; genus Sarcophaga; species Sarcophaga carnaria. The sequence continues at coordinate 66,392,700 of OY283149.1, read as the reverse complement.
TTCCTTCCAAAACTGAATCTTGTGCCAATTGCTCAACTATGTGTTAGTTATACTCGATCCAAACCTTTCGAACTTCTTCCTTACAGTGGTGAATTCTCAATTGAACGACCAGAACGAATATGCTCTTGCTATTATTTAAATGAATTAAATCTTATATCTTGCCTGTCAAATGTCAAATTTCTTATACATATACTTTGTTATTTAAGCCTTAATTGATCACAACTTGCCGAGTAGGTGTATATAAGATTTGTAGCAGAGCTTAATTATTTTTTAAATTACTTAAAACTACAAAAAAAAAAGAAACTCGAAACTAAAAACAGAGATCCGACAAACAGTGTCAATAATGACAAAAAAGATATTAATGCCCTGTAATGTAGGGTGCTTACAAATACATACATACATTTCTTTCCCGTCATCCGTTACCTGTAACATATGTACGTATACAAACGTAAAGATTTTCAAACCTGTAATGAATTCATTATTGCATTACTATTACCTTTAAATGATTATTGTTTTGTTTCAATTGATTTTTTCTTTTTTGCTCTCTCTGTTAAGCATTTGGACCATAACAGTCGACAGATATTTCTTTTGCATCCCCAATATCAATATCAGAATGTGTTTCAAAATGTTTTGACATTTTAGCTGTTTTACAAACGCAATACTTTTCTTTTAAATACTTCATCGTATGTGAAGTGCATATTTGTCAACCAAATGACTATTTATTGCATTATTTACATTTGCCACATGTAAACGTCAATAATGTATGTACAAAAGTTAAAGAAGAATATTTACTTCAAATTTCATTATTGTAATGTAAACTGAAAAGATTTTTTTCTTCTCGAAAGGACTTAGAAAAAAAATTATTAAATTTTGATAATTTTTAAAAATCCAAGAATATACTCTTATCCAACAACTGTTATATGTTACTAAGGGTCCATTTCAAACACAAATTTATGTATAATTTAAAAATATGGATAACCTTCCCAAGCACCATGAGATAGACAATATAATTGTAACAGAAAGAAGCCTGTGCCGATTTTTGCTTACCACGACTATAACGATCAAAAAGTAAGGGTTGAATGGAAGAATAGAAGTCGCCGTGGTCTAGTAGGTAGTGTGTTGGCTTATTAGACGTGAGGCCTCGGTTTAAACCATAGGTCAGGCATCTCTTTTGAGTAAATAAAATTGCCATGCAATTTTTTTCAAAAAATCTGTCGTTCGGAGTCGACTTTAAACTGTAGGTCCCGAACACTCATGTATAAAAATTGACGCACACAACATAAGTGGTGTGAGAAACTAGGTCGTAATCCTGACTAAAGGGTTGTAATGACCAATTATGTATGTATGTATGTGAATGGAAGTATTTTAGACTTACAGACAGACAGTGTTGCCTTTCTTGGTTATTTCTAACCAAAACTGATTATTTTTGTGTAAGATGTGTAGATTTTTCTGGTTTTCGTTATTCTCTTTGTTGTTAAAAAATTAATTTAATTAATTATTGTAAATTAAATAAAATATAATTTGTTTTTAATTAATTATTAAAAATTAAAAAAAATCGAAGAAAATTATGAATTTAAATATTTGTTGTATATTTTTTCCTATTTTATTTTTTAAGAAATGATTACAAAATTTTTTTCTTCTTGGCAACACTGGTGGTTGGAAAAACTTGATTGTTCTTTCAACACACAAATTTTAATTCGCACATCTTTTCCATAGATCAGCAATGAATCGTTTTTTCGCTACTCATAAGCACTCATGAAAATTTTAATATAAGTGAGTCAACAATATTGAAATTTAACTACTCTGATTCATTTTTACTCACTACAACATTGATTAATATGTATGAGTACAATGAGTATAAGTACAACGTTGACATCGAACTCATACCGTTCGAAATATGTTTGATTCATAAGCCTGCTCTTTTAGATTCATAACTTTAGAAAAATACTTATAAATGATCGTGACTCGAATCATTCATATACAGTCTTAGTTGTTGCTGCATTTACAAAAAAAGAAAAAGACAAAGACAGCAAGCAACGCAAACACACAATCTTCTAGTGAGTATTGTAGTGTTCGTATGCGAATCATACTTATTTTGTGGTTCTTGTAAATGTTGAGTCATCGTGTCGAAATCAACAACATCATACGTATTGTTAAGTATGAGTACGATGAGTACTCCAAACTTTGAATATGAGTAGTATGAGTATGATATTAAAATAAGTATGAATGCGTATAAGTATCAGAAATTATAAGTTTGATTCGATTCTACTCATCTTTTCGAATAGTCATTGCTGATCTCTGAACCTTTCTTCGTGTCTGATTTAAAAGAATTTATTGCGTCCGTGTGTTATGTGTATGGTTGGGTTTCTTCCTTCTGATTAAATAAATATCTGAAGGCCATTATTACAACTTGCCGTTAAACTTGGGTTTTATTAAAGGTACCTTTAGCTAAAGGGAACTGTAAAGTTACATTTGACTTATTTTCGTTATTACAACTTACAGATCAAATAAAGTTAACTTTTTCAAAAATATGGCATTGGCGGAGCAATGTCGATAAGACAACGGGCTTCTTTTTTTTGTTGTATTTGCTCCCTTTGTTTCTATTTGAAGTTGCCATATTGAAAATAATATATAATATGGCAAGATCAAACATAAATTTAGCTTTAAAAGTTACCAGTAGTATGATCTTCCCTTTCGCTAGAAGTGAGCACCTTATCGACCACTTGTAATAATGGCCCTGAATGGGTTAAACGAAATAATTTTTCATCCAAAATCTATGCAATGTAGAATGGTAACGACTTTTTAAAGTCAATCAACTTTAATTTGTAACTTATTCATATGAAGAGTATTGCATACTTTCAGGCATGTACATAATTTTAGTTAAAGTACCAGATCGAATAAATAAATATATGAGAGTTTTTTTATATTAAAATTTCATAACATAAAGACGATAATTGGGAATTGAGAATATAACCGGGACCTCTACACCATTTTTCATTAAAATTTAGAAAAATCAAAATGCAATCGAGAAATCCTATTTGAAACTGGGAAAATTCCAGAATTCAAGTTGAATTTAAGAATATTTTACGTGAATTTGACAAGTTTTAGTTAGAAATTAAGAAAATTCCAAATGAAGTGATACAGTTTTAGTTTAACTTGATAATGAATGTATCATTTTAAATAAAGAAAATTTAAAACAAATTTTAAAAAATAATTACTAATTACGAAAAGAGTACAAAACATATTCTAATCAGATCGTCATTGTATTATCGCTGCGGGAAAAGATTAACTGGGTAGAATTGGTTTTATCTTTTAATTTGATTATTTATTATTTATTCGTTTATTAATTACAGTACAGTATTAAAAATTATATTTAATTATTAACGAGCTAAGGAACTTTGACATTATGTTCGGTGTAGTGCAAACAAACCAGAATCGCTGGTGGGATTCAAACCCACAACCCTCGCACCTACTAGACTACCAGGACACCCACCCTATTTGAATGTAATATCTATGCAAGCTATGGTGTTTAGATGATGATAAAGAAGGATTAGAGTAAATAAAAAACAGTATTAATTAACCCTCAGTGAAATAGTCGAAAAGTAAATTCGTACTTTAGTAAGCAGCTTTCAACCAACACAGTGAGGAATGCTCTGCTTGAAAAGAGGTTTTCCCCATAAGCTTGTTCATATGGAACACATATCTACTTATAATTAAATAAAGAAAAAGGAGCAGCTTATGTACGAAACATGGTTGGTTTCATGGTGAACACCGTACAATGCTGTTTACATCTGCATCATACATTTCTGTATCATTAGCCATTATTTAAATGGATAGCCGTTGGAGATCGACAACTCATGAATTGAAATTAACTATCAGATCTCTCATTAGTATCTATACGAGATGCTCCCTTCCAGAGTTATCTGTAAATTATTTTTGAAACCTCTCTAGCTACACTGCTGAAATTAAAACTCTATTCAATGAATCTAAGATGAAAACAAAATCGTTACAATAAAGTAAATCAGACACTTGTCTTTTTAGAAGAGGTAATTAATGCTTGAAAAACATAAACCTACTAGAGACTGCATTCGAGCTATTCAGTATACGACAATGTTTTAAGAATATGCTGTGGATTACTAGAATTCTTTTAAATTAAAATTTCTCGATTTCATTTGGCATTTTTTTAATTAAATTGGAACTGTTCTCAATTTCAATCCATAATGGCTTTGTTCTTCGTAATGATATGAGCCTAGGCTTAAATATAATTACATGTGCAAGTGAAAAATTAACTGGACCATCTCCAGTAAATACTGAATGCTGTCCTTCCAGATGACAAATATGTATGACAACTGAAATTTAGATACCGACTATGAAGTTATACTTTAAAACAGTTACCATACTGGTTACGCTAGAAGAATCTTGTTAAGTTATCATATTAAGTAGAATCACTTGTCCACATTCACTAAAATTATGGTAAATTTAATTATTAGTCTAACATAGTCGTATGTAAGCATGGTTTCAAGGTTTCTGGCACTCTTTTCTTTAATTCTTGAAATTTTAATCGTTTTACATAATAACCACCATTGATGGCGAGACTGATATTAAATTAACTCAACCTTCCAACCCAATTAGTTGTTAAACAGTGATTGATTTGGATAATAAAACAGACCGGAAGAACATGCAAAAATTTTAATATTTTTTTACGATTAATTCGTAATAAATTTTATTGTTTAATAAAAGTTTTATTAACACAAACATTTCGAACTTGTTTAACACAAAATATTAATTTTTTTTTAAGGAACACATTTGAAAATAAATTGTATTCGACTGATGACTTTAAAAATTGAAAAAGTTCGTAAATATTGTGAATATTTTTTATGTTTATTTTATTGAATACATATTTAAACTTGTTATAGGTTCTTACTATTTTATGTTTTTGTTTGTTTTAAATGATTAAGATTGTAGATTTTAATCTGTGGCTTCAACTACTTTTCGCATTCAACCAAAAAAAAAATTCTCCTCGAAAGAAATTTTTGCCAGTCATTTGAGGATTTCAACAATCATTCATCCATGAACACTAGACTAGACTAGACGGTGGTTACTGATTTTGTCTGACTGATTAATATTTTTTTCTATTCTTTTTTCTCTTTTGTTCTTCTCTTTATCAAGAAACTGGATCTACAAAAGCTTGAGCTACTTGTAAAAAGAAGGTGCTATACGGTTCAGCCTACAGGCGTTACTATTAAATATCGAATTAAAAGAGAAGTCACTCAATAATATGATGATAATGACAGTAGTGAAGATGGTTTTATTTCTGATTTTCTTAAATTTTGCGATTACATCACGCTAAATATGGTTGCAGATTTCATACACTGAAATTTGATTGGTTGAGCTATTCGATATTAATTTCTTCAGTTCAATTGAATTATCACTAATGTCCTTAGTCCAAATTCGATATTCAGTCAAATTGAAATGCGCTCCATCGGAAAAGATGTCTTTGATATCAATCTGCTCTGTTACCCATTGAACGAACTGTCAGTTTAAAGTCGCCGTAATCTAGTAGGTAGTGTGTCGGCTTATTAGATGTAAGGCCAAGGTTCAAACCCCAGGTCAGACATCAAAACGATATATGAAAAAATATTTCCTCGGCGACTTCCTCTCAGCAGATTTCTGGCAAAAACTCTGGGAGTTAATTAATCGTTCCGAGTCGACTTCAAATTTTAGGCCCTGCCACTCATGTGTAAAATTAATACACATAACATAACTGGTGTGAGAAGCTAGGTCGTAATCCTGACTGAAGGGTTGTCATATGTGTCAGCGCTTTGGTTTGTGCTCCTGAGTAAGCTAAATTTGTACGTATGTGTGTGGAGGTCATTTATCAAAATTTTTCTACGTAATGCTTCATAAAATTTGAAGCCGTTGAGGCGGCACTCTCGTTTACAGCACCACCGTTAAGTTGACCACGCTTCGAATGATTGACACACTAGCGGTCACAGTGTAACTTTCCTTATAGACAAACGAGTTTATTCTCGTTACTAGCATTAAAGAAATTAACTTGTAAAACAAAAATACAATTCAATTATAGTTTTGGTGTTTCGATTTGATAGACATGGAGTAGTCGATGTTAATTCGGAACACCTAGTTTTTCAGAATGGGACAACCTTTCATTCCAAATGCTGGGTTACAACACGAGTGCACTCTTTCAACATAATTCTTCATCAATTGTTCAGAGAGAAAATGAATGCCAGCACGTGAACTTCAATTATGCAAATAATTTTTGTTTACACTCGTACAAAACCTTTATCCTTTTTGTCAAGAAAGTTTAAAATATTAACAGATGCTAGCAGCAGTACGCGTAAAATGTTCAAACTATCTTTGAAATATTGCCTGCAACTCTTCAAGGATGTAGAGGAATGAAAAATAGTCAAGTTTCGAATAAAATCACGAAAAACTAAAAACTATTCATCAATAGGTATCTCAGCATCATGCGCAGGTTATTCTGTCCCTACGACATACATATAGGAGATGTGGATCTCTGCAACTTAAATACCTAATACTATGTTCAGATATGCACTTTTATTGAGTCAATATACGGTTTATTGAGCACAATATTTTAAGTGTTCAGACATAATATACGCAATATTCATTTGATAGCTGGTAAACAAAACAGCTGGTTGTTTCAACAACACTGTTTTTATTTTGAACGGAAAATTGAAATTGAAACTTTATATGAAATATTGAGGTCAATAATGGCGTTTATTGCGATTTACGCAATAAAGGTGCATATCTGAACACCATATAAGGAACCCATACTGAAACAAAGCAGAATGTAGATGGAATTCTAAGCATCAACAAGCCGAATGCGACTAAAGAACAACGGGAGTTGATATATATAATTTAAGTACAGACGTACCGTACAGACGTTTGTGGGCAACTGCTAACCGCGGAACATATTTCCAAGAGGGATGAATGATGGAAAAAAGATTAAATTTAAAATTTATAACTAAAATTGCTCCAAATGATTTGTAATATTTGAAGCTCGAAACTGGAACACTTAATTGAACACGATAAGCTTATGGAGTATAGTAATAGTCACCGTAGTCTAGTAGGTAGTGTGTTGGCTTATTAGACGTGAGATCTCTATTCAAACACCAGGTCAAACATGCCCAATAAAACGAAATACGATAAAACATTTCTTCGGTGACGTCCTCTCAGCAAATTTCTGGCAAAAACTCTGACCAAATAAATTTGCCATGAAAAATTCTCTCAAAAATCAGTCGTTCGGAGTCAACTTTAAATTGTAACGCACACAACATAAGTGGTGTGAGAAGCTAGGCTGTAAGCCTGCCTACAGGATTGTAATGTACAATTATGTATGTAATGGAGATATGTACGTTCAGAAGCCTGATAGGTAAATTTGCATAGCAAGAATAGAAGTGTACTTTTTGAAGAGCGAAAACTATTATTAAATAACTTAAGATACCATTTTCTTACTCAATTGTTTATTTTTTCTTTTTGTTGTTTAAGGAATTTTTATTTCTGTTTAATTTCTTGTACAAAAACAAAATTTCATAAAAAATTATTATTTAATTAATACGATATTTATGTAAATACGACAAATAAATTAAATTCAATACGTATTTAGTTGGGAATTCCAAAATAAATTAAAATGTTGCGTATTCAGAAAGAAAGTCTTGAATTTTAAAAACAAAAATCATCAAAAAATTTTAAATCGAAATAGCAAAGAATGTCGGATTAATCAAAAAATATTCGGTTAATACAAAATATCTAGAAACTCAGGAAATTAAGTGTTATGCGAATTTGTGCTCATCGGTTTATAAATATGAATTAAAACGTTTATTTAATGTATATTTTCATTCAAAACAATATAAAAAATAAAAAAATAAAAACCCCACTGGTCTGAGGAACTTGTTGGCTTTGCATTTTTTGTTTTCTTTTTCAAGTAACCGGGGTTCATAGTTTTTTAAATTTATTTAAATTTTATTCAGTACGTGCAGTGAGTGTATGGCAAAACCCATAATTAGATGTTTCAGTTTCTATTGAAAACAACTTCTGTTCTTCTGGATAACACAATAACAATTTGAATACTCTACGCCATCGTTTAAATTTGTCATTATATTGGCGACACGTACAGAAAAAGTTCTCATCTTCAGACATACTTTCACTTTTCAAAACAAATTTTATTATCGAACAACACTTATGGTCCAGGGACGGTCTCTACTGGGTTTCGTTGTACTCTTGTAACTTATTTGGAAACGATTTTTTTTTTTCAAACGAAACTTTAAATGTAATTAAGCTTAAGAAACTAAAGTTTTTATTGTGTTCTTCGAAGCTGTTGAAAATTTTATAAAGATTGGTCCTAATGTGAATGTGAATAAACGATGCCGTTGTTGGTAATCACTTGAAAAACTAAAATTGCTTAATAAGGTATCATACAGTCGTCTTTGGCTCTCGTTTATTTTCTTTTTTGTTAAAGAAAAACATGCTACCCATATAAATTATTTTATTATTGGTTGGTTATCATTATAAAAGAAGATTTTAATTTAGAACACTATTCAAGGTTAATAATAAAAGACTTGCGTGATGTCTCCCGTCTTCTACTACGTAGGCACACCTCAAAACTTTTTTTTTTTTTTTTTTTTTTTTTTTGAAAAACTGGAATTGCAGTGTGGTGTCCAGTGACCAAATAGAATTTCCAAATGCTCGTTAGTAAATCAACATGTAAACGAGTCGCTAAATAGTAGCTTTATTATGGCATGCCATGATATCACCGGCTGTTTTTAAATGTTTGTGGTAAATATTGCATTCACTGTTAGGGAATTAGGTTCTCACACCAAATATTTGAAATAAATTTTTTAATTACTAAAAAAAATATAAATCTTAAGATATATGTCAACTTATTTTCCCGTTCATTCAAAATTTCCTACAGGCCCTTGAAAAATTATTTACGTAAATACATTACCACCGCAATAAGAATCTGTACATCGTACATTGTACTCATACTGGTAGTACGTGACCAAATTAATGTATGAGCAGAGGTCTACATGAAATTAAACAAAAAGTTCATTGATTTTGCTTTTCTTCTTTTTTCAAATTTATTTGCAAAACATAAGAATAAATTAGTCGGGTAATATTTATGAGCGAAGGAAAAAAGAAGATGAAAAAAAGGAAAAATTATACAAAAACAAATCAAATAGTGATCACGATTACATATAAATGTATTGTAGTTTGTGATGTGTTGTAGACATCAAATCAATACCAAATAAATTTTAAAATTATCAACTAAAATACGGTCTCTTTAGAAAAACATACATACTTTTAAAAGGTTATTTCGAATTTGTGAAGAAAATTATGGTCAAAACAAAGAGAAAAAACAAAACGGTTTTAAGATCTGAATAAAAATACTAATTAACTGGGTCAAGTGCTAATGACAAGCAGCAAGCAGCATATGTTGTTTGTTATTTGAAGTGTGAGTTTCTTTAGTTTTACTTCCGCAATATTTGGAATTCAAAAATTTTAAAAAACAAAAAAAAAAACGAAATACTTCCGTTATTTTTTTAAATCGATTCTTCTCAAAAGTTGTATTTACAATACACATACATATGTATACCCACTGCTTTAAAAATTGTATTACAAATTAATTTGTAAATGAATTCATCTTTGAAAACAAAATGGCTGCCATTGTCACATCTAGAGGTCAATAAACTTGTATTCATTTTTGTCATACTATTTTGTATTTTTCTAAAAGATTCTTTAAAATTTATGTCGTTTTAAAAACAGAATAAATTTATTCTAACAACCTTAACTTTGAAGAAGAATCTTCTTTTAATTGAATAATTAACCTCAACCCAATAAACTTGAACTGTAGCGGCTTTAAATACTACTTCATATTGAATACAAATTAAGGCTAAAGCCGATGCGTTAAAAACAAACAATTTAATAAACATATTAAGAATTTTCACATACATACATACATACATATTTTTTTGACATTTAAAAATAAAACAAAGATAAAAAAATAGGTATCTTCAAGGTGTTCGAACGGCTTAATAGAATTTTCAGTACCAGTAGCTATGCCCGGTAATCCTAACCATATTCAGAGGCCATTTAAACAAGAATTTCTAATGAAAACATATTTTATTTTCAACTTAAGCCTTCATTTTGGATCAAATGGAAGTGACCAAATGACGGTTAAATAAATAGAAATATTGAAGCATTTGTTATCACTGTGTGACTACAGTTAAAGTCGACTACGGACGACAGATTTTTCAAGAACCTTTACATGGCAATTTTATTTCATTTACTCTCAGAGTTTTTGTCAGAAATCTGCCGAGAGGAGGTCGCCTAAGAAATATTTTTTTATATATCGTTTTAATTGATATGTCGGACCTGCGGTTGGAATCGTGTCTACCTATTCGACTATAACGATTACTATCTTTAAATAATTGAAATTAAATTGAAATAATTAAAAAGTTTATGTTTATTTAATTTCAATATAACTTATTTGTTTTTAAATGTTTTACTGTTTTAATTTAAATTTTCATATTTTAAGCACGAACAATATATAAAAATTTAATTTTATTAATAAAAAAACAATGCATTTGAATCTCTATCTTGATCTCATTAAGCGTACATAAATTTTAAATTTGACTTAATTAAGACAATAATTAAAATTCCATTTGTTTCAGTAACGAATCTTCATAAAAATTTATTTTAAAAGAACTTAAGACTTCCATAACTGATCAATATTTAAAAAAATATAGCATATGAGAAGATATTTAAGAAATTCACATTTTATCCACAATAACTATTGGTTCACAGTAATTATTTGCAGCACAACTTAAACTATCACATACCAAAAGAGTTTCCTGCTCAAATCAATTCATATGACTTATCATCGATCCTATCACAAGTGCTTGGTACCCATAGCGCAGATATTTCGAAGTCTATAGTATATTCATATAAAACATTTCAACAATTTGCTCAATATAGAATTGAATGTTCCAATATACAGTGATTTTAACGAGGACAAATTATTTATAACATTTACTTCACAGATGAACAACTCCAAACAAATTGCATCGAATTGAAGGAATACTGGCCAACAGCATCAGTATTTACCAAACTAGAAACTAAGTTTTTAAACATAATTCTCGAGTAAAACTATGTTCAGATATGCACTTTTATTGAGTCAATATTCGGTTTATTGAGTACAATACTTTAAATATTCAGACATAATAATATATGCAGTTCAGCTGCTTATTCAATATTCATTTGACAGCTGGTAAACAAAACAGCTGGTTGCTTCAACAACATTGTTTTTATTTTGTTTTTTGTTTTGTTTTTTTTTTTTTTTTTTTTGTTTGTCGTGTTGACATTTGAGTTGTCAAATATCAACAAAAAGTGTTCGGTTAATTTTAATATGCTCACTGAACATACTTATGACAGTGTAGCATTTTAAGTTTTACTCAATATTATAACAATTTGCGTATTTATTGCACAATTATTAATTGAAACTTTATATGAAATATTGAGCTCAATAATGGTGTTTATTGCGATTTACCCAATAAAGGTGCATATCTGAACACAGTATAGGTACCCAATATGGGATATATAGTACTATATGTATTGTTTGGTTTTCAAAGTGTATAAAAATGATTCGTGAAATGTGGTAATGCCGTCAATAAGAATAATTGCCGAATATGATGTGAAGGCCAATAAGAGGCAGCTAAAGATCTGCCAATGCACTCTGAAAAATGCTCTGTTTGGCTCGGTTTGTAGGCTTCATTGGACCGTACTTCTTTTGGAACAATGAAATTCGAAACGCTAAGGTTATTAGAATTAGGTCACCGGGCGATTATTACTGAAATTGTTTTGTCGAAAATAAAAGATGTGACATGTGATTTTAACGAGTCGCTTCCACGGCACATGACGCCTGTCACTTGATACTGTTTTTTGTGTATTTTGGTACTGATACTGTTTTTTGTTAACTGGTGTCGTTTCCGAAGCCATTAACATAAATTTATCATGCCGAAACATAAGTATCAAAAAATATGGATCCTTGTTTTTTACAACCACAAGCGTTACTGAATATTTTACGTCCACACGTTTTTGTAATTTGCTGTCCGACATCTTTTTAAGGTGAAATTAGCCGAACGTTCACGGAATGTACATTCGTTTCTAGCATATGATAGGCAATGAGACGTTACGAATACCTAATTATAATGGAATTTCGATAAGCGTTTGATTTTTTTTTTCGTTTAAACTCTGTAGCTTATTGGAGTAATATGAGTATAAGTACTACTTGTTCGGATCGTAAGCTTTTTCTTTTTGTCAATTTCTTTTTAAATTATAAAGTGTTAAATTTTTGAACTTGCCGTAGTCAATCTCCAGGCCAGACATCTTGATCAAACCAAAAAATGAAAACAATATTTCTAATTTGTAGCAAAAATTCTGAGTAAATAAAAATTGCCAATGAAAAGTTTGTCAAAAAAATCTGTCGTTCGGAGTCGACATTAAATTATAGGTCCCGCCTATTATGGATAAAATTATCCCACATGTCACGTCGTAATCGTGACTGAAGGGTTGTAATGACTAATTACGTATGTATGTGTGGTAAATATTTGATAAAACTTTTTAGAGTTTTCAGCTATTTCCCGTTATAGAATTTATATTTTTGACAGAAGGAAATTTTGAAAGCAATTCCAAATGACCTCTTGCTCCGAGAAATCATTTGCTACCAAGTATGCCGGCAGCATTCAAAGAAAAACCACATTTTTTTTTATCGATTACCAAAATGTTTGCCGTTATTTTTACAATCTGAAAAATTTTATCAATTGTGTGTCCATAAGTGAATGCAGAATAATATTTACGATATTATTGTGCAATTAATATACTTATTATGGCATCATATACTTTAAACTTACTTGTCTAATGATACATTTAATATATTCTTGGCCTATCATGGAGAACATACCTGAAATAAAAAAAAATGCAATCATTTATTTTGTTTCAAAACATTCAAAAATTGCGATAGATTTTCTTAGAATTAAAAAATAAAATTGCAATCGATTTTGTTAAAATAATTCTTTTGTATTCATTTTTAAATCAATCAATCAATCTCTCTGGTCAATTAAAATCTCTAATCGATTTAATGAATTTTAATTTCCTTACAGATTTCCATTGAGGACACGCTCTTCTACTACGATGGTGAAACGAAAAAAGTTCTGAAGCTGAAACTGAATATCAATTGTATACTCAAAAACAACAAAAACAAAAGCAAAATTAAATATCGATAAACCTTCAACTCTTTACAGTTCATACTTTAAAATAGTTTCACGAAAATGGTTTTGAATCTACTTTTTATAACGACTGTGATAAAGTCTACGTTTGGTGTGGTCACCACAGGTTTATGGCTCATACCTCTTATATTGGCGGCCATTACATATTACAAATACGATCATGTGGATCCCGAGTCAAGGGTTTTCGATCAAACGAATATTTATACCGAATACGATTTCATAGTGGTGGGCGCTGGTTCCGCAGGAGCAGTGGTGGCCAATCGTTTAAGTGAAGTGCGTAATTGGAAAATTTTGCTGATTGAGGCAGGACCAGATGAAAATGAAATATCCGATGTACCGTCTTTGGCGGCCTATTTGCAATTAAGTAAACTGGATTGGCAATATAAAACGGAACCATCGAATAAAGCCTGTTTAGGCATGAAGAATAATCGCTGCAATTGGCCGCGTGGCAAAGTTTTAGGTGGATCCAGTGTTTTAAACTATATGCTGTATGTAAGAGGAAATAGGCATGATTACGATCATTGGGAATCTTTGGGTAATACCGGCTGGGGTTATGATAATGTTTTGAAGTATTTTAAAAAATCAGAAGATAATCGCAATCCCTATTTGAATAAGAATCCGTATCATGGTAAGGGCGGGCTGCTAACAGTACAGGAATCACCGTGGCACTCACCTTTAGTGGCAGCCTTTGTAGAGGCGGGCACCGAAATTGGTTACGAAAATCGTGATATTAACGGTGAAATTCAGACTGGTTTTATGATAGCCCAGGGGACCATAAGAAGGGGTTCCAGATGTAGCACGGCCAAGGCTTTCTTAAGGCCTATAAGGAATAGACCGAACTTTCATTTGTCCATGAATTCCCAGGTTACTAAGGTGATAATAGAACCTGGCACCATGAGGGCTAAAGCAGTCGAATTTATTAAAAATGGTCAAAAAATTAAAGTCCATGCCAAACGGGAAATCATTCTATCAGCTGGAGCTATTAATACACCACAAATCATGATGTTATCAGGCATTGGGCCACGCAAGCACTTGGAGCAACATGGTATTAAGGTTTTGCAAGATTTGCCAGTGGGTGAAAATCTACAAGATCATGTGGGTATGGGTGGCTTATCTTTTCTGGTAGACAAACCGGTATCTATAGTTCAGGATCGTTTTAATCCTACAGCTGTAACATTCCAATATGTATTAAGGGAAAGGGGACCCATGACAACTTTGGGCGGTGTTGAAGGTTTGGCATTTGTTCACACACCATTTTCAAATAAAAGTATAGACTGGCCTGATATACAATTCCATATGGCACCAGCTTCTATTAATTCTGATAATGGTGCACGGGTGAAAAAAGTGTTGGGCTTAAAAGAGTCGGTTTATAATGAAGTCTATCATCCCATAGCTAACAAAGATACCTGGACCATAATGCCATTACTTTTAAGGCCACGTTCGAGAGGTTGGGTCAAATTGAGATCAGCCAATCCCTTTGATTATCCCAAAATCAATGCCAATTACTTTGATGATCCCTTTGATGCCCAAACTTTAGTGGAAGGAGCCAAAATAGCTTTACGTGTTGCCGAAGCTAAAGTTTTTAAACAATTTGGCTCACGCTTGTGGCAGAAACCCCTGCCGAATTGCAAGAAATTTAAATTTTTATCAGATGACTATTTAGACTGCCAAGCCCGAACCATATCCATGACCATATATCATCCATGTGGCACTGCAAAAATGGGACCAGCGTGGGATGCCGAGGCAGTAGTGGATCCCCATTTACGTGTCTATGGCATACGGGGCTTAAGGGTTATCGATGCTAGCATTATGCCCACCATTAGCAGTGGCAATACAAATGCTCCCGTTATAATGATTGGCGAAAAGGGAGCCGATCTTGTCAAAGAGGATTGGTTTCATAATCCCGAGTACAAAATCGTTAATCGAAGTTAGCATTCGAAAACAGATTTCAGTTAAAAAGAAGAACATTTTTTTTCTCAGTGTACTCATATTAACCAAAGGTTGAGCACTTGTTATTGTTTTTTGTTATTATTTGTTATAATTACATTCAGGGGGCATGTTAGCTTTACAAAAACAAAACAAACACTCAGAGTTGCCATTGTGTCATAAGTTTTTCAATACCATTGTAGTTCGTTATTCCTTACATTGTTAGCATAGAACTAAAATGTGAACAAGAAAAAAAAAACTATTTTTTATTAATTTTAATTACTATTTATAATCTGTGTAGTATTTTATTTCATACGAAGTAGTCATTTTATTAATAAATATTTTTATTATTACTCCTACTGTTATTATTATTATTATTATTTAATGAATTTTAAAAGTCATTAGCGATTATTTTACTTTACGTCTTAAGTAGTTTATAGCAATTATTTTTGTTTTTTTTTTGCTTATTTTTAATTTATTTATGTTTTGTAAATTTAAATATGTTTACATTGTAATTTAACGCCACTACTTTATACATGTATTTTAATTTGCAAATATAATTGTTTAATTGTAATTACTGTTGTAAATAAATTGAAATAAATTCCGTAAAAAAATGTTAAGCGTTTCTTTGGTTATTGAAATTATTTGTTATGGTTTGTAAACTTATTTTCAAAATAGTTATGAAATACGGTACACAGGTGCAATACGGATGCAATAACGTTTGATAACGCCATGAGAGGAAATTATTGAATATGTATGAAAGTGTTTATCTACATTGACTTCTCATCTTCTGGCATCGTGATAATGACATTGGACTGTCATTAAAACTTGCAATACTTTATTACCACAGTAGGAGTAAAGTAGACTTAGCACTGAGTTTTGCCTGTACTTAAGCGACGTTTGCTTTTTTATAACCTTTACTAAAGTGATTTACAATAATGGCAATATCGACGGATAGCCAGATCGCAAGACTATGGAGGGATATTTCCATAAAACATAAGTTAGTTTTCATCCAAAGTCTACGGAACATCTATTTTATTCACGATCTTCATTGATAAAGATCAAACTTTTCAGTGCTTAATAGCACTGAACTTAAAAAGCCAGGGTTCAAACCCCAGGCTAGACATCACAACAAAATACAATACAATACGGCGACTTCCTCTATGCAGATTTCTGGCAAAAACACTGAGAGTAAATAAAATTGTCATGAAAAGTTTCTCAAAAATCTGTCGTTCGGAATCCACTTTAAACTGTAGCTCCCACCACTCATGTATAAAATTAACACACACAACATAAGTGGTGTGACAAACTAGATCGTAATCCTGGCTGAAGGATTGTAATGACCAATTAAAAGAACTTCAAATAAAACATCTAACAAATCTTAGTATAGTCAGATCCAAAGGCTCGCATTTAGATATTTCGAAATTAAGTGGCGTATCGGGCCCATCCCCTTTAAGCTCAAAATCAGCTTTACCGCTGAAAGTAATTCTTCAATAGAAAAATTAAATTTAACTAAACTTTTTAATCTACCGCTTCAGTTCTTGATGCAGTTGTATTTTGTACAGTTGCATACCAAGATCCCTACATAAAATCTACCAAATGGTCGAATCACTTGCTTAATTGAAATATTTTTTATCTCCATTGACACTGATCAATACAGTGGCAATATTCCTCTCGGCGCTTATTCATCGCTTGCTGGTTGGTGGATTAATGTTCAATACAGTGATGATGGTGCAAAATTTGGTTACAAAATATTAAAAGGCCTGCTATGACAACCATAAAATAGATGTAGTTTTCTCTCACACAGTACGATCTTTGGTAATAAAATTCGATAAAATAAAAATTGTAAACTGAACAACCAAATATTAAAATAATAAGCCAGTGTAAGAAGGAGTCCGGTTGGATCGACTGAAACTCATTGTTATAAGCATTTGAGGGTGTACAAAATATGCCATTAAAAACAAACACCCTCAATAAATAATTCAATTATATTTTGATTCGTTTTTTTTAGATAAAAGATCTATAATTATTTAATTATTTTTAAAGAAAAGAAATAATTATAAACCGATTAAAAAGTCATTAAACTATTAAAAATATCAAAATATTCAATCAATCGATCGATCCATTATTGATAGATATTTTTTTTTACCAAAGTACCAAATTTATTAGATTTTATTTTTATTTTGTTTTAAAAATTATTAAAAATAAATAAAAAAAATCTCAATTTTTTTTCTTCAATTATTCGGCTGTTTGAAACTAAGATGTCCGTCTCTGAATTAAAGAATTTAACAAGGAAGTAAATTTGCTTTATTTCAGCTAATTCGAGTACTTGTTTGTTAAAAGATTTTTTTTAACTTCTATGAGTATGCACTTTTTGTTTTTGGTTCTTTTTAATAAAAATAATTAATTTTTTTATTAGAAATCATAAGAATTTGTTTTATTATTCATTCTTGTTGATCATCATCCTACAGTTTATTTAGGAAGTTGTAGCACTTGACATTTCTTATTCAAACGAATCACTCAAAATGGCTATTTAAACATTCAAATCGTGTGTAAATACATATGTATGTAATTAAAGAATATTGAAAGTAATTCTGTATGAATTTTTGTTTAATAATTTTCATTTTTATTTATATTTCATAAATATTTTTATAAATTATGGCATAAAGTTTATGGACAAATTTTTTTTGAGAAATACTGGTCTACACCCATAAAAATTAAATTAAAGTATTCAAGATTTATGCTAAAATTGTCATATAAATTAGGACAAACCCAAAATGATCTTCCGATGATTGTGGGGGTTTTTTTTATATTCTAAAATGCCATCAAAAAAATTCGCTTTTGTTTGAACTACGCCGTCATATTAAGAATTCTGTTTAATTTTTAAGACCGTCTACTACCTTTCCTAATAATGGAAATAACATATGAACGCACTAATATTTGATTAAAATCAAGATATTGCTTCATGCTAAACTCATAGTAGCTCATAGCGGTTTGGTTGCAATGCAGGCGGAAAAGGAGGAAGTAAAAGTTTAAAGTGGGATAGAAAGACAAGTCCACAAATGTTGTTGTTGTGGGCATGGTTGAGAGCTTTTAAGAAATTAATTTTAATATTTTCGCGGAAAAGATCTGAATAATTGCCAAAAGCGGTTATCACACACCTGAATTTATTATGCTCTGCCAGACTTTTACATTGACTTTAAGACTCAAGGTATTGGCAGCACTAAGATTTTTTAAATTCTTGCGGCAATCGGTGCTTACATCGGGATTACATTACTGAAACGACCGGCCAATTATTGTGGCAGACAAACTTCGTTAATAAATTCGTTCCATTATGATAATGTAATGTTTGACAAATGCATTCTGAGACAAGTATTTTAAAACACGAACATTGGAAAGCATGTACTACAGCAGTGTATTTTATGGATATAGAGGTAGGTTGCGGTAAGAGGAGAGGTAGGTCACTTGGTTAGAGGAAGACGCCGTCATGCAGCAGATAGAGTGTTGTTTTATTAGACGAGAGCCTGTGGTTCAAAGACCAGCTCAGTGATCTCACACAAAACAAAGTATATTTTTTCGGCGACTTCCCCTCAACAGACTTGTAGAAAAAAAAAACTCCATGAAAAGTTTCTTAAATCTGTTGTTCGGAGTCGACGATAAATTGTAGGTCATGCTCCTCGATGGACAAAATTAACACACACAATATGGGTGGTGTGAGAGGCTAGGTTGTAATGTTTAGTGAAACTACAATCAAATATATCCTGCGCTACCATAAATAATGGCGGCATACTTTGTTTGTGCTGCTGATATACATACATAAATTCAAATTCGAATCATAGGCAATTAAGATTTAAGAAAAAAGTTTTATAAACTGTTTTTGGAAGAAATTTAATTTCAATCGATTTGCAATAACTTTAAGAATCAAAGACAAGTTGAAAAAATTTCAATCCCTAATCCAGTGAAATCAAAGAGTAAATTGTGGAGTAGTGTATCACGTATTCGTTAATATCTGTTATTCTTAATTGTTTTTTAATGAACTCAGTGTTTACAACAACTTATTTTATTACATCATCAAACGTAATTGATTTGCATGGACTTAACCTACTGACTGAGATAAATAATTATATTGTATACGCAAGTAGAATAATTTATTAATTATTTATTCAGTAAAGAATTTTTCTATGGAAAAACAAATTCAAATCCAGTTATAACAGTTCAATGTAACAGATAATCCGCCATTGAATTTATAAATTAGAAACAACAAATTTAAACAAAAAAAAAAAAAAAAAACCATTTAATCAAACGCTTTACCAAACAAAAACAATAACAACAAAAACATTCTCATTCGTTACAACAATACTTTGTTGGTCTTTTATTTTTGATTACGTTTTTCGAAAACCAAAGTCACTTCAAGTGGTTGAATATGAATACGAAATGAATTAATTTTCGTTTGGAGTGTAGTTAGCGGCGGACTTCCTGAAACAAACGAGTTGTTTGTTTCCATTTACAATTTATTCTTTTACAATTTATTATTATTATGTAATATTTTTTTAGAGTTAAAATACTCGAAACTGTACGAGTTGCATTTGAGGAGCACAATGAAACTTGTTCTGTTCATTTATGACACCTTAACCAACAAGACTGCTTAGCAATGGGCAAAATGGGCGCTCTTATTTTACGCTCACCTCAACACGCAATAACACTACAATCACCAAATTGTTTAAAAAAGTTCACAAAACGATTAATTTTTCGATCAACAAGTTTACTCTCTAATAGCAATTCACCCGAAATGCGGCATGTAAGCAGGATTCTAGCTTTTTCGAATTTTAGGTAGCTTAACACAGGTTAGTTAGTAACTGTGAATGAAGCTCGAGGAACATCTTGTTTTTCAGATGAGCAAATTTTGATCCTTGGAACGAAAAACAACGATTTATGGACCTATAAGGAGAGCCTGTGCATACAGCCTTTTCGTTTTCACCGTCAAGACAAATGCAACAAAAGTCACAAATTAAAACTCCCGCAGACTGAAACATTCATTCGCCAGTGTAAACCGTACTCTTATTGAATCTCATTAGATTTTAGGTTCAATTAATAATTAATTTAATTTTATTAAAGCAAATTAGCAAATAATTAACTTTTGTTCAGCCGACAAGCGGAAGAGCTTAGCAGATTTGTTGTTTATTTTTTTATAATATTTCGTAACGCTTTTGCATTTTTATAAACGTTTAATGGTTTGCAATTTAAAATAAAAGAAATGTTGTTCTTTAATTTATTTTTTGGTAAATTTAACAACACACTTCAATCGATAACAACACAATACCAATTTTAATACGCGTTACTTTTTCGATAAAAATCACAGTTCACTTTGTTCTATTTTATACTTCATTTATTTTCGTTTTGGCAACTTCTAGACTCTTAATATTGATTTGTTATTGTAATAAGTTTCCTTCTGTATCTTTCTAGGTAGCTTTTCTTATATATTCAATGTTGTTTGACTTTCTAATCAACTTCCAGAATAAACCTTTAAAGTTTATTTAGTCTTGGAAACACTAAAACCTGCCCTACAGTCTAAAACAGCAAAATTTAGGTCATTGTGAATTCCAGTCATATGGTGATCGTTATGAACATGATACTATGAAATGAAAGTTCAATGTGATCTTATACTATGCTCAGATATGCACTTTAATTGAGTCAATATTCAGTTAATTGAATACAATATTTTAAGTGTTTAGGCATAATGATATACGCAGTTCAGCTGCTTATTCAATAATCATTTGACAGCTGGTAAACAAAACAGCTGGTTGTTTCAACAAATTGTTTTTATTTTGGTCGCCATTTCTTGTTTGTCGTTGTTGACATTTGAGTTGTCAAAAATTGTTCGGTTAATTGTAATATGCTCACTAAACACACTTATGACAGTGTTGCATTTTAAGTTTTACTCAACAATTTGCGTATTTATTGCGCAATAATTAATTGAAACTTTATATGAAATATTGAGCTCAATAATGGAGTTTATTGCTCATTTACGCAATAAAGGTTCATATCTGAACACCGTATTAGACTGATGTTTACCAATCTCAACAAACTATTTAAACAAAGAGACATGGATATCCTTTGAAATACATCTGAAATAGTTGATCCATCTATATCACATTTATCCTTATTAGTCTGATAAATAGATCAGAATGTCAATCCTTATTGAGTCTTGCTATAAACGCAATAAAAACAACGCTGCAAATGCAGCAATCTCTCAAAAATTGAATACATGGGTGTATGTGGAAGTGATTATTTTAAAGGCAATGCGACAACAAGCACAGAGTCTACTGCTTTGCTTTTAGGCTAATATCTATTTTTATTCATAGCAATGAGAGAATTAGTAATCACAGTGAGAGAATTAATGCTTTCAATAAAATAACATGAAAAAATGGAGGGTTTAAAAAGGGAGGTATGAAACATAACACGAAAAAACGGTTTAGTAGCACCATTGTTAAATAACAAATGAACTCTTTATTTTTTATTTGCGTTGCTTATGCTTTGCTGTTGCTGTCTTTATAATAATTAATACGCTTGCAGCTTACTTTAGGCCGCAATTGAAAAATTATTGTGCTTGCTGCGTTGCGTTTATTGTGTTTATTGCATTAGATGAAAAGAAATATTCGACTAATATTATTCCACTATCACTACTATCCACCACTATAGTCGCCGTAGTCTAGTAGGTAGTGTGTTGGCTTATTAGCCAGAAAGCCAGGTTTCGAGCTCCAGGCCAGACATCAAAACAACATACAAAAAGTATTTCTTCGGCGACTTCCTCTCAGCAGATTGCTGGCAAAAACTCTGAGAGTAAATAAAAATTGCCATGAAAAGTTTCTCAAAAATCTGTCATTTTGAATCGACTTTAAACTGCAAGTCCCGCCATTTATGTATAAAATTAACACACACAACATACGTGGTGTGAGAAACTAGGTCGTAATACTGACTGAAGGGTTGTAATGACCAATTATGTACAGTTGTGTTCATAAAAATAGGAGTGAGCCCATTGAAAAACAAAAGCTTAAATTTTAACAAATAAAAAAACATGGTTTAACTCAATTTTTTGGTGTAATGTAATGTTGATTCAATAATAAATTATTTAAGTTATTCATTAATTAAATAAAGCTTTCAACAAGTAAGTAACAGGAAGTTTAAAAAAATATCTTAAAAAATGCTGTTCAAAATAATAGGAGTATTTCAGTTTTCATAAAAATTTACTATTAAAAAAGTTAAAAATGCTTATGACTATAATAAGAAACTTTAAATACGATTAGTATTTGGTAGAATAGCCTTTACTTTTTATTACAGCAGCACATCTACGAGGCATGGAGTCAACTAAAACCTGACATTGTTTTAGTGGAATTTTATTCCACCCATCTTGCACTACAGACCACAACTCAGTTGCATTTGACGGTTTTCTCTCGGCAACATATTTTTTAACATCCCTCATAGATGTTCTATGGGATTAAGGCCAGGAGACTGATCTGGCCACGCCATAACCTTTACCCCATTAACCCGAAACCGCTCATTTGCCAATTTACTGGTGTGTTTCGGGTCAATGTCTTGTTGGAATAACCATTTTAGAGGTTTGGAATATGGTAACATCACTTCTCTCAAAATGCTGACATAGACGTTCCTATCTATTATGTCTCTAATTCGATGTATTGGGCCTAAACCATTATATGAAAAGCTTCCCCATATCATTAGTTTTGCACCACCATGTTTAATTGTCTTTTGTGCATAATGAGCTTTATATTTGGTGTTGGGCGGACGTCTAACATGCTGTCTAGACCCAGTGCCACCAAATAAAACAATTTTTTCGTCGGTCCACAATAAGTTCTCCATTTTTCTTTCGGATATTTGATATGTTCTTGGGCAAACTTTAAGCGTGCTGCTGCCTGTTTTGTATGTCAACAATGGCACCTTTTGTGAACTTCTTGCGAATAAATTGTTGTCCATCAGACGCCTACGAATAGTAGGGACACTTACGGCAAGATTCAGATCCTTTTGAATTTTATTTGAAGACGCTGAAGGATTTATATTGCTGTATCGCACAATTCGGCGGTCATCGACAGTAGATGTTTTGGCCTTGCGCCCACGCGTTTCTGGCTTTTTTTATATTTTAATGTATTTGTGATCATTTGATTGGAGTAACTTAAGATTTCCTTAGTTTCTTTGTAAGTTTTGCCTTTATTTCGAAAATTTTTAATTAGTTTTCTCTTTTCTTCAGTACAGTGCTTTCCTCGTCCCACTATTACAAAAATGTATGTGAATCACTGTAGAAAAAGTATTAACTACATTTTTCCGTACTTATTTTTCACTTTTTTCTTTAAATTATGTGCTGTTATATTTTTATTTTTAAAAGAACACTCACACTCCTATTTTTTGATCAACTGAATTCAGGGGCAAACACAGAAATGAATCAGTTTCATCGTAAATATTAAAGTTATTACGAGATTTTTTTTTTGTATTTTATTTCTCACATATCGTTGTAACTACCATTAAAATATATCATGTTTTGCAAATTGGTACAATAAAAAATTTTAACTTTGAAAATATTACATGGTAGCACTCCTATTATTTTGAACACAGCTGTATGTATGTATTCCACTATCAACTATTGCTTGAGGCGTTTACAAAAGAAGATAAATTATATATTGAGAAACTTAAATCCTAAAGGGTAAATTAATATGCATCCCAACCATACATGATGTTTGAGTTCATCATTCTGACAAGCAACGATTAATTTGCATTCCGTTATTCCGTTTCGCATGTGAAAGCAGTGAAGAAAGAATAATTTGCAGGCCTCTTCCAATATTGTGAAGCACGTTTGAGAGTACAACATGTAGACACACGTTTATTAGTGAACTAAAAATTAATAAAAAAAACTCACTTTTATTGTAAGGAATTAATGAAAATTTAAAACACATTGCACGTTGACTTGTGTTTAATGGATTTGCGTCAAATCAAAATGTAAACACGTAATAACATATACCTATCAATTTAAGCAAAATACTTAAAACTGGTCTAGTAGGTAGTGTGTTTTCTTATTAGATGTGAGCCCTCGGTTCAAACCCCATGTCAGGCATCTTCAACTGAGCGAAATATGAAGAAATATTTTTTCGGCGACTTCCTCTCAGCAGATTTCTGGCAAAAATTCTGAGAGTAAATAAAATTGCCATGAAAAGTTTCTCAAAAATCTGGCGTTAGGAGTCGACTTTAAACTGTAGGTTGCATGTATAAAACTTAACACACACAACATAAGTGGTATGAGAAGCTAGGTCGTAATCCTGACTATATGTATGTACTTAAAACTGTCGTATTATTAAAATTTACTTCTCTTTAGAACAAATTGAGTGAAAGTGAATGATCATGAATGACTCATAATTTGGTCTACACGGCGTAATAAGAAGTTGATCCATTTTAAAGGCGTTTTCAAACGACAGAATGGAATAACGACAGGATTGAATAAACACTTGCAATAATTTCAATAACAGAACAACAAAGAAATTATGAGAATAGGCGCAAACCAAAGTTCAAATTACAATACCAAAGCTACATAGAAAAAACATGATAGAAATAAAGAGAATAACAGTAATAATAACTTCTGGAAGTTACCAGGTAGAACATTGCCTGTTAGTTTGAGTAAAAAGTCAAATAAAATTAATAGACCGGTGCTATCAATTTAAGTACGTTGCTAATTTCAATTGAGTAAGAACAAACAATTTTTATTTTCTTTAAAATCTCTTCTTCTTAATAACTCTTCCCTAATTGACACACTAGGCTACGTAGAAGCCAACTCTAGAACATTTAACTTTTGGCCGATTTATTATTTTTTCATTGACCAAAAAATTTCTCAAGAGTAAAATTGCTGTCTTCGCTACAAACGCATCACGTGGCAGTCGCTATTAGGACCCTATCAACAAAATTATCTTAATTGCACATTCTTTCCCTTTATCCTTATCTACATTCGTACTCTTTATTCTTCATTATTTATTTTTTTACATTCTATTCTATAAAATTATCATACAACCCACGAATTATTATTTAATTATTGTTTATTTTTATTTGTAAGTAATAATTATTTAAACAATTAAAAATTGTGCATACCGTATACAATGTTTAAGCATGTATGGTAGGACCACTTAAGTAAAACAACAAAAACAAGCAAAAGTTGTTGACATCAAACTTTAGACAATAATTGGGGTGTCAATTAAGTACGCAAACTTTAAAAGCAGCAGTAGAATTAAAAAAAAAATAAATGATAAAGTAATTAAAGAATTAATTGAAAAAAGAAAATAAATTAAAAATAATTAAAATGTGTAAAATACTTCAGCACATATTGAACTTTAAAGAAAAGGTTACTAAGATTACTAAGGAATTTCGTTAAACTAAACTTTTTTTAAAGCGGAAACAATTTGAAATGCAAATGCAAGGTCCTACACCCTTCATTATAATGTTTGTAAAATAATACGACATGGACTTCAATGTAGGTCGCGCGCAAATGAAAATATCATACAATTTAAAGCATTTTTTTTTCAATTTTTTATTACAATTTAGATCTTGTCTACTATCTGCAATCTGCATTTAGTATGTAAATGTTAATATGGATGTAACAGTGTTTGACAGGTGAGGTTGTTGTTCAAATTCCAGCGCAGTCGTCTCTAACAAAACGCAATATGAAAAAATATTTTTTCGGCGACTTCCTCTCATTCAGATTTCTGGCAAAAACTCAGAGAGTAAATAAAATTGCCATGAAAAGTTTCTCAAAAATATGTCGTTTGGAGTCGACTTCAACTTTAGGTCCCGCCACTCATGGATAGAATTAATACCGCAAGATAAACGGTGCGAGAAACTAGGTCCTAATCCTCACTGAAGTGTTGCAATGACCCATTAAGTAAGATACAATAAAAAATTATAATCTTATCATGATTAAAGATTTACTATCCGTCTAACCCGTAACCGATATGATCATAATGCTACCGAAGTAAAGTCGGAATCAAATCTCTTGTCATTGGTTATTGTTTTCAATCAGAGTACTCTCGTCGTATGCCACTGTCACTGTGTTTTTAAGCACTTAATTCCATTTTTTTTTTTCACAAAATTTAATGCAACTTCATTGATCCCTTTTATATTTTTTTTATTACAAACGTGCAAGAAACTTGTCTTATTTATGCCTCTAAGAAACAAACTCAACATGCTATATGAATAAAACTGTGAACATATCGAGCCATATTCGCCAAATTTATGTAACCCTCACCATAATCGATTTTCGTTTTATGTTATCGAAATCGATAGTTATCGATAACTTGTATCATCTGCAAAAATTTCATGACTGTAAATTTAACCGTTATGATTTCATAACAATACAATACAAAACAGTTTTAATGTAACCGCATATGGTGAGTTTGTTTACATTTTTGGTGAGCGCGTGTTTGGGTTGCTTTAAAATTCTTTTTTAAAATAAACGAAACAAAGTGAAACAGTAAGCAAAAAAAAACACAATTATTTGAGAAATATATTCAAAATTCGAATTTTGGAGGATTTTAATCAATAAGTCAAAGGTATCTTCGAGATTTTATTACAAAATCTTTTTTTTTTAAATTTATGTATATTTTTTGTAGCTTGTCCTCGTTCCATATAGCGATTCTGATGAATCTTCAGTTAATTTAAACGAATTACAAAATCGAAAAGAAATCGAGGAAGCAACATGTGTTGGAAGAGGCTACAAAAACCCAAAACAAGTACCTAATAGGCTGCAAAAGGTCAAGAAACGAAATACAACGACTTTATCAATTCAATGAAAATTCAATTAACAAAATTCCGTTCTGCAATATTCAGGAAAAATACTTCAAATATAATTCTTAAATATGGGTACTTTGATGAATCTGAAACCATAAGTTATGATCTAAATTGAATTCCACGATCCAGACGAAACTCTGAAATCATTTCTAAGGGGCCTACTAAATTATATGATGATATCCTCAAGATTTCTTCCGCTAAATACAAGGATATGTATACAAAGCGTTTTGTAATAAAAAAACTATACCAGTAAAGTTTGAACACGAATATTTAAATTTAAAATGGGATAAATCGATCAAAAATTCGCTGCCTGAGACCGATCAGGAAGATAATATTTAGAATTAGTAGATATTTATTCCTAATATACATATAAATATTTGTATCGAACGCTATTTACAAAGTTTTAATATGAAGTACGTTATTCTTATGTTACATAATGTACCTATATATTTTAGAGTGAAATTTAATTTATTTTAATTTAAATTTAATTTTAATGAAAAAGGTAAGCAAATTCAATAAAACAAGAAAAGAAACAGAAACACTTCCTTAAAATAAATGTTTGTGTTAACCTACACATTTTTAAGTGGTAGGTTGCCAACAGTACAGCGAAAAAATGTAGCTCACAAAAACAACCGCTACATTGCAATTATCTAATCAAAATTATTAAAATTAAATATAGCGCACAAAACAAAACTTACATTCTAAATTTCAAAGGAATAGCTGAATTAATTAAAGAAAAACTTTCTCCTGTAAAATTGTAATTTTGAGGGTTACATCTTTTTGGCGAATATGGCTCGATATGTTCGAGACGAGTGTACCAACATCAAAAAAAAATAAATAATTAAATGTACGTAGTCTGTGAAATTTGAAAATTCAACTTATTTTTTGAACAGACCTCGTATTCTCAAATTTGTTTGAATATAATGTTCAAAAAATATATTGCCTTGGATCGAAACGATTTTATTTTATTTTGTAAGCAGAAGACAATGAAAATTATATTAAAGTGTTGCTGGATTTTGATTCTAATAGAAGGATTTTTATTTACAAAAATAACCATGGTTTTCAATAAACAAAAATCATAATCATGCCCCCACAATTATTGTTAATAATTTTTTTTTGTTTTTAACTCACCATGAACTCTTCGAAAACAAACGAAACGAGCAGTAGTAGTAGTAATAATTGTCGGTTGGTCAGTGTCTATGGTAAATTACTCTTCATTGTCGTATAATTGTTCTAAACGACACACACACAGACACACACTTACAAACATAATAAATCATTGTCCAAATGACGCCATTAAATAAAATTTCAATTGTTTGGCATTCAAGCTGCACTGCACAGTCATTAGAGTTGACTGAGTGACTTGCTGTATGAATGCGCGTTTTAAACTCCAGTCAAGGTAAATGTTAACCATTGGTTTTGGATGTTGCAAATTATATTTGCAACTACAATGTACGTGTACGTAATATGTATGTATGTAATAGAATTCAGTATAGAACGTGCATAAACTAACGGCAATAAAAGCTTTCATTTTTTATTTGGCAAACTGAAGCTTTTTTCGTACAGCAAGACTGAAATTGAATTGAAACAACAAATTTGTGTTTCAACAAATCAAAAAAAAAAAAGAAAAAATTGTTGATTTTATGGCAAAAGTTTATAACAAAATAGTAGTTGTGGTTGTCTTTGACCGAGTTTTTCTTTTAGCCAAGTTGTTACAAAACAAACAAACAAACACACGAAAAAAATTCAATTGTTGGTTATTCTCTTGCTGAAAACATTAAAAAAATGATATGAAACTGCTGAATTGCCTGGTACTGGTTAAAGCAGAAACATTATTTCTGCTGTTGGCCATTAACCAAATGGTCGGTCGAAGAATTATCAAAATTCGTTGCCTGAATTGAAGTTATTGACACTGATGCTTGAAATTTAAAATTTATATTCTTGTAAAGCGTAATAAAATATTTCAAATTAGTTGCAGGCCACAGCAAATGACAGCCAAACTTAACTAAGAATAGAATTTTTCAGTGCTTAAGGAAATATCAATTTTAAGTTCCTGTATTCTGATTTACGGAACACAAAATGGATGTACAAAAATGTGCTTTCGGTTTAATTGGATTTCCATACGCATACATAGGTAATATTGGTTTTCTTTTTTGTCTAACAAAAGAACGTTGGAAAGCAGACAGTCATTTTCCAAATTGCCATGATTACTGTTCTTGTATAAAGATGTTGCATATTAATCGAATATTCATGTGAATGCAAGTCCAATATTCCAATGAATACATTAAACAAACCTACATTGTTGCCTCATTTTATAATATATGAAGTTGTTAAAACAAATATTTCGTGTTCACCCAAACAGCCCACTTACTTTGTGATGAGAACTGAAATAAAAAAATCTAGTAAAAGAAATAGCATTTACAGTATCAAATCCGAGATTGTTAGGACAATTCGTTGAAATTTTGGAAATTAATTCATATCCATTAATTTCCGCTTTCTTCCGTCTACACTTTTTCTTTTCCTTTTCTATTCCATAATATCCGTCATTAATCGATAATATTAGTAACCATAAATCAAATTCATTTCATATCTGTTGAATTATTGAATAGCAATTATTGAATAATAATTATTAAGTTTATTTTCATTTAATTTATACAGAATTTTAATTTATTCCTAATGAAATTCATATTTGAAAGCCCTCTAATAAGATTGCTTTAAAACAAACAACAATTATTTAAATTAATCGATATTAATTGAATTGTTATATTTTCTAATATCGTAATTAAGCTACTCGTATATTTTTCTAACACTTAATAAATTATCACAAGTGATTGCATTGCGTGGCTGTAGTATCATGGGTAATATAACAAAAGCATTAGCATTGTCTCTTATAATATCGACATATAAGGCCTGAAAGACATCCTGTTTGATGCCAAAAGCCGGTAAACTGGCAGGATTTATATTCATTCCACCACCTAGTAGAATTAATTCAATGTCAGGCCAGCCATCTTCGAGGGCTGGATGATCCAGATCGTAAAACGCTATGGCTTCTACACCACCAGGTGTGCCAAACTGTCCAGTATTACGTCCAAATTCTAAAATATTTCGCACATCAAAAAAATTGACCATGCTTAGACTGGTTGCATTAGTTAGGAAGGTAATGACAGAAGTAAAATGATCTTGTAAATTATAGCCCACAGCCAAATCTTGAATAGGTTTGATGTTCTTCTCTCTTAAGTGTTTGTCTGGTCCCATGCCAGACAACATTAACACTTGGGGCGTATTTATGGCACCGGCTGTTAAAATAACCTCCTTGCTTGCCAGTACCTGATACGACATGCCTTGAGATTCGAATATCACACCATAAGCGGTTTTAGTCTGGGGATCAATCAACACCTTCGTAACTAAGGCATATTTTCGTATATGCAAATTAGGCCTTTTACCCTTTATGGGATACAAATAGGCTCTATTAGAACTCCATCGTATTGCATTGTAAGTGGTGCTTTGTAGGTAGGATACACCCTGTTGTATACGACCATTATAATCCCGCCGTTTTAAACCATCCTCTTGCAAGGCTTTAACAAAAGCATCCGCAATAGAACTTTTCCAATCAGTGTAGGATATTTTGACAGGGCCTTTACGACCAACGTACTCTTGTGGATCCAACGATACTCCGTGAATCCTTCGAACTTCTTGAAATAGGGCAGAACATCCTTATAACTCCAGCCAACGTTACCCAATTCAGCCCAGTGGTCATAATCTCTTCGATTAGCTCTTGTATATATCATGTAGTTTAACACTGACGAACCACCCATGACTTTACCTCTTGGGAAATTACAACGATTATTGGTTATGCCCAAGCAATATTTGTCCGATTTTTCGGCACGATAACGCCAATTTATTTCCGGACTTAATTGCAACAAATGAGCTCATAGCCGGTATGTCCATAGCTAGAGTTTCTGGACCACCAGCCTCCAGCAATAAAACTCTCCATTTCGGATTTTCCGATAATCGGGCTGCTAAAGTACAGCCAGCTGTACCAGCTCCCACCACTATAAAATCGTATTCCTTTAAGAGTTTTATTTTATTATCCATGTTTTCCAAATTCAAATCGTTTTGACCGCGCTGAAAAAAATCCATAAGGAATGCGATCACATTCGTCTGCTGCGTGCATGCGTAATGGAAACTTAATAAAAATAACAGTATCCGAACGGTTAAATTCATGTTCGTACAATTTATTCAAGTTCGATATTTTTTATTTTTTTTTTCTTAGCCGTCTTGACTTTCTCGCGTTTCGTTCTTAACTGTTTTTAATGTTTTTAGAATAAAATTTTATTTTCCTTAGTAGTAAAAATAATACGATTCTCTAACGTTTTTCTCCTTTCGGCCTGTTGACAATTATTTATTATTGTTGTAGTTGTTATTGTTGTAGTTATTATTGTCACAATTATCGTTAGCTTTTGTGTTTTAATGGTAGTTTTTTCTTAATGAAATATTTTATAAAGAAAGCAAAAGCGAAAACAAATGCACAAAACAAAATACAATAACTGACATAGAATTTAAAAATGTTTAAGTATTTACCGCTGCCATAGATATGCAAATGAAAAAAATATTTCAAATAATCGACATAAAATTTAAAAAAAAAAGTTAGGTTAGGTTAGGAAGTGTGATGCCCTACCAGAGATCTCTTGCTACACTGGGACCCTTTATTTAGTAGTAAAAAGGAAAGAGGACAAGAAGGATGAGAAAAGAAAGAAGAAGAAAACGGTAGAAAATTGAAAAAGAAAAGGAAAGAAGGGTGAAAAACGACACTGAGACATTCATGGCACCCATAGATAACCACCCACCTCTAAACATATACTCCTAGCCACTAAATCCCATTAATGACCCTTTCAGGTCAGCTAATATATTGCCGGAATATCTTCTCATTAAATCAAAAAATATAATCATAAAATATATATTTTTTTTTTGTCATATGAACAGACTTTTTCAATTAAATTATATGAAATCAAATTAAATTGTTTAGATTCACTTTCGCAGCCATGCCAACTTGTACTCACTTACAGGCTTTTAGTGAATTTTGGAGACACTTTTGTTAACTTTCAGTGGAGTATTCACTGTTAAGATGTATTAAAATCGTACGATTATATCTGGAAAGTTTTAATCTGTTTATGGCGTTTATACTCGTCAGAGCGAAACTAAAATTTGTCACATATTGTTGAGTGTTCTCATGTTGCTGGATAGAATTCGCATTCGTATTACTATTCAACAAATCTTCTGGAATTTTTTTTTCAGTGACAAAGCTCAAATAAAGGTTTTTTAAAAAATATACATACATTTTAGAAAATTAGTTAGTTTAGCCAGTAGCTTGTATTAAGCTGCAATAACAATTTCCAGGAAAGTACTGGTACAAATCTATATTTTCTATAAAAAAAAAAACCCATACGCAATGATTGATTTTTAATCACAATTGTATATTTTTACAGGCAGAAACGTTTTACATTGTTTATGACGAGTATACTCGTCTACGCTGGAAAATCATGAAGCAGGCGAAAAAAGTTTTATGAAACACAATTAAACAGCTAAAGGGTTGAAACTCTTTAATCAATTAAGGAAAATAAAATTCACAGTAAATAGCACAGAATCACATCCGAAACCTTTAGAGAAATTCATTGAAATTTTGTAAATTCAGCTCATAGGGCCACAGTATGAAGCTTGCTGTGTGTATTCATTAACTCCACATAAGAACATGAGAATATTCTCCAGCTTTCTTCCGTCTACACTTTTTCTTTTCCTTCTTTTTTTTTTTGTCTATAATATCCTGCATTAGTTGTTAATATTCCACCACACTTAAGATTCATTTAATTTTCATACTTTTAATATTTGTTTATTTATTTATGTTATCGTATCGTATTTATTTAAATTTAATTAATTCAATTAAAATGAAATTAATTTGTTCTTAGAATACTCACTAATAAATATTGTTTTAAAACAAACAACAATTATTTAAATTAATCGATATTAATTGAATTGTTGTATTTTCTAATATCGTAATTAAGCTACTCGTATATTTTTCTAACACTTAATAAATTATCACAAGTGATTGCATTGCACGTGTATTTTTATGGTACAATATTGATGATCACCTTATAAAACCATGATCTTGTTTAATCATATCGGCAGCCTTTTCTGCAATCATAAACACTGGACCATTTGGATGGCCAGCTATAAGTTTGGGCATAATGCTCGCATCAGCAACTCTTAAATTTTTAATGCCATAGACACGTAAACGTGGATCTACTACTGCGGAACGGTCACTTTTCGGTCCCATTTTTGCTGTACCCGAGTAGTGGTAAATAGTTAAAGTCAAGTGACGAACATAACACTCCCAATAGGCCCGAGATTTTAAGGAACCATATTTACGACAAGCTGGTATAGTATTTTGTGACAATCGGGCATTGATCCGTTTAAAAGCGGGTCGTTCCATTAGATCTATAGTTTTTAAAACACCTCTGACGACTATATCCAAATCATAAGGATCTGCCATGTAGTTGGGAATAATAATGGGATATTTGTGTGGATCATTGCTGCGCAAACTTATACGTCCTCGACTGCGTGGCTGTAGTATCATGGGAAATATAACAAAAGCATTAGCATTGTCTCTTATAATATCCCCATATAAGGCCTGATAGACATCCGGTTTCAAACCTAAAGCCGGTATAGTGGCAGGATTAGTATCCAATCCACCGCTTATCAGAAATAATTCAATGTCAGGCCAGCCGTCTTCGAGGCCAGGATGATCTAGATCGTAAAAGGCTATGCCCTCTACACCACCAGGACTGCCAAATTGTCCAGTATTACGTCCAAATTCCAAAAGGCTTCGTACGTCAAAGAAATCGGTCAAATGAAGACTGGTTGCATTAGTCAGGAAGGTAACAAAAGGAGCAAAATGGTCTTGTAAATTATAGCCCACAGCCAAATCTTGAATAGGTTTGATGTTCTTTTCTCTTAAGTGTTTGGCTGGTCCTATGCCCGACAACATTAACACTTGGGGCGTATTTATGGCACCAGCTGTTAAAATAACCTCCATGCTTGCCAGTACCTGATACGACTTGCCTTGAGATTCGAATATCACGCCATAAGCGGTTTTAGTCTGGGGATCAATCAACACCTTCGTAACTAAGGCATATTTTCGTATATGCAAATTAGGCCTTTTACCCTTTATGGGATACAAATAGGCTCTATTAGAACTCCATCGTATTGCATTGTAAGTGGTGCTTTGTAGGTAGGATACACCCTGTTGTATACGACCATTATAATCCCGCCGTTTTAAACCATCCTCTTGCAAGGCTTTAACAAAAGCATCCGCAATAGAACTTTTCCAATCAGTATAGGATATTTTGACTGGGCCTTCACGACCAACGTACTCTTTATCAGCATCGGGCACCGTGGATCCCTCGAACTTCTTGAAATAGGGCAGAACATCCTTATAACTCCAGCCAACGTTACCCAACTCAGCCCAGTGGTCATAATCTCTTCGATTAGCTCTTGTATACATCATGTAGTTTAACACTGACGAACCACCCATGACTTTGCCTCTTGGGAAATTACAACGATTATTGGTTATGCCCAAGCAATATTTGTCCGATGTTTCGGCACGATAACGCCAATTTATTTCCGGACTTAATTGCAAGAAATGAGCCATAGCCGGTATGTCCATAGCCAGAGTTTCTGGACCACCAGCCTCCAGCAATAAAACTTTCCATTTCGGATTTTCCGATAAACGGGCTGCTAAAGTACAGCCGGCTGTACCAGCTCCCACCACTATAAAATCGTATTCCTTTAAGAGTTTTATTTTATTATCCGTGTTCTCCAAATTCAAATCGTTTTGACCGTGTTGCAAAAAATTCAACAGAAATGAAACCACGTTTGTCTGCTGCGAACTTGTGTAACGAAGGCTTAATAAAAATAACAGTATCCGAACGGTTAAATTCATATTCATTTGATTTAGTTGTGTTCGAGTTTTTTTATTTTTTTTTTCAACCGTCTCCTCAAGAAAGAGTTCTTGACTTTCTCGCGTTTGATTCTTAACTGTTTTTAATGTTTTTAGAATGAAAGTTAACTTTTCTTAATTCTAAAAAAAAAACAAAAACAAAAAACACTTTGTTTACGATTCTCTAACGTTCTTCTCCTTTTCGGCTTATTAACAATTATTTATTCTTGTTGTTATTATTATTGTTGTTATTATTGTTTTTATTGTGGTTTTTATAATGAAATATTTTATAAAGAAAAAAAGGGAAAACAAAAAATGAAATACAATGCCTGACATATAATTTTAAAATTTATAAATATTATCCACAGCTATTGATATTGAAATGATTGAAAACGTTTTATTAACGAGAATAATGTTACAAATAGCAAAATTTCAAATTTGCGTTCAGGAGTTAATTGAAGAAATTCAATAATTTAAAATGAATTTGAATTCTAAGACTTATGGACTACCTTGGCTTTCCCGGAATCTTAATATAAATAGGTGTTTTGAGCCAGATATACCATCATGGAACTTTGAAATTTAACTGTCCTTTAGCCAATTTTCTTTGTTCTATTTAAACTGCTTTAATTCATGTCTGGGAACTTTGCGTTCTTTCTTGAAATTGTTGAATTATTTTTTCAGATCTTTATTTTGTTCTCGTTTTGTAATTTCCTACGTATTTGTTTGTACAATTCTGAGTACCTTTTAATGTGTGTATTTTGTAGTTGTCTGTTTGAAATGATGCTGAGAAATGAAGTCTATATGTTGAAGACTTAAAGAGAGAGGTTTAGAGATATTCAGAAAATTATTGCTCAATTCAACCCAAAGAAAACTCCTGGAGTTGATAATATCAGCAACAACAAACCCACAGATTGGTGCAAATTATTAGAAGGGCATTTGAAGTACTGGACTTTACTTATGGCATAATTAACGAATTCATAAGTTGAAACTAAATTTTCCCTTCAATATAGCCAGGCACTTTCTGATTGCGAGTAGGGACGACTGAAATCCTAATACGGTTGTCCCCCCGGAAGTCCTGGATATATATACCGACGGCGTGTTTCAGGCGGAGGTGACGGCAATTTACCGGGCCGCTCAATGGATCCTTGTCAACGGTGCTCCTTTCACTCGCGTCTCAGTCTTTTCTGATAGTCAGGCCGTGATAAGATCTCTATCGTGTTTCGTGAATAACTCTAGGATCGTTAGGGAATGTCGCCGCTGTCTCGACCTTCTTCCTGGGCGCTTCACCAATGTGTCACTGGTGTGGGTCCCCGGGCACAGTAACAATCCGGGAAATGCCGACGGGGCCGACGAGCTCGCCAGAGCTGGTGCGCTCCTTCCGGAATCCTCAATTGAACTGGGTATGCCCACTTGCCTCGGTTAAGTTGGACATTGCGCCGAAATTCTTTTGGGACGCCAACCTATCCTGGGTCAATGAGGAGTCCTGCTCCACCACTAGATTCACCTGGCCCTTGATGGATAGAAGGCGTACCAACCAATTACTTGGTCTTGGTCGTGACGTCATCTCAACCACAGTTGCCATGCTTACAGGTCATTGCGTTATGGGTAGACACGCGGAGAGAATGAGGCTCCCATTTAACGACTTCTGCCGTGGATGCAGATCCGCTGAGGAAGAGGAGACTGTTATCCACTTTCTTTGTCAGTGCCCGTCTCTTGCTAGGTGTAGATATAGGTTATTTGGCTCTCCATTTCTTGTCAGCTTGACGGAGTTATCATCTATTGATATCAAGAATATAGCTTCGTTCGTCAAACTTTCTGGCTGGTTTTCCAGTATAGGGTAGTCATGCTTTTGATGTGCAGCCTTTGCGCTGACCAACTTCTTCCTCTTCCCTGATTTTGGTGGAACTTGGAACTGCGTTCACCCGTGGCATCACAACGGGCCGCTATGCGTGCTCAAGTGAGCTTTGTGATATCAGAGCTACCACTCCGACCTAAACCTAAACCTATAGCCAGGCAGTTAGGAAATTATATTATCGGCCGCAGGTTTATCGTATATGAAGACGTAAATGAGGACGTGCGTACTCAAAACAATTTGAAAATTTTTAAAATTTATTATCTGAAGTTAGATTACAAACTTCTTAGAGTAGAAGAATTCGCTCCTAAAACCGATGTGGTCTTATGCTATTCAATTATGGGGAATTACCGCTAGAAAACATTCAAAGACGACAAAACAGTAACTTACGTATGATTACAACAGTACCGTAGTACGTGAAAAATTTAAAAATTCATTATAATCTCAATGAGCCAGATGATAAGCAAAATATTTAAAAAATCTCATAGCATCTTACACTACGGTGGTCACATTTGTTTCACAAAGAAGGACACTAAAGCTCACCAGCTCACTTGGTTGCTATCATTCGTTTGTTCCTTATTTGTAATAAATCTTAAGTTAAAACGAAACCACCAATAGAATTTAGAAACAATCGTATGCAGTAAAAATTTTGTCTTTTGCGAAATGTTATGTTATGCCCTTTTTCACTTTAGCATTAATTCGTAGAAAACATAAAAAATTAAAATAATATTTCAATAAATATAATGAATTCATGTTTAAATTTTAATTATATTCAATTGGGTTGATTTAGAATGAATTCATGTAATTATGAAAGACTTGGAATGTCTTTTAGTCTCAGGCCTAAAGAGAGAATGGCACACAGTGTTACGAATTTGGTCATAAATATTGACAATTTTTTGTTTTGATTTTTTAAAAATTTAAATTTGAATTATTTTTTATTTTGTTTATGCTTTGGCTATTAGAATCATTCAATTCAGGCTTACGGCCTAGCTAAAAACCGAAAAAATGTTATTTTTCTTCAATATGTCACAGCTGACGTCTAGTGCCTACTAAACATCACATATCGTGTTCTAGATATGAAAAATTTAAATTTAAACATTTTAGTTGCCTGCTGTCTACACAAAAGAAGTAGAGAGGCGATCTCTAATTGCCTGGTAATAGAGAATCTTTATGTACAACCAGATTTATTCATGGTTCAACATTACCATGAAGGTTTTAAGCAATCCCCGTGTAAAATAAAATAAGATGAAGAGAAGAATTTGTAAAAATTTTTGAATTTTAATAGAAAAAACAGATGAAAATTTAATTAAAATTTGAAATTTTAAAATTGAATTCACCGTAGTCTAATAGGTAGTGTGTTGGATGGCTTATAAAGCGCAAGCTAGTGGTTCAAACAGCAATAAATATGAAAAAATATTTCACTTGGCGACATCCTCTCAGCAGTCTTCTGGCAAAAACTCGTGAGCGTTAAATAAAATTGCCATGAAAAATTCATCAAGAATCTGTCTTTCGGAATCAACTTGAAACTGTAGGTCCCGCCATTAATGGAAAAAATTACACACACAACGTCGATGGTGCAAGAAGCTAGATTGTGTCCTGGTTAAATTAAGAGCGTAAGTAAATAATTTTACAATTAAAAATATTTGTATAACAGACTATAAAAAGCATACAAAAATATCTAAAATAGCTTTCGGATACGTCTTCAAGTAATTAAGTAAGCAACTGTTAAGTTCATAAACATTTACATTTTTTACAAGTCGCCGTAGTCTAGTAGGCAGTGTGTTGGCTTATTAGATGTAAAGCCAGGGTTCGAGCCCCAGGGCAGACATCAAAACAAAATACAAGAAGTATTTCTTCGGCGACTTCCTCTCAGTAGATTTCTGGCAAAAACTCTGAGAGTACATAAATAAATTGCCATGAAAAAGTTTCTCAAAAATCTATCATTCGGAATTGACTTTAAACTGTAGGTCCCGCCACTCATGTATAAAATTAACACACACAACATAAGTGGTGTGAGAAACTAGGTCGTAATCCTGACTGAAGGGTTGTAATGACCAGTTATGTATGAATGTATGTATGTAAGTTCATGTTCATAAACATTTAAATTTTAAATTTAATTATTTTCACATCTGATCTATCTATGAGCTCGTGACACTGTGCATCACAAGCTTAAGAAGCAACGTACAATTATTTTAAGTGATTATTTATAAACTTTAAACTGTGTTTGAGTGTGTTTGTTTTTTTTCTCATTTATTTAAAGGAGACTCCTCTTCACAAATTGTTTTCAACTACTCATTGATATTAATTGTAGTTTAGTAAACAAAAAAATAAAAAATAAAAAAAACTACAATTATTTTTATTATTTTGTTGCATTTGAAAATCTTTTGTATTTTTGTAATTTAATTTTTTGTTTTTGTTTTAATTTGTGCTTCACTGGACATGACGGTTAGTGACGCATGTTAAAATGTTGCCTTCGATCATATTAAAAGTACACGAGTTACACGATTATTATTTCGTTTATCTTTTGATTACTTTGTCCGCTTTTGTGGAAGTTAATTGTTCGGAAAATTTTGTTAAAACAAAGCGTAAACAAAACATTATGTCGACGAACAAAATATTATTTCGTATAATTATAGAAATTGAAGAAATGAAAAGTTAATGAAATATTCAGTGTTTTTTTTTTGTGATTGAATTCATGAAACAACACACTAACACACTACGATTACAATGGCCACGGGACAATAGTAAGAGTTCCGGCTCCTTTTCTCACCAGAGCAAGGTTATTATTCATATACTGCAAATTGTGACATTAGAATGCTTACGGTTCGCTCTGTTCTCGTAAAAGATGCCAAAAGCCGGAAAGTGCGAGAACCGACAGTGCTTTTTTTTTTTTGTAAAACCAGCACTCAGGGGATGGCCCCTACTCATGATTATGCCGTTAAAAGCATAATCAACTACAACTATTTTACAAAGAACATGGTCCGAAGATCCTAGACGTTCTGGAAGTGGTGATATTAACAGAATTGAGCTTCATATTCTTTAATGCTTATACCGACTCTCTAATTAGCACACACGCTAGGGACTATAATCCCTCGGACACCCTAACGAATAGGGAATGAAACTGTTCGTATTCAAACTAGCGAATGAAACTATAAAGACACTTCGATTTCACTACGTTGGAGTTAAGAGTGCTGATTTACGACGATATCAACAGCCAAAGTTTCGAGATTTAATGTTCGAACACACACTCCGCGGTCCACCTGGAAAAAGAGCAATCTGTGAGACCGAGAAGTCAAGTTGATTTCGATGCCATCGGAAAAGAATGAGCGATACAAGCAAACTGTGTCTAACACTTCATCCTATTACAGACCAATAATCAAGTGTTTGGCAACTACCCGACCGCGAATGGCGAAGATAACCAATGAAGCTGATTCCTTGCAATTATTTTAACGAAAAATTTCCATTTAACTTTATCAAGTTAACGCCTTTGACTTACAAATTTTTATAATTTTTATTCTTCTTTTTCTTTTTCAATAAAAAAAAAAAAAAACGAATTTGACAGAATTAAACAGAAAAAGATAAAATCATAATAGAAACCAAAAACAAAAAAACCATTTTTACATGCTCTTCAGCATGATCTGCAAAAGCGTATTGCGTACGTACTTAGTGAAAAAACGAAAGTGACATCAAAATTCTTCAAAATTATGAAATAAAAATTCGAAAACCATGAAAGAAACCCAACAAGACAAAAAGACATCATTCAAGAGTATTGAAAGTCATAGGCAAACCAAAGATTTCATTTCATGATTCAGAGAAATCAAAAATATTGCCAAGAATAAATCTACGAGACTTTAGCGTTTTTTTTTTGCTCTTGACCACACAATAATGTGTGAGAGAGTGATCAACAGATTGTTTATGCACTTCTAAAGAGGCATTCAATGCGTCGAAGTGTTACCAGATGATATTGTACTTTGGTGTCCCCATCTTTGTAGGTCACAAATTGTATGAACCGTTTTTCACCATCACAATTTCATCATGAGATTAATAAACTGATTAAATATTCAATCACAATTTATGGGCCAAAAATAAGTTGTAGATTCCATGTGATATTGTAATCACAATATAAAATCATGCTTAGCTTATTCTGAAACTCTTTTCACATTACTCAGAACAATCAATCTTTACGATTTAAGTTTGTGTGTTTGTGTGTGAATGAATCCGAAGCAATCCTCTCTCATTTTCTTACTTGCAATGATTGCTTTTTCAGAATTGGAAAAACTTTAAACTTATATGGACAACAAGCGTGAAAGCTATGCAGACATCTAACGGACCATGACAATACAATCCACAATACTGTTCGATTCAGAAAAGCATTGTTATATAAAGAAAATAACAAATTATATCCAGCATTGATAAACTGAATAAGAAAGTGATCTTCTGGTTGCATTAATTGCCATGAAATATCTAACTCAACTAACACGGTGTTCAGATATGCACCTTTATTGTGTAAATCGCAATAAACGTCATTTTTGAGCTCTATTCATACATTCATACATAATTGGTTATTACAACCCTTCAGTCAGGATTACGACATAGTTTCTCACACCACCTATGTTGTGTGTGTTAATTGTATACAAGAGTGGTGGGACCTACAGTTTAAAGTCGACTCCGAACGACAGATTTTTGAGAAACTTTTCATGGCAATTTTATATACTCTCACGAGTTTTTGACAGAAATCTGCTGAGAGGAAGTCGCCGAAGAAATACTTTTTGTATTTTGTTTTGATGTCTGGCCTGGGGCTCGAACCCTGGCTTTACGTCTAATAAGCCAACACCCTACCTACTAGACTACGGCGACTTCAACTTTTGAGTTCAATACTTCAAATAAAATTTCAATTAATAATTGCGCAATAAATACGCAAATTATTATAATATTGAGTAAAACGTAAAATCCAGCACTGTCATAAGTGTGTTTAGTGAGCATATTACAATTAACCGAACACTCTCTGTTGATATTTGACAACTCAAATGTCTACAACGGCAAAAAAAATTTTTTTTTTTTGAAACAACCAGCTGTTTTGTTTACCAGCTATCAAATGAATATTGAAAAGGAGCTGAACTGCGTATATCATTATGCCTGAACACTTAAAATATTGCACTCAATTAACCAAATATTGACTCAATAAAAGTCCATATCTGAACATAGTATAAGGGAGCATTGACGTTCTTCAGTCAAAACACCAAACGACTGCGAAGAACTTAATAAATCGGACATAATCAGACGTATGTTGTTTATATCCGGGAAGCAGCTTAAACACATTATCGATCGTTGAAAAATTTCTGTTTTTGTCGACAATTCCAGACTATTCAGATAATTTATGTGCGTTCCTTAATGCATTTGGTTTCTGAACGCTTATGAATGTTATGGCATCAATAGCCCACGAACTCAGTAGTTTACGCCAACAGTTGCTAAAAAAGGAACACAAATAATAATTACGAGATCTTTGTTAACAATAAAATACTTCTTGCAATTTACATTGAACTTTCTTAGAATACACATTGGCTAGGGACACTATTGGTCAAGTGGAAACGAATGGTCTTGTTTTTTAACTGCTTATCCTCGCCACTTACCTCTATTTGACGTATTAACGGAAACAATTTTAGCGGCTTTGGACACGAGGTTTTCAAGTATCAAAAGAGGAAACCCAATCCTAACTTAACTTTTTGCTTAAGAACATTATAATTTGTTAAAGAGCTATAAGAAAAGCTTAGTAAATCCAACTGCAAACTGAAAGAAAATTACAATCGCTCGATTACTTCGCAAAGATCCCGATTTATCATAGCGATTTGGGCTTAAAATGGCGATAAGCATACATACATACATAATTGGTCACTACAACCCTTTAGCCAGGATTACGACCTAGTTTCTCACACCACTTATGTTGTGTGCGTCAATTTTTATACATGAGTGGCGGGACCTACAGTTTAAAGTCGACTCCGAACGACAGATTTTTGAGAAACTTTTCATGCCAATTTTATTTACTCTCAGAGTTTTTGCCAGAAATCTTCTGAGAGGAACTCGCCGAAGAAATATTTTGTCATATTTCGTTTAGTTGGAGATGCCTGACCTGGAGTTTGAACCGAGGCCTCGCGTCTAATAAGCTAACACACTACCTACTAGACCACGGCGACTTCATGGCGATATACAGTACAGTTAATTGCGGCTGCGGACTATATTTCCACTTCACGTTTTACATGGATACACATAAATGGTCGAATATAGGGGGTTTTTCGAAATTAATCCAAATCTTCACATTTCTAGACATATTATTATTCCCATTTGACACTCCATACAACACAATCTGGCATCACATAAAACTGAACTCTTAGTTTCAGTTTCAGTTGACGCTCAATAATTTAAGCGCCAAACTATGAAAAGTTTAAGTTCAAACATCAAAATCAAAATAAAACACCAAAACCAACACTAACACCAAGTCAAACATTAGCGGCAATCAAAACGAGTACGTGCATGCACATGGGTAGAGATAGAGACTAGAAAAATGTTGTTGTTGTTGTTGATGTACGTTGGCCAAAGCGAACCAGTTTTTGTGATTTTGGCCAAATCTCACACAATTGTTTGAATGTTTGTTGTTGCTGTTGTGGTTGTTGTTGTT
Source organism: Sarcophaga carnaria (assembly GCA_958299815.1). Lineage (NCBI taxonomy): Eukaryota > Metazoa > Arthropoda > Insecta > Diptera > Sarcophagidae > Sarcophaga > Sarcophaga carnaria. The sequence goes on along the minus strand of OY283149.1, from coordinate 66,349,102 downwards.
TTCTGAATAGAGTTTCTGATGTTTTCAAATGAAACAAGAGACACTCGATTAAGAACTTGTGAATAGTGAAGTGAGTAGATTTTGTTTGTTTCTGTTGTTGTTTTTGTTCTTGTTGTTTTAATAATATTAAGAAGTTTATTCAGCACAACCACTACGTCAGGTTGTGGGACAGACGCAGATTAGATCAGCCAACCAGCCATATTATATAGCGACACATACAGGGCGTCTTAAAACATTACGAGTCAAGATTCTCAACACAACGGTTGTGTTAACGGATAGAACCGGGAAATTCGTTTACGTTCACGTTCACGTTAAGAATTTTCGGTGAACGAACACAATAGTAGAGTTCGATGGACAAAGAAATTAAAATCAAGAAATAAAGAAACAAATAAACAGCAACAACAGATTAAGAATAAAACAAAGTTTATTATGCTTATAGAAGAAAAAAGCTTTTAAAAAGTGAAATTAAAAAAAAAAACAAACAAAAAAAAAATCAGAATAAGAATAAATAAACGCAACCACACTTAAATATAAATTCAAAGTAAAATGTTGAAATCATTGAAAAAGGTGCCTTTAATTGGTTTTTTGGCTCTGATGAGTTTGCTGGTGGCCATTACATGGGCCCAAGATCGAAATGTTATACTGGAAACTCTCGATTTCCTGAGACGTGGCCAGAATGATGTAAATTTAGAGAATTACGACAATAGCATCAACATTGAAAGTGAATATGATTTCATAGTAGTGGGTGCAGGTACGGCCGGATGTACTTTGGCTGCTCGTCTGTCGGAAAATCCCAATTGGAAGGTTCTACTGTTGGAGGCAGGCGGTCCAGAGAGTCTTATTATGGATGTGCCTATAGTAGCTCACTTTTTGCAATTGGGCGAAATGAATTGGAAGTATAGAACACAGCCTTCGGATCATGCCTGTTTGGCTATGAACAACAACAGATGCAATTGGCCCAGAGGTAAAGTTATGGGTGGTTCATCGGTACTGAATTACATGATGTACACACGTGGTAATCGCAAGGACTATGACAGATGGGCTGAACTAGGCAATGAAGGTTGGAGTTTTAAGGATGTCTTGCCCTACTTCAAGAAATATGAAGGTTCCAGTGTACCCGATGCTGATCCAGATTACGTTGGCCGTGACGGTCCCGTCAAGGTTTCCTACGTCAATTGGCGTTCAAAAATTGCTGATGCGTTTGTGGAGGCTGCCCAACAGGATGGTGTGAAATACCGTGATTATAATGGCCGCATACAAAATGGTGTGGCTTATTTACATACTACCACACGCAATGCCACTAGATGGAGTTCTAACCGTTCCTACCTGTATCCCATTAAAGGCAAACGACCAAATCTGCATGTTAAGAAAAATGCTTTAGTTACCAAGGTCTTGATAGATCCACAAACTAAGACCGCTTATGGCATCGTTGTTCAAACTGATGGTAAATCACAGAAAATTAGAGCCAGACTTGAGGTTGTAGTATCGGCTGGAGCTATTAATACACCTCAACTTTTGATGTTATCTGGTGTAGGTCCGGCCAAACATTTAAAAGAACTTGGCATTAAGCCTTTGGCTGATTTGGCAGTGGGTTATAACTTACAAGATCACACTGCGCCTGCCGTTACATTTACCACCAATGCAACTTCTTTGCACTTTGAGGACTTTGCTGAACCCTCTCTACTCAATAAATTCAACCGCCAAGAGGGTCCTTACGGTTCTCCGGGAGGCTGTGAAGCTATGGCTTTTTGGGACTTGGATCATCCTCATTTGGAAGATGGCTGGCCTGATGTTGAATTATTCTTAGTTGGTGGCTCCATGTCATCCAATCCTGCTATTTCACGCGCCTTTGGCTTAAAAAAATCCATTTACGACAGCATTTTTGCCGAAATCGATGAAAGAGAACTGAATGCCTTCATGATCTTCCCTATGATTTTGAGACCGAAAAGTCGCGGCCGCATTATGCTGAAATCAACCGATCCCACTAAATATCCCTTGATTTATGCCAACTACTTTAACCATCCATACGACGTTGACATTTCTGTACGAGGCCTCTTGAAAGCATTGAGTCTTATGGACAGACCCGGTTTCCAGAAAATTAATGCCAAACTTTGGGAACGTAAAATTCCCACCTGCAAAATGTATCCATACAAATCATACGCTTACTGGGAGTGCTACGTCAAGCACTTCACTTTCACCATTTATCACTACTCGGGCACTTGTAAAATGGGTCCCAAAACAGATCGTGCCGCTGTTGTCGATCCTCGCTTGAGAGTGTATGGCATTAAAAATTTACGTGTAGCCGATGCCAGTATTATGCCAGAAATTATGTCTGGCCATCCTAATGGTCCAGTGTTCATGATTGCCGAAAAAGCAGCCGATATGATTAAACAAGATCATGGTTTTATACGCTAAGAAAAGAGTGAAGGGGCAAAAAAAGGGTAAAAAAAAGTGTCACTATAACGCGATAAATTTTCTTAGAACTTTAGTTTTCAATATTTTTAAGAATACCTACATATTTCGGAACTTATTATATAAGTTTTTTAAGTAAGTCAAATCGTTTTTAGCAAGAAAATAGAAAATTAAGAACAATGGCAGCACCATCCCAATCATTTTTCGTTGGGAAAACGTTTGTAATTTGTAAATATTTTAAATCATATGTAGATTAGGAAATTGTGATTATATTTGTATATTCAACTATAATTGAAGCGATGAATGAGCAAAAGCGGTCTAAAGAGAAAAAAATTCAAAATCCTTAAAAGCACTTTCGCTCTTATCGCTCTAATTATGATAATGATTGTAAATATTAATTACTGTTAGGTAGATAATTTAGCATTATTATGATATGAAATACTCGAACTGATTTATTTAGGTTTTTAAGTTTTTAATTTTAAATAAATTTAAAAAAAATTTATGAAAAAAAGTTTTAAAAATTTAATTTTGATTATTAATCGACATAAAAAGAGGGGGGAAGATCAAATCTCAAAAAAAAAAAAAAAAAATATTAGATACTGGCATCCAAGTTAATCGAAATAAGGAATAACAATGCCAACAAAATTGGGGAAGAAAATGTCCTGGCACTTTTTGAATAATCATAAATGTCAGGGATATGTAAACCACAGAAGCCTCAGCTTCTATGCCGAGTTTGCCACTTCCATGTCTAGTTTGCCTGCACTCGGCCCACAAAGTATATTTTTAGATGGTTTTTGACCTAAAAATGTTAAGATTACGACGAAGTCAACGGCTGATAAACACTTGTACAGCATGGATGTCGCATTGGATTGAATTCTGTGCCTCACAGCCGCAAAACTCAACTGATTTAGTTTATTTTCATTCGCTTGAAGATATGAAAGAAATTCCATAATTGACTTTCCTCCATAAGCTTGCTTTTTCTTATACATATAAACGGCACCCTACGTCCTCTCTCGAGCTGCCTAATTAGCAGACATATTAAACATCTTCAAGTTCTTGTTGCCGAAGTGTGAATTCCCGCATATTCGTCGTGTTTAGTCTCATTGTTTTGACTTTCAGATGTTGATAATGCTGTCAATAGCAGAGGCATCCCTGCTGAGTGCTTACCTTAATCTTAATAAATAATAATGTATGCCTTTGCGCAATTAATAATTGTCTCTTATGTTATTATTCCGTTATTAAATGGTGGACACCAGTCGAAAACTAGTTTACACTCCTTAATTCTTCCTTGATTTTGGCAAATGCTTCACAATGAAACTTAATAATAAAAGTGAATGAAGCAATCTAGATGCGACATACTCTTTTTAAAAACCGAGAATTTTGTGATGTACAGATGAGTTAAGAACATATGTATGAGTGAACAGAAGCGAGAGAACAGAATGGGGCCAGAATCTTTCTATGGAATGGGGGAAGTGAAGATAAACAGAAACAAAGTATCAAAGATTGCAATAAAATAGTTTTGAGACAATCAAAATATTTGTTGGAAAATGACAATAAGAGGAGATCAAAACCATGCAAAAGATTATCGATAAATAACATGAGGTTGTTAGACGGACTTTCGACAGGGCAATGTAGACTAAGAGTTCACGAATTTATAATGGGGATTGTCTTGATACTAGGACGTTGAAAATGAACCCTCAAACCACAACTCTTTTGAAATCCGTGGAGCTTTAATGCATACCAAAAAGAAAAATCTGGGAGCAAATTAGATGCTGAAGAGAGGACTGTCCCTTAAGCTTTTCACGGCAATATGCAACGAAGAGACAGATTATAAGAATACCCTCTAAAGTTCGAAGCACATTATAATAATAATAATGATATGACATTTCCACTAAATCACTAAAATAAACCAATGTTACCCCTTTAGATACACAGTTTTTTGGACTTCTTGTTATTATTTTCTAAAATATGTTGCCGTAGCTTATTAGACGAGAGGCCTCGGTTCAAAAACGAAATTTAAAAAAATATTTCTTCGGCGACTTTCTCTCAGCAGATTTCTGACAAAAAATAAATAAAAATAAATAAAAAAAATTGCCATGTAAAGTTTCTCAAAAAAATCTGTCGTTCGGAGTCGACTTTGAAACTGTAGGTCCCGCCTCTTATAGATAAAATTAACACCCACAACATAAGTGATGTAAGAAGCTAGGTCGTAATCCTGACTGGAAAGTTGTAATGACCAATTATGTGTTTGTATGTAACTTTGTATGTATGTTTACATATCAAACAAAAAAAGTCAGGCCGCCCTTAGGGCCATTGCGTCGGTCTGATGCAAATCACGGCTCGTTCGCGAGTGCAAGGAGTCGTTGAGGACTTTTGGACTAGACCGTATCCGTCTGTGCTGGATTCCGGATCATAGCGGAATACTGGGCAATGAGACGGCGAATGCCCTCGCTAGGTTAGGTTCGCTTTCTGGGGGCGATTTGATAGTTGGTCCTGACCCCCCAGTCAAGAGCAGAGGCGTTGGAGGAACGGATCGAGTTGTTTTGTTTCTCGATGTCTATGGCCTGCTGTGGACAATAGGAGAACAGGTTGGCTGCTGGGGTTGGATAAGGCCAGCTTAAGGTTGGTTGTCGGTTTTATAACGGGGCACTGCGAGATTAGGTCGCCGGAGGAGTTGAAGACTATCGAACACCTCCTCTGTAACTGCCCAGCCCTTGGTAGTTTGAGTTTGAGGACCCTTGGCGGGGCCTTCATTGAGAGTTTGAATTCTGTGTCGAGAGCCGACATCAAGGCTCTCCACAGATTCATTAGTGGCTTAGGCTGGTTGAGAGGCGCTAGGACTGCATCAGTGTAGTCGCGCTCTCCCCCTTTTTGTTGTGTCTTATCTGTGTTTTTTTGTTGTGTCTTATCTGTGTAATTCCTCCATTTCCCATTCTCCCCATTCCTACATCCTCTCGTTTTTATCCCTCTATTATCCTTCCCTCTTTAATGGCGTTGTACTATGGGTCAATTCAACCTCCGGGTACTGCACTTGTCTTAATTGACAAGTACACGTCCTCTAACCTAACCTAACCTATCCAACAAAAATACGTGGGATAAGCCAAAAAAAAATTGAATGCAAGATCCAATATTGATGATTGAATCAAAACTATGAATCTTACAGGCTTTAAAAAAAAATTAAAAGTGCTGGCACTTTAAATAATGACCACAGCCCGTTGCGAATATGTTACGATAAACACATTCTCTCCAGTCAAATAGACATGCTTGAAATCACTTTTAAACGCTGTCTAAATCGATTATCTCTGAATACATTGAAGTTTTATGAATGAATATTTTCTACATATTACAACAAATTGTGTATCGCTGGCTGTTAACTTTCTGAAGAAGTTTTGGAAAAAAAAAATATTTTTTATATTATATTTTATATCTCTAAACAAGCATTTAAACGATAATTAAAACTGCAAATATTTATTGAAGGCAAATGTTTATAAAAAATACAAATAAATAAATAAATATCAACGATTAGAGACATTTTTCTTTACGGAGTGAATGATACGAACATTATGGTCTGCTTAAAAAAAACAAAAAAAAACTCTTTATTGTTTTTGCTTTTGTTATTCTCTTAACAGTTATAGACGTTTTGTATCTAAATTTAATATGGTATTAATCACTTGAATTAGTATTTTGAGTATTAATATACCATTATGGTATATAGTGTGTATATACACAATATTGAATGTGTATTGTATGTATATTCCGTCTAACATTGACATTGAATTCAAAAATTTTTAAAAATATTTAAAATTATTTAAAAGTAATTATGCATAGATCTTCTTTAAACACGATAATCATCAGTGGTTTATAAGAAATTCACATGGTCTCCCTGCATTTGTTGAATTCAATGTCAATAATTTTGTTTGAAATTATTTTATTTTTGGAATAATTTTAATTTTTTTTTACCACATTTTGAATTAAATCGTCATAATCTGGTTAAATTAATTTTCATATTCAACGTCATCATTGCCATTCTTCATTCTTGATAGTGTCCATCCACCACTGCATCACCTTTAAATTGTTATGCCACAATCTTGATTTTATTTTAAAAAATAAACTGATTTTATGTTAATTCTTATAAAATTAATCAAAAATTAACAGAAAATGTTTTTAATGATTAATACAACACCTTTTTTTTTCTTGATTTTTTTTTTTTCAATTCAAAAATAATTGTTTCTCTATTGCCGCTTGTCTGCACTGCGGAAGTAAATGTTACGATCATTTGAGGCTCAAATTCAAATTCCAGTTTAAAACTTGTTTTAGGTTTCTTTGAATTCGTTGTTTCTTTAGAAATTTTATTCGCGGTTTTTTTTCCAAAATTCTTTAAAATTAACAAAATTAGAAAACGCGTGGTAGATGAAACATTAAAACAAAACATCTGAACATTAATAACTATTACGTTAAACTGTGTAATAGCATCGTTATGTTATAACATTTTACTGCATACAGATGTGCATCATTAAATTAAACTACAGCCTGAATCAGTCCACTGGTCTTTTAACATACTTTAATACACAAATTTTAAGATTTACAATTTTGTATGGTGATTGAAGTTAAGTCCGCTTATCAATTGGTTCAAGTTATGCGAGATCTAAGGTGAACAGAAAAAAGGAAAAAAATTTCGTTGCATGTTTATGTATCACTTCCATACATCATCATTCGAACTATGCTATGAGTACGACGTAGTGAAAAAAAAACTAAACGCCAACCAATCGATAGATCCTTAAGAATATTATCCGGAAAAAACTAAACCTATCCATCCTTTACACTAAAAAAAAACAATAAATGAGCGACATACCGATCAAGAGCTGAATTTCCGTGCCTGACAGTGAAGTTCCCACTTTACGTAGCCTTCGACAGATAGGTAGTCTTCATTACTTCATGTAGCTTTTAGCATACCTTTTGAAAAGTGGTCTACAACTGAAGCAACAAATAAGAGCTGAGTGATAGGCGTGGCCGATTGTGATGAAACTGGGCATGTGACTTTAATTGATGTCGGAAAGCATACGTATCAATTTGAAGTCCTTTGTTTAGATAGAAAAAGTTTTATGCGAAATAATCGATTGGGATTGTATGGGCGGAGTCTGATGGGCGTGGCCGATTTTGATGAAATTCAAATTTTTTGTTTGAAGTTAAGCATCAATATAATGCTCCGTACCAATTTTCAATGAAGTCGCCGTAGTCTAGTAGGTAGTGTGTTGGCTTATTATACGTAAGGCCAAGGTTCGAGCCCCAGGCCAGACATCAAAACAAAATACAAAAAGCATTTCTTCGGCGACTTCCTCTCAGCAGATTTCTAGCAAGATCTCTGAGAGCAAATAAAATTGCCATGAAAAAAGTTTTTCAAAAATCTGTCGTTCGGATTCGACTTTAAACTGTAGGTCCCACCACTCTTGTATAAAATTAACACACATAACAACATAAGTGGTGTGAGAAACTAGGTCGTAATCCTGACTGGGGGGGGGTTGTAATGACCAATTATGTATGTATGCATGTACCAATTTTCAATGATCTACCACCACTCCTATTTTTTTTTTTTTTTTGCAAAAAAAAAAAAGAATGAAACAGATGTATGGAATCACAAGTTCGGCTTTGTCACTAACAAAGTATGTTTAACGCAGATGTACATTTGAAATGTTTTCCTTTTCTGCATGAAAAGTACAAAAATTACATTCGTTACAGAAATTATTTCTGTTGTACCTACAATTTTTCCGGGCAAAGTTATAGAGTCACCTTATTCTCTGCATTTTCTTTTTTTATTATTATTAAATAGAAATAAATGAATAAAATAAAATAAGACATCGTTTTTTTTTAATTTTTGCTTCAAATTCATAAAATTGCTAAAAGATATGTACCAAGAATATAAATCGTTAGTATATGCTAAGTTTTAGTCTTTGTAGTATTAATCTAGTATTTAGTCTTTCTAATATTAATACGTTGCTGTATATACATATATATGTTCCTTTTACTCCTCGAGGAAGCATAGGGCCGCTTACTCATATACGTTGCCGTCAGTGGTGTTGTCGAGCCGGAACTCTCCGGAACGTCGTTCCGGTACTTCCTTTTTGGACAGGCACGCGTTCCGGAACTAAAGATGATTTCTGATAACGAGAATTGGCTGACGTTTAAAAAAAATTAAAAAGAATTGCTGATTTTTTTTTATAATTTTTGACGAATTTTATATGTATTTTTATAAACGAGGGTTTGAACCGAACCCGAACCGGAACAAAAACCGAAACGAACCGGCTTGTTTTTCCGAACCGTGAATAGGAGTCCGGAACGCGTTCCGGTAAAAAAAAAATTAGCACAACACCACTGGTTGCTGTGGTTGTACCGAAAATAATACAATCTATAAGTTATCTAGGAGTTATACAGTCAACGTGTTAAACATTTTTGCTAAATGTCTTGTTTTTATTCGACTTAAACCCTGTGCATATCTAAAAGTTACGACAGCCATACCGGTGGTATATTGAGTGAACTTGCAAAGTTGCACGGCCACACATCAAATAATGAATTAAACCAAAGAAAATAAAGTATAAAGAATGTGCATTTTAACATATTTTGGAATATTTTTCAAAAATATTTCCCGCCGCGGGGGAAAGATAGAAGGGAAGGATACAGAAACCAAGAGCGTAACAATGCGTTGTTCTCATTTTGTGTTTGCGTTTTTGTTGTTTGACCACTTTTTATTTATTTTTCTGGTGTTAAAAACAGACGTCGTCACCAATGTCCCTCAGGGGAAGAACATCTTCGGCTTTTTACACACATAGGATACGAACATCAAGAATGTTCGTTAAAAAGAGCGTAAAAATCTTGTCAGCTTTTAAAGAAGAAGGTTCATGTCGCTTTTTTCAGACTTTAATTATACACCCAAAGAAATATCACAGTAGTATTCACTAATATCAATAAGAAATGATTTCGATTTTTTGAAGAATACTTGCCAAGTTATATACGGTGTCTTTAGGGATTTAGTGCAGTACAATTTTTCTATATTTTCCGATCACATATACATATCATTGGGTTAATAAGTAGACTTGAAATTATTACTAACAATTTTCCTCTAGGTTAACACATGCCTATGGTCATGGATTACTGAGTGAGAGAGAGAAAATAAGTTGAGAGAATTTATTTATTTACAGCCATATAAAAGTGTTAGTAATACAACTCTATTTTTATTTTCATTTCATCAACATACATATGTAAAGCTGGATAATTTTGGATAAATAAAAATAAACTAAAACATCGATTTTATTATTAAAAGAACATAAAGCTATCCATCTTTGGCTTAAAAATTAGGCCATGTTTTTTACATAAATAAAAATAAAAAAAAATAAAAAACCATTTTTTATTAAAAGAAAAAAAAACGAGCATTCCAAAGCATTTAAAAAAATATACTATGGGACAAAATAAAAGATAAAATACGCCCAGCTAATGACATAGAACGTTTTTAACACAAAATATTCTTCGAGTGTTATTCTGAAATAAAATGATAAAGCATCCGCAGCACATGTATTCTTGTCGCAGTCTGATCGACAACTAAATCAAAAAATACAAGAATACATACACATGTACATACGTGCGATGAGAGCAACACATTGTTACGCTCTTTGTTTGTGTTCATTTTCCTTCTGTCTTCCTCCCTCTCATCAAGAAATGATTTTTAAAAATATTTTGGTGAGAGCGGGTCGTAATGTTACGACCCGCCATAAGAAATTTTACTTCTACATGATGCGTATTCTTTATATCCATATTCTTTGATTAAACTCACCTGTTTTGTTATTGTATTGGTAAACAATACTCAAACATACATACTTACATATATGTCTGTTGGTCGAGGTAAGTTCGAAGAATATCAAAATACTTTTGAATTGCACTACCTGTGTTGCATAAACCATATGTTCTTCACAACAACTACACAATGTAGTTTGAAGGTACAATTTTGATGTGTTGCTGTGCTAAGCTAAACAAAATAAATATTTCCAACACATCCATATGCAAATTTGATCAGTTAAATTTGTCTCCATGCGCCATAAAAGCTTGCGTATGTGGTCATACCGCATTTTAGTTAAGGTGTTTAAAATTCTGTTCTTTTCGTAGGAACAATGACACATTGGCACAATGATCCACATTGGACTAACAGGACGGGTGGGTGTAATGTAAAACCAACAACAATACAATATGTTTAGAGCATTTGAGCATTGCATGTGAACAATTGGAAACATACAGTGTGATGAACTTAAACACAATGATTGAAAGTTGAGACTTTCAACTTAAATTTGATTTGTATACTTCCATACCATGTAAGAGATATAAATCGTAAGTTTCAAAATTCCGAAATACAACAATCATTACACTTTATAACGTATGTTTTGCATATCGACAGGCTGTAACTTTATTACGGGTTCTTTGTTATTTTTGGTACTTTTTAAATATCAAAAAATCTGGCATGTTTTGTTTCTTTGATAGACCCCTAAGGTATGCTTCATAATCAATTAAATTTTAAGAAACTGCAGTGGCTGCCAAACTTTTCCCAAATAATTTAATTTTACAAGCATAACAAACAAATCCAGTAAAGATTTTGCAATTTTTTTTTTTAAATTTTCAATGAAATTGTTTTTTATTTTGTACCCCCTAAGGGTTACAGAGAAACAAGCCGCTAAAAATGCAATTTTTCCACCCTGCTGATACAAAAAAAATCCCTTTTTAATGCTGTTTTAAAAATGGAAATAATAAAAACAGCAGAAAATACTGACTGCATTGAAATAAATTATAAAATTATTGTTGAGACATGGCGTTATAAGGGTTGTTAGAGAGCTGCATGGGTAAGAGTATTAATTTCAACAGGACCATCAAAATTAACTGCGTCTTTTTTTTTCGTTTCGTCTGTTTTTTTGTTTTTGTTCCTTTGAATTTACACTTGCATGACTGGCAAGTGCCATTTACTGGTAACCCTTGGAGGCTAAAGACGCTAGCTAACGGGTATAATCTCTGTCGAAAATAAAATTTTATTTTATTTTATTCAAGCCGTATGTGGATTATAAAATTCATATACAGAGTTTTGATTATTGAAGAGACAATTAAACATTTGATTTAAAAACAATAAGTATGGAGGAACATAAGGAAATATTTGAGTGAAAATATTTCAACCGTAGAAATCAATATAAAAGTTATTATTATAAAGGTCACTTTATGTTTGAACTTGCCATTTTATATATTATTTTCAATATGGCAACTTCAAATATAAACAAAATGAGCAAATACAACAAAAAAGAAAAGCCCGTCGTTGTCACTGCGTTTAAAAAAAAACTTTTTTTAATGAGGCAGTGTTATCAACATTGCTCCCGGCGCTGCCATATTTTTGAAAAAGCTTATTTTATCTGTGGGTTGTAATAACGAAGAGAAGGTAAAGGTGGCTTTAAAGTTCACTTTAGCTAAAGTTACCTTTAACTAAACCCAACTTTAACGGTAAGTCCTTAATATAAAATTGGTATTGTGTTTAATGTGCTTTTGGTATTCGATTGGGGTTGAAAAAGCTAATGCAGTTTATTTCAACTCAAAGTTCTTACCACTTATTATCGCATTTTAATCTTAGCCTACGCCGCCGTGTTAGGTTAGGTTAGGTTAGAGGACGTGTACTTGTCAATTAAGATAAGTACAGTAACCGGAGGTCGAATTGACCCATTGTACAACGTTCTAGTTTCACACAAAACTTATGTTATGTGTGTTAATTTTATACATGAGTATACTGTAGGTCCCACTACAGTTTAAAGTCGACTCCGAACGACAGATTATTTTTGTGAGAAATGCCAATTTTATTTACTCTCAAAGTTTTTGCCAGAAAACTAGTGAGAGGAAGTCGCCAAAAAATATACTTTTTGTATTTTGTCTTGATGTCTGGCCTGGAGCTCGAACCCTGGCTTTACGTCTAATAAGCCAACACACTACCTACTAGACTACCAAAATTCTTGCAGTAAAAATATTTCTGTAGTTATGTTTGTAACGCATTGAACAACAACATCCGGCAATGTAAACTTTGCAAAGCAGGTAGATCTACATGGATGCAGTGTGTCTCTCTAAAAAACAACACTGAAAAGTTGTCTTTGGATTTCAATAATTTCAATTGGAAACACACAAATGGTTTGAGTATGACCAACATATGTTTATACAGGTAGGTAGTGTTATCAACGCAGCTGAGTGTTTCTCTTTTATTGTTGTATTGCCACAGAATTGTCAAAAATAAGACGAAAAGTTTACTATGTTCACTTTTTATGTGCCTATGGCAGGGCGAATCAGACAGGCTATGTTCTTTGGAACAAATTCAAAGCGAAATATGTTGTTGTAATGCTGTTACTACCAGGATAAATATACTATTAGCATGACGTACTGTCAGTTCATTACTGTTACTAATATGGATCGTTCCATTACCGTGACCTAAATACTGCATTAGTTTCAATACGGTTGATGCAGCCAGCTGACGTTGTTGATGTCAGTCATAAGCATCCGTTTCTGTATCGGATGGTGTGAGATTCTTGATAATAATTTGTTTAAAATTGCTTTTAGAAAGACTCTTCTGAAGTATTAACAAATATTTAAGGCCTTCAAATAAGACAAGGAATACGGGCCCAACACAGTAAGAAACTCATGGAAACTCATCTCGATGTGATTTCGGTTCTTGACATTATTCAATAGGATTTTTTATCTTTTTTTGATAAAAATTATATACTGAATCAACTTACCTAAAAAATTATTCTGATAATTATTTAAAAAGGCCCTCCTCCAGTGGATATTACACAACTCCATTAAAGTCAATATTTAAATAAATTAAAAATTCTTCAGTATACTTATGGTTTATAATCATAAAGAATCTGATAAGTTTTATAATTTTGAAGATGTGTGTGTATTTTTTATTCGTCTTACCTGAAACGAAACGAAAAATTTAATAAATTATTAAAAACAAAATTAATTATTAAAAAGTAAAAATAATTTATTCTTAATTATGTATGTATTTTGATTGAATACAATAGGGGAAGAAGGGAAGATTAAAAAAAAAATAATTATTATATTCCATTAAAAAGGCGCACAAAATCAAGTTTTGCTTTAAAGTGGAATTGTGTGAACCTGTAAGATCGTTAAAATATTAAATGTTTGAAAGAGGAATGCCTTAATGCCTTTATTAAATATCATCTCCGGTTTTACACCAGCAATTGTCATTAGAATCATAAGAATTTGTGCAAATAAAACGTTTTTTTTTCGATTTTGATGTAAAATTAAATAAGTGTTCTTGATCCAGTTCCTTAACAAACATAAATACATATGCAACTGGCCATTACAATCTCTCAGTGAGGATTACGACTTAGCTTCTCACATTACTTCTTTTAAAGTATTTTTATTTTGAAGAAACTTTTCATGGCAATTTTATTTATCAAAAATTTGCTGAGTGACAGTCGCCGAAGAAATATTTTTTTTTATTTCGTTTTGTTGGAGATGTCTGACCTGGCGTTTGAACCGTGGTCTCACGCCAAATAAACCTACCGCACTGCCTACTAGACTACAGTGACTATAAGTTCTTTCAGTCAGTTTACCAGCAAATAAACTTTAAATTTGGATTCATCTGCAATAGAAGTCGTAGAAAATATTGATAAAATAATTAAATTTTTTAAGTCCGAATGGCAATAAATATTGTCCAACAGTCAAATATTGTACAGAAAAAGTGTGAAATACAAAAAAAAAATATTTCTTTCTCGCAAACATCTTTCCGCAAAAACTGTGAGAGTAAATTAAACTGCCATGAAAAGTGTAATCGGAGTCGACTTTAAACTATAAGGTCCGTCACTCATGGATAAAGTGAACACACACAAAAGGGTGATGTGTGAAGCTAGGTTGTAGTCGTAATAAATAATAATAATTGTAGTGGTGAGTATCTCTAAGGGCCATTATCACAACTTGCCGTTAAACTTGGGTTTAGTTAAAGGTACCTTTAGCTAAAGGGGACTATAAAGTTATCTTTAACTTACTTTCGTTATTACAACCTACAGATAAAACAAAGTAGACTTTTTCAAAAATATGGCAGTGCCGAAGCAATGTAGATAACACTGCTCAATTAAACAATTTTTTTTTAAACGCAGTGGCAACGGCGAACTTCTTTTTTTGTTGTATTTGCACTCTTTGTTTATATTTTAAATTGTTGCCATATTGAAAATAATATATATTTCAAGTTCAGATATAAACTTAACTTTAAAAGTTACTAGTAGGATGATCTTCCCTTTAGTTTAACGCTCTCTTCTACCTTATCGTCCACTTATAATAATGAATAACAATTTATCTGCCCGTTAAAATCCTCTATGTAGTTAACGGCAAGTTGTAATAATGGCCCTAAGTCGGATATGATCAAATAAAACTTTTCAGTACCTTTGCGTGCAGCTTCCAGTCGAAATGAAATGAAATTTTTTTGTTGCTCATTTGCAATACAATGCGAGAAGAATTTTCTTTGTTGTTAATCATTAAATTGATTCTTTTTTATGTTAACGCGGAATAATCGAGTCACGCTTTGAATTCTTTAAAGATGAGTTACCAGAAAAACTTAATTGTAGCGTTTATGCATTTGTGCCGATCTTTTATGATTCTTTATTTGACATCATAATTTGCGCAACGATTCATAATTAAAAGAACCAAAGAGATTTCTGAAACTTTCTTAACACTCACCATATTCGTCGTAAGGAATTAAATTTTGGAATGAAAATTATTTAATTCGGCATAACAGCAGAGAAAACTGAATTTTCATGGCCAAATGATGGGGTTTATGACTTCATTAATTGAAAGAGAATCAAATGTTTTACGCAAAAATTTACTTCTTAATTAAATTAAGCGCTTTTTCTTTTGCTTTTACCTTTTTCGCACACGTAAAATCATAACAAAAAAATTTCAGTCAGTCAAATCCGACATTATAATACCCAACACGATCACAATACACTTTCGGAAATAATTCATTGCAGTTGACAGGATTATCGTAAAAGTTTTAATTATTGAAAAGTTTTAATTATTTGAAGCAGACTTTAAACCGATGGGCCCGCCGCTCATTGATAAAATTAGTCCAAATTCAAAATTGAATTCGGAATCAAGTTGAATAGTCTTGTAGTAATAAAATTTAAAAAGAAGAAGCAAAATTTAATAATCATTAGATTTAATGCCTTTATTGGATTTTCTAGAATTTTGTTTAATAAGCTTTGTATGACGGACAACGTAAATTATGAACAGATTTCAATACATTGTAAAGCAAATTAAAAACATTTGTGAATCCAATTTTAGTTACCATTTAAGCCAAACACAATAATTTGGCAAATTTTTCTCGTACTTGAAATCGAAGGGCTGAAAATTGCTTTTTAATACCTTACAAACCTTAGCTTTAACGCAATGTAACAAAGATGGAGTGTAGGGAACAAAAATATGAATAAAAAACAATATGATGATGATAAACAAAATAAATAAATAAAGGCAAGCAAAATACGCGCATAATTAAATATGCGAATACAATAAAAACAGGTGAACACAAACTTGGTATTGTTAGACAAAACAAAACCAACAACACATGGAGAACGTGTCTCATGTCCAAGCCAGGTTTAATTATAATTATTGAAGCATTGAATCGACTCCACACACAAATCAATATACAACAACAACCGGTTATAGATAACAAACAAATTTTAATCATAATTAAGTTAAAGAAACACAAAATTACACTGTTTCCCATAGAAAGTTTAAGTACCGCAGTGTAGTCAATACTAAGGCCGTGATTAAAACCCCAAGTCAGACATCTCGAACAAAGCGAAATACGAAAAAAATACATTCGTTGACTTTCTCTCAGTAGCCTTCTGGCAAAAACTCTGAGAATACATAAAACTGTCATGAATTTTTTTTTAAAAAATCTATCGTTTGGAGTTTTCTTTAAACTGCAGATCATGAATATACGTAGCATGGTTAGTGTGAGAAGCTAGGTCGTAGTCCTAACTAAAGGGTTGTAATGACAAATTAAGTAAGTAAGTTATGTAATCTTATTGTTTATTTGTAAAAGAATAGATTCACAATTATGCATATCTGTTAAGAAAAACGTATGTGAAGAAATTCCCTGGCCAGCAGCTTTGCTAAACCTTGTAAAACCAATTTCTAACGGCTCAGTCAATAAGTCGCCGTAGTCTAGTAAGTAGTGTGTAGGCTTATTAGACGTAAGGCCACGGTTCAAATCCCAGGTCAGACATAAAAACGAAAAATATGAAAAAATATTCTTCGGCGACATCCTCTCAGTAGATTTCTGGCAAAATCTCTGAGAGTAAATAAAATTGGCCTGAGAAGTTTCTCAAAAATCAAAACTGTAGGTCCCGCCACTCATGTATAAAATTAACACACACAACATGAGTGGTGTGAGAGAAGCTAGGTCGTAATCCTGATGAAGGTTTGTAATGGAAGGTAGGTAAATGAACCGGAAACACAGAAAAATTAAATAAATTACCTTTCATTATTGGACTTGTATGCACATCACCCAACTAATGAAATTGTATATCAAACGATCCTCCTAATACAGTTCGAAATAATTGCCAGAACATTATCCACTTGACTAATATTTAAATACAGAAATAGTAATACGGCCTTTTAGACAACATCAGAAGTGTTTACTTTTAGTTCCAGACGAGAATGCGAACACTGAGTTGACAAAGTTACGAATGATAAGTTGAGCCAAAACGCAGACATGGACTTCCATGCATGATTGTTGCAGTAGCATAGATTACAAGCATGGGATTGTAAAGTACCACAAGACTAAATAATATCTACATAGCATGAACGTTGAAGAACTTCATTAAACTTCATTCTTAAAAGATAAAATTTTAAGATTTCAAATGGAAACAGTGTAATATAGAAAGAAAATACAATAAAGAAAGCAATCAGAAAAAGATCACATATCAGACGTAATTGACCATCACAGCTGTTAACATGACTGAAAACCAACAAACAACAGCAGCCTTAAAGGGCATTTGATAAACTTGAAAAATTAGAGATTTGCAGCAAACAACAATTCACCAATACTCATGTATGTTGACAGTTATACAAGCAAACAGAACGAGCCCTCCAATTGCAAATTTATTGTGTACGGACAGCAAAGCTTTGTTGAATCAGTCAGTCACAAAGTTCCCTCAGAATTAAGGCAACCAGCATTTACAATATAGTAGCGTAACGAACAAGACGCATTATCGGACGTTTTCATTGTATTCAGGCTGTTAAAGAAACTTAAAACAAACGGGTGTGTGCGTGTGTATTGGATTTTTAACAGGATTTCTAAAAATGTTTAGAATATTGTGGTTATTTGGCCTATTACAGGCCATTGGCGGCCAACAAAATATACAACAAATATTGAATTTGGGTCTCTCCAATTTAATCAAACAAAGTCTATACAATGATGGTAAGCAACATGTGAAGAAAATAAATTCAAGTGGAATATTAAACTTGTGAATTGATTGTATTTCTTGGTGTACTGTTTTTTGTATTCCAGCACCACGACAAAATGCCGAATATGATTTTGTAATCGTTGGCGGTGGGCCAGCTGGGTGTGTGCTAGCTAATCGCTTGTCAGAGAATCCCAACTGGCAGGTGTATCTCATTGAGGCGGGCGGCTTAGAGAATCTTATACATCAAGTGCCTGCTTTGGCGGCATTTCTTCAGGGAACCCATTCCAATTGGGGCTACAAATCTGTGCCTCAGAAGGCTTCCTGCTGGGGTATGCCAAACAATGAGTGTGCATTACCGCGTGGCAAAGTACTAGGCGGCACAAGTTCCATTAACTTTATGATCTATAATCGTGGAAATAAGAGGGATTTCGATAGATGGGCTGAGTTTGGCAATGAAGGCTGGTCTTATCGTGATGTTTTGCCATATTTTTTGAAATCCGAAAATGCTCAACTTCAGGGATTGGAAAATTCACCATACCACAATCATTCGGGACCCTTAAATGTGGAAGATGTACGATATAGAACAAAATTTATTCATGCTTATATTAAAGCGGCTCAGGAAGCTGGCCATGTTAAAACTGATTATAATGGCGAATCCCAAATGGGTACATCGTATGTGCAAGCGAACACATTAAATGGCAGGAGACACAGTGCCTTTCGGGCTTACATAGAACCCATAAGGGCACACAGGAAAAATTTGCACATCGTAACTTTGGCTCGTGTAACTAAAGTTTTAATAGATCCCGAAAGTAAAACAGCCTATGGCGTACGTGTTCTATACCGCAACACTCTATATACTATAAAAGCCCGCAAAGAAGTTATACTATCAGCAGGGTCTTTTAATTCGCCCCAGCTACTCATGTTATCTGGTATAGGGCCTCAAGATAATTTACAGACCATAGGTGTGCCTATAATAAAAGAATTGCCTGTAGGTAAACTACTCTACGATCATATGTGCCACTTTGGTCCCACATTTATAACGAATACTACAAGGCAAACCATTTTCACTTCGAGTTTGGATGCCAATCTCTTAAAAACTTATGCCACTGGAGACCCAGGTACAGCGTTATCATCGATAGGTGGAGTAGAGGCTTTAACTTTTATCAAAGTGCCTGGTTCACAAGAACCTGCCGATATGCCCGATGTGGAATTTATTAATGTAGCTGGCAGTTTGGCCTCTGATGAAGGCACTGCTCTCACTGAGGGCGCCAATTTCAAACCGGAAATTTATACCAAAGTTTACAAGCCACTGGCGGATATGAAACAAGACCATTTTTCTTTCCTCATCATGCAATTTCATCCGAAATCGGTAGGCCGACTGTGGCTGCATAATCGGAATCCTTTGGAGTGGCCACGTCTTAATCCCAACTATTTCCATAATTCTGAAGATGTAGAAGTCATATTGCAGGGCATTAAAGAAGCCATACGCATAACGCAAATGCCTGCCATGCAACAAGTGGGAACACGTCTCCACACTCTACCCATACCGGGCTGTGAAGGCCATATCTTTGGCTCTGATGATTATTGGCGCTGTTCCATACGTGTCATGTCTTATACATTGCATCATCAGGTGGCAACTTGCCGAATGGGTCCCGCTAATGACAACACTACCGTCGTAAATGCTCAACTTCAAGTTCATGGCATTGAACGCTTGCGTGTTGCCGACACCAGCATTATACCATTTCCACCAACTTGTCATACAAATGCGGCTTCATTTATGATTGGCGAGAAGGCAGCTGATATGATACGTTCAGTATGGTCATAATTGCCCAAAGCACAATACATTTACAGGCAGTCAGGGGGGGAGTAGTCATAGTGTAAGTTTATATTTTTTTACGTGTCGTTTCTTAAGTTTTTTTTTTCTAATAATAATTTATACAGAAATACCATATAACCAGTTCGTTTGCTTTTTACTTTCTTCCAAAATGCCTGTTAGAACGCAATGCAGAGAAATATGCAAAAACAAAAAATAAATTTAAAAATTTCGTTTTTACAGAATCTTCTCAAAATGTAAAATATTGTAAAAATAGAAAAGTAGCAGTTCAATAACCCCATCTGTACAATGTTTTAAGAACTTTTAATCGTTATTTGAGACTACGAAAAGCAAATGCGTTGGAATTTCTTTTAATTCGCTTAAAATTTAATAGTTCAAGTGCTGGAAGTCGTTATGGTATTCTGAAATAGGCTTTGGAGGACATTGTATTTGGGAAATCTTTAATATACGACAGAATAAACAGCTACAAGCCGATATTTTACTTTCTCAATTCCTTTATCTTTATTGCGATATCAATACCCTGTGCACAAAGTCAGTGGAAGAATACTCCACCAAACAAGTAAATGAAATAGGCAACAAATACGCTAGAAAAAGATAGGTTTTGGATATACCGAGAGCTATACAGAATATTGTTACGCCGATCAAAACTAACACATACATTATAGGGTATGTTAATGTTAAGTACGAGAATATGTCACTATAATCCTGACGGTTTACGGCCTAGTTTTCTCATACCACCCATGTTTATGTGTTAATTGTTATCCATGAGTGGCAGGGCCAACAGCTTAAAATCGACTACGAACGATAAATTTTTGAGACACTTTTAGTGGCAATTCTACTTACTCTCAGAGTCTTTAGTAGAAGACTTCGTGTGGAAGTCTCCCAAGAAATAAAACAAAGTTGGGACCTCACATCTAATAAGCCAACACACTCCCTACTAGACTACTGCGACTTCACGGAAGGTACCAAAAGAGAAATCAAAAATCTGACAAAAACAATTCCATTGAAACATCTCGAAGCTGCCACATGTAAACTAACGCAGTCTAAGTAGATCGACTAATGGTGTTACCAGGCCAGTAGAAATCCAGATCTATCCTTAAGTGTAAGCGTTTACATTGGATTTGAAAACTTAAAACCTTTTCGTGATGGTAATGATCTGATCACACCACCAAACTTTAAAGAATTACCTAAGGAGACTACAAATTTATTGAGTTTTATGCATAGTACATGTCTGATTCGATACCTCTTACCTTAAACGACTATGTTCCAAGGGCCTACTAAGCCTTTAAATTAAGTAAAGTCATATTGTCCAATTAGCTTGTTGCTGTAACTTTCCAAAGTGTTCAAAATATTATTCTTAGGTCAATTATTACAACTTGCCATTAATTAAATGGAGGATTTGAACAGGCAGATAAATTGTTATTCATTATTATAAGTGGACAATAAGGTAGAGGTGAGCGTTAAGTTAAAGAAGAAGAAGATAATTTTACCTGTAACTTTTAAAGTTAAGTTTATGCCTGAACTTGCCGTATTATTTATTATTTTTAATATGGCAACACATTCAAATACAAATAAAATGAGCAAATACACCAAGCTTGAGCAATGTTATCGACATTGCTCCGGCTCTACCATATTTTTGAAAAAGTTTACTTTATCATTAGGTTGTAATAATGAAAAGAAGTTAAATGTGACTTTGAAGTTCACTTTAGCTAAAGTTATCTTTTACTAAACTCAGCTTTACCGGAAAGTTGTAATAAAGGTCCTTAAAAGATTATTTCTGATCATCAGTTTTCATTTCTGAAAAAACACGGCAGAATTGACCAACCCCACCTTGGTCGAAACAATTAATAACGCGTTTGAACGAAATAAGATTAGAAAAAGAAGAATTTGCCAATCAATCGTGAGTCTGTGAGTAATAATCGACACCAAAATGCTTGATCTTTGTTAAAAAGGGTCGTGAATAAAATTGCTCAGTGTTATCAGTTGAAGTGTGCATAAATAAAATATATGTTGCTTAAATAAAGTATATGTTGTCGCTGTAGTCCAGTAGGTAGTGTGTTGTATTATTAGACGTAAGTCCATGGTTCAAACCCCAAGTCAGACATCAAAATGAAATATGAAAAAATATTTTGTCGGCGACTTCCTCTCAGCAGATTTCTGGCAAAAACTCTGAGAGTAAAATATAATTGCCATAAAAAGTTTCTCAAAAATCTGTCGTTAGGAGTCGATTTTAAATTGTAGGTCTCGCCACTCATGTATAAAATTAACACACACAACATAAGTGGTGTGAGAAGCTACGCCGTAATCCTGACTGAAGGGTTGTAATGGCCATTTATGCATGTAATAAAATAAAAAAACAAATCAGCAGCAAATAATTCAATTTATTTTAAATTACAGTCATTGAATCCACGATAAATAAAATCTTTGCAAAATTTAAAAACGTAACAAAAATAATACCTTTGAAGAAAAAAAGCATTTAACACGTTGACTGTCGACTACGGGATAACTCGTAAATTGCGTTCCCTTCTAGGGCGCCAAACTACGAGTTATCTCGTACTCACTAATGTCAAAAAATCAAATTGTCGTTTTTTGGCAATTTTTCTGAAACTTTCCGCGACAGTCAACGTGTTAATCAACTTAACTTCTGTAAATGTGTATATTGGGTACAGGAGGTACCAAAAAATATCTTTCAACATAATTTCTAGCCTATAAATCGCGTCGTTAAAGCTACAATGAATTCATATTTAAAATAATTCATTGTTATTACTTGATAAACACAGTCCGTTCCAAATATGTGCTCTAGTCATTCATGCTTCTCATAAAGAATTATACAAACCAAGCTTGAATCGATCCCTATTCAAATAGCTGGTTGGACATATACGTACATAATTGGCCGTTACAACCCTTGAGTCAGGACTACGGCCTAGCTTCTCACACCACTAATGTTGTGTGTGTTAATTTTATACATTAGCGGCTGGACCTAGAGTTTAAAATCGACTCTGAACGACAGATTTTTGAGAAACTTTTCATGACAAATTTATTTACTCTCAGAGCTTTTGCCAGAAATCTGCTGAGGAAGTCGCCGAAGAAATATTTTACCTACAAGACTACGGCGACTCCACCTATGGACATATAGTGATTCAATAAAAGATGATCTTAAATCCGCTTCATTTGAGAAATATCAAATTTTTCCTTTCTTCGAGTATGCCATTCCAGTTAGCACATTATCTAGGAGGATGACCGAATTTCCCCTGCCTATCTGATAAAGCTTTCCATTCTACCGTCCAATCAATCTCATGAGTAGTCGAATGGCAGGGTGATCGTCAGATAGTTTTGCTATGGCCCGTCTTCTGTACTCTGCTTCGAAGAAATTTGAGAATATGCCCTTGGGAGGTAAATATTTCACACCAGGGTTTAACGCCCCTACTTCTCTTTCACTATACGTCCGTGACTTATCTATGTACATACCACTGCATACGAGTAATCCTTCTCATAAAAGGATATGCTACTGTCACTCTTATTACTCATTCTCGTTATGAAACGTTTCTTAAAGTTAGAATTCATTGGTTCTGTTTTAAGCAAGAATAAGGAGAATATGACCAACCATGTGATTTGTCACGATGCCCCTGATTAACCACACGTTAGACTTTTCTTTATCCCAACAGAGTCTCCAGGGCTGTTATAGGACAAGTTCTTGTCGTCACGGTTATGCCAACGCGAGCATATCTCCTATGCAACTGTGTTATTTTCGAGAATATATTTACAAAACATTTTTCCGAGATTCTTTTAGAAATTATTTAATTCTAACGGGTGATTTTTTAGGTATTATCTTTTTGGCAACACTGGTTTAAACAGCTCACGCACGTTTCATGTTTTATTTTTCACTGTCAAACATCTTCAGTTTGGTCTATAATTTAACCATGAATCGTCTTACAAACGAACAACGCTTGCAAATCATTGAATTTTATTATCAAAATGCGTGCTCTGTTAAGAAAGTTCATCGCGCGAAAAATATCGAAAAATTGTGTTCAGCGACGAAGCTCACTTTTGGCTCAATGGATACGTAAATAAGCAGAATTGTCGATTTTGGAGTGAAGGTCAGCCAGAAGCATTGCAAAAGCTACCAATGCATCCAGAAAAAGTCACAGTTTGGAAAAAGTGATTGGACCGTACTTCTTTAAAGATACTGCGAATCGTAACATAACTGTGAATGGTGAGCGCTACCGTGAGATGATATCCAACTTTTTTTTTATCCAAAATGCAAGAGCTTGAATTGCATGACATGTGGTTTCAACAAGACGGTGCCACATGCCACACAGTACGAATAACAATGGACTTATTGATAGGCGAGTTCGGTGAACAATTTATTTCACGTTCGGGACCGGTCAATTGGCCGCCTAGATCGTGCGATTTAACGCCTTTAGACTATTTTTTGTGGGGCTATGTTAAAGCTCATGTCTGTACAGACAAGCCCGCTTCAATTGACGCATTGGAAGATAACATTGAAGCATTTATTCGTGAGATACCGGCCGAAATGTTGGAAATAGTATGCCAAAATTGGACTAAGCGGATGGATCATTTGAGGCGCAGTCGCGGTCAACATTTGCATGAAATAATCTTCAAACATTAAATTATATGGGCCGTACTATCGATTCAAATAAAGATTTCATGCATTTTTCTGAATTTTTATGTGTTTTCTTTTGAAAAATTTTCCTATAGCTCTTAATAAATCACCCATTATTTAATTTTGCTTATTTTAAGAACCAATGTTTTGTTTCTTCTATCGCTGCTATAATTTTGAGGCAACTGTATATGATAGTTAATAATAATTGTCTTAATTATTATTTAACTTTTCACTTAAACAAGAGTAATTTAATATGGTAATTAACTTAAAATACTAAACAAAAACTAGTTTTTAAATAAATTTTTTTTTCATTCCTTTTTACAAAAAAATATAATTTTTCTATACAGATTTTTTTATTGTATTGCGGAAGCAAAGATCTTAGAAACATTTGCAATAATTAGACAAGACCATTCGAAACATGACCAGTAACTACTATATTAACTGCATTTATTCTATAAACTTCTACAATGTATTGTGGATAGTAAGTAATAAAGGTTAAGAGATCTGCAATAAAGTGAGACACATTATATTGCAGAGTCAGTTTAGCAGACCAATTAAATTTGCTGGTAATGACATAAAAATAAAGAAGTCATCATTCCGCTTGCAACATAAATGCTTTAATAATAACAAAAACCAAAGAGAAATGGGAAAAAATGAAAAAGAAGAAACCTTAGTCCTAAACTGGTCTTATTTTTATTACATAATGCGAGCAGTTATGTTTCAAAAACAACACGGATTCGCATTCAGTTGCTAAACGAGAGTATTATCGCAATGTGCAGTGGAGTGTAAAATGAAGCGTGAGTTTTAAATAAATACCCTCCCGCTTTAAGATATACAGGAACATGCTG
Source organism: Sarcophaga carnaria (assembly GCA_958299815.1). NCBI lineage: Eukaryota > Metazoa > Arthropoda > Insecta > Diptera > Sarcophagidae > Sarcophaga > Sarcophaga carnaria. The sequence continues at coordinate 66,323,896 of OY283149.1, read as the reverse complement.
TATTTAAATTATGATCTTAAATTAATTCCCGTTAAGAATAAGGTGAGTATTTTTAAGCCTAAACTTAAGAATGCGATTAAGAAAAGGTTCATAAGCCAGGTTTTCTTCAACTTTTCATTTTTAAATAGTGAGAGAAAAAATCTTTTTCAAATCAATGAATCTCTGCAAATTTGTGTAATCGGATTGCACGTTTTCTACAATCTAAAAAGCAGTCGTATGTACATGCCAATGAGTTCAGCCTTCAATAAAATCATACGTTTATTATTGTTCCCGTTCAAATCAGTGTTTTATTTTTACCAATGTTGGACTCCTCTAGAACAGCGTTTTTATTATTTTTAAAAATTCTCTAAGAGCATTGACGATAGCAAAGATTTCTATAGGAAAGACAATTAATAATAAAGTATTAGTCTGAAGGTAATCAAAGATATAAACCAAGTTGTTCAACAGAGATAATACTGAAGTTAACATAGCAACGTGAAGTTTTTAAGAGAATTTGTAATATGTCACTCTGCTAATACTATGTTCAGATATGCACTTTTATTGAGTCAATATTATTTATTGAGTACAATATTTCAAGTGTTCAGGCATAATATTATACGCTTTTTAGCTGCTTATTCAATATTCATTTGACAGTTGGTACAACAACATTGTTTTTTTTTGTAGTTATTGACATTTGAGTTATCAAGTATCAACAAAGTGTTCGGTTAATTGTAATATGCTCAATAAAAACACTTATGACAGTGCTGCATTTTAAGTTTTAATCAATATTATAACAATATGCGTATTTATTGTGCAATAATTAATTGAAACTTTATATGAAATATTAAGCTCAATAATGGCGTTTATTGCGATTTACGCAATAAAGGTGCATATCTGAACGCCGTATAAGGGTTCCAACGATTAATTTAATTAAAGGGACGTAATATGCAATAAAAACAATTCAATTTGTCCGCCCATGTTGTCCTGTTTTCTCGCAAAAGGACAGTTATTGCGTTTTAAAATATGACATGTGGGAAATTTTCAAAATCTACTATCAAAACTCGCGCTGTTAAGGGTACTGGTGATTAATTTCGTTAAAGGGATGTAGTATGCATTAAAAATAATTCAATTTGTCCGCCCATGTTGTCCAGGTTTATGCATGCCTATATTGATTTATTTACTGGACTACATTAGCTTTCGGGAATGTGTGATTATCTGTTTGTTGCAGTTCTTATTACACAATATTTTATAATAGTGATTAACTTTTTTTTTTTTTTTTTTTTTTTTTTTTTTTTTTTTTGATTTAATAAGTAGTATTTTATTAATACTTTTGAAAATTACAAATAATTTTAGAAAAAACTTTACAGAGTTTAGCTCGGATATACATTAACATTTTTTATAAAAGATACTAATTTTTTTCTAAATATATTGTTATTAGTTTCATTTTTAACATCACTTGGCATATTGTTGTAAAAGCTTAGTCCTTTATAAAATAACGATCGTTGCATTGCACTCGTGTCTGCTCGCTGAAGCCTGAAATCTAAAGCATTCCTCAGGTTGTATGGTTGAAACTCCCCAACATATCTTATTTGCTCGATCAAATATTCAGGTGCATCTCCACATTTTATTTTTTGGATGAAGTTTATTGTATTAAGTTCTAGTCTTTGTTGTATCTTAAGCCATTTTAAAGTATCCAGCATACCTCTTACTGACGCATACCTGTTAAGTTTTAATATTGTACGCATTGCCTTATTTTGTAATTTCTGTAGTCTGTTTATTTGTGTATCTGTACAGCATGTGTATAAAACCGTTGACCCATATTCGAAATGTGGTTTAATAATAGTATTATATATGTTTATTGATGTTATTATTGATAAGCTGTTTCTTACTCGTTTAAAAAACCCGATTTTTTTCCCGATTTTTTTACATATGTATTCAATGTGTTCTTTAAATTTTAAATCATTGTCAATTATAAAACCCAGATATTTAATAGAATTAACTTTTTCTATTGTTATATTGTTTATTTTTAATGTTATATTAGAATTCATATTTATCTCCATTAGTTTAGTTTTATTTTCATTTAATTTTAACTTGTTAATTTTTAGTTTTTAGTTAGCCATTTATTAATATTGTTCATATCACTTGAAAGATTTTCGTGGCAAATATTTTCTGTTTCTCCTTCCGTAAAAATTAAGGTGTCATCTGCATATAAAATAATTTCACACTTCTCCAGTACTTTTTCCATATCATTTATGTATATAATAAATAAAAGTGCTCCTAAAATTGAGCCTTGAGGAACTCCATAGTCATTTACTATTGCACTTGATTCCACGTTATTAACTCTAGTAATTTGCATTCTATTGGTTAAATATGATTGAAACCATTTTAATTCTTTGTCCTTAATTCCATAACTATGTAATTTCTTTATTAAAATTTTTCTATCTATAGTTTCAAAAGCCCTTTTGAAGTCAAGAAAAATCGCCAATATTTTATTATTCCGCTTCATATTTTTCCATCTGTTTATTATGTAGTTTAATGCTGTTTCACACGAATATTTTTTTCTGAAACCTGACTGGTATTTTGATAATAATTTATTATGTTCTAAATAGTGTTCAAGTTGATTTTTAACTACTTGTTCCAAAATTTTTTCAAGTGTTTTTAGAATATTTATTGGGCGGTATTCCTCGCATATATTAGTATTCTTTACTTTTTCAATTGGGGTAATTAATGATTCCTTCCAATTTTCTGGGAACTCTCCTATTTCAAGTGATTTATTTATAATGTTCAGTATAATATTGCCAGTTATATCCCAATTATCTAGTAATATATTGCTTGATATTTTCTTATAGTCAGGTTTTTTCTTAATATTTCTACATATAATTTTTAGTTCTAATAAAGATATTGCACGAAATTCAAATTTAATGTTTATCACAGGAATTTTATTTTCATATTGCACGCTTTCAATGGAGTTTCTTATATCAGTAATGCTATTAACGAAATAATTATTAAAATTATTGGCTATATCTAAGTTGTCCTTATATTCTATTTGGTTAAATATCACAGTTTTAATCACATTTCTGGGTTTTTTTATCACTAATTCTTTTATTTTATTCCACATTTCTTTTTGATTGCTTGTGTTAGTTATTTTATTATTTATGTATTTATGTTTTTCGTTTTCAATATTAACTTTATAAGTGTTTCTTATCGATTTATAGCTGTTCCATGCTTCAGTAGTGTTTTCAATAATCGCTTTTTGGTACTTATTTATTTTTTCTTGTTTAAGAAGTCTGAGTTCATTATTAAACCATTTATTTTTACTTTTCTCATTAATTGTCTTTTTTATTGTAAATTTTTTTATTGTATTTTCAAAACATCTATCAATATCGCGTACATATTCGTTTAGATCATTAATTTCATTACATTGTAATATTACACTGATTTCATTTTTAAAACTATTTTTATTGTATTTAAAAATTTCTATATCTTTATTTTGTCTTTCAGTATCATTTATTTCAAACTCAATAAAAATGTCTATGCATTCATGATCTGCGATTTTGTTGTTTATATTATTTTTTGCCGTAATTATTTCATTGTTCGTTATTATGTAGTCTATTAAGGTTTTCGAGTTTTGTGTTATTCTGGTGTATTCATTTATAATTTGTTTAAGACCATTGTCATCTAATATATTTTCAAATTTATTTTTATAAAAATCTTTATACCAGTCGATATTAAAATCTCCTGCTATTAAAATATCACAGCTTTTTTCACATATTTCATCTAAAAACTCTTGAAAAATATCACAAAATTCGGTTTTGGAACTGCTTGGTGATCTATAAACAATTACTATTATAAACGAGATATGTTCTCGTGTAGCCATATACGCACTGATCCAGTGTTTGGAGTCTGCTATATGTTCCTTTATTTTAATTATGCACCATTGCTTTTTAATATATAATATTACCCCTCCAGTTTTCGAGGAATTTGAAATTGTGGGATAGTTATCATATTCTTTTATTTCATATTCTTTTTCATCAATTTTATTACTGATATGAGTTTCAGAAAGCAATATGAACTCTGGTTTAGCAGTTTCGACTATGTTTTCCAACTGGGCAAAGTTATTTAAAAGTCCTTGAATGTTTGTATATATTCCATATAATTTCTGTGGTTGTTAAACTGTCAAGCCTATTCTTTTCATTTTCAATGTTAATTTATTTTGATATACTGGACATTCTCTGTTGTTAGTGCAATGGTTGTCGTCAAGACCTAAGTTCAGCCTTCTATTTTCTTTTATACAATTTATACATTTGTTTACTATTTCCTTTTTGCATTCTTTACTTTTGTGGTTACCGTGACATTTGTAGCATGTATCCTGATTTTTGCATTCTGATGATTTGTGGTTGTATCCTTGGCATTTAAAACATTGCGTTACATTTGTACCGTCGAACACTCTACACCTATCCCATCCTACATTAAGCTTCTGGCCTGATAATACTTTTGGGTACGAATCATTGTCTATTTTTATTTTTGCATTAAATATTGTTCTGTTAAATCTTTTTGTTTCAAAAATTTTTATTATTTCAATTTCACTATTTTCAAGTATTTCATTTTGTTTTCTTAATTTTTCTAATAAGTCCTTTTCTTCCAATTTAAAATTCATGTCAGTTATTAACAATTGCATTTCAGTTTGTTTCGGAACCTTAACTTCATACTTTTCACTTATTTCCTTTTCTATAGCTTCTTTTATTTTCTCTCTTTCTTCATTGTCAATGCTTTGAATAACAACAGTACCATTTCTTCTATTTTCGACATTAGTTATCTTAAAGTTTATTGGGTCCACTTTTTCATTTAAATCAGCCTTTGTTTTTTCATTACTTTGTTTCTCCTTAGGTTTTATTACTAAGGGGACATTTTTTGCTAAGTCTGGCATCACCAATTTATTTGTCACTGTTTGGGCATATGTCATTTTCGGTTTGACATTTGTTTCTTTTACAATTTTCTTAATTTCATTACACATGTTTACATTATTCTTTTCAATTGAACTAAACATATCTTTGTTTTTGTTTTCTATTTCATTTACATTTCCATAAAGTTTACTAACTTCTTGGACATTTTTCTCACATAGTTTTTGAATATTATCAATTTTTTTAAATCTTTCATCGTATCGCTTTTCTATAGCTTCAAGTAATTCTTTAATTTCTATTTCGTTTTGTTTTAGTGAGCTTTCAAATTCATGTTTATATTCCTTTAATGTTACTTTGTTTTTGTCAACACCATCTTGTATTTCTTTTAAAACTAGATCTACATTATGGATATATTGTAAACAATCGTCGCATATAAAACGGACGAAATTATCTTCATCAATTATTTTTGCCGAATATTGATCAATCCCGGCACATTTTTTCGTAAAATGGTAAACTTTATCACATACGCCATTACAGCGAATACCACTTTCACCTCTAATTGCTGATCTGCATTTACTGCATTCAGCCATAATTAGATTAGAATTATGGAACTTATTTTACCAACTTGTGCTTTTTACCTAATTTTACCTAGAAATGTTAATACTTTTTCCTGTTTTTCTTTTCAAGCCTTAAATTAGTGGTTTAACAGAGTTCTGTTAGTAAAATAACAGACCTCTGTTAACTGTATTGGTTTGTGTTCAGGGTAATATATACTAAACTCAGCCTAAGAAATCTAACATAAAAATGAGTTCTTGAGACATATGGTCGGTCTCTGTCTTGTGAGTGTAGGATTTCGTCGTTGGGTAAATAGGCCTAGAAACCAAAAACAATGTTTGTCGTTATAACCAATTGTAAACATGACAAAAAGTTGTTTATCTTCCAATTTTTCATATTGGTTTATAACCAGCCTTCATTTTCAAATCAATATTGACAACAAAAAAATCATCTTTAGGTCAAGGCAGAATAAAATAAAAATGAAATTTGTTTTTAATACATTTTGGCGCTCTCTAGAAGGAACACCCTTGTCTTGAGGAGAGACAGAACTAAGTTGTTATGCGACCCTTGCTGAGAATCAGTCAGGCTGGAGTCCCAAAATAACCCAGACGATAACGGAAGCTCTTGGAAATCAAGCCGAATTCAAATAAATAAATAGGTTTTGCCATATCATACGGCATCTGTCTTGGTCGATCGAAAAATTGGATTGAAACACAATCCGCTACTGAACTCGTTAGAAAAGTCCAAGAGGACAGTGGTAATGGCAAAAGGAAAAGAGAATTGAAACAAAACAGTTGATGATAACAGCGAAGTAGAAATGAATAATGGTCCAACTACATCCAGTTTCGAGATATTGCGTCAAAGGCTGGGTATAAAGACCATTGCCGCCATAGGTGCAACAAAATAAAGTGGACGGCAGCATAGTACTTGTTGCGTGTCTAAGATACAAAATCTTGTCCAACTTGCAGCTATTTACGATCCATTGTGCAAGAGACTTAGTGGACCACTCTGTAAATGTTACTTAAGGTATCTAGAGAAAAGATTAACTTCGAACGAGCTTGTGAGGAGAGGAACTTCAACTCCACTTCTGATAGTGCCAGAACCTTTCAGCGCATATTCGACAACTGCTTGGAAAGAATGCTCAGCAAGAAAAAAGTTAAAGAGATGCAAAGAATGAAACGATTTGTTGAAGAATTACAATAAGTGCTGATTTGAGCTTCGTCTCGAATCCTTCATGTAAATTCTGTGATTATGAGATTGAAACATCAGAACATAGCCTTGCAATCTGTGTCGCATTAATGCAGTCCAGAGCGAATTCCCTGAGGGCTTATCAGATGCTGGGCAAGGAATTATTCTTGATGACACCGAGCAGCATTCTGAAATTTGTCAGGGCAATAGACTTGGAGCAGATGTTATAGGGTAACCTATGCACTGTAAGGGGAGTACAATAATGTTTGTATTGTTGTTTATGTTCGGTAACCATATGTGCGTCATGCATATGTCGTAATCTTCTAGACTGTGTCTACTCAACATGTCAGTGTATTCAATAAGAAATATGACTGAAAAATGAATCCCTCTTTAAAGAAAACCTGATAGTTTATCGATATAAGGATGATGTAAGCTTAAGGTCATACAATATTATTTATTTAAATCTACACTGGGTATACTTCGTTATTTGCCTGAACCCTCTACTCAATTTCAGAACAAAAACATGAAAATAACAACAAAACAAGAAAATTTAATTAAGGTTGTAATATTTTTATGGGAAAATAAACTTCAATCAGAATCTGGGTTAATATCTGATGATAATGTTTTATTTTAAAACATCACACAACAGAGGAGAAGACGACTTCTAATGAATCATTTGATGAATTTCATATAAAAATGTGAACAAAGGCATAAAAAATTTCAGTTCTGTGAATAACTTGTAAAGTATCCTCGTATAAAACTAACGGCCAGATGAGAATAAACTGGAAACATTATTTGCTGGTCACGGTCGTTGCCAGCCTGGTGGCCGCCAGTCAGGCTCAGGCTTTACAAGAGTTGATCAACAATGTTTTGCAAATGGGTCTAACCAATATAAATGAGCAGATTTTAAGACCAAAAAGTATATTTTATTTGCTTTTAATGCATAAAGATTGTAAGAAATTATTTAAATTCTGCTATGATTTCAGTTCCACGTAATAACGAAGTATTCGACTTTGTAATCGTGGGTGGCGGCACCGCTGGATGCGTTTTAGCTAATCGTCTTTCGGAAAATCCCAACTGGCGTGTGGCCTTAGTAGAGGCTGGTGGCGTAGAGAATATTTTCAATCTTATACCGGTATTAGCTGGCTATATGCAAGTGACTCATGCCAATTGGAACTTTAAGTCGGTGCCTCAGAAACGGGCGTGTTTTGGCATGTATAACAAAGAGTGTTCCCAACCCAGAGGAAGAATATTAGGAGGTACGAGCTCCATTAATTTTATGATTTATAATCGTGGTAATCGCCGTGACTTTGATGCCTGGGCAGCAGCTGGCAATACCGGTTGGTCTTACAGAGATGTGTTGCCATATTTTCTTAAATCTGAAGCCGCCAGCTTAAATGGTTTGGAATATAGCAGTTATCACAATACATCCGGCCTTCTAAGTGTGGAACATATACAGATGCGCACTGAGATTGCTGATGCTTTTGTAGAAGGAGTACAAGAATATGGTCTCAACGAAACAGACTATAATGGTGAGAGCCAACTGGGCGTATCTTATGTACAGGCTACAACACGTTTTGGACGCAGAAATAGTGCCTACCGGGCATTTATAGAGCCTATTATGTTTAAACGCGATAATTTAAAAATCTATACCTTCTCCAGAGTCACGAAAGTCTTAATAGAGCCCAGAACCAAAACAGCCTACGGAATAGAATTTATATACCGTCGACGTCGCTATATATTTAGGGCGCGTAAAGAGGTTATTCTATCGGCTGGTGCATTTAGTTCGCCACAAATTTTAATGTTATCAGGTATAGGCCCAGCAGATAATTTGGGTAATTTGGGCATTAATATAGTACAACAACTGCCTGTCGGCTTGCGAATGTATGAACATGCTGGTCATTTTGGACCCACATTTATAGTCAACACCACAGCACAGACTTTATTTTCTAACAGCGCTAAGATAGGAGATGTAGTCGGCTTTTTAGCTGGTCGACCCGATACTCGTTTATCCATGTTGCCTGGAGTAGAAGCTTTGGCTTTCCTTAAAGTAAATGGCTCCAGATTACCAGAAGATTGGCCAGATGTAGAGATAATATTCGCCAGCGCCAGTTTAGCTGCTGATGACGGTACTGCTTTAAAAAAAGGTGGCAACATAAAGAAGGAAATCTACGATCGTTTATATCGGCCATTACAACAGTCTAAACAAGACCACTTCACCGTATTGGTAATGCCATTTCATCCTAAGTCCCTGGGACGAGTATGGCTGAGAAATACTAATCCTTGGCAATCGCCCATGATAGACCCCAATTATTTCGATAACCCCGAAGACATAGAATATATGCTGCAAGGCATTAAGATGGCTATAAAAATTACCGAAACTCCGGCTATGAAACGAATAGGCACTCGTATTTTAGATACCCCTGTGCCAGGATGTGAAGCACATCAATTTGGTTCTGATGACTATTGGCGCTGTTCTATACGCACCATGACCTACACGTTACATCATCAGGTGGGAACATGTCGTATGGGACCGTCATCTGATGCCACAGCAGTCGTAACTCCAGAACTAAAAGTGCATGGTATGCGTAAACTAAGAGTTATTGATGCCGGTATTATACCCCTGCCGCCTACGGCTCATACAAATGCTCCTACAATTATGATTGCAGAGAAGGGGGCAGATATGATTAAAGCGGAGTGGAAGGATTCCTAAATTACATACATTTACAGTCTTTATTAATTATTTAAATACTTTTGTTCTTCAAAAGTATACAAATACGATACTTTTTTGTGTGGCTTGAATTACTCTTAACTTGACGTGACGGTCACGTAGTAGGCCGTATCAATAAATCTCAACTTCTTAGGCAATTAAATAATTAAAAATAAACTTTAATTAATAACTGACCTTACGCAACTCGTACTGTCGATGATTACATTCAAATACACATTTTTTATTGCCAATTTTAATTTCATCTAAAAGATACTTTACAAAATATTTTTCCCTTTGAAACTCGAAAAACTTTTATAAATTGGCCATAAAGCGTTAGAAATGGCCCATTTGCCAATCAAATTTTACATCGAAATGTATTCAATTTCTAACAATTAAATTCTGAAACCGGTACTGGCAACAATCTCAAAGTGTTAATTTGTTAAGACCTTCTTTTCTTCTTTTCTTTTAATAAACAAATAAAATGTGAATGAGTACTAAGAAACAATTTAATTTTTTATTGTCTATTAAAACCAGAGAATTTTGTTTAACAACTGCATTACAGTCATTGACCAGAGGATCACAAAATAACAATTTTATTAAAAAAAACCAAAGAGATGAAAAAATCATTTCAAAGAAGATCGAGTGAGTGAGTAATAACAAAGTAAAGATATTTATTATCGATCCAGTCTTTTCGATATTCTCCATAAGAGTGGCATTTTTGAGTTAAAGCTGATTCCAGTTGGAATAAATTCAAACACTTTTTGATTTGAACAAAGAATTTAATTGTTGAATTAATTTTGATGGAAGGAGATTTCAAATTATTTAGTTATATATGTATATAAATATGTTTATATATACATATATAAACTCGGTGTGCTTTGCTAGCCACATTATGAATTATTTGAATCATATTAACCCTTTAACTGTTTATGTCGAGTATACTCGAAAAAGCGAAATAAGAATTTTTCGCATAATGTCGAGTACACTCGCCTTAAAGAGAAAAAAAATTACATTCGTATTATTATTCAACGAATCTACTGGAATTTTCCCCTGTAAAAGGTCAAATAAAGGTCTTTTAAAAAATGTACATTTTAAAACACTCATTAGTTTGGCAAAAATAGCTTGTATTAGACTGAACCAACAAATTCTAGGGTAGTACTGTTACTAAATTTTATGAGAATTTATATATATTCTAAAAAACCAACTCCCAAAACTGAATTTGAAGTCATAACTGACTACTTTTAAAGCCTGTAACATCTTACTCTGTTTATGTCGAGTATATTCGCCTTCACTGGAAAATAAATAAGTAGACAGAAAAAATTTACGATACTTATTTTTAATATGTTAATTGTAAATTGAGCTCAAAAATACTTTTTCACTCATAAACATGAGACCAAATTAGTAAGAATAATTGAAATAGCTTAGAATCTTACTCTAGTAACAATTTTTTCCCGCAATGAAAATTTGGTAAAAACAAAAAAGTCACCCACTTTGTGTGAAGATTATCTTTCAAATTTATAAAATATTTACACAACTTTCACTTTGTGTAAACCAATCCGAAACTATTACATTGACAGTCAGGATAAAAAAGCAACGTTACTCGTACAGAACAATAATGATCATACCGTACAACACTTTATTGCAACAATTCTTAATTTTGTTCCAACAAAATGCATAAGAATCAGAGATATTGTGGCATTTATTATTTGATAACTAATATTCACTTTGTTTTAAAAATACCACACCCACTGTATTTCTAAAAATTTCATGGAAAGCAGGATTAGCAGTTATAGCCTACAAACAGTCTCTTGAATACATACGATATTGCATACATAAATTGTCTTGATATTGGCGATTGATACAATTAATGATGGAAACAAATAATGTGAATATAATAATTAATTTGTATTAACGTAGGCTGTTTACAGTGTATTCAATAAAATATAAAACTTAATTGTGAACATATTACGTTTATCATAAAAATTTTGAAACCAGTCCGAGATGCATTTCTATTAATGCCGATCGACTTTAACTCAAATTCTTCCGATCATTCATTAAAGTTGTAATCCAATTACGAATCAAACAATTTATTTTTAATAACTTTTAAGACAACTCAATGAATTGAGGTTAAAAGGAAAGATCGAGTTTCAATTAGAAATTAATGAGAAATGAATAACAAAAGCTGGTGTAATTTATTCTTCTCCGAATTCATTTTTGTTATACGAATAACGAAAACAGAAATTGTTTGATGCTTCGGCATCGATAAGAGATAATTATGGCATAGTTTATACAATCCGTCAGTCGAGTGCCCTGGTAGTCTCGTGGGCAGTGTGATTTACAATTAGAGTTAGGGTCGTGAGTGCGATTCCCACCAGAAACACTGGTCTGTTACACTACACTGAGCATAAGGTCTAAGTTACTTAGTGCTTAATACTTAAAATGTAATTGTTAATTGTATTGTAATTAATAATAAATAAATTTTGTTAATAATCAAAGTAAAGTGAATTTAGTCCCTATACAATTGTCTTAACTTAAGAGTCGCCGTAGTCTAGTAAGTTGTGTTGGCTTATTAGACGTAAAACCCCGGGTTCGTCAGACATCCAAACGAAATATGAAAAAAAAAATATTTCTTTGGCGACTTCCTCTCAGCAGATTTCTGGCAAAAACTCTGAGAGTCAATAAACCTGCCATGAAAAAGTTTCTCAAAAATCTGTCGTTCGGAGTAGACGTTAAACTGTAGGTCCCGCCACTCACGAATAAAATTAACGCACACAACATGAGTAGTGTGAGAAGCTAGGCAGTAATCCTGACTGAAGGGCTGTAATGGCCAATTATGTATGTATGTATCTATGTATGTATAAGGGCCATTATTACAACTTGCAGTTAAACTTGGGTTTAGTTAAAGGTAACTTTAGCTAAAGTGAACTTTAAAGTCACCTTTAACTTCTTTTCGTTATTACAACTTACAGATAAAATAAAGTTAACTTTTTCAAAAATATGGCAGTGGCGGAGCAATGTCGATATCACTGCTCAAATTAAACAAGTTTTATATAAAAGCAGTGGCAACGACGAGCTTCTTTGCTTTTTTGCTGTATTTGCTCATTTTGTTTATATTTGAAGTTGTTGCCATATTGAAAATAATATATAACAACGCAAGTTCAAACATAAACTTAACTTTAAAAGTTACCAGTAGGATGATCTTCCCTTTAGCTAATTGAAAAACAACTTATCTGCCCGTTAAAATACTCCTTCTAGTTAACGGCAAGTTGTAGTAATGGCCCTAAAAGTTACTAGTAGGATGATCTTCCCTTTAGCTTAACGCTCACTTCTACCTTATCGTCCACTTATAATAATGAAAAACAATTTATCTGCCCGTTAACATCCTCCCTTTCGCAAGTTGTAATAATGGCACTAAGAGTCTTATAAGAGGTGTACGAAACTTGGTAGTTTAATGTAATCGAGAAGAGTTACATTTATATTCGGGTCGCCATTTATTTATGTAAACAATCCCAAGACAGCAAAAGGACTTCTGCGAAATTTATACCCTGTGAACCAGGGCGGCAGAGAGTTATAATTGAACTCAAATCCATATAGTAATTAATAAGCCTATAGATATCTAAAAAATAACATAAAGAACATTTTTAACCCTTAGAGTACGGAGTGGGGGACCTAAGGTCTTAGTTTTTCTTTAATAGTTGTATAAATATTGTAACATGAAATGTTTTAAAATTAATAAGTTTTGATGTGATAATTAAAAATAAAAACTGAAAACCAATAAAATATTTTTTTTTTTCTTTCAAAATATTTTTAGTTCTTTTATGCTAACATATAAACTAGAAAAGTCCATTTTTCTTTGGGGGACCTTAGTGACCCCACTCCGTACTTTATGTCAAAAATCGGGCTTCGTACTCTAAGGGTTAAGGTGCCTGCAATTTTTAATAAAAGAACAACGAGATTCCAACGCAGACAGCTTAATTATAGGCTAGATATCTAAACTAGAACACCATAATAATTATATGGAACATCAGATATGATAATTTATATTTTAAATTCAGGAAATAACTCCAGAACGAATTCGAGGGTAAACTAGACTGTATGAAGAGGGAGGCAAATAAATAAGTATTTGTTTTACAATTTATTTTAACAAAATTTATTTTTCTACATTTTGAGGACATCACCGTTTTATTACCTATTAGGAACATTTCTGTGGTAAGACTACTTCTGAAGATCAAAACAATTACTCATTTGGCAGATTGAATGAAATATTTATTCAGTACTATACCTCAGAAGTAAAGCAAGGTTTGGTGCAGCTGAATGTCTGTCATTCGTATGGCAGTTAATTAAAACAGGATTTTAATTGTTAATTAATTTTTTTATCTTTGAAGTGTAATTATTTACATTCTCGTATACATACCATACGTATGTATATGAATGTATGCATAATAAATAAATATGTTGTTGGGGTGATTCGTTCTAAATAATAATTTTACGTATTAAATATTGTAGAAATTTATTTTTTATTTCTTTTTTTTTTTTGCTCAGACTGCATGCATTACTGTAAATATTATTATTTTGTTGTTAATGTTGCTGTTGTAGAAAGTATTATTTTTTTTATTCAGCTTAAAATTAAAATCAAAATTTTATAATTTTAACCAGTTTTTCTAATGCACTCGCATTTGCTTTTCAATGTTTTAAATTCAAACGTTTTTAAATTTCAATTCATTTGAAAATTTTATTTAGAAAGTTCAACACCAACACCTACCTCTCGTCCATTATAGAATTGCAGAAAGAAAAAATTGCTGATTTTAGAATTAAAATCAATGCGAATACTAAGTCGTATTCCACTTAGCTCAGCATGTATTCGAGTAGAGATTATTTTATATTCCCGATATTGATTATTGCATGTGCTTTCGGTATGCACGGCATAAACGGTATGCAAAATATTGTCGGCAGCTTTACTCAACTGGGTCTAACAGAATTGGGTCAACAAATACTACGCCCTCAGAGTGAGTATTTAACTAATGGGTCACGAATTTCCTTCCTTTTTTTAAATAACTGTTTTTTGTTTCTTTGTTTTTAGTACCCGTGAATAACGACGTTTTCGATTTTATAGTGGTTGGTGGCGGTACAGCAGGCAGTGTTGTAGCTAATCGTCTTTCCGAGAACCCCAATTGGCGTGTAGCCCTTATAGAGGCCGGCGGTATGGAGAACATTTTCAATTTAGTTCCCGTTCTAAGTGGTTACATGCAAGTTACCCATGGTATTTGGAATTATAAGACTGTACCGCAAAAACGTGCCTGCTTTGGCATGTACAACAATGAATGTTTTCATCCAAGAGGCAAATATTTAGGTGGAACGAGCTCGATTAATTTCATGATTTACAACCGAGGCAATCGCCGTGACTATGATAGTTGGGCTGAAGCTGGCAATTATGGTTGGTCTTATAATGAGATTTTGCCGTATTTCCTAAAATCTGAAATGGCAAATTTGCAAGGACTAGAATCTACAGCCTATCACGATACCACCGGCCCCTTAAGTGTGGAATATTTACAATATCGTACTGAAATAGTGCATGCGTTTATTAGAGGAGCTCAGGAAGCTGGCCATCGTTATACCGATTATAATGGCGAGTCCCAACTGGGTGTTTCTTATGTCCAGGCGAATACAAGAGGCGGTAGACGTCACAGTGCATACCGTGCCTTCATTGAACCCATTATGAATAGGCGTAATAATTTGAAAGTGTTTACTTTAGCCCGTGTCACTAAAGTTTTAATTGAGCCTAGTTCGAAAGCTGCCTATGGTGTGGAATTTCTATTTCGTAAGCAACGTTATGTGTTCAAGGCCCGCAAGGAGGTGATATTGTCGGCTGGTTCCTTCAATTCACCCCAATTACTAATGTTATCGGGCATAGGTCCAGAGGATAATTTATCTAGGCTGGGCATTGATATCATACAACAGCTACCTGTGGGCGTAAGAATGTATGAACACGCGTCTCATTTTGGTCCCACCTTTATAGTCAATACAACCAATCAGGCCCTCTTTGCCAATCGCTTTGGTCTCAGCGAAGTTTTGGGATTTTTGGCAGGTAGACCTGATACTCGCATGTCCACTTTAACAGGCGTAGAAGCTTTAACATTCCTTAAGGTACCCGGTTCTAAACGCCCTCAAGATTGGCCAGATTGTGAAATCATTTTTGCCAGTGGCAGTTTGGCATCAGATGATGGCACTGCCTTAAAACTGGGCGGTAATATAAAAGATGAAATCTACAATAGAGTGTATAGACCTTTACAACAAAGTCAACAGGATCATTTTACGGTATTAATAATGCCCTTCCATCCAAAGTCAGTGGGACGCGTATGGTTAAAAAATAAAAATCCTTTACAATGGCCGATCATAGATGCCAATTATTTTGATAATGCCGAAGACATAGAAGTCATGTTGGAAGGCATAAAGGCAGCCATTAGAATATCGCAAACCCCAGCTATGCAGAGAATTGGAACCAGAATTTTAGACACACCTTTACCTGGTTGTGAGTCATATCAATTTGGTTCAGATGATTATTGGCGCTGTTCTATTCGCACCATGACCTACACTTTACATCATCAAGTGGCTACTTGTCGCATGGGTCCCTCCACTGATCCTACAGCGGTGGTAAGTCCTGAACTTAAAGTTCATGGCATACGTAAACTAAGAGTGGTCGACGGTGGCATCATACCCTTTCCACCCACGGCTCATACAAATGCTCCCACATATATGATTGGAGAAAAAGCAGCAGACATGATTAGAGGCGACTGGGGTGGTTAAGAAAAAATAAATTTTAGTATCAAATAAAATAACAATAATAAAAACAAAAAAAAAACCTCTTTATTTAATTTTATTAATCTTAGTATGAACTGCCATTAAACTTGGTTTTTTCCTATGAAATGAGTTTCATTAGAACACTAGTAGCTTTATTAACACCAAATGTCGATTAGAACCCGTATAATTCCATATTCTATTGGTAGCGATAAGTACTTTCACTTTGCCTCGAAAACGGATTAACATACTAACAACGGCTGTCGTTAGACCACATATACTATCACTTTGAATAGCATTATTTTGTTGTTTTTGGCCATGGAATAACGGAGCTGACCCCGAAATTTAATTTAAAATTCCAACACTTTACACCTTGTAAATTGAAATAATGAAATATTTTTTGTTTATTTGTTTTTAAAAATGCGAATTTTTTTGCCAACAAATATTTGTCAATTGTTCCTCCATCTTAAAATTTAACGATACACCTGAATACACAGACTTGAACAAAAACAGCGTGTAAAAAAGCATCCCCTTTCTTTTAGTGATGGAGTAATTAGAAAACCGCATGACAATACTGTTAATGTCAGCCAGGGTTTATCTGCGAAAGGGAAAAATAAAGTTACGCCCTCGATTTAACAGCAATTTGCCATAAATTAAAAGCTTTTATACATCGGCTAAAACGAAAGCAGAAAACAAATAAACGACTTGTAGTCTAGCGAAAAAAAAACAAACAAACAAACATCAAAGGAGGCACAAATGAATTGATTTTACAAAGAGTCTGAGTAGTTTTAAAAGGTCGTCATATAATGACCAAAAAACAAAAACAACGAAAGCAGACCATAAGAACAGAAGTAAAAATAATTTGCATGTCACAGACGCAGACAACAGTTTTTATGCTTAAAGGTAAGGTAGTTGAGTTTGTCGGGATATTGGGGAAAGTATTTACATGAATATTGATATGAAATTGAATTGAATTGAAACAGTTTTTTTTTTCAATAATAAGGAATAGTGACTCAAAAATAAAAATACTATACAGTGAACTTTTACTGTCATTAATGGCCTTTAATAGTCCTCAATTCAGTCAAAACAAAAAGATGAACGTTATACAGCAGTGTTAGAGCAGCTATCCGCAAACAACGATGTATGTAATACGGAACTCTGTTTATAGTAAAAACTGTTTTAAAAACTCAATTATTTTATAAGCTTATCTACTCTTTGCTTACAAAGTCCTATCAAGTATTTAGCGTAAAATTAAAAAATTATTGGAATCTAAATGCGTTTTTTGACCACATGTTTACGTGTCAACACTTACTAACTATAAAGTTCTGGTATATGGGTAGCTACAGTCCGATCGGACACAATTTGTTAGAAATTAATAAGAATTTATGGAATAGCATTGATGGAAACTCAAATCATTAATGAAGAATGATGGCAAGAATCGATCAATTAAGTGAAGGCTAACACTAGGCGATAACTAAACGATTCCTCCTAGCCTGCTACCAACCTTCCCATCCAAACCACCACATAGTCTTGAATGATCCCCCTCCTCGCCGCATAAGACAAGACCTCACTATCTACAACTCGGACATCGTCCACCTCATACCCTCAATAACTGACACACTGTCCGTCAGGGAGGCACAAAATGCCCTTCATAATACCATCGTCGCGACGGCCAGAGACGAGCTCAGCCATAATAAGGTCATTAATCGGCACCCACCACCCAAAGCCGATTCGGAAAGGCAGCTTCCAAGAGTCACGAGAACTATTCTGGCCCAGCTCAGATCAGAATGGTCGAACTTCCTGAATAACTACAGGGCTAGGATTATCCCGGGAACCCAGGATAGCTGCCCATTGTGCAACAAGACACCACACGATACGGTGCACATTTTTAGCTGTCCAGCGAAACCGACAGCCCTACGGCCAGTGGACCTATGGCTGAACCCTACGACGACAGCTGACTTCCTCGGACTACCTACCACATGACGTTGACAACACACACATACAACCAACAACAACAATCCCATCTCCAATCCATACCAATCCATTGAAAAAGCTTCCGGAAACAACAGCCGAACTATTACAACAACAACAACTAGGCGATAGTATTTATTGGGATCTCTGCTTTGTATTTCTACTGATACAATTTTCATCAACAAGTTTGCTTTTGATTTGAATTAAATGGATTAATTTTTGAAGCAGCGGCAATAGTGTTGTACATAACAATGTTTATTTGGATTTTGTAAAGATTTGCGGTGCTCTGAATAGGTACATCTCCCTATGTTGTCGAGATATCTTTTACTAAAAAAGCACGGTTTCAGTTGTATTCGAATAAAAAATTACGACAAGAATTTATTTTTTTGTAATCTCTTTACTTATTTTACGATTTTTTTCGATATCTTTTTTAGGCAAGATTTTAACTAAAACGCTTGAATATTAATTTTCATTAACATTTATTTGCGAGACAAAAAAGTAAGGTTAGGATATCTCGAAAACGTAGGATAACTTTTCGAATAATATGGTTTGGCTTCTGTGTTATTAATTTTTTTTTTAATTTTATTGGCCTGTGTAATTAACTGGTCTAAGAAAAATTAAAGAAATGGCTGAGATTACTTTATCTGTTTCTGGCTTTGTATATAATATTGCCTCTAAAGTGGCATATTTGATACGACAAACTATGATTAACGCTTAATTACTGTAATTAACATGATAAGTTCATTATGATCTTAAGGATATCGCACATTAATGATTTCACACATTTTGTATATCACATCCTGGATAATCCTTTAGACAATCTCTTAATATCGACCATAACCTTCCGCTATGGTCGACCATGAATCATCATTATTTGTGGTTTATTGAATTCATCCTCCTTCCACTTCACATTATTTTTTTTTTAATATTTCGCAGACGATATATAAATAGGGATGATGATAATTTCTTATTATTTTACTTCCTTTTTAGGCTTCATTCTTTCAAATCAAATATTTTAAACGTTAAACGTAACGTTAATGATGATATTAAAAGAAAAAAATGGAAAAAGACGAGATGATAATGATGAAAAAGATGATTTCATTTTGTTTCTTTTTTGTTTACAAACATAAATTTCATAATAATGTCAGCCAGTAATAAATATAACAGGCCATCAACAAAAACGTATCCCTTATAACGAAGCCTTCGGCAAATTTCCAGAAAATAGTTTGAGAAAAACGAGAGAAACAACCCCTACTGTTGCGTTTTATTTAGAAATTCAAACAGACAAACAACAACAACAATAACAAAAGATAAATATTAACAAGTTCATTTCTACTCCCGCTCCTGGGTTAATGTACTTTCCTATTTCAAATGAAAAGAAGAAAAAACAACAAAAACATCGTTCTACTCTTATTCTCCAGTTGCCCAACTTGATGTTGAAAATATGCAACATTCTTTGAAAAGCTTTTCTCATAAGCATACATACATACATATGTATATACACAACCATAACCACCACTAACTGAATGGGATTAGTTGTGGGATGATGCATGTTCATCACACAATATCAGTCAACCCCGTATTTCGTTATGGTTTCATTTCTCAACGCACTCAAACACATGTTGTAAATTAACTGCAGCAACATGTTTAACATCAATGACACAGACAAGAAAGAATATCAGAAGTGGTGTAACGGTGTAGAGCAGTGTAAAATACGGAAGTAAAGAAATCATATTTAAAAATTTTACTCATATTTTTAGTTTGTTGTGCTCATATTTTCACTTTTAATATTCATTTAATGGGGTTGAAATGTTACTGGAACACGTATCAGGCTAATTAAATCAAAAAAAGTAAAATATTTTCTTTTCCGGTTTTTAAAACTTAATTTCAACTTCAATTAGCTACGAGAAAATGTCACGTAATTCATTCTTTCATTCATTCATTAAAAACAATTTGTAGCGTCCTAGCGTTTGCAGTTCGAAAGGTAGGGATTTGGTCGTAAAACGTTTCTCAAATACAATTACGTTGACAATCTTAAAATCGAACGATTTATTTAATGGACTTGCCATAAGAAAACTTATATAATTTGTGAGATATTGCTGCAAGAGCTAAGAATCTTCAGGAATTCCTTTATTTTGGCATTCTTTTTATTCCTAATATTTAACTATTTTTCGTCGCTATGCTGACAACATATTTTCTATTTTACATCTATTAAGTCAGTGGCCACCATGTTTTTTTTATTCTTTCATTCAATAGAGGTCGATATAGCGTATCTCAAAAATATGAGGTGACTTCGATTTTTTTGCCATTCCTTAAACTATTAGGTTAGGTTAGAGGACGTGTACTTGTCAATTAAGAAAAGTACAGTACCCGGAGGTCGAATTGACCCATTGTACAACGTCCTAGTTTCTCACACCACTTATGTTGTGTGTGTTAATTTTATACATGAGTGGTGGGACCTACACTTTAAAGTCGACTCCGAACGACAGATTTTTTTTTTTGAGAAACTTTTTCATGGCAAATTTATTTATTCCCAGAGTTTTTGCCAGAAATCTGCTGAGAGGAAGTCGCTGAAGAAATACTTTTTGTATTTTGTCTTGATGTCTGGCCTGGAGCTCTAACCCTGGCTTTACGTATAATAAGCAACACACTTCCTACTAGATTACGGCGACTTCTCTTAAACTATTATACACATACATAATTGATCACTACAACCCCATAGTCAGGATTAGACCTAGCTTCTCACACCACTTATGTTGTGTGTTAATTTTATACATGAGTGGCAGGCATGTCGAGTGGCAATTTAATGTCGACTCCGACCGACAGATTTTTTAGAAACCTTCCATGGCAATTTTATTTACTCTGAGTTTTTGCCTGAAATCTTCTGATAGGATATCTTTTCATATTTCGTTTTGTTCGAGATGTCTTAGGTTTGAACCAAGGCCTCACGTTTAATAAGTCAACACACTACCTACTAGACTACGACGACTTCTTCCTTAACTATTACTTCAATAAAATGCGTTTCTTTCGAACATAGTTGAAAGGAGTTCGCCGAACGAAATATTTTTCAAGTTAATGTTTTCGAGATGTTGGAGGTTAGGTTGGATTTCTTGTCTAGTAAGCCCATACTCTACCGACGACAGTGTTGTTATTACAAAGAATTGTAATCAATTTTTAACTTACAATAAGGATTCCAAGTTGCGGGCTGAAATTATTTATACTTACATACCTTTTCAATGCTGCAGTGATTTTATTATGGTTTTTCACTCGTATTACTCCTTTTGGGAGCCAGACGGCTTTTAGAACAGAGGTAAGATTCTTGTCATGTTCATTAATCTTTTATAATTTTATAAAAACAGTACCGGTACAATTAATAAAATAATTATTTTTGCAATTACTTTGCGAAAAAACTCACTCAACACTGGTCTTGCCCTTTAAAAATAGCGGTATACTTGGCCGCTAATTATCGGCTTGTAAATAATAAAAATGAAGTTGCCATATAAATAAATAAATACACTGAACGAAATTGATATGACAATAAAATAAAAAGCAGTGTAAAAAAAATTAACTGAAACGTCACCAGGTAATACAGAAGCTTTTAAAAGGAAAATGGAGTCTGATAATCTGATTCAGTTAATAAAAGACACAATAAACACAAATCTAGATGACAAAGTAAAACATCTATCAGCTAATGAATACAATTCAGTGAAAGTACGGCAACACCACATACAGAATGTGAGGGCACAATTGAGAGAGTAACAAGGCGAATTCATAAAAGGTAGGAGTGTTTTACCAGCTGATGGAAATAACAATGTCAAAAAAATTTCGTTTTTTGTGTATTTTGTTTTGATAATCAATTTCGTTTTTCCTTATTGTGTCAGAAGTTTGTATATTTTTCTTCTTTTTCTTTTAAAATCATTTAAATTTTTCAACATTTTCCTTCCATCGTCATTCTTTAGTCAGCTTTTCTTGACAAAATGTTCACATCTCAACAAAAAAAATCCCTGTTGTTTTTGTATTGTTGTACTTATTGTAATACTAATCCCACCTTCTATGAATTCGCCTTGGAGAGTAAGATAACATCACCTTCTATGAATTCGCCTTGGTGGTGTTATTAGCCCAGCTGATTGCTTTTTTCAGTCCACATAAATGTCAAATATTTTGTTTGCGTACAGTAGCAAAAAAACTTACACTTACTACCTCGAAATAACTTATGAACAAAAAATTATCCATAAAAAATTTATTGTCCTTAAGACTAAAAAAAAAGCTTAAAAACTACATTCTAAGGCTAAAAAAGCTTAAAAACTATATTCTGATTATAAACATTTCTCTATAGGTTACATATAAAGAAAATAATTGTCGAAACTAAGAAATTCCCACATTTTTAGGCAAAAAAAGTGGTGATTTTTTAACTATGGTTAACGGATTTTCAATAAAGTCATCTTAAACAAAATCCTGTGGAATAATTTATTTAATAGTTTTTTACAATAAGTGTACACATTTTTTGCTCACTGTATATACATTCTTTTATTTATTTATTTTTTATTTCCTTTTATATTTCTATTCTACACATTTATAATTAATTTAAATATTCTGGATGTTTGGGCACAACTTTTCTTGCAGAATCCGCTTTAATGCTTCCCAGTATTCCTCTGAAGATCGTCATACCTTAGTTTAGCGCAAATCAGCTCGTTTTTAAAAATATTTATTTTAAAAAAATTTTTTTTTACACAAGAAGAAACAAAATAGAAATAATGACAAAAATAACAACTTTATGCCATTATATGGATTCGCCTTTGTCATTTCTGGCTTACGGCGAATTTCATTTGACAATAATCGTCACCCAAAAACAACAGAAAATACATGTTGTTTTTGTTAAAAAACACTGCGAATTGAGTTGTTGTACTATTGCCATCACCTTGAGTTCGCCCTGTATTAAACAATATTAAGAAACAAACAATATTAAGAAATAATTTTCTGCATAAATATGTTTTACTTTAGAACTAGAGCGCACCATGTATTGCTGTGAGTTTAACTGCAAATTATGGGTTTATTAGAGTAATAAATAAACTTTTTTATTATCGATTTAAGAGTGACCCATTTAGGAAACCCCCTAATGTAATGTGTACACAACACTAACATTTGATATTATCGTGGTCGTACATTTCAATTCAATTATTTTCTTAATTACACAGGACATGCTCCAACTAACTATTGGAATTGAATAATCGATCATAAACGACTAAATAGAATACCCTACACAATAGTTTATTTTGATAAATAATTTATTTTCTTCATGATAAGTGTGCATAGTTCCATTGTACCAACCAAATTTACGCATCATAGTCATCAACAATAATTGTTGTCTGGATCAAAGACAAGATGACGGATATTTGTGTCCATAGTGGAATATTCGAAACCTAAGGAGAAGCTCATAGTAATATTCCAAGCAGAACTTCAACATAAATTGGACTGGAAGAGCAAGAGATGACACTTAGAAATATATCTGACAGTCAGACAAACAAAATGCATGTAGATTAGTCTAGCGAGAAGGAGAACTGATGGATCCAGAATCTTTCGGAGGGTATACTCACCGACAAGAGAAGTAAGAAAACACATGAGTGCTTATCAAGTACTAGGCAGGAAGTTGTCTTTACTGATACCGAACACCATCCTTTAACTCAAACTCTGTATATATTGAAGGCATTACAATAAATCGTAAAGTCATAGTAGTTTGGCGGATATAGACTACAGCAGATAAATATTAGAAGAGCAAGCTTCAAAAGACAGTCTCGTTAAATTAATGAATAGTTAGTGGACTTAATAATAGCTAGAACAGTCCAATGCAAAACTTAAAATTATTCTGTGTTTGTTTAATTAATCATTGATCTACGAGAGCTCATTGTGTCTCATTTTAACGCTTTTTAATCGCCTTCAGATTGTCTCAGCTTATTAAAACACCACAAATTTAATTAATAAACATTTATTGATTACATAGATTAACAAAAATGCTAAATTAGAATAATTTTTTATTTTATTTTATAAGTGTACGTGCAATTCTAATTAAATATGACGTAAGAGATGTATTTCGTTTTACAATCGGATGTTCGCTTTTTCGGTTTCCATTTGCAATTTGAATTGTATTAATATCGCCACATAAGTTGATATTGACAAAATCATCTGAAATGTAAGAACCATTAACTCATGTGTTAACCAAAATGTATGTAAAGTTGCATGTGTAAGTGTATGTAAGTACCATTCCAAAATATTTCAAGTTTATATCAAAAAATCCAGAGCAGGTAAACAGCATTCTTTGATGTTGCAATTGCAGAGAATATTCCCGCAGCCGTAAACTTAAAGTTGAATCAAAATAATCATTTGTCTTAATATTATGCAATATCGGGCCAAATTGATTGTACTGGAAAATAGGAAAATTTCTTTAACAACGACAGATAGCAGAGCATCTAACGAACCTTGTCTATGCACGATTGTGTTAACCAACAGGGGAGTAGCATGATAACGAATGTTAGCGTGATGTAATATATGCGAACTGAAATATTGAGATAAGAATTAATGTCATGCTATTAGAATAGCCAAGTTGACATTATCCAGTAGATAGTATTTTGGCTTTACATCTTTATGTCTTTACATGTAATAATAAGTTCAAACCCTTGCTTTGACATATTAAAGAAATATTTCTTTCGCAGATTTCATCTCAGCAGAGAAGAGA
The DNA here is from genome assembly GCA_958299815.1 of Sarcophaga carnaria. NCBI lineage: Eukaryota > Metazoa > Arthropoda > Insecta > Diptera > Sarcophagidae > Sarcophaga > Sarcophaga carnaria. The sequence continues at coordinate 66,299,067 of OY283149.1, read as the reverse complement.
AAACTATAAAAAACTTGTAAAATCTGTCGTTCAGAGTAGAGACATTAAACTGTAGATTCTACAACTAATCGATAAACTTAACACAGATGCTACGTCGTAATCCTGACTTAATTGTTGTAATGGCCAATTAAGTAATCAAGTATTAGCATAGCGAGCGGTAGAGCACTCTTTTTGTTTAATGTAAGAAATCACTAGCGTTCTAACTATTCCGCCTTTGCCAGGTACTAGCAGAATAGTTGCCAAATATTATTAATTTATAAGCATTCTACACAAGAAAATCAAATGTTAAAGCCAACATATCGACCATCAATTATATTATCGATAACATGCATTAAAAATTTCCCACATTTAATACATCTTTATAACAAAGAGAACTCAGTCTCAAAGCAGGTATCCCTCATTTCCTATGACATACAAAACTAAAATTATCCAGTCGTTACATTTTCACTATAAGTGTGACAAATAATCCCATGTATTATGGGCATACTGAAAATCATTCTAAGTGTTTAAACATCGCCCAATTTATCGCTATAATACTTACAGGCTTGGCAGCAGTCCGATTCGTTGTAATCGAATGAACGCACATACGACCAGTTTATGGTATGGGTGATGGCAATACCGTTATAGAGATATAAAATCAACATCGGTATACTGAAGTATTCCTCCATATTTGTTACCAAAAGCCATACACGATTCAATAAACACTGATTCGCCATTAACTTGCCGTTATAGAAACTAGCCATCGATAATTTCCGTTCATTTTTTACAATTTCACACTTCAAATGCCTTAAAGAACTATGCAATGATCCTAAAAATACATCGATTATCTGTGTGATAATGCAGTATTCAATGGATTTCATTTGCAAAGCCAGAGCAGAGATTATAGTCAACAGTTTATACTTTAGACTCATAATATCGGCGACCAAAAAATAATTTATGTAGCACATCACAAGTCCAAAAGCAAAAGAAAACAAACCAAAACGTATTAGAATTCGACGTGAAAATTTTTGGCATTTTTTTTGATAGTCCATCTCAAGTCCATCATCTCTGAGCCATTGATATTGCCGTATGTAAAGCAATATATCCTGTTCTAGTTCTGCTATTCTCCTGTACATCATGGTCAAACAATTGAATTTCAAAAAGGCCATTAGCTGTGCCATTACCTGCACAATGGCGACCGTTATATTGACGCTTATACTCAGTACACTGGTAATACTATCCAAATCGTAATTATAGACCACAACATCCACTACCACATTGTTAATGTAAACTATCCAACTGACCAAGGCAATTAGGATAACCGTATAAATGCTAAATACGAGCCACAGCAACTTCAATTGTTTACGGGTAAATTTCGAATTGAGATTAAGGCAAGGTGGCAAATTTATGCCGATTACTGAAAATATCCATTGAAATATAAATGCGGCCCGAAGTAATTGTGACTTTTTCGCTATATTTTCTTCAAAGCTGTTGTCCATTTTAGTGACGTATTAATACTGGGTAGTAAGAATGAAAAAAAATAACCTTTAGGCGACAAGAGAATTTTTAATTCACAAGGAGGCTATTACAGAGACTGACAATGTAATATATGACTTGTCTTCATAGATAAGCTGCATGATTGATGCGAAAATTGAAGAGCAATAAAGCTTTTTTTATTTTTCATTAGGAAAAGTTGAAAGCAATTCGTTCAAGGAAATATGGTGTAGTCATCGCAAAGAGGAAAGTAATTTCTGACTTGAGTCTAAGTTGACCCCAATACGTTTAACATACGACACTGGACACTGGACTACAAACAGAATCGGACTGAAAATATAAAAAAATAAAACTATTATTGGGTGCCATGGTAGTCTAGTGGGTAGTGTGCTAGACTATTAGTTTGAGGGTCGTGGGTTAGATTCCCACCAGAGACTCTGGTCTGTGACACTACACCGAGCATATGGTCAAAGTTACTCAGCTCGTATATAATTAGAATATAATTTGTAATTGTATTGTAATAAATAAATAAATAAATAAAACTATTATTATCCGGTTAGGAGATGTTACGGTACCTGTTTTCTGTCATTGAGGTCTTCAAAAAAGCTTTTCATAGATTGGACTAGAAAACTACACGGCATGTCTTATACTACAAAACGCCGATAGAGTTAGCAAACATCCTGTACATCTTCTAATTCGGTTTCTGTATTTTTCTTTATTTAAGTTTTATTAATCAATTATATCCATTATATTATTTATATATTATATAAAATCCTTTATTAAAAATTTTTCTATTATTTACAGAGTATAATAGTATAAAAATATACAGAATACAAGAGGAAAACAAATGAGAAACAATGCTTTAAAGTAAAAAAAAACATTCGAATAATTAAGTAAAAATTATAACGAAAGCCAAAACAATTAAAAATGAAGAACTAAATAAAGAAAAAAATGTAAAAAGTTTATAAAAGGCCACTGACATTCAATTTTCGACAAGTCAGCATTTTAGACAGACAAAATCCTTTAACAAGGACAATGTCTTTCGGCTGAGCCAACTTTCAGAGAAAAAAATCGATATTTTTTTATGTTTTTATCACTCACTACTACCACTACGTGAAAACGTATACATATTACAACAAAAGTACTTTATAGAAAATCAACAGCATAATGACGTTATTGTGTACTCAACATTGAATTGTACTGGTTACACAGAAAGAAAAAAATGTATTTTTACCTTGTAATACCGAATTGATTTTGATTTTCACATGGAAAATTCACAAACAGAAAGTAAAATTACGGTGCAAAGAGTCATAAGCCCAGTACCGGCAATAAGCGTTGTTCTGCTTGCGAATCATATACCGTCGTCATCTCTCGACCGTAAGCAAATCGTTTCGGAAGAAACAGGTTCAAATGGACAAGTAAAGGATGAAGATGAGGTGAAATTCAGGGGGATCAAAGCCATCCTAACCTTTAAACACATGTGGGAACTCCTTATTTGAATCCACAGTCGAAAACAAAATAATACAATTTCTACAACCGGAGTCAGCAAAATGATTGAATCAGGTTGCATCCGTCGGGTGCACTCCAGAGATCAGCACTGAGTATTCTAAAAGATGGGTAGAATCGAATCGTACTCATAATATCGGATACTTATGGCGCACGGCGACGTATCAAATTTAACTGATCAAATTTACATATGTGTTCGTAATATTTGTTTTGTTTAGCACAGCAACACATCAAAATTTAACCTTTAAACTCCATTGTATAGTTGTTTTGAAGAAGAAAATAACATATGATTTATGCAACGCAGTTAGCGAAAATCAAAGGTGTTTTGATATTTTTCAAACTCTTCTCAGTATATACGTGTGAGTACATTTTTACCACCACACTAACAAAAAAGGCGAGTTTGATCCATTATTTAACTTTTTTTAATATTAAGCTCATACTACTCATATTCAAAGTTTGAAGTACTCATCGTACTATACTTAACAATACGCATGATGTTGTTGATTTCGACTCTCCATGAGTCAACATTTACGAGTATCACAAAATATGGATGATTCGCGTACGAACACTACAATACTCACTAGAAGGTTGAGTGTTTCAATATTGTTGACACACTTATATTCAAAATTTCATGAGTGATTATGAGTAGCGAAAAAACGATTTATTGCTGATCTCTGGTGCACACTCAAGCAAACTTGCAAAGTTACAGCGACAAAACTCATTAGATGAAGTGCAGAAGCTCCCAAAGTTACTAGAATCTCCAACCAACTCATCCGATGAGAGAAAGAGATTACGATTTCCCAAGGAAAATAATTTTGTGAGTTCAAAAGGGATCGTCATGGGGATATCTCCTCCATGGGACGATGCTAAACTAGAAGAAAGGCATTCTGGCACTCATAAAAACATGAAAGGGCAGCAATAAGGGGAGCCTTAAACAATGTTCGAAACGATACAATTATTCAGTCCTTAGAGGAGTTTCAGGCTCTGATCGACTGGATCGAGCATATGCTAGGGAATACATACATGCATAATTGGACATTACTTCTTCTTACAGCACTTATGTTGTGGGTGTTATTTTTATATATAAGAGGCGGGACCTACAGTACAAAGTCGACTCCGGCAGAATTTTAAGAAACTTTTCATTGTAATTTTATTTACTCACAGAGATTTTGCCAGAAATCTTCTAAAAGGCTGTCGTCGAATAAATATTTTTTCGTATTTCGTTATGATCGTTTTTTTTTTAATTTAATTTTGAAGGTAGGAAGACATTTTAAAATGGCTGACCAAATGGTGACTAAACAGACTTCCGTTTTGTATAGTCATACTATATTTTCATTTTTTTATCCTCAGAGATCTTGCTAGTTTAACTTACTTACTACTATTTTTACTTACTAGTTTAACTATTTTTAGATTTACATACATTTTGCTTTTTATAAATCAGTGTAATATATAGTATAATATATAGTATAATATAAATAATATCGAAGGCTTAATATAAAAAAGGCCTAACTCGATTTTTGGTTACTGTACAGGAGAAGGAAAAAACTTAATAAAATTCGTAAAATTTTAGATACAAAAAAAATTTTAATACAATTTTTAATAAGAAACAGCAACACATTTAATCTCTCATTTAAAAAATTTTTATTTTTTTTGTGCTTCAGACATTTGTCTACCAGAATAAACAAAAAACCTTATTTTGAAAAAAATTGAGTTACGCCTTTTTTATATTACGCCATCGATATATATTATAGATTGAATTTTTCTCAGTGTGTTACACTTCCTTTTTATTATTATTTTTCTTTTCCTGTTATTCTCTTAGAAAGGAGGAAAAAAACTAAACATTGTTTAAACACAAATGGCGCCGGCCGGTATTCTAAATTTTTTTTCTTCTTCACAATTTTTACTACTTGTTCTATGAACTTTTCAGAACAAACACACAATATTTACTTACATGGGGAGGGTTGGATTGGGTGTAAAAATTTAAACGTGGTCGAAAAATAGTAAATAAATATTATGTTTAAGGAATAATCATCTCTTTAATATGGTAATAACCAGTGAGAGGTTGAGAGATAGAGAGAAAGTGATAGAGAAAGAACCAGTGTTGCAAAATTTAAATTCTGAAATGGTACTGAAGAATAACGAAAAGAGTACTTTTTCGTATCAAATGGTACTTTTGGAAAAACCATATATATTTATGTATATTTAATACATGTACGAAACGGAACAGAAAAGCTAACGGCATTTACAAAACAAATTCAGCTGACTAAATTCCCCATTTAGTCAAACGTCGACGGAATGTCACGGAACGTACGCTCGTTTTTAGCATATGAAGAGCGTTCTCATTGCTTTTCACCTTCTGGATACGAACGTACGTTTCTAGGTCAGCATTACATCGAACATGACAAGAGTACTAAAAGTGTCGCTGATGTACTGTGGTATTTTTGAAATGAAAAAGAAGTACTAAAAAATTAATTTAAAAATAAAAAAAAAATTAATTAAATTAAAGAAGCAATAAGAAATATACGAAAAAAATTTAATTTTATTTATATTTTATATTATATATTAAGAAATATTTAAGATATCAAGATAACAAGCTGAAAAAAAGATTTGAACACAAATTTGATCACTCAAAATCTTTTACTCAGGCCTTTTGATTAAACTCATGCAAAACTTTCTTCTTAACTGGCTTGATTGTAAGCAAATAATCTTGAAATCATTTAACATTACTGCAGTATTTCTCTTTAAACAGTAGTGTTAGTGGTTTTCTTATCAGATAGAAGGTTGGTTTTTTCCTTTCTCTCTCTTTCTTACAAACACCGATGCTACAGCATTTGTTTTGCAAGCATCGTAACAAATTTTTCACATTATAGGCCATGCACCTAACAACACAACATTTATTTTTTTTATATATAAACCGATAACTCTGCTAAAGAACAGAAAGGAAAGAACGTTGTTTGCTCCATGCAATGCAGAATGCAAGCAATCGACTTAACATTGTTTGACCACAAAGAAAAATAACATTTCGTGAAATGTAATGCCCTTCTCTCGTCTTATATTTTTTTAATGTAAGAAAAACAAAGGTAACAGGCAACCAACCAGTTGTATTTGTTCTTGTTGTTGTTGTTCTTGTTTTTAATTATCATAGTGTTGTTAATGTTACGAGGTTCTTGTGGTAGTTTGAAAACATTTTTTGGATTTTATTCACTGTTAAGCAAAAACAAGTGCTTTTCTCCCACATTGTTTGTATTTATTAAAGGTAAGGGAGAATACATATGCACTCAATTTCATTTAAAGATGCACGTAATTGTTGTTGTTGTTATTGTAGTCTAATCGCCATGTTATTTGATTCAATTACAAAGCCGGCAGCCGGTTAGTAGAAGTTTTTGTGATATTTAAAGAAGGTGTAAGTATTTGCGCTTTAAAATTGAACGTAAAAAAAGTTTCTTTATAAGCAAAAATGTCAACGGAATGTATTATTTAAGCATATGTCGAGCAAATTAAATGCTTACCGAAATTACATTACGGCTCAGCAAGCGTTCTCATTGCTTTTCATGTTCTAAAAACGAACGTACGTTGTATGGACGTTGGTCTAACCGGTGTTGAAGACTAATTCTACCTTTAGCATTATGTTGAACATGTTGTTAACCCATAATTAATGCTAAAAGCGCAAACCATAGAATATATAATAATAAAAAAGTACTGAAAGAGTAGTGGGGGTACTGTGGTATTTTTGAAATGGAAAAGTACTGAAAAAAGTACAGCAAACGTACTGAATTTCTCAACACTGGAAAGAACTAAGTTAAATGAGAGAAACAGCAGAAATATAAAGAAAAAGAGCAAGAAAGTTATAAAATTGAAAAAGAGAGTAAAATGAGAAGAAATGGAAAGAGAGAAAAAATAATTGTCAACAGTGTTGCCATTTCTAACCTCATTTGGTTATTTTTACATCTTCAATGTGCAAATGTGTAGATTTTTCTTGTTTTGGTTACTTCGCAAATTGTAATAATGGCCCTTAGTATGGTGGAAGTAGTTACAGAATAACACCTTTTTAAGGAGTACTGATTGAAATAGATGCACCTGTTGCCAAACTCGCCTGTCGTTCTCTACATTTGTGCTGTGCCAAAAGCTTTTAACAGCAATTCCAGAAATTCCGGATTTATCTCATAAAAGAATCCGAATATTTTAGCCACAGCCTCTTGGGTATACTACTGGTTTTGACAGCAACTTGAAGAATTGTTATGTATGTAAGCCCAACATACTTATAATAGAAAAAAGTTAATACTTTGGAAAATACAAAAGTACATATGAAGCTTTATTTATTTAGATGAGATCGGAAATTGACTTTTGGACCGCTTCTTCGCGTAGAGTTGTCAATACTAGTACGCTTTAGCGTTTTTTATACTTGAATTTGGCATAATAGTTAAAAATAGATCTGGCAACCCTGATTACGAAGTTGTTAACGTAAAAAGAAGGATTTCAACAGGAAGTAGAATGTGTTTCTATACATACAACACATAACAACAAGGAAAAAAACACATTAAACGTAAAGTGTATGGCAGAATATGAAAGGAAACACTCTGACATTTCTCTTGAAGTTTAAATTGCAATAATTTCAGTATTTAATTTGAAGTTTCCAGTACTTGTGGAGTTCACAATGACTTTCGATATGTCTGCGTAGATTTTTTATTTACAAAAAGATTAAAAATTGATGTAATGATTGCAAATTCATTTATATTTATTAACTTAATTAACTTAAAAGTTTAAACTTAAATCAGTAAAATTGAATTTTTTTTATTAAGGTTTGCCACATTGTTATCACATTCGGTCAACCCACTTGACATAAGATATATGATACGATCTAGTTACACTGGTGGCAATTCAATTCCGCCTGTTACTGTTGGCGCTTTAGTCGAATCAAGCACCGCACAATGACTTAATAAAGCTCTGTAGAGACGATTGACATACCTTACAATATTGTCAGATGAGACTATAAAGTGACGATTAACTTACGATGAAAACATTTTCAAAATCAAACTATTTGACATTCGTTTTATGAAAATAGAAAAGTGAAGCTAAAAAAACTTTGAAGTAGAAAATATTATGGAATACGATATTTAAGATATTGCTACTATGGAGAACGTACTTTTACTGAAAATGTAATTCTTTATGTTTTTGGAAATTAGGACACCGGCACAGATATCTCGAACAAAACGAAATATGAAAAAATATTTCTTTCGGCGACTTCCTCTCAGCAGTCTGTTGCAAAAACACTGAAACTAAAGAAATTTGCCATGAAAAGTTTCTCAGAAATCTGTCGTTCATAGTCGACTTTAAATTGTAGATCCCGCCAATCACGGATAAAATAAACACACACAATATGAGTGTAGATATACTTCTAGCGCTCAATATAATACGATTGATGCAAAACTTAAGAGAAGCTCCTTTTTCCCTTCAGAAGTTTCATTTAAAAAAATATTTTTCAAAGCCAGTTTTCTCGAAATCCCCGATTATTCTAGATACATCACTAATAGGGTTAAGACTACCTTGGACTATTACTCTTGGACCTAGTATATACCCTATGATAGGCTTCTAAATCTAAATCTAAATTTAAACAGCTCACGCACGTTTCGTGTTTTGTTTCACTGTCAAACATCTTCAGTTTGGTCTATAATTTAACCATGAATCGTCTTACAAACGAACAACGCTTGCAAATCATTGAATTTTATTATCAAAAGGCGTGCTCTGTTAAGAAAGTTCATCGCGCGCTTCTTCCATTTTATGGTCAGTTTAATCGACCCACTGAAGCGGCTACCAAATTTACATTGTTGGACATTAAACCACCAACACGCTTACGCAGAGTGCGAACTGAAAAAAATATCGCAGCTGTATTCATCGCCGTTCGCAGCAATTGGGCCTCTGTTACTCAACAACGTGGAAAATTTTGCGGAAGGATTTGGGTGTGAAGCCTTTCAAAATACAGTTGGTGCAAGAATTGAAGCCGAACGACCTACCGCAACGCAGAATTTTTGGTGAATGGGCTCTTGGAAAGTTGGCCGAAGATCCACTTCTTTATCGAAAAATTGTGTTCAGCGACGAAGCTCATTTTTGGCTCAATGGATACGTAAATAAGCAGAATTGTCGATTTTGGAGTGAAGATCAGCCAGAAGCATTGCAAAAGCTACCAATGCACCCAGAAAAAGTCACAGTTTGGTGCGGTTTATGGGCTGGTGGCATCATTGGACCGTACTTCTTCAAAGATGCTGCGAATCGTAACGTAACTGTGAATGGTGAGTGCTACCGTGAGATGATATCCAACTTTTTTTTGTCCAAAATGCAAGAGCTAGACTTGCATGACATGTGGTTTCAACAAGACGGTGCCATATGCCACACAGTACGCATAACAATGGACTTATTGAGAGGCGAGTTCGGTGAACATTTTATTTCACGTTCGGGACCGGTCAATTGCTCGGCTAGATCGGGAGATTTAACGCCTTTAGACTATTTTTTGTGGGGCTATGTTAAAGCTCATGTCTATACAGACAAGCCCGCTTCAATTGACGCATTGGAAGACAACATTGAAGCATATATTCGTGAGATACCGGCCGAAATGTTGGAAAGAGTATGCCAAAATTGGACTAAGCGGATGGACCATTTGAGGCTCAGTCGCGGTCAACATTTGCATGAAATAATTTTCAAACATTAAATTATATTCACCGTACTATCGATTCAAATAAAGATTTCATGCATTCTTCTGAATTTTGTGTTTTTTTTTTGAAAAATTTTCCTATAGCTCTTAAAAAATCACACTTATTAAACAGTTAATAGCAAATTTTGTCCTGTTAAGTTAAATTTTATTATGTTAATGCCAAAAGTGGCGGTGCTAAAAATATGGGTCTGCATCTTTGGTTTTTAAACTCGAATTTATTTTCATGCTGCAAATATTGGGTAGATTGAAGCGTCATGTTAGGGTATGAAAATTTAATGCGAGCAGTCAAGAAAAATTACAGGGCCTGGATACCTCTTTCCTCTATCTGATCTCCTTATCATCAACATCACATGGAATACAAAGTCTATTTTGATGCTTCTAGACCACGTGTAGTAGAGCGAGGGTAAAATTATAACTCAATGTTCCATTGCTGCTATAAATAGCTCGGCTATGGTAGAAAAAAACAGACTTGTCCCAAAAAAATTACATATTATCTCGGAGCACTGCTCATCTTCCTCGTAGAGGAACACAATTTCCGTTCAGTCGAACTATTACATACATACATACATAATTGGTCATTATAATCCTTCAGTCAGAATTCAGTATCTCACATCACTTATGTTGTGTGTGTTGATGTTTCCTAGTCTAGTAGGTGGTGTGTTGGCTAGTGTGTTGTGTTATGTTGTTGAAATCTAACGTCCACAAGCCCTATTTTGCCTGTTATTACTCTCACAACCTATTTTCTTAGTTCCAATACAATGTAGGAGTAGGAGTCATCCCCTAAATGTTGGTTGTAATATGAAAAAGTATGTACGAGTATATCTGCCGTTGTGATTTGTTCGGAATGAGAAAAGCAAAACAATATTTTTTTAAAGAATGTTTTCGATACACAAACGGATTGACTTTAATACGAGATAAAAATATACGAATATTTTGAACGAATGAATTCTCTGCCGGAATTCGGTTTTAATTGCGGACAAGAATCGAATTAATAATTTGTATGTTTTGAACAATGTTTCTATAGATTCATACAGTTTTAATTTATTTTCTAATTGTTTAATTAAAGGATACAATTGTATATTTGTATGTATATCCAATTATTTATAAAGCATACGTAGGGTGAATACAGAAAACGAAAATATTATATTCGATGTTCATACTGAATATTGTATATATGTACATATACATAAATTAATACATGTGTATGCATAAGTGATAAACATATTGTATATACATACATACATATGAATGTGTATGAATATTTGCAGTTGATATTGATTTGCATACATTTATGTTGAAAATCAAATAATCAAAACGAAAAATATAAGAAAAAATTGAAAGCATTTAAAGAAAACGTATGTATGTAGACCCAGCATATAAATAGAAATTGAGTAATTTTTTTATTATGCATTGGAGTACGGTCAAATAGGGTGCTTGAGGAATGTTGTATAAATTTGTTAAAAACCACATGTTTTTCGATGGGGGGTTTTTTTCTTCAGAAAAAACTATTTTAAATGCTTTCCTTAGTAATAAAATAAAAATTGCGTAACCGCAGAATAAACCCAGAACATTTTTAGAAATTATTAAATTTTAATAATTTGCATTTAAATAAAAAAAAAATTAAAATTTAACAGGAATACAAATTTCCAATTTTAAATTAATCACGTGAGCGAATACACAACGCAAAGTTTATAAAAAAATGAAAATAAAGATTGTAATTATAATTTTTTTTTTTTTGGTTTTCAATATTTTTTAGTTCTTAACTAACTTTTGTTCAATTGAACGTAACTTTGGAATTGAAATGCATGCTTTTAAACAAATCTTAGCATACTTTTAGGCGTTTGACAAATATATCACCGAAAGTTGTGCCAACATAAGTTAAAAAATCGCTGAAATGTACAAATTTCTTAAATTTAAGGAAGAGGCATTAATACTATGTTCAGATATGCACTTTTATTGAGTCAAAATTCGGTTAATTGAGTACAATATTTTAAGTGTTCAGGCATAATAATATAAGCAGTTCAGCTGCTTATTCAATATTCACAGCTGGTAAACAAAACAGCTGGTTGTTTCAACAACATTGTTTTTATTTTGTTTTTTTTGTTTGTTTGTCGTTGTTGATATTGTTGTCAAATATCAACAGAAAGTGTTCGGTTAATTGTAATATGCCCACAGAACGTACTTATGACAGTGCTGGATTTTAAGTTTTACTCAATATTATAACAATTTGCGTATTTATTGCACAATTATAAATTGAAACTTTATATGAAATATTAAGCTCAATAATGACGTTTATTGCGATTTACTCAATAAAGGTGCATATCTGAACACCGTATAGGGCTAACAGAATATATAAAATTTTGAAAAATCTTTACATTTCTTAGTTCAGTTTATTCTTTCAATAATTACATTTTTTTCGTCTCTTGAATTAAAAATCACTTGTCTAAATGGTTCAAGTCTTAGTACTTCTTCTTGGTAATAATTAATATTAATTTACAAAATTATTTACATGCATATTTATATTATAGTTTTATTGGAGCTAAATTTAAAAAAATTGATATCAATTCATTAATATGGGGGTGCGTAGGATCAGAGCGTTTAGAATAAAAGTTTGTAAAAAACTTATTTAATCTGGCAACAATAAGAACTATACTTGAGATTACACTTTTACTCTTTTACTTATTACTGGGTAATAATGTTTTCGATAGATAGCTCAGAGCACAATATTACTGTATCATTTTGCAAAAACGGACATTGAGTGAGGTACGTCAGAGGTATACATTGTATGTAAAACAGGAAAGAGACAGGATCCCTGGAAAAACCTGCAGGATGCAAGAGGATCCAATGAAAACTTTAATACTATTCCAGTTGATCTTCGAAGTTCAAAATTTAAACGGCAATTAGGTTCCTGCTTCTCCATAAAGAAAGTAAGTTTTTTGTTTAAAATTTTCTCGAAAATTTTTCCCGTGGAGGACAATAAGCTTATTGGACGTCAGGAAGATAGACTATCTGCAGGTTTATTTCCTATTGTCACCTACACCAGCAGCACCATGTAATTTTATTAACGAGAACTTTAATGGCTTCTCTCCTTGTATATTCACTATCGAGCCTATAAACAAAAAATCTCTGCTTTATAGATGTATTTGAATCAGAGATCAGCAATGAGTATTTAAAAAGATGAGTAGATTCGAATCCTACTCATAATTTCTGATACTTATACGCATTCATACTTATTTTAATACTATACTCATACTACTCATATTCAAAGTTTGAAATACTCATCATACTCATACTTAACAACTCGTATGATGTTGTTGTGATAAGTATGATTCGCGTACAAATTAAAAAATTCATGAGTGCTTATGAGTAGCGAAAAACGATTCATTGCTGATCTCTGATTTGAATTACGCCATGTCTCTGTGACTTAACATACATTTTCGTTGAAATTCTGTAAAACTGGAAAGTGATACAGCACAGTTCGCACAGAAAGTTTTAACGTTACACCTGTTAGATCTGTGGGCAAAAACAATTGATAGTTATAGCACTGAGTTATCTTATATCTTCTGCTTTGCTGGTGTTCCTTGCTTTAAATTTTAACATATTCTGTGACAGAATAATGCTGCCTTAGCTCTCCCATTGTTATGGACTGTCGTTCAAAATAGGCAACATAAATAAAATATTCGGCTTTTTGGTTGTTCTTTTTGACCATTAATATCACGTTCACCCATTTTAAGCCCATGCCTAAGAACTTTTTTTACTAACTACTACTACTACTTTTTTTCTAAGGGTCATATTTATTGAGTTCAGATAATATGGTTTTATTATATGATTTTTCAGTTTTAGTAGCATATGATAAGAGCAACTTTAAGAGTTTAAGGCCTATTTTTCTAATTGAATGGTCAGAAATTTAATTAATTCTGCATATTTCATGAAGCTATTCTATTTTACATTTTAAAACTGTGATAGGAGATGTTATGATTTGTCCACTGCTTGTAGCGGAAATTAATAATTTTCTGATCATTTTATTTATTTTTATTTATTTATTTTATTTATAGGATATCCCATACAACAAGAAATTAATCTTTTAAATTACAGTATGTGATTATATAATGATTACAAAAAATAGTATTGATATTATACAATATAATTTTGACTGGGATCAAACATATTCTCGTTTCATTTACTTTAATAATTGCAGTATCCGTAAACAAATCTTGATTAATGTGATTGTTTGTCCAAGCGGTAGATTTAATAGGTTAAAATATAAATAATGAAATGGCACAAATTAATCTAAAAACATGTGAAGTAAATATTTTATATTTTAAAAATACAAGTCAAACGTAATAATCTTAATGAACATTTAATAGACAGATATTACTTTAACAAATTCACTTACCTGATACAATTAGGGCTTGATTTGGTCCTGTCGTATGAATGTTTCCCATAGTTGAAGTTGATAATCAATTTAGTAGATGATGATATTTGTTCTTGGTAAAAAAATTATATTTATTTATTTTAATTTCTAATATACTTTGATTCTTAAACTTTATTTAAAAAAAATCTTATTGTTATATTTGAAAATAATGCACTTTTGATAACACTTTTTTGCAATTAGACACCTAAAATAAAAATTTTTTTATTGTGATTTTATTGATGCTTAAGAATATTACACCTTCTTTCAATTTTATAAAATCAATATTTAACATAAGAATGTAATTATTTTTCTTATTTCTATTGTAATTATTACAATAATAGTTGTTTTATTTTTAAATAAAGTTAATGTTTTAAATTTAGAACTCAATTTACACGTCTAAATTCGATATCATTCTGCTATAGGTAGAATATAAAAATAGCGTAAATCTCTCTAGTGAACGTGAAAACTTTACTAAGCAAAGTAGAAAAATTTATGTAAAATGTCAAACATTTATTCACATTAATTGTTTAAAAATTCAAAAATGTTAATTTCAAATATGTTTTCAAATGAAAATATGCCGGCAGAGTAAGTTATTTGAAAAATTAAACTTGTTGCCTTAAATTTTCGAAACTTTCTTAAACGCCTAAATAAACAAAACAACGTTAAAATAGAGCATTACCAATATATGATAGTTGTTACAAATAAAACACCTTAAGGTATGCTTTAAAATTTAATACTTTAGCAAAACGTATTAAATTGCCCAGAGAGGGAGAATCACCTCCATAACTCGAAAACAAATTGTTATTGCAAAAAAAGTAAATAAACAAAACGACATGGGAGCGCCGTACGCTCAATTCTATATGAAATGAAAAAAAAAAAACATCATCATATGTACATACCCATATAAAAAAAATATCAAAACAATAACAACAAAACAATATAAAAAGTGCCAAATTTACGTTTGACAATAAATTTTTGGACAAATTTTTGTTGTTCTTTTTTTCTATTAAAATAAACTGAGCAATACAAAAACAATGTTAATTATAGCATATTAAAAAATACAAATAAATAAGAATTCTCCTAGCACTAACTAGTACTATGTATGCACATATATACTTTTTTTTTATTAATTTTATATAAATTGAAGATTCTTATCACAATTTTATTAATTCTTTCATACTCTCTAAATAGGAATGCGAAAGATTTTGAAAACTTTTGGAGAACACTTAAAAGCTCGTTGGTATTTTAATTATTTTTCAATAGCATTCATTTATCTTTTTATTTATTTATTAAGTTTTTTTTTTCTTTAATTAAACAATTTACATACATACATATGTAAGTATGTAGAATAAAATTTGTATTCACTCTTAAATATTTTGTTGTTGCTAATATTGGGGTATACACACTTTGTTGGAGTATAGAAACGTACGTAACAAAAATAAACAACAAACACGCTGTTTTTGGAAAATATATGCGAATTTTTTTGTATTCCTTGTTTGCTCCCTCTTTTAAACACACTCACGCACAAACGTAAAAATTCCGAATGGACGCACGCACTACCTTTTTTAACCGGTAATATTAAGAGACCTCACGAGACGAACGCAAAAATCATTCTAAACAAAACATCCACTAAATGAAATTGTAGAAGGACAGACAATACAACTTTATTCAATGATTGTGTCACTGGTGGCGTTTATGACGTCACCTTTAGTAAAACACTAACGGAGTTTTAGTAAAATAATATACAAAATATTAAGAGGCTGCTAGCAACTGAGAGAGAAAGATAAGAGAGAACCATACAAAAATTCATAACATAAATAAGAGAGTAGTTTGTATGCATGTATTGACTCTTCAGCGTTTATCTTAAAGGGAAAAAGAGTTCTCCAAACATTGTTTGAGTACTTTTGTACTTTTTTCAGTACTTTTTTATTTCAAAAATACCGCTACGCTTTCAGTACTTTTTAATTTTCCATATTTTAGCACAATGCTCTCTAGCTAAAATAGAAAGCATTAGGCCACGGTTCGTTCGTTTTTAGAATATGAAAACGTATTGCTTGCCGAAACGTAATATTTCTCCGGGAACTTCTGGCAAAAGAGGAAATAAAATTTCCACAATAAAGTTTCTAAAAAATCTGTTGTTCGGAGTCGACTTAAACAGTAAGTAGTAGTATTATTATTTAATGTATAAAATTAACACACACAAAAATAAGCGGTGTCGTAATCCTGTAATTGTATTATATATGTAATTTACAAAAGTACTATTTATCTGATACAAAAAAGTACTTTTTTAGTTATACTAGTGGTTTTTTAGAATATTTTTACCTTCCTGGTAACAA
Organism: Sarcophaga carnaria; assembly: GCA_958299815.1. Taxonomy (NCBI): domain Eukaryota; kingdom Metazoa; phylum Arthropoda; class Insecta; order Diptera; family Sarcophagidae; genus Sarcophaga; species Sarcophaga carnaria. The sequence continues at coordinate 66,282,632 of OY283149.1, read as the reverse complement.
TGATACTAAAATTTTATTTGAATGACGAAGCCGCTGAAGATTTTACGCCGTTTTTATTAAGTTGGCCCGCATATAACTTTTTCTTATTATGCTATAATAATACATTTTTTAACAACCGTGTAACCAAGCGTTGAGTGGTCACGATAATTTCTTTTGTTTTTTCCAATGTTACATTAAGAGATTTTTGTTAAATTCAATCAGAAAAAGAACACGTAAAAATGCGAAATAATAAACAAATCGTAATCAAACAATCTAATAAATAAATAGAAAGTGTATTAGAAGCATTACCAACAAGCAATCGCAAGAACAAAAAAGAAACCTTAAGAAGGTAAGTGTAAAAACATTTACGCTAAAAAGTTTTAGTGTGAAGGCAAGCAGCGACGTCGACTGAGCGAACTGTGTATTTAAGTTAAAATAAAAAATGGTTGGCGAACGGCTGGAGTTTATTACTTCTTTAAACCATAAAAGCGAATAGGGAGCTTGCCCTCCAAAAAGGCGGCAAGCTTAAAGGTTTTCCCGTGACGATATATTAACACTTTCTAGAAATGTTTATTGCAATTTTCTATATTATTTTTCTCTCGTTTTTCAGTGTCTCACACGTTTACGCTTCTCTTCCTGCCACGGACGTTTCATCCACATTTCATTTGAAATTTTTTTGCAAAAGAAAAACCTGTCATTGTCATCATTGTTGTTATTTGTGTCATCCGTTCGCACCTGCTTGGCAAAGACCCCGTTTTATATTTTGAGTCATCCCATTCCCCCCTTAATTTCAAGTGCGTGTGTTCATACAGTAACAACATTACAGCAGTAACAACAACAGCAAAGTAGAATGACAGACTACAGCGATCTTGATCGCCAAATAGAGCAACTGAAACGTTGTGAGATTATTAAGGAGAATGAAGTGAAGGCGTTATGTGCCAAGGCACGTGAAATTTTAGTAGAGGAGGGTAATGTCCAACGAGTAGACTCGCCTGTCACAGTGTGCGGTGACATACACGGTCAGTTCTATGACCTTAAAGAGCTATTCAAAGTGGGTGGCGATGTACCAGAAAAGAATTACCTGTTTATGGGAGACTTTGTTGATCGTGGCTACTACAGTGTTGAAACATTTCTTCTACTGTTGGCACTTAAAGTACGTTACCCCGATCGCATAACACTGATAAGAGGCAATCATGAGTCCCGACAAATCACACAAGTCTATGGTTTTTATGATGAATGCCTGCGTAAATATGGCTCCACAGCAGTTTGGCGCTATTGTACTGAAATCTTTGACTATCTATCGTTATCCGCCATTATTGATGGGAAAATATTTTGCGTCCATGGCGGTTTATCGCCTTCCATACAGTATTTAGATCAAATTCGTACGATTGATCGCAAACAGGAGGTACCACATGATGGTCCCATGTGTGATTTGTTGTGGTCAGATCCAGAAGATCAAACTGGCTGGGGCGTTTCGCCTCGTGGAGCGGGATATTTATTTGGAGCCGATGTTGTCATGCAATTTACCCGAACAAATGATATCGATATGATTTGTCGTGCTCATCAATTGGTTATGGAAGGCTTTAAATGGCATTTTGGTGAGGCTGTTTTAACGGTGTGGTCAGCTCCCAACTATTGTTACAGGTATGTCATGTAAAAACCATTGGATTTAAATTGTAGTATTTATATAATCTACATATATTTATTATGTTTTTTTTTCTGTATTTTCATTACAATTTTATGACATTTTATTTTATTTTTCTTGTTATAATAACTAATTATTGTTCTTTTTTGAATAGAATGTTGAGATAATAATTCATAATTCAAAATATTCATGTAATTTGGATAAAATCTATAAGCCTAAAAAAACAAAATTTTCTAGAATTTTGTTTATATTTTAATTATTGGAAATAGCGAAGTACATATTTCGAATAAGTTGACATCAATATCTATTATTATTGCTTTTCTTTTTTGACATCTATCGTTTATAACTTTTTATACATTTTGAATTAACCAACTTTAGAATGATGAGTTCTACGTAAACCTTTCGAAGAGAAAATATTAGTTTCCATTTTGTAATCAATACAATAAATAACCTGCGTTTAATTAAAACGTTAAATATTGAAAATGTTGCAATACAATAACAATAACATAAAACAAATAAAACATGTTTAGTTGAGAGGTCCTTTTCTGTAGTATCGCCTTTAGTCTATTAAGTAATCTATTGAGTAAATCTTTCCTCAAAACTTTAACAAATTACCGTGCTTCATTTGGTTTTTTGTTTTTGTGATAATTTTCAAGATATTGTAGAAGAAATATGTGAAACGAATAGTGATATTTTAATTGTTGGAGATTTTAATATTGACCGGAAAAACGACTTTTACGCCAGTAAACTGGAAAGTGTAATTAATGATAATGGACTAAAGCATATAATGAATGAATACACAAGAATAACACAAAACTCAAAAACTTTAATAGACTATATAATAACAAATAATAGAACGATATCGGCGAAAAATAATATAAATAATAAAATTTCTGATCATGAATCTATAGACATTTTTATTGAGAATATTTGTGATGCTAAAGAAAATCGTATTAAGGAAAAGGACATTAAAAACAGCTTCAAAAATGAAATAAGTGCAATATTAAATAATAGTGAAACAGATGATCTCAATTTGGATGTGTTAAATTTTGACCGATGCCTAGAAAGCGTGATAGAGAAATTCACATTCAAAAAGAAAATAAATGAAAGAAAATATAAAATATGGTTCAATAATGAATTCAGATTATTAAAAAGAGAAAAAGTTTATGGATATCAAAGTGCAATAAATTAAAACACGAGTGAAGCATGGAGTAATTATAAGACAATAAGAAATATATATAAAGTTAAAATTGAACGTGAAAAAAAATAGATACATTAATAATAAAATAAATAATGCATATAACCAGAAGGAAATGTGGTGCAAGATCAAGGAACTAGTCTTAAGGAAACCAAAAAATGTAATAAAAACTGTGATACATGAAAACATAGAATATAAAGAAAATGCGCAAATAGCCATTATTTTTAACAAGTATTTTGTAAATAGTATTAAGGAAATTAGATCTTCCATTGATGATGTGCAATATGAAAATCAAATGTCTGTGATAAATTCTAAGTTTAATTTTCGTGCAATAAATTCACAAGAGCTGAAAACTGTTTTTAAAAGTATTACGAAGAAACCAGATTATACAAAAACATCAAACAGCATAATTCTTGCCAATTGGGGTATACTAGGTAATATTTTATTAAGATATGTATATAAACAGATCATTAATGACTGGAGTATTTCCAAGTAATTGGAAAGAGTCGATGATAATCCCAATCGAAAAGGTAAAAAATACGGTAAAATGTGAGGAGTACCGATCGATTAATACTTTGAAAACATGTGAGAAAGTCTTTGAAATAATAGTGAAAAATCAACTTGAAGATTATATAGAACAATATGGCTCCTTGTCAAAATATCAATCAGGATTCAGAAAGCGCTTTTCATGCGAAACTGCTGTAAATTATGTTGTAAATAGATTTAAGAGTAGACAAAAGAAGAACAAAGTATTGGCGATTTTTGTCGATTACAAAAGAGCTTTTGAAACTACAGACAGAGCTATATTGTTAAAAAAAAAACAACTATATAAATATGAAATTCGAGATACGGAGCTAAAATGGTTTAAATCATATCTAACGAATCGCAGACAATATACTAATATCAATAATATAATATCTGATCCAATTGAAAACGATTCTGGAGTACCACAGGGTTCTGTGTTGGGAGCTCTTCTTTTTATTATATATATTAATGACTTTGAAAGAGTCTTGGAGAATTGGGAGATTGTTCTATATGCTGATGATACCTTGATTTTTACTGAAGCGGTGACAGCGATAATATAAATAAATGGCTAAAAATGAACAAATTAAAATTGAATGAAGACAAGACTAAATTAATGGAAATTAATATGAAGACTGACAAATTAATCAAGATAAATAACGTTATTATAGAGAAAGTAAATACAATTAAATATCTGGGTTTCTTAGTAGATAAATGTTTAAATTTTAAGGAACACATTGAATATATTTGCAGAAAAATTGGTAAAAAAAAAATTGGGTTTTTTAAGAGAATAAGAAATAAAGTGTCAATATCAACAACGGCAATTAACATTTAAAACACAATGATAAAACCACACTTTGAATATGATTCGAGAATATTATTCACCTGCTGTTCAGACCATCAAATAAATAGGCTACAAAAATTACAAAATAAGGCTATGCGCTCAATTTTAAAATGTAACCGGTTTACATCGATTAAATATATGTTAGACACATTGAAATGGTTATATATAAAACAAAGATTGCAGCTAAATACAATACTTTTTATTCAGAAAATGAAAATGGGATGTGCACCAGAGTACCTGACCGAGCAAATAAGATATGTTGGAGAAGTTCAACCCTACAACTTACGGAATGCTTTAGATTTTAGACCACCAAGAGCAGACACAAATGAAAGGCAGATATCGTTATTCTGTAAAGGATTGAATCTATATAACATGATGCCGGCTGATGTGAAAAATGAAGCGAATATGAATACTTTTAGAAAGAGAACAATAAGTTTTATAAAACATGTTTATTTTTGATCAGGGTTTACCTAATTGATGTATGTAATTAAAATGAATTGTATTTTAAAAGTATTATAAATACTTCTAATAAAGATTATAATAATAATAATAATAATTTGTTCCTCCTGTTCACGTGCTCCAGTGAATTAAGAATAGACGACTCTGGTGGAAAGTTACAAAGTAATCAGTTTCGATTGTTATCAGCTTTTATGCTTGGTCTTAATAGAATTAAAAATCATTTGCTAGACCAAATTTTTTTTGCTGTAGCTCTCAACGAATTTTATATCATGTCTGACAGTAGGTCTTAAGTTTTGACATTAAATCTTAGTATTTGAATTGTTATAATTGTAGTATCGTATGTACTCCTATCAGTAAATTTTATCTTTCTCCAGACTGCTATGATATCTTTTTATTTCCATTCTTTTTCCATGTCTGGAAAAATCATTCCTTGGTGGTGGAAAATTTTTATAATTATTGTTAATCCAGATTTATTCACTATTTTTTTGTTTGCATTGGAATCCCTTCGTATCTTCCGATACGCTGCTTCAAAGATTTTCAATTGGGTTAAGATCAGGCAATCGAACTGGCTACTCTAAAATATTTGCTTTTAATTGATTTATACCGTGCCTTTACAAGATTCAAAGCAGATTGGAAAAACCAAACTAGAGGCATGTTTTCTTGTACATAATCTGTACACTGAGTTATTTCTTTAAAATATTGAGATATAAGGCGTTAAATCTTTGGCCTCCCTACAGTGAAATTCTGTCTGAATTATTGAACTCTTCCGAACCTTGAGTTTTTCCACTTGGTTGCTGTCCTCCAACCAATTAAAGCGTTTGCTAATCTGGAGTTGCGTCTTTTTAGTGAAATAAATGTTTCCGTTGATGGCTTCCGAGAACATAAAACTGCTTCTACAGCTGTTGATGCAGTTGAAGTTTTTCTTTTTTTATTTCACGATTTATCATTTTTTCTTCTGCACATTCTGAAATTCTGCATTGTCTATTTCAGAAGGCACTGTCGCCATACACTACATATCCATATATGGAATAAAAAAATATTCATCATATTGTGCAAAAAAAAAAAAACGATAATTTTCAAAGAAAATGTCAATTTTTAATCTCAAAAACTGATTTTTTATATAGCATTAGTATAAGAGAGCCAAACCTTAACCGTAATTCTTATATGATTTATTACAAATAAAAGAATAAAGTGCATTAGTAGGGGCATGTATGACTAGATGTAATAGAATTGCTGACTACGCTTTCGATTCCTGCGTACACTAAAATATTTTGAAAAATTGTTTTCTTTCGTGATATGATAGTGGAATAAATCTAACAATTTTACGAACTTGAAAGCCTCATTGATTGATGATCATCCCTAGCGGAAATCATTTGCAATAATTTGAAGGTACAAAAGTACTCATCATTACTTTTTCCCATTTCAGTGAAGCGTTCTATGCAATCCATCGTTGTTCTTGCAGGTTTGTATTCCTCAACTATCCTGATAATTTTATGGCTGTGTGGATTTTATTCAAACTATCATTGACAATACGCGTGATGTCAATAAACTCTCTGTCCCAGCTTCCCATGCTTCGGACAATGACAGAAGTTGACGATCTGTTATCTCCTCTTTTTTCTTGTCATTACGGCTTCCTCTGTGTAACCAGGGGCCAGTTACCGTTATAATTGGTGCTAATGTTTCGTCTAGTTTCTGTAGAAGTAGATTCATTATTCCATCTCCTCTTAGCAAGTGAGAAAGTTTGCGTGGGATTATTTGCTTGCCAATCTGTCTTAGGAATTCAATCGAATTTTCTGTTGCATTCAGCTTTACTGTTGTGCTCAATGTCCAAGTGTGCAGGAACCCACAAATGTCTATATTCTCCAGATGCATCTGGCATTTTTGGATAGTCTTAGATATGGTTAACACACACCGTAGGGATGTAATGGATACTTGACTGTCGGTAAAAACGTGTATACTGTTCCAGATTCTCGTCAGCGACCTAATCTCGAAGTGCCCTGTGATAAATTCGATAACTAACCTTAAACTGGCCATATCCAAGCCCAGCAGCCCACCTGTTCTTACACTGTCTATAGCAGGCCATAAACATCTAGAAACATAACAACCCGATCCGTTCCCCCAACGCCTCTGCTCTTCCCCCCTGACCAACCAGGACCAACTATTAAATCGCCCTCAGAAAGCGAACCTAACCTAGCGAGAGCATCCGCCGTCTCATTGCCCAGCATTCCGCTATGACCCGGAACCCAGCATAGACGGATACGGTCTGGTCCAAAAGTCCTTAACGACTCCTTGCACTCGCGAACGAGCCGTGATTTGCACCGGACCAATGCAATGGCCCTTAGGGCAGCCTGACTGTCAACGAAGATCATGTAAGATTCCGAAGCAGGGCCACTAGCTATGGCCTAAATAGCCTTCAAGATTACGAAAATCTCCGCCTGAAACACGCTGTAGTCATCATTTACCCTGAAATGAAGTTCCAGACCGAGTTCCCTACAGAAAACTCCAGCACCTGTACTTTCACCTAACTTAGACCCATCTGTGAAGATAGGTATACCTCTCTGCCCCTGGCGTATCCCACCATTTCATTGTGCCCTTTCCGGTATAAGTATTCTTAAACCAGGCAGGAACATAGCCTCAGGCGCAATATAATCGGTGGCTTTTACCGAAATTCCATACCTCCCGTCAGGAAAGACGACATTCAGAACTCTGGAGTGACATATTGAGCACTGTTTCCAGCAGCTCGATTCCTTCAGACCCGATTCCCTAACAAAATTTATATTTTAGTTCTTAAATCTAAGCCTTTAACTGTTTTCCATTCGGTTGTTAAATCGACAATTTACAATTTTGTAAAGATAATAAAAAATAAAATGTTTCCTCTAGAGCAACCAAGATACTGGAAAATTTTATTTAACGCCTTGTGGAGAATAGGAAAATAAAAAAGGAATCATGTATAAATGAGGGACAAACTTATCAATTCCGTGATAAATTCCGTTCAAATATCAAGAAATCATATAAACAAACGAATTAATGTGATATACATATATGGGCAATTCATACAAGCCCTTGTATCGTTGTATGGCGTGTATTGTTAGACGACTATACAACAGTGTATGCTTGTTGTTGATAATTTTCATATAAAATCTGATACACTTATACAGACGTGTTCGAAATAATAAGAACATCCAAAGCGAAACAAAATTTCGTTTTAAAAAAATTTTTGAGAAAGATTTGAAAATATGGCTTTTTATTATTTTTATTGTAGACATCTTTAGCTCTTAAAAAATACTTAAAGTTATGTTTTAACTCATCTAATTTTTTTTATACTGCCAATAATGTTGAACTAAGTCGAAAATCAGGTGTTCGAAAAAATAAGAACAAATCATATTGGTCCCACTTACATTCCTCACATGTGAAAAAAGTCTAAAGTTTTGTTACAAATATAATGGTTGAGATGCCTTTGATCATTTTTTGTGCAGAATATTGAGTTATTTTGGTGAAAAATTCTTCTAAAATGAAAAAAAGCAAGCATTGCTCTATCGAACAACGTAAGATAATAAAAAAATTGCTCAGCGAAGGGAAATGTGTGCTTTCATAAGGGAACAGCTTGGAATTTCCAACGTAGCGATAACAAATGCCAGGAACTGGTCACTGAAGATCGAAAGTCGCGGTAGGCGTAGGAAAACTAACAAAAGGCAGGATAATGCGACCACACGGATCGTTAAAAAGCACCCCTCTATAACGTCTTTACAGATAAGAAACGAATTAAACCTCTCAATTGCTACAACAACGATAAGAAAACGTTTTATTGCAGTCAATTTGAAAGTACGAAGTCCTAGAAAAGTACCATTGTTGAAAAAAATACATCTAAAGAACGGACTTCTGTTTGCCAAAAAGTTTATCGATGAGCCTGACACTGTTTGGCGTAATATCTTATGGACCGATGAAAAAAAGTAGTCCAACTCTACCACGGCAAAGATAAATAGTGCGTTAGACGCCCTCCTAATCAACAATTCAACGACAAGTACACTATAAAAGCTATAAATCATGGCGGTTTCAGGCTCATGCTATGGGGGTGCTTTGGGTAGAACGGCGTTGGATCTCTAGTTCATATCGTTGGGAAGATGGATGCCACCTATTACGTTCAAAATATTTTAGAAGCCGTAATGTTGCCTTACGTTGAAGAGGAAATGCCTTTGCGATGGGTCTTTCAGCAAGACAACGACCTGAAGCATAACTCAAAGAAAGCAAAGCGTTGGTTCCAGGACAATAATATCCATGTTATGGATTGGCTGGCACAATCGCTGTACCTAAATCCAATTGAACATCTTTGGATTGATGTAAAGAAAGGTGTTACAAATGCAAGGCCCAAAAATATGGAGAAACTTTGATTTGTAGCGAAGAATACACGGGAAAATATTCTACTCCACAGATGTCAGACTTTGATAGCTTCTATGAGGTCCAGATGTGCCGAAGTAATCATTAATCGTGGAGGGGCTACTTCATATTAACTACTTACAAACAAATAATACTAATCTGTAAATTTAATAAACGTTAAAACTGAAATTATTACCAATTTTACAATTTGTTCTTATTTTTTCGAACACCTGATTTTCGACTTCGCTCAACATTATTGGCAGTATAAAAAAAATTAGATGAGTTAAAACATAACTTTTTATTTTTTAAAAGCTAAAGATGTCTACAATAAATATAATAAAAAGCCATATTTTTAAATCTTTCTCAAAAATTTTTTTAAAACGAAATTTTGTTTCGCTTTGGATGTTCTTATTATTTCGAACACGTCTGTACACATGTTTTTCATATGTTTTTAAAAGTTGTATTGGTTTCGTGCTATCAGTTTATGTAAATGCCAGTAATCAAGAAGAAGAATAAAAATACAAAATATTTTCTATGCAAATTGAGTTAACAATTAACATTCAAAATTTATATTTTTCGCACAGATAATTATTTAATTTACTTTTTTCCGCAATATTTTTCATTTTGTTACTTGAAAATCAAATTATTAATACTGGTCTTCTTATTTTTATCGTTTTTTGACGTTTGGAATACGAAACACACAATACAACATAACATTGAGCGTTCACGATACAAAGTCGTGTGAATTGCCCAATAATGTTATAATTATATGCCGACCACTGTATTTCCATTCGATATACTCTGACACAGTGAAGTAATCGTGTAGAACAAGGGACAATCTAAGATTTAATTGTTGTTGGCCTGGCAACCATTAAAAAAATTAACTTTAAACCATCGTGTAACATGGTCTGGACAATGAAAATCTAGTCGATTTTGATCCACTTTAACACATAATATTTAAATATTTTCATAAAGCGTTCAGAGAGACCTCAGATTTATTTAATTTCTCTCTCTGCTACTGGTCTGTCTATTGAATATTTTTTGTGTTCGAGTCTACTTTGGTTATCTAACTATGTATTTGAGAGATTAATTTTATTGCGAATATTTTAATTGTTTAACTCTAATGAGTCCGTGAGATGAAGCAGATACTGGGTGGATAAATCGGTATTTTTCATATGTAGGCGGTAGAACAACAAAAAAAAAAATATGACAGTTTTTGGAAATTCTTTGTCATATTTAGAGACAAGATACCAAAAAGAGTATTCAAATGTCAATTTCCAAGTATATTTTCTTAATATCAAATTTATTTGTTGCTTGATTTAAGTCGAAATGAAGTTTTTTTTTTCCTGGAAATACTTTCCTAGTAACGAACGATTCTTAATTTTTATTCATCTCTTCTTTCTTTCAGATGTGGAAATGTAGCAGCTATTTTAGAATTAAATGAGTACCTGCATCGTGATTTCGTCATATTCGAAGCAGCGCCTCAAGAAAGCCGAGGTATACCTTCTAAAAAACCTCAAGCGGATTATTTCCTCTAAAAAACAAACAGAAAAACAAAAACAAAAATAACTCCAACTGATGGACAGTAGTAAAACATCATCATTAATCAACTTCGTATCGTAATGTCAAAAACAAATGATCGAAGAAATCTTAATAATTTACCATTAAGAAAATAATATTTTTGTGGAACTGTAAAAAATTTTTACGCAAATAAAACTTTTCAATTATTAAAACAAAAAAAATAAAAAATAAAAATAAATCTAAATCAAGAGAATAATTCTTTAATGTAAAGAAATGTCTTGCCTAAGGAGAGCAAGATAGAGAAACACTTAAACACTAAACAAAAAAATTAACAAATAATTCAACAAGAAAATGATTCTTTTTATCAATGTTAGTTATAGTTACTTAAGTATTAAGTTAGAACAACCATAAAACAACAAAATAAAATAAAAAAGAAAAGAAAAATACAATTAAAATTAAACAATTTAAATGTATAATTAAATCAATATGAAGGCAAAAGAATTTAATTATTTTTTTTACCACAAAATTTGTAAATTTTTATTATTCCTTTGTTTTCTTGAACTGAGAATGAAAAAAATAACAAAAAAAAACTAAGAATATTTTAAAATCTAATTTTGTTTTTTACCACTCAATAATAATTTTGTATAAAAAAAGTTGAAACTTGAAAAAAGAAATTTTAATAAAAGTCACGATTTTATTTTAATTCAATATGGAAAATATAAATGGAAAGTTTTTATTAAATACATACTAATTAAGTCAGAGATAAAACTGCCGCATCATTAGAAATTTAATAAAATAATCCTTTTCCTTTCAATAATAGTTTACAATAAAAAACATAAATTTGTGCCGGCTTAAAGACCCAGCCCAATCATTCATTCATTCATTATATTTTGTGCTCAAATGTATATGATTAATATTGTTGACTTGTGAACATTTTAAATTTTATCATTTGCTACGCAATTGTACACTTAAAAAATATATAAAAAATTCCTATTGAACTATTTAAACGTGCCCCCCCCCTCCCCACGTTCGTTCGAAGTGTTTTCATAACTTTACTTTACGTTTCATTTTACATTTTCATAAGATTTAATTTAATTTTTTCCAATTTATTAATTTATCGTAGTGTATATTATAAAATCTCTTCAATTTTCTTTCTTATTTAAACCATCCATCATTAAAGTAAGTAGTAACATAACCTAAACTGATATTTTTAATTGTTTAACCGATTCAAATGTACAATTTCTATTGTTTTCTTTTCTTATAAAGATTCCACTTTTTTTTTTTGTAAAAATTGAAAACTATATTAAACTTAGAGATATTATGGAATAAGAAAAATAAAAATAATAAAAGAAAAGCGAAAAAAGAATATCAATATTCAAGAAACAAAAAAAAAAAAAAAAAACAAAAGAAAAAAAATAATTTTCTTGTTTAATAATGCATAAGCTTTTAAAGAGTAGATGGGGAAAGTTAAATAAACTTGCTGAATTTTATTTATACGCCTTGTGTAAATGCAACAAGAGTTTAGTGTCGTGGTCAATGGAATATAGAGAAAGATGTTGTATCTACAGGCAAAGGCGAAACCTCACCTAACTGCAACACAAAAGAAAAAGCGGCTATTATGGGCAAGAGAGCGGCAAGCCTGGACTCGCAGACAATGCACAGTGTAAGATTTTGCTAATCTAGCTGGACAAAAGTCGTTTTTTTTGAGTTTCAATTTGAGTAAAAAATTTTATCCAGTATGAAAGAGCACGTGTTATAAAATAAAAAGATGCAAAAACTGCCTAATTTGTCAACAATAACATTATAACGGTACTTTAAACTTGTATATTTTTGAGTGAATTGAAAACAACAAAAACACTTACATGAAATTGCTCATTCTCAAAAGCTTATAGCTTTTTATTGGAATGGAATTTTTCAACAATTTTTGGTTTGTTTTGAAGCTCGACTTATTCGCTGTTAATATCATGAGAATTTACTTTTAGAACCTGGAAAATTCTTTTCGTTCTATTTCATATAACAATTACTCTTTTTGTTAAGTTAAAAAAAAACCAATAATCGATAAATTCTTTTCTTCATAACGGTTCAACACCAAATTAGATTTATACGGACGTCTAAAGTACTTACTTCAAGGCACGTATAATAGAGATTTAATAAACAGACTTTTAATAATATCTGATCCATATATAAACAATTTGCGAAGCCCTCCTGTATATAAAAAAGCAGAATTGACCCATGAAGTACTACATTTATTGACATTTCCAGAAATACTTTAATTTATATGTATGTATGTACATATGAAATGTATTCTTATTTAAAAATTAAAAAAATAAAAAAAAAATTTAAAAATCAAAATTAAAAAAAAATTCTTACTTCTACTCTTTATTATTTATTTTAAACATTATCATGCATACTCACTGCTTTTTTACTTTTTTATTATCCAACGCGAATAATAATATTAGAAATAAACTTTTGCAGTTGTATGGGAAGCGGGCGTGGCAGAGGTCCAATGTCGCCCATTTTTTTGACAATAGTACATATTGGCCAAGTAACACCTTATAAAAAAATTCATAAGCCTAGCATATTTTTTTTGTTTCTAAGATATTTAATTCTGTCTCCTTAGAATGGCTAAATCTTATACTAAATTTGAGATGTCAGTTGAAGATATCCGCAGTAAAGGAATAAGAAGGAAAATTTAAGCTTATCATAGAGATTGCCTCGAACGTACTCTCAAATTTCATGGGAGCATTATGATATGGGGTTGCATGTCCGCAAATGGCTTAGGGCAACTATGTTTTATAGAATCAACGGTAAATATTTTGCAGTACATAAATATTTTAGAAAATTGTTTAGTCCCATCAGTATCAAGTTTAGTTACTTTTGACGAATACATGTTTCAGCAAGGCGGAGTTCCTGCTCATACCTCTAAAACTACAAAAAAAAGGCTCCAGGATAATAACATCAATGTTTTAGAGTGGCCATCGTCAAGTCCAGACTTGAATCCTATCGATTCAACAACCATGTCTGGTCTTAAAATTAAGATACAGGATTTCTATTACTCCTCAAGAATGCATAGACTTAATAGACTCCATGCACAGTCGGGTCGTTGCAGTTATCAATGCCCAAGGTGATGTTACTCAATATTGATCCCAAGTTTTAACATAGTACGGAACTATACTGGTCAATATTTTATTACGTTTTTATTGTTTTAAAATAGTTAAATGATTGAATTAAACTTTAAATTTGTGGTTTGAATAAAGAATTATTTTTTGTTTAAAAAATGTATACGAGTACATTTGTTTCAATCGGTCCCATAACATGGAAAATACGAAAAAAACAGCATACGAAACTCAATTTGTTAGGGTAGTAAAGGGTCCGCCAAATAACCTTTTTTTGAAAATGCTTTAAAAAAAACTGGCTTGTCGGCGTAACACTTATCTTTGACGGCACCCCACAAATAATAGGCCAACGGTGTCAAATCGCAGCTCCGAGGTGGCCAAACGACATCAGCTTTGCGGCTGATAATGCGATCTTCAAAAACAGGGCGCAAAACATCGATTGTAGCTTCGGCTGTGTGGCATGTAGCGCCGTCCTGTTGAAACCAAATGTTGCCAATATCCTCCTCTTCAATTTTTGTGAACAAAAATTCGTTCAACATGGCCCGATAATGATCGCCATTGATTGTAACGGCCACTCCTTGCTCATTTTCGAAGAAAAATGGCCCAATTATGCCTCTGGACCAAAATCCGCACCAAACAGTGACTCGTTTTGGGTGCGTCGGCTTTTCAATGTATGCATGCGGGTTTTCTGTGCCCCAAATGCGACAATTTTGCTTGCTTACATACCCGCCAATATCAAAATGAGCTTCATATGAAAAGATGATTTTTTTTTGCCAAAATCGGCATCTTCTGGTGTAGGCTACTGCATGGCCAGCCGAGGCAGCCATTTGAATGAAATTATTTTCCATTATTAACCGGAAGGATTGTACTTTCAAATAAAAAAAGAAATTTGAGAAAATATTCAGTAGTTTTTTTAAAAGCATTTTCAAAAAAAAAAAGTTATTTGGCGGACCCTTTAGAAGCTTGGGAATAAAAGCGGAGGCACGAAGGACTTCCATACACAAATGAGAGATACGTTGGGAGAACAGTTTCACCTTGCCCCTGATGGAGGGAAAACAAACGTTACGAACTGAACTACTACTTGACCCAGTTCTTGACTAGTCATGGATGCTTCAGGAGCACAGAAGATTCAGACGATACCTCCCCTATATGCCTATATGCTCAAACTGTGTAGATGAGGAGGAAGCATATTCTAATATGCCACCCCAGATTTAGATGTCTTGGAAAACTGAGTTTTAGGCCAAACCAGCTTATAGCGGAGATGTTAAATTCTTGCATTTTATGCCAATACAGTCAATGAATGGCTGAGCTTATGCTGGAACTCCGATGATTGGAGGTACGAAGGCGAAATTTAATTTAGTATGAGAAAGCTTTAAATATCTAATCAGCTCTTCGCGAAGTAATACCTTACGGCAGTTCCACGGAGAGAGAGTGGTTGAAGGATACAAGGGATGGGTTTAGTACTTAGGCACCAGTGATGGTGAATCGTGCACGCTTTTGTTGGAACATTCCCAAAGATTCCCAGCTCCGGCTTAAGGCAAAAAAAAAATAGCCTTGGGAATATATACACTTATATTGCGTATATTATATTTAGACATCTGGAAAGGGTTAGTAGCTAGGCTTTGCAAGGTATAATGAGGGGAGAGTTGAGGGATGTATTCCAAGTACATTGCTTGTTTGCCTCTAAGCTCAACAAACACTTGTTCTATTGTCAGAAAACAACATGACAATTTAACATTTGTGAAGTGATTTGTAAATATTGAGTTCAATGCGTCAAGTATCAAAGTAATCATATCGTTTACGATCCTATCACTATTTAACTATAACAGATTATCGTTCTTGAAGTTAGATTAAGTTATACAAAATATTTATACCTATACTAGCTGGAATCTGAAATATATTTCAAAACTAAACGACTTTTTTTGAAACCGAAAGACGTCATGGTGAAGACTGTACCACACAACTTGTTAAGATTTACTTAATTGGTCATTATAAGCACTTTATGCCGGATTACGGCTTAGCTACGCACACCACCCATGTTGTGTGTGTTAATTTCATACATGAATTTACGGGATCTACAGTTTAAAGAAATATTTCTTCGTATTTTATTTTGCTGGAGATTTTTGACCTGGAGTTTGAACCTTGGCCTCATGTCTAAGAAGTCAACACACTACCTACTAGACTACGGCGACTTTGGTAGGTTGATTTAAGACGGGTTTAAAAAAAACATGTTGAGGTCGCCGTGTTCTAGTAGGTAGTGTGTTGGCTTACTAGACGAAAAGCCAGGGTTCGAGCAGCAGGCCAGACATCAAGACAAAATACAAAATGTATTTCTTCGGCGACTTCCTCTCAGCAGATTTCTGGCAAAAACTCGTGAGAGTAAATAAAATTGCCATGAAAAGTTTCTCAAAAATCTGTCGTTCGGAGTCGACTTTAAACTGTAGGTCCCACTACTCATGTATAAAATTAACACATACAACATAAGTGGTGTGAGAAACTAGGTCGTAATCCTGACTGAAGGGTTGTAATGACCAAGTATGTATGCATGTGTGTTAAAAAAACATGTTCTTTGGCACCAGTTTAAAACACTGAATTAAGCCACGAATTGCTTACTTTTACACTCTATTTTTCAGATTTAACCAAAAGTGGCCACGTTCTGGTTTCAAATCTTAAAAAATGACTCGAAAGAAAGTGATAATTACACTATGCGACAAAATAAATAAAATTAAATACACCCATCTAATGACATAGTGTTGTTGTTGTGAGTTTTGTTGAGTAGAACTCAAAAATACATTTTTTATATTTCTTGAACTCTCCAAACTCGTTTTATTTGAAAAAAACTATTTTTTTTTGGACTTTACGCACAAATTTATTGATTACACAAACATTTCTGAACCGATGTCCAAATTATTAGAAAGGAGAGGGATGGGCCTTTAAAACGATATACCTATTATATTATTTGACTTAATATGCTATGAGGTTTGATGAGGAAAATTTGATAAATGCGAATTTTGTTCATATTTTTTCAAGTTTGTCCATTCATAGCAGCAAACTTAATTTAAAAAATATGAAATTAGTGGTGACATTCTGAAAGTGCATTATCTTGTGAAGAGATTGATACTTCGTTTGATCAAATCGGACAAAAATTATCGAGTGTTATTGGTTAAAGAGTCTAACAGTCGAGTTATATTTTTTTAAGATATATATTTTTTCAAATGAATTAAAAGTTCAAAAATTTTGAGAAATTTTAATGGATCTTGATTGTTTATCAGAAAATGTGTCAATTGCACGTTTGAGCGACCACCAGAAGTTGGCCAATGTTTGTGCAAAGAGAAATTATAAATTTTGCAAAAACCACAAATATTAGCCGACTTCTAGTAGTCGTGTAAACATGAAATTGACACATTTTCCGATAAACAATCAAGATCCATCAAAATTTTTAAAAATGTTTGAATTGAAAATTCATTTGATAAGATGACATATATAAAAAATATAACCCGAATGTTATACTATTTAAATCATAAATACAGTAAAATTTGTCTGATTTGATCAAACGAAGTGTCAATATCTTCACAAGATAATGCACTTTTGGAATACCATCACTTATTTTATATTTTTTAATTAAATTTTGCAGCTAACAATGGCTAAACTTGAAAAAATGAGAAAAAAAAATCATATTTTCCAAGTTTACCCGATCAAAACTCATAACATGTATGTTTGAAACATATGTTTACGTATACCTGATAACAGATTCGCAAGGGGTGCTGAGGTTGTGGAGGAAACACTTCTCTGCTCTGCTACAAGGTGATGACGACAACAATGGCGCCTTTAGAGATGATGTTCCGAACCCGATCGACGATGACGGCGTGGAGATTCCGCCGCCTAGCCATGAAGAGGTCAAAGTCGCGATTACGCGCCTTAAAAACAATAAAGCGGCAGGTCCTGATGGCCTCCCAGCTGAATTGTTTAAGACCGGATGTAATGAGTTGGTAGGGCGCATGCACCAGCTTATTTACAAAATATGGCTAGAGGAAAGTATGCCCAACGATTGGAACCTCAGTGTCCTCTGTCCTGTCCTGAAAAAGGGAGACCCTACTATATGCGCCAACTATAGGGGCATAAGCCTTCTCCCTATCGCATATAAGGTTCTTACAGGCGTATTGTGTGAACGACTGAAGCCACTCGTCAAAACACTGATTGGACCTTATCAGTGCGGCTTCAGACCTGGCAAGTCCACCATCGACCAGATCTTCACACTACGCCAAATCCTGGAAAGACCCACGAGAAACAAGTCGACACACACCATCTTTTTGTCGAATATATGGCTGCCTTTGATAGCCCCATAAGGGATCGTGTTTTTGCCGCAATGTCTGAGCTTGGTATACCTGCGAAGCTGATAAGGCTATGCAGAATGACGTTGAGCAATTCCTGTAGCTCCGTCAAGGTAGGAATGGACCTCTCCGAGCCTTTTGATACCGTGCGAGGTTTCAGACAAGACGACCCCTTATCATGCGACCTCTTCAACTTCGTCATGGAGAGTGTTCTGCGAAAGTCAGGAGTGCATCGCAGTGGCACTATTTTTCAAAAAAGTGTCCAGTTGCTTGCGTACGCTGACGACATTGACATCATAGGGCGTACGAAGCGAGATGTTACTGCTGCCTTTAGTGCTATTGAACGCGAGTCTACTAAGATGGGTTTGGCAGTAAATGAGGGCAAAACAAAGTATATGTTATCGACGAGTCGAGACGCGCGGCGTATTGATTCTCAGATTACGGCCGATAACTATACTTTTGATACGGTCAAGGAATTCATCTATCTTGGCTCCGCCGTTACCACCAGAAATGATGTCAGTCTGGAGATCAAGCGCAGGATCACTCTCGCCAACAGGTGCTACTATGGTCCCAATAGGCAATTGAGTAGCAGAGACCTCTCTCGTACGACAAAGCTAACACTCTACAAGACAGTCATCCTACACGTGCTTCTTTATGGCGCAGAGGCGTGGACCCTATTAAGCACAGATGCAGCGGCCTTGAGAGTGTTCGAGAGAAAAGTACTGCCCAAGATCTTCGGTCCAGTGCGAGTTGGCGATGATTTCCGTATCCGATACAACAGTGAGCTGTAAGAGCTCCTCAACGACAAAGACGTTGTACAGCGTATTAATATCCAGCGGCTACGCTGGCTCGGCCATGTCGTTCGAATGGAGGAGGATGCTCCGGCGAGACGGGTATTTGATGCGGGAATCTGCGGAAGTCGGCGAAGAGGACGACCTTGCATCCGTTGGAAGGACCAAATTGAGGAAGCCCTGTCATCGATTGGTTTGACCAACTGGCGTAGGCGCGCACGAAGCGGAGGTGCCTGGAAGGATGTGTTGCGGCAGGCCGAAATCCGATAAACGGGTTGTTATGGCCAATTAAGTAAGTAAGTAAGTTTATGTATACCATTTTAAAGGGCTCATCTGTTCCCTTTTCAAAAAACATTGGATTTCGAAAATAGTTTAAAAAATATTCGGGTAATCAATAATTTTTGTGTGAAAAGATCAAAGAAGCCGTTTACGTCAAATAAAACAAGTTTGGAGGGTTGGAAAAAATATAAATAAAATATTTTTGAGTTCTACTGAACAAAACTGACAACCTATACTATGTCATTAGCTGGGTGTATTTTGATTATCGCACCGTATTATTTGACAAACAAATATTTTGGTGTTCTTGACCATCTTATTTTTCCGGTAGGAAACAATTTGGAAAAAAAAAGAAAAGTCAAGAATAAAATGAATTTTTATCAAAAAATCTGTAATTCATTTACCGAATCTATTAACCGGCACTCGTATCTGCACGTTGATTTCTGTCTTGTCCGTTTACAGTTTTTTCCCATGATTTTTCTAGTTAATCATGATTTGTTTTCGTGTGTATTAGTTTACTTTTGGCGCTGAGTATTAATTTATATTAATTGCCGCAATAATAATTTAATTTTTTAACAAAAACAAAACAAAAGACAATAAAACAATTCAATTATAAAAATTTAATTGCACTGAATTTGTTAAACGTCATGATAAGCGTTTATAACTGAAAAACGTTTAGAAAACTTAAAACAATTATCACAACAAAAACTGCACATGATTGTATACAAAATAATTGTTGTAGATCTCATGTTATAAGATGTACCATAGCTAAGCTCACATTTAAACTGATCAAATTTCTTACAGTGGTTAAGTTTATATAAAAAGCGTATTGGATTCCCCAAGATTTTTTAATTTTAACAAAATTTCGATTACAAATTGGGTCGAATTCTATACAATTTCGTCAGTGGAGAAAGTTTCATATTTATCCGGTAAAATATCAAAAAGAAATTTCTGATATTAATTTTAACAATTTTAACCTTAAGCCATTAGGACTGATTACCGGATTTGGCGGCATACACCAAGCAGATGACGAGAAATTCTGAGGTTATGTTTAACTGTTATTATCTGATAAATATTTCTGTTCAAATATTTCATCAATAGTTGCTCAAAAAGCTGTGATGTTCTGATCGGCTTTGTCTCCGTTTAACATTTTCCAGATTTATGTATCATTTTACACCATGTTCAACATTTCACTCTTCATAAATGTGAAATTGCATAAGATACAGAGACGGGCTTCCGTGTCAATGAGAACCAATTCTTTAACGGCGTTGCAGGCTCTGTTAGATTTAATTCCGTTTGAATGCGGTAGAGAGGAAAAGACTTGCTAGCCTAACGTGAGTTTCATCACAAAGCATTGTGACCTGGCAAATCAATTAGCTGACAGTATCCTCATTAATTGTGTGCTGGACAGTCCCAGTGAACTCGATGAAATGCTTCACAACGAGAATGCGGAATATAAGCGAAAGGAATGAATGAAAGGAATAATTCTGTTACAAACTTATGGGTTAAGGACGTGTACCAAAAGGGTGTTCGATACCAAAGTGAAATATTTGTGCGTTGTTTCCGATCGAAACTTTACGTCATCGAAATATGTATTCAATTAAACTTTAACAGATAGAATATTCTTAAAAGTTTGAATCGAGCTTAGAATAGAAGTCGTGGCAATGAGCAGACAAACTTGGGGGATGCTTCCAGGCCGCTGATGATTTTTTTCATTTTTTGCGAAAAAGTAATCGATGCATAAACATCGATATATTTCGCGATAAATCGTTATAACAACGATTCACCTTTGCGATGTATTGCATCCATCATTACCTAATTGCAGTGTGAAGCAGTTTTATTAGCATCTTGTTACTGACTTCATCTACAGAAAGAGCTTTATTTGGATTAAGCTGCGTTATACTGGATGCATAGTAAGAACAGATGGCAAATAAATATGTCGCATAGTTGCACAAATTTGGGCTGAAGTGGTTAAGAAACAAATCATCTTTCTCAGCAACTACGCCAACATGCCTTTTAATTTTTTTTAAATATTTTGCATGAAATGGTGCTCCTCTGTTATGAATAATAACATGTTTATTCCATTCAAATTTGGCTCAAAGACCAAATACCAGCTACCAAACTAACAGAATAAGAAAATGAGATCATTATTGATGGGATACAGAGGCTCATAAGAAGTTGGACGTTCGTCACCGAGTCATACTACGTTACTTGCTGGATCACAAAGAGGCCTTAACATATACATACAGGGTCATTTTGAATGTTTGCTATCTTTAAGTTTAAATAAAACAAAGTTATGTGTGGAACATAGCATCGTCTAAATGCTTCTCTGGTTAAAGCGCATTCGAAATGTTAAATTTTTCATGAACTCCGGCAGAATTTATGTTGGTTATGGGGGCCATTGTGGAACATACGGCTCAATGAAATCCACAAGAAAAAGTCAAAAGTCTTATCTCGTGAGATTACCGTGCCTTAAATCGGTCGCACAGAATATCCAATGTAGCATGAACTATGTGGCACGTAGCGTTGTCCCTTTGAATTCTTATATCGTTTGTGTACATATCATGCAATTCAGTCCAAAAGAATTTGGTAAACAGCAATCTATAGTGGCTCTCCGTTAACATTAATAAGCACCGATGACAAGCAGTGACTTTTGAGGATGCACTGGACGCTATTGGAACTCATTCGAATTTTTTGTTCACGTACCCATTCATCCCCAAATGGGACTCATCGCTGAAGACAGTTTTTCGATGAAAATTAGGGTCAGTCGCCAATTTCTTCAGAGCCCATTTAGCGAAGACTGAATAAATGATAACTAATTTGACAGTTGTAGCTTTAATGCTTGATGATCGTTGACAAGTGTCAAAGTGTATTGTGTATTGCCACCAAAAGTCATTTGAAGTCAACTAAATCCCCATTTTTTTTATCAAAATCTTCCTTTGTTTACTAAATAGTCACTCGTGTAGAGGAAAACGTCAGAGCTCTAGAAGTTCTTACGAATCGATGGGTATCACAATCTCCAGCATATACAATATAGGTATGCATTCAAGTGTTTGATCAATTAAAAAACAAAATTCAATGTTTTAATATTTGTCTTGATTTTAATTTAAAATTTGATGGCTATTGTTTTGTTTTGAATTTTGGATTTTCTGTTTGTTTTATTATTGGAATATCATGGAAAATCGATCGAAATTATCTGACAATAATTTCCTTTCCCAATTAATAATTTTAATGACATGTGAGTTAAGGTATCTGTTTACTTTTGTAGATGTGGGTAGGGGGTGGTCTGTTATTGGCTATTGTTTTAAAATTTTGTTGCTCAGATGTGAGATAAATTTATTTTAATTGGGAATAATTTTTATTACACCTTTCGTGTAGAAGGCTCATAAATTAATTACACTTCTACTTGCAATAATACGTACATATGTATGTATATACACACACACATCTATACCTAATTGTACGGTGGTATATACAAGTTCTATACATAAATTGAACAATTTTTATAATATTTTCCATTGGATAAATAAAATTAAGTCAGATTTATTTATATAGTTCAACATAATCGACAAGGACCACTTTAATTTATGTACATACATAATTGGCCATTACAACCCTTCAGTCAGGATTACGGCCTAGCTTATCACATCACTCATGTTGGGCGCATTAATTTTATACATGAGTGGCGGGACCTACAGTTTAAAGTCGACTCCGAACGACAGATGTTTGAGAAACTTTTATTAATTTTATCATAACATATCAATTTAATTTGCTCTCAGAGTTTTTGCCAGAAATCCGAGGAG
The DNA here is from genome assembly GCA_958299815.1 of Sarcophaga carnaria. Taxonomy (NCBI): domain Eukaryota; kingdom Metazoa; phylum Arthropoda; class Insecta; order Diptera; family Sarcophagidae; genus Sarcophaga; species Sarcophaga carnaria. The sequence goes on along the minus strand of OY283149.1, from coordinate 66,259,773 downwards.
AGGAAGTCGCCGAAGAAATATTTTTTTATATTTCGTTTTGATGCCAGACCTGGCGTTTGAACCGTGGCCTTACGTCTAATAAGCCAACACACTGCCTACTAGACTTCCTTTAATTTATGTGTTCGATGTTATTAAACACCGTAGTCTAGTAGGTAATGTGTTGGATTATTTGGCATGAGGCCACGGGTCAAACCCCAGTTTAGACATGAAAACAAAATACGAAAAAATATATCTTCGGCGAATTCATTTCAGCAGATTTCTAGCAAAAACTCTGAGAGTAAATAAAATTGCCATGATAAGTTTCTCAAAAATCTGTCGTTCGGAGTCGACTATAAACTGTAGGTCCCACCACTCATGTATAAAATTAACACACACAACATAAGTGGTGTGAGAAACTAGGTTGTAATGAGCAAATTATGTACTTATGTATGTCTGTCTTCAATCGATATTATTATGTCAGATCAATGACATATTTTAGTCTCGTAAAAATAGTCATATATGTTTATGACTTTATTCTAAAGCCTCTATCGTGTTGTAGGTGTCATTAAGCGTCACTTGTTAATTCGCAAAAACAAAAGCAAAAACAAAAACAAAAATAACAATTAAATGTGAAAATCTATTTAAAATTAATTTTCTTAATTTTTTTGTTTCTGAGTTGGAAATTTAATTGTTTGTCGTTGTTTTTTTTATTATCAATGTTTAGTTTTCTTATAAGCAAATTCTCATGTAATTAAATTGATGCATGAAAACACAATACGAATAATGAAAATAATAACAAAAACAAAAACAAACAAAAAAAATAAAATCGAATATAATTTGATTTTAATTTCCATTTCGATTCAATTTTGTTTCGGGAGACATATTATTTCTGTATAAATAAAACTTTAAAATATTTTCCAAGATTAGTTCGTTAATTAAACTTCAAGTCACAATAAAGGAAACAAATTCTGTGTTAAATACTCCTTCTTTCAAAATAAATTCATCAATTTAAAGTAAAACATGAAGTTCCTCGTTGTTTTTGCATTTGTAACTCTGGCCGTTTCTAATATCCGGGTAAATAAAAAAAATTAAAAAAAAAAGTTTAAATTAAGCGTTCTATTCCACTCATACACATCATTTTTAATATTTATAATGAATGAATAACAATAAGGACTGTTTGAGCCATCATTAACTTTACCTAATACCAAGTCTATTTTTAATTAAAAAAAATTAATGAGCTGCACATCGTCCATGTCGTTGAGGAGTCCATAGATCTCATTATTGGATCGCCAACTCGCACCGGACCGTAGAACTTATGTAAGACTTTTCTCTCGAATACTCTCAAGGCAACTGCATCAGCGCTTAATAGTGTCCATGCCTCTGCGGGCCATAAAGAACTCCACGTGCTTCTTAGTCGTACGAGAGAAATCTCAGCTACTCAATTGTCTATTGAGAGCACAGTAGCACCTGTTGACAAGACTAATCCTCCGTCTGATTTACAAACTGACATCATTTTTAGGAATCAATACGCCACATGCCCCCACATATATACATACATAATTGGTCATTACAATCCTTTAGTCAGGATTATGACCTAGTTTCTCACACCACTTATGTTGTGTGTGTTAATTTTATATATGAGTGGCGGGACCTACAGTTTACAGTCGACTCCGAACGACAGACTTTTGATAAACTTTTCACGGCAGAGTTTTTACCAGAAATCTGCTGAGAGAAAGTCGCCGAAGAAATATTTTTGAGTTAGAACCAAGGCATCACGTCTAATAAGCCAACACACTACCTAATAGACCGCGGCGACTCATGTCCCTACTAGTCGACAATTTGACGTCATTCTCAGATCCATCTCAACGTGCTAAAGCCAGCAGCTACATCTCGCTTGGTACGCATTATGAGGGTAATGTCGGCAATTGGAAATTGCGATGCACTCCCACATTACGCGGAACGAAGTTAAAGATAATGGATCCCCTTGTCTGAAACCTCGCACAGTGTTAAAAGGCTCGATGAGATCCTTAACGAAGTTGTATGAGTTGCTCAACGTCGTTCTGCATAGCATCATATCAGCTTAGGAATAGTAGAAAAAAATCGATTCCTTATGGGGCATCGAAGGCTGCCTTTGAGTCGACAAAAAGATGGTGTTGGTCGAGTTGTTTTTCATGGATCGTCTCAAGGATAATCTGATAAGGTGCAATTAGTGCTTTGACGAATGTCTTTAGTCGTTCATACAATACGCTAGATAGGGAGAACCTCTCCTCTGGGACTTCTTTTTTTTTTAATATTTAAAGTCTAGTAGACCAGAGATCGTCAGTTTAAACTCAGCTCTGAGATCTCGGATAAAACAAAACATGATTTCCACTCAGCAGTCCTCTGACAAAAATCCTGAGAGTAAAATTGCCATGAACAGCTTAACAAATCTGTCGTTCGGAGTCGACACTCATGGGTAAAAATAACCACACACACCATGAGTGGTGTGAGAAGCTGGGTTGCAATCCAGCAAGTAATATTTTCAATCTAACATGAAATTTATTTCAGTTTAAATAAAAATAAGGCTTAAAAATAAGTACCTGAGTTCATAAATTTTGATACACAAAGTTTGTAAAATTAAGTGGTGGAAAACTGTACTGATTATGACGAAAAATAGTGCATGATTGACGTAAGCCACGAGATTAATTAAACATATACAGAAGAGATTAAAAGTGGAAACATTTTTTTTACGCCGAGGAGGAGTAAATGTACCTAACCGCACCATAGAGGAAGTCGTCACAACCTCCGTGTGTGGAGCCCTCACTCACTAAATCCCCCTCGTCTCTTGTGGGCTTGTTTGTGCCCACTTCGGAGCTACGGTGTTAATACTTCGGAGTGGAGTCCTTTTGACCCTTTGGCCTCTCCATGTTCATATCCGCGTCCGGATTGCATATCGAAAGTTGAGGAGACATCTAAGCATCGCCACTATTCCTTTCGTCTAAATCTTCGTTTCGGTTTCGCTTGGCGCGTGTGACAATATCACCTACGCCGACACGCTCTCTTGTTCCGCAGCCTCAAGATCGCTCTTTTTCCGTCTCAGAATGCGCTCTACGTAATTCACCACCGATGTCCAATTTTCCCTACTCGCAATCATAACCCCGACAATGCTAGCAGCTGTGATCATTCCAACTATTGACGTCAGTACAGAGCAATAGCTCTGCCAGAGTGCACACTCGAAAACAGTGTGCTCTGCGTCATCAATTACCTCCCCTTCCTCGTAAAGACAGTAAGGGGAGGCGGTCTTGCCCATTCTGTGCAGATATTTCCTAAAATATCCGTGACCCGATAGCATCTGCGTAACGTAGTAATTTACTTCTCCAAATTTCCGAAATAGGTCTCGCCGTCCATCTTCTTCGTTCCATCGTTGTTGCCATTTTGAAATGGTGTTTTCCCTGAAGCAACCGGTTATGTGATTTCCAGTCGATTTCGCCTTATAAATCGCCATCCGCTCCGCTGCCAGCAGATCCACAGGGATTGTACCTGCTATCACCAGTACGGCTGGAGCGGACACTGTACGATATGCCGACGTGATAGTCAATGCAGCCGTTCTCTGTACCGATACAAGTGAGTTTGCCCGCATTTTAACATCTAGTGTTTCGGCCCAAAGTTCGCTCTTATAAAGCATAATACTGTTTCCAACCTCCATCAGGAGTCCCCGTCTCGCCGGTAGCGATAAGATTTAAGTTTTCTAGAGCGGCTTAAATAAGGATAAGTTTTCAACAAATAAAGTGCAAAAAGTTCATTAATTCTGGCGGAAACATTATCCTCTAAAATTCGATAATCTAGGACGTAGTGTGCAAATCTGTCAGTATGTCGGTTGCAGTTAATGAAGGTAGAACTCGAGAAATTGACAAAAATTCAACACCAATTTGCCACTTTGTTATCTGGCCTATGCCGACTACAGCCCATATCCATCCTGATTCAATCTATTTTCCTAATTAGCAGCACAGCATTAGTTGTACTATTTGTTGTTGGATGTTGGATAAGGATGATAACTTGACGTAAAAATTTGTTTTGCAGCGACATTAGTCGATATCAGGTCTTTCTACTTCTCATTTATTTAATTTATGATTCCGCTTAATTGCTGATTGATAATCTCAATTTTGAAACAAAACTTGTTTATTTCTTTAGGCGGAATTAACAAAAGAAGATGCCATAGCCATAGCCACCAGTTGTAAAGAGGAAGCTGGAGCCTCAGATGGTAATGAAGTTATTCAAGGCGTAATGCCCTGTTAAGCAATTTTAATAAAATTTGTTTCGTATGTATTTTCATTTAAGCCGAATTCGAAGCCATGATAAAGCATGAGGCTGCCGGTAGCACAGAAGGAAAGTGTATGCGTGCTTGTACTCTCAAGAAGTTCGGTGTGGTAAGTGGGATTGCTTGGACTACAATAAAAATTTGTGTTAAAAATTTGAATTTTTTAGATGAGCGATGATGGAAAAATGATCAAGGATGCGGCCATTGAATTGGCAAAATCCCTTATCAAGGACGATGAGAAAAAGGATTTAGTTGCTGATGTAATTTCAGCATGTGACGGTCTAGAAGTTAACAGTGATCAGTAAGTACTTTTATGTGACCTTAAGCTTGTTCACATTACTTCAAATTGCATGTTGTATTGCAGTTGCGAAGCTGCTGAAGAATATGGCCACTGTATAAAGAATGAATTTGAAGGTAAAGGCATCACCTCTGCTGAAGATTTGGTTGCATAAATCATAATCATCCTCTTCTCTTCATAACGGATATACTGACTCCATGGCTATGATAAAATTCAAGCTTTTGTACTAAGGACGTGTCTGAACATTTCTAAACTTTTATAATTTTAACAACTTCTGGGAACTTAAGTTTATAGTGTCAATGAACTTGTTTTTGTCATACAATTTTCAAATTTTCTTTTTATTTCAAAGCATATGAATAAAAAAAAAATAAAAAAAAATCAAATCAAAATATTTAAAACCTTGTTGAAGTTCTCCCAATCGGGCAATTAATTAGAGCCAACTTCACAATTTATTTAACCTCAGTATGTTGCTTTCAAATTTGATTGTTAATTTGGATTGGAGGAAATGTTTCCTTAGGTTAGATTAGGTTAGGTTACCGGGAAGCTTGTCGTTCACTGGCAAGATCACTGCTGGCTCAAATGGCCCATTAAGTCACCCAGTGCGAGGTATGCCGTAAGTGGCTTGAACCACCCCGAGCTCCAGATGAAACCGGTCAGTTTACATCAGTGTTGAAAAATCCAGTACTTCAACTTTTGCTGTTCAATGTCATGCTAAAGGAAGAAATAGTCGTTAGCCCAACGTCCAAGCAACGTGCGTTCGTTTTTAGAATACGAAAAGCAATGAGAATGCCTGCCAAACCGTAATGTAATATCGGTGAGTATTTAATTTGCTCTTCATATGATAAAATAAACGTACATTCCGTTACGTACCTTCGACGTTTGACTAAACGGGCCTTTTACGTTCTGTTACGTTCCGAATCAGCTGTTTTTGTTTTCCATATGATAAACATGTATAAATCGTTAGTTTTTCTATTCCTTTCCTTACGTATTAAGTGTAAATGAATATTTTTTTACAAAATTACCATTTGATGTAAAAAAGTACTCTTTCAGTTATCATTCAGTACCATTTCAATTTTGCAACACTTGTTCACATAGTGGCACGTTCGCGAACATGCCTAGATCTTCAAACGTTCTGTCATCAAAAAACTCCTTAGGCAAAATAGAATCCTAAATATTGCCTTGTTAAACTTCTTCTCCTATAGACTGTTGAGAAAGCCACCGAGATAATAGATTTGCGACCAGAACAAAGGCTTAAAAAATGTCAATAAATTAAAGGAACGGAGCAATATTTTTATTTTTCTACAAAAATTCTACTAATTTTTACAGGTATGTGCGATTGTTGAACTGAACAGTAGGGGTTTTCACTCTTGGTAGTAAAGTACCCTTGTAGGTTTGGTAAGTATGGTAGATATAGTATAAATACTACATTTACATCAACGCAACAACAAAATGCATTCATTTCAAATATACAACGCTCTGTTAAATTTACCATGAAAAAAGGTCTAGTAAATAAGCTTGGTAAATATAAAACTAAACAGCTGATCGTCTATCCGCCAAAATAATAACAAAAAATATCAATAATCAGATGTTTAAATAAGTTTACCATGGTATATTTCTTATACCATGTGAGTTTACAATAGATGAAAAAAAGATGCTCGCGCTTTGTTGTTGAAAGTACGAGTAAATATACTAGAGTATTAAATATACAACAAAGAGTGAAAACCGCTAGTGTTTTCTTCGAAATTCAAATTAGTGATCCGATCTCATATGCGACAGTAGTTTCTCAAATAGTATCGACAATCAATCAAACAATCTATTCATACAGTGCAGTGTTGGAATACTGGTAAGATAGTTCGAGCAGAGAAGAGAGGTAGTATGCGACAAATTTATTTTTGAAACATTCTTATTTTTTAATGATAAGCGTAAAAACTTCATCAGGTTTTTTCGCGTGAATTGCTTTGTAATAATTCTCATTTCCTTTTTTCTCTTGCAATTAAACGTACATAAATGTATTATGTGAGAAAAAAATCAGACAAGCAGAAACCACTCAGAGCAGTGTTGAAAAATTCAGTACTTTGGTACTTTTTTCGGTACTTTTTCATTTCAAAAATACCGCAGTACCCCCTCGACGTTTTCAGTACTTTTTTATTATTACAAACTTTATGTCTTGCGCTTTTCAACAATTAATGCATTAGCAACATGTTAATGCTAAAGGTAGAATCAGGCTTTAGCCCCGGTTAGTCAAACGTTCACGGAACATACCTTCGTTTTTAGAATACGAAACGCAATTAAAACGCTTGCAGAACAGTATTGTTATATCGGTAAGCATTTGCATTGCTCTTCATATGCTAAAAAGGGACGTTCCATCGACGTTTGACTAAACGGGGCTTTTACGTTTTGCTACGTTCCGAATCAGATGTTTTTGTCTTCTATGTGAGGAACAGGAATAATGTAAATAATTAAACACGGTGAATCATCTATTACAGACCTAATGCGTTACATTCAGGAGTCTTTGAATTTGCCTTTCTTGACCTTCTGGCAACAACTCTGAGAGTAAATAAAATCTGTCGTTCATAATCCATGTTAAACTGTTAAGCTACACTTGCATAAACTTTATAATCCTGATTAAAAGTTTGTAGTGGTTAGACCTCTCGGCGATTTCCTCTCAAAAGTCTTCGTGAAAAACTCTGAGAGCAAATAAGATTGTCAAGGAAAGTTTCTCAAAAAAAATCTGTCATTTGAAGTCAATTTTAAACTGTAGTTCCCACCACTTATGAATAAAAATTAACGGGCACAACGTGGGTGGTGCGAGAAGCTTGGTCGTAATGCAGGCTAAAGAAGGACATTCTACGTCTTTGTTGAAGGCAGTATTATACTGCGTTCTGTATAAGCAAGGGAGCGCGCAAAGACAAATCCTCATCGGTTCAAATACAGCAGAATACAAACAACTAACACACACAGCATAAGTGGTGGTAGAAGCTAGAGCGTAATCCTAACTGAAAGGTTGTAATGACCTATTATGTATGTATGTATGTAGAAACAATCTATTTGTCATGAGTTTCTCACTTTTCAATTTTAAGAAATAAAAAAGTTAAGTGGATTACACATACATATAATTCATTACTCCATATAATCCATTCAGAAAACTTTTGATTTTTTTCGATATAGGATAACATCAACAAGGGACATCATCAGAAGATCTAGCAGCGCCAATAATTAAATTCACCGCAGTCTAGTAGGTAGTGTGTTGGCTTATTAGACGTTTCCAACAAAACAGAAATATTTCTTTGGCGTCTACCTCTCAGCAGATTCCTGGCAAAAACTCTAAGAGTAAATAAAATTGCCATGAAAAGTTTCTCAAAAATCCTTCGTTCGGAGTCGACCTTAAACAGTAGGTCCCGAACCTCATATATAAAATTAACATACACAAAATAAGTGGCGTGAGAAATTAGGTCATAATCCTGATTGAAGAGTTATAAAAGTACCATTTGATGCAAAAAAGTACTCTTTCAGTTATTGTTTAGTACCATTTCAAAATTCCAATTTTGCAACACTGACTCAGAGTCTCTGGTTTAACACACTACCAAATAAGGCCAGCGCAAGCGCAAAGGTTTAAAGCAGTGGTGCTCAAACACATACTATCATAGTTTTGGTTGTGTTGGTAAAGCAGCGGAGAACAAAATTCAACTTAATTTTTGAAAATCGTACACTGGGAAAATAAAAAAAAAAATGAAAAAATTGGTTTATTGTGTTGCGTGCATGAACATAATGAACTTATGTACATATGTATGTATGTATGCATGTATGTATGTATTGATGAATATATTGATGTATGTGTGTATGTATGTATTGATGAATATATTGATGTATTGATGAATATATTGATGTATGTATTGATGAATATATTGATGTATGTATGTATCAATACGTGTCGTCAAATTAAAAAAGAAAATTCATAGAAAATACATAGTTGCTTTGGCTTTAGCAAAGCAGTGTCGTCCATTCGGAATTTGACGGAATTTTCTTTTTTACATACACACATACATCAATATATTCATCAATACATACATACATGCATACATACATACATATGTACATAAGTTCATTATGTGCATGCACGCAACACAATAAACCAATTTTTTCATTTTTTTTTTTATTTTCCCAGTGTACGATTTTCAAAAATTAAGTTGAATTTTGTTCTCCGCTGCTTTACCAACACAACCAAAACTATGATAGTATGTGTTTGAGCACCACTGGTTTAAAGATAAATCCAAAGTAGCCTCGACATTGATGCGTTCACCCAACATACATAATACAATTTATTACAACCAAATAATATATGTACCGCGATTTGTCGGCCAATAGAGTTGTGGTAGCACATGTGGAATTGCTTTAAAACAATTTCCACTGATTGTTTCGAACAATGTGGTATATTTTGCCTTGTAATCGTCGGATGCTAAAATATGTGGGTCCATTCTGATTTGTAAAAGTCTCTAGTTTTCAATTTCAGTGACTGAGGATCTAAGAGCCTAAAAAATAGACGAAATTGCCAAGTTGTGGATGTAAACTGTAATTGATTGTAAACATTTCCACAAGCTAGAAGCTAGGTCGTAATCCTGACTGAAGGGTTGTGGTGGCCAATTATGTATATGTATGTATTACTGTGGCCATATCGATTATTATGGTGGATATATCGTGAATTATTGCTTAACAATACATATTGTATTCTTGTTATATTATAGGCATTGCCCATCACAATTTTTTTTATTTGTCAAAGTTTTAATAAATTTTCCTCTTCTTAAGAGCTTATTACACGATCAAACTTGGCCTGCAAACATTACCTGATGAAAGTGTTTTGCTAGACTATCCAGGCAAATATTAAAAATATTTGATATTCATCAAGTCAAGCCCGAAAATACATATTTTACCTATGACACGAGACGAATGTAATGCATGTTTGAAGGCGAAGTTCGATAGACGCTTTAGATTGGAAATACTGTATGTTACTATCGAGGTTTGGTTTACATACTAGAGTACAAAGCTATTTAATTTATCTTGTAATTTCGAATAGCATCGATGGTAATTCAATTTTCACCGATATTTGAAATGATCTACGATCCTTCGATAATCACATTCTACACATTTAGTTACTATCCGTTAATAACTTTGAAATACTTAAGACTCCCCATATACAAGAATTGCAAACATCTGGATACTGAGACGTCTGTAAGTAAGTAAATGAGCTCAACAGCTCTTTGCGCCAACCAATTTCTTTAGAAATATTTATTTTATATGATTAGGATTGTTTTTTTATTTTATTTTTCTATACGACATGGTTTCATATCTTCGAAATGGGTCTTGTCAGTAAAAATGATTTTTCGATGAAATATACGGTCAGTGGCCAACTGCTCCGAAGCACATACAGCGTACACACGTCATTGTGTATGGTCATCCATGCCGATTGACCAAAACAGATTGCTTAAATGACAACTAGTTTGAAAGAAGTACCTACAAGAAGATGGCCGTTATCAAATATCACAGTTTGGAAGTCCTTGTTGGAAGACAATATAACATACGCAGAAGTGGATTGAGTCATGCGGCAATTATTTTAAGACATGTAAAGCTCGCCGTGGTCTAGTAGGTAGTGTGTTGGCTTATTAGACGAAAAGCCAGGGTTCGAGCCCCAGGCCAGACATCAAAATAAAATACAAAAAGTATTTTTCCGGCGACTTCCTCTCAGCAGATTTCTGGCAAAAACTCTGAGAGTAAATAAAATTGCCATGAAAAGTTTCTCAAAAATCTGTCGTTCGGAGTCGACTTTAAACTGTAGGTCCCGCCACTCATGTATAAAATTAACACACACAACATAAGTGGTGTGAGAAACTAGGTCGTAATCCTGACTGAAGGGTTGTAATGACCAATTATGTATGTATGTATGTAAAGCAGAAAAAACTGATCTGATTTATCACATGTCCCACGGGACATTTTATTCCTTCATTATATTTATGTTGTTTCTATTGCTCTTATAAATATAAATTTATGGAAATATAAACTGAATTAGTTTTTTTTTTAATTATCAGAGAAACCTGCGTAGAACGCATTTACTTTCATATATGACGGTCCGACAAGTCCGTGTTCATTTTTTAATGCGAAAGATTTTTTTCTTTGTCCTCAACATTTCTCAAATTTGTTTATCCGTTTAAAAAATATACATATGCATGTTGAGGATAATAAATTAACTGCTTGATTGTAATATTATTTCATCGTTTTACTGAAATTTCTTTAGTTTTGGAAACAAGAAGTAGTCAAGGAAGTCACTCGATACTAAGTCCGAAGAATACATCGGATGAGAGAGCGATTCGTAGCCGGATTCATGGATTTTTGTCTGATTTTAAAGAAATACTCTTTGTCTTATTTTCTACACAAACCATGCAATAGCCTGCTATCAATGGCAATAAAATGCAATCTAAATGACGAAGTTTGATTGATCGTTTTCAACTTTACGCTTACAATGTCGCATGCAACGGACCAAAATCCAAAAACTTATTATGGCTGACTTCCAAAATGTATCAATACAAAGTTTGTATGCAGTTCTACTGCTGTATATAAACTATGTAGATATGCAAAGTTACCAAACTATGCATCAACTATAAATCAGAAGCCTGATTGCTTTTTGACTGCGTTAAAAATACACATTGACGACGCTTTGATATAGTATACATTGTAAACATTTTGTATAGAGGCTTTATGAAACACTATACTTTGTTCAAACACAAAGCAACTAACATTTTGGAAGTCAGCCTTTTTTCAAATGAGATTTTTTACTCAGTATTTGATGAGCTGATTCCACATACCTTCAAAGTTATACTAATTTATGATTTGTTTTCATGTCGCACGGAACATTTAACTTTGGAAGGTTACTCTTCATTTTTGTACATTAAAGTTACTCTCCACAATATTGCTTGATAACGAAAGCTTGTAGTGAGTAAACGTGCCCTGACCACTCATTTTTTTAATCCTGGATGGTCATTTTTCTACAGTAAGGTTACTTTTCGTCGAATCGACGACCAAAAAAAAATATTTTTTTTCGTCTACTAACTGCAAGCCTTCATTATCAACTAACGTTGTTGAAAAAAGAGCGAAATTTGGTGAAATATAAAAGAGTTATATGATAAAGAGTAAACGATTTTCGTCGATTCGACGAACAGTAACCGTTCAGGGTTAAATATGCTGTGTCGCGTAGCAGAAAATTCCAATTATTTGTGATGGCATAGCATCTTATGCATTCGTTTTTTGACTCTTCGTTGCCTCAGAAAAATTCTAGATAGCAAAAGTCAGCATCCATGCCGCTCTTTACAAATGCTGTCAAAATAAAACTTGCCATAAAAATATCTGATAGAAAAAATTTGTGATTGTTTGACTTTGCCCTCGAAAATCTCCAATTGATTAATGAATACAACTAAATTCTTTTTAAATTATTTAAATATGATTGTTTAATTCTTCTAATTTTCATATACATTATAAATGAAAGCAAAAAATTTAAAATTTTTGTTCTTGGTGGAGATCTTGGTAGAAACGCCCATATCATATTATGTGTTCGGGGAATTTAAGCCTGTCTAGAATAAGCGTGTACATAAACCATTTAATTGAAATATTTTTAATGATTATCAGATAACCAAATTCGAGATAAAAATTACAAACACATTCCAATTAAATATTCTTCATACCACTCTCATTCAAGTGTTTCAAAATACATGTGTTGGCCATGTGTGAACGTTCGCATCTGTCAGTCTCCCGGGATATTTCAATATTGCATGCGGCTATAATGCTTTTAAGATGGTTCCTATCGATTGCATCATTGAATAAATGAACAAAAAATGGTACAATTTCAGACTCATTTAGAGAATTATCAGACGAAAACTGGAAGAAATGCAAATCAAATGATATGATTGAAAAAGATATGGCTTTGGATTGGAAATGAAATTGAAATTGCTATTACCAGATTATGTTTCTTCATTATACAATAACGTATACATTTTGCATTACGTACAGCATCGCGAGATCCACTAGAAATATCTTCAAAACCGGCTAAAATAAAAATATAAAGACAAACTAAAGATTTAGTTTTTGCTGTTACTACCCATATTTTTGTCCATTCATACCTTCAGTTATTTCAATCTTTTTGGTATTTTCTTCATCTTCATAACAGTCAACCACAGAAGCTTGAGCAATTTCCTTCAATCCCTCTAATGATTGCTAGAAGTAAACAGTTTCAGAATTTGAATACGGACTTAAAAATAATCGAAACGGTTAATTTAAAACGGTTAATAATTTCTGAAAATATTATTTTTTACATGTTTTATTAAAAAAAACTATTATTGGTAGGCTATATAGAGTGTGGAACCAAATCTTGATATATCTACACATACAGAGACAACAGCTAACATGGAAAAAACTTGTTATTCAGAAAAGCAAATTAGAGAGTCTACACAATATTTTGACTATTTACTATGGGGGTAATAGGTGAATAATGCAGATGCACTTGAATATATTAGACGGCGCACTATGTGGCATTTTGCCTGAAAACCTGGCCAAAATTAATAGAAGTGTTTTATGAGTTAATTTTGTGATAGTGGTAGTGATAATTAGGCCCAAGGATGAACCCAACTGATTTTGGTTCATATCGGCCCGTGATTTCGCCTAGCCCCCATACAAATTCCCCTCAAAATTGAACTTATTTACACATAATTATGCTAATTATGCAAGAATCATGATAAAATGTAGCATGGATCAGTTGTGTGTACTAAGAAATCATGGTGTAAAGTTTGGTGAAAATTGGATCACATTTGACCCTGGTCCCCATATAAAGTCCTCTTTAGAAATTCACGTTTGCGCTTATAAATGAAATTCGGAATGAACGTGTATTTTGTAAATCTAAATCATATTACCAAATTTTGTTATGATCGGTCCATAATTGCCCCTTGGTCCAAAATAGGGCCCCTTAAGAAAATATGTTTAGCAATTATAATTGGCTTAAAAATTTTATTACCTCGATGAAATTCGACATGAACATGTTTAATATGAATGTGAATCATTTATGATCACATTTTATTATGATCGGATCATAAGTGCCCCTAGGTACCACATACGGTCTATTAAGGAAATCAAATATACATCTCGTATTGTTATAATAGTCGATATACATATGTAATTAAGTTTTTAAACTTCTATGATAATTAATATTCATAATATAATATTTATTTTACATTATTTAATACTTAACTTAAAAAATACTTAAAAAGTGAAACTAACTACAATCGTTAAAATCGTTATCAATTTCATTATCAATGTCAGGAAGGAGCAATTTAATAGTACCTGATGAAAATGCTTTTCTATTCCTTCGCGATTTTTGTGTACTGCAGCTTATAAAAGGGTCACTGCTTAAAAGTAACCTATTCAGGACTTCTCGATTGGTATCGCTTCTATTGAATTTCCTCGCATAATTCGTACGCCATATGGCTTTATTGCCTATGCCTTTATGACACTGTGTCTAATTTTTTTAATATTTAAAAAAAAGTAAAATTTTCAAAAAATCGCCAAAAATAATTGCGCAAATTTGCGCAAACTTTTTTTTTGTTCCTGAATGTAGAGAGTTCATATTTTCTTGTGGTATATAACATTAAACTACTAAAAACTACTTTCACCTTTAAAATCCTTATCTTTTTTTGGGTAGGGTAAAAAATGTGAAATTTTTACTATTTTTAAATTTTGAACGAATAATTTTACCATTAATATATGAGATATATATATAAAAAAAATCAATATTAAACCTCTATTTATTTAGCCACAAAAAAATATCATATAAAATATAAAACACCAAAAACGCATTTAATTTTCTTCACTTTCCTGATTTTGACATCGTCTCAAATCTACAAATCTCAACCTAAATTCACTATATAATGCAGAATTTTGTTGTCTATCGAACTGCATTCTCAGTTTCTTAAATTTCTTTAAATTAATTTTTGCCTTTTTGGCCAGCTTTTCAGGGTAAATGCCACATAGTGCGGCGCGACAATAGTCGCCGTAGTCTAGTAGGTAGTGTGTTGACTTATTAGACGTAAAGCCACGGTACAACCCCAGGTCAGACATCAAAAGGAAATATGAAAAATATTTCTTCGGCGACTTCCTCTCAACAGATTTCTGGCAAAAACTCTGAGAGTAAATAAACCTGCCATGAAAAAGTTTCTCAAAATCTGTCGTTCGCAGTCGACGTTAAACTGTACGTCCCGCAACTCATGTAAAAAAAATTAACGCACACAACATAAGTGGTGTTAGAAGCTAGGTCGTAATCCTGTCTGTAGGGTTGTAATGGTCAATTATGTATGTATGTATGTCAATAACTTGATTTGAGTTAATTGTCCAGGTACAAAAGAACTTTTCACAAACGAATTACTCATTTGACCAATTAGTGTCGTTTCCAACATTTTCATTAAATGGACTCACTAAGTTGACAACATTCAATAGAGACTGTTTTATGCTTTTAAGGGTAGTCAACCGCAACATTATTGATTGACAAACTTTCCTGGACTTTCTTGGCCGACATTTTATCCCGAGCAATCTACCATGTTTCCTCTGTGTGTGTGTGTTATGGGGGATGCCTTCATATCTTCCGGGATGTCAAACTCTCCTGGACTATCTTGGTCGACATTTTCGCGGGCAAACTACCATTTTTTTCTCTGTGTGTGTGTTATGGTTGATGCCTTCATATCTTCCGGGACGTCACTAAATTAGACATTCTGAACGTTCGACATCTTGCATTATGTCAACTTGTAACCATTGAAAATGACGGAAGATGACCCTATAAGCTTTATATGTAATCGGCATTCACATTTTCCATTTCCTTCTCAAATCACGCGGCCGTCAGCTATTAATGTTTGTCAAACATAAACTAAAGCCACTATTGGTACAAACTTTAACAGGAGTCAACTGAGAGATGTTCGCTTACAGAAGCATCGTTACACTCTTATTTAATGGCACATTAAAATGAAATTGGTTAGTATCAACGCATTCACTTTTTATCTATAAAAAGTTAAGAGGCAAGATCTATTTGACGTTTGCCTTTGTTTTCCAGAAATTTATAGATAACTATGGCCGTCCCGGGTGATAGATAAACGTTTTAAACTAGAGAGAAACCTAATAATTAAAAATCTGCTCTTATTTAGCACCATATCCTCTGAAACGCTTTCAATTTACTGTCTTTTATCCTCCCATATCTGTCCTGATCAATTAATTAATCAAAAATATCATACCTGAAGAGTCTGTTGCACAACAGCTGACGTCAGTATTATTAACAACAATTTCATTATAATTTTTCAGTTTTTATATTACAATCACAGTTAAGAGGCAACTAAACTTATTTTGCTAGTTTTGTATTCATTTATAGAGAGAATCTAACTTTATTGTTTTTGTTTTTCTTTTTTTAATTTTCACATCGTATTTTAGCGAAAATTAAAAACAATAGAATTAAAATTTTATCGAAGAATTATGAGATAATTTACTGTTAATAAGTATTTCCTATCGAAACAACAATAATAAATTATTGAGTCAATTAAGTACTTAATATTGCAATTGAAAATGGGTAGATCAATTAAACTGTTGCGGTATACTGGTGGATCGGTTGATCTATATACATATCGTTAGTCTCTTTCGCAAATGTGTTAAGTCCATTTTTTCAAATTTTACAGGAGACACAAAAAACATTGCGGCTTCTTCAGTTTTTAAAATTTGTAAACTTTTTAAACGCAGTTAAATAAATAAAAATAGCTCTCTTTAAATGACCTAGATCAAAAATTAAGAATAATTAATAATTAATATTCGTGGAGTTAGCACGTGCTGTTAATATTTTTCGTATTTTTGTGGACTTAGCGTTTTTGCAAACCATAAAATTACAACAACTTTTAACCACATACTGACATTTTTTTTGTCGTAAAATATGTATTTGGTATAGTGTTATCGTTTTGCATTAAAATCTCAATTTTGGAAAAAAAGTGGACTTAGTGTCTTTGCGAATTATACTAACGGTATGGAAATATATTTACACACATATTAATTCCGTTACTGTTTGGCAATCTGTTTTACAAGCTCGAAAATTTATAAAACAAGCCCGGTCACTTGTTGACGCTACATCTGTTATTAATTAATTGGCATTTATTCATTCTGTTTTGTAAAATCACCATGGATGGATAGACATGAACCATAGACAGCGACGTGTATTTGCTGTGTAGGATTTGAAGCAGTTGGCCTATGACGCTAATTTTTATCATAAATAGTACTTTCAGTAATAAAGCGCATTGTTGGATAAATGGGTACGTGAATGAACGAAATTATCGAATTTGGGAAGATATTAATGCATACAAGATGTATCACGACAAAGCCCATGTTTGAGGGCGTATTCGTCCATATTTCTTTGAGAACGACTGCCAACGGCGATTACTATCGGATAACCTAGGCGCCAACGACATGTGGACGACGCTACATTCCCCGTTGCACGAGCGGTTTGAGGACATGGTTGTCTCGCGTTGTGTTGATGTGAGCTGGCCACCGAGATTTAACACCGTCAGACTTTTGATAGCAGAGTTTTGCGAATAAGCCGCAAACTACAGCAGTTCTCAAAGCTAACATAATCCATTGCATCGGACAAATTCAGTCTGATTTATGAGCCAGATTCATGAAAAATTCGACTTTTCGTATGCGATCCATCCAGAGAAGCCGGAGCGGATATTTTATTGATTTTTAATTCCAAACGCAAAGGCATCAAAAATCTTAAAACGCCAGTGAGAAAATATCGCACTTATGGATGGTAAAGAAATTCGAAAAGAATTCAATGGTCACACTTGCTTTGCATACACGTGGGCAAAATATATGAAAACATTGAAGGAGTGACGATAATTTGTTATAAATGTTCTATGCGAGAATCCATACTATCCAATACTATTCTTATGTAGTCATATATTTTAGATGTATTTAAATTGCTTATGAAAAGATTAGAATGCTTACATGAATAGACGATTTAGATCCAGAGCAGATGTTCTAAGATGTAATAGTACGAATACAATAATTCTCTTTGTGGGCGAATAAACATTTTCACTTAAATCCATTACATTATTGGGTTAGGATATCTCAAAAATCTAGGTTGCTGTCACAGCTGCCAGATTTGGCGATTTATCGTCATTTTGACGAATTTGTGCTCCAAAAATATCACATTGACGATATGACGATTTATGCCCTTATTTTGACGATTTTTGGAAATTAAAAATTTACATCATATTCTTTACTTTAGTAGATTAAAAGGCACTTTCACAATTGTATTTACTTTGCAATTGTTTCTATTGGAAATTTATGTTAGTAATAACAAGAAGTAAAGTATTATATTTTTTTAAGTTATTTACGAACACCAGTGATGATTTTGTATTTTGTATTTTGTATTTTCTGTATTTTATGTTTTTTTAATCCCTTAAAAGCCAAAAAAATTACAACTCCTAAATCGTAATAAATATCCTCATAGTTGAGCATAATTTCTCATTTGCCGTTGCAAACAATTTTAAATTTTTTAAATTCGATTGTAGCAAAGGCAAATGCAATTATTTTGTTTTTCGTACGACCAACACACAGGTGATGGCCCCTATTCATGCAGTGCACTGTGTTGGAACTAGGAAAATACATATGTTATGGGAAGGAGGAAAGAGGAAGCAGTGTTTATTGACACTAGATTTAAAATCGTTTATACCATAAGTAACAGGAAAGACCTCTGCATGAAGGAAGTTCCACATACGAATAGCTCGACTAAAAAACGAATTTTGTCTGTAATGCAGTGTGCGATCCACTGGCCAATCGACCACATACGGACGTGCTGGCCGAGTGTTACGTAAGAATACATGATTTTCATGAACAAGTCCCCTTATTTTGCTCAAGCAAAATCCATTGTAGTAGCGATAGAACAGTTAAACACAAGCCACATTGCAACGATGCTCCAATGAATCAACGGAGTCATTAACGAGCTACTACGACCTCTCCTGTACACGGTCGAGAAGCCTCAAAATAGACGTTGACGCACCAACCCATACATGAGAGTTGTATTCCATTCTCGGTCGGTTATAAATGGTGTAAATGGTAAGAAGATCAGATGAAGTGAAGTATTTATTGTACCGTCTTAAGTAACCAAGACACTGAAAAATGTGTCAGTTCTATCGAACATCACACTGAATTTCCATGCCCATAACGTCAAGATCTTCTGATCACGTGGGTGGTGCAATATTATTGGCAGCTAGACATTGACTTTATATAGTTTTGTTTTTAAAAACTTTCAATTTATTTATTTATTTATTTGCAATAGTCTATCGATTGTAGCGGAAGAATATCACATTATGGCTGCTTGCGACTACACACCTTTACAGCCATCCGACAACGCAAATCGCATAACTAACAATTCACTCTTCTCTGGAGAATGTAAATTCATACCAAATGTTTTTGATCAGAATATGTTCCATGTACATATGTGAAAAGTAATTCAAACGTCAGAACTACATATAATTAGAAGCAAATCTTGAAAAGTGTCGAAGTGTAATTAAATCTTTTAAGTCATAAGTCAGACTTTATTAACTGCTTTTCAATTTAAAAATTGTTTTGTTCATAATTTTATTTTTTATTCAGAAAATTTTTAAACATAAATCCATAAATATTCAATAAAATATTTTATAGTGACAGACGAAAGGAGGTGTAGTATTTACTTGCCACCACCACCGCCGCCGCCGCCACCGCCACCACCAAAGGAACCACCGCCGCCGCCTCCTCCGCCACCACCACCTAGTGGTTTAGGATTTGGCAAAGGATTGGGATTTGGATTTCCTAAAACGAATAAAACAGAAAATTTTTTAATAATTGCCTGAACTTAATAATTCTCTTCCTTCATTCACTCACCCAATGCACAAGCTACTAAAGCTAATACAAAAATTACTAGAGCATAGAATTTCATCTTGTGTAGGTAGTCAATAACACAATGATGCAAATCCAAACTGTAAAACTATTATTTATACTCGGATGAGAGTACGTCTTTGCATTATAGAAGCTGAGATTCTTAGAAAACTTTGCTGTTGGGAATCTCCACAAAATTTTACACATGATGTAAAAAATAATACGAATAAAAATAATTGTTGTTTATTTAGAACATAATAATATTAAAAATTGTAAATAAAAACAATTAATAGCTGATAAGCTTAACAAATGATATTCAATACCTAGGTACGTATATATGAACAGAGTTCAATATTGTAAGCCGCACAAGCCGCACTTATCAGTTTCAGCAAACGTGAGTGACACCGTGTCTGCTTGCGATAGTCTGTTTGTTATTCTAAGAAATGTTTACAAAGGTAAATTAATATTTTTTAAATTAGAAAAAAAAAATAAATAAAATTATGAAATTATTATAAATTTTTTCATTTCATCACACAAAGTTCAGAAATGTAAAGACGTATTTATTTAATTCGAATAATATTTTACGCTTAATTGCTTCAACAAGTTATTAAACCAAAAGGTAGCCACTTTAAATACTAAAATTTAGTTTGAAAATCTAAACTAGCCAGATTAACGTTGCGTTACAAAAGTGTTCACAATATATTCGTTTTATTATTTTTTTTTTCTTTAAAAAAAATTAAATTACATTTTTATTACTTGTTCAATTTACCAAAAATAATTTCAGTTTTTATGAACAGTTATGGAAGTCACTGTATTTACGAGGCAAAAAATATCGCAAGAATTAAAAAAAACGTTTTTAAAAGTGAGATTAGCACTTCAGATGCTGCAACAATGCAGAAAAAAAAATTAATTCATGCCTTAATATCCTCCCGAATATAGCGAAAAACTGTGATTAGGTTAGGATTTCTTAAAAAGCAAGGGTGATCAATGGTCACAATGGTCGAAAATTATCGTCTGGTTTCTGGGTTAAAAATAACAATATGGCAGTTTGCAAGTTCAAAGCCAAAAATACCTTACGTTATATATATATGTATATAATATATGTATATTATATGCAGTGAGCGTCAAAAGAAACCGTACAGTATGGATAAAATTCTAACAATAATCAAACTCAACTTTTACCACTTAGGGAGTGTGCGCGAAAAAATGTGACAATATTTCGAAGTTTTTTGTTATTTTTTTGTTTCAATTTTAAAAACTGGCAATGAAACAATTTTAAAATAAAATTATAATTTATTAATGTATATTTTTTTTAATGTACAGGTTCTTTTGACGCTCACTGTATACATAATCGCAGTGAAAAGTTTCACAAAAATCTGTCGTTCGGAGTCGACTTTAAACTGTAGGTTCCCGTCACTCATGTATAAAATTAACACACACAACATAAAGTGCGTGAGGAACTAGGTTGTAATCCCGGCCGAGGGATTGTAATGACCAATTATGTATGTATGTATATATACAGTGTTGGAAAAATAATAGATACGCATCAAATTTTTATCATTTCCTTAAATTTTTATTTATCTTTAAGTAAATAAAAAAAAGGTAGTATTTACATAAACTTAAAGGTATCTCCATTGTCTATTAAACATATAAAAAAATATGTTAATTATTGTTTCTTCTTGAAAAAATTGTATATTTTTAATATATGCCTGGAAAAAATAATAGACACGTTTTATATTTTGGGAAAAAAAGTTTTATTAAACTTTACCATCAAATCCTAATACTATCAATATTTATATTTCAATATACCTAATCAATATTTGGTTGAGGTTCCTTTCATTTTATTAACTTCTTCACACCGCCCATTCATTGAACCAACAAGGTTAGCACAAATGTCTGGAGAAATTGAATACCAAGCATTCTGAATTTTACTCCACATTTGTTGTTTATTTTTAGATTTAAACAGACCAATCTTATTCTTAAGGACTCCCCATAGATGTTCAATGGGATTAAAGTCAGGTGATTGTGATGGCCATTACATTACGGGGACTTAATTTTCCTGAAACCAAGATTTTACACTTCTTGCAAAGTGTTTGGGATCATTGTCCTGCATAAACTCCTACTTCAATGGCATTTTGCTCTGGCGTATATCTAAGAAATCTGCCGCTGTTATTTTTCCCTGTACCCAGAAAATTGGAAAATTGAAAAACACCCTCATATCATTAGGGACCCGCCACCATATTTGGCTGTCTTTTTTGTGTATTTTGGTTTAAACTTTTTATTGGCAGGGCGACGTACAAAACATTTTCCGTCTGATCCAAATAAATTTATCTTTGTCTCATCAGACCACATCATGTTGTTCCAATTTTTGCGACTTTGGTGTTGTCTGGCAAATTGTAACCTTTTTTGTATATTTTTTTTTACTTAAAAGAGGTACTGACCTTGGACTTCCAGCCATAAGTCCAGCCTCTGGGAGCCTGTTACTGGACTGTACGGTTTGTTACTGGAACATCTAGTAAATTTTTAAGCCCATTAGATGATTCAAAAGAATTTTTTTTGGAATGACGTACAAAAATTAAATCAAAATGCGTGGACGCTTTCCTCTTACTTCCTCTAGTTTCGATATTTTTTGTATAGTGACTCACGTTAAATACTTTATGTTTAGAACACTTCATTATTTGGGCTGTTTTTCCAAGTGATAAGCAATCAGGTTTTAACTTAGAGATAACATTTCTTTCAGCATCAGTGCTATGAAGACCTCGACCCACGATAATTTTGCAAATGTTCTAAAACAAATTATTTTAACTTAATTTTTACTACTTCCGAATATTTCATGTAAAAATTTTATTTATTTTAAATTTAAACACGGTTTTAGAAAAACGTTTCTATTAATTTTTCCAACAGTGTATATTGAATTGATTTGGATTTTGAATAGGCAACCTTCAGACAAGAGACTGAATTTGTTTCGGTCCAATTGCCGACTATTTTTACGATTTCAAACTCTCGCAATTTTGTATCATCTTTCATAGATGTCAGCATGAGTAATTGTATTAAGTAGGTACCCTGGTAGTCGAATGGATATACCTATACTAGATTTTTAGCGTGAGAGTAGTGGGTTCGATTCCTAGTAGAGACTCTGATCTATTACTCTACAGCGAACATAAGGTCCATGTTACGCAGTTTGTAATAATTATAATATAATTCGTAATTCTATTCTAATAAATAAATAAATACAATGGCTTAAAATTAAAAAATGATTCAACGCTTATTGTATTGAAAATATGCAGCTGAGAATACCTGAGTATATGTTGTTTCTTCACCCAAGTGAAGATCTCATGCAAGATTTAATCCGTTCACAGAATTGACTTCACAGAATTTCATTCGCTGACGTGGAAATACTATTTTCTGAAAAAAGAAAAGCTCGCAGACAATGGCAACAACTCTGACTTAAGTACATCAATGCAGCTCTTATAAGATATTTGAAAGGTCTAGGTGCTATGCCGGGAATCTTAAAAGCTCTGTTATGTTAAAACCCCTTTAATCAAACTCCATTGGTGGTTGGAAGAGAAATAATGCGTAGAAATGTAATTATCAACAGCACCGGCAATTGAAGTTCAGCACAGTACCAATTAAGACCATGGGGGATTTATTTATAATAGAAGCATGTTATGTATGTAGCATGCACAAACGTTTGAAGATAAATCCAAAGCAGTCACGACTTGCATTCGTTCATCCAACATACATACCATTTATTACATCCAAACATTGCTATTTGTCGGTCAATAGGTTTATAGCAGCACATTTGGAATTCCTTTAAAATCATTTCTAGTAATTATTTTGAACAATTGGGTATTTTTTTGCCTTGTAATCGTCACATGCTAGAATACGTGGGTCCATTCTGATTTATAAAAAGCTGTCGATTGATTTTCAGTGATTGAGAATCTAAGATGCCAATAAATACACGAAATTTTATAGTTTTGGATATAAATTGTAATGGACTGTAAACATTTTCACATTATCAGCATAATTGAGATGTTTAAGATGTTTATTACTGTGGCCATATCTCCTCTACGTTTTGGCGTGGTTGTGGGTCTGTTGACTTCCTTTGTCAATATCCACCTTCTGTGAGATGCAGATTTAGATTATTTGGTTCTCCATACCTTGTCAGCTTAACATACCTCAAGGATATAGCTTTGTTTATTAAACTTTCAGGCAGATTTCCAGGAAATGGTAGTCGTGCTTCCTCATTGAGTTTGATGGAATTCGGTCAGTACAGAGACTGCGCTTAAACTGTGGTATCCCAACGGGCCTCTATGCATGCTCAAGTGTGCTTTGATTACCAAACCTATCGCTTCGACCTAACCTAACTGGGTACCGAAATATGCTGTAACGCGAAGCAAAAATGCCAATTATTTGTGATGGCATAGCATGTTATGCATTCCTTTTTGACTCTTTGCAACCTTAGGAAGATGCTATACAGGATAAGTCAGCGTCCAATAACTTTCTTTAAAAACTGTTGTCAAAAAGAAAAAAAATCTGGCTATGGGAAGATCTGAATGAGAAAATTTTTGGTTGTTTGACTTTGCTCTCGAATATTTTCAATTGGGTAATGAATACAAGTAAATTCTTTTTACATTATTTAAATTTAATTGTTCTAGTTTGCATATACATACATACATATTGTAAGTGAAAGTAGTTAGAGAATTTTAAAATTTTTTGTTCCTGCTGCTGGAGATCTTGGTGGAAATACATGTGTTGGCCATGTATGAACGTTCACATCTATCAGTCTCCCCGGATATTTCAATATTGCATTCGGCTATAATGTTTTTAAGATGGTTTTCATCGATTGCATCATTGAAGACATGAACGAAAACTGGTATAATTTCGGACTCATTTAGAGTATTATTAGGAGAAAACTGAAAAAAAAAATTCAAATCAAATTAAATGATTGAAAAAACATGGTTTTGGATTAGAATTGGAATTTGCAATTACCCAATTATATTTCTTCAAGATACAATAATATACACATTTTACATTACGATCGGCACCGTGGGAGCATTTGCCAATATCTTCAATATCGGCTAAAATAAAAATATAAAGACAAACAGTGAGATTTACTTTTGGTGTTACTACCCATATTTTTGTCCATTCATACCTTCAGTTATTTCAATCTTTTTGGTATTTTCATCATCTTCATAGCAGTCAACCACAGAAGCTCGAGCAACTTCCTTCAAATCCTCTAATGATTGCTAGAAGTAAAGAGTTTCGGAAGTCGGAGTTTGTGAGTTTAGTTGTCCGGGTACAAAAAAACTTTTCATTTAAGAACTCTTGATCAACTATTATCGTTTTCAACATCCTCATTAAATAGACTCAATAAGTTGACAATGTTCAACATTGGCTGTTTTACGCTTTTGAAGCTAGTCAACAACGATTTTATTAATTAACAAACTCTCCTGGACTTTCTTTCCCGCATTTCGTCACGATAAGCCTAAAATTGTTCTCGTGTGTGTGTTATGGAGGATACCTCCATCTCTCCCTGGAGGTCAATCGACATCATCATTTCAGCTAATTAAACGGACATTAAACGTTTGACGAAATAAATCGATTGTGGCATGAGATGTGTGGCAAGTTGCACCATCATGTTGAAACCAAACATCGTTCACATTAATACCATGAAGAACAGTTACAAAAAATGGGTTATAATGGTGCGATAGGTACAGTACAGAGCAAAAAATATGCAACACTAAACCGATTGATCTTTATGTACGCCTTTTTGAAAAAAAAACAGCACGGAAATTAAATACTTCTTTTTTATTTTTATGCTCCACAAACTTTGTTAACAAATGCATGTTAAAATATCAAAATTTTTCTATCCACTCATTTATATTTTAACATTTAAGTAAAAAAGTGACAAATTTCAGTGAGCAAAAAAAATTGCAACGCTATGTTATTCAATAACTTTATTTAAATTAAATGTAAATTCTTACAAAATGTTGGTTAAAAATATATTTAAAACTAATACTTGGTTGGGTAGTCTTTATTTTCTATTACCGCCTGAAGTCTGGAAGGCTTAGAATCCACAAGGGACACGATGGTGTGTAGGGGTATTTTTTCCCATTCTGACTTTAAAATTGTTTCTAATTCCGTCAAATTTGAGGGATTTTTCTTCTTAACTTCCCGATCTAAAATCTCCCATAGGTTTTCTTGCACATCATAGTAGCTTAGGTAGTTACGAACCAAGCGACTAGAGTGCTTCGGGTCATTGGCTTGCTGGAATATGCTGTTTGGGGGCATTTTTGCGGAAGATGTGGGAGTATATTTTCTTCTAGAATCTCACAGTATTTAGTGGCATTCATGATAACATCGATTTTCAACAACGGATCAACTCCGTCAGTAGAAAACGCACCTACCATGCCATGTTTTACTGTTGGTAGCTGATATCTGGGAGAATATCTTTGCTTAGGTGGTTTTCGAATATATTTTATTCTATCAGAACCAAAAAGATTAAATTTACTCTTATCACTCCACAGCACTATTTTCCACTGTTCACTTGACCAATTTTGATACCGCTTCGCAAAATCAAGGCGCTTGATTTTATTGGCCTTAGTTATTAGCGGTTTCTTTACGGGACGTCTGGCAAATAAATTGGCATCATTCAATCTGCGGCGAACAGTATGCCCTCCAATGGAGATACCCATTTGCTCATTAGCAAATTTAGTAACGTCCACAGCTGTCATTCTTGGAACAGCTTTAACCAGTCTAATCATTTGGCGATCTTCGCGCTGGGTAGAATTTCTTGGGCAACCGCTGTCAGACTTTTTTCCACGATATTTGTTGTTCGAAATTCGGCACAACGTTGATTTGTTTACGCCGAATATTTGCTCAATTTCTCGCATGTTCTTACCCTCTTCCAGAGCCTTAATAATGGCCACCTTCCTATCAGTTGATAACTGTTTCTAATGGTTAATAAATTTTGTAAAATTTTTTAAAGAAAATTTTGTATAAATAAATTTTTTTACTTACTTTCACGAATAATTCACTGCGTCACTTTTTTTTTTCTTAAATGTTCAAATAAAAATAAGTGGATAGAAAAATTTTAATATTGTAACCTGCATTTGTTAACTAAGATTGTGGAGCATAAAAATAAAAACGAAGTACATATTTAATTTCCTTACTATTTTTTTGAAAGAGGCGTACATAAAGATCAATCGGCTTAGGGTTGCATTTTTTTTTTGCTCGGTACTGTATCTCCATTGACCGTAATGGTTGCGACGTTCTCATTAAAAAAAAAAATAATAGCCACTGATGCATCCACTCTACAAGCCGCACCAAACAGTTACTCGTAATGGTTGCATTTGTTTCTGCAATACCACGTGTGGGTTTTCTTCTGAGTCCCAAATAAGGCAATTTTACTTATTATCATACCCACCAAGATGAAAATGAGCTTCATCCGAAAAAATGATTTCCGTCCAATTGTCTTTGTTTTGCAAATAAATTTCCAATAAATCCCAACGTTGCTCAAACGTAAATTGATTCTTTACGTTCAGTGGATATACATAATATGCTGAATTTTGTGACAGAATAGAATGACGACAGATTCGAAATATAAGCTTTATAAGTAAATGACATTCAGGTTTTCCATTTCCTTCTCAAATCTCACGGTTGTCAAACATAAACTAAATTCACTGATGGTGGAAATTTCAACAGAGAGCATTACCCCCTGTAAGGGGCAATATCTACTAAAAAGATATGCTTTTGTTTTCCAGAAACGTATTGAAACTATGGACACTTTTTACACTTTAAATTTTCCCGTTTTAAACCAGAGAGAAACAAAATCATAACAAATCTGAAAAATTGTTCATAGTTAATGTTCTTATTGCTCTGAGACACTTCCTTTTCATCTTCCCATATCTTCCTTGATCAATTAATCAAAAGTATCATACCTGAAGACTCTGTTGCACAAAAGCTGACGTCAGAATTATTAACAACAATTTCATAACAATTTTAAATCTTTTATTACAATCACAGTTAACAGGCAACTAAACGTATTTCGCTAGTCTTGTATTCATTTATAGAGAGAATCAAATTTTATTGTTTTTGTTTTTAATTTTTTTACTCATTTTTATATTGTATTTTAGCGAGAACTAAACACAGTTGAGTCATTTAAGTATTAAATATTGTATTTACATATATTTACACACATATTTAAACATGTTTCCATATGAGCCAATTCACATTAGCACATTTTTTAGTCGCACAATTTTTGTTCTTTTCAATTTACACGGGATGAATATTTGTTTGGCAACAAACGTATACGTATACAGAGCTTTGTATGTATTAGTGTTTTTGCATTCATTTGATGATTGGCTTTTTAGATTTTAAAATTATTCTATGCGGAATTTCACAATATTTCGACTAATAATTGCTTTCAATTCATTATTTTTGTTTTACTATTTTGCTTATGAATTACGTGCACATTATATAAACTATTTATTTACAAAAATCTTTTTGTTCATTCACAAATATTTTATTAGAATTTCTAAATGATAGCACAATGTATAGCAAAGGCAATAAGAAAGCGGAATCTGTAAATGGAAAAATAACAAAGATGTGTAATGGTTTTAAAATAAAGAAAAAAATCCAAAAGGAAAATAATTTTATGCGACCATCTCCCTTTCTTTGTGATCATGTTCATTGTTTCAAATGCAACAAACGACTAAATCAACTCTGTTGAAAAAAAAAATTGACAACCCTGATTTTTAAAAATGTGTATGTATTAGTTTTGTGCTGATGATGCGGGGTTGTAGCTGTTGGAAACTTTACGCCACCGAAAAACAATTCTCTTCACCCCTCTTGTCAACAAACTATCATTTGCTGCCAGCACAATTGTTCTGGTGTGAATTGGCTCTATGGCAATCAATTTCATAAGATCGAAAATTTATAAGAAAAATCCTCAATTACTAGGAAATTATCGATAAGTTGGGTGTAAAATGAAAAAGAATCGTGTAAATATTTGGAATTTCTTTATTTATTTGTGTTTGCTTATTAATTACAATGCAATTACAAATTATAAAAGCTGAGTAGCTTTGATCATATGCTATTTGTAGTGTAACAGACCAGAGTTACTGGTTGGAATCAAACTCACAATCACAAAAAATTGATAATGTCAACGAAAAACTCATTTTAATAAAACATATAATTTTTAATATTGCAAATCGATTATATTTATATAATATTAATATATAGGAACATCCATCAGGGGTTTCCGAACTTTGACAGTTGATAACAGCCAACTTCTTTTCTTTTAGTTTGACAATTAAGTTTCACAGAAAGTAAATAATCAGCATCATCTAAGAGTAATTCTGCCTCGCTCAAAATAAAATGAAATAAATTTGAGTATGTAACAATTTTGAAAGAACGACATTATTAGTAACTGTTATTTGGCAATTTCAATCACTGTAGTTACCAGTGAATTATCAATCACCGTGATTAAATCACAGTTTTGAAAATATCGCCCATCTCTACTGTGGATGGATAGAAAGATCAGAGATCAGCAGCGAGTATTCAAAAAGTTAAGTAGAATCGAATTCATCCTTTTCTTAATATCCTGCAACCTCTACTCATATTCAAACTTTAAAGCACTCATCATATTCATACTTAACAACGCGCATGATGTTGTTGATTTCGATTGATGCTCACTAGAACATTACGTTTTTCCTCTGCTTACTGCTCTCTCTTTTTTTGCTTACGTTTGTCTTTTTTTTTGTAAATACCTAACGACTTAGGCCCTGGTTAGCCAAGCATAGAAAACGTAAAAATGTAACGTACGTTGCCGTAAGAACGTTTGTGTATTTATAGAAATACACATGCTGAGTGGCTTATGTCTATTGTTCTAGAAATATGACACGAGTCTGTTTCAGTTTTATAAATTTTCTTCAGTATTTTACTTTTGTCTTTCCATAAAACGGCGTTTTTAGTTTTAGATCAAATCTTATGAAAACAATGAGAATCTGGAAAGCGAAAATTGATTTTCATTCAATGATATTTCCGAGACGATCATAAGTAAGGCTTTATCAACTGTAAACATGCAAACTCCTTTTCAATTTAAAAATTGTTTTGTTCATAATTTTATGAATTGACTCTCCTCTTCTCTCTGGAAGCATGGAAGGTCATACGAAATGTTTTTGACTAGCATATGTTCCAAGCATGTGAAAAGTACTTCAAACGACAGAACTATTATCTTGAAAAGTATCAAAGTGTACTAAAATCACTTAATAATTGATTTACATTTTGATTTACGCAACAAATACAATTCAAAGTATCATAAGTCAGGCTTTATCAACTGTAAACATGGAACTCCTTTTCAATTTAAACATTGTTTTGTTCATAATTTTATTTTTTATTCAGAAAATTTTAAAACAAATCCATAAATATTCAATAAAATATTGTACAGTGCCAGACGAAAGGAGGTGTAGTATTTACTTGCCACCACCACCGCCGCCGCCGCCACCGCCACCACCAAAGGAGCCACCACCGCCGCCTCCTCCGCCACCACCACCTAGGGGTTTAGGATTTGGCAAAGGATTGGGATTTGGATTTCCTAAAACGAATAAAACAGAAAATTTTTTAATAATTGCCTGAACTTAATAATTCTCTTCCTTCATTCACTCACCCAAAGCACAAGCTATTAAAGCTAATACAAAAATTACTAGAGCGTAGAATTTCATCTTGTGTAGGTAGTCAATAACACAATGATGCAAATCCAAATTGTAAAACTATTATTTATACTCGGATGAAAGTACGTCTTTGCATTAGAGATGGTAAGATTCTTAGAAAACTTTGCTGTTGTGAATCCCCACAAAATTTTACAAATGATGAAGTGATTTTAAAAATAACAAATAATACGAATAACAATAATTCTTGTTTATTTAGAACATAATAATATTGAAAATAAATAAAAAAAACGATTAATAAAAATAGCTGATAAGCTTGACAAATGTCATTCAATACCTACCTACGTAGGTATGAACAGAGTTCAATATTGTAAGCCGCACTTATCAGTTTCAGTAAACGTGAATTCTAGAAACGTGACACCGTGTCTGCCTGCGGTAGTTTGTTATTCTGAGAAATCTTTACAAAGGTAAATCAAAATTTATTAAAATAAAAAATAAAATAAATAAAATTATTTATAAATTAATGCTTGTCTTTCGAAATTATTATAATTTCATGGCACAAAGCTCAGTAATGTAAATGCGTACTTAATAAATAACGAATAATTCGAATAATATTTTAAGTTTAATTTCGAGATTTTAGTCGTCTTTTTCTATAAATTTTCTTTCTTATTTGTATTCAGCGTTTTCGATTAAATCTTATCAAAATATTGAGTTGAGACTTGGATCAACTTGCTGAAAGGAAGTAAATGGATTGGCCAGCCCAGATCTTATTCCAATAGAAAATACTGAAAAAGAAAATAATACAATAAGATAATAATAACTGTAAATGAAGAATGGTGAAAATTGGATAAGTCTGTTTTACGGTTTTTAAAAGTAATGTTACCACTTTTAGATGATGCAACAAGATTGCAGAAAAAATTTATTTGTGTCTTAATATCCAATCGAAAAAACTGGAAATAGTATCGTCTTGTTTCTGGATTAAAAAAATTTTTGGCCTGCATAGTAGCCTTTCGATTACAGATTTATAATATACATTAGGATAGTAGCCTGCAAGTTCAAAGCCAATACTACGTATTTACTAATCTGAATTAAATGTTGCCAACTAGCCTCTACAATGCCTATTGGCGCTGGGGCATTATTAGATTAAAATGATAAATAAAAGCTGCAAAAACAATGGACTGTTTGCATGATCAACAAATAAACAAAAATATAGCAACAACATCAGTATAAAAAAAGGGGATAAACAAGTAAACAAACAGGCAACAACAACACTGCAAGGCCAAACGTAAACAAAATACACAAACAACAATAAAGTAAACAGCATGTTTACATTTATAGAGATTTAGCGAAGGCGAATTCATTCTCTTTCAAGATCATTCATCAGACTGTTTACCCTGCTATATAAAAGGCAAGGTAAAGCACGCAATGGGGTTAGCAAAAATTCAGTCAGTCTTGTGTGAAGACTCGGTGCGTTTGAAGAGAATAATCGTAGTTTGAAGATCTCCGTTATAAAGATAAGTTGAATAATTGTTAGTGTTTACGCAGAAGAGTGTAAAGAAGAATAGCAAACAAAGCAAATTGTTGTTTACATCAAGTTGTGAACAGTGGCACACATAATTGTGCGAACAATAAAGAATTTAATTAAAACTGAACATAAATTTATTTTTATTTGTAATTTTCAAACGTTCATATTTCAAACGTTTTCGAAAAGGTAAAAACGTAACAATATGTTGTTTCTTCACCTAATCCGTTCACAGCTGTGACTTCACAGAATTTCCTTCGCTGATGATGAAGATTATTTTCTGTAAAAAGAACAGCTCGAAGACAATGGCAGTAACTCTGATTTTAGGACAAAAATTGCAGATCTTAAAAGATATTTCAAAGATAACATGCTATGCTAGGAATTTTAAAATACCTGTTGTGTGAAAGCCACTGTAATGAAACTCCAATAGTGGTTGGGGGAGAAATTATGCTGAGAAATGTAATTAGTTTCTTAAGCAACTGACAACCATCATCGCTCTGAAATTGTGTGTATTCGGGAGATTGAGAATACTGTTGTCGTACTCAAGCCGAGGAATGCTACTGGAATACAGTTACAGAGTTGCTCCGTTTAGTTTTATATAATTGAGCTAAAACGGTAAACTCTGTCGAAGTATAGTAAAAAATCTAAACATATGCCTTCGAACAGTCAGCCTCTGCTGACAACGGTAATAGGACTAGATAGGTTAGTGATGGATATGTGCGCATAGTGGAGCGAAATACCAAAACATCAAAAATGGTTGCCAAAGTTCAAGGCTAAAAGATAAGTGACGGTACAGTACAGAAGAACTTTGAGAACTATTAGACTTATGTCTGATCTGCACTATTTGTTGTACAAGAATGTGGAGGTTCGGATTAACTTTTGTAAAACACACAACAACTGGACATCTGATGACTGGAAACGAATAAAATGCTCCGTTCAAAGAAAAGTTAATCGTTTGCTGTCTGATGGAATGCAGAATTGTTGTAGAATTGACACTAAGTTGATGACGTGACAATGTTTTATCTGGTGGGGCATTGGCGTTTTTTTTTATTGAGGAGTGTGCTTATCCTACAACAGAAATATTCTTTCGGCAATATGAGGAATCAATGCACACTGTCAAGATTGTGCGAAATGGATTGCTAAACAAAATCTCAAAACCAATGAAATGGCCAGCAAAAAACCAAAAGAGGACTTTTCCAATACGAATGAGTATCGTTCAACTTAGAAAAACTTTACATTTGCCCATAACAACTCTTGAGTCAGGATTAGGGCCTAGCTTCTCACACCACTCATGTTGTGTGTGTTAATTTTATACGTGAGTGGCGGGACCTACAGTTTAAAGTCGATTTCGAACGACAGATTTTTGAGAAACTTTTCATGGCAATTTTATTTACACAGATTTTTTGTTAGATATCTGCTGAGAGGAAGTCGCCGAAGTTTGAACAGTGGCCTTACGTCTAAAAAGCCAACACACTACCTCCTAAATTACGGTGACTACTAAAGAAATTTGATGTGGCGTTTTAAGGTTAATGCTTCTTATACGAAAGGGATTTAAATATATTGGGGTGTTCGATTAGTTTTCTGAGGTGTAAAAAACATCACAGCTAGTGTGTTGTATTGTATTGTATTCAGCATTCTTATTGGTTCGTCAATAGTTTTTAAACGTCGCTGAGCGTAGTTAGAACAAAAGTGACACGTACATACGTGGAATATATCAAGTGGAACGCTTTTACAATGAGTGTGAAAAATAACATTCAGGATGTAGCACTGTCTGCGACTTTGATTAGAATGGCGTCAAGTTTAATTAATGAAAATTTCGTATTTAAAAGAAAAATTTTTAATTGTACGCAAAGAATTTTTCAATTAAAATTAAATATTTTGATTTAAACAACTAAGAAGGATGAATTAGATTAGTTTACGATGACCCAAATACATGTTTCTAAGAGTATATACATAAATAATAACGTCCATTGAAATGCATTTGAAATTAAAAAAATTCTTGTTCTTTTTATAATTGAAAATATTTTTTTTTTATTTTTTAATTTTTATGAATACAATCTTCAAAAATATTTAAATGTCATTGCATTTTGTTGAATGTCATTGCATTTTGTTGAATATCAATTATCCATATTTGCGACCTCCACCACCTCCACCGCCTTGTAATCCACCTCCACCACCACCGCCGCTATATTTACCACCCCCTCCTAAGGAACTGGCGCCACCAGATTTACTGCCTCCACCGCCACCACCAGCAAAGGATCCTCTTCCTACACCACCACCGCCACCTCCATTCTTATACTGGGCACTGCACACCAAACAGCCGATTAGCAGAAGATAGAAAATGAACACCACTTTCATTGTCCAAGTGATTTGTGCAATAATTTTTTCAAACTGAACTGCTTTTATACCTTCCTGGACGTTTGAACAAGTTTGCTACAAGACCGTAAGAAATTCCATCCACTTCATTAATATGAAAATTGTTCGATCGTGCTCCAATCAATATGAGGAATTTAATTTAAATTTAATTTAAATACAATATTATTCCAATTATTATTGAAAATAAATGAGAATAAGAACATTTATCACACTTAATAGGTTGGGTCTTTCCTTAAGCGCTTTCTATATTTAAATTTAAATAAAACAAAGTATGAGTGCGATATCATTTAACTTTATTACAGACGATTGATGATATCTGTGGTATATAACATGAAATGTCTGCTACGGTTTCACTTCCGCAAAGTCCAATTCACCATTAATCTGGCAAACTAATCAGGCTCAATTTGACTGATAGCTTGAGTTATGACATTGAGGAACGGGTTATACGAATGCACTTGCGATTTAAGAAATCCCCCATAAAAGAAAGTCGCATGATATCGGTGGTAAAATCACATCGCCTGTATATGAGATGACCATGCCATACGTTTGAGATGAAATACGTTTTGATTTTCGATACAATCTATCCTGACCAGTTTTTTGTGCATTTCTTGTGTCCAATTAAAGAAATCTTGGCCGAGAATATGTCTTAGAATTCTTCAAGCATCCTAAATGCCGATGATATCAAATCGAGTATAAATTAAATAGTTTTAGTTGCGAATAATGTTAATACAATTGCGCTTCTATTCATAGAGAATTATTTTAATTTAAATTTACAATATTTATGCAAATAAGTTGTACTTGTTTTTAAAATTGTTGTACTCTACCCAGTTAATTGGACATTAAAAGAGAACTTTAAGTCGCTTCGATCATTTGCTAACTATAAGACAGCCTGTTAAATATCAATTTTATTGTCAAGATTCGTTAAGATTTTTGTTTTCAAATTTAATTGTGTTTCTATTAGGCAAGGGGGTTGGGTATCTGAATTTATCACGTTTTCTGGAATCTACAAGTGTTTAAATAACAATTAAAATAAATTTTAATTTATTTCCAATGAATGTGTCAAATTTAATTGTTTCGAATATTTAGTAAATTAAGACGAATGATTGGCCGCTTATTATGGAGATGTATTGTTTTGTTAAAAAAAAAAACAATTGTTTTCATATTCTAGGAATTTTTTAGAAAATTATTATTTGTAAAAATGTTTGAGTATTCTAGTCGTCTAGATGTGATACCCTATAACACAATTCAATTACAATTCCGCATACATTAGCGTCAAAGTGAAATTTTTACCTATTCGTTGAACTACGAAACACAGTTTGCCAAGGCGAAGTAACACTTTTAATGTGGATGATTAACGATTGTGTGATTCTTGTAGTTTACATAGGGTATCCATCCGACGAAATCAATTGAATGTTGTTTAGCATCGATCCATACCGTTATTAAATCTGAAGAGCGCTTAACAAATTGGGCCTCATTCCTTTAGACAATGGGTTCTATTAATGTCACCCGGATTGTACACATTTTTTAAAACACTTTCATTTCGATATCAAATCGAAAATTTATTTTTTAATTTTTAATTGTTTATAAATTCCACTACAATTACAAATTATATCTAATTATTACGAACTGGGCAACTTAGACCTTTTCTCGGTGTAGTGCAACAGAACGGAGTAGGAATTGAACCCACAACCGTCACGCTAATGGACTAGCACACTACAGACTAGACTACCACGGCACCCAAGATGAAAATTAAAAACACGTAAGTATTTTAATAGAAAACATTAACCCGACCGAAATAAGATTAAAATTGCAAACAATTGACAATGCCTACCTACCAATACGACATCGAATCAGTTCTCTGTTAGCCCAGCTTAACTTGAACAAATTAAAATTTAGTCTGAATAAATTTTAATATGGTACATAATTTACTTGGATTCAATCATAACCTCTATAAACGTGTTGTCATACCGAAAAACTCGAAATAATATTCAGTAAGGGGCAGTGAGAAGTTCAAGTCCCCGTAGCCGAGTAGGTAGTGTGTTGGCTACACAAGTTCAAACCCCATGTCAGACATCTCCAATCAAACGAAATATGAAAAAATATTCCTGCGGAGACTTACTCACAGCAGATTTCTAGCAAACACTCTGAGTGGAAATGAAATTGTTATGAAAAGTTTCTCAAAAATATGTCGTTCTTAGTCAACTTTAAACTGTAGGTTCCGCCACTCGTGTATAAAATTAACACACACTGCGTAAATGGTGTGAGAAGCTGGAACCTAATTCTGTCTGAATGTATTGTAATGATCAACTATGTTTGCATATGGAAAATGTTAAGTTTATTTTAGGACACAATATTATATGAAATTCTTTAACAGAAACGAAGAAAATCATAATCGCGTTTAATACTACTTAGGTAAATACTTAGGTAAAATAATGGCATAAGGCTCCTTGCGATGCCAATAGAAAAGACAGTCATACAAACTGTTTTTTTTTTCAAGAATCATTCGATTGTGATTCTTGGGGAGCTGTGTTGTAATCCTGACTGAAGGGTTGTAATGACCAAATTATTTATGTATATACAGTGGTGGCCTTATAATTAAAAACGATGTTTCTGGAACAAAGTTCTCTGGAGTGACGAATCTAAGTTTAATTTGTTCCAATATGATGGAAAAACGTACATATGTAAGACGTCCTACACACAAAGCCTTTGATCCCAGGTACACAGTGGAAACTGTAAAACAAATTAACAAACGTACATGTTGCTAAGCCGTTTCTAATTATAAGGCCACCACTGTATATGTATTAGGGCAGTGAGATTATCCAATTATTTCCCTTACAGGTACTCACTTTGGTGAGCACATGCGAATAATTCCACTTCAAAGTCCCCTAATACATACCATCAAACCTGTGGCCTTTTACAATTTAAAATTACTACAACAAGATTTTCGAATAAATTCGGGTATCTCCATCAAACAAATATGTGAATATTTGTTCGGGTCTGAATGATATTCGATTTTAATAAAATAGTAGAGGGGTTTCCATAAATTCCACTGTTGTCTTAAGTTCGGTAGAGCAGTTGCAGCATGCCTTCTTGACGGGTTAGTCGTTCACTATCTACAATTATTGCTTAAGTAAAGAGTCGTAAATGTTCTCGTTTTTCTTTTTTGGTTGTAGAGTGTTAGGTATTAGGATTTCGCAACATTTTTTTTAATTTTATTCATCACACATAATTGGCCATTACAATCCATGAGTGGCGGAAACTACAGTTTAAAGTCGACTCCAAACGACCGATTTTTGAGAAACTTTTCATGGCAATTTTATTTACTTTCAGAGTTTTTGCCAGAAATCTGCTGAGAGGAAGTCGCCTAAGAAATAATTTTTTTCATATTTTCGTTTTGATGTCTGACCTGGGGTTTGAACCGCGGCCTTGTGTCTAATAAGCCAACACACATTACCTACTAGGCTACGGCCTACATCATACATTATGTAAAAGAGTAAAAACAATTTGAATTTTCATTTTAAAAATTTTAAATTTATTTTGGAACATTTTAATAAAGCAATGCAGGATTTTTAACGACCATAAGGACGACTGCCACCACCGCCGCCACCACCACCACCACCGCCGCCACGAGGACCACCGCCTCCGCCACCATATGGCCCACCACCACCTCCTCCACCCAACGGACCTCCACCTCCACCGCCGTATGGTCCACCGCCATTCCCACCATATGGCCCACCACCACCTCCTCCACTATTCGGACCTCCGCCCCCACCTCCGTATAATCCACCACCATTCCCACCATTTGCACCATATGAGCCACCACCACCACCACCGCCACCAGTTGGACCGCCACCGCCACCACCTCCACCTAAGCGCCCTCCTCTGCCACCACCATATTGTGCGCTACACAGCAAGCAGCTAATCAACAGAATACCACAAATCAATACGCCTTTCATCATGAAATATTTATTTTTAAACTTTAAATCGCAAATTCAAACGCTTTATATACTCTTGCTTACATAAGTATTACGAAAATTGTTCTCTATCTACCGTACAGTATAGTACAGGCAGTGAGTAAATTTATTTGTTTGCTTTTTAATATTCCGTTCATACAATGTTTATAGTTTTTAATTTAAAAATTCCAGTGAAAACTTTATCTAAATTGTGTCAGCTGTGGTTAAATTTTTAGAATTACCCTGTGGAAATCAACGTTCATTCCGTGCAATCGTAAAATATCTGTTTAACGAATGTTTAACAAGTGCATTGCAAATACGAGATTTATAGGGCACACACCCACCTGTTGTAGAAAAAATAAATATTCAGAGACACGGATAAAGAATAAGCAAAGCAAGAATGAGTGTTCACAGTTGGCAATAATAATGATCGCCTCGTAAATTGCTGTAGTTATTGAGTTTTATAATTTCTTCTGTATGGCAAGATAACATGACTGCTAAGTTCTTGATTTTTGTGTGTGTTTTGGGTTGAATACTTTAATTGATTTCTAGCCTTTTCGGAGTCTTTTACTTCTTTTTTCTTCTAACTCTTCTATCAGATTTATATCTGCCTATTACTACCACTCTATTGCCCTATACGTATGTAACAAAGTGTTGGTGAAGAAGTGGGATCTAAAACTTGGAATGACTCTCTGGGTCTACACAGCGGTTCGGAATCAATCGGAATATCCAAGTCTATTAGGCTAACATACCACTGCAGCGTCTTTCAGTGCGGTGAAAATTATTGTGGACAAAAATGTTCACGGATGGAAAATCATCATACTTTCCGATAGCCAAGCGGCTATCAAGGCATTGGATTCCAGTGTAATAAACTCCAAGACGGTGTACGACTGTCGCAGATATCTCAATGGGGTGGCGAACCGATATGATGTTTGTATCACATGGGCACCGGGACATAATGATATTCCTGGCAACTGCAGAGCGGATGAACTGGCCAGAAGGGGTACGACCATCGAACTCTCTAATAAATTCTCTACATTGGGGATCCCTTTGGATACATGCAAACTTATAATTGACAATAAAACCGTAGATCTCGTCAGCAGAATATGGGGAACTTCGGAAAGATCTGACCAAGGCTGGATAGGAGGCGCGACTCTGCTAAAACTCCAAAGAAGTAGGCACAGCACTGTCATCGGGATTATTACGGGGCATTGCATTATAGGAACGCCTGCGAGGCGTAT
Source organism: Sarcophaga carnaria (assembly GCA_958299815.1). Lineage (NCBI taxonomy): Eukaryota > Metazoa > Arthropoda > Insecta > Diptera > Sarcophagidae > Sarcophaga > Sarcophaga carnaria. The sequence continues at coordinate 66,220,464 of OY283149.1, read as the reverse complement.
TGGTCTTGGACACCTTGCAAATGATTTCTGCAGAAGCTGTGGAGATGAAGAGGAAGATGGGACTATTATTCATCTATTGTGCACTTGTCCGGCACTTGGTCGGAGGAGGAAGAGGTAGCTGGGTGCCTACTACATGGAGGATATAGATGAACTGTCATGTACGGATATTGGCAGTCTGAGTCGCTTCATCGGAAGCTACGAGTGATTCGAGGAATAGGGGAGAATGTAAAACTGTGGTATCACTATTGGCCCTGTGTGCAGCCTAAGTGTGTCCGCTCATGACTTCACCGAGGAGACAGCCACTTCTACCTACCTACCACCACTCATTTTCCAGTGGTTATTCAAAAAGACTCAGATTAGTAGCTTTTATTTCAGAAAGTAATAAATCGCTAACATTTTTTAATAGAAATGGAACTGGAATAGAAATGGAACTTAAAAAATTTTTGCTAGTCTGCAATGATAAGGAAGCCAGTAATACTGTTGCTGCAACGTCTACATTTAATTTCATAAAAGTTCTCACAACCTATAATCGCACGTGTCCTATCAACAGAGCAGTAATAATTGGGAAGGTAGGTAGGTAGGTAGAGGTGGCTGCCCATCCAAGAAAAATTTTTCTTGGTGATGGACACACTTAGGCCGCATTGGGCCCATTGTGCTACCACAGTCATCCGTTGTCCCCTAGTCTCGAAACCATTCGGAGCTCCTGATGAAGCGATTTAGGCTGCCAATGTCAATCTCTGACAGTTCCTCCAGATCATCCATGTTGTAAGTACCCAAGTACTTCCTTCTCCTTTGGCATAGAGCCGGGCATGTACCCAGCAGGTGAGAGACAGTCTCCTCTTCTTCCTAATCTCTGCAGCTTCTACAGAAGTCGTTAGCAAGGTGTCCAAGTCCAATGCGCCTCGCATGCGTACCCATAATGCAATGCCCCATAATGACACCGACAACTACACTGAGCGCGCCTCTTTGGAGTTTAAGTAGACTCATTGTGCGCCCCTCATCCAGCCTTGGCCAGATTTTACGAGCCGTTCTACCCGTGTCCGAGGCCGCCCACCTGTCGTTGACGGAATCGACGATCGCATTATCAATTATGAGCTTGCAGGTCCTCATTGGTATGCCCAGATTCGAGAACTCAGCGGTGAGCTCGATGGTCGTTCCCCGCCTGGCAAGTTCATCAGCTCTACAGTTGCCCGGAATACCACTGTGTCCCGGTACCCATACGATATGGATGTCATATCGTTCCGCTATCTCGTCGAGATATCTGCGACAGCCGTACACCGTCTTGGAGTTCATCACGTTAGAACTTAAAGCCCTGATAGCCGCCTGGCTATCAGAAAGTATGGTAACGTTCCGCTTGGAGATCCTTCCATCCCCAATAATACTCGCCGCAGCCTGTATGGCCACCACCTCCGCCTGAAAGACACTGCAGTGGTCTGGTAGTCTTATAGACTGAGCTATTCCAACCGATTCCGAAAAAATTCCACTGCCAACCGCTCCGTTCAGCTTAGAGCCATCGGTGTAGATTTGTACGGAGTCTCTAAACAGGTGGGTCACACCACCCTTCCAGGCCCCGTTATCCGGAACCGATGTCCTGAATCTCTTCGTGAAGTCGTACCTCGGTGTCATGTAGTCACTGCTCCCGACAGCTCCAACTTCCCTCAGGATTCTTGCGTGGCCTATGCCCGTGTCATGCCACTGTCCAGTCGCCCAGAGACGTTTACTTATTTTAGCAGCCACTCCCCTACAGAAAAGGTCAAGCGGAAAGAGGCCCAAAATTATCTCCAGTGCCGACGTAGGTGTAGAGCGCAAGGCACCACTAATGATAATACAGGCAGATCTCTGCAGTCGCTGTATTAGTTTCGAATTAGTTTTAATTTCAAGGGATTCCCACCAAACTAGGCATCCATAGGTCAAGATAGGTCTGACCACCGCTGTGTAGATCCAGTGTGTCATCCTAGGTCCTAGGCCCCATTTTCTCCCCAACACTCTGTTACAAGCATACAGGGCAATGGAAGCCTTTTTAGTTCTGTTGATGATATTCGATTTCCAAGACAGCTTCCTATCCAGAATAAGTCCTAGAAAGTGTGTCTCCTGTTTGAGTTTCAGTTCCGTCCCGTTAAGTTTCAATGGACGAAATGTCGGTGGCTTGTACCTTCTCGTGAAGAGTACTACTTCCGTTTTCACCGGGTTAACACACAAACCACGCTCAGATGCCCACACGCAGACCCTCCTCAGAGCCAGTTGCATACTATCTCTGACAGTGTCGACAAATCTTCCGGAGATCACAAGAACAATGTCATCCGCATAGGCAATTGCCTGACATCCATTTTGTTCTAGTATCACTAGTAACTCATTCATCACCAGATTCCACAAAAGAGGAGAGAGTACTCCGCCCTGTGGAGTTCCCCTCCCTATAGCCCTGGTTGTCTGTGAGCTCCCAAGTGTGGGGTAGATTGTTCTCCCACAAAGTAACTTAGTTATCCAGTTCACTATAGTGGATCGTACACCCAGACTATCCAGCGCCCTGGTTATAGCGCAAAGTTCCACATTATTGAAGGCTCCTTCGATGTCAAGGAAAGTAGCCAGAGTGTATTCCTTCTGTGCCAGCGATTTCTCTATCCTGCACACCAGGCTATGTAGGGCAGTCTCAACAGACCTCCCCTTAATGTATGCGTGTTGTCCCCCGGAAAGGAGATTTCCATCCAAGGTCTGACGCAGATTCACATCCACGAGTCTCTCCATAGTCTTCAACAAGAAGGAGGATAGACTTATGGGTCTGAAGTCCTTGGGTGTAGTATGAGAGTTTCTTCCAGCCTTCGGTATGAAGACTACCCCCACTTTACACCATTCCGACGGTATATGGCCCATCCGAATACTGGCGACAAACATCGCCCCAAGCATTCCGATGTGTTTCATTTCCAGACGTTGCAAGAGGGCCGGATATATTCCGTCCGGCCCCGGAGATTTAAATGGTCTAAATCCGTCTATCGCCCATTTTATCGCGTCCGCAGACATGATCGAGCAGTAGTCCCACTGTGATTCACTCCCCGAGACGGTTGTTCGCGCATCCGAACCCTGTCCCTGTGGAAAGTGGGTGTCCACAAGAAGATCCAAAGTTTCCTTCCCAGAGTTGGTCCATGAGCCATCCTCCCTTTGCAGTACACTAGGTATAAAGGATGTTGTCGAGAGAATTCTCCTTAGCCTAGAAGTTTCGTTGACAGTTTCCATGTTGCCACAGAAATTTCTCCACGAGTCCCTCTTAGCCCGTCTTAGAACTCTCTTGTAATTTCCAAGGGACACTTTATAGTGCCTCCACTGATCCGCATTACCGGACTTTCTCGCCACATTGAAAAGTCGCCGTGACTCCTTTCTGAGCATGTCCAGATCCCGGTCCCACCAGGGTGGTTTTCTTCCACCCCTGTTGACCTTTTCGGACATGCTTTTTCAAAAGCCCCTACTATGACCTTTGTGAATTCAGCTACTGTAGCCTCAAGTCCAGAAATACTGTCTATTCTACAGCTCGTGAGTGGGTCCAAGCCCAGCCTGACAAGGCGATCATAAAGATCCCAATTCGTGTTTCTAGGATTTCTAATCGCGCTTACAGTATTGTTCCCCCTACCAAGGGAAAATTCAATAAACCTATGATCAGAAAAGGAGTGCTCCTCCGAGACTCTCCAATCTCTGACACTATCATAAATATTGCCGGAGGTAAGGGTTATGTCCAAAACCTCTCTTCTGTTTTTCGTTATAAATGTGGGCTTATTACCCGTGTTACAAACTAATAGGTTATTAGATATAGTAAAATCAAAATGAGACTTACCCCGTTCGTTGACGTTCGTGCTGCCCCATATAGTGTGATGAGAGTTGGCATCACAGCCAATCAGCAGGCCAACATTTGCGCGCTTTGCCTCTGTAACCAGTCTCTTCACTGGATCTGGTGGTGGGTGACTGTTTAGGTCATGCGGCATGTAACTGGAAGAGATCCAATGTTGCTTACCATTGATCTCCGCCGTAAGTGTGGTTAGGTCTTCATTGCTGAAATTAGGAAGCAAATATGCCATTAGTTGTTCTTAATGAGTATACAGGATCTGGGCCTACCTACGCATTTGGCATGGACCAGCCTATAATTTTTGTGCCCTAATCCACAAACCTTGTTGGCTATGGACCATGGTTCTTGGATCAGGGCTATGTCTTCTCCTTTGTTCGCCAGCCGGAGAAGTAGTGCAGCCGATGCTGCCTAAGAGTGATGGAGATTTATTTGGATCAAAGGCAGATGCTATATCCGACCCAGTGGAAGAGATAGAGCTTACTCTGGACCGGGTATGAATCTGCGTTTAGGATGCTGTAAGGTTATCCTCCTCCTTTTCTCCATTAACTGATGCGCCCATGTGTTCGTCTTGTGGCTTGTCCCCCTGAGGGGCGTTGTCACCCGACTCCATGGGGCGATTATCCTTTTTGTATACTTTTAGGATAATATGTTCAAATCCAAAGGCCACCACACCATTGGATTTTGCCAGGTGCTCCAGGGATTCCTGATTGATTATGATAGTCGCACAGCGAGTTCCATGGCGCTCCTCCAACTTTGCAATTTTCCAATTGTGTGTTGGTAACTTTGGATTGCACATTTTTATTATCCTTAGTACTTTTTCTGGCTCCTTTGGAGTTAAAGGTATCCAAGAGCGTGTTCGGGGTCTGCTAGGTATGGCATCCTTGGGCACTACTTCTAGTTTGGCGCCCTTCCAGATTTCACCTACCCTCATTATGGCGATGGAGAAGAGATCCAGGGCTCTCTTATCGGCACACGTTACTAACTTCACGTGTCCTTGGTGCCAGCCACACATTTGGTAGACTGGAACTGGTCCCGGATTCTCCTCCATTACTTCTAGAAAGACGTCCGCAAGGGCGTCTGCTACAAGTCTCCAGTTCGACGGTGTAATACTGCCGTCTGGATCTGAGCGATCTACAACCGCCATTTCTATGCTGTCTTTAAGCACCTCACTGTATAAGGTGTTGGTGCGATGCGAGCTGCGTGATTTTTTAGCGCCTGGAGTGTCTCCATCAGAAGATCGCTGTCTTTTGACAGCCACCTCCATGGTCGACGTCTTATCTAGTTCTTCGAGCTTTTCCTTGGCCCAGGCCAGTGATTGCACTTCGCGCTGCGTGCGGTTATCTATTGGGATCTTGGAGATCCTGTCTAGAACCCGCTTTGCGCTCAATCGCTCCCTGTACCTCTGCTTCGATTCTTTCATTTTCTGAGCCGTGTCAACCTTTACATTACCAAGGCCACTCTTGCTGGACGAAGGTCCGGCTTTTGGAGCAACCTTGCTTCTGGAAAGGCCGACGCTTTTGGCTTGTTGTGTTTTACTGTTTTTTGAGGTACTAGGTTCTTGGTCTGCCTTAGTATCAACCAAGTCTTTTCCCTCTTCTGTGGAGACGGGCGTCGGCTTAACACCCATACGCGGATTTTTACGAGTTCCGTTCTCGTCCTCACTAGTGGAGGCGGTTTTCTGATTTTCCTTTATTAATTTATTTTCCATTTCATTATTCATTTTTGGTCCCACGAGTTGCGGATAAGGGGAAGGTCCACCTGAGCAGGAATCCGCTGTGCCCAGGTAAGGCTAGTTAATCCTGGAGGTCGCCCGGTATCCAGGATACTCCGTTAACGACTGGGATATTTTTGATGGGCCCCCAGCCAGGCTGACTATCGGCACGGGTCGTATAACACCTTAGTCCAGCCCATACCTCTATCCTATGGTGAGAGCCATAATTCATTCGACCTACGATCAAATGAGTGTGGACTCCCCCCTTGGCTGGTGGACACCCCATCGGGCAACCACCATTACCAGCCGACACCCACGTGGAGGGTTTGGTAGAGGATTTTCGTCGGCCAAAATAATTGGGAAAGAGTAAATTAAAAAATCGCCGTAGTCTACTAGGTAGTATGTGGGGTTATTAGACGTAAGGCCACGGTTTAAACCCCAGGTCAGACTTCAAAATGAAATATGCAAAAAATATTTCTTCGGCGACATCCTCTCAGCACATTTCTATCAAAAACTCTGAGAGTAAATAAAACTCAAAATCTGTCGTTCGGAGTCGACTTTAAAATGTAGGGTCCGCCACTCATGTATAAAATTAACACATGCAAGTTGTGTGGTGTGAGAAGCTAGGCCGTAATCCTGACTGAAGGGTTGTAATGGCCATTTATGTATGTGTGTGTATGTAAATTAAAAAAGTTTGTTTATTTTAACTAGTGATAGAGATCGGAAAAGAAGTGACGATTGGACAGCTTTGTCTTCAACTTTAGGAATAAAATTAAAGATCGCATATCATAAGGTTCAAAAGGTGGTTAGAAATCAAAAATTATGTCTGATTATTCCCAACTGTAGATACTTATTTAGAAGGCCCACTGTTAGCCACAAAACAAATACTTCTTGAATCTATTACCGTTAGACCGTTAGGTGAACAAAAAAAAAAAAACAAGTTGAGTATGTATAACCAAAATTCAAAGGAGGGCAAAGAAGTTGTTTGAATGGACGAAATAAATTTTTGAGTAGAGGGCGCACAAAAGTTGGCAACAGAGCAGTACAACAGCTTCCAGTATTAAGAGATTCTAATATTCATGTAATTGGATCAATTTCCACTACAGGATTCATCCACATGGAACACAAAAGGTGTTCATTTACTATCCAATAAGCAAATGAGTGGGTAACCAATTTAATGCAAATTGGGGAAGATGCGGGAAATCCTCTGGCGGATTTGGTGTTCATTTCAGACAACGCACCTTGTGAGTACAAGTTAGCAACAATGATTAATAACAAGTCAGCTTTTTTGTGACTAAATCTCATTAGTAATATTTGGTCGAAAATAATAACTTAAGGCAAAAGCGAAGTTCGTGGTCCAAATATTTTAGGTCCTGGCACAAAATAGAACAGATATTGGTTTATTTGAAGGATATTGTTGAAAATGAAATGAATACCATACATAACTGCGGGTGATTGCACTCGTGCTGTACAAAAGTGTACAGCAGTGTTGAAAAATTCTGCACTTTAGTACTTTTTTCAGTACCTTTTTATTATTACATATTTTATGGTTTGCGCTTTTCAACTATTAATGGGTTAGCAACATGTCCAACGTCATGCTAAAGGTAGAATTAGTCGTTAGCCTCGATTAGCCCAACGTCCACGCAACGTTAGTTCGTTTTTAGAATACGAAAAGCATTAAGAACGCTTGCCGACCCGTAATGTAATTTCGGTAAATATTTAATTTGCTCTTCACATGCTAAAATAAACGTACATTCCGTTACGTTAGTTCGACATTTGATTAAACGGGCATTTTACGTTCTGTTACGTTCCGAATCAGCTGTTTTTGTATTGTATATGAGAAACATGTATAAATCTTTAGTTTTTCTATTCCATTCTGCACGTGTATTAAGTATTATTTCATGCTGTTCCCCTAACTTGAATTCCATAGTCCAAACAGGTTCTAATATTGCTTTGTAAGGCCTAACTTTACAGCATATAGTTGTGAGTTCAAAATTCTGAGTTACTTATTTTTATTCGGGGGCATCACCTCTTCTCAACGCAAATGTAACCTGAACAGACTTTTAAAGCATACACAATTAGCCGTTACAACCCTTCAGTCAGGATTACGGCCTAGTTTCTCACACCACTTATCTTGTGTGTGATAATTTTATACTTGAATGGCGGGACCTACAGTTTAACGCCGACTCCGAAGGACAATTTTTTTGGGAAACTTTACATGGCAATTTTATTTACTCTCAGAGTTTTTGCCAGAAATCTGCTGTGAGGAAGTCGCCGAAAAAATATTTCTTTTCATATTACGTTTTGATGTCTGACCTGGGGTTTAGACCGTGGCCTTACGTCTAATAAGCCAACACACTACCTACTAGACTACGGCGACTTCAGACTTTTAAAAATTCGAACATATTAACATTATTTTGAACCATGTTTGTTGCTAATGTTGGTGGTTTGTGAGTCAGCATACGCTGTAATGCTAATTTTATTTTTAATTGTCTTGAGGCACCCCTGACGATATTTCGTCATATGTTTTAACAATATAAGATCGGTTACCTAAATATGCTTTTACACTGAAGTAACATCGGCCTGATAGAAGAGAATTAATTCATTTCTGAAAGCAATCCAATGTGCCGTACTCTGCTTAATGCTTGATTCATATCTATGAAGACTGCAGAACGGTACTTTTTTACTTCAAAAGATCTGTGAATTGTGTCGACTATTCGGTGCATTTGCTACGGCATGCGATGATTGTATTTAAAACCAATCTGATATTGTGGTATTCTACTGAAATTTTTCAAAACAAAATTTTTTTTCTTAATTTCAGAAAAAAATGCTGAGCAGGCATTTATTTCGGATTTCTGCCTTTCTTGGTTTTTTTATTCATGGCGATTTGGGCGCATTTCTATTGGAAAGGGAGGCGATTTATTCGTAGAATTGCGTTAAAATTATTGATTCAAAAAGCAAGGACTTTATTCGGCAAATTTTTTACCGAAATTTATTTATTTATTTATTAAATACAATACAATTACAAAGACCAAATGCTCGGTGTAGTGTCACAGACCAGAGTCTCTGGCTGGAATCGAACCCACGACCCTCACGCTAATAGTCTAGCACACTACCCACTAGATTACCAGGGCACCCTACCGAAATTTAAAATTCATATTTTATAGGAAACAAAATAAGCTTAAAATTGCAAACAACTGACAATACATGTCTGCCATTACAACTTTGAATCAATTCTCTCTTAGACCAGGTTAAAACGAAATAAATAAGATGACATTAGACTCAATAGATTTAAACACGGTACATATTTCACTTGGAGTCAATCAAGTCAAGATGTGATACATGAACACTCTAAAAAATTTTCAGAAAAATTATCCAGGAACTCACTACAAAGTTTCCACGACCAAAGGCAAAATACTATATACATATGCCTGACAATTCAGATGCAGCAGTTATACATATAATAGATTAAGTATGTATTTATGCCACTTAGGGCCATAATTACAACTTGCCGTTAACTAAAGGGAGGATTTTAACGAGCAGATAAATTGTTTTTCATTATTATACACTGAGCGCCAAAGGTGAGTAAACACCACTGAAATAATTCATTTTCTTAGGATAGTGGGAAAAGTAAATGAGAATAATCGAATCAATTTCCCAAAATAAAAACGTTTATTTACTACTTATAACATGTTGAAACTAAAGCAGCAATTCATGATAAAGGAACTTTTTTTTATATGTACTTAAGAACAAAACATTCTCTAAGTTTTCACACCAAAAGTTAGTATACACTTTAATGGTTACTTAAGATAGATAGTAAAAATATAAAAAAAAAATAAGTTGAAAGACGATGAAAAACACCCCCAAACCATTACTGAGCCTCCTCCGTGCTTAACTGTACACTGGATATTTTGCTCGGCCAGCTCTTCATTTTTTTGCCCAATTTTTTTTCATTTTTTTACCTCCAAAGATTTCGAACTTACTCTCATCCGTGAACAGGACATTTTCCCCAAAGTTAATGTCCTTATTTTCATATTTTTTCGCGTAATTTATGCGTTTTGCTTTATTTACCTTGTAACGTCTGTAACGTCTGCCATGAAACTCGGATTTATGCAATACACGTCGTATTGTACTTCCACTTACAGATTTTTCCAACTCTTCACTAATCTCTTTGGCAATCTGCACTGCGCTAGAACCAGGATTTTTTTTACTGTGGCAACAATCTTCCTTTCTTCCCCTTTCATTTTATATTCTTGGCCGACCCGTTCGATTAAAATTTTCTATTCTTTTAAAGTTTTTATATTTATCGACGATTTTTTTTAACTGAAGTGTGATGCCTTCCAACAATTGTCGCAATTTCTACAATAATTTTTCGAGTTTCACTTGAAATTTCAGTTCTCATCTTTTTAAAACCTTTTGTACCTCTTGTCAAATTATTACACAGTAAGTGATGAGTACTAATGAACTTAAAGAATGTTTAAATTGTATTTTCTTACAAAAAATTGAAGAAAAATATCAGTAAATCTAACGGTTTTAGCAAAAAATGCCATGAGAGGAAAAGTGTATACTCACTTTTGCTTCGAAATATTTTGAGTTTAAAAAAAGTAAAAAAAATGTTTTTGTTTTTTTTAAATTTTTATTTTGTGGTGAAAGTTGGTTATGAAGGAAGCTTTAAGTTTTCATCGTAAAAATTATTGTTGTGCTACAAGTATATTTTTTATAATAGAACATTTATAATTGTAGTGGGTGTTGACTCACTTATGGCGCTCAGTGTAAGTGGACGATAAGGTAGAATTGAGCGCTAAGCTAAAGGGAAGATCATCCTAGCTGTAACTTTTAAAGTTAAGTTTATGCTTGAACTTGCCATATTATATATTATTTTCAATATGGCAACTTCAAATATAAACAAAATTAGCAAATACAACAACAAAAAAGAAGGCCGTCGTTGCCACTGCGTTTAAATAAAACTTGTTTAACATGAGCAGTCTTATTGACATTGTTCCGCCACTGCCATATTTTTGAAAAAGTTAACTTTGTTTTATTTGTAAGTTGTAATAACGAAAATAAGTTAAAGGTAACTTTACAGTTCTCTTTAGCTAAAGGTACTTACCTTTAATTAAACCGAAGTTTAACGTCAATCTGTAATAATGGCCCTTAGTTGTTTACTCTTGAATTCGATTCTGTTTTAAAATCTTCTAACACCCTCAGACATACATGTGGCCTTTTAGCTTACAAATATTAACTTTGCATCAAACTTTTAAAGTTACAACAACAATATTGTTTATGCAACGTTAAATCTTTATATCCTTTATATCCTACAACAGGTAAAGTTACCATAGAATATCTCACCATGTTTTTAGGTACGAGTACATGTTATACTTTCCAAATAAATTCGGTTATCGTTGTAAATCAAAAGTACCAAAACATAACTTAAGCAGTAGGGTTTGAAGTAGGCCTAAATATTAACGGGTACATGCTAAAGTGTAGTTATCTACATACATATATACTTTGAATAGAAATTAAACTAAGTTAATTGGAAAGACAATTTTAAAAAATAGAAAAATTAAATACATGAATTTGGCTTTTTGAGACAGCGATTTTATTAAAAAAAACTTTTCATTTTCGAGACACAAATTAAATTTTCTTAGCGACCACCTCCACCACCGCCACCACCGCCACCTGATGGACGACCATAACTAGGTGGCCGACTACCGCCTCCGCCACCACCATAATAGCCACCACCACCACCACCAGTAGGACCACCGCCACCGCCATAATGGCCACCACCACCGTATTGGGCCACCATCACAATAATTAATACCAGACAACAAAGTAACAAATTTCTCATTTTTATTGTTTACAAATCACAATTCGCAACGCTTTATATACCCCATAAGCTGAGCTCAATCGAATTGTTTATCTCAACAAAAAATCTTTGAATATTTATTTTCTAATTTAGCTTCTCTACATATTTATTTTAATTATTTAAAACTTTTTTTTTTGTATTTTAAATTCTAATGAATACGAAATCTTCCTATAGGTTATCATTACAACATTACACTTTGGCACTCTGGTTGTCTGTCGTTTCACTTACACGACGAGTACACGTTGTACCTGTGTACGACGCACAGTGGTCCAAAAGCTCAATCTAGCCGGACAAAAGTTATAACTCGCTTTTGCAAAGCCGTACCGACATGAAACTTGGTATGTTTATAGATTTCGTCAATATAAACAATTAGAGAGAAAAAAATCAAATGTATTTTTGTGTGTATGAGTGTGTGTACGTATGTAAATTAGTTTTTTTTTTTGGGTCTGTTTGAAGCCTAAAGACGACAAAACGACTGAACCGATTCTCCTAAGATTTTCACATCGTATTTCTGTATATGTGGGTGGAATTATAGGCTAATTTTTATTCAAAAGTTTTAAATGGGTGAAGTGCCACGCCTACCTTAAGAATTAAGTATTAAAAGTCTTATATCATGGAAACTGCAACAGCTAGAATCTTCGAATTCAGCATGGACAACTTTGATATCCACATAAACATTTGCGGGAAAAATGGTTGAACTAGCTACTACAGTGGGCATGTTATCTCTCATATAAATAAAATACTAAAATTCTTATATCTGGGAAAACTATCACAGTCAAAATCCCCAAATCATGTATGTTGAAATTTAGTGCCGATATTAATATTTTGGTTAACAATAGGCGGACTAGTAATAGTAGTCGTAGCACCTTCCATATCACATGGATACTAAAACTTGAATATCTGGGAACACCTAATTTTATTTATATTGTAATGAGAGTAGCAAAGCTCGCTGGGTATAGCTAGTCTCTATACATAATTATTATAACTTAAATTGAAAGAAGAATCTTTAGAAAGAATTATTTCATATTATTTTAATATATTTAATAAAATTATACAAACAAAAAAAACAAGAAATATATTATGTTTATTTCAATCTATATCTGATTCACTTTCAAAATCTAGATGCCACTCTGGCATTGACGCATCTGATAGCAAGGCAAGAACTTCTTCATTCAAAGGTTCTGTACTGCGGGAATGAATAGAAGGCTTTTTAGAAAAAGAGGATATAATAGGATCTGAAGATAACAGAAGATAATGAAAAAGATCATACATTGTTTTTTCGCGGGACATTTTTCTTGTGTGATGTTCTCTGATATTTCTGAAATCTTTATTTCTAGATTGAAGAGCTTCTTCCGATAACATTCCAATAGCAAGTGCTGCACACTGAATAATATCGGAAGAATCTATAGTTTTAACTATGCTTGCAGCACTTCGTTTCTCGAACTTATAAAGACTTGTTCCAGCAGTAAAAGTCAGTTCTTCTGCCGACCAAGTCTCTAATAAAGGAGCAACATTTCTACGATTTGTTCTCTCAGTTTTACATAAAAATTCCTTAGAAGGCCTGTTATAATTGGAGATCGAAGGTCTATCCAAGCATTCTTCAACACGAGATGATGAAGAAAATTTAGGTGGAATATGAAAATACCCTTCTAAGCAATATTTATTTTTATCTTCGAACGTGAGCCTTGTTTGACTGGCTTGCGCCCACTTTTTCGTTAAAATGCTTACAAACATTCGAGCAGATTGCCTTACTTTTCTGTAATAGCTATCCGTTTCATCATTCTTAATACCAATCTTAGCAACAACGTGTTTAACAACAGCATCAGTTTTCTTAGTTACTTGCTTTTCATTACGCCAAGTATTATACAGCATTTTTCTTGTAATGGACATCTTAAACTCTAAATGAAATAAAAATCGTTTGGGCAAAAGCCGGCAGCTAATTTTTTAAACATTAAAAAGCTACATACATATATACATATATAGATGACAATAACATAAAAACTAAAGCTTAAGTACGATAAATTACCATTTGAAATTCTAATTGAATTTGGACATTAAACACAAAATTTCACATTTAAAACACACATGTACATATGTAATTGCATTTTATTTATAAACAAAACTTATTTTATAAAAAATTTAAACAGTATTTTTTTACTCATACCTTTGTTATATTAATTACACGAACAAATTTTTTTAATTGTTCTTATTATTTTTTCACGACAATTTTACTCGCACTGTTAAATGTCACTTGAGATATTAATTTTTTAGCAAAGAAGCAATTATTTTTGTATTTGAAGCTAGTGTAGCTGTTTAAAGATACTTGTCAACATATTACCATACAAAAAATTTACTTTTTAAATATTTAAAAAAAATGACTTTTGTTCGGCTAGATTGGCATTTTGGACCACAGTGCGACGTAAGCGAAAACCGCAGTTCGATCAATCAATTAGAACGTGTACTTAATAATCAATACCTGATGGTCTGACGATGGATATTTTATTTTAATTTTTTTATTTTTTTTCTCATTTAAAGGGAATTCCCAACAAGTTGTTATAATATTTTGAAATAACCGATTTTGAAAGAAGTTTATAAGTATTTACTGAATATTTATAATCAGTTACAATGAACGACAATTAAAGTCTAATATACTGAACTCTAAAAGTAAAGTAAACAGAAATCAATCATTACAAGGTCATATACAAATTAGTTCCATTATACCTCTCCCATTTCCATTCTATTGGGAGGAGTTTGGACATTAGATTGGATTTTCATAAGTTTAAGTTTTTCACAAGCAGAATCAGGTCAAAAGCATTTGGTGCCAGGTATGGACTTTAGGGGCACATTGAAACTTAATGGACAAATCCTCCCCTATAGGCTAACAGTCATCCACAAGTAAAAGCGGCAAGTGTATTTTGGCTGTCAAAATCCTCATGTCCAAACAATTTATATGGAGCGTACTGAAACAATGCCGTGGTAACAATTTGGAACTGGAAAATCCGAATTTGACAGAGTGTTTAATAATAAAGTTGGTTGTAAAACACAACAAATGTAAACAATGAAAAAAGATGGGAACAAAACATTTGTAAAAAATAAACATGGCTGTTAAATATATTGTTTTTAATAATCCTGTTTTAATCGTTCTAAGCACTAGAAAACGTTCCGTTTGCAGCTCTTATTTAGGGCTTACTGTGAAGCTAGACCTTTGCAAACAATTACTCTCTTTAAACGCTTCAATCTTCAAAAGCGAAAATTTTCTGCGTTCAATATGCAAATCCCATACAGTCAATTCTTCCTTCAGCACACAGATTTATGCGTAGTTCCAAAAGCAACATTTCGCTTCTGGGCAACTGAAATGGTAGTTATAATGCTTGGACTTAATGATTTTCATTATATTATCGATATATTCAATTAATAAATATTGTAAATCTGGTCAAAATCAGGTCACCGAAGACATATTTTTCATAATTCATATTGTTGGAGATGTCTGTCTGTCTGGTGTTTGAACCGTGGCCTCACCTCTAATAGGCCAACACACTACCTACTATACTACGGTGATTTCTGATACGTTTTAAACTCAAAGTGTTCAAGGCTGAAATTTGGAAAATAGAACGTACTAATAAAGTATAGAGTGGAATGCTAATATCTCTTAAGATTATCGTTTTGTATTTTTGCTAAACTATATAGATTTTCTAGATTTAATAAAGGTTGGAGCTGTCCGTAATAGAATGCTAAAATCGCAATGAAAGCATAGAAAGCATATCATATGTTCCACTCTATTATTTTGCCATAAAAGTAAACGTTTTAGATTTTATTTGTATCCTTAAGCGATTTAAAGTACATTTCTTAGAAATATAACTCCGAAGAGGAGTCTTTAAGGTGTAAATCAACCACTATCGCGTGGCTTAAAAGTGGGAATATCACCCGGATTGCCTTTTAATGTCACACAAAGCCTATTCTACTGACCTATCTTAGTACGATATGATGATCTCTACAGAAATGCACGGACATAGTAAATTATTATTATTTGCAATAAAATAGTCTGCACAAAATTCTAGATCAACCACAGTATTTTTAATGTAATCAAGAAGGTGTTGAGCGTGTTGCGTTCACTGTTCCACAATTAGTTGTCAATGTGGATGGTAAAATTACACGATGTTATAGGACTGTACCACATCTCGTAATAAGAGAGCCTAGCTGAGTACGTTTGAGACGAAATACGTTTTGATTTTCGATACAATCTATCCTGATCAGTTTTTTGTGCATTTCTTGTGTCCAATTAAAGAAATCTTGGCCGAGAATATGTCTTAGAATTCTTCAAGCATTCTAAATGCCGATCATATCAAATCGAGTATAAATTAAATAGTTTTAGTTGCGAATAATGTTAATACAATTGCGCTTCTATTCATAGAGAATTATTTTAATTTAAATTTACAATATTTATGCAAATAAGTTGTACTTGTTTTTAAAATTGTTGTACTCTACCCAGTTAATTGGACATTAAAAGAGAACTTTAAGTCGCTTCGATCATTTGCTAACTATAAGACAGCCTGTTAAATATCAATTTTATTGTCAAGATTCGTTAAGATTTTTGTTTTCAAATTTAATTGTTTTTCTGTTAGACAGGGGGGCTGGGCATCTGAATTTATCACGTTTTCTGGAATCCACAACTGTTTAAATAACAATTAAAATAAATTTGAATTTATTTCCAATGAATGTGTTAAGCTTAATTGTTTCAAATACATATTTAGTAAATTAAGACGAATAATTATTTGTTTGTGAATGTATTGTTCTGCTAAAAAAAACTATTTTTTTCATTTTCTATGAATTATTTAGAAAACTATTATTTATGAAACATATTTGTGTATTGTAGTCGTCTAAATTACATACGCTATAGCAAATACGAGTCTACAGTTCAAACCCCAGGTCAGACATATCCAACAAAACGAAATATGAAAAAATGTTTCTTCGGCAGATTTCTGACAAAAACTTTGAGTATAAATGAAATTACCCTGAAAAGCTTATAAAAAATCTGCCGTTCGGAGTCGACTTTAAACTGCAGGTCCCACCACTCATGTATAAAATTAACGCACACAACATATTTAAGTGGTGTGAGAAACTAGGTCGTAATTCTGACTGAAGGCTTGTAATGACCAATTATGTATGTAGGTATGTACATTTATTTGAATATCCTTAGTTTCGACTTGTTGTGTAAATAGGAGCGGCGTGCATTAAGAGCCTGTCAGTACAAAATTGTATACCACTTTCAAATATTCTAAATACAAAAATAATAATCGCACAGTTCTAGGAATGGTTAAATTATGAATCGGGAAGAAATTTACATCCTTTTGCCACTCTGATGTGGAATAAAATCTCTGCACTCCTTCAAAACTGACTCGTTACGTTCCGAGACCGATATAGATCATTAAAATGATTTTATTATTGTTATTTAAAATTTAAATAAATTTATTTTTTTTTATTTCGTTTTGTTGGAGATGTCTGACCTGTGGTCTGAACCGTGGCTTCAAGTCTAACAAGCCAACTTTCTACCTGCTAGACTACGGTAACTACATAATGAATATAGGGTAACTAAATATTGAGATATTGATGAAATCTTGTAGGAGTTCTTTTAAAGGCGAATGACGCTGAAAGTAATATTGAAGGAGGCGGAGGTGAGATGATTAGTTAGAACAACCATCTTCTCGTTATAGTTTTATCTGGATTCTTATTAAACTAAAGAAGTTTGTTTATTAAAAATTTTATAAAGCACTTCAACATTTGAATTTAGTATACTTAGGGCGAATATCACCATCACTCTATTGAATTGTGAGTAAACCTTTTAAGTCTTTTTGTACAAAATTTGGTATTAAAAAATGGAATATTTGGGCACTGATTTTAACCACATTGGTTAGCAGTTTATTTTGGCTTATATTTCTATGATAGCCAAGTTTATAACTTTTTCTCATGATCATGTTACTTTGAAGGTACTGCTATCGCTATGTGATATGTATTCTATAAAAACATAGTGTTACTTGTGATTATTAGTTATCGTTATCGTTAATGCATGAATTTTAAGAAATGCTACTCAAAGCATTTGAATGCAACATCAGTTATTTTCTTAGAATCTTATCATTGTGGGTTTTTCTTTATGTTGAATTCTATTCATTATTATTTAATGAATTTGTTATCGTTTAGGTTTTCGTATAAATAATGCAGTGATTAATGATTTCTACAACCGTACCGATTTTGTGTTCAATCTTTGTATTGGCCTTAATAGCCATGGCCATGGGTAAGGGTCGTCTTTGAGAAACCCATTGGAAATTATTTTATGAGAAACGATATTTCTTTTAGGTAATCCTAATCCTGAACCTCAACCGAATCCTAAACCCTTAGGTGGTGGTGGTGGAGGCGGCGGTGGTGGTGGTCCCTTTGGTGGTGGCGGTGGCGGCGGCGGCGGTGGTGGTGGAAAGTAATCTAACGTTTCCTACATTCTTTGTATTAAAAAGAGAAATCTTTTTTTGAAAATTAATAATTTGGAATAAAATGTTATAAAATAATGAAAATATGTTTGTTTTTTATTTGTATGGTTAATTACACACACACATGTATGGTACAGTGATGTAAAAAATTATGTGGACATCAATGTTACACTTACAGATTTGACGAGAAAATAAATAAAATGAGAAAATTCCTGATAAGTAACTGTACTTACTCAAGGTTTATACATGACTAAAACAAATTTCGTTGTGTTATAAACTTTCTTCTTTTTCACCCTGTAATATAAGGACATGCAACTTTCTTTTTAGAATAGCTATAGAAAAACCATAATACATTTACACTAATTTCATAAAGACTCCGGTTTCTTTAAAACTCATACGCATTGTCTAAGCATGTGGCCAGTAAAATTTAGACATACTGAATTCGGTACATCACACCATGCTGCCTGAATTAATTCTCAAAGCTTATCACCATTTTTGGGAAACTTTACTCAGATTGTTGTTTTTACTATATTCCACAAGTTCTTGATCGGATTTGACCTGAAGGTAATATGTGACCCTTGGACCATTTCACAGTGAAATAGTGCTGAAATTGAGCAACCAGATTTCAGGGGATATCCCCTATTTATGCAGTGTTTACGTTTTCATTGTATTCTTATGTTTACATTGTAAGTGACAGGAAAATCTTTTACGGTAAAGCGTTCTTCGTATGTAGAACCAAATTTTCTCTGTAAGGCATAGTGCTCCTCACTGATCAATCTGTTACAAGCGATCGAGAACAAGATGCTTTATTTTGCTAGAGTATAATCCTTTGTAACAGCGATAGAATATGCTACATTGCTACTGTCCTCCAAGAAACCAATAAGAGTTGGATACCCTGCCGTCATTAATTAATTCTTTCGCCCTTTCCTGCACGCTATCGAGAAGTCTCAAAATAATTTTCGAGACATATGTACATGAGAGTTTTATTTAATTTTCGTTCGCATATAAGAGGTGTAAGAAAGAAACCCATAAAATTTAAAGTTTCTTCCGATACCTGAAAAATATATTGGTTACAGCAAACATCACCTCACCACTGAATCTAAGATTAGTGTTGCAATCAGTTGTGTTCTGGGTCGTAAATTAAGTTTCAAAAGGAAACACATGGCAATCGAAAAAAAATCATGTCTTTGTGTAGGTCATAAGAAGTGCATTCGAAGTTATTGGAAAGCCATATTAACGGTTGAAAGTTGTTAGATCATGAAGATGGCTTTTGTCCAGCCTATGTCTGGCGATTATTTCACGCCCTTATTACGTTTGACATGACTGTCATTGAGCAGTTATGCAGACAATCTTTCAAATTTGCTGATGATGTTGTTTTTATTACGACATATTTTCCAACTAGAAAAGTAGTTAAATCTATGGAGTATAATCAATGAATGAAAACCTGTTACATTACACTTAACGCGTAATAAGCGTTCCTCTTTAAACATTTTCATTACCGGCGATATTTATTGAGTAACGAGTTTGTGTAAATGTAATGAGTATCTGATATTCAATTGCAATCACTTGCATTTCACGCAATTATTGTTTCTTCCTAGAATGATAAGTCAAAATCCCCTTGTTATGTAACCCTATACATGATATCGTATAATCTTATCTTTTTCGGAGCTATTGACTGATTGACGGATTTTAAATGACGTATGCGTTTTGTATTGAATGCTACAACAAAACATTCTGCGTCCTTATCTTCTTGGTATTGGTTTTAATAGACATGTCCCTGGGAGGGAGGGATGCATGCAAACAAGGTAAAGTTTCTGATTGTGGTCAACGTGGCGACCACCAGGACGATCCTTGTCTTGCTGTATTCAAGTTGACACGCAGCCTCCTCGTGGCCCCTCCTGGATGGCATTCTAGCACCCGCTATATGTTAACTAATGCGTGCAGCGAATGTCCAATCCCCTGGACGTTAAATTTGGGTTGTGCGTAGGGCTTGGAACCCACCACGTAAAAACAAATATCCAATGAAAACCAAGACAGAATCATATGAAAAGATCCCCTCTAAAGTTGACGACCACGGCAAACGTATAAAGGACTATGATTTACGTATTGGCACATGGAACGTCCGCACCCTTTACAGGGTAGGCGCTTCCGCCCAGCTGGCGGATGCCCTCATTAAATGTAGGACTGACATCACTGCCATTCAGGAAATGCGATGGACAGGACAAGGATGCAAAAGGCTTGCATCTTGCGATGTATACTACAGCTGCCATGAAAACAAGCACGAATTTGGATGCGGATTTGTGGTTAATAAGAGACTTCGTCACCTTGTCTCTGGGTTCACACCTGTGAACGAAAGAATAGCCACAATTTACAACATCAGCCAAATATGTGCTCACGCCCCGACGGAAGAAAAGGACGATGTGGTTAAGGATGCCTTCTATGCTAAACTCGAGGACGTATACGATAAGTGCCCGGCCCATGACGCCAAAATCGTCCTCGGGGATTTTAATGCAAAGGTCGGGCGGGAAGGTATCTTTGGCCCCACTGTCGGACAGTTCAGCCTCCACGCAAACACTACCTCCAATGGTATGAGGCTGATCGATTTCGCCGCGGCGCGTAACATGGTAGTATGTAGCACTAAGTTTCAACATCTCGACATTCACAACTCCACATGGATGTCCCCTGATCGGTTAACATCTAACCAGATCGATCATATTGTGATAGACGGAAGGCACGTATCCAGTGTACTAGATGTGCGCACATTCAGAGGTCCAAACATCGACTCGGACCACTACCTTGTCGCAGCCAAGTTTCGATTGCGCATTAGCGCTTCGAGGTCTGCGCACTCTAGTGCATTGCGAAAGCTGGACGTTAAGAAGCTGCGATCACAAAGGACAGCTGAGGCGTTCTCCGTTCAACTCTCGGATAAGCTCCGTCGTTCCCCATCTAATCTCAACGACATTGGCGAACTGTGGGCCAACATCTCCCACTCCTTGCGCACTACTGCGGAAACAGTCCCTGGTTTCGAACGCCCACCCCAACGAAATCAATGGTACGATGAGGAGTGTCGCGAGGCAACTGCAGCGAAAAACGCCGCATACAAGAAAACGTTGCAGTCAGCCGTTACGCGAGCCATTGTCGAGAACTATAGAGAGAAGAGAAGGGATGAGAGACGCCTTTTCAGACGCAAGAAGAGGGAGTAGGAAAGGCGTGAGCGTGAGGAAGTCGAGATGTATAGATGTAGGAATGACGCTCGAAAATTCTATCAAAAGGTTAAGCGTCTAACCGAGGGTTATAAACCCGGAGCGTCTTCATGCAAGGACGAAAATGGAAACTTAGTAACAGATCCGCAGGGAGTACTGAGGTTATGGAGGAAACACTTCTCTACTCTGTTACAAGGCGATGACGACACCAATACCGCCTTTAGAGATGATGTTCCGAACCCAATCGATGATGACGGCGTGGAGTTTCCGCCGCCTAGCCATGAAGAGGTCAAAGTCGCGATTACGCGCCTTAAAAACAATAAAGCGGCAGGTCCTGATGGCCTCCCCGCTGAATTGTTTAAGACCGGATGTAATGAGTTGGTAGGGCGCATGCACCAGCTTATTTACAAAATATGGCTAGAGGAAAGTATGCCCAACGATTGGAATCTCAGTGTCCTCTGTCCTGTCCTGAAAAAGGGAGACCCTACTATATGCGCCAACTATAGGGGTATAAGCCTTCTCCCTATCGCATATAAGGTTCTTACAGGCGTATTGTGTGAACGACTGAAGCCACTCGTCAAAACACTGATTGGACCTTATCAGTGCGGCTTCAGACCTGGCAAGTCCACCATCGACCAGATCTTCACACTACGCCAAATCCTGGAAAAGACCCACGAAAAACAAGTCGACACACACCATCTTTTTGTCGACTATAAGGCTGCCTTTGATAGCCCCATAAGGGATCGTGTTTTTGCCGCAATGTCTGAGCTCGGTATACCTGCGAAGCTGATAAGGCTATGCAGAATGACGTTGAGCAATTCCTGTAGCTCCGTCAAGGTAGGAATGGACCTCTCCAAGCCTTTTGATACCGTGCGAGGTTTCAGACAAGGCGACCCCTTATCATGCGACCTCTTCAACTTCGTCATGGAGAGTGTTCTGCGAAAGGCAGGAGTGCATCGCAGTGGCACTATTTTTCAAAAAAGTGTCCAGTTGCTTGCGTACGCTGACGACATTGACATCATAGGGCGTACGAAGCGAGATGTTACTGCTGCCTTTAGTGCTATTGAACGCGAGTCTACCAAGATGGGTTTGGCAGTAAATGAGGGCAAAACAAAGTATATGTTATCGACGAGTCGAGACGCGCGGCGTATTGATTCTCAGATTACGGCCGATAACCATACTTTTGATACGGTCAAGGAATTCATCTATCTTGGCTCCGCCGTTACCACCAGAAATGATGTCAGTCTGGAGATCAAGCGCAGGATCACTCTTGCCAACAGGTGCTACTATGGTCTCAATAGGCAGTTGAGTAGCAGAGACCTCTCTCGTACGACAAAACTAACACTCTACAAGACACTCATCCTACCCGTGCTTCTTTATGGCGCAGAGGCATGGACCCTATTAAGTACAGATGCAGCGGCCTTGAGAGTGTTCGAGAGAAAAGTACTGCGCAAGATCTTCGGTCCAGTGCGAGTTGGCGATGATTTCCGTATCCGATACAACAGTGAGCTGTATGAGCTCCTCAACGACATGGACGTTGTACAGCGTATTAATATCCAGCGGCTGCGCTGGATCGGCCATGTCGTTCGAATGGAGGAGGATGCGCCGGCAAGACGGGTATTTGATGCGGGAATCTGCGGAAGTCGGCGAAGAGGACGACCTTGCATCCGTTGGAAGGACCAAATCGAGGAAGCCCTGTCATCGATTGGTGTGACCAACTGGTGTAGACGCGCACGAAGCAGAGGCGACTGGAAGGATGTGTTGCGGCAGGCCGAAATCCGATAAACGGGTTGTTATGGCCAATTAAGTAAGTAAGTAAGACATGTCCCTGGGTAAGTGTCCTCTAAAAAATTCTTTGCATTACCATTGTTCTTTGCAATCCTACCACTAAAACTTTGGGCGTAGGAGATAGTGTAGGAGGAGGTCGTGGTGGGAAAGAAATTGACTGAAATCTGTACATTTTTTCAAAGTTTACGATTAAATTATTTAAAAAAGGAAAATTTGTTCTTACTTACGGGTATTTATGTATTGAAATTCATTTAAGAATTATTTTGCGGAAATTTTCTGTTTTAAAATATGGACCAATAAGCTTTTCGGATATGCGAACCTTAACCATTTAATTCACTTCAAAAATTTCTTTTTTCCAATATTCAATAGCAAACCAGAAAAATTGAAAACGGTTTGCATGTATATTTTTTGCGGATTATTTAGCGATTTACAAGCACTCGCCGTAGTCTAGGAGGTAGTGTGTTGGCTTATTAGACGTAAAGCCAGGGTTCGAGCCCCAAGCCAGACATCAAAATACAAAAAGTATTTCTTCGGCGACATCCTCTCAGCAAAAACTCGGCCATGAAAAGTTTCTCAAAAAATCTGTCGTTCGGAGTCGACTTTAAACTGTAGGTCACACCACTCATGTATAAAAATTAACGCACACAACATAAGTGGTATGAGAAGCTAGGCCGTAATCCTGACTGAAGGGTTATAATAATGGCCAATTATGTATGCATGTTAATCAAATCGAACAAAAATTGTCGTAGTTATTATTTAAATAGTATAACAGACGTGTTATATTTTTTATATGCGTCATCTTATCGAATGAACTTTCAGTTCAAAAATTTTCAAAACTTTTGATGGATCTTCATTGTTTATCGCAAAATGTGTTAATTTTCCGTTTGCTCGACTACCAGAAGTCGGCTAATATTTATGTTTTTTGCACAAACATTTCTCTTTGCACAAACATTGGCCAACTTCTGGTGGTCGCTCAAACGTGAAATTAACACATTTTCCAACAAACAATCAAGATCCATCAAAAGTTTTGAAAATTTTTACACTAAAAGTTCATTTGAAAAAATATATACGAGTATATGAAAAATATAACTCGACTGTTAGACTGTTTAAATAATAACTACGGTAATTTTTGTCCGATTTGATCAAACGAAATGTCAATCTCTTCAAAAGATAATACATTTTCAGAATGTCATCACTTATTTCACATATTTTATTGGAGTAACGAAGACGATAAACTACAATCATGTAGTAGGCATTTTTATACATTATGACGAACTGTCAAACATGAATTATATTTTCATTTCATTCTTCTATTAAACGTCAATAAAGCAACTTGGCTTACAATTGAATAAAAACGTATTCGTAGGAACTTGATTATCGCACTTCTCAAATTTCTAAATTAAACTAAACAGGTTTACATATATGCTTCTGAATCATCGTTTACTAATCCAAAATAATAGAAAAACATTTTTGCTTATAATCACGGCTAATAGAGGTAATCACGGTTAAACGATGCAGAAAAATTTAAGTCGAACCAAAATAAAATTAAGTCGATGCAAAAAATTTTCTTTTCCATCCCGGATATGATGTTGCCGGATCACAGATAATCAAGGTCCTACTGTATATTTTAATTAAAGTTTGCCAGTCTGAACGGACAAACTTGAAAAATAGGAAAAAAATTTGCATTTGCCAAGTTTACCTCATCAATCCTCATAGCATATTAAGTCAAATAATATATACGTGTATATCCTTTTAAAGGCCCATCTTTCTCCTTTCTAATAAGGTATAAACTCACAACTAACACTATGTCATTAGCTGGGTGTATTTAATTTTTTTTACTTTGTCGCAAAGTGTTCTTAAAGATGGTGTCGACCAAGCTCTGAGAATGCAATGAATAAGATTCCGAAGCTGTAGTATAAAAACGACGTTAAACTGTAGATCCTGCCACTCATAGGTTAACACACACAATAGAGGTCGTATTATTCTTTTTTTGTTTGTTAGAAAACAGTATACAATTTTATATGAATTACTGCGACTAGTCAATACAGACTATCTAGCAATTTAAGTTCAAGTGCGTATTAAAAAGAAAAATATATTATTACCAGGTGCAAAGCACATCCAATAGTTTTTTCAAAATATTGTTCTAGGTAAAGCGCCCAATAAGGTCATGTGGTTTATAACTGTTTATAACGTCTTACTAAGACTGTAGGTCTTACTAAAGATGGCATTTCTGCATTTTGATACGGCATTAGTTTTGTATACTTTTTTCTATCATGCTATAAATCTCCTCTTTGTATATCCGAGTTCCTGACATAGCATGGTGCTTTTAAAATGGTCATTAACACTTTGTGTTGGGAAACTTTGAATGACTTCAATTCAATTGCACTGGTTTTAGCGCGCCGCCATATTTGGTTTTCATAACTTCATATTGGTTTCAAAATTTGCCAGTAAAGCATTCATTTGTCAAAGTTTTGCTTTTTTTACCGATTAACCAATCCATATACCTTAGTTTTAAATCTTTCCAATATAGTTTACCATCCAGAGTCATTCCCATATATTTTGCTGTGTTCGCATATGGTACATGTTTTCCACACATAAAAACTTGTTAGTAGCTGAGGTTTTTATTTGAAAAATTTTAATGAATAGATTTCGAGCTGTCACCACTCCTTTGGCAATCTATCTGTACTGTTCACGGCGTTTTGTAATGGATTAGTTGAGCTAGTAATGTCCTTATTGGTAGTCATAAGTAAGTTTAATTTATATGGCAATCTCATATGCCAAACACAATCGAAAGCATTTGAAATGTCCAGAAGTACCGATGTATCTAATTCAATTTCAATTAGATTCGTTGTCCTGTGAATTTGATCCAAAGAAGAGTGTCCTTTGCGAAATCAGAATTAATGGCTTGGTAAAATCCGACAAGTTGATCACTGTTTTAAGCTTTTTACAGAATACATACATCCTTCTGTCAGGATTATGACCTATATTCCCACACCACTTATGTTATGTGTGTGCTATTTTTATGCACGAGTGGCGGGACCTACATTTTTAAGTCGACACCGAATGACAGATTTTTGAGAAACTTTTCATGCCAATTGTATTTACTCTTAGAGTTTTTGCCAGAAATCTGCTGAGAGGAAGTCGCCGAAGAAATATTTTTATTTTATTTCGCTTTGTTGGGGATGTCTGACCAGGGATTTGAGCCGTAGCTTCACGCCTAATAAGCCAACACACTATCTACAGAGACTTCTTTTTGTCGATATTGGTTACATTTAAGTACGTCTGGGTGGACTGTAAATAGATGAAAACGAAATGTTTGAATCTGAGATCAGCAATGAATCGTTTTTTCGCTACTCAAAGTACTCATGAAATTTTGAGTATATAGAAAGTGAGTCAACAGTATTGTAATTCAACTACTCTGATTCATTTGCACTCAGCACAACGTTGATTTATAAGTATGAGTACAATGAGTTTGAGTACAACGTTGACATCAAACTCCATACCATTCGAAATATATTTGATTCATAAGCCTACTCATTCAGATTCATAACTTAACATAGAAAAATACTTATAATACTCATAAATGAGTCGAGTGACTCGAATCGTTCATCAAAATTTACAGTCTTAGTTGTTGTTGCATTTACAAAAAAAGAAAAAAGACAAAGACCGCAAGCAAAGTAAACACACAACATTCTAGTGAGTATTGTGTTCGTATGCGAATCACACTTATTTTGTGATTGTCGAAATCAACATCATGCGTATTGTTAAGTACGAGTACTTCAAAGTTTGAATATGAGTAGTATGGGTATGATATTAAAATAAGTATGAACGCGTCTAAGTATCAGAAATTATGAATATGATTCGATTCAACTCATCTTTTTGAATACTCATTGCTGATCTCTGGTGAGTATTGTAGTATTCGTATGCGAATCATACTTATTTTGTGATTCTTGTAAATGTTGAGTAAAGGAGAGTCGAAATCGACAATATCATACGTATTGTTAAGTATAAGTACGATGAGTAGTTCAAACTTTGAATATGTATAAAGGTTCCATGATATTAAAATAGGTATGAATGCGTATAAGTATCAGAAATTATGAATATGATTCGATTCATCTTTTTGAATACTCATTACTGATCTCTGATGGTGATGTTAAAAACTAGTCTGTTATCCTCGCTAGCAGATGTTAATGTTGTATATTCAATGCTTGGGTGCATAATTTCTCACATTTTAAGGTGTGGATTAACACTTTCATGCCCGAAATTTTTGGGCCAGAGCTAAAATATTTTTAAGGACATGTGTTTGTTAGTCATGGCCTAAATATGAAGTGATATTAAATTCAGAGTCCTACGTATTCTGGTTTTACACGTTTTCAACCAAGCTTGTTTGCAAAAAAAATCATTTAAAAAAATTAAAAATTACGGAATTTATGAACAAAAATGTACAATGTTGCCTATAAGCAACATCGGGCATGAAAGGGTTAATATTTTATTTATTTATTTATTAATTACAATACAATTACAAATTATATTCTAATTATATACGAGCTGAGTAACTTTGACCATATACTCGGTGTAGTGTCACAGACCAGAGTCTCTGGTGGGAATCGAACCCACGACCCTCACGCTAATAGTCTAGCACACTACCCGCTAGACTACCAGGGCACCCGAAAGGGTTAATAAATCAATCGGTTAGTTAGGATGTTATTTAAAAACATATAAATTTGATATGCGTCGATAAGACGCGATTGCAGAAGGAATACGTTTTTTCGTTATCGTTTTATATAAGCCGTGAAATAATTTTCTTGGAATTACAAGGTTCCAGGTTAAGTAATTTAAAGAAAAATTAAACAATTATTTTCATTTCTTTTCCTTTGAAATATAAATTTCTTATCACTTCAAATTAAAACTTAAACGGTTTTTTCCTATGATGATAACATACATACATACATTTTCCAATACTATTACGTACGACTAACTGTGAATTGCAAACATTGTTCTAAGAATCCGTTAATTGTTTAATAAAAGCAGATATTGAAAATCATTCTTAGCGATCTTGCTATAAATAATCACAGGAAATTTGATTTCCACAACAGTATCAGTTTTGTGTTCCTTATTGCAATATGAAATTCTACGCCTTGTTCTTTTTTGTATTGGCCTTAGTCGCAATGGCTTTGGGTAAGAATCTATCATACGGTTGGAATCATTTTAAAGATGATTACTTTTGTTAATCAAAAAAAAAATATTCGCTTTTATTATCAATTAGGTAATCCCAATCCTGAACCTCAACCTAATCCTTCACCTCTAGGTGGTGGTGGAGGAGGTGGCGGTGGAGGTGGTGCCGATGGCGGTGGCGGTGGCGGAGGAGGCGGTGGTGGAAAGTAAACCAAGTGCCGTAATTTCGCAAAAAAATTTGTTATTAAAAATAAATAAAATATGTTATCACAAAATAATAAATGTTTCTGTATCAAATTTATTTATTTATTTATTACAATACAATTATAAATTATATTCTAATTATATACGAGCTGAGTAACTTTGACCATATGCTCGGTTTAGTGTGACAGACCAGAGTCTCTGGTGGGAATTGAATCCACGACCATCACGCTAATAGTCTAGCACACTACCCACTAGACTACCAGGGCACCCTAGTATCAAATTATTGTTAACATTAAAAATTACAACCCCAAACTAGTAATTCGGTACCCTGCCCCACTGTCAATGTGCATGTTACTACAGATTAACTTAATCGCAGGGTGGCATTTGTTTCCGAAATAGGTATTCATTGTAAACAATTTAGTTGAACGAATTTCATATATTAAAATCAATGAAAATAAAACACAATTTTTAATGGAAAAATTTTATTCAAAGCATAGGCTATTGCTGGCTTCACATTTTCTCCATCTTTCAGACAATTTTAGGGACTCCACGCCTATAAAACAGTTCGTATTTTGAAGTAAATGGACTAGTTACCCCTTTTCGACTTCCTCCTAGATATCGAAATGCTGCTCAGCCAATGCCAATGCTAATGCTAAATACAAATAGTAGTAGGAAGTTGCCAAGTCGGGTTAAAATGACGGAACAAAGTGTTTGAGATCGACTTATACAAATAATATTTCCAATGCCCTTGAATTTACTTCTTGTAATAAAAGAAATTAACCGTTAGGTATTTTAAACATTTTTAGTAAACAAATGAGAATATAAAAAGGAATAAGTAATCTTGGAGACTTAAAACTTTTATAGGGTTTGCGGTTAATGTTTTTTCATAGTAATAGGTTGTGGGAAAAAATCCCAAACATTCTCCCCCGCCAAGAACGTCAGTTCTTAACTCCTTTATGATGACTGGTTTCTTATTGTAGTGTTGTCACTTCATTTGAAGGTAGGAGACAAATTTTGGAGATTGGGCGTTTATAATATTTGTTGTTGCAGTAGAGAGTAACGAGTCTTACTAAACCATCTCAACCAGGATGGAGTTTTCCTACTCTTCCCAGTGGCCATTGTCCAGGAACGCTTTTCTCGTGAATTAAAATAACTATGTCACCAACTTTTATGTTTTCATGAATTTTATTCCATTTTGGTCGCGCTTGAAGGCGACTTATAAATTCCTTATGCCATCGATTCCAAAAAAGTTGTTTTAACTTTTCTATTGCTTTCCAGCGCGAAAGTCGGTCAATAGAAACATCGAAGAGATCGTCATCGGGAATACAGTTAGTTGGCTTACCTATTAAGAAGTGTGTTGGCGTTAAAACATTGCAGTCAGCCGGATCAGTAGACAAAGGGCACAAGGGACTTGAGTTAAGGCAGCTTTTTATTTGAGTCAGTAAAGTACTGAGCTCCTCGTATGTAAGAAGACGATCTTTCATAATACGGCGCAAATGATGTTTTGTTGACTTTACGCCTGCTTCCCAGTTATGTTATCACAATATAATATATGTTTCTGTATCAAATTATTGTTAACATTAAAAATTATAACCCCAAACTATATAATTGGGTACCCTGCGCTACAATCAGTGTACGTGTTACGACCAAAATAAAACACAATTTTTAATGGAAAAATTTTATTCAAAGCATTGACCATTGCTGGCTTGATATTTTCTCCATCTTTCAGACAATTTTAGGGACTACACGCCCATAAAACTGTTCGTCTTTTGAAGCATTCCTAGATATCGAAATGCTGTTCAGTGAATGCGCTTTCTAATGGTGAATACAAATAGTAGTCGGAAGTTGCCAAGCCGGGTGAAAATGTCAGATGTGACAGCAGCTCCCAGCTTAATGCTTTGTTTATATTCTGTACCGGTTTTGCTTTGTGTACATTGCCATATTGCGTAATAACTTAACTTTGCTGTTACTTGTGGCCCATTCTGGTCAATTTTCAATCAATTCATGTTCCAAATTGATCTTTTGTTATCGGTAGTAATCAATTTTAACAGTTTTCCAAAGCTTTTAAAGGATCAGAAAATGTTTCTTGTGCAACAATTTACGACGATTCTGCCGCTCAAAGTATCATCTTTATCTAATATTTGTTGCAATTCGACGTCCTCAAACTTTGTTGGTAGCCTTACACGATCTCTCACGAAACCATCTTAGGCACGTTGTTTCTGGTCACCATATGCCTGATAAAGCATTAGATGCGGTTCTCTGCATTTTTATGCAAATGAAAATAGGTACCCTGGTAGTCTAGTGGGTAGTGTGATAGACTATTAGCGTGAGAGTGGTGGGTTCGATTCCCACCAGAGACTCCGGTTGCTTGTATGTACCTTATAGAATCGTAAACTATGCATTTGATCATGTTATGATCTTTAGCAAAGTTGTGGCGCATGAGCCGGAGAAGGTTTCTAAGTTGGTATGACTAATTTCCGGCAGGTGGCGCCACTGAAAATTACTTAAAATGAATTAAATCGTAAACTGTGCATTCTTTAACAAAGTTGTTGTGCATGAGTCGACGGAGATTGGTGCGATTAATTTCCGATGGATGGTGTCACTGAAAAGTATTCAAAATGAATGACAAGCAATTGGTCGACCTACACCTCAAACACGAAAGAGAAAAGCATTACGAGCCTCAGAATCAGACGAGCATCGAGACTGGAAAATCTTTGAGTATATGCCGCTGAGGCCCGTTTGCTTGAACCACTTAAACAACGAGAAGTGGGATTAGAAACTGATCGAATGAGTACTACTCAGGCCCGTTCATCTGAATCATCAGGACAATGGGAAACAAATTCAATAAAATTATTCAAAATTAATTGGACATTTGTGTAATGCCTTTCCTTCGAATTTATTTTAGTTGGTGGCGCAGCAACACTCGCAGGGTACAGCTAGTATAATATAAATATAATTTGTAATTGTATTGTAATTAATAAATAAATAAAAATATTTTTCGCAAATCATCATTTACTAGTACAAAATTCGCCATTTTTAAAACGATAAAAAAAATTATGATGAATGATTTTATGAATACTGGATATGTTTGACAGATGTCATCGCCAATACAAAAAAAGAAATATTAAGGTTCGTACGGTATAAACTTTTCATAAAGGGTCATTCGTATCTTGACGCTCACTTCATATCGGTACACCTGGTATTTTTAAATTATATAAGACTGATAGTTTGGTAACAGGGCATACATGAATGCGAGTAAGAACGAACAGCCAAATAAAGGTGTTCCATTCAATTCAGAATATTGAGCAGTATAGCTTAATCCATAAAGACATCAGCGTAAACCCAATACACTTCACCTATGATGGCATATGTTACATTATTTACTTACAGCAATATTTAGAAACTATGGCGGATTTTATGAATTCACTTTAATTTATCTGGATATATTTCTTTAAACATTTTATAACCAAAATCTATGAGGTTTTTCCAAAAGTTTTTTTAAGATTTTTCACCTCCAGCTACTATTCTCATGGTATTCAACGGCAACTGGTGTTTATCACAGTGAAGATAAGTTGTTTCTTAACATACCGGATATAATTTTATTATGCCAACTATTATAGTTTCTGAGATAAACAACAATTCATATTCATTTTGCTTGTTTGTCATTATATTTTGTTTGTCGTTTATTAAAAATTTGTAAAATTTGGATGCGGAGATATTACAATTTTTCTCTGTTTAATACTGCCTCCATTTCATTTTTCAAACTGGTGGCACAATGTGCCACTGATAAATGTCAAGAACATAACTATGATTTTCAACTGTTCCAATTGCTATAGTTTAATGTTCCTAATACGGTGTTCAGATATGCACCTTTACTGCGTAAATCGCAATAAACGCCCTTATTGAGCTCAATATTTCGTATAAAGTTTCAATTAATTATTGCGCAATAAACACGCAAATTGTTATAATATTGAGTAAAAGTTCAAATGCAACACTGTCATAAGTGTGTTTAGTGAGCATATTATAATTAACCGAACACATTTTGTTGATATTTGACAACTCAAATGTCAACAACGACAAACAAATAAAAAACAATGTTGTTGAAACAACCAGCTGTCAAATGAATATTGAATTAGCAACTGAACTGCGTATATGATTATGCCTGAACATTTAAAATATTGTACTCAACCGAACATTAACCCAATAAAAGTGCTTATCTGAATATAGTATAAGCCTTAAGGTTAGTTACAAAAATTTCATATTCTAGTAAGACTTTCTTAACTGTGTATGGACAATGTTACTTTCACTAGGAAAATCAAAAGGTGTATTGAGTGTTGTCTCATCACTGATACTGGAGAGTTTTGTTTAAGAAGCTGATCCCACCGTTAATTTCTGCTATAAATAAGGTTTACATGGTTTTTACATCAACAGTTTATCTTCAATCGATTCATTTTCTGTTTTCGTTATTGAAAACTTTTCCAAAATCAATGAATTTACGTGTAAAGTTTCACAAAAAATTATTCCTTCAAATAAAATAGGTTCAGAGTGTTAAAAATACATTTACTCGTATATATAAAAAATATTTTTCAATTCTTTTCAACTGAATTTACAACCTACACCATATTCTTACTCGAGTGTATTTTCTTTGTCGTACCGTACTATTATCATGAAATATTTTTATTATATGTTGTAAAAATATTAAAATTATTTGAAACATCTTTCTCTTACTTTTATTAATTTTAATTGACTTTAAACAATTACCAGTTAGCAGAAAAACGCACTTCCATACATTTATAATTAAAAAAAAGTTTTATATTTAATACCATTCCTACTACATACTACTTATAGTTCATTTATGTTTCCAGACATCGCATATTTTCATTGTTTCACAATCAGTGACTAACCATAACCTTTGCCACTAGAATCGCTACTTCTTTGACCGTCTGAGGACGCATAACCGTAGCCTTTATTTAATCCGGCACCGCCAAAGGGACCATTTGGTCCTACTGCTCCGAACCCATATCCTCCACCGGAACCTCCTACGCCACCTCCACCTCCGCTTCCTCCCCCAGCACTATAACCGCCGCCATATTGGGCGCTGAAACTCCAACTGCACCCGCAATTTCATTTTCAATATTTGACTATGTTCCGAAATGTCAAAACAGCTTTATATATGTATACATCATCATCATCATCATCAGATAATCAAATTAATTGAAATATTGTAATCAGGGAAACCGTTTTGTAAAATTAAATTTCTTTTGTTAAGTAGAAATGTTTTATTTTGATTTAATTTCGTTAATCGCTACAGATGACATTAACCCAACGTAACGTAACGTATAAGTAAAGCTAACATTTTACAAAATTAACCCATAAAATTGAATCTAGCATGTGTATCTTGTAGATGTCAAGCACTTAAAACAGTATGAAATCCAAAAACATTTTTTTTTTAAATTGTGTCTCGCAGCCAGTGTTAACAAATAGAAACTGTGAATATATTCCATGATAACTGACGATTTTTCGTATTATTCTTGACCACAAAACAAAATTTTAGTTGTTTCAGTCATATTTCAGGCAAACAGGGGAAAAAAAATTGTGGCAAACATTTGCAATATCTGACCGCACCTTGAGGTAAATACTTAGGTAAAGTAATGACATAAGGCTCCGTGCGATGCCAATAGAAAAGACAGTCATACAAACTGTTTTTTTTTTCCAAAAATCATTCGACTATGATTCTTTAGGAGCTGGGTTGTAATCCCGACTGAAGGGGTTGTAATGATCAAATTATGTATGTGTGTATGTATATGTATGAGGGCAGTGAGATTATCCAATAATTACACTTACAGGTACTCACTTTGGTGAGCACATGCGAATAATTCCACTTCAAAGTCCCCTAATACATACCATTAAACCTGTGGCCTTTTACAGTTTAAAATTACTACAACAAGATTTTCGAATAAATTCGGGTATCTCCATCAAACAAATATGTGAATATTTGTTCGGGTCTGAATGATATTCGATTTTAATAAAATAGTAGAGGGGTTTCCATAAATTCCACTGTTGTCTTAAGTTCGGTAGAGCAGTTGCAGGTTTTCAAAAAACGGTGACCGTAATATATGCCTTGTTGACGGGTTAGTCGTTTACAATCTCTAATTATCGCTGAAGTAAAGAGTCGTAAATGTTCTAGTTTTTCTTTTTTTGTAGAGTGTATAGGATTTCGTCAGCAACATTTTTTTTACTTTTATTGATCATACAAATTTTATTTTAAGTCGCGGTGAAAGCGTTTTTAAAAAATGCGAAAGACAACAGTTGTCGCTTTCGGAGGTCAGATCAGACTGAATTTTCTTTATTCAAATTTTATTTAAAACAACTTAAAATAATAAATGACCTAATAATTTACAATTTTTGATTCTTAAGCTTAATTTACATTTTATCTTACCTAGCACTTTTACTTTAAGATTAATTATTTTGTTTTATTATTTGCTGATTTTTTAAATTTTCCTAAGGTGAATGAACTATTTAAAAAGTGCAAGTAGTCAAATTGCAAAACCAATATTGGAAATAATAATAAAGTTCATTTACCCTACTTTATTTAAAAGATCATCAATTAAATCATTTCGACTTTTATATGTAACTTACATAATTGGCCATTACATCCCTTCAGTCAGGATTACGGCCAAGCATCTCACACCACTTAGGTTGTGTGTGTTAATTTTATACAGTGGCTGGACCTACATTTTAAAGTCGTCTCCAAACGACCGATTTTTGAGAAACTTTTCATGCCAATTGTATTTACTCTTAGAGTTTTTGCCAGAAATCTGTTGAGAGGAAGTCAGCGAAGAAATATTTTTTTCATGGCCTGGGGTTTGAACCGTGGCCACACTACCTACTAGGCTACGACCTACATCATACATTATGTAAAAGAGTAAAAACAATTTGAATTTTCATTTTAAAAATTTTAAATTTATTTTGGAACATTTTAATAAAGCAATGCAGGATTTTTAACGACCATAAGGACGACTGACACCACCGCCACCACCACCACCACCTCCGCCACCACCACCACCTCCGCCACCATATAGCCCACCACCACCTCCTCCACCCAAAGGACCTCCACCCCCACCGCCGTATGGTCCACCGCCATTTCCACCATATGGCCCACCACCACCTCCTCCACTATTCGGACCTCCGCCCCGACCACCGTATGGTCCACCACCATTTCCACCATATGGGCCGCCACCACCACCGCCACCAGTTGGAACGCCACCGCCACTACCTCCACCCCCACCGCCGTATGGTCCACCACCATTCCCACCATATGGCCCACCACCACCTCCTCCACTATTCGGTCCTCCGCCCCCACCTCCATATAATCCACCACCATTTCCACCATTTGCACCATATGGGCCACCACCACCACCACCGCCACCAGTTGGAATGCCACCGCCACCACCTCCACCCAATGGACCTCCACCCCCACCGCCGTATGGTCCACCGCCATTCCCACCATATGGCCCACCACCACCTCCTCCACTATTCGGACCTCCGCCCCCACCTCCATATAATCCACCACCATTTCCACCATTTGCACCATATGGGCCACCACCACCACCACCGCCACCAGTTGGACCGCCACCGCCACCACCTCCACCAAATGGACCTCCGCCCCCACCTCCATATAATCCACCACCATTTCCACCATTTGCACCATATGGGCCACCACCACCACCACCGCCACCAGTTGGACCGCCACCGCCACCACCTCCGCCTAAGCGACCTCCTCTGCCACCACCATATTGTGCGCTACACAGCAAGCAGCTAATCAACAGAATACCACAAATCAATACGCCTTTCATCATGAAATGTTTATTTTTAAACTTTAAATCGCAAATTCAAACGCTTTATATACTCTTGCTTACATAAGTATTAAGAAAATTGTTCTCTATCTACCGTACAGTATAGTACAGGCAGTGAGTAAATTTATTTGTTTTTTTTTTTCTAATATTCCGTTCATGCAATGTTTATAGTTTTTAATTTAAAAATTCCAGTGAAAACTTTATCTAAATTGTGTCAGCTGTGGTTAAATTTTTAGAAATACCCTGTGGAAATCAACGTTCATTCCGTGCAATCGTAAAATATCTGTTTAACGAATGTTTAACAAGTGCATTGCAAATACAAGATTTATAGGGCACACACCCACCTGTTGTAGAAAAAATAAATATTCAGAGGCACGGATATTCTGTATGGCAAGATAACATGACTGCTAAGTTCTTGATGTGTTTGCTAGTTTCATATTCTTATGCTTCAGTGCAGTTGGCAGTGTGCCCAGATTAGCCTTTTGAGATGTAAATTTCGGTAATTCTTTGTGTGTTTTGGCTTGAATACTTTACTTGACTTTTAGCTTTTTCGTAACATTTTATTTCTTTTTTCTTCTAACTCTTCTATCAGATTTATATCTGCCTATTACTACCACTCATTTTCCAGTGGTAATTCAAAAAGCCTCAGGTCTATTATTACAACTTGCCGTTAACTAAAGGGAGACTTTTAACGGGCAGATAAATTGTTTCTCATTATTATAAGTGGACGATAAGGTAAAAGTAAGCGTTAAGCTAAAGGGAAGATCATCATACCGGCAAATATTATATATTATTTTCAATACGGCAACTTCAAATATAAACAAAGTTAGCAAATACAACAAAAAAAAAGAAGCCCGTCGTTGCCACTGCGTTTAAATAAAACTTGTTTAATTTGAGCAGTCTTATCGACATTGCTCCGCCACTGCCATATTTTTGAAAAAGTTAACTTTATTTAATTTGTAAGTTGCAAAAACGAAAATAAGTTAAAGGTAACTTTACAGTTCTCTTTAGCTAAAGGTACTTACCTTTAATTAAACCCAAGTTTAACGTCAATCTGTAATAACCGCCCTTAGTTGTTTACTCTTGAATTCGATTCTGTTTTAAAATATTCTAACACCCTTAGACATACATGTGGCCTTTTAGTTTACAAATATTAACTTTGCATCAAACTTTTAAAGTTACAACAACAATATTGTTTATGCAACGTTAAATCTTTATATCCTTTATATCCTACAACAGATAAAGTTACCATAGAATATCTCACCATCTTTCTAGGTACGGGTACATGTTATACTTTCCAAATAAATTCGGTTATCGTTGTAAATCAAAAGCACCAAAACATAACCTAAGCAGTAGTGTTTGAAGTAGGCCTAAATACTAACGGGTATATAATAAAGTGTAGTTATCTACATATATACTTTGAATAGAAATTAAACAAATTTAATTGGAAAGGCAATTTTAAAAAAGAGAAAAATTAAAGGCATGAGTTTGGCTTTTTGAGACAGCGATTTTATTTTAAAATAAATTGTTTTCATTTTCGAGACACAAATAAAATTTTCTTAGCGACCATAGGGAACACCTCCACCACCGCCACCTGATGGACGACCATAACTAGGTGGCCGACTACCGCCACCGCCACCACCAGAATAGCCACCTCCACCACCACTAGTAGGACCACCGCCACCGCCATAACGGCCACCACCACCGTATTGGGCCACCATCACAATAATTAATACCAGACAACAAAGTAACAAATTTCTCATTTTTATTGTTTACAAATCACAGTTCGCAAAGCTTTATATACAGTAATCCTTCGATTAACGTCGCCTCGATTAACGTTGTTTCGATTTACGTCGTAAAATTTTTTGTTCCCTATAACTTCAATTTGCGTCGTCATTCGATTTACGTCGCCTTTTTTTGGAAGCATCTTCGACGTAAATCGAAGGGATTACTGTGACTTTTTTAAGTTCCTTATGAAAAACATACTACGTTGTAGTATGAGCAATATGAAATTCGATTTACGTCGAGGGATTACTGTACCCCATAAGCTGAGCTTATTCGAATTTGTTTATCTGAGTAAAAAATCTTTGAATATTTATTTTCTAATTTAGCATCTCTACATATTTATTTTAATTATTTAAAACTTTTTTTTTTTGTATTTTAAATTCTAATGAATACGAAATCTTCCCATAGGTTATCATTACAACATAACACTTTGGCACTCTGGTTGTCTGTCGTTTCACTTACACGACGAGTACACATTGTACCTGTAACGTACGACGTAAGCGAAAACCGCAATTAGATCAATCAATTAGAACGTGTACTTAATAATCAATACCTAATGGTCTGACCATGAATATTTAATTTTTTGTTTTTTTTATGTTTTTTTCTCATTTAAAGGGAATTCCCAACAAGTTGTTATAATATTTTGAAATAACCGATTTTGAAAGAAGTTTATAAGTATTTACTGAATATTTATAATCAGTTACAATGAACGACAATTAAAGTCTATTATACTGACTGAACTCCAAAAGTAGGGTAAACAGAAATCAATCATTACAAGGTCATATACAAATTAGTTCCATAACACCTCTCCCATTTCCATCCTATTGGGAGGAGTTTGGACATTAGATTGGATTTTCATAAGTTTAAGAATCAGCTCAAAAGCATTTGGTGCCAGATATGGACTTCAAGGGCACATAGAAATTTAATGGGAAAAATTCTCCCCTATAGACTAACAGTCATTCCTAAGTAAAAGAGGCAATACACTCATTTTCCAGTGCCACCCTTGGAGGTTAAGCTCTCTATCTGGTTACGGTACCGCCGTTTGGGGACCACTCTCCCCTAACTCTTAGCCCAGGCCAAGTGCAGTGGGATATTAGATCCTTTGAACCATTCATTCAAGTCCCCAGGACTGGATGGTATTATTCCAGGTGACATCCAGCATGGGGAGGAAATTATTCTCCCCTGGCTGCTTGCCATCTATAACGCTACACTTAGGCTCCTTTATATCCCATGGAGCTAAAGAATGTCTTGGGTTATCTTCATTCCCAAGGCCGGGAAACCGTCCCACACTAAGGCAAATGACTATAGGCCAATCAGCCTTTGTTCCTTTCTTCTGAAGATATTGGAAAGAGTCCTTTATGTTCATATTAGGGCCTCGATTGATCCACTACTTCTAGCCTCATCCCAACATGCTTACACGAGGGGTAAATCAGTGAAGACTGCACTGCACTCCCTTATCTCTCGACATTCAACAACGTCAACCCGGACGCTATAGTTAGGGCTCTTAATTCTCACAACCTGGATCAGAATCTGGTTAGGTTTATTGAGGTCCTGCTCAAATCGAGAATAATATCCTCCACAATGGGGGCTTCACAGTGTCAGAGAATTGTCTGTAGGGGTACACCACAAGGTGGTGTTCTATCTCCACTTCTCTGGAATCTCGCAGTCGAATCACTCTTGAGCAGACTTGAATCCTCTGGTAATAACGCCATAGCCTACGCTGACGATATTTCCACTGCCGCGTCGGGAATTTGTCCACAGACGCTGTCTAATAAACTAAACTTGGTGCTGTCAATTGTACTGGGCTGGTGCAGGGTTTTTGGACTAGCCGTTAATCCCTCCAAGTCAGATACAATTCTTTTCACTAGGAGATACAAGGTCTTGGCCTTCACTCTCCCTAGTATAAATGGGACTAGACTCACGCTGAGTTCCGAGGTTAAGTATCTGATCCTGATTCTCGATCCCAAACTCAACACGAGGACGAATCTGGCTGCTAGGGCGCGGAAGGCGGCCTGTGCTGCTTACTGCTGCAGCAGGACAGTTGGATCCAGGTGGGATCTCAGGTGGGATCCAGGCGGATCATGCGCTGGACCTATTCTGCAGTCATCGAACCCAACTTCTTATACGGTGTTGCCTTCTGGTGGACTGCTCCGGACAGGCTGCACAATGTCAGACACCCGGACGGAGTCAGAAGATCCGCAGCTATTCCTATCACTGGTGCTCGACGCACCACCCCACAAAAGCCTTGTTCGCAATGCGTAACTGGGTTCCTACTGAGCTCCTCACTACGCAGGTGGCTAAGTTCACTGCGACAAGACTCAATGTCCTGTCTCGTTGGCGCGTCGTCCCCTCTGGTCACTCCTCTATTTTGGAGATTGATCCTGTGGCCTCACTGGATATCGATTATCACTCTGTGGAATACTGTTTTGACAAGGATTTCAACTTCCTGATCCCGAGCAGAAGCGATTGGACCCCTGACACGGCCGTCCTCCCAGAACTCCTGGATGTTTATAC
The DNA here is from genome assembly GCA_958299815.1 of Sarcophaga carnaria. Taxonomy (NCBI): domain Eukaryota; kingdom Metazoa; phylum Arthropoda; class Insecta; order Diptera; family Sarcophagidae; genus Sarcophaga; species Sarcophaga carnaria. The sequence continues at coordinate 66,180,054 of OY283149.1, read as the reverse complement.
CGATGGCTCCAAACTCGATTGCGGGGTGGGCAGTGGAGTCCACTCTGTGAAATTGGACTTGGACATTTCACTACGGCTGCCGGGCTATTGCAGCGTGTTCAGGCGGTCATCTACCGAGCCGCGCAGTGGATCTTCGCATACGGTGTTCCTTTCATCCGCATCTCGATCTTTTCTGTAGCCAGGCTTTCTGTCGAAAGTTGCGAATAATTCCAGGATCGTCAGGGAGTGTCGCCGCTGCCTCAACGTTCTTTCTGGGCACTTCAGAGTCACACTTCCGGAATCCTCTTTAATCAACTTATGAGCTGGCCATCGCTCGGAAACTCTTCCGAGACGCCAACCTATCCTGGCTCAATAGGAGTCCTGCTCAACCACGAGGCTTACGTGGCCCTCAATGGATACAACCAGTTACTTGGACTTGGTCGTAACATCATCTCGATTACAGTGGCCATGCTTACAGGTCACTGTGTTATGGTTAGACACGCGGAAAGAATGCGGCTCCCATTTAACGACTTTTGCAGTGGGTGCAGATCCGCTGAGGAAGAAGAGACTGTTATCCACTTTCTTTGTCAATGCTCATCTCTTGCGAGGTGCAGATATAGGTTATTTAGCTGTCCAACCCTTGTCAGCTTGACGGAGCTATCGTCCATTGATGTCAAGGATATAGCCCGTTTATCAAGCTTTCTGGCTGGTTTTCCAGCGTGGGGTAGTCGTGCTTTGAAATGTGCAGCCCTCGCGCTGACCAACTTCTAAAATTATTCAAAATTAATTGGACATTTGTGTAATGTCTTTCCTTCAAATTTATTTTAGTTGGTGGCGCAGCAACACTCGCAGGGTACAGCTAGTATTTTATAAAGTTCATCTTTTATTCATAAATAGCTATTGCAGTACATATTAGGATTCAATATACGATTTTCAAAAGGCTTAAAGGAGATACACCATGTACGGTGTGAGAGAAGTACAAAAAACCCTATGAATGCAGTACTAATGACCCCCTGCACCATATTTAAATAACAATAATCAAATCGTTTAAATGAACTATATCGGTCTCGGAACGTGACGAGTCAGTTCTGAAGGAGTGCAGAGATTTTATTCCACATCAGAGTATTATTTAATCTGGCAAAAGAATGTAAATTTCTGGCAGATTGATAATTTAAACATTCTTAGAACTGTGCGATAACTTTTTTTGTTTTAAAGAATATTTGAAGGTGGTATACAATTTGGTATTGATAGTCGCTTAATGCACGCCGCTCCTATTTACACAACTTGTCGAAACTAGGGATAGCCAAATAAATGTACATACTTATGTGCATACATAATTGGTCATTACAAACCAGTCAGTCAAAATTAAGACCTAGTTCATCACACCACTTATGTCGTGTGTGTTCATTTTATACATGAGCAGCGGGTCCGAACGACAGTTTTTTGAGAAACTGCTGAGAGGAAGTTACCGAAGAAATATATTTATTTTATTTCGTTTTGTTGGAGATGTCTGACCCGGGATTCAAGTCTAACAAGCCAACTTTCTACCTGCTAGACTAAGGCGACTACATAGTGAATATAGGGTAACTAAATATTGAGATATTGTTGAAATCTCCCACAATTCTTTTAAAGGAAAGTGACGCTGAAAGTAATATTGAAGGAGGTGGAGGTGAGATGATTAGTTAGAACAACCATCTTCTCGTTACAGTTTTATCTGGATTCTTATTAAACTAAAGAAGTTTGTTTATTCAAAATGTTATAAAGCACTTCAACATTTGAATTTAGTATACTTAGGGCGAATATCACCATCACTATTGAACTGTGAGTAAACCTTTTAAGTCTTTTTTACAATATTTGTTATTAAAAAATGGAATATTTGGGCACTGATTTTAACCACATTGGTTAGCAGTTTATTTTGGCTTATATTTCTATGATAGCCAAGTTTATAACTTTTTCTCATGATCATGTTACTTTGAAGGTACTGCTATCGCTATGTGATATGTATTCTATAAAAACATAGTGTTACTTGTGAGCATTAGTTATCGTAATCGTTAATGCATGAAAGTGGTGGTGGAAAGTAATCTAAAGTTTCTTACATTCTTTGTATTAAAAAGAAAAATCTTTTTTGAAAATTAATAATTTGGAATAAAATGTTATAAAATAATGAAAATATGTTTGTTTTTTATTTTATTTGTATGGTTAATTACACATACATACATATGTATGGTACAGTGATGTGAAAAAAATTGTATGAACATCAATGTTACACTTACAGATTTAGTGAGAAAATAAATAAAATTAGAAAATTGCTGATGAGTAACTGCACTTATTCTCAGTTGATATATCACAATTCGACAAAGCCAGTCATACGAGTTTACTCACGAAACTAAGCCCGCAATTGCCAAGTGCGTACTGTACTTTATTTCAATCGTAACTGAAGAATAGGTTGTTTGGCGTTAAATATGAGGATGAATATTCCCAATTAAAGGAAATACAAGCAGGAGTACCTCAAGGAAGCATTCTGGGTCCACTTTTTTATGTCTTATACACCAGTAATATACCAGTTGCTGTAACGACTATGGCTACATTTATCGATGACACGGCTATTTTCTCAGTTGCCAGCACTGAAAATGAAACACAAGTTACATGTTGACTTTATAAATAAATCAACTTTAGGTATCCCTATATTCATGGACGGTATATAAATTCCGTAATGCAAATACGGCAAAATATCTTGGTATGACACTGGATGCACAAGCGAGCAAAATATAACGATTATTCAACGTTTTCAGAACAAAGTACTCAGATGCATTGTAAATGTACCATAGTATATACACACAAATGATTTACATCGTGACCTTGGTGTAAATACTATTAGAAAAAAGATTGAGAACATTGCAACAAAACATAACACCCGACTCAGAGACCACGTGAATTCATCATCATCATAATTCATTCAGCATCATCTCTTGCTGATCCCATTGGTTTGGTCTGCTTTTAAAAGAAGGAAGTCATCCGACCTAATTAGAAGCTCTCTTTTGGCTTGATGACGTAATATCATTATAAATATACATTAAATTAAAGTTTATGTTTATTTAACTGTTTGAAGTAAATTATTTGTTAGTTATAAGTCGCCATGGTCTAGTAGGTAGGGTATTGGCTTATTAGAGGTAAAGCAAGGTTTCGAGCCCCAGGCCAGACATCCCAACAAAATACAAAAAGTATTTCTTCGGCGACTTCCTCTCAGCAGATTTCTGGCAAAAACTCTGAGAGTAAATAAAATATTGCCATGAAAAGTTTCTCAAAAAATCTGTCGTTCGGAGTCGACTTTAAACGGTAGGTCCCACCACTCATGTATAAAATTAACACTCACAACATAAGTGGTGTAAGAAACTAATTATGTATGTATGTATATATAATAACTGGTTGTAATAATTAATAAATGAGAATTTAAAAAAATATATCACAAAAACAAATTTCATTGTGTTATAAGCTTTCTTCTTTTTTATCTTAAAATTTATATTAAATTAAAATTCAAATTCACCCTGTACAAAAATAAGGAGATGCAACTTTCTTTTTAGAATAGCTATAGGAAAATCATAATACGTTTACACTAATTTCATAAAGACTCCGGTTTCTTTAAAACTCGTACGCATTGTCTAAGCATGTGACCAGTAAAATTTAGTCATGCCGAATTCGGTACATCACACCATTCTGCCGGAATTAATTCCCAAATCTTGTCACAATTTGTTGGAAACTTTACTCAGATTGTTGTTTTTACTATATTCCACAAGTTCTTGATCCGATTTGGAGCTGAAGGTACTGCGAGCCAATATAATACATTTGTACTTTGACCCTTGGACCATTTCTTAGTGCACTTTACAGTATATTTAGGTTCGATATCCCGCTGGAACCGGATTGGCATATTTTTATTCGAAATAGTATAGCATGAAATTTCGAGGGATTACTACGAGTATATACTCCGTTACTTTCCATGTGCCTTTTACATGATACTAGCCTGTGCGCTTGACATTACACAAATGTCCAATTAATTTTGAATCATTTTATTGATTTTGTTTCCCGTTGTAATGATGATTCAGACGAACGGCCCGTTTGGTAGTACGCATTCAATCGGTTTCTAATCTCATTTCTCGTTGTTCAAGTGGTTCAAGCGAACGGGTCTGAGCGGCATATACTCGAAGATTTTCCAGTCTCACTGCTCGTCTGATTCTGAGACTCGTAATGCGCTTTTCTTCCGTGCTTGAGGTGTAGGTCGACCAATTACTTGTCATTCATTTTGAATACTTTTCAGTGACACCATCCATCGGAAATTAATCGCACCAATCTCCGTCGACTCATGCGCAACAACTTTGTTAAATAATGTACAGTTTACGATTTAATTCATTTTAAGTAATTTTCAGTGGCACCACCTGCCGGAAATTAGTCATACCAACTTAGACATCTTCGTCGGCTCATGCGCAAAAACTTTGCTAAAGATCATAACATGACCAAATGCATAGTTTACGATTCTATAAGGTACATACAAACAAACATTCATTTTTATGTATATAGACTATGGGAGGTGACATGCCCACTATAGCCAATCCGTCCATTTTGTTCATATATACATAGGTCAAAGTCGTCGACATTAAATACTTATTGGGTATGTGGGCGTGGCACCTCGCCTACTTGAAATTTTAAAATAAAAAGTAGCCTATAACTCCTTTCAGACTTACAGGAAGATGCTGTTAAAATTTCAATAAAATCGGTCCAGCCGTTTAGCCATCTATAGACTTCAAACAAACATATAAACCCACAAACAAATAAACATACATTCATTTTTATGTATGTATACATAAGATAGTGACTTAACACCGACAGTGTAATTCTGTGCTGATAAACTTGACTGCAATGGGATATTAATATTGACTGACTATTGGCTATTCGCGTCATGATTACCACTTTCAGTAGATAGAAAATTAAGAAAGTGATCGTATTTTAAAACATTAAGAAAGCAATTGTATGTAGAATGCAAACACCCCGGAAAATATTACAACATATTACCATTAATTTAAATACAAAGCGATGTTTTATTAAAACCGCTAAAGAAAAATTTTAAACACACAATTTTTACATTCAATTTAATTTAAAAGTTCTATTTTTCACTTGTATTCGAGTTCATTTCATTTATTATTCTTTCATAAATGACTTCAAGAAAATCTTAACCCTGAGATGCACAAGCTTCTCATTCATGTATTTCAACACTGAATGCTTCTGCAGTCTTATGTTATTATAGTTTGAGCTAAAATATGTGTTTTTGTAATTAAGCTCAGGCCTTGACTATTGCCTTCATTAGATTAAATGTCATACAATTTTCTGTACAGACCTGGACAGAACGGTTTCTGAAGGAAGTGATAACAGCACAGAGTTCTTCAAAATTGTAAACGGCTTTAAGAATGCATTGAACGACAAAAGCCATTCCTTAAAACATATTTGGAATATCTTGATGCTACAACGGAGTCAAATTATTCATTACAGCGTGCTACCAGGAATTTTAAAATCTATGTTTTATTTAAGCCATGTTGACGTAAGCCTAGCGGTTAGGTATGAAAACAGTGTTGCAAAATCGTAATACTTAGTACTTTTTTTTTCATCAAATAGTACTTTTGTAAGAGATACATACTAACAAACGTACATAATTGGTCATTATAACCCTTCAATCAGGATTACGACCTAACTTCTTACACCACTTATTTTGTGTGTGTTATTTTTATACATGAGTGGCGGGACCTACTGATTAAAGTCGACTCCGGAAGACAGATTTTTGAGAAACTTTATCGTGGCAATTTTATTTCCTCTCAGAGTTTTTGTCAGAAGGTAGTCGCCGTCAAATTTCGTTTTGATAGAGGTGTCTGCCATTTGGTTTGAATCGTGGTCTCACATCTAGTAAGCCAGCACATACCTACTAGACTATTTATTTATATTTAATACACATACAGAACAAAATTAGCTGATGCGGAATGTAAAAAAACGTAAAACCCCCGTTTAGTCACGTCGATGGAACGTATGTTCCGTGGACGTTTGGCTAAGCCTAATTCAACTTTAAGCCTACTTTACACGGTCCCACAAGTAATATGATCTGTCAAAATTTTGTGTAGAAGAGTACGGATGTGATCGTCTAATCGTACCATGTAATGAAACCATCACACATTGAGAGAAAATACGGATGAAAAGTTTGACAGTCGTATGGCTCTCTCAATTTTTTGAAATGATTCAAAAAACAAGCACGTCGCATTAGATCAGGGAAGTATTTTTATGTAAACACATAGAAAAAAAGTGTAACAGCTGTTTTCATTTTACTTTGTTATTGTCTTATACCGATCATGTAAACGCCAAAAATATAAATCATACGACTTTTATTCTCTTTTTTGTCATACGGATGGAATTTAATTTTACTTTTTCATTAGACTTTACGTACGTAAAGTATTACCGTGTGAAGAGGGATTTAGCATTGCGTGGAACGTGTTGCTAATGCATTAATAGTTGAAAAGCGCAAGACATAAAATATGTAATAATCAAAAAGTACTGAAAGCGTTGCGTGAGTACTGCGGCAACCAGCATTCAGGGGATAGCCCCTATTTATGGAGTGTTTATATTTACATTGAATTCTTATGTTTACATTGTAAGGACAGGAAAAACTTTTGGAGGTAGAACGTTTTACATACGAAGAACCAAATTTTCTTTTCTTTTCTTTCTCTTCACTGATCAATCTACCACAAGCGATCGAGAACAAATCGCTTTGTTTTGCCAGAGTATAATCTATTATAACAGTGATAGAATCAGCTACATTGCTACTGTTCTCCAATAAACCAATAAGAGTTGGATACCCTGCCGTCATTAATTAATTCTTTCGCCCTTTCCTGCACGCTATCGAGAAGTCTCAAAATAATTTTCGAGACATATGTACATGAGAGTTTTATTTAATTTTCGTTCGCGTATAAGAGGTGTAAGAAAGAAACCCATAAAATTTAAAGTTTCTTCCGATACCTGAAAAATATATTGGTTACAGCAAACATTACCTCACCACTGAATCTAAGATTAGTGTTGCGATCAGTTGTGTTCTGGGTCGTAAATTAAGTTTCAAAAGGCAATCGAAAAAAATCATGTCTTTGTGTAGGTCATAAGAAGTGCATTCGAAGTTATTGGAAAGCCATATTAACGGTTGAAAGTTGTTAGATCATGAAGATGGCTTCACGCCCTTATTACGTTTGACATGACTGTCATTGCTCAGTTATGCAAACAATCTTTCAAATTTGCTGATGATTTTGTTTTTATTACGACACATTTTCCAACTAGAAAAGTAGTTAAATCTATGGAGTATAATCAATGAATAAAAACCTGTTACATTACACTTAACGCGTAATAAGCGTTCCCCTTTGAACATTTTCATTATCGGCGATATTTATTGAGTAACAAGTTTGTGTAAATGTAATGAGTATCTGATATTCAATTGCAATCACTTGCATTTCACGCAATTATTGTTTCTTCCTAGAATGAAAATCCCCTTGTTATGTAACCCTATACATGATATCGTATAATCTTATCTTTTTCGGAGCTATTGACTGATTGACTGATTTTATATGACGTATGCGTTTTGCATTGAATGCTACAACAAAACATTCTGCGTCCTTTTCTTCTTGGTATTGGTTTTAATAGACATGTCTCTGGGAAAGTGTCCGCTAGGGGAGTTTTATTAAAAATTCTTTGCATTGCATTTCTAAATTTTAATAAGAAGATTGTTTATAAATACTCTTAAATGGAATTTGGTTATCTTTTGTAATAAAAATATTTCCCAAAATATTCCAAAAATTATAATTTTGATTTGATTTCAGCTATACAGTATAGAGAAACTCGAAAAAATGTACGAAATAATTAATAACATATTGTGCCATCTAAAGCGATTTGAAAACATTGGCCCTAAAGTTGCATTTTTAATAAAAATAGTTCTAACTTGTATGACCCCGGTGCCCTTGGTAAAAATATTATTATTTTTTGTTATTTAAAACATTTTTTGTAAAGTTAGCTTTCCGAAAATAAAGGAAAAATTTTATTGGAAATTATTTGGGTTAAAAAAAAACATTTTTTATTTTCTACACAACGATTAGTTTTAAAATCGTTATTTAAGTAACTAAAAATAAATATAATAAGTAACTAAATTGGTAAAAACTACAAAAATAATTGCATAAAGGGCAATGATTTTTGTTCTTTTATAATCGTTTAAAAGGCAACACTTTATGAGGGTTAGTGCAACCTCCAATAAATGCTACACAATATGTAGGCAACATTTTTCTCCAGAAAAGAAATCGCCATTAGTTGTTGTTGCATTTACAAAAAAAAAAAGAAAGAAAAAGCCAAAGATAGCAAGCATAGTAAACAAACAACATTCTAATAAGTATTCTAGTGTTCGTACGCTAATCATACTTGTAAATGTTGAGTAAAGGAGAGTCGAAATCAACAACATCACGCGTATTGTTAAGTACACCTATTGACACCTAATTAGAAATGCTTTAAAATTTCATAAAATGTTGAAATATTTTTCATATTGCTTATTGATTTCAAGCTATTTGTTATTTAATTTCATAAAGTCATAAAAAAGAAACAAAAAATCTTAACAAATCTCTTATTACTAAACACTTAAAAAAAGAACAAAATTTATTCAAATATTGGCTGCGACACTTAATTAGAAACGATAAAAATTATAAGAAAACCCTTTTTGCTTTACCACAGCTTCACATCGCCCGCGCATTGATGTTATAAGATTACGACATCGCTCCACTGGTATTGCCTCTCATGCCTTCTTAACTTTCTCGAAAAGAGTCGCAATATTTCTAACATATTTTAGGCTCACCATTTTTTTCTCATCGCCTGGAATTATCCTCATCGATGGAATTATCTTCAAGGAACTTTTTAGTTATCGTGGCCGTGTGCTTTAGATCGTTGTCCTGTTGAAATTTCCAGATAACTGGGAAATTCTCCTCGGCCCACGGCAACATCACATTATTAAGTATATCAACATACTTTTCCTTATCTTACATTCCATAAATTTTGTGGATTGGACCAACACCATTCCATGAAAAACATGACCACACCATAATCGATTCTCCACCATGCTTCACTACACGTGAAACAAAGCGAAGATTAAATTCTTGGTTGATGGGCCTTCTATCAAATCTTCGACCGTCTGGACCAAGGCGATTTATCTTAGTTTCGTCGCTCCAAAGCACATATTTCCATTAATTGGCTGTCCAATTCAAATGGGACATTTTCTATGAATTTTGCTCAAAAGTGGTCTCTTGCGCGCTGCTCTCCCATTAACTCGACTTCAACCAAACGACGTAAGATGGTGCTCTTGGATATGGAAATATTAAATCTGTCGCAAATTTCACGCTGGATATCCGCAGACGATTTTTTTGGATCGGCTTTGGAGATTCGCCCAATAATGCGGTTTGTATAGTCTGATGTTTTCCTGGGCCTTTTCTGTCGTGGAACGTTCGATGTAGTGTCATATTTTTGAATGTGCTTCAGAGCGTTAAAAACGATTTTTTTTTTTGAACACTGAAGCTGCTCTGATATTTTTCTATATGTCTTTCCAGCTTTACGCAGTTCGAAATTAGAGCTCCTTACTTCAAGAGTGCAGCTCTTACATTTGCCCATTAAAAAACTTAAAAATATTAGGCTAATATATTTAAACATATTGAATTAAAAACAATATTTAACTACCTTTTTCTAAATATTGCCTTTCGTTCGCAGCAAATTTTAAACAATAAATGATCATTTCTAATTATGTGTCGCACTTTTTTTAACCTATACTAAGAACGTGTTTACAAGTTTGCAAAAAAATAACGGTAAATGAAATGCTTAATAAAGAAAGTAAAAGCATTTAAAGATAAAACAGAGTAATAAACAAAATACAAGTATTTGGAAGGCAACATAATGGTAGTTTTCCCAAAAATTATTTATATTACTGGCTTTGCGCTAAAGTAAATAAAGCGTTTCTAATTAGATGTCAATAGGTGTATGAGTACGATGAGTACTTCAAACTTTGAATATGAGTAGTATGGATATGATATTAAAATAAGTATGAATGCGTATAAGTATCAGAAATTATGAGTATGTATGATTCAATTCTACTCATCTTTTTGAATAATCATTGCTGATCTCTGGTGGTGATGTTAAAAACAAGTCTGTTATCCTCGCTAACAGATGTTAATGTTGTACTGTATATTGAATGTATGGATGTATAATTTCTCACATTTTGGAGTGTGCAGTAATAAATCAATCGGTTAGTTAGGATGTTATTTAAAAACATATAAATTTGATATACGGCGATAAGACGCAATTGCAGAACTAATACGTTTTTTCCTTATCGTTTTGTATAAGCCGTGAAATAATTTTCTTGGAATTACAAGGTTCCAGGTTAAGTAATTTAAAGAAAAATTAAACAATTATTTTCATTTCTTTTCTTTTAAAATATAAATTTCTTATCACTTCAAAATAAAAACTTAAACGGTTTTTTCCTATGATGATAACATATGTACATACATTTTCCAATACTATTAAAACATTGTTCTAAGAATCCGTTAGGTGGTGCCGACGGCGGTGGCGGTGGCGGAGGAGGCGGCGGTTGTGGAAAGTAAACCAAGTAATTTCGTAAAAAAAATTGTTATTAAAAATAAATAAAATATGTTATCACAAAATAATAAATGTTTCTGTATCAAATTTATTTATTTATTTATTACAATACAATTATAAATTATATTCTAATTATATACGAGCTGAGTAACTTTGACCATATGCTCGGTTTAGTGTGACAGACCAGAGTCTCTGGTGGGAATTGAACCCACGATCCTCACGCTAATAGTCTAGCACACTACCAACTAGACTACCAGGGCACCCTAGTATCAAATTATTGTTAACATTAAAAATTATAACCCCAAACTAGTAATTCGGTAATCTGCTCCACTGTCAATGTGCATGTTACTACAGATTAACTTAATCGCAGGGTGGCATTTGTTTCCGAAATAGGTATTCATTGTAAACAATTTGGCTGAACGAATTTCATATGTTAAAATGGACGAAAATAAAACACAAATTTTAATGGAAAAATTTTATTCAAAGCATAGGCCATTGCTGGCTTCACATTTTCTCCATCTTTCAGACAATTTTAGGGACTCCACGCCTATAAAACAGTTCGCATTTTGAAGCAAATCGACTAGTTACCCCTTTTTCGACTTCCTCCTAGATATCGAAATGCTGCTCAGCCAATGCCAATGCTAATGCTAAATACAAATAGTAGTAGGAAGTTGCCAAGTCGGGTGAAAATGTCAGATGTTACAGCAGCTGCCAGCCTAATGCTTTGTTTATATTCTGAAACGGTTTTGCTTTGTGTACATTGCTATATTGCGTAATTACTTTGCTGTTACTTGTGGTCCATTCTGGTCATTTTTCAATCAATTCATGTTGCAAATTGATCTTTTGTTATCGATAGTAATCAGTTTTAACAGTTTTCTAAAGCTTTTAAAGGATCAGAAATTCTTCTTCTGCAACAATTTACGACGTTTCTGCCATTTGTTTTTGACTCAAAGTCTCATCTTTATCCAATATTTTTTTGCGATTCGACGTCCTCAAACTTTGTTGGTTGCCTTACATGTTCTCTTTCCTCACATCAAAATCGTTATCTCTAAACCGTCGAAACGATCTTATACACGTTGCTTCTGATCACTATATGTCTGAACATGCATTAGAAGCGATTCTCTAGCACTTTTATTCAAATAAAAAAAAAATTAATATTTTTCGGATGCCCTGGTAGTCTAGTGGGTAGTGTGTTAGATTATTAGCGTGAGGGTTGAGGACCAGAGACTATAGTCTGTGACACTACACTGATCATATGATCAAGTTAATTAAAATATAATTTGTAATTGTATGGTAATTAATAAATAAAATAAATAAAATAAATAAAATAAATAAAATAAATAAAATTATTTTTCATTTTCTAGTACAAAATTCGCCATCTTTAAAACGATAAAAAAATATGATGAATGATTTGATGAATACTGGATATATTTGACAGATGTCATCGCCAACACAAAAAAAGAAATATTAAAGTTCGTACACAATAAATATTTAATGAAGGAACATTCGTATCTTGACGCCGACTTCATATCGGTACAGCTGGTATTTTTAAATTATGTATGTCTTGTAGTTTGTTGACAGGCCATACATGAATGCCAGTAAGAACGAACAGCCAAATAAAGGTGTTTCATTCAATTCAGAATATTGAGCAGTATAGCTTAATCCATAAAGACATCAGCGTAAACCCAATACGCTTCACCTATGATGCCAAATGTTACAACTAGAAAGTTTAGAGAACGCGACTGCGTTGCATGATTTACTAAAAGCAATATTTAGAAACTACGGCGGATTTTATGAATTCACTGGAATTTTTCTGGATGCATTTCTTTAAACAGTTTATAACCAAAATGTATGAGGTTTTTCCAAAAAAATTTTTTTTTTCAGATTTTTCACCTCCGGCTAATATTCTCATCGTATCCAACGGTAACTGGTGTTTATGTTGAAGCAATAAATAATATTTTAAAATTATATTTTCTAAAGTCGATAAAATTTCAGTGAAGATAAGTCGTTTGTTAACATCACGCATATAATTTTATTATGCCAACTATTATAGTTTCTTAGATAAACAACAATTCATATTCATTTTGCTTGTCTGTCATTATATTTGGTTTGTCGTTAATTAAAAATTTCTAAACCTTGAATACGGAGTTATAACAATTTTTTTGTTTTTTTTTATACGGAAGAAGTCTTATACACTGCTACACTACTGCCTCCTTTTCATTTTTCAAAGTGGTGGCACGATTAGCCACTGAAAAGTGTGAAGAACATAACTATGTACAGTGTTCAGATATGCACCTTTACTGCGTAAATCGCAATAAACGCCATTATTGAGCTCAATATTTCATATAAAGTTCCAATTAATTATTGCGCAATAAATACGCAAATTGTTATAATATTGAGTAAAACTTAAAAATCAGCACGGTCATAAGTGTGTTTAGTGAGCATATTATAATTAACCGAACACTTTTTGTTGATATTTGACAACTCAAGTGTCAACAACGACAAAAAAAATCAAAAACAATGTTGTTGAAACAACCAGCGTGTTTTGTTTACCAGCTGTCAAATGAATATTGAATAAGCAGCTGAACTGCGTATATTATTATATCTGAACACTTAAAATATTGTACTTAATTAACCGAACATTGGCTCAATAAAAGTGCATATCTGAACTTAGTATAAGTCTTAAGGTTAATTATAAAAATTTCATGTTCTTGTAATATGAAAAAACGTTACGTTCCATGGTTTTTACATCAACAGTTTATCTTCAATCGATTCATTTTCTGTTTTCGTTATTGAAAACTTTTCCAAAATCAATGAATTTACGTGTAAAGTTTCACAAAAAATTATTCCTTCAAATAAAATAGGTTCAGAGTGTTAAAAATACATTTACTCGTATATATAAAAAATATTTTTCAATTCTTTTCAACTGAATTTACAACCTACACCATATTCTTACTCGAGAGATATTTTCTTTGTCGTACCGTACTATTATCATGAAATATTTTTATTGTATGTTGTAAAAATATTAAAATTATTTGAAACATCTTTCTCTTACTTTTATTAATTTTAATTGACTTTAAACAATTACCAGTTAGCAGAAAAACGCACTTCCATACATTTATAATTAAAAAAAAGTTTTATATTTAATACCATTCCTACTACATACTACTTATAGTTCATTTATGTTTCCAGACATCGCATATTTTCATTGTTTCACAATCAGTGACTGTAACCATAACCTTTGCCACTATACCCGCTACTTCTTTGACCGTCTGAGGACGCATAACCGTGGCCTTTATTTCCTCCGGCACCGCCATAGAAACCATTTGGTCCTACTGCTCCGAACCCATATCCTCCACCGGAACCTCCTACGCCACCTCCACCTCCGCTTCCTCCCCCAGCACTATAACCGCCGCCATATTGGGCGCTGAAACTCCAACTGCACCCGCAATTTCATTTTCAATATTTGACTATGTTCCGAAATGTCAAAACAGCTTTATATATGTATACATCATCATCATCATCATCAGATAATCAAATTAATTGAAATATTGTAATTAGGGAAACCGTTTTGTAAAATTAAATTTCTGTTAAGTAGAAATGTTTTATTTTGATTTAATTTGGCAGATCGTTAATCGCTACAGATGACATTAACCCAACGTAACGTATAAGTAAAGCTAACATTTTACAAAATGAATTCATAAAATTTAATCGAGACTGTGTATCTTGTAGATGTCAAGCACTTTAAATAGTGTGTAATCGAAAAAAATTTAAAGTAAGGGTCTTCTAGTATGTCTCGCAGTCAGTCTTAACAAATAGAAACTGTGGATATATTCCATGATAACTTAAGATTTTTCGTATTATTCTTGACCACAAAATAAAATTTTAGTTGTTTCAGTCATATTTCAGGCAAACAAGGGCAAAAAAATTGTGGCAAACATTTGCCATATCTGACCGCACCTTGAGGTAAATACTTAGGTAAAGTAATGACATAAGGCTTCTTGCGATGCCAATAGAAAAGACAGTCATACACAAACTGTTTTTTTTTTTCAATTGATTCTGGAGGAGCTGGGTTGTAATCCTGACTCAAGGGTTGTAATGACCAAATTATTTATGTATATACAGTGGTGGCCTTATAATTAAAAACGATATTTCTGGAACAAAGTTCTCTGGAGTGACGAATCTAAGTTTAATTTGTTCGAATATGATGGAAAAACGTACATATGTAAGACGTCTTCCACGCAAAGCTTTTGATCCCAGGTACACAGTGAAAACTGTAAAACAAATTAACAAACGTACATGTTGCTAAGTCGTTTCTAATTATAAGTCCACCACTGTATATGTATTAGGGTAGTGAGATTATCCAATAATTACACTTACAGGTACTCACTTTGGTGAGCACATGCGAATAATTCCACTTCAAAGTCCCCTAATACATACCATTAAACCTGTGGCCTTTTACAGTTTAAAATTACTACAACAAGATTTTCGAATAAATTCGGGTATCTCCATCATACAAATATGTCGGGTCTGAATGATATTCGATTTTAATAAAATAGTAGAGGCGTTTCCATAAATTCCACTGTTGTCTTAAGTTCGGTAGAGCTTCGGTAGAGTTGTTCGTTTTCAAAAAACGGTGACCGTAATATATGCCTTGTTGACGGGTTAGTCGTTAACTATCTACAATTATTGCTTAAGTAAAGAGTCGTAAATGTTCTAGTTTTTCTTTTTTCTTTTTGTAGAGTGTATAGGACTTCGTCAGCAACATGTTTTTTTACTTTTATTGATCATACAAATTTTATTTTAAGTCGCGGTGAAAGCGTTTTTAAAAAATGCGAAAGACAACAGTTGTCGCTTTCGGAGGTCAGATCAGACTGAATTTTCTTTATTCAAATTTTATTTAAAACAACTTAAAATAATAAATGACCTAATAATTTACAATTTTTTATTCTTAAGCTTAATTTACATTTTATCTTACCTAGCACTTTTACTTTAAGATTAATTATTTTGTTTTATTATTTGCTGATTTTTTAAATTTTCCTAAGGTGAATGAACTATTTAAAAAGTGCAAGTAGTCAAATTGCAAAACCAATATTGGAAATAATAATAAAGTTCATTTACCCTACTTTATTTAAAAGATCATCAATTAAATCATTTCGACTTTTATATGTAACTTACATAATTGGCCATTACATCCCTTCAGTCAGGATTACGGCCAAGCATCTCACACCACTTAGGTTGTGTGTGTTAATTTTATACAGTGGCTGGACCTACATTTTAAAGTCGTCTCCAAACGACCGATTTTTGAGAAACTTTTCATGCCAATTGTATTTACTCTTAGAGTTTTTGCCAGAAATCTGTTGAGAGGAAGTCAGCGAAGAAATATTTTTTTCATGGCCTGGGGTTTGAACCGTGGCCACACTACCTACTAGGCTACGACCTACATCATACATTATGTAAAAGAGTAAAAACAATTTGAATTTTCATTTTAAAAATTTTAAATTTATTTTGGAACATTTTAATAAAGCAATGCAGGATTTTTAACGACCATAAGGACGACTGACACCACCGCCACCACCACCACCACCTCCGCCACCACCACCACCTCCGCCACCATATAGCCCACCACCACCTCCTCCACCCAAAGGACCTCCACCCCCACCGCCGTATGGTCCACCGCCATTTCCACCATATGGCCCACCACCACCTCCTCCACTATTCGGACCTCCGCCCCGACCACCGTATGGTCCACCACCATTTCCACCATATGGGCCGCCACCACCACCACCGCCACCAGTTGGAACGCCACCGCCACTACCTCCACCCCCACCGCCGTATGGTCCACCACCATTCCCACCATATGGCCCACCACCACCTCTTCCACTATTCGGTCCTCCGCCCCCACCTCCATATAATCCACCACCATTTCCACCATTTGCACCATATGGGCCACCACCACCACCACCGCCACCAGTTGGAACGCCACCGCCACCACCTCCACCCAATGGACCTCCACCCCCACCGCCGTATGGTCCACCGCCATTCCCACCATATGGCCCACCACCACCTCCTCCACTATTCGGGCCTCCGCCCCCACCTCCATATAATCCACCACCATTTCCACCATTTGCACCATATGGGCCACCAACACCACCACCGCCACCAGTTGGACCGCCACTGCCACCACCTCCACCAAATGGACCTCCGCCCCCACCTCCATATAATCCACCACCATTTCCACCATTTGCACCATATGGGCCACCACCACCACCACCGCCACCAGTTGGACCGCCACCGCCACCACCTCCGCCTAAGCGACCTCCTCTGCCACCACCATATTGTGCGCTACACAGCAAGCAGCTAATCAACAGAATACCACAAATCAATACGCCTTTCATCATGAAATGTTTATTTTTAAACTTTAAATCGCAAATTCAAACGCTTTATATACTCTTGCTTACATAAGTATTAAGAAAATTGTTCTCTATCTACCGTACAGTATAGTACAGGCAGTGAGTAAATTTATTTGTTTTTTTTTTTCTAATATTCCGTTCATGCAATGTTTATAGTTTTTAATTTAAAAATTCCAGTGAAAACTTTATCTAAATTGTGTCAGCTGTGGTTAAATTTTTAGAAATACCCTGTGGAAATCAACGTTCATTCCGTGCAATCGTAAAATATCTGTTTAACGAATGTTTAACAAGTGCATTGCAAATACAAGATTTATAGGGCACACACCCACCTGTTGTAGAAAAAATAAATATTCAGAGGCACGGATATTCTGTATGGCAAGATAACATGACTGCTAAGTTCTTGATGTGTTTGCTAGTTTCATATTCTTATGCTTCAGTGCAGTTGGCAGTGTGCCCAGATTAGCCTTTTGAGATGTAAATTTCGGTAATTCTTTGTGTGTTTTGGCTTGAATACTTTACTTGACTTTTAGCTTTTTCGTAACATTTTATTTCTTTTTTCTTCTAACTCTTCTATCAGATTTATATCTGCCTATTACTACCACTCATTTTCCAGTGGTAATTCAAAAAGCCTCAGGTCTATTATTACAACTTGCCGTTAACTAAAGGGAGGATTTTAACGGGCAGATAAATTGTTTCTCATTATTATAAGTGGACGATAAGGTAAAAGTAAGCGTTAAGCTAAAGGGAAGATCATCATACCGGCAAACTTTTAAAGTTAAGTTTATGCTTGAACTTGCCATATTATATATTATTTTCAATACGGCATCTTCAAATATAAACAAAGTGAGTAAATACAACAAAAAAAAAAAAAAAGAAGCCCGTCGTTGCCACTGCGTTTAAATAAAACTTGTTTAATTTGAGCAGTCTTATCGACATTGCTCCGCCACTGCCATATTTTTGAAAAAGTTAACTTTATTTAATTTGTAAGTTGCAAAAACGAAAATAAGTTAAAGGTAACTTTACAGTTCTCTTTAGCTAAAGGTACTTACCTTTAATTAAACCCAAGTTTAACGTCAATCTGTAATAACCGCCCTTAGTTGTTTATTTTTGAATTCGATTCTGTTTTAAAATCTTCTAACACCCTTAGACATACATGTGGCCTTTTAGTTTACAAATATTAACTTTGCATCAAACTTTTAAAGTTACAACAACAATATTGTTTATGCAACGTTAAATCTTTATATCCTTTATATCCTACAACAGATAAAGTTACCATAGAATATCTCACCATCTTTCTAGGTACGGGTACATGTTATACTTTCCAAATAAATTCGGTTATCGTTGTAAATCAAAAGCACCAAAACATAACCTAAGCAGTAGTGTTTGAAGTAGGCC
Organism: Sarcophaga carnaria; assembly: GCA_958299815.1. Classification (NCBI taxonomy): domain Eukaryota; kingdom Metazoa; phylum Arthropoda; class Insecta; order Diptera; family Sarcophagidae; genus Sarcophaga; species Sarcophaga carnaria. The sequence goes on along the minus strand of OY283149.1, from coordinate 66,161,575 downwards.
TAAATATTAACGGGTACATAATAGAGAGTAGTTATCTACATATATACTTTGAATAGAAATTAAACTAAGTTAATTGGAAAGACAATTTTAAAAAATAGAAAAATTAAAGGCATGAGTTTGGCTTTTTGAGACAGCGATTTTATTTTAAAATAAATTGTTTTCATTTTCGAGACACAAATAAAATTTTCTTAGCGACCATAGGGAACACCTCCACCACCGCCACCTGATGGACGACCATAACTAGGTGGCCGACTACCGCCACCGCCACCACCAGAATAGCCACCTCCACCACCATTAGTAGGACCACCGCCACCGCCATAACGGCCACCACCACCGTATTGGGCCACCATCACAATAATTAATACCAGACAACAAAGTAACAAATTTCTCATTTTTATTGTTTACAAATCACAGTTCGCAACGCTTTATATACAGTAATCCTTCGATTAACGTCGCCTCGATTAACGTTGTTTCGATTTACGTCGTAAAATTTTTTGTTCCCTATAACTTCAATTTGCGTCGTCATTCGATTTACGTCGCCTTTTTTTGGAAGCACCTTCGACGTAAATCGAAGGGATTACTGTGACTTTTTTAAGTTCCTTATGAAAAACATACTACGTTGTAGTATGAGCAATATGAAATTCGATTTACGTCGAGGGATTACTGTACCCCATAAGCTGAGCTTATTCGAATTTGTTTATCTGAGTAAAAAATCTTTGAATATTTATTTTCTAATTTAGCATCTCTACATATTTATTTTAATTATTTAAAACTTTTTTTTTTTGTATTTTAAATTCTAATGAATACGAAATCTTCCCATAGGTTATCATTACAACATAACACTTTGGCACTCTGGTTGTCTGTCGTTTCACTTACACGACGAGTACACATTGTACCTGTAACGTACGACGTAAGCGAAAACCGCAATTAGATCAATCAATTAGAACGTGTACTTAATAATCAATACCTAATGGTCTGACCATGAATATTTAATTTTTTGTTTTTTTTATGTTTTTTTCTCATTTAAAGGGAATTCCCAACAAGTTGTTATAATATTTTGAAATAACCGATTTTGAAAGAAGTTTATAAGTATTTACTGAATATTTATAATCAGTTACAATGAACGACAATTAAAGTCTATTATACTGACTGAACTCCAAAAGTAGGGTAAACAGAAATCAATCATTACAAGGTCATATACAAATTAGTTCCATTACACCTCTCCCATTTCCATCCTATTGGGAGGAGTTTGGACATTAGATTGGATTTTCATAAGTTTAAGAATCAGCTCAAAAGCATTTGGTGCCAGATATGGACTTCAAGGGCACATAGAAATTTAATGGGAAAAATTCTCCCCTATAGACTAACAGTCATTCCTAAGTAAAAGAGGCAATACACTCATTTTCCAGTGCCACCCTTGGAGGTTAAGCTCTCTATCTGGTTACGGTACCGCCGTTTGGGGACCACTCTCCCCTAACTCTTAGCCCAGGCCAAGTGCAGTGGGATATTAGATCCTTTGAACCATTCATTCAAGTCCCCAGGACTGGATGGTATTATTCCAGGTGACATCCAGCATGGGGAGGAAATTATTCTCCCCTGGCTGCTTGCCATCTATAACGCTACACTTAGGCTCCTTTATATCCCATGGAGCTAAAGAATGTCTTGGGTTATCTTCATTCCCAAGGCCGGGAAACCGTCCCACACTAAGGCAAATGACTATAGGCCAATCAGCCTTTGTTCCTTTCTTCTGAAGATATTGGAAAGAGTCCTTTATGTTCATATTAGGGCCTCGATTGATCCACTACTTCTAGCCTCATCCCAACATGCTTACACGAGGGGTAAATCAGTGAAGACTGCACTGCACTCCCTTATCTCTCGACATTCAACAACGTCAACCCGGACGCTATAGTTAGGGCTCTTAATTCTCACAACCTGGATCAGAATCTGGTTAGGTTTATTGAGGTCCTGCTCAAATCGAGAATAATATCCTCCACAATGGGGGCTTCACAGTGTCAGAGAATTGTCTGTAGGGGTACACCACAAGGTGGTGTTCTATCTCCACTTCTCTGGAATCTCGCAGTCGAATCACTCTTGAGCAGACTTGAATCCTCTGGTAATAACGCCATAGCCTACGCTGACGATATTTCCACTGCCGCGTCGGGAATTTGTCCACAGACGCTGTCTAATAAACTAAACTTGGTGCTGTCAATTGTACTGGGCTGGTGCAGGGTTTTTGGACTAGCCGTTAATCCCTCCAAGTCAGATACAATTCTTTTCACTAGGAGATACAAGGTCTTGGCCTTCACTCTCCCTAGTATAAATGGGACTAGACTCACGCTGAGTTCCGAGGTTAAGTATCTGATCCTGATTCTCGATCCCAAACTCAACACGAGGACGAATCTGGCTGCTAGGGCGCGGAAGGCGGCCTGTGCTGCTTACTGCTGCAGCAGGACAGTTGGATCCAGGTGGGATCTCAGGTGGGATCCAGGCGGATCATGCGCTGGACCTATTCTGCAGTCATCGAACCCAACTTCTTATACGGTGTTGCCTTCTGGTGGACTGCTCCGGACAGGCTGCACAATGTCAGACACCCGGACGGAGTCAGAAGATCCGCAGCTATTCCTATCACTGGTGCTCGACGCACCACCCCACAAAAGCCTTGTTCGCAATGCGTAACTGGGTTCCTACTGAGCTCCTCACTACGCAGGTGGCTAAGTTCACTGCGACAAGACTCAATGTCCTGTCTCGTTGGCGCGTCGTCCCCTCTGGTCACTCCTCTATTTTGGAGATTGATCCTGTGGCCTCACTGGATATCGATTATCACTCTGTGGAATACTGTTTTGACAGGGATTTCAACTTCCTGATCCCGAGCAGAAGCGATTGGACCCCTGACACGGCCGTCCCCCCGGAACTCCTGGATGTTTATATCGATGGCTCCAAACTCTATTGCGGGGTGGGTAGCGGAGTCTACTCTGTGAAATTGGACTTGGACATTTCACTACGGCTGCCGGACTATTGCAGCGTGTTCAGGCGGTCATCTACCAAGCCGCGCAGTGGTTCTTCGCATAAGGCGTTCCTGTCACCCGCATCTCGGTCTTTTCTGACAGCCAGGCTGCCATAAAGACTCTGTCAAACGTTGCGAATAATTCCAGGATCGTCAGGGAGTGTCGCCGCTGCTTCTATCTTCTTTCTGGGCGCTTCAGAGTCACACTTGTCTGGGTCCCCGGACACTGTGACATTCCTGGAAACTGCAGACCCTCAAGCTAGCCAGAGCCGGAATAATTTTCAATCAACTTATGAATGCCACTTACCTCGTTTAAGCTGGCCATCGCGCGGAAATTCTTCCGAGACGCCAACCTATCCTGACTCAATGAGGAGTCCTGCTCAACCGCGAGGCTTACGTGGCCCTCAATGAATACAACCAGTTACTTGGACTTGGTCGTAACATCATCTCGATCACAGTGGCCATGCTTACAGGTCACTGTGTTATGGTTAGACACGCGGAAAGAATGCGGCTCCCATTTAACGACTTTTGCCGTGGGTGCAGATCCGCTGAGGAAGAAGAGACTGTTATCCACTTTCTTTGTCAATGCTCATCTCTTGCGAGGTGCAGATATAGGTTATTTAGCTGTCCAACCCTTGTCAGCTTGACGGAGCTATCATCCATTGATGTCAAGGATATAGCCCGTTTATCAAGCTTTCTGGCTGGTTTTCCAGCGTGGGGTAGTCGTGCTTTGAAATGTGCAGCCCTCGCGCTGACCAACTTCTAAAATTATTCAAAATTAATTGGACATTTGTGTAATGTCTTTCCTTCAAATTTATTTTAGTTGGTGGCGCAGCAACACTCGCAGGGTACAGCTAGTATTTTATAAAGTTCATCTTTTATTCATAAATAGCTATTGCAGTACATATTAGGATTGAAAATACGATTTTCAAAAGGCTTAATGTGCGGCACCATGTACGGTGTGAGAGAAGTACAAAAAACCCTATGAATGCAGTACTAATGACCCCCTGCACCATATTTAAATAACAATAATCAAATCGTTTAAATGAACTATATCGGTCTCGGAACGTGACGAGTCAGTTCTGAAGGAGTGCAGAGATTTTATTCCACATCAGAGTATTATTTGAGGCCTTGACTTTGAAAGTGGTATAAGTCAAAAATTTTAAAAATCTAGTTTATCAGCTATTTCATATGAAATCCTAATAAAATAAGATAATCTTAAGAGATTAGCAGTACACCATGAAAATTAACTCGATAAAATGTTTTATTTTTTGATAGTGGTATAAGCCAGTCTGTTCACAAAATTTGGCAAAATAATTAGTAATTTTGTCAAGTCTTCAGATAGTGGTTCAGGTATAATCAAGTAATCCTTTTAATGTAAAAACGTACTATTTATAGTTAATTGTAGACATTATACGGCGAAGAAATATAAGTAATGTTCCCAAGAAATGGAAACGAATAAGACGAATATTGTCTTCAGATGAATCAGTTCATACTTTAAAAGTGAATTCGGAACCCTTACAAATGGAAGAAAGTAACATGAAATCAAGAAAGAGGACACGAAATCAACGTAATTATGCACAAAATATAAGAAAAATAAAGAGAAATAGTGAAGAGGAACATGAAACAAAAGAGCCTAAGCATGTGAGTGGTAAACTTTTCGAAAATAAAGATTGCCTTTGTTCAAAAAAAGCTAATTCTGATTCTTTTTCGAAATTAGCAAGTTTCGAAAAACAGAATTTGTTTCTGCATGGTTTCGTTCGAAAACAATCAATAAAAACAAAGACGACTCAGAAATTACGAAGGATATATTAGCAAAAGTAGTTTAAAATTTTATCTACAGTGGCTCCATCGCATAATCGGACAAGCATTAGTCTGATATGTATGTGCTTAAAACTTAAAAAGAAAATATTAAATATATGGTTTTTTTGCTTTTACTTACACTCTACATTACAGCCTTTTAGATTAATAAAAAAATAACAACATTTTTCATGATAAGGGTAATTTTATAAAGAAAAAGAAAATTAACTCAATTTTTTGCGCTCAACGCCTAATCGGACAAAGAAGAGCACCATTTCTAAAAATGACGAAAGAGAACAATTAATACTTTGTGGCATATACTTTGTTCTCAAGAACGGCCTATAAACGTTTTGGAATTGATTTTACCAAATTGTAGCATGCCTCAGGTTCTGTGGAGTTCCACTCTTCCAGTAAAGCCGCCTTAAGCTGATTCAAAGTTTTAAATTGTTGTTGGTATACTCTTCTAGCTAATTCTTCCCAAAGATGTTCAACTACGTTGAGATCTGGGCTCTGTGCAGGGGTTTCTATAAGTTTGGGGCAATTATGGACCAACCAAAGCTTTTCCACAACCGAAGTGTGCTTGGGATCATTGTCCTGGTAAAAAGCAAAATCATTTGCAATGCCTAATTTCTCGGCACTTTGCTTTACCTTTGCCTTCAAAATGTTGAGGTAGCCAAATTTGTTCATTTTACCATCAATAAAATGCAAATTGCCCACCCCAGCAATCGACATGCAGGCCCAAACCAAGAAAAACACCAATGGAGCAGCTGTGGCTTGGCTAATAATACAATGGATCAGATTTCTAAAAAATGCTCCATATACGATATTTTATAAAACTTCCTTGGATGACAATTCCGAATTCAAAGTATTAGACCTCTCACCTATAAGAGGAAGACCTAGAATATACGAAAATATTGATTTGCTTCCATTATACACAACCATTAGACCAATAACAGAAGAAAAACGTAAAGATATGATGAATTTACTACCCTATATCCCACAAATTTTTCACAAACACTTTATTTCCCTAAATACTAATAAATAATTTATTTGGTTACAATGAAATGTGTTTGAATAAAATGTTAATTACTAATAAAAATGTTTCCTTGATGGTGTAAGTCATTTATAAAGTCATGCAGTTTATTTTGAAAGTGGTATAAGTCATTTCAACCTTTCAAAACCACATTTCCTTTATAAATTTTACAATCATAATAAATACTTGTTTGTTGGCACTACTTTACTGTCGAAAAATCATATTCCATATTAATCATAATCCTTTAAAATGCAAAACTCTAAATATCTCGATACAAGGAATATATGACTTATATCACTTTCAAAATCGAGGGCTCATTTAATCGGGCAAAAGGATGTAAATTTCTGGCATAATGACAACAATTCTTAGAACTGTGCGATAATTTTTTTGTATTAAAGAATATTTGAAAGTGGTATACAATTTTGTACTGATAGTCGCTTAATACACGCCGCTCCTATTTACACAACTTGTCGAAACTAGGGATAGCCAAATAAATGTACATACTTATGTGCATACATAATTGGTCATTACAAACCAGTCAGTCAAAATTAAGACCTAGTTCATCACACCACTTATGTCGTGTGTGTTCATTTTATACATGAGCAGCGGGTCCGAACGACAGTTTTTTGAGAAACTGCTGAGAGGAAGTTACCGAAGAAATATATTTATTTTATTTCGTTTTGTTGGAGATGTCTGACCCGGGATTCAAGTCTAACAAGCCAACTTTCTACCTGCTAGACTAAGGCGACTACATAGTGAATATAGGGTAACTAAATATTGAGATATTGTTGAAATCTCCCACAATTCTTTTAAAGGAAAGTGACGCTGAAAGTAATATTGAAGGAGGTGGAGGTGAGATGATTAGTTAGAACAACCATCTTCTCGTTACAGTTTTATCTGGATTCTTATTAAACTAAAGAAGTTTGTTTATTCAAAATGTTATAAAGCACTTCAACATTTGAATTTAGTATACTTAGGGCGAATATCACCATCACTATTGAACTGTGAGTAAACCTTTTAAGTCTTTTTTACAAAATTTGTTATTAAAAAATGGAATATTTGGGCACTGATTTTAACCACATTGGTTAGCAGTTTATTTTGGCTTATATTTCTATGATAGCCAAGTTTATAACTTTTTCTCATGATCATGTTACTTTGAAGGTACTGCTATCGCTATGTAATATCTATTCTATAAAAACATAGTGTTACTTGTGAGTATTAGTTATCGTTATCGTTAATGCATGAAAGTGGTGGTGGAAAGTAATCTAAAGTTTCTTACATTCTTTGTATTAAAAAGAAAAATCTTTTTTGAAAATTAATAATTTGGAATAAAATGTTATAAAATAATGAAAATATGTTTGTTTTTTATTTTATTTGTATGGTTAATTACACATACATACATATGTATGGTACAGTGATGTGAAAAAAATTGTATGAACATCAATGTTACACTTACAGATTTAGTGAGAAAATAAATAAAATTAGAAAATTGCTGATGAGTAACTGCACTTATTCTCAGTTGATATATCACAATTCGACAAAGCCAGTCATACGAGTTTACTCACGAAACTAAGCCCGCAATTGACAAGTCCGTACTGTACTTTATTTCAATCGTAACTGAAGAATAGGTTGTTTGGCGTTAAATATGAGGATGAATATTCCCAATTAAAGGAAATACAAGCAGGAGTACCTCAAGGAAGCATTCTGGGTCCACTTTTTTATGTCTTATACACCAGTAATATACCAGTTGCTGTAACGACTATGGCTACATTTATCGATGACACGGCTATTTTCTCAGTTGCCAGCACTGAAAATGAAACACAAGTTACATGTTGACTTTATAAATAAATCAACTTTAGGTATCCCTATATTCATGGACGGTATATAAATTCCGTAATGCAAATACGGCAAAATATCTTGGTATGACACTGGATGCACAAGCGAGCAAAATATAACGATTATTCAACGTTTTCAGAACAAAGTACTCAGATGCATTGTAAATGTACCATAGTATATACACACAAATGATTTACATCGTGACCTTGGTGTAAATACTATTAGAAAAAAGATTGAGAACATTGCAACAAAACATAACACCCGACTCAGAGACCACGTGAATTCATCATCATCATAATTCATTCAGCATCATCTCTTGCTGATCCCATTGGTTTGGTCTGCTTTTAAAAGAAGGAAGTCATCCGACCTAATTAGAAGCTCTCTTTTGGCTTGATGACGTAATATCATTATAAATATACATTAAATTAAAGTTTATGTTTATTTAACTGTTTGAAGTAAATTATTTGTTAGTTATAAGTCGCCATGGTCTAGTAGGTAGGGTATTGGCTTATTAGAGGTAAAGCAAGGTTTCGAGCCCCAGGCCAGACATCCCAACAAAATACAAAAAGTATTTCTTCGGCGACTTCCTCTCAGCAGATTTCTGGCAAAAACTCTGAGAGTAAATAAAATATTGCCATGAAAAGTTTCTCAAAAAATCTGTCGTTCGGAGTCGACTTTAAACGGTAGGTCCCACCACTCATGTATAAAATTAACACTCACAACATAAGTGGTGTGAGAAACTAATTATGTATGTATGTATATATAATAACTGGTTGTAATAATTAATAAATGAGAATTTAAAAAAATATATCACAAAAACAAATTTCATTGTGTTATAAGCTTTCTTCTTTTTTATCTTAAAATTTATATTAAATTAAAATTCAAATTCACCCTGTACAAAAATAAGGAGATGCAACTTTCTTTTTAGAATAGCTATAGGAAAATCATAATACGTTTACACTAATTTCATAAAGACTCCGGTTTCTTTAAAACTCGTACGCATTGTCTAAGCATGTGACCAGTAAAATTTAGTCATGCCGAATTCGGTACATCACACCATTCTGCCGGAATTAATTCCCAAATCTTGTCACAATTTGTTGGAAACTTTACTCAGATTGTTGTTTTTACTATATTCCACAAGTTCTTGATCCGATTTGGAGCTGAAGGTAATGCGAGCCAATATAACACATTTTTAGTGTGACCCTTGGACCATTTCTTAGTGCACTTTACAGTATATTTAGGTTCGATATCCCGCTGGAACCGGATTGGCATATTTTTATTCGAAATAGTATAGCATGAAATTTCGAGGGATTACTACGAGTATATACTCCGTTACTTTCCATGTGCCTTTTACATGATACTAGCCTGTGCGCTTGACATTACACAAATGTCCAATTAATATTGAATAATTTTATTGATTTTGTTTCCCGTTGTCCTGATGATTGAGATGAACGGGCCTGAGTAGTACGCATTCGATCAGTTTGTAATCTCATTTCTCGTTGTTCAAGTGATTCAAGCGAACGGGACTCAGCGGCATATACTCGAAGATTTTCCAGTCTCAATGCTCGTCTGATTCTGAAGCTCGTAATGCTCTTTTCTTCCGTGCTTGAGGTGTAGGTCGACCAATTGCTTGTCATTAATTTTGAATAATTTTCAGTGACGCCATCCATCGGAAATTAATCGCACCAACCTCCGCCGACTCATGCGCAACAACTTTGTTAAAGAATCCATAGTTTACGATTTAATTCATTTTAAATAATTTTCAGTGGCACCACATGCCGGAAATTAGTCATACCAATTTAGAAACCTTTGTCGACTCATGCGCAACAACTTTGCTAAAGATCATAACATGATCAAATGCGCAGTTTACGATTCTATAAGGTACATACAAACAAACATTCATTTTTATGTATATAGACTATGGGAGGTGACATGCCCACTATAGCCAATCCGTCCATTTTGTTCATACATACATAGGTCAAAGTCGTCGACATTAAATACTTATTGGGTATGTGGGCGTGGCACCTCGCCTACTTGAAATTTTAAAATAAAAAGTAGCCTATAACTCCTTTCAGACTTACAGGAAGATGCTGTTAAAATTTCAAGAAAATTTAGCCGTCTATAGACTTTAAACAAACATATAAACCCACAAACAAATAAACATACATTCATTTTTATGTATGTATACATAAGATAGTGACTTAACACCGACAGTGCAATTCTGTGCTGATAAACTTGACTGCAATGGGATATTAATATTGGCTGACTATTGGCTATTCGCGTCATGATTACCACTTTCAGTAGATAGAAAATTAAAAAAGTGATCGTATTTTAAAACATTAAGAAAGCAATTGTATGTAGAATGCAAACACCCCGGAAAATATTACAACATATTACCATTAATTTGAATACAGAGTGATGTTTTATTAAAACCGCTAAAGAAAAATTTTAAACACACAATTTTTACATTCAATTTAATTTAAAAGTTCTATTTTTCACTTGTATTCGAGTTCATTTCATTTATTATTCTTTCATAAATGACTTCAAGAAAATCTTAACCCTGAGATGCACAAGCTTTTCATTCATGTATTTCAACACTGAATGCTTCTGCAGTCTTATGTTATTATAGTTTGAGCTAAAATATGTGTTTTTGTAATTAAGCTCAGGCCTTGACTATTGCCTTCATTAGATTAAATGTCATACAATTTTCTCTACAGACCTGGACAGAACGGTTTCTGAAGGAAGTGATAAAAGCACAGAGTTCTTCAAAATTGTAAACGGCTTTAAGAATGCATTGAACGACAAAAGCCATCCCTTAAAACATATTTGGAATATCTTGATGCTACAACGGAGTCAAATTATTCATTACAGCGTGCTACCAGGAATTTTAAAATCTATGTTTTATTTAAGCCATGTTGACGTAAGCCTAGCGGTTAGGTATGAAAACAGTGTTGCAAAATCGTAATACTTAGTACTTTTTTTTTCATCAAATAGTACTTTTGTAAGAGATACATACTAACAAACGTACATAATTGGTCATTATAACCCTTCAATCAGGATTACGACCTAACTTCTTACACCACTTATTTTGTGTGTGTTATTTTTATACATGAGTGGCGGGACCTACTGATTAAAGTCGACTCCGGAAGACAGATTTTTGAGAAACTTTATCGTGGCAATTTTATTTCCTCTCAGAGTTTTTGTCAGAAGGTAGTCGCCGTCAAATTTCGTTTTGATAGAGGTGTCTGCCATTTGGTTTGAATCGTGGTCTCACATCTAGTAAGCCAGCACATACCTACATACTACATACATTTATTTATATTTAATACACATACAGAATAAAATTAGCTGATGCGGAATGTAAAAAACGTAAAACCCCCGTTTAGTCACGTCGATGGAACGTAATGTAACATACGTTCGTTTGAAGAGCAACGAAAACGAACGTATGTTCCGTGGACGTTTGGCTAAGCCTAATTCAACTTTAAGCCTACTTTACACGGTCCCACAAGTAATATGATCTGTCAAAATTTTGTGTAGAAGAGTACGGATGTGATCGTCTAATCGTACCATGTAATGAAACCATCACACATTGAGAGAAAATACGGATGAAAAGTTTGACAGTCGTATGGCTCTCTCAATTTTTTGAAATGATTCAAAAAACAAGCAAGTAGCAATAGATCAGGGATGTATTTTTATGTAAACACATAGAAAAAAAAGTGTAACAGCTGTTTTCATTTTACTTTGTTATTGTCTTATACCGATCATGTAAACGCCAAAAATATAAATCATACGACTTTTATTCTCTTTTTTGTCATACGGATGGAATTTAATTTTACTTTTTCATTAGACTTTACGTACGTAAAGTATTACCGTGTGAAGAGGGATTTAGCATTGCGTGGAACGTGTTGCTAATGCATTAATAGTTGAAAAGCGCAAGACATAAAATATGTAATAATCAAAAAGTACTGAAAGCGTTGCGTGAGTACTGCGGCAACCAGCATTCAGGGGATAGCCCCTATTTATGGAGTGTTTATATTTACATTGAATTCTTATGTTTACATTGTAAGGACAGGAAAAACTTTTGGAGGTAGAACGTTTTACATACGAAGAACCAAATTTTCTTTTCTTTTCTTTCTCTTCACTGATCAATCTACCACAAGCGATCGAGAACAAATCGCTTTGTTTTGCCAGAGTATAATCTATTATAACAGTGATAGAATCAGCTACATTGCTACTGTTCTCCAATAAACCAATAAGAGTTGGATACCCTGCCGTCATTAATTAATTCTTTCGCCCTTTCCTGCACGCTATCGAGAAGTCTCAAAATAATTTTCGAGACATATGTACATGAGAGTTTTATTTAATTTTCGTTCGCGTATAAGAGGTGTAAGAAAGAAACCCATAAAATTTAAAGTTTCTTCCGATACCTGAAAAATATATTGGTTACAGCAAACATTACCTCACCACTGAATCTAAGATTAGTGTTGCGATCAGTTGTGTTCTGGGTCGTAAATTAAGTTTCAAAAGGCAATCGAAAAAAATCATGTCTTTGTGTAGGTCATAAGAAGTGCATTCGAAGTTATTGGAAAGCCATATTAACGGTTGAAAGTTGTTAGATCATGAAGATGGCTTCACGCCCTTATTACGTTTGACATGACTGTCATTGCTCAGTTATGCAAACAATCTTTCAAATTTGCTGATGATTTTGTTTTTATTACGACACATTTTCCAACTAGAAAAGTAGTTAAATCTATGGAGTATAATCAATGAATAAAAACCTGTTACATTACACTTAACGCGTAACAAGCGTTCCCCTTTAAACATTTTCATTATCGGCGATATTTATTGAGTAACGAGTTTGTGTAAATGTAATGAGTATCTGATATTCAATTGCAATCACTTGCATTTCACGCAATTATTGTTTCTTCCTAGAATGATTAGTCAAAATCCCCTTGTTATGTAACCCTTGTTATGTAACCCTATACATATTATCGCATAATCTTATCTTTTTCGGAGCTATTGACTGATTGACTGATTTTATATGACGTATGCGTTTTGCATTGAATGCTACAACAAAACATTCTGCGTCCTTTTCTTCTTGGTATTGGTTTTAATAGACATGTCTCTGGGAAAGTGTACGCGTGGGGAGTTTTATTAAAAATTCTTTGCATTGCATTTCTAAATTGTAATAAGAAGATTGTTTATAAATACTCTTAAATGGAATTTGGTTATCTTTTGTAATAAAAATATTTCCCAAAATATTCCAAAAATTATAATTTTGATTTGATTTCAGCTATACAGTATAGAGAAACTCGAAAAAATGTACGAAATAATTAATAACATATTGTGCCATCTAAAGCGATTTGAAAACATTGGCCCTAAAGTTGCATTTTTAATAAAAATAGTTCTAACTTGTATGACCCCGGTGCCCTTGGTAAAAATATTATTATTTTTTGTTATTTAAAACATTTTTTGTAAAGTTAGCTTTCCGAAAATAAAAGAAAAATTTTATTGGAAATTATTTGGATTAATAAAAAAAAAACATTTTTTATTTTCTACACAATGATTAGTTTTAAAATCGTTATTTAATTAAAAAAAATGCTAAATTGGTAAAAACTACAAAAATAATTGCATAAAGGGCAATGATTTTTGTTCTTTTATAATCGTTTAAAAGGCAACACTTTATGAGGGTTAGTGCAACCTCCAATAAATGCTACACAATATGTAGGCAACATTTTTCTCCAGAAAAGAAATCGCCATTAGTTGTTGTTGCATTTACAAAAAAAAAAGAAAGAAAAAGCCAAAGATAGCAAGCATAGTAAACAAACAACATTCTAATAAGTATTCTAGTGTTCGTACGCTAATCATACTTGTAAATGTTGAGTAAAGGAGAGTCGAAATCAACAACATCACGCGTATTGTTAAGTACACCTATTGACACCTAATTAGAAATGCTTTAAAATTTCATAAAATGTTGAAATATTTTTCATATTGCTTATTGATTTCAAGCTATTTGTTATTTAATTTCATAAAGTCATAAAAAAGAAACAAAAAATCTTAACAAATCTCTTATTACTAAACACTTAAAAAAAGAACAAAATTTATTCAAATATTGGCTGCGACACTTAATTAGAAACGATAAAAATTATAAGAAAACCCTTTTTGCTTTACCACAGCTTCACATCGCCCGCGCATTGATGTTATAAGATTACGACATCGCTCCACTGGTATTGCCTCTCATGCCTTCTTAACTTTCTCGAAAAGAGTCGCAATATTTCTAACATATTTTAGGCTCACCATTTTTTTCTCATCGCCTGGAATTATCCTCATCGATGGAATTATCTTCAAGGAACTTTTTAGTTATCGTGGCCGTGTGCTTTAGATCGTTGTCCTGTTGAAATTTCCAGATAACTGGGAAATTCTCCTCGGCCCACGGCAACATCACATTATTAAGTATATCAACATACTTTTCCTTATCTTACATTCCATAAATTTTGTGGATTGGACCAACACCATTCCATGAAAAACATGACCACACCATAATCGATTCTCCACCATGCTTCACTACACGTGAAACAAAGCGAAGATTAAATTCTTGGTTGATGGGCCTTCTATCAAATCTTCGACCGTCTGGACCAAGGCGATTTATCTTAGTTTCGTCGCTCCAAAGCACATATTTCCATTAATTGGCTGTCCAATTCAAATGGGACATTTTCTATGAATTTTGCTCAAAAGTGGTCTCTTGCGCGCTGCTCTCCCATTAACTCGACTTCAACCAAACGACGTAAGATGGTGCTCTTGGATATGGAAATATTAAATCTGTCGCAAATTTCACGCTGGATATCCGCAGACGATTTTTTTGGATCGGCTTTGGAGATTCGCCCAATAATGCGGTTTGTATAGTCTGATGTTTTCCTGGGCCTTTTCTGTCGTGGAACGTTCGATGTAGTGTCATATTTTTGAATGTGCTTCAGAGCGTTAAAAACGATTTTTTTTTTTGAACACTGAAGCTGCTCTGATATTTTTCTATATGTCTTTCCAGCTTTACGCAGTTCGAAATTAGAGCTCCTTACTTCAAGAGTGCAGCTCTTACATTTGCCCATTAAAAAACTTAAAAATATTAGGCTAATATATTTAAACATATTGAATTAAAAACAATATTTAACTACCTTTTTCTAAATATTGCCTTTCGTTCGCAGCAAATTTTAAACAATAAATGATCATTTCTAATTATGTGTCGCACTTTTTTTAACCTATACTAAGAACGTGTTTACAAGTTTGCAAAAAAATAACGGTAAATGAAATGCTTAATAAAGAAAGTAAAAGCATTTAAAGATAAAACAGAGTAATAAACAAAATACAAGTATTTGGAAGGCAACATAATGGTAGTTTTCCCAAAAATTATTTATATTACTGGCTTTGCGCTAAAGTAAATAAAGCGTTTCTAATTAGATGTCAATAGGTGTATGAGTACGATGAGTACTTCAAAGTTTGAATATGAGCAGTATGAGTATGATATTAAAATAAGTATGAATGCGTATAAGTATCAGAAATTATGAGTATGTATGATTCAATTCTACTCATCTTTTTGAATAATCATTGCTGATCTCTGGTGGTGATGTTAAAAACAAGTCTGTTATCCTCGCTAACAGATGTTAATGTTGTACTGTATATTGAATGTATGGATGTATAATTTCTCACATTTTGGAGTGTGCAGTAAGAAATCATTCGGTTAGTTAGGATGTTATTTAAAAACATATAAATTTGATATACTGCGATAAGACGCAATTGCAGAACTAATACGTTTTTTCCTTATCGTTTTGTATAAGCCGTGTAATAATTTTCTTGGAATTACAAGGTTCCAGGTTAAGTAATTTAAAGAAAAACTAAACAATTATTTTCATTTCTTTTAAAATATAAATTTCTTATCACTTCAAATTAAAACTTAAACGGTTTTTTCCTATGATGATAACATACATACATACATTTTCCAATACTATTAAAACATTGTTCTAAGAATCCGTTAATTGTTTAATAAAAGCAGATATTGAAAATCATTCTTAGCGATCTTGCTATAAATAATCACAGGAAATTTGATTTCCACAACAGTATCAATTTTGTGTTCATTATTGCAATATGAAATTCTACGCCTTGTTCTTTTTTCTATTGGCCTTAGTCGCAATGGCTTTGGGTAAGAATCTATCATACGGTTGGAATCATTTTAAAGATGATTACTTTTGTTAATCAAAAAAAAAAAAAATATTCGCTTTTATTATCAATTAGGTAATCCCAATCCTGAACCTCAACCTAATCCTTCACCTTTAGGTGGTGGTGGAGGTGGTGGCGGCGGAGGTGGTGCCGACGGCGGTGGCGGTGGCGGAGGAGGCGGTGGTTGTGGAAAGTAAACCAAGTGCCGTAATTTCGCAAAAAAATTTGTTATTAAAAATAAATAAAATATGTTATCACAAAATAATAAATGTTTCTGTATCAAATTTATTTATTTATTTATTACAATACAATTATAAATTATATTCTAATTATATACGAGCTGAGTAACTTTGACCATATGCTCGGTTTAGTGTGACAGACCAGAGTCTCTGGTGGGAATTGAACCCACGATCCTCACGCTAATAGTCTAGCACACTACCAACTAGACTACCAGGGCACCCTAGTATCAAATTATTGTTAACATTAAAAATTATAACCCCAAACTAGTAATTCGGTACCCTGCCCCACTGTCAATGTGCATGTTACTACAGATTAACTTAATCGTAGGGTGACATTTGTTTCCGAAATAGGTATTCATTGTAAACAATTTGGCTGAACGAATTTCATATGCTAAAATGGACGAAAATAAAACACAAATTTTAATGGAAAAATTTTATTCAAAGCATAGGCCATTGCTGGCTTCACATTTTCTCCATCTTTCAGACAATTTTAGGGATTCCACGCCCAAAAAACAGTTCGTATTTTGAAGCAAATGGACTAGTTACCCCTTTTTCGACTTCCTCCTTGATATCGAAATGCTGCTCAGCCAATGCCAATGCTAATGCTAAATACAAATAGTAGTAGGAAGTTGCCAAGTCGGGTGAAAATGTCAGATGTGACAGCAGCTCCCAGCTTAATGCTTTGTTTATATTCTGAACCGGTTTTGCTTTGTGTACATTGCTATATTGCGTAATTACTTTGCTGTTACTTGTGGTCCATTCTGGTCATTTTTCAATCAATTCATGTTACAAATTGATCTTTTGTTATCGGTAGTAATCAGTTTTAACAGTTTTCTAAAGCTTTTAAAGGATCAGAAATTGTTCTTCTGCAACAATTTACGACGTTTCTGCCATTTGTTTTTGACTCAAAGTCTCATCTTTATCCAATATTTTTTTGCGATTCGACGTCCTCAAACCTTTTTGGTAGTCTTACACGTTCTTTTTCCTCACATCATAATCGTTATCTCTACACCGTCGAAACCATCTTATGCACGTTGCTTCTGATCACTATATGTCTGAACATGCATTAGATGCGATTCTCTAGCACTTTTATTCAAATCAAAAAAAAATTAATATTTTTCGGATGCCCTGGTAGTCTAGTGGGTAGTGTGTTAGATTATTAGCGTGAGGGTTGAGGACCAGAGACTATAGTCTGTGACACTACACTGATCATATGATCAAGTTAATTAAAATATAATTTGTAATTGTATGGTAATTAATAAATAAAATAAATAAATAAATAAAAATATTTTTCATTTCCTAGTACAAAATTCGCCATCTTTAAAACGATAAAAAAATATGATGAATAATTTGAAGAATACTGGATATATTTGACAGATGTCATCGCCAACACAAAAAAAGAAATATTAAAGTTCGTACACAATAAATATTTAATGGAGGGACATTCGTATCTTGACGCTCACTTGCCAGTAAGAACGAACAGCCAAATAAAGGTGTTTCATTCAATTCAGAATATTGAGCAGTATAGCTTAATCAATAAAGACATCAGTGTAAACCCAATACGCTTCACCTATGATGCCAAATGTTACAATTAGAAAGTTTAGAGAACGCGACTGCATTGCATTATTTACTTAAAGCGGTATTTAGAAACTACGGCGGATTTTATGAATTCACTGGAATTTTTCTGGATGCATTTCTTTAAACAGTTTATAACCAAAATGTATGAGGTTTTTCCAAAAAAATTTTTTTTTCAGATTTTTCACCTCCAGCTAATATTCTCATCGTATCCAACGGTAACTGGTGTTTATTGCAGTTAAGATAAGTTGTTTCTTAACGTACCGGATATAATTTTATTATGCCAACTATTATAGTTTCTTAGATAAACAACAATTCATATTCATTTCGCTTGTCTGTCATTATATTTGGTTTGTCGTTTATTAAAAATTTGTAAATTTCGGATGCGGAGTTATTACAATTTTTTTATACGGAAGCAGTCGTCTACACTGCTACACTACTGCCTCCTTTTCATTTTCAAACTGGTGGCACAGTGTGCCACTGAAAAATGTGAAGAACATAACTATGATTTTCAACTTTTCCAATTGCTATAGTTTAATGTTCCTAATACGGTGTTCAGATATGCACCTTTACTGCATAAATCGCAATAAACGCCCTTATTGAGCTCAATATTTCATATAAAGTTTCAATTAATTATTGCGCAATAAACACGCAAATTGTTATAATATTGAGTAAAACTTCAAATGCAACACTGTCATAAGTGTGTTTAGTGAGCATATTACAATTAACCGAACACTTTATGTTGATATTTGACAACTCAAATGTCAACAACGACAAACAAATAAAAAACAATGTTATTGAAACAACCAGCTGTCAAATGAATATTGAATTAGCAACTGAACTGCGTATATTATTATGCCTGAACACTTAAAATATTGTACTCAATTAACCGAACATTGACTGTGTGTGGACATTAACTGTGTGTGGACAGTGTTATTTTCACTTGAAATATCAAAAGGTGTATTGAGTGTTGTCTCATCACTGATACTGGAGAGTTTTGTTTAAGAAGCTGATCTCACCATTAATTTCTGTTATAAATAAGGTTTACATGGTTTTTACATCAATAGTTTATCTTCAATCGATTCATTTTATGTTTTCATTATTGAAAACCTATTCCAAAATGTCTGAGTAATCAATGAATTTAAGTGTAAAGTTCTAAAAAACATTATTCTTTCAAATAAAATAGGTTCAGAGTGTTAAAAGTACATACATATGTATACATATGTATATAATCAATTCTTTTCAACTGAATTTGTTCTTACTCGTGTGTATTTTCTTTGTCGTATCGTATTATTATCATGAAATATTTTTATTGTATGTTGTAAAAATATTAAAATTATTTGAAACATCTTTCTCTTACTTTTATTAATTTTAATTTAATTTAAACAATTACTAGTAAATACAATATAAAACAACTACAACAATGGAGCAGAAAAAGTATATGGGAAAAGTTAATTCTTTTCCACACACTTCCATACATTTATAATTAAAAAAAGTTTTATATTTAATACCACTCCTACCACATACTACTTATAGTTTATTTATGTTTCAAGACATCGCATATTTCATTGTTTCACAATCAGTGACTGTAACCATAACCTTTGCCACTAGAACCGTTACCTCTTTGACCATCTGAGGACGCATAACCGTAGCCTTTATTTCCTCCGGCACCGCCAAAGGGACCATTTGGTCTTACATAGTGGGCATTGCAACTCCAACTGCATATCATCAAAACAACTAATCCAGTAATACTATTTTCAGATATGCGCTTTTATTGAGTCAATATTCGGTTTATTGAGCACAATATTTTAAGTATTCAGTTATAATAATGTACGCAGTTCAGCTGCTTATTTAATATTCATTTGACAGTTGGTAAACAGCTGGTTATTTCAAGAACATTGTTTTTGTTTTTTTTTTTTTTTTTTTGTAGTTGTTGACACTTGAGTTGTCAAATATCAACAGAAAGTGTTCGGTTAGTTGTAATGTGCTCACTAAACACACTTATGACAGTGTTGCATTTCAAGTTTTACTCAATGTTATACCAATTTGCGTATTTATTGCACAATAATTAATTGAAACTTTATATGAAACATTGAGCTCAATAAGGGCGTTTATTGCGATTTAGGCAATAAAGGTGCATATCTGAACACCGTATAAACACCCTCACTTTCATTTTGAATAACTAACTACGTTCCGAAATGTCAAAACAACTTTATATATACTCTCGGGCACAAAGGTTGGAAGATATTGTGAAAATAATTTAAACAATAAAAAAAAATTTAATTCGTTTTGCTTGCATCTCATCAGATAATCAAATTAATTGAAGTATTGTAATTAGGGAAATCGTTTTGTAAAATTAAATTTCTTTTCTTAAGTAGAATTGTGTTATTTTGACTTAATTTGGTAGATCGTTAATCGCTACAGATGACATTAACCCAACGTAACGTAACGTATAAGTAAAGCTAACATTTTACAAAATGAACCCATAAAAATTAATCGAAACTGTGTATCTTGTATATGTGAAGCACTTAAAATAGTATGTAATCGAAAAATAAATTTAAAGACAGGGTCTTCTAGTATGTCTCGCAGTCAGTGTTAACAAATAGAAACTGTGGGTATTGTGTGGATTCCATGATAACTTACGATTTTTCGTATTATTCTGACAACTCAAACTTAAATTTAAGGTTATGCTCCTTATTGACCTTACAATTGATATTTGTAATGAACATGATTATTTTGGCAACATCTTTGATAAAATTTTCTTTGATATAACTACGCCAATGATTGATAATCAATTTTAAATAAATTTTAAAAGAATAATGAACAGCAGCAATTTTATAGACATAAGTATGTATACGACTTGAAGTCGCCGTGGTGGAATCGAACGATTAAAATAAATTAATTAGTGGATTACGTACATAGTGGCAAGGTTCAAGCATTATAATAAAATATTAATATTTCATTTTACTTCCGAACGTCACCTTTGTAATCGAAAAATCATTATCGCATATAGTCACGTACATAATTAAAACAAAGTTATAATTCGTTTTTGGCATATGGATATGCAGTCATCCTATTTAGCAAAGTTTCTTTCTTCTAAAAAAAAAATCTATTAAAACAATATTCATTAAATAATCGGTATACATGAATTAATTAAATTCTGGATTTCATTGCGAATAGAAAATTTGTCTGTTATCGGTAGAGTATTTTAAGAGAATTCTATGAATTTTTGATAAATTCTAAATACCAGTGTAATTCTAAATACCAGTTATAATATGTATAAACTGTATCAAAAGTATCTTAAAAAAGGTTTAACGTTGATAATACGTATGATGCCACCTCGAGCATAGAGTCACAGTTTCAACTATTATTTGCCTATTTTTTACAAGCACAAAAGCTGGAATTGTTTAAGAAAAAGAGTGAAAAGAAGAATAACCAATAAAACAATTGTTGTTGTTTACATCAAGTTGTGAACAGTGGCATACAGAATTATGCGAACAATAAAGAAATTAATTAAAACTGAACACAAATTTATTTTTATTTTCATTGCAATCTACAAGCTCAGATTTCAATCATTTTTAAAAGATAAAAACGTAACAATATTTTACCTGAATTGAATTTTACTTGATTGTTTAATTGGCACATTTGAAATTGCTGTCATTTCATTACGTTACGGAAAGGACTCCGGTAATATTCTTGTTTTTCGAATTATAAAATAATATTTAACTTCATTTTGTCCGAAAACCCAATATATTGCAATTCCATTTCATGTAGTTAAACTTGCTGTAGTACTCGTTTGTTATTTAATTTTTGCAGCAGAGTCGTTACTAATGTTAGCTTTTTTCTTGTGAAGTTACGTATGCGTACTTCAATTCTAACATGGCAAAATTCTGTTTTTGTAATATTGAAATTATTATGCCAGTTTATTCGAATGATTAAATTCTGATTCTGTTGCCTGTTAACTGTCGCATTTGATACAAAACAATATTTCATACCTGATTCACAAACGCTATCTGCGACTTCAAAAATGAGATCGAAAACTTTCTCTCAGGAACCGTCATGAATTCTATTTAAGATTTTTGGTTAGAAATTATTTTGTACTCAAGAAGATCCAGAAGATGTGCAACTTTCATCCATCCTCAGGCTAGATTTAGCAGGGTTTGTTCTATTGAAAAAGGTCTCGTAGAAAAGTCGCAAAAGAACACACAGCTTCATCAAAAAAGTATACTCAAAGAGTGAATGAATAGCTCAACGAGCAGCAGCAATCCTAAACAACGGCATCATTTAAAAAATTTGAAAATTTGATGCGACGATGTACACAAATTACACGGTGCGATAGTCAAAATACACCCAGCTAATGACATAATGGAGGTTGTGAGTTTTGTTGAGCAGTATCTCAAAAATATTTTTTTTTTTGTATTTCTCGAATCCTGGAAACTTGTTTTATTTGACAAAAACGGTATTTGTGAGATTTACCCACAAATTTATTTACCACAAATTTATTTATGATGTCGCCGTAGTCTAGTAGGTAGTGTGTTGGCTTATTAGGCGTAAAGCCAGGGTGCGAGCCCCAGGCCAGACATCAAAACAAAATACAAAAAATTATTTCTTCGGCGACTTTAAACTGTAGGTCCCGCTACTCACGTATAAAATTAACGCACACAACATGAGTGGTGTGAGAAGCTAGGCCGTAATCCTGACTGAAGGGTTATAATGGCCAATTATATATGTATGTATGTTAATCAAATATAACTCGACTGTTAGACTCTTTAACTAATAACACTCGGTAATTTTTGTCCGATTTGATCAAACGAAGTATCAATCTCTTCAAATGATAATGCACTTTCAGAATGTCATCACTTATTTCACATATTTTGTTGGAGTAACGAAGACGATAAACTACAATCATGTAGTAGGCATTTTTATACATTATGACGAACATTAATTATTTTTTCATTTCATTCTTCTATTAAACTTCAATAAAGCAACTTGAATTACAATTGAATAAAACCGTATTTGTGTTTTAATACAGTAGGAACTTGATTATCGCACTTCTCAAATTTCTAAATTAAACTAAACAGGTTTACATATATGCTTCTGAATCATCGTTTATTAATCCAAAATAATAGAAAAACATTTTTGCTTATAATCACGGATAATAGAGGTAATCACGGTTAAACGATGCAGAACAATTTAAGTCGAACCAAAATAAAATTAAGTCGATGCAAAAAATTTTCTTTTCCATCCCGGATAATTGATGTTGCCGGATAATCGAATCACAGATAATCAAGGTCCTACTGTATATTTTAATTAAAGTTTGCCAGTCTGAACGGACAAACTTGAAAAATAGGAAAAAAATTTGCATTTGTCAAGTTTACCTGATCAATCCTCATAGCATATTAAGTCAAATAATATATACGTGTATATTCTTTTAAAGGCCCATCTTTCTCCTTTCTAATAAGGTATAAACTTTGGACATCGGTTCAGAAATGTTTGTGTAATCAATAAATTTGTGCGTAAAGTCAAACAAAAAAAAAGTTTTTGTCAAATAAAACAAGTTTGGAGAGTTCAAGAAATATAAAAAAAATATAAAGTAACTGGGTGTATTTAATTTTTTTTTACTTTGTCCCAAAGTGTTATTAAAGATGGTGTGTGATCAAGTTGTGAAAATGCAATGAATAAGATTCCGAAGAAGCTGTTGTATAAAAACGACGTTAAACTGTAGATCCTGCCACTCATACGTTAACACACACAATAGAGGTCTTATTATTCTTTTTTTTTTTTGTTTGTTAGAATACAGTATACAATTGTACATGAATTACTACGACTAGTCTTTTGAAGTCGCCGTAGTCTAGTAGGTAGTGTGTTGGCTTATTAGACATAAAGCCAGGGTTCGAGCCCCAGGCCAGATATCAAGACAAAATACAAAATGTATTTCTTCGGCGACTTCCTCTCAGCAGATTTCTGGCAAAAACTCTGAGAGTAAATAAAATTGCCATGAAAAAAGTTTCTCAAAAATCTGTCATTCGGAGTCGACTTTAAACTGTAGGTCCCACCACTCATGTATAAAAATTAACACACACAACATAAGTGGTGTGAGAAACTAGGACGTTGTACAATGGGTCAATTCGACCTCCGGGTACTGTACTTGTCTTAATTGACAAGTACACGTCCTCTAACCTAACCTAACCTACTGCGACTAATCAATACATACTATCTAGGAGTTTAGTTTTAAGTGCGTAATAAAAAGAAAAATGTATAATTACCAGGTACAAAGCACATCCACTAATTCTTTCAAAATATTGTTCTAGACAAAGCGCCCAATAAGGTCATGTGGTTTATAACTGTTTAGCCTGTAGGTCTTAATAAAGATGGCATTTCTGCATTTTGATACGGCATTAGTTTTTGTATACTTTTTTCTATCATGCTATAAATCTCCTCTTTGTATATCCGAGTTCCTGACATAGCATGGTGCTTTTAAAATGGTCATTAACACTTTGTGTTGGGAAACTTTGAATGACTTCAATTCAATTGCACTGGTTTCAGCGCGCCGCCATATTTGGTTTCCATAACTTCATATTGGTTTCAAAATTTGCCAGTAATGCATTCATTTGTCAAAGTTTTGCTTTTTTTACCGATTAACCAATCCATATACCTTAGTTTTAAATTCAGCTCGTACCTTTTGTTTTCTTACGTGTGCTTTCCAATATAGCTTAGCATCCGGAGTCATTCCCAGATATTTTGCTGTGTTCGCATATGTTAAATGTTTTCCACACATAAAAACTTGTTTGTAGTTGAGGTTTTTATTTGAAAAATTTTTATGAATAGATTTCGAGCTGTCACCACTCCTTTGGCAATCTATCTGTACTGTTCACGGCGTTTTGTAATGGATTAGTTGAGCTAGTAATGTCCTTATTGGTAGCCATAACGACGGCGCCATCTGTGAATGTTCCGACAATACAATCTGCTTTTACTGATAAATCGTATAAATTGTACAAAAAATAGAATATCGGTCCCAACGATACTTAGATATATATATAGATATCAGAAATTATGAGTATGTATGATTCAATTCTACTCATCTTTTTGAATAATCATTGCTGATCTCTGGTGGTGATGTTAAAAACAAGTCTGTTATCCTCGCTAACAGATGTTAATGTTGTACTGTATATTGAATGTATGGATGTATAATTTCTCACATTTTGGAGTGTGCAGTAAGAAATCATTCGGTTAGTTAGGATGTTATTTAAAAACATATAAATTTGATATACGGCGATAAGACGCAATTGCAGAACTAATACGTTTTTTCCTTATCGTTTTGTATAAGCCGTGAAATAATTTTCTTGGAATTACAAGGTTCCAGGTTAAGTAATTTAAAGAAAAATTAAACAATTATTTTCATTTCTTTTCCTTTAAAATATAAATTTCTTATCACTTCAAAATAAAAACTTAAACGGTTTTTTCCTATGATGATAACATATGTACATACATTTTCCAATACTTTTACATACGACTAACTGTGAATTGCAAACATTGTTCTAAGAATCCGTTAATTGTTTAATAAAAGCAGATATTGAAAATCATTCTTAGCGATCTTGCTATAAATAATCACAGGAAATTTGATTTCCACAACAGTATCAGTTTTGTGTTCATTATTGCAATATGAAATTCTACGCCTTGTTCTTTTTTCTATTGGCCTTAGTCGCAATGGCTTTGGGTAAGAATCTATCAAACGGTTGGAATCATTTTAAAGATGATTACTTTTGTTAATCAAAAAAAAAATATTCGCTTTTATTATCAATTAGGTAATCCCAATCCTGAACCTCAACCTAATCCTTCACCTTTAGGTGGTGGTGGAGGTGGTGGCGGCGGAGGTGGTGCCGACGGCGGTGGCGGTGGCGGAGGAGGCGGTGGTTGTGGAAAGTAACCCAAGTGCCGTAATTTCGCAAAAAAATTTGTTATTAAAAATAAATAAAATATGTTATCACAAAATAATAAATGTTTCTGTATCAAATTTATTTATTTATTTATTACAATACAATTATAAATTATATTCTAATTATATACGAACTGAGTAACTTTGACCATATGCTCGGTTTAGTGTGACAGACCAGAGTCTCTGGTGGGAATTGAACCCACGATCCTCACGCTAATAGTCTAGCACACTACCCACTAGACTACCAGGGCACCCTAGTATCAAATTATTGTTAACATTAAAAATTATAACCCCAAACTAGTAATTCGGTAATCTGCCCCACTGTCAATGTGCATGTTACAACAGATTAACTTAATCGCAGGGTGGCATTTGTTTCCGAAATAGGTATTCATTGTAAACAATTTGGCTGAACGAATTTCATATGTTAAAATGGACGAAAATAAAACACAAATTTTAATGGAAAAATTTTATTCAAAGCATAGGCCATTGCTGGCTTCACATTTTCTCCATCTTTCAGACAATTTTAGGGACTCCACGCCTATAAAACAGTTCGTATTTTGAAGCAAATGGACTAGTTACCCCTTTTTCGACTTCCTCCTTGATATCGAAATGCTGCTCAGCCAATGCGTCTTCTAATGGTGAATACAAATAGTAGTAGGAAGTTGCCAAGTCGGGTGAAAATGTCAGATGTTACAGCAGCTGCCAGCCTAATGCTTTGTTTATATTCTGAAACGGTTTTGCTTTGTGTACATTGCTATATTGCGTAATTACTTTGCTGTTACTTGTGGTCCATTCTGGTCATTTTTCAATCAATTCATGTTGCAAATTGATCTTTTGTTATCGGTAGTAATCAGTTTTAACAGTTTTCTAAAGCTTTTAAAGGATCAGAAATTCTTCTTCTGCAACAATTTACGACGTTTCTGCCATTTGTTTTTGACTCAAAGTCTCATCTTTATCCAATATTTTTTTGCGATTCGACGTCCTCAAACTTTGTTGGTTGCCTTACATGTTCTCTTTCCTCACATCAAAATCGTTATCTCTAAACCGTCGAAACGATCTTATACACGTTGCTTCTGATCACTATATGTCTGAACATGCATTAGATGCGATTCTCTAGCACTTTTATTCAAATCAAAAAAAAATTAATATTTTTCGGATGCCCTGGTAGTCTAGTGGGTAGTGTGTTAGATTATTAGCGTGAGGGTTGAGGACCAGAGACTATAGTCTGTGACACTACACTGATCATATGATCAAGTTAATTAAAATATAATTTGTAATTGTATGGTAATTAATAAATAAAATAAATAAAATAAATAAAATTATTTTTCATTTTCTAGTACAAAATTCGCCATCTTTAAAACGATAAAAAAATATGATGAATGATTTGATGAATGCTGGATATATTTGACAGATGTCAGCGCCAACACAAAAAAAGAAATATTAAAGTTCGTACACAATAAATATTTAATGAAGGAACATTCGTATCTTGACGCCGACTTCATATCGGTACAGCTGGTATTTTTAAATTATGTATGTCTTGTAGTTTGTTGACAGGCCATACATGAATGCCAGTAAGAACGAACAGCCAAATAAAGGTGTTTCATTCAATTCAGAATATTGAACAGTATAGCTTAATCAATAAAGAAATCAACGTAAACCCAACACACTTCACCTATGATGGCATATGTTACAACTAGAAAGTTTAGAAAACGTTACTGCGTTCCATTATTTACTAAAAGCAATATTTAGAAACTAAGGCAGATTTTATGAATTCACTTGAAATATAATTTATCTGGATACGTTTCTTTAAACATTTTATAACCAAAATCTATGAGATTTTTCCAAAAGTATTTTTTTATGATTTTTCGCCTCCAGCTAATATTCTCATCGTATCCAACGGTAACTGGTGTTTATTGCAGTAAAGATAAGTTGTTTGTTAACATCACGCATATAATTTTATTATGCCAACTATTATAGTTTCTTAGATAAACAACAATTCATATTCATTTCGCTTGTCTGCCATTATATTTGGTTTGTCGTTTATTAAAAATTTGTAAATTTCGGATGCGGAGTTATTACAATTTTTTTTATACGGAAGCAGTCGTCTACTCTGTTATAATACTGCCTCCATTTCATTTTTCAAAGTGGTGGCACAATGTGCCACTGAAAAATGTGAAGGACATAACTATGATTTTCAACTGTTCCAATTGCTATAGTTTAATGTTCCTAATACGGTGTTCAGATATGCATCTTTATTGCCTAAATTGCAATAAACGCCATTATTGAGCTCAATATTTCATATAAAGTTTCAATTAATTATTGCGCAATAAACACGCAAATTGTTATAATATTGAGTAATATTTAAAAAGCAGCACGGTCATAAGTGTATTTAGTGAGAATGTTACAACTTATGCGAACACTTTCTGTTGATATTTGACAACTCAAATGTCAACAACGACAAACAAATAAAAAACAATGTTGTTGAAACAACCAGCTGTCAAATGAATATTGAATTAGCAACTGAACTGCGTATATTATTATGCCTGAACACTTAAAATATTGTACTCAATTAACCGAACATTGACTCAATAAAAGTGCTTATCTTACAAAAATTTCATATTTTAGTAAGACTTTCTTAACTGTGTGTGGACAATGTAACTTTCACTTGAAATATCAAAAGGTGTATTGAGTGTTGTCTCTTCACTGATACTGGAGAGTTTTGTTTAAGAAGCTGATCTCACCATTAATTTCTGCTATAAATAAGGTTTACATGGTTTTTACATCAATAGTTTATCTTCAATCGATTCATTTTATGTTTTCATTATTGAAAACCTATTCCAAAATGTCTGAGTAATCAATGAATTTACGTGTAAAGTTACAAAAAATATTTTTCTTTCAAATAAAATAGGTTCAGAGCATGGTATAAGAAATATAGAAGGTAGTTTCAATCAAAATTTTTTTCAGAAAATAAGTTTTTTGAAGTTTTATTTTCTCATAAACTATATCTGTAGCGTTGCCACATTTCTAATTTTGTTGTATATTCTCAATAAATTATTTATGAAAAATGTGTAATTTATACTTTAGTACGAAAAAATGTTCGTCCAAGATGAAACCTTTTAACAATTTTTATATCTAAATTTATATTAGTTAAGTCCAACAAGTTTAACACGTAATTTGGGCTAGTATTTAAAGAATTTCCTTTATTTTAAAAAAAATTTAAAATGGGGGAAATTTAAAATTAATATGGTAGCATTATTTTAACGAAAACGTCAAAATCCTTAAGCATGTCAGATAGTGAATTTGAAAAAATAAAGAGAGAATGAAACTACCTTCTATATTTCTTATACCATGGTTCAGAGTGTAAAATTATATACACCATATACATATATATAAAAAAATATTTTTCTTTTCAACTGAATTTACAACCTACACCATGTTCTTACTCGAGTATATTTTCTTTGTCGCACCGTATTATTATCATGAAATATTTTTATTGTATGTTGTAAAAATATTAAAATTATTTGAAGAGTGCCCTGGTAATCTAGTGGGTAGTGTGCTTGACTATTAGCGTGAGGGTTGTGGGTTCGATTCCCACCAGAGACTTTGGTCTGTGACACTACACCGAGCATATGGTCAAGTTATTCAGCTCGTATAAAATTAGAATATAATTTGTAATTGTATTGTAATTAATAAATAAATAAATAATAAAATTATTTGAAACATCTTTCACTTACTTTTATTAATTTAAACAATTACCAGTGAATGCAATACATAACAACTACAAGAATAGAGCAGAAGAAGTATATCGAAAAAGTTCCACTTCCATACCTTTATAATTAAAAAAATAAAGTTTTATATTTAATATCACTCTTATAGTTTATTTATGTTTCAAGGCATCGCATATTTCATTGTACATTTTCCAAGTTTGCTGAACTCATATATGAGTACATCGTTTTAATGGTCTATCTCTCTCACATTTTCACAAAATAAATATAAAATTGGTTAAGAAATGTTTAGGTTAGATTAGCAGGTAGCTTCTCGTTCAAAGTTTACTCGGTGGCCCTAAGACCCATTGTGAAAAATTGTGGAAAATTTCCAAATAATCAACAAATTTGATGAGTGTGAAATTAAAGAAAATAGTTTCTTTTTTTTCAAATAAAACAAGTTTGGAGGGTTCAAAAAAATAAAAATATTTTTGAGTTCTTTTCAACTAAATTTACAAGCTACATCACGTAGTCACTCAGTTGTATTTTCACTGTCGCATCGTGTACATAGTTAGTGAGGTGATAGTTAGTGTAGTCATTAAAATGACTTGACTAAAAGACGAAAAAAGTTTTTCAAGGTTTTCGAATTTTAAAAAATAGAAATCCCTCCAGCAGAGCAGAGTATATACATATGTACCTACATAATTGGTCATAACATTCCTTTAGTCAAGATTACAACCTAGTTTCTCACACCAATCATGTTGTGTGTGTTAATTTTATACATAAGTGACGGGACCTACAGTTTAAAGTCGACCCCGAACGACAGATTTTTATTTATTGAGAAACTTTTCATGGCAATTTTTATTTACTCTCAGAGTTTTTGCCAGAAATCTGCTGAGAGGAAGTCGTCGAAGAAATATTTTTTCATATTTTCGTTTTGATGTCTGACCTGTAGTTTGAACCGTGGCCTTAGGTCTAATAATCCAACACACAACCTACTAGTCTACTGCGACTTCTCGGTATTTATTACATAACAGTAAATTAAGAAACAAGGTTGCTTAATTAATTGCAGCTGTCTAGTGGGTAGTGTGCTAGACTATTAGCGTGAGGGTTGTGGGTTTGATTCCTACCAGAGATTCTGGTCTGTTACCCTACACCGATCATATGGTCGAAGTTACTCAGCTCATATATGATTAAATATAATTTGTAATTGTACTGTAATTAATAAATAGAAAAAATAATAATTCCAGCTGTTGCATAAAGAGTGAAACTCTCTTTTAATTATTATAAACATTGTACGTGATGAAGGAGATACAATTATTTTAAATATCTTCTTCTTACTTCAATTCAATTTAAACAATTACTAGTGAATGTAATACAAAACAACTACAACTATAGAGCAGAGGGAGTAAGTGAAAAAACTTAATTATTTCTCGTATTTACAATATTTCTCCACACAATTTTTTAATTAAAAATAAATTTTATATTTAATATCATTCCTATTTCCATACTACTTAAGTTTTTTTTTGTGTTTCAAGACATCGAGTATTTTATTGTTTCACAATCAGTTACTGTAACCATAGCCATTGCCACTAGAACCGCTACCTCTTCGACCGTCTGAGGTTGCATAACCGTAGCCACCATTTCCTCCGGCACCGCCATAGGGACCATTCGGTCCTACACCACCAAATCCATAACCACCATCCGGACCACCTCCGCCACCTCCACCACCTCCTCCTCCTGCACTATAACCGCCACCATATTGGGCTTTGCAACTCCAACTACACATCAGCAAAACGAGTAATCCAGTCAACACCAGCAATCTCATTTTGAATTATTGACTACGTTTCGAAATATCAAAACAGCTCTATTTATACACTCGGGCACAAAAGTTGAAAGGTGTTGTAAAAATAATTTAAATATTATAAACAAAAAAAAAAAACAAAAAAAATTAAGTTTTCTGATTAAATTGCTTTGTTTGCCTCTTCTCATTTGATAATCAAATTACGTGAATCAAGGAGGGGAAAATGTTTTGTAAAATTAAAATTTCTGTTTTTGTTTAAATTTAATTTGTAGAATCGTAGAATGCTACAGACGGCATTAACCCAACGGAACATGAACTTGAAACAAAGATTTTATGAACTCGTAAAAATTAGTCCAATACATGCGTAAATACATATGTAACACCTAAAACAGTGTGAAATAAAAAAAAATAAATAAAAAAAATGTGACGTCTACTCAGTCTTGCAGTCAGTGTGAAAATATAGGTAGGAAGGCAGAGGAGATTTCTGGCAAAAACTCTGAGAGTAAATAAACCTGCCATGAAAAAGTTTCTCAAAACTTACACTTACGTTGTGTGTGTTAATTTTATACATGAGAGGCGGAACCTACAGTTTAAAGTCGACTCCGAACGACAGATTTTTGTGGCAATTTTTTTCATGGCAATTTTATTTACTCCCAGAATTTTTGCCAGAAATCTACTTAGAGGAAGTCGCCGAAGAAATATTTTTTGATATTTCGTTCTGTTGGAGATGCCTGACCTGGAGTTTGAACCGAGGCCTCACGTCTAATAAGCCTACACACTACCTACTAGACCACGGCGACTTCTCTTTTGAGAGAGTTAGTTTTTATTTAGACGTTATAACCAGGATTCAATGAGTTGTAATCTGTCCTCAACAAATTAAAAAAAAATAGAAGCAGTAACTATTAGCCCTGAATGCTATGAAGAATTTTGATTTTGAAAGACGAAAATTATTTTAAACAATTTTTTACCTTCTCAAGGGTTTAAAACTGCATTGATTGGGTTTGCAGTCGAAGACATTAACCACTACACTATACATCTCTCTAACTTTCTGAAAATTTCGCAAATATGATGGGGAGCCACTGTGGTGTCTTTGCAAAATTAGGCATTTTTGTTCATCAAACACTGTTTTGTTTTAAACAATATTGAAAGTAAATATATTTATTAAAGAAAATACATACATACACACATATGTTATCATTGAAAGAAGATATCAATCAATTTATAATAAAACTTTAACAAAAAAAAAAAAAAATAAAGTAATGTTGAGTGTATTCTAGTGGATATTACGTCGCGGATTAGTTTTCATTACATTATTACAACTTGCCGTTAACTAAAGGAAGGATTTTAACAGGCAGATGAATTGTTTTTCTTTATTATGAGTACCCAATAAGATAGAAGTGATCGTTAAGCTAAAGGGAGGATCATCCTACCTTTAACATTTAAAGATCATTTTATGTTTAAACTTGCCATATTATATATTATTTTCATTGCGGCAACTTCAAATTTAAACAAAATGAGCATATAGAACAAAAAAACGGAGACCGCGGTTGCCACTGCGTTAAAAAAAAACTTTTTTATAATTGAGCAGTTTTATCGACATTGCTCCGGTACTGCCATATTTTTGAAAAATTTTATCTGTAAGTTGTAATAACGAAAATAAGTTAAAGCTAACTTTCCAGTTCCCTTTAGCTAATGGTACCTTTAACTAAAACCAAGTTTAAGTGCAAGTTGTAATAATGGCCCTTAGACAGTTATAGTCCGGTTTCTGGGTTAAGTATTTTGCTGGCCTGCATTGTTGAAATGAACCTTGTAAGGGCAATAACAGAATTTATAAATTTATGCCCCAATAGTCTAGCAAACTACTCACATTCCTATCTGAACACAGTGTGGTATAAGAAAATTTGAGGTGTCGCATCTGTCTTTGGGTCTTTGGTCCAATCGTGTCAAATATAGTCAAAAATATATAGACAGTCTTCTAAATAATCTTTTTTACTCGTCAACGAACGATAGTTTCTATTTAGTATTTTGTATATTATGATGTAGAATATCATACGTGTTGACTAAACCGATTGAAGATTCTACTGTTGAGTGTGCAATTAAAGCATTGCACAGTATTGAACACGACAATGATTATTTATAAATACAAAATATTCCGGATATGTTTGTAATTTGCCTTCTCAAATAATTCACTTTCAATTTTTATGAGAACGTGAAAAACAATTGATAAGAAATATTGCAAAAAAAAAATAAATTAAATTTAATGATTATAAAACAATATTATGTATTGATATTGTATCATCGTCATTATCGTCATCATCATCATTTTGTTATCAATAAAAAAAAAAAAAAATTTAATATTATACAATAATGCACAAAATTATAGCATCCACGTAAGATTTTTCTACAAAAAAAAAAAAATTATTCCCATTACACAAACAATATAGAAGATAACTATTGGACTAGATCTCCCAAAGAGATCGTAATTTCATTTTGAAGAGTTTTAGTGGTTTAGTTACTTACTTACTTACTTAGTTGGCCATTATCAACCCGATTAACGGATTTCTATTTGGTCCTTCCAACGCATACAAGGTCGTCCTCTTCGCCGACTTCCGCAGATCCCCGCATCAAATACCCGTCTCGCCGGAGCATCCTCCTACATTCGAACGACTTGGCCGAGCCAGCGCAGCCGCTGGATATTAATACGCTGCACAATGTCTATGTCGTTGAGGAGCTGATACAGCTCACTGTTGGATCGTATGCGGAAATCATCACTAGACCGAAGACATTACATAGGACTTTTCTCTCGAATACTCTGAAGTCTGCTGCATCAGTGCTTAATAAGGTCCATGCCTCTGCACGGGTAGAATGAGCGTCTTGTAGAGTATTAGTTTTGTCGTACGGGAGAGGTGTCTGCTACTCAATTGCCGATTGAGACCATAGTAGCACCTGTTGGCAAGAGTGATCCTGCTCTTGATCTCCAGACTGACATCATTTTTGGTGGTAACGGCGGAGCCAAGGTAAATAAATTCCTTGACTGTATCAAAAGTATAGTTATCGGCCGTAATCTGAGAATCAATACGCCGCAAGTCTCTAATTGTCGATAACATATACTTTATTTTGCCCTCATTTACTGCCAGACCCATCTTACTAGACTCCCGTTCAATCAGCTTCGCAGGTATACCGAGCTTAGACATTTTTGGGCTATTGAAGACTGCCTTATGGTGTGTGTCGAATTGTTTTTCGTGGGTCTGAAACCGCACTGATAAAGTCCAGTCAGTATTTTGACGAGTGGCTTCAGTCGTTCACACAATACGCCTGTATGAACCTTATATGCGAAAGGGAGAAGGCTTATATCACTGTAGTTAGCGCATATTGTAGGGTCTCACTTTTTCAGGACAGGACAGAGGACACTGAGATACCAATCGTTGAGCATACTTTCCTCTAGCAATATTTTGTAAATAAGATGGTGCATGCGCCCTACAAACCCATTACATCTGGTCTTAAAAAATTCAGCAGGGAGGCCATCAGGACCTGTCGCTCCATTGTTTTTAAGACGCATAATCGCGACTTTGACCTCTTCATGGCTAGACGGTGGTCTAGTTATCGTTTTTATTTACCCTTAAAGAATATTTGTAATGTTTTTAAAATAACCATATTCTAGTAGATAATTTGTTGTCTTATTCGAGGAGAACCGGTGGTTAAAGCCTCAGCTCATACATTTCGAACAAATGGAAACATAGGAAAAAAAATATTTCTTTCGGCCACTGCCTCTCAACAGTGATCTGCGGAAGGCATTAATTTTTTGTTTTCATTTTAAGTACAGTGCTCGAGAGTTGCTTTGAATGCTCGGACACAATCAAGCCTTACGCTGGGCGGTGATACCCCATCAGACTTATCTTCTTCCGACTACTATTTGTGGTCATCGATGGGACACATAATGGCTACGAAGAAATCAAGAATTGGGTGTCAAAATGGTTTGCTTCAAAAGGAAAGAGAGAACATCATTAGGAACAATGACTAATACCCTGTGGTATCCCTGAATTTAGCCTGAAGCCATCTGATGGGATCCCACCTATATCAATTCCTATAGTGCGATGACTGAGAAAAATCGATATAAATCGAGAAGAACAGCAAGTTAAGATAAAAGTGCACTCTAACACACTCAGTCAGAAGGTTTGGAAATGATTAGAGTTACACCCTTACTCTCTAACACGTTGGATAAACTGGTTCCAACTTTTATAGAGTAACGCTAACAGTAATAGAACTTTTGCTCGCCAATGTATGCATATGTGTAAGAATATTTTTTTTATAGACAAAGTTTATCAAAATTTTAATGACAAATATCTAAAAAACTAAGGGCCATTATTACAACTTGCCGTTAAAGTTGGGTTTACTTAACGGTAACATTAGCTAAAGTGAACTTTAAAGTCACCTCTTTTCATTACTTCTTTTCGTTATTACAACCTACAGATAAAATAAAGTTAACTTTTCAAAAAATGTAACAGTGCCGGAGCAATGTCGATAACACTGCTCAATTAAAAAAGTTTTTTTTTTAAATGACGGGTTTTTTTTTTTGTTGTATTAGCTCATCTTGTTTAGATTTGAAGTTGTTGCCATATTGAAAATAATTTATACTATGGCAAGTTCAAACATAAACTTAACTTGTAAAATTAAAGGTAGGGTGATCCTCCCTTTAGTTTAACGCTCACTTCTACCTTATTGTCCACTTATAATAATGAAAAACAATTTATCTGCCCGTTAAAATCCTCCCTTTAGTTAACGGAAAGTTGTAAAGATGGCCCTAAAGCTGATATACCGTCCTTTGATACATTATAACTTGTACTTCAGTATGGCGATATTTACTCTCTCTATTGTAGAAATGTTAGTTTTTCTGAGAATTATGCGTAAATAATGCACAAGTTTAAGAGAATTCTCCATAGAAAACTTATAACACTTAGGGCCATTATTACAACTTGCCGTTAACTACGTACAATGTAAATTTTACATTGCGTATTAGTTGGCTTTAAGTTAGTCTATACAAGCTAACTTAAAGATAGGTTTTTTTGTTACACATTTGACGGCAGGGTAGCTTCTCAACACCACTTATGTGGTGTGGGTTCATTTTATACACGAGTAGCGGGACCTACAATTAAAGTCGACGCCGCACGACAAATTTTTTAAGAAGCTTTCCATGGCAATTTTATTTACTCTCGGAATTTTTGCCAGAAATATACTGAGAGGAAGTCGCCGAAGAAATATTTTTATTTTATTTCGTTTTGTTGGAGATGTCTGACACGAAGTTTGAACCATGGACTCACGTCTTATAAGCCAGCACACTATCTACTAGACCACGGCGACTTCAAAATCTCTATGTAAATATTGAAAATTCTCTTTTAGAAAAAATAATTGCGATTTTCTCAGAGGCCAGACATCAAAATAAAATACAAAAAATATTTCTTCGGCGACTTCCACTCAGCAGATTTCTGGCAAAAACTCTGAGAGTAAATAAAATTGCCATGAAAAGTTTCTTAAAAATCTGTCGTTCGGAGTCGACTTTAAACTGTAGGTCCCGCCACAAATGTATAAAATTAACACACACAACATAAGTGGTGTGAGAAACTAGGTTGTAATCCTGACTGAAGGGTTGTAATGACCAATTACGTACGTACGATTTTCTCAGACAAAGACGTTATCAATAACACACTTACAATTAACTGATGTAGCCAATAGGTGGTTTGGAAAATAACCAAGTTATTGATGCATCAATCAGTCCGAGAGGCGTAAAAATATTTCATTGTTTGCAACATATGTTTAAAATATTATTAAATATCCAATACAACTGTTGTTCGGAGTATATTTCAAACTGTAGGTCCCGCCGCTTGTGTATAAAATTAACACACACAACATAAGTTGTGTGAGAAGCGAAGTCATAATCCTGACTGAAGGATTGTAATGACCAATTATGTATATATGTATGCATATAGATTTTAAGATACACTCAGCCACAAAAGTATACATACGGATAACAAATTTCAGAAATTTTTTAACTAATCCGCTTTCGTTGAAAATCTTTGTAATTGTCCGACCACATTCCTCGATTTTAAGATGGTCTTGGTTAAAAAATTTCTGAAATTTGTTAACTTTTGTGGGTCTGATGTACACTTTTGTGGGCCTATGCAGGCCCAAACAAATTTCAGAAATTTCTTAACCAATCCGTTTTCGTTGAAAATATTTATAATTGTTTGACATATTTGTTCGATTTTAAGACGGTCTTTTGCATTGGTTCCGAAATTTGTGAAA
This sequence comes from Sarcophaga carnaria, assembly GCA_958299815.1. Lineage (NCBI taxonomy): Eukaryota > Metazoa > Arthropoda > Insecta > Diptera > Sarcophagidae > Sarcophaga > Sarcophaga carnaria. The sequence continues at coordinate 66,124,136 of OY283149.1, read as the reverse complement.
TTTGTTAATCGGATGTATACTTTTTTGGGCCTGTGCACGGCCACAATTCAGTTCAATTTCAGAAATTGTTTAACCAATGTAAAAAAACTTCTTAACGTCAAGGTTATAGTTTCCTTGACGAGATTGAGATTTTTAATGAAAACGGATTAGTTAAAAAATTTCGGTAATTTTTTAACCGTATGTATACTTCAGTAACTGTGTGTATGGAGATTTGCTTCTGACAGGAATGAGGAAGTTTAAAAACAGTTTTCTTTTACAAGAGACGTATTTTGGCTTGATGATATCCGGACCTACTGGTCGTAATATAGAAAATTTCCACATTTCTGCAAATCTTTGGCCTTTAGAAGAACTACTTCGTCTTTTTTGGGAACAAGAGGAGCTAAAAGAAGATAAGCCATTAACGAGCGAAGAGGACCTTGGTGAAAAATTATTTTCTGAAACTCACACACGAGATGAAAACGCGAGATATACTGTGCATCTGCCATTTAACCCTTTCATGCCCGAATTTTTTGGGCCAGAGATAAAATTTTTTTAAGGACATGTGTTTGTTAGTCATGACCTAAATATGAAGTGATATTAAATTCAGAGTCCTACGTATTCTGGTTTTATAAGTTTTTAACCAAGGTCGTTTGCAAAAAAAAAATCTTTAAAAAAAATTAAAAATTACGGAATTTATGAACAAAAATGTACAATGTTGCCTATAGGCAACATCGGGCATGAAAGGGTTAAAAGACTACTTCAAGGTCAACAATTGCCCGCGTTTTCTTTTACAAATTACAATGCACTTAAAAGATTGAAGCAGTTAGAATTATCCTTTAAAACCAGACCCCAGTTTGCTGAACAGTATAGAAAATTCATGGAAGAATATGAATCACTGGAACATATGGTAAAGTTAGGTGAGTACCCTCATGCTATACCGCAGAATGCCTATTTTTTCCCTCATCATGGTGTACTCAGGGAGAGTAGCAGCACGACTAAACTACGAGTTGTCTTCGATGGGAGTAACCGAAAACCACCACAGTCTTCACTCAATGAGGAGCTCTCAGCTGGAGAAAACATCGTATTGCATTTACCGCTGATTTAGAGAAAATGTTCCGGCAAATAAATGTATGTAAAAATCATCATAATTTTCAGCTGATTCTCTGGAGGGATAATTCAAATAAGATTTGTGTGTACTCATTGAAAACTGTCACTTACGGTACTACCTCAGCCCCTTACTTAGCTATAAGAGTATTACAACAACTTGCAATAGATGAGAAAAAAAACTATCCATTAGCATGTAAAGTACTTCGTAGTGACATGTACGTTGATGACGTGATTTCTGGCGCAGATTGTTTCGAAGATGCTTTAAAATTACAAATCGATTTGTGTTCTCTTTTGAAATCAGGTGGATTTCGGCTAAGGGAATGGAATTCTAATTCCAGGCAACTATTACAAAATATTTCTGAAGAAGACCGTGAAAAAAGAGACCTATTTTCTATACGAGAAATTAATTCTGCCAAAGCTCTTGGCCTATACTGGGATACAGTCAACGATTTTTTTTTCTTCAAAATTAATATTGAATTTTCAGTAATTATTACTAAACGCAGTTTACTTTCAGAGGCTGCAAAGTTGTTCGATCCGTTAGGGTGGCTTGCCCCAACAACAATTGTAGCTAAAATTATATTTCAAGAACTCTGGAAAATTAAAATCGACTGGAATGATAATCTTCCCGAGGAAATAAGCAGAAGGTGGGTCAGCTTCAGATCAAAACTTACGCATTTGGAAAAAATTAAGATTCCAAGATGGCTAGGCTATAGAGCAACGACCTCAATAGAACTTCATGGATTTAGCGATGCCTCAAAATCATCATATGCCGCTGTCGTCTATGCCCGACTGATTACTCGCTCCGGCAACGTAATGGCTAATGTATTGCAATCTAAAACTAAGGTGGCACCTATAAAGACTGAAATAATTCCAAGGCTGGAATTAAGCGCTGCTACCTTATTAGTGAAATTAGTAAATACTATCAAAACCAACACCGATTTTAATATAAAGAACGTAGTTTATTGGACGGATAGCACTATCGTACTTGCATGGCTTCAAAACTACTCAACGAGGTTGGAAGTCTACGTGGCAAACAGAGTAGCAATTATACAACGGCTTTCAGACGTCAGTGATTGGCGATATGTGTCTTCCAGTGACAACCCTGCAGATTGTGCATCGAGGGGTCTTCAACCTGAAAAATTGATTCAACACGACATTTGGTTTAATAGACCCTCATGGATTAAGATGAGTTCCGATGCCTGGCCTGAACATACTACTAGACCTTCGCTCTCAGCGACAGCAATAAATACAACGGATGTTACATCAAATTCCACAAGTATTCTTCAATATCCCGAACTTACTACGAAACTCTCAAAATGGTCCACTCTAGTACGTGTTACGTCATATATATTGAGATTTTATAATAATATAAAGAGCTGCCTACAAAAGAAGGAAAAAGAATTTGGCTTCCTCAAAACCTATGAACTTAATCAAGCTCGTCACCTTCTGATTAGATTAACTCAGGCCATTTCATTTAATGAAGAGATTCGCTGCCACAAATCAAACAAACCTCTGCCTTTTAACAGTAGTATCGGAAATCTTTTCCCGTTTCTGGATGAATTTGATATTTTACGAGTTGGTGGACGTATTTCAAATGCTGATATATCTAAACAGAATCCGATTTTTCTACTTTTATTTTCAGAAGCACATCAAAAGACTTTACATGGTAGCCTCCAGCTAATGCAATCGTATATTTCTCGTTATTACTGGGTAATTTCCGCACGAAAACTAGCCAAGGTGGTACAACGTAAATGTATAATTTGCTTCAAGTACAAAACCCAGACGTGCGAGCAACTAATGGGTAACCTTCCGGCTGTTCGTCTTCAGTCAACACGTCCATTTAAGCATAGTGGCTTAGACTATGCAGGACCTATATCTATAAAAATGTCTCCATACTCTCTTTCCTTACATATACGTCTTCATTTGTATGTGCACAAAGGCAATACATTTAGAAGCTGTATCAAGTTTAAATGTTGATGCATTCCTAGTAGGATTTCGTCGATTCGTCTCAAGAAGAGGTTTATGCACCGACTTGTACTCAGATTGTGGTACAAATTTTGTTGGCGCTGACAAGGGACTACAGGTGCTTTATAATCGCAACAAACTATCACTTCCCGAACATCTACAAGAAACTTTGGCGAACCAAGGAACAAAATGGCATTTTATACCTCCGGCCTCACCACATTTTGGCGGACTCTGGGAAGCAGGCGTAAAGTCAGCAAAACATCATTTGCGCCGTGTTATGAAAGATCGTCTTCTTACATACGAGGAGCTCAGTACTTTACTGACTCAAATAGAAAGCTGCCTTAACTCACGTCCTTTGTGCCCTTTGTCCACTGATCCGGCTGACTGCAATGGTTTAACGCCAGCACACTTCTTAATAGGTAAGCCAACTAACTGTATTCCCGATGACGATCTTCTCGATGTTTCTATTGACCGACTTACGCGCTGGAAAGCAATAGAAAAGTTAAAACAGCATTTTTGGAATCGATGGCATAAGGAATTTATAAGTCGCCTTCAAGCGCGACCAAAATGGAATAAAATTCATGAAAACATAAAAGTTGGTGACATAGTTATTTTAATTCACGAGAAAAGCATTCCTGGACAATGGCCACTGGCAAGAGTAGAAAAACTCCATCCTGGTTGAGATGGTTTAGTAAGACTCGTTACTCTCTACTGCAGCAACAAATAAATTAAACGCCCAATCTCCAAAATTTGTCTCCTACCTTCAAATGAAGTGACAACACTACAATAAGAAACCAGTCATCATAAAGGAGTTAAGAACTGACGTTCTTGGCGGGGTAAAATGTTTGGGATTTTTTCCCACAACCTATTACTATGAAAAAACATTAACCGCAAACCCTACAAAAGTTTTAAGTCTCCAAGATTACTTATTCCTTTTTATATTCTCATTTGTTTACTAAAAATGTTTAAAATACCTAACGGTTAATTTCTTTTATTACAAGAAGTAAATTTAATGGCTTTGGAAATATTATTTGTATAAGTCGATCTCAAGCAGCCTTTGTAAGACTAAGGGCCATTATTACAACTTGTCCTTAAACTTGGTAAAAACTTGGTTAAAGGTACCTTTAGCTAAAGAGAACTGTAAATTTACCTTTAACTTATTATCGTTATTACAACTTACAGATAAAATTTTTCAAAAATATGGCAGTGCCGGAGCAATGTCGATAAAACTGCTCAATTATACAAATTTTTATTTAACGCAGTGGCAACCGCGGGCTTCGTTTTTTTGTTGTATATGTACATTTTGTTTAAATTTGATGTTGCCATAATGAAAATAAGTTTAAACATAATGTGACCTTTAAATGTTAAAGGTAGGATGATCCTCCCTTTAGCTTAACGATCACTTCTATTTTATTGGGTACTCATAATAACGAAAAACAATTTATCTGCCTGTTAAAACGTTTAGTTAACGGCAAGTTGTAATAATGGCCCTTAGAAAATGTAAATTAGTTGAGTTCAATTTTATCTCCCGCAGGAAGCGGACTTATTTTTAAAGTTAATTTATGTGTGAATTTTAAATAAAGTAAAGAATAAAAATAAATATCTTCATGAACATGAAGTAAAATTATAAATTTAAAATAAATATTTTTAAATAAAAGAAATAAAATCTAGAGTGTAAAATCTTAAAGAGTTCTTTTACTCTATCATGAGGATCTTAAAGTTTAATTAATTCTCTTATATACAAATGGTGCCGAAACCCGGGAACATTCCCTGCTGAATAAGAACATTCCTTGATGAATAAAAACATTGTTTGTTAAATGAAAACTTTCCCTCCTGAAGAAAAACTAACAGAATTCTACTGAACCTTCCTTGCTGAAGAAAAACCTTCCTTGCTGAAGAAAAGCCTTTCTTGCTGAAAAATACCTTCCTCGCTGAAGAAAAATCTATTCTACTTTCTACTACCGTGTGATTGAGGAACAGAAGAAACTTCTTTCCCATATTGAACGTATGGAAGCTGCTTTCAACCGAAAGCCGAAAGATGCCAAATGTAAAGGGTATGTCCAAGCAATAATGGAGGATCTTGAGCTGACCTTCAAAACTTTTAAAGATGGCCATGAACAGTTACTCGATATCGTTCGAGAATGCACACTAAATGAACATGATGTCCCCTATCTAAGTACCGATACATTTTATAAATGCTATGATATTTATATTTCCTTTAAAGCAAATATTCTTGATTTAATGTTTGAATTTGAATCCCCACAAGCTCCAGCCGTCCATGCAAGTACCTTCGCTTCTACTTCAAAAAGTGAAACATTCAGTGCTGGAGCTTAGATTACCAAAAATTGATCTTCCTAAATTTTCCGGAGATTATTTGGAATCGAGACATGTTTTTGTCCCTTGTCCACCACAATCACTCCTTGTCCAAAGTGCAGAAATATACATGAAGGGAGCCTGTGTTGGAACTCCTCTGAGTTTGGTAAATGAATATCCGGCTACTGACTCCAGGAATTATTGGATTCCTCTAGAAATTGTCTAGCCCAAACTGAAATGCTTGAAAATTGATACCTCTACGTGGGATTCTATTCTCATTTATTTGACATCACAGAAACTGGACTTACAAACCCGCAAGGAGTGGGAACAGTCCTTGAAGAACGGAACCGCTTTATTTTTTGGAAACTGTATTTAGAGCCTTAGAATCTGTGGACGAGGTAAGTCCACCCTGCTCATATAAACCTTCAAAGGTAATACTTTCAATATCTCTACAGAGACCAATGAGAACTATTCGTACCCACACTGCCTCTGCTTTATTAAATGACAACTGCACCTGCTGCAATAAACGTCATTTACTCTACAAATGCTCCAAGTTCCCAACATTAAGTTCGTCGCAAAAGAAAGATATTATACACCAACAACGCTTATGTACAAACTGCCTCCGCCCTGGACATTTCAAATCTGCATGTAAACTAAATACAAAGTGTCATATATGCGGTGAGGCGCACCATACCATTGTACACAACGAATTTTCTACTAAGACTATTCCTCAAGAGAATTCTTCCAGATCGAACGAAGAGCTAAGTGCTGGAAACCAAACCACTAGGATGCCATCAATTACGTCTACACTGATTGTTAATTCCGTAAGTACACACCTTCTAAATTTGAAACTAAACCCAACATTATTAGCAACCGTGAAAGTTAACATCAAAACGACAAACGGCTTAATAAGAGTTAAAGCCTTAGTGGATCAAGGATCTCAAGTCTTTTTTATTTCTGTAGCCTTATGCCAACTACTAGCCTTGCAGAAGAACAAGACAAATATTGAAGTATCTGGTATTGGAGGTGAAAATCCTATAGCGGTGAAAAAATCAGTTAATTTATTGGTTACATCAAACTATGATCCTAATTTTGAGCTTAAATTGTCTGCTTTAGTAGTTCCATCAGTCTCGTTTTATATCCCAAATAAATTACAGCCTGTAGATCTTCCTGATCTTTCAGAATTTTATCTAGTGGATGATAAATTCATGGTACCGGAAAAATAGATCTCCTTCTTGGAAACGATGTACACTCAGCCACAAAAGTATACATACGGATAACAAATTTCAGAAATTTTTTTACTAATCCGTTTTCGTTGAAAATCTTTGTAATTGTCTGATAACTTTCCTCGATTTTAAGACGGTCTTGGTTAAAAAATTTCTGAAATTTGTTAACTTTTGTGGGCCTGTGCAGACCCACAAAAGTGTACATCAGGCCCCAATCCGTTTTCGTTGAAAATATTTATAATTGTCTGACATATTTCTTCGTTTTTAAGACGGTCTTTTGCATTGGTTCCGAAATTTGTAAATCGGATGCATACCTTTGTGGGTCTCTGCAGGGCCACAATTCAGTTCAATTTCAGAAATTTTATAACCAATGCAAAAGACCTTCTTAACGATTTTCAACGAAAACGGATTAGTTAAAAAATTTCTGAATTTTGTTATCCGTATACTTCAGTAACTGTGTGTACCATTTGTTTATGAATAATTGTACGGTGAATTAATTTTGTATACACTTAACGGCTGCATTAATTATTCTACTTGTGGTTATAGCACATGTGCGATTGAAAAAAATTAAAGATTAATTGAAAAAAAAAAATGGAAAAAAAGTTTTATGTAAGCTACGGAAATTTCTCATTTTCAGGCGCACATATGTATATATTCAGAGATCAGCAATGAGTATTCAAAAAGGTGAGTAAAATCGAATCGTACTCATAATTTCTGATACTTATACGCTTTCATACTTATTTTATTATTATACTCATGCTACTCATATTCAAAGTTTAAAGTACTCATCGTACTCATAATTAACAATACGTACGATGTTGTTGATCTCGACTCTCCATGACTCAACATTCACAAGAATCACAAAATAAGTATGATTCGCATACGAACTATACAATACTCACTAGAATGTTGTGTGTTTACTTTGCTTGCGGTCTTTGTCTTTTTTCTTTTTTTGTAAATGCAACAACAACTAAGACTGTAAATTTTGATGAACGATTCGAGTCACTCGAATCATTTATAAGTATTATAAGTATTTTTCTAAATTTATGAATCTGAATGAGTAGCCATATGAATCAAACATATTTCGAATGGTATGAGTTTGATGTCAACGTTGTACTCATACTGATTGCAACTTGTACTTATAAATCAACATTGTAGTGAGTATGAGCGAATCATAGTAAAGGGTGTTTTTTATAGAGGTATAGAACTTTAAGTTGGCGTTACTTTTCAAGATGGCGACCGATTTAACAACTGTCAAGTGATTTATTCTCAGTTTGGTTTGGCAATTCATCATGAATAGACCCACGCCTGAACAACGCTTGCAAATAGTGCAATTTTATTTCGAAAATAATGGTTCTGTGCGGAAAACGTATCGCGCACTATGTCCATTTTATGGTCGACAAAATCGTCCATCAGAGCAGTTAATTCGATTAACCATGGAACGTTTTCGCACCACGTTTACTCTTATTGATAACTCGCATCCCCAGAGACGCTGTACGGTGCGTACAGAAGAAGCTGTTGCTGCTGTAGAGCGTATAATTGAGGAAGACTCGAATGAGTCCATCCGCCATCGAGTATTGGATCTGTGTCCATCCACTTTATGGAAGATTTTGCGGAAGGATCTTGGTTTGCGTGCTTACAAAATCCAACTCGTGCAAGATTTGAAGCCAAACGATCATCAAGTAAGGCGTAGATTCGTCGAATGGGCCCAAAACGAGATTACCGTTGTTCCCGATTTTCATAAGAGAATTTTGTTTAGCGATGAAGCGCACTTCTGGTTGAATAGCTACGTCAACAAACAAAACTGCCGCATTTGGAGTGAAGGTAATCCTCAAGTGTATGTGGAAACACCGTTACATCCAGAAAAACTGACTGTTTGGTGCGCTTTATGGGCTGGTGGAATCATTGGTCCGTACTTTTTCAAAAACGATGGTGGCCAGAACGTTACAGTCAATGGTGATCGGTATAGAGCCATGATTACTAACTTTTTCATTCCTGAATTGAATAACCATGATGTCCAGGAGATGTGGTTTCAACAAGACGGCGCAACATGTCACACAGCTCGTGCCACAATAGATTTATTGAAAGACACGTTTGATGACCGCCTAATTTCACGTTTTGGACCTGTGAATTGGCCTCCAAGATCTTGTGATTTAACACCGCTAGACTACTTTCTGTGGGACTATGTAAAGTCATTGGTCTATGCGGTAAAGCCACAAACGCTTGACCATTTGGAAGACAACATTCGCCGTATTATTGCCGATATACGGCCACAAATGTTGGAAAAAGTCATCGAAAATTGGACGTCCAGATTGGACTACATCCGCGCCAGCCGTGGCGGTCATATGCCAGAAATCATATTTAAAATGTAATGCCACAAGATTATCTTTTGGATAAATAAAATTCATGTCAATCGAATAATCCATCGTTGTTTTATTGCAACTTAAAGTTCTATACGTCTATAAAAAAACACCCTTTAGTTAAATTTCAATATTGTTGACTCATTTATATTTAAAATTTCATGAGCGCTTATGAGTAGCGAAAAAACGATTCATTGCTGATCTCTGGTATATATACTGTCTCCTAGAATTGTACGTACACCAGGCACAAGAAAGTTAAAAACATTTTGAAAAATTTCTTTTAAAATATTTAAATAATGAAACTTGCTCTGTTGAGATGAAAATTTAAAATTTTATTCAAACTGATTACCAATTGCAACAGTTTTAAATTTCACAACGCTTAAATGATTACGTATTTCGGAATACATAGATGTTTGTAATTTCTGTTTCTGAACTCTCTCTCAATAATATTTTCAGTTCATCATTTATGGTACAAAATAAAATTTTTAACTGATGAGAACAAATTTTTATTTTAAATTAGATTCGTATATGGACGGATTTATTGTTAGTTTGAAAATAACACACATAATTAAAACCTTATTCAATGGAATCAATCAAATACACGTAATGCACAATGAATTGTCAAATCGACGATGGGAAAAAACCAGAATTTTTGATATTTCTCGGAAGTATACTGTAAGACGCAATTCCTTAGTATGCAAATTATAATAATAATTTTGTACAGAAGCGTTCTAATTTCGTTCTTTTTTGTGTGTTCATTCCAAAGGCAATCCAAATCCTGAACCTCAACCTAATCCTTTGGACGGTGGCGGTGGCGGAGGCGGCGGTGGTGGTGGTTGTGGCAAGTAATTGCCACACACAATAAAATGTGTTTGATTAAAAAAAAAAAACATTTTTCTTAGCACAGATAGAGAACCATATTTCCGACACTGGCAGCAAATTGGAACAAAGGTGGACATATTTTTTGCTAATATTTTTCAGAATTTATTATCTTTTCTTGATACGGTGTTCAGATATGCACCTCGCAATAAATACGCAAATTGTCATAATATTGAGTATATTGAGTAAAACTTAAAATGCAGCACTGTCATAAGTGTGTTTAGTGCAGATATTACAATTATTCGAACACTTTCTGTTGATATTTGACAACTCAAATGTCAACAACGACAAAAAAACAAGAATATGCTCTGCGTATATTATTATGTCTGAACACTGAAAATATTGTACTCAATAAACCGCATATTGACTCAATAAAAGAGCATATCTGCACATAGTATTAGCAACGAAAATATGGTATTTTAATAGGAATCAGCAAAATAAAAATTTTTAGAAGACGACACAAGGGAAATGTGTGGTGAAATTTTGTTGATCACTTAGGAGGACGCCGTAAGCTGTAATCAATTCAGGACAACTGAGCAACAAGGTTTAACTTTGTATTTGGTGTGATTGTTTAGGAACTATTTACTTATATCAATAGGGAAATGAAATTGATATACTGCAGATGGGATACAACCGAATTTATTCTGTGGATGTTGAGACGTTAGTTGTAGAAAAACGACAGTGGCAACAGCAGAGTTCAAAAAAATTCTGGAAACTTGTAGGATTGCATCTCTTACAAAATGCTTGGAAGTTTTCTTTTCGAAATTATAAGAAAATGAAAATTATAAAAAATGGAAAAAATCTCTGTTTTGGACTGGCTCTTTCAATCTTCGGCTCTTAACCTTACTAAGTAGTTTTTTTTAGTCTTAAAAAAGAAAATTCAAAGCTAATAGAAAAAAAAATAAAAATTATTTGTATTCAAAGCTGAAGGAGGAATGATGTTTCATACATTCGAAACTATGCGCAAATCCTATCTGAGGCATGAAAATCATGAGGATCAAAGGTAAACGGAAAGCGAAAGAAGTTTTATTTCCAAAATTTATTTCCAAAATTGTAGTCTTTTAAGTTTTCTTATTTATACTATATTCAGGCATGAATTCTCCCTTTTTGGTGCTTTCATATATATTAATCGTATATATTAACCTTTTAAATTTGTATTCAAAATATGATTTATTAAATAAATAATATGTATTTTGAGTGACAATGTAACGCAAATGCCATTTTTGGTACTTTCCTATTTATAATATGTATATAAAAAAATCACTTTGAATAGAGCAAAATTCGACGGTATACTTATATCTAAATTCCATAAATATTGACTCAGATTAAGCCAACAATGTAATTGAGTCAATATTTGTTTAATTGACAAAATTATTGTAAGTGTTCAGGCATATTATTCAATAATCATTTGACAGCTGGAAAACAACAACATATTTTAATTTGTTATAAGAATTCATAAATTTAACACTAAACCTACCGCGACGGGAAAAATTACTCATTTAAGCTTTTTTTTATCAGAATTTCTGATTCCATGCATGCAAATGGAAATAAGAACACCACCACCATTTTTAGACCTCCTATCACGTCTATAAATACTAAAACTACCAGACATAATCTCAGAATCAAAAATATTACAATTCAGCCAAGTTTCAGTAAAAGCAATTCCATCAAATTCAAAATCAAAGCTACTATTATAAAGCGAAGAAAGTTTAGACCTAAGTCCGCGAACATTTTGATAAGCAATTTTGAAATTAAAAGACGATTTCGAAGTTAGTTTTTTTGAGAAATAGGACCAGGCAAATTAGCACCCTTCCTTCGTTGGCCCAGCCTGAATACGAATTCCCGTACCAATACACCCTGCGGCCAAAACGCAGGATTAATAATTTCACCAAATTTTTCATCGGGAACATACAATTTAAACGAAGAAATACTGCTATTCAAAGATGGCCTCATCTTATAGCAACCAAACTCAAAAGGTTCCCTAATCTTCGATTTAACGAAACATCTTATATCATCGACCGAAGTATCACATGAAAGACGAGACACAAAAATAGTCCTTTTAGGTTTAACTACAACCAATTCCCTTGGAGCAGAAGTATCTAAACTAGCGGACACTACAGATGAATACGAAACAGAAGACGGTTTAGAAGATGCATGAGAAGTGACATCACCTAGAGGTAAAGGTAAAGGAGATAGAGTAGACTTTGGACTCAGTTCAACTAAATTTGCAGACTTCAGTATGGAGCTGCCAGTTGGGTTATCGGTTATCTAGTGCAATTTTGTTAATAAAAATTCTTATTTCATTGTTTTGTTATAGTCCTTATCATAAGATCATTAGAAATTTTAAATAATATAATATAATATACAGCGTCGCATTTTAAGTTTTACTCAATATTATAACAATTTGCGTATTTATTGCACAATAATTAATTGAAACTTTATATGAAATATTGAACTCAATAATGGCGTTTATTGTGATTTACGCAATAAAGGTGCATATCTGAACACCGTATTACAGTTTTGAAATCAAATCATGTAAAAGCATCAATCGTTCTTATAATTTTTTTCAACACCGTAAGAATCCGTAGGGTATGTGGTTCGATTGAAATTAAATTTTGTATAAATATGACAATTCTTTATTAATTTTATTTTCAGTTTTAGGTTCCAGTTTCGATAGAAGGTCAGGTTGAAATTTGGCGCTGGTCGTTATGCAATCATATAGTAAAGTGTTTACGACATTTAAATGCGCAGATTTAAATCGCACCCGTAATGTGGAATTGAGTTAAATTTGAAACACATTCGAAGAGAATTCTTTACCCAAAAAAGAGTTTAGAGTTTAGCACATTAGTTATACTCTTTTGCTTCCTTCACCATTCTACTTAGCATAACTACTGCAAATCAAAAACAAACCACTGTTGGTCACACTCAAAAGTATAAAATTTCGACCTTTTTTACAAAAAATTAATGAAAGCTATGATTCTAGTGTTCGAGAATTATTAAATATTTTATTATATCCCTAATTGGTAATTAAAATTCTTTAGTCAGGGTCACAAGCTAGCCTCGGTAATACAATACTGTGGAGATGTGGGCCTGCACCAGGTATGGGAAATTTGGAATTTATTGAGGAAGTAATGAAGCAGAGACAGTATTTAAAGATTCTAAACAAAAAAATCACAGAAAGTTCGAAAGAATTAAAAGATCGTGATGATTATTGCTTCAAACAAGTGAGTGAACCCAATCCTAGAGGCTTAATATTCTTGCACAAAGCCCCGATATGACTCCAAGAGAGTAGTTTGGCGATCATTTGTAAGAATGGTTAAGTAGTCGCTAAATCTCAAACAAAAGTCAACCGAAAAACTTGCTCATAAGTGAATGAAAGTATGAAATGAAAGAATGAAATAATTCACAGCTGAAACATTCAGTGCCAATTAGATTAAATGGAGTGATTGACCCTACTGGATATCCTACCAAATACTACAAAACACATTTAAATATATGGGACCTTTGAATTTTCAATTTATTAAGAGTTTTTCTTGGGGGTGTATTCAGTTTTGCGGTGCAAAATTATGGAGTCACCTGAAACTTTTCGTTTTTCTTCTTTTGGTTTGTGAAAAACATTAAAATTTTTTGTTTTATAATAAATTAATAAAATAAATATAAAAACATCAATTAGTTGTACATATTATTGCTAAAATCTATTGGGGTACTTAGACTTTTGCTGGCCACTGTATATATTGTGTCATCATATAGAAAAATATCATCACAAGAATTTATCTTCTGAGTAAGTTTCATTCAAAAACGAATTAAGGGTTATAAATCTTAGCTGCGACGAACTACTGCCCTAGTAACTATATAGATTTACTACCTCGAAGATATAATCATAAACTACAGGCACACTTTGGAGAAAATGTTTTTTTTATTAAATTATATTTAAAAGAAATTAAAGAAACGAATGTTGAACTAATTAGAAAGAAAATGGGAAATAGAACGATCAAAAGTTTCATATATTTTTAAGCAGAAATAGAAAACTGACGACATATTCTATGTAATAAATTCACAGTAAATTATTTGGTATAACAAAAGAACATTATTTGTTCGCTCCTGCCAACTAATGCAGTAATTAAATAAAACAAATAATTCGTCTAAGAGGAATTCACTTCCCAGCATACTTACATAACATAATTGGACATTACAATTCTTCAGTCAGGATTACGACCTAACATCTTAAGTGCCAGTTACCCAAACGTAACGTAACGCACCGTAGCGAACGTTCTCTTTTTAGCATATGGAGAGCACTGTAAACGCTTACCGAAACGTTCTCTCTTGTTAGCAAAACGGAACGATCTGTATAAAACAGAATTCCTTCACCTTTTTACGTGACATTTGAACATGAGTGATGGGGCTATTGTATGCAGAGTTGCATTGTTTATTCATATAAAACTTAAATTCTTATACGTATATACATAATGATTTTTTTTAAATTTTTGATTAAAATAATAATAAAAAATTATTTTATAATAAATAAATGCTTATTGTTATGTTTCTATTGTGCACACAAAAAAATTTTAAAAGAATAAATAAATAATATTTTGAATGACGAAGTGGTACGAATTCTCCCTTTTTGGTGCTTTCATATATATTAATCGTATATATTAACCTTTTAAATTTGTATTCAAAATATGATTTATTAAATAAATAATATGTATTTTGAGTGACAATGTAACGCAAATGTCATTTTTGGTACTTTCCTATTTATAATATGTATATAAAAAATCACTTTGAATAGAGCAAAATTCGACGGTATACTTATATCTAAATTCCATAAATATTGACTCAGATTAAGCCAACAATGTAATATTCTATACAAGAATAAATATTTGTAATAACATAAAATTTAAGAAGCAAATATAACTTCTTCCAATTAAAAGTACGCAATTGATACTTTCTGAATTTTGCTACATCCTAACAACACTCATCAATGTTCTAAACAGCTGACTTCGTGCAAATGTATGTACATATATCAATTTCTTTGCATTGTGTTGTGTTCGTTTGTGTTCTGTTTCGTTTTTATTTACAATCTTCGTTGAAATATGTCCCGTTTTAAACGTTTCTATAACTAAACAAACGTTTTTAGGGCTACGTATGTTACGATTTTACGTTTATTACGTTTGAGTAAGACACCCTTTGCACTACTCATGCATACATATTGTCCATGAGTGGCGGGACCTATAGTTTAAAGTCGACTTCGAACGACAGACAGAAACTTTTCATGCCAATTTTATTTACTCTCAGATTTTTGCTAGAAATCAGCTGAGAGGAACTCGCCAGGGAAATATGTTTTCATATATCATTTTGTTGTTCGTTTCATATCTATTAAGCCACCACACTACCTACTAAATGTTTAATGATCCGACCGAGAATATAATACAACTCTCATGTATGGATCGGTGACAAAACGTCTATTTTGAGACATCTTAACCGCGTACAGGAGAGGGTGAAGTTGCTCGTTAATGACGGTAGGGTATCGAACTCTATTGATTCACTGGAGCATCGTTGCAATATGGCTTGTGTTTCACTGTTCTATCGCTACTACAACAGATTTTGCTCGAGCGAAATAAGGAGGATTGTTTCCGAGAATCATATATTCCTATGTAAAACTCGTCTTTCTCGGCGAGCACATCCGTATGTGGGTGATTGGTCACTTGATCATACACTGCATTACAGACAAAATTTGTTTTTTAGTGGGACTATTCGTATGTGTAACTCAATTCCTGCAGAGGTCTCTTCTGTTACATATATGTATATGTTATAGATATATCTGTTACTTATTCAAACCTAGTGTAGTGTGTTTGATTAGTCGAAGTTACCATACCCTTTGTATGTAACCTAATGTCAACACATTCTTGCTGATATTGTCCACACTGCGTAAATGTTGGGACAGCGTGTATTATGCTGTCTCAGCATATTCCCACCGCACACATACATAGTGTGCTAGAATTAAGAATTTAATGTATAGTAAGTTTTAAGAAGAACAGAAAATAAAGTGACTTAGAAATGAACAGTCGCACAAGCGGCTGTTCCAAGGCGAATTCATTACGAGGTGGGATTTGTTTACCAGCTGATGTAAGTAACAATGTCAAAAAATTTTTGGTTTTTGTGTATTTTGTTTTGATAATCAAGTTCGTTTTTTGTTATTGTAACAGAAGTTTGTATGTTTTTCTTATTTTTCTTTTAAAATCATTTACGTGTTTTCTACTTGTCAGGTAAGTTTAGAATTTTCAGTATTTCTAAAAATTAATTTAAAATAATTATAATTATGTATATTTTTATGTTATATTTAATTACATTTAACAATTTTGAAGTGTTTTTTATTTGTGTTTGTTTAAATGTGTTTTAATTTTACGTTAAATTATTTGTAAGTGTCTATAGATAAGTGCTGTAAGAAGTGAAAAATGAAGAATTGTGTAGTGTGCAAAAAACAATTAAGTAAAATAAATAGACCTTCTTTTCGCGTACCAAAGTGCGAAAAAAGGAGTCAAAAATGGAGCGCTATATGCGGAATTACTTTAACACCGAACTCCTATCTGTGTATTGACCATTTTTCGCAGTCGCAGGTTATAACTGCAGGTCGAAACCATAGATTAATGCCAAATGCTGAACCTGTCATGCAGAATCAACAGAATAAAGTCTTGGCAGGGTATGTATAAATACTTTTAACTTATAACAATATCTAATTATATATAACACAGATTACCACATGTGCATGACCTCAGCCAGCCTTCCCAGGAATACCCAGAAGTTACAGAGTAAGTTTATATGAAATTTTATGTTCTCTAAATAAATAAATTTTTTTATTTACATACATAACATAATTGGTCATTACAACCCTTTAGTTAGGATTACCACATAGCTCTCCCCACTATTTAACCGGTTCTTTTAAGAACCACCGAACATTTAAAAAAAGGGATAATTTTTTTTATTTACATACATAACATAATTGTTCATTACAACCCTTCAGTCAGGATTACGACCTAGCTTCCAACACTACTCATGTTGTGTGTGTTAATTTTATACATGAGTGGCGGGACCTAGTCGTAGTAGTCGACTCCGAACGACAGATTTTTGAGAAACTTTTTAATGGCAATTTTATTTACTCTGAGATTTTGGCAGAAATCTATTGGGAGGCAATCACCGAAAAAATATTTTTTCATATGCCTTTTATTGGAAATGACTGACCTGGGGTTTGAACCGTGGCCTCTCGTCTAATAAGGCCACCTACAGAAGCTGGTATGCCGTAAGTGACATCCATTTTTCAAACGCTATATCCACATGTTAATAACCTCTTCAGAAGAATATCAATAAAGCGCAGTATGAGACGAGATTTCTCGTTAGGGGAGGCCTAAGATATATAATGCAAGAATAGTGAAGGACAGAATTCGATAAACATTCAATAATATACAGGCGTGGACAGGCATGCAGTGTGGACAGACATCCATTGTGTCGGGCATGTGTGAAATAAAAACGTTTTTGGATGCAGGACTTTCCTCAAATTAATACATACATATTTACATTAAGACAATTGAATTTATTTTGCTTTTTGAACCACACTTCATATCTTTGTTTTGGAGTCAAGAAAACAACTTCCTGCAATTTCCACATGAGCAATTTCTCTAAAATCGTTGACGTTGTTGTTAAGCTCTAAATTGCATATCATCAAATTTAATTAAATACACATGGATTGGAGCGAAAACATACATATTTTTGATTATGCACGAATTAATAAATTAATTATATATATAATTAAAATAAATAAATGGCATTAAGTAATTTATTGAAGTCATAATAATTTTTATTAAATTTTTTAATATTTTTCTTCCCATTGTCATTCTTTAAAAATTTTTATAAAATTTTTTAACATTTTTCTTCCCATCGTCATTCTTAAGTCAGCTGTTTTTGACAACATTACTTCTTTTCAACAACAAAAAATCCCTGTTGTTCTTGTATTGTTGTACTTATTGTAATACTAGTCCCACCTCGTAATGAATTCGCCTTGGGCTGTTCACAACAATAAACTTATTATAGAATTCACTACACTAGTGTCTATAAACACTGCTCTCTCTTTCCTCCCTCCCATAACATATTTTCATAGTTCCAAACACAATGCCAACCAACCCCTGAGTGTTGGTCGTGCGAAAACATAACGGCACTTGCCTTTATTCCTCCGATGGTTAGACTAGAAGCTATACTCGAATTTTTAAAATTGTCTGTAACGGTAACGAACGGAATGAGGTTACATAGGATTCTTTTGGCTTTTAAGGGATTAAAAAGGCATAAAATACAGAAAAATTATCAGAGGTATTCGAAAATAACTTGAAAATATAATACTTTATTCCTTGTTATTACTAACATAAATTTTCGATAATAACAATTGCAAAGCAAGAACAAAGCTTATAGTGGCTTTTAATGTACTAAAGTAAAGAATATGAAGTAAATTTTTAATTTTCAAAAATCGTCAAAATGATGATAAATCGTCAAATCTGGCAGCTATGATTAACAGTGTTAGCTAACATTGAAGTTGGTGCTCCAAATCGTTGAATTTGCCATATAAAAATTTGTTGTTTTTCTTGTTTAACCTAAAAAAACTAATTGTTGTGTGTAAGATAGTGAGTGCCACTATTATTTATTTATTTATTTAAGTCAATGGACAAATTTCTTACTGGCTAATTACTGGCTAATAACACAAATCGAATAAAATTAAATAGGATTACAATCAGTTTCTTCAAAAATACAAGTAATAGTTACAATAAAAATATGAAAAGTTATGAATTGAGAAAAACAATAATGTTCCGTTTTATAACGCAATAATTTAAAGAAAAATCAACAAAGTCTGACAAATAACTAAATTGACGGCAAATTCTAGTTCAGCATAACATAAGCAACAGCATAATTAGTTCTGCAGAAATGAATATAAATAAGATTATAACAGCGGAAGTTACGACAAGGAACATTGAATCTAATAGATCTTAACAGAAATTCACGGCAAATATTACCATTGATCAGGTTAATCATGAAGGATATATCGACGTTTCCATTTTATAACATTCTAAGTGTACTTAGAACGTTTTTAATGTTCTTGCATTTTTAAATTCTACGTTCTCTAACTTAAATACTGTCAAAATTTGGCTAAGATGCACCGATCCGTTCCGAAGTTATAGGGAAAAATTTACTTAGAATACACATATAGTCGTATATCGCGTGAAAACTTTGAGAACTCAAAACACACTTTTTCGACTTAGAATGTTATAGAACGGAGGCGTCGATATTTAACATTGTTCGACAACTCTTAAGGGTAGGCAGTTTTATTAAAGCCAGTCTGTTAAATAGTATATGAAGGCATATCCAAGTAATTCCATCCAAGGCCACGCAAGCAGAAGGTTAGAAATTGTTTCTGAACAGATTCGATGTGTTCGCTGTAAACATTATAGTGAGAATCCCATATGATGGATCCATACTCCAAAATTGATCTGACAAGTGATATGTATAGCTATTTAGTAATAAATGGATCATTACATTCCTTTGCGCAACGTTTTATGAAGCCAAGAGTGCTTCTTGCCTTATTTACAGTCAAAGTGATATGATCAATAAAGTTTAATTTTGTGTCTAATAGGATCCCAAGATCAATAAAAGAGTCCACTATTTCCAGTTGATGACCTCCAAGCAAGTAATTAACCGCAATAAAATTATTTGTAGAGGACCGCATACATTTGCATTTTTTAATATTCAGCTCCAATTATTGAGATCACTTTGAAGATAATTATTAAAGGAGAGAAAAACTTTTACATCGTCAGCATACATCAAGATATTGGCAAAATTAATCATGTTGGGAAAATCGTTCATAAACAGCGAAAAAAGAAGTGGACCAAGGTGGCTGCCTTGAGGAACACCAGATGGCACATAAATATACTTTAATTTAAAACGGAAACTATTAAAGTTTTTTAATGTTGAACTTTAAAAAAGATCTTCGCATTGCATCGAAGGTTTGGCAATTTGTGAGATCCTTAGGATAGCTGGAGTTAAAGTACTTTAAAAATTATTTTAAAAAAAAAATAGCGTTGACAGCAGCACAAAAACAAAGACGCTGGCTGAGAATAGTAATATAATGTAGGCAAATTTTTGTTTACCTTTAAAATACTACGAATCCAGTCGTTGGAAATTTCTTTTGAATATTTTAAATCCAATTATCTGGAAAAACTGTTTTATTAATGATTTTAAAATGATTTTAAATGATTTTCGAATAATAGTTAAAATTTATTAACATTTTAATGTTTCTTTTTCTTGTTTTTTTATTTACTACGCTATTCGATTGAAAACCATAACAATAAAAAAATCCCCATTAAATGGGATATAAAATCATTAAACGAAGATGTCATGACAGTTAATTAATATCACGTGTCGCTTTTCTGCTAAACATTTTGATTAATTTGTTATGACGTCCAGTAAAAATTATCATAAATACTTGAATTACAAGTAAAACTTGTAAAATATCTATATTCTAAGAAATTTAATCTCATTCGAATCGCATTTAAATCTGTATATAAATATACGTGTATCACAGTTCATTGAACATCATTGTGGCAATAGTGTCTTCTTCCATAAGATGAAATTCTACGCTCTCTTCATTTTAGTTTTGGCTTTAATAGCTTCTGCCATCGGTAAGTGATATTGAATTTGATTTTTTAAATTTCAACCAGGATAATTGTTTGTTTTTTTTTGTTTTTGGTGTATTTGCTTGACCAGGCAACCCTAATCCCAATCCTCAACCACTAGGAGGCGGAGGAGGAGGTGGAGGTGGTGGTGGTGGCGGCGGCGGCGGAGGAGGCGGTGGTGGTGGAAAGTAAATGAAAAAGCATTCCACATTGAAAATATATATTTTCCAAAAAAACTACGTATTTTTAAAGAAAAATTTTATAACAATTTAACATTAAAGCAGAAGCAATAAATAATTAAAAAAATTCTAAAAAAGAAAACAAAGAAATATTAAAACAATTGCATTTTATTCTACACTACAGTTTATTCTGCCATGAAAAGTTCGGAAACGAATTTAAACTGTAGATTCCGCCACTAATGTACAGAATTTCCACACATAACGTAGTAAGTGGTGTAAGAAGCTAGGTCGTAATCCTGATTGAAGGGTTGTAATGATCAATTATGTATTGTATGTCTTCACTAGACACTTATGTATGTACATATGTGTTTTTAATAAAAGCTTAACACGTTGACTGCCGACTATGAGATAACTCGTAGATTACGTTCCCTTCTAGGGAGCCAACTACGAGTTATCTCGTACTCACTAAACCTGCCATTTTTGTGTAGCTACGAATAAAATCGTATTATATCAGTGCTAGTATCGATAAATGGCTTCTGGGAAAAGAACAAAAAATGTTGGCTTGCGTGGCCAGTTTTCCGAAAATTGCCGCGGCAGTCAACGTGTTAACTTATATATCATGCGACTCCTTCAACTTCGTCATGGAGAGTGTGCGGAAGGCGGGAGTGCATCGTAATGGCACTATTTTTCAAAAGAACTTCCAGTTGCTTGCCTATGCTGACGACATTGACATCATAGGGCGTACCAAGCGAGATGTTACTGCTGCCTTTAGTGCTATTGAACGAGAGTCTATTAAGATGGCTCTGGCAGTAAATGAGGGCAAAACAAAGTATATGTTATGAACAAATAGAGACGTGCGGCGTATCGGATCTTAGATTACGGCCGATAACTATACTTTTGATACAGTCAAGGAATTTATTTATCTTGGCTCCATCGTTACCACCAAAAGTGATGTCAGTCTGGAGATCAAGCGCAGGAGTATTATACATAATTGGTCATTACAACCCTCTAGTCAGGATTACGACCTAGTTTCTCACATCACTTATGTTGTGTGTGTTAATTTTATACCTGACTGGTGGGACCTACAGTTTGAAGTCGACTCAGAACTACAGATTTTTGAGAAACTTTTCATGGTAATTTTATTTACTCTCAGAGTTTTTGCCAGAAATCTGCTGAGAGGAAGTCGCTGAAGAAATATTTTTTCATATTTTCGTTTAGATGGAAATGCCTGACCTGGGCTTTGAACCGAGGCCTCAAGTCTAATCAGCCAACACACAATAGACTACGGCGACTTCTAAGCGCAGATTCACTCTTGTCAATAGGTGCTACTATGGTCTCAATAGGTAATAGAGTGGCAGAAACCTCTCTCGTACGACAAAACTAATACGATCATGTTCCACGTGCTTCTTTATGGCGCAGAGGCAAGGACTTTATTAAGCACTGATGCAGCAGCCCTGAGAGTATTTAAGATCTTCGGTCCAGTGCGAGTTGTCAAGATTTACGCATCCGATTCAGCTGTGAGCTGTATAAGCTCCTCAATGATATGAAGGTTGTGCAGTGTATTAACATCCAGCGACTAGGCTTGCTAGGCCACGTCGTTCGAATGAAGGAGTATGCGCCGGGAAAACAGGTATTTGATGCGGGGATCTGCGGAAGTGGCGAAGATGACGACCTTGTTTACGATGGAAAAACCAGATCGAGGAAGCCCTGTCATCGATTGGTGTGACCACTGGCGTAGGCGCGAAAGCAGGAGAGGCGGCTGAAAGTATCACATCCAGGCCGAAATCCGTTAATCGGCCAATTAAGTAAGTAAGTAAGTTAATTTATATGAATAATATCGATGGACTCAAACCGATATACAGTGGTTCCACTCCAAACATTTTATTGCAAATATAAAATTTATTGCAAAATGATAATTAATACTGAGCATTCTTTTGGTTCCTCCCGAATGACCAGGGCCAGATTTATGCCCATTGTAATACCATATTGAATTCTACCCGCGGGGCAATCATTCCCTAGAGAAAACCATCCCAAGTCCAAAATAAATTTTGTAATTGCAACAATCTTCATATTAGAGATCTCGGTCAACGATGTCAGAATCCTCTGAAAAGAGCAGGGCACGGACACATGAGGTGAAAGACCGTCTCTTCTGCTCCTGCAGAAGTCATGTTGGAATGCCGAGTCTTTAGGCTTACCTATTAAAAGCCTAATGGCCCATATGGATCGCCACTGTGCTATGGATGGCCATACAATTTAAGGACAGAAGTAAGCCAGTCCTCTTCTTGTTTATACGTGTCTACCAGAGTTTGGCAATATTGGACTTTCCTGCGATATCCAAATTAAACAAACCAATGGGAATACCTATGCCCTGTAACATGTTGGTGATTGCTAGCTCAATGCCGGCCCTGACTGGCTCATCAGAAATGCAATTTCCAACGATATCGCTATGTCCCAGAACCCATATAAGTGTTACCTTTGAATGATCCGAAATATCTCGAAGAAACCCGCTGCATTCATAGACAAGGATATACGTTGAAACTAGGGACTTAATCGGAGCCAGGCTATCCGAGTAAATCGGGAGATTTTTTGGAAAAGTCCCGCCACTCAACAAGCATTGAGTCGCCACAGAATTGTCATGACTTCCCCTTGGAAAATACTACAGTGATCAGGTAACCTATAAAAAAGTTTAATATCAGGACCCTTAAGAAAGACACCACAGTCTACTACACTGTCACTCATCTTTGAGCCATCAGTGTAAACTTCAAGGATCTCATTGGGAACCTCCGTTTCCTCAGACCAAAATTCTCTAGTCGGAATTCTAAAATAGAATTTCTATTCCAAAAATTATAAGGAATCGATCCTAGTGTGTATATGTCTTCCCTGTCACTAGTCTTGGGTCATCAGTGTAAACTTGTTTAGTCTCTTTGGGAACCTCATACCAAAATTCACTAGTTGGAATTCAAAAATCGAATGTTCTATGCTCACAAAATTGTAAGCAATCATATAATCGACCCTAGTGTGTCTATGTTCCCCCAGAATAGCAGCATAGTCCACATTGGGCCTGGATTTGACCGCATTGACTCTTACTGCCACCGACTCAGCGCTTTGTCTCAATAGGAGGTCGAAGAGGAGTCACTAAGTATATCCAAATAAAGCCTTGGTTGAAGTGGAACATTGCGCACCGGTAATCAGAATAATTGCCCATCAGTCGGCAGTGGAATTGGTGTCTGTGTACCGTCCATCAAACATGTACCCCGTAGAGCAAGGTGGGCTCCACACGACATAGAGCCAGTATGGTTAAATTAAGAAAAAAAAAAGAATTTCATCAAAACTGGCCATTCCCATCGCACACCGCGGATCTGAATCAGATGGAAAACCTCAGCATTAGTCAAAGTTCTGTTACACTTTCTGAAAACATTAACCGATATTTCCTCTAATCTTTATTGCGTGCTTCTTCAACTTTGTCGGAGAGCATACCAATAGCAATTACTGCTGCATAAATTATGTCTTTCCCATGTATTATTATTTTTTGGCCAGTAACAGGAATGAAATACCATTTAGAGTTTTTCTCAAATAGTCAGCTGTATCCCACGAACATTATTGATACTTTATAGCATCAATATTCTGGCCACATGTTATTGTCTGAAGAATAATTTGGATGCAATCTATAAGTTCTACACTAACGGCTGTTTAGTCAGCAACAACTGCTGGATTGGAAAATAACCGCCTTACCATCGTTCGAAGTACTAATTAGGAATTCTTGTTTTAAGGGCTGGTTACTCAATCGTTCCGTTTTGCTAACGAGAGAGATCATTCCGGTAAGCGTTTACATTGCTCCCCATATGCTAAAAAGAGAACGTTCGGTACGATACGTTACGTTATGTTCGGGTAACTAGCACTTTACTAAATTCACTTGTAAGTTTATTCGCTCTATGAATGTCGTCTGAATTCGATGCTTGTCCTCAAATTTTATTTTTTGCTTCGCTTAGCTTCAAGCTTAGTACTGAATTCGAGTTATGCGCTGGTTAGTCAAGAGTAGGGAATGTAAAAACGTAACGTACGTTGCCGTAAGAACGTTTGTGTAGTTATAGGAACGTTTAAAACGGGACAGCAGTCAACGAAGAATGTAAATAAAAACGAAACAGAACACAAAGCAGCACACAAACGAACAAAACACATATACATACATTTGCACGAAGTAAACTGTTCAGAACAGTGATGAGTGTTGTTAAGGTCATGCAAAATTCAAAAGGTACCAATTAGGTCATAATTGGAAAAAGTCATATTTGCTTCTTAATGTTATTTTTCTTTTCTTTTATGTTATTACAAATATTTATTCTTGTAATATACCATTGTTGGTTCAATCTGAGTTAATATTTATGGAATTTGGATATAACTACAGTCGAATTTTGTTCTATTCAAAGTGATTTCTTTGTTTTTTTATTAAATTGTAAAACAATACCTCTAGCTAGAAAAGTAATAATAAAAATACTCTTATAATTCTTTACGAACTTTAGAATCATAAGAATATGCATTTAAAAATTTTAAAGATTAAAAAGATTTTTCATAAATAGGAAAGTACCAAAAAGGTACATTTCTACTCAAAATACATATTATTTGTTTAATATGTTTCAATGTTTTTTTTTATACACATTACTATCATATTAATAATTAAAGAAAAATCATTTTTTATATACAAATTTAAAAGGTTAATATATGCGATTAATATACATGAAAGTACCAAAGAGGGGAATTCGTACCACTTCGTCACTCAAAATATTATATATATATATAACAATAAGTATTTATTTCTTATAAAATAATTTTTTTTTATTATTATTTTAATCGAAAATACATATAAAAATATACATATAAAAATTTAAGTTTTATTTAAATAAGCATGAAAGTACCAAAGAGGGCATTTGTACCGCAATGCAACTCTGCATGCAACAGCCCCACCACTCATGTTCGAATGTCACGTAAAAACGTGAAGGAATCCTGTTTTATACAGATCGTTCCGTTTTGTCAACGAGAGAGTGCGTTTCGGTAAGCATTTACATTGCTCTCCATATGCTAAAAAGCAAACTTACGGTACGTTACGTTTGGCTAACTGACCCATTAGGCATCTATTCAATTGCAAATCATTTTTCTTCATCATGTGAAGTCATTTTCGGTAAAGTCGTTTTTCGAAACGAAATAGTTAATTCTCTTTCAATAGCCTTAATATTGCAGAAGAATTGTGGAATCTAAGTAAGTCTATTTTTTTAAGCGCTTCCTATTTTTAATTTTAAACAATACGAAGCATGTGTGGAATATCGTGACATTTTCTAGTCGTTTAGATTATTTGTGGAATATAAAATCTTTTAAATGCCCACCGCATAAATCAGGCTGAACTTGACCGATAATATGGTTTATGTTGGGTTTAAAGATCACTGTGGTTTGCGGCTCGTTTGGACACATCAGCGACACGTAAGCAAACTCCACGTAGCGCCGTCCTATTAAAACTATATGTAGTTGATGTCCGTAGTCGCCATTGTCTTGTAGGTAGTGTGTTGGCTTATTAGAGCCGAAGCCACGGTTCAAATTCCTGGTCAGACATAAAAACGAAAATACAAAAAATATTTCTTCGGCGATTATCCGTCAATCAATAAATGAAGCAGTTCTGTCGACATTTCTGCCAGCCTATTTGTTTCTTTGTTTGTATAGTGAATACAGTCTAGTCTGTCTTAGTGAATACAGGGAATTGTGGAATTTGGGACTCATAAATAACGCCATGCAATCGATGACAAACCAGCGACAACGAACAACTTCTGGTGAGGATTTTGCTCAAGCGGATTGATTGCGCCTTATTTTGACTGTGACAATCTGTTGCAGGGACATGATAATGAGTTTATTGTCGCCTCAATTTCGTTTATGTGGTGAAAAACTTATTGCACCCAATTTCCTTTTTTCAGGCCAGTTAGAGTCCATAGGTTAATATTTTAGTCGCCGTAGTGTAGTAGGTAGACGTAAGGCCACGGTTCAAACCCGAAGTCAGGCATCAAAACGAAATATGAAAAATATTTCTTCGGCGAATTCCACTCAGCTGATTTCTGGCAAAAACTCTGAGAGTAAAATAAAAATGCCATGAAAAGTTTCTCAAAAATCTATCGTTCGGAGTCGACTTTAAACTGTAGGTCCCGCACTCATGTATAAAAATTAACACACACAACATGAGTGGTGTTGTGAGCTGGGCCGTAATCCTGACTGAAATGTTGTAATGGTCAATTATGTATGTATGTAGTTGATGTCAGGATCATCCAATTTAGGCCAAAAGAAATAAATAATCATCGACCTATAGTGCTCGCCGTTCACTGTGATAACTTGGCCAGCGGCATTCTTAAAGAAATAAGGGCAATGATTCTGCCAGTGACTTTATTGGAATGAATTGCACGTTCTTAGATCTCATGTGGATTGGTATCATCCCAATTTATATTTACGTACATATTTAACTGGTTCCAGCCTAATGCTTTAATTGTTTTCTGAACCTGTTTTGCTATGTTGCAAAACCATTCTGTTCGTTTTCCAATCAATACATGGCTCAAGTAAATAATTTGTTGTCGGTAGCGATCTGCATTAACGGTTTCACCAGATTTTAGAATCTAATGGCATCAAAATGGCCAGACACACAGCATTGTCATCCTGTCGAATCGACGTGGTTTTGCAGGCGAAGTTGATGGTTGTTTCGAATTAAACAGTGATTTTCCTTCCCCCTTTTTATTTTTGTGGTCTTCCATGTTCTTAGTCTCTAGTATCAAAGTCGTTACCGTTGAAATCATCTGCAAAATTCGCCATTTTTTACACGACCAAAAATTATGTTGATATTGATTGTTTTGTTTTTTTGAGGTATACTGAATATGTTGGACAGATGTCATCATACATACATACATAATTGGTCATTACAACCCTTCAGTCAGAATTACGACCTAGTTTCTCACACCACTTATGTTGTGTGTGTTAATTTTATACATGAATGGCGGGGATCTACAGTTTAAAGTCGACTACGAACGACAGATTTTTGAGAAACTTTTCATGGCAATTTTATTTACTCTCAGAGTTTTTGCCAGAAATCTGATGAGAGGAAATCGCCGAAGAAATACTTTTCGCATTTTATTTTGATGTCTGGCTTGGGGCTCGAACCCTGGCTTTTCGTCTAACAAGCCAACACACTACCTACTAGACCACGGCGACTGCCGTGACAGATGTCATCGTCAATACAAAAAAAAAATAAGGTTCGTTCACAATAAATGTTCCCTATGGAGCCGTTTGTGTCTTAACGCTCACTTCAAACCTGTATATATAATTTTATTCTTATTGATTTGAGGCTTTGAGTAGAAATTTAATTAAATCGATTTATATTTAGGCAATTAAAAATAAAAAATAAATAAACTACTGCGGACTGGAGCTTAGTACAATTAATACAAATCACTTATTGAATTGAATATAATTTCGATTCGATTTCGATTATGAGACAATATTTCTTCGGCGACTGCAGATTTCTGGCAAAATACGTATCTGAGAGAGCAAATAAAATTGCCATGAAAAGTTTTTCAAAAATTTCTTGTTCGGAGTCCACTTATGTGTGTTAATTTGTTTGTTTGAAGTCTATAGACGGCTAAACGGCTGGACCGATTTTCTTGAAATTTTAAGAGTACCTTCCTGTATGTCTGGAAGGAACTATAGGATACTTCTTATTTTAAAATTTCAGGTAGGTATTTAAAGTCGCATATCTCCTCAAATTTTGTATGGACGACTTTGACGTACATATGAACAAAATGGGCGAATTGGCTATAGTGGGCGTGACACCTCCCATAGCCTATATACATATATAAAAATGAATGTTTGTTTGTATGTACCTTATAGAATCGTAAACTATGCATTTGATCATGTTATGATCTTCAGCAAAGTTGTTGCGCATGAGCCGGGGAAGGTTTCTAAGTTGGTATGACCAATTTGCGGCAGGTGGCGCCACTGAAAATTACTTAAAATGAATTAAATCGTAAACTGTGCATTTGATCATGTTATGATCTTTAGCAAAGTTGTTGCGCATGAGCCGGGGAAGGTTTCTAAATTGATAAAACCAATTTCCGACAGGTGGTGCCACTGAAAATTACTTAAATTCAATTAAATCGTAAACTATGGATTCTTTAACAAAGTTGTTGCGCATGAGTCGACGGAGGTTGGTGCGATTATTTCCGGTGGATGGTGTCACTGAAAATTATTCAAAATGAATGACAAGCAATTGGTCGACCTACACCTCAAGCACGAAAGAAAAGAGGATTACGAGCCTCAGAATCAGACGAGCATTGAGACTGGAAAATCTTCGAGTATATGCCGCTGAGGCCCGTTCGCTTGAACCACTTGAACAACGAGAAGTGATATTACAAACTGATTCAATGCGTACTACCGAACGGGCCGTTCATCTGAATCATCAGGACAACAGGAAACAAAATCAATAAAATGATTCAAAATTAATTGGACATTTGTGTAAATGTCTTTCCTTCAAATTTATTTTAGTTGGTGGCGCAGCAACATGTGCAGGGTACAACTAGTACAATATAAAATGAGTAAAACACCGGTAATAGTGAAAGAAGGTTACAAAACTAGTCCATAATGTAATGCCTTTGAAATAATGGAAGTGAAAACATAAACGTATTATTTTATTTAATTTTATTTTCTTTATGAATTAATTATTATATTCCATCATTAAAACATGAACTCCATAATTATAAACTAATTAAAATCAACTTAATAAATACGATTAAAATTAAACATTTCCGATGTACAGAATAAAGTCTTTTAGAGATCTTACAACTACTATAGCTACGACTATAAATATTATTACAATAACAATACAATAATAAAAATCAAGTTTAATTCACAATGAGAAATGTGTGAAAGTGCTACATCTTTTCAATAACAATTAAATGGGCGATTCTAAAACATAATTACATATATGCAGTGTTGATTAATCTGAATTTTCTTCAAGTCTGATGCATTAATTATGAATTTTAATTAAATTTTCGTTTTGTTTTTAACTTAAAAACAAATATTTCCAAATATCAAAATTATTAAAAATCGAATTAAAATGGAAATTATCGATTAATTGTGTCATGCAACTATTGAAGTCAGTGACGGCATTAATGAAATCGTTTGGCACTTCTAATGAATTATCCATTTTGACAGATACAACAAATATTTACACACCGTAGAGTAGAGTATTTAAAATTTCTATAAACAACGCAAAAGTGTTGAAGTTATTATGATATTGGCAAGGGAATCTAATTTAACATTTCCGGTGGTCTTGCGTTATAATCAATCAACAAAAACTTGTTCTTTATTTTGGTTGGTGGCAACTTGCTTTAATAAGGCAAGAATTTTGAGAATTTGGTTAAGAATTTGCAGCAGCAGTAGCAAGTGTTTGCAATACTTATTTCAACACCTCCTTGGTTGCACAAACATGTTGAATGTTTTCTCTGTTCTTGGCAGTTTCTTTTTCTGTTTCCTTCTTTTTTTGTTGGCATGAAATTTTATAATTTTTTTTTAATTTAATTTCACGTTGGATTCAAAATTATATTGAATTCTTGTTTGTAAATTTATAACAACGAAGGTGGCAATTGTCTCCAAAAACACTTTCACTTTTATTTGGAACAGTTTTTATTTATTGTTTTAACATCTTTTGTATTAAAAATTTTATTGTCTGACGTCTTAAGTACGTGCGCTTGCGCACAGAAGTGCATACAAACTGTTAAGAATTCGTCAACTAACCATAACGTTTAAATTTCTCAAGACGGAAGCTTGCAGCAGCTGTGCTTTGGCATTTCGTATTTCGTGTTTCGTATTGTCTCTGTTTTGTTTACAAGGTGAGCTAACGGCATACAACAAACAGACTCTATTATTGTATATGTGTGCTACTGTAACAAATCGGTGTTCATGAGTACAATCTTTTAGCGGTTACTATCAGCAGTGTTGCCAAGTAGTTATTTATTGTCGTAATGCATTATATTGCCATAATGACTTCTTTGTGCATCTATTCAACCCAGATATCTCTTCAATACAACTTCTATTGATATACTCGAACGAAAGAATCCATTCAAATAGGTATTGTTGCGAAAACGGAATAAACACTAAATGTTTAGCCTAGAAAAAGAAAAAAATCATACTATTAAATAAGAAAGAAATTACTAAAATGGATTTTGCTCGATAACTTACTTAATTAATTATTAAAGATTAGTATCAAATTTGTTTGAGTAACTTAAACAGTAATACTATGTTCAGATATGCACTTTTATTGAGTCAATATTCGGTTTATTGAATACAATATTTTAAGTGTTCAGGCATAATAATATACGCAGTTCAGCTGCTTATTCAATATTCATTTGACGGTTGGTAAATAAAACAGCTGGTTGTTTCAACAACATTGTTTTTTTTCTGTTTATCATTGTTGACATTTGAGTTGTTAAATACAACAGTATCAACAGAAAGTGTTCAGTTAATTGTAATATGCTCACTAAACATACTTATGACAGTGCTGCATTTTAAGTTTTACTCAATATTATAACAATTTGCGTACAGTGCACTCGCGGTAACGTGAACTAATTAAGTTCATGTTAATGAAATTGTTCACGTTAACGAATGTCGAATTTCATGAAAAACTATATGTGTTTTACACGTTTGAACGTGAAATTCTTTTATTATTATTTACATTGTTTTATTATTTTCATGGATTTCAATCGTACCATCAACACAAGAATCATTATTCCACTCTTGAACCATTGGCAAGGAAAACTCAACCTAAAAACTATACTTTTTTATTTAAGAGGATTTCCTAAACTTTAAAATTCGAATTTAATGTATTTTAGTTTGCATACAAGCTTAAAAGCATATGCAGTGAAAAAAAAGTTGACGTTATAGAGCTCTCTGAGTTTGTTCACGTTACAACATAAACAAAAGCTTGTTCACGTTAGGCGGTGTTCACGTTAACGCGAGTGCACTGTATTTATTGCGCAATAATTAATTGAAACTTTATATGAAATATTAATAATGGCGTTTATTGCGATTTACGCAATAAAGGTGCATATCTGAACACCGTATAAGGCTAAAAATATGCTATAATTCAGCTCATTAGCTAGAAAGTTTGATTAATCATACACTGTTTTTGTAAATATTAATTACTATCGGGACAAAAAAAATAATAATTAATAATACCACCATATTCATGAGTATAAGTATTTCAAAAATAGCAACAACAAACAAATTTAACAACAATAAGAGAACGAACAACGAACAAGTTTAAACAGATTTCAAAATCACCCGGTTTCTCATAGAGTAGTAAACGATATTTTGTTGTACGTAATCAAATCATTTACCTGTTTGCTTACCATATATTCCATGGTTGACTAACGAACAGACAGTCGACTCATTTGGCTGACTGTCAGAGCTGTTTTCATGTGCGAATAAGTGAGTATTTTAACTGTTGTAGATTTTTAGCTGCTTAGCTATTTATGGATGTGTGTATACCATATAAAGAAACAAGTGGACGTACATATTTAGTTGAATCTGACTTTTCGATACCTTACACCCCAGTATATCTTGTATAATAAACAGTTTCTCCTATGATAGCAAGGATTCAGTGACAAATTTCACTTCTAAACCCTCTCATCAGGGATGGCAACCCTTAAGTTTATTAATTTAAGAAATTTGATCCGATTTTCTTTAAACTTATCAAAATGGCTACAAAAAATAGCGTATCCTGATGAAAATGGAAATATTTTTTAAAAAATCTACAAGGAATCTTTGTAATTGTACTGATATTTTACTTAAGGCCTGAAGGTCGGTCATATGATGTCCTAGTTGAGTAGACTTTCTGATCCATGCTGATTGACGCCAGAGTACTAAAATTGTAATAACAATTCGATGTGGGAGTTGAATGCCTCAGAATGCTACAAAAAAATCTGTGTAAACACAAATAAATTCCGTTTACTATGCTGGTTTAGGCTATAAAAGTAATTTTTTATACAATTTTAGAGAAAAAAAATACAAGATACAGGGTAGTGACTGGCATATTCGTTAATCAATATTTTGTTTTTTTTTTTGCTTCAAATGTTTCGTACTCATATTACAGTGCAAAATCTAAGCAACAAATTGCAAAATCTCTTTTGGAAAAGTTGTTTTTAAATTGACGATCAATGTGTTGGTATTGCCTTCAATTAATCGTCACGTAGATAGATTGCTTACACTGGCACTTGAAATATTTTGTTTTTTAATTTTTCCATAAGATATTACGACCATACATACATACATGGTTATTACAACCTAGCTTTTTACATCACTTATGTTGTGTGTGTTAATTTTATAAATGAGCGGCGAGACCTACATTTTAAAGTCGACTCCGAACGACAAATTCTTGAGAATCTTTTCATGGCAATTTTATTTACTCTCAGAGTTTTTGCCAGAAATCTGTTGAGAGGAAGTCGCCGATTAAATATTTTTTAATGCATTAACTACTAGACAACGGCGACTTCAATTACGATTACGATCGCTAGCTAGTAATCGATTTCCTAAATGCATATAATAATTTAAACCTATTAGGTATACCTTTGGAGAGTTAGTCAACATCGAGTGACTGACAATAAAAAATCTTTAAAAAATTGTTTCATCTCCTGCTGTTTAAAAGAAATTCGGATTTACAATCTGATACAGATTTAAGCTAATATTAGGTGGGTAACAAAAAATCCAACTAACCGTGAAGGAGGTATTACAGGCCTACAACAACCAGGTTTTTTTAAATAAATGATTTCCATATGAACGGCCTGAAAACATCTCACGAACTTAAAAATGTAGAAACAATCTTCTGCATCTTTCAGGATAATTTTAAACGATGATAACTGTCACAAGACCGTTGCCACTAGTTTTCAATAGAGAGTTTTACCTACGTACTTTACTTATTTAATTGATTATTACAATACTTTAGATTACGTCCTAGCTTCTCACATTATCCATTTTTTTGTGTCAACTTTTTATCCATGAGTAAGGTGACCTGCAATTTTATTTCTGAGAGGAATTAGTCAAAAGTAATTATTTTTTATATTTCGTTTTGTTCGAGATATCTGAACTGGGGTCCTGACAAGCGGACTCGCGTCTAATAAGTCCATACACAAGCTACTATGCTAGCTCTTTAGGATTTAGCCCAAACTATGTACCCAAATCCGTTTTGCAAACTTTATCGTTGTAGTTGTAAGTACAAAGTCGAACCAAAAATTTTTTTTTTATTTTATAACAAACATTACCAACATACTCTAACAAAATCATTGCAAGTGGGAACGCGCTTTTCATATTTGTGTGCAAGATTGACAGAACGGTTACAAGCACTGTACGAAACAAGTTGTATGATTGCAACTTAACATTCAAGCCGGCAATTGTGATTATAAACGTTTTACAAACACTGAACACTGAATAGATTGGGTACCGTTATAAAATAGAAAAATTACAAAATATTGTTGCTGCGTTGTTGCATCAATCAAATCTGTTCGTTGAATGTTAAACTTGAGCATTTAAATGGCTCCGTTCAACCTCTATTTGAACGTTCATTTCACTTTTTCTACACAAAATCAGTGTTATTGTGTGCGATTATTTACAGCAGTTTTACACTTTTTTCCTCTAAGATATTTTATATTGTTTTTGTATTGTAAAATAAAATTAAATGTTTATTTTTATTTATTTTTTTATTATTTTCTTCTCGTTTTTCTATTTTGTTTTGATTCTCATGGGGCGATAAGGATTGCCACGTGAATTTCAAAATAACAATTTTTTTTATTATGTTCGTTAATTAACAAAACAATGTCTATCTTTTGATACTCTAGTATATAAAAATTCAATTCACATACATACTTATGTATCTGCGTTTGTTTGTTTGCACACATAGAAGCGTAAACCGCTTAATTTGTTTTCACTGAAAATTTCACAGAACATTACTACTGATAGTCCAAAGGGAAGGAAGGCATAAAAAGGGGAATACCTAGCAATTGTCAGGAGATAGTGTGAAGGGTACAATACCGCCATAGGTATTGTATATACTTATTAGCATTGACTTAAAAGCTATTACAGCTAGTGCCGTTTAACTTGGAGAACTACAACTCCTTAGTTAGGATACCCAGCTTCTCACACTACTTAGGTTAGAGGACGTGTACTTGTCAATGTACCCGGAGGTCGATTTGACCCATTGTCACACCACTTAAGTTATGCGTTTTAATTTTATACATGAGTGGTGTTTTTGCCAGAATTCTGCTGAGAGGAAGTCGTCAACGAAATATTTTTTCGCACTTCGTTTTGTTGGAGATGTCTGATCTGAGCTTTGAACCGTGGTCTTACATCCAATAAGCCAATACACTAGCTACTAGACTACGGCGACTTAAATAAGATTGTAGTAAATCGATCAATAATGCATTCTTAAGTCAGAATTAGTCAAACGTCACTAAAAACCGAGTTAAACCTTGACTTTTGGCTTATGCGGCGTTCAGATATGCACCTTTAATGCGTAAATCGCAATAAACGCCATTATTGAGCTCAATATTGCATATAAAGTTTCAATAAATATTGCGCAATAAATACCCAAATTGTTATAATATTGAGTAAAACTTACAATGCAACACTGTCAGTGAGCATATTACAATTAACCGAACGATTTTTGTTGATATTTGGCAACTCAAATGTCAACAACGACAATCAAAAAAAAAATACAACAAAACAAAAAATACAACAAAACAAAATAAAAAAATGTTGTTATAACAACCAGCTGTTTTGTTTACCAGCTGTCAAATGAATATTGAATAAGCAGCTGAATTGCGTATTTATTATCCTTGAACACTTAAAATATTGTACTCAATTAACCGAATAAAAGTGCATATCTCAACATAGTATTACATTGCGTGCTTTGACATCTATCAGATGGTTTATTTTGCTCGTTTACTTTAGAATTTCTTGTTGTGTTTAATAAAATTCAGTATTCGTAAAAGTATCGATTGTATCAATCTTATACGCTGTTACTTTACTCTCAGTTGACGATTTATATGACTTGGTCTTAAACGTTTCGTAAGTTAACATATCAGCCGATAATTTTGTGTGTATTAAAGAGCAGTGAAAAGTAAAAGTTTTTCTCCTCCTCCATAGCTTGATTGCGGATTACTTGGATCTGCAGTCGAGCACTTTAGTCACTTATACTATGTTCAGATATGCACTTTTATTGAGTCAATATTCGGTTTATTGAGTACAATATTTTAAGTGTTCAGGCATAATAATATACGCAGTTCAGCTGCTTGTCCTATTTTCATTTGACAGCAACATCAACATTTTTTTATTTTGTTTTGTTATTTTTTTTCTTTTGTCGTTGTTGACATTTGAGTTGTCAAATATCAACAAAAAAAGTTCAGTTAAATGTAATATGCTCATTGAACATACTTATGGCAGTGCTGCATTTTAAGTTTTACTCAATATTAAACAATTAATACGGAAATTGTTTTATATTATATATATATTGCGCAATAATTAATTGAAACTTTATATGAAATATTTAGGCGTTTATTGCGATTTACGCAATAAAGTTGCATATCTGAACATCGTATTACTTTCCTTACACTGGACTTGTTGCAGTTTCATTTTATTGTTTTCAGAAATAGCGAAGCAGACTGGCTAATAATATTATAAATCGTATGTCATTGTAATATAATTTATTTTTATTAAAGTGTGTTAATTTTTCAACTTTTTTATTAATCTGAAACGAGAAAGTAATTAATTTTCTTTAAGTTGACAAACACGTTTTAATGCATTTTCCCCCGTTATTTGTTTTTATTTATTTGAAAAGTTTTTTTTTTATAGAATACACGTGCTAATAAACTCGCATTGATTTCTAATAGTTTTAATAAAAACAAGCAATTGAATAGAAAATAAATAAAAATGTTGTTTTAATTTCAACTTATTTACACTTGCTTAGCTGGCAAAACTCGATTAATAAAACTTAAAATAGGCATCGTATAAAAAGGAAACCGTATAATTAAATGAAGGCATGAATTATACTATGTTCAGATATGCACTTTTATTGAGTCAACATTCGGTTTATTGAGTACAATATTTTAAGAGTTCAGGCATAATAATATACGCAGTTCAGCTGCTTATTCGACATTCATTTGACAACAACATTGTTTTTATTTTGTTTTTGTTTGTCGTTGTTGACATTTGAGTTGTCAAATATCAACAAAAAGTGTTCGGTTTATTGTAATATGCTCACTGAACATACTTATTGACAGTGCTGCATTTTAAGTTTTACTCAATATTATAACAATTTGCGTATTTATTGCGCAATAACTAATTGAAACTTTATATGAAATATTGAGCTCAATAATGGTGTTTATTGCGATTTACGCAATAAAGGTGTATATCTAAACACCGTATTAAACAACACGGTTTAATTGATGATACCGTGCGCTTCACTTTTATTATACAATAATTTATGCCATATAAAGAACCCCAACCTCAAGGAGTGTAATACTAACGATAGCATTTCTTCACCGTGTTTTTTACTACAAAGGTCTGGTTTCCCTTCGCTCTATATATACTTTATTTGATTTCTGCCTGTCTATATAGTTTTTTCCATAGTATTTTGTATTGTTACCGTAACATCTTAACTGCTTCGTTATTATTCATCTTTTTTTTTAATATTGGTTCAGTCTTCGAAACTGCATGTATGTTAAAAAGAATTCACATACTGGCTCAATTGGCTCATAATGAAATCAATCTTGCTTTAGTTCTCTAGCGTTTGGTGGACGGTTTGCAATCACCAATGTCACTGTCGCCTGATAGGCATTCATCAGTGAACCCTGTTGATGAACTATTTGTTCTACTCAATTTGCTGTAGTCTGACCTTCTATCGAAGCAAAGGACTGAAATGATGGCCGAAAGTCTAAATGCAGTTAAAACCTACCCCAACCTGGACTATAGACATGCTTCAATTCTACGACGACTTAGCCACATCCAGATCAATTATAAGGTCCCTTATAACTCCCTGAATAGGACATTTGATTTTAGTATTCCAATTAGGGATTACTGTTTTAAAAGCGGCGCAATGTATGTTGGGTGGTAGGAGTTTCCCTGAAAATCTCTTAATATAATCGGATAGTCAGGCTATAATTAAGTCGCTAACGAACATCACTTCGAAATTTGACCTCCCTTGAATGTCGAGGATTTCCCAACAAAATTAGGCATCTCTCAAAAGGTATTTCTTATACAAGTTGCAGGGATGGAGTGGATTTGAAAATATTCAACATGTTACAGTGCATAGGTGTTTTGATTGCCGCATTGATTGATTAGACTAGGTATTCTCCATTCGTTTTACTAGAAGGATCAATTTCGTTGGAAGCAGAATAGTACGTGCAATATTGGTAGACTTGTACGAATAAAGAAAAATCTGATTGTCTTCTGTCCTTAAATCAAATTGTCATGATAGACATACTCATACTCGAATGACTTCTGCAAGAGCTATAGGTGGTTGGGTCGATGTGACAAACAGAATATCTTTCAAGTTAGTTGCCAGTGCCTTGCTCTTGTCATGAAGAGGCATAGGTTTCTGAACTGTCATCTTTGACGGAATTTTCCAATATAAAGATTAAAGCAATAGGGAAATTATGCTGGAGTTGGGTTGGGTTCTTTAGGGATCTTTGGATAGGTTGTTAATTGTGGTATCACAACGGGCCGAAACACTAACCTAAGAAAAATATATCTTCTGCGATTTTCTCTCAGCAGTTTTTGGCAAGAATACTGAGAGTTAAATAAAATTTGCCATGAAAAGTTTATCAGATCTATCGTACGGATTCGGCTAATTGCTTGCTTACAACGCAGACTGTCTTGCCCTTTTATATGCGCACTCAATCAGTCTGATGAAGGTTCTTGAAGTGGAACGTTCGGGGTTTCGCCTTCTCGAGAACTCTATCGCGACTTCATTGTTGTTTCTTTATTTTATTAACATTGCTTGTTGTTGCGATCTCTTTGACTTGCCTATCCCCTTTTCTTTCATACTGATGTTGTTGGTTTACTTGTAACATGTTCGTTGTATTTGTTAGTATAGTTATTGTTAATCATGTTAATGTTAAACGATGTTTTCATATTCGTAACAATATGGATATCATTTGTAACCTGACATCAAAATATTTAAATGAACAAAAACGATCAAAGCCAAGCAGTTTTTCCAAAAACTTTCATGTTTCAGGAGCACTAGAAAAAGATAAACTTTTAGCAGAATTTAACGATGAACCCTAAGATCATGCTCTTCAGTAAAATAATTTATGACTCGAGATTTATGGATCAGATCGTTGTCTTGCTGGAATAACTACCTAATCGTAATAGAGATTATTCTGTAGTGGTGTGAGTATTGACGAGTTAGAACGTCTTGATGTCGATTGCGTTGTTCGCTGAAATGTTGCAAGATGATGTTGAATGATGCAAGATGTACTTTACTTCATCAGATATATTTACGATTTACACCACGTGTAACCGAGTGAAAATGAGAAACAACTCTCGGCGGTGTCTTGATGACTATTTTGAAGCTTATTGACTGCGTTCAGCTGATTAGCCCTCAGATGATCATTAATTACTGTAAAGAATCCAATGCTATTGATTCATTAGACCACCGCTGCAATGTGACATTTATTTTATTGTTTAATCGTTACATACGACACAATATGCTCGTGGGAAATAAAAATACTTGTTTCCGAAAACCACCTGTCTGTGTGTAGCACATTTCTTCGATTGGCTAATCTGTTTCAGTACAATGTGAATTTGTCCTCTATCTAATACTAATAAGTGACTGCACTTCACATAACATAACATACATAATTGGTCATTACAACCCTTCAGTCAGGATTACGAACTAGTTTCTCGCACCACTTATGTTGTGTGTGTGTTAATTTTATACATGAGTGGCGGGACCTACAGTTTAAAGTCCATTCCGATTTTTAAAAAACTTTTCATGGCAATTTCTTATTTACTCTCAGAGTTTTGCCAGAAATCTGCTGAGAGGAAGTAGCCGAAGAAATATTTTTTCATATTTCGTTTTGCTAGAGATGTTTGATCTGGGGTTTGAACCGTGGCCTCACGTCTATTAAGCCAACATACTTGCTACTAAACTATGGCAACTTCAATATGATAATACTGTTATGTTTTTACCCTTTTAAAAACGTTTAAAATATGAGTTCGTAAAATATAAATGAATTGGTGTTTGGTTTTTAATAAATTCTTTATTGTTAGCAAAATTCCGTGTGCCAATGTTAGCAACTTGATTTAAACAACAACAATTTGCTTTATTTGTTATTCTTCTTTACACTCTTCCTCGTACAGACTAACAATTGTTCGTTAGATAGATCTTTACAACGGACGACTTTGTATATGTTGTTCTTTGTTCTTTAAATATGCTCCTTAAATTTAATTTCTCAATTGAATTTATAATCCGTTTAGTTGAATTAGGGCCATTATTTTAAGCGATTGATAGATTCAATCTGCGGTTTGTAATTTAACCGATAATGAAATTCAAATTAATACAAATATCTGTTGCTGTAAAGTCGTTGTCACTGGCGAATGCTGGCTCTAATGTTCACAATTTACACAATTCTCTAACATATTATTGTACTGACATTAGATTTAATGCTTTCGCCTCCATAACTATAGCAGCCTGCTGTACCGCATGCCATATGATAACTACAATACACATTTGGAAACTCTGCCAGTTTTTTGATTAATTTAAAGGAAAACGTATTAAATTTAAAGTTTTAAAATTCGTTCAACACGTACAAAAAATTAATTTTGTAAAATATGGATTTGACGAATTCACACAGATTCGTTATAAGCTATGGCAATTGTTGTTCCTACAGTACAGGTTTAAGTATTAATTCGACATGGAAATTTTACGTCTTAAGGATCTTGGTTTAAATTTTTGCCATTGGCACTGATATGTACATTTTTCATCACACTCCTGCGTCGCTACTATATTGATATCATACAGCCAATAGATAAAAATATCACAAGCGATCAAGCGCTGCTAACCCGCAAGTGCTTGTTATGCAAGGATACATAATAAGCCTTAGTTTTCATACTGATTTTCATCGCAGATTTAAACAATTTTCGACAATCACAATACCTTTACATAGTCATCCAGCAATACAATAATAAAATAAGAGCAGAAAAGCATTCAAGTGGGTTACAGACAATCGTGCTGATTATGCCGTAGGAACTACAGTATCGTGCTAAGTGTGCCCATGATTAGAAAAATTTAACGTCGTATTGAAACCTCCTTAAAAGAATTCCTTTCATTGAATTTTTCTTTTATTTGTTTGACAACATTTTAAAACTTGGGAGAAAGCATCACAGTGGATTAGATTATATGTTTTGTGAATTTTTTTACACTTTCATTGTTTTTGTTTTTCTGTGTAATTTAATTTAATTATTGTAGATCCTCTCCTACGCCTTTCATTTGGTTTGCTGTGTTTCATAGAATAATTTCAATAGAAAATAGTTTCAGTAGCCCTTCTATATTGCCAATCAGAGATCTTCCGACAAATAATGGTTATAATTTCGTTGGATTCGACTCTAGGAATGGTGACAAATATTTCAATGGTGCTTCTATCACTGACCTAGTAAGTGTTGAAAAAAGGTCCATATTGGATTTTAAAGCCTTATTTAATGAAGTTATAATATCCCGTAACTTGTTGTCAAACTGGCTTCCAACTTGGCAAAATGCGATATTTTATAGTTTGAGCAAACGTGACTGCTCATAAACGTAAATGAAGCTTTACCCGTGGCTTTCTAAAGCATTATTTGCATATTCAATCATCAAAATTTTTTTTTTAATTTTAAAATTAAGATTGGCAAGAGTGATCCTGCGCTTGATCTCCAGACTGACATCATTTTTGGTGGTAACGGCGGAGCCAAGATAAATAAATTCCTTTACGATATCGAAAGTATATTTATCGGCCGTAATCTGAGCTTCAATACGCTGCATGTCTCTACTAACATACACATATACTAGGTTTTGCCCTCATTTACTGCCAGACCCATCTTAGTACACTCTCGTTCAATAGCACTAAACGTGTACAGTTTTAGTCCATAATAAATAATAATTTTTCAAATTTAAATTGTTATGCGATCATAACTTCTGAAATTCTTACGTAGAATCCGAATTCATATTATCGTGGTAATACCGTATTTAATTAAAATAAAATAAAAATTAATTTTATTTGATGTTCGCCCATGTAATGGAAACACACGCTTGCTTGCATACATCAAGTTCAAAATGAGATGGACTTCATGGTTTTTAAACTGTGATGTTTTTAGTTTAAAATTGCAGTGCATTAAACTAAAAACGAGGCTATAAAAACAAAAATAAAACAAACTAAAAAAACAGAAAAGTGTCAACGCATTTAAGACCCCTTCTTAACTATAACGAATGTTTTTAACAAAATTATTTAAATTTTATAACCACATTTGCGATAATTGCATCTCAACAACTGAACTAATTAAGAAGATTCATGCATATACACCTAATTCTGTTTTTACACGGTCTTTTTTTACACGGTTTTGATATAACACGGTTTGAAAATAAAATATTTTTAATTTTTGTTACACGATTTTATTCTATTTAGCACGATTTAAAATTTTTTGTGCTTAAATTTTTTTGTCAAATTTAATTTTTGCAAAGTATGTTCATATCACAAATTTAAGGGAATTCCCTTTTTGCGCGTACAAGCAAATTTACTAGTCAAAGCAAATGTAAATGGCACAAATTTAGGGGAATTCCCTTTTGTGCAACAAGCACAAAGGTCAGAGCAATTGAAATGTGTTAATATTTTGTGTTTGGTAAAGAAATTTTTTATTGGCAAATTTGTTTTTCTATCGTTACATTAAATTTAACGCATTAAGATAAAAGGTAAGCCAAAAAATACTTTATATTTATTAAGTTATTTATATTTTTAATTTTATTAAATATTTTATGAATCCCTAAAAGAAAATGTCAAATACAAAACTACTTAAAAAATCCTTGTTTTCACTAATTTTAATAGGTTTTAGAGATTAGGAACCAATCACCTATTTTTGCATACAATCAGTGTCTTTTTTTACACGGTTTTTTTTACACGGTTTTTTCTGGAACCAATCTACCGTGTAAAAACAGAATTAGGTGTACATATAAACAAGAAATAAAAATAAAACAAAAAAAGAACGATAACAAATTGTGAAAACAATTTTTCAGGTGTAGTCTGAACACAACTCAATTACAGTGTACAGGGTATAGTATCATCTTCTTATATATAAAAATGAATGTGTGTTTATTTGTTTGTGGGTTTGCTTGTTTGTTTGAAGTCTATAGATGGCTAAACGGCTGGACCGATTTTCTTGAAATTATAACAGTACCTTCCTGTATGTCTGGAAGGAACTATAGGATACTTTTTATTTTAAAATTTCAAGTAGGGTAGGTGCCACGCCCACATACCCAATAAGTATTTAATGTCGCATATCTCATAAACTGCAACAGCTAGAATCCTCAAATTTTGTATGAACAACTTTGACGTATATATGAACAAAATGGGCGGATTGGCTATAGTGGACGTGTCACCTCCCATTTCAAAATATTAAATTAGTATATCTATATATGTATAACAGTTAGACTCCAAAAAATTTTTCGATCCACTTTAGTATTAATATGAATATTTTAGACAAAAATGGACTGACTAGCAATAGGGGGCGTGGCAAATCCCATATGCATATGTGTATGAATCTATATATTTAAAAACGACCGGACCGATTTTCTTGAAATTTTAACAGTACCTTCCTGTATGTCTGTATCATTATAGATAAAATCATCAAATTGTGCACGGGCAACAGTGAAATCCATATGAATAATTTGTGAAAATTGTCGGACTAGCAATAAAAGCGAGACCTTCCCATATAAATATGTTACAAAAGTATTAAAGCTAGAATCTAGCATGAACCACTTTGACACACATATGAACATTTCGGGTTAGGGAAATAAATGGACTCTATTTTTATATGAATTCTTTGACAGAAAGTAAATACTAATACGCATCATATGTCTGATAAACTATTGCAGCTAAAGTCATGTGTATTGCCTGTTCATTCCAATGCCCGTTTTATTATATGTTTGTAAAAATACCCATAGAGGGACTTGTGTAACATAGGTACCATTAACAGTAGACACAGACCATTAATGACACTATACTGCCTTAATTTATTAACTACCTATAGCATATATAATTTATTTAAAGAACCAATTGTTACCTGTGGTTATATAATACACACCAAACATTTATGGTCAGGTGATTTATCGTCACCCTAATAAAAAATATTAAATAATTTCTATAAAAAAAGCCAGGGTTCGAGCCCCAGGCCAGACATCAATACAAAATACAAAAAGTATTCCTTCGGCGACTTTCTCTCAGCAGATTTCTGGCAAAAACACTGAGAGTAAATAAAAATTGCCATGAAAAGTTTCTCAAAAATCTGTCGTTCGGAGTCGACTATAAACTGTAGGTCACGCCACTCATGGATAAAATTAACGCACACAACATAAGTCGTGTTAGAAACTAGGTCGTAATCCTGACTGAAGGGTTGTAATGACCAATTATGTATGTATGTATGTAAAGAAAATATTGTCCAAAATTTTTTATC
Source organism: Sarcophaga carnaria (assembly GCA_958299815.1). Lineage (NCBI taxonomy): Eukaryota > Metazoa > Arthropoda > Insecta > Diptera > Sarcophagidae > Sarcophaga > Sarcophaga carnaria. The sequence goes on along the minus strand of OY283149.1, from coordinate 66,079,662 downwards.
TTGAAAATAAAAAAATTTGACTTGTTATGGTATATTTGCTTAATAATGATTGAAAGGAAGTACTTAAATTCTTTTTCGGAAATCATTTGAATCGCAGATTCTAAACGAGTTTAACATTTATTTTGTGAGTGATCATATTGTGATAAATTAAAAACAAAAAATTGCCACCTAAAAAATCTTCGCTTTCTAAATGCACCAAAAACGCAGTTAATTTACAATCACAAAGGGCTGACGAAACTCCCGAAGAACGTGGTGCTCGTCGGAGTGTTGAAAGGTCTAGAGCCTCCACATCTAGAGCTGCTGAGACTCCAGTTCAACGTGATGAACGTTTAGAAAGTATGCCTAGAAGGACTAAAAAGACTACGGGCATCAACATCTAGAGCTGCTGAGACACCTGATCAACGTGATGCACGTCTTAAACGAAAACGATCGCAATCATCAAGGCCAATAACTGATGAGACAATGGATCAACGCGGTGTACGCCTAGAAGGAGAAAGACTACGAGCATCAACATCTAGAGCTGCGGAGACACCAGATCAACGTGATGCACATGTAGAAGGATAGAGGGTACGAGCATCAACATCTAGAGCCGCAGAGACACCTGATCAACGTGATGCACATCTTAGAAGAAAACGATCCCAATTATCGAGATCAAGAACTGATGAGTCACCGGATCAACGCGATGTACGCCTAGAAGAAGAAAGATTACGAACATCAACATCTAGAGCTGCCGAGACGCCGGATCAACGTATTAATATCGACCGAAACTTTGAATGAACGAAACGTACGTCTTAGGTTAGGTTAGGTTAGAGGACATGTACTTGTCAATTAAGACAAGTACAGTACCCGGAGGTCGAATTGACCCATTGTACAACGTCCTAGTTTCTCACACCACTTATGTTGTGTGTGTTAATTTGTATACATGAGTGGTGGGACCTACAGTTTAAAGCCGACTCCGAACGACAGATTTTTATTTATTGAGAAACTTTTCATGGCAATTTTTATTTACTCTCAGAGTTTTTGCCAGAAATCTACTGAGAGGAAGTCGCCGAAAAAATACTTTTTGTATTTTGTCTTGATATCTGGCCTGGGGCTCGAACCCAGGCTTTTGCGTCTAATAAGCCAACACACTACCTACTAGACTACGGCGACTTCTCGAACGTCTTGATAATCAAAGAATACGACAATCTGCTTTAAGAGCTGTTGAGATATCTGAGATGAACGCCATGAAGCAAACCGCAATAATATGGCAACTAATCTTCGAAATGTTTTTGACCAATACGAATGTATATAGTGCTTAAATATTTATATTTTATAATAGCATATTAATCATTGATTTTTATGTTTATTACTAGCTAAAACCCGATGTGCTTCGCTACTCCTATCGATATGAATAAGAAATAATTTTTATGAAACATTGTAAATATCAGTAACAAAATAAATATTTTAAAATCCAGACTTCTTCTTATTTTATTACGTTGAGGTTATTGATTAAAAATAATAAAAATATACATAAGAAAAAATTTATATCAATATGTTTTGAATATTTATATTTCATATCGATAGGAGTAGCGAAGCACACGGGGTTTTACACACAACAATATAAAAAACAATGGCCGATTGTTGCAACTTTTCGGTAATTGCCAACAGGTTAGATTTTTTTCACGTTCCGATAATCGAACTCGGACTACATTATGATTCACTTTGTTGTACTCTACTGAATCACTGCAGTAAAATTGAATATTGAAGAAAGCATATGTATATCTGAGGGTTAAAATATTATATATTTTATTAAAGTTTATACAATAAATATGAGCAGGGCACACCTGAACAATGTCAATGCATTCTCCATAAAATTACTTAAGCATTGGAGAAGAAAGGATATTGGCCAGCGCTGTGTTTTTAGATATAAGCTAAGCATTTGAGTAGGTGTGGCCCGATGGTGTTTTATATAAAATAAACCAACCAACTACCAACAACGTATTATTTTGTAATTAAATCACACTTGCATGAGATATCTTTCTTCGTTCATGTCAATGAAGATGATGCTCCCTATAGAACTAATAAATGTGGGGTATTTCACAGGAAAGTGTTTTAGGTCTTATCTTATACACCACTTATACATTAGATATGCCTATAACTGAAAATGTAACTGTAGCGACATGATGTATATGATACTATATACATATATATGTACAGTGGTTGTCAGCCTATTTGATGCAAGAAACTGTGTATTGAAAATTTACATAACCTTTCACCCAAAAATTTGTTCCTAGTATTTGGAGTGGTAACCTTTTTCCTTAATAATAGCTTTTAGGCGATTTGGTACTGATTGTACAAGTTTTTTAGTAATTACTGGCGTTATTTTGTTCCACTCTTCGAGTAATGCACCCTTAAATGTTTCTCTGCTTGAAATGTTGTGACTTCTTATATTTTTTTCCAATAATGTCCATATATTTTCAATGACATTAATGTCCGGAGACTGTGCAGGTGGTTCCATCAAGTAGGGACAGTTGTCCTTAAGTCAGTTTTGAACAACTTTGGATTTGTGTTTTGGGTCGTTGTCTTGATAAAAGCGAAAGTTACTGCTTAGACTCAATTTTTCAGCACTTTGGAGTAAATTTTCATTTAGAATATTCAAGTACATCACCTTATTCATATTTCCCTCGATGAAAACTAAATTACCAACACCTGTGGCGACCACCATGTTTGACAGTGGCACACATGTTCTTTAATTCGAGTTGGGTATGTGATTTTCTCCAAACGTAAGATCTTCCATCCGAACCAAAAACGTTGAATTTAGATTCGTCTGAAAAAATCACAGTGTTCCAGAAATCTATGCCTTTAAGAATGTGCGCATTTGCAAAAGCTAGCCGTGAGTTTTTTTTTGGGCTTATGTATGGGTTCTTTATTGGTACTCTTCCATGAAACTCATATGAACGTAGAACCCGGCGAATTGTTGATGCACTGCACTTCTTCGTAATAAATTCGTGCACTTCATCAGCTATTTTTTGTGCTGATAATCTAGGATTTTCTTTAATTTTTCTTACTATCCATCACTCATCACTTAAGGAAAAATCTTGTTATTTGCATTTCTTTCCTTGTTTGCAATTCTATTCTCCTTTGAATAACGTTCTATTATATGCTGGACAGTAGACGAAGATAAATTCAATATTTCCGCAATTTTCCGCTGAGTTTTTCCGTTTTTGAAATGATGAATAACCAATTCTCATTATTCGATTGTGGTGCGACGACCCATATTTAATAAATTTGTCTAATCCGCTTGGAGTTAAAATATAAACTAATATTATAATGTCAATATAAAGTAGAACAAGAATTAACTAAATTTTATTTTTAAACATAGCGGTATTAGAACAGTTAAATTTCCTTTGCATCAAAAAAGTTGACCTATTCAAAAAAGTGAGTTTTTTTTTGTTTCTCTTGTTTTTGTAAAAATGTAGTAGAAAGTATAGCATAAATAACAATTGATTTGGAAGGATCAGTGTTGGCAATCAAAATAATTTTAACTTCATTTCAATACTCCTACTTTTTTATGAGTTACAGTTATTTTAAAACTAGGTTTGCTAGCATCAAATAAGCTGACAACCCCTGTAAGTGGATCATATTCAAATGAGCCACTAATAGAAGCTTGTACGATCGTACAATTCAATTTTATTTAATTGAAGCACGGTTATAAAAATGGAATATAAAAGTTAACACACAGAAGTTAGTTAATTCACGTAACTTTGAGGCTAAGAAGAGGTAAATGGTTAAATAAAAATGCAAATAAATCACAAAAAATATATCGGCTTTTACGTACATGTTCGAAACTAAGTTTAGAGGACAAACATATTTTGTATAAAACTATGTGAAAGCCTGTTTGGACTATGGGAACCACTAGTTATTCTAATGTGGAGATACTTCAAAGATATCAGCACCTTGGTTCATTAATAACAAATACTTGCATACTGATTTAAAAATACCAATACTGTTAAAAATGAAATAAAAACAAATTAATGAAAGATATCTGGGTAGTGTGATAACTTATTAGACGTGAGGCCACGGTTCAAAATTCAGGTCAGACAACAAGGTGAAATTTCTTCGACAACTTCCTCTCAACAGATTTCTGGCAAAAAATCTGACAGTAATTAAAATTTCCATGAAGACTTTCTCAAAAATCTGGCGTTCGGAATTGACTTTAAAGTTTAAACTGTAGATCCCGCCACTCATGTATAAAATTAACGCCCACAACAAAACTGGTGTGAGAAGCTAGGTTACAATCCTGACTGAAGCGTTGTAATAACCAATCCATGTATGTGTGTATGTATGTAGTGAAAGATATCTGAGTAGGCTTAGCAATCATAAAAATGTGTTATCAATTGCTCTCTTAGATGATAATTAGAATATATTACATGTTCTAGAACTTTCATTCAGATGTTAACTAAAATATATAAATGTATTCATAATAATACCTACTGAATAATGTATAGCCAATACATACATACATGTACTCGTATATACATATGTACATATGTACATGTATTTATTTTTTTCTTCTTGTGGTTAAGTTTGATAGAGCTTAACAACATAAGTTATGGTTACTTGGTTATAAGATTTGCTTAATATTTCATGTAAAATGGGTTGCAAATAAAGAATGAAATTTTAAAAAGAAATATAACGATTCTTTATTTAGAAATACTTACAAAGTAATCTGCAACAATAGAAAAAAAAAGAGTGAGTCACAAAAATTCCAAGTATTTGCGGCCACCATCGGGACCAATATCTACGTAGGATTTGTCCACCAATTGCATCTACAAAATAAGCAACAGCAACATGCATAATAATGCACTTGCAATTGGTTGTGCGACCATCCTCACTAACCTGCAACAATAGAAAAGACTGATTCCGTTCAGCGCATTCCTTTTATACCAGTGTTAATAGTTAATTTGTGCTAATTAAGCCTACTTTACACGGTCCCACAAGTAATATGATCTGTCAAAATTTTGTGTAGAAGAGTACGGATGTGATCGTCTAAACGTACCATGTAATGAAACCATCACACATCGAGAGAAAATACGGATGAAAAGTTTGACAGTCGTATGACTCTCTTCATTTTTTGAAATGATTCAAAAAACAAGCACGTCGCATTAGATCAGGGAAGTATTTTTATGTAAACACATAGAAAAAAAGTGTAACAGCTGTTTTCATTTTACTTTGTTATTGTCTTATACCGATCATGTAAACGCCAAAAATATAAATCATACGACTTTTATTCTCTTTTTTGTCATACGGATGGAATTACATTTTACTTTTTCATTAGACTTTACGTACGTAAAGTATTACCGTGTGAAGTGGGCTTCAATAGTTGAAAACCGCAAAACATAAAATATGTATGTAATAATAAAAAGTACTGAAAAAAGTACTATAATACTGAATTTTTCAACACTGTTTTATACCCTTTTCAATATGGGCTTTTCCTCATATTAATCAAAGCAAGCGCTGCCAATTTAAATCAAGTTTCAAATTCAACGAAATACTACTCCTCCATTTCAGTGTTGTATTAAACTAGTTACAGGGTTGTATATTTACAAAGTCACATATGCTAGTGACGTACAATTTAATGGTAATCAGTTTATTACATAATAAAAACAAGATTCTAATTTATAGGATTAAAGTCACTACTCCGTGACTTCCAATCAAATTTTTAGTGCATCCTTCTCACAGAATTCGGCATTCAATCCAGTCCTGAAACTTTATTTGACCATAGCCTTGAGTAAATTTTTACGACTTCGTCGCAAGTTACAGGGGGTAAAAGATTCTTTAAACACTTTAGTATCGTAAAAAAAACTCTCAATCGGTTAGGGGAAGATATGAGAAACATTTTTCCCCAAATCAGTATAGTCAGTCGGAAAAATTATTTGACTGCTTTCAGCTTTTTGGTCACTATTTTGTAAGTGTCAGTCCAAAAATTATGTTTTTGCTTCCTCTGGCGAATAGCTATCTTCAGATGTTTCTTTATCCTCATAAGTACAGTACGATACTCCACACTTTCCGGCCTTCTGCTGGTTCAAATACATACTTTCATATTGGTTGTCCTACATTCCTTAATAACCCTGGCATCTTTCCCAAAGACAGGATTCTTATTCCATACTCCATGGTTTTATCTCTTGCATTGACATGAGTTAATTTGCCATTTCCTCCTCTCTAAGTTCCACTTTAAGTTATTGTATGAAGAAAATGAATTTTTTCTTTATCAAAAAATTTGCTTTCAGTCCACTATCTTATTCTGATAAGCGTCGTTACATAATTATATCGGGTCTGTCATTAAGCCTTTCCTATCTTTAAAATGCGTATGATATATCGTCGAAAGTCATTGTTCGTTTGAAAGAACTAATGATGCCATTATGTATGGAATATAATGTCATTCAAATATCCACCACAACTACTCTGGTTGGTTCTCATCCGAAATGTCCGGTTTACCTTGACTCTAGCGGAAAAGTCGGACTGAATTTGATTGATGACTTGGATTATTTTGGCTTTGAGGACAGTTGTATTCGCAAACTGCTGCTCATGTCGTTGGTGCGCAGATCATGCAATTTAGGCCAAAAGAAGTTGGTAATTATCGACCTATAGTACTCGATGTTGATAGGGTTGGCTGGACCAACATAGTTGTTAAAGGAATATGGACCGCCAGAACAACAACGTGGCAACTAATTTGACAGATGAAGCTTCAACAAGATGATCGTTATCAACAGTCAAGGTTCAGAAGTCCCTTTTGGAAGAACCGATAATAATGCCTCTGTAAAGATAGCAAAATGGTAACTACGCTTATAAAAATGTAAGCCCGTTTCCAAGTTTGATCTTACAAAGTCTCTGTCATACACGTTGAGTAGTTTGCAACATTGAGTCGACAGATATACAACAAACAAACAGACATGACATCTAGCAAAATATCTCTATCATTTGTATTCTGAGATCCAAACTCTAGATACCTAGACATTAGAGTCTCCAGCTATTGAAATGCTCTTCCTTCCCCGACCCACAACAACTAGGTCATCCAATATTCATTTAAATTTACGTGTAGGACAGTGGTGCAAAATTGAAATTTTGAAATTGTACTGAACTATAACTGAAAGAGTACTTTTTTGCATCAAATGGTACTTTTGTAAAAAAAAAAAGTATTTATTTATATTTAAGACAAGTATGGAATGGAATAGAATAACTAACGGCTTATACATGTTTCTCAAATACAAAACAAAAACATTTGATTTGAAAAGAAATAGACCCGTTTAGTAGCGAAGGAACGTAACGGAATGTAGGCTCTTTTTAGCATATGTAGAGCAAATTAAATACTTACGAAAATTACATTACGGCTCGGAAAGCGTTCTCATTGCTTTTCGTGTTCTAAAAACGAACGTACGATATATGGACGTTGGGCTAACCGGGGCTGAAGAATAATTCTACCTTTAGCATGACGTTGAACATGTTGCTAAACCATTAATAGTTGAAAAGCGCAAACCATAAAATAAATAATAATAAAAAAGTACCGTATATGCGGGAGTACTGTGGTATTTTTGAAATGTTAAAGTACTGAAAAAAGTACTAAAGTACTGAATTTTTCAACACTGCTGTAGAATATCTTGGCAGAATGTTATTCCGTCTAAAGTTGCATGGCCGAAATTATCTATTGCAACAGAATTCCTTTAACTGACTACATAACAGATAATTGAAGTCAGTTGTTCAATCTCGGCCAAGCCTAGTAAATTCGTGCCTGGGTGTATACATTTTTGTCTTGTATATGATACTATACCCTGTACACTGTAATTGAGTTGTGTTCAGACTATACACCTGAAAAATTTTTTTCACAATTTGTTATCGTTCTTTTTTTGTTTTATTTTTATTTCTTGTTTATATATGTATGCATGAATCTTCTTAATTAGTTCAGTTGTTGAGATGCAATTATCGCAAATGTGGTTATAAAATTAAAATAATTTTGTTAAAAACATTCGTTATAGTTAAGAAGGGGTCTTAAATGCGTTGACACTTTTCTGTTTTTTAGTTTGTTTTATTTTTGTTTTTATAGCCTCGTTTCTAGTTTAATGCACTGCAATTTTAAACTAAAAACATCACAGTTTAAAAACCATGAAGTCCATCTCATTTTGAACTTGATGTATGCAAGCAAGCGTGTGTTTCAATTACATGGGCGAACATCAAATAAAATTAATTTTTATTTTATTTTAATTAAATACGGTATTACCACGATAATATGAATTCGGATTCTACGTAAGAATTTCAGAAGTTATCATCGTATAACAATTTAAATTTGAAAAATTATTATTTATTATGGACTAAAACTGTACACGTTTAGTGCTATTGAACGAGAGTGTACTAAGATGGGTCTGGCAGTAAATGAGGGCAAAACCTAGTATGTGTATGTTAGTAGAGACATGCAGATTACGACCGATAAATATACTTTCGATATAGTAAAGGAATTTTTTATCTTGGCTCCGCCGTTACCACCAAAAATGATGTGAGTCTGGAGATCAAGCGCAGGATCATTCTTGCCAATCTCAATTTTACAATTAAAAAAAAAATTTTTTTTTGTTAATTATATTGTGAATAATTTTGCTCCTAATGAGACACACATTATATATGGAACTGTTCTAGAGGTCCATCGTTAGCAGAAAGCCCATCGTCTCGATTCGAATGGGGCTGCCTTTCGTTTAAAAAATCTACTTCTTTACTATCTTTGTTGTATGTGGTTGTCCATGATCACATATGTACTCGTATAATGCAAGACCAGTGGTGTTGTGCTATTTTTTTTTTACCGGACGCGTTCCGAACTCCGGTTCACGGTTCGGAAAAACAAGCCGGTTCGTTCCGGTTCGGGTTCGGTTCAAACCCTTGTTTATAAAAATACATATAAAAATTCGTCAAAAATTAGAAGAAGAAAAATCAACAATTCTTTTTCATTTTTTTTTTTCAAAACGTCAGCCAATTCTCTTTATCAGAAATCATCTTTAGTTCCGGAGCGTTCCGGCTCGACAACACCACTGTGCAAGACTATTTTTTTTTTATTAATTAGAATCCCCCTTTCAGTTTCATCAGATCAGATCAGATCAGATCTTCAGAATGATATTGTTCCATTTTATTTATGTTTTGCATTCAAAGTCATGCGTGTCAGTTTTGATGATTGAATATGCAAATATTGCCTTAGAAAGCCACGAGTAAAGCTTCATTCGCGTTTATGCGCAATCACGTTTGCTCAAACTATAAAATATTGCATTTTTGCCAATTTGAAAGCCAGTTTAACGACAAGTCCTTATCAAACATGATTCTGTTCAGATTTGTCTTCGTTAGCGCTCTGCTATTAGCATTCGCCAACGCCGATATACACGATATTATAACTTCATTAGGTCTGGCTTTTAAATCCAATGTGGACCTTTTGTCAACACTTATTGGTTCAGTGGTAGAAGCACCATTGAAACTTTTGTCACATTCAGGTCCCACGAAACCATTACATGGCGAACAATCTCACGATGGCAATATGGATCAACTTAAAATGTTGCAATCTTTAATGGAAAACACAGCACACGAAATGATAGATACAGCAAATGATCTACAACAATTAAATTAAATTACACATAAAAACAAAAACAATGAAAGTGTAATAATAAATACGCAAAACATATCTGATCTGAATCTAATCCATTATGAAACAGTGTAATTTTTGTTTTTCTTTTAACGACTGCAGATGAATGAGTTTTAAACACAATTTGGCGTAAGTAATCCATTTCGACGCTTTCTTCCAAGTTTTAAAATGTTGTCAAACAAATAAAAGAAAAATTCAATGAAAGGAATTCTTTTAAGAAGGTTTCAATAGGACGTTAAATTTTTCTAGTCATGGGCACACTTAGCATGATACTGTAGCTCCTACGGCATAATCAGCACGATTGTCTGTAACCAGTGTTGCCAACCAACAGCTTTATGACTTACACACAACTAGCATTGAAATTACGCATATGAAAAAAATTACACACAGAATTCTGTTTTTAAAAATATTGCATAAATATGTACATATATTATGTAAACATTAAAATTATATATTCATATGCATACTTAAAATAATATACATATAAAGCATTTCAAATTTTTATTTAAAACCCAAAAACAAAACAAAACATTGTTCTTTTTTAAGAAGTAAAATAACACAAAAGAGAAGGATGTTGGTGTTTGTTTTCGCAAAAACGAGTGTTGGAAATTGCAATACCCCTGTAGGAAATCAAAATAATTTTAAAATAACTTCAAACTGGTTTTTTAATAAGCACATCTAGTAGATTAAGTGACTTTTTTTCCTTGTCGCCGACTCATTATTTTAACACAGGCATGTCATAGGCGGTAGTCAATTGGTTATCTCTGCATGACTTTTAAGTTAACTACAAATTATTTATTTTTCAACCAATTTGTAGTTAAATAAAATATATGTGTAATTAATTTAAATAATTTTTTATACTAAATTATTTAAAAACCACTTTTTTTTAAATTCAATTTTAAATAGTTTTATTTATATTTTATTATACATATGCATACATACATATATTTATATTTAGAAATAATTGTTATAATATAAAAAAAAATTAATTAAATTAAATGAAAATTCATGTACATTTCATGACTTAAAATAAACGTTGTAAAGAAAGAAAATTTTGTATAAAGTATTAAAATTATTAAGTTTTTCTTTTCTTTTCTTCAACACAAACGTTATGAGAATGAGAGGCCGAATCGCAATCCATCAATGCATTAAAAACTTGTTCATAATCCTTCAAGCGCTTTCTGCCATGAGTGCCATCAATATTTATAGCAAGAATCAATTGAAAAGATAAAATTGTCGTTAAAGTTTTTGGCTATTTCCCTTTCAGAGATAATTTCATGGCATTGGTCTGTAAAAATGCACAAAAATTTGGAATATGATAAAAGTAGAGAAGAATAAAAGCTCACGTTAATTTGCTGATTTTCATCGATTACGACATCATTGAGCGCTTTCAGCTCCTCGAGGATGTTTATTGTAAAAACAGTCTTCATTGCCACATTGTTTTTCTTCCTGTCGAACAAGGCTTTCGGTCACTACTTTTTGGGTAGACAATGCTTCCATTATAGTCTCATTTTGAGTTTGAATTATTTCTTTGCGCTCCTTAATTTCGCCTTGATATCTAAATATTTTATTGGAAAATCATGGTATTTTGGTAGACAAAATATATTTTCATCTTACCTGTTATTTTTGAAAATTTCGCATTCATTTCCGAAAATTTGACATCCAATTGCTTCAAAACTTCATGTGAACATTGGCAAGGCTGCTTATCATCATTTTCTTTACTGTTATCTGTTAAAATACAATATAAGTAATAAGGAATATTTTTAAGATTGTACAAGTTACTTACCAGCAGTGCTCAAATAAATGCGTTTCATAATTGCTAGTACAAGTAGTAAGAGATTTGTTTTACTTTAATTTTTATGTTTGCTTTTTTAATTTCTATAATTTAATTATTAATATACATATACAGTCGAACATCTCTATAGTGAACTTCTATACAATGAAGATTTCCCTATTATGAATTGATTTCAAACACACAACTTTTTCCGTTCCAATTTCATTGTTTTTGATCTGTTTATAATGAATTTCCATACAATGAAGTTTTCTATACAATGAAGCAATTTTCCAGGTGTAATATTTGACACACATGCGTTTTTGTCTCCATATAATGAATTTTTCAAACAATTTTCTGTTACGCATACTAACAACTCTGTGTACCGAGAAAGATGCCACATATAATGAGGGGATTCCCAAAAGAGGAAAATAAGAACAAACAAAAAGAAAAAAGCCACATCGATAACAATTTTGACATCAGTTGCCGGTGTTCAGTGATCGGAAATGACGCAGCGAAGTAGCATTTCTCTTGAAAAAAAAAAATTATTAATTATTAATAAAGTTGAAGAAGGATTAAAAAAAAGATGCTAGGCAGTTTGGAATTCTTCCCAGCACATTATCAAATATTTTAAAAAACAAGGCTGTGATTCTAAAAAATTTAGAAGACGAGCAATTGAGCACTAAACGCAAAAGGCTTCGAACCTGCCTTTTTGAGGATATTGTTGGAGCAATGCTCAAATGGGTAACAGCAGCACGTGTTAAGAATCTTCCTATATCTGGGCCAATAATGAAGCAAAAAGCCAAAGAGTTCACTGATGCATTGGGACACAAAGATTTTGAAGCTAGCACAGAATGGTTAGACAAATTCAAAAAACGGCATGGTATTGTAGCAAAAACCTTATGTGGGGAAAGTGCTGACGCCAACGTAAGAGATCGGGATGAATGGATAGTGAATGTTTTACCGAGATTGATACAAAAATATGATCAAAATGACATCTTTAATGCCGATGAGACTGGTTTGTTTTTTAAATGTTTGCCAAACAAAACACTAACATTTAAAAATGAGAAATGCTTTGGTGGAAAACAGAGCAAAGAGAGAATAACTGTCCTAGTAGCAAGCAATATGACTGGTTTGGAGAAACTGAAACTGCTTGTTATAGGAAAGGCCATAGATCCTAGATGTTTTAAAGGAATAAGATCTCTAGATGTAGATTATCAGTCCAACAAAAAGGCGTGGATGACAGGTGACATTTTTACGAAGTGGCTTTTACAGCTGGACAAAAAATTTGGTTCTCAGAAAAGGAAGGTTTTACTTTTTATTCATAATTGCACTAAGCATCCTAAGGAGGCAAAAGATAAACTGCAAAATATTGAGCTTGCGTATTTTCCTCCGTACATGACGTCCTTACTTTAACCAATGGACCAATGCATCATCTACAACATAAAACAACTTTACAGAAAACGAATTTTGATGAACATATTGTCACAAATAAAGGAGAACGAACCTGTTTTGACCATATATTTGCTTCAAGCTATTCGAAATTTAAGCACAGTGTGGAATGCCTCTGTAAAACCAGAAACAATTGCGAATTGTTTCAGAAAGGCAGGATTTTCGAAAGATGGCATGTGGACTCATTGGGATGAGTAAGACTTTCTTCCGTTAGCTGATTTGGCTGCTCTACAGGCTTCATTTAGGGAAGTAACGAACGTTGATGCATCGTTTGAAGATTATGTCATTGTTGATATTGATGTGCAGATCAATATCCCATCCGATTAGGATATTCTCATCAGTGTTCTGGAAACTCGTGGAGTTTCGGCTATGGCAGGTACATACATATTTATTTAGTAGTTTAGTGTGCATACATACATATGTATTTTAATCCTAGTGCCAAATAAATGTGTGATGTACATTAATTTTACATTTATAGAGTCAGATAACGATGAAGAAGAACCGGCCGGTGAAGAATTGGCTGACTTCAATAAGACGATACCTTCATTGGAGCACGTTTCTTCATCAATAGATGTACTTCGAACTTGTGTGGAGATGAGGAGTAACGTGCCGACTAATGTATTTAAATCTCTTAATGTATTAGAAGGTTTTGTTGAGGAAGAGAAATGGAAGAGTGTAATCAAAACTAAAATACCTGATTACTTTAAATAAAATTGGAAACAAATATAATATTTATATAATGGTTTTGTTATTTGGTATTACAAGGTTTTGATGTGGAAGAAAAATGGAAAAGTGTAACCCAAACTAATATGCCTAATTATTTTAAATAAAAAGTGGGGGAAAAATATAATTTCTGTATAATGAAGTTTCTATATAATGAAGTGATTTTCTGGTCCCGTCAAGATTCATTATAGGGAAGTTCGACTGTATTTATATTATTTTTATATTTTAGTAATTTATGTATATATTTCACCAATCGGGAAAAGTGAGATATCGTAGCACGTACATATGCTTCTACCTATTCCATTTCAGCCAATTTGGGCGACCCAACTACGACGTCTTTAATAAATGATACTCTAGAATCTTATGGATTGTTGAGAGTTGAGCCATCGGATGTTAATTTAGTAAATATCTCTCAAATTTCTGACATATTAAGAACCTTGAGGAATAGAAAGAGTTCGGGCATCGACGGTATTAATAACATATGCCTTAGGGCGCTCCCTAACAAGGGCATTAAATTTTTGACCATCATTGTTAATTCCTGCTTAAAGTTATGTTATTTTCCTCAAAGGTTCAAGGAGGCGAAAGTTATATCAATAAGAAAACCTGGTAGACCAGCCGATTGCCCATCTTCATACCGACCTATCAGTTTATTGTCGAGTGTGGGTAAAATTTTGGAAAAAGTTATTAAAATTTTATTTTATATTTTTATTTTATGGAAGCCAGTGGTACTACTCCGGCTCATCAATTTGGTTTTCGCAGACAGCACAACACAATTCATCCTTTAGTGCGAATTCGAAACTTAGTGAAAGCAAATTTTAACCAACAGAGATCAACGGGTATGATTTTATTGGATATTAAAGCTGCCTTTGTTTCAGTCTAGCACGAAGGTCTCATTTTCAAAATGATTAATTTAAATTTCCCGAGGGCATTGACCAAAATGGTCCACAGTTTTCTCACTTCTCGTACGTTTAGAGTCCACATTGGCTCACATTATTCTGAACGCCACACTATAACGGCTGGTTGCCCCCAGGGGTCATGTTTGTCTCCCGTCCTATATAATCTATATACTTCAGATTTTCCTCAATTAGATTATTGTACGGTGTCAATATTCGCTGATGACACAGCAATACTTAGCTCAGGAATTCTGGCTATTGATATAATAACTAATCTGAATAGAGCATTATCTGATATTTCATCCTATTTCAATAAATGGAGAATTACGCTAAACTGTGAAAAAACTCAGGCGATTTATTTTACTAGGTGACGGAAGGAGTGTTATATACCACAGACCAATGTTAGGATGAATAATATCTCTATACAGTGGGAACATAAAGTGAAATATCTTTAATTATTATGCTTGATCCTAAAATGAAATTTAAGGAAGACATACCTTATGTGGTAAATAAAATTAATATGTTAACCCGTATACTGTATCCTTTTATTAACCGGAAATCTAGCCTCAATCTTCATAATAAGAAACTAATTATAAAGTCCATTTTTCATGCCGTATTATTTTATGCAGCCCCAGTTTAGTCTACGAGCGCCATATCAAGAAACTGCAAATAGCTCAGAATAAGTTGCTTAAACTCATATATAATCTACCCTGGTACTTTTCAACTACACGCCTCCATGATATTTCAGGTTTCGAATCTGTATCAGATAAGATCGAAAGGCTTACACAAAATTTTAATAACAGATGTAGGAATTCTGATTTCGTCCATATTAATGAACTAGCTTCATCTTACGTGTTTTCTAGTCGTAGTTAAGTAGCATAAGTAGGTTTAAGTTATTCATATAGGTTTTTTTTTGCCAAATTATATATAATAATGTATATATATGTATGTATATAGTAATTTTGTTAACATAAATCTATTATTAAGCTGAAAAAGAAAATAATCTTGAACTCTTAAATATGTAATTTAGTTATATATGATTTGTAAATATTATGGATAAATAAATGAAATGAATTTAAAAAAAAAATTATATATTTCTATTATAATTATATACATATATTTATTAATTTATATTTTTTATATTTATTTATATATGTAGTTATATTGTTAGCATATAAAATGTTTTTATTTACATAAATTTTAATAGCACGTATGTAAACCAACGAGCTAGCATTCAATTTTGTTTTCTTCAAATATTTCTTCATCGCCTAGACAGCTTGGATCAACAACACATGTTTTCAAAATTGAAAAGGGTTATTAAAATAGGAATAAATGGGTGAATGGCACATAATTTGTTAGGAGCCTTTTTAGAAAAGAAGTATTGTTTCGTTGTGGTTTACGATGCCACATGCCAGTGTATCAGAAATTATTGCCTTAATTTTCAATGTAATAGCCTGTTTCCCAAATTTTAGTCCATTTGATTGAAATGTCAATCAAAAAAAATTTCAATCAAAGCAAACACGGTATTTTAGGTAGTTCTCAATTTTAATTTAAAAAAACGATAAAAACCCAATTAAATATTGTAAATGTATAATAAAATTAATAAAAGTGATATTGTTACATATAAAATAGTTTCTCAAGCATTCGATAGGATATGACACGAAGGTTTAATTCCTTGTAATAGAGCAGTGCTCTTGGAGAACCATAATATCGGCCGCAAGTTTCCTTTTCAACCGCTTTTTTCCGGTATACTACAGGGTAGTATATTGGGACCTGTATTATACTTAATATACACCAACGGAAATGCCTCCGAGCAGTTCAATAAATATTTCAACTTTTCCTGACGGTACTGCACATTCAGGAACACATTTGGCATTCCTATGCTATACGTGAAATAATATATATTTTTGCAAGAAGCTCATGTATATTTTGAGGTCATAATACTTACAAAAACAACCTACACTAAGGAAACTTCAGGGGACCAAATCTATTGATTTAATCACAAAGAATTATTTTAATCATCAAATGAATAATTACTTTCATCGCTATATTATTACATTACTAGTTAGCTAATGCTGGGTGTAATTATTTATAAAATGTACATACATATGTATGTATGTGAATTTAATAATATTTCAATATAAAAAAGCCAAAAATATTTCCTAATTCGAGATCTTCAGAATGATATTGTGTGAAGTGCATTTCTTCCATTTTATTTATGTTTTGCGTACAAAGTCATGCGTGTCCGTTTTGATGATTGAATATGCAAATATTGCTTTAGAAACCCACGGGTAAAGCTTCATTCACGTTTATGCACAGTCATGTTTGCTCAAACTATAAAATATCGCATTTTGCCAAGTTGGAATCCAGTGTAACAACAAGTTCTTATCAAACATGATTCTATTCAGATTTGTTTTCGTTAGCGCTCTGCTATTAGCATTCGCCAATGCCGAGATAGACAAAATTATAACTTCATTAAATAAGGCTTTAAAAGCCAAAATGGACCTTTTGTCAACACTTACTACTTCAGTGATAGGAGCACCACTGAAACTTTTGTCACCATTCCTAGAGTCAAGTCCCATGAAATTACCACCATTACATGGCGAACAATCTCACGATGGCAATATAGAAGATCAACTTAAAATGTTGCAATCTTTAATGGAAAACACAGCACACGAAATGATAGATACAGCAAATGATCTACAACAATTAAATTAAATTACACATAAAAACAAAAACAATGAAAGTGTAATAATAAATACGCAAAACATATAATCTAATCCATGATGAAACAGTGTAATTTTTGTTTTTCTTTTAACGACTGCAGATGAATGAGTTTTAAACACAATTTGGCGTAAGTAATCCATTTCGACGCTTTCTTCCAAGTTTTAAAATGTTGTCAAACAAATAAAAGAAAAATTCAATGAAAGGAAATCTTTTAAGAGGGTTTCAATAGGACGTTAAATTTTTCTAGTCATGGGCACACTTAGCATGATACTGTAGTTCCTACGGCATAATCAGCACGATTGTCTGTAACCAGTGTTGCCACCCAACAGCTTTATGACTTACACACAAAATTCTGTTTTTAAAAATATTGCATACATACATATATTATGTAAGCATTAACAACATATGCAATCAAAGGAAACACGGTATTTTATGTGGTGCGCAATCTTAATTAAAAAAAAACGAGAAAAACCCAATTAAATATTGTAAATTTATATTAAAATTAATAAAAGTGATATTGTTACATATAAAATAGTTTCTCAAGCATACGATAGGATATGACAAGAAGGTTTAATCCCTTGTAATAGAGCAGTGCTCTTGGAGAACCATAATATTGGCCGCAAGTTTCCTTTTCAACCGCTTTTTTCCGGTATACTACAGGGTAGTATATTGGGACCTGTATTATACTTAATATACACCAACGGAAATGCCTCCGAGCAGTGCAATAAATATTTCAACTTTTTTGACGGTACTGCTTTCGTTTGCAGTCACCAGAATCTTCGAGAATAATTTTGACACATTCAGGAACACATTTTGCATTCCTATGCTATACCTGAAATAATATATATTTTTGCAAGAAGCTCATGTATATTTTGAGGTCATAATACTTACAAAAACAACCTACACTAAGGAAACTTCAGGGGACCAAATCTATTTATTTAATCACAAAGAATTATTTTAATCATCAAATGAATAATTACTTTCATCGCTATATTAGTACATTACTAGTTAGCTAATACTGGGTGTAATTATTTATAAAATGTACATACATATGTATGTGAATTTAATAATATTTCAATATAAAAAAAGCCAAAAATATTTCCTAATTCGAGATCTTCAGAATGATATTGTGTGAAGTGCATTTCTTCCATTTTATTTATGTTTTGCATACAAAGTCATGCGTGTCCGTTTTGATGATTGAATATGCAAATATTGCTTTAGAAACCCACGGGTAAAGCTTCATTCAGGTTTATGCACAGTCACGTTTGCTCAAACTATAAAATATCGCATTTTGCCAAGTTGGAATCCAGTGTAACAACAAGTTCTTATCAAACATGATTCTATTCAGATTTGTCTTCGTTAGCGCTCTGCTATTAGCATTCGCTAATGCCGAGATAGACAAAATTATAACTTCATTAAATAAGGCTTTAAAATCCAATATGGACCTTTTGTCAACACTTATTAGTTCAGTGGTAGAAGCACCACTGAAACTTTTGTCATCATTCCTAAAGTCGAGTCCAACGAAATTACCAGCATTACATGGCGAACAATCTCACGTTGGCAATATAGAAGAACAACCTAAAAAGTTGCAATCTTTAATGGTAAACACAGCACACGAAATAAAAGACACAGTACAGGAAGAAGTACCACTGAAACTTTTGTCACCATTACTAGAGTCGAGTCCAACGAAATTACCAGCATTACATGGCGAACAATCTCACGTTGGCAATATAGAAGAACAATTTCACAGTGGCAATATAGAAGAACAACCTAAAATGTTGCAATCTTTAATGGTAAACACAGCAGACCAAATGAAAGACACAGGAAAGGAAGAAGCACCATTGAAACTTTTGTCACCATTCCTAGAGTCAAGTCCCATGAAATTACCAGCATTACATGGCGAACAATCTCTCGTTGGCAATATAAAAGAACAACCTAAAATGTTGTAATCTTTAATGGAAAACACAGCAAACCAAATGAAATACGTAGGAGAGGATCTACAATAATTAAATTAAATTACACAGAAAAACAAAATCAATGAACGTGTAATAATAAATACGCAAAACATATAATCTAATCCATTGTGAAACAGTGTAATTTTTGTTTTTCTTTTAACGACTGCAGATGAATGAGTTTTAAACACAATTTGGCGTAAGTAATCCATTTCGACGCTTTCTTCCAAGTTTTAAAATGTTGTCAAACAAATAAAAGAAAAATTCAATGAAAAGAATTCTTTTAAGAAGGTTTCAATAGGACGTTAAATTTAACTAGTCATGGGCATGATACTGTAGCTCCTACGGCATAATCAGCACGATTGTCTGTAACCAGTGTTGCCACCAACAGCTTTATGACTTATTGCATACATACATATATTATGTAAGCATTAACCACAATGTACACAGTGACGACTAGGGATTTTGACATTTAACCGTATACTAAGAAAGGGACAGCAAATATTCCCAAAAAGTATTTCTGTCCCTTTCTGATTGTCTGTCTGGATTGTTTATTTATGTTTTTTAGGTTTTGGGGTGGGTTTTTTATATTGGCGAGAGTTAATAAAAAATTTAATTTTTGTCTAAAACTATTACTAAATAATAAAAACAACTAATAACAATAATAATTTTTTACTTTTTCTTACATTTTAAAATATTGGCAACTTTCAGCAAAAAAAATTTTATGAGTAGTACGTCTTATTTTGATCTTGTAATATTTAGCTTCTTAATTATCTCTTGCACAAGAAACTATATTCATTGTGACCGAAAATCACGCACATTTCGATTAATATTTAAATATTTAAGAATCTTCAAACTTTTCATTGAAGAAATTGAAAAATATTCTAAATTTTCCCTTTTTTAACACAAAATAAATGTTTGTTTACATTTAATTTTTCTACTTTAACCGCCAGTTTTCACTCTGTATATCTGCTGCTTCCAACACATTTGCTTCGCAAAACTTTTAACATTTTCTCTCTCCCTCCAAGAAAACGGTTAAGGCAGCTGATTTCAGCACTTTTTAAACGTTACAATTGTCATCACTGGTTACATTGTGGCATTAACAACATAAGCAATCAAAGGAAATACGGTATTTTATGTGGTGCTCAATTTTAATTAAAAAAAACGATAAAAACCCAATTAAATATTGTAAATTTATAATAAAATTAATATAAGTGATATTGTTACATATAAAATAGTTCATTAAAAATCAAAATAAAAAAACGTATAGTAAAAGGCATTGTTAATGCGAAAATGAAGAGCTGAAAATGAAAAATATGTAAAATCTTGCAATAATGGAAGTGTAAAGAAGATGTGGACATTAATTATTCCAGTTGTAATGCAAAAATAACCTTACGTGAACAATTAGGAGAGTGGTATCAAAAAATAAGCCATCGCGTAAAAGTTTGGATGAACTCTTGACAATTTTAAAAGGTAAAGGCATAGATGTGCCATTAAGTGCTAATGCAATTTGCAAGAAAAGTGAATGCTTAATTACATCACAAATCTAGCCAGGGTCATATACCCATTTTGGAATTCACAAACAATTAGAAAGGGTGTCACATTTACTGAAACATCGTAACGAAATATTGGTTGACATTAATATTGACGGCCTTCGATTGTTCAAAAGATGATGAGAAATGAACTAAAATTTGGGGAACAGGCTATTACATTGAAAATTAGGGCAATAATTTCTGATACAGCGGCAAAAGCTTTCGCATGTGGTATCGTAAGCCACAACGAAACAATACTTCTTTTCTAAAAAGGCTCCTAATAAATTATGTAATATTCACCCATTTATTCCTATTTTAATAACAGGTTTTATTGAGGCTGGGGTAGGGTTTATTGCAGGAAAAAAATTTAGAGCAATCGAAAGCTATTCACTGTGCTAGTTGGAAAAAGTGACAAGCGGGGCACCTGGCGGGTTAACCTAATTCGGGTACGCTGAATCCAGTGGTGCTAACCATTTTTAGGTTAGCTCTTGTTTTCGAAATATACCGTTATTTCGAAAATGGAGGAGGTTGCACAACATATATTCGCGTAACTCAAAAACGGTTTAGTTTATTATAATAACCACACGAAACTTCAAGAATTAAAACATTTATTTTTGTTGTTAATTAAAGTTTAAGTTTTTATTTACAAATTTATTCTTCTTCCTCCTGCAGATTCCAACAAATATCCCCTAATAGCGAATCAAGTTGTTTGCCACTGTACCAATGTTCGTGTCTGGCTGTTTTACTTGGTGAAATCTCTCGCCATGTTCATCAGACTCGTCTGGTGATTGTTCATTAAATTCTTCTGCATGACAATGCAAAAAATGTGTTTTCAATGACATTCTGACGTTTAAGTTTATTTCCAATTAAAATTCGCCAATTTTCAGACCGATGATTTCCTAATACATTTTCTATTACCGATTTCACACAATTTCACAGCCCAATAGCTCCATGTCATTCAATGCAAGTTCAAATTGTTGGTCCTTCATTAGACGACGAATGTTCGGTCCATTAAGAATTCCTTTAAAATAAAAACATTATGATATGAAATATAAATCTAATATAATAAAGTAGCTAGAGTTCATACCTTCTTTTACTTTCATGCCGCTTAATCGTGGAAAAATTCGGCGCAATTCGGTAAAAGCAAATCCATCTGGATTCAATGTTTTTATAAAATTTTTTACAATACCCAGTTTGATGTGGAGTGGAGGAAGCAAAATCTTTTGCATCGGCACAAGTGGTAATTCAATAATATTATTTCTATGCAATCTGCTTTCCTCACGTATAGCCCAATCCCGTGTATTGTACTGGTCGCCATTGAAACGCGTATTCCATAAACACATGAAGCACATATTTTTAGTATAGCCCAATTGCATGCCTCTTAAAAGAACCAACACTTTTAAATCTGCGCATATTTTCCACTTGTGGTCTTCATACTTAATTAAATCTATTATTTTTTTTTTTTCATTGATGCGTATGTCTCTTTAGTATTTGTGCTTAGTGCTATCGGAATAGGACTTTTTAAATTAGTGACATGTAGCAAAACAGCTTTCAAGCTACTTTTGGACGAATCGATGAATAAGCGCCAATCTTCAGGATTATATTCATGTTGCATTGTTAAAACCAAGCCGCGGATGTCAGTACAATACGCGAGAGAATTATTCTCAATAGATATAAAAAAAGTCGTAAATCGACGATGGCGATTGATAGCCCCGTATATTTGTACGTCTGGTGCTAAAACAGAATGCTCTGTTTTTGAGACAATTTTAGGCGCCGTACCATTATTATATTCAGACGATTTTGCGTGATTTCATTGTGGTTACATGGAATCGTAATCGTGATGTATGACGGTTGATACATCGATGCAGCTGCTCCACAGGTTTCAACAGATTAAAGCATTGAGGGAATATCTTCGTCAGAATGTAGCAGCGGAAATTGAGCATATATTGTTGCAGTGTAAGATATAGAACCACTTTTCTTCTGTTCATGCCGGCTGTATGATTTATGCACGCATAACACTCATCTTCTACATGGAGTATGGGATCTCTCCAAATCATTGGAACACCAAATGGCATGGCGTCTCCATTTTTTTCCACTTTAATTTAAATGGTAAATGCACTTTGTACACACTATTGCTGGTGACCAACTCTTGCCACATATGACACTTAAAGAAAAATATGTTTCATACAAGTTAATTGTTTCAGTAATCATTTTACGGCGACTTGGCATATTTGTATATTTCCCACACACATAACAAAAGTAATTAAACTTGTTACACGCCTCCATCTTAGATATTTCAATATAACTGTAAAAAATATAACTGTAAAAAACCAAAGCCGGAACGATTTCTGTTTCTACCTGTTTCAGGTATAACAGATTTATGGCAACGACCTTCAGCACACGAGAAAGGACGCGCATTGCTCTTCGTGAATCATCAAGGCTTGCACAACTAGAACAGCAAATAAAATCATACAACATGGAAATCTTGGGCATAAGCGAAATGAGATGGAAGGCAACGGAGAAAAATCAGAAACTCCCTTCAAACATGGAAACCCACATCTGATCGGGTAATCATGGCCCACTTCGAGAGCAAAATAAGACACGTCACCATTATACAGTGCTACGCCCCAACAGAAGACGCAAAATACACTGAGAAAAATGAGTTCTACGCGCAAGTAACATCAACGCTCAAAACGACTAAAAAAGGAGATATCATAATACTCAGGGGTAATTTTAACGCGAAATTAGGGGGCGATAAAGCCAACATTCGCTCTACAATTGGAACGCATGGATGTGGAGCAAGGAACAAGAATGGCGATCGGCTAATTGAACTGTGCCAGACGTTTCAACTCGTTATAGGTGGCTCTATCTTCCCGCACAAGGAGATTCACAAATATACGTGGACGTCACCGAGCGGCAATACTCGCAATCAAATCGACCATATATGCTTGAGTAGAAGATGGAGAAGCTCTTTATCCGATGTCAGGAATAGGAGAGGCGCTGACATTGGAAGTGATCATGAGCTTATCACAGATGACATTATGATAAAGCTGAAGCGTCAAAGAAGAAACACCAGGCACACAAGGCGAAAGCGGCTTCACATACAACAACTACAGAACACCTCATGTAGGAACGCGTTAGCAATGGCAATTCGCGAAAAGCTGTTAATAAACGAACACCTATGGGAAGATATCGTTGCAGTATACAATCAAGCTGCTGAAGAATCATTGGGTATAGTGCAGCCACAGAGGAAAACATGGATATCAGACGATACTTGGCATCTGATTTCTCAGAGAAGGGAGCTCAAACTGCAGCTTATAAACAATAACACTTAATCTTTTAGACAGCAATACCAACAGCTGGCAAATCCAGTAAAGAAAGCTGCAAGAAGAGATAAAAGAAAGTTCCTGGAAAGGCTAGCAAGCACGGGTGAAGAAGCAGCTAGTCAAATTAACATGAGAAAACTATATCAGACTATTGACTGCCTGAGCAATCGGAAATGTAAAAGAAGCCAAGCAGTTGCTGATCGTAGTGGCGATCTATTAACAAGCAATGAAGCGCAGACGAAAAGGTGGAGGGAACATTTCGAAGAGATCAATAACGTCGTCATAGACAATACTGAAGACACCTAAACAAACGACAACGGCCATGTAGCGGAAAACAACCTAAGAATGGTTTGCAACCCTCCCAGACTAAACGAGCTACAACAGGCCATCAAACAACTTAGAAGAAACAAAGCACCAGGAGAAGATGGAATACCTGCAAAAATTCTGCAGGTTGACATCGAAACCACAGCAAGACTTCTATGGCAACATATAACAAAGGCCTGGGATAAGGAAAGGCATCGTTGTAAAGTTACCAAAAAGCGGCGACTTGAAAGATTACAACAACTGGAGAGGAAAAACTCTGCTTAACACCATACACAAAATTTTAGGAACAATAATACAGGGAAGGCTTCAAGATAAAATTGCGAGACGAACAGGCAGGTTTCCGACCAAACAGAAGCTGCGTAGATCAGGCAAACACCTTACGCATTATTATTGAACAATCTTTAGAATGGCGTACTCCCCTGTATGTACTGTTTGTTGACTTTAAGAAAGCCTTCGATACCATCAAACGAGCTGCTATATGGAGAGAAATTAAATTATACAATGGATCAAAAGTTTTCGCGTTCATAAACGTATTAAAATATCATCTCATTATTTGACAAAGCAGTGTTGCATTGCAAACTGCGTTTATGAAGTCAGCCTATATTAAAATAAAATTTAACCACGAAAAAGATGTTTTTAATATTGTCTTAAAAATGGCTTGCCATTGCTGCTGAATGCAAAATAAAGTTTGAAAATTGTTATAAACTTCTTTCACACATTTGTAACATGCCTTTAGTACATGCTATAGAAATGAATGTAAAACTTTTCTGGTTTTCCGCGATGAGATTATAAAAAATTTTCTTAAATTTTCTTTGTTTCAAGTAAACCTATCATTAATTGTAGTCAAATTTACATAAATTACTTCACGAACTGTTCATTGTTCTTGATCAATGTTTGTTTCTGCTACACTTTATTTGAAAACATATACGAAATATACCATAGAATGGGTAAAAAGCGACCACAGCCAATAATATTTATCCAATTAAGATCAGTGAGAAGTTCTTTATTTCAAAAGTTTCTTATAAAATCTAGTATATTTGATATGGTTTTTGGAAAACAAGCCAATATCCAAGCTTCAAACCCATTCTACTTATTGCATAAAGCATCGTTCGATCTCTACTGCAATTTGCCGGATTCCCCAAAATGGAATGCTCAGCGTTATAGTAGCCGCATGCACGGATTAATGAAATTTTTCCTCCAAATAAGAGAAGCATGGGAAAACATTTCAGAAACGAAGAAAGCCGTACCACTGCCAGTTTTATATCCGTATTTTCTAGCAATGCCGTTTGCTCTCATTCCATACCGAGTTTAAACGACACTACCCGCTCTCTTCTACACAAAAAATTGTCATGTCGTAGGACTTGTGCGGCCATGTAAATTCACCTTCAACTGTTTATTGTGTAGTTTTCATAATAAAACTGCATACCCGTGTAGAAATTTACTTTCATACACTGATTTCTTTTAAATTATTGCCGATAAATGGTATTAAAGTCGAACTGGTTTGTGTATTACATTTCTTTTGTATTTTTAATTTTTTTTTTTTTTTTTTTGTTGAAATATGCACAAAACGCAAATTGTGGTCGTTTCGTTTATTTGATACCCTACACCACATTATATTTAATTCAATATTTATTTGATATGTAGACCAGAGATCAGCAATGAATCGTTTTTTCGCTACTCATAAGTACTCTTGAAATTTTGAGTATGAGTGAGTCAACAGTATTGAAATTCAACTACTCTGATTCATTCGTACTCAGTACAACGTTCATTTATAAGTACAGGTTGCAATAAGTATGAGTACAGCGTTGACATCAAACTCATACCATTCGAAATATGTTTGATTCATACGCCTACTCATTCAGATTCATAAATTTAGAAAATTCTTATAATGCACATAAATGATTCGCGTGATTCGAACAAACACACAACCTTCTAGTGAGTATTGTAGTGTTCGTACGCGAATCATACTTATTTTGTGATTATTGTAAATGTTGAGTCATGGAGAGCTGAAATCAATATCATACGTATTTTTAAGTATGAGTACGATGAGTACTTCAAAGTTTGAATATGAGTAGTATGAGTATGATATTAAAATAAGTATGAATGCGTATATGTAAGGTGACCAACTATTTTTTGCTTACAAAGAGTTCACTTTCCAAGTATTTCATAGGTGAAAAAAATAGGATAGAAAGATAAAAACTTTATTTTCTTTAAAAAAAAATTTTCTTCGGAGTGGATTCGTCTAATAATGTAGCTGTTGGTTCATTTCAATATCTATTTTCTATATTTTTATTTTTAACAATAATGAATTTTTGTAATAAGTAATATTGAACTACCCTAATGTTAAGTTAATTTTAAGTTCAATAACCATTTAGAATGTAATAAATAGCCAAATAAATATGCAACGGAGTTGCTGAATAGATTTACACAGTTAGAATTAAGTATATAGAATATGTTAGGATTAAGTAAAAAGTAAAGTAATAAATTAGTTGAATATTATCCTACTACTCGTTCGGTCCTTTTATTTCGTAAAAAGTTTCGTCTTCGCGGTCATTGTTTTAAGTGCCCAATTTTAAATAATTAAATTATAATTTGTTTAATTTAATATATTCCTTAAAAACTATTAATGAAAAACAGTAGCCACATCCGAACAACTTTCATTTTGCATATTAAATTTGACTGTTAGACGGCAGCTGATGTTTTTACAGAAAGTTGCGACTTCTCACTGTTCCAATAATTATTCCCTAGTGAAAATACCCATTCAACAGCAGCATTAGTGCCTGGACAACGTAAGAAAATTTCTATTAAAACTTTTAAATTTTCATGCGGGATATGTTCTACTCTAAAATGCCGAAAGATTTCTACCCATCTTTTTTCAAGTTCTATTTTCTCATCGTTCTATTTCTTCAATTTTTCTTCTTCTTTAAATATAAATTTAATCTTTGAATTTCTTCAAAGAGAAAATTGTCATTAGTAACAATATCTTTTACTGTCTTCATTACAAATTCTACTGCTGAAGAGACTTCTTTAGATGGGTCCATTTGAAAAAATTTAGTGCTCTAAAGTTCACTATCCATTCTTCGATATATTCATAGCAAATTTTATAAAAAATTTTAACTTTTAAAAATTCATTTTTTATTTCGGGATTGGAATCTTCCGAAACGGTCTGTTTATTCCTTAGAATTAGTGGTAAAAATCCATCATTAAATGTTGATTGCAGTATGAAAGAGAGAGAATTCCCATAAAACTCTGCCCCACATACTACGCATGCGTCAAGACTGTCATCAAGCATGTCGTACGTACTGTACATCAAAGATCAGCCTGGGGATTACGTACACAAATATTGGAGAGATAGATACTATATTCATCTCTTTTCACAAATATAATTTTGACGTTGTTAAAAAAGAGGTCTGTAGTATCTATCTATCTCTCCAGGTACATAATACGGCCTTGCAATTGTACCGGAAACGTCAAGAATATGCGCGCGTAAAACTCAAATCACTGTCAAAATAATTCAAAATATTTAATTAATAAAATTGAAATAAAATAATCTAAAAAATGTTTTAGAAATACAAATGAGTGTAAAATTATATAAATGAGTACTTTCAGAGTACAGGATTTGAAAAGAGTATGGTTTGCGAAAAAAGAGTACAAAACTCAGTAAATGAATATAGTTGGTCACCTTAGTATATGTATCAGAAATTATGAGTATGATTCGTATCTACTCACCTTTTTGAATACTCATTGCTGATCTCTGACTGTAGACTAACAAATAGCCTTTGCCAACTGACTTATCTATCTATTAATTAAATTATTTATTCAATTATTGTTTTTATATTTGTTTTTATAATTTATTAAAAGTCCATATTCTGAAATTACACTAATCGGTGAGTGACTGACTATTTCTAGTGAAAATACATGTGAAAATGGTTGTTAAATATTTTAATAAAATAAATACAGTTGCGCCCATGTAATTAAAACATTCGTAATGATTGTAAATTATTTGTTTTATTTTTAAAAGAGAACTGAATTAATTTCAATTCAGTTCTTACATCTTAAACAGCTTCCAATAGAGTTGTTAAGTGGATAATTAATAATTTTGTAAAAAAAAAAATTATTTTATTGAATTGACCATTTAATTAAAACGTTTACCCGTCTCATTTCTGTCGCAATAATTTTTGATTTATTTCTTTTTATCAACAATATTTCGTAGGGTAACCTTTATTTTTACATAATTTCCACATCGATTTGGCAAATTCTAAACTAAGGGGCGAGCGAGAGAGAGAGAGAGAGAGATCATTGAATAGCCAACACATTTCGACGTTTTGTCACTATTCATTAGCATACACACATACATACATAATTGGTCATTACAACCCTTTAGTCAGGATTACGACGTAGTTTCTCACACCGCTTATGTCGTGTGTCTTAATTTTATACATGAGTGGCGGGACCTACAGCTTAAAGTCGACTCCGAACGACAGATTTTTTGAGAAACTTTTCACGGCAATTTTATTTACTCTCAGAGTTTTTGCCAGAAATCTGCTGAGAGGAAGTCGCCGAAGAAATACTTTTTTATCTCTGGCCTGGGGCTCGAACCCTGGCTTTACGTCTAATAAGCAAACACACTACTTACTAGACCACGGCGACTTCACTTAGCATTTTTACGATTTTTGTTTCCATCCTCTTTTCAGCTTCAATCCCCAAGTTCAATTCCTTGATCTCAATCTGATTGAGAACTTGGGGATTACGCTGACCCCTTTAAAACATATGTATATGTTTTGTTTCTCCAAGTGGTGAACTGTGCTTAATTGGTTATTGCCCCCCACGAACGTGTAGGGTATCAATGCATTTTATATAAATTATTTGTAAACTTGTTTGACCATTCTTGAACTGACCCTCGAAATTGGTTCAATACCATGCTAAGAAGAAGCACCGCACAGCATAATGTTGGCTAACTGAACGTCATAAATGCCGGTTTCCATTTGATCTTCATTGGCAAAATAAAAATTTTTTCAAAAACTCATTGATGTCTTCATATTTTAAAAAGTTTGGATGCTCTGGGTACACTTTTTTGGGTTCGAAATGTATTAAAATATTCAAGAAATCACATATAATATCGAAAATTACATGTCCACCACTATACTCGTATACAGGCATGCTTATAAAGGGTGTTTTTTATAGGGGTATAGAACTTTAAGTTGGCATTACTTTTCAAGATGGCGACCGATTTAACAGCTGTCAAGTGATTTATTCATCATGAATAGACTCACGCCTGAACAACGCTTGCAAATAGTGCAATTTTATTTCGAAAATAATGGTTCTGTGCGGAAAACGTATCGCGCACTACGTCCATTTTATCGTCGACAAAATCGTCCATCAGAGCAGTTGATTAACCATGGAACATTTTCGCACCACGTTTACTCTTATTGATAACTCGCATCCCCAGAGACGCTGTACGGTGCGTACAGAAGAAGCTATTGCTGCTGTAGAGCGTAGCATTGAGGAAGACCCGAATGAGTCCATCCGCCATCGAGCACAGGAATTGGATCTGTGTCCATCCACTTTATGGAATATTTTGCGGAAGGAACTTGGTTTGCGTGCTTACAAAATCCAACTCGTGCAAGATTTGAAGCCAAACGATCATCAAGTAAGGCGTAGATTCGACGAATGGGTCCGAAACGAGATTACCGGTGTTCCTGATTTTCATAAGCGAATTTTTTTTTAGCGATGAAGCGCACTTCTGGTTGAATGGCTACGTCAACAAACAAAACTGCCGCATTTGGAGTGAAGGTAATCCTCAAGTGTATGTGGAAACACCGTTACATCCAGAAAAACTGACTGTTTGGTGCGCTTTATGGGCTGGTGGAATCATTGGTCCGTACTTTTTCAAAAACGATGATGGCCAGAACGTTAGAGTCAATGGTGATCGGTATAGAGCCATGATTACTAACTTTTTCATTCCTGAATTGAATAACCTTGATGTCCAGGAGATGTGGTTTCAACAAGACGGCGCAACATGTCACACAGCTCGTGCCACAATAGATTTATTGAAAGACACGTTTGGTGACCGCCTAATTTCACGTTTTGGACCTGTGAATTGGCCTCCAAGATCTTGTGATTTAACACCGCTAGACTACTTTCTGTGGGGCTATGTAAAGTCATTGGTCTATGCGGTAAAGCCACAAACGCTTGATCATTTGGAAGACAACATTCGCCGTATTATTGCCGATATATGGCCGCAAATGTTGGAAAAAGTCATCGGAAATTGGAAGTCCAGATTGGACTACATCCGCGCCAGCCGTGGCGGTCATATGCCAGAAATCATATTTAAAATGTAATGCCACAAGATTATCTTTGGGATAAATAAAATTCATGTCAATCGAATAATCCATCGTTGTTTTATTGCAACTTAAAGTTATATACCTCTATAAAAAACACCCTTTATTATTTTGTTATTAAAAATCGCGCAATGAAACGAATTGTTTTAAGGGAAAACCGATACAATGTTTATTTTTATTTTTTTAATGGGTTAATGAGCCTATTACAACAAGTTTTGTTTGTTTTTGTTTTTTTTTTTCTATTGATTGATTGATTGTTTATTTTCTATTTATTGAGCCTTTGTTTCTATCAATAAATCTTTTTTAGTTGTTGTGTCTTATCAAAATTCTTGGTAATTTTTGCGCTGTAGGATTTTCCAGAAGTTGGGAAAACATCAGTTTTTTTTAAATTTTTTTTAATGATTTTATAAGAGTATAAAAACCTTCAGCTAAGTAGGGAATACAATTTAGTTTTTAAATTCATTTCACTGCATAAAGATGAAATATTTGTCGATATTGGCTCTAATCTGTGTTCTATTGGCAATCGCTAGAGGTTTGTGTTGGAGATTTCTTATCATATGGAAATATTTGTTATGATTGCAGAATAATCGTTTTTTTTTTCAGCATCTCCATTACCTGGTGGAGGAGGAGGTGGTGGAGGCGGTGGAGGTGGACGTGGATGTAATTGTGAACCTGGCGGTGGAGGAGGTGGTGGAGGTGGCGGTGGTGGTGGACCTGGCAATGGTCCTGGTGGTCCAGGTGGAGCTAAAGGACCAGATTGTGTGCGACCCTCTTGGATGCCACCATGTCCTTAAATGCCATCCTCTCTATGTATATTATGTATTTAAAAAACCAATAAAAAAAATGTATTTGTAATGGATGACAATGGTTATTACAAACCAATATATACATACAGCTGTGTTCAAAATAATAGCAGTGCTACGATGTAATATTTTTCAAATTAATTTTTTTTTATTGTCGCAATTTGCAAAATATGATATATTCTAACGGTAGTTACAACGGTAATTAAGAAATAAAACACAAAAGAGAATCTCATAATAATTTTAATATTTACGATGAAATTGATTATTTTCTGTGTTTGCTCTTGACTTCAGTTGATCAAAAAAAAAAAAAATAGGAGTGTGAGTGATGTTACCATATTCAGAATGGAATATGCCTCTAAAAAGGATATTCCAACAAGATAATGACCAGACACACTCCATTAAATTGGCAAATGAGTGGTTTCGGATTAATGGGGTAAAGGTTATGGCGTGGCCAGCTCAGTCTCCTGACCTTAATCCCATGGAACATCTATGGGGAGATGTTAAAAGATTTGTTGTAGAGAAACAACCTTCAAATGAGAAGAACTGTGAAACACAGTGTGCGATGCGTGGCATGAAATTCCTTTAAAGAGATGCCAAGATCTAACTGACTGAAGACATTAAAAACAAAGGTTATTCAACCAAATACTAAAATAGCTATACTACGGCTGTCTTCCAAAATGTATCAATACAAAGTTTGTATACAGTTCCACTACGGTATATAAATTATGTAGATATGCAAATTTACCAAACAATGCATTAACTATAAATCCGATGTCCGATTGCTTTTTGACTACGTTAAAAGTACACATTGACGACGTTTTGAAATAGTATACATTGTAAACATTTTGTACAGCGGCTTTATGAAATACTATACTTTGTTCAAACACAAAGCAACTAACATTTTGGAAGTCAGCCTATTTTAAGATAATATCAAACTTTTGTGCCTTTTGTTTAAAAATTATTATGTTGTGTGCTAACACTTCTATTATTTTGAACAATTAATTTTGAAAGAAAGTTTTATTTACATGAAATATTTTTTGTTTTTATAGTTTTAAATAACTAATTAAATGGTAACAAATTAGGAAATGAATTAGAAATTAATTCTAAGGGTGCCCTGGTAGTCTAGTGGGTAATGTGCTATCTATTAGCGTGAGGGTCGTGGGTTCGGTTCCCAAAAGAGACTCTGGTCTGTGACACTACACCGAGCATATATGGTCAAAGGTCCTCAGCTCGTATATAACTAGAATATAATTTGTAATTGTATTGTAATTAATAAATAAAATAAATTTTAAGTCAAAAGAATTTGATATTTTCTTTTTAATTTTTCTTAATTTTAAACTTTGCTTTTAAATGAAGGGCACTCCTATTATTTTGAACACAACTGTATATACTTGATGTTATGGTAGCCATCAGTTAGATAACCTAATCGATGATATTATTAAATTCTATTTCAGTGCTCCTAGGTAGTTTTCATGTATGGTAGATCGCACAATAAACGATGTTTAACATTTGACTGTATCCTCATTACATTACATTTTCCTACTGTTACGCGGTTTCTACTATAAATGCAGTCTAGCTAAGTATCCTTTTGGATAGTCCACCAATTAAACTTTGTTACTAGCAGTTGGTACCCTTTTCTTTTTATCTCTTTTTTATCATTTCTCCCACTGGACTGGCTTAAGGTGTCAATCGACTATTTAAATCTGAATCTTCGTTGAATCGACGAACACTTTAACCCTAATTGGTTACTGTTCGCCAAATCTGGCCACCCATTTTTTTAATCCTGGATGGTCATTTTTGTGCAGTAAGGTTACTCTTCATTGAATTGACGAACAAAAAGATTTTTTAGCATTTGTAACAAATTATCGGCATTAAAGTTATCATCTGTTGGTATCATCAAATTTAAATACAATTAAGAGATTTCAACATCAGATATTTAAACCAATTTGAACATCACCCATGTTTATCGCTACTACCAAGAAAAGATCTTAGCAGCCAGACTATTCATCTAGAATTTGCCGAAAAGTATTATCCCGAAGCTGACAAGGTCATCCACTATAAGTTCCTTTGCTGCGGAACCCTCAATAATTAACTTTTTAGCCACCCCTTAAACGATGACCGTCATGACAGTCGACGATTGTTCTCTTCCTCAGGACGGGGATTTAAAGTTCTAACACTTGCCCTCTGGTATTTTTCCCAAATTTATAGCTAATGTCTTGACCTTTTTAGTAAGGATCTTTGCTTAATAACCGTTACAATGATCTGGAAACCGCCTGGCA
The DNA here is from genome assembly GCA_958299815.1 of Sarcophaga carnaria. Classification (NCBI taxonomy): domain Eukaryota; kingdom Metazoa; phylum Arthropoda; class Insecta; order Diptera; family Sarcophagidae; genus Sarcophaga; species Sarcophaga carnaria. The sequence continues at coordinate 66,045,887 of OY283149.1, read as the reverse complement.
TACTCAAGCGTTGCTCTCTTGAGAACACTTCAAGACTAACTCCTTTAAGTTTTGGATCCAGTCGGAAAATTACTAACACACTTCCTTCTGTCTGTCCACGTGCGTACAACATACCTGTTTAGTCGATCTCTCCAACCCATTAGTTAAGATTACAAACTAGCTTCTCACATCACTCATGTGTTATGAGCTGCAAAAATATCGTCAGAACCTGTACTGAATACGATTGATTCGTTTGAAACCAGGCCTAACCGGAAGTCTGATCGATGTAGAAGACTTTCACTGAAACACACTTTACATGTTACTTTCTTAGCTTAAAAAGAAATAATTTCTAAGGTGCCCTGGGAGTCACTAGACTAGGGTAGTGTGCTAGACTATTAGCGTGAGTGTCGTGGGTTCGATTCTCTGGTATGTGACACTACACCGAGCATATATGGTCAAACGTATATAATTAAAATATAATTTGTAATTGTATTTTAATTAATGCAGTTAAACCTGGCCGCTACTCATATACTAGAGTTTTGCTATTCGAAAAGCAAGTGGCAGGAGATGGGAATGAGTGAGTACACGCCTACAATTAAAATTGGCTGCTGATATTCATATAGAGCTTTGCTATTCTAAAAGTAAGTTACAGCTTGAGGGGAAGACAGAATATGTGGTAAAATGTTGTTCAATTTTTTTTTTGTCTGATGTTATCTGATGTTTAAGTTCGAAAGGCACAGAGGCTTTGGTTGGAATTGAATCGGTAAAGTAACTGAAAAAACCCAGAAATTTTTGTTCTCCGATTGGCTTTGGCGCTTACGTAGACTATTTAATGTCGATTGTAAGAATTTTAATCACGATTGATCTCAAAGTTAAACAATAATACACAAGGAATGTTCAAGTTGTACGGAATTTTTGCAAAGCATTGTGGGCTGTAATATATCTATATACATATGTATACCAGTATAACTTTTGAAAAGTGGCCACGATGATTGATGTAATTAAGACTGCTTTGACAATATTCTCCAAAGAGAGATTTATAAGGAAACTCTGAAAATTGCATACAAGAGGAAAATAAAATATAAAAATGTAAACACTTTAGGAAGCAAGTTAAGAATTCAAAGTATCTGTTTTGTATAGGAAGAACATGAATTTGGTTTATTAAATTGGTAATCCAAACCTATTTAGGGCCATTATTACAACTTGCCGTTAACTAAAAGGATGATTTTAACAGGCAGATAAATTGTTTTTCATTATTACAAGTAGACAATAAGGTAGAAGTGAGCGTTAAGCTAAAAGGAGGATCATCGTACTGCTAACTTTTAACTTTTATTATATTATTTTCAATATGGCAACTCCAAAAATATAAACAAAATGAGGAAACACAACAACAAAAAAAGAGGCCCTTCGTTGCCACTGCATTAAAAAAAAACTTATTTAATTGAGCAGTTTTATCGACATTGCTCCGGCACTGCTATATTTTTGAGAAAGTTACCTTTATTTAATCTTTAAGTTATAAAAGGTACCTTTAACTAAACCCAAGTTAACGGCAAGTTGTAACAATGGTCCTTAGTATTTTTATGCATTCATTTAAATGATTAGTTCCTATTTGAGGTCCACAACTTCCACAACTTGTAAATAATATTATCACGTATAAAAGAATATTTTGTTTAACTGTATAATTTCAGGCGCTTCTATTAAGTAATTAACAATTAAATTTATTTATTTGCACACTAAACATTTAACGAAATTACCACAAAAATATTTTAATTCTGAGGCGTTTCTATGAACATCACCCGTATTACTTATTTTCTGGTCATTACAACCCTTCAGTCAGGACTTACGACTTAGCTTCTCGCACCATGTATGTTGTGGGTGTAATTTCATACATGAGTGGCGGGACCTGCAGTTTAATGTCGACTCCCAAAGATAGATTTTTCAGAAACTTTTCATGGCACTCTCAGAGTTTTCGCCACAGATCTGCTGAGAGGAAGTAACCGAAGAAATATTTTTTTATATTTCCGTTTTGTTGGAGATGTCTGACCTGATGTTTGAACACAGGCTTGGCGTCTAATAAGACGACACACTACCTATTAGACTACGGCGACTTCTATTTACTCGTTTAAGTAATTGATTCCAACTTTATTTCAACACATGTTGTTTAAAACTCCATGTAGTTTGCTCGAAGCAAGGCCGTTTTAAATTTCGAGATAACATTGGTACTGGCCTTATAATAATACTAACCTGAGCATGAGATGTATTAATTCTACACTAATTCTACACATTTTGAATGTACAAGTTCTCACTAACATCCTGAGCAAGGCACAAAGCATTTCCAAGTTTAAAAACCCCACAGCTGTAGATGCAGATATTCAAAGAAATATATCTACTTGAACCTCTCTGTTCTCGATATTAAAATTTTAGATCGTTCACAGACGTTCGACAACGAGTATGCTAAAATTGTTAGACTCTAGACGATGTTTCAAACAGCTCAGGCATTCTGTTCATTCAAAAATACAAAAAATTAGACTCATTGAGGAGGAAGTAGTAGATGCGTTTAAGCGTTCTAGGGCTTTCAACTACTCTGAAAAAAATTTACTTATGATGACAAATTATTAACACGGGAAACCGATGAACTCTCTCTGGGGATCTGATTCTGAAACACTAAAGCTATCCGCCAACACAAATATGTAATCGATTCGAAATGATAAACAAATTGACAGAGCCACATTTGACATCAAAGAGCCTGTTTATAATTTCTGAGTGAAAATCTTCATGTCTCTCGGATCTTATTTTCTGGAAGCCGGTGATTACAATGCTAAACGTACCTTCTGGGGATCTCGTCTCATTACATTTAGAGGCGGAGCGTTATTCGATACTCCAAAATGGATTTGAATGTCATATTGAGGGGACAACTAATTTGTTGGCCTACCGGCAGGCATAAAATATCGGACGTTATTGATTGTGGAATAACTAAAAACGTTTCAAGAGATTGAATGCAAGTTGAAGTACCACTAGACTTGTCTTCAGATCATTCGCTCTATTCTCTTTCAATTTCCACTCTAAGTCCGGCTAAAAATTAATCAGACTACTTAAATCGCCACTTCCATCAAGCCGCACATTAAAACAAATTGTATATTTTCTGTTCATATTGAAAGATTGGAAAGAAGATTTCGTAGAGAATGGCAACAGTACATGAGCTTTTGGAATTTCGAAGAACTGCCTCCTTTAGAAAATATTTCAATGGAATCAAACTATTCATTGCAACGAGCAAAAAAATTTGGTTGGACAAGAAATGATGATGAGAGGGACAGTTTTTCTACTGATCTGAAATCACAAAAAGTCTTCATCCCAAATTTGGGTGACAATGAGACTGATCTGCCTGCTGTAGTTGCTATACCCCATCTTCCCCGAAGATTCGAGTTTCAATAAGTTCAAAGAGTTATTGCTCCACTCAATCTTAAGAAAGCCCTAAGAGCTTTTCTTTTTATCTTCAACGCTATCTATGTCTTGGATATTACCCAGAATAGTGGAAGGTCACTTTAGTGAAAATGATACCCAAGCCTGGTAAGGATCCTACCAAAGTGGAGTCATACATTGGCATTTGATCTCTCTTTTTCGACAATTCTCAAGCATTCGATAGGATACGGCACGAAGGTTTAATTTATTAGCTAAAACTAAATTTTCCTTGAAATATAGCAGTGCTCTTGGAGAACCATATCATCGGCCGCATGTTTGCTTTTCAACCGCTTTTTCCCGGTGTACTATAGGGTAATACATTGGGGGCCTGTATTATCAGGCATGTTCTGACAATGGCAAGTGATTTTAAAAACGCCAAATTTATTTCAGGGTGTTCTGAAACTCACGCGTTTTACTTGCGATCTTCGATTTTTCGAAGTCGTTTACGAAAAAAATAAAACATACGTTTTAGCATTACAAATGAAAACATCAAAACTAAAAAATAAAGAGCAAAAATGTCTACATTTTTCTTTTTAAGAATAATTTGTTTAAAATAGCTGCAAAACAGAAAAGAAAAATTAAGAAGACGTCTCCTGAGGGATTATTCTAACCCATTAGACGTTCCGGATCAGGCGTAAGAAAACTGCATTTAGGATGGTTTATGAAGAAACTGCTGGGCGTATATGTAAAAGTACTATTCTAGACACAATACTTTTGCTGAGCACTTTAAGATTTCTGGCGGTCGGTTCCTTCCAAGGAACATAAATCTCAGTGTGGTACGTTCTGCATTGTGTAAAATGTTATGGGATGTAGTTAATGTTTTTGAAGAAAGACTATCCCTACTTCGGATCAATTTGGGCGCATTACAGATGAAGAAACGAAAGCCTCAAAAATGCAAACAATCAAAGTGATTACTGTGAATGTAGATTTGTAACCACCAAATGAAGATACGAACTGTTGACGCATCTAGACCTGGTTCATCTCACGATGCTTTTGTGTGGAATTTAAGTAACGCCAGTGAATTTTACTTAGAAAAATATTCTAATGAAGACCGTGGTTACTGGTAGCTGACCGATTCAGCATGTGCCCTACAGCCGTTAGTTTTAGTACCGTACGTTCGTTGAAATCGCCAGTTTTAAGTAAACAAAAGACACAAAAAATTGGTTAAAAATAAAGCAAGGTTGTAACCTGGTATTTTTATTTAGAAAAGTGTAAAATTGTTATAATTTTTTGTTAAAAAGTTTTGTTTCAACATATTTCATCAGTTCACTACAACATCCTCTTGTGATTTGAAAACGTATTTTTCGTTAAGAAGTTCTGCTTGAACATATTTTACATCAGTTCACTGCAATATAGTCTTGTGATTTGAAATCGCAAATTTTTAGCGTTAAGCGTTTTCCAGAACACCTATTTGGCGGTTTCAATTTGCGTTCGCCAGAACATTCACTTGGCGCAAAATTTAGGCGATTTGCGTTTTTCAGAACGTGCCCGTATATTTAATATATATGTCGGAAATGCCTCCGAGCAGTTCAATAAATATTTCAACTTTTGCTGAAGACACTGCTTTCGTTTGCACCCACCAGAATCTACAAATATCATCTCGGCACATTCAGGGACACACTTTGCATTCCTATGCTATACGTGAAATAATATATATTTTTGCAAGAAGCTCATGTATATTTTGAGGTCATAATACTTACAAAAACAACCTACACTAAGGAAACTTCAGGGGACCAAATCTATTTATTTTATCACAAAGAATTATTTTAATCATCAAATGAATAATTACTTTCATCGCTATATTATTACATTACTAGTGAGCTAATGCTGGGTGTAATTATTTATATAATGTACATACATACGTATGTATGTGAATTTAATAATATTTCAATATAAAAAAAGCCAAAAATATTTCCTAATTCGAGATCTTCAGAATAATATTGTGTGAAGACAATTTGTTCCATTTTATTTATGTTTTACATTTAAAGTCATGCATGTCAGTTTTGATGATTGAATATGCAAATATTGCTTTAGAAATGCACGGGTACGGTTTCAATAATTTAATATTGAAATCTTGCGGAAACACATTTATACACAATCATGTTTGCTCAAAGGTATAAAATATCGGTATTTGCCAAATTGAAAGCCAGTTTAACAACAAGTTCTTATCAAATATGATTCTGTTCAGATTTATCATCGTTAGTGTTCTGCTCTTTGCATTCGCCAATGCCGAGTTAGACGATGTAATTAATTCTCTAATGTACGCTGTAAAAGACGATGTGAACTTTTTGGCAACACTTGGTACTTCAGCGGTAGAGGCACCTTTGAAACTTTTGTCGCCATTCCTACGGTTGAGCCCGCCATCATCTGACAAACAATCTCAGGATGGCGATAAAGAAGAGCAACTGAAACTGTTGCAATATATCCTAGAAAACACAGTAAACCAAATGAAAGACACAGGAAAGTAACAACAACAATTAAATTAAATTACACAAAAAACAAAAACAATGAACGTGTAATAATAAATACGCAAAACAGTGTAATTTTTGGTTTTCTTTTAACGACTGCAGATGAATGAGTTTTAAACACAATTTGGCGTAAGTAATCCATTTTGACGCTTTCTTCCAAGTTTTAAAATGTTGTCAAACAAATAAAAGAAAAATTCAATGAAAGGAATTCTTTTAAGGACATTTCAATAGGACGTTAAATTTTTCTAGTCATGGGCACACTTAGCATGATACTGTAGCTCTTACGGCATAATCAGCCTAGCATAACCCACTTGAATGCCTTTCTGCTTGACTTAATGCAGTTTAATTTGTTATATTTAAGAGAAATATTTTATTATTGTATTGCTGGATGACTATGTAAAGGTATTGTGATTGTCGAAAATTGTTTAAATCTGCGATGAAAATCAGTATGAAAACTAAGGCTTATTATTTATCCTTGCATAACAAGCACTTACGGGTTAGTAGCGCTTGATCGCTTGTGATACATATTTTTATCTATTGGCTGTAAGATTTTAATATAGTAGCGACGCAGGAGTGTGATGAAAAATGCACATATCAGTGCCAATGGCAAAAATTCAAACCAAGATTCTTAAGACGTAAAATTTTCACGTCGAATTAATGTTCCAAAATACTTACACCTGTACTGTAGGAACAGCAATTGGCTTAGCTTTTAACGAATCAGTGTGAATTCATCAAATCCATACTTTACAAAATTAATTTTTTGTACGTGTTGATCGAATTTTAAAAACCTTAAATAAATACAAATAAACATAATATTAGTATAAATAGCTTATAACTATACACTGCCCCATAAACGAGCTCTCTAGTATAATACAAATAGGTATAAATATATACAGTATATACATTTTTTTAAAATTAATATTTTTTATGTACAAGATTATATCTGTTTTTAATAACAAATGTTATGAAGTCGCCGTAGTCTAGTAGGTAGTGTGTTGGCTTATTAGACGCAAAAACCTGGGTTCGAGCCCCAGGCCAGGCATCAAAGACAAAATACAAAAAGTATTTTTCGGCGACTTCCTCTCAGTAGATTTCTGGCAAAAACTCTGAGAGTAAATAAAAATTGCCATGAAAAGTTTCTCAATAAATAAAAATCTGTCGTTCGGAGTCGACTTTAAACTGTAGGGTCCCACCACTCATGTATAAAATTAACACACACAACATAAGTGGTATAAGAAACTAGGACGTTGTACAATGGGTCAATTCGACCTACGGGTACTGTACTTGTCTTAATTGACAAGTACACGTCCTCTAACCTAACCTAACCTAACCTAATAACAAATGTTTCGTAATGAAAAATTATTCAAAAAACATTACAGTAAGAATTATTATAATAAAAGAAAGAGTCAGGAATTAAAAGAGAAAAAAGAAATTACGGTATTTAACCAAGCCACCAGTATTTACTAATATTTAAATTTGGAAACATATTCTTATCATCACGAAAAAGACTCGTATCAAATCTTCTATTCTCAGCTGTCAGATGATTACTAGAGATAGCTTTAACATTTGCCCTTCTATATATATGAAAAAAGATAGGGACACCTGTGTGGTTTTGTATAAAACCGTTCTTATTCAGGTACACGAATGCTTCAGGAGGAACGTAACCACTTTGTAGTATTTTGGATATATATTCGTCGTTGACATAATAGGGAGCCATTATTAGGTTATTTTCGTAACGGTGACAACAAGATCTAATATGATTTCTAATAAGGTGTATGATGAAATTATCAATTCGGCTAATTTTGGCAGCATTGTATAGTCTCGAATTACTTATATATTTCGTAAATTCACTACTTGGGAAGACGTTTTGCTTTAAATTAATCAAAAAACTAGCAGAGTTTTTTTTGTTAACCAATTAATTAAGCTTAGTGTTGCCAACTATTCTAGCCGTTTCAATTGTCCCTAGAAAATGTTCAAATGCGTATTGCAGTTACCATATGGTATGCGGTACAGCAGACAGCTACAGTTATGGAGGCGAAAGCATTATATCAGATATGACAGTCACAGGCTAGAGAATTTAATTGTGGACATTATAGCTATCATTCACAAATGGCAACGAGTATACACCAACATATGTATATTTGAGTGACTCACCAAAAAAAGTGCTGGATGTACCCTCCTAAAAATGAGCCTTGGACTAGCGCGTATCACAAAAAAAGCTGAGACCCGTATTTAATTAAATCGACTAAAGATTAAATATGTTAATTTGGCATTTTTATTACAAACAAACCCGAACAAAAAATTCAAAAACCGTTCTTTTTTACAGAATATCCTTATGAAAAGTATATGGATGATCGCCCTTGGACAAATTGTTTATACAGTTGGATGCGCCTTAAGAAACCTTTCTTATGATACCCATATTGTATATGTTGGTAAGGGAACAAATTCTAAAATTAACAAAACATGCAAAAATAGACACTTTTTCAAAATGGTCCAGCTCACGAGAGGTCAAAGCTGGCGCTGAAATATTTTAAATGTCATCTTAAAAAAGTCCAATGTACATTTTGAGGTGGGGTACCCTAGGGTCGTTCATAAATAAAAACATTGGATTTCGCTAATGGCCAACCGGAATATATATTAAGCACTGTGAAAAAATGATGCATGATTTTTTTTTAAATTTTTCTGTTAATGTTTAGGGGTCGCTACCGGCCCCCGAACTGTGGTGTTAATAAAAATCGCTACCCTTATAACTTTTTCTTAATTTGTTTATATTTTTCCAGTGTGTGTTTTAATAGTGGTACTATATTTAAAAAGATTTATTTCAAAATTAATACGGATAATATCGAGCCATAACCGCAAAAAAAGCTTAAGCGACATATTTTTCATATATCGTTTTTTGTAATAAATAAATTCATTACCCTCATTTGCATCATCTATAAAAATTTCAGAGTCACACTGTGCACCGTTATGAATTTATAACAAAAAAACATTTTAACTTAAGTGCATTTTGAAAACTTGTTTGTTTTTTTGTGACAGCGACTTGTCGCTTAAGATAAAATTTTCTTCTTAAAAAATTTGAAAAATATATTGTTTTTAAAAATTATAATATAATAATACGTTTGAAGTATTATTTTAATATTCGTATGTAAATATTTAAAAATTTATAAAATTTGACAGAGGTGAATAAGGAAGTGTTAAAGTTTTGTTAAAGTTTTGTGTTAAAAAAAATTTTTTTTCTAGAAGTTTAATAAGCGCTCCCTCGTTCCATACAGCGATTCAGACACATCTTCTGATGAAGAAGAAACCTGTGTGGAAAAGAGAGGATTTAAAAGGCAACGAAAATTACCTTTACGGCTGAAAACTAAAAGTTCGCAACATAAGTGTTCTGTCTTATCCGTGTAAGAACAATGAAAATTTCGTTGAACAATTTACGTTCTGCTATATTTGAAAAAGATAACCCGAACATAGGTCTTAAATATGGTTATTTTGAAAATTCTGAAATAAAATATTTTGATATAAACTCGATTTTACGATTTAGACGACACTCTGAAATACTAGCCAAGGGACCTGCAGAGTTATATAAAAGTCCATTGAAAATTTCCTCTACAAAGTACAGAGATTTAAAAACACTCTGTGACAACAAAATCATACCTGAAAGATTTCACCACGAATTTTTAAATTTACAACATGATCATACCATAGAAGACTTGCTGCCTGAAACCGAACAAGAAGACAATTCCCTTTAGATATAAAAAATAAATAATTGTTTTTTTGAAAATGTTAAGTTTTGCAATGACTTTTTTATTATTTTCTTGTAACCACGTGCAGTGTTCATAATGATATATAAAACATTTTTATCTTTCGTTGTTAATAAAAAAAGTTTGAATTAAACTATCTGCATGATTTTATTTTATATATTGTAACCTTTAAAGGAAAAGTCCTAACTCTTTTTTTTTTTGTAAGCCCCAAAAAATCTCTACTACTCGAGTTAGGGCCTATATATATTAAGGCAACTACATGTATGTATGTATACGTAACAAAGAAGAAATTCGAGTCCTTTAACACCTATTTCCCATATTACGATAATAATTCTTACTGTTAGACATTCACTGCATTAATTACAAAAATATTCAATTTCTAATACAAATAAAAAAGCCTTTTATATATATTTATATAGATTTATGTATAAAATGTTATAATAATGACATAAAAAGAATTATATTAAAAAAATATAGTTTAGTAAATGAAAAAAAATCTTCCGTCACAAGAATATTTTATCTTAACCGACAAAATTTTTTCCCAGTACTTAATCAGAATGACAGCAAAAATAGCTTAAGCGCCAAAAATTGCTGTTATTATGCTTATACGTGAAAGCAATTGCATTCATTTTATGCATTGGAACAAAATGTGTCTTCATACAAAATTTTGTTGCTCTAACTTGATTTGAACAGGAAATAAATAATAAAAACCTTACCCTGTAAAATTTCGTTTTTGTCGCTTGAGCTTTTTTTGCGGTTATGGCTCGATATATACATATTTACATAAAAATCTTCAAATAGGTTACATGTGTTTATTGAACATATATACATATGAATTAATTTAAAAAAAATGGTTTTAATATTTAAACGTAAAATATAAATCTAACAAAATCAGTCAATTCATGAAATTAATGGTGATTAACATAAAATATAGTTTCTTAAAAATAATTATTGGAGCACAGATGATTTATTGCAATTTGGGTTTTTTTTTTGTCTATAATCTTTCACCAGCGACAATAAATACTGCTTCTGCTGTTCATTGCTGGTATGTAGCTTATTATATTCCTCCATCAGTGCTACTCCTCTTTCTGCTATATCGTTAACAACTCACATAGAATGAACTATGTCTCCATTTACCATTTACGTAACCCTCATCTTCCTCCCAATCTTCAACACTTTTCTTTAAGAAACTGGATGAAATACCGGTAATTTAAAAAAATCTAAGAATGTTTTTAGAAACAAAATCTTCTAATTGTTTGCTAATTATTAGAGTGGCATCTAATGTAATTCGTTTTAAGGGATTTTCCGGTCCTTCAACATCTAAAGCGGTCACCAACTTTTTTTATATCAACAGAAACTTGATCGTCAAATAAGGCCAATGCAATAAGCTCTTCCGATAAGTACCAGAGATGACCAAGGATTTTTTAATGGCTGCAGTTCCAATCAACTCATTTACTTCTGCATAATATTTTAGGTTCTTTAAAAGCTGTAGATCATTTCTTGACGCACAAACCGCTGATGGGGTTACAAATCAGTACTTTACATATGTAAATTCTTACTGAAAATGTACAAACATCTCGAATTGAGGATGGTTCGCTTTTAGTTAGTTTGAATTCATTTCTAAATAAATAAATCTTTAAACAGTAAATGGCTTTAGCCATCCATCTAGCCCGGTGAAGACCTCCAGGTGCTCTAAAAGACACTTCAGATTCGGGAATACCTCCTAAGAATATTAAAGATAGCTTCAATAGTTCCTTGTAGTCATCTCGAGGCCGAAACTCTTTTAACTGATTTACGATGAAGCAAATGGTATCATCAGTAATATTTTTCACATTTTTAAAAACGAATTGATCATAAATTCCCGATTTAAAGTTTTTCCGATTAATTTTGTTCCAGGCTAATTTAAATCTTTTAAATATCAGTGCTTCAGGCACAGTTGAAGTACCAAGTGCTTGGCGGAACACAGCTTCAAGCATTATTTCCAAGATGTGATGACGACACGCTAGCCAAAGCGTATCTTTATCCATCTTTTGTTCCAACAAAATACATGCACCATTCCTTCCACGCCTTCCAGTATTTGTGGCAGTTGTGTCAAAGCTCATCATGTAACTTTTTCGATAAGATTCCATTCTACCAATGTGTCAAAAACTGCCGACGCAGCTGCAACTCCAGTTCCATTAGATAATTTTGGCATTGCTAGAAGTTTATTAACCCCCATAGCAGACTCCAGAATTTGAAGACGTTCTACGATTTCACTTCCGCTGATATCTTCTATCATTTTTCCATCCCAGTGAATAGTAAGTGGCACGTTAGGTTTAAACTTACTTCGTAAGGACTGTCCCATATTTTCTCGCAAGTCAATTCGTTGTCGTCGAATAGAAGAAGTGCTTATAAAGGGTGTTTTTTATAGAGGTATAGAACTTTAAGTTGGCATTACTTTTCAAGATGGCGACCGATTTAACAGCTGTCAAGTGATTTATTCTCAGTTTGGTTTGGCAATTCATCATGAATAGACTCACGCCTGAACAACGCTTGCAAATAGTGCAATTTTATTTCGAAAATAATGGTTCTGTGCGGAAAACGTATCGCGCACTACGTCCATTTTATCGTCGACAAAATCGTCCATCAGAGCAGTTAACTCGATTAACCATGGAACGTTTTCGCACCACGTTTACTCTTATTGATAACTCGCATCCCCAGAGACGCTGTACGGTGCGTACAGAAGATGCTTTTGCTGCTGTTGAGCGTAGCATTGAGGAAGACCCGAATGAATCCATCCGCCATCGAGCACAGAAATTGGATCTGTGTCCATCCACTTTATGGAAGATTTTGCAGAAGGATCTTGGTTTGCGTGCTTACAAAATCCAACTCGTGCAAGATTTGAAGCCAAACGATCATCAAGTAAGGCGTAGATTCGTCGAATGGGCCCAAAACGAGATTACCGTTGTTCCCGATTGTCATAAGCGAATTTTGTTTAGCGATGAAGCGCACTTCTGGTTGAATGGCTGAGTCAACAAACAAAACTGCCGCATTTGGAGTGAAGGTAATCCTCAAGTGTATGTGGAAACACCGTTACATCCAGAAAAACTGACTGTTTGGTGCGCTTTATGGGCTGGTGGAATCATAAATCCGTACTTTTTCAAAAACGATGGTGGCCAGAACGTTACAGTCAATGGTGATCGGTATAGAGCCATGATTACTAACTTTTTCATTCCTGAATTGAATAACCATGATGTCCAGGAGATGTGGTTTCAACAAGACGGCGCAACATGTCACACAGCTCGTGCCACAATAGATTTATTGAAAGACACGTTTGGTGACCGCCTAATTTCACGTTTTGGACCTGTGAATTGGCCTCCAAGATCTTGTGATTTAACACCGCTAGGATACTTTCTGTGGGGCTATGTAAAGTCATTGGTCTATGCGGTAAAGCCACAAACGCTTGACCATTTGGAAGACAACATTCGCCGTATTATTGCCGATATACGGCCACAAATGTTGGAAAAAGTCATCGAAAATTGGACGTCCAGATTGGACTACATCCGCGCCAGCCGTGGTGGTCATATGCCAGAAATCATATTTAAAATGTAATGCCACAAGATTATCTTTCGGATAAATAAAATTCATGTCAATCGAATAATCCATCGTTGTTTTATTGCAACTTAAAGTTCTATACCTCTATAAAATACACCATTTATTATATTTTGAAGGAGCGGCACCAATGTGTTTAACTGTTTCTGTTAAAACGATTGCTGCTTTATAATTACTTAGCTTTGCAACATCAAGACTAACAGCTAAGTTGCATTTAAAATGGTTTTTTCTACCACAATATATCTTTTTCTTTGCCGCAGGTTTGGAAGTATTCAAAGCAGATATTGTATGATCATCGTCACTTGACGAAGACGACAGTTGAATTCGAGCCCGCTTGTTAAAAAACGGAAAATGGTTCGCTTGCTTGGTCAAATAGAAACTTTGAATAGGAAATTTGAATTTTTTTTAAATGGTAATTGTTTTATATCAAAATTGAATACAAAAATTTAATTTGTGTTACGTTTATATTTGTATGTAGTCTTAAAAGAACGCGTTTGTGCTTGATGTAAAAGAAACTTTTGTAAAGAAAACTCAATAATTCTCTAACAATTTTAATAATTTCAAAAAAAATATATATAAATACATAAGTAATCTATATTTTAGAGTTTCAGGGGCGGGCACTTGGGAAAATTGTGAGAGACTAGGTCTCAATATGGGCAGATTCTAACCAATTTCACCCGAATCCATGATAAATTAAAAGTATTTATAGTAAATTTAAACACAATATCTTTATTATTTTTTAATTCTACTTTGCTATTTAATTTAGTATTACAATCGTAAGGACGATCGGACAAAAGTCGCTTAGCCGTCTCAGTAAATGATTCCGAAAAATTGTTTCCTTCTTTTTTAAAAAGCTTTATTCAATAATAATGGTGTACATAAAATTCATTTTTTTAATGCACACCCAAATGGAAGAATATATAAAGGCACCAAGTTTTTTTTTTCAAAAACGCCAAAGTTTGAAGGACGGTAGCGACCCCTAAGTCGTAATACAAAAATTTTTTAAAAATCATGTATTATTTTTCACTGTACTTAATATATATTCCAGTTGGCCCACATTAAAATAATAAAAAATAAAAAAAGTACCATATAGGAACCAGCCTAGGGTACACCTTGCACGAATTTTGCTTCCATACAACTTGAGTCGCTCTAATGTACATACATATGTACAAGTTAACACTTTTTAAGTTTTTCTTTTTTAATTTTTGCGCAGCTTATGAGGTGCGACTTTTTATTTAAAAGTTTAAAACTTAATTAATTTACAATTTATTTTTATTTTTTTATTTTTATTTTAACTATCATTATTACAATTAAAATATTTAAAATATATTTACAATAATCACATTTTTCGAGATCTTACTTAAATAAGTATTGCAACAAATATAAACTAAGTTTATTGTGTAAAAATATCTATAGTTTAGTATTTACATTAATGCAGAGTTAGGAAAAAAGATAGGGAAAAACCTAGTAAAGAATTAAAGAAATTTTAAATTAATTCTTCTATCAGCTTCATCACTGAAGTTGAAGAAGAAGTTAATACTACAAATTCCTTATTATATCATAATTTGAAGCTCTATTTCGTACTTCAAATCTTTGTGTTAAATTAGATATTACTGATTCAAGCAATTCTTGTTGAAAATGTTGATGCAATCTACTTGTTGAGTATCTTCTAGGTAAATTAAAAATAATTTTCAAATTTTTATTCTGGATTATTTGCAGCTTCTTTAGATAGGTTTTGGCACACCTATTTGACCAAATTTGACATCCATATGTCATAATAGGCCGTATGCACATTTTGTACAATAAGATTTTATTTTTATAATTCAAAGTTGATTTTCGATTCAATAATGGGAAAAGGGCTCTTCCACATTTAATTGATTGGTTTTTAGAACATGATGTCTGAAAGTCAATTTTTTATCTAACTCAATTCCAAGATATTTAACGGTATCAAGAAGAGGTATTTCAGCTCCTTCTACAGATAGAGGTATTGAAGGTATCCTTTTTGGCGACTTATTAAAAGGAAATATTATTGCTTGAGTTTTATTTTCGTTTATTTTTATTTTCCATTTTTTAAAGTATTTTTGAGCATGTAAAAGACCTTTTTTCATCCTTTTGACTATGGCGTTTGAAAATATACCTTTTGTTATAATGGCAGTATCGTCTGCGTACAGTGCAGCTGACTGATCTTTGAGTACTTCAAAGTCGGATGTATAAATTGAGTACAGAACTGGTGATAACACCGAACCCTGGGGAAGTCCTGCTGGGATATTACGCTGGGAGGAGTATTCCGTATCAATATTCACTACAAAGGATCTCTCGTTCAAAAAACTTTGTACCATTTTTTGCAAATATATTGGGAAGCCAAACTTATGGAGTTTGAAAATTAGTCCGTTGTGCCATATAGAATCAAAGGCTTTTTCTACATCTAACAGCACTATTCCAGTACTTTTTCGGTCTCTTTTATTATTTGTGATAAAGTTTACAATTCTTTTTACTTGATGCACTGTTGAATGTTCTTTTCGAAAACCAAATTGCTCTTTTTGTATTATATTATTAGTTTCGGTGTATTCATTTATTCTCTGTAGCACGATTTTTTCGAAGACTTTATCTAAGCAATTCAACAAGCTTATGGGACGATAACTTGTAGATGACTATGCGTCCTTTTCCAGTTTTAATATTGGGACTACTTTCGCTGTTTTAAAAATTTGTGGAAAATAGCCATTTGACAAACACCAATTGAAAATTTGTGTAATTAATGTGTAAAAAGTATTTGTCATATTTTTCAATATAATGGAGTTTATTCCATCCAGTCCGGGTGCTTTCGAGTTTTTCAGCGTACCTATGAAGAATTTTACTTCTTCCACTGATGTCAAGTTTTGCTGCATATCTTCTGTTATACCTTGGGCATTCAACCAATCTATGTGCTTTTCTACAATATTATCTACTGGCGAAGTCATATTGTATCCCTACAAGAAATTAATGACCGAAACTAACACATACAAAACTTACTTACTACTACACATGTAGTTTTTATTTGACTTTTTATGCTTCAGAGTTGTATTTGTTAATACATTATTGTTGGCTGTCAAATGACCGGTAAATTTATTAATTTGAAAAATTTAATCATAGTAGGCTTCAAAAACAAAAGTTTATAGCGTCTTAAGGCGAAAATTTTAATTTTGTTCTTGGTGTTGATAGAAGTAAAAAGTAAAAAAAGTACTTATAAGACACAATTTTTTAAAAATAAAATAAAAACAAAAAAAAAACAAACAAAAAAGTAATTTATAAATTTAAAAAAAAGAGAAAGTAAAGTGAAGTGTAAATAAGATAAGTAACAAAATTTTAATTATAAGTGCGATTAACAATAGTTTTAAGATTGTATATTTATATATGTTTACAATAAAATATTTTTTAAATAATTTATATGCTTCATTTTCATTCTGCTTCAAATTTTAAAATAGAATAGTTTGGAAAATAATTTTTAAGTGTTTTTTTTATAAAATTAAAGTAATAAAAATGAAAAGAAGAAATATTCAAAACTGTCTTTCTCGGGAAAAAAAGAAGTTTGAACAAAGTGTAAAATATTTCAAAAAAGTGTGCGACTTAAATCGTGAAAGTGAAGGTGGTGTAAAAAGGATACCTATTAAAATGATAAATAATGTGGGAGCAGGTGCCAGTGGAATAGGAGTAATAGAAGGGTGTAGAGATGTTTTAGAAAATGTTAGTGCAGGTTAGCATAGATAGTGAATCATCTGCTAGCGAATCATCGCTAGCGCGACTGGTAGGGTACATACAGGAGAAAATATTAATTTTAGGCCAAATGTAGGTAGTGCAACGAAACGTGAAGAAATTAAGTCATGGGTTCTTAGGAATAATATATCCCACACAGCTTTAGAAGACTTACTTCACACTTTAAACAGGGTAGGAGTTGAGGATTTGCCTTTGTCAGCGAAAACTCTTATGAGCACAAATAGGAAGGAGATTCAGATTTCCACCATTCCAGATGGAGAATTTATATATTTAGGCATTCAGAAATATTTTCAATCAGTACCATTAAATTATTTAGGCGATAGAGAGGAAGTTTTAATAGATATTGGGATTGATGGCTTAAAACTTTTTAAAAGTTCAAATAGAGTTTTGTGGCCCATTTTAGGCGCAATTGTAGGGTTTAATAATAACGCCAGTCCTTTCATGATAGCATGTTTTTCAGGTTTTAAAAAGCCACAAAATTTAGATAGATTTATGGCAGATTTCTGTGCCGAAGTAATGGTACTGAAACAAACTGGTATTAGATTAGGCAATAGTCAAAAGTTTATACGATTTAACATTCGATTATTTATCTGTGATTCTCCAGCTAGGGCGTTTGTTGCAGGTGTAGTGTCTCATAATAGCAAAAGTGGTTGCTCTAAATGTTGTCAGGAAGGTATATATAGGGAAAGAAGGGTATGTTTTTCAAAGAAAATAGGTCCCTTAAGAACTAATGTTACATTCCAGGACAGGTGTCACCCTTATATATACCTTATATTATCATTTCTTATTATTGCATAGTAGTATAAGATTTCTATCTAGTGAAATAAACTATGTAGGGCAGGCAGATACTTCTCAAAAAGTATTAAGCCCTAGTTATGCTACCGGAACGTAATGTAATGCAATGTAACAGTAATGTGCACGGAACGTAAAAATGTAAGAGCAATTATAGAACGTAAAAACGTAATCATATGTTTTTAGGTAAACAAAACAATAAAAGAAATAAACAAAAACAAATAAAGAAATAAAAATTGCAAAAACTAAATACAAAAATTCAGATATGGATACAGAAGATATGTTTTTTTGTTTAAGTTCTTATTTTATTATTCATTGTTTTTTAAACATATTTAATATTAATTCCAAATTTTAAAAACTTTGTTTTCACTCCCTTTATCGCTTTCAATATGGCATCTTTTGTTTTTATTTAATTCAGCTGTTAACCAGTGTTATCACTACATAGTTTTTTGATTCATTTCAACGATTTTATATTTATTTAAAGGTATTTATTAAAAGTGAAAATTAAAAGTGAAGTCGCCGTAGTCTAGTAGGTAGAGTGTTGGCTTATTAGACGTAAACCCATGTTTCGAGCCCCAGGCCAGACATCAAAACAAAATACAAAAAGTATTTCTTCGGCGACTTCCTCTCAGCAGATTTCTGGCAAAAAAAACTCTGAGAGTAAATAAAATTACCATGTAAAGATTCTCAAAAATCTGTCGTTCGGAGTCGACTTTAAACTGTAGGTCCCACCATTCATGTATAAAATTAACACACACAACATAAGTGGTGTGAGAAACTAGGTCGTAATCCTGACTGAAGGGTTGTAATGACCAATTATGTATGTTATGTATGTATGTATTTATTAAAAGTTTTATGTACTGTTTCGGTAAGCCAAACAATTTTACTTTGACACAAACAAAAACTAAAATTGAGTGCTTTTGATTGTATTTTCCGTATAAATAGACAAGCAAGTGAAATCGTTTATCCTACAGGAACCAAATTTGTACGGATGTAAAAACGCTTTTATCTTCTCTAGTAAAAGTAAAATGCAAACTGAAATGCTTTTCGAACGCTTTAATTAGTTAGAAATGGATAAATATATTTTTCTAATTTAAAACAAAAATAAACACTACCTACATAATGTAATAGTAAAATAGTGTTTATTTTTATTTTAAATTATAAAAGTTAATAATGAAATAAATTATAATTTGGGTTTTTAAAATATGTGAAGTTTTATTTAAAGAGAATTCCACATACAGACAAACATAACATACGTACAAAATGTAAATTCTGTTTATAATTTCAATTTTCAGTTTTTGTGGTTTTTAATATTGACATGTTGTTAACACTGCTAAACAGATGTCACGTAAAAATGTAAGAAAATTCTATTTTTTACAGATTCTTACGTTCCGGTTACGTTACATTACATTTGTATAACCATTCGTATTGCTTTATACATAACAAAAACGATCAGCTGTTTCTTACTGTTGCGGTTACATTTCGTTACGGTAGCATAACTAGGGCTTTAGAAGATTTCGTAAATTACTTTGGCAGACTATATGGTGAGGAATTAGTTAGTTTTAATGTTCATGGACTGCTCCATCTAGTTGATTGCGTTTTACAGTACGGTCCTTTAGATACATTTTCAGCATATAAATTTGAAAATTATATGCAGTATATAAAAAAGATAGTTAAAAAGCCTAACAAAATTTTGCAGCAGATATACCTTAGGATAGAAGAAAGGCAGCAAATTAAATCAAGTTTTACCAGTGCCCCTAAATTAGGAGATTTTATAATAAATCATAAAAAAGACAAAGATAGTTTTTGTTTCAGCAGAAAGTTAGGTCCCATAAAGATTATAGATACGAAAATATCATCTGAGGGTGTAAAATATAAGTGCAGAATTTTCAAAAAAACTGAAAACTTTTTTGAAAAACCTTTTAAGTCGTATAGTGATTTAGGCATAGTTGTAGCAAGTGAATTAGACAATTCCACAATAGAAATTAAGAGAGAAGATATAGATTTGAAATATTTTTGTATTCCCCACGATAGGAAGTTTCTTCTGATACCCCTTTTACACCATCTTTTTCATGAGTTTTCGTCGTAATTATTCATTTTATTGATAAAATATAATTTTTAATAATTGTTAAAATAAAAGCAAATAATCATACATTATATTTTTCTGTCTTTACATGAATTCGGAGAATCTATTTGAATATATAGAAGAAGACAATGGTAAGAATAAAGATATACAGCGTCTAACATTATTATTAACATTTTCATAATTTTTACCATTTAGAACAAATACCGATTTACCAGAAGACGTATGAAATTCAAAATGTTCAGCCAAGGGAAGGAACAAATGAAGGTAAATTTTATTATATTTCTTCCTGAAAATAATTTGTAATAACACTTATTTCAGTTTTAGATCTCCTGAAGAAGATGCAGGAGCAAATAAATCTAATGACGGGGAAATTAAGTACAATGGAGGAATGCGTAAGTAAACATAAATCAATTCTTTTATAGTATGTTTACATAGTGTATCTTTTAAGATAAAATCGGTTATGGATACGCAGGCCGTCCTGAGCCAAAACCAGGTTGCTATTGCCGGAAACCAACAGGCAATAGCAAGTAAGCTTGAGACGATGGAAGAAAATGTAAGTATCTTGTAGTATCCCCCTAATATATTAACTATAATAAGCCTACTTTCCAGATGGTGGTCAAGCCCGAAATGTTGGCGCAAGCCAAATCGCTTTTTGAGGCAAAAATCTCAATTAAAAAAATTGAGGGATCCGTCAGCCGCATCACAGGGGAAAAACCAACTCAAGCGTTGGACGCAGTGGCCGCTTCCTTTCCCCTGAAGTCCACTGCCGAAGTCGATGAAATTGAAAGGCAACTCGAAACCCCCGAATTCGCGCAAGCAATGGTAAGTAATTAAATTCAATTGTTAACACGTTTTATAAAACAATTTTTATTTTCTAGACAACGTACTTGTTTAAACTAAAGGGAGTGTCCGAAGACGTTGGGACGATTACCCGCTCATTATTTAAAGATAGCTTGATGGAGGGCTATAATTGGGACGGTCGTTGTGAGAAGCATGCCCTCATCAAGCTAAGGCTCTTCGACAAATTCCTCAGAGGTATGTATTTATTTTTTATATAATATACATATATAATCATACATTTAATTATTTTTTAATTTTTAGATGTTTTTCAGAATTCCGACTTCGAAAAAAGTCTGAGGAAGGCAGTGGAAAAAAGCCATAACATGTGCAAGCAGTTGCGGTACCTTCGGAAGCAAAAATAAAACCAAGGTTGAGATCCCTCAATAGGAAAGGTTGGTCACATCCCTGTAATTGTGATACTGTATATATGTATTATTATTATTATTATTATTATTATTATTATTATTATTATTATTATTATTATTATTATTATTATTATTATTATTATTATTATTATTATTATTATTATTATTAGTAATATTACTAATTATAAATTATAAAATAAATTATATTTTTTTATAATAAAAATGTATCAAAAACCAATTTTCTTTTTTCCTATTTTTCAACAATTTTATGAGTCAACTGTGACTAGTCAACTGTGACTAGTCAACTAGTCACCTGTGACTAGTCAACTATGACTAGTTAACTAGTCAACTGTACTTGACTATAGTCAAATGTAACCAGTTAACTAGTCAACTGTGACTAGTCAACTATTCTTGACTATAGTCAAGTGTAACCAGTTAACTAGTCAACTGTGACTAGTCAACTATTCTTGACTATAGTCAAGTGTAACCAGTTAACTAGTCAACTGTGACTAGTCAACTATTCTTGACTATAGTCAAGTGTAACCAGTTAACTAGTCAACTGTGACTAGTCAACTATTCTTGACTATAGTCAAGTGTAACCAGTTAACTAGTCAACTGTGACTAGTCAACTATTCTTGACTATAGTCAAGTGTAACCAGTTAACTAGTCAACTGTGACTAGTCAACTATTCTTGACTATAGTCAAGTGTAACCAGTTAACTAGTCAACTGTGACTAGTCAACTATACTTGACTATAGTCAAGTGTAACCAGTTAACTAGTCATTTGTGACTTCAAATAGCGCAAGAGTGAGCAGGTTAGATATATGTTTTACAGTCGAAAGAATTCATATGTTAGAAAGAGAGGCAAAATCACATGTACACGAATGTTTACGTCAAGTTTTTCACATTGCCCTTAATAACTTGATGGGAAGTTGTGACTAGTTTAGACGTTACATTTTACGGTCAAATAACTAGTAATTTTACTAGTTATGTTCTGGTAGGGATGTTGTATAGTGGTAATTTTCAAAAACTTCCGAAATTATTTCAGCTTTTTCTTTATTGTTATACTTTACAACGCCATCTATTGTTAAACTGCAAACACCTTTTTTTTGCCTTTTATTGCTTTCGTCAACATCCAAAACTTTTTATTACCTTTTGATACCAGCTGTTATTTCTATCTTTGTTTATGTTCATATTTATTAGTATGGTCAGCTGTTTTAAGAAAGAAATAATTATATTTCTTTCTCGGTAATTATTTGAACGTTGAAGTTTTCGTCTAAATTTAGTTCTTTGAGAAATTAAAAATAAAGTTAGACTGGAAAGCTTTGTGTGTTACCAACTGGTATCTGTTTAGACGCTTCTTGTACCAGGTAAGTGATTTTTGAAAGTGTTTCTTCCACATTTGAGTTTGATAATTCAATAGCTTGTAAGTTATTTTTCCTAAACTCATTATCATGCCATGTTCCTATATCTTTCCAATTAGCTTTACCATAGAGTGGGATTTTAATGGAATTTTCTGTTAAAGAACCAAATATTGTGCTGGTCATTGGTATATGATCTGAATTTAGAATTTCAGGATGTGTTTCTAGCTGCGAGAAGTCTAAGTTGGGATTATTGAGAAGAAGATCAACAACTGATGGACGTGTAGGATATGACGACTGACTAAAACGAGTGAATGAATTTGGTGAATATATGTAGTAGTGAGAGCTCATTTGATGATTGAATAGTTTATTGCCTGCCGTGTTATTTTGAAAGCAATTCCAGTTTGTATGTTGGGCATTTAAATCTCCGAATATAAAATAATCAGTTGTAGCTGTGGTTAAAATATTTATATCATTAATAAAATCATTTGTATAATTTGGACAATAAGCCGAAGTAAATCTTATTGGTCTATTATTTATGGTAACTATGATGGATACATTTTCAACTTTGACTGTTGGATATTTTGAAATACGACTATGGGGAATGGAGTTTTTGATTGCAATCAAAACCCCCCCACCATGTGTAATACGATCTTCTCTATAGACTTTAAAGTTTTTTAATTTGAACTTGTGATTAGCTTTTAGGAATGTTTCATTTATGCAAATTATGTCTATTTGTTTTTGATGTAACACAAGTTCTAGTTCTATTATCGACGCTCCAATGCATAACATTTAGGCTCCATATTGTTTTCCTATATAACATATCTAAGCATATTTCCAAGCACTCTCATTTTATCGTACTTGGTTTTGCATTTTTCTAATGCGTCTAAGGCTTCGAAATAAATGTCTAAAATTTGTTCGTTTGACAAATTATCATCTTGTTGCGTTCTTTGTTTAGAACCAGCAACTGAGGCATAAGAAGCATTATTTTGACGTTTACCTGATAATTTTTGAGAAAATGGCACCTCGAAACTTCTTGCCTCATCCCGCATATCGTCTGATGAAATAGAACCAATGTCGTCATAACGTACTTGCCTTACTTGTCTCGTGCTGTTAGTAGTTCTTTGTCGAATCTGCAAATATTCCTTTCTTGAAGGACAGTGAGGATCGTCAGCACGGTGATTAACGTTTTTTAAATTCTTTTTAATGCAGTTGAAGCATTTATATATAACAGGACCATCTTCCGATGTTTTATTAAGTTGGCAGTTTGAGTAATCATGGGCCCCACCGCATCCTAAGCACACTTCAGCTCTGAAACAATTTGCAGATCCATACATAGCACATTTAGAGCATTGAGTAGGACCTCTTGACCTACGTTGGTGACTTCTCCAGTGTACAACAAAACCGTAACATATTTAATTTTTAGAACCTCCCTCTTTGTTATCTGACTTCGGTTAAACTCCAGCATGTATAATGCATCATCTGGGTTTGAGCGTTTGGTTATTATTTCTTTTGCGTTAACCAATTCTATGTTGAATGCATCTTTAAATTCACTTTCTAAGGTTTCCAAGCTAACTTGTGGTAAACCGAACAACATAAGCTTAAAACTTTTATTGTCTTTTATTGGATGAGTGAAAAATTTCATCTGGGCAATTTTTAGTTTTTTTATAGTTTCATCATATTCAGCTTTCGAGTTAGGTATTAATTTAGTTCCGATAGATATTCTTTTATATTTACAAATTTTACTAATAAGATTTATAACTTCAGTAAATTTATAACACTTATCAACAATTATTGGTGGAATCTTAAAAATCTCATGGGCGACTTCACTTTCAACGCTTGAACCAACGTCATCTCCTAGGTCAGAGAGCATCTGGAACCTATTATTACAAAGCGATCACTGTATTTTAAATCGAGGATTATTACCCCAATATTTTTTACGTTTTGAAGCCATTATTAATGAATTCTCAAAGAAATAATTAATTGAAATTTATTTTTATTGCTTTTAATTTAGAAAAATACACAGCTGATTTATTTACACGTCTGAATAATTTACAATTTTTCACTTAAACTCTAAAGTAATATTTTTTTGCCATAAAGAAGTACTAAATAAGCATAAATTAAAATTAAAACAATAACTCTTGAGTAACAAGTTCATTGCAATAAACACACTTATGCGAGTCAGCATAATTGATAAAAATAATAATTCACAATAATGCACAACATGCTTAGCATTGTTTTTTTGGTAAGTATTTGGGTGATATCCCAGCAAATGTTTTTATGGTTAATATACAGGCAGGCATGCTTATGTTATTAAAAACCGCACAACAACGAAATAAACTTACAATGAAACGATTTGTTTTCAGGAAAAACCAATAGAATGTTTTGTTGTTAGACCCGGCAATGGTCCTGGTGGAGCTAAAGGACCAGATTGTGTGCGATGCTCTTGGATGCTACTTTGCGCTTAAATGCAATGCAATCCTGTACTATAATCCCACATAAACTATGAATTTTAAAAATTAATGAAAAAAAATATATTTTTTTATTTAAAAATTCACATTTCTATAAGCTGGATGACTATGGTTATTATAAACAAATATAAACATGACAATATAGTAGCCATCAGACAGCTTGATCGTAGGTGATTCAACTATTTATACTTAAAATGCGGATTTCGGTGCTTCTAGGTAGTTTTCATGTTTAGTCCTCATTACATTTTCCCTACAGTTCTTCTGTTTATGCAGTCTAGCTAAGTATCCTTTTGGATTGTGGGCTATTATTTCTTATTTATTTTTTATTTATTTAATAGATTCAATAACAAATAAACTTAATAAAATTTCGTATAAAAAATAACATTAATCTATAATTGGCTTAACTTATGAGTTGTGAGCCAGAAAGGCAACATTAAGGCAGCAAAAAAAAAACTCATATACAGTGAGCGCCATAAGTGAGTCAACACTTTTGTGCTTAAGTATAAAATAGTTTTGTTCTTAAGTATAAAAAATTTTCCTTTATCATGAATTGTTGTTTTTGTTTTAACATTTCGTAAGTAATAAATAAACGTTTTTATTTTTGGAAATTTATTCGACTAATCTCATTTACTTTTCTCGCTATCCTAAGAAAATGAATTATTTCAGTGGTGTTTACTCACTTCTGGCACTCAGTGTACTTTAACCTTATTGAAAACATAATTATTATTGACATGAGAACTTATATACATACATAAATATTAATATTTTCCATTTCAATTTCCATTTTATATACATATCAATTTCAATAAAAATCTAAGCAAATTCATTTAAGATTAGTTTTCTGTATTTTAAACAAACTTCAACATAATTAATAAGTAAACTAAAACTATGTATAAGTGTCACCGTTGAGAATATTTATGCTCTCAGTTTGGTTTAATTGGTTTTTGTTAAAAAAATTGTATTCTAAATTCTTTAAAGACAGGGCAGATACCAATGAAGTGAAGCGTATTTTCTAAAGAATCTAAGTTGCATAGAGTACATACTCCGATTGAAGAGAAATTCTCTAGCTCTAGCGTTTATATTCAAAAGTCCACCTCTTGATCTTATTAGTATACTTAACTCCCGAGAAGAAAGTCCAGACGCAGTTACTCGTAACAAGGAATAGTTTAGTTGAGAGTATAAGTCGTGCGTGCAATTGAGAGCTTCTGACATCGGAAATTAAATGATCGTATTCATACGTTCTAAGGCGCTGTAAAATTGGTTTGCAATGTTTGCTAAGAGGCACCGAGCTATTTTCAGGAACAAAGTTGATTTTATTACATAAACCCAGCCAGTCCTCAGCCCAAAACGCCCGTTTCCAAAAAAAAAGCATATAGTTTGGAGTGTTTTAAGGTAATAGTACCATCTTCTTAATGAAAAATCTAAAATCTAATTTTTCCACCACATCATACTTTTTATATCCCCATATTGAAGTCGCCGTAGTCTAGTAGGTAGTGTGTTGGCTTATTAGACGCAAAAGCCTGGGTTCGAGCCCCAGGCCAGGCATCAAAGATAAAATACAAAAAGTATTTTTTCGGCGACTTCCTCTCAGTAGATTTCTGGCAAAAACTCTGAGAGTAAATAAAAATTGCCATGAAAAGTTTCTCAATAAATAAAAATCTGTCGTTCGGAGTCGACTTTAAACTGTAGGTCCCACCACTCTTGCATAAAAAATAACGCACACAACATAAGTGGTGTGAGAAACTAGGACGTTGTACAATGGGTCAATTCGACCTCCGGGTACTGTACTTGTCTTAATTGACAAGTACACGTCCTCTAACCTAACCTATCCCCATATTTGTGCACCGTAAAACATAACTGACCGAGATACGAGATACGGCAGTAAAGATTTTGAGTTTATTTTTATTCGATATTTTAGAGTGGTTTATATATTTTTGGACCAAAACGAAGATACTGCCATTTTCGACGTAGTTAGTTTATTTTCTAAATGTTTGTTAAATGATAAATTATAACATAAAAATCAATTCCTAAGTATTTAAACGAGTTTACAATTTCGATTTCATTTGCTCCATACATCCACTTTATGTCTTTTTGGTATTCTTGTGCCGCTACGAAAAACTATTAACTTCGATTTTGAAAGATTTACTTTTAAGTGCCATAGGTCGGAGTATTCATGGAGAGCATCAATCATGGTCTGGAGATTGCTGGGAGAATCAGATAACAAAACAATATCGTCAGCATAGAGGAGAACTTTCACTGTGATGTCACCAATAGTTATTCCCATAGGAAGAGCGTCGTCTAAGTCATTTAAATACAAAGCAAAAAGACCCGGACTTAGAATACAACCCTGTTTGACTCCCAGCTTAACATCAAAAGAGTTGGAGAAAGAATTCCCCTAAAAATATTCGGCTGGTAGTGCCATCATATGATTTTTGTATTAAACGTATTATTTGCGAAGATAATCCAATATTTGCTAGTTTTTAAAATAACGAATTTCTGGGGATCGAATCAAAAGCACAGATGTAAATCCACGAAGAATGCATACGTGCTTTTACCTTTTTTTTCCTATTCAAATGAACAATGTTTATTAAATTGAAAACATTATCCACTATCGAGTACTCCTTTCTAAATCCAGCCTGAAATTCATTTAGGATATTGTGCTTGTCAATCCAGTAAGTTATGCATTTCATAAGGACGTTATTGAAGATCTTGCAAAGCGTATCAATTAGAGTCAGGCCCCGCTAGTTTGACGGACAGTTCGGATCACCTTTTTTCAGAAGCGGAATTAAAATTGCAGATTTAAAACTTTCTGGAATAGATTCCTTAAGAAATATAGCATTGAAAGCATAAAGGATCTCATTAATAAAGCTGACAGGTACATATTTGAAGAATTCATAGCTGATACCGTCTTGCCCGGGAGATTAATTATCTTTTAAATTTTTCAAAACGGCAATAAGCTCGCACACTTCAATGGGAGAATCTAGGAGGGCATTTACATTGTACGGCAAGCACATTGTGGGATTGTGGGCATTATTTCACAATAGTTATGACTCTATCACTATAGTTTTTGTGTATCACTTAAAATTTGTTATATAAATAGCAGTTGGTACCCATTTCTTTCCCCTTTTTTCTTTTCATTTCTCCAACTGGGCTGGATTAAGGTGACAATCAACCCCTACCGCGGATCCGCCAGTTTAGAAGAACAAGAGACCAATCGTACACGCAGCAAGCAGGGTATCCGACGACACCTGCATTAATTCGTCCGCTATTTAAAATCCTAAAAGAAGTCAAGACACTGCAACCCAACTTCATTCTTGAAAAGCAATATGTCACTGATCAGACAGGTAAAAGTTGTCCCGTACTTTTGACATCACATCCACCTTCGCTAAGCAGAAGATAGAATTCCACGAAAATCGGTAAATAATTGAGGAGACAAAAGTTCATAAAATCGTATCAGTGGCTATGGAGGTATTCGAGCTTAAAATTCTTGATTCATAGCAGCTGTGGAGGCCACTTGGATTATAGCTACTTGATATCAATATAAGACTACCATATACGAGGTGTGATAAAAAAAAATAACCGTTATTTTCAAATTTCGTGAGTTACGCAAAAAAAAAATATTTGTTAATACTACATCGAGATCTTCAGAATAATATTGTGTGAAGACAATTTGTTCCATTTTATTTATGTTTTACATTTAAAGTCATGCATGTCAGTTTTGATGATTGAATATGCAAATATTGCTTTAGAAATGCACGGGTATGGTTTCAATCATTTAATATTGAAATCTTGCGGAAACACATTTATGCACAATCATGTTTGGTCAAAGGTATAAAATATCGGTATTTGCCAAATTGAAAGCCAGTTTAACAACAAGTTCTTATCAAACATGATTCTGTTCAGATTTGTCATCGTTAGTGCTCTGCTATTTGCATTCGCCAATGCTGAGTTTGACAAGGTAATTAATGCTTTAAAGAACGCTGTAAGAGAGAATTTGGACTTTTGGACAACACTTGTTAAGTCAATAATAGAGGCACCCTTTAAATTATTATCGAATATATTTCAATTACCATTTTCATCTAACGGACAGTCCCAGAGTAACAACATCGAACACGAAATCAAAGATTTGCAATATTCCCTAGCAAAACGAATCGAAGACGCAGAAAAGGCAATGCGAACGACAGTCAAGAATTAAATTAAAATCCACATAAGGAAAATGAAAATGAAAATATAATAATAAAAAATATGCAAAAGTGTTGAAACTAATCCAATGTATTTTCTTTTAACGACTGCAGATGAATGAGTTTTAAATACAATTTGGCGTAAGTAATCCATTTTGAAGCTTTCTCCCAAGTTTTAAAATGTTGTCAAACAAATAAAAGAAAAATTCAATGAAAGGAATTCTTTTAAGGACATTTCAATAGGACGTTAAAATTTTTATAGTCATGGGCTGGTACTGTAGCTCCTACGGCATAATCAGCAAGATTGTCTGTAACTTGCACTTGAATGCCTTTCTGCTTGACTTAACTGCAGTTTAATTTGTAATATTTAAATAAATATTTTATTATTGTATTGCTGGATGACTATGGATAGGTATTGTGATTGTCGAAAATTGTTTAAATCTGCGATGAAAATCAGTATGAAAACTAAGGCTTATTTATCCTTGCATAATAAGCATTTACGGGTTAGTAGCGCTTGATCGCTTGTGATATTTTTATCTATTCGTTGTATGAGATCACTGAACACTGTATTTTAATGTACTAGCGGCGAAGGAGAGTGACGCAAATATTTCTAGATTGAAAAGGTAGAAAAATATATCAGTGCCAATGGCAAAAATCGAAATCAGGACTCTTAAGGCGTTAAATTTCCTTGTCGGATTAAAGTTCTGTATTGTATGAACAACGATTTGCATAGCTTTTAATGAATCTGTATGAATTCGCCAAATCACAATTTAATCAGATATAACAGTCATAGGCTAGAAAATTAATATGTAAACATTAGAGACATCTGATGCAAGAAGTCGAAAAAAATATCGGATACCATTTAAGACAGGTCATTAGTCGATGTTTGAAAACAACCTCTAACTCACCAATTTGTGATGGGCCCAAGAAAGAAACGAAAAAAATTAAAATTCCGAATATTAATCGACTACAGGAAGCTCGTCGCCGTAGTCTAGTAGGTAGTAGGCTTATTAGACGTAAAGCCAGAGTTCGAGCCCTGGACCAGACATCAAAACAGAATACAAAAAGTATTTCTTCGGCGACTTCCTCTCAGCAGATTTCTGGCAAAAACTCTGAGAGTAAATACAATTGCCATGAAAAGTTTCTCAAAAATCTGTCGTTCGGAGTCGACTTTAAGCTGTAGGTCCCACCACTCATGCATAAAATTAACACACACGACATAAGTGGTGTGAGAAACTAGGTCGTAATCCTGACTGATGGGTTGTAATGCCTAATTATGTATGTATATATGTACAGAAAGCTAACTAAGCAAACAGTGCTAGACAAATATCCGATGCCGTAATTCGACGATATAAGTACTCCCGCGTCAAAACAAAATTCTTCCTCATACATAATGGTCTTCTTAGTAAACCAAGTAACCCATTAACATATTGTTAAAGCAAGCCTGACTTCTCTTGATAGCACAGAAGCGAAGGGGTTTGAATAGATACATGATAACCTTCATTCGGTTGACAATCTGAATCGCCTTACAAAGTGAGACAACGAATAATTCACCAGAATGCAGCATATCTACGATACGGTGGGAGTGATCAAAATATTATCAATCGATGAAAAATTTTCATGCGATACATTCCCCGAAAACCAATTTGATTTGATTTTAAATACGATAAATTTACGTACGTAATTGGTCATTACAACCCTTCAGTCAGGATTACGACCTATTTTCTCACACCACTTATGTTGTGTGTGTTAATTTTATATATGAGTGGCGGGACCTACAGTTTAAAGTCGACTCCGAACGACAGATTTTTGAGAAACTTTTCATGGCAATTTTATTTACTCCCAGAGTTTTTGCCAGAAATCTGCTGAGAGGAAGTCGCCGAAGAAATATTTTTTTCATATTTCGTTTTGATGTCTGGCCTGGGGCTCGAACCCTGGCTTTTCGTCACACTACCTAGTAGACCAAGGCGACTTCGATAAATTTAGGTAATGGTAATATGATCTAATTTTATACGTACGAATACTGCCAAAGGAAAGCAGCAGGTGCGTCAATTACCCACTCACAGCCGTAGGAGGTATTGATGACAAATAACAATACAGATCTCATTGTAGAGGCCCTGTAATTAGAAAAATTACACTTTAGGTGCTTTAACAAGGGCCTATTGGTGGGCAAGTCTGGTAGCAGCTGTTGCGGCAACGTCAACTCTAATAGCGTATAGCGTAGCGTAGTTGAACTTGCTCCTTATACGTGTGATATAACAATAATTGCAGTCAGTACTATCTTGTGGGTTTGTTTGTTTGAAGTCTATAGACGGTTAAACGGCTGGACCGATTTCCTTGAAATCTTTACCTGTATGTCTGGAAGGAACTATAGGCTAATTTTTATTTTAAAATTTCAAGTAGGGTAGATGCCACGACCAACACCTAGAGTCCTCAAATTTTATATGGACAACTTTGACGTATATATGAATAAAATGGGCGGATTGGCTATGGTGGGCGTGTCACCTCCCATAGTCTACATATATAAAAATGAATGCTTGTTTGTATGTACCTTATAGAATCGTAAACTGTGCATTTGATCATGTTATGATCTTTAGCAAAGTTGTTGCGCATGAGCCGGGAGGGTGTGTAAGTTGGTATGACTAATTTCCGGCAGGTGGTGCCACTGAAAATTACTTAAAATCAATTAACTAGTAAACTGAGCATTCTTTAACAAAGTTGTTGTGCATGAGTCGACGGAGGTTGGTGTGATTAATTTCCGATGGATGGCGTCACTAAAAATTATTCAAAATTAATGACAAGCAATTGGTCGACGTACACCTCCAGCACGGAAGAAAAGACCATTACGAGCTTCAGAATCAGACGACCATTGAGACTGGAAAATCTTCGTGTATATGCCGCTGAGACACGTTCGCTTGAACCACTTGAACAACGAGAAGTGAGATTAGAAACTGATCGAATGCGTACTACTCAGGCCCGTTCATCTGAATCATCAGGACAATGGGAAACAAAATCAATAAAATTATTCAAAATTAATTGGATATTTGTGTAATGCCTGTCCTTCGAATTTATTTTAGTTGGTGGCGCGGCAACACGCGCAGGGTACAGCTAGTCAATTATATTTAACGAAATAATTCAAATTTTGTTGTTTAACTTTCTTTTTAATTATCGTTTTTGAATTAAATTTTACTGTCAATATAAAATTAAAATTCAATAAACAATTTTTGATTTACATTCATTTTAAATGATAAAACATTCTTCCGCATGGAAGTCTATAACAACTTTGTTTTAAATTTACTCAGTAATATTACAAATTTTTTATAAGACCAACACTCAGAGGATGGCGCCTACTTATGCAGTGCATTGTGTTTGAATTAGGAAAGTAGGTTGTGGGAAGGAGGACAAAGGAAGTAGTGTTTGTGGACATAAGATTTGAATCTTTTTATATTACAAGAGGCAGGAAGTTCCACGTGCGGTAAGTCCTGCAAAAGAATGAATTCTATCTGTAATGCATCAACCACAAACGGTTGTGCCCTGCGAGAAAGACGGATGCTACGTAAGAATAGACGATTTTGGGGAACAATTCTTTATCTCACTGGAACAAAATCCATAGTAATGGAGATTGAACTGTGAAACATATGCCACATGATGACGATGCTCTAATGAATCAATAGAGTTGAATATCCTATTAATGAGCACTTTCGCCGTCTCCTGTACGTGGTCGGGAAGCCTCGAAGTCAATTGAGACACCGTCCCATGCATGAGAGTTGTATTCCATTCGCGTTCAGATATAAGTGGTGTAAATAGTATGGAGGTCAGACGAAGTAAAGTATTTCTTGCACTATTCGGGGATTGACTCGGGCTCGTCCTATCATTAAAAGAATATGAATAGCAAATATTGCTGTCAGCTGCATAAAGTAGATAGGTTTAGTTTAAAGTCCACTCCGAACGACAGATTTTTGAGAAACTTTTTTCATTGCAATTTTATTTACTCTCAGAGTTTTTGCCAGAAATCTGCCGAAGAAATATTTTTTTCATATTTCGTTTTGATGTCTGACCTGGGGTTTGAATCGTGTCTTTTACGTCTAATAAGCCAACACACTACCTACTAGACTACGGCGACTTCAGTGGTTTGAGAAGCTAGGCCGTAATCCTGAATGAAGGCCAATTATGTATGTATGTATGTATGGGCATTCTAGTATAAAAACCATACATTTTTTCAGTTCTGAGCATGAAACCACTCTGCCTACTCGAGTATAAGACATACATTCTTTTCTGTTAGAGGTTTATTGCGTTATGTTTTTAATCTGTTTCTGCCAAATGAATATTTAAATGCCATTAAATTAATTAATTAAAGGTGAAGACATTAATAAATTCTAGCGTGGAACACTTGCGTGATTCTTGCTGTAACCTTGCTTTTTATTTAATAGTAGGGATTATTAATTCATTGATTTTCTACATCAGAAACAAAAACAGTTCAAATTTATCTCACAATGAAAATGGCCCAGTATATTATTATTAAAGAAATAACGTTTTTTTATGTTTAATAGTTTGTAGGAAAGCCTTATTGACTTATTACCGATTTTAAACGATTAGGAATGGATTCTACTAACTTTTTTGTGTAACTTGGAGAAATTTTTTTCCCCATTACTCTTGTAAAGCTGCCTTGAGGATTTTTGGCCATTAGATATTTGGTGTTTTCTCACTTCTTACTTTAGCTTATGCCACAAATTTTGGATTATATTCCGGTCTGGTGATTGTGGTGGAGTTTTAATAACCTTTGGGCAGTTTCGGGTCGTTGTCCTGATAGAAGTAGAAGGTGTCCTTTATTCCTAATTCTTATGCACGCTGCTTTATGTTATTTTTTATAACTGACAAATACTGAAATTTGTCCATGTTTCCCTCCACAAAGTACAAATTTCCTACTCCAGCCGCAGAACACGCACCCCATACCATAACGTGGCCACCACCATGTTTTATTGTGGATCGCAAGTGCTTGGGATTTAACTCCTCGTTGGGCTTTCTCCACACATTAATCCTGCCGTCCGATCCACAAATATTAAATTTCGACACATCGACGAAGAAAGCGTGTTGCCAAAAGGAAAAATCCTTCATCAAAAGTTATGGGCGAAATCCCATAGTTTTAGTTTTTTATTCTTTGGGCTCACGAAAGGTTTTTTTTCGAGCAATTCTTCTGAGGACTCTTCGTATTGTTTCTGCATTGCTGTTAATATGGAGATGTTCCTACACCATGTCCCTTAATTTTGGAGCACTTAACCTTGGGTTATTCCTGGATTTATTGACTATACAACGTTCGTCACGTTCAGAAAAAGGTTTTTTTGGGCTGATTTTTATTTACTAACGATTCGGTTTTCATCATTAAATCTTTTGATAATATTTTTACCGTTCCTTGTAGTATTTTGACAATTTCAGCAATTTCTCGCTGGCTCTTTCCACCT
The DNA here is from genome assembly GCA_958299815.1 of Sarcophaga carnaria. Taxonomy (NCBI): domain Eukaryota; kingdom Metazoa; phylum Arthropoda; class Insecta; order Diptera; family Sarcophagidae; genus Sarcophaga; species Sarcophaga carnaria. The sequence continues at coordinate 66,011,328 of OY283149.1, read as the reverse complement.
TTGTATGTATAATAAAAAATGTATATGAAATTTATAAAAAAAAATATGTTTCTGACTGCGACAGCATTATATTTGAGCTGATTTTTTAATTCATAAATTATACATACAAATAAAAAAACAAATTATTCCAAGCAGCGTTGTTGGCAGACTTGACCTACCATAACCTTTGAGACTGTTTTGGTTTTTTATTTGTTTAAATGCCATAAAATCTGGAAATTAGTATTTCACTAATGAAAATATTGGCAGACAAAATTAAATAAGTGCGTATTTAGAAAAACACAAAGTCATTCAATTCAATTTGTGGCAGGCAAAGTAGAAAAAATTAAATACACCCAGCTAATGAACCCTCCAAACTTATTTTATTTGACGAAAACTGTTTTTTTTTTGGACTTTACGTCCAAATTTATTGTTTACACAAACATTTCTGAAACGATGTACAAACTTTAAACCTTATTAGAAAGGAGAGGTATGTGCCTTTAAAACGATATACAAGAATATATACATATATATATTATTTGACTTAATATGCTATGAGGTTTGATGAGGAAAATTTGACAAATGCAAAATTTTTTTCATATTTTTTAAGATTGTCCATTCATAGTAGCAAACTTAAATTAAAAAATATGAAATAAGTGATGACATTCTGAAAGGGCATTATCTTGTGAAGAGATTGATAATTCGTTTGATCAAATCGGACAAAAATTACCGAGTGTTATTACTTAAAGAGTCTGATAGTCGAGTTATGTTTTTCATATATATAATTTCCAAATGAACTTTTAGTGCACAAATTTTTTATTTTATCGGAAAATGTGTCATTTTGCGCAAAGAGAAATAATACTATTTGTAAAAAACACAAATATTAGCCGACTTCTAGCAGTGGTACAAACGTGAAATTGACACATTTTGCGATAAACAATTAAGATCCATCAAAACTTTTGAAAATTTTTGTACTAAAAGTTCATTTGATAAGATGACGCATATAAAAAATATAACACGACTATTATACTATTTAAATAATAACTACGGAAATTTTTATCCGATTTGATCAAACGAAGTGTCAATCTCTTCAGAAGATATTGCACTTTCAGAACGTCATCACTTATTTTATCATTTTTAATTAAATTTTGCAACTAAGGATAGCTAAACTTGAAAAAATAAGAAAAAAATCATATTTTAAAAGTTTACCCGATAAAAACTCATAACATGCAAGTTTGAACAATATGTTTATGTATATCATTTTAAAGGCTCATCTGTCGCCTTTTCAAAAAACTTTGGATTTTGAAAATAGGTTGAAAAATAACGAAAAAAAATCAAAAATACGGTTTTTGTGAAATAAAACAAGTTTGGGGGGTTCAAGAAATATAAAAAAGAAATATTTTTGACTTCTGCTCCACAAAACTCACAACCTACACTATGTCATTAACTGGGTGTATTTTGACTGTCGCAGCGTGTAGTTGGAAAGCGTACACGTTATATACAACTTATTTAAAAACTAAAATCCTATAAACTTATAATTAATATAGAAGAACGAATTTATTTTTATAAAACGACTTCATAATGGTGCCTTTGTCTTGTCTTTACAACATTTATTACTTGGCATGCTCACTTTACATTCTTGCCAGATTTTTTTAATCGTTGGATCCTCACCCATTAACAATGGTAATAATATTTTAGAAAACCTTAAGAATTTCGCAGAGTTTTTTGATAATACAATAAATTTTTAATTAATACGTTATTATTCGGTAATCTGACTGAATCCTCTGTTGGATAATACACAATACATACATACATACATACAAACCTAGTTTTTCACATCACTTATGTTGTGACAGATGTTTCAGAAACTTTTCATGGCACTCTCAGAGTTTTAGCCAGAAATCTGCTGAGAGGAAGTCGCCGAAGAAATATTTTTTTCATATTTCGTTTCGTTGGAGATGTCTGACCTGGGATTTGAACCGTGGCCTCAGGTCTAATAAATCAACATACTACCTACTAGACTACGGCGACTACGGCTGCCTTCCAAAATGTTAGTTGCTTTGTGTTTGAACAAAGTATCGTGTTTCATAATGCCGCTGTACAAAATATATACAATATATTCTATTTCAAAACGTCGTCAATGTGTATTTTTAACGCAGTCAAAAAGCAATCAGGCATCGGATTTATAGTTAATGCATTGTTTCGTTACTTTGCATATCTACATAGTTTATATACAGTAGTAGAACTGCATACAAACTTTGTATTGATACATTTTGGAAGGCATCCTACCTTGTACTCTTATCGGTGTACACCGGTATATGTAGACTTTTTTCTTTAACTGTACATTTTGGTAGTTAGAACGGCTTCATTTCAATGTGTTTTCAAACATTCTTAGTCCTTCAATAAATAAATAGCTTAGCTGGCTTTGGTTCGTTGTTGATGCAAGATAATAAAGTCCTGCCGTGCGACCACTAAGAGCAATGAAACATTTTTGATTGTGTAAAGTTAAGGCATAAGTGAGGTAAAAATGATTCGTAGAAGTATGCAATTATTAAATAAGTAAGAGAGTCAACAATCGGTCTTGTCCGTTTATATCATATTCTACACCATCATGATGTTTTTTTTTAGCAAGTGTTGCTTGTCTAATTACAAACCTTGAGAAATTTTCAAGTTCAAATAAGTCACACTTCTACAATAATAAAAACAATACATTCCCTCGATTAACGCTTTAAAAAAAAAAATACAGTTTATTGAAGAAGAATTTAGTTTATCTGCTAAGATGTCAGTCGCAATGCATACACAAATTATACTGCGGATCATTCTGTTTATTTGATTTTACTTTCGATTTTATGAAAGACTTCGATCATAAGCAAATGAAGAGACACATTACTGTTCTTAGAAGATGCAACAACAAAACCAATAAGTTGAGACCTGTTATTTGAAATCTTTCTGCTGTTCAATAAGGTAAAACTAAACCGTATCGATTGAATAATTTTAAAACAACACATTTAACGTTAAACAATTTTAATTATATTGTGAAAAGCAATATATACATACATACATACGTTGAATGCAAATAAAATATAAAAAGAGGCATAAATGTATGGTAAATGAGTGAAGGAAATTCTTAGAATTAGCAACCCTCAGAAATTTACACCACAAGTTAATTGAGCAAAAGTACAAAAATTTGAAAACAATAAAACAATAAAAAAAACATCATCAACATCAATTAAAACATTTAATGGACGAAACGCGTAAATTGCTTTTAGTAGCCGAAAATAAATTTGAAAGAAAAAAAATTTCTTTTGATGAGTAACTTTGACGAAAACGCAAATTAAGTCGTATTATTTCATTGCAAATGATTCACACACAAAAATAAGAGTACATCTAAAATAACGATTGAATTCTTTTAAATTCTCTGACATTATATTGTTATTTTTAGAACATTACACTTAACTGTGATTACACCCTACACTGCTAAAGGAGGCATTTTTTTACAGAATATTTGTTAAACATGTTTGTTAAACTCATGCTTAATCATTTTGATACATTTTCTTTGTTCTGTTTTTAAATACAATAAAATATTTTATTGAAATTATTTTAAATTTTTTGATTTATTGTTTGTGGTGACCAAAAAGAGAGGTTTTACTACAAACATTTTCGAAGTTCTTAATTGCAGCTTGCAAAAATTGTAGATCAAAATATACAGTGGGACCTCGATTTTCCGTAATGTTCGGAACCAGAAGCATTCTGTGTAATCGATTTTCCCGGTTAATTGAGTACCAATTTTGGCTAGTTTTTTAAGATATTTTTATTAATTAATAAATGAATATGTATATTTATATAAAAACTAAATAATTCAAGGACTTTATATTCATACATGTTTCTCAAATTTCCAAATTAAAGTCAACAGGTTTACATGTATGGTTCTAACTCATCGTATACTAAAGAGGGAATTCCCCTTTTTCGCTTGTTTGTCCAAAACAATAGAATTTTTTTTTTACTTATAGTCACGGATGATAGAAGTAATCACGGTTAAACGATGCAGAAAAATTTAAGTCGATCCAAAATAAAATTAAGTCGATGCAAAAAATTTTCTTTTTCCATCCCGGATAATTGATGTTGCCGGATAATCGAATCACGGATAATCAAGGTCTGTATTTTCAAAATTATAGTATTCGTGTTTTAAATATGCCTTCAAAGAAACTCGTAAGGCTAGTGTTCCGCGAAATAACTTTCTAGCCTTGATTAATACCGGCCAGGAATACACCAGGACAATACTGGCCATAAAAACATTACATGATACAAGATTAAACCAGCTTGAAACTCTAGAACACCAAACTGAAATGTGCAACTAAACAAAAATTAAAAAAATTCAAAAATCACTGCAGAACGATATCGAGTGCGGTCATATTAGGAGTCATCCATTAGTTTGTTCAACCGTAGCAATATTTCAATTTTACTTACTTACTTAGTTAATTGGTTATTACAATACTTTGTTTAGAATTACAACCTAGCTTCTGACACCACTCATGTTGTATGTGTTAATATTATCCAAGAGTGGTGGGACCTACGGTTTAATGTAGTTTTTGCCTGAAGAGAACTACTGAAAAGAAGTCGCCGAAAGAAATATTTTTTATATTTCAATATTATCAAAAGTGTTTAAAAAAATTTTTATCCAAAGTTTAGCCACGTTCCTCGACGAGCGACAAATTATCCCCGAACATGAGTTGGGATTTCGAGCTAATCACGGTACCACTGAGCAGGTTCAAAGGATCGTCACTATAATTAGATCGGCATTTGAAGAGAAACAATATTGTTCAGCTCTTTTTATCGACATCTTACAGGCATTCGATAAGGTTTGGCATGATGGTCTACTCAGCAAAATAACACGACTGCTCCCCGATAACACACACAAACTTCTTAAAACTATGAACTGAAAGAACTTTTAAGGTCAAATTGAAGGACAAACTATCTACAACAACAAAAAATACTCTGCAGGTGTCCCCCAGGGAAGCATACTATACCCTATTCTATATTTAATTTATAGATCCGACATTCCCACAAACCCTAACATATACACATCAACATATGCAGACGACACCGCATTTATAAGCGTCAACAAGGATTTGAAGGTAGCATCAACACAACTACAGTCGCACATATACGATTTAGAAAAATGGTTTGAAAAGTGGAGAATAAAGGTGAATCCATCCAAGTGTGCTCTTGTAACCTTCATACTCAGAGGACAAGATTGTCCACAAATAAAAATAAATAATATTGATGTCCCTGTTGAAAATCACTTCAAATACCTGGGAGTCCACTTAGACTGGCGTCTAACATGGTCCCGCCACATCGAGGCCAAATTAGCGGCCATTAAGCTGAAATCCGCTCAAATGCACTGGATTATTGGTCCTAATTCAACACTAGACCTTGAATACAAGGTTCTTTTACACAAATGCATTATAAAGCTAATATGGACCTACGGCATTCAGCTTTGAGGCAGTGCTTGCGCGTCTAACGTTTTGAAATTATAAAGAAGACAGTCCAAGCTTTTACGACAAATTGTCTGCGCTACATGGTATATTCATAACGACAACATCTCAATTTCAACATTCCTACAATTCAGGAAGAAATTAAAAAATTCGCCATAAAATACGTTGGTAAACTAACGATTCACCTCAACGCATTGGCAAGGGACCTGCTTCAATTCGACGGTCATCAGAGGTTAAAACGAAGTGACACATTGAGCCTCGCTCGACGACTACACTGACCCTAATTTTTAATGCAGTATTATTATAAGATTTGAATACAATATATAGTTAACATGCTGGTGCTAACTATTAACCTTCAAAACTAGTTTTAAGATTTAAAAACTATTGTAAATTTCATTAAGAAAGATTCAATAATAATAAAAAAAATGAAAAAACTATAATAAAGCATTATATAGAATAGAATAGCGATAGCCTACGCAATATGCACCCTTATAGTAGGTTTTGCAATCAATTATCAGTACTAGCCGAAGAAAAAACAACAAAAGTTTAATTACTTGCATTGCAAGGACGATCGAACTTGTTAAAGAAAAACATTATTACCAACTGTACCAATAATAGGTGGCAATAAAACTTAAATATAATTTTAACGAATGCACTCTTTCGTGTTGTGCGTTATTTTGAAAGTGCTCTCACTCTCTCTGGTTTGTTATGGATACAACAAGTTTCATTACCACCACTTTTATAATATTTCGTGTGTTTCAATGGCTCTAATCACACGAGAATAAATTTTAGTCACACAATTTATGTTCTTTTCAAATCACACGGAATGAATATTACTTTGTCATGAAATGTATACGTAAACCCAGCTTTGTATGTAATAGTGTTTTTGCATTCATTTGATTTTTAAAAATGTACATGTATTAGTATGAAGTCGCCGTGGTCTAGTAGGTAGTGTGTTGGCTTATTAGACGAAAAGCCAGGGTTCGAGTCCCAGGCCAGACATCAAAATAAAATACAAAAAGTATTTCTTCGGCGACTTTCTCTCAGCAGATTTCTGGCAAAAACTCTGAGAGTAAATAAAATTGCCATGAAAAGTTTCTCAAAAATCTGTCGTTCGGAGTCGACTTTAAACTGTAGGTCCCGCCACTCATGTGTAAAAATTAACACACACAACATAAGTGGTGTGAGAAACTAGGTCGTAATCCTGATTGAAGGGTTGTAATGACCAATTATGTATGTATGTATGTACATGTATTAGTTTTGTGCTAGTAATGCGCGGTTGTAGCTGGTTGAAACTTTACGCCACCGAAAAACCATTCTCTTCACCTCTCTTGCCCCTAAACTATCATTTTACGCCATCACAATTGTTCTCGTTTGATTAGAGCCAATAAGTTACCCTTTATTATTTACTTTACCAACTCAGAGAGAATAATTCTATGTATTATTACTCGTTTTTTCGTCTCTCGATATAGTTCTCTCTTGTTCTTACACTCTCTCTTTTTGGTTGGCTTATATGTAATGTTTTGGAAATTTTCAGAAGCATCTGGTTTGCGAGTCAATGTTTATAAAATTGTTGTTTTTGTAAATGTTTAGCGTCAGTTGTTAAAAAGTCGCACAAAAGCCAAGATGAAATCATTTCATTTGATTTTAGCCAGTATTCTAATAACATTGAGTCACAGCACAATGTCTGCAGGTAAGACGCAATAAAATTTCACTCTGTGTGTGTGTGTTAATACGAAGTAAATTTTTTTTTTCGAATTTCACAATTAAAATTCACTTTTTGTGCCGGTAATGTTCAATAAATGTGTTGTGTGTGTGTGTGTGTTTCGTTTTAGCACAAGGTCAAGGAAGTTGGGGCGGTAATGGAGGCAATGCTGGATCCTGGTCCAGTTCTAGCAGTAGCAGCAACGGTCAATCTGGTCAACCTGGCAATACCCAATACAGTTACAGTTATGGTGGTGTAGATGCGAATGGCGTGCCGTATGGCGGATACGGCGGAAATGGTGGCACTGGCGGTTTCCATGTTAATATGACAGACGAACAGGGTCGTCAACACACTTATAGCGGTGGACAAGGAGGTTACGGTGGACAAGGAGGTTACGGTGGACAAGGAGGTTACGGTGGTCAACCAGGTCAGCCCGGACAACCCGGTCAGCCAGGCTATACTGGTACACACACTTATACCAGTACGAATAACAACCAGCACGGTCAGCGCAGCTCATCGTCATCGGCCTACACTTCAGCCTGGAGCACATTTTATGTGATCTGTTTGTTTTCGTTATTTTTATTGATTAAATCTTAAAGCGCAGTTTAAATCACTGTTTGAATCACAATTTAATTTTATTCTAAATACACCTGCTAAATAACGTGACATATTGCGTTTATTTTATATGTTTATAGTTAACTAGTGTACGAGATTGTTTTTGTTTATTATTTTCGTTTGAATAAATTTAAGTAAATTATTGCACACTTACGCAATCTTGTTTCAAATTATTTCATTTTAGATGAACTGCTTAAATATGATTATTTATTTCATTAACTTCATGTCAACATTATTTCTAGGTGTATAGGAAGGAGATTATTCAGGTAATCGTGTTCTAACTTTAAAAAGAATACATTCATGCATCTGTCCACCAACTCAAGCACTGTTTCAGAGTGGAACCAAGGACCGCAACAGAACTCCATTAAGAAAATTTGTCATGAGAATTTTAATTCTCGTCAATTCTTTGCCATTGAGCTAGTCTCAGTGCTATCTGACTTTTTTAGGTTGAGAACAGCTCTAAATTTTCTGATCATTTATGAAGGCAATATTGTGATCTCCGCTGTAATACATACTCCAGCAAATAAAAAAAAAACAAATATTCAAATACAGTAAAAAGATTTTTATAATATTAATTATTATCAATTAATATCAATATTATTATCTGTATATATATATATTTGTTTATACATATATCTTACATACACTGGGCGCCATAAGTGAGTCAACACTTTTTTTTAAGTATAAAACAGTTTTGTTCTTAAGTATAAAAAAAGTTCCTTTATCATGAATTGTTGTTTTTGTTTTAACATTTTATAAGTAATAAATAAACGTTTTTATTTTTTGACATCTATTCGACAATTCTCATTTACTTTTCTCGCTATCCTAAGGAAATGAATTATTTCAGTGGTGTTTACTCACTTTTGGCGCTCAGTGTATGTATGTTACCATTTCGATGGTTAAATGTGTTTTATTTAAAACATTTCATTTAATACCTATGCATGTGATATAATGAAAAGAAAACAAAAATTGTTCGCCAAAAAATACTGCTACTTTTAATTACATTCTTCTAATTGCTGGTAATTTTGGTCAGAAGCAAAAACCAAAAAAAAAAGTTAGTCGGGAAATTTTGTTCTTTTATCAAGTTTTAAAAAATTTAATAGAAAGCGTGCTTTTAGGCTTAAGCCAAAAATGCAGAAAAATTTTGTGCTGCATGCAGTAAAAATGTTGCATTCGTTTTTCATGCAGCATTTCCATTTCGTTTATTCGCCTGCAAAATTGTCAAATACTTTCAGGCATATATAAGTATAACATGAACATATCACCCTGTGTTGCTTTCAAATACAGGAATATGGTAATTAATATTTGAAACCCTTATGGTATGTTTAAGAAATTCAAATTTATTCATTAAAAAACACTGAAAAATAAGGAAGGAAAAAAATTTAATTTTTATTATTCTATAAATAACTTATTTATTATTTATTTTTTATATTATATTTTTTATTCTATTATTTTATAATTTTATTATTGTAACGTTTAAAAAAAAAAGTTCAAAAAATTTTTCGCCAAAAAACTAACGCGTTTAATTAAATTAAATCAAAACAAAAAAGTTTATTTATGACCGACCATCGCTATCAAAACGTGAATTTGATCTGATTATTTTAGGTTAGGTTAGGTGGCCGACCCCCTCGAAGGAATATGTCCCACTTAGGACAGCATTTAATTAGGAACATTGTGATACCATAATTAATTCTAAAGTACTTTACAACCTGAAAACAAACAAAAAACAATTGTAACCCAAACTAAATCGATAGTTTTTTTAAACTAACCTCTAGTCTCTAGGCCTTAATTATTCTGAAAAATTTCTTAGTATATGTACGTTCGCTGCTGTAAAAGGAGTGTCACATATATCGAATGGCAAATGGAAAACAGAAAAACCACTTTTGAAATTTTGGTTCAAAGATCGGTGATACTGACAATAAAAAAAATTGATTTATTTTCAGAATTCCAAATGGAAAAAATCATGGGTTAATCGGAGATAACCATCAATTTCGACTGCAAAACCATATCGATTCGGCAGGAAGACAATGCTCCTTAAACTTGGTGAAACCGGTAATATAGATCGCTGCCGATAACATATGATCAAATTGGACCATGAATTAATTGGAAAACCACCAGAATGGGCCACAAGACAAGGCAAGGTAATTTTGCAACATGACAATGCACCTGCACACAAAGCAAAACCAGCTCAGGATAACATCAAAGCATTAGACTTGGTGACTAATTGGTTCGCTTCAAAACAGTAATATTGCCGTGGGACCCACAAATTGCCAGACTGATGGAAAAAATTTGTATCCCCCAATGCCGAATAAATACTTTGAACAAAATGTGTTTTTAATATCCCACTAAAATTTAGGGTTTATTTTTTACAAATGAAAAAACGCTCATTTCATACCGGTACACCTGATGCAATTAAATGTGGTGGTATAGCAGATCAGAATATGGAACTTAACATCAATTAAGTAAAGTGCACAGAAATTAAATAAAAATTAAAGTGATCTTTGTTGTGACACTTTGCTTAGTCAACGTAGAAGGGAAAGTGATTAAGAGTTACGGACAGGTTGTCGAACTGAAATTCAATTGCAAGAAAAATTTTTTATGACATGTTCGGATGTTTGCTATTCTAACATAGTAGTAGACAGATAAATTCCCTTTCTTTGGCTAATTAATTTGTGTGGATAATATTTTCTATTAACGAAGTTTAGAGTAAAAATAAATGCTCATTTATTGCTTTGAAAGCAGTTAGTAAATCCAGAGTAAGAAGTTTTGTCACTGTTGGGCCGGATCATACGCTTAACTTAATTTATTTTATTTTAATTATTCTTCATCGGTATTTTCAATAATAATAATACCAAGAAATTTTATAAGAGTAATAATGAAATGTACGACTAATACGAACTCCTTTAATTCTAAGATAATTTCAAGTTTAGTACATCTAGTACATTGGAGACGTGCCTTCCGTCAATCACAATGTGATCAATCTGGTTAGACCCGTCCATACATACATACATAATTGGTCATTACAACCCTTCAGTCAGGATTACGACCTAGCTTCTCACACCACTCATGTTGTGTGTGTTAATTTTATACTGGCTGTACCTACAGTTTAAAGTCGATTCCGAACGACAGATTTTTGAGAAACTTTTCATGGTAATTTTATTTTATTCTCAGAGTTTTTGCCAGAAATCTGCCGAGAGGAAGTCGCCTTAGAATACGTTTTGTATTTTGGCCTGGGGCTCGAACTCTGGTTTTAGGTCTAATAAGCCAACACACTACCTACTAGACTACGGCGACTTCACCTTGGAAATAACCTTCGCATTAAAATCTCCGAGGACGGTTTTGGCTTCATGGGCCAGGCACTTATCATATAACTCCTCGAGCTTAGTGTAGAAGGCTTCTTTAACCGTATCGACCTTTTCTTCCGTCGGGGCATGAGCACAAATATGGCTGATATTATAAAATTTTGCCCTAATGAGGATTGTGGCTATTCTTTCGTTCACAGGAGTGAACCCAGAGACAAGATGGCGAAGTCTCTTATTAACCACAAATCCGCAGCCGAATTCGTACTTATCTGCATGGCGGCTGTAGTATACACACATTGCAAGATGCAAGTCTTTAGGATTCTTGTCCTATCCATCGCATTTCCTGTATGGCATTGATGTCAGTCCTGAACTTAATGAGGGCATCCGCCAGCTGGGCGGAAGCGCCTACGCTGCGAAGGGTGCGCACGTTGCATGTGCATATCCGTAAATCATTATCCTTCGGCGTTTGCCGTGGTCGTCAACTTTTGAGAGGATCTTTATAGAGACTTGTGTGTTGGTTTCCATTGGATAATATTTTTACGTGGTGGGTTCCAAGCCACTGGAGTGGAGTTCGCTGCTCGCATTAGTTAACATCTAGCGGGTGCTAGTATGCCATCTAGGAGGGGTCACGAAGAGACTGCGTGTCGACTTGAATACAACAGTCAGAAACTTTACCTTGTTCACATGCATCCCATCCCATCCCATCCAAATGAAATGGATAGCGTGATTAAAAAACTTCGAATTCATGAGACCGTTTAATTAAATGCACAAACCTTAGGGATTGTATTGCTTCTGAGCGGAATGTAAGGTATGTTTTCCTCGTAAGAAGTCTTTCATATCAGACAAGAGGATATAAAACTACGTTTAGATTATTTTACAATATGATTTAAATAAATAATTCTGTAAATAATTTACAGAAAAGAGTAAATTTAACATTTTTGGATCGGATAGTAGACGAAAATTGCGTTGCAGTTGAAGAACCACCGTTAAAGCAACAGTGGAGATGACTTAATAGTGGTGCAAGTGCAATGGCAATAATGGACAAATTTCATTACATATTTAAACATTTTAAAATGAACCCCAAAAAATTTTACCACACAAAACCATTTCCGATTAATTCGCGATAATGATTAAAGTCACTCAAACAAGATATTGGAAGACTGACTGGGAGAGATACAATGTTAAAGAAGTAACACCTAATCAATCCAGATTTTAGAAAACAAAAATGTGATAACACACAATAACTAATAAGCAAATGGCCAAAGATACCACAGTTGAAGAAGTTAGGAATAGTGGAACAGAAATGAAAAAATCTAAAATTTTCTAAGACAAATTGTTTAGAAAAAGTTTTTTGCTGTTAATTGACATCAAAACTGTGCCTAAAATTAAATTTTGAAGAAAACAATTTAAATCTTCATTGCTGTGCGGATATATGTTTGTATACGGAGGTCGCATTTAGAACTGTTTTCCAAGTTTTTTTTATATAAAAGAAAATACATCTTTTCATCTGGGTATTATTTATAAGCACAAATTGAACTTTCTTCAAATCTGATAAACAGTTTCTGAAATATTAGGAAAATATCTTTCTGCCTGGTTGGTGTACGGACAATTGTTTGAGGCAGTGTATAGCTCGTAGTTATAACTTACGTCTCCATTGGTCCCTATTATTAAATCTATTTATTTTTATAGGAAACGGTATACTTTTTCAAATATATTGTTATAAATAATTCGTGTTGTTAATTTAACTACTGAAGAGACATTATCATTTAACATTATTAAAAAAGATAATGAAACAAATCTTTTTTTTTTTGTTTCATTTCTTACTTTGTTTTTTTAAAATTCCCAATAATATTATCATAAAAATAGTCTTTCTATATTTTTAAAAGATTATTTAAGTCTTTAGAAGTTGCATCTGCATAATGAGATTTTATATCATTCCCAATATTTAAAGGTGAGCCCTAGACCACAAATTAAAATACATAATTTTAAAAGTGTTGTAATCGCGAATTTTTATGCTACAGATATGTATTTAAGTCTCGAACTATGTTTTTAATGGTAGAATACGATACACGCCAACCATCTATCTTTATTGTATTGCATTTTGTTGAAGCATTTCTTAGATCGCCTAAGAATGTTCAGTATTTTAAAAAAATACTGGGAACAGTATAATCGAATTTTAGATTATATGTTGCGATCAGATAAGGTTTAAATATTAATATTTAGAATAGAGAAAGAGTTTCTTCTCTTTCCGTTATATTATGTTCAATGATCACATGTCTAAATTGTGGCTACTTTGGTAATCTAGTGGGTAGTCTTTTAGACTATTAGCTTGAGGGTTGTGGGTTCGATTCACACCATAGGCTCTGGTTTGTTACACTATACTGAGCATAAGGTCAAAGTTATTTAACTCGTAAATTGTTAAATATAATTTGTAATTATATTGTAATTACTAATAAATAAACGTCTCCATTGTAGATGGTAAAGGTTTAGTTTCTGAGCTTTGAAATGGATCCCATAACTTAGAAGCCTAGGTACTCTTCTAATAAAAGTTATCATAACTTCCAATTGGGGCTATTTTAAATGGCTTTTGTTTCATTCGGTAAATTTAAACACTTATTCCTAGCTATAGAACAATTTAAGCTCAAGAGTTTTAACAATTTCAAGCCGCAAAAATTCGAATAGAGTTCGAAAGACTAAAAGAATTTTTTTTCTTTTTAACTTATTTTACTCATCATGGTCTTTCTTACTTAACTTTACATTGACCTTAAAGAAAACGAATATTTTCACTGAATTTAATTTATGAAGCGTCAGCAAAATGCTTTTTAAGCGAGACTTTCTAATATAAAAGCAGCTTGCTTTGCGATAATCAAGACATTAAGAATTCGTTCAGTACTGAATCATTACTTTCATCAAAATGAGAATTTCAAGCGCAATCATTACTTTAATTGTATTCGCTTACTTCCATGGGGCGTATAGTAAAAGTGTACGTAATACTATGATCATCTGTTGTATGTTTTTAAATAATATTTCGCGAATTTCATTTTAGGTTAAAGCGTACTATGGAAATGCCATCAGAGATTTGAAAAGCTTTCGTAAACCATTCGCCAGTCCTTTGGGTAACTCAATAAGCGAAAATTTCAAACGTTCTAAACGCGATCTTACTAAAGGCATGCGGGAGTTTCAAGATTTATTGGACAAGGCGAAATTCGAGTGCGTGGAAGAACTGAAAATGGATAAAAAACTTATGGAAAAATCCTTAATGCTCACAGAAAATCCTACCAAAAAAGAAAAGTGCTTAATGGCTTGCATGTTAAAGAAAACTAAAATGGTAAGTAAAGTGAATTGTAATTTCTTCTTCTTAAGGTTTTCCCCATTTTCATTATACCGATTTCAGATGGAAAATAATTTATTGTCTTTGAAAACTATTGCCCACATTGCTGGCATGGTATCCCAACAAAATCCAGTGGTTATCTCTATTGCTGTGGCAACGGCAAACAACTGTAATGCCATGATTAAAGCAACACAACCTTGCGAAACGGCCTATCAAATCAATAAGTGTATCGGTAATGAGCTGAAGGCCCATAAATTGAAACTCCATTATTAGTTGTCATAATGAATGATTCAGATTCTATTTTTAATAACCTTTTTTCGTATTTATTTATTAATTTATTTGATTTCCCTGACTTCCCTTGCTTTAACTTTTTTAATTTTTATTTATTTTTAAAAATATAAAGAAAATTTAAAAAAAATGAAAATTTGTACACAATATATGATAAATATTATTTTACTTGGCCCATACTACGTTAATTGCCCATTATAATCATTTTTTCAGGATTGCCCTACTTAGCGTCTTACACCACCCATGTTACATGTGGCAATTTTATCCGTGAGTGGAGGCGGGACCTACAGTTTAATATCTTCTTCGAAAAACAGATTTTTGGGAAACTTTTCATGGTAATTTTATTAACTCTATGAGATTTTGTCAAGAGTTTGCTGAGAGAAGTCTTAACTGTTCGAGATGTCTGTGCTAAGGTTTGCGCGAATCAATTGGAATGAATATTAGCAAGTGAATAATAATGCACATCCTGGAACACGTTTTGGGTAAGAAGCTGTGATCAGCAATGAGTCGTTTTTTCGCTACTCATAATTACTCATGAAATTTTGAGTATGAGTAAGTCAACAGTATTGAAATTCAACTACTCTGATTCATTCGTACTCACTATAAGAATGATTTATAACTACAGGTTGCAAACTCATAACATTCGAAATATGTTTGATTCATACGCCTACTCATTCAGATTCATAAAATTAGAAAAATACTTATAAGTACTCAGAAATGATTCGAGTGATTCGAATCATTCATCAAAATTTACAGCCTTAGTTGTTGTTGCATTCACAAAGAAAAGAAGAAATAAAAAGACAAAGACAGCAAGCAAAGCAAACACACAACCTTCTAGTGAGTATTGTAGTGTTCGTACGCGATTCATACTTATTTTGTGATTCTTTTAAATGTTGAGTCTTGGAGAGTCGAAATCAACAACACCATACGTATTGTTAAGCATGAGTACGATGAGTACTTCAAACTTTGAATATGAGTAGTATGAGTATGATATTAAAATAAGTATGAATGCGTATAAGCAGTGTTGAAAAATTCAGTATTTTACTACTTTTTTCAGTACTTTTCCATTTCAAAAATACCGCAGTACCCCAGCGACTGTTTTCGTACTTTTTTATTATTACATATTTTTTGTTTTGCGCTTTTCTAATATTAATGCGTTAGCAATATGTTCAACGTAATGCTTAAGGTAGAATTAGTTTTTTGCCCCGGTTAGTTTGGCTAAACTTCCACGGAAAGTACGTTCGTCTTTAGAATACGAAAAGCAATGAGGACGCTTGTCGAACCGTAATGTAATTTCGGTAAGCATTTACATTGCTCTTCATATGCTGCAAACGTACGTTCCGTTACGTTTGACTAAAAAGGGCTTTTACGTTCTATTACGTTCGTATCCGATATTTTTTTTATGTTTATGAGAAACATGTAAAAAGTCGTTAGTGTCTCTATTCCACTCCGTATGCGTATTAAGTATAAATAAATACTTTTTACAAAAGTACCATTTGATGCAAAAAAGTACTCTTTCAGTTACAGTTCAGTACCATTATAAATTTTCAATTTTTCAACACTACGTATAAGTATCAGAAACTATGAGTATGATTCGTTTCTGCTCATCTTTTTGAATACTCATTGCTGATCTCTGGTAAGAAGAAAAAATAAGAAAATTATGGAAAGTTTTCGGGAAAGTATTTCGTTTACAAATAGAATTGACGTTGTTGGCCAAGCCATTCTATGTGGAAAATCAAAGAATTTGAAACCCGATTCTTAAAAAATCGATTCGACTTTTTGTTTTAATTTTTAATTTTTTTAAGTTCAACGAGATCTCCATGTTTAGACAGGAAGTTTTTAAATTATAATAATGCGGCCTAAACAACAAACAACTGCTCCAATAAATTTAATTACATGTAATAAATCGATTAAATCGACAACCCTAAATATCAACAACATAAACAAAAATTGTAAAATATTTTTATTTGTTTATTTGAAATGATCAGATAGAAAAATACATAGTTTTGTACACAAAACACAAAACACGAATAGTCTGGCAATTAATTTTGAATACAAACGATACGAGCGTATATATACAGGGAGAAGCAATCAATAGCTGCGATTAATACTTGAAAGCCAAGTGAAAAATATTATTTCCAGAAACTTGTAACGGAAAAGTAAATAAATTACGAAAACACTTTCTCCGAAAGTGTACAATTTGCAACATGAAGTTTTTGACAAAATCACTGATATTCTTGACCATTGTTGTGGTGGTATTTGTAAGTGTATAAAGGAACAATGAAATCAAGGAACAAAGAAAAACCGTTTTTTATATCATTCCACAGGGTGGTGATGAAATGACTGTAAAAGATGTTGCCGAAGCTTTGATGTCGTTTGGTGAGGACTGTGAACCAAAGCCGGATGAAGGTAGAAATAATTAAAAATTCAGTTCATGAAACAATGAAAAAATATTTTTAAGAAATTACTTTTTTTTATAGAACATGTTATTGAGGTGGTGAAAAATGTACGAGATGCCCAGCAAACATCGAAATGCTTCCGGTTTTGTTTAATGAAGCAATTTGAATTGGTAAATACTTTCCAAAAAAAAAAATATATTTGAATGGCTGAATATCTCTTCTTTTTCTTTAATGCCAGATAGATACCGAACAACATATTATGGAGAAAACTAAAATGGTTGACCTAATGGGTTCAATGTTCTCTGAGCGAAAAGATGATTTGGGCGAAATTATTGATGAATGTAACTCGAGAAACAGTGCTGTTACCGAAAAGTGCGTAAATAACTGCTTCTACAATCATTTAAATTTCGATTCAATTTAAAATTATTTTTTCATTAATAGCTGCGAAAACGCCCATGCTAACGGTATTTGCATGGTGGACCTAATGACCGAACGTGGCTTTGATATACCCGATTTAAAAGATGAGTAACACTTGACGATGGCCAACCTTCTACTCCCAGTCTACCTATTGACGACCTGTAATACTTGAACGGTTTTATTTTTTGGATTTCCGGTTTATCGACAAATATTTTTGTTATTTTTTTTTTGTTTTTTTATTATTAATCTTTAATTTTAATTAAATTACAGCATTGAGTCATACGGTACCTTTAGTCAAATTTATACAATATTGTTAAGATAACTGATATATTTTTTACAAAATTAAAAGTGGTGTGGTTAAATAAAAAATGCGTTTTTAACTCCATTAAACTCCATTGCCATCTATTCTCCAAAGACCATGGAAATTGTGGGACTTTATATAAGAATCTTAGTCATCTACGACCGAATATGTTATATTCAAACAAACAAACTTTGTCCAAGATTTATTTTATCCCCAAATACAAGAACTTTAGAAAATGGGCATTCTTACATCGAAATTTATTTCTTACCCCGCGCCATTCAAGCTGATAGAATTTTATTTGAATCATTGACAACACTGGCTTCATATTCGATGGAATGCCTGCTGGTCGGAGAGAACTTTGATCATTTTCCACATCTCAGTGTAGTAAACACAGTTGTAATTTTCGAAGCAATTGCTGAAGGAAATACATCCGCAGCAGACTTTAAAAGCATCAAGAATCTTATTGTAGGATTAACTAAGAGAGTCAGGTTGTTGACTTCTTCGAGAGCTTCCCCAGGACAGTTTAGCAGAAGAAAAACTTTACTAAGAAAGGCGAACATAGGTGGATGGAGTGTTTTCTTTCGGGAATCAGTTATCTAAGATTACGTTGCCTCAATTAGTTACGACTTCAGAATAGGACTGAGTACAGCCTCTGCTTCGAAAAGCATGAAACTATAAGAAACATTATATGGAATTGCATTACTCTGTCCAATTTTTTCAATAAATCTGCCGTGTGACATTAACGGTGCATACCGACTTCCAATAGCTTAAGAGTTGCTATATTATCAGCATAATCCCTTAAAAAATCCAGAAACGTTTACTCGCACGAACGATTCTCAATATTGAATAAGTTTCAGTGTCACTAAGTGGAGAATTTGTATATCCGATACGATGCTTATAGCCGGGGAATACCGGACTTAAATAGATTCAAGACATTATATCATCAGCATCTACTAATAATCCTCAGAAAATTTTTTCACACAGATTTGGATACGGACTATTCTTTGGTTCAATGCATTTATTTTCAGCACTGGAAAATAAAAAAAATTCCGTCAGTTAGATGTGGTCCTAACCAATAACGGCCTAAGCCGATGATTGTACTCTCGTGAAAAATTACTTTGCATCATGTATATTGTATTGAATACACTTTTTGCTTGTGAACGCTCAATGCTATGCTGTATTGTGTATTTCGTATTCCAAATGTCAAAAAACGATAAGAAGAAGAAGACCAACATTCATAATTTTTCAAGTAACAAAATGAAAAATATTGCGGAAGAAAGTAAATTAATTAATCATCTGTGCGAACAATATATTTTTGAAATGTTAATTGTTGACTCAAGTTACATAGAAAATATTTTGTATTTTTATTCTTTTTCTTGATTACTAGCATTTACATAAACTGATAGCACGAAACCAATACAACTTTTAAAAACATATGAAAAAGATGTGCATAATTGTATCGGATTTTTATATGAAAATTATCAACAATAATCATACACTGTTGTAGTATATTCGTCCAAGAATACAATGAATACAACGATATAAGGGCTTGTGTGAATTGTCCAAATATTGAGAAAGTGCTTCAGAAAAAATTTATTGTAAAATTATAAATACTTATACGGTCAAGCTTAAGATCAAAAACGATCATGAGAGCTCATTAGTTTAAATTTATACGTTTATTATCCTAGGTCAGCATGTTTTTATTGATAATAAATTAATAATTGCTTGGGACCACAGATATCTTGAAGATTTTTTATTCCAATAAGGTTTATCAGGTGCACCGGTATGAAGTGAGTGTCAAGATACAAATGTCTGCAAAGGAAATATTTATTGTTTACGAGCCATGATTAATTTTTTCTTTTTTTTTGTGTTGGCGTTGACATCTGTCAAACATAGTCAGTATACATAAAATTAGTAAACTAACATCAGATTATTTCAATGTGTTAAGGATGGAGAATTTTGTACTAGAAAATGATGATTTCATCAAAGACAAAATACTAAAAGTATATTTTCGGCGACTTCCTCTCAGTAGATTTCTAGCAAAAACTCTGAGAGTAAATAAAAATTGCCATGAAAAGTTTCTCAATAAATAAAAATCTGTCGTTCGAAGTCGACTTTAAACTGTAGGTCCCACCACTCATGTATAAAATTAACACACACAACATAAGTGGTGTGAGAAACTAGAACGTTGTACAATGGGTCAATTCGACCTCCGGGAACTGTACTTGTCTTAATTGACAAGTACACGTCCTCTAACCTAACCTAACCTAGCCTAAATGATGATTTGCGGAAAACGTTAATTTTATGTTTTTATTTTAAGAAAAGTGCTGGAGGGTTGCAGCGTATGCTTGTCCAAGCATATGGTGATCATGCTCTACCAGAAGCAACATGCAGTAGAAGTTTTCGATGTAGACGATTTTGATGCGGGAAATGAAGAACGTTAAAGATTTCAAACAATATTGAATATTATAACCTATAAGGAATCATGAGATTAATCTGGGCATGCTGAGTCATATACGCAAGTGAAAAAGGGTTACCTTTAACTGGATACAAGGTCATGTGGAAATGCTCGGCCATATGCTTGTGATAAGGTCAGAGCTTTTATGAGAATTGGGATTAAAAAGGGAATTTATAATAATATAAATTATATAATATAATAATTAATTGAATTAAAAAGGGAAAATAGAACGGCTGACACTTTTTCCAAGCTAGATGGGTTTAAGACAATCCCAACTTATACTTGATGATATTATTGAAAGACTATTCGAATGTTGCTCTTGAAATCACCTAGGAATAGTAACCAACCTTCTGACTAGGCATTGTTAACTTAGAACAAACGAATCACTACAATACTGTTACGAAAATGGAAATTGTGTTATATCGTTTAACATTAAAATGATAAACAAAGGCTACAGAAACAAAAACTATGGGCTTGTTTACATGATCAACAAATAAACAAGACTATAGCAACATCATTAGTATAAAAAGGGGATAAACAAGTAAGCAAACAGGCTACAACTGCAACACTGCAAAGACAAACGTAAACAAAATACACAAACAGCAATAACGTAAACAGCATGTTTACATTTATAGAGATTTCGCGAAGACAAAGTCATTCTCCTTCAAGAGCATTCATCAGACTGTTTACCCTGCGATATAAAAGGCAAGACAAAGAACTCAACGGGATCAGTAAAAATTCAGTCATTCTTGTGTGAAGACGTGTTGCGTGTGAAGAGAATAATCGTGATTTGAAGATCTCCGTTGTAAAGATCTAATGAAAAATTGTTATTGCTTACGCAGAAGAGTGTAAAGAAGAACAGCAAACATAGCAAATTGTTGTTGTTTAAATCAAGTTGTGAACATTTTTAGAATTTATCTAAAACTAAACATAAATTTATTTTTATTTTATTTGCAATCTTCGAACTCATATTCTAAACGTTTTTAAAAGGGTAAAAACGTAACAATACATACTACGAACCTGTGAGCCGTCTATCAATTTCTGCTGGAAACACATGAGTTATTATGAAGTGCTAGGCACTAAATTCTCCTTACTGACAAGGAACAGCAATCTAAGCTTCATCAAGTCAACGATGTTGGGGAGACATTATAGAGAAACTACACTCCGGTTGTGTGCGGGCAGTGCAATAGATCATCTGGTTATAGTACTTTAGTACCTCTACACAATACTATATAATGACACAAAAATAGCCAATACAAAATTAAATTTCAACACTTTGCCTAGTGCTATGATGCAAGAATGTTGAAAATGCTGTCCATTTTATCACAAGCTGTAGTAAACAAAACATGAATTTCAAAATCTGTTCTGAAGCGATATCGAACATTTCGAGTGAACCTCTGAAACTCATTTTACATCCAGAAATTTCTTCGAAATTAATGACTATACTCTATATGACACCTAGGACCTCCGAAATAGAAGTTGTGCCAGCTCGGAACTTCAAACAAAATCGAATGTCAAATAGTATTCATACGGTGACTATCGCGAATATTATTTTCAAACAACCAACATCTGTTATATTGAAGGTTTCTACTGAAATTTCGTAAGATCATCTAATTGTTGCCCTGCAGGATCCTTAGTCATTGGATTCTGGAGTTCAACAGTGATTAGTCTGAGCGGTCACATGGTGTTGTTTGATGAGTATAAACGTAATTCCAAGTGAATTGCCAACCTAGTAGCCAACAGGTAGACAGAAAGTCTCCGATGTTATTGATTTCCGCGTACTAAATGGTATGCTCAGCGAAAAGATCTAAATCGAGGCCTCTTTAGTAAACATCTGAGCACAGTTTGATGTTTTTTACCTTTCACTCTCTGACATTCTTGCCAGAGTTCTCTAATATAAAGATCGTTGTAATAACAAGATTTATTCAGGACAGTGGTTTCCTTCACGGAATGTTTTATCCCCGGGTTTAATATGTGAATGTGAAATCACAATTGCTTTAAATGCTGGCCTAAGTGAGATGAAGCATTATCGGCAATTCAGAGCGCTATAGACGCATGATTTGAGAAACTTTTCATAGCAATTTTTTATTTGTTCTCAGAGTTTTTGCCAGAAATCTGCTAAGAGGAAGTCGCGGAAATAATATTTTATCGTTTTGATGTCTCACCTGGGGTTTGAACCGTGGCCTCACGTCTAATAAGCCAACACATTACCTACTAGACTACGCCACTCTTGTATAAAATTAACACACACAACATGAATGGTGTTAAAAGCTCATTGGCATCCGAACTACTGCCAATATCAGATTGTGGTCAGACGAATATAGGCGACATTAAATTGTCTACATTCCAGTGCTTCAGGTTCTTAAGAAGATCCAATTGTATTGATTAATTATGTAGGGCCTTACGTTGAAGCAAAGATTTGTTCGGAGGTAATAAATAAACTTTATTTAGTACTCTTCTGCCAGTGGACCGTATTACTGAGAAAATTCTTTTTTAACAATACTATCCATGCAGCCCTTGCGCTGACCAACTTCTTCCTCTTCCCTGATTTTGGTGGAACTTGGTCAGTACAGGGGCTGCGTTCACCCGTGGCATCACAACGGGCCGCTATGCGTGCTCAAGTGAGCTTTGCGATATCAGAGCTACCACTCCGACCTAACCTAAACTATACTATCCATTTGTGAAAACCTATACCCAATTTCCCTCCTCTCTCAAAATATTTTTGTAGGTACGAAACCACGCGCTGCTTGAAAAAATACCAACCCTAGAGCATTGAGCGCATGTCGTGAGTACGGATTTGTATGGAAACATTGGTAAACAATGATGAATGAAAAGTAATTGAATAGTGAAGGCGATAAGGGACATATCGCTTCCTGAGAATATAGTATGTTCACGACTTTCTTATTGGATTATTAATCTTTGTACTGTCAGGATGTTAGACGATAAACAGTAGATTAGCTCGAAGAATTCCATTGCAATAGAATATGAATTGCAGGAATGATTAGGATATTACGAAAATAATATGATATTCGATACGATTCAATAAGAACATATAAACATTTACATTTTATGTATGTGTTTTGTGTAGCGTACATATACAGTATACTATCATAACTTTAAATTAAACATCTAAATGTGCACAACTATTTTTATTTGAAAATGCAAAATTTTACGAACATACCAAACAGACTAAAGTTATCGAAATTTATCGCGAATTCTAAATTTTTGCCTTGTCTATGGAAATACAAAACGAGTTATTTCGGCTCGGCAACAAGTGAAAATTGCGTATGCAGCATCGCAATGATTTTTAATGCCATTGGCAGCATCTTTGCATTTGGTCAAGCCTGCTCGATACTCATCCTTGAAATGTTCGGGCATTAAAATATCCACTTGTTTTAGAGATCCTTCATACAAGAATTTGCCTTTTTTCATCTGTTATGAAAAAAAGGAAATATTTTATTAAACTGATTGATTGGTGACTTTAGTTTGTAGAGAATTATTATTAATCATTTACCGTTTGCATCATTTCTAATATACAGTTGACGTAGCATTTGGGATCCTTTTCATTGGGCAAGTTGCCTTCTCTAATACTGTCAGCAATTTCCTTTGTCACCTTTGGGAATTTTGGCAAACAAACGTCACGCATAAGATTTCCAGCAGCCCACATTTGATCCTCTGTTGCCTGGCAACACAAAAAAGATTTATTATTAAAATCGTTTGGAATAAATGATGTGACTTCTTTAATCGATTCGTTTGACATTAAAGAAGTATGTTACATACATATTTGGTCATTACAACCCTTTAGTCAGGATTACAACCTAGTTTCTCATACCACTTATGTTGTATGCGTTAAATTTTTAATACATGAGTGGTGGGACCTACAGTTTAAAGTCGATTCCGAACGACATATTTTTGTGAAACTTTTCATGACAATTTTAATTACTCTCAGAGTTTTTCCCAGAAATCTGCTGAGAGGAAGTCGATGAAAAAAATTTTTTTTTATATTTCGTTTAGTTGGAGATGCCTGACCTGGGGGTTTGAATGTAGGCCTCACGTCTAATAAGCCAACACATTACCTACTAAACCACTGCGACTTCGGCGACTTATGTACTTAGTTTCCCTTATAATAAAATTGGGGGCAACTAAAAGTTTCGCATCATACCGGTCTAGCGATTCCCGAAATCAATTTCAATGAATTTCATTTTAAACTTGTAGAGAGTGATCTTGGAAATTTACTTAAGAACACATTTGATCGTTAGTATATGAGGTACCGACAATATTCGTAGCATTTTAACAACTTAAACGTTCGAGTTTTATCAAACTTTCGAAATGATTCTGAGCTGATGTGTATAATCGAAGCTCGATCGATTATCAAATCGATCTTAACGATGCCGCTTTACAGTTGATACAAAGTAAAGTCAAAGTCAACTTTACATTTATTTAATAGGATCCCATGTAAATTTACAACTTACACCACCAAACACTTCCTTTACTTCGCTTAGGCACAATATAGTGCCCAGAATAAAACCGATCCTTTGCTTCAGAATCATATTCGCTTTTCTTTTGAATTTTACAAAATTTATTTTCAAATTCTTATTTTTCGAATTTAACGGAGATCCGTGATGTTAAAAACACATTTAAATGAAATTGAATAGGAAGATCAAAGCTTTATATGCAAATTATATTCAATTCTTAGCGATGATAATGATGATCATAAATGATCATTATGATGATTTGAGGTTTTCTTAAAACATTTGCATGAAAAGAAATACACTTAAAATTAATAATTTCTACTTTTTTTTTATTAAGAAATTACAAACAAGAAAACAATTGCAATAAAAACAATAACACAAATCAAAATATATATTTAAATAGGCTGATAAAACAATACGATTTGGAAACACTGAGGCCTGCACACAACACCACCATTAGGTATGGTAGTGTAAAAAGAATATCTCATCTAAACGAACATGTATGCTATTTAGTAACACTTCTAATAGAATCAGAGAAACTTTGGTTATACAAATCCCAGGCATAAAGATCCTTAAAAGCTATCAAACTAAAGTAACATTATAAAGAGATTATTCGTTTGTAGGAATCGGAACGGAGGAAAATTTTTTATGATATCAACATCCTATGCAGCATGTCAAGCTCCCAATAAAAAAAAAGGACAATCAATGTCAATCCGACATCAAGGTCTTACCTCTTACTTACCATGAATATTCTCAATAAAAACTTACAAGGCTTTAAATGGTTTTCAAAATATTTTTTTACTATAAAATTTTTCGATTTGCTTTACTTTTTCTCAGACTGCTTTCGTCCAACTCAGATTTTAAAGACATTTGAACGGAAGCCATTTCCACCGGCTTATAAATTGTACCAACAATTAGCAACTACCTCTGGATATAATGATATACATACATGCATACATACATACATAATTGGTCATTACAACCCTTCAGTCAGGATTTAGACCTGGCTTCTCACACCACTTATGTTACATGTGTTAATTTTATACATGAGTGGCGGGAACTACAGTTTAAAGTCGATTCCAAACGACAGATTTTTGAGAAACTTTTCATGGCAATTTTATTTTACTCTCAGAGTTTTTGTCAGAAATCTGCTGAGAGAAATCGTCAAAGAAATATTTTTTCATACATCTTTTTGATGTTTGACCTGGGGTTTGAACCTAGGCCTAACATATAATAAGCCAAACACACTGCCTACTAGACTACGACGACACTTCTTTAATTTAAAAAAACAAATAAAATACACCCAGCCTATGCCATAATAATGTAGGTTATGAGTTTTGTCGAGTAAACTAAAAAATATACTTTTTATATTGAATTCTCTAACCCAATCCTCTAAACGAATAATATAGGTATGTATACCGTTTTAAAGGCCCATGTTTCCCCTTTCTAAGAAAGTTTAAATTTGTGACATTGGTTTAGAAATGTTTGTGTAATCAAAAAATTTGTGCGTCAAGTCCAAAAAAGAGCAGATTTTGTCAAATAAAACAAGTTTGGAGGGTTCGGGAAATATAAAAAAAATATTTTTGAGTTCTACTCGACAAAACTCACAACCTACACTATGTCATTCGCTGGGTATATTTTGACTGCCGCACCGTGTAATCCTTAAACGATTGCCGTACAGGAACATCTCACTGGTATTAAATTAATTACCAGTTGTCTTATACTTGACTGTTTTGTTCTTAATTTTTATTTTCTTTTGATTTTTCATATCAAATTCTTCGCCTATAAAGGCTTTGATGTTTAAATGAAAATGCAATATTATTGTAAATCTATTATTAAATTTCATTTCTATTGTTTTTCTACACATACGTACATACCTACGAGTGCATAAATAATTAACATTTAATTTCTTATGAAATGAAATGAAATGAAATATACGAGTATATACGCAAATATGTATGTAATTTAGTTATTAAGGCAATCATAATACAATTTTATACTCTGACAATAAAACAAAAAAACAAAAGTATTGAACTTTCGGAATCATTTTGCTTTTAATTTGTCTTGTAACTCAGTAAGGACTATACTCAGGCTATTTTCAAGCATGGGGGAGTCTCGGCACTGCTGTGAGGATGTGTTTGCAGTGCAGGAGCAGGGTATGCTCATTATATAGACTGTAAAATGGATTCATTCCAATATATGGGCATATTAAAACAAAATGTGAAGCAAAGTGCCGAAAGGATAAATATATATTGGACACATTTGTTTTTACAAGGAGAACGATTCGAATAACGTTCTGAAGCTGTGGCTTAAACATAATTATTCAAAACTACTCCAAACAGGCCCCTGATCTCAACATTATTGAGCATGTTTGGGAAAAGCTAACCCGAAAGCTCTATAAATTATCATAGTGGAACAGTTGAAACAAGGAAATAGGCGGGAATGGAACAACATAACCCTGGAATTTTATGCCCATATCGTACAGTCGATGCCTCTACATTTGGAAATGGTACGAAAAGCAAAAGGTGTTGGTTCCACGTGTTGAAACCTGGCCTTTTATTTGACTTTTCAATTATGCGTTTGACATGAAATTCCTTAATATTGTTTTCCTTTTTAGTTTAAAAAAAATTTTTAAATTAAAAATGCTAAGTATTATGCATTGTTTAAAAGCTATTTTAATTATCTATAATCCGTATTTTTTTTAGAAATATTTCCAATGAAGTGAAAAAATCAGCATCTAAATAAGCTCATACCTAGTGCCCGATTATACGTTTGAGCCACTGTATTTCACTCAATGCTGATCACAGGTTGCACATTAAACCTTATTTTCTACTGGATAGGCTTCGAATCTTGCAATATAAAGTATTGTGAAAAAAGGAAGTCGCCGTAGTCTAGTAGGTAGTGTGTTGGCTTATTAGACGTAAAGCCAGGGCTCGCGCCCCAGGCCAGACATCGAAATAAAATACAAGAAGTATTTCTTCGGCGACTTCCTCTCAGCTGATTTCTGGCAAAAACTCTGAGAGGAAATAAAATTGCCATGAAAAGTTTCTCAAAAACTGTCGTTCGGAGTCGACTTTAAACTGTAGGTCCCACGACTCATGTATAAATTTAACACACACAACATGAGTGGTGTAAGAAACTAGGACGTTGTACAATGGGTCAATTCGACCTCCGGGTACTGTACTTGTCTTAATTGACAAGTACACGTCCTCTAACCTAACCTAACCTAAGTATTGTTTTTAAATTTTCCCATTTCCTACTTCTTGATCTTAAATGTCCACTTATTTTAATTTAGTTTTAGAACTTTTTTCAATGGTAACATTGTTGTTATTGTTTTTCTTTTCCTGTAATGATCAGGTAGTGTTAACGAAACGTTTAGTAAAATTATGGCTTTTAATGTTGAAACGTTTAAATAATTGTTAAGTATTCTCTGGCGTATAATTTAATCTAAAACAGCATATTAGCTTTGGACATTACATAAATATTAACAATTACAGTCTGTTGCACATATGTACATACATACAATTAAAGCCGTTATAAAAATGAAATTTTCAATTGAACTTAACCTGCTTTTGAATCTTCTTAAAAAGGTGTGTATCAAAACTTAACCACAAAAAAAACCCATGCGTTTGAATATTTATGCAGTCAATCCTAGTACACTTCTTATAAATAAGAATGAATTAGTCGGCCTATGGAGTCATTCGAAAACATTTAATATTCCGAATTAATTTTGAATTTTCTTATTCGGATTTCGGTTCATATTTTCTAACCAATCCGTATGCATATGTATTATACAGATGCATCTTTAGAAGCAACAAATGGATGAAGCAAAATATTCATTTAATAGAATTTAATGTTGACATTCACCTGCCTTTTGAGGGCTACTCTACCCTGATGACTGAGAAGATAAAATTTTTTTGGGCTGCAGTTAACAGAGTATTTATTGTACTGCCCTGGAAAATTTCAGAATGATGTTCGATCCCAGTAAGGATAACTCACTGCCTTTTACGTGATCAATACCCTGGTGTTTAAATGTCGCCGCAATCTAGTAGGTAGTGTGTTGGCTTATTAGACGTAAGGCCACGGTTCAAACCACAGGTCAGGCATCTCCAACTAAACGAAATATGACAAAATATTTTATCGCCGACATCCTCTCAGCAGATTTCTGGCAAAAACTCTGAGGGTAAATAAAAAATTGCCATAAAAAGTTTCTCAAAAATCTGTCGTTCGGAGTCGACTTTAAATTGTAGGTCCCGCCACTCATGTATAAAATTAACACACGATATGAGTGGTTTGAGAAGCTAGGCCGTAATCCTGACTGAAGGGTCAATTAACATTTAACATTTAACATTTAAATTATAAACAAAAGCTACAAAAGCAAAAAACAATGAACACTGTTTACATGATAAACAAGTAAACAAAAAGACACCAAAAAAAACACCAGTATAAAAAGTGATAAACAAAAATGCAACAACAAAAATTGCAAGACTAAAAGTAAACAGATATACCACCTCATCTACGGCCTCATCAATGGATGGGTCAGGGAGGAAGAGCAAAGGCATTGGGGAAACGGATCGGGTTGTTTTGTTTCTAGATGTCTATGGCCTGCTGTGGTAGGAGAACAGGTTGGCTGCTGGGCTTGGATAAGGCCAGCTTAAGGTTGGTTGTTGGTTTTATCACGGGGCACTGCGAGATTAGGTCGCTGACGGAAATCTGGAACAGATCCCAGCCGGACTATTGCAGGGCATGTTGCGATGAGGAGGAGTTGGAGACTATCGAACACCTCCTCAGTAACTGCCCAGCCCTTGGTAGGTTGAGGTTGAGGACCCTTGGCAGGGCTTTCTTTGAGAGCTTGAATTCCTTGTAAAGAGCCGTCATCAAGGCTCTCCACAGATTCATTAGTGGCTTAAGCTGATTGAGAGGTGCTAGGGCTTCATCAGTGTAGTCGGGCTCTCCCTTTTTGTTGTGCCTGGTCTGTGTAATTACTCCACTTTCCATTCTCCCCTTTCCTACATCCTCTCATTGTTATCCGACTCCCTCTATTATCCTTCCCTCATTAAGGACGTTGTACAATGGGTCAATTCTAAAACTTTGAAAAAAATCAACGTATATCTTCTGAAAAAAATTCACACTTTTACAACATTTATTCTCAATTCAATTGTGATTTATTTATGAACCCCCTTCATTCATCAGTATTTTCATTATATACTTACAGGTTTATTAATAAGAACAAGAGGGGACGTTTAATGTAAGAGCGTTTAAAAGTTCTACCGATAAAATTTGTACACTGTGTAACATAGATGTTTTGGAAAATATTTTCACTTTATTGGAGTATGTCCCGTGTTCAATGAATGAAAGACTCAATTATTTAAATTATTTAATCAATTAGATTGTATCAGCCTTACATTTTGCTAACCTGGCTCATAATTTGAAGCTTTGCCAATCAAAGGCATTTTGTATGTCCCAAAGGATAATACTCAATTTAGTGAAACTGAAAATCTGTTGCAATCTACTCGTCATTAACTAAAGAAGAACTGCCTTTGGTTGATTTCACCCTGATGATAATTTTGTTTGAGTTTGGATATCCCCTTAGTCGATATGCCGATATTTGTCTAATTTTCTTTTGTTTTACTTAAATATATTTGCAATGTTTGATTGAAAACTCCAAGTCTACACCGCCACCTATCTGTCAAATAATCAACAAAATTTATTACTTTATTGATCACCCTGTGAATAAAGTTAACTTTCCATTATGGACCTCATGTGTTATAAACACTTGAACCTTTTCATGATAATTTGACATTTACAGAACAAAATTGAAAGAAAAGAAGGGAAAAATATTGTTTGTAAAGAAAGTGTTTTATTTTAAGAGAAAATTCCCAAATAAAGTCTGTTAAAACAAAGAAACATTTTGCGCGGAAAAATCCGTCCTTAAAAATAATAACCAAACCGTTTTGGTTGAACAGTATGCCTGTGAAAAATGGTGGCGAATCAGATGCTGAAGGTGACGTATCGGGTGCTGAATCTGAACATTCCAACTCTAGTCAGGGTCACGAATCTAGTGATGAAGAGGCAAATGAAATTGATTCCGATGATTCGTCTGAAATGGATGCCAATGAAATCGAAAGACGACGGAATGAATGTTTAGAAATTTTAGGTATGCTCAATACATGTATGTATATATTGATGGAGATTTTTTAATGACAATATCTCTGTTAACTATTTGCAGAGCATTTGGAAAAACAATTTAGTCAACTGCGTGAGCAGTATTATACAGAACGTATTAATCAAATTGAACGGCAATCGGCAGAGGTACGCAGTGGTCGTTCCGAAGAATACTTACAGCCTCTCAAGGAACTGGACAAAGTCTATAAGAATCGTATAGAGGTGGCGGAAATTTTAAAACGTTACCGACTAGAAAATATCGAACATAAATTTTTAAGTGAAGAACAAGCTGCCCTACAAAATTTCGAAGTAAGTAAAATCAATAAATGTTTAAACAAAAATACATAGTAACCTTATTACAAACTTTAATTACAACGACTAAATCCGTAAAATCATTGAATTATTACCTGTATGGTGGCTCATTGTGTCTACTAATAGAACAACTTTTTTTTGCTATTTTGTTTGTAATTAAAAATGTTGTTTTATGACGTCCTAATCTACCGATGTCAGACATCTTTAACGAAACGAACAATTAAGAAATGTTTCTTCGACTGCCTCCCAGCAGATTTCCAATAAATACTCTAAAAGTAGATGAATTTGCCACGAAAATATTAACATACCCAACATAAGTGGTGTGAGAAGCTAGGTCGAAATTCAGACAAAAGGGTTGTAATGACCAATTATGTGTATATGTAATCTACCGATGTGTAACTAACCTTTCAGAAGAAATAACATAGTGTGCTAGAAACCACTCAAGCCAATTTTGAGTCGAAGCTAGTTTGGGTTTAACATTTGAGAGTTAGGGAAGAAAGTCATGTTGATTCGAAGTGGTTTCTAAATGAAGTGAAATGCATGCGGCTTGTTTTTCTATAAATTAAAAAAAATATATTTGGAATGATTTAAATTATATGAAGATGAACTATTATACAAGAAAACATATCAAGAGTATCCGAAAGACTCCTTTCATATGTAGAACCCATGAAATTTTTATCAAAACATATTAGTACACTTTGAGTAGACACTAAAAATTGTTACTTTTTTGTCTAATATTTTAAGTTCTTAGCAATTAAGTTTGCTCTTTATGGGTTTACTTTATAAAATTTAGTCACTTGGTTATCTTGATACATCTTTTTAAAATAAGACAAACATTAGATTAGAATAAGCAAGAGTATCTAGCTACATCAGGCGTTATATATTTAAACTAAAAATAGTATATAGCAATTTAGTCAGATCTGTGTTGATTATAATGTCAGTTTATTGTGTTTATTCTCTTTATCAAATAATTCAATCTTAACTTTCTATTCAAATATAATTTCCAAATTTTAAGATCATATTATGTTCCAAGTACTGTAACAGACCTGAGTATCTGGAGAAAAGTTAAGCTAGCACCACACTACGCTAGCTACAATTTGTTCATAATGTATTTCAATTAATTTGGATTTATTCTTATGTGCATCTGTTGTACAGCAAATAGTTTGTATTATTAATCAGTTGTAATTTTAATTATTTTAAAATTATTCATGAAGCGTTTAATGTTAGAAATAACTTATCCTGTAAGGAGATTATGAACAAAACTTTGAAAACTTTAAAGTTATCACATTTAAATTTTTTATTTTGATTTAAAATAAATAATAAAACCAATAATTGAGTTAACAATTTGACTGTTTCTCGTATCTATTTTTTTTCTAATAAAATATAAATCAATAGAGAAATATAAAGTCAATCACTTTTTATTCCATAATGACCTACAACTGTAGTATTATTCTCTACCCATTTTCGTATAAACACTAATTTTAATCAAATGTTTGACTTCATTTTATTTTCAGAGCGAAAAACAGTTGGCTTTAGATCAAATCTATGATGATCTAATGGAGAAAATACGCCGTTTAGAAGAGGATCGTCATAATGTCGATATATCATGGGATGATTGGGGCAGTGATAAGAGATCTAGTAAAGTTAGAGGGCCGGCACGTAAAAAAGCTGTTACCGTCAATGGTCCCTTTATTGTGTACATGCTTCATGAGGAAGATATTTTAGAAGACTGGACTACTATACGTAAAGCACTGAAACGTTCAACTGTGGTGGGATCTGTAGGTTCAACAGTCACATGACCAATTTCGTCGTTGTAAATTTGTTTTCTATCCTCTCAAAACGCCTTTCTACGTTAATCTTACTCTTAGACTCAACTACAGTCATTTAAATCATTTATTGTTTAGTTTTTAAGTTAAACTTCTCTTGCGTATATTCCTAAAGAAATAAAACAAGAATTATGAAGAAAGTACACGTAAAATAACAACTTTAGAATACTATTTATTGTTTAATTCAGTATCCTTTGGATTTTAAATACTCTCGCACAACATCAACATAATCACCGTGAATGCGCACCTGACCGCTCATTTCATTTACACGTGTGGCGCACAATCTACCATTTCGGGCTTTTTCCACTATTGCTCTCAGTTCCTTTTCCAACTGCCATAGATTACCTTGAACATGTTTCACCACTGTTACACGTCGTTGGCCGCGAAATGTTACTTCTAGGTAAACGGGTATCATGTGATTTCTAGAGCGGGCCACATAATATTCCAATTGGTCAGCGTTATGCAAACCCACCGACTGAGGCTTCCATCCTGAATGATACTCTGGTTTCTCTTCAACCTTAGGCACTACTCTCTTGGGCAATAAACGCTCCACATATTTCCATTCTGGAGGATTTTTTATAACTTCCACTTCGGGATACTCCTCCAGGGATCGAACTTTCTGAGACGACAAGTAACTTGAAAAACGTGCACCTACCGGCAGCTAAGAAGTATAATTTTTTTTATTATTTTCAAAGGCACTAATTTTTATAGTTCTTACTTTGACAGTTTTCGTTACAATCTCTTTGAGAAACTTTTGTGTGAAAGCCATAGTTTTTCTTTTAGAAACCAATTATTTTAATAAAAAGAAGATTCTCTGCAATGTTAATGAAAAGTTTTGTATTTTGTTGTTGTTGATTACAAAACAAAAACAGCTGTTTAATGGAAAGAAATACAACAGGGTGTTGATGATATTCAAAAAGTGGATTTATATGTTCAGTGACACCAGGTTGTGTCGCAGCTAAAATCACTAAAACGAAGATTTTAATGATTGCCAGGAAACGAAAAATTTTGCAACAAACTTATGGAAAAGAAATCACAATCAATCTTTCCTCTTGGAAAAATCATAAATAATAAATAACCAAATTTATTTATTTAGTTCATTGTTTTTTTTTATTAAGTTTTCCTGATGCTAAATTTAGGTCCGAAAATAATTGGGAAATTATTTCCACAAGAATTTTCCAATTTGTAGCTTTTTCGCAAGAAATTATTGTGTGGCAGATGGATGATATGTCGCCATTCGCATAGGTGCACTAAAATGAAACCATTAACACTATCAACCGATCTTAATAATTATTTCTTATAAAATAATAATAACGTGGTCGGTCGTCTAAATATAATTATTTCGATGTGTAAATAAAAATAATTTACTGACATTATGGCAACACTACTTGTTTGATTTCGATCCATTCCTGTTTTGCACCACCCTGTATTTATAGTGGGGGCTTGTTCAGCGCAATGGCTCTACTATCGGAGATAAAAATTACTTATCCTAGACATACACCGCTTAATTCAATATGAACAGTACAGTGATCTATGGTAATACAGTACCTATTTCGAATAACGGCACTTTGGTGAATTTCAATGTTATTCACCACAACTGTCAAAATTCACCATACTTTGCAAAAAAAAAAAACTCACCACCATTGAAACTCACCACATTTCCAAAAATTCACCACGTTAGAAACACAAAAAACTCTGAAGTTAATTTTGGGAACCTCTCGTCGTCGTGTTGGGTGGGTGGGACGGTGGTCGTCGTCGTCCGTACGTACGTTTGTCACATCCGAGCAACTCCAACAACAAATACTCCAACAACACACAACAATAATGCCGCCAACAACCAACCCACCCACACAACCACCACTACAAACAAACACAACCCGTTCATCCCCAACGACACACACAAACACACGCACGCCACATTCATCATCATCCATCATATATTCATTCTTCGTTCGTTCCCTACCTACCAAACTTTAAGTTTTCATTTATATAAATCGAAGGTGAAAAAAGAACGTGTGAATTAATTTTATTCAACGTTTACTTTTTGAACGAACAAAAAAGAATTTTTTCAACCACCAGTGTTGCCAAGAAGTCAAAAATTTTGTAAAAACTGAAACAAAATCAACAACAAAATCGCTACGAAATTAATTAAATAAATTCATTCATTTCAAACAAACATCATAATTTTTCTATTTTTTTCAAAATTAAATATTATTTTACAATAATAATTAATTCAATTACATTTTTCGAAAAATAGCCCAAAACGGCAACACTGATTAGGAGTGCGTTGGACGTTAGGTGAGAATTTTTGGGAAATTACTTACTGCAAATTAAATTTACTGTATACGGGAATGTTATTTAGGTGCGTCTCCCTGATATGAATTGCTTTGTCGCTGTTTACTCAACTGTCGAAGTAATCAGTTTAATTGCCAAAATATTATTTATTATTAGTCAATATTTTATTAGTTTAGTTTTTGACACAATTTCGTAGATTGATTTGTTAATATTTTTACTGCAATTGTATGATGGATGAAAAAGGAGAAATAATACGACGAATGTCTCCTTATCTATCTATCTCATATTATATGGTTTATAGAAAGTGATCGCAAAAACTATTGGTAATGTGTACTGTGACAAGGCGGCTGTTCACAAGGTGGCGGAATACAAATTATGTGGTCAAAATTGTTTCGTTAATATTTTAAATTTCATAGATTTTGATCAAATTATTCTTTGGATTTTATTTTAAGTATTAGTTTTTGACTTATTGCTGAAAACAGGGGTGTAGTATTCAAAACTGATTGGTAAATATCAGACAGAGTATATAATAGTTAGTACCCATAGTTAAATAGATGAGGTTACACAATTTTTACTTGACCTAGTTTTTGTAATTCTATTTTAAACATTTACCCCACATTTCATTATTCCGAACGTAGTCAAAAATAAAGTTTCTCAATTTGATATTTGTTAAAGCAATAAATACAACAAAGTGGACACTAAATCGGATGTGGAGGGAATCTCCTTAGACTATTCGATTTTTGTAGTATTATTCATTCGGCCACGGTGCATATCTAGTACTAGATTATTTTGAGTGGGCCTAAACGGCCATTAGATCCCTAGAGTGGTGTTCGAGAATCCCGGGTTATCTTATATAGGCTGAAAACAACAAAAAGATGCTGAAAATAAGAAAATGGCTTATGCGTTTGCAAAGGCTGGTACAAAGAAAATAATTTATATTCATATGCAAAATTGACATTCCTCTGCAAATGACAAATAAATTACCTTCTTTCTCTCGTTAAGAACAGTTGGGAAATATAATCCTCTTCTTCTATAGAGTCCAAAAAATAATTCTAACCCACTATGTAGATATGCAGAACAAGGTTTCTTTTAAATCGAGCTTAAGAACATCACGCAGCATATAACGGGCACTCTTTAGAACGAATCTATTATGTCGCGCCAGAAAGGGAGAACACACAACATTTTCTCTGTAAGTCCAGATTGTTGCGATTTGTTGTACAATTTGATCATGTTCTGTTGTAACGTTCGAGAGCTAGCTAGTTGGTTGTCGGTTGAACGAAAATCAAAAAATTTTTACTAACGATAAGATTGAACAATCAAATAGGTATTGTATGCCGCAAGTGAAGCAGGTAGGAACAACAGTTAGACAACATTTTAAACAAAAATGAGTCAATGTGGAAAAATAATTTTGTAATTAATTATGGATTGATTTATGGAGCGGCTAAAAGCAAAACAGTTGACTGCAAAATCGAAACGTGCGAAGTAAACGACCAAATTGTTTATTCGCAACGTGTATTGGTCGCATGAGGTCTTTATGTACAAAACCTTGTAACTAACTTTCCCCGGAAGTCCTATTTCACTTTTTGAAATACTTTTTTACCATACGGTAAGCTAAAGTTTAACTTTAAAAAATCAAAGAATTTTTCAATAGCGGTTTCATGTAATTAATGTTTACGAAAAACAAAACATATTCCAATTCCATAATATTTTATAGAAACCACTGCACACTTATTGAGTGTGTGCGGCCACCCCTAAAACATGAGTAGTTGGATAAAGATTTAAAATAAAACAAAAAAATCAAAAACTTTACAAACTGTGACGAGAATATGCGACCACGACATTATTTCCAAACAACCGAATCATTTTTATTCATTTTAAACCGCTATTTCAACGACAACAAAAAAGTGGCAGAATTTGAAGAGAGAACCATAAACAGAGAATATACGAACGTGCATAAATGCATTAAATAATATAACAACAAAAACAAAAATAAAAAACAATGCAGTCCAGTACTCGTAAAAAAAAATAATCAAATATTGTGTGAAGAACAGCTTTTTGATGTAAAACAAAACAACAAAAAACTGTAAGAGAAAAAGCTCAACTAGATAAACTTTAAAAATGCATGAATATATGTGTGGTAAGAAACTGTGTGTTTCTCTAAAACCAACAACAACAAATTAAATGTAAACAAACACATATTCAGAGCAGCAAATGCTGCATTCTCGTTAATAAATTCATGTGTGTACCATACATGCATACGAGTATGCAATTAATATAGTGGATGACGTCATCTAGAAAAAAGCTTTACTCCTCAAATTGCGAACTGCAATCGCAAAATTATTTGAATGTTGGTTGCATTATTTTGTTCTCTTGCAAACTTAGGGATTTAACAACTTTCCCTATCTAACCACTACTGCTCCTCTATTGGACTCCAATAGAGAGCAATAAATACAACATGTATGACAATTTTTTGTCCCATCCCCGTGCGCCCCTTCAAGTGACAAGATTTTCTTTGTCAACTTATGTACGTACGTATATATATATTGTGTCCAATCCAATTGTTTGATGGGTTTTTGTTTTGATGTTTTGAAAAAAAATTTTTTTTTTCATTATTTTGCATGCAATTCTGTCGTAAACACGGCAACTGCATTAACAGCTTTTGTGTGTTTTATCGTTTGTATGAGTGCCGTTAGTCGTCTGTGTGTCAGTATTTTTGCGCGCTTTTTCTGTTCGCTCAGTTTGTACTCAACAGCCGTTGAGTTTGGTTGGGCTTTTTTTCGTAGTGCTAATATTCTAAACTGCACGTCATACGATTAACGCGCGCGCTGCTGTCGTATAGTCAAACATTGTAGTAAAACGATATCGCCGAAACATTAATTTCTTGCTGCAACCTAGTTTTTCTTAGAATACACTCGCACACCACGCATACATACATCTACTCGTATAGAAAATCACAACCTTGCAAAACAGCATTGCAACTTTTCTACGTACGTACGTATGTACATAGTTAAGGGTATAAAAATAGAGTGTATTAAGGTCAATAGTGCTGCTTGGGAAATAAAGTAAAACCAGTAACGGCGCCATTACATACATACGTACGTACAATACATTTATGCATATAAACATACCAATCAACACCGTCCATTAGCATTGGCAGTGTTACAAATCAATTAGTCAACCATTACCAAATCGTACTTGGCAACAACTGCTGCAAGTGCAGCACATGACAAGTATTCTACTGTTGCTGCCAGCACATACACCAACACCACCACCACTACCACTACCACTACCACCCACAACAACATCAGAAGGATTGTAATACGATGGGTAGCCGAAAAGACGATCCCGTATTCAATGTGAAATTTGTGCAACTGGTCGAATCGAAACCCTGTCTATGGAACTCAACATTGCCAGAGTATAGTAAAAAAGATGAAATTCAAAAAGCTTGGCAAGAGGTGGCCAATGAAACAAAAGATACGGGTAAGTAACCACACAACACAAACAACAAAAACAATAGAAACAAAACATAGACCATGCAAACCCGCACTCTGTCGTTAGCAACATTCTATGTGCAATTACTCAATCCATGGCAATTGATTCAGTTTTTTGATTTCTTTTTTTTGTGTTTTCTTTTTCTTTTGATTTTTGTTTTCGTTTTCCATTTATTTACACAGTATGTTTTCCACTGTAAATGCATTTTGAAATTTGCGACTGAGTGTGTGTGATTATATGCATATGGTGTTGCATTGTTTCTCTCTCTCGCGCTCTCTCTTTCTCTCATGTGTGTAAGAATTTCGCAAATGGTTCACGTTTATAAACATTTTTTAGTTATTATTTGATGGATACACCGAAAAAAAAAATTCCGATACATACTTAAAATTGCTCATACGTCCTGTATGGTATGTGCTTTCGCTTACAATAACTGATTTATGCGTGAAAAAAGGCTAAATTTGTGTGTATGATGCTGAAGTGTCAAGTCTTAATAAGTGCTACAACTAACTGCACATTGAAAAACATCAAGAAAAATTTTGATCTTTGCAAAAAATCGCTTTAGACACTGTATACTGATTTAAAACGTTTTTAAAATGTGCATGAAAAGTACACTTTTCTGTTGAAAATCAAATTAGAATGATATCCATGGAATATGTACGATTAATTTAAAATTTTCATTATCTTTAGTTCTGTTACTTAACTTTGCCCTCAATTTTATTTAAAGCAGTAATCAAATATAATTCATCTTTTGAAACGGGTTAAAAGCATAACAAAAATCATCTGATTAAACATTTGTACATAATTTGTTTCGTTTGAGACATATTTTTCGAGTAAAACATATTGAACTGGTTTAAAAAAAAAATGGAAAAGAAGTATTTGTCGCAGAAATTAAGACTTAGAATTCAAACTGGCAAGCATAAAACTCGTAAACACGTCTTTAAGAATACCGAAAATCGTAATGTTGCTGTCGATGGAACGAACAAAAGTTTTTGGCCAGAATGGAAGAAGTGAACTTGATTGTCATGTGATTCCACTAGACGGTGTCACATGAAGGGCGATATCATGAACCGGGAGGATCATGTGGTTTGAACTTATTAAACTATTTTTAGTGGAGATACATTGAGTGAGAAACCAGGCGAGATGCAAGAAAAACTATGTCAAAATTTAAGCTATCGGATAGGTATACAGCAAGCGTTTGTTTATTTCTCCAAATAAATATTTCATTAATCCTGCAGTTAAAAACTTAAATTCTTATGGGTAAAGCAACTAAAATCGGATATACATTATAGTGTAACCAGCTAGAGACACTGTTATTCAACGAAGACATAATAACTATCCTTACCAGTACTAGAACACTGAATATTATGGACTTCAATTTTGCACAGTAATTATTGAAAAATACAGCCCATGACATGAGTGACGGGGACCTACAGTTTAAAGTCTACTCCGAACGACAGATTTTTTAAGAAACTTTTCATTGTAAATTTATTTACTCTCAGAGTTTTTGACAGAAATCTGCTGAGGATGTCATCGAAGAGATATTTTTTCATATTTTCGTTTTGATGAACCCGTGGCCTTAGGTCTAATAAGCTAACAAACTACCTACTAGACTATGGCGACTTCAATCGACTCCAATCAATGCTCGTAAATCCTGTTCTTAACTCTCACATATTCACTCAAACAATTATGCGTATATAACGGGTGATTTTTTACCGTTTGGATTTTAAAAATGAAAAAGTCCACGGAAAATTTGCAAAACTGTATGAATTATCAATTTGAGACGATGAATAAATGCTCGCCATTTAGTTTTTAAACTGCATTTCAACATTTGTATGTTGCCCGCGACTACACCGTAGGTTTTCCATCCGTAAACTTAGATTTCTTGAACATTTTTTCCAGCATCACTGCAGGTATCAAATAGCAGTGGCAACTGTAAATTTGACTTCTAGAAATGGAATTATGGCTCGAATTTCTCGCACCAAAATACAGTCAAATGGGGTCCTTGCGCATGACCTTGGGACCAATAAATTGCTCCAAAACGTGAGATTAATTGTGCATTTCGTTTCATGATATCACATGTCGCGTAACATTTGCCAATGGTTTGTTAAAACTACAACACAAAAAATGCCGTATTAATCGTATAATAACTCTTTCCATTGATGCGACTCTCATCTTTCTGAAGACCTAAAGTACTGTGATGTATCTATCTTTTTGAGTGCGTTGACGGATCTTAAGCTGCTTACGGCTGATGTTCACAATTCGACAATTAGCCTCGTGTACATAAACACATTTCTCAAACTGCACTAATTTTGGTAACATGATTTAAGCCCTAGTTATGCTACCGTAACGGAATGTAACCGCAACAGTAAGAAACAGCTGATCGTTTTTGTTATGTATAAAGCAATACGAATGGTTATAGAAATGTAATGTAACGTAACCGGAACGTAAGAATCTGTAAAAAATAGAATTTTCTTACATTTTTACGTGACATTATGTTTAGCAGTGTTAACAACATGTCAATATTAAAAACCACCAAAACTGAAAATTGGAATTATAAACAGAATTTACATTTTGTACGTATGTTATGTTTGTCTGTATGTGGAATTCTCTTTAAATAAAACTTCACATAATTTGTTTCATTATTAACTTTTATAATTTAAAATAAAAATAAACGCTATTTTTTTTCTATAACATTATGTAGGTAGTGTTTATTTTTATTTTAAATTAGAAATATATAGTTATTGATTTTTAATTAATTAAAGCGTTCGAAAAGCATTTCACTTTACTTTTATTAGAGAAGATAACTACGTTTTAAAGTTCGTACAAATTTGGTTTCCGAAATACCTGACCTGTTTCTGTAAAATATACGATTTCACTTGCTTGTCTATTTATATGGAAAATACAATCAAAAGCAATCAATTTTCTGTTTGTTTTCCTCAACACAAACTAAATTGAGTGTTTTTGTTTGAGTGAAAGTGAAATTGTTTGGCTTACAGAAACAGTACATAAAACTTTTAATAAGTACCTTTAAATAAATTTAAATTGGTGAAATGAACCTAAAAACTCTGTAGTGATAACACTGGTTAACAGCTGAATTAAAGTAAAACAAAAGGCGCCATATTAAAAGTGATGAAAAGAGTGAAAACAAAGTTTTTGAAATCTGAAATTAATATTAAGTTTGTTTAAAAACAATAATAAATATAATAAAATAAAAACTCAAACCCAAAAATATGTCTTCTGTATCCATATCTGAGTTTGTGTCTTTTAGTTTTTGCAATTTTTATTTCTTTATTTGTTTTTGTTTATTTCTTTTATTGTTTTGTTTACCTAAAAACATATGATTACGTTTTTACGTTCTATAAATGCTCTTACATTTTTACGTTCCATGCACATTACTGTTACATTGCGTTACATTACATTCCGGTAGCATAACGGGGCTTTAATGTTCTATAAGCGTTGTTCGGTTATTAGCGTATTCGTGGTGCAATGGCAAACCTTGCCAAACATTTTTGGTATTGCCACATGTTACAAATCACCGTTCACCAAGCAAACATAGACTATTTTCACAACATTTCAAATTCAAAATGCGACCTCACAAATAATACGTACAGCAACAGACTTATTCGTAACAATCGGTTTGATGTTGTTAGTAAATAAAACTATTTATCACAAGTTATCTGACTTATTAACATATTCCTGCTGAGAAACATGACTTACATTTGAAGAAAATTCTCTAAGAGTTGTGCATTTGATAAAACGTTTTCATAAATTTAAAGTCTTTTTTATTATTTAATAAAATTCCGTAGAAAGCTTCTTGCATTCCTTCTTGACCTCTTCCTTGGGCAATTTTAAATTTCTCTCACATGTTGAACTGATGCGCTTATGTTAGCAATATTTTCAGCAATTTTCCGCAAACTGTTGTCATCATTATGCATTTTAACAGTCAAATCTTTGATGTTTGTTTTGATGAAGATTAGACTTTTAAGCTTCCACGATTCAATTTTTAGCAAGAATGGTCCAACGACCATTCTTAGAAACGCTAGGAACCCATTAATTTCACAGATTAACAATCGAATGGTTTTGTTTGAAAATTAATTAAAAAAAAAACTTCCATTTGAAATGGCATGTGGAAAACAGTTGGTATTTACATACACACATAATTGGCCATTGCAACCCTTCAGTAAGGATTACGACCTAGCTTCTTACACCACTTATGTTGTGTGTGTTAGTTTCATACAAGAGTGACGGGACCAACAGTTTAAACGACAGATTTTAGAGAAACTTTTTCGTGGCAATTCTATTTACTATCAGAGATTTTGCCAGAAATATACTTAGAGGCAGTCGCCGAAGAAATATTTTTTCATATTTCACTTTGCTGCAGATGTCTGACCTGGAGTTTGAACCGTGGCTTTACGTCTAATAAGCCAACACACTGCATACTAGACTACGGCGACTTCATTATTGGTTGGTAATTGGTAAATCAATTACAATATGCAGGGGAATCTTTTAATTAATCTCATCTTTGTTGGAAATACTTTCTCTCACAATGACTAACGACATAGACACGTTTGTTCCTTTTGCATGAAGTATAGCGCCGCTATGATTTCACAAAACGGATTTAGTTTACTATGAATTATAACTGGCGCTGGGACTGCCAGCAACGCCCCTCGCAGATTATGCGCCTTCATCCTTAGGGCGGCACCGCTAAACTTCGGTCGACATAGCCCCATCTGATATCGGCAAGCTGCACTACCTGCAAGTAAGATTGTCATTTGGGCATTAGAAAATAGAAAATACTTCATTGAGCTCAATAATGGCGTTTATTGCGCTTTACGCAATAGAAGTGCATATCTGAACACCGTATTAAACAGTAAATTTATCGAATAATATCATAAAATTCTGTTGTATTGTGTCCATCAAAATGCAGAAAAGTAGAAACAGTTGAATAACATTTGATGTTAGTTATTCCAAAGTGATGCTGTCTATTAAATTTAGAGAAATAGAGTTTGAAAAAAAAAACACAAGAAACTTTATACATTTCACTATATGCAGCAATTTGGACATTTGAATTCTTAATATTGGGTTTATAACGATTGAAAAAAAAATTATTTTAATTTTTGATTTTAATTCATCAAACGTTTGAGCATAGATTGTTAATTCTAATTCTAGCGAAAGCTTGAGGATTATAAAACGTAGTTTGCTTGATGATTCTACTTGACTATTTGTGTTCAAACATTGAAAACTATTAATTGAAGCCCTAATACTGATGTTTTGTAAGTTAGAAAAATTGAAGTCTAGTGGATAGTATGTCTGACATTTCGAAACAAACAGAAAATAAATATTTGAACAAAATTTTTTAAATTTGTGTCAATTATATTTTAATAACCGTATGACAAATGCACTTTGACAGTAACTAATTGCCATTGAAAATCATATAAAATTGTTCTTCGGAGCAGAGATCAGCAATGAGTCGTTTTTTCGCTACTCATAAGTACTCATGAAATTTTGAATATAAGTGAGTCAACAGTATTGAAATTCAAC
Source organism: Sarcophaga carnaria (assembly GCA_958299815.1). Taxonomy (NCBI): domain Eukaryota; kingdom Metazoa; phylum Arthropoda; class Insecta; order Diptera; family Sarcophagidae; genus Sarcophaga; species Sarcophaga carnaria. The sequence goes on along the minus strand of OY283149.1, from coordinate 65,966,938 downwards.
TACTCCAATTTATTCATACTCACTACAATATTGATTTTTAAGTACAGGTTGCAATGAGTATGAGTACAACGTTGTCATCGAACTCATACCATTCGAAATACTTCAAACTTTGAATATAAGTAGTATGAGTGTAATATTAAAATAAATATGAATGCGTATAAGTATCAGAAATTATGAGTTTTTTGAATACTCATTGCTGATCTCTGGTTCGGAGACGACGGACAATGTTGTCAGATTGTTTTCAATACTTATCCCCGATTTTGAAATTATCAAGTGTAAAATTTTCAAAAATCTTATTTAGTTTGTGACCAAAAATTCCAACAAAATAAACCTCATTTTTGTGTGTATATTTTGCATTCATTGTTCCTAAAATGAGTGGGCTTTCTTAATGAAGATTCTCGCAGTTCACATTATATTTTGCTTCGTATTGTGATTTACTCTTAACAAGCAAGCAAAAGTTCAGTTATTATCATTTTGTATATACTGTTCCACAATTAGTTCGCTCGAATGGGTTTCAAACAGAGATCAGCAATGAATCGTTTTTTAGGTACTCATATGTACTCATGAAAATTTTGAGTATGAGTGAGTCAATAGTATTGAAATTCAACTACTCTGATTCATTTGTACTCACTATAATATTGACTTTTAAGTACAGGTTGCAATGAGTATGAGTACAACGTTGTCATCAAACTCAAAGCATTTGATGTTTGATTCATACTCATTCAGACCCATAAATTCAGAAAAATATTTGTAATACTTATAAATGATTCCAATGATTCGAAACATTCATTAAAATTTACAGTCTTAGTTATTGTTGCATTTACAAAAAAAGAAAAAGACATAGACAACCTTCTAGTGAGTATTGTAGTGTTCGTACGCGAATCATACTTATTTTGTGATTCTTGCAAATGTTGAGTCATGGGGAGTCGAAATCAGCAACATCGTACGTGTTGTTAAGTATTTCAAACTTTGAATATGAGTAGAGGTTAGAATTATTCATTTCACCTTAAATGTGGGCCAAAAATGTAGCACAAATCTTATCAGTAAAGAAAAATTGAGTTTTACTTCTATCAATTGCGCTAATATTCCCTTAACGGTCCAACCACTCAGCCATCTTGTTGTGGAGGTTTGCATTCATTTTTAAAAGTTGATTACAATATATTGTCCGCCTCTGACTATTGCTGAAATACTTTTAGATTTGTTTTATCAAAAACTCCATGACAATAGAAAATACTTCTGATGTCTCTAAACGACTAAGGTATAAAGACATCTCCGTTAACCGCGAACAGTTCACTTTTCAGACTGTACAAAAGGAAGAAGAAATAAAAATACAAAAAATTTTTAAAAATCCCTAAAAATATCTCAATTATGTTCGAAATATCTTGTTTATCCCCAATAAAATCCCCACTCCCAAAAACATTTCTTTTAATGTCATTGCAAAAAAAAATCTCCACTTTGTGGAAAAATACCAGTGTTGCAGAACTGAAATTTTGAAATCGTACTGAATTATAACTGAAAATGTACTTTTTTGCATCAAATAGTACTTTTTTTTTAAAACATACATACATACATACATAATTGGTCATTCAATCAGGATTACGGCCTAACATGTCACACCACTTATGTTGTGTGCCTTAATTTTTATACATGAGTGGCGGGACCTACAGTTTAAAGTCGACTTCGAACGATAGATTTTTGGGAAACTTTATCGTGGCAATTTTATTTCCTATTGGCTTTGAATCATGGGCTCACGTCTAGTAAGTCAGCACATACCTACTTAACTATTTATTTATATTTAATACACATACAGGACAAAAACAGCTGTTGCGGAACGTACCAGAACGTAAAAGCCCCGTTTAGTCACGTCGATGGAACGTAATGTAACATATATACGTTCGTTTGAAGAGCAATGAAAATGCTTACCAAGATTACACTACGGTTCGACAAGCGTTTTCATTGCTTTTCATATTCTAAAAACGAACGTACGGTCGGTAGACGTTTGACAAACCGGGACTAAATAAAGCCTAATTCTACTTTAGCATTGCGTTGAACGTGTTGCTAATGCCATTAATAGTTGAAAAGCGCAAGACATAAAATATTTAATAATAAAAAGGCACTGAAAGCATAGCGGGGGTACTGCGGTATTTTTTGAAATAAAAAAGTACTGAAACAAGTACAAAAGTACTTAATTTTTCAACAATGAAAAATAAAAAAAATAAAAAACAACACTGGTGAACGGGTGGTATGAAAAGAGAGACTTTATTGTTGTAACGGTAAATTTTAATAAATTTGATGCGTCTGGATGTGAAATCAATCAGAAAAATAATCTTTCACAGTTTCTGGTGTTTAATCACGTGAGATACGCTCTACATACATACATTCGCATGCTATTTTAAGGGGATATTCTTCTCCTTTACTAATTTCAAATAAATTCCTTATTCGATAAAATATTAACACTATGTTCAGACATGCACGTATATTGAGAACATCGCAATAAACGGCATTATTGATCTCAATATTGCATATAAAATAATCAATTAATTATTGCTCAATAAATTCATAAATTGTTATAATATTGATTAAAACTTCAAATACAGCACTGTCATAAGTACGTTCAGTGAGCATATTACTATTTTCCGAACACTTTCTATTGATATTTGACAACTCAAATGTCAACAACAAACAAAAACAAAACAACGACAAACAAAAAATGGAAGGCCAGCAGAAAGGTTTGTATTTTATTTAGGTATTGGAGTCAGAAATATTACCTACTAACCGCAACAGCTCGGCGTTTCGGTTAATCATTAGTAAGACCTTTTCCAATGTTAAATTGTTTTCCATTTTTTTTCATATTTTTTTGGCACTAATTTTCGCGATTAAATTAAAAGCAATCTTGTTGAAGCAATCAACTGTTTTGCTTACCAGCTGTCAAATAAATTTTGTGTCTGAACACTAAAAATATTGTTATCAATAAACCGAATATTAATTCAATAAAAGTACATGTCTGAACATAGTATAAGTCTGTATATTTCTTTGAGTGTAGTTTTGCTTTGTGTGTGTCATCAAACAAATTAAAAAGCACGAGTATATTGTGCACCAGCGATGGGAAAAATGATTTGTTATCAAACTAACGATTTAATTTTAGTTTTCAACTAAAAAGAAAAGAAAAAACGTTTGTAATTATTTAAAAAGGATTTATAAAAAATGACAGTTTCTACAAAGAGCGTATATTGCAGCAGTACTTTATAAATACAGTACCACATGACAAATCGTTGACCATTGCTTTCGACCATTTTTTTTTGGAAATGTAGTCCTTCAGATTTCATATGAATAATAATATAGACGGGTAAACAATGGACCGAATGAGATTCTCTATTAATACGGTATTAATATTCGCATACATTCGTTTTTAATAAACTGTATTAAGGGTTATTGGCTCATAAGGCTCAGAGGTTATTTCAACCAGCACCTTTCAAATACAAATTAAACTCATACAATTTCGAAATGAAACAAGATATTAGAAAAAAAATAATATGCGTTTTTAGAACATGTCCAAAAATTAAAAATAAAACGTTTTATTCAGTATCATAAAATCATAATCACGCGTCACCCGAAATTTTATGTGTTTTTGATAGAATTTCTTTTATTCGCTCTTAAAGATTAAAGGATCTCTTCCATTTCCGACACGATGCGATTTGTTGTACGACAAATTATAACGTTCTAGGGCAAGATGATTGTCAGTTGAACGAAATATAAAATTTTTTTACGATCAAATTGAACAATCAAATTAGTAGGTGCCGTGCACGGGCATTTTTTTTATTTCGTTCGCCGTTTTCTTTGACGCCTCCGGTGAAGCAAAGCAGATACAAGACAACACTTCAAACAAAAAAACGAGTCAAAGTAGAAAAAAATGTGTTATTTCATTGAGGCATACAAAAATATGTGGGAATTATGGGATGCTGGAAGCTGGCTAATTAGGTATGAGGCCTCGATTCACACCCAAGGTCAAAAATCTCAAACGAAATTAAATACATACGAAAAAAAATTTCTTTCGGCGACTTCCTCTTAGCAGATTTCTGGCAAAAACTCTGAGAGTAAATAAAAATTGCCATGAAAAGTTTCTCAAAATAATCTGTCATTCGGAGTCGACTATAAACTGTAGGTTCCGACACTTATGGATAAAATTAGCACACACAACATAAGTGGTGTGAGAAGCTAGGTAAATTATTTATGTAAAGCAATCTTCATAATGATGAAATTATGAGAGCATTAAAGAAAACTTTTCCGAACTCATTTTGATGCTGATGATACAGGAAAAATTTATAAATAAAATTTAATAAACCGTTGGTTGAAAAACCGAAACGTGTATTGGCCGCATTTGAAACACTTTATGAAATTATGATGAAAAAGCTTATAAGCTTGAAGCAAGATCATCCAGGCTTGACAATGATCGGTTTCATGATAACGTTTATAAAATGAAATGATCAATTCAATCACTTGATCTTTACCCAACTGAAAATCTCAAAATAGATTTGAAAAGTTGACTTGGAAGGCAAAATGTTGAAAAATAGGTTTCAATTGTGGAAAAAGTTCAGTTGTTATGCCGATGAGTGCGTCATGTCCATAAAACTGAAGCAAATTATCATATTTACGATTTAAATGTGCATGATTAATTAAATAAAATGATGGACAATAGTGAATGGAATGTTTAACCAGCCTTCGTATGTATATATATTAGATGCTAAGCCCTTCTTTTTTTTAAGGTAACAAAACATTTTCTTTATAGCTTCTGACCAATTGCTAACTTTACATCAGTTTAGTTTTTTTCTTTCTTTTTTATTTCTTTATTTAAATATTAATAATGCTGGTTGGGACTAGTAGGTGTATTAGGCAGATTGTTGGCTTATTATACTCGAAAACGTGGTTCAAACCAAGTCCCATCGCGAATTAAACGAAATATGAAAACATATTTCTTCGGCAACTTCTTCTCAGCATATTTTTGGCAAAAGCTATGAGAGTAAATAAAATTGCCATGAAAAGTTTCTCAGAAAAATCTGTTGTTAGGAGTCGACTTTAAACCACTGATCGTCTCAAAGAGAACACGAATAAAATTAGACTGTGGTTGTAAGAAGCATGTGTATAACCCAGAGGAAAATTGTTAGTAACATTTTCCAGTGTTCTCATTTACATAATAATATGTATGTATATGTAGTGGAAAATATAAAAAAATGGCCAGCGCTAAATCCCTAAAAGACAACGTATTTAGCTTAACAAATATTCTTTATAAAAATCGAGATCATTTCTCATTGTTATTAATGAATCCTACAGTAATATTTCTTTGGGACTATAATTGAAACCTGAGAAAAAGCGACATAAACCTTGTCCTTTAGAAGCTTGCAAGCAACGGAAGGAATTTTTTTCTCTTTTTTACGAACATTGTTGATGTTCCCGTTCTATGTGTGTAAAAAACCGAAGATGTTCGGTCCCCGGAGGCTATTGGTGCCGACCACTGCTTAAACTGTAGGTTCTGCCACTCATTAATAAAAATTAACACACACAACAAGGGTGGTGTGCGAAACTAGGTCGTAATCCTGACTGAAGGGTTTTAATGATCAATTAAGTTTAGGAGTACATACATACATATATTTAATCATAGCGGCAGAGTTTATTTTTCTCTTTCCTCCATTAAAATCATGCATTTTGAAAGAACTCTTCATTCGTCTCTTTTACTTCGTTTTAATTCCTTTGGTTGTAAGAAATGGAATCATATGATGGCGCCAACATTTCCATCTCTGCTGTGGGCAATACATGTGTGGTATGTATGTATGTATATTTCGTTATTGTTGTCACTTCTACTAATCGTATGCATTTACATTTAGACATGTGTATATATACATACATATGTATATGTGTGTGTTTGTATGAACAGATTACAAAAAAAAATTTTTCTTCGCTTGCAATTGTCTCGCGACATTGGAGGAAAAATACTTATTTACCTACAATGTGTTATTGTTCCCATATGTAGTAGTAGTTGTTGTTGTTGTTGTTGGTAGTATTTCTTTTTATTATGTATTATTCTTATTTTTTCATTGCTTCTTTCTATGATTCTTCGTGTTCATAGTAAATTCGTTGAAAGCTCTGCTTTTGTTTTTGATTTTTCGTGTCTACTTTTTGAAATTATTTCTGTGATGCAGTTTTTACACTGCGGTGGACATTCATGCGTATGCATGCAAGTGTGCTTTCGGATGTTTTTGTATGTGTTTTTTGTCATGTTTTTCTTGTTTGTTTACGCATTTGCTTCTATTGTAAGCTTTGCATTTCGCATGGACTGAAGACAGCATTTTGAGCTTTTCGACGAAATTTTTATTTAGCTTCGCAACAAATGAATTCGACTTTGAAACTGGTAAGCTTGTGTGTGTGTGTGTGAGAGAGAGAGAGCTAATGTGTGTGCAGCTAATAAGCATTGTGGCATCGCAATTTTATCATTCCGTTTTAGTGTTGTAAACGCTTAACCAGTTTCGTAAACATGACTTACACAATTTGTTGTGAATTTCCCAATTCTAAACTTGACATCTAAGATGCGTGTCGTGTGTGTCAAATACGTATGTATTTTATGACTGTGATAATTCATTTCAAACTGCTTGTATTAATAGCTTGCTTGTTACACTTAAGAGTTTAAAAATGAAGGAAAATAATTCACGCATCAGCTTATCAGCCCTGAAAGGAGTCAGTAAAGACAATGCTTAATCGTCGATCGAGCCTTAAAAACACTTCATAATTCGAGCTTATGTATCACTTTTGATGCGTACTTGTACTAACATAGAATTGTCAGGATTTTTGATAGAATTTTTTTAAAAAATTTAAATATATTTATTTATTTTAATTAATTTTAGTAAATCTAATTTATATTATTACATTTTATTATCACTTTTAAGAAATTTGCGACAAAATTTTTGACATGATGTACATTTTCCTAAATGGTAATAATTTGACATCTAGCACCCTTACTTAACGGCAATTTATAAGTTTCCAATTGTTTAGATTTGACAGCTTATTGTCACTCGCATCAGTAACACTCTCAATTGAGTTAGAAACATTTTTGTCAACGTCGTATAAGGTAAAAAAATTTCCTGTTGCAACAGAACATCGATTATCTCAATAACAATGCTCACTCTTTGACTCCTCTCTGGTTTCCCGGATACAGGTTTCCCCAAATACGGCTGTAATTAGTTGCTACGCACGTATTATGTACTTGAATCTAAAACTTCCAATTCAGTTTCGGTGGACCACGAAATTTATAACGACCATAAAATTCAATTAGTTATTCATCTACAGTGACAAAATTATTGGAATTATTAGAAGCTTAAAGACTCAGCACATTTTTCAAAAAGTCGTAATAGGTGTAAATTTACCGTCATTTCCGAGTAGTACATTATCAAAGCGAATGATTCTGTTATCTCATACGTAGTAGTAGACCGAAATATTATCATCTGTTATATCTATGAAATAAATCATAGGACGAAACACTTTTTTCTAATGTTTGTCTGTCACCTGAGATAAATATGAGAAGAGTAGTAAGAAAGACTGTACAACATTCCAAGAAACATCTCTGCAACCAATCTGCTCGTTAATTGATAATATTTTCTCTTCCCAAACTACTAAAGGCTTACGGTTCTCTATTCCAAATAGTACCATCTTTGGCGATAAACATCCTATTGTCATGTTTGCTGCTGCCAATGCTTTCGTAAGTTCATAAAACGAGCTTCTGTTTTCTTCTTCTTCAGAGTCTGCAGCAGCAGGAATATTACGGACATACATTCATAATCGGTCATTACACCCTTTCGTTGCAAATTGGATATGTCTGACCTGAGGTTTGAACCTTGGATTGACGTCTAATAAGCTGACATGCTACCTACTAGACTACGACTACTTCAATATCAAGAACAGATAATTCAAACTTTTTACTTTCATCCAACACTTAACTTTCAATTCCTTCTCAAATACCATAAATAACGTATTATTTACGATAAAACTTCAGAATTATGAAGTTTTTAAATTTTTTAAGCCCTGTTTGAAATTTAATTTTTTATTTGGTTTAAAATAATGGCGATAACAATACTAACGAATTAAAAAAAATATCAGCAGGCATCTAACCTTTTCTGAATTAAAGTTATATTGTCGCCGATTGGAATATGCCATTAAAATGGGTTTTCCAAAATGTGAACGACCCGAAACATATCAGCAGAGCAGTTAAATCGTGGTTTACTAACAATGGCATTGATGTTATGGATTGGCCTGCTCATTCACCGGATCTTAATCCTATTGAAAATTTGTGGACCGACATAAAGGAAGAAGTTTTTACAGCAAAACCGAAAAACTAGCAGGAATTATGGAATGTGGTAGAATCATCGTGGCGAGTTATTCCGCTAGAAAGATGCCAAAAATTGATTAACTCCATGGGTCGTCGATGCAATGCAGCAATTAAGAATAGAGAATATTCCATAAACTATTAATTTTAAACAATAATTCTCATTTTTTTTCCTAAATTTTTGAAATTCTAAAAAACGGCTATTTTTTTGCAATCATATTTTCCTATAAGTTTTAAATTTTCCATTTTCACATTTTGTAAAAATGTTTTACAAAAAAAAAATATAGAAACGTAAATGCATACGCAACATAATAAATAATGAATTTACAAAATAGTTTAAAAGAATTCTTTAATAATTTTTACAATAATAGGCAATGTCTAACATAAAACTCTTCACTGCTATTATTTTGCACGGTACTGTATATATTTTTTAAATGAACTTTTAGTTCAAAAATTTTCAGAATTTTTAATAGATCCTGATTGTTTATCGGAAAATGTGTTAATCTGAGCGACCAGCTGAAGTTGGCCAATGTTTGCGCAAAGAGAAATAATAATATTTGCAAAAAAACACAAATATTAGCTGACTTCTGGTAGTCGTGCAAACATGAAATTGACACATTTTCCGATGAAAGTTCATTTGATAAGATGACATATATAAAAAATATAACACGACTGTTAGACTCTTTAAATAATAACTACGGTAATTTTTTCCAATTTGATCAATCGAAGTGTCAATCTCTTCACAAGATAATGCACTTTCAGAATGTCATCACTTATTTTATATTTTTTAATTAAAGTTTGCGGACAAACTTGAAAAAATATGAAAAAAATCGCGTTTGTCAAATTTACCTCATCAAATCTCATGGAATATTGAGTCAAGTAATATATGTATGCACACCGTTTTGAAGGCCCATCTCTTTCTTTTCTAATAAGGTTTAAATTTTGGACATTGGTTCGGAAATGTTTATGTAATCAATAAATTTGTGCATAAAGTCCAAAACACCTGTTTTTGTCAAATAAAACGAGTTTGGAGGGTTCAAGAAATATAAAAAAAAAATATTTTTGAGTTTTACTCAACAAAACTCACAACCTACACTATATCATTAAATGTGTGTATTTAATTTTTTATTTTGTTGCATAGTGTTATTAAAAAAGTTTTTTAAACAATGCTTAACAATAATACTTAGCATATTTTATTTAAAAATATTTTTAAAATAAAAAAGGAAAACAAAATTAACGAATTTCATGTCAAACGCATAATTGAACAGTCAAATAAAAGGCACGGTTTTAATACTTTTAACCAAAAACTTTTGTTTTGATTTCTGCTTCGAAAAGTCAAGTCATGGACTGCACGAGATTGGCGTAAAATTCCCGGGTAATGTTGTTCCATTCTCGCCTAATTCCTTATTTCAACTGCTCCACTGTGCTGATACTGGATTTATAGAGCTTACGGGCAAGTATTTCCCAAACATACTCAATAATGTTGAAATCAGGAGTCTGTGCTGGTGTTTGGAGTAATTTTGAACAATTATGGATAAGCGACAGCTTCGCAACGTGCTTCGGATTGTTATCCTGGTAGAAAATGCTTCACATTCTCTATATAATGAATATACCCTACTCCTGCACTGCAAAAACACATGCCGACACCAGTTCCGAACTTCCTCTATACTTGAAAATAGTCCGAGTATTGTTTGGCAAAAATTCAATATTCTGCTTCCCGTCTGATTAATTTAATTTGATGAAAAATATCATAAACTTCTGTAAATGTTTTCTCTTCTCTCTCTTTTCTCTCTTCTCTCTCTTCTCTCTCTTCTCTAAATGTTTTCTATGTGATGATTTGTGGGAATTGATTCTCGCATTTCTGTATTTTCCGTATCTTGATTATGTAAGGTGGCCTAGTAGGTAGTGTGTCAGTTTATTAGACGTGAGACTAGGGTTCAAACCACAGGTCAGTCATCTTCAACAAAACGAAATATAAAAAAACATTTCTTCAGCGACTGCCTCTTAGCAGATTTCTGACAAAAGCTCTGATGGTAAATACAATTATCATGAAATGTTTCTCAAAAATCTGTTGTTCGGACTCGAATTTAAGCTGTAGTTCCCGCCACTCATGAATAAAATTCACACACAATTCAATTAAACTATTTACTGTTCGCACTACTTTTGTGTGCCACCGTTTACAACTTGACGAATACAACAATAATTGCTTGTTCACTGTTCTTATTTGCTTACAACGCAGATCTTTTCAACGGCGATCTTCAAACCACGACTGTTCTCTTCACACGGAACGCGTCTTCACACAAGATTGACTGAATTCTTGCTACTCGTTGCCTGCTTTGTTTTGCCTTTTTATATGCCCACGTAATCAGTCTGATGAAGTTTCTTGAAGTCGAATGTTCGAGGTTTCGCCTTCTCGAGAACTCTATCGTGACTTCATTGTTGTTCTCGCTTACCCCTTTTCTTTCATACTGATGTAGTTGGTTTATTTGTAAAAAGTTCGTTGTATTCGTTTGTGTAACTTTTGCTGATTTTAATGTTAAACGATGTTACACCGTTTCCATTTTCGTAACAATATATGTATATATTCATTGAAAGTTTGTTTCAATTCGAGTATTAGTAGGCATATACTAATCACACCATATTAAAAGTTTGAGAAACATGTAAAAAAAGTGCGGAACGATAATTTTTTTTCTTCAAATGTTCCTTTAATCACATTAACTAGCCTATCTATTAGTTTGTTGTATAGTGCTATGCAGAATTGGGATATATACGCACTCATTTATGGCGATAAAGTTTCAAGTTGTTTGGTAGTACCACAGACATTCCCCAAATTTTGCATTTTGAACTTAATTTCTTAAAATTTTACAGGATTTTGCTTTAAAAAAATAGAGCCGTTGACACCTCTACCATAATTAAATGTATGCAAGTTTACTTTAATTTGTTTGAGTTTCTGTTACAAAATGTTTAATTTAATTTATACATGAAGTTCGACTGGCAATGCAAATATCTTTGGTATTTTTTTATTATTGTATTTCATTTTATATTTTTATTTACGTTAAAGGTGAAATCACGAAGTGATCGTGTATCTAAAAAGCTGAATTGGCTTCATGGCAATGTAGCTGTAACTCTTGGTTCCGTACATTTCAATCCTCTGAAAATCGTTTTTTCGACAGCCATGTAAATATTGTATTCTTCAAGACCTAAATATAGCAAAAACAAACCTCTGGAATAAAACTGGACTGGGTTCCTAGTAGTATTAATTCCATCAGGCAAAATATTTGAAATATTTTATTACATCTTTCACTTTGTTAGAACATCATTCTATAAAAAGTTATCTGCTCAAAAGTGCCCTCGTATTTTGCACTCCCTTTGCACACTTTTACATGGAAAAAATAAGAATGCATCGCAGGCTATAAAGTCTACGTAGACAATGTTGTAACTAGAAAAACCAGAATTAAATATTTTGCTCGTTCTCGATACGATAATTTTGATGTTAAATATGTAGCGGACTCCGTTTATAATTCACTGTCCAAATGAAACGAAACGAAGCGAAATCGAACCATTTCGATAACAATGAAAAGTGAAACAATAATGAAGCATGAAGACTATGCCAAAGACTGATTAAAGTTAAAGCTGATAACTATGATAAGATAGTTATGAATTTCTACAGTTTGGTCAACCGATTGATTCAGATCTCTATTGTCAATAATTAAGGAGTTTAAACTAAGATACGTGGACTGAAAGTTAAAGTGTTTCATCGAGAAATTTTGATGCATCCAACATATACACTGAGCGCCAAAAGTGAGTAAACACCACTGAAATAATTCATGTTCTTAGGATAGTGAGAAAAGTAAATGAGAATAGTCGAATAAATTTCCAAAAATAAAAACGTTTATTTATTACTTATAAAACTATTACTATTAAAACAAAAACAACAATTCATGATAAAGGAACATTTTTTATACTTAAGAACAAAAGTGTTGATTCATTTATGGCGCTCACTGTAGCTCGGACCTTGCACCTTCAGGTTGCTATGTATTTCCATACTACTCTTTTAAAGGTGGAAATTAAAATTCCTTAGAAGTCTGCAAAACGCAGTTGGATCAGTTCGAAAAACCTAAGATGGATGTGGCTTTAGCGTAAAAATAGCAAAATGTTATCGATTATATTTGGGTTTTTAACAAAATCTCTTTTCCGATATAAGAAAAAGCCGTTTAATTTTTGCTCGTATTTATGATCAAACTTTTTCCGCCTGCCAATATTAAAGGAAATTGGATTTACGAAAATTGATTAACGAATGAACGCAAAGTCTTACCGCTTTTTCATCACAATCAGAGACTAAAGAATGATATTCTGATGATTCTGGGATTCTGTGTAATTTTCTGATCACAAATTTCTTACTCCAAGTATATGTACATATTAGGGATGTCAAACGGGATTGATTTTTAAAAATCCCGGGATTCATAATTTTAAAATCCCGATAATTATATATTAATTATATTCATTGTTTTAAGAAATTTTTTTGAAAAGATCAAATACTCTAATATTTCATCGAAGAGACTTAATTTTAATGCGAACAAAAACATCTTTCGCTGAAATACATTTTTCGCAATCTATATCTGTGGGCAAAATGGTTTCAAAATAGCTCTATGCAGGATATAACTATTCACGTCTAACACCTCGTGATTCAATCAAATCTATTTCTTTGGAAAGTTGATTGTCTAAACCATCAGCTGTATAAACAGATTTTATTGGACTTCGAGGGCAACGTTTAACTTTTAAACAATGGAAGTTGGATTCTTATTCAGTTCGATGTCGAGATATTCACTTAATTGTTGCATGATACACTTGAAAAACTACGTGGGTGTTATTTAATGTAATATTAAATAAAAACATGCCGTAGACTCAATTTTTTTATTACTTGATAAAGTATATAGGTATGAATTTACAATCCCAAAAATCCCAGGACAAGTTTTAAGAAATCCTGTGATTCGGGAATCCTGAAAATCCCGGAATTTTGTGATTCGGGATTTCACGATTGGCATCCCTAGTACATACCCCTCAATCTGATCTTTCCATCGAAAAGTGGAACGCCCAATTCTTCAAATTCTGCCGATGTCGTTTTCAATATCTTTTTATGCTGGAGTACCTACATGCCGATATTATCCGCCGCTGCATATCGGTTAACAAATCTTACGAAATACATTTTTTCAAACACTTCAAGAATTGCTTCTTCTTATGTATGTACAAGCATCCATTCTTTAGCGCGGGCAATATAAACAATTTCTAGATGTACTTATATATATATATACATATAAATATGTATACATACATACATAACTGATCATTACAACCCTTCAGACAGGATTACAGCCTAGCTTCTCACACCAGTTATGTTGTGTGTGTTAATTTTATACATGAGTGGCGGGACCTACAGTTGAAAGTCGAATCCGAACGACAGATTCTTGAGTAACGTTTCATGGCAATTTTATTTTACTCTCAGAGTTTTTGCCAGAAATCTACTGAAAGGAAGTCACCGAAGAAATATTTTTTCATATTTTCGTTTTGATGTTTGACCTAAGGTTTGAACCATGACCTTATATCTAATAAGCCAACACACTATCTACTAGGCTACGGCGGCTTCAATATAAACTCTTATACAACTTCGATAACTTTATTGTATTGTCCGGTACTAATTGACATTTTGTTCCTAGAAAGCATTTATGTATCCTTAAAAACGTGCCGTATGATTTCCTATCACTTTTAAGGACAGCAGTGTTTAGGAGTTTTAAAAAAATGCCAGACAATGGAGAGTAAAACAGGCGTGGAATGAAATGCAATTTTTGTCATATTTCAACTGGACTAAGCAATTTAAATTCATTTAATTGTAATGAAAAAACATGCTACAGTAGTGTACCTAAAGCAAAATCCAATCCACATATAATAAATAAATAATCTTTGCCAGCATTTCCAAGTGGAAAAATAAATCTTGAATGTGTCGACATGATGAAATTCTGAAAATTTTGTAATTCGATATGTTGGACTACGAAACACACAGTTTATGTTGTTCTGAGAATTGTTAAGTTTCCACTGTACAATACAATCATCAAGTGTAGACGAACATTTGACTTTGCGTTTGTTTGTCAAATTATACGCTTAGCTTCAGTTAAAACTGTGCGATTAAGCACATACGAGTATTGTTTTACCATTGGCTGTTGTTTTATTATTTAATTTTGTATTTTTCTTTTTTTTTCATATTCTTTCTTATTCTAATAACTTTTGCTAGGCGACTTTGCTTGTTTTTTTTGTTCCCTACTGTCTGTACAGAGTGAGTAAGTGAGTGCATTACGGCCGGGTAAATTTAAAACTTTTACAAACACTTGGCATTTGTTGCAAGGCAATAAAATAAAGCTTTTTTCTAATTTTTTCTATTTTTTTTTTTTGTAATTTTACTCTTTCAGTATGAATATATTTGATGTTGTTGTTGTTGGTTTTTTGTTTTTATTTGTATTCTTTTATGCATTTGCAGTAGAGCGTTTACGATGACATTGTGGTGAGCTTTTATGAAGAGTAAACTATTTGTCATACATATTGTGTACGTCTTAATATAAGGCCAAGAGGCAGCGGCACAAACAGAGTCAAATAGAAATAAAAAGAGAGCCACTGGCTAGCATTCGTCTAGCAGAACATATGAACTATATTTTCTTCTTCTTGTTTTTAGAAAAACATTTTTGAGAAACACTCTTGGAATAATAGGACAAAAGAAAAGCTTTTTAATTTGTATTCAATTGCTCTGTTTACATCTCCAATTGCACGCACATGCATGTACACATACATACATACGTACATACTTGTATAAATATGGTATTACTCTCGCAACACACATTCTGTAAAGTTAATTCTCTTTCTCTCATAATTGCAATAACTTTTAAGCGCTCAATGTTCTACGCATTGTTTTGTATGGTGAGGAAGAAACAGTTGTTATTAATAAAACCTTTAATTGAACTTTTTTTCTTTTCGTTTCTTTGTTTTTTAATTATTAACAAATGATTCAAACGAAACGTGATTAAAATGTCGATTATCGAACCTGCATGATAGAAATTTTGCTTATCATCTGATTCAAATGATGTGAAAATTTTGATAATTATCTGAAAGACTTTTATCGGTTGAAATCGGCTACGAAAAAGCTTTTGATCAATTATTGTAATTATTATTGTGTAATTGTGGGAGAGTACACTGCGACCAGACAACCGATCTATTGCGTTGCTCTCAATCTAAATGCACGATACAAATCTCCTCTCACTCTAGTTACAAAGTATACGTTGTGATTGTTACAGCCATGTCGGAAAGATACGAATCTGAAAATAAGAGACGCATAATCTAGTCCCTACGATGGTTAATTCCAATCAAATCTCTGTACCATTAGAAAATGCAGGAATTATTAGGATTATTAGGAATAGTAAAAAGAAATATCGCGTTCAATGACATGATTGATGCAAATACCGATAACTGATGCCTACTATTCTATTCATGCCTTTTCTACTCCTAATCATAAGACTAAATCTTATTTTGAATTCGAAAAAGAAAATGTTGTTAAAAGCATGCTTAGCATTAAATCCAGCTTCATCGGTTAGTGATGAAATGAATCCTAAATTTAGTAAACTGAATTTGCCATATTGTTACGTGTCTACCTTTTTAAAAACGTTTAAAATATGAGGTCGTTGTTTGCAAACAAAATAAAAATAAATTGGTGTTTAGTTTCAATTAAATTCCTTATTGTTCGCACTACTTTTGTTCGCCAGTATTTACAACTTGACGAATACAACAATAATTGCTTGTTCGCTATTCTTCTTTGCTTACAGTGCAGATCTTTTCAACGGCGATATTCAAACCACGACTGTTCTCTTCACACGCAACGCGTCTTCCCACAAGGCTGACTGAATTCTTTCTACTCCGTTGCTTGCTTTGTCTTGCCTTTTTATATGGCCACGTAATTAGTCTGATGAAGGTTCTTGAAGTCGAACGTTTGGGGTTTCGCCTTCTCGAGAAGTCTATCGCGACTTCATTTTTGTTTGTGTATTTTGTTCACATTGCTTGTTGTTGCGTTCTCGCTTACTTGGCTATCCCCTTTCCTTTCATACTGATGTTGTTGGTTTACTTGTAACAAGTTCGTTGTATTTGTTTGTGTAGCTTTTGCTAATTTAAATCTTAAACGATGTACACCGTTTCCATTTTCGTAACAATATGTTCTTCCATATCAAGTCACCGTAGGTAATGTGTTGGCTTATTAGAAGTAAGGCCGTGGTTCAAACACCAGGTCAGACATCTCGAACAAAACGAAATATGAAAAAAAAATATTTCTTCGGTAACTTCCTCTCAGCCTCTCCACGCCTTTAAATAAATGCAAGCTTTTTAACGGGTAGATAATTCGTTTCTCATTATTATAAGTACAATATAAGGTAGAAGTGAGCGTTAAGCTAAAGGGAAGATCATCCTACCTGTAACTTTTAAAGTTAAGTTTTCAATATGGTAACTTCAAATATAAACCAAATAAGCAAACATAACAAAAGAAGCTCGTTGTTGCCATTGTGTTTTAAAAAATTTGTTTAATTTGATAAAAGTTATCGATATTGGTCCGGATTTTTAAAAATGTGAACTTAATTTTATCAGGAAGTTGTAATAACGAAAAAAAGTTAAAAGTAAGTTTATAGTTAACTTTAGCTAAAGTTACATTTACTAAACCCAACTTTAACGTCAAGTTGTAATAATGCCCCTGAGAGTAAACAAAATTGCCATGAAGAAAATCTATCGTTCGGAGTCGACTTTAAACTGTAGGTACCACCATGTATAAAACATAAAAACACACACAACATAAGTGGTGTGAGAAGCTAGGACGTAATCCTGACTGAAGGGTTGTAATGTCCAATTATGTATGTATATCAGTCCGAGAAGAGCAAAAGGTTTGGTAGGTTTATGTTTAGGTTAGAGGACGTGTACTTGTCAATTGAGACAAGCACAGTACCCGTAGGTCGAATTGATCCATTGTACGGAACGTCTTAAAATGGAAGGATAATAGAGCGGATAGGGAAAAGGAGAGGAAGTAGGAAAAGGAGAATGGGAAGCGAAGGAATTACACAGACCAAACAAAACAAAAAGGGATAGCGAGACTACACTGATGAAGCCCTAACACTTCTTAACCAGCTCAAGCTACTAATGAATCTGTGGAGAGCCTTGATGTCGGCTCTCGACACAGAATTTAATCCCCCAAAGAAGCCCCTGCCAAGGTCATTAAACTTAACCTACTAAGGGCTGGGCAGCTACAGAGGAGGTGATCGACAGTCTCCAAGTCCTCCTCATCGCAACGTATCCTGCAATAGTCCGGCCGTAAGCGACCTAATCTCGCAGTAAACTGTGATAAATCCGATAACTAACGTTAAACTGGCCTTATCCAAGACCAACCTGTTCTTACACTGTCTATAGCAGGCCATAGACATCTAGAAACATAACAAACCGATCCGTTCTCTCTAAGCCTCTGCACTCTCTGACCCGTCCATTGTTGAGGCCATACAGGTGGCAGATTAGGGGATCAGGACGAACTATTAAATCGTCCTCAGAAAGAGAACCTAACCTAGCGATAGTATTCCTCTATGACCCGGAACCCAGCATAGACGGATACGGTCTGGTCCAAAAGTCCTTAATGACTCCTTGCGTTTGCGAACGAGCCGTGATTTGCACCAGACCGACGCAATGGCCCTTAAGGAAGCCTGACTGTAAACGAAGATCATGGAAGATTCCGAATCCGAATCGGGCCACTAGTTATGGCCTCAATATGCCCAGTTAACTCTGCAACAAAGCTTAAATCAATTGCAATTAATAATGCGACTATTGAGACCAAACATAATGTGACGAATCTAGAAGTTATTTTTAACAACGTCCTTAACCCTGGACGGTTACTGTTCGTCGAATCGACGAAGCTCATTTACTCTTTAGCATTTCGCTCTTATTTTCAACAATTTTAGTTGATAATGAAAGCTTGCAGTCAGTAGAAGAAAAATTTATGTTTTTTTGTTCGTCGATGCAACGAAGTGTAACCTTAGTGCACCATGTGAAACCCGTTTGCAATATCGAAATCTTTTTCTGACGCAACACTTTACAACCGTTTCATATTCATATGCTGCTAATCGTTAAAGTCTATTCAAACTATTTTCTAGTTGTGATTCAATATGTAAAATTAGACTGAAAATTCCAATTCCAAGACAACAATATTGCTAGACACGATAGCAGGATATATAAATTCTCATACAATCTTTACAATTCATCTTTTGAAAATTTGTTCAAATGCCGTACTCTAGTATACCTACATAAAATCATCTTCACTCAATATTTGTATGTCTCGGTGTCATCGTATATTCCATTTTCCCGAATATACCCTCACAATGTTTATAAAAATTCAGTCATATTTTGTTTGCTTCAAAACAATGAAAAACTTATCATAAATCTGTGCTTACTTATCCTTCCACACGATTAATACAATTTCAATTTCAATTTATTTTTCTTGATTTTCAGTTCGCAATTGCCGAGAACGATGGCGTACTATACGCAGCAGTTTTCTACGTTCCCTAAAATTATCACGCACAAGTACGGGTCGTGGTAAACGTAAATATTATCTTTCGAAATATTTGCAATTTTTGATACCATTTACCCGGAGTCGGCTGAAGAACAGCTCCACAATAATTGCCGAAAGAAAAGTGGCAGCAACCGGCAATATACCGCCCATGACGCGTATTAGCAACATGCCCATTGTGAGCAGTGACGAAACCAAAGATTCGAGCAATTCAGCTGAAGTGGCGGCCATAGCTGAGGGAGATGTAATGGTTACACTGCATGAGGGTGCCGTGATAGGTTCGTTTCCAATGGCACAACATGCCGCATTGCCATTGCCACTACCATTGCCGTTGCCATTAAATTTGCATACGATTAAACAGGAGAAAGATGTTCCAAATAACAGTGTTTGCGGGAATATAACACAAATTGCACCTTTGCAATCGCAATTGGAACAAAAGAATCTCCTGTTGAATAGTTCCATTGCGGGAACTACGCAATGTATGAATGTGGGTGGCAACAGTAGCAGCAGCAGTAGCAATAATAACAACAACCACATCAACAGCAATAATAATTGTATGAATGATAACAATAATATTAACAACAACAATAACAACAATACTAGTGATAACAACAATCTTAGCAGCAACAATACTAATCCCACCATGTATATTAGTAACACCAACAACAACAACAATAACAATACCAGTAATAATACAAATACCAACAACAATGCCAGTTCAACTAATTCTGATAGAAATATTAGCAACAACAACAATAAACTTAATGTCACCAACAAACCTTTGGCCAATAGCATATATCCACATCCGCCGGAAATGCACAATAACAGTACCGTAGATCTAACGGAATTTGCCGAATGGCTGAAATGTAAAAACGACCAGAAGCACCATTGCTTAATGACATCTTCGCCCGACGCCGATCAATCGTTTCTCAATAGTTTGCATCCGTATTTACGAGAAATGTCGGGGAAACAAAATCGTCGCTTTCGCCAAAAAGTGGTGGCCCTTATTGATGCTGTACTGGACAATACTGACTGAGAGGTCATCTTCTAACCCTTCCTCCCCCTCCTCCACTTAGCATACATATGTACAATAATTATTATTGTTCTCTCCTTTTCATTTTCTTATTCGTATTGTATTTTTTTTTAAATGTACATACAACACTCACAGATCGTAGGACCACACGCATACATACATATGCCATAAAAGCACACACACATACACTCAAAACACAAAAACATCCACATTGGCTTACACAAATACAAATTTATAGATATTTGGATAAGAGAGATCTATTATATCGTTAAACATTTTTATTTTTAATTAATTCTTAATATACGAGTATCTGTACGAAAAATACATATAAATTAAATGGAAAACATTTTTATTGTTGTTTTAATTGTATTGTATTTTAGCACATACATATGTACTTACAGTGGTACACAGCAAAAGTCTAGATACCTCAATATATTTTAGTAATTTCATAAATATTAAACAATAATAATTATTAATTATGTAATAATAATAACAACCCTGTGTTTATACCATTACAATAACAACACGGTGCGACAGTTAAAATACACTCAGCTAATGATATAGTGTAGGTTGTGAGTTTTGTTGAGTAGAACTCCAAACTGGTTTTATTTGACAAAAACTGTTTATTTGATATTTTCACACAACATTATTGATTACTAAAATATTTTTTAGCCTATTTTAAAAATCCAAAGTTTTTTTTAGAAAGGGGAGAGATTGGCCTTTAAAACGGTGTACATAAACATTTCGTTCAAACTTACATGTTATGAGTTTTAATAGGTTAAACCTGGAAAATATAATTTTTTTCTCATTTTTCCAAGTTTAGCGATTCTTAATTGCAAAATTTAATTAAAAAATATAAAATAAGTGATGATATTCTGAAAGTGCATTATCATGTGAAAAGATTGGCAATTCGTTTGATCAAATCGTACAAAAATTGCAGTAGTTATTATTTAAATAATAAAACAGTCGTGTTATATTTTTTATATATGTCATCTTATCAAAGGAACTTTCAGTACAGAAAATTTCGAAAGTTTTGACGGATCTTGATTGTTCCTCTCAAAATGTGTCAATTTCACGTTTGTACGACTACCAGAAGTCAGCTAATATTTGTGTTTTTTTTTCAAATATTATTATTTCTATTTGCGCAAACATTGGCCAACTTCTGGTGGTCGCTCAAATGTAAAATTTACACATTTTCTGATAAACAATCAAGATCCATCAAAAATTCTGAAAAATTTCACTTGAAGAATATACATATATATGAAAAATATAACACGACTGTTTTGCTATTTAAATAATAACTACGGTAATTTTTGTCCGATTTGATCAAACGAAGTGTCAATCTCTACACAAGATAATGCACTTTCAGAATGGTATCACTTATTTCATATTTTTTAATTAAAGTTTGCTAATATGAATTAACAAACTTGAAAAATATGAAAAAAATCGCATTTGTAACGTAATATATACGAGTATATCGTTTTAAAGGCCCTCTCCTTTCTAATAAGGTTTAAATTTTTGACATCGGTTTAGAAATGTTTGTGTAATCAATAAATTTGTGCGTAAAGTCCAAAAAAAACAGTTGGTGTTAAATTTCAATCATCTTTTGTTTGAGGTTAAGCGACTACGTAACCGTTCTTTAAAATGGTCTTCTAATTACTTTCTCGGCGGCATATGAGAATCCCCGTGGGGATCTTGCTATGCAAATCACATTTTCACATTAGAAGCAGTATAGTTACGCTCATTGACTTGTTGGAAGTAAGAAGCAGTATGAATTCTTAACTCTTCCGGACTTTAGGTGAATATGTAGTCGCCGTAGTCTAGTAGGTAGTGTGTTGGGTTATTAGACGTAAGCAGATTTCTGGCAAAAACTCTGAGAGTATATAAATAAAATTGCCATGAAAAGTTTCTCAAAAATCTGTCGTTCGGAGTCGAGTTTAAACTGCAGGTCCAACCTCTCATGTATAAAATTAACACACACAACATGAGTGGTGTGAGAAGCTAGGCCGTAATTCTGACTGAAGGGTTGTAATGGCCAATTAAGTATGCATGTATGTACATATGTATCAGTTTTGTTCAAAGTTTTTTGTTGATATTTGCCTCCATGCATTCATGAGGGGGGTTTTCAGTTGCCTTTTATTTGAGGTTAAGCGACTACGTAATCGTTCTTCCAAATGATCTCATAAATACTCTCTTGGTGTCATATCGGGACTTTGTGTATTAAGACTTTGGGTATTTATTTATTTATTTATTTATTTATTTTATTTGCCTATGGAAATATTCCTTACAGGCAATTTATTAAAGTTACAATTGTAAATTTAAATTTATATCAATTTTAAAAACTATGAATTTAAATATATAATTACATTATTTTTTATAACATTATTTGATGACGAAAAATCTATTAGCATATACAATTTATTAAATTCTTTACACATTCTCCTTATTGGATCAGCACCAGCGTAGTTGGATCTAAAAAATTGTTTTGATAATGGGGAAAAATGACGTGACGGACGTTGAGGAACATTAAACGTGATATTATGGATTAAAAAACTGGAGCCTATATCACCAGTAATTACATTGAATATGAATGAGATATTTAACATAGTTTTGCGGCTTTTAAGTGTCGGAAGTTTAATTAAAGCTAGTCTGGCAGAATTAGAAGGTATTCTTGTAGGATTAAAATTCAGTCCTCGGAGACAAAACATCAGAAATTGTTTTTGTACAGATTCGATGACGTCGGAATACTTTTTATATAGAGGATCCCATATTATGGAACCATACTCGAGTATAGGCCTTACAAGAGATGTGTAGAGCGATTTAGTAACATAAGGATCGTTAAATTCTCTTGCCCACCGTTTTATAAAACCAAGAACGCTTCTAGCTTTATTTACAGTCATAGTTATGTGCGGGATAAAATTTAGTTTGGGATCAAGTAGAACTTTCATATCTTCACATTAGCATCAGTATGATTGTGTTCATTGACTTGTTGGAAGTAATAATCATTCCAAATTCTTAATTCTTCGGAACATTAGGTGAATATGTTCTTTAGAATGTTTAATTAATTAATTATTCATTATTTCCTCAATAATTTCCATAGCATTGTATCGCCAAAGTTTGCTAACCTCGTGCTTATTCTTGTACAGTCTCAACCTGTTGTATTTTCCTACAAAAGTTTAACTCACTTTAGACATATTTTGTCTGAGAACAGTGATAATGTGATAAAACAGTAGAGTGCCGTACTTTCTTGCGCGTTAAACAAAGTGAGGCTCAAAGTTTTTATTCCACTTGCTGTGTGCTTCTTGGTTTTGCACTGCATTTAAAGAGAGTGATGCAGAAATGGTAAACTTTCCTTTGCATTTTTTTATTGTGCCGTGCCTTTTTATGCAAAGAGCAACAAAGTGCACAAATGTGTATTGCACAATTATTGTGGTGTTAAAGCAATAACTTTGCAATTTTACATGGATGGATGCTATAATTATGAAGAGAACACAGTACTTCATGTTGATGTTCATACATCCAATAAACGCTGGCATCTAGTTTAGTACCGGCTATTTTCCAGAAGCCCAACAAAAGTTTGATTGCTGAACTCCAGTCATATGTGTAATTCACGTTGTTGGTGTCAGTCTAACCCTGCGTTTATACCATTACAAGCTATACTATAATAATTACGAGCTGAGTAACATAGATTTTATGCTAGGGTCTACCCACTAGACTACTAGGACACCCAACAACGAGTAACAATAAACAGTTCTTTCTATTTTAATTTGCTATCATTGGAAGTGGCCGTAATCTAGTAGGTAGTGTGTTCGCTTATCATCAAAACGAAATATGAAAAAATATTTCTTAGGCGACTTTCTCTCAGCAGATTTCTGGCAAAAATTCTGAGAGTAAATAAAATGGCCATGAAATGTTTCTCAAAATAACTGCTGTTCGAATTCGACTTTATTGAACTGTAGGTTCCGCTACTCATGTATAAAATTAACGCACACAACTGAAGTGGTGTAAGAAGCTAGGTCGTAATCCTGACTGAAGGGTTGTGATGACCTATTATGTATGTCTGTGTATGTATGTGTATCATTGGATTCGCAAGAAATAATCAGTTTTTATAAGTAAAAATGTAAAAATTCATGAGAAGAACAAGGAACATTGCTTATTCAACATGGGGTTGTTTTCTTACAATTGCAGTACTACTGCATTGAATTTCACTTAGTTCAATATATACATACACAGACATACGTATGTACGTATTGATTGATTAATGATTACCTGAAAAGTTATGGAATATATTCCGAATATGTCATAAAACGCCAAGAAATAATGATTAATAACTGCCTGTTCTTTAAGCAGAGTACATCGATTATGTTGCATTTCCAATAAAAAAAGGATGGATGCGCTGAGTGTTTGCTGAAATAATGCGCAACAGACAGAGGAATGAAATTTATCTGAAGAAAAATCATTACGAAAATTTAAATTAAAATAGAAATTCCTGCTGTGGAAAAATATAACGACATTTCATTTTCTTTTCAAAATAGTTATAAAGTAATAATTAATAATAATGAAATGATAATACATTTGCATCGATTTAAGTTCTAATATTAGCCTAGAGTGGTTAATATTTTGTAGAGACTCTGGTCTTGTTTAAATCTGGAAGACATTGTCTAAGTAAGTGGGAAATTTTGTTCCAAACACCAATATTACTGCCATCATACCCGCTGAAGGATGGACTGAGGATTCTACACTGTATTCATTTATCTCCTTAGAGTAAGAAGACCTCAATTTGTATTAAAATCTAGAAAATTAATGTCCTTATATTAATTTTAATTTAATTAAAATTTTATAATAGAAAAGAAATTTAAAGACACGCTGGAATCAATAATAAGCTGAGAAAAAGCTTAACAACAATTTTTTGATTTTATTTACTTTCTCTCTTTATTAGAAGTATTTATAATACTCTTAAAATATATTTCATTTTAATTATATTCAACAATTAGGTAAACCCTGATCAAAATAAACATGTTTTATAAAATTTACTATTCTCTTTCTAAAAATATTCATATTCGCTTCATTTTTTACATCAGCCGACATCATGTTGTATAGATTCAATCCTTTACTGAATAAAGATCTCTGCATTGCATTTGTGTCTGCTCTTGGTGGTCTAAAATCTAAAGCATTCCGTAGGTTGTAGGGTTGAACTTCTCCAACATATCTTATTTGCTCGGTTAGGTATTCTGGTGCACATCCCATTTTTATTTTCTGGATAAAAAGTATTGTATTTAGCTGCAATCTTTGTTTTATATTTAACCATTTCAATGTGTCTAACATATATTTAATCGATGTAAACCGGTTACATTTTAAAATTGAGCGCATAGCCTTATTTTGTAATTTTTGTATCCTATTTATTTGATGCTGTGAACAGCAGGTGAATAATATTGTTGAACCATACTCAAAGTGTGGTTTTATCATTGCGTTGTAAATGTTAATTGCAGTTAATATTGACACTTTATTTCTTATTGTCTTAAAAAATCCAATTTTTTTTCCTATTTTTTTTTGCAAATATATTCAATGTGTTCCTTAAAATTTAAACATTTATCTGTTAAGAAGCGCAGATATTTAATTGTATTTACTTTCTCTATGATAACGTTATTTATCTTGATTAATTTGTCAGTCTTCATATTAATTTCCATTAATTTAGTCTTGTTTTCATTCAATTTTAATTTGTTCATTTTTATTTATTTATATTATCGATATCTTTATCTAAGTTTTCATAACATAATTTTTCTGTCGCCGTTTCAGTAAAAATCAAGGTATCATCGGCATATAGAACAATATCAAAATTATCTAAAACTCTTTCAATGTCATTAATATATATGATAAAAAGAAGAGCTCCCAATACAGAAATCTGTGGTATTCCAAAATCGTTTTCAATTGGATCAGATATTATATTATTGACATTAGCATATTGTCTGCGATTCGTTAGATAGGATTTAAACCATTTCAGCTCCGTATCTCGAATTCCATATTTTTCAGCAATATATCTCTATCTATAGTTTCAAAAGCTCTTTTAAAATCGAGAAAAATCGCCAATACTTTGTTCTTCTTTTGTCTACTCTTCCATCTATTTACAACATAATTTACGGCAGTTTCGCATGAAAAGCGCTTTCTGAATCCTAACTGATATTTTGACAAGGAGCCATATTGTTCTATATAATCTTCAAATTGATTTTTCACTATTATTTCAAAGACTTTTTCACATGTTTTCAAAGTATTTATCGGTCGGTACCTCACATTTTATTGTATTTTTTACCTTTTCTATTGGGAGTATCATCGACTTTTTCCAATTACTTGAAAATACTAAATAAAATATTGCCTAGTATACCCCAGTCGTCTGGAATTATGTTGCTTGATATTTTTGTGTAATCTGGTTTCTTTTTAATACTTTTAAAAATAGTTTTTAGATCCTGTAAATTTATTGCACGAAATTTGATTTTCATATTGCACATCATCAATGGAAGATCTAATTTCCTTAATACTATTTACAAAATACTTGTTAAAAATAATGGCTATTTGCGTATTTTCCTTATATTCTATGTTTTCATGTATCACAGTTTTTATCACATTTTTTGGTTTCCTTAAGACTAGTTCCTTGATCTTGTACCACATTTCCTTCTGGTTATATGCATTATTTATTTTATTATTAATATATCTATTTTTTCACGTTCAATTTTACCTTTAAATATATTTCTTATTGCCTTATAATTATTCCATGCTTCACATGGGTGTCCTTATTATTTTTCACATCACCGTATACGTAGTACATTTATGCATATCTACATAGGTGTCTGATGCGGTATATTTATCATCAAAATGTGTAAAATATATATAGAATTTTAATAAATTTTTAATCGCTCCATATTTTTAAAATAAAAAAGAACAGTTAAATATCATCGTAGTCTTATCTTTATTACGTCTAATATTCAAATTTTCGGGTTGCAGGAATGCTTGTTATTTTTGGTATTTTATTCCTTTTGAAAAGAGATGAGGAGAAGGATACAGAATGTAAACAACTGGACAACTGTATGTAATACGTATAATATTTCCCAAATTAAAACTTTAATTATATTCTTTCAGTAAATAAATGTTAAAAGACAACAAATAACACTATGCGACAAAATAAAAAAATTAAATACACCCAGCTAAAGACATAGTGTATGTGAAGTGAGTTTTGTTGAGTAGAACCCAAAAATATTTTTTTTTATATTTCCTGAATCCTCCAAACTTGTTTTATTTGATAAAAACCGTTTTTTCCGGACTTTACGCACAAATTAATTGATTACATAAACATTTCAGAATCGATGTCCAAAATTTAAACCTTATTAGAAAGGAGAGGGATGAGCCTTTAAAACGATATACATACACATATACATGATAAGTTAAACTTGACAAATGCGAATTTTTTCATATTTTTTCAAGTTTGTCCATTCATAGTAGCAAACTTTAATTAAAAAATATGAAATAAGTGATGACATTCTGAAAGCGAATTTTCTTGTGAAGAGATTGACACTTCGTTTGATCAAATTCGACAAAATGTATCGTAGTTATTATTTAAAGAGTCTAACAGCCAAGTTACATTTTTCACATATATTTTTTTTTTTTTTCAAATGAACTTTTAGTTAAAAAATTTTCCAGAATTTTTGATGGATCTTGATTGTTCCTCGGAAACTGTGCCAATTTCACGTTTAAGCGACCACCACAAGTTGGCCAATGTTTGCGCAAACAGAAATAATAATATTTGTAAAAAAACACAAATATTAGCCGACTTCTGGTAGTCTTGCAAACGTAAAATTGACACATTTCGCGATAAACAATCAAGATCCATCAAAATTTTTGAACTGAAAGGTCATTTGATAAGATGACATATATAAAAAATATAACACGACTGTTATACTATTTAAATAATAACTACGGCAATTTTCGATGTCCGATTTAATCAAACAAAGTGTCAATCTTTTCACAAGATAATGCACTTTCAGAATGTCATCCCTTATTTTATCGTTTTTAATTAAATTTTGCAATTAAGAATGGCTAAACTTGAAAAAATTTGAAAAAAAATCATATTTTTCAAGTTTACCTCATCAAAATTCATAACATATGAGTTTAAACCACTTGAACCATATGTTTATGTATGCCATTTTAGAGGCTCATCTAATTTTAGAGGCTCATCAATGTCATTGGCTGGGTGTACAGTCAACCCTCCTATAACGCGGTACTTTCAGAACACGGTTTCCACATAACGCGGAGCTGAAATTGCGACAGCCCTACTATAACGCGGTACTCTTACAGCGCGGATTCCGTTCAACAACATCCCACAAGTTTCTTCCGCACAACCTATGAATGTCTCTAGTAACTAGATATTGTAAGAGGGTTTAATATCAGTTTTATTTTCGACGCAAAAGCACAACCGAGATGTACATATAAACAACATGTTTATATAAATATGCCAGCTTATCTCATAGCCGCCTATGACGTCGGTTTCAGTCATCTCAGAGCTGTACTGTGACATACGTTTTGTCGGTGACCAAGTCTTTCTGAAAAATTTTCTGCATCACATGTCTGACAGTGAGGATTGAAAAATTACATAATTTTACTAAAGTCTTTCTAATTTTTCTTGTAAGACAGTCTTTTAGTTTAGTTTTCATTTCATTTTTTTTTATCAATCCTTATATGAACTCTTTAATTCAATAAAAATAATTTCTAATTTATCTTGTCTTGGTCTCCATATTACGCGATACGAATGATGTGATTTGTACTAATTCCGGGTTTCTTATAACGCGGTTTCCATACAACGCGATAGACGGTTTCCATAGAATGCGCTACGAATTAGCCTGGTTTGTACGATTAAATCGGAGTTTCTTATAACGCGGTTTCCATACAACGCGGTACGTACTCTCCGCGTTATAGAAGGGTTGACTGTATTTTGACTGTCACACCATGTAATTGATAAAATGATCGTTTAAAACAGTATTTGCTTTACAAACAACTGTTGTTTTACGAATTTTACTTAAAAGAAAACAGCGTAGTTTTTAGTTCGAAATCCATTATTTTAACACAAGATGAGCCACTTTTACGAAAACTTAAATTTAGAAAAGGAATCATGAGTTTAGATCAGTTACGTTTCCCCAAAAAAAGTTTATAATCGTTATTAACATTGAAAAAAAAAATCAAAACATTCTAGCAGCAGTCTAGCAGCAGTCTTTGAGAGTTTATTGTCTAAGCCCAAGTGTTACCCTGAATCATAAGTTGGACGTGTAATTTCTAAATAAATTTGTATGCTGGTACTAGAGCTAAGCCTTAAGATTTTAGTATTTTATTAGTTATTTACTAATCTTCAGAATAATAATGATTGATAAAATCTTAAATGTTGGAAACACTATTTATGTCTGATCAACACCAGGAGAATATTCAACTACGAGACTTAGATATGGAAAAATTCGGATGAATTTGTACACAAAAGTTCAAGATGTTACGAAATAGGACATTTTAGTACTACTCTGAGTATTTAAACATTTTTATTTTGACACCTGTTACGCTGTATCTATTTTTAATTACACGGTAAAACTTTGTTATCCAACTTCAGTTGCCAGTTTCTGTAAATGCAACGATACACGTACATACATATTTCGAAAATCTCCAATTTGATTTTGTGCCAATTTGTGATGTTATCGATCAATGATGTTGTGGATATATTTTAAATGCAAGGGTTGCAGTACAATTTGATTATATACCTAAGTATGTATACTTATGAGCCTATGAATGGCGGGTTGTGGTTTTTGTTTTCTCATAGAAAGGATTTGTGAAATTATTTTTATTCATTGACTTTTAATTCTTCAGATTCTTCAGCCGGCAAATTTGTTGATTGAATTGAAATGCTTCGGAAGAGGATTCATATGTATGCGCAAGGGCAAGCAAGGGTAGACGTGTAAATATTTAAAAAAAATGGCATTTTCAAATTATGCAATCAACATAAAAAGACACTTATGTGATGTTTTTGTAACACAGGCTATTTCACTTGCTTGTCTGTTTATATGGGAAACACGAACAAAATTGAGTGTTTTTTAATATACTCCGTGGTGATACACAATCATGGGTATGAGTAAAGGTTAGAAAATCTTGGCCTAATAGTAGCATTCACATTTAAATCCTTTTGAACACTTGTTTAGATTAGATTCTACGGAAAGAAAATGCGAATTTAAACGAATTTCTAAATGTATAAATTCATAGAGCGATTAAAAGAGCAAAGAAAAAACCAGAAAACTGTTAAATACAGTTGTCAACAATTTTAGCGACTGTATATTGTTACGAAAATGGAAACGGTGTAACATTGTTTAACATTAAAATTATAACCAAAAGTTACACAAACAAATACAACGAACTTGTTACAAGTAAACCAACAACATCTGTATGAAAGAAAAAGGGATAGACAAGTAAGCGAGAACGCAACAACAAGCAATGTGAACAAAATACACAAACAACAATGAAGTCGCGATAGAGTTCTCGAGAAGGCGAAACCACGAACATTGGACTTCAAGAACCTTCATCAGACCGATTACGTGGGCATATAAAAAGGCAAGACAAAGCAGGCAACGATTAATAAGAATTCAGTCACTCTTGTGTGAAGACGCGTTCCGTGTGAAGAGAACAGTCGTGGTTTGAAGATCGCCTTTAAAAAATATGCGTTGTAAGCACAGAAGAATAGCGTACAAGCAATTATTGTTGTATTCGTCAAGTTATAAACAGTGCCACACAAAAGTAGTGCGAACAATAAAGAATTTAATTGAGACTAAACACCAATTAATTTTTAATTTGTTTGCAATCAACGAACTCATATTCTCAACGTTTTTAAAAATGTAAAAACTTAACAATATTAATAGACTAAGAAATGTAGGTGAAGGAAAATTTTAAGCAAGTTTCTTGGTCCCTGAGCGAAAGGGGGGGTTTATGGGAGGAGGGAATTAGAGTAGATTAATTTGCAAAAAAAAATCCGCACTACGTTGTATACATATTACACCTAGGAAACCGCGGAATGATTCAAAACGTAAGTATAATATCAAATAACCAAAGAAAAGACGACTTGTTATCTTTTTATGAACAAAAATTGTATTCAAATATCATTTCATGCAGTTTTAAAATTGTGGAAAATAAAGAAGAATTTTGAAGTAAAAATCCATCCAAATACTAAAACGTAGCAGTTACTGACTGGCACATGGACAAGATATTTCTTTTGCAGACGAAATTAAATTCAATACGGACGGATCTTCCAAAAGAGAATTCCGAACTTTGACAGTTCATAACAGTCGTGGTTATCTAAATAGCAACTCTTCATTTAATTGTTTATTCTAATTTGAAGGTTGGACGTTGAATAATTGCTCTCAAATGATTTCTGTTGCCCTACTTCAACTAAGTATTATATTATTTCTATTGTATGGTAACCTATAGTCGTGGTTGTCTAAATAGTAACTCCTCCTCCTCATACCGTTAATTCATAACGGCCATATAGTTGTCATTTATTCAGTCTGTTTTGCCAAATCAACAACACGTTCAAACAAAAATTATTTTATAAACATGGAAGTTCCGTCCGAATCTAATTTTTCTAAAAAAATCATTTTCAGCGAAGAGACCGATTTCTGAATGAAGGTGTACATGAGCAAACAAAATTTTCGAATTTGGGTCGATAATTACCATCTTCTGAGTTGAATGATTTGAACACCAACAATACATATGTGCTTTCAAAAGCACAGCGCTACGTGCCACATATTAATATATTCTGCTTGAGGTGGTGGTGTTGTAAGCTGGCGACTGATATCGTGCGATTTGACCTCTTTAGATTTTTTTTTGTGAAGTTTTCTTAACTCCCAGGTGTATACGAATACACTTCAAACCACAGCGGTCTTCAAAGCTAATAAAATTCAATCTGATTTATGCGCCAGTCAGAGTCATTGACAACTTTCGGATGTGGTCTATACAGAGAAGCCGCGGCGGATGTTTGAACCATGTTATATCCCGGACATACTGGCATTAACAGGTGTTTCAAACAAATAAAAAATAGTGATCGTATCTCACACACACTTTGTTTTATTTAAATTTAAAGATAGGAGGAATCTAATAAAAGGCGATACAAATATTTGTATGCCACGAGGCAGCAATTCTAATAAAAACTTTGTATTTTAACGCATCGTTTATCGTTTTTGAAAGCTTAAGATAATTGCAGGCGGTAAGAATCGCTACTAACATACTAGACAAGCAACGAAACGATTTCTAAATAATGAATACCTATCGACCGATATTTCAAAATTTCGAGAGCTTTGAATATTTCAGCAGAATAACAATCCTACAAGTGGTGCAAAAGTAAAATTAGAACGTAAACTAGGGGGTACTAATGCCAAAATGCACATGTTACTTTGGGATTGACGAATTTATGGTATGGCACATCAATGTCTAAGTCAACGACGTCTGTTAAAGACGAAAGTGTTACCTTTTATTATACGAAAATGCTTTTGCGTTGTACTTAGATTTTAAGCGTGTATACCTACATAGGAGTTTAACCTTTAACTGATGAGATGAAAATTTGTAACGTAAAAGAGGAGGTGATAGTGAGTTTTAAGAAAAATAAATTTCTTCTGAATATCTATCAATTCTGCCGTTGGTTTCACTATAAAAATATTTTATTGTCTCCGATAAAATTAATATATTCATGTGTGTGTGTATGCAGTTATTCCAGAATATTTCCAACTTAATTTTTATTATCATTTATTTATGACAGGTTTTAAGAAAACGGAATGAAAAACTAAACTTTTGCAAAACCGTTGTGGAGAACATCAAATGCGTGCTTAAACTTCTTTCTTACACTGTAGCAGATGAAATCATTTGTGGAAAGTTTTACTAGTCAACAGCTTTCATTTTATTTTTAACTACTGTCATGCATACATACAACAAACATATTTACGTATTTTGTGCGTAAATAAAAGAGAAATCCTTTAAACAAAGTGTGTTAATTTTTCTTAATTAAATGCTCAATTTAATGCCAACAGGCAATAAAAAAAAACCTGAAAAAGCGATTATAAAAGCAGAGTCAAACACATGACACAGCAAAAGTGGCGAAAAATGACAAAGAAAAACGAAGGCAAGACGAACAGTACGAATACTAAACCAAATAGACCCATGAAAACAACCAAGGCAGCGACAGCAGCAGCAGTAGCAGCAAACAAACGTAAAAGTCTGTTGCTACAGTTGCTTGTTTGGTTCCCCTCTCACATTTTGTTTTTTGGTTTACAATTGTGATACGAACATAAGAATGAAAGCAAAACAAAAGAAAGTAGCAAAAATACTAATCGTTATTTCGACTTTACACACGTGTTCGGTTTTAGTCGAATACAAAACGCAGAAAAAGAATGAAAAACCAAAACACACTTCACCAAAACACTCTTGTGAAAGAGAAAAGTGCGATAAAACAACAAAAGGGAAAATTGAAACACGCCGTTTGTTTTTGTTCTAAAATTCTTTGACTGTAAAAAGTTGGCGTCGTTTACGTTTTATTTCAACGCTGTTATGCTCTTTGAACAAATTGAACAGTGAAAGAGTAAATATTTGTTTATACATTGTAAGAGCAATTTGCAAGAGTATTATTTGTTCTCTTTTATTTTGCATGCAAAGAGTGTCTCTTCTAAGAGTTTAACATGACATTTAGAGCAGCTCAGCTGCGTTTATTATTTTTTTTTTGCTAAGCAATACAATACAAAATCAAGATCATTATTGTATACATATTTTGTTGTTTATTGTTCTACAACAGATAACTGTTTCTGAAAAAAAACGACAATTATTGTTGCCAAAAGAGTGGTATAATTTTTATTTAGATTTTCTCCCTCTTCACTGCCTAAAATCATAAGCACAACATAATTTGTGTACAAGGCTTCGAAATAATTTTGACGTTTTTGTTGTTGTTCTTATTTTAGCATCACGTATGTATGTATTTCATAAAATTCTTGAGCGGCCATTTTGTATTCTTCGAATTGCTTTTCAGTATTGTACTACCGTATAGCAACAAATACAATAAATAAATATTTTATTTACCAGAAATTTTACGATTATGGAAGAGAGTGTGTTCTGTTCATACGCATATATGTACGAATCTACGTGTTGTGTACGAGTGTACGTG
This sequence comes from Sarcophaga carnaria, assembly GCA_958299815.1. NCBI lineage: Eukaryota > Metazoa > Arthropoda > Insecta > Diptera > Sarcophagidae > Sarcophaga > Sarcophaga carnaria. The sequence goes on along the minus strand of OY283149.1, from coordinate 65,932,701 downwards.
AGTGTTTTGTATTCTTTGTTTTTTTTTTGTTTGTTTGTTACTCTCACTAGTAAGTAAGTAACCATCATCATTATTATCTTTCCTCTGTTTGGTTGTATGTTTTTAAAAGACCAGAAAGATTTTTTTTAGAATTTTTATGAAATTTGACACTCTTCTAGTCGTATTGTTGGTAGTGTATTGAATATTTTGTGATCATTTTTTTGATTTTGTTCAAACTTTGAACTGATAGGGGTTTTTAATTTACATTTGTAATGAATTTTGACAATTACGTACAGTTATCGCCTTAAATAAGTATGTAATTAAAGAGTCTTACATCAACAACAAGATGTAATTTCCTTTGTTTTTGATGCTACAACAGAAACTCGATTTTTGTTTGCAATGTGGATGCAAATTTTCAGTTCGTTCCAGATATTCAATCATTAGCTATGTGTCATACAATTAAAAAGCGTTTATATTTGTACATACATATGTACATATGTATGTACATACAGCTGCGTGCAACTAATTAAGGACACGAAGCTTACATGTGAGCATGAAGCAAAAAATACAAATGGTTGTTTGATATTGTCAAAATTTGTCCAAGATTAGTTAATTAAACTGTTAATCGTAGAAAATAACTACTTATTGTGTCAAATAAATCATTATTTATAAAGGCTGGCCTCAGAGTACCTTATTCGATCGAACGAATTTTCATACACTTTTACGAGTGTATGAGTTCGTATCTGGGCAAAGGTATCACGAATGTTGGCCTTCAAATGCTTAATTGTTTCTGATTTTACGGGATAACACTTTTCTTTAACTTTAATAGTCCAACGGTGTCAAATAGCAGCTTCTTGGCAGCCAACTGACGTCACCATTTCGGCTAATTAAACGGCCATCATACGTTTGACACAATACATCGATTGTGGCATGAGATGTATGGCAACTTGCACCATCCTGTTGAAACCAAACAGTGTTAACATTAATACTATGAAGAACGGGTACAAAAAAATCGGTTATCATGGTGCGATAAATGTCTCCATTCACCGTAATGGTTGAGGCGTTCTCATTTTCAATGAAATATGGGCCAATTATGCTTCCGCTCCAGAAGCCGCACCACACAGTCACTCGTAATGGGTACATTGGCTTCTGTAAGACCAAGTGTGGGTTTTCTGAACCCGAAATACTGGAACTTTATTTATTAACGTACCCACCAAGATGAAGATGAGTCATCCGAAAAGATGCTGTTTTTTTAAATGGACGTCATCGTGCTCAAGCGTAAATTGATTAATTACGTCCAGTGGAGATAATATACTGAACTTTGTGGCAGAATAGAATGACATAAGTATTGCCAGATTAAAATAAGTTATAAAAAATTTCACTTTTAAACCATTTCCTTCCAAATGTTAAAGTACTTTTACCCCAGCAATTGGAATTTTTAAATGAAGGTATGATTCTTCAGAGAGAAGGAAGAAAAACTTTTTCCAGCTCTTTCAGCCCAACCCTCAAAACAAGCTTTGGAATCTTGAGGTCACGGAAACTCGTCATTATACTAAAATCGCTTTTATTCAATGCTAATACACTCATCGTTATCCTCCCATCAGGGTAGCTCCCAAGTATCTTTACAGTTTTTCTTTATTGATATTATTTATCGTTGCCTACTTTCTCAAGTTGATCTTTAATGCAGTGAAAACCATTGAGTTATCCAAACTAATGAATATACAGTACTCTACCTTTGTTTGCCTCATTTGCGATCACTCCTAAGTAGCCATATCCATTTTTAGATTCTAGTTATTGCCCAAATTGTCATTTGACTATCAGAGAAGATATTTAAATCCTTAACTACAAATACAATCCTGTTAAGATATTAAAAATCGATTGCGCTCTATACATTTTCGAAATCTACACGGCAAATGGTAAAAGATTAAAAAAATGATCACGATTTATAGGAGTTTAATACTACAATGGAAGCCCAATTCTTGTTTGCATTTAAGAACCGGAATCGGTGCCAATTTTGGGATATTCAAGCTTTAGCTTTCATACAATTAAAAAGTATTTATATGCTTACCTATATACGTATAAATATACATACACGTGTAAAAAAAAGTTAAGGAAAAAGTCTACAAGAACACACTTATTTTCAAAATTCTAAAGAAAATAAAAAAAAAAAATCTTTTTTTGAAAGGACCAATAAAAAATTTAATTTGTAATAGAAAAGATAAGGCACTGCCAACACTAAATTATCAAAAATATCTAATGTTATTTCCTTTTAAACTTGATCACATCCAGTTGAAAAATTCAATACTCATTGCGTCATAATATCTCATAAATTTTTCTAGAGCATCATCAATCATCATCATCAATTATGAATGTCTATTGATGTCAGTGGCGCATTGAGCTCAGTGCAACAGCCAGTCTCGAAGAGTTTTGGCTGTATGCTTGACGTTAATGTTGTGCTAAAAATGACTTTTTATATCACAAGCCTAAGCTGTCAATTGAAACTTGATATTTCGGAGTGAAAACAGAACCTACATCCCATTTTCCAAGATTATAGTTAAAAAATTACCATCTTTCTGCACTTAAAAAGTTTGATATTGAAAATAATTTTTCTAATATTATAATAACGATACATATGTACAACCCTTAAGTCCGTAATAAGGCATGCATAACAATGATGGAGTTTTTTAATCGTACGTATTTACACACATCTTTTGAGAGCAGCTCATACTTTTAGTTTCAATTCATTCCTTCCTAATGAGTTCTTAAATTGGCCAAAAAGAGTTCATTTACGAAGTAAGCCTTATCTCTACAAGTGGATCATTAGTTTACTGCTGTTAATAAAATTTCAAAATTTTACAGTTACTTAAAGCAATTGTACCACCCTCTCTCTCTCTCTCTCCTAAAGATTGGTCTGAGCCATCCGTAGTAGAAGTCTTCGCCTTTGGCTTTGAGATTTTCTTTTGGTGAACATTTAACAGAAATGTATAAAATCATTGAATTAAAGAAGCTACCTAAAGATTACGTAGTCCAAAGTGATTCAACGACTCTCCAGATGATGAATAAAAAATTCCACCAAAATTCATTGGGTAGTTCAAAACACATGTGCTATACCAGATATGCAATGAGACTCCTAAGCACATACAGTGGACAGCAAAAGTCTATGTACCACACAACATATTTTAGCAATTTAATGAATTTTAAACAGAAATATTTAAATACAATTGATATTTTTGGTATTAGTTTCATTAATTTATTACTATTTTTATTATAAAACAAAACAATTACACTATGCGACAAAATAAAAAAAATTAAATACACCCAGCTCATGACATAGTGTATGTGAAGTGAGTTTTGTTGAGTAGAACCCAAAAATATTTTTTTTTATATTTCTCGAACCCACCAAACTTTGTTTATTTGACAAAAACGGTATTTTTTTGATCTTTTCACACAAAATTATTGATCACGCAAATATTTTTTAACTTCTTTTCAAAACCTAAAGTTTTTTGAAAAGGGGACAGATGAGCGTTTAAAATCGTAACATATGGTTCAAATGGTTCAACTTACATGTTTTGATCGGGTTAACTTATTTTTATTTTTTCATGTTTAGCCATTCTTAATTGCAAAATTTAATTAAAAAATATGGAATAAGTGATGACATTCTGAAAGTGGATTATCTTGTGAAGAGTTTGACATTTCATTTGATTTTTCAAATATATATTTTTTTTTCAACTGAACTTTCAAATGGATACTGATGTTTTATTGTAAAATGTGTCAATTTCACGTTTGAGCAACTGCCAGAAGTCGGTTAATATTTGTGTTTTTTGCAAATATTATTATTTCGCTTTGCGCAAACATTGGCCAACTTCTGCTGGTCGCCCAAACAAAAAATTGACACATTTTACAATAAACAATCACGATTCATCAAAAATTTCGAATTGAAAGTTCATTTGAAAAAAAAAAAAAATATTTATTTGAAAAATATAACACGACTGTTATACTCCTTAAATAATAACTACGATAAATTTTGTCGAATTTGATCAAACGAAGTGTCAATCTCTTCACAAGAAAATTCGCTTTCAGAATGTCATCACTTATTTCATATTTTTTAATTAAAGTTTGCTACTATGAATGGACAAACTTGAAAAAATATGAAAAAAATTCACATTTGTCAAGTTTACCTCATCAAACCTCATAGAATATTAAGTCGTATAATATAGGTATGTATACTGTTTTAAAGGCCCATCTCCCCCCTTTCTAAGAAAATTTAAATTGTGACATTGGTTCAGAAATATTTGTGTAATCAATAAATTTGTGCGTAAAGTCCAAAAAAGCAGATTTTGTCAAATAAAAGAAGTTTGTAGTGTTCGAGGAATATAAAAAAAAATATTTTTAAGTTCTACTCTGTAAAACTCACAACCTACAGTGTGTCATAAGTTGGGTATATTTTGACTGTCGAATCGTATTATTAATGTTTTTCACAAACCAAAAGAAAAATAAAGAAAAGTTTCTATGGACTCCATACTTTTGCACAGCAAAAGTGTAGGGTATCCCAAAGAAAAACTCAGAGTAAATTTCAAATTCAAAGGCTCAATATATACAAATGTTATACCCGGTATTTAGTAGGATATCCCTTAAGATGAAGCATTCCACTTAACTTATTTGTATCAGAGTGGTAAGCTGAGAGTTTTTTGTTGATATTTGCCTCCATGCATTCATGAGCAAGTTTTTCGGTTGACTTTTGTTTGAGGTTAAGCGACTACCTAACCGTTCTTTAAAATGATCACCTAATTACTTTCTTGGAGGCATATGAGGACTTGTGGTATTAAGCCCGTGGGGATCTTGGTAGGCAAATCACATTTTCACATTAGAAGTAGTATAGTTACGCTCATTGACTTGTTGGAAGTAACAAGCAGTATGAATTCTTAACTCTTGCGAACTTTAGACGAATATGTCCTTTAGAATGTCTAAATTCTCTCTCTTCTTCATTATTTTCCTCTATAAATTCTAAACAGCCCACACCTGGTGCCGGCACACATTTAAGAGATTAATCTTTCTTTCCTAGCAAGTGGTATGAACTGGTGCCGAAGTTTCTTTCAACGCGCAGGAGTTTCGTAAGGTAAAGACTTCCCAAATATTTCAGATAAAGGATAAAGGATACCATCGACAATTTTCTTAAAGAGAGATTTTCAAAAAGTTTGTAACGCGACAAGTTCTATCATTGACGCCACCTAGCGTTCTCTGGATATTTTCATCGATTAAGTTAGAGTTTTCCTTCTGTATGTCACTTGCAGCTGCCTTTTGTTTTATTGTAGGCACAATGAATTGAATTCAATGAATTAATCAATCAAACACCTGTCTAATAATGGGTGATTTTTTAAGAGCTATAGGAAAATTTTACAAAAAAAAATCACATAAAATTCAAAAAATTTATGAAATCTTTATTTGAATCGATAGTACGGTCCATATAATTTAATGTTTGAAGATTATTTCATGCAAATGTTGACCGCGACTGCGCCTCAAATGATCCATCCGCTTAGTCCAATTTTGGCATACTCTTTCCAACATTTCGGCCGGTATCTCACGAATAAATGCTTCAATGTTATCTTCCAATGCGTCAATTGAAGCGGGCTTGTCTGTACAGACATGAGCTTTAACATAACCCCACAAAAAATAGTCGAAAGCCGTTAAATCGCACGATCTAGGCGGCCAATTGACCGGTCCTGAACGTGAAATAAAATGTTCACCGAACTGGCCTCTTAATAAGTCCATTGTTACGCGTGCTGTGTGGCATGTACCACCGTCTTGTTGAAACCACATGTCATGCAAGTCAAGCTCTTACATTTTGGGCAAAAAAAAAGTTGGATATAATCTCACGGTAGCGCTTACCATTCACAGTTACGTTACGATTCGCAGCATCTTTGAAGAAGTACGGTCCAATGATGCCACCAGCCCATAAACCGCACCAAACTGTAACTTTTTCTGGATGCATTGGTAGCTTTTGTAATGCTTCTGGCTGATCTTCACTCCAAAATCGACAATTCTGCTTATTTACGTATCCATTGAGCCAAAAATGAGCTTCGTCGCTGAACACAATTTTTCGATAAAGAAGCGGATCTTCGGCCAACTTTCCAAGAGCCCATTCACCAAAAATTCTGCGTTGCGGTAGGTCGTTCGGCCTCAATTCTTGCACCAGCTGTATTTAGAAAGACTTTACACCTAAATCCTTCCGCAAAATTTTCTACGTTGTTGAGTAACAGAGGCCCAATTGCTGCGAACGGCGACGAATCGATAATTGATGGTCATCATTAACACTGACCGATACAGCTGCGATATTTTCTTCGGTTCACACTCTACGTAAGCGTGTTGGTGGTTTAATGTCCAACGAATTTTAGTCACAATAGCCCGAATAGCCGCTTCAGTGGGTCGATTAAACTGACCATAAAATGGAAGAAGCACGCGATGAACTTTCTTAACAGAGCACGCATTTTAATAATAAAATTCAATGATTTGCAAGCGTTGTTCGTTTGTAAGACGATTCATGGTTAAATTATAGACCAAACTGAAGATGTTTGACAGTGAAAAATAAAACACGAAACGTGCCAGAAATCTGCTGAGAGGATGTCGCCGAAGAAATATTTTGTCATATTTCGTTTAGTTGGAGATGCCTGACCTGGGGTTTGAACCGAGGCCTCACGTCTAATAAGCCAACACACTACCTATCCTGTATCCTGAGGTTACTGAACGGAATTCTCCTAGGAGACTTTTTATATGGGAACAAAAAGCCTAGAGATTTTTCTTCATTCGCTATTATTTTCCGTTTAAAAAAGATATCGCGTCTGAAAGCAGAGCACTCTGAATTTTCTTGACAATTTAATTAAAAACTTTTCTTTGGCATACTACACTGGTACTGTCATCCGTATAAAATACTAAACCATGGCCTCTGGTAATTTCGAAGTCGGATATGTAGAGAAAATATAGCAATGGAGTTAGAATCGAGCCCTGAGAACATCAGCTGGAATGTTAAGTAAGGATGATTGACTTTTGTCAACATCAACCACAAATTTCCGCTTATTAAGGAGACTCTTCTAGACTAAGTTCATTAAGAACAGTGGCGTGGTCATATTGTGAAGCTTGAAAATAAATTATGCCAGATAGAGTCAAAACTTTTCTCCACACAAAGGAAAATAATGTAGAGTAGAGTAGTACCTTTGACTTTTATTCGATTTGATCATGTTCACCACTCTTTTATTTTGGTGAATAGTGTAGTGTCCTGCTCTGAAAGCGAACTGATAGCGCTGACTCAGGTTGTTTTCTTCTATAAACGTTGGACAACTAGTTTGTCCAATGAGCTTTGTAGACTTATTGGACTGTAATTGGATGAAAGTCTTTCTTATTTTCCTTTATTCAGGAGTGGAATGACTCTTGCTCTTGAAGCTCTTGAAGCTGGAAATGAAAGACTTTATTTCGCCCAAAGACATCATAGTATTAACGACGTAGTTTGGCGGTGCCTCTTTCCAACTGATTGAAGATGAAGTTAACTTTGTTTTCCGTTGAGTTGTGTTGTAGTGGTTAAATAAACTCACTTAAATTGGTCGGCAGTAATAGCGGCTTCTACTATATTAGAGCAAAATTTCTTTGCCGTTAACTGCAACATTTTTAAGAGTCCTCTACCTTAATTTAATTTTCTTCGTGATTTTTGCGATTGTGAATAAGAATTTTGACCACTGAGCATTTATTTGAATATTAGTATCGACGTTACATACATAACATAATTGGTTATTACAACCCTTTAGTCAGGATTACGACCTAGTTCCTCATACCACTTATGTTGTGTGCGTTAATTTTTATATATGAGTGGCGGGACTTATAGCTTAAAGTCGACTCCGAACCACAAATTTTTGAGAAACTTTTCAGGGCAATTTTTTATTTACTCTTAGAGCTTTTGCCAGTATTCTGTTGAGAGGAAGTCGCCAAAGAAATATTTTTTTATATTTCGTTTAGTTGGAAATGCCTGTCCTGGGATTTGAACCGTGGCTTTACGTCTAATAAGTCACACTACCTACGTACGCTGGCATAGGTGTTACGCAGACCTGATGAATTGGACGTATTTGGAACAAATGTCTGTTTAAGTGAGGAGAATCAACAGTGGATGCATTAAACACAGCAGCAGTAAAGGACGGTTTTTATTATGGGATTTATTCATTAGATGGTGGCGAATTGTTAAATATTATATGCGGCTGGAACATTGTGACATTCTTTAAATTTTTCCTAATGCTATTGTAGAAGGCGGGGCTGCCTTGTGACATTTTGTTAACAAACACGGTGAAGGACTCGTAGTGGTATGTGGTACTCGTTCTGCTGCTGGTGTCTGTGAATTACATTTTGTTGAAGGAAATATGGACAAAATGCGGTATTAATGGTAAAAATGTAGTCGCCGTAACCTAGTAGGTAGTGTGTTGGCTTATTAGACGTAAGGCCGAGGTTCAAACCCCAGTTCATAAATCAAAACGAAATATAAAAAAATATTTCTTCGGCGACTTCCTCTCAACAGAATACTGGCAAAAGCTCAGAAAGTAAATAAAATTGCTATAAAAAATTTCTCAAAAAATCTGTCGTTCGGAGTCGACTTTAAACTGTAGGTCCCGCCACTCATATATAAAATTAAAACACACAACCTGAGTGGTGTGAGAAACTAGGTCGTAATCCTGACTAAAGGGTTATAATGACCAATTATGTAATGGTAATTTTTTTTAAAGAAATGGGAAAAGCACACGTTTGACTTGTACTAGGCTAGTGATCCTGTGCATACGGTTGAAGTTCTTAAGAAATTATCCTCGAATTGTCTTCGAATTATCAAAACTCAAACCAAATCACAAGAGAGACTAGAATTTATAATCAAAATGGGAAATGCAAACTACAAATAAACTATTTCAAACCAAGCAGAACTGAAAATGCAACTGGACCGAGGCATCTTAAAAATGTCTTTCACCAAGAATGCTATCCAAAAACAAAATGTTACAAATGTTTCCATTGTTCTTATGAATATTTAAGACACAGAAGTTAAAATGAACCATTTTTGTTGTGGGCTCAGTTTATTAAATTTTTTTAAATTTAATACGCCTTTCTTAGTTGTTTTGTACATTCAAGTCTTTAATGCGTAAATAGCAATGAACGCCATTATTGAGCTCAATATTTCATATAAAGTTTCAATTAATAATTGCCCAATAAATACGCAAATTGTTATAATATTAAGTAAAACTTGAAATGTAGCACCGTCATAAGTATGTTTAATGCGCATTTTACAATTATCCGAACACTTTCTCTTGATATTTGACAATTCAAATGTCAACAAACAAAAAAAAAATAAAACAAAATAAAACCAATGTTGTTGAAAGAACCAGCTTGTTTTGTTTACCAGCTGTCAAATGAATATTAAATAAGCAGCTGAGCTGCGTATATTATTATGTCTGAACACTTAAAATATTGTACTCAATAAACCGAATATTGACTCAATAAAGGTGCATATCTGAACATAGTATAATGGAAATTAACCAATTTCTCTGTGTTCAATATTCAAATTTTTCGTTGACTTTCCCTATTCTGGTGACCTCGCATTCTTAAATGATACCTTCGAAGTAATCTTCTATTAAATGTTTCTTTAAATAAATTCTATATACAATATTATTTGATTAAAATCTGGTGGATTTAATTGAGACTACAGTGGCTCACAGCTTATTTCAAATAGCACTCTTAATAATAATACGTACAACATAAAATTTTGCAATTAAATTACGAAATTAAAAAAAATTTATTAAGAATTTATAGAACATATTCAAAAATAACAAAAAAAAAGTTTTATTCGGTCTCAAATGGAATGGAAATGAAAGAGAAATGGGCAAAAATAACCGACCAAACCGCTAGATAATGAGTAAAATCATATAAAAAAAAGACGCTTTATTTACTTTAGCGCAAAGCCAGTAATATAAATAATTTTTGGGAAAACAACCGTTATGTTGCCTTCCAAATACTTGTATTTTGTTTATTAATCTGTTTTATCTTTAAATTTTTGTACTTTCTTCATTAAGCATTTCATTTACCGTTATTTTTTTGCAAACTTGTAAACACGTTCTTAGTATAGTTTAAAAAAAGTGCGACACATAATTAGAAATGATCATTTATTGTTTAAAATTTGCTGCGAACGAAAGGCAATATTTAGAAAAAGGTAGTTAAATATTGTTTTTAATTCAATATGTTTAAATATATTAGCCTAATATTTTTAATTTTTTTAATGGGCAAATGTAAGAGCTGCACTCTTGAAGTAAGGAGCTCTATTTTCGAACTGCGTAAAGCTGGAAAGACATATAGAGAAATATCAGAACAGCTTCAGTGTTCAAAAAAATGGTCTTTAACGCTATGAAGCACATTCAAAAATATGACACTACATCGAACGTTCCACGACAGAAAAGGCCCAGGAAAACATCAGACTATACAGACCGCATTATTGGGCGAATCTCCAAAGCCGATCCAAAAAGTCGTCTGCGGATATCCAGCGTGAAATTTGCGACAGATTTAATATCTCCATATCCAAGAGGACCATTTCACGTCGTTTGGTTGAAGTCACGCTAAATGGCAGAGCAGCACGCAAGAGACCACTTCTGAGTAAAATTCAAAGAAAACGTCCCATTTGAATTGGACAGCCAATCAATGGAAATATGTGCTTTCGAGCGACAAAACTAGGATAAATCGCCTTGGTTCAGATGGTCGAAGATTTATTAAAAGGCCCTTCAACCAAGAATTTAATCTTCGCTATGTTTCACATGCAGTGAAGTATGGTGGATGATCGACTATGGTGTGGTCATGTTTTTCCTGGAATGGTGTTGGCCCAATCCATAAAATTTATGGAATTTTAGATAAGGAAAAGTACGTTGACATATTTAGTAATGTGATGTTGCCGTGGGCTGAGGAGTATTTGCCTGTTATCTGGAAATTTCAACTGGACAACGATCCAAGGCACATGGCCAGGGTAACAAAGGAGTTCCTTGAAGATAATTCCATCAATGTTTTGGAGTGGCCATCATCAACTCCGTGCCTAAACTCCATCGAACACCTATAGGGCGATGTGAACAAAGCTGCGAGCCTCAAAAATGTTACAAACATGGCGACTCTTTTCGAGGAAGTTAAGAAGGCATGGGAGGCAATACCAGTGGAGCGATGTCGTAACCTTATAACATCAATGCGGAGGCGATGTGAAGCTGTGTAAAACAAAAAGGGTTTGCAACAATATATTGACAATAAGTAAGAATATAAACATAATATCACAATTTTTTTCTAATGGATTTTATCGTTTCTAATTAGGTGTCGCAGTCAAATTGAAAAAATTGTGTTCTTTTTTTTAAGTGTTTAGTAATAAGAGATTTGTTAAGTTTTTTTGTCTCTTTTTTTATGACTTTATAAAATTAAATAACAAATAGTTTGAAAAGAATAAACAATATGAAAAATATTTCAATATTTTATGAAATTTTAAAGCGTTTCTAATTAGGTGTCAATAGGTGTATAATTTCCATGATTCGTTAAGAAGTTTTTAAAAGCTTTGTATGTTAATTTCTTTTTCACTAGAAAGAGTTCTTAAAATGAGTGGAAAATTTTGTATAAGGAAATGATCAATTTCTGTTATTTTAGAGGATATTTCAACGTTTTTAAAAAATCTTCTGGCAGTATTACCATCGTTTGTGGTACCATAACCGATTTTTGCTTTGTCTACTATAATACCAATTTCTTTTTTGAATTGGGCTTGAATTTTTAATTTCCGCTCGGTAACTATTCTTTTGTCCTCAGGGCTTGAAATTCTCCACTTTTTGATTGGTAACCGATATGATATACGGAGCAAGCATTCAAAAATTTTTATCAATGCGTGTAATGTTGATAGCTCGTATTTGTAAAAATCCTCTTGCTTTACCTTTCGGTCAAAAACATCAATTGAATTCATATCTATTGGCTTTGCTCCACAAATAAAACAAGAAGAACTGCTGCTGCTGCTCCATCTATCATCGTTAAGTTAAACTTAAAGTGTACATTAACAGGTATGGTGTTAGAAATATGGCTGAATGGTTTCAATTTTTCTATTTCTGTTTGTATATGGCTTTGCACATGTTTAATTAAAGTTGGACTCTCTTTTTGAAAATAAAAACAAATTGGTCGGCAATGTTTTGTAGAGGATGTCTTCGAATTATTCCACAACACTTTTTCAGTTGTCTGATCTAGAAATCTTATTACAACAAAAGAAGCAACAAATAGAAATTCATCATATGAATTTGAATCACTAAACTTTTGCTTATATGTACTATGACCTTACTATGACCAGAGCTGCCATCGAATCCCTATTTAATTTCACAAATTATATCATTTTTCAAATCAAAATTAGGTAAGTCTAAATAACTTTTAACCGTAAGGTTCAGCATATTTTAGGGTGGTATTTCTACTGAAGTTTCTGTTACAGCGATTCCCTCCGGAATATATTTCTGTTTTGCGTTTTTCAACGCATAGTAAGACGGAAAACAGTCTTTGTGCGCAGAATTAACAACTGTTTTCATAATTTTGTATTTTCTAAATGACAAGTTCATATCTAATAAAAGTGCTAACGTTTTGTCCACAGAAATAGATATGTTCTTCTCCCGCGTAAAAACTTTATTATAGGCTTTCTCTAACAGATTTTGATTTGTTGATGACACCAGTTCAGCAACTTTTCTCCATTTAGTACGTTCAGAACAATCATTAAACTCTACTATTGGCCTACCTTTCTTACTGGTACTAGGAGCCTATAAATTCAAAGATTTTTACTTAAAATAAAAACTAACATAATCTCTTTACTTACAAGGTCTAAGCAAAGAAAATAAAGTATAAAGAATGTGCATTTTAACATATTTTGGAATACTTTTCAAAAATATTTCATGACGCGGGGAGGAAGATAGAAGGGAATGATACAGAAACCAAGAGCGTTACAATGCGTTGTTCTCATCGTGCGTTTTTGTTGTTTGACAAATTTTTATTTATTTTTCTGGTGTTAAAAACAGACGTCGGCACCAATGTCCCTCAGGGGAAGGATATCTTCGGCTTTTTACACATATAGGACACGAACATCAAGAATGTTCGTTAAAAAGAGCGTAAAAATCTTGTCATTTTTAAAAGAAGAAGGTTCATGTCGCTTTTTTCAGGCTTCAATGATACATCCAAAGAAATATCACAGTAGTATTCACTAATATCAATGAGAAATGATTTCGATTTTTGGAAGAATACTTGCCAAGTTAAACACGGTGTCTTAGTGTCTTAGTGCAGTACAATTTTTCTATATTTTCCGATCACATATACATATCATTGGGTTAATAAGTAGACTTGACATTATTACTAACAATTTTCCTCTAGGTTAACACATGCCTATGGTTATGGATTAGTGAGTGAGAGAGAGAAAATAAGTTGAGAGAATTTATTTAATTACAGCCATATAAAAGTGTTAGTAATATACTCTATTTTTATTTTCATTTCATCAACATACATACATACGTATGTAAAGCTGTCTATCTTTGGCTTAATAATTTTGGATAAATAAAAATAAAATAAAACATCGATTTTATTATTAAAAGAACATAAAGCTATCCATCTTTGGCTTAAAAATTAGGCCATGTTTTTTAGATAAATAAAAATAAAAAGAATAAAAAAACATTTTTTATTAAAAGAAAAAAAAAAACGAGCATTCCAAAGCATTTAAAAAAAATATACTATGGGACAAAATAAAGTACGCCCAACAACATTTTTAAAACAAAATATTCTTCGAGTGTTATTCTGAAATAAAATGATAAATCATCCGCAGCACATGTATTCTTGTCGCAGTCTGATCGACAACTAAATCAAAAAACAAGAATACATACATGTACATACGTACGATGACAGCAATACATTGTTACGCTCTTTGTTTGTGTTCGTTTTCCTTCTGTCTTCCTCTCCCCTCATCCAGAAATGATCTTTAAAAAGATTTTGGTGAGAGCGGGTCGTAATGTTACAACCCGCCATAAGAAATTTTACTTCTACATAATGCATATTCTTTATATCCATATTCTTTGGTACAACGTTGACATCAAACTCATAATATTTGAAATATGTTTGATTCATAAGCCTACTCATTCAGATTCATAAATTTAGAAAAATACTTACAAATACTCATAAACGATTCGAGTAATTCGAATCATTCATCAAAATTTACAGTCTTAGTTGTTGCAATTACAAAAAAAGAAAAAAACAAAGACCAAACACACAACCTTCTAGTGAGTATTGGAGTTTTCGTACGGGAATCATACTCATTTTGTGGCTCTTTTAAATGTTGAGTCATGGAGAGTCGAAATCAACAACATCTTGCGTATTGTTACGTATGAGTATGATGAGTACTTCAAACTTTGAATATGAGTAGTATGATTCGATTTTACTCATCTTTTTGAATACTCATTGCTGATCTGTGGTGGTTGATATAAGCTGTGGCCCACTCTACTATAAATACCACACGTAAGTAGTAATTAGTTCTTGACTAGCAAAAGTTGGGTTTATAAGTAACTCGATGTGATGTGATATTATTTTTTCCTATATTCGTAATATACAACTGACTGATATGACCGTAAACAATCCAATTAACAAAGCATGAGATGTGGCACTACATTCTGTATATTTTCCTTTTTGTCCATGCTAAGGCAGTCATTGCAATTGTCACTTACCAATAATCTCAGGCGCTTAGACATCAGAGCAATTCGTTTTCTTCTTAGCCTATTTTTTTTTTTTGTATTACCAATACTTCGGGAGTGAACTCTGTTCATGCGGTGCCTTTTAATTAATTAAAGAAAAGTAAGTTGTTGGAGTCAGTCTGTTTATATTGTAAGTGACCGAAAAGAATTCTGTAGGAAGAGCATTCCAAATTAAAGCACAAATTCCCTCTGTATAGCATTGTGTCATTCGGCCTAAAACGAATGTGCTCTACGAGACTACTACGTAAAGATATGCTAATTTCCGAAACAAAATTTATTTATTTCCCTCGAACACATTTCGTTGAAGTAACGATAAAAAAATGAATCACAAGTCATTTTGATTAAATGCGATAACATTACCGCCATTGTGGGTGACTGCATTGACTTCTTTCAGCAACATCTCGCCAATTAATTAACGCCTTTATGCTTAGTTACCGACGTTACGTAAACGTATCAAAAGTCATACATGCACATTAAATACTGTTAAATACTGTATTTACGTAGTTTAACGATTTCTGTGTGTATTATTTTACATTTTTTCTTCATATTCAAATTTAGGGCCATTGTTACAACTTGCCGTTAAATAAAGGCATTATTTTAAAGGGTAGATAACTAGATTTTCATTATTATGAGTACACAATAAGAAAAAAATGTGCGTTAAGCTAAAGGGAAGATCATCCTACCTTTAACACTTAAAGGACACTTTATGTTTGAACTTGCCATAATATTTTCAATATGGCATATTAGAATATAAACATGAAAAATAAACGTTAATATATTAATATTTTTTCAAATCAAAATGGTTATTGGCGTATTTATTATATTTATTTCAAAACAAAAAAAAAAAAAAACAGAAATAAAAAGGCTAAAACCTCAAAACACAAATTTTATAAACAAATAAAAAGGCACGTCGTTGCCACTGCGTTTTTAAAGCACTTGTTTAATTGACAGTTTTATCGATATTGCTCCGACTCTGCCATATTTTTGAAAACATTATTTTATCATACATACATAATTGGTCATTACAGCCCTTCAGTCAGGACTACGACCTAGTTTCTTACACCACTTGTGTTGTGTGTGTTAATTTTATGCATGAGTGGCGCAACCTACAGTTTGAAGTCGACTCCGAACGACAGATTTTTGAGAAAATTTTCATGGAAATTTTTATTTACTCTCAGAGTTTTTGCTAGAAATCTGCTGAGAGGAAGTCGCCGAAGAAATATTTTTTGTATTTTATTTTGATGTCTGGCCTGGGGCTCGAACCCTGGCTTTACGTCTAATAAGCCAACACACTACTTTCTAGACTACGGCGACTTTTATTTTATCAGTAGGTTGTAATAACGAAAAAAAGTTAAAGGTGACTTTAAAGTTCACTACAGCTAAAGTTGCCTTTAACTAAACCCAACTTTTTCTAACAGGGCAATACTTTTTATTTTTTTTTGCAAAACGTTACAATTTCTTATTGGAAACAAAATTCATCTGTGCAAATAAAAACAATGGAGAAAGAATTCGATTTGTAAAGAAATTTTTAAATACCTCCTCATAAGTTGCTTAAAAGTTGGTTAATGGTAATATAATTGGCCAATTCACCCGAGTGTATTCAGTGTATTGTTGGATGAAAATACAATAGTGTATGCTTGTTGTTGATAATTTCCATGTAAAAATCCAATATACTTATTATTGTACACGGATTATGTAAATGCCATTAATTAAGAAGAAGAATAAAAATACAAAATATTTTCTATGTGATTTGAGTCAACGGACAGTTAATTAATTGTTCCTTAAAAATCAAATTATAAATATGTACTGTTATTGTTCTTCTTATTGTTTTTTAACGTTTAAAATACGAAATACACAATACAGTATAACTAACACTGGGTATTCACAAGCAAAAAGTATATTCAATACAACATACACGATACAAAGTTGTGTGAATTGGCCAAATATAATATACGAGAGAAAATATGATGCAGGCAATGTATCGCGCTTCTTCCTTACGAGGTATGTTCAAAAAAAAAAAAAAAAAAGGCGAAATTTCAAATTTCGCGGGATACGTACATTCGATTTCCAATTTTTTTATGTTGGTACACTTGAATCCTCAACTCTATGCTCAACTCTGAAAAATAAATTTGAAAAGCGTTTTCATAGGTTATAATTAATACCAATTTTTATAACAGTTTAATGGGGTCATCACCGGTTCAATCCGGAAAGAGAGATGTTAGGCCGGATGCTCTTTAAAACACCATAGAAATTGTAAAGAGTGCAACACAATTGAATCTTAGCATGAACTTGGTATTAACTCCTATTGGCGGCATCTATAGCGCCTGCTTAAATCCTGCATATACTCTGAGGAGAAAGTTTATGTTTCGAAGAGAATCATTGTAAAAGTCCCCAATTATGTACGGTCAAGGATTGGTCCTTACACCAGTTAGAGGTATATTAGGATATGAGAGTCTGAAGCGGCCATTTACTGAGAAATATATGAACAGACTGCGTTTCATATGATGTTAAGTAGAAGGCCCATAATGATATTAGCAAATGAAGGACTTCAAACCAATTGGACAACCACTATTTTCTGAAATTGAGATGGAAATGATGACGAAAAGCGTTGGTTGGACGTTGGAGGGATATAGCTTCCAAATGGGAACTTTATCCACGAATTCGAGTTCTTCAGGAGTGTAATTAGATCCTGGATAACATCTGCTTTAGTAAACACCGGACATCGTTGTAAAGGAAGTGTAAAAGTTTCAAAGTTAGTGCTGCCTAGCAACAAGTGGCGCGATGAGAACAATATCAACTAAGGTTTTGAAAACGATTGGAAAAGAGAGCTAACGACGTAAATAAAATGTTGTTAAGAAAACAATTTAAATAACTCCTTTTTGAGCGCATTTGCTTTGCCTAAATTTTGAATGTAATTTGGTAGGGCATTGCAATGACTTGTGGTGTGTATAAAAAACTGTCGCTGTGACAGAAGAGTCTTGTATCGTTGTTGAATAATCTACATACCCCGGTCAGATCTAGTAAGCTTAATTCGGCTTAATAAATATTTTGGCTGTTTCGTGTTAATAATTGGCCAATTCACACGACTTTGTGTCGTGTATGTTGTATTGAATACATTTGGTTGTTTGTGAACGCTCAATGCTATGCTGTATTGTGTATGTCGTATTCTTCTTCATAATTTTTGGCATTCAAACAATTGAAACCAATACAACTTTTAAAAACATATATAAAAATGTGTATAAGTGTATCAGATTTTTACATGAAAATTATCAACAACAAGCATACACTGTTGTATAGTCGTCCAACAGTACAATGAATACAACGATACAACGGCTTGTGTGAATTGACCAAATCTTGTGTAATGGAATAAGGCATTGACTTTCCAAAAGATTATCAAATTTTACGCAGAATATCTGCTATGCTACATACTCATTACATATACTGTGCGACATAAAAACCTTCAACTCGTGCTTATTATGGAGCGGATAGAACAGAACGGGTCCCACGTATGACTATATACGACCTAGTTTCTCACACCACTTATGTTTCAGGTGTTAATTTTATCCATGAGTGGCGGGATCTACAGTTTAAAGTCGACTCCGAACAATAGATTTTTAAGAAACTTTTCATGGCAAATTTATTTACTCTCAGAGTTTTTGCCAGAAATCTGCTGAGGGGAAGTCGTCGATGAAACATTTTTTTCATATTTCGATTTATTCGAGATGTCTGACCTGGGGTTTGACTTGTGGCCTCACTACAACACACTACCTATCAGACTACGGCGACTACATTGCTTTTCTGGGACACGTTAATTGAAGAAATGAGAGAAATTTTTGGATAATTACCATACCTGAGCGATAACTTCCTATTGTATCTCTGTATTTTATATAAACGTCTGTCCCTTAAACTGAAAAAACTGTTACTATCATTCAATACATTTGTACTTCAGCGACCGATATTTCTATTAAAAAGGCATTGTTTCTGAATATCTTCCATATATATACGTATGTATATTCAAGCTCTATCAAAGAAAAATCAATAAATTTTAAATCAACGTTGAACGTAAACTTCATCATATACTTCCAAAAATGGGCATGAAACATAAAGAGTAAAAGAGATGGGTAGACAATGCCTTAACCCTTTTCCTATTTTTCTGATTTCAAGAACATAAAACATATAAATGATGATTTCAACGGTGATTTTATGCTGTTTATGCCAAATGCATTCCAATATACAATGTTAGCATTTAAGCATCTCTTCGATCACGTTTATTAATTTGTGTATAATCTTCTTATTGTGTTTAGTCCTGATATGGATTATCGTAAAGGCCAGCTGATATTCGAATCAGTAATGTTATGCGACAAGAATAGAAGTCATATTAAGCAGAACGCTTATAAAGCAATTATTTTGATACAAATTTTATTTCATTATAGTGACTGAACGTTCCTATTATGTACGAAAGACAATGTCATTAAAATAAAACTCTCAGGATTGATTGCAAAAAAGGTCCAACGGCGGCAGATCGCTTGATCTTGGTGGTCCATTGAAGTCTGAAATCACTTTTTCTGAAAACTGCTCATGCAATAAAGCCAATTTCGGTGATGTTGTGTGGCTACATAACATGTTGTTCATAATCTTTAATAGCAGATCAATAAAAGCGATTCCTTTGAATTGGCAGTAACATATGCATTTCCAGCTAAATTTAAAAAAAAAAAAAAAAAATTCCAAGCACAATGTGTACCGCGCTGACACTTTTTCTACAGGCATTGGCTTTTGCACTTCTGGCTTCTCTGGGGCCCATGTGCAAAAAAATTGCTTGTTGATGTAACCGCCGTGTAAGAACAATTCAACTGCAGAAGAGCAATAAAAATATCGCTTCTATTTTGCCAGCAATGTTGTCATGTTGTCATTCCACGGTAAGTTATCTCGAATTTGCATTGAATATTTGTGAATTGCAAAGTTTAAGTTAACGTGATAACTCTCAGTATAACTCAAGTCTTAAAAATTGTGGTTAAGGACTACCCCAAAAAATTATTTGTTGTATAGAGCTTGATATTCGAAAAACCACACCTACCCCCTGTGCAGCCACAAAATGTCTGTAATAATACTCGTATTTATTCACTAATACAACTAGAAACGACTATTAAAACTTTGGTACAATTGGTTTAAAGTTTTTTTAATTATGATTCAAGAAATGCTTAAAATGCAGACCCTATTACTTCAGATTGCCTTTAATAAGCCGAGAATTGTGTAAAAATTTACTTCTGGATCCGCCAAAATTAAAGGATTATTTAATGTTGATTTTAGAGACTCGTCTGTCTCCAATAAACTCATCTAAAATGAACGGAAGTACTATTTACGGCATAAAAGATCCTTCAGATAGAACATGTGTGGAGACTTGCAAATATTGGCAATGCCGCGACTGATACATTACCGGATATCTGATTTTCGAGTTTTTCTTCATAAATTTCTTCAATTTATTGTTCTCCTAGATTTTCTAACATTGAACATTTTTAGACTTGATTTGATTGTAATTTCCCGTGGGTAGCAAATGTATTAGTTTACCGAACATACATACATATGTCTTCAATTGGAACCATGTGAAATCATTAAATGCCTCTGTCTGACTATTTCTAGAAAAAAAGGCACTCGACACAACACTGAATAAATAAGTTTAAAAAAGGAATCCAGCTGCAAATAATTTTACTAAGCGGATATACCGATCGCCGTAATCTATTGAGTAGTGTGTGTTACCATAATAGACGAGATATCTTTAGAATTTAAACCTAAGCGCTGAAATAAAAAAATATATATATTTCTTAGAAGCCTGCTGGTAAAAGCCCTAAAAGGAAACGAATTGCTCAATTAAAAGGCTTCTCAAATCTGTTGTTCGAAATTCGATATTAAACTGTACTCGCCGCCACTCAAGCATAAAGTTAACGGTACACAACATGAGTAATGCGTGATGTAACGGAAAAAAAAAATAAAAGCGATGCCAATACAACTACACACATACATATGTATATCACGAATGGCCCTCAAATGCTACTGAACGAAAATAGTATGAAATTTCATTCTCAAAAATTATTTAAAAGCTAACAAATGACTCATTAATGAGAAATTAAATTATCATCATACCAAACAAATTACTCATTATGATATGACACCAGCATTACTAAAAATACAGAAAATGCGAAAGTCTCCTTACGTGATTGGAATGGAAATTGGGCAAGCAAATATGCCGATAAAGCGAACCCTTTTTGTTAGTCAAATAAACAGCATTTTTCTCTGAACACATCTGCATTGTATTGTCATCTGCTTTAACCAAGATTTTAAAGTCTATAAGATCTGTGTGTTCCGAGCAGTGTGGAAAATTTCAGTACTTCAGTACTTTTCCATTTTAAAAATACCGCAGTACTCCCGCGGCGCTTTCAGTACTTTTTTATTATTAGATATTTTATGTCTTGCGCTTTTCAACTATTAATGGCATTAGCAACACGTTTAACATAATGCTAAAGGTAGAATTATTCTGTAGCCTCGGTTAGTCAAACGTCAAACAAAAGCAATGAGAACGCTTCCCAAGCAGTAACATAATTTCAGTAACCATGTACATTATTCTTCATATGCTGAAAACGAACGTATGTTCCATTACGTTTCGTCGATGTTGGGGTAGGTCCCGCCACTCATGCATAAAATTAACACGCAGAGAAGTGGAATGAGAGCTAGGTCATAATCCTGATTGAAGGGTTGTAATGATTAATTATGTAAAAAGTACCATTCTATGCAAAAATTTACTTTTTCAAAATTTCAATTTGGCAACACTGGTTCCGAGCCATTGAAAATGCAATTTGAATGTGTTCTTCGTGATACCACATGCAGTACTGAAAACTATTTCATTTACAGTTATGGAAAAAAGTCTATATACACTCACTTATTTCATTCTTTTTTTTTAAAGCGCCAATAGATAAAACTTTTCACAAAACAAAATGCTGACTCCTTAAAGAAACAGCAACAATAACAAAAACTTTAAAATTATTTAAATTATTATACAGTGAACTCGCGAAAACGTGAACACTCGAAAGTGTGAACGTCTCAGGAACGTGAACAAATTTATTTTTCCACAGAGTATTCTAAAACGTGAACAAAATCTGAAAGCTCTAAAACGTGAACACTTTATGGCACTGGAAAGCGTAAAACATTACGTGCATCTGAATTTCCAGGAATGGAAAGTCTTAATAAGTGGTTCCTTCACATGCGAAACAAAAAATCTCGGTAAGTGGACTGATGTTAAAAGCCAAAGCTTTAGAAATTCACGATCAAATTAAAGAAAATGATTGTAGTTTTCACGCCAGGGACGGATAGCTTCATAAATTTAAGCAAAGGTTTGCTGTTCGCCTTCTTAAAACATCCAAAGAAAAGCTTACTGCGCAGCCGCAACTTGTTGACCCATTTAAGGAAAAGCTAAAAGCAAAAATGGAAGAACTCTCTCTTTGTGAAGATCAGCTTTATATATTTGAAGCAGTTGCCAGATAAAACATATGTATCATCATTGGAGAAAAGTGCTCCAGGTGCAAGGATGGAGAAAAAACGATTAACTTTAATGGGCTGGTCAAATGCGTCGGGGACTCACAAACTTAATCTACTGGTATTTGGAAACTCTAAAAATCCACAAAGTTTCAAAAACTTTACTTGTCCGGTGTATTACAAATTCTCCAAGTCAGTATGGATGGCATGTAACATTTTTTATGACTGGTTTCATCAATGTTTTGTTAAAGAGGTGGATTTCAATTGACAAATTTGAAACTGAAAACTTAATTTTTGGCTTTAGGTTACTGAGTTTTTGACTAACTAATAAAAACAATTTATTTAAAATAGTGTTTAGCATTTTTAATTATTAAAATATCATTTTTCACATTAAATAGCGTCATTTTTGTTTTAAATTTAGGTACTCGATAACATGAACAAACTCGAAAATGTGAACTTCTTTTGTAAAAATTAGTTTACGTTATCGCGAGTTCACTGTATATGATTAAATAAAAAAAATTTAAAAAAAATTTTTATTTGGTATCGTCAAGTTCTTTATAATATCAGATATTACCTCCTCTTAGGTCGATCGCGACATACACAGGCTTAAGAAGTCTCCATGCATAAAGCATGAGTAAACAATTTTCACAATATTTTAAAATATAATTATCAGATTTCAATAAATAAAATAAAATTTAAAATTGTTTTAAAAGCTCAATTTGTACTTAAAATAATTAAATAATAAAAATAAATCATATATCAAAAAAAAAATCGCTATTTCAGTATTAAATACCACTGTGCTTATCGTACACTTTATACAATTTATTACTGATTGGCAACTTTGATTTTTGCTCTTTTTATACTCCTTTATTTTATGTTTGGCAACTACATGATTTTTCTATGAGGTGTTGTTGGATTTTTGTGTATTTGTTTCTCGTGTTTAAAATTACGTAGTTGTTGCGTAAATTCTCTGTACCGTACGATATGTGTGTTTTGTTTTTATGTTGTTAGTTTTTACAGTGTTTAATGATGTTCGAATACTAGTGTTTGTTTAGTTAATTTCTCTCCGCATAACAATGTAAAAAGGTTATTGAGAAGGTCTTGGGTTCGGTTATCACCAGAACCTCTTATCTGTTACACTGTACCGAACAAATATTGCCACCACTGGTTACCGTTATTTGGCCATCATTCTAAAATCACATGAGCAAATTTAGTTTACAAAATTTAATATTCTGCGTAGCATTTGTCAAAATGATAGAATCTACTGGCATAGTACAGTTTAGGCGGGAGTTATCAGCTATTCGATTTGTCATGTCATAGACTTTTCTCCTTTTATTATAAATATGATCTCCATAGTTCTGGTCCTCATTACCATGTGCCTCGAGCTTAAATACAACTGAGCCGTCAGCAGCGCTATAGAAAACGTTCTAATGCGTGCAAAAAGCAAAGAAAAGCCTAGACAATGGAAAATAATTTTCCACATAATCTTAACGAAGTCTAATGGTTTGGAGTTCTTTAATTATAAAAGTAGGCATACGAGGGAACATGTTCAAAATATATTGCAATTACAGTGTTTTAAAAAATAAATCTGATCTGTGACACTACACCGAGCATATGATCAAAGTTACTCAGCTAGAGAATATAATTTGTAATTGTATTGTAATTAATGAATGAATAAATAAATAAATAAAAAAATAAATCAAATTGAAAATAGATTTGTGTTCATTCGGGGCAACGACATAAAACTTTTGGCACTGAATTGGCTGCTTTAAATTACCATAGAATCTTACCGCATTCTTCACAAAGCCCAAGCTCAAATCCAATCGAATATCTGTGAGTGCTAATGAAATCAAAGTTGGTAAAGTATCTTTTAAAGCGTCTCTGAATCGCTCAAGTATGCTTGAGCCCAGTTAAAGTAGTGAACAAACAATATCTGCCATTCAGAGCCAAGGAGAAAGAAGATATCCATTAAAAAAAATTCTCATTCTGTACAAGTAATAGTTAGTTACTCTCTTGCCTGTGTTTATAGCTCTTTAAGTTTGTTTATTTTTCCTAATAACACATACAAACACAGGAATTATACAATATTGTTATTGTTGGTGAGACCAGTCTTGATCTTTTGCGTGGCGCTTTACAGTTTCTTTGGAAATGGCCACCCTTTCCACAGTTGAAGCATTTAGGTTTACCCTTTTGTCCGTTTTCTCTCAAAACTTGCTTCAACATCTCTTTAAATTTGTCCAAAAGGCATTCCTCCTCCTCCACGACTTCCATTTTTCGCACTTTACTGACTTGTGGTCTAGAAGTCGTGCGAGCGATCTCCTGGGCTAGTGCGAAGGCCACGGTCTCTGCAAAGGTTGTCTTCTGTGTGGAGCATACCGCAAGTTTGATGTCAGGGTCGCGTATGCCATTAACAAACGCCTCGGTCTTAAAGTTGTCTATCAATGGATGGTTTTTTCCTGGGTATGTGAGCTGCACTAATCTCTCAGCCTCTATTGCAAAGGCTTGTAGTGACTCATTTGCCTTTTGCGCCCGGCATCTCAACTCCATGCGGTATAGTTCCCGTTTGTGCTCATCGCCAAATTTACGCTGCAACGCCACCATTAAGTCGTTGTAGTTGTTTCTGCTGCTGGCTGGCATGGTTTCTAGAATCTCAGCTGCGACACCTTTTAGAGCCAAAATTAGTTCTAGTGCTTTCTCTCCATCGTCCCATCCGTTTCTGCTGGCTACTGTCTCGAATTGGAACTTGAACACAGATAATGGTGAGCTGCCATCAAAGCAAGGTGCTTTTATTCTGCCGGTACTTTCGGATACGAATCGCACTGGTTCCGGTCGCTGGCTCTAGAGGTTGTTGATCTTCTCTTCCATAATCACCAGTTTTCCGTTGACGGTCTTTCCCAAATCGTTCACTTTCGTGTCCACGGTCCTTTCTAAATGTGACATCCTTTCCTCCACACCAGTAATTCTTTTGCTGACCGACTCGTGTATTTCCTGCAGCTTCCCTGATGTCGCCTCGAGCTCCTTTTCAATTTTTGACAAAACCGCTGCTTGCATTCTTTCCATTCTTTGTTCATTATCTCGTCGCGACTCAGCCAGAAGTTTCTGATTTTCGGCTCTAGAAGCTTCTTGCACTTCAGCTAGAAGTTTTTGATTTTCGGTTCTAAAAGCTTCGAATAGCTTCTGGTTTGCTACTTGCATTTTCTCCATAATTTGTTCACTATCTTTTCGGGAAGATTCTTGTTTATCAGCTAATACTTGCATTTTTTTTGTCAACACCGCCAGGGGTTGCAGGGACCTGTAACTCTCGTTCCTTTTCTTCCTCGAACTCGTGAGAATCGATGTTAATGCCCTGAAGCTGCAGATGTTCCCTTAATCGCCTTCATTCTTCGTTCCCGTTGTCGGCAGCTCTAGTTTACCCAACTCTCGTTTCAGTCGTTCCACTCTTAGTTCGGTGAGCTTCATTTTAATTATTTTTTTTTATTTATTTATTTTTACTTTTGGATTTTGCAATCCCACTTCTGACACCAATTGTTACGTTTTTACCTTTTCAAAAACGTTTAAATATGAGTTCGTTAATTACAAACAAAGTAAAAACAAATATGTGGTTATTTTCAGTTAAACTCTCTTTATTCTTTACACTACTTTTGTGTGCCACTGTTCACACTTAACGATACAACAATAATAATCTGTTTTATTCACTAGTTCACACAACTATTCGCTAGATCTTTACAACCACGACTTATTTTGTTCACACGCAACTTCACACAAGGCTGACTGAATTAACACTGACTGCTGCTTGCTTTGTCCAGCCCTTTTATAGTCCGCACGTACGTAATCAGTATGATGAACGTTCTCGATGTGGAAGGTTCTCGCTCGCGCCTTCTCGAGAACCCTACTGCTAGTACATTGTTGTTTGAGTACTTTGCTTATGTTGTCCGTTACATATTTGTCGTAGCTGGTTTACTTTATGTTGTTGTTGGTACTAGCCGCAACCAGGTTCGTCATACATATGAGTGTGTGCAGCTTTAGATAATCAACACGTTCATTGTATTCCTTGTGTTAGTGTGTATTTGAATCGTGTGGCTTTTGTTTATCGTTTTTGTTGTTAAACGATATTAGGTCGTTTCGATTTATGTAACAATATTTTTACGTTTTTACCTTTTTAAAACCGTTTAAAATATGAGTTCGTAGATTGCAAATAAAAATAAATTTGTGTTTAGTTTTAAATAAATTCTTTATTGTTCGCATTATTCGCAACAAAATATTAGACCTCATAAAAGTTTCCGTAAACCATGTAGGCTGAGACAAATTTCACAATATTTCCAGAACTACTTGCCATATTGGAACAGAATAAAATTGTTTTGAAAGCTCATTTTGTGCTTATAATAACTGAATACAAAATTTTGTTTAATTTAAATTTTATATATAAAAAACACAAAAAACATTCCAAAATGCCGACATAAAAAGCTCTCAATACAGCTGAGATAGTGGCAAACAGCGAATCAAATATGAATCGAATTAACATTTTCGCAAACACTCCGCGTTTCCTTATTGAATGTGATCGATTACGAATAAGTTGAGTGGAAGAAAAGAAGATTCTTTTCATTTCACATTACACATTCCATCGAAGTTCATTGAATTGAATTTTGCATCATTACTAAACAAAATAGTTTTGATTCTTATACTGACCAATCGCCGAATTATTTGCAAAACTACAGCGCCTATTAAGCGACCGAATTTCAGCTTTAAGCACTATTTGATGACAAAGAAAGTTTTGCTGTTATACTATCCACCCAAATATCGAAAATTTTTGGATGCTTTTACATCAGCTCCCAATCATAGAGAGATCGAATACAGTGCTCTTCTTATTCTAGTGCTCTCAGAATCTATATGTGAGTATCTCGAGACATTACCCATTTTAAAGGTGTACTCTGTGTCAACAGTGCCCTATCAAAAGACCGGTTATCAATCGCACGTTATATTTTGATAGTGTAATGCTTCACTCAAATCTCCTTTTATTATAATTTCCAAACAAAAGTTTTATTTATCTTAAATCCACTTGGTTTGAGAAGAGTTTTAGTATCTCTTTATATTCCATTTCGTTGAGCACACCTTTCGCCCCACTCTACAGAACGGTGTTGGCGTTGGAAGCTCCCCTCCACGCGAGCTCTGCTCTGACGGCTCATTTCCGAGAATTCCCATATGACTTGGGACCCAGCAGAGGCTAACCGTATTTTTCCTACCTAGCAGATGCAGCTATATTTCCTAGCTTTAATATCTTTCGATGGCATACCATGAGTTCTGAGTATTTCATCCTGAGACCTAAAATTCCCGCTTCTGTCCCAATGTCCGTTCTTGCCCATATGTATGTCACAAAATATTCTCTCTTTTAAGAGAGTATGCAGCTTCCAAGGTACTCCATTAATTTTTGTTACTAAAATGCAAAGCACTTCCCAAAGTCATATAGTCTGCCGATTATGTCCGGAGGGAGCTGTCAGCCATTCGATTCATTCGGTCGCGAAATTCTGTAATGAATTATATTATCTCTGATCAACCTAATTATAGTCTTCACTACCATGTGCAACATAGTTTACAGGGCCATTTTGGCATATCTAGAATTGAATGGTTCCAAAAAATCTACAAGAGCTGTCTCAGTAGATCTGCCTGCCATATAAACGTGCTTCCCAGCAGAGATCAGCAATGAGTCGTTTTTTCGCTACTCATAAGTACTCATGATATTTTGAATATAAGTGATTCAACAATATTGAAATTTAACTACTCTGATTCATTCGTACTCACTACAACGTTGATTTATAAGTATGAGTATAACGTTGACATCGAACTCATACCATTCGAAATATGTTTGATTCATATGCCTACTCATTCAGATTCATAACTTTAGAAAAATACTTACAAATACTCATAAATGATTCGTGTGACTCGAATCATTCATCAAAATTTACAGTCTATTGTGGTGTACGTATGCGAATAATGCTTATTTTGTAATGTTGTGTCATGGAGAGTCGCCAACATCATACGTATTGTTAAGTTTGAGTACGATGAGTACTTCAAACTTTGAACATGAGTAGTATGAGTATGATATTAAAATAAGCATGAATGCGTATAAGTATCAGAAATTATGAGTATGATTCGATTCTATTCATCTTTTTGAATACTCGTTGCCGATCTCTGCTACCTAGGATACAGGGGTACTTTTTCTAATATCCCACATCTAATGTATACAACTGTTTCAAGCGTTTTCAACATGAAATACGTGAGACTAATAGTTCTGAAAGATTTTGAATTCTACAGTGGCCTTTTATTCAAGTTTTTAAATGAACACCACCCTCGCCATTTGCTAGGCTATTGGAATATACCCAGCACAGCCAGTACTTTTTTCCAGCTTCTTGATTGTCAGTTTCTGGTGGGACAGACCGAATCTGCCAGCGTAACTGCCAATGGCGCAGTGTCCCGTTAGAATTCCTGTTAGAAAACGAACTGTTCTCTTGTCGAACTCAAGTAGTTCCCTGGTACACGATGTGTTTTATTAATTTCATTTCTTATTTTAATTTTATAAAGTTTTTAATTCATAAAGAAATAGAATCAGTGTACACTGAGCAAAAATTTGTCATGTTATCAATCTAAGCAACTAAAACATACATATACAATCTACTTTGGAATGTTGCTGACATACAGTATTTGAACATTTTGTACAAAAGCGTATTCTACGCAAGATTTCTTTACCTCTAGGTTATAAGCACCGCTTTTGGCAGTTCTTATTTTGTTTATCTGAAATGAAAACAGAAATTCACAGAGTGGATGTATTAGAACCAAAATGGAATAAATTCGTTTATATTATTCAACTTATTTTTATATTCAACTTACTTTTATTTTATAGAACAAATTCTATAGCCGAACGAGTACTAATTTGACCAATAACATAAGTGTTATTTATTCATTCGGTCTTCGATATTTGGGAAAACTAAAGAATTAGACAACATATACAAAAAATTGCGTCTTGCGTCATTTCTTTTATTGTCATCGATCGACTTCCTTACAAATACAATATGCTGCCAGTGCGATAATATCGAACATATTGCAGAAAAATGTTAAAGTCCACCTCTTCGTTGTAAAATGCGAAACCATTTGGTCCATGCAATTGACACCAGCTTTATTTTTATTATGAAATAAAATTGTTTCTGCTTTATTGGCTTCACCTTCACATTTATCTGTGTAATGTACAGTGGACAGAAGATTGACGCATCTATTCTTTTTTGGAACATAACTGCAAAGTGAAACCAAATAGTCGTGAAAGCCAAAAGCAGGTCGTGAAGTACTTTTTCTCATTTCTATTGGAATGCATTTCTTGTTAGACCGAATGGTCTAGCAACGAATGCTAGACCGAGATTAGCCAGACGTTTTGCTCCTTCTTAAGATGTAAAAAAATGTGCGACCACTTTTAGCGTACGGCTTTGCAAGTTGCAGCATAACGTTTTCGTCTTGAATTATTTCACGTTGTTAACCTTTCTTTCTGCCCGTGTATAATTTCCCTTGTAACGGATACTTTGTTTTCGAATCGCAGGCCCATCAAATTTTTATACCATATTTTGCAGGTTTTGTTGGCATACATATATTGTGTAAATTTAGTTTTTCCCCGGTATGGAAACAATTGCTCGTTAATGGTTATACTCTCATGTGGACTTAATTCTTCGCA
Source organism: Sarcophaga carnaria (assembly GCA_958299815.1). NCBI lineage: Eukaryota > Metazoa > Arthropoda > Insecta > Diptera > Sarcophagidae > Sarcophaga > Sarcophaga carnaria. The sequence continues at coordinate 65,902,704 of OY283149.1, read as the reverse complement.
AGATTTTCGTTGAGAAAATTCCATATATCTAGAATAGGTGCAGCTTTGTATTCGAGTAATCGAAATGACCGTGTTCTTCCGTCGTCAAATCGAATGTATGTGGTCAGGGACATATATCGATGAAGAGACATTGCAGCCCTGAATATGGGTAAATTATCAGTACGTAAATTTTGTCCGGTTTGATCAAACAAAGTCTCAATCTCTTCACAAGATAATGCACCTTCAGAATGTTATCACTTATATCATAATTTTTAATTAAAATTTGCTACTATGAACGGACAAACTTGAAAAATATGAAAAAAATTAGCATTTGTCAAGTTTACCTCATCAAACCCCATAGCATATTAAGTCAAATAATATATATGTATCTCCTTTCAAATAAGGTTTAAATTTTGGACATCGGCTCAGAAATGTTTGTGTAATCAATAAATTTATATAAAAAAAAATATTTTTGAGTTCTACCAAAGAAAATAAAGTATAAAGAATGTGCATTTTAACATATTTTGGAATATTTTTCAAAAATATTTCATGACGCGGGGGGAAAGATAGAAGGGAATGATACAGAAACCAAGAGCGTAACAATGCGTTGTTCTCATCGTGCGTTTTTGTTGTTTGACCACTTTTTATTTATTTTTCTGGTGTTAAAAACGGACGTCGGCACCAATGTCCCTCAGGGAAAAAACATTTTAGGCTTTTTACACACATAGGACACGAACATCAAGAATGTTCGTTAAAAAGAGCGTAAAAATCTTGTCAGTTTTTAAAGAAGAAGGTTCATGTCGCTTTTTTCAGGCTTCAATGATACACCCAAAGAAATATCACAGTAGTATTCACTAATATCAATGAGAAATGATTTCGACTTTTGGAAGAATACTTGCCAAGTTAAATACGGTGTCTTAGTGCAGTACAATTTTTCTATATTTTCCGATCACATATACATATCATTGGGTTAATAAGTAGACTTGACATTATTACTAACAATTTTCCTCTAGGTTAACACATGCCTATGGTTATGGATTAGTGAGTGAGAGAGAGAAAATAAGTTGAGGGAATTTATTTATTTACAGCCATATAAAAGTGTTAGTAATATACTCTATTTTTATTTTCATTTCATCAACATACATATGTAAAGCTGTCTATCTTTGGCTTAATAATTTTGGATAAATAAAAATAAAATAAAACATAGATTTTATTATTAAAAGAACATAAAGCTATCCATCTTTGGCTTAAAAATTAGGCCATGTTTTTTAGATAAATAAAAATAAAAATAATAAAAAAACATTTTTTATTAAAAGAAAAAAAAAACGAGCATTCCAAAGCATTTAAAAAAAATATACTATGGGACAAAATAAAAAAGTGAAATACGCCCAGCTAATGACAGAACATTTTTAACACAAAATATTCTTCGAGTGTTATTCTGAAATAAAATGATAAAGCATCCGCAGCACATGTTTTCTTGTCGCAGTCTGATCGACAGCTAAATTAAAAAACACAAGAATACATACACATGTACATACGTACGATGAGAGCAACACATTGTTACGCTCTTTGTTTGTGTTCATTTTCCTTCTGTCTTCCTCCCTCTCATCAAGAAATGATTTTTAAAAATATTTTGGTGAGAGCGGGTCGTAATGTTACGACCCGCCATAAGAAATTTTACTTCTACTTGATGCGTATTCTTTATATCCATATTCTTTGGTTATACTCAACAAAGCTCATAACTTGCACTATGTTATTAGCTGGGTGTATTTAATTTTTTTTATTTTGTCGCATAAAGTAATGAATAATGTATTAGAAATTGCGTGTTTAATCATAAACTTTGCTATATAATGTATGCAAAACTCAGTTTTTTAGAATTTTCTAATGACTTTCGTTTTTCCGGATGCTTTGTTACGTGGACCTGTACAAAAACTTGATTATTTTCCCTTATTATTTCTCGTAGTGTTATCTTATTTTAGGCAGTGCCTTACGGTACTTCTTGAGCAATATTTCAATAAATTTTGCTACATCATACCCTAAATATTGCACTCCCTTTCTCCTATTTTCTACTCAATTTACAGAAGAAGAAAAAAGAACTCGTATTCTTTTACCACAGGCGTGAATTCATTTTCGCTAATAAGGACGTTCTCCCGATCTATATACATCAAAATGGTTATAATAATAACTGTAACGAATTTTGAATAATAAACCTGTTATAGGATAGGATTATCATTATCTGCAGATGAAAAATATTCATTTGCAATTGGTTGTAAGGAATTAGAACGCATTGCGGCAATTCATGCAAGCCCTTGTATTGTTGTATTCATTGTATTGTTGGACGAATATACAACAGTGTATGCTTGTTGTTAATTTAATTAATTAATTTACTTTTTCCGCAATATTCTTCATTTTTTTTGCTTCAAAATCAAATTATGAATACTGGTCTACTTCTTCTTATCGTTTTTTGACGTTTGGAATACGGAATGCACAATACAGCATAGCATTAAGCGTTCACAAACAAAAAGTGTATTCAATACAACATACACGAATAAAACTCGTGTGAATTGGCCAATTATTTTTTAAAAAGAATGATAATGTGTTTAATTCTATGAACAATTTTTTTCTAATTACACAATAATTAAAAATAATTGAAAGTAATCCAAAAATAATTAAATTATTTTCAATGTTTTTTTTTTGAAAATATTTTAAACATTCTTCAGAATTCTTCTCTGTTTTTTTGTATTCAATTGTGTTACAATTTGCACCCTGTCACCAATATATTGTTACGAAAATAAAAAATCTAGATATTGATGTTTTGCTTTTACATCGCTTAACATTAAAATAATAAACAAAACCTACAAAAACAAAACAATACAGTAAAAAAACCTGTATACAAATTATCGTACTGCTTAATATAACAACAAACACTAGCATAAAAAATGGTAAACATGTAATCAAAAATACACAAACAACACTACAGGAATAAATGTAAACAAAATACACAAAGAACACTACAATAATAAATATAAACAACGACGTTTACATTTATAGAGAAGTAATGAACATTTGCCTTCAAGAACATTCATCAGACTTTTTACTCTGCCCTATAAAAGGCAAGGCAAAGCTGGCAATGGAGTTAGTAAAGTTTAGTCAGTCTTGTGTGAAGGCGCGGTGTGTTTGAAGAGAGTAATCGTGGTTTGAAGATCTCCGTTAAAAAGATTTGTCGAATAATTTTTGAGGAATAACAAAAAAGCAATTATTGTTGTATACATAAAGTTGTGAACAGTGGCGCACAGATTGTGCGAATAATAAAGAATTTTAATTAAAACAACACAAATTTATTTCTATTTTAGACTTTCTTAAAAGGTAAAAACGTTACAATATTCAATTTTTTTGCAAGTATAAAATATTTTTTTTTCATATATTATTTTATTGAATCATTCCTTTCGGAATTTACAATAAGTATTCAAATCTTAATCTAAAATAATATAAAAATAGAAGATGTTATTGGCACCGCAACGTACAACTAAAAGTGCTCATCAAAAGTAAATTTATCTGATCAGATCATTTGTTTGAAACCTCTTGAGACGTCTGTGACTCTCGAATACAAGTAAGTCTCATACAAGACGTTTGGGACGTTCTGCAATCCTAGAGACATAGTTGACACTTGCTATTTTTATTTCCTCTTGAACTAGTAGCATGACATCCATTTGGTAAGTATATAAGAAGTTTTGTACTTCGTTTTTAAGATGGCTTAAGCCGTTGGCGTTCCAAAAGCAGATCCTAAGGGTGTTCATTTCTTATTTAAATTTTTAAAATCTGCATATTTTGGGAGTATAAAAGATTTAATTGTTGAAGATTCTTATAAATAATATTTTAGTTTAAGATTTTGAAACGTCAGAATCTAGAAGCATGTATTTGACGATGATCAAAAAACAATTTTCAAAATAATTTTATGTAGAAGTAGAAAAAGTGAGATTTTTAGCTACTCAATTCAAGTTAAGTATACATACATATGTATGTATGTACATACTTATATTTATAAAACTTATTTTCAGATTATAGATAAGACAACATGTGCTAAGTGTATTACATGCCATCGCGTGATAGAATTACAAAAGTTATGAAATAGTGAACGAGCACAATCTGTGTTTGATGAAAAACTTCTACTCGCAATTATCGACTCAGCATTGCCCCTTTCCATCCTTGAAAAAGAATCTTCCATAAATCTGTTTCAACATGCGATGATTACCAGGCAAACATCATATGAAAATTGAAGGGCAAATACAACATCATGGTACAAAATGTCTTCAAAATATTTTCGTACTACGGCGGACATTTGGTCTGCAAAACAACAGAACCTTCTTAGCGTATACATACAGGTCATTGGCTTATGCAGCGTATGTACTTCTTTCAAATATACTTGTTAAAATTCAGAAATTATAAACCAATGTTATCTTTGTTTTATGTATTTTTTGAAGTCGCCGTAGTCTAGTAGGTAGTGTGTTGGCTTATTAGACGCAAAAGCCTGGGTTCGTGCCCCAGGCCAGGCATCAAGGACAAAATACAAAAAGTATTTTTTCGGCGACTTCCTGTCAGTAGATTTCTGGCAAAAACTCTGAGAGTAAATAAAAATTGCCATGTAAAGTTTCTCAATAAATAAAAATCTGTCGTTCGGAATCGACTTTAAACTGTAGGTCCCACCACTCATGTATAAAATTAACACACACAACATAAGTGGTGTGAGAAACTAGCACGTTGTACAATGGGTCAATTCGACCTCCGGGTACTGTACTTGTCTTAATTGACAATAAATAACTTGTGAAGAATACACAACATATCGTTAGTATAATTCGCAAAGACGTTAAGTCCACTTTTTTCCAAAATTGAGATTTTAATGCAAAACGATAGCACTATACCTAATACATATTTTACGACAAAAAAATGTCAGTATGTAGTTTAAAGTTGTTGTAATTTTGTGGTTTGCAAAAACGCTAAGTCCACAAAACTACGAAAAATATTAATAGCACATGCTAGCTCCACGAATATTAATTATTAATTATTCTTAATTTTTGATCTAGGTCATTTAAAGAGAGCTATTTTGTAAAAATAATTGCGTTTAAAAAGTTTAAAAATTTTAAAAACTGAAGAAGCCGCAATGTTTTTTGTGTCTCCTGTAAAATTTGAAAAAAGGGACTTAACACATTTGCGAATGAGACTAACGATATGTATTTGGCGACGAGTTGTGTTGAACCCAGTAAAAGAAAAGTAAAAAAAATTAAATACACAAAAAATTATATAAAAGAATATGTCCTTAATTGGATCAAATGAACAATTTGTGTTTGGCGAAGATTTTGATGAATATTTAGAACGGGTCGAGCATTTATAAATAAATTCATAATAAACAATCTGGAAGAAAAAAAAACAAAGTGGCTTTATTTTTAACACTGGTTGGCCCAGAAACATATAAAAGATTAAAATCGGTCTTGTTACCAGAAAAGCCAACAAGTTAAACTTTCAAGGATCTGTTAAAAATCATTTTGCCACATTTCAGTCCCCGGAAAAAAATATTGTTACGCAAATCGAAACGACCTAATATCGTTTAACAACAAAAACGATAAACAAAAGCCATACGATACAAAACACACTAACACAAGGAATACAATGAACGTGTTGATTATCTAAAGCAGCACACACACATATGTATGACGAAGCTGGTTGCGACTAGTACCAACAACAACATAAGGTAAATCAGCTACGACAAATATGTAACGGACAACATAAGCAAAGTACACAAACAACAATGTACTAGCAATAGAGTTCTCGAGAAGGCGCGAGCGAGAACCTTCCACATCGAGAACGTTCATCATACTGATTACGTGCGTGCGGACTATAAAAGGGCAAGCAGCAGTCAGGGTTAATTCAGTCAGCCTTGTGTGAAGTTGCGTGCGAACAAAATAAGACGTGGTTGTAAAGATCTAGCGAATACTTGTGCGAACTAGTAAAGTGAATAAGCAGATTATTATTGTTGCATCGTTAAGTTCTATACGGTGGCACACAAAAGTAGTGGGAATAATAAAGAGAGTTAACTGAAATTAAATCCATATTTGTTTTTACTTTGGTTGCAATTAACGAACTCATATTTAAACGCTTTTAAAAAGGTAAAAACGTAACAATATTATTGCCGAACGTCTATAGTTGTTCCCAGAAGACCGATGAGCCCATGAGCGAATACATTATAAACTTGAAATTACTATCAGCCCGGTGTGAGTTTGGTGCATTTTTAAATGAAGCTTTGCGTGATCGTTTAGTTTGTGGGGTAAGCAGCAGTCAACTCCAGACAAAATTGCTGTCAACATCATCTTTGAACTGGGAGGAGGAGAAGTATGCATTCATTGTCGTATGATGTCAACAAAATAAAGCATTACTCTCAAACGTACAAGAAGTATGAAAAATATAAAAAAAATGTGCATCCAAGCATGCAAGTGGCAGTTGTCTGGCGAAGGAGTGGACCTGTTTTTCCTGTGGAAAGAAAGGGCATTCAGCGAAGGCGTGTTTATCGAAAAAGAATAAATCAACCCAACGGAATTTAAGTAGGCAGAACAATGTTAACGAGTTGGAGTTTAAGTTGGGATCATTGAACTGGGTAAATAGATTGGAGTCACCACTGGTAAAGAGTTTTATCGTAAATGGTAAAACTTTGGAAATGGAAATAGATACTGGAGCCGTCGTGTCCGTTATATCTAATGTAGACTATGAATTTTATTTTAGTGATTTAAATTTAAAAAGTATTAATTTTCCTCCTTTACAAGTTTTAACAGGTAATGCTGTGGAGGTTCTTGGGAGAATATTGGTGACAGTTGATGGAAAAAGTGATTTGGAATTGGTGGTCTTGAAATCGAAGAGGCAATTCACGACTTTAATAGGACGGAATTGAATAGATGTTTTATTTCCTGGTTGGCGTAATTTTTTTTTAACGTAACCTTATGTAAGTCAAGTAATATTGACCAACTTCAAAGTTTTTTAGGGTTAATTAATTATTATTCCAAATTTATTGCCAAATAGTGCTACAGTCTTAGCACCTTTGTATAAATTATTGTGTAAAGACACAAAATGGAGTTGGGATGAAGAATGCATCCTGGCTTTTCAAAGCTGTAAAAAGTTATTATACAATAACAATTTGTTGGTTTATTTCGATCCAAATAAACCTATTGTAATTGCGTGTGAGGCGTCTCCATACGGTGTTGGTGCCATTTTAAGTGTAGTTGTTGATGGTCAGGAGAGGCCGTGTTACATGATTTCATTCACTTTAAGTAAAGCAGAGAAAAATTATTCTCACATTCATAGAGAGGTCTTAGCGGTGGTATTTGCAATTCGCAGATTTCATAAGTTTGTTTATGGTTATAATTTTACGGTATACACCAACCACCAACCACTTGAAAAACTTTTAGGTGATCAAAAAGCTTTATCTAATATTGTCTCTATTCGTTTTCATAGATGGATTTTATTTTTATCAAATTATAATTGTAAAATTAAATATCGCCCTGGTTCAAAACAAAAAAATGTCGATGTGTCTCGTCTCGTCTATCTCTAGAAGGCGAAACTAATGTTATGTAGTAATTTAAGTATAAATTTTTTCAACTTTGTTAATGAAGCGCCAATTTCCTTGGAGGATATTGTCCTATATTCGGAAGGTTGTGAAATTAGTTCAAAATAACAGTTGATCAAAGGAAATGAAATCAAATAGTCTACTAATTCCACCATCTACTAATATACAAATTTCTTTAGAAGTCAAGGAGAATTGTTTATTCTATGAAGATTGTTTAGTTATACCCACAATTTTAAAAGATAAATTTCTATCGTTGCTACATGATACTCATATTGGGATCATTCGTATGAAGTTGTTAGCTAGTGCTTCGGTTTGATGCCCTACCATTGAGAAAAGTATTGCGGCTTATGTTTCAAATTGTCCGTAGTGTCAGAAAACTCAAAACAAGACAAAAGATTGCCCAAATTTCACGTGGGCTCCTTATTTCTCGTTTGAACGCATTAATGCGGATTTGTTTCAGTTCCAAAATAATGGTTTTTCTAAATGGATTGATATATAAATTGTATATAAAACATCAGCAATGGTGGTTATTGAAAAATTAAAATTTTTATTTGCAAATTTTGCATTTTGCTGTACGCTAGTAAGCGATAATGGACCGCAATTCCGAAGTGAGGAGTTTAAATTATTTTTAAAATCAAACAAAATATGTCAGCTTTTTAGTCCCGCTTATCATCCCCCCAGTAATGGTTTGGCAGAAAGAGGTTTTCAAACCGTTAAAAATAGTTTAAAATCGTACTTTCTATCTAACAAGCCAAGTAAACTTACTGTCCAAAACGTTGCACATTGGGGTTTTTGATGCCTAAAATGGGAATTAATTGGAAAATGAAATTCTTCAGTTTCAAATATTTTTTTACATGAGCTAAAGGAAGTCGCCGTGGTTTAGTAGGTAGTGTGTTGGCTTATTAGACGAGGAGCCAGGGTTCGTGCCCCAGGCCAGACATCAAAATAAAATACAAAAAGTATTTTTTCAGCGACTTCCTCTCAGCAGATTTCTGGCAAAAACTCTGAGAGTAAAATAAAATTGCCATGAAAAGTTTCTCAAAAATCTGTCGTTCGGAGTCGACTTTAAACTGTAGGTCCCGCCGCTCATGTATAAAAATTAATGCGCACAACATAAGTGATGTGAGAAACTAGGCCGTAATCCTGACTGATGGGTTGTAATGACCAATTATGTATGTATGTAAAAGTACACAAAATTCTGCATCACTTTCTTAAAAAAATGTGTCTTTAGAAGTAGCCTTACATTATTACGTGTTTTTGAAAAATGAGTTTTTATGTTTTTTTAATTTTTCGTGAAAAACTAAATATTCAATGTTTTCAAAATTAGTTCTCGGCAATTTTTTAAATACAAATATTAAAATAAATATGGAGCCTTCAACAACCGACGATTGAGATTATATTTGCTTCGTTGTTTTATAAGTTTATTTATTGATTTATTACTTACAATACAATTACAAATTATATTTTAATTATATACGACCTGGGTAACTTTGACCATATGCTCGGTGTGTTGTCACAGAATCGAACCCACGACCCTCACGCTTATAGTCTAGCACACTACCCACTATACTACCAGGGCAACCGTTTATAAGTTTATATAGTTTTGTTATTTTTAAAAAAAATTTTGTGAAGGTCTATTAATTTGCAAATATTCAGGGGTGTCATAGAATCCAAGTCTGTTTTGCCTTTTATCGTTTTTGAAAACCAATATTGGATTCATTTGGTGTCACAAAATCAAGTCGGTTTTGTTATTTTCGAATTGAAATAAAACCGATGTTCGAAACAGCTGTTGTTTACATTTGTGTATTTATTTACAATTTTTATTAATTTTCTTTTTGGCAAAATATAAAGCGTTTTTAATAAAAAAAATAAATCTTTTTAAATAAATAAATAAAATAATAAGATTTTGTTGCTAGAGGAAGACCGTTCAGAAAAGGCGAAAAGACAAATACTGCGAGATTGTAGCAACCCACTGGAGTTGCCGGAGGCAGCTTACCACAGCAACTGAAACCAAGAGACTTGAAAGACAATTTTGCATATCTGGAATGCTGTTTGTTCCAAGCCCAAAAAATCATGTGTGAGAACCGAGTTCATCAAGCAAAATCTGCGGCCAATTAGAATATTCATTGGATAGAATCAGAAGTGTCTGATCCACTATGAACTACTAAAACCGGGCCAGACTATTACGTGAATCCTGTAAAGCAACAATTAATTCATTTGGAAAGAGTATTGACTCAATCAAAAACCATTTGAGAAACAGTGGATGAGAAGTTTTACCTCACCTACCATTGTTTTCAGTTTCGATTACTAGAAGATCTTATTAGAAGATGTATTTTCCTTTAAAGGTAACTACGAGGTTTTAATCTGAGCTTAACAGTGCATATATGCTATGTTTCTGGATTTGATGTAGCCAACTAACCACAGCCAGTTTCATTTACTCCCAGAATCTTTGCCAGAAATCTGCTGAGAGAAAGACGCCAAAGAAATATTTTTTCATATTTTCCTTTTGATGTCTGATCTGGGGTTTGAACACGGGCCTTACGTCTAATATGCCAACACACTACCTACTAGACTACGACGACTTCAATGTACTTGGCTATTCTTCTCAATATTGAGAGAGACCGTTCTTGAATAGGACAGGCGAAGAAGTCTGCAGATGGTAAAATAAAAGCTATTTATAAAGTAAACTTAAAGTTGTTTTTATTTCATATAACAAACAGGCAGCTGTTAGCTGCTTGGTTTATTTCCAATAACAAAACCGATAAAAAGACATTCTGTGACACCTAAAACCGATACTTATTCAAGTTCGAAAACAAAACCGATAAGCTTGGATTGTATGACACCAAATTGATTTTTGTGTCGTTTTCAAATCCAATTCCAATATTATTGGATTCTGTGACACCCCTGATTGTAGCATATATGGTAAAATAGTTGTGAGAAAAAATATTGTTTGCTTATACATACCTAGGACACCTTATGAAATAATAGAAAAACAATTTTTTGCACTTTCATGCACCTGATTAAAAAAAAAATGAAAATATATTTTTGCACCTGTGTATATAATGTCAAAAACTCGTCAAAACACCTTATCAGTGCGGCTTCAGACCTGGCAAGTCCACCATCGACCAGATCTTCACACTACGCCAAATCCTGGAAAAGACCCACGAGAAACAAGTCGACACACACCATCTTTTTGTCGACTATAAGGCAGCCTTCGATAGCCCCATAAGGGATCGTGTTTTTGCCGCAATGTCTGAGCTCGGTATACCTGCGAAGCTGATAAGGCTATGCAGAAGGACGTTGAGCAATTCCTGTAGCTCCGTCAAGGTAGGAATATACCTCTCCGAGCCGTTTGATACCGTGCGAGGTTTCAGACAAGGCGACCCCTTATCATGCGACCTCTTCAACTTCGTCATGGAGAGTGTTCTGCGAAAGGCAGGAGTGCATCGCAGTGGCACTATTTTTCAAAAAAGTGTCCAGTCGCTTGCGTACGCTGACGACATTGACATCATAGGGCGTACGAAGCGAGATGTTACTGCTGCCTTTAGTGCTATTGAACGCGAGTCTACCAAGATGGGTTTGGCAGTAAATGAGGGCAAAACAAAGTATATGTTATCGACGAGTCGAGACGCGCGGCGTATTGATTCTCAGATTACAGCCGATAACTATGCTTTTGATACGGTAAAGGAATTCATCTATCTTGGCTCCGCCGTTACCACCAGAAATGATGTCAGGCTGGAGATCAAGCGCAGGATCACTCTTGCCAACAGGTACTACTATGGTCTCAATAGGCAATTGAGTAGCAGAGACCTCTCTCGTACGACAAAACTAACACTCTACAAGACACTCATCCTACCCGTGCTTCTTTATGGCGCAGAGGCATGGACCCTATTAAGTACAGATGCAGCGGCCTTGAGAGTGTTCGAGAGAAAAGTACTGCGCAAGATCTTCGGTCCAGTGCGAGTTGGCGATGATTTCCGTATCCGATACAACAGTGAGCTGTATGAGCTCCTCAACGACATGGACGTTGTACAGCGTATTAATATCCAGCGGCTGCGCTGGCTCGGCCATGTCGTTCGAATGGAGGAGGATGCGCCGGCGAGACGGGTATTTGATGCGGGAATCTGCGGAAGTCGGCGAAGAGGACGACCTTGCATCCGTTGGAAGGACCAAATCGAGGAAGCCCTGTCATCGATTGGTGTGACCAACTGGCGTAGGCGCGCACGAAGCAGAGGCGCCTGGAAGGATGTGTTGCGGCTGGCCGAAATCCGATAAACGGGTTGTTATGGCCAATTAAGTAAGTAAGTATATAATGTTTATCTATTAAATTTTTTGTATAAAATTATAAGACCATATTTATTCAATCATAGGTACAAAAGTTTATGAAATAATGGCAAGTTCTGGATTTGAAAGCTTTAGTGAAAAAATTGCATTTCTGAAAGAAAAAATGCTTACATACAAATAAAAAAAATATAAAAGTTTTTAACGATACATTGAAAAATTTTATTTCCCAATGCCTCTTATAGGGTTTCTGAGCGTTTTCTTCAGAACAACAAGTACTGGTTAGATTCGTCAATAGGTTTCCCGCCCCAATCTGCTGTTAAGCGAGGTAGATCGAAAGTTGATTTCTAGGATTGCAGTGAAAAAAGCAAAAACCAAAAGACCAAAGGATTAAGGAAAGAAAATTCCTCATCTTTGCAGGGAGCATGCTACGCACATGAGCCTTTGAGCAAATGGTAAAACAAAAGCTTCAAATATGGTCAAAAAATAACTACGTCTTCGTCAAAGAAAGTTGAAAAATTATAAAAATCTTTTTTAAACCCCTCCATAGTCACCCAAATGTCTAGAGAAAAAGCATTGAAGATATTTTTAAAAGATTATTAATTACTTCGGATCCTGTCATATCAAATATGAAAAATAAAATAACAAAAGAAAAAACCCCTCATAATTTGCCTTCAGAGGCAAATCGTTTACTGTTTTAATATTTATTTTTGTTTTCTTTTAGCAAATAAAGTAGCATTTATACATCTAGTAAGTATGATAACTTATATTATAAAAAAAGTAGCTTAAAAAAAGTTCTAGTAACATATCGTCACCCAAAATGCAGAAGGGTGTAACAACACTTTTCAAAATTTTACAGGAGAGGAAAAAACCAAACGAAATGAAAACTTGTTTGATAGTCAAAATGATTTATTCTAATTTGTATTAATATTTCTATGTTCAATTCTAATTTTATCTGTTTGATAGATAATCATTGAGAATAGGACTATAAAATTTTGTCGAAACATATAATTTGAAGCAGTACATCAGAATCAATCAAAAACTCAATTTTGAATTTTTTGGTTGTTAGGCATTTCAGGTCACGATTTTTTTATTATTATGGATTTATCTTCTTTAAGCGAAATAAACCAAAAAAAAAAATATAAAAAGCAACCAGGACAGCTCCCACGATTTAATTCCCATTTTAGGCATCAAAAACCCCATTGTGCGTCGTATTAAACTTTTTATTTAAATACCGAAACACTCCATACACTGTCACAGGTATGTATGCGTCCAAGTGAATTTGTTTTATCATATAAACCAATAACTCTTAACGTCCATTAACTTAAAAAACACTCAAATACAAAAGTAAATACAACAAATTACAAAACCAAAAAGATTTTAGGGAAAACTATGTTTGAAAAAAGCAAAAAATTTTATAATTTCAGTTTAAAAGTTGGTAACAAAATTTCGTATTTGAATCCAGATCAAAATAGTGATGCAAAATGGGTCAAAGGTATAATTTGCAAAAAAAAAATTTGTGAAACACTATATTTGATTGAAGTTAATAGGCTATGAAGGGTTGCTCATAGAAATCAATTAAAATTAATGGAAAAAGATATAATATTATCAAGTACTCCACAAAACTTAGAACAAAATGAGAATATAAGCGTTGAAAGAGTAAGGAATGCAAAAGAAGAAGATGAGGCTTGATTAAGAAAGAAGAAAAATATATAACTAACAATTGTAATTACAATTAAAAACTTTTTTTTATTGAAAGGGTGTTTTTTATAGAGGTATAGAACTTTAAGTTGCAATAAAACAACGATGGATTATTCGATTGACATGAATTTTATTTATCCGAAAGATAATCTTGTGGCATTACATTTTAAATATGATTTCTGGCATATGACCGCCACGGCTGGCGTGGATGTAGTCCAATCTGGACGTCCAATTTTCGATGACTTTTTCCAACATTTGTGGCCGTATGTCGGCAATAATACGGCGAATGTTGTCTTCCAAATTGTCAAGCGTTTGTGGCTTTACCGCATAGACCAATGACTTTACATAGCCCCACAGAAAGTAGTCTAGCGGTGTTAAATCACAAGATCTTGGAGACCAATTCACAGGTCCAAAACGTGAAATTAGGCGGTCACCAAAAGTGTCTTTCAATAAATCTATTGTGGCACGAGCTGTGAGACATGTTGCGCCGTCTTGTTGAAACCACATCTCCTGGACATCATAGTTATTCAATTCAGGAATGAAAAAGTTAGTAATCATGGCTCTATACCGATCACCATTGACTGTAACGTTCTGGCCACCATCGTTTTTGAAAAAGTACGGACCAATGATTCCACCAGCCCATAAAGCGCACCAAACAGTCAGTTTTTCTGGATGTAACGGTGTTTCCACATACACTTGAGGATTACCTTCACTCCAAATGCGGCAGTTTTGTTTGTTGACGTAGCTATTCAACCAGAAGTGCGCTTTATCGCTAAACAAAATTCGCATATGAAAATCGGGAACAACGGTAATCTCGTTTTGGGGGCATTCGACGAATCTACGCCTTACTTGATGATCGTTTGGCTTCAAATCTTGCACGAGTTGGATTTTGTAAGCACGCAAACCAAGATCCTTCCGCAAAATCTTCCATAAAGTGGATGGACACAGATCCAATTCCTGTGCTCGATGGCGGATGGACTCATTCCGGCCTTCCTCAATGCTACGCTCTACAGCCGCAATAGTTTCTTCTGTACGCACCGTACAGCGTCTCTGGGGATGCGAGTTATCAATAAGAGTAAACGTGGTGCGAAAACGTTCCATGGTTAATCGAATTAACTTCTCTGATGGACGATTTTGTCGACGATAAAATGGACGTAGTGCGCGATACGTTTTCCGCACAGAACCATTATTTTCGAAATAAAATTGCATGATGAATTGCCAAACCAAACTGAGAATAAATCACCTGACAGCTGTTAAATCGGTCGCCATCTTGAAAAGTAATGCTAACTTAAAATTCTATACCTCCGTAAAAAACACCCTTTATTTTTGTAATTTTTTATAAACTTAAAATTTCAAAAAGGGAAGAAATGTAGTGTATGTACTTGTTTCAAATATACTTGTTAAAATTCAGAAATTATAAATCATTATAATACACAACACTATGGTAATGCAGTTTTGAACTTTTACGAATTTAAGAAATAAATCACAGACCTTGCCATTAAACTCCATCCACACTTCTAATGACAATAGGTTTGTAGTTGATACGTCTGTCAATTCATGAATACAAAGAGAAAAGAATTTGGTTCGGAGCATGTTGAACAGCTCTGCATGATGCGTTCCTCTTCCGTAATGCCACAGTTTCCGTTTTTGCTCATGATGTTTTTATATTTTAATATTTCCGAATCATCTGCAGGCGAGGGCACAAGATGGTCCATTGCCGGAAATGGATAGTTGTGTTCTGCACAAAACGCCTGCCAAATGCAATTTTACATTGGAAACTAGATCGTTAAATTTTCCTGCACGGCTACAAATAAAATGGCATCCACCTTGTATTTCAGTTGATTTTTCCCTTCACTTATGCTTTTAAATCACCTATGTCGGCTTGCGCTTTTATTTGGCAATTGCATGTTCAACAAAATGTGGAATTGTATTCATTTTTTTGTAAGCCACCACTTCAATAAGCTATTTTCCTCCCACAATTTAATGCGCACATGTTCACAAGTTTTCTTTTTCTTCACTTTCACTTTTTGAATAACTTGGTGCCTCCGGTGGCTATGTTACTTTCTTGGTATTTCTTGCCGCATTTCCCCGGTACTAATAAATTATACAACAATTTATTTAAAAATGTAAGTATTTCACAATTCGTATCAGAGATCAGCAATGAATCGTTTTTTGCTACTCATAAGCACTCATGGAATTCTGAATATGAGTCAAAAATATTGAAATTTAACTACTCTGATCCATTCGTACTCACACAACGTTGATTTATAAGTATGAGTACAATGAGTATGAGTGCAACGTTGATATCAAACTCATACCATTCGAAATATGTTTGATTCATAAGTCTACTCATTTAGGGCCATTATTACAACTTGTCGTTAAACTTGGGTTTAGCTAAAGGTACCTTTAGCTGTTTTAAATGTGAAATTTTTGTTTAATGTCCGAATTCAATTAGAATTTTAAATGGTAATTTATTGTACTTAAGCTTTAGTTTCTATGTTGTCGTCATCTATATACATATATATGTAGCTTTTTAATGTTTAAAAAATTAGCTGCCAGATTTTGCCCAAACGATTTTTATTTCATTTAGAATTTAACATGTCCATTACAAGAAAAATGCTGTATAATACTTGGCTTATTGAAAAGCAACTAACTAAGTTAACTGATGTTGTTGTTAAACACGTTGTTGCTACGATTGGTATTAAGAATGATGAAACGGATAGCTATTACAGAAAAGTAAGGCAATCTGCTCGAATGTTTGTATGCATTTTAACGAATAAGTGGGCGCAAGCCAGTCAAACAAGGCTCACGTTCGAAGATAAAAATAAATATTGGTTTGAAGGGTATTTTCATATTCCACATAAATTTTCTTCATCATCTCGTGTTGAAGGATGCTTGGATGGACCATCGACAGGCCTTCAAAGGAATTTTTATGTATAACTGAGAGATTAAAGCGTAGAAATGTTGCTCCTTTATTAGAGACTTGGTCGGCAGAAGAACTGACTTTTGCTGCTGGAACAAGTCTTTAAAAGTCCGGGAAACGAAGTGTTGCAAGCATAGTCAAAACTATAGATTCTTCTCTTCTGAATGTCGTCTTTCCTGACGGAAGATATGCGCTTTCAGAAAAAGCCACTGATTATATTGTACCTGAGGCTATGTTCCTGCCTTGTTTAAGGATACTTATACCGGTTACGGCACAATGGAATGGTGGGGTACTCCAGGGGCAAAGTGGTATACCCATCTTCACAGATGGGTCTAAGTTAGGCGGACGTTCAGGTGCTGGGGTTTTCTGTAGGGAACTCGGTCTTGAATTCCACTTCAGGTTGAATGATGACTGCAGCGTTTTTCAGGCGGAGATTTTCGCAATCTTAAAGGCTATTGGGGCCATAGCTGGTGGCCCAGCTTCGGATTCCGAATCTTACATGATCTTCGTTGACAGTCAGGCTGCCCTTAGGGCCATTGCGTCGGTCTGGTGCAAATCACGGTAGATTGAGATTGGGGACCCTTGGCAGGGCCTTCTTTGGGAGCTTGAATTCAGTGTCGAGAGCCGACATCAAGGCTCTCCACAGATTCATTAGTGGCTTAGGCTGGTTGAGGGGTGCTAGGACTTCGTCGGTGTAGTCGCGCTCTCCCACCCTTTTGTTGTGTCTGGTCTGTATGATTCCTCCGCTTCCCACTCCGCCCTTTCCCATATACCCTCCTTTCACCTTATCCCCTGTACTATCCTTCCCTCCTTTAGGACGTTGTACAATGGGTGGGTCAATCCGACATCCGGGTAATGTACTTGTCTTGACGTCCTCTAACCTGACCTGATCTGATAGATTCTTCTCCCTCTAAAGCATTAGAAATTAAAAAAAATTAGCTTTTCTCCTCCACAACCAAACCCTTACACAAATGAGGAGGCTTTGTATGTCGATGGTGGATATACAAGACACACTTATAGTCTATTACGTGCAGGTGCCAAAAATTTTAACGCTGATATTTACCTTTCATACCATAAAGTTTTGGCTGCCAAAGAAGAATGTTATCCGAGTGGCGGTCTTAGAATTACTGAAATATCGGCAGAGATAGCTCTTCAAAGTTTGGTAGATCACATTGCTAAAAAGCTCTTAAAACAACAAAAAGACATTTTGCAGCAATGTAAATCTATAGAGCCTACTTTGTTCTATAAATGGGGATGTGATGGAAGCAGTGGCCATTCGCGCTATAAGCAAGTATTCAAAGAAAACAATGTAGATGTAACAGATGAACATTTATTTGCAATTTGTATAGTTCAGTCGTTTTTATCGTCTTTAGGCTTCAAACAGACCCAAAAAAAAAAACAAATTTACATACATACACACACATATACATTTGATTTTTTCTCTCTAATTGTTTATATTGATGAAAGCTATAAACGTACCAAGTTTCATGTCGGTACGGCTTTGCAAAAGCGAGTTATAACTTTTGACCGGCTAGATTGAGTATTTGGACCACTGTGCGACGAGCTTATTTTTTTTTGTTGTATTTGCTCACTTGGTTTATATTTCAAATTGCCGTATTGAAAATAATATATAATATGGTTGAAGTTCAAACATAAACTTAACTCTATAAGTTAACAGTACGATGCTCTTCCCTTTAGCTTAACGCTCACTTCTACCTTATCGTCGTTAAAATACTCCTTTTAGTTAACGGCAAGTTGTAATAATAGCCCTTAGATTCATAACTTTAGAAAAATACTCTTACAATACTTAGAAATGATTCGAGTGACTCGTATCATTCATTCAAATTTACAGTCTTAGTTGTTGTTGCATTTACAAAAAAAGAAAAAAATAAAAAGACAAGAAGGGCAAGCAAAGCAAATACACAACCTTCTAATGAGTATTGTAGTGTTCGTACGCGATTCATACTTATTTTGTGATTCTCGTAAATTTTGAGTAAAGGAGAGTCGAAATCAACAACAACATCATATGTATTGTTAAGTATGAGTACGATGAGTACTTCAAACTTTGCATATGAGTCGTATGAGTATGGTATTAAAATAAGTATGAATGCGTATACGTATCAGAAATTATGAGTATGATTCGAATGTATTCATCTTTTTGAATACTCAGTGCTGATCTCTGATTCTTAACATAGATTGTCTTTTGCACCCGAAAATTAAATACAAATACTTAACGTATCAAAATGTTATCGTTGTACTTAGAAGGGAGTAAAGTAAATAATACATAATATTTTTAACCAATACGTTTCAAAATTTAAATTATATATGTATTTATAACGTCGCCGTGGTCTGGTAGGTATTGTGTTGGCTTATTAGATGTGAGGCCTCGGTTCAAACCCCAGGTCAGGCATCTCCAACTGAACGAAATATGAAAAAATATTTCTTCGGCAGCTTCCTCTCAGCAGATTTCTGGCAAAAACTCTGAGAGTAAATGAAATTATCATGAAAATTTTCTCAAAAAATTCTGTCGTTCGGAGTCGACTTTAAATGGTAGGTTCCGCCACTCATGTTTAAAAATTAACGCATACAACATAAGTGGTGTGAGAAGCTAGGTCGTAATCCTGGTTAAAGGGTTGTAATGACCAATTACGTATGTATTTATAAACGCAGTTCTGGTCAAAACAATTGCAACACTGTATTCATCATCTGTTTAAAAAATTAGTATCACTAAATTTGGTGTTTTAAAAAAATTTTTTAGTATTTAAATTAAATATATTATTTTTAATTGTAGTTTACTACAGTACTTGGTGGAATAACCCTTGTCTGACATGTTAATATTGAAATATTTTTCCACATTTCGTTCATTAACTTCTACAATTGTTCCTTATTTGAAGGGGTTTTTTATCGGAGAGCTGCTTTGACAATTTTTCATAGATTTTCAATAGGATTAAACTCCAGAGATTGTGTTTGCCAGTTCAAAACCTTGACGTTCATTATTCTGAAATCAATATTTTGCTCACTTGTATGTTTTGCTCACTTCGATGTATATATCGGGTCATTATCTTGTGGAAACACCCATCGAAGCGGCATTTTCCATTCGGCATGAGATATAATGACGTCGTTTAGTATATTGGTATAATAAATAGCATCCATTATTCCTTCTATTCTAAATAGAGGCCCTGTATCAGGGACCATTTTATATGAATAGTCGTTAAGTGCAGCAATTTTTCTATAGTTTTGCCTTTGTTATGAAGTCTTTTTTTATTATTTCCCCGCCTTCAGAACTGCACTGTTTACCTCGGCCCATTTCCAATTCTAATGTTTAATTATTTACTTGATTTTTTTTTTCTTAATATTACTAAAAATCAATCAGACTCACCGTTTAGTACAATAACTATCAAACAATGGGTTGCAAATGAAAAAATTTCATATTCTAATTTTTTTAATTCTATTATATTGAACACGTGTTTTCACAACCAAATCTATACTTACAATAAATTAAAGAAGAATGTCGTTTCAAATTTTTGAAATGTAACGGGATTATATTCAGAAGAGATCAGCAAACAAAGTGCAGTTACTTTTTTACGTGTGTATGCTCCTTTGTATAAGAAGTTTAGATAAAGAAAGCTTTCAAACTAGACGTCGTCGTAGTCTAGTAGGTAGTGTGTTGGCTTAAAACATGGGTGGTGTGAGGAACTACGTCGTAACCTGATGAATGGGTTGTCAAGGCCAATTAACTAATTAAGCCAGGATTGACACCAAGAGTGATAAGTTTGCTTGTTTGGTGGAACTTGAAGGGAATTGTTCATTATAAGCTTATACAACCTGGTCAAAAATGAACCACATTGAAGCAGAATCCATCAACTGTTGTATTTTATCATAACAACGCTAGACTACACGCATCTTTAATAATCCAAAAGATACTGTTAGCTGGGAAGTTTGATGAATCCATTATATATCCTGAAACTGCAACCGTAAAATTATATTTTGCTTCGTTGCTTCAGATTGTGATTTATTTGCAGAACTCTCTAAAAAGTGTTATTGTAAGTTCCGTAGAGGATTTCAAAATACAATTGTATCGGTTTTTTTTCGCTTATAAAACCCAGAAGTTCCACACTGATGGGCTAATGGTTTCACTCCAAAGATAACAAAATCTTATCGATCAAAATGGCACGTGTAAGAAAAATGTATTTCATTTCAATATTTGTAGGTTAACTTTAATAAGCAATCTTATTAAGAGCGATTTGAGATAAATACATACAGATTTTTGATTTCATACAAGAAACCCACAGTCCAGTGGGTAGTAATGTGTTGTTGTCTAAGTTAAAAGCTTCCAGTTCTCACATCTTAAAAAAGGGAATGTTAAAAATAAATACTGTAGTTTTGAAATTAACAAAAATTTTTTAATTAATCAATTAATTGTTCATAATAAGTGCATTGTTCATAATAGTAAGCAATGGACATTTCAATTGATTTATCTGAAATTTCAGAATCAAGTTTTGTGTGTTATTTGTCTTAAACTCTAGAATTCTGTAGTTATAGTATCTTTGGGCATTCGCTTCTTAGTTATTGTGACCAGATCTGTAGTATGGTCTGGTTAGGTATTTCTTCTTTAAGATTGTATTCAAATCATTCTACTACAATCTTGGATGAGTTATTCGAATAATTATGGTGAAGGAATTGAAAATGGTGTTCATCTCAAATATTCAAATAATGAAATTTGGATAAGAATTGAGGATCTCACAGTTTTAACTTCATTTACCTGCAACGCTGCGTTTTCACTCCGCCACACAAATCCTCTACCACCTGACCCAAAAAAATAACTTCAAAATATGCTCTGGTCTGTAATATGGTCTGTAAATATAATTCTTTATTCAAAGTCATTTGACTTATTAATACAGTGTGTCTCACATTTCTATTTTTAGAATATCTCTCATATCTTCTACAAAAGGACAATTTATTTCAGAAAAATACTGTTAAGTTTTTACCCCTTTTAAAAACGTTTAAAATATGAGTTCGTAGATTGCAAGTAAAAATAAAAATAAATTTGTGTTTAGTTTTAAATAAATTCTTTATTGTTCGCACAATTCCGTGTGCCACTGTTCGCAACTTGATTTAAACAACAACAATTTGCTTTATTTGTTATTCTTCTTTACACTCTTTCGCCGAAACCCTAACAATTGTTCGGTAGATCTTTATAGCGGGGATCTTCTAACCACGATTATTCTCTTCAAGTCTTCACACAAGGCTGACTGAATTTTGACTGACTCCGTTGCCTGCTGTGTCTTGCCTTTTATATAGCAGAGTAAACAGTCTGATGGATGCTCTTGAAGGAGAATGACTTTGCCTTCGCGAAATCTTTATAAATGTAAACATCTTGTTTACGTTATTGTTGTTTGTGTATTTTGTTTACGTTTGTCCTTGGAGTGTTGTTGTTGCTTCTTGTTTACTTGTTTATCCCTTGTTGCTATATTGTTGTTTATTCGTTGATCATGTAAACAAGTCTATTGTTTTTGTTTTTGTAGCTTTTGTTTACCATTTCAATGTTAAACGTTGTGAGACCATTTCCAGTTTCGTAACAATATTTAACTTGGGGCTGGAATTTGATAAAAGTTACTTGGAAAAATATTAATTTTTGGAAAAATGTTTTATCTTCTATCTACCTATCTATCTTCTATATATATAAAAATGAATGTTTGTTTGTATGTAATTAATAGAATCGTAAACTATGAATTTGATCAGGTTATGATCTTTAGCAAAGTTGAAGCACATGAGCCAACGAAGGTTTCTAAGTTGGTATGACCAATTTTCGACAGGTGGCGCCACTGAAAATTACTAAAAATGAATTAAATCGTAAACTGTGTATTTGATCTTTAGCAAAGTTGTTGCACATAAGACGACGGAGGTTTCTAAGTTAGTGCGATTAATTTCCAATAGATAGCGGTACTAAGAATTATTCAAATGCATTTGATCATGTGTTGATCGGACAAATACCAGACATTTTAGGATTCATCATTTATGATTTTAATAACATTTAGGGCCATTATTACAACTTGCCGTTAAACTTGGCTTTAGTTAAAGGTACCCTTAGCTAAAGTGAAATGTAAAGTTACCTTTAACTTATTTTCGTTATTACAACTTACAGATAAAATTTTGGCCGTAGTCCTAGACCCAGAGCAGACATCTCCCAACAAATAAAATATTATTCTGGTAAAAACACTGTGAATAAATAAAATAATAAAAATTGCCATTAAAGTTTACATTGTCTAGAGGTCCCCAGGCCCACTTATGGACAAAATTAATTAAAGTAGTAAAGTAAATATAGAACTGCACCCAATAAATATTACAGCCAATGTGAAACACAGTGACAGTTTGGAAAGTTATGGCTTCAACTGACGTGAGCCAGCTGGTGATCTTAATATGGATTGCTACCTGTATAAGGGTTGTCAGCCTGGTCTGGGCTTATCAATGTTTGGGACTAGCTCTTACATTATGCTCCCGTAGAGCTTAATGCATGCGAGCATATTTTAGATATTTTGCAAATTATAATGCAACTAGTAAATCCTTAAAAATTACATTTTTGATCAAGTTTGAAACAAAATAAGACTCGAATTGGTGATGTCAATATCTCGAATTCCACGGGCTTTAATTGATAACCAACTGCAATTGATACTGCAACTATTTCTATACAACTAACAAGCAATTGTTTTATACAATATTTCTGAAATTATGTTAACAATTTATAAGTTAAAAAATAATTTGTATTAAGTTATGTAATATCTAGTGCTAGTCATTGAAAAAAAAAACATCGATATTTTTTTCGTTGCAAAGATGTATCGATGTTATATCGATTTTTCATTAAATTGTATATCCATGTTTTCTATGCATTGATTAATTTTTTTTAATAAAATTGGAATTGAAATTGACTTGCTGTTACGTGGAAATACTAGATCATTATGATCGGACAATTTATTGCACTGTCCTCATTCTATATTCGTTATAACTTTCAACAGTTTCATCCCCTCAATCCCATTGCCTAACAAACATCAGGATGCTGCTCGGTGCCAGCGTTGCCAGTATTTTTTTTTTAACTTTTTATTTCTTTGAAAAAAAAAACTTGGCAAATGGCAACGCTGCTCGGTGCCAACAATAACAAGTTCCTGCCTAGTGCTTAATATGCACTCAGGTGTTTCTGTTTAAAATGCATTATCGCCGTACAAGTTTCAGATATCTGTACTGATGATTCGTCCTCCTTATCACAGTGTTTACATATTGAAATTGAACTGATTTCCATTATGTTCCATATTCTTTTAGTCTCCTATACCCTATAATATTTTTAGACTATTTCTGGTTAGTCTAATGCAAAACTGAAACATCTTCCCATTCTAGGGTTTGGACTTTCCAAAACTAGTCTGGTTTGAGAAGAATCTCTGCTGCTCTGTATCATATATTGTGACTGTTTTCTAAAGTAGAATAAAATTCATTACTAGAAAACCCCATAACTATGTTACCAGAATATATCTCATAACTTTTATTCTCGACTAGTTCAAGGAAATTTAGAACAAAAATTTTAGGCGGACAGTTCGTTGATCAATGAAAAAAAACATTGAATTGTTACGATGTGTAGGTAAGATACAGAGTTGTGCGATACAAAGCTTTCTTCTTCTAAGCCTGCACTCTATACCAGTTAGATCAGCAATGGGAAATGCCTTGGGGTTTACGTTACGACTTTAAGTCGGTCATAATGTTTGGTTGCAATTAAACCGATTGCCTGTTTCTAGATTACGTTCTAAGCCTGAGTTTCTTATATAACATGGAGTATTAATGATGCTCGCAGTCGCCGTAGTCCAGTAGGTAGTGTGTTTGCTTATTAGATGTACGGCCATGGTTCAAACTCCATGTCAGACATCAAAACGAAAATATGAAAAAAAATTTCTTCGGCGACTTCCTCTCAGCAGTTTTCTGGCAAAAATTCTGGGAGTAAATAAAATTGCCATGAAAAGTTTCTTACAAAAATCTGTCATTTGGAGTCGACTTTAAACTGTAGGTCCCGCCACTCATGTATAAAATTAACGCACACATTATAAGTGGCGTGAGAAGCTAGGTCGTAAACCTGACTGAAGGGTTGTAATGACCAATTATGTTATGTATTAACTTTATTATGAAAGCGGTGAATAATAGCGATGTGCATTCTCATATTTGTGCATAAAACGTGCTTATAGGTTCCAACATCTGGTTACATATTAAAAGTTCGAAAAAGAGTTTTAAATTTGATAGTGTTTTCCACGAAGTACGCAAGATGTTTTTGTTTATAAAGTCTCTTGTACTGACTGAATCCACGTGTATTCCGGTACATAGTTCAATGCTTACTGTAACCGTGTCTTTGTTTTGTTCTTTGTATGTGCCAATGACAGGATTATAGTGTTAAAATCAAACGTTGCCATATAGCTGTACCAGGAAACCGTAGTACAGCACTTGCTTGTAACAGAACGCCAGTTATTTCATTAAGAATATTCATTCTCCTGTTTTATGCGAAATAATCTCTTCTCGAGATATGATTTAATTTATTTGCAGTAGGTTTTGGTAAATTGACAGGAAAGTTTGCTTATGAGGTCGGTATCAGAGATCAGCAATGAGTATTCAAAAAGATGAGTAGATTCGAATCATACTCATAATTTCTGATACTTATACGCATTAATACTTATTTTAATATCATACTCATACTACTCATATTCAAAGTTTATTGTTGATTTCGACTCTCCTTTACTCAACATTCACAGGAATCACTAAATAAGTATGATTCGTGTACAAACACTACTACGTAACTCTATAAATCACAACGGGCCGCTATGCGTGCTTAAGTGAGCTTTGTGATAACAGAGCTACCACTCCGACCTAACTCACTATAATGTTGTATGTTTGTTTTGCTAGCTGTCTTTGTCTTTTTTTAAGACTGTAAATTGTGATGAATGATTCGAATTACTCGAATCATTTATGAGTATTATAAGTATTTTTCTAACTTTATGAATCTGAATGAGTAGGCGTATGAATCAAACATATTTCGAATGTTATGAGTTTAATGTCAACTTTGTACTCATACTCATTGCAACCTGTACTTATAAATCAATGATGTAGTGAGTACGAATGAATCAGAGTACTTGAATTTCAGTACTGTTGACTCACTCATACTCAAAATTTCATGAGTACTTATGAGTAGCGAAAAAAAAACGATTCATTACTGATCTCTGGTCGGTATGGCACACTTTATCAAATGCCTGAGAAACATCTAAAAAGTCTGAAGTAAATGGAGCAGCAGCAGACTTTATTGGCATAGCCAAGAGTCTTAGCATTAACATGATTGGCAGAAGAAGAGCTTCATAAATTACCAAAGCGAACATTGGTGAATTGTAAATTTTCTATCAAGAATCAGTTATCTAAGATTGCAATGTGATAGTTGATTACGTCTTCTGGATGGAATAGAATGCAGTCTCTGCCATGAGGAGAACGAAACCATAACATTCTATTGTATTATGCTATTCAATTTTTTTGTTTACTTCCGCTAGTAAGTCTACCTTATGGCATTAATGGCCGATATTGGTTTATATAATATAAATTACTGTAAAAATATTAATGTTTTCAGTTTATGTGATCAATATTTAGTAGAGTAGCCTCTATTTTCCCTTTGGGAAAGATCTTTGGGAATCGAATACCAAGCGTCACGTATTCCAATCCACAAATCATTAACGTTTTTGTACTTTTGTTGAGCATAGTACATTTCACATCGTTCCAGGGGTTTTCCATCGAGTTTAAGTCATAATTTTGCACCGGCCAGTCTAAAACGGGAATGTGCTTTTTATAAAATCAATCCTTTGCCAGCTTGGATGTGTATTTGGGGTCACTATCTTGCATAAATATGAATAAAACTGGCATGTATTGAAAAGCTTATGGTTCCATTTTGTTCTTTAGAATATTCAAATACTGACAACGGTTCATTTTTTTTATTCATTTTCACAATGGGATCTACACCGTGGCATGAAAATGCTTCCCAAGCCATTGTGCTTCTCTGACCATGCGTCTGGTCCTTTGAGCATAGCGTGGATTTAATGTCTGACATTTTGGCCGTTGAACAACCTCTCTAACATCCGGTTCCATACGGTTTAGCATTGTTTCATCACTCCAAAATATTTTTTTCCATAACGGAAGGTCTTTATCCTTGTGGGTGCGAGCAAACGTTAAACGCTTGACCACATGTTTCTTTTGGTAGAAGTGGCTTCTTTCGGCAAAAGCATCCAAAGAGCTTTCCGTGATTAAGACGTCATCGTATGAGCCTGTCCGATAAATTTAATCTAAATTGGAAGTTAATTTCGATTCGTGCCGATATGAAAGGCTCCTTCTTTGACTTCCGGACAATAACACGGTCCACGACTTTGGATGTTTTCCTGCCACGTGGCTTTAAGTAAGCAGAGAATGTTTAGAGGCGGGATGCATACATATGTATGTACAGTAGAAATCCGTTAATCCGGCACGTTCGGGACCGGCTCGGTGCCGGACTACTGAAAATTCCGGTCTATCGGGCGGTAATTATAAGAATTATTGAGTCACTTTCTTCAAGATTTTGAGTAGGTTGGGGGTTTACTACAATGCTGTTAATGTCCTCATCGGTCAGTTCTTGTTCAACAGGCTCATTCTCGTCGATTAGAAGCCACTCCTCTCTCTCATCTTCAGCAGGTTTTTCTTTAAAAGTTACGTTTACTGCGATGTGAAAGGACGCAAAACAACAACACACAAAAAATGGCCAAGACGCTTCGTGATTGATTAACGGAGCTGCACTGCACCTGAATTTGTTGTGACAGCTGAGACTAGCCGGCCGCTAATTGTTTCCGAACAATACCGAGAGTATCCGGATGATCCCGAACTACCCCGAAAACTTCCGAATATCTCTCGAGCGTTTTTATTTGCTTTAAAGACACACTTTTGGAGAAAACCAAAATTTTTACAATTTTCCGGGGCGATGCCGGACTATCGGGCATTCCGGACTGTTGGATGCCGGACTAATGGACTTCTACTCCATATCGAAAGAGTTTCAGTACCTTTTAAAGCAAAAATCAAGATTGCACAAGCTTCAGTGCTAATAAGCTGCCTAGGAACTTTTGGAACAGAACATATTCATTTTAATTTGACGTCACAAAGAACTTTTTTTCTTCATTTCGTATATTATTTGTGTATAATTACGCATCATTTTTAAATTTTTATTAACAAAAAAATATTCACTATTTGATTAAGAATTTTTAAAGGTTTTTAATTTATAATTCTTTTTTTTTTTTTGTTTAACAAATAAACAAATTTATTGGTAACTTAACAATGTCGTAGGTACGTAATTTTTGTTAATAATTGTTTACAATATTCAAAAAAGATTAGAATAATAGGTGAGTGTATGCGGGGTTGTTTCCTTAACCATAGAAAACATGTCTAATTTTAGAAAAAAATATACTCAAGAGATAATTTAATACATATTTACGTATTTTTTTTTATTAATATAATTAATGTATCATTTTGTTTAAAAGCGTCTACAAATGGTGAAATAGTTTTACAGAAAAATAAACACCTCATCAATTAACTAAGGCGATGGAAAACATGAAAAACTTGAAACTTTCCTGACTCATTTTTCTGTGAATTGGCTGCCTTTCCAAAAGTGTTTTTATTCTTTCAGTTTATTTTAATTTTATTTTTTTAGTTTAATTGGCTGTGTTTAAACATTTTCCAAAAATCGGTTAATTAATAAACGACTTAATTAAAATGTTTATTTTAAACAATAAAAATATTTGAAAGACAAAATTTATTGTCGCAATCACAATCCCAATCACAATCAAAAATGTCATTGAAATTAACGTTCTACGACTGAAACGAAATGAACTCAGCATACGAACAGCGAGAGAGAGAGCGAAATCAAAACAAACAAAAAATTAAAAGAATTAAAGAAATACAGTCGGTCAATTAAGTGTCCAAGTCCACCTAACATTGCCGTGTCGAATATGCCCATGAGATAATAAAATATTTGGGGGCCACAATAAAAATGGCTTAAGGGTGGTAAGTTGCCAACATTACATTACAACAAAATTTTGAAATCGATTTGCAAAATAAAAATAATTTCCATTCAAAGTTAACATTTTTTTTACTGCAGAAAGTTTTATTCCATACAGATCGGTTGTATTCAACATAGTGTAGGAATCTTTGATTTTCTTTTGTTGTTATTTATCAATCATAAAACGATTAGTGCTCACAAAGTATGGCGGTGTAGGGTATCGAAACGAATAACAAGACAAAAAACGAATATAACAACACACTTTCAAGGTTTCTCTTCTTTAGCGTCGTACTTGTAAAAACACAAACGAAACACGTCAGCAAACGCAAAATGCTAAAATAGAATTAACAACAACAGTGGCAAAACAACAACAACAACAACTACTACTACTACTACAGCTAAACGAACAATAATTGAGGAAAAAATATTAAAAAAAATAAATAAAAAAATAAAACACAAACGAGTAAAAACAAAATAAAACACAAAAGAAAAAACCAACCAAGTGAGGTATGACTAACGTTTAAATTATTTACATACTTACGTACATACGTATGTATCTGCCAATGTGTGTGTTTATATGATGAGTTGGCTGGTATTATTTTATGTATTATTAATGGAAAGTTTCGTATTATACAACAACAACAACAACAATAAATAATGGTTAAGAAAAGCAATACCAATGGACAAAACGCACATATATATATAGGCACAGCCATACTTATATACATACATACATCCACTTACAGTTTGGTAAAGGATACAGCAGGTGGAATACAAGAAGTAGAAAAACGTGTTTTTCAAAGGAACCCAACAATACCCTCTACATACACGTATGACGCAGTTTCGTCATCGTCATTATTTTTCGTAAGTTCTTGAATCTCTTTTCTACAATTTTACGCTTCAAAAAGAAGAAGAAGAACAAAAAAACAAAAGAAAATTGATTCATTGCGACTCCAATACAAGATCTCAAGGAATCTATTGTTTTTATTATATCGCCGCGGTTGAAGATTTTGACAGCCATGTCATGTTATCGAAATTACACAGTGTATAGATCGATCAGGAAAGTTTATAACATTTAAGGCACATAACTATGTGACTGACTATACGATTCCAAGGACCCTCGAGGTGGAACATGTAGGGGTTCAAGTATTCTAATTAAGACCAGATTTAAATACCATGTCATAGCCGAAATGCGTACCGCCTGCGATAAACACTTTAATTAAAAAATTTTATTTGCTCGCCTTCTCAATGTTCAATTACAGAGAACTAATACAAAATTTTTCATAAATCTCTAGGACCAAGATTCCTAGCAGCTGGCTACTTTAATGCCAAATATACCTTCTATGATTCTTTCGATTTCTGTTTACTGTAGTTATGTACCGGCAATGATTTTGAAACTTTAAATATTTCTTTCTTTTCATATATTATTTATGGAATCTTTCCTTACGGAATTTACAATAAGTTTTCAAATCTTAAGAAACCACCGCGGTCTAGTGGGTAGAGTGTTGGCTTACTAGACGTAAGCCCATGGTTCAAACCCCGGGTCAGACATCAAAACGAAGTATGAAAAATATTTCTTCGGCGGCTTCCTCTCAGCAGATTTGTGGCAAAAACTCTGAGAGTAAATCAAATTGCCATGAAAAGTTTCTCAAATATCTGTCGTTCGGAGTCGACTTTAAACTGTAGGTCCCACCACTCATGTATACAAATTAATAGCGCGCAACATAAGTGATGTGAGAAACTAGGTCGTAATCCTGACTGAAGGGTTGTAATGACCTAAAATAATACAAAAATAAAAGTTATTATTGCCACTGCAACGTACAACTAAAAGTGCTCATCAAAAGTAAAATTATCTGATCAGATCATTTGTTTAAACACTCTTGAGACGTCTGTGACTCTCGAATACAAGTAAGTCTCATACAAGACGGTTGGAATGTTCTGTAATCCTAGAGACGTAGTTGACACTTTTATTATTTTTATTTCCTTTCGAACTAGAGCCACCTTCAGACCTTTGTGTATGTTACTGTTTCTCATATACCAAGGAGCACCTGTTATTATTCTAAGATGTCTAGATTGCCGCCTTTGAAGCTTCTCTACATTGGTAGAGAATAAAGCCAAATAGGTTTCAATATTGACTCATACAAAAGTTCTAGTTTTAGTTTTAAGTCAAGGCTTGACTTAGGTCCAATAAGCCAGTAAAGCTGTGCTGCTCTAAGTTTGATCTGGGTAATTTTGGTAGCTATATGGTGAGCCCAGATAAATCGACGGTCGAGATGGATGCCCAGATATCTTACACTATTATGTTCCGATACTGTCACACCATTAATCTTGATGGCCGGACAATTTCCCCTTCTCAGTGTAAACGTAATGTGCACGCACTTAGAAACGTTGACTTTTATCTTCCATTTCTCACTAACGTGAATTTGAAGTCTTTGTGACGCAACTGTAGAATCCCTATGAATACTTAAAAATGCCGTATCATCCGCAAAAGTAGACGTGTGAGTCACTACACTTGTTGGCATATCTGCAGAAACTTTAAAGTTGAGTTTTTTTTTGTATATTTTATTAATTATTATTTCTATTTTAATAATAAAATTGTTAAAATTATTTAAAATTAAAAATATTATTTAACTCCATATTTATCAATTGACATTTGGTTGAGGTTTAGCGACTAGTCAACTGTTCTTTCAAATCATTCCCCAAAATACTCTTTTGGAGTCATTTCGGACATCCTGTCCTAATTCCTTCCGAATTTTAATTAAAGTTCGGCTTTAGCATATTAAAATACACTGTCTTTTTCATTTCATTGCTTCTCAATAAATTCCAAATTCGTTACACCTGGTGCCCACACACAGCCCTAGAGAAAAAGTGGAGTATTTTGTTTTTCATTCTCTGTTGCCTGTAACAAGTTTGATGTTAGCGGTGATGCGATTTGTTTGTTAATCGGAATCAGTCAGCTGTAAGTGCCATTAGTTATCACGCATTTTGTACTGCAATACATGATCCTGACACTTGTTTTTATTCTATTCGCTTACCTCCCTTAATATAAAATTAAACTCACGCCCCGTAAGGATGCTAATTGGGAGTTGTAGACCCAAAAAAAAAATTGTTCAATAATGCAGCTCATTTCTTAGTTGGAATTCACATCAACTGGTCTTAGGGGACCCAGAAGTAATAGTGAAAAAGTCATTGCTTTCGAAATAGATGACTACTTAGTACGTACTGATATATGAACTGGCCTGTATGGGGATTCGACAGGTCGGAGCCACGAGACACACAATATCTTGTCCATGTGATAGTCCCCTAATGTAGGACCTTTTGAAAACCAATTTTCCATAAAATACCGACAAGACACTGGCTGAAGTTCGCGAAAAGGCGATCGGAAGCTATCTCAAAATGATCGAGTGCTGCAACCAGCATAACAGAAACTGACATAAAACTTCTTCGATATCGAATGATCGCACTGATATATGAACTGGACTGTATATGGATTCGACTGGGCGGAGCGACGAGACACAATCGGCGATTTGATATCGCTAGACATTTTTGTGGAGCAATATCTTGCCCACGCGATAGTCCCCTAATGTAGGACCTTTTGAAAACCAATTTTCCTTAAGATACCGACGAGACACTGGCTTAAGTTCGCGAAAAGGCGATCGAAATCTATCTCAAAATGAACGAGCGTTGCAACCAGTCCATTGACCGTTGTCTTTCGTACATAACAGAAACTGACATAAAACTTCCTCGTAGCTTGATACAATGTATGTGTTCTATTTAACTTTTGTTTTGGGTGCCGCGATGGTTTAGTTGGTAGTGTGCTAAACTTCAAGTGCAGAAGCCGTGGATTCGATTCCCATCAGATACCTTGGGTGTTTTGAGAATTATTAAAAAGCAATTCTCGAAAAATAAAGTGACGAAGGCTTTACAATAGCCTTTAAAAAAAACTATGTTTTAAAATTAAATTTGTCTCACACTGCCCTTCTTTCCTCTCTCCTCTAACATTCTTTCTGTTATTCCAACACAATGCACTGCATGAGTAAGAGTTCATTTCCTGAATGTTGGCCTCCAAAAAAAATAATTGTAATCGTTCTTTATATTAACCATAATCGTCTCAACAAGAGAAGTATTCGCAATGTGATGGATAAATTCGAGTCGACGAAACGCAAGATCTTTTGAAAGCGTTGTCTTTGTACGTGAGAGTGTGCAGTAGGATCACAAGACTCGAACTTTCGGAAACCACAACTTGGCGACGTGAGATGTACTTGTACTTTTCAAAATTCAATTCACAGAGAAACTGAAGATGACATGTATTCTCTGAATGGGCTCTGGATTAGTTGACTGGAAACTGACCCTTATTTTCATCATAAAATTATCTTTAGTGATGAGGCTCATTTTCTGGAAGAACGAACAAAATTGTTCATTTAGGACCATGCCTATCAACATGATATCTAAGAGCACCCAACGCAATGCAAAAATAATGAAGTACTTTCAATGGGGCTCCTATATTTCCTGAGAAAAATCCGTTCAAATCTTATGTAATGTAAAGCAAACAATACAAAAATTCGGCTCGCCGAAATTTTACAGAAAATTTTTTAACATGCTTAGTTACGGAGTAAACGAATTTCATTTAGAAATCAGAGATCAGCAATGAGTATTCAATAAGATGAGTAAATTCGAATCATACTCATAATTTCTGTTACTTATACGCATACATACTTATTTTAATATTATACTCATACTACTCATATGCAAAGTTTGAAGTACTCATCGTACTCACACTTAACAATACATATGATGTTGTTGATTTCTACCCTTCATGACTCAACATTTACGAGAATCACAAAATAAGTATGAATCGCATACGAACACTTCAATACTCACTAGAACGTTGTGCGTTTGCCTTGCTTGCTGTCTTTGTCTTTTTAAGACTGTAAATTGTGATGAATGATTCGAATTACTCGAATCATTTATGAGTATTATTAGTATTTTTTCTAAATTTATGAATCTGAATGAGTATGAGAATGAGACCTGTACTTATAAATTAATGTTGCTGGGAGTACGAATGAGTCAGAGTAGTTAAATTTCAATATTGTTGACTCACTCATACTCAAAATTTCATGAGTACTTATGAGTAGTGAAAACACGCTGATTTCTGTTAGTAATGAAACTCATTTCTGGCTGAAGAAAAATTACCATGTTTAGAGTGAAGACAATCATCAAGCCGTTAACGAAGCGTCATTACATCCATAAAAATTAACTGTTTGGTGTAAATGATTGACCCAAATTTCTTTTGAAATGAACAAGAAACTGCCATTGAGTGAATGGCAAGCAAGATCCTCGATTGTGCAGTTTAAAGTCTTTGAATTACTTTTTATGTGACTCAAGCCAACACTGAAGACTTCTGACTTGTGTTATCGTTTTAAGTTCTCAAGCTCTTAAAAACCATTAAATTCTTGCAGTATTCAAATACTCAATCGCAGTTTAGGTTCTATTTCATGCTGTAGGCGATTGAGAGTAAATGATTCACTTGAAACCATGATTTTGCAGTCCATCCTTTCAGCTTAAGGGCTTGAAGTCGCCGTGGTCTAGTAGGGAATGTGTTGGCTTATAAGACGTGAGGTTCAAACTCTAGGTCAGGCATCTCCAACTAAACGAAATATGAAAAAATATTTCTTCGGCGACTTTCTCTCAGCAGATTTCTGGCAAAAAATCTGCCATGAAAAGTTTCTCAAAAATCTGTCGTTCGGAGTCGACTTTAAACGGTAAGTCCAACATAACATGAGTAGTGTGAGAAACTAGGTCGTAATCCTGACTAAAAAGTTGTAACGACCAATTATGTATGTGATGTATGTCCTTTAAGCTTAGCCCACGTGTATGATATCAACTATACCGCTGATATATGTGTCCTTACATCGCCTTTGATGCGTGGAACGAAAGCTAAGCTTCAACACGTATAAAGTTTCCAATCACTGTCTATTATTCCCTATTGTTGCCAATCAAAAAATCATTCTCAAACAATAAAGAATGCCGGAATAATTGAAGGACACAATGTTCTTTTTAAATATTTAAAAAGTCTTGATTCTGAACCAGAGTCAAATTATACATTCTGCTGGCTTAAACTACCTATCATATTCAAGGCAACCGGTAGTTGAATGAAAACTGATTGATGATAATAAAGGTATTCTATTAGTCGACCATTCAGGAGGTAACACTCCCCCGACCCCCACGCCGTATTATTTGCAATAACTTAACCATTTCGGCTAATTCTATTACCGTACCTCTGTACTATTACCAAACTTGATCCGTATAAAGCTCTTGATATAAAGACTGTTGTAATAAGATATTCATTGAAATGCACCATTTAGGAATTCGATTCGATCTTTTGTTATTAATTAATTGCAATTTATATGTAATTATTGCGAACGAAGCGACAGATTCACATTAATAGGCTAGCTCACTACCCTCTAAACTGCATATGAAAAGAAATATGTGATTTTATTTTTGTCCTCGGAGATTTTAATCTACCTTCAATTCAATGGAAATACTTACCAGATGATGGTTATTTCATTCAAATGAAGCAGAATTCAAATTTCGACGAATTTTTTAATATGTTGTATGATTTGGGTCTATTCCAAATTAATGGCATTCCAAACATTAATTTCAAAATATTGGATTTAATATTCTTAAATGAGGTGACTAATAACTTTATTAAACGCTCGTTTCCTATTACCAGTCCAGAAGATTGTTATCATCCAACGCTCGTATTAAAAACATCCATTCCATTTAATTTATCGATGCCTTCGTGTAGCAAAAATGAGAAAGTTTTTTCATTTAAGCACACCAACTATAATATGTTAAATGAACTCCTATTCAAAACGGATTGGCACTCCTTTTTTTGTTAATTCAAAGAAAAAAGTAACTGGTTTTCCATCTTCTATGAGATTTCAGCAGATTGAATCTAGTGATGACAGCATTATAAGCAATTTATTTGCCAACTTCTTTTCCACAACTTATTCGGATGCAACTTATAATGATTCCACTGATTATCTCATTAAAATAAATACAAATTCCACAGTGTCAATAAATTTAATCAACGTTCCTACTATTTCTATGGAATTGAGAAAACTAAAGTTCTCCTATAACTTTGGACCTGATAACATTCCTAGTAACATCTTAATTAATTGTGCCGACGCTATAGCTGTTGCACTATCATACTTATTTAATAAATCGATTATATGTGGTTATTTTCCTAATGTTTGGAAGGATTCATTCATTATTCCTTTGTTCAAATCAGGAAATAGATCCGATGTTACTAATTATAGTGGTATTGCAAAACTGAGCATAATTCCAAAACTGTTTGAAAAAATGGATACAGATTATTTATGTTATCAAGTATCTAACTTGATATCTCCTTATCAGCACGGTTTTAGAAAAAACTGTTCTACTACAACAAACCTGCTTCATCTCTCAACAGTTGTGTATCGAGGATTTTTTCATCAGCAACAAACAGCCGTTATCAACACGGATTTCAGCAAGGCCTTCGATAAAGTCAATCATGTACTTTTGAGGAAGAAACTTTATTTATTGGGATTTTCTGATCTTAGTCTAAAATGGATTTACTCGTATTTAACTAACAGAAAACAAACCGTACTTTTTAAAAACTGCTGCTCCAGAAGTATTGATGTCCTTTCTGGGGTACCTCAGGGTAGCCATCTTGAACCGCTTCTGTTTTCATTGTTTATTAACGACTTACCTGATACGATTCACTATTCCAATATCCTAATGTACGCTGATGACGTAAAAATTTTCTTAAGTTATTGCCAGAGTTCCGATCAGAAACTTCTTCAAAATGACCTAAATTCGTTTCATGTATGGTGTAATTAAAATCTAATACAGCTTAATTTCAAAAAATGTAAATACATGAGATTTGTAAGAAAGAATCCGATTCCTGCAAACTATGCTTTTGATGGATACGAGCTTGAGCTTGTAGACAGCTTCCTGGATCTAGGAGTTCTACTTGATCCCAAACTAAATTTTATTCCGCACATAACTATGACAGTAAATAAAGCTAGAAGCATACTTGGTTTTATAAAACGGTGGGCAAAAGAATTTAACGATTACATCTCTTGTAAGGCCTATACTCGAGTATGGTTCCATAATATGGGATCCTCTATATAAAAAATATTCCGACGTCATCGAATCTGTACAAAAGCAATTTTTGATGTTTTGTCTCCGACGACTGAATTTTAATCCCACAAGTTTACCTTCTTATTCTGCCAGACTAGCTTTAATTAAACTTCCGACACTTAAAAGCCGCAAAACTATGTTAAATATCTCATTCATATTCAATGTAATTACTGGTGATATAGGCTCCAGTTTTTTAATCCATAATATCACGTTTAATGTTCCTCAACGTCCGTCACGTCATTTTTCCCCATTATCAAAACAATTTTTTAGATCCAACTACGCTGGTGCTGATCCAATAAGGAGAATGTGTAAAGAATTTAATAAATTGTATATGCTAATAGATTTTTCTGCATCGAATAATGTTATAAAAAATAAAGTAATTATATATTTAAATTCATAGTTAAAAATAGTTAAAATTGATATTTTGTAACTTTACTAAATTGCCTGCAAGGAATATTTCCATATTCAAATAAAATAAATGTATAAGTTTATCAGTTTTTATGTGAAAATTATCAACAACAAGCCTACACTGTTGTATATTTGTCCTACAATACCCTCAATACAACGATACAAGGGCTTGTGTGAATTGCCCAATTGCTGTACAAGACATATTTGTTTTACTTGTATTACATGGTTCTCTTACTCACAACGATCAAGAATATTTCTGATAATACTACCATTTCCAGACCTTCTTATTGAACCAAAAGTGAAAGACGATTTATAAAAAAAAATTTCACTTATTGGAAATATGTGCCGATATTTCTCGATTTCATATATATATTAAGTGGCCCTTCGTTCACCATTCCATTACCCTTTTTCATTATTTTGAAGCAAGATATCTATTTTTTAAAAACCTATTTTCATTCGAAACTTCGGGACTTCCAACCTTTGGACTTAAGATGTCGTGTTGAAGTTACATCTGTAAAGTCAGTTGTCTGTCCAAGGGATAACCATAGACAATAGCGTAAGTTCTTTAAATGGGCTCTAGAGCAGCGCGCAACTGATACTAATTTGCATTGAAAAATAATCAGCCATGAGGCCCATTTCTCGATGAATGGTTACATAAATAGACAAAATTGTCGAAATTTCGGACGATACCAATCCACATCAAATCCAAGAGTGTGCAATGCAAGGCGACAATAATGATTTCTTTCGTTTTTCTTGTTTTTGATTTCATGAAGTATTTTCAGGTTTTTTCAAGTTGTTCTCTGAATTTTGTTTCTATTTTTTTCATATATTATTTTATTGAATCTTTCCTTTCGGAATTTACAATAAGTATTCAAATCTTAACCTAAAATAATATAAAAATAGAAGATGTTATTGGCACTGCAACGTACAACTAA
This sequence comes from Sarcophaga carnaria, assembly GCA_958299815.1. NCBI lineage: Eukaryota > Metazoa > Arthropoda > Insecta > Diptera > Sarcophagidae > Sarcophaga > Sarcophaga carnaria. The sequence goes on along the minus strand of OY283149.1, from coordinate 65,864,599 downwards.
AAGTGCTCATCAAAAGTAAATTTTTCTGATCAGATCATTTGTTTGAAACCTCTTGAGACGTCTGTAACTCTCGAATACAAGTAAGTCTCATACAAGACGGTTGGAATGTTCTGTAATCCTAGAAACGTAGTTGATACTTGCTATTTTTATTTCCTTTCGATCTAGGGATACCTTCAGATCTTTGTGGATGTTACTGTTTCACATATACCAAGGAGCACCTGTTATTATTCTAAGAAGTCTAGATTACCGCCTTTGAAGCTTCTCTACATTGGATGATGAGGTTGTTTCCCACAGTTGGATACCGTAAAGCCAAATAAGTTTCAATACTGACTTATACAAAAGCAGTTTTAGTTCTAAGTCTAGGGTTGACTTAGGCCCAATAAGCCAGTAAATTTTGGGTAATTTTGGCAGCTATATGGTGAGCCCAGATAAATCGACGGTCGAGATGGATGCCCAGATATCTCACACTATTATGTTCTTGTACTGTCACATCATTAATCTTGATAGGCGGACAATTTCCCTTTCTCAGTGTAAGCGTAATGTGCACGCACTTAGAAACGCTGAATTTTATCTACCATTTCAGCAGCTAAATTTTTTAGTCTTTGTGACGCAACTGTAGATGCTCTATGAATACTTAAAAACGCCGTATCATCCGCAAAAGTAGACGTGTCATATCTGCAGTGAACAATAAGTATAGGAACGGCCCTAGAATACTGCCTTGAGGTACGCCAGCATATATGTTTCTGCGGGAAGAGGTGACATCATTTGATTTTATTTGAAAATATTTATGCAGATTCGTTGGTAAAAACTGCGTGATCTTAAATTCAAGTCCTTCGTGCCAGACTTTATCGAAGGCTTGAGATATATCAGTAAATAGCGCAGTGCAATACTGTTTGTTATCAAAAGCACATCTAATTAAATTGGTAATCCTGTGCACTTGCTGAATTGTGCTGTTTTCGCCTAAAGCCAAACTGCTGGTCGGGAACTATGGCGTTGGCATCAGTATGCGGTATTAAACTATTAAGCAGCATTTTTTCGAACATCTTAGAAAGTATTGGCAGTAAACTTATTGGACAATATGATGATACTTGCGTGATGTCTTTGTCCAAACAGAATTGTTTGGTGTAAAAACATTCTCTAAGTAGGTGGCAAAAGCCTCCACTTTCTGTTCTGCGCTTTTTGCCTAATCACTGTGTTGTAGACGTAAAGGGGATTCTTGCAAAGTAATGCCTTCCATAAACTATAGCCCGAGTCTTTCGTTGCTTCCAAAGTTTGCAAGTATTTTTGCAGGTTCGACTCTTTGTCCTCCTTTGGCGTCTTAAATTCCTTTAACAATGCTTCTATGTTATTAGAGCAGGGAAATTTTCGTTTTCTTGCCAAAGATGTGTAGGATGTAGATACCCTAGCAGCTTCAGTTAAGATGTTAGTAAACTGACGAACGCCGGATTCGATTTCCTGTTCGCACTCCTATGAGATATTTGATGGCAGGCGCGAGCTTACAAACATTTTGTATTTCCGCCAATTTGTCCTCGTCTGAAGATCATTTTGACCCAATAGATTTGTATCAGGCACAAATGTTAGGGTCGTTGGCGAGTGATCAGAAGACAGATCCAATGACAGTGCTAGCATAGTTAGGCTGAACAAAAGTTTACAACGAACCTGATTTGCTGCTACTAGAAGTAAATCTACGATCAGATTTCCACCACCTGAGGCTCGAATGATGCTGGATTGAAGGCCAATTGCATTCGATACACCAAAATCAACAATAAACTTAAGAAAGTAAAAAAAAATTAACACAACAGTGAACTTAAGCTGCCAACAAGAATAGGACAGCAGATCATACTCATAACTATGTGAAGTACTACAAATATAGGATCACAACCTAGATGAAGGCAAAAACGACCTCCGACATAACCTCGACTAATGTTTAGTTATACTCCCTCTAAAGCACAACGATAGGACCTAATCGTTCTATTGTTACAGTTACAGGTATCGTCATAGTCTACATACGATGTCTCAGTTATTTATGTAAAAATGCATTGAAGATACCGTGTTCCAATACTGTGTACACTAAGATTAAGCCAAAGCTATAGTCGAAATGTTTCTTACGACAGATACGAATGCGCTTTTCACCCATTAGCATCCATTTTGTCTACCAATAAATTTCAAAGCATATTTGTAAGAGAGGAATTTGAAGAAGGAGATCCAAAATACTGACTTCTTGACTTTAAAGACTGCTGGAACCGTTGTTTTCTTTCGATCACAAACTGAAGTGTGAGAAGCTAAGCCGTAATTCTGGCTGAAGGGTTGTAATGGCCAATTATGTTACGTATGTAATTGAAGTTAACCCGCAAGTTAGAACAATGAATCGTGATCTCTATGAGAGAGAGAAAAAGTATTCTTAAATTTTAATATTCAAGGACCCATTTCGGACAGTATTTACCATACTAGTGCTCTCTTATTTTGAGATCTTTAATATTGAAATGTGAATTTTTAATTTTTCCCCTTCTGCCACTTCACATATTCTTCAGAGGTAAATAAATTCTAAACAAATATTCAAGTTATTAACAACCTGATAAGTATTCGACACTAGTGTGCCACTTTATTTATTTTCCTGCTCCTGAATTAAATTTTCCAAGAAATTTCTTTTTTATTTGCTGAAAATCAATAAAAATAAAATCTTTACGAACACTTTTATTGAATTTGAACTCCATTAACAGATCGTGTGCTTCATTATGTTCAATTCTGAGGTCAGCAATGAATCTTTTTTACTATTCATAAGCACTCATGAAATTTTGAATATAAGAAAATCTACAATTTACCAATGTTCACTTTTCGTAATTTATGGAGCTCTTCTTCTACCAATCAGATTTCGTGCGAGTCAATGATCTGACTCTCTGCATAGTTAATGCTGCAATAGGACTCTTAACTTGACTGCGGATCCATCTCCGTCAGCCTTTATAGATGTTTCTCAGGAATTTGATAAAGTGTGCCATACCGACCAGAGGTTAGCAATGAATCTTTTATTCGCTACTAATAAGTACTCATGAAATTTTGAGTATGAGTGAGTCAAGAGTATTGAAATACAACTACTCTGATTCATTCGTACTCACTACAACGTTGATTTATAAGTATGACTACAAAGAGTATGAGTACTACGTTGGTATCAAACTGTTTGATTCATAAGCCTACTCATTTAGATTCATAAATTTAGAAAAATACTTATAATACTCATAAATGATTCGAGTGACTCGAATTGAACTCAACTGGTTCAATTCTCAGTTGAAGAAATGTTTCACAACAGAAACGTAAGCAGTTTCAATTATTTTTCACATTCAGCAACTCCAAAACGTGTTTGACATAGTGAGTAGGGATGCCATTCGCGAAATCCCGAAACTGTAAATCCCGGGATTTCCGGGATTTTTTTAAACTTGTCCCGATTTTTTTCGGAATTGTGAATTCATATGTACTTTTTTGCCAGCTTGTCCGGTTTTTAGAGTTAGAAATACCTGTAAAAAAAACCTTGCATTGATTTAAATGAAGGATATAACAAATTATAAATATTTTAAAACCAATTGAGGTAACTCTGTGTAAGTGACATGACTTTATGTAAAGCTGATGCTGCATTAACATTTATGCTAAATGAAATTGGAGCAATCAATTATAGTCTTGCTAAAAATTTATATAAATCACTTCGCAAAAGAATAGAGGAACTGTGTATTCACTTTCACTAAATTTTCTTAAAAATCCAAATAAAGAGACTGATTTTGATAAAGATTTATTCTATATCACTCGACTTCGATAATAGCATCTCAGATGAGGAGAACCCTAGGTCCATTGCTAAAAAGTTATTTGATGCCATCGAAGAATGCAAAAGCCTTATAAAATCAATTAATATGGTTACTGATTTAGATACTCAACTGTCCAAAGCAATAGATTTATTTACATAAGGAGGTGATAGAGGCGAATATTTACAATCTATTTATAACCATCTTGGAACTATTGGAACAAGTGCTGATTGCGAGAGATATTTTTCAACGATAGCGTATGTTGACAACAAAATTCATTCAAGGCTATCAGATGGCATGTTAGATGCTTTAATGTTTGTAAAAAAATATTTTGGAATCCAAATAATTTTCTTAAAACCAATGTATTAGTATATGTATGAATTATTTTTATTTTTGTTAATTTACGCTTTTTAGTTACTTTTTATTTTTTTATTTTTATATGTGGACATATATTTTTATATGTAGACATATAATTCTGATATAATTGGAATATAAATGATATTATAATAAAATACGTTTTTTTTTCATTTTTATTATTAAGAGAAAATCGCGAAATCCCGGGATTTTTGAATCCCGAATTATCCTGGGATTTCGGGATCGGGATTACGAAATCCTAAATCCCGGGATTTTTAAAAATCAATTCCGTTTGGCATCCCTAATTGTGAGCAATGGTCATGCGGCAAACTTATCTGGCATTTTCTAAGCTCGGGCCAACTTAAATGCCGACATTCCGATTGCCGATTATACGACTTCCATTAATTTTTCGTTCAGTCCATCATCGCTTTCATTTGTTATGTCTTTGCTGTGGCAATATTGATGGCAGCTTGAGTGAGTAGATAAAATCGCATATCAGTTCTATACTTTCTTGCAAATGCTATGATACCGTTATCGAAATATTACATTTGATTTTTAAAACATCAGCCATCATGAGGATTATAAATAACTCAAACAAATATCATACATACTCGTACATACATCCATTCACATATCAAGTAATAGAAGACTAAAAAAATAAAAATTAAAAATAATGAATCATCACTTGACAACAGCGACGCACTGAGACAACAACAAAAATAATTCAAAGAAATCGACAATACAACAACAATTTCAAGAATCACGATAATTATGAACAGAGTTACACGGCAAAAAGAAAATGAAAAAAAACAACAGAAAACAAAACAAACAAATTTATCAAATCAAACAGAGTATACCAATTAGCGGACTGTGGAGCTATTACTGGCTGTGGCTGTAAGTGATTTTATCCGATTAACCATTTATTCCTTTATCTTGGTCCTCTTCTCCTCTGTCCAACAAGTAATTGCTTGTGCTAGATTGATGTCGAATTAATGGAAGTCCGGACTCTCGATTCGTATACGGTATACGTCAGGGCGAACTCAATAAGGTGTTAGCAATAGTACAAAAATTCAATTCGCAGTGTTTTTTTTAACAAAAACAACATGTATTTTCTGTTGTTTTTGGGTGACGATAATTGTCAAATGAAATTCGCCGTAAGCCAGAAATGACAAAGGCGAATCCATATAATGACATAAAGTTGTTATTTTGTGACACTATTTCTATTTTGTTTCTTTTTGTTTAAAAAAAAATATTTTAAAAAACAAATTTTAAAAAATAAATTTTTTTAAATATGAGCTGATTTGCGCTACCATTAGGGAAGCATGAAAGCGGATATTAAATAAATTATTCCACAGGATTTTGTTTAAGACAACTTTCTGGAAAATTCTTTGTCCATAGTTAAAAAATCACCACTTTTTTGCCTAAAAATGTGGGAATTTCTTAGTTTCGACAATTATTTTCTTTATACGTAACCAATAGAGAAATGTTTATAGTCTTAGAATATAGTTTTTAAGCTTTTTAGGACGATAGGGGTTTAAGGACAATAAATTTCTTTTTATGGATAATTTTTTGTTCATAAGTTATTTCGAGGTAGTTAGTGTAAGTTTTTTTTTGCTCACTGTACGCAAACAAAATATTTGACATTTATGTGGACTGAAAAAAGCAACCAGCTGGGCCAAGGCGAATTCATAATAGGTCGTGTTATTAGCCCAGCTGATTGCTTTTTTCAGTCCACATAAATGTCAAATATTTACGTTATACATTTTTTCATTTAAATATAAATTTAAAATTGTCAATTTGTGTTTTTTTTTTTTTATAAAATTGTTTTTTTAAACAAATTTCTTAAAAACATAAATATAAATAAATAAACATACGTGAGTGTTATAAATATTCTATCTAGTAAGTATATACTTTAAGTTTTATATTGAAATTTGTTTTTAGTTAAACATTTTTAACCAATTTTTAGTTGATTATCTTTATTTGTGAATTTTATGCGTATGTGTAAGCTATGTGGAAAGAGAAACGAGCCTGGCAAAGGATCTTTTTTTCTTGCGCCCACCGACGGTGAGAGGAGACAAAAGTGGAGTCAGGTGCATAAGGTCAATTTTAAACTAAATGACCGAGTGTGCGCTGACCCCTTTTCTCCTTGTGACATTTTAATAAGTGGCAAAATGAAAATATTGTTACCGAAGGCTATCCCAATCATTCCTAAACCTTCAACACCGTAAGTACATAAAGTTTTATATATTTGTATAAGTATATATTTTATTATTAATTCATTCAGATTAATTTCACCTGAACAAGTCCATCACATGGACATTACCGACAACATAAAGTTTGTAGATCAGGGGACACAAACAGAGTAAGTCGTCTTAAATATAAAATGTTTATATTAAATATATAATTTAATAATTTACTTACTTTCTAATTTTTAGAATACAATTCCTAACTACGTATCCACTGTTGGACCATACATACCACCTGCCACTACCAAACCCTTACCATCACCTGACTCCGGCCTCCAAAACTTTTTAGAGCAAGAAACGCAGACAAGGTAAGTTAAGAATTTTTTGTTGATATGCATATATTAAATTGTATATATATATGTATGTAACATATATATATATTCATGAATACATACATATGTATATAATGCAAACTGTAATTAAAAACCAAGTATTTTCTTTTATACGTTTTCAGCTTTATATTCGCCGAGAAAGAGGAATACTCTAACAAAATTCAAATGTTAGAGTCACAAATAAAGAATTTACAGTGCGAGCTTGCTCAATGCAATAAGGCCTTAGATCAAGTCAAGAGAATTTTTACAGAAGGCCAAGTCAGAAGACTGATGACATCAGACACAATACATTGGCAATGGACAGATATTTCCAATGCATTGTGTCTGCATGCTTCAGGACCGAGGGCGTATAACCACCTGTACGTAAAGGGCTTTCCATTACCACATGTGTCCACTCTACAGCGTTGGTGTCGTAAAGTGCGGATAGAGGAAGGCATAATCAATTCATCAATAGGCTTCATGAGGCACATCACCAATTTATCGGATGATGAAAAGATATGTGTACTCGCCTTCAATGAAATGAAAGTAATGGAGTCTTTCAAATACGACACCAACCTGGACAAAGTGAGGAAGCCAAGTAACTACGTGCAGGTGGTTATGGCACGTGGCTTAAGGAAGTCATGGAAGCAGCCGGTCTTTTATGACTTCGACTGCAAAATGTCAACAGACATTGTACACAAAATAATAAGACGATTGTCTACAGTTGGATTTCCAGTAGTAGCAATCGTCTCGGATATGGGCCCGTCTAACCGTAAGTTGTGGAAGGACTTAGGAGTTTCCCCAGGTAAGTGACATATACGCAATATGTTTACAACACACTACACAACCACTACACTTGACATATTTTTCTTATTCCTCCAATGACGACCATTAATGGCTTGACACGGAAGGGTATATGTATATAACTAGAAATCAGGTAAATAAAGAAAAAATAATTAAAAAATCTAATACTTCAAACATTTTAACTAACACTAAATCATGCCCATTTCACATTCTATATATCAATACATTTAACTATATTTTTAATTTAATTTTTAGAAAAGCCATGGTTCCCAAGTCCGGTCAATGGAAATGAAAAAGTATTTACGTTTGTCGATGCTCCCCATCTCCTGAAACTAATACGTAATCATTTCATTGATACCGGCTTATTGTATAATGGGAAATTACTGACTTCAGCCACAATTTCGGAAGTGTTGAAGTACACTTCAAGAAGTGATACTTCAATTGTATTTAAGATAAGCACGGAAAATATATCCGTGAAAGGCGCAGGTAATATTTACTTTTAATCTTTTTATCTTATAACCCAGTTCATTTTAATTACAGGAAGGCAAAAAGTGAAATTGGCGGCCCAACTTTTTTCACATACCACCACCAATGCTATCCGTCGGTGTTATTCTTTGGGTCTGGATATGTACGAGCCTACAAACACTGCGGACTTTTTCCAATTAGTGAATGATTGGTTTGACGTACTCAATTCTAATTTGAGTTCGTATCCTGGCAAAGTAAGACATTTTTGAAATTTGTTTTTATCATTAAATAATATAGTAATTTGTTTAAAGGAACCATACGGGATAACGCTTTGTAGGCAAGCAGACATTTTGTCTCAAATGACAAATGTTAGTCTGAGCCGATTTTGCCAGGAAGAACTAATATGGAGCATTTTCAAAAAGGCGTTGTTATGACTAACAATGCGTTGATCATGCTTCATGAGTACGTCAAAAGGTACGGTATGAGGTTCGTGATTACAAGTAGGCTCAACCAAGATATACTGGAACACTTCTTTGGAGCCATTCGCAGCAAAGGACGATTGAATGACCACCCATCACCCATTGAATTTAAATTCAGATTGAGGAAGTATATCTTGGGTAAGTAAATTGAAAATGTATTGAAATTTTTATATAACAACTTCTAATTCAAAATAGCTAGAAATACAGAGAACTTAAGTGGCAACGGAAACGTCAGCAACGACGGCACCGAATGGCTTTTCTATGCATCAGTGGATAACCAAAGCCTAGAGGAAACCATTGAGGAAATGGAAGACAACGGTGAAGAATTTAGTGACCTAGTGGAAACAAGGTTTGATGACATTGGTATTCTTCAAGAAGATGCTTTAGAGTATATATCGGGATATATTATACGGAAGCTGAATCTTGAAGAATACGAATCTCATGATAGCTCGTTTACATGGGTTGATCAGGTATCGAAGGGTTCTCTAAAAAACCATCAAATAGTTTCTTAGAAACAATTAAATGTCTGGAATTAATATTTAATAAGGTAAATGGAATGGAAATATCCCATAAGAGAAACCTTCACAACCACCTGATTGAGAATTCTTCATCAGTGAAACTGCCCGACTGCGTGAAGAAATTGTATTTCAAATGTCGCATTTACTTTCGTGTGCGACATTTGAATACAAGATTGAGGGCGCAGAAAGCCAAGCAGAGAGTTATGGGCTACAAAAAAATGCTTAAAATAAATCTATAAGGTAAATATAATGAAAAGTATATATATACATTAAATAAATAAATGCAATATTTATTCTTACAGGTGCAGTTCCACTTTTCTTAAATACAAGGTCCTTTTTATTCTTTATTTATTCTAATTCGGTCAACTCGTTTCTTTAACAATCGGTCTTTTTCAGGACCACCAAATATTTTTCGAAAGAGATAAGACATTTAAAAACGATTTGTTATCTTTTGGTCAACTGGCACTTTTAGTAATCGGTCCTTTTCCTTTTCAGGACCACTAAATATATGTTAAAAGAGATAAAATTTGATTCTAATATAAACATGTATAATAAAAGTTTAGTTGTTAATAAAATACTACTCATTGTATGTGTACTTATTATTCTTTCTGTTTGCCTGTGTGTAGTAATACACCTACGTTAAGGGGTCTGTGCTTTTAGTTGGTGGTTATATCTTCCATGGGTTGACTAGTTTTTAAGCTGTTTTTGGTCTATGCAAGTATTACGTATACGTACGTATACACTGAGTACCTCCCTTATCGCCCAAAAAAGAACAATTAACAATCACAAGATTTAGTCCAAATATTATTCTTTATTGTTTTAATTTAAATTTTTTATATTTTCTTTTTACATGCATGTTGATGGTCCATGCCAAACATGCATGTTGATGGTCCAAAATTTAAACTGGAATTACATTCTTTCCTTTATAAAAACTTCTTGGGCTCGGCCATCTTTCCAAACTGGCACACAGAGTCTCAAATCTCCAAAAGTGGCCAAAGTTAAAAACAAGCTGTTCACTTTTTTCAAAATACACAAACTTTGTAAGTGAAACCACTGAAACCACGTTTAATTACGTTTCATTTACTTTACAATCACGTTTATTAACATTATTTTCATTTTCTAATAAAAATTGACGAAATTTATGTATGTTTATTGTATTTTAAAAATGCCAAAAAAAAGAAACGAGGGAATAAATGACAGAAAATAGCAATTTTAATGCCATTATATGGATTCGCCTTTGTCATTTCTGGCTTACGGCGAATTTCATTTGACAATAATCGTCACCCAAAAACAACAGAAAATACATGTTGTTTTTGTTAAAAAACACTGCGAATTGAGTTGTTGTACTATTGCCACCACCTAATTGAGTTCGCCTTGAGCTGGGCTAATAACACCACCTTCTATGACTTCGCCTTGGTATACGCCTTAGTTTTTAATTTTGTTGACGGGTAAGTGACACGACGTTTCAGAGTTGATTTCGGCGACATACATGGCCTCAGAACCAAACGGTGATTCATAAACCTGAGTATCGGCTTCAATCGCTTTTTAACTCTCACAGAGTCTTTGCTGTGTGCATTCGCAATAAAGTTGTGCACCAATGTCAGCAACCATTAGACTTGTTTTATGCAAAATTTAATTGCCTCTGAGTTAAGTTCAATACAAGTCACGCTTTTGCACTTCGCTTTTCTATACAGAAAACCGGGAGATTCCCATTTCTAGCTTTAGTTCTCTCTTCAATTCCTTCATCTTTAAGGATTGTCCAATCATTGAAGTAGTTGTTGCTATTGATTTCAATTTTCAAAATATCCCTTGGCTCCATCAGAAGTCCTCGCACTCAACCACTTTGCTCCACTAGTAAATTTTGTTTCTTTCCTTAGGAATATAAAGGCTTTTGGCCATTAGTTAGTAACGCAAGGATATACTATGTATGTTTGTTCAATGACAATTCTTCTAATAAATGATGGCGCATTAACTGAGCTGAGTAGAAAAGCTTGCCGCAAAGCAACTATGCCCAGTATGTTGTTTCGTGCTCACACTATTAATAATCGGATGGTGTTCCAACACTGGTCCTGAAACTAAGCCAGTTACTCTTACCAGTGCATTATACCTTCAAGATATTTTACTAAATTTACTGAGCTTTTCAACAATCATTGTGAAAGTGGCAACACAAACTACATCGATTATGAAATTATTTTCTTACTACGGGGATTGACCCTGAACCAATTGTGGAGTTATAAACAATGGGATTTCAATTTGTAATACCGTGAATTCACTTGTTTAAAGTGGTCAAATAGAGATGCAAAAGCTGGAGAAGGTCAAAGAATGTTCATTATTTTATAATATTAAGCGGTTTTAATCCACTTCAAACAATTCACCTGAGAGGCCCCTGAGCCTTACGCCCTCTATAGAAGATAAACTCAGCAAAGAACATCATTGGAAGGGCAGGCAGTTTTAGCAAAAAGTTCCTCACAACTGCTATACATGTTACATGTCGATTAAATGTTCACAGAGGGCATTGTTTGAGTAGAAGAACCGCCTGCTTGGCTAGGAAAATTTGTTCAATGAAACTTAAAGCAAAGAAAACCAAGAAACAATAAAATTGAGGAAGAGGGTTTGAGTCTGCGCTATGTTTTCCAAAACTGAACGAGATCATACAATAATAGCATACCTTTCTCACGAGAGTTGATGAATAACAGAAACATTTTACTGTAACACACTTGCAGTAGTGCATGAACCCTGTGAACCCTACACTATATTGTGTTGTCGAACAAATTGAACCTTTCTAAAGGACCTTCCAACAGGGGAACGTTAATGAACGGATGACGACGGCCATGTTGCTGAACCTAAACCTGTCAAATTAGTTGTCATTTATTCATTCATACATACATAATTGGTCATTAAAACCCTTTAGTTAGGATTACGACTTAGCTTCTCACACCATTGATGTTGTGTGTGTTAATTTTATACATGAGTGTCGGGACTTACCGTTTAAAGTCGACACCGAACGACAGATTTTTTGAGAAAATTTTAATGGCAATTTTATTATTTACTCTCAGAGTTTTTTTTTGCCAGAAATCTGCTGAGAGAAAGTCGCCAAAGAAATATTTTTTCATATTTTCGTTTTGATGTCTGACCTGGAATATGAACCGAGGCCTCACGTCTAATAAGCCTACTACTACTCTGGACAAGGTGGTAATTGATTTAATTTGCATCAAAAAAGTCTTTAGCGATGAGACATATTTCTGAACGAACAAACCAAATTGTCCAATTTGATACGATTCCAATCCACATGACAGCCTAGAGCGTCCAATAACTTCGGAAAAAGTTACTGTTTGGTGTGGATTTTGAGATGGAGGTGCCAGCGCTTCATATTTATCTGAGGAAGACGCTGGCCAGGCCATCAGTGTCAAAGGGAAGCACTATATGAATTGGATATTTTGCACATCAACGACATGTGATTTCCAAAGCACAGCCTAACTTACCACACGGCTCGTGCAATATTGGCTAATCTGCATGATCGATTTGACGGCATGGTCATCTAATGTAAACTGGCAACCAAGATCGTGCGATTGGACCTTGGTAGACGTTTTCTTGTCGGTATTCGTAACTGTCCGGTATATGCAAATTAGCTGCAAACTATAGCGGTTCTCAAAGGCAACGTAACCCATGTATCGGTCTAATTTTGACATTTTGGATGCCCTCCAACCAGGGAAGCCGTGTTATACTTTGTATACTAATGTCATCAAACGATCTATGTAATGAATAAAAAGTTTCGATGACATCTCACACGCATACTTTGTTTGATTAGAATGGAAGAAAATTGCTACTTGGAACTGTCCACAGACCCATTAAGAATACCGATATTAAGCCCCTGATAGACAAATTATCCAATCTCGCTCTTGACTACTCTGAGTTTATTTAAATTGATTACTTTAATTCTAATATATGTATTAATGGACAAAGGATTAATGGACTAGACATGAGAGCTATAGGATTGGGACTTATGAACGAGATCATGCCTACACATCTACTTCCGCAACACCATTTGACCTTTTCTTTAGTGATCATCGTTCCCGTGTGCTGCTATATGATCAATTGTTTTCTCCAGGCACGGCCTAATTTTTCTGTCTTACGACTTTAAAACGTCTACAAAGGAGAAGAAAGTAACCTTTCGCGACTTTAAAAACATTGATCTTCTATCTCTTGAGAATGAACTATTTGGTATACCTTGGAACCTGATTTTTGGTATGCCAACCATTGGTGAGCAGGTGAATTTTTTACAGAATAATATTCAAAATTTATATAACAAATACGTTATAATGAAAACTAAAACAGTAAGTGGTAAAATAAAGCCATGGTAATCTGTAGGTCCCGCCGCTAATGTATAATATTAAGACACACGACATGAGCGGTGTGAGAAGCTAGGCCGTAATCCTGACGGAAGGGATGTAATATCCAATTATGTATATGTATGTATTATAATTGGGAAAGTTGGCCTTTGGCCAAACCTACTATCACTATTAGTCGTTGGTGACTCACACATAGAATTGGTACAATGTGCCAAGAACTTAGGTATCATTTTTAAAAGTCAACTTTTCTGCACTAACCATCATAATACTATTTATGGGAAGACGTATGCTATGATGAAGAATCTCTGTAGGACTCAATCCTTTACGCCTTTCAATATACGTATGCTCATGGCGATTGTATGGTTACCGGAAATAGGTGTCTGAAAGGCACTTCTTTATTAATGCTATTCGTTCGTGGAACCAACTTCCGCCAGAAATTATTTTATTGAATCTTTCCTTTCGGAATTTGCAATAAGTATTCAAATCTTAACCTAAAATAATATAAAAATAAAATTTAATAAATATTGCCACTGCAACGCACTACTAAAAGTGCTCATCAAAAGTAAATTTATCTGATCAGATCATTTGTTTGAAACCTCTTAAGACGTCTGTGACTCTCGAATACAAGTAAGTCTCATACAAGACGGTTGGAATGTTCTGTAATCCTAGAGATGACACTTGCTATTTTTATTTCTTCTCGAACTAGGGCCATCTTCAGATCTTTGCAGATGTTACTGTTTCCCATATGCTAAGCAGGACCTGTTATTATTCTAAGAAGTCTAGATTGCCACCTTTGAAACTTCTCTGCATTGGATGATGAGGTTGTTTCTCACAGTTGGCGTCATATGTAAAAGCAATATGATGCAATTTAAGACAGCAATCTCAACACACTTTTCATTTCTTTACAATTTTCCATTTGCAAGGCTAACTTAAATACTACGAATATAATTTCTGTTTTTTTATGACGCTTACTTATGTATTATATACGAGTATAATTAACGTAATTATTATAACATTGTATAAAAAGTACTATTAAATAAGATTATATGCTTGTAGTACTGGATTTAACCAAGAAATAAATAATAATTTAACCTAGTACATCGAACACATGCAAAACAGCTCGTTTGTCGTAAGCCAAATACAGTGTTTTTGCCTAACAATACCCAGGTTATTTTCAAATTATGAGGCAAAGTGTCGATAAGTTAAACATATTGGATACATTTGTTTCTACCAGAACAACAATCCGAAACACGTTGCGAAACTGTAGCTTATGAATAATTGTTCAAAACTACGCCAAACACCGGCACAGGCCTCTGATCTCAATATTATTGAGCATGTTTGGGAAAAACTTGTACGTAAGCTCTATAAATCTAGTATCACAACAGTGGAGCAGTTGAAACAAGGTATTAGGCGAGAATGGAACAACATAACCATATGCCCAGTCGATGCCTCTACGTTTGGAAACAGTAAAAAAATCAAAAAGTTTTGATTCCAATTGTTAAATCAGCGCCTTTTATTGGACTGTCCAATTATGCGTTTTAGCCACTAAATATTTGTTTTTATAAATAAAAGTTATCTCCTTTAAATCGAATTGTTTCTAATATTGTTCCTTTATTATCCTTTGCAATAGATGCTTGGTCACGATTGTTCATATTGCTATTAATTTTCTTCCTCAAACCATAACGTCAACGATTACTATTTATTTGATGTAATTTAAATTTTAATATAAAACCACAAACTGCACAAAAAATTTGTTTAGAATGTTCTTCGCTATTGTGTTTATTTTGTGGAGCCAGTGTTGCTTCTTTTCCAAATTGTGTTCTTAACGCATTTACTTTTCGCATCAAACTTACTTACACATTCGAAATAGAGAGTAATCTCCCAGACGAAACGAAATATGTACACAAATTTACATGTTTAGACTGTGTTAGACCTATACTTTGTATAAAAATATCATAATATCGGGAAGGCCATCTATCCATCGGTTATTTCGAATCTGGCAATACTAATGTCATTTTATTCTGTCACAAAATTCAGTATATTATCTTTACTGAAAGCAATGAATCGATTTACGCTTGGAATACGTCGGTTGATGATGTCGATTTTGCCAAACCAAAACATCTTTTCGGATGAAGCTCCTTTTCAACTTTGTGGGAACGCTCATAAGCCATATTTGCCATATTGGAGGCTCAGAAAACCCACATGTGGTCTTCAGAAGCCAACGGAACCATTACGAGTGACTGTTTGGTGCGGCTGGTGCTGTTTGGTGTGAAGTCGCCGTGGTCTAGTAGGTAGTGTGTTGGCTTATTAGACGAAAAGCCAGGGTTCGAGAACCAGGCCAGACATCAAAATAAAATACAAAAAGTATTTCCTCGGCGACTTCCTCTCAGCAGATTTCTGGCAAAAACTCTGAGAGTAAATAAAATTGCCATGAAAAGTTTCCCAAAAATCTGTCGTTCGGAGTCGACTTTAAACTGTAGGTCCCGCCACTCATGTATAAAATTAACACACACAACATAAGTGGTGTGAGAAACTAGGTCGTAATCCTGACTGAAGGGTTGTAATGACCAATTATGTATGTATGTATGTTTGGTGCGGCTTGTGGAGCGCAGGCATTATTGGCCCGTATTTCTTCGAAAACACCTATCGCAACATGATAACCGATATTTATGTACCCGATATTCATGGTATTGACGTTAACGATGTTTGGTTTTAACAGGATGGTGCAACTTGCCACACATCTCATGTCACAATCGATTTATTGCTTCAAACGTTTAAAGGCCGTTTAATTAGCCAAAATGGCGATGGCTAGAAGCTGTCAAGAAGTTGCGTTGGACTATTAAAGTTAAAGAAAGGTGTTATCCCGTCAAATCGGCAACAATTGAGCTTTTGAAGGCCAACATTCGTGATGCTATTGCCGAAATACGACTCCATTTACTTATATAAAGTGCAAAAGAATTCGTCCGATCGAATGAAGTACTGTGCGGTAACCATATGATATTCGGTTTCTAACCGGACCAATTGTACTTCACAACAAACAAATAAATTTGGCAAAATTTCAAAACGTTTTCGTTTTATTTACTTTTTTAAATTTAAACTTTTAAATGGCCCACCCTTTGGTTGTAGGCCTTATATTACAAACTGACCATTGTCTTTAATTAATGCTGGATTTTCAAAAGCTCTTCCCTATAAGGAACATTATGCAGTAGAATCACTGACGTGTTTGCAAAGTTTTAAATCCGTTTTTTTTTTCTTTGGATGTAGAACTTTATTACATTAATTTCATATAAGAATAGAGTGCTCTTATCCGTGTGATTTTTGCTATAATAATGTGCATCAGTGTTAAAATTAGCAAACTGGAATACTTTTAAGACTCCTTTCTTGTCATTCCACACATTTTTCTTTTTTCGTTTTTCTTTTCTCAACCAACAAAAAATACAAAAATTCGCGAACTTTCTAATTCGCGGTTGTTAAACAGCCGTAAGCTGATTATTTTCATCTACTTCGGCCATATGCATAAATTATTTCATAGAAATCCATTGGGCTAAGCCGAAACGGCTACACTGATGGCCTCTTTTTATTCGCGAAATGAGACGAAGAAAATACTGTAACTTTTATTATAGTAGGGGAGCCTATTCAATGCATATTTTGCAATTTTGTCAGACTTAATTAGGATACTTTGAATATCGTAACATTCAATGAAATCGAATTAAAAGCGGATAGTGTGTTAGCCTATTATTGTAAAGGTCGTAGGTCCGATTCCCAATTGAGTATCTCGCCAGTTACACTACACCGTGAATAATAGTTTTTAATAATAATTAAAATAATTCATCCATTGCGTCATAATTAATAAATAAAGAATATTCACTTGACGGGCGTATAAATTACTTTGTTTATCTTCAAAGAAACAAGTTCATAATAACACGGTGCGACCGTCAAAAGATACATACACAGCTAATGACCTAGTGGAGGTTGTGAGTTTTGTTAAGTAGAACTCAAATATTTTTATTTTCATATTTCTTGAACCCTTCAAACTAGTTTTATTTAACAAAAACGGAATTTTTGATCTTTCCACACACAATTATTGACTATCCAAACTTTTTTAACCGATTTTCAAAATCCAAAGTATTTTGAAAAGCGAACAGATGATAAATAAAAGTATGATTCAAACTTATGTGTTATGGGTTTTGATAGTGTAAACTTGGAAAATATATTATTTTTTCTCATTTTTTCAATTGTAGCTATTCTTAATTGTAAAATTTAATTAAAAAATATAAAATAAGTGATGACATTCTGAAAGTGCATTATCTTGTGAAAAGATTGACACTTCGCTTGATCAAATCGGGTAAAAAATTACAGTAGTTATTATTTAAATGGTATAACAGTCGTGTTATATTTTTTATATTTGTCCTTTTATCAAATGAACTTACAGTTTAAAAATTTTCAAAAGTTTTAATGAATCTTGATTGTTTATCGCAAAATGTATTAATTTCACGTTTGCACGACTACCAGAAGTCGGCTAATATTTGTGTTTTTTTGCAAATATTATTATTTCTCTTTGCGCAAACATTGGCCAACTTCTGGTGGTCACTCCAACGTGAAATTGACACATTTTCCAATAAACAATCAACTTCCATCAAAAATTCTGAAAATTTTTATACCAAAAGTTCATTTGAAGAAATATATACGAATATACGAAAAATATTACTGAACTGTTAGACTCTTTAAATAATATTTACGGTAATTTTTATCCGCATTTGTCAAGTTTACCTCATCAAACTTCTTAGAATATTAAGTCAAGGAATATACATGTTTATGTCGTTTTAAAGACCCGTCCCTCCCCTTTCAAATAAAGTTTAAACTTTGGACATCGGTTCAGAAATGTTTGTGTAATTAATAAATTTGTGCACAAAGGCCAAAATAACAGTTTTTTGACAAATAGAACAAGTTTGGAGGGTTCAAGAAATTTAAAAAAATATATTTTTCAATTCTACTCAGTAAAACTCACAACCTACACTATTCATTAGCTGGGTGTATTTCATTTTTTTATTTTGTCGCATAGTGTAATCGATTAGAGTTTACACTAATTATCTTGGATGCTTCGTCAAGCTGGTGCTCTTGTGTATTTAGTGTGAGTGGTTGGTTTATTAGCATCATTTAATCATCCTCAACATATCTGCTACAAAGCTAGGGAATTTAATACTATGTTCAGATATGCACTTTAATTGAGTCAATATTCGCTTTATTGAGTACAATATTTTAAGTGTTCAGACATAATAATATACGCAGTTCAGCTGCTTATTCAATATTCATTTGACAGCTGATAAACAAAACAGCTGGTTGTTTCAAGATTGTTTTTATTTTTTTTTTGTCGTTGTTGACATTTGAGTTGTCAAATAACAACAGAAAGTGTTCGGATAATTGTAATATGCTCATTTAACATACTTATGAGTGCTGCAATTTAAGTTTTACTCAATATTATAACAATATGTGTATTTATTGCGATGTGAAGTATTGAGCTCAATAACGGCGTTTAAAGCGATTTACGCAATAAAGGTGCATATCTGAACACCGTATAAATCATTTTTCGCTCATCATCGCTTGCATCCGAATCGTAATCAGTTTCATTTCGTTTCGTTTCGATAGGAGAAATTGCTATAAAATCAATTTCGTGCATTGTCATTAAACTCTTCAATACGCAAAGCGTAATTCATAAACGCCCACAGTAAAATAATTGTGACGAAATTTTGTTGACAAAATTCTATTAGCATATCTCTTAAATAAATCGTTTGTTCTGTGACGCAATTGAAGTTTGGAAACATTTTTTAATGCTTTGTTCTGGACTGACTGTAACAATCGCATGGATGACTTCGGTTATAATTAAAAACTACTAAAAGATTTGTCAAGTACGAGTGTGTTACTACAGACTGATAAACATTTTCACTGTTTACAGTTCTTTTAGTTTGCGCAAATTTAGTCGCAGCAGTTCAGATGAAACTTTTGACTGTAAATAGTTAATGTCGTGATTCCACGAAACAATGCATCAATATAGACGTACATCATTGACCGATCCTTTCTAGTTAAATATGAGCACACTCAGGAGCACTGATTTAAAGATTAATTTATTGAATCCCAAAAACTTGGATAATTCTAAAGCATCAAACTCATTCTGATTTTCAAGCGCAGACAACCATCATCAATCATCAGCGAACATCAAAAGTATTCCATTTAAAGAAATGTTTTCAATGTAATTGATAAGAATGTTGAATAGTAATGGACCAAATACACTATCTTGAGGGACGACCTAAATTACATCAATCGGAAAACTTTTGGCCTCGTCTATTTGAACAAATTGCTTCCTATCTTTTAAGTAATCCTCGAATATTTTAATTGATTCATCCGAACAACCATAAAACTTTAATTTTTGGATTAAGTACAGCATAATCTACCAAATCAAAAGCTTTTAGTCAAAAAAAAAATTACGCCACCGCGTTCTTTATAACCGACATCAAGCCAATTTTACATACATTGACAATGACATTAATAGCAGGAACTAATGTACGAAAAACATTTCTAATAAGAAATCAAATGTCAATACACATGACAACTAAAATGAAATTATTACTGAATAAAATTTTATAAAATTATTAAATATCTGGTCACATCCATTCAGTTTTATTGTCTTCATTCAGTCATTGGTTATGGCCCGTAAATTGATGACTTTCACCTTAAAGGGCTAAGACTCTACAATCGTCCAAGAACAGTTATCGAATATATTCTTGCTTGTTCCGTAACTTTTTTTTACGGTGTTGAGTTACGGTGCACTATGTGGCATTTTGCCTAAAAACCTGGCCAAAATTAATAGAAGTGTTTTATGAGTCAAAATTAAAAATTAGCGATAGAGTGATTCGCAGAAGGACGGTAGAGGCCGGATTATTCAATCTAAGGCCAGCAAAAAACCTTTCATATCGTGAAACATTTCATATCGTCTGCGCACACGCCTTATGCCATCTGAATCCTTTAAATTAAACTTAGATTCGTCAGAAAACAGCACAATTCATCATATTTAGACACTCCAGTTGAGATGGGCCTTGTCGAATTCAAGTTTCGATTTTTTATTTTTAGACGATATAAAAGTTTTTTTTTTTTTTGCTGGCCTTAGACTGAATAATCCGGCCTCTACCGTCCTTCTTCGAATCACTCTATCGCTAATTTTTAAACCTAAGCGGTTTCGTATGTGGCTAGAAGATGCTGTGGGATCATTTTGGATTGTCCTTTTAATTCAGGAGTCTTCATATCGCGAAGTTTCACGTGGTCTTCCTCCAGAATGGGTAGGAGATGTGCGACCGGTATGGAAAAAATTTTTAATTAGCCTTAGCTTAGAAATAATTGATCTGTTGATCAAATATTTGTACTCAATTGATTTTAGCCCAATCTAGAACTTGTGGGAGATCGCTAACTTAAAAATCCACCGAAAAAATTGCAAAACCAAAGACGATATATTTGAAGCCGCAAAAATAGCCTGGGATGCAATATCACCTGAAATAATTTATAATTCCTCATCCTCTATGCCTAAAAGAATGGCATGTGCCATCCAGAATAAAGGATTCGCAAAGAAATATTGGTTTCAATAGTTTTTATCTGTACCCTAAATTGGGGGTGCCTTAGTTTTGTCCGCTTAGATTTTCGACTTAAAATGTATTTTGAATCATAACTTTTTTTATTGAATTCTGAATTCCTTAAGTTTGTGTTTTTCAATAATATGGATATAAATAAATAAAAAAATAAAAAAAATAACAATACTTAAAAAGTGAAACTAACTACAATCGTTAAAATCGTTACCATTTTCATCATTAATGTCAGGAAGGAGTAATTTAAAAATATCTGAATTCCTTCGCAATTTTTGTGTACAATAGCTTATAACAGGGTCACTGTTTAAAAGTAACCTATTCAGGATATCTCGATTGGTATCGCTTCTACTGAATTTCCTCGCATAATTCGTGCGCCATATGGCTTTATTACACTGCGTCTAAAATTTATAATTTTTCAAAAAAAAGCAAAATTTTCAAAAAATCCTCAAAAATAATTGCGCAAATTTGCGCAAACTTTTCTTTTTGTTCCTGAATGTAAAGAGTTCATATTTTCTTGTTGTATATAACATTAAACTACTAAAAACTACTTTCACCTTTAAAATTATCTTATCTTTCTTTTAGGAAGGGTAAAATAAATGTAAATTTTTTATTATTTTTAAATTTTGAACGAATAATTTTAACATTAATATATATGAGATATATATAAATAAAAAAGACTGAAAGTAGCAGTTGCTCATACCTTTCAAATAAAAAAAGCAACATAAAACCTCTATTCGTATAGCCACAAAACCTATTAAAATTTCAAAAAAAAACAAAAACGCGTTTGATTCTCTTCACTTTCCTGACTTTGACGTCGTCTCAAATCTACAAATCTCAACTTAAAGTCGTGAAAATTCACTATATAATGCAGAATTTTGTTGTCTATCGAACTGCATACTCAGTTTCTTAAATTTCTTTAAATTCATTTTTGCCTTTTTGGCCAGCTTTTCAGGGTAAATGCCACATAGTGCGGTGGTTCATTGAATCAGTTGTGAATTATTTTTTGTTTTTGTTTTTTGCTACTTGAAAATTTTTTTCATTCATCAAGCGGTGTCGCTTTTATCAGGTTTGGATATGAGAATAATTTTTGCATGCGTTCACATTGAGGAAAATTTTGATGTTGTGAAAATAGTGTTAAATAAATGTTATATACATACATGTAAAGAAGAATGATTAAAACACTCTAATTATTATTATCCGATGTTATAATTTGTGTAAAATTAATATTTATTTCTATAAATTTTTGACAAAAACTAATAATATTAAAGAAAGAGTATAGTATTAATGTAAAATAGTATTAATGTAAGATAAGTACAACTTTAAGATTTCTTTTCTACTTTTTACAACTTTCCAACTTGACGGCTACTTCTTGAATAATCTAGAAAAAGAAGATACTCGTTGTAAATAATTAAGACAGCATTGCCAACATAAAAGAATTGGACTAATTAAAAATATCAGCTGATCATAATCCTTAACCCTTGTACGCCCTTTCACATACATATATACATATGTATATATATGTATATAATACTGCAGCCAAGGAAAAGTTTTGAATGCATTTCATCATAGCCAGTTGCATTAGATTTAATGCTCCGAAACGTTCGAAAATTGAAAACCATTGTCATTCAGATCAGAAGCAATGTTATGATCCATAGATTTGTAGTAACCAGATTTAGACATAGGGATACTAGTGAAATCAAAACTCAATTGTTTCACATCTATGTTGCAGCTCTTATTTCATAATTGACTCTACGTCTGCAATTCTTAAGTATCTTCTCAAATTCCGTAGATCTGTACCTCTTCCAGCGTTCGTATGTTTCGTTCCTATCATTAATCAAACTTTTAATTTCTCTTGAGAACCATGGCTTTATTTTTCCACTTACTATTTTAGTTTTCATTATAACGCATTTGTTAAACAAATTTTGAATATTATTCTGTAAAAAATGCACCTGCTCATCAACGATTGGCTTACCAAAAATCAGGTTCCAAGGTATACCAAATAGTTCATTCTCAAGAGATAGAAGATCAATGTTTTTAAAGCCGCGAAAAGTTATTTTCTTCTCCTTTGTAGACGTTTTAAAATCTGAAGACAGAAAAATTAGGTCATGCCTGGAGAAAACTGATGCAGACATATGATCAATTGTAGCAGCACACGGGAACGATTATCAATAAAGGAAAGGTCAAGTTGCGTTGCGGAAGTAGATGTGTAGAATGTGTAGGCATGATCTCGTTCATAAGTCCCAATCCTATAGCTCTCATGTCTAGTCCATTAATCCTTTGTCCATTAATACATATATTAGAATTAAAGTCAACAATTTAAATAAAGTCAGAGTAGTCAAGAGCGAGATTGGATAATTTGTCTATCAGGGGCTTAATATCAATATTCTTATTAGAACTGTGGACAGTTCCAAGTAGCAATTTCGTCCCACAGTCAAGTATCCCAAGAAAGAGGTATTCTGTACTAGACGCGTTTTCGTTATTTACATAGCCCTGGCGTACAGGTTTACATTTAATATGTCATCTAATGTAAATTGCTACACCACTACCGTGGAAAGGATTCATTTGTTGCTACCAGAACAACAATCCGAAGCTCGTTGCGAAACTGTAGCTCCAAACACCGGCACAGGCGCCAAATCTCAACATTATTGAGCATGTTTGGGAAAAACTTGCACGTTAGCTCTATAAATCTAGTATCGACACAGTAGAGCTGTTGAAACAAGGTATTAGGCGAGAATGGAACAACATAACCCCGGAACTTTATGGCCATCCCATGCAGTCGATGCCTCTACGTTTGGAAACGATACAAAAAACAAAACGTTTTGGTTCCAAGTGTTAAAACCGTGCCTTTTATTTGACTAACCAATTATGCGTTTGACATGAAATTCGTTAATATTGTTTTCCTTTTTTGTTTTAATAATATTTTTAAATAAAAACTGCTGAATATTATACATATAAAATTTTTATTTTATATTTATTATAAGCATTAAATTTTTTTTGAAATACTTCCAATGAAATCGGCATATGAAGAATATTTCCATTTCTTCAATATTAATTTTTTGTCTTTGGAGCTTGTATTCTTTTTGAAATTCAAATTTTTCTTTACACAATAGTACTTTCCTTTCCTTTAATTCAAATTTTTTCTATTATACTCCTTTAAGTCGCCGTGGTCTAGTAGGTAGTGTATTGGCCTATTACAAGTGAGGCCTCGGTTCATATTCCAGGTCGGACATCAAAATGAAAATATGAAAAAATATTTCTTCGGCGACTTTCTCTCAGCAGATTGCTGGCAAAAAAAACTTTGAGGGTAAATTATAAAATTGCCATTAAAATGTTCTCAAAAAATCTGTCGTTCGGAATCGACTTTAAACGATAAGTCCCGACACTCATGTATAAAATTAACACACACAACATAAGTGGTGTGAGAAACTAGGTTCATAATCCTGACTGAAAGATTGTAATGATCAATTATGTATGTCTGTAACAGTGTTGCAAAACTGAAATTTTGAAATGGTACTGAATTTTAACTGAAAAAGTACTTTTTTGCATTAAATTGTACTTTTGTAAAAGATACATACATACATTCATACATAATTGGTCAATTCAATCAGGACTACGACCTAACTTCTCATACCACTTATTTTGTGTGTGTTAATTTTATACATGAGTGGCGGGCCGTACAGTTTAAAATCGACTCCCAACGACAGATTTGTGAGAAACTTTATCGTGACCATTTTATTTTCTCTTAGAGTTTTTGCCAGAAGGAAGGAAGTCGCCGGAGAAATATTTTTTCATATTTCGTTTTGATGGAGATGTCTGCCACTGGGTTTGAATCGTGGGCTCACGTCTAGTAAGCCAGCACATACCCACTAGACTATTTATTTATATTCAATTTCCATACAGGACAAGAACAGCTGATTCGGAACGTAACAAAACGTAAGAGCCCGTTTAGTCACGTCGATGGAACGTAATCTAACATACGTTCGTTTGAAGAGCAATGAAAATGTTTATAGAAATTAGACGGCAGGCGTTTTCATTGCTTTTGTATTCTAAAAACGGAAGGTGGACGTTTGGCTAAGCAGGGCTAAAGCCTAATTCTACCTTTAGCATTACGTTGAACATGATGCTAATGCCATTAATAGTTGAAAAGCGCAAGACAAAAAGTATGTAATAATAAAAAAGTACAGAAAGCGTAGCGGGGGTACTGCGGTATTTTTGAAATGAAAAAGTACTGAATAAAGTACCAAAGTACTGAATTTTTCAACACAGGTCTGTAATCATTATTGCTATTTTTTAGTTTTATGTGAATTAATCGTTATTTTTTTGCCTTTAATGAATATTATATGATTGATATTGCAGAGTTTAATAATTTTTTTAATATGCATATAAAACTATTCATTACTGACATTTTATTTATTATCATTTCAAGCAATGATCATTTATGATCTCAGAATAGTAGTAAGAATGCTTTAGAACTTTCGATTATAAGTTTGTTTTATAAAGACTATGAAATGAATTTCTTATACGTACAATATTTATCTCCTTAAAATCAAAGTTGTTTTTAATATTTCTCTATTTCTTAATCCCCTAGCAATAGTTGTGCGATCACCATTGCTTGTATTGCTATCAATAGACGTTTCAACTTTATATAGACTTTCTGTCTCAGCAATGTCGCACTCTTTCCGGTGCGTAATGTAACACCCGGGTTGCTAACAGGCGCCAAAATTTGCCTTTTAAAATATCAAATGTTCTCTCAATAATGGACTTTCCTTTAAATAACTGTTTATTATAAAATAACTCGGGTAAGTTTTCTGTTGCGTTTCTGTATGGAATTAGCAGCCAGGTTCTCGGTGTTCTAGGTAACCTGAATCGCCTTTTAGAATATTAAAATATAGGTAAGAAAAAGGTCTGTAATAATTATCCTAAGTTAATTACAAATAAGCCAAAACCCAAACCCCTTTTCTTCTCTTTCGAAACGCTCTTTTAAATTTTGCTTTGAGTTGGAAAGAGCCCAAACGTGTAGTGTAAGTCATGGCTTGCTCCACCGTATCGGCAATCAATAAATCTCATTATCATTTCATATCATATCTAAAAATTTAATATCGAAGTAAGATAAAACAACTAAATACGTACATTAAAGCTCAAATGCCACTCTAGCATCTAAGCTGCGCTTAAATTTTCTGTTGAAATATATGTAAGTGCGTATCGGGTTCATCTATCGGTTTAAATTTGAATCATCGGTTATTTTGAATCTGATTTGACAAAACTTATGTCTTTCTATTCCGTAATAAAATTCAGTATATCATCTTTACTGAACGCAATGAATCGATTTACGCTTGGAGCACCGTTGAGATTTATTGGAAATTTATTTGCAAAACAAAGACAAAATTTGGTCGCAGAGAAGAGCCAACAGTGCCCGGTATACGCAAGTTTATTGTTAAAGTTCGTGAAACTGGTTTCATTGTTGATGCGCCAAGACATACAGTGTATACACCCAAAAATCCATCCATCAACATCGTTCTCAAGAATTCAACATTTCATCGCTTAGATCGAATTTTGCGAAAAGTTCACAATATGACGCCTCACAAAGTTCAATTGATTCAAGAGTTCAAGCCGCATGACCATCCACTTCGTTTTCGATTCGCTAAATGGCGCAACGAGAAACTGCACTGTCGATTTTGCTAAAAAAAAAACATCTTCTCCGGAGGAGCTCATTTTCATTTTGGTGAGTACGTTAATAATCAAATTTGCCGTATTTGAAGCTCAGAAAAGCCACGTGATCTTACAGGTGCCAATGCATCCATTACGGGCGACTGTTTGGTATGGTTTGTGGAGCGGAGGCATCATTGGTCCATATTTCTTTGAAAATTAGGGCGGCGCAACCATTAAGGTCAATGGCACCATGATAATTGATTTTTTTGTACCCGCTCTTCATGATAGTGTTACGAAAATGGAAAAGGTGTTACATCGTTTACTATTTAAATGATAAACAAAAGCTACAAAAACCATGGACTTGTTTACATGATCAACAAATAAACAAAAATATAGCAACAACATCAGTATAAAAAATGGGATAAACAAGTAAACAAGAAGCAACAACAACACTGCCAGGACAAACGTAAACAAAATACACACGCATGTTGGAATAATAGCAAATTAAAGACAATACAAATAAAGGGTGTTTTTTATAGAGGTATAGAACTTTAAGTTGGCATTACTTTTCAAGATGGCGACCGATTTAACAGCTGTCAAGTGATTTATTCTCAGTTTGGTTTGGCAATTCATCATAAATAGACTCACGCCTGAACAACGCTTGCAAATAGTGCAATTTTATTTCGAAAATAATGGTTCTGTTAGGAAAACGTATCGCGCACTACGTCCATTTTATCGTCGACAAAATCGTTCATCAGAGCAGTTAATTCGATTAACCATGGAACGTTTTCGCACCACGTTTACTCTTATTGATAACTCGCATCCCCCGAGACGCTGTACGGTGCGTACAGAAGAAGCTATTGCTGCTGTAGAGCTTAGCATTGAGGAAGACCCGAATGAGTCCATCCGCCATCGAGCACAGGAATTCCATAGTGGCTGTGTCCATCCACTTTATGGAAGATTTTGCGGAAGGATCTTGGTTTGCGTGCTTACAAAATCCAACTCGTGCCAGATTTGAAGCCAAACGATCATCAAGTAAGGCGTAGATTCGTCGAATGGGCCCAAAACGAGATTAACGTTGTTCCCGATTTTCATAAGCGAATTTTGTTTAGCGATGAAGCGTAATTACAATCGGATGTAATTTGAGATATGCTTTAGGCTATTGAGAAACATTGAGGATAGTAAGCGGTATTTTTTCGGGCACGAGTATTATTTGAAACACTTGTTTTATACTATAGATCGATTCATAACCAATATTGAGATATTGGGACATCAACGACTTTAATTCATCATAGAATGATATACCTGGGTCTATATTAAGTGATAGATAGAGATTTATCTTCAAAGACAGGAGACCTTGTGAGAATTTCACAGTATATACAGTACGATTCCGTCTAATTTTTAGGTTTCTTGAAATAATTAAAGAAAAACAAGCAAAAATTCAAATTAAATATGGAAAGCAAAAGTTTAAGGGCCATTTATTATTATTATTTATTTATTTTTTTTCGTTATTACAACATACTTGTAAAATAAAGTCAACTTTGTTAAGAATATGGCAATGCCGGAGCAATATCGGTAACATTTGCCCAATTAAACGAGTTTTTTAAAAACTCAGTGGCAACGCCAAGCAAGTTCAAACACACACTTAACTTTAACAGTTACAGTGTACTTGTAATAACGAAAAACAAATTATCTACCCGTTAAAATCGTGCCTTTAGTTCAAAGAAAGATTTTGTTAAGATAACTCATACTTCTGACATAATCCTTAAGGGCCATTATTACAACTTGCCGTTAAAGTTGGCTTTAGTAAAAGGTAACTTTAGCTAAAGTAAACCTTAAAGTCACTTGTAAACTTTTTTTCGTTATTACAACCTACTGATAAAATAAAGTTAACTTTTTCAAATATATGGCCGCGCTGGTGCAATATCGATAACTTTTGTCAATTTAAAAACATAGTGGAAACGACGCACTATGTGACATTTACCCTGAAAAGCTGGTCAAAAGGCAAAAATGAATTTAAAGAAATTTAAGAAACTGAGTATGCAGTTCGATAGACAACAAAATTCTGCATTATATAGTGAATTTTCACGGCTTTAAGTTAAGATTTTTAGATTTGAGACGATGTCAAAGTCAGAAAAGTGAAGAAAATTAAATGCGTTTTTGTTGTTTTTTTGAAATTTTAATATGTTTGTATGATATTTTTTGTGGCTAAACGAATAGAGGTTTTACACTGCGTTTCACTTGAATAGCACACCGTACAAATTGAAATTCTCCCCCCCATATCTTTGTAAAAATTTTGATTTTGGATTGCAATTGTAGTGTTATTTATAGCTTTTATTATAAAATAAAAAAATATTTCGATATATCAAGTTGTTTTCAAAATACAACATAAAAAAGAAAAATACTCAAAAAATAACAATCAAATTCCGTTTCACTAGAATAGCACATATTTTAATAAATGTAGGAAAATTACTTTTTATAAAGGTTTTTAATTTTTTTCTTATTTTTTATTTATTTTTATATAAAAACTAAGATTTAATTATGGATTTCTAGTAGTGTGTTGGGGATGGCTGGCCAGAAAAGTTTACGGGTCTAAAAAACAATTTTCAACCAAAGCAGAACTGATTGAGGCCATTCAACGGGCATGGACTTCAATTTCTCTCGACTATTTGAAAAATTTGTACGAGTCAATGCCTAATAGGATATACGAGGTTATTCTGAACAAGGAAGGAATAGAAAAGCATTTTCATCATATACTACGAAGTTACTCCTTCCTGACATTGATGATGAAAATGATGACGATTTTAACGATTGTAGTTAGTTACACTTTTTAAGTATTTTTAAGTTAAGTATTAAACAAAATATTATGAATAAATATTAATTATCATAGAAATTTAGAAACTTAATTACATACATGTATGTATATCGACTATTATAACAATATGAGATGTATGTTAGATTTTCTTAATGGACCGTATGTGGTACCTAGGGCCACTTATGATCCGATCATAATAAAATGTGATCATAAATGATTCACATTCATATTAAACATATTCATGTCGAATTTCATCGAGGTAATAACATTTTTAAGCCAATTATAATTGCTAAACATATTTTCTTAAGGGGCCCTATTTTGGACCAAGGGGCAATTATGGACCGTCCATAACAAAATTTGGTAACATGATTTAGATTTACAAAATACACGTTCATACCGAATTTCATCACGATACCAATGTTTTTAAGCCATTTATAAGCGCAAACGTGAATTTCTAAAGGGGACTTTATGTGGGGACCAGGGTCAAATGTCATCCGATTTTCACCAAACTTTTCACCATGATTTCTTGGTACACAGAACTGATCCATGCTAAATTTTATCATGATTGTTGCATAATTTCCATAATTATGTGTAAATAAGAGCAATTTCGAGGGGAATTTGTATGGGGGCTAGGCGAAATCACGGAACGATTTGAACCAAAATCAGTTGTGTTCATCCTTGGGACTAATTATCACTAACACTATCAAAAAATTCAAGCCATTAACACATAAAACACTTCTATTAATTTTGGCCAAGTTTTCAGGCAAAATGCCACATAGTGCGACGTGCGACCGTATTTGGTCGTGTTAAAACAATAAAAAATTAGTGAAATGAAGAGCTTCGAATTTATTTCCGTTAATTTCATGTTGGACGTGCAGAAGGAAGAGGATAATAATGCTGCTGTTGAGAATTTTATTGTTGGTAAGGTTAAATGCGGTATAGTTTTGCATAAAGGAGAAAGCTTAAGCGAAGGAGAAATTCCGATTTCTTTTTTTACAGAAATATCTCAAATAGATGGGAGAGTTGTCACTGGAAGTTGAACTTATTTCAGAGTCAAAACCATCTCTAACTATACGCTGAATTTATTTTGGAAATTAAAACTAAGTCAACTGGAGCTTCAATAGGGGCGTTCAAAGAAAGAGTATCCTCAGAAACCTGAAGCAACAGGGAGGAAAATTGCAGAGGCTCCTTCTAATAGTCAATGCTATGAGACAGAGTTGCTGGTTCGGGCAATTCTTACGGAAACACTAGGTCATAAAAAACTTGCACTTAAAACAGGATAATCTAACACTAGATTTTGAGTTAGAAAATATTTTCAAGACGTAAAATCAAAATTAGAAATTGTGTTATGCATCCACTTTATAACGACATTGCAGTTTGTAAAATAAAATGAAGACCAGATTGTATTCAAATAAATGGAACCAAAGCAATGGATTTGAAGAACCATCTACATCTCCGATTACATTTATCCTTGCTGGCCACCACGATTACCCCTCACATACTTGTAGATTCGGTTAGAAGACCATTGTGGATAACCGGACACCTCAATCTGTAAGGTTTTCTCGACCCATTAAACTGTCACCCAAAAAAAAACAAAATATAAAATTTTCTAAGATGACTTGTAGTTGAAACAACAAATTAATGACGGTTTGATTATAATTTGAAAGTAGAAATCGATGGTAAAGTGTTTTAAACGTTTTAATTGAAACAAAATCCAGTTAAGCGTGTCAAATCAAAGGACTTCATGAGCATTACAGATTTTGGGAGCGAATAATATCACGCAAATACGTTTTTTTGAATTCGTTTTGTATGCAGGCAACAAGAGCAATTAAAAAAATGGCAAATATTAGAGAAGACGATCGCAAGGTTATTATGGAACGAAAAATGAACGCTATAGATTGATTGATTGAAGGCATAAACTAACGGTTTTGTCATCACTAATGATGCCATAACATACATGATGACATAACTGGCATCGATGAGAAACTGATATATTCCTTAAAAATCGTTCTTACTTCAATATGCTGCCAATTACCGTGAAATGTTTAAATAATTGAAGCTTTTTGCCATAATACTGCCAAAGTTATAATGCAAAATACCATTGGCTGCCGATGACTGTTACAGTACACAAAGAGTTAAATCTCTCAGAACGAGCTCATTGGGAATACTATACTGCCGATAGGCTATTTTGTAGAAAATGCTGTTAATCTATCAAGCCTAATAGACTGCACGCAAAAACATAGCGAAAAAAGAGAAAATTTTTACACTCCAGCAAGAGTGAAGATATGTATGTATGAAGATAACTTGAATGCGCTAATAAGCTACACATATGAAAAGGAATTAAATCAAATTATTTTGTTAAAAAAAATTTATTATTTTCCTACAAATGATTCCACTTATTTTTCCTTAATTAATTTTCTTTTTTTTTTTTTTGAAATTTGGATTAAAAAAAATTTCATTTTACACAGCTAACAAACAGTTGGACCCACTCAAATCGGAAGATATTTTCAAATTTGATATTGGATTCGGAATTTTCAATATGAAAAATTTCAACTCAAATTTGAAATCAGCAACATCAAAAAGCCCCCGTATACAGTTTTCGTTCTTATTCAGTGATTCCCTATAATTTTGGCTAGGAGACGTGATCATTTTACTTATGTATGTACATACAGTTTGTCAAAAAAATCTTTACATACTTTTTTATTTTTGCACACATTCTATAACTGTACTTGTTTACGACCATAAGGCGCCAATAGTTTTCTAATAGCAAAGAAAATAAGGTATATAAAGAATGTGCATTTTAACATATTTTGGAATATTTTTCAAAAATATTTCTTGACGCGGGGGGAAAGATAGAAGGGAAGGTTACAGAAACCAAGAGCGTAACAATGCGTTGTTCTCATCATGCGTTGTTCTCATCGTGCGTTTTTGTTGTTTGACCACTTTTTTTATTTATTTTTCTGGTGTTAAAAACAGACGTCGGCACCAATGACCCTCAGGGTCAGCGTTACCGTTGAGCGACTAAAGTCGCAATTTGACACTTTTTCAGCGACCCCGCCACTTTTTATGCCCCCTTACTAAAATGAACTAAATCTGACACTTTTCAAGATTTTTGACCCTTTTTTCCCCTTTTTTAGAAAAAGTAAACTTGTATTTATACAAGAATTAAAAATATTAGAAGCCAAAATTAATGATAAATCATATGAAAATATCTTTAAAATTACAAATCCAGAAGAATTTTGGCATAAAATTGGTAATTTAAAAAATAGGCTTAATAATTATTTGTATCCTAATTTATATGAATTTGTTACTTACGTATTTACTCTGCCACATAGTAGTGCGTCGGCAGAAAAAATCTTTTCGTAACTAACATTAATGAAAAATAAGTTATCGAATAGGTTAAGAATGGACACATGGACCTGGAAAATTGGGTGCCTGACGATGAACTTATAAAAAAGTACAGAAGTAATTTATCAAAAAAATAATTTAATCATTTTGTAAAATATATAAACCAAAACAATCATGGAAAATTAAGTAATATAGTCCTTTTTGACATTGAGAAATATCGCTGCATCCTAATTTCTAAGTATTTCATAGAACTACGAATAAATTACACAGACTAGTTTATAGACTTGTTCAATTGTTGTTGAACCAGTTCAAAGACTAGTGGACTAGTTCATAGACTATTTAAAAAACTAGTTCAAAGGCTATTTAATAGACCAGTCCACATATATGTATAGTAGTCTATAGAGTAGTAAATATACTAGTATATGATATAATATATTGACCAGTCTATTGACTTCTGTGGTCTTTTAAATAGCATTCGGACTAGTTTTTTAAATAGACCATGAATTAATCAACTGTATTAGTCAATGGTTTATTCGATCGACTATTTTATAGACTACTACTAGTCTATGGACTGCTGTATTAAATAACTTATAAACTATTCTATTGATTAGTCTATTGAATAATCTATAAACTAGTTTGTGTAATTTGATTATTTTTGTTGTTTTGTTTTGAAAAAATCAAAATTTCAGAATTTTTATTTTCCATACCTGAACAATAAAGTTATAAAAAATGTGCCTGCCATTATGATATATTTTTTCATAAAATTGTGATACATTATGACATATAAATAAATAACATAATATAAAATGTAAAACTATATATTTAACTTATTACAAAATGTTTCTATTTACTTCTAAAATGAACCCTTGCAACAAAATTAGTATTTATGTTTAACTTTTTGATCTCAGTTTGTTTAATACAAAAATTCCAAATACTATGTACTCTAAGTCTTATCATATTAATTATTTGAAATGTAATTAGTAATTTTGTATAATTTTGAATTGTATTTTTATTTTAAAATATATATTATATTTTTTGTTATTTTTTTTAATTTGTTACAAAATACGCAATTTTGTATAATTTTTTATTTATCTTTAATGAACTGTTTTTTAGTTATGATAATAGTTTTGTTTTGTATTATTATATAGTCGGTTAGCAAAAAAAGTTTTATTTAATGGAATTTTTATAAATTTAAAAATGCATTTTTTATTTTTGAAGTTTAAATGTCCTAACGTTCATAAATTTGATTGAAATTCAATCAAGAAATAAAACAGAACAAATAATTTTAAAAAAATTAGAATTTTTGTTTAGGCTTATTAATTTTTGGCTAAAAATTTGTTTCTATTACAAAAATTGGAAAAATTATTAAAAAATAAACTTATTATATGTTTGCTAATGTATTTACATTACAAAATCCAATAAAAATTTATTTTTTTATCTATATTAGTTCATTTTCTTTTCTTTTAAAAATGTTGCCCCTTTTTATTGCCAAAATACCCTTTATGTGCGACTTTTTTTTCAAAAATCCCCTTTTTGTGCGACTTCTTCAAAATTTCCAACGGTAACGCTGCTCAGGGTAAGAACATCTTCGGCTTTTTAAACACATAGGACACGAACATCAAGAATGTTCGTTAAAAAAGGCGCAAAAATCTTGTCAGTTTTTAAAGAAGAAGGTTCATGTCACTTTTTTCAGACTTCAATGATACACCCAAAGAAATATCACAGTAGTATTCACGAATATCAATGAGAAATGATTTCGATTTTTGGAAGAATACTTGCCAAGTTAAATACGGTGCCTTAGTGTCTTAGTGCAGTACAATTTTTCTATATTTTCCGATCATATATACATATCATTGGGTTAATAAGTAGACTTGAAATTATTACTAACAATTTTCCTCTAGGTTAACACATGCCTATGGTTATGGATTAGTGAGTGAGAGAGAGAAAATAAGTTGAGAGAATTTATTTAATTACAGCCATATAAAAGTGTTAGTAATATATGCTATTTTTATTTTCATTTCATCAACATACATATGTAAAGCTGTCTATCGTTGGCTTAATAATTTTGGATAAATAAAAATAAAATAAAACATCGATTTTATTATTAAAGGAACATAAAGCTATTCATCTTTGGCTTTAGAATTAGGCCATTTTTTTAGATAAATAAAACTATAAAATAAAGAATAAAAAACCATTATCCCATACTATGGGACAAAATAAAATACGCCCAGCTAATGACATAGAACATTTTTAACACAAAATATTCTTCGAGTGTTATTCGGAAATAAAATGGTAAAGCATCCGCAGCACATATATTCTTGTCGCAGTCTGATCGACAACTAAATCAAAAAACACAAGAATACATACACATGTACATACGTACGATGAGAGCAACACATTGTTACGCTCTTTGTTTGTGTTCATTTTCCTTCTGTCTTCCACTCCCCTCACCCAGAAATGATTTTAAAAAAAAAATTTGGTGAGAGCGGGTCGTGATGTTACGACCCGCCATAAGAAATTTTACTTCTACATGATGCGCATTCTTTATATCCATATCCTTTGCTAATAGTCACACACATTACAATAATAACAACAATAAAAGAACTTTACACAGTATAAAGGGTGTCAAAAAAATATTTGCATATTGAATGAAGATAATAAAAAAATGACAAAAAATGCCTTTATTTCCAAAAAATGTTGTGCATTTTGGGTTTTTTACAAATGAGATGGAATGTGAAAGGGGTAAACAACGTTTTATTAATGAAGTGATCGCTTTGTATGTAACAAGTGTCCTTATGTTTGAATACAAAAAATGACAGGATAACGAGTTTCAAAAAATATTATACAATTGGTCTATTTCAACTACTACAAAGGCAAATCTGCCAAGTAAATCGCCGATATGTTCTCCTTGAACATCAGGACTGTATATAATATTATAAACCGTGCTGAAAAAGAAGGAGGACTAGACTTAAAAGGATTTACAGGCAGGCCAAAAAAGGTGACGCAGCGAGTTGAAAGAAAAATTATTAGAATCGTGTATGGTAGCCCACAATCCAGTACGAGATGATTAGCTCTTCAAGTGCAAAAAGACTTTGGGTT
Organism: Sarcophaga carnaria; assembly: GCA_958299815.1. NCBI lineage: Eukaryota > Metazoa > Arthropoda > Insecta > Diptera > Sarcophagidae > Sarcophaga > Sarcophaga carnaria. The sequence continues at coordinate 65,828,743 of OY283149.1, read as the reverse complement.
AGGTGTTTCCCAAGAAACCATCAGAAATGTTCTTTAAAAACACAAATATTCTTCAAGAGTGGCTAGGAAAAAACCCCTGCTGTCAGCACAAAATGTCGAAAAGAGATTAAGATTTGCCACCGAATAGATTTCACTTCCTCTGGAGTACTGGAACGATGTTATTTTCTCAGATGAGACGAAAATAATGCTTTATTATCATGACGGACCGCAAAGAGTTTGGCGTAAGCCTCCGACAGCACTAGAAAATTAAAATCTTATTCCTACAGTAAAGTTTGGAAAACTGTCTGTAATGGTATGGGGCTGTATATCCAGCAAAGGAGTTAGTGTAATCAGGATTTTGAATGAAATAATGACTAAGGAAGTATATCTTGATATTTTAAAAAATGAACTGACCGCCAGATTTAAGAAATTTGGTTTTATTGACCCGGTTAATCCGAATAAATTTAATTACAAGTACTATCAAGATAATGATTCTAAACATAAATCTTATTTATGTAAGTCCAGGTTACTTTACAACAGCTCCAAAGTTATTGATACTCCTGCCCAAAGTCCTGATATTAACCCTATCGAAAATTTGTGGGTTCATCTAAAGCAAAAGGTATGAAAAAGATCGCCCACAAATAAAAAAGAATTGATAAAGTTCATCAAAGAAGAATGGGAAAAAATACCATTAGAATATGACATTCCGAGGCTTATTCAATCCATGAGAAGGTGTCTACAATCGGTGATTGATGCTCAAGGTTCACACACAAAATATTAGCACCATAATTTTAAAAAAAAATTGCATGTCTTAATATTTTATCAAGTGTGCAAACATTTTTTTGACAGCAGTAAAATTGAATTGTTTTTGTTTTTTAATATTTTACATTAAAATATTTTCATTGTTATAAAAGTTTTTTTTATTTATTATATTAACAAAACATATGTTTATAAAATCCTGTTTGAAAAAAATTAAAAAGTTGGTTATTTATATTAGAAATCAATGAATTTTTCGAAGTTTTTTTTATTTTTCTCTATGTGCAAAGATTTTTTTGACAAACTGTATGAAAGAGGTATCAAATTAATTCAAGAATACTAAGATAATTTATCACCGGAATAGCATCGGAAAAACATACAAGATACATAAAATAAATGATTATTTTTTATATCATGGATTTAATAAAACTTATAATTTCCATCGAATAATGAACAATTTTAAAGAATTTAGCGATAATATAATTTAAAAATGACTTACCAGGGTTAGTGTCCAAATAATGTGTTTAATTGTCCCTGTCATTAAAATAAATAAGTCTCCTTATATTGTTGCAATAACGTAAAAAAATTGCGAATTTTTATAATTTTGTTTCGTATAAAAACAATGAAATTTGCTTGTATCTGAACTTTAATCCATTCGCTGCCAAGCCTAAATTATATGAAGTCATTCCCATTGCCATTTATATTTTGAGTGTTATTGTTTACCAAAATCCTGTTATTTCTTGGTAAGAGCACATATACACTCAGCCACAAAAGTATACATACGGTTAAAAAATTTCCGTTAATCCGACAATCTTTATAATTGTCTGAAAACTTTCCTCGATTTTAAGACGATCTTTTGCATTGTTTCAGAAATTTGTGAAATTTGTTAATCGTATGTATGTATGTATACTCTTTTGGGCCTGCACAGGGCCACAAAAGTATGCATACGGTTAACAAGTTTCACAAATTTCTGAACCAATCCGTTCTCGTTGAAAATCTGAAATTATCTGACAACTTTCCTCAATTTTAAGACGGTCTTTTGCATTGGTTCAGAAATTTCAGAACCATTCTTAAAATCGAGGAAAGTTTACAGACAATTATAAAGATTTTCAACGAAAAAAAATTGTTAAAAATTTCTAAAATTTGTTAACTTTTGTGGCCGTACATAATCATTTACAAGGAGAAAACCAAAGATGAGTATACTCGTCGTTGGCAATAGGAAGGCAGAACGACTCGATATCCTTTTTCGTATTTGCTTACGTTTTAGTAGAAAAACAAATAATAAATCACGCAAATGGATAAAATAAAGAAAATGAGTTAAAACGAGACACATTGCGAAAATTGGTTTAGAAATTCACTATTGTCGATTACAGTGTCTCAGCATATAACGGTATAAAATAATACCGCGTATTTTGTTTTCATTTCGAGCTGAGTAACTGCAACATCTGTTTTCAGTAATCACAATAGTTTTGTAGAGTTCAGATTAAGAAATTATTAGTGTTGTGAAAATAAAATTTTGAAGAAATTCTGCTGTGATATCACAGATTGTTGTACATATTATAGATTATATAGCTTATGATTATTTATTTTATTCCTTGTACAATTCAAATTAATTATAATGGACGACGATATATCAACTGGCAGTGATTTTGATTCAGAAGAAGAATACATATTTTCTAAATGATAGTGATTCCGAGATTGAATCAGACGACAGTCTATTTCCTATTGCAAAAAAAAGACCATGAATAAATGTGGTGTATGATTCGGAAGAATCAGAAAGTGAAAATAAAGTTCCTAGTACTTCTCTCAATGTGCAATGTATAAATGAAGATACCGGAAATGACAATATGTGAACAGAAGTGGAAATAGATCCTCCAGTTTTTGAATTTCGAGAAAAGGATCAAGATTTGAATCTTACCTGAAAATTAAGAACTCCAGGCGAACTAATTGACATATTCATTTCTGATGAATTTATTGATATGTTGGTTCAAGGAACTAATGAGCATGATGTAGAAATAATAGGGCGGAAAGGGACACTGAGAAAATCATCAAGATTCAATAAGTGAGAAGTCATTAATTGCCGGGAAATGCAAAAATTCAGGGCATAGCTTCTTCACATGGGAAGCATAAATCTGCCTTCCATTGAACATTTTTGGAATAAAAGCCATTTGTATAATTTGCCATTTTGGAGAACTCTTATGTGCCGAAATCGTTTTCAAATATTATTACGGTTTCTGCACTTTTCGAATACTACAAACCAAGAAAATAGTAAGCTACACAATATCAAACCGATTGTTAAACATTTTCATAACGTGATGAATTTTGTATATAATCCTGGCAAAGATGTAGTTATTGATGAGTCTATGGTACTATGGCTTGGTCGTCACTTTCAGCTATATAACGGGTGATTTATATGATAGCTATTATCTTTTTGGCAACACTAGTTTAAACAGCGTTAATGATGACCATCAATTATCGATTCGTCGCCGTTCGCAGCAATTGGGCCTCAGTTACCCAACAACGTAGAAAATTTTGCGGAAGGATTTAGGTGTAAAGCCTGTCAAAATACAGCTGGTGCAAGAATTGAAGCCGAATACCTACCGCAACGCAGAATTTTTGGTGAATGGGCTCTTGGAAAGTTGGCCGAAGATCCGCTTCTTTATCGAAAAATTGTGTTCAGCGGCGAAGCTCATTTTTGGCTCAATGGATACGTAAATAAGCAGAATTGTCGATTTTGGAGTGAAGATCAGCCAGAAACATTGCAAAAGCTACCAATGCATCCAGAAAAAGTCACAGTTTGGTGCGGTGTATGGGCTGATGGCATCATTGGACCGTACTTCTTCAAAGATGCTGCGAATCGTAACGTAACTGTGAATGGTAAGCGCTACCGTGAGATGATATCCAACTTTTTTTGCCCAAAATGCAAGAGCTTGACTTGCATGACATGTGGTTTCTACAAGACGGTGCCACATGCCACACAGCACGCGTAACAATGGACTTATTGAGAGGCGAGTTCGGTGAACATTTTATTTCACGTTCGGGATCGGTCAATTGGCCGCCTAGATCGTGCGATTTAACGCCTTTAGACTATTTTTTGTGGGGCTATGTTAAACCTCATGTCTATACAGACAAGCCCGCTTCAATTGACGCATTGGAAGACAACATTGAAGCATTTATTCGTGAGATACCGGCCGAAATGTTGGAAAGAGTATGCAAAAATTGGACTAAGCGGATGGACAATTTGAGGCGCAGTCGCGGTCAACATTTGCATGAAATAATCTTCAAACATTAAATTATATGGACCGTACACTATCGATTCAAATAAAGATTCAATGCATTTTTCTGAATTTTACGTGTTTGTTTTTGAAAAATTTTCCTCTAGCTCTTAAAAAATCACCCATTATAAAAAATAAAAAAAAAAAAAAATTTGGCGCAAAGTTATATGAATTATGCTAATCACAGGGGATACAGTACTTCGATTATGTTTTCCCTCATGGACGGCTTTCTAGATATTGGTCATGTTTTGTATATGGAAAATTTTTACAACTTCGTATCGCTGGCAAAAGAGTTAACATTGCGCTCGTCATATATTTGTGGAACTTTACGATCCAATCGTAAAGGTAATCCAAAGAATTGGTCAGACTAAAACTGAAGAAGGGCGAGTACAGTTGGAAGCGATCCGAATCGGTCGTTATTTGTAAGTGGAGAGATAAAAGAGATGTACTTACCATATCAAATATGCACAAAGCTGAGATGGTTGAAGTTGCTAACCGAAATGGACAAATCTCTATCAAACCCAATATTGTAAGGGATTACAAAAAAGGTATGGCAGGTGTAGACCGTTCGGATCAAATGCTGTCCTACTATAGTGCTATGAGAAAAACTCTTCGGTGGTATACAAAAATAGCTGTACACCTCATAGAAATGGCTGTACATAATGCATATACATATATTGTATTGTCAGCAACCGAACACAGAAAAGAAAACATCTCTTCAATTTAGAGAAGAAGTTCTACAATATTGGCTAAATGGGAGCCAAGATGCAGTCATTCAATCTCATCAATCTACGTCAATCTTACCCCAAGAACAAAGTTCCCTTCATTATCTTGATGCTATTCCTCCCACACAACAAAAGAAAAACCCAACGCGCAAATGTAGAGTTTGTACAACGAAAGCATTCGAAAGGAGACTCGATATACTGTCCGAGTTTTTGCTTGAATTTGGTAATTCAAAAGCCTGCATGTTCTAATATATTTAAAGTAGGATGAGTATACTCGTCTTTGACAGAGTGTTCCTCACTGCCAAGAAGAGTATACTAGTCCTACTTTAAATATATTATAACATGCAGGCTTTTGAATTAGCTATTTTTTATACTCATCTTTGACAGGGTATCCCGCACCGCCAAGACGAGTATACTCGTCCTTGGCAGCGAATGGGTTAAATTCGATGTGCGATCGGTAAACGTTGTACAATTTGTTTCAAATTTTTAAAACTGAATTTTGAGACCTGCTGTAACAATATTCCTAATGGGCACCCTTTGTCATCATAATTTACGTACCTTTCCGTCTTTTCATTCGTATACAAAATAAAAGTTCGGTATTTTCAACACCTCAAATTGTTGTCCCACAGTCCACCAATGTCGCTGAGATTGGATGGGGAGCGACGGAGCTTGTCCGAGAGTTGAGCGGAGAACGCCTCAGTTGTCCTTTGTGATCGCAGCTTCTTGACGTCCAGCTTTCGCAATGTAGTAGAGCGCGCAGACCTCGAGGCGCTAATGCGCAATCGGAACTTGGCTGCGACAAGGTAGTGGTCCGAGTCGATGTTTGGACCTCTGAATGTACGCACTTCTAGTACACTGGAGACGTGCCTTCCGTCAATCGCAAGGTGATCAATCTGGTTGGATGTTGATCGATCGGCGGACATCCCAGTGGCCTTATGGATGTGCAGATGCTGAAACTTGGTGCTACATACCACCAAGTTGCGCGCCGCGGCGAAATCGATCAGCCTGGAGGTAGAGTTCGCGTGGTGGCTGAACTGTCCGACAGTGGGGCCAAAGATATCTTCCCGCCCGACCTTCGCATTAAAACCTCCGAGTACGATTTTGGCGTCATGGGCCGGGCACTTATCGTATACGTCCTCGAGTTTAGCATAGAAGGTATCCTTAACCATATCGTCCTTTTCTTCCGTCGGGGCGTGAGCACATATTAGGCTGAAGTTGTAGAATTTTGCCTTGATGCGGATTGTGGCTATTCTTTCGTTCACAGGTGTGAACCCAGAGACAAGGTGACGAAGTCTCTTATTAACCACAAATCCGCATCCAAAGGATGCGGACGTTCCATGTGCCAATACGTAAATCATAGTCCTTTATACGTCTACCGTGGTCGTCAACTTTAGAGGGGATCTTTTCATTGGATTTTGCTTTGGTTTTCATTGGATATTTGTTTTTACGTGGTGGGTTCCAAGCCCTACGCACAACCCAAATTTAACGTCCAGGAGATTGGACCACGAGGAGACTGTGTGTCAACTTGAATACAGCAAGACAAGGATCGTCCTGGAGGTCGCCACGTTGACCACAATCAGAAACTTTACCTTGTTTGCATGCATTCCTCCCTCCCTCTCTCGCTACTGCCTATCTTTAAAATCAAATATTTTCTGTATTTCTTTATTTTTTCGTATTTCTTTTATATACGTGTGTCATTCCTACATATATCTTTGCTGTTTTTCTGTTCAGAATAGAAAAACCGTCAAAAAACACTGGACAGTATTTTAGCACAAAATAAAAAAAATTTATTCACATTTAAAAAAAGTATGAAAACAAAAACTTATTTCATTATAAACTTAGTACATACTTAGTTGGGTATCCATTATTTTTTATTACAGCTGCCAATGTCCTTGGCATACTTTCCACAAGTCACATACAGCGCTCCACTGAAACAGCATACCAAGCTTTTTCTATTTCTGTCCATAAATCGGCCAAATTTTTAGGTTTTGCTCTCATTACGTGCTGCTGCACATCATTCCAAAGGTTCTCAATAGAATTGAGATCCGGAGAAATCTTACACAGGCTCCTTGGCCAAGAAAAACGTCACGTAAAGAGGATTCTTTAATACGTAGAACCTCTGTCTAAGATCCTTTTAAAAGCTCCATCGTAAGCCAGAGGGAAATTTCAAGAAAATGTGATATCAACGTATCCTGCAGAGCTTTTAAAGATAGGCAGCAGCGAGAGTGCTAACCTCATGGCCGCCACTTTATATGTAAGTATATAAGTAACTAAATTTGATAATAAGAAAATTTGATAAGAAATTAATTTTGTAGTCATGTAGGTACCTATGATAGAAAAAACTGAATAAATTTATAGAAATCAAAATATATACTAATATGTACATATATTTCACCCAACATTTGTTTTCCTCATTAAAATAAAAGATGAAAATGCCTACTTACATACATACATACATAGTATGTACATATTCAGATTAAAACCTACGAGTTTTAAGAATAAACCGCATAATGAATCACTTTAAAGCGTACAGGCTTCAGCTCTGATGTGATTTAAAAATTTCACCCAAAACTATTGTAATTATTTGCTGTGGTTAATCATGGAAAATAACGGGGTCCATAACAAAAAAAAAAACATTTTCACCATCAACATCCATCCATCCAGTGTATGAATATTAAGAAAAACCCACACACAAACGCATATTGATATACAGTTACACACATAAATAAAAACAAACAAAAAAAAATAAGAATGATTCTCATTTTTACTACTCTAACTGCCTTTACAGCACACAGCCCCCTTAACTAGAAAAACCTCAAAAAGAAAAAAAAACTTTGTCGCTGTTACTGTGTGTGTTTCGTGTATTTTTTATAAAATTTTTCACGTTTAATGATACTCACAACACCAACAACACTGTTATCGAGAATGAGGTGAGCAACAGTCAGTCGTTTGTACAACAAAAACAAAACAAAAATAATTTAAATGAAATAAAATATTTCCCTGCATATAGTATACGGTAGTACCATATTGTATGGGGTACATAAAATAAAACACAATTTAATAAAAACATATTCAAAAAGTATATGTATGTATATATTATATGACAGACAAACCCCATTAAATTTTATAATTTTTTTATACAACACCAAACGAACCACAAACCGTACCATTCACGACGAAGTGGTGCCTAATGATGTTTTTCTAGAAACATCGTTTGTTGTTTGCCAATAAAATAAAATAAGTGTTCGGCTTAAAACGATAACGAACGCAAAAATTAAAAAGAAAAAAAACGAATTTTATTTTTCAATCGTTATTCACATTTTGCAGTCAGTCATACAGAAAAGTAAATGAAACGCCAAGTACAACGATTAGACTTTTTAGTAGTAGTTTAGTACATATTTACACGTTATTGTTGTTGGTTTGTGTAACATCTTCGTAAACATTTTGGTTCGGTTCGAATTCCTCGTTGGAATCTTCGTCAGGTTAATGTCAGTTTTTTTCATGGTCTTAAGTTCTTGCCACTGCTGCTTTTTTTTTTTGTTCTTCTTAAATAAAGAAAACGAAAACGAAGAATACTTTTGCGATCAGAGTAGACAAAGTTCAGCAAACAGCAACAACGATTGCAAGTATTCCAACAACAAATGGCAACTGTGAACAACCTCTCTAAAAAAAAGACGAAGCGAAATTTTATTCGTTTTTATTTTCGCATTGTTGTAGTTGCTGCTGTTGCCTATTTTCGATTGTAGTTGTTATTGTTTGTGGTGTTCATGTTCATACGAACGTAGGTTGATTTTGTTTTATTTGTTTTGTTTTTTTTTTCTGAGTTTTGCCTGTTCACGTTCTTTACTCGTGTTATTTCATTTCAACTTTGTTTTCTCCTCTCTGTTTAGGTGAAAGAAAAACACAAATGTGTACACAAAATGAAATACGAATTGTATAACACGTAGTATCAGTATAGTACATATAAATAAAATATAAAATATCTGTTGTTGTTGTTATTGTTTTTCTTTATACTGTATTTTTGTTTTTTAAAATTAGTTGTTAAAGCTTGTCCGTAGCAAACTGTCAAAGAGAGTATGAGGAGGAGAGGAAGACAGACATACATACATCCATACATACATACATATGTATGTGTGTGCACTTAAGTAAAGAAATTTCAAAATTTTCTTTCTTAGAAAAGAGAATAAATAAAAAAGAAAACGAAAAACAATGAATGCCAAATAGAAAGCTTTACGATTTATTTTGTTGTTTTTGGTTACAACAACTTGAATTAAGTGACTTTCACAATTTCACAGAGCAACAACAACAACAGCAAAAGAGAAAAAAATAGCGATAAAAATACTCTAAAAGTTCATTGAATCGAGTTGTATGAGAATTTTAATTACGATTTAAAATTATAATTTTATAATCGCTTAATGTATGTACAACATACAGACACATTTACATACATAAATATAAAATATATATATGTACATACATATATGGTATACGTATACAAAATATTTCCTTATTAATTCGAAGCGACGAAATAGATAAGCTTAGGAATTTGAAAAATCTCTCAATTCACTTTTAAATCTGGACATACATATGTACATACATAAATAGAGAGAAAAAGATTTTGTAAACAAAAACCGAATTATGATTTGTTTAGAAGTTTTTAATCGAAATTCTAATCGGAGGCAATCTAGTACATACACTATGTACATACATAGTATGAATGTATGGTTGCATCTTAATACAGTAAAATAACAACCCTACTCACCGAATTCATTAAAGATCACATCATAATTAAAAGCCACAATTTATAAAAATAGTGGTAGTGTTTGGTAATTTTATCTTCGTTCCATTGAGTCTGAAAGAGAAATTTAATGAAAACACCAGGACCTATGCGTTCCGGCCATAGGTGCCAGATAAATGAAGCATCAAATCGCCAAATATTTGAGAAAAAATCGTCAAAGACGTTAATTGAAATCGTAAAAAAATAGTCAGAAAAACTAAAGAAATTAAAAGTTTTTAAAAACAAAAATTATGTTTATTGTAGGTAGTAAAACATATAAAGTCAATGTATGTATGTATGTACATATCATAAAAACATATAGATAAACATTTTAATCAAATCAGATACAATATTAAAGTCGAATCAGTTACGATTGCTAAATTTTAAATAATCCTAATAGGCGTGTATATATTATAAATCTTTCTGTAAGTCTGTTTTTTTTGTTTGTTAGCCAATCATGCCTGAACGCCTGGACCCAATTTCTTAAAATTTGGGATATATGCAGATCGAGCTTTTGTCGGTTGCAGGTTATAGGCTATAAATCTTTTCAAAATTTTGAACAAAAAGGTAAAAAAATGGGACAAAGTGAGAAAAAATTGCCAAAAATTAGTACTTCATGCATAAATGCTGTATTTTATCTGTTTTATAGGTAACTAGCATTTGCTATGACCATTAATAAGTCTCAGGGTCAAACATTGAAGGTGGCGGGTTAAATTTGGAGACACAAGGTTTTTCTCATGGTCAATTGTATGTAGCCTGCTCACGGGTACCAAGTGGGAAAATTTTATATATTTTTACCCCAACTGGTAAAACAGCTAATATTGTGTATAGAAGCGTTTTATCGAAATACTAATACAATTTAATTCAATTGTAGAATAAGTTTATATTGCATTTATTTAATAAAGGGTGTTTTTTATAGAGGTATAGAACTTTAAGTTGCAATAAAACAACGATGGATTATTCGATTGACATGAATTTTATTTATCCGAAAGATAATCTTGTGGCATTACATTTTAAATATGATTTCTGGCATATGGCTGGCGCGGATGTAGTCCAATCTGGACGTCCAATTTTCGATGACTTTTTCCAACATTTGTGGCCGTATATCGGTAATAATACGACGAATGTTGTCTTCCAAATGGTCAAGCGTCTGTGGCTTTACCGCATAGCCCAATGACTTTACATAGCCCCACAAGATCTTGGAGGCCAATTCACAGGTCCAAAACGAAAACGTGGCACGAGCTGTGAGACATGTTGCGCCGTCTTGTTGAAACCACATCTGGACATCATGGTTATTCAATTCAGGAATGAAAAAGTTAGTAATCATGGCTCTATACCGATCACCATTGACTGTAACGTTCTGGCCACCATCGTTTTTGAAAAAGTACGGACCAATGATTCCACCAGCCCATAAAGCGCACCAAACAGTCAGTTTTTCTGGATGTAACGGTGTTTCCACATACACTTGAGGATTACCTTCACTCCAAATGCGGCAGTTTTGTTTGTTGATGTAGCCATTCAACCAGAAGTGCGCTTCATCGCTAAACAAAATTCGCTTATGAAAAATCGGGAACAACGGTAATCTCGTTTTGGGCCCATTCGACGAATCTACGCCTTACTTAATGATCGTTTGGCTTCAAATCTTGCACGAGTTGGATTTTGTAAGCATGCAAACCAAGATCCTTCCGCAAAATCTTCCATAAAGTGGATGGACACAGATCCAATTCCTGTGCTCGATGGCGGATGGACTCATTCGGGTCTTCCTCAATGCTACGCTCTACAGCAGCAATAGCTTCTTCTGTACGCACCGTACAGCGTCTCTGGGGATGCGAGTTATCAATAAGAGTAAACGTGGTGCGAAAACGTTGCATGGTTAATCGAATTAACTGCTCTGATGGACGATTTTGTCGACGATAAAATGGACGTAGTGCGCGATACGTTTTCCGCACAGAACCATTATTTTCGAAATAAAATTGCACTATTTGCAAGCGTTGTTCAGGCGTGAGTGTATTCATGATGAATTGCCAAACCAAACTGAGAATAAATCACTTGACAGCTGTTAAATCGGTCGCCATCTTAAAAAGTAATGCCAACTTAAAGTTCTATACCTCTATAAAAAACACCCTTTAGTTATATGTACATATGTACTTAATATTCGTATAAGTATTAATAATGGAATATATTTATTTTTTGTATTCTTAATATATATACTTAAGTTACTGATTTTTGTATTTTTTTAAGTGTTAATAATAAAAAAATTTAAATTTCTTTAACAACAACAAATAATCACTTTTTAAATTTAAAAACATTTTTCATTTTTTAAACTAATCCAAACTACACAACCCGCGCAACACCGGGTACAATCTGCTAGTCTTTTTATATAATATTATTTCTAAGGTATTTAGTTTAATTTAAATTAACTCGGCTTAATACTCTCTCTACATTAGCTAAATAATGTGATAATAATAATATTTTTTAATAAATTTATTCAAGGCTGGAAATTAAGAACTGTAATCTCCCATTTTCATTTTTGATTTTTTTTTCCAAAAATGGAGAAATTTTATATCATTTTCAGGAAAAAATTATTCATACAGTCTATCCCAGTGTAGTTTATTGACACATAAAACAGCAATAATATTGCATTATCTATGTATGTATATCTATGGGTGTTGTAAATATTATGGAATCTTAGCTTCTTAAGACGGTGCAAGAAATACCTCACTTCATCTGATCTTCTTACTATTTACACCATTTATAACCGACCGTGTACAGGTGAGGCCGTAGTAGCTCGTTAATGATGATAGGGTATCCAACTCCATTGATTCATTAGAGCATCGTTGAAATGTGGCTTGTGTTTCACTGATCTATCGCTACTACAACAGATTTTGCTCGAGCGAAATAAGGGGACTTGTTCCCGAGTATCATGTATTCCTACGTAACACTCGTCTTTCTCGGCCAGCACATCCGTATGTGGTCGTTTACCCAGTGGATTGCACACTGCATTACAGACAAAATTCGTTTTTTATTCGGACTATTCGTATGTGAAACTCAATTCCTGTAGAGGTCTTTCCTGTTACTAATACTAATAATATAATTACTAATAATTTTTAATATATTCAAACCTAGTGTCCATAAACACTGCGCCCTCTTTCCTCCTTTCCATAACATATTTTCCCAGTTCCAAACACAGTGCCATCCATCCCCTGAGTGTTGATCGTACGCGAAAAGAATAATGGCACTTGTTGTTTGTTCTTCCGATAGTAATATTAGAAGCTATAATCGAATTTTTAAAATTGTCTGCAACGTCAAATGATAAATTATGCTCAAATACGAGGTTATTTAGGAATTGTAATTCTTTGGCTTTTAAAGGATTAAAAAGACATAAAATACAGAAAAATGATCACAGGTATTCGAAAATAATATAATAATACTTCACTCCTTGTTATTAGTAACCTAAATTTGCAAAGCAAATATAAGGCTTAAAGAGGCTTTTAATGTACTAAAGTAAAGAACATGATTTAAATTTTTCATTTCCAAAAATCGTCTAAATAAGGCCATAAATCGTCAACTCGTCAATATTATATTTTTGAAGCTCAAAATCGTCAAATCTGGCGGCAATGGTTCCGGCTGTTAAGACCAATCTTTTTTGTACAAATTGAATGGCGCGTCGCCTTTTAGATGAAAATTGATACGATTTGATCGATCATTAAACGAAATAAATTTCTGTGTGATTTTAAGTATATAACAGCCAAGTGTCTTAAATTCCATTCACAATCATTTCATTTGAAGCATAACCGACCGAATGGTTTTGTTGAAAATTTTTAATTTGATTCAATATGGATACGTACGTACACTTACTCAAACAATTGTCGATACACCATTCCATTGAAAATGTTTTTCACATTGTTTTCGATTTAAGGCAACAAAAATTTTTAGAACTTTTCTTCAAAACAATTGAAACAAATCAGTCCACAAAATGAGCTCAAACAATTGCCCGTTTAGCTTAGATAGAGACAAACGGATCCTCTCTCTAACAAAATCTAAAATTCTACGTTATTAATACATAGTAATTTGGTTTGATGTAACAGCAAAAATTTTTTACCAAAAGTGAAGGCAAATATCGAAAATCACAAAATATTTGTATTGACGTCAAAGTGTTGATCAAAAATAGTTAAGAGATCCTAATGATTGGATGTGTTTGATTGAATGTAAGTTTCATGAATATTATGAAGGAGTTATGGGAAACGACTTAGTAATACACTTAAGAGCGCAAATTTGCTACAATAACATTGCACACTAAAGGGATAATGAGTAAAATAAGCTCAAACTTTGAATTAAACTTTGTATCGGATATTAATAATTCCAGCTCTACTCCTCTAACAGAATAAATTCCAATGAAACATCTATAATTCTGAAGATAAATTGTTATTAATATCTGCCATAAAGAAATATTCCCAAATGTAAACCAAAGAAATTACAATCTTTCCATAACGTTCGTCATTAAAGATAAAATAAGAACAACTAATGATGTTCCTATTTACACCAAATCATTTCGATACTCACCACACTCACAAGAGTGAGGTAGAAAAAAAAATTTACGAAATCCAATTCCAAAACAAATTATAATTCAATGTAATAAAATTCATTCGTATTCGGGCACTCATTTGGGTTATTCAAGAAAAAATAAAAAATGGAAGCGATTTATAAAACTAAGTGGAGATTTGTCCATTGATTATCGCAAACTAAATGAGGGGAACCATCGACGATAAGTATCTAACAAGTGCCCGCCGTAACGTTGACAAAATCCTTGTTAACTTTGGAAAATTCAAGTATTTTATCGCATTAGCTCTGGCAAAAGGATTTCAGCACATTGAAATTAAAGACCAGGATCAGCGTTGAAGGAGGACTTTTTGCATTTCTGAGAATGCCATCTGGGTTGAGACAGAGACTTTTACGGTGTTCAGATGTGCACCTTTATTGCGTAAATCGCAATAGACGCCATTATTAAGCTCAATATTTCATATAAAGTTTCAATTAATTATTGCGCAATAAATACGCAAATTGTTATAATATTGAGTAAAACTTAAAATGCAGCACTGTCATATGCAGACGTCGGCACCAATGTCCCCCGGGGGCCGAAATCTTCGGCTTTTACACACATAGGACACGAACATCAACAATGTTCGTTAAAAGGAGCGTGAAAATCATTCCGTTGCTTGTCAGCTTCTAAAGAAGAAGGTTCATGTCGCTTTTTTTCAGGGGTCTAATTCTCGCAGTCGTGATCGAATTTGCGTTCGAATAGAAAATAATTTCGATATCGAGAAATTTTCTGATGATACGAAATGAATCGATTTGTTGCTTACATAGGTGTTGTGAAACGAGTTAATTATTTCGTTTTACAGCACTGACTAAAATGCAAAAATTGTAAAAAAAAACATATGTTTTCTTACAAAAATAAAAGAAATTTAATTTCTTCCAATGAAGAAAAGTTTTATTAAAATTGTAATATTTCGTGTGGATAATATATTTTGGTTTTACTTTATTATTAGCTGGGGCTGAAGTTTCTTCTGCAGTATCATTTTCAAATTCTATAAAAGAAGACATGGTAGGTTCCACTTTGTCTTCTTCATAATCCGATAAACAGCAAGGAGATACATGAGGAATACTATTTGTTGGCGAAGTTGTTGGGGTAACATTTTCTTTGTCGCAATTCTCTTTTGGGCTGCCTTCTGTTGTTTTTGAAGACCCAAAAGAAGACCCAGAATTTTAAACTTAACAAGAGTTTGTTAAACTACCTTGCGCCACATTTTTGCATCTTTGATTGGTGGGCCGGAAGCATTGACCTTAGCTGTGAGCTATTCCTATAGCTGATTCGCTCTTGCCTTTTCCTGAAAAGTATTTAGTATAATACTCTTTGCCAATTCTGAATGATTAACCATGAAATTTCCATGAAATTTCCTTCTGAGAGTAATTAATTTTTGAATGTTTTGACCTACAAATACTGCAATTAAGTTTTTATTCATAAATTATTATAAATTTGTTACTTACATTTTTTTATATTGTTCTTTACAGCAGAAAAACGTTAATTCGAAAGCTTTAGTGATTACGAGTAAAAACTAGCAAGGTGGCATTCGAATGATCACATGTTATCGAATGCCATCATTAGAAATTTCGATACACTTTATTCGATAACGAATAAGAGAATCCCAAACCTAAAAAAACTCGCAAGGTCTTTAGGGATTTGGAACTATAAATATTTTCTATATTTTCCACTACATATAATATCATTAGGTTACAGTCGAAAAGTATTAGGTTACGATTGAAAATATTACTAACAATTTTCCTCTGGCTTAAAGTAAGTCTCTCACAAATACAGTCACATTTTTTTCATGTTCTCTTTGCGCCGACGTCTGGTCATAAGTATGTTCAGTGAGCATATTACATATTGGACACCTCAAATGTCAACAACGACAAAAAAAACAAAATAAAAACAATGTTGTTGAACCAACCAGCTGTTTTGTTTACCAGCTGTCAAAAGAATATCGAATAAGCAGCTGAACTGCGTATATTATTATGCCTGAATACTTAAAATATTGTACTCAATAAACCGAATTTTGACTCAATAAAAGTGAGTATCTGAATATTGTGGTATTATAAACTTCGTTCTCAGAGAAGACATTAACAAAATATATCTAGTTTACCTAGATGATGTTATCATATTTTCCTACAGGAAGTAAACCTGACTGTTCAGAATCACATAAAGAGATTAAACAATTTCTAGGACCAACTAGTGCTTTCACAAAAGCCTCTGAAATAAAAATTGCCCACTCATAATACTAGAAAAGGCACAACACCATAAAAAACACTGGGAACGATACTTTCCCAAGATAATCATCCAATTATACAAGTCGTATTCTAAAAGAGCATGAGACCAATTATAGTACCATTGAAAAGAAACTCTTGGCAATCATCTAGGCCACACAATACTCTCGCCCATTAATTTTGAGACGAGCTTTATGTTAGAAGCAGACTACAAGCCTCTAACAGAGATTATTTCTTTAAAGAAGACAAAATTGAAATTAATCAGGTGGAGGTTAAAGTTATCAGAGTTCGATTACAAATTTCATATAAAAAAGGCGAAAAAAAATATGAACGTAGAAGCGTTATCGAGGGCTGAAAGGGAAGTTGTTCATGTCAGCTCGTTGGAGGTCAATCCTTAAGGAAAGTTATTCGCCTATAAATAGAAATGTTTAGAAATCAAATTAATTATACCAAGGAAATGAGACAGGGAAAAACCATAGAAAATATAGGAAAATTGATGCTAACAAAATTGATGACGACTATTTACAGGCTAAATGGGCTTGACATAAATATTATAAAGCACATCTAAAGCCTAAGAGAATTCCAGGCAGAAGCCATGACTATTTGGAACAATGCGCAATGCTTGTTGGGAGGCAGGAATTACTTTGAAAATCTTTTGTGTACTCGGACAGCTAGGTTGCGATTTAGTCTCTAACGAATGTATTTTTAATGTAAAAGGAGGGTTAGAGGACGTGTACTTGTCAATTAAGACAAGTACAGTACCAGGAGGTCGAATTGACCCATTGTACAAGTAAAAGGTAACTCTTATAAGGATTTCTGGGCATAGGGATATCGTTACTAATTGCATTACTGACGACCTGACCAGAGGCGGAACAGAGCTCACAATCTCTGAAATGTTACAAAGCATGGGTTATATCCTATTGCCTTAGTTAATGTGGATATTATCGACGCATTTTACAGGGAAGCTCAATTTTGTTGGCAGCAGAAGGGTACGTGCAATATTGCTAGCCTCTGCTGGACACTTATGGATAAGAAGAGGGAAGACTCATTGCATCTCTATCCATCGCACATCAGATATTTTTATGGGCCACTATCCTTTTGGTAGACATGTCGAATGACTCGGCATTTCGGCAAATGACTTCTGCAAGTTTGAAGAGGAGAAAGAGTATTTTTCCTTTTTGCTACCGTTGTGAGGGGCTAATAAAATATTGTTACGTTTATACCTTTTTAAAAACGTTTAAATATGAGTTCGTTAATTGCAACAAAGTAAAAACAAATATGTCTTTAGTTTTTCTTAAACTCTCTTTCTTCTTTACACTACTTTTGTGTCCCACCGTATACAACTTAACGATACAACAATATTAATCTGTTTATTCTTTTTAGTAGTTCACACTATTATTCACTTTACAACCACGACTTGTTTTGTTCACACGCAACTTCACACAAAGTTGACTGAATTAACACTGACTGCTGCCTGCTTTGCCCAGCACTTTTATAGTCCGCACGCACGTAATCAGTATGATGAACGCTCTCGATGTGGAAGGTTCTCGCTCGCGCCTTCTCGAGAACTATATTGCTAGTACATTGTTGTTTGTGTACTTTGCTTATGTTGTCCATTACATATTTGTCGTAAATGGTTTACTTTATGTTGTTGTTGGTACCAGCCGCAACCATGTTCGTCATACATATGTGTGTACAGCTTTAGATAATCAAAACGTTCATTGTATTCCTTGTGTTAGTGTGTATTTGTATCGTGTGGCTTTTGTTTATCGTTTGTGTTGTTAAACGATATTAGGTCGTTTCGATTTGCGTAACAATATGTACATAATTTTTCTTCTTTAATTTGTATTTAAAAATATTGAATTTATTAAAAAACTTGGTAATTGTCAATGATGCCTCTACCTAAGAACTGCAAATCATTATATATTGGAATAGAAACGATGTTATTCTAGATACGTTAATAAAATAAAATCAAAAAATTCCGAGATGCAATAGAGATACATACATATTCTAAAATAATATCGAAGTCGTTTATGCCACTTTTTCTAGCGAATTATTCAATCTTATCACTCTGAAATTATAAGAATAGCATCAATTGATGCATCCTTTTTAGATACCCAAGCGTTTTAATAGGTCTTAAGTACATAAAAATATTGTTACAGTTCGGGCACAGACGGCCTTTCCAGTTGCGTGCTGTTATATTGTGTGAACGTATTAACAAGTCAAATTTATTACTGCGCTTTAAAATTTTAAGTATTTCCAGATTGTTGGAAGATCTAGGTTCTCAAAGCACTCATGTTGTGTGTGTTAATTTTATACATAAGTGGCGAGGCCTACAGTTTCCGAACGACAGATTTTTTTTTTTTTTTGAGAAACTTTTCATGGCAATTTTTATTTTAACGTTCAGAGTTTTTGCCAGAAATCTGCTGAGAGAAAGTCGCCGCAGTAATATTTTTTCATATTTCGTTTTGATGTCTGACCTGGGATTTGAACCTCGCGTCTAATAAGCCAACACACTACCTACTAGACTACGGCGACTTCAACCACCACAAACCTTATGGAATTAATATGTGACCCAAATTCAGGAGTTTCCAATGGCTTCCAAACTAATATTATTTATACAGATTTTTAGTAAGGCATTTGACAGTGTCAATCATGATTTACTTCTACTAAAACTTGAAGCAATTGGATTCACCAAAAAACTTTTTTAATTGGATTAAATTGAATTAAATCAAAAATTAATGCATCGTAAGCAAAGTGTTATTTTCAACAATACGAGATCCAAGTTTTTAATGTTTATTAACAATCTTTCTAATGCTAATCGACAAAGCAATATCCCCTTATATGCTGGTGATGTTAAACTTTTCAAAAGTATTTCAAACAGCGAAGGAATTGTCCTCCTGCAATCTGTTTGGGACTCTCTCTCTCTCTAAGTGGTGTACTCATAATCTTATAGCGCTGAACGCTAAAGAAAGACTTTGGACTTCAACAGATATTCAATTTATTAAAATGTGCCTTTTTGGACCTTAGAGTACATTTTGACAATAAATTAAATTTTAATTCAAAATAAATAAAATAAAATTCACAGTTTTAACTGTTAATAAGGTTAATGGTGTGTTGCGTTTTATAAAACATTGAGTAACTCTTACATAACCAAGCATCTATTTACATCGTTAATAAAGCCCATACATGTGTATGCATTGGTAAATTTGGATCCTCAATACAACCCTGGCACCAAATGAGTAGATAACTACAAAAAAAACTAACTTTAAGTTAGCTTGTATAGACTAATTTAAAGCCAACTACTACGCAATGCAAAACTAACGTTAACCAAAGTGGATACAAACGCTCCAATTTTAAACGCCGTCGATTTCAGACAGCGTCTTAGACATTTGATTAGTAAACAAACCCGCGTGTCATCTTTTCGGTTAAATTTTTTTTGTTAAAATGATATTGTTTGTCTAAAATAATTGAAAAAATACACGATTTGTGATATATTCGAAAGATTTAAAGTGTTTTTAGAAGTGAAATTAATTTAATATTAATATTTATTACAAAAAAAAAATAAACATAAAAGCTGCAAGTAGAAGAGATTCGAGGAGGCTTTTTAAAAACGAAAGAATTTTTTATTCCACAAAACTAAGGCCGTGCAATGTTGCAGATTAAGAATCTATAAGCCCAACTGTTGACTTACCAAGTACAGCCAAGGAAGAAATTATATGGTACACGTGTTTTTCCTAAAAATCTCTTTGGTTTTAAAGCTAATTTATAAGTTTATATATTTTTTATATTTAGTAAAGAGAAACAAAAAATAAAAGTAAAAAATTCTCAGAGTTTGTTTATTTTTATTAAATATTTCTTATAGCTAATTCAAATTCTTAAAGGAAATATTTATATGGTAGAAAATAAGAAAAAATTTAAAACTTAAAGCTAATTAAGTACACCCTGTCGTACACTCAGTTGACTTTAAATTAACTTAAAACCAACTATTTCTCAAGCAGTGGTGGTTGACACTTGGATTACTTTTATATGGAAATGACTAACTATTTTAACATTGCGATGTCCTAGGAAGTAGTCAATTGTCCGACTCTGCATTACTTTTAAATTAATTTAAAGTTAGTTACTTAGCAGTTAACTTAAAGTAAACCTATTTGTAGCTAGCTATAAACTTACTACTTTTAATTAGCTTTAAGATAGTTTTTTTTTAAACTGACTACAAGTTAGCTCAATTTCAGTGAATGAAGTCAGTTCTTTACACGTTGGCTATAAACTCACAATAATAAGCTATCATATTAATTATTCGAAATGAAACAGTTTTTTAAAATTTATATTTTAATAGAAAACAAAAGTTTATTCATGTAAAAAGAAAATAAATAAAATAAATAAATAAAAAAATAAATTAAATTAAAATAAATTCAGTTCAGTTTAAATAAAATAAATTCAGTTCAATACATCACAAGCAATATTTTATACATTTGTTGATTGTGTAAATAAAGATTTTTTTCTAAACTAATTTATACATATGAAAAAAAAATTGATAAATTCACGATTTACAAAAATATTTTGCACATTTGTTGATAAAAAAAGATAAAAAGAGTTTCTAAATATAACATTTGCAAATATTTTAATTTTTTGTATTTGTGTTTTTATTTTTAATGCACTTAGCATGAATACAACATTTTTTTTTATTATTTTTAATGCGTAACGCCAGTTTCTATATCCTGAGAGCCGAGTGATCGACAGGCATCAGTTTAAAAAATATGTATATAAATTTTTACATGTTTTCAGACTTGGTTAAAACTTATATTTTCAAATTAGCACTTACCTGTTAAGGCGTCATAGTCTTTTAAACGCTTTTTACCATGAACACCATCCGAGTTTATGTCCAAATTTGGTGACATAATTTTCGTAAGCTTTTTTGGCAAGCGACCCTTTAATATTGTTTCACTTCACTTCAAATAAAAACACTTCAAACGTTTCGAATTTATTTATTAATTTAGTGTATTTTTTATAATTATTTTACGCAAACAATAAATTTTTAACCAAAAATATAAACTGAAAGGATGACACGCGGTTTTGTTTATTAATAAAACGTCTAAGACGTTAGTTATCTATATCCAACGGCGTTAAGAATTGGAGTGTTTGTATACACTTTGGTTAATGTAAATTTTGCATTGCGTAGTAGTTAGTTTTAAGTTAGTCTATACAAGCAAACTTAAAGTTAGTTTTTTTTTGTAGTTAGCTACTTATTTGACGGCAGGGTGTTTATAAGTTAAAATAAAAACTCCAATTTACTGTTTAGAATTTTTATTTATTAAGGGAATATAAAAAGGAAACTAAAAAAAATTCTATTAATTCAACAAAATTACTCTTAAATTAGCCACTTCATGATTCATTTACTTAAAACTAAGCTCACACTCAAAGTTGGACAATACAAATATCATAATTATATTTTAATTGATAAACAATTTTAATACTTGGTTGACTTGCCCTTGTTTGTAATCACAGCTTCTAAACGCCTTGGAATACTTTCAACAATATTGTACCACTCTTCAGTTACGACTTCTTTTAATGTGGTAATACTTTTGGGCTTCCTTTTGGCTACTCTTTTCTTTAACTCTGCCCATAAATGCTCTATTACGTTCAAATCTGGAGACTGGGGAGGAGTCTCCATCACTTTTGGGCAAATATAAATGAGCCAATTGAAGTCGCGGTGGTCTAGTAGGTAGTGTGTTGGCTTATTAGACGAAAAGCCTGGGCTCGAGCCCCAGGCCAGACATAAAAAAAAATACAAATGGTATTTTTCGGTGACTTCCTCTCAGCAGAATTCTGGCAAAAACTCTGAGAATAAATAAAATTGCCATGAAAAGTTTCTCAAAAAATCTGTCGTTCGGAGTCGACTTTAAACTGTAGGTCCCACCACTCATGTATAAAATTAACACATACAACATAAGTGGTGTGAGAAACTAGGTCGTAATCCTGACTGAAGTGTTGTAATGACCAATTATGTATGTATGTATGTAAATAAGCCAATTCCGTGCAGTCCAAGACTTTCTGCACTTTCTAACACGTTTTCTTTAAGAATGTCAATGTAATACTTCGAATCCATAATTCCGTTCACAAAATGTATTTTACCTACACCAGCCGCCGACATACAGCCCCATATCATAAGAGAACCACCACCGTATTTGACTGTTTTTTTAATAGCCTTGTCTTGAAATTCAGCACGAGGTTTGCGCCAAGCGAATCTTTTACCATCTGGTCCAAAGAGGTTAATTTTTGTTTCATCGGTAAAAATAATCGACAAATGAATTTAAAATCGCAAAATTTTATAAAATTTTAATAATTCCTATTACATTGTACCAGAATATCGTATCATTATTTACGTGCTTTTTAGCGAAAGCGCATCTCAAGTCCTGATTCTTTTTCGATATTAAAGGCTTTCGCCGACACGATCTTCCGTGGAAGTTATGACCTCTAAAGACTCGGCGGACTGTTTCAGCACTCACATCTACATTTTTTATTTCTTTTCATTGGTTTTTTATGTCAACTGCTGATAAAAGGGATCGTTTTCGATTTGTCTTAAACAAAATCGTTTGTCACGGACGGATAATTTGCACCTGTTCGCACAATTTCTTTTCTTATTTTCAACGCTATTAGTAGCTTTAAAGCGTTTAATAATATTAAACACTGTACTTTTGCTTCTACTAACAATTTTCCCGATTTCTCCAATAGATTTGTTGTTTTTGTAGTTGGTTATTGTAATTTGTCTTCCTTCTACTGTAGTTTGGCAATTTTGTGACATTTTAAAGAAATTAATATGTTATCCAGATTCCCACCAGAGACTCTGATCTGTGACACTACACCGAGTACATAGTCAAGTTACTTCGCTCGTATATAATTAGGATATAATTTGTAATTGTATTGTAATAAATAAATAAATAATTAATATGTTATCACAATAAAATATCATAAACGAATGATTTTAAGACGTAATTACTGATTTCGATTAGCAAATATAACGGTAATTGCAGTAAATGAACATGTCCCATTTTGAATGTGAGCATTGTGTTGCCAGATGAGTAAATAAAAATGTGGAAAAAAATCCTATTCACCCTGCAAAAAGCCCTGAGCTGCCAGTTTTAGGAAAGTATTATATTAATTAAATAAAACAGAACAAAGTTATATAGTTTGTGTTCATGTCCACATAAAATAAATCTTAGGATTTTTATGAGGTGTCACATTTTTAGTGTGAGTAGCTGTATATTCAAATAAGACATTATTTTTAATAATGCGTGTGTCCTCCTCGATTTTTAATTACATCATTTAACAGAAGTGGTATAGAGTTTATTAATTTTTGTAACTCATCTTGGGGAATTTTGTCTCATTTTTTTATTAAAGCTTCTTTCAGCTCTTTTAAGGAGTTATAAGTCATCCCACTTTTGTATATTACGGCACTTAAAATTCCCCAGAGGTTTTCAACAGGATTTAGATCGGGACTAAGTGGGTGGTGGCCGGTCCAAAACAGTTTTATCCTTTTCTTCAAAAAATGCTTTGGTCCTTTTGGATACATGTATAGGGGCGTAGTCTTGCTGAAAAGTAAAATTATTTCCATAATTTTCTTCAGCAAACTCAACGAAAACATTGTCCAGTTATTCCGAAAAAAAAACGATACCCAAACCACAATTGACCCCTAGACACAAGGCAGCTAGATTGGCTTTCGCTGAAAAATACAAATTTTGGGAAGAGGTGTGGCGTAGTATTATATTCAGTGATGAAAAAAAATTCAAACCTTGATGGACCTGATGGATTCAAATATTATTGGTGGGGAAAAAGGAGGTGATACGCGGACCAGAATCGCACGTAATTTTCAGGGAGGATCTTTAATGACTTGGGTAGCTTTTGGATATAGAGCATGTTCTCCATTCTGTTTTATTTCTCATAAAATAAATGCAGAGAACTATGTGGAATTACTCGTACTATAAAGAGAAGATGATGGACAAATTCTCTAAAAGCAAATGAGTTACCAGAAAGAAATGGTGATAAATAAGCTCAAAAATTATTAAAACCTTATAGGAATACAGGAAAGAAATATTACACTACAGCTGGAAAAATTATGCGGGAAAAAATATTCCAAGACAAAGACTGCCATTGTTTAAAGAATTGCATAAATCTGATTAATGTCGAAGAAAGGAAAAATATTTTTGATAACTTTTTGAATTTGGAGAATTTCAATAAACAAAATTTATATTTACATGGAGCTACCGAGCAGCATATTGTGCAACGTAAACGCTTGAGACACGGCAAAGGTTCACCAAGAAATTGCACTTATAAAGATTACTTAAAAACTACTCACTTATTACTTAATTCCTTTAAAATAATAATTTCAAGAACTTACCCTAAAGAGCTAACTATTTAGAGGAATCACACCACTGCTTGAGAAATAGTCAGTTTTAAGTTAATTTAATTTAGTCAACTGAATGTACGACAGAGAACTTATACAGTTAAAGGGAAAAATTATATACTCTGGTGTATGTTGACTTTTTCCCCGCCGATTTTTCTATCAAATTAAAAAAGATGTTGTAGCGTTGTGTAAACGAATATGAAAAAAAATAACAGAAATAATTGGGAATAATTGGGTATTATTTCGTGTTGGACGAAATTCGTCATCATTCGTCGCAATTGTGTTCCGAGCATGAGTCATCTAATCCTATGAAATAATTTTTTTAAGAGCTATGTAAACTGTTTATAGGTTGGCAATCATAACACATATAGTATCGTAGACCGAAAACCTATAAAGAAATTAAAAATATAAAACTTACGATGAATACATTTCGTTTCTTTTATTGTTATATAGGGCTTTATATTAAAAGAAAAACTATTCAATTTGATTCCACTAGACTTTTTCTTTTGTGAAAATAGGTAATTCCTATTGGAAGTCAATAGATCCGACATTACTGCAATTACCTTCCACAGCCTCAAGCGGAGGAACAAATTACTTTCAACAGCCCCGATCTTTTAACTGAAATGTTAAAGACTTTTATAAATCATGGAAGATTCACATCCAGAATTCATCAGAAAGCATGTCTCACTTCTACCGCCTTAACAGTATAAAAAATATTTATTTATTGAGATGAATTAATGGTTAAATAGTTAGGTAGGTGGATAAGGTAACAGGCCTCCTTAAAAGTAAAATTCGTCCCATTTAAGCCAAATATTCCGTAGAGATATTCAACCTGAGTCCAAAAAAATTCTTGCTATCTTGGCTCCGCTGTTACCACAAAAAATGATATCAGATCAAGCGCAATATCACTCTTGCCAACAGGGTGCTACTTTAGTCTCCATAGGCAATAAATAAATAATAATATAATAGCGGTTTTCACTCTTGGTAGTAAAGTACCCTTGTAGTCTTGGTAAGTATGGTAGGTATAGTATAAATAATACATTTACATCAACGCAACAACAAAATGCATTCACTTCAAATATACAACGCTCTATTAAATTTACCATGAAAAAAGGTCTAGTATATAAGCTTGGTAAATATAAAACTAAACAGCTGATCGTCTATCCGCCAAAATAATTTAGTTTTGATTTTTTTTTTATAAATTGTGCGCAAAATATAAAAAACAGAAATGAGTGGAAATACTAATTTAAAAACAAAAAGAAAACGCGAAAAGCTAAATAACAAAAGATGGACTGATGCCGAAATAAAAAAAATTATTAGAATATCTACAAGAACGACAAGATTTTGAAGTAAGTTTAAAAAAATATGTGCTTTTATTGAGATTTTAATTACATCTGTAAATGTTTTAGAAGCCCACAGCCCAAATATTTTACCGAAAGTTTTTGGAAATAACAGAGTTAGATGCATCTTGGGACATTGTCCGATGGAAGGTCAAAAATCTTAAAGCAAATTACACCAAAGCTGAGGTTTGGAGAAAGTCGACCGGATCTGGTTTGCTTGAAGCCGATGAAGGTGTCTCATCAGTACAAGGTAAGTAATCGTTTTGCTAAGTAATGTATGTTCATCGCTAATTGAAATATTTTCCTTTTCAGGTAGATTAAGGAAGATGTGTAGATTTTACAATGAACTGCACAACATTTTTGGAAATAAAACACCCGAATTCCCCTTCGAAATATACGACACTGCTGTTACTACTAACATTGAGCTTACTACTATGTACTACTAACATTGATAATACATTGGATAACCAAATAGAGTTTTGTGGGTTTGAAAATCTAGAATTCTCAATCCCAGTCATGCAGTATGCTGGTTCTGTAGACATAAAAGCTGAATCCGCCGACATGCAACCTTCAACTTCATGTTCACAGACACCATCTTCACCCACAGAAACTAACAGAACTGGTTTACATAATAAAAATAAAGCTGTGCAAGAATTTGCAGCAAAATTAAAAAGAGCTGCACCAAAAAACGCCATGGATCAACTTTCGTTGAGTGAAAGAAATTCCTTTCTAAAATTAAAATTTGAATTTGAAAAACAAAAATTTAAGAAAGAATTTGAACTGAAGGAAAAGCAGTTTTAAGAGGAAGTAAATGAGCGGAAGGAAAAACTAAAACAGAAAGAAATACAAATGGAAGAAGAAATTAAATAAAAAAAATGCAAAATTTGAATTAAAAAAAATTGAAATAGAAAAGGACGAACGATTTCGTATTTTGTAACTGGAAAAACAAGAGATTGGAAAAATTTGAAATAGAAATGCGGTATAAATATGCTTCCCAAAACCGGGAATAATTTTTTTTATTTAATATAAACATATTAATGTTTTTATGTTAATTATTCAAATAATAAAGAATAAATCGCTTGTCTTTTGAATTCAAATTCCGCATTTGTTGAATTTGTGTCTTGCTCCTCTTCATCTTGTTGCTCGTTGGCCTCATCGATTTCATGCAATTGATTGAATTCTTGGACTCCTGGTCCATCTAGTAGGATATTGTGTAAAATACAGCATACAACAATCCATTGATAAGAAAACAAATGGCTTTGAGAAGAATTAATTCGCATTTTTAAGCCTTTTAAACTATTGAATTTTTCTTTTAACATTCCAAAAGAATGCTCTATTCTTACTCTATATTTACTGTGCCGTATATTGAATTGTTTCCGTTTTTGAACATCCATTTGATTCGAATTCATTCTTTAGGGCGTAATTAAAGTAGATCATAAAGAATAAGCTGAGTCTACAGCTATCCATTGATGCAATGAAAAATATTTTTCGGGTTCCTTGAAAACATCACAATTTTTAAAAATTTTAGCATCGTGGACACTATCAGGATTCCCTACAACGACATGACGAATGCGCAGTTTATAGTCACAAATACACTGTACTTTTATAGAGTATTTGTGTGTCCGGGAAAAAACGATACTCTATTTATTACAGGGGCTTCTACCAGAGGAATTTCTGATCCATCCACATATCCAATGCAAAAAGGAAGCTCGTTGTAGGTCTTAGATACAATTGCTGCTCTTTCCTCCGCATTTGGCCATGATATGTACCTTGACTGTAGGTTTAAAAATGTTTTAAAAATACGTCGGGCAATTTTGTCTATCGTACCGTCATCACCTACACCAAAAAATGCTGCCATTTTTCTTACACTCGCCCCTTCACCAGATGACCCGAGCCTGTACAAGACGATCGCTAACTGCTACTCAACTGGAAATTGTTCGCAAGAATGTGGTTGATTAAATTCTGGATCTTCAAAAATCATTTCAACGAGTGAATTAAACTCAATTCGGTTAACCCGTAATATTTGCAAAAATCTATTATCGTCGAGTTGAGTTAAAATATCCAGGGACCATTTCATTGATTTTGGAACCAGACTTAGAACTCCGTGGCGATAGAATGTGCACAGAATTACGTCCTCGATAAGTTCATCCAAAATATGGTCTGTCATAAAAATTAAATCTTAATCGCTTTATACACAAGAAATACATACCTTCTTCGTAGTCGATTATATCTGCGATATCCATTTCATCGTTAGCATTTTTCACTAAAAAATCTATAATTTTACTTTTTTCTGATTGTTTAGGCATTTTTTAATTTAAATTCATTTATATTCATTTTGGCGGGATAA
Organism: Sarcophaga carnaria; assembly: GCA_958299815.1. Taxonomy (NCBI): domain Eukaryota; kingdom Metazoa; phylum Arthropoda; class Insecta; order Diptera; family Sarcophagidae; genus Sarcophaga; species Sarcophaga carnaria. The sequence goes on along the minus strand of OY283149.1, from coordinate 65,800,318 downwards.
CAATGATCAGATGTTTAAATAAGTTTGCCATGGTATATTTCTTATACCATGTAAGTTAACAATAGATGAAAAAAGGTGCTCGCGCTTTGTTGTCAAAAGTATGAGTAAATATAATAGAGTATTAAATATACAACAAAGAGTGAAACCCGCTAATATAAATAATAATAAATAAATAAAAATACCTCTCTCGTACGACAAATACTCTATCTGCGGAAATTGGCGAAAAGGACCAGAGGTAAAAATTCTCCCTCTTTTCATGACAAGAGACACATGAGGTATAAGACGGTCTCTTCCTTCTTCTCAAAACCACAGCTCCCACAGGAGTAATTTATATACATCATGCAATCGCTTCAGTTCCGCCCGAAACATCTCGTCAGATTTTTTATATTGGAAAAATTTTTGTTTTAAAATCCTAATTAATAAGACTAAACTCTTTTACATCAGGGTCCACGCAAGCAGCCATTTCTATAACTACAACTGTAGACTTTTAGCCTTTTTGACCGGTTGGTATAGGAGTTTATTGCGGAGATGTAAACTACATTTTCCCGGATGAAAAAAAATAATTTTGAATTAATGCGATGGAAATTTTCTACAAATTGGATGTGATTTGATTTATTAATTAGCAAATGTGAATTCATCAGTTCTATCTGAGAAGATAGAAATTCATTTTTGACTTTTTTTGACTAGCGTTGTGTTCTTGATACATTTTAGACACGAAGGTCTTCTTCTGCCTATTGCAAATGCTATTTTGAAAAATGTTATAACTTTTACCTCTTTTTGCCTTGAATACTATGAGGAATTGTCTTTGATATTTTTCTTACTACTCAAATAAGGGTTTTGGATAAATTTTGTTATCATTAGGCGTGAAATGTAACATTGTTCAAATTTCCTCAACGGCTTCTCTGCGTGGAGCGTATACGAAATGTTCAATTATCCATGACTCTGGCGCTTAAATCATGCTGAATTTAACTGACTGTTATGTTGACAATGAAGATCACTGTGATTTTCAGCTTATTCGCATACACCGGACTCAAATCGACGATCTCAGTGGCCAGTTCATATCACATCCACATGAGATAACCATGCCTTCAAAGTGAGTGAATGACTACTAATTTGGCAGATAAATAAATTGTCGTTATCACCACATAAGCAACGTATTCGTGTCTACGGAACTAGTATTTCGCCACTAAACAGTTATCAAGAACTTCAAAAAAGCAGTCAAAATATTAATAAATCGAATTGCCATTTGCGACTTACTTCCAATTGGCTTATTAGACGTGAGGCTGCGGTTCATGGATAAAATTAACGCACACAACATAAGTGGTGTGAGAAACTAGGTCCTAATCCTGACTAAAGGGTTGTAATGAGCAGTGTTGTTGTGCTACTTTTTTAGCGGAACGCGTTCCGGACTCCGGTTCACGGTTCGGAAAAACAAGCCGGTTCGTTCCGGTTTTTGTTCCGGTTCGGGTTCGGTTCAAACCCTTGTTTATAAAAATACATATAAAAATTCGTCAAAAATTAGAAAGAAAAATCAGCAATTCTTTTTAATTTTTTTCAATACGTCAGCCAATTCTCGTTATCAGAAATCATCTCCGGCTCGCACTGGTAATGACCAATTATGTATGTATGTATGTATGTATGATTTACTTCCAAATACGGACAATTTAATGTGAGTGATATCTGGTAAGAATGTTTATAAAAATATTGGATCAAGCGGAGTGCAGTTTTGCAGATGTTGGCAAAGCCTGGAGTGACACCAAGAAAAGTAACTGTTGTGTTTCTGGGTGAATTGGAGTCCACTTGATTCACTACAGTTCACAGTTAATAAGATTCTGGCAATCAAATTAATTGAAATTGCGAGAATTAATCAGCAGAAAAGGTGTCGTGTTCTATTATGACAACGCCAGACTATATACATATTTGATGCAGACTGCGGAGGCAATTGGCACATTAATTTTATTTCATTAACGAGGGGTTACCACATTCATTGTTCATTTGAATTTTAGTTTCGTTTAGTCTGGAGATAATCTTATACCTTCTACCGCTTGACCTCTATTGCAGGAGCGTGCCGGCTAAGGTTAGCAGGCGTCTCTGGGCTACTGGACAATGGCATGCATCGGGCATTGGCCATACAAGGATACTGGTAGAAATTGATATTGTCGCAAGCAGTGATTACATGACACCGCGATATGACTTCTCAATGAACTTTGGGACATCCATTCCGAAAAGGGAGGACTGGAGGAGTGGTCCAGTGAACCTCCCAAGGGACTCCGCAAAAATTTACACCGATGGTTCCAAACTGGAAGGAGCCATTGGAATTGGTATCTATTCGGAATCAATCGGAATATCCAAGTCTATAAGGCTATCAGATCATTGCAGCGTCTTTCAGGTGCAGGTGTCAGCAATTCAGGCTGCGGTAAAAATTATTGTGGACAAAAATGTTCATGGACGAAAAATCATCACACTTTCCGATAGCCAAGCGGCTATCATGGCATTGGATTCCAGTGTAGTAAACCCCAAGACGGTCTCAATGAGGTGGCGAATCACATGGGTACCGGGACATAATGATATTCCTGGCAACTGCAGAGCGGATGAACTGGCCAGAAGGGGCACGATCATCGAACTCTCTGATGAATTCTCTACTTTGGCGATCCCTTTGGGGACCTGCAAACTTATAATTGACAATGCAACCGTAGATCTCGTCAACAGAATGTGGGCAACTTCAGACAAGGGCAGAGCGGCGCAAAAGATCTGACTGAGGCCGGATAGGAGGCGCACATCGACTCTGCTTAAACTCCAAAGAGGTAGGCTCAGCTCTGTTATCGAGGTTATTAAGGGGCATTGCATTATAGGAACGCATGCGAGGCATTTTGGTCTTGGACACCTTGCAAATGATTTCTGCAGAAGCTGTGGAGATGAAGAGGAAGATGAGACAATTCTTCACATATTGTGCACATGTCCGGCACCAGGGTGCATGGAGGATATGGATGAACTGTCATGTATGGATATTGGCAGTCTGAGTCGCTTCATAGGAAGCTCCGAATAGTTCCTAGAATAGGGGGAAATGAGGAGCTGTGGTATCACAATGGGCCCTGTGTGCAGCCCAAGTATGTCCGCTCATGACTCCATCGAGGGTCAGCCACTTCTAACTACCTACCTAGAGTGGCCCATGTCCCGATTAAAGTGACTGAGATTTTTTCGATATTCTACGCGACCCAAACTAGGTTCCAAAATAATTCCTAGTAAAATTCAACAAAATTTTATTAAAGCAGTTGAACTTTCTCTCCCATTCCCTGTGAATATTCGTTTCAATATTTCTTTCAAACAACAAACACTCTTTCTTTCTTTCTTTCTTTCTGTCTTTCTTTCTTTGGTATGAAAATTCGAATTATCTAATCTATGTATTGTTGATTGTCATAAGAAAGGTAGGCAGGCAGGTGTGTATGTAGGTTGGTCTCTGATAAAATAAAACTATGTATTGATAAATTGTATTTTTAGTTCTTTGGCTTTGGCTTTGACTTTGTATTTTTTTTTTTTAAACATTTCAACATTTTTCAAAAATTATAAGTTTTTTTAAAAGAAAGAAAAATTTTATAAAATTTTTGATATGTTTTTATCTTCAATAATTTAAACAGAAATGACGTAATGACACTGAGGCTTTGTTTGAAAAGATATTCAATGAAATGATTTTGATATTTATATCGTACATACTGATTTTGAGAAAAATTATTTTACAAATTAGGAATTGTCGTTTACCAAGTGATCGTTTTTTTTCTGTGCAAATAATTTTAATGGGAAAGTAAAAATCATTTCTTTCAAAGTGTTGCAAATTTTTAACATTTTTCAGGCAATTTATGGATTCCACGCCAATAAAATTGTTTATCTTTTGAAGCAAAGCAATTAGTCACAAAATTTTCGACTTCCTCGTAAGTATCGAAGTACTGCTCGTCAGTGCGAGTTCCATCGATGAGGACGATTAGTAGTCGGAAGGAGTCAGGTGTGATGAATACAGCAGGTAGAGTTGTAGCACTCAGCCTAAAGCTTTAATTGTATCTTGAACTGGTGTTGATTTGTGTGAAGAGATATAAACTTGTCATGTTGCAAAATCACCTTTCCGTTACTTGTGGCCCATTCAGTTCGTTTTTCAATCAATAACATACATAATTAGTCATTACAACCATTCAGTCAGGATTACGGCCTAGTTTCTCACACCACTTACATATGTTGTGTGTGTTAATTTTATCCATGAGCGGCGGACCTACAGTTTTTAAAGTCGACTCCGAACTACAGATTTTTTGAGAAACTTTTCATGGAAATTTTATTTACTCTCAGAGTTTGTGCCAGAAATCTGTTGAGAGAAAGTCGCCGAAGAAATATTTTTTCATATTTCGTTCAATTGGAGATGCCTGACCTGGGGTTTGAACCGTGGCCTCACGTCTAATAAGCCAACACACTACCTACTAGACTACGACGACTTCTTAATTATAGTGGCACAGAAAGATATTTCTGCCTTCGGAGAAACTACATTTTTGTATTAACGCTGCAGAATATTTTGCTTCAGATACTTAGGTCTAAGAAGAGGTGCTACTCGTTTAGGTACTCGATCCATGCATGGTTCAAATTGATCATTTGTTGTCGGTAGTGATCTGTACCTTTCTGGCCCCACCAGGCACAAGGCATTGTCTTTCTGCCAAATCGGTCTGATTTTGCATAAAAACCATCAAGTCCCGGATTAACTCATGAGTTATTTTCTTTTTTTTTATTCAGGATTCTGAAAATTAATACAATTCCATTGTCATTAACAATGCGATGCAAAACTGATTTTCAGTCGAGTCTTTGAACCAAAATTTCACAAGTGGTTTTTCAGTTTTTTATTTGTCTGTCATTCTCCAGACCTTTGGATATTTCCCATAGCATTTGTTGTGCAACATATAATATTTCTAGCATTTGTTTCTGGCTCAAAATGTCATCGCAACTGCATAATTCGGTATGGTAGTCTTATACGTGCTTCCTTTTTAACATCGATATTCCAATCCAAAAATTTCAACTTTTTGAATTGGCCACCATACTCGCCGAACCTAAACATAATAGAGAATGTTTGGGGATGGCTGGCCAGAAAAGTTTACGGGTCTAAAAAACAATTTTCAACCAAAGCAGAACTGATTGAGGCCATTCAACGGGCATGGACTTCAATTTCTGTCGACTATTTGAAAAATTTGTACGAGTCAATGCCTAATAGGATATACGAGGTTATTCTGAACAAGGGAGGCCCAACACACTACTAGAAATCCATAATTAAATCTTAGTTTTTATATAAAAATAAATAAAAAATAAGAAAAAAATTAAAAACCTTTATAAAAAGTAATTTTCCTACATTTATTAAAATATGTGCTATTCTAGTGAAACGGAATTTGATTGTTATTTTTTGAGCATTTTTCTTTTTTATGTTATATTTTGAAAACAACTTGATATATCGAAATTTTTTTTATTTTATAATAAAAGCTATAAATAACACTACAATTGCAATCCAAAATCAATCCGCTATCTTTATTTTTTACAAAGATATGGGGGGGAGAATTTCAATTTGTACGGTGTGCTATTCAAGTGAAACGCAGTGTATATTGTGTGGTTAACTAACATGTTTTATTTCACGTATAAAGTTTAGCCAATTTAGCAATCCAAACATATGCCATAATTATGGTGATTGAAGTGAATTTACATAATTGGGCATTACAACCCTTCAGTCAGGATTACGACCTAGTTTCTCACAACACTTATGTTGTGTGTTTTAACTTTATGTGGTGGTGGGACCTACAGTTTAAAGTCGACTCCGAACGACAGATTTTGGAGAAACTTTTCATGACAGCTTCGGCGAAGAAATTTTTTTTCATATTTTCGTTTTGATGTTTGAGCTGGCGTTTGAACTGTGGCCTTACGTCTAATAAGCCGACTACCAGTAAAATGAATTTCGTGAATTTTAATATGAAGCGCATTCCTTTATTTTGGAGTTCAATTAATTTGTTGATTTCTTCAACAAGATTTTATACAGTGAAATCTCCCGTAGGCGGACACCGGTCGTCACAGCGGATTTGACCGCTAACGTGACCGTTCACGGGATAGTTCACTATAAAAATGTCTAATGAGTAGACAAATTTCAATACAACTTAAGTATACGTATACATATGTTTATTTTTTTAATTCATTTTAGTTTAAAGATTCATTTACACACATTTATATAAACACATAATATAAGACAGATCTCCAGAAATTATTTTTTTTATTACATAATAAAATGTAAATTTATATGGTAGTGGCGAAGAACTGGTGGATTTTAGTCTGATTAGGGTTTGCTTGCCTCCATTTTCCTTGCATTTTCCCAAAACGGTTTTTCAAATTTGTAAGTTTTTCATATGCCACAAAATTATTTAAAGCAAAAGCTTTCAAATGCGCAATCTCTGTTAGTGTTTCATCGAACGATTTAATTTGATCGATTTTTTACTCTACAAATTCCTCTTCTAAATCACCTCATATTACTTCTGGAGTTTTTGCAGCTTCAAAATTGATTTCAATGTCATCATTTATTTTTTCAATTGATAAGAGAACAACTACACAACAATCTGCCAATGATACTAAAAAGGGGAATCACACAATTTTATATATGTACATACATAATGTACATGTGGGGAATGTATATTTTTTAATCGGTAAACATTTTTGAATTTTATCCGTCTACTGGAGGTATTTCATGGAAAAAAGTGTCCGCATCCGGCCAGTAGAGTGTCCGTCTAGAAGAGAGTAGTCTGTTCTAAAAATTCTTGTAAAACAAAGGGGTAGGAAAATTGTCCATTTAAAAGAGATGATCGCCTACGAGAGGTGTCCGTTAGTAGAGTTTTCACTGTAATTGTCGAACCGCATTCAAAATGAGGGTTAATCATTGTGTTGGAAATATTAATAGCCATGATTATCGTTACTTGTTTCCTTAATCTTCTGAAAAAACTGATTTTATTCTCTATTTTCTTTTAAGTGACGTTACTGTGATCATTTAAATTTAAATTTATTTTCAATTAAACAACACAAGTATGTTATCCTTTTTAATTTCCTAATTTCTTTTTAATTTAAAAACAATCTTGTTCGCATTTCTATTATCTTAGTTTTACCGTTATTTGTTTTCGGTTTCAAAATATATACGTCATCCTCTTAGATGGGGCTATCTGAAACCCATGCCTTCATGTGTTTCGGCGAGTTACGAGATCATATATCGTCTGGTGAAAAATATCATTTTTGTTTTCCAAGTGTTGACAATTAAATCATATGATGATGACCATTCTTTTATAAATTACGACCTAGTTTCTTACAACACTTATATTGTGTGGGTTAATTTTATACAAGAGTGGCGGGACCTACAGTTTAAAGTCAACAGCCAACGACAGATTTTTGAGACACTTTTCATAGAAATTTTTATTTGCCAAAAATCTGAGAGGAAAAAATATTTTTTTTTATATTTCTCGAACCCTCCAAACTTCTTTTATTTGACAAAAACGATATTGTTAATCTTTTCACACAAAATTTTTTTAGTTTTTAACCTATTTTCAAAATCCAAAGTTTTTTGAAAAGGGTAGAGATGAGCGTTTCAAAAGGTATACATAAACATTTCGTTCAAACTTATATGTTATGAGTTTTGTTGGGGTAAACTTGATTCGAAGTGTCAATCTCTACACAAGATAATGCACTTTCAGAATGTTATCACTTATTTCATATTTTTTGATTAAAGTTTACTACTATGAACTGACAAACCTGAAAAAATATGAAAAAAAAAAATCAAATTTATCAAACCCCATAGTATATTAAGTCAAATAATATATGTATGTACATTGTTTTAAAGGGCCATCTCTCTTCTTACTAATAAAGTTTAAATATTGGACATGAGTTCAGAAATGTTTGTGTAAATTTGTGCGTAAAAAACAAAGAAAAACATATTGGAAAAATATTTTACTTTTTTGTAACCAGAAAAAACCCGTAGAATTTATAAAAATTTATTATACTCATCGAAAAAAAAAATGCAGAACACACTATTTTTTTTCCTTTTAAATTCTCATTTATTAATTATTACGACTAGTTATTATAACTAACAAGTAATTTATTTCAAACAGTTAAATAAACATAAAATTTAATTTAATATACGAGATTTATGATGATATTACGTCATCAAGCCCAAAGAGAGCTACTAATTAGATCGGATGGCTTCCTTCTTTTAAGTCTGCGTTCCAAACCAATGGGATCAGCAAGAGATGATGCTTCTGAATTTACGTAGTCTGTTAGTCGGATGTTATGTTTCGTTGCAATGTTTTCAATCTCTTTTCTAACTGTATTTACACTAAGGTCACGATGTAAATCATTTGTGCGTATATACCATGGTGCGTTTACAATGCATCTGAGTACTTTGTTCTGAAAACGTTCAATAATAGTTATCTTGTGCATCCCCACAATTTTGCTCCATAAATCCATATAGGTTTTAATATTTGATTATATACATATATTAACAATTTATTTTCATTAAACAGTTTGGATTTTCTCCCGATTAGTCAGTTTAGCTTCTTACATTTTAGTTGTAGTTCCACAATTTTAATTTTAGTCTGCTTGTTTCAACGTAACTTCACATCCAGTGTAATACCAAAATATTTTGCCGTACATATTTGCATACGGTACCTGTATACCGTCCATGAATATGGAGATACCTAAAGTTGATTTATTTGTAAAGTCAACATGTGTTGACTTAGAACTCTTTAATTTTATGCACCATTTTCTAGTCCGTTCTAAGACCGAGGTAAGTGCATTTTGTAACTTGCATTTCGCCTAATTTTCAGATCTGGCAACTGACAGAATAGTCGTGTCATCGGCAAATGTAGCCATAGTGGTCTACCACTGGTGTATAAAACATACAAAAGTGGACCCAGAATGCTTCCTTGTGGCACTCCTGCTTTTATTTCCCTTAATTAGGAATATTCATACTCATATTTAACGCGAAACAACCTATTCTTCATTTACGGTTTAAATAAAGTACAGTACGCACTTGGCAATTATGTGCTTAGTTTTGTGAGTAAGCCCGTATGTCTGACTTTGTCGAATGCTTGTGAAACGTCCAAGAATACAGCGGTACAAACATTTTCTTCCTCTAAAGCTCTTTCTATTACATCAGTAATGCGATGAACTTGGTCAATTGTTGAATGCGCATTTCTAAAACCAAATTGATGTTTAGGAACTAAGTTTCCTTGTTAAATTATTTGTTTGATGCGTTCTTGCAATATTTTCTCATATAATTTCAATAAGATGGGTAGAAGCGAAATAGGTCCACATGATTTAACCTCAGTTGGACATTTTCCAGGTTTTTTTATCACAATTACTTCGGCGACTTCCCAAAACTATGGTACATGAAGCAGTTTAAGTGAAGCATTGAAAATTTTGTGTTAGTTTAATAACTTTAGTTGTTATTAAGTCGAATCCAGGGCATTTCTTTAATTTTAGATTAAGATGGATTTGTTTAAAAACTTCAATCAAATCTCGACCATTAAGACTACTAACTTCCTGCGTAATAGATGGTGGATCAGTATTAAGAGAGATCACACCAGCAAGATGGCATGAAAACAATTCTGCCTTGTGGCTATTTGTTCTGGCCCAATTTCCGTCTGCCATGTGAACGGGAGGAATTTGTGTTGTGGGTCTATTTAAGTTTTTTTTTTTTATTTCCACAATGAGTAGTCTGATGTTTTTTCATTACTCAACCTTTGTAAATAGTTATTGAAATGTGAGTTCTTATACTTTTTGATTTCTAAGCTAATTTCGTGTGTTATTCTATTAAGCCTTGCCTTGTCAGCTGGAAATCTAGATCGTTGCCATATTTTTCTCAAATTTCTTTTATTTCTTATCACCTCCCTTCTATAAGTAGAGTATGGAACAACGTGTTCTTTATCAGGAGGGTTCGGAGTGCTTTCCCACGCAGTACTTTGAATTAGGTTTGTAACAAACGCAACGTCTTTCTTAATTTCGTCACTTGTTTCTGGTTCATTAGGGTGTATGTTTGAATTTTGCAGCACAGTCTGGAAATATTGCCAATCGGCAAATTTATTCGCCAAAAAGGAGATTTTGTCCTATAGATAGCCTTTTCATATGCAGTCATATATGTATATCGGGGAATGGTCAGAACGCAATGACACACTAATTCAAACTGAACTCTAAAATTAGAAAAACAGAGTAAAAATAAAACTGTATTAAAATTGTGTTTATTTTCAGTTAGTAAGGGAATCCCCGAGTTTTGATGGCATGGCGCAAATCAAACAAAAGTTGTGCCATCTTTTAGAAAAAAATTTCAAAATATTTAAGACTCGAACTTAAAACAACGCAACTTCAAATATCTAACGACGCACAGTGAAAATTAGTACTAATTCAGCAGCGACGCAATTTTGAAAAAACGCAAAACGAAACGATGCAAAGCGAGGTATGACTGTACCTCATTTGATTCAAAACAAATTTACTTTATTGCGTTGACTTTTAAAACAGCGCACATAACATTATTTACTTAAAACAATCTGCAGATTTATCTTTTAATAGACTGCAATTTTCCAGATCCAACACGGATTATAAGATAAACACAATTCGATGTAGCAGACATATATCTCAAAGGCATTTTTATATTAACGCTATTCGCACAAGGAACCAAATTGCATCAGATATTCAATTAAAAACCAATGCATTCCCTTGCACTTTTGTCCACTGTGATACACCTTTTTGGTTCTAATGTGTTCGGAATCTACTAAACGGAGAAGTGAGTCTGAAACGGTCATTTTACATTCCAATTTTATTTTGATGGCGTGTGTGCATCGGCAATCAAATCGCCAGCAGTCGTAGTATAGTAGTTAGTGTGTTGGCTTATTAGACGTAAAGCCGCGATTCAATAACCAGGTCAGACATCTCCAACAAAAACGAATTATGAAAAAATATTTCTTCGGCGACTTCCTTTCAGCAGATTTCTGGCAAATATCTTTGAGAGTAAATAAAATTCTCAAAAATCTGTCGTTCGGGGTCGAATTTAAACTGTAGGTCCAGACACTCATGTATAAAATTAACACACCTAGCATAAGTGTATGTATGTATATATGATGTGACTTCTTACAAACACCTGCACACATTCTTTCCAATTCGCATCGAATCACTGTTCTACTTTCGCGACATTCAGCCATATTTCCACCCTTTACACTCCTTCACATCTTTATATTTCAATCTAATGTCTGATTGGAATGTAAATGAGACATGATATTGAAATAAGTACTGAATCAAACCGATTATAACGATTATGATGTGAGTGATTCCGAACTTAAAATAGCCGATGCCTCACAGGGTAATGTATTGGAATCGATTTTATATTTAGATAGCCTTCAGCATGCCATTAAATATCCATTCAGCCACTTTTATATTTGGTGATGACACTGCTTATCTTAGCACTCATAAAGATGTCCACGTAGCTTCTCGGTTTTTACAGGAACTAATTTTGCAGCTTGAGAAGTGCTGACATCTTTAGAAAATTAAAGTGAATAAACATAAATTCAAGGTTTTGCAGGCACAACAATATTTTAGCGATAACAATTCAAAATTACGTGTCGGTCTTACAGGAGCATTGAATTTCAGTTGACTAAGCAGCACCTCTGAATCAACATCACCTGGTATTAAAAACCCAGGACAAATAGAGTACTCAACATAGTTTTTTTTTTCTTTTGTCAGTCTTTATTTGCAATCTATTTTACAATATTAAGCAAATATTATTAACTTAAATTATTGGCCTTTAGAGGTCAACATCATAAAAACTCAACATAGAACGACGAGCTTTAAGAGTTGGCAGTTCAAAGCAAGTGCAGTCTGACATGGCGGAAATTCATAGAAGTTCCAAACAAGGCCTAATAGACAGAAAATTAAAAATTGTTTTTGCACTGATTCAATGCTATTTATATGAATTTCATAACAAGGTTCCCATATGATTGGAACCATACTCCAGAATAGGTCGAACAAGTGATAAGAATAACAATTTTATTAAATATGGATCAAGAAATTCATTGGACCAGCGTTTCATGTATCCGAGTATGCCATGAGCTTTATTTACCATCATTGTTATGTTATTCACAAAAGTTGAGTCTGTGATCCGACAGTATACCGAGGTCCCGCCACTCATATATAAAATTAATACACACAACATAAATGGTGTGAGAAGTTAGGTCGTAATCCTGATTAAAGGTTGTAATGACCAATATGTAGTATGTATGTATGTATTTTTTTTTTTACAAAAGCACCATTTGATGCAAAGAAGTACTCTTTGAGATATAGTTCAGTAACATTTCAATATTTCTGTTTTGCAACACTGCTACTCACGATATGTATTACGGCGGCTTGCAATAAATAAACTATGCAAACAAAAAAAGAGGTTCTCCAAAAATACTCACTCATCTCAACATGAAAGCCAACACGAAAGTTTATTCGACACACAGCGGTGTGGAAATGTAATGTAATATGTATTGTAAGACTTGAACTTTTTAAATTTTAAATCTATGATAAATTCGCAAGTCGTTTTTTTTCTGAGGACAGTTTTGTAAATATACACAATAAAATTTATTTATTTATTTATTTATTTATTTATTAATAAAATCCAAATCCTGTACGACAAGATGATAATCTTATATTTAAAGTACAGGAACGTTGTATGTTCATAATAATTAACTTAATTTAGTAAGTGAATAACTGACTTAATAATAACAAGTAATGTAAACGTAGATAGATGCAATAACGGGAATAAAAACACAATAGAAAAGGATAAGAAGAGAGAGAAACAAAAAATAAATTTGCTAATATATACATATAAAGAAAAAAATTAACGAAAATATTGAAACAAAAATATCCTGAAGCTATTAGCGTTGGTGTTGCATTGCTGATGTTGTGGAAGAATGTTCCAGAGTCGAATAGCATGCAAATAAAACAGCCGTTCGGAAAATAAGTAGCGATGCCGAGGAACTATAATATTCCTACTACGGGATGACTGGACAAAACGTAGCCTGTCAAATAAATAACTCGGTATCCGCCTGTTCACAATCCGATGCAAAAGTAAAAGTACACGAATATTGAGAAGATTATCAAAGGTCACACTGTAGACTCTTAGCTGCCACAGAGATATGATCATATCTTCTCAAATTATAGACATATCTAGCAATATTATTGAACAGAACGTTCAGCTTACGTTTACTGCCAGAATCGCAATTACCAAACAGCTCGCAACCATACAGTAAACAGGGAATCAAATAATTTTTCGCAATTAAAATCCTAGTTTTCAAAGGTATATAAAGTTGCGTGGACCAAAATGCGCGTGAATTGATGTGATCACCGCACGTCAAATTAGAGTTAAAAACTATTCCTAAATTCCTCGTTGCATGAACTATCTCAATTTTCTCACCATTCATGACAACATTCCTAGAAATTGGGGGTACAACACTTCTTCTATGCAATAAAATACACTTAGATTTCCCGGGGTTCAAACAGAGACCATTAGCAGTTGCCCATAAGAAGATCCGTGTAAGGTCCCCATTCAAACTATCAACGGCGCGTGAAATATCGTCCACCGGGCTACTTAAGCAAAGTTGCACGTCATCTGCATACAAGTGGATTTTGTAATTCAAAAGATATCTAGGTAAATCATTGACATACAGGGAGTAAAAAAGTGGTCCAAGGATAGAGCCCTGAGGTAAACCTTTATTCAAAGGTAGAGAATCAGACCATTTGCCATTCAAAAAAACAGATTGTGTGTGTTTGGGAAAGTGACGAATGTATAAGTCTGGCAGACGCATTAGAAAATCTGAAGAAGAATTTAAGTTTCCGAATAAGCATACTGTGATCGACCGTATCGAAAGCTTTCGAATGATCCAGGAGAACTAAAAAGTTCACGTCGTCATTCTCCAAGGCCTGTCCGACATTCTCACTAACATCCACTAGAGCAGTAATACAACTATGACCTGATCGATGTAACTCATCATTTGCATATAAAGTATCTTCTCAAGAACCTTCGAGAGAAAGCATAAGATGGCAATTGGTCGATAATCCCCAATAGACTTGTGCACCGGAACTATTTTTGAATTCTTCCACTTTATTGGATACGTGCCGGACATAATAATAGTATTAAACAGATGAGTCAAAAAAGGAAGTATCATGGGTAAAATTATTCTTATAAATTTAGGGTGCAATTTATCCCTCCCAATTGAATTAGATTTCACCATGAAAACAGCCGTTTCTGCCTATTAGAGATCCTTTTAAATCTGACAGGAACAGTCGCATCAAATAAAATACGTATATTTTCCTCCAAAAAAGAGGACTGCATATCGACGGAGGGCATATAATACAAATCGTTCCAAACAATTTGCGCAAAAAGTTCACGTAGAAGATCGCCGTCCATATTTCTAAAATCTCTGCAGCTGTAAATTTGTTCAGAAAATAGACGTTTAAAATCATGTGTCAAAAATAACAAATCATGTCTTGAAAAACAAGGTGCAGATACTTGATCATACAATAAAGTCCTCAAAAATTTAATAACTTTTTAATTTGCGAAAAAAAATATGATGCCAAAAAGTCGTGATCATTTCTTTTTTTTTCTTTCTTTAGTCCTATCTTCATCCATACATAATCTAGAAACTAAATCCGCTATCATATTAGAGTTACCACAAAATTGCAATTTATATATATTCCAGAGCACAGTGTAAAATGCAAAAATCTAAATTATTTACATACAAAAAATGATGTACTTGACAAAAGAAAAAATTTGATATCCATATTGCCCAATTTAAAACAAAGGGTTTCCACCCTATTGCATTTTTGTCAAAACGCGAACTACCGGGAATTTCAAAAAAGCTGAGACCCCGTATTTAATTAAATCGACTAAAGATTAAAATATGTTAATTTAGCATTTTTATTACAAACAAACCCGAACAAAAAATTGAAAAACCATTCTTTTTTACAAAATATCCTTAAAAAAAGGGACATGGATGATCGCCCTTGGACAAATTGTTTATACAGTTGGACGCGCCTTAAAAAACCTTTCTTATAATAACCATATTCTATATGTTGGTAAGGAAACAGATTCTCAAAACATGCAAAAATATACTCTTTTTCAAAATGGTCCAGCTCACGAGAGGTCTAAACTGGAGCTGAAGTATTTTAAATGTCATCTTAAAAAAGTCCAAGGTTAATTTTTAGGAGGGTACATCGAGCACTTTTTTGGTGAGTCGCTCTAATATGCATAACGTCAGACAAAGAATCCAACAGTCACAAACACCGGGAATCACTGTTGAGAATCGAACTCACGACACCGGCACTTGAAGAGCACCACATTGTCAACTAGAGCTCCACACGATGCTTACTAGTTTTTTTTATTCATATTGAAGAATTGCTTTCTAAATGAACAGATGAAAACTAAACAAACATGAGACTAAGATTGTTTTTTTTTAATTCGTGAAGTAAATAAAGTAAGTTAACGAAACTTCTTCAATTTGCAAGCCATTTAGCAAATTAAAAATAAGTTGATTTTTCTAAATTAACGATGTTTTTTACATTTTAAATGCCAATAATAAATAAATTAAACAACGAAATTTCTTTAATTTTACATTCCTATTGTAAATTTAAAGAATTTTCTTTAATTTTACTAAATTTTTGCTTCAAAATAACAAAAAAAAATTTCGTTATAACACAATAATAGGAAAATGGCTTTCAAACACCGTTATTACCACCTCCATCCTTTACCTTTATAGTAAGGAAAGCCATAAAATCGTTATGCAAAAAAGCTGAATAATTTTAAGCAGCTACAGTTCGATCAACAACAAACTCACAGAAACTGCTGATAACGTCAGTTTACAGCCCTCCGCGACATTCAATTAAGTCAATTGATTATAAAATTTTCATAACAAAATATGATTAGCGGTTCATTATGGTGGAGACTTTAGTATTGTTACTGGAGGATCCCTAAGGGGAAGGAATTATATCAAGAAATTTTCGAAACCGGATTTGAAGTTGTGTCAACGGGTAATCCAACGTATTGGCCAACAGACAGAAGTAAAACACCTGATCTTATAGATTTCTTTATAATAAATAAGATATCAAAGTCATGTACCAAGTTAGAAAATGGACTTGATCTTAGTTCTGACCAGTAGCCAATATATATGACTGCATATGAAAAGGCTATTAATAGGACAAAATCTTCATTTTTGACAAATAAATTTTGCCGATTGGCAATATTTTCGAACTGTGCTGCGAAATTCAAACATACCCCCTAACGAACCAGAAACAACTGACGAACTTGAGGAAGATGTTGAGTTTGTTACAAACCTAATTCAACGTACTGCGTGGGAAAGCACTCCGGACTCTCCTGACAAACAACACGTTCTTTCATACTCTGCTTATATAAGAGAGATGATAAAAGAAGACTGAGAAATATATGGTACCGATCTAGAATGACACACGAAGTTAGCTTAGAAATCAAAAAGTATAAGGACAGAACTCACGTTTCAATAACAATTTGCAAAGGTTGAATAATGAAAACACAACGGGTTATTCATTGTGGAAATCAATAAAAAAGCTTAAAGAGACCCACCCATTCACATGGCAGACGGAAATTGGGCCAGAACAAATAGCCAAAAGTACAATGGGTCAATTCGACCTCCGGGTATTGTACTTGTCTTAATTGAAGTACAAATTAATTAAAGTACACGTCCTCTCACCTAATAGCCAAAAGGCAGAATTGTTTCCATGACATCTTGCTGGTGTGTTCTCTCTTGATACTAATCCACCATCTTTGACGCAGGAAGTTCGTAGTCTTAATGGCCGACATAATTACACAATACCCGAAGTAACACCAAATCCATCTTAATCTAACATTTAAAGAAATGCCCTGGATTCGACTTAATAACTACTCAAGTTCTTAAACATCTTCCAAATAACATAATCTTAAAACTAACATAGAATTTCAATGCTGCATATGTCATCGTTGTGGAAAGTCGCCGAAGTAATTGTGATACCAAAATCTGGAAAACCTCCAACTGAGGTTAAATCATGTGGATCTAATTCGCTTTTGCCCATCTTATCGAAATTATATGAGAAAATATTGCAAGAACGCATCAAACAGATAATTGAACAAAGAAACTTAGTTTCTAAACATCAATTTGCTTTTAGAAATGCGCATTCGACAATTGACCAAGTTCATCGCATTACTGATGTAATAGAAAGAGCTTTAGAGGGGAAAAATGTTTGTACCGCTGTATTCTTGGACGTTTCACAAGCATTCGACAAAGTCAGTTGTACGGGTAAACTCTCGAAACTAAGCACATTATTGCCAAGTGCGTACTGTACTTTATTTAAATCGCAACTGAAGAATAGGTTGTTTCGCGGTAAATATGAGGATGAATATTCCCAATTAAGGGTAATACAAGCAGTAGTACCATAAGGAACCATTCTGGGTTCAGTTTTGAATGTTTTATACACCAGTGATAGACCACTATGGCTACATTTGCCGATGACACGGCTATTCTGTCAGTTGCCAGATCTGAAAATAAGGGGAAACACAAGTTATAAAACGCACTTACCTCGGTCTTGGAATGGACTAGAAAATGGTGCATAAAATTAAAGAGTTCTAAGTCAACACATGTTGACTTTACAAATAAATCAACTTTAGATATCTCCATATGCATAGACGGTATACAGGTACCGTATGCAAATACGGCAAAATGTCTTGGTATGACATTGGATCTGAAGTTAAGTTGGAACGAGCAGGTTAAAATTAAAATTGTGGAACTCCAACTAAAATGAAAGAAGCTAAACTGGTTAATCGGGAGAAAATCCAAACTGTCTAATGAAAATAAATTGTTAATATATAGAATCAAATATTAAAATCTATATGGTCGTATGGAATACAATGGTAGGGATGCACAAGCGAGAAAAATATAATTATTATTCAACGTTTTCAAAAACAAGTACTCGGATGCATTGTAAACGCACCATGGTATATATGTATGTACGCACAAGTGATTGACATCGTGACCTGAGTTACACTAATACAGTTAGAAAAGAGATTGAAAACATTGCAACGAAACATAACACCCGATTTAATGACCACGTAAATTCAGAGGCATCATTTCTTGCTGATCCCAATAACACCATGCTTGACCGTGTTAAATAAGTGTCCGTATTATTTTTAACATCACAGTGTATATAAATGTTCCTAAATAGAGAGCACAACGAAATGTGAATTTATGGATTGAAACGATTTCATTATGTTCCTACCCTATCCAATAAATGTTAGGGTGGTTCATTTGAAACAGAATATTTCTACTCCTCCTCTGTAAAATGCGTAAATTAATTAATGTTCATTTCGTATTAACGAAGTATCTCAATGGCAATACCTTATCCATATATTTTGGACTTATCGAACAGCTAAATTGCAATGTTAATTGCTTTTAAAAATTGTTTTCTTTAATTTTGTTCTTCGTCCATACACTAGGAATTGTCTACATGCAGGGCTTAGGCTTTTTACCAAAATTTTGATGTTGTTCCACGTCAAGGGCCATTAAAATTACGTAACGTATAAATGAAAATTTTAAACAGACTTCCTGAGTTCGAATCTGTGTCATGCATCAGCGGCAACAGTATTATTTTTCACAGCATCAACGTAAGATACGTGGCTGAATCTTACCGTTGTGAGTACGAGCTGCTGGAGAATCGTTAGGCTCCTCTATAATTTGACTTCCGAACTTTGGCACCAGATAACAGTCATTTTGTTGAAGCTATATCTGTCAAATCAGTTTTTGTATATCCAGTATATTGTGCTAAATCACCATGAATGGGAAGACATCGACGAAAGACAACGACGTGCGTTCGTTGAATAAGCTGTGAAGCAGTTAGCAGACTAACCCTAATTTTCATTGAAAAATCATCTTCTGCGATGATAACCATTTCTAGATGAATGGAAACGTGATCAAAAAAATTCGTCATCGATCCACATTTCTTTGAGGACGACATTGACCAGGCCATCACTGTTAACGAGAAGCACTTATTTTTGCCTGAATTTGATGATTTGGACACCAACGACATGTAGTTTCAACAAGACGGCTTTGCCTACCACACAGCTTATGCCTCTTTGAATATTCTGCACGAGCAATTTGAAAACATGATCATCTCACATGGAGGCAATAAGAACTGGCCAGCAAAGTTGTAATTCCGGTAGACTTTTTCTTCTGGAATTTTTGAAGTGTCTGTAGTATGCGAATATATCGGTCTTTAGACTCAAAATAACCCGAACAAATTCAGTTTGATTTAAGCAGCAGAGACATGGATAATTGGACATTTAGAATGAGTATCCTCAGCGGTCATTTGAACGAACCCACACTCATACAGAGATACACGGTGTCTCTGATTTGCCGTATATTCTTAACCTTTTCATATTTTCATTCAATGAGAAATCAGTCAAATCTTGTTCCTTTAGTGCAATGCTTCTTCTTAATCTATTTTAATTACTTGTATTAATAACTTAGTTACTTACTTATAGTGGATCAAACGTATAATTTATGAGATTATTCAAATGCCGAATTTTCCACTTCAATGGAAATAAAGGGTGTTTTTTTATAGAGGTATAGAACTTTAAGTTGCAATAAAACAACGATGGATTATTCGATTGACATGAATTTTATTTAGGCGAAAGATAATCTTGTGGCATTACATTTTAAATATGATTTCTGGCATATGACCGCCACGGCTGGCGCGGATGTAGTCCAATCTGGACGTCCAATTTTCGATGACTTTTTCCAACATTTGTGGCCGTATATCGGCAAAAATACGGCGAATGTTGTCTTCCAAATGGTCAAGCGTTTGTGGCTTTACCGCATAGACCAATGACTTTACATAGCCCCACAGAAAGTAGTCTAGCGGTGTTAAATCACAAGATCTTGGAGGCCAATTCACAGGTCCAAAACGTGAAATTAGGCGGTCACCAAACGTGTGTTTCAATAAATCTATTGTGGCACGAGCTGTGTGACATGTTGCGCCGTCTTGTTGAAACCACATCTCCTGGACATCATGGTTATTCAATTCAGGAATGAAAAAGTTAGTAATCATGGCTCTATACCGATCACCATTGACTGTAACGTTCTGACCACCATCGTTTTTGAAAAAGTACGGACCAATGATTCCACCAGCATATAAAGCGCACCAAACAGTTAGTTTTTCTGGATGTAACGGTGTTTCCGCATACACTTGAGGATTACCTTCACACCAAATGCGGCAGTTTTGTTTGTTGACGTAGCCATTCAACCAGAAGGGCGCTTCATCGCTAAACAAAATTCGCTTATGAAAATCGGGAACAACGGTAATCTCGTTTTGGGCCCATTCGACGAATCTACGCCTTACTTGATGATCGTTTGGCTTCAAATCTTGCACGAGTTGGATTTTGTAAGCACGCAAACCAAGATCCTTCCGCAAAATCTTCCATAAAGTGGATGGACACAGATCCAATTCCTGTGCTCGATGGCGGATGGACTAATTCGGGTCTTCCTCAATGCTACGCACCGAACAGCGTCTCTGGGGATGCGAGTTATCAACAAGAGTAAACGTGGTGCGAAAACGTTCCATGGTTAATCGAATTAACTGCTCTGATGGACGATTTTGTCGGCGATAAAATGGACGTAGTGCGCGATACGTTTTCCGCACAGAACCATTATTTTCGAAATAAAATTGCACTATTTGCAAGCGTTGTTCAGGCGTGAGTCTATTCATGATGAATTGCCAAACCAAACTGAGAATAAATCACTTGACAGCTGTTAAATCGGTCGCCATCTTGAAAAGTAATGCCAACTTAAAGTTCTATACCTCTATAAAAAACACACTATCTATCGAAAAAAATGTTGATGCGGATTTATTGATAAACAAAAAAGCTTTAAAATAATGTACATATAGTGCTCAGCAGTTTTATTAAAAAAATACACTGCGATTCACCAGGAAAGAACCAACACATTTTAAATTAAAAAAAACTGTATAAATTGCGAATACAGATGGAATAAGAAAATTTTGTTTTGCAGAAAAATAGTTGATACTGTAAATGATCATTTGAACACAAAAAAAGGTATAAAAATGAATTGTAACGGTACTTTTTCACTCTCTTTGTAGTCAAGTATAAAATTTTTCATTTATTTTTTAGTTCAAGAGAATAGAACCACGCGCATTTGTAACTTAAATCAGTAGGCGGCTGTAATAAAAAACTTTATAAAAACCAATTAAAATTAAAATCACCGTTTGTGACTGTAGTTAGTTAAATCAATATGGGAAGAAAGAGTTCTTTAAATTCTGAAAATTATTCTTATCGCGTAATCGGTAGAAAAATCGTATAAATTCGTAATGTGGTAATGAATTACATAAAACATCGTGAACCATATAATAAAAATTACAAAGGAGGTACTTAGACAGCTCTAACACCACAGGACAAACAAAAAATTCTTCGAATTGCCTCAAATTCAGCCCATTCCACCCCTAACATTAAGCATTTAGCAGGAGTTAAAGCAAATAAATCAACAGTTCGTCACGCTATTTTAAGCAGTGAACATTTACAATTCCGAAAACTAAGGAAAAAACCTCCATCAAATGCAATCCGTCAACAGCAGCGCTTTCAGTTTGCCAAAGATCATATGGCATGGGATGTTCAATTGCATAGGGGGCATTATAATGTGATGGCGGCTCAGAAATTTTTCGTCCTTACGCATATCGTGGAAATAAAAGTTATAGCCATCGGGGTCATCGAAATTAAATTTTTTTATCAGAAAAAATTACTTTATGCCAATCGTTATCGCTTAATTGTCTTTGTTGACGGATTTTTATACTTGGTCAATTCACACAAGCCGTTGTATCGTTGTATTCATTGTATTATTGGAAGAACATACAACAGTGTATGATTGTTGTTGATATTTATCATATAAAAATCCGATACACTCATACACATTTCTTTCATATGTTTTTAAAAGTTGTATTGGTTTCGTGCTATAAAATTGTGTGAATGAAAAAAATGTGTATATGTTTTCATATGTTTTTAAAAAGTTGTATTGGTTTCGTGCTATCAAATTGTTTGAATGCCACGACATACACAATACAGCATAGCATTGAGCGTTCACAAACAAACAAATGTATTCAATACAACATACACGATACAAAGTCGTGTGAATTGCCCAACTATTTCTATCATTTTTATACTATTTTTTGTGTTCAACTGATCATTTTCAGTATCAACTATTTCTCTGCAAAACAAAATTTTTTTATTCCATCTGTATTCGCAATTTATAGTTTTTTTTTAATTTAAAATGTGTTGGCTCTTTCCTGATGAATCGCAGTGTATTTCTAAATTCTGTGATTTATTTTTAGGTTTATATTTTCGTTGTATTTTTTATTCCTACTTTTCAAACTACATTTTTAAATTGATTTTTCTAAATAGTACCATTTTTATGCTTTTATAATTTATTCTCTTTTAACTCTTTCATTTATTTCTACAGTATTGTTAGTTTTTTTTTAAATGCCTATATATTATATTTTGCTTTATATTTAAATTTTATATTTATATTTATATTAATTTTTATTTTTTACCTAATTTTTTTAGATATTTTATATCTTATTGATTCTAAACACTAGCACTGCCACTTATAAGTATGTTGTGCTATGTCAATTATTATAACAAATAAATAAATAAATAAAAATAAATAAAACAAAACAAAAAAAAACAATCTTTTACTATTTGTTCCAAATCTTTACTTTAATTTGACCACAAACAACCTGCCATAAATTTCATTTTTACAATGATGCCCATGTACGTTTCGTATACAAGCTTAACTACTTTCGATTGCAAGTTGCTTGGTACCACAACTCGATAACCCCATAACATACAACATGAATCTTCAGTAAGTTTAAAGCTGGAGGTCCACACCACGCGTTTTCGCGTCAAAGCGTTGCATGCATTTCATACCTTTTTCGCATTCTACGCTTCAAGTTACATGCAACGCTTTTTACACGCCAATGTTTGTTTGGATTTAAACAAATTAAAACAAAACAACCTGTCAAAATCAGCTGTTTCGTACGCGCGCCGCTTGTGATGCTTACAAAAGTAGAAAGTAGATTTACTTTTCGCGTTTTATGCGTCATGGCATCCTACGCTTTAGTGCGTGTAACTTGCACCAAATATATACATTAATTCTACTTTTTTGACAGCCGCGTAGAATGCGAAAACGCGTAGAATACGTCGTGTGGACCTCCAGCTTAAGTTTTCTCTCAAAGTATGATAGTAAGTCTTTATCAGTGTATTTTATTGGCCAATTGTTCTGTATTAATTTCGTTATCTTTTGTAATGTTTTATCTCTAGCCGTTTCCTTTAAAGTTTTATTATCCGTACTTACATTCTGAAAATATTGTTACGCAAATCGAAACGATAAACAAAAGCCACACGATACAAATACACACTAACACTAAGATTACAATGAACGTGTTGATTATATAAAGCTGCACACACACATATATACGACGAACCTGGTTGCGCCTGGTACGAACCACAATATGTATGTGGCAAAAAGGGATAGACAACATAAGCAAAGTGCACAAACAACAATGTATTAGCAATAGAGCTGTCGAGAAGGCGAGATCACGAACATTCCACTTCAAGAATGTTCGTTAGACTGGTTATGTCGGACTATAAAAGGGCTGGACAAAGCAGGCAGCGGACAGTGTTAATTCAGTCAGCCTTGTGTGAAGTTGCGTGTGAACAAAATAAGTCGTGGTTGTAAAAATCCAGTGAATACTTATGTGAACTTGTAAAGTGAATAAACAGATTATTATTGTTGTATCGTTAAGTTGTATACGGTGGCACACAAAAGTAGTGTAAAGGATAAAGAGAGTTTAACTGAAATTTGTTTTTCCTTTGTTTGCAATTAACGAATTCATATTTAAACGTTTTCAAAAAGGTAAAAACGTAACAATATTTTATAAGAATTCCGCATTCCTTTCAATCTGCTCTGTATCCTATTTTTGCGAATATCGCGAAAAATAATCAACAATATTTTCACCCGATTTAACGTGTGTTACCTCAAACTGATAACGTGACAAAACTATGCGTTAAAATCTATTAGACGCCGTGAGTGGGAGTGCCTTTTTGAGAGTAAAAATGTATTCCAATGATTTATTATCAGTTGCTAGCATGAAAGGTCTCTCAAACAAATATCGTTGAAATTTCTTAACGCGGTATAAGATAGCAAGAGCTTCACAATCCAACAGTGAATATCTTTTCTCAGCATCTGATGACATTGTAGATGCGAAGTTTACAAGTAAGTCTTCCTTCACCAATAATATTTGCGTGGCCGAAACCGCTCCTAAACCCACTGCACTGGCGTCTATTGTTAACTTTGTTTTCTACACAGGTTAATGACACAGTGTAGGTTGTGCGTTTTGTTTTGTAGAACTCAAAAATATTTTTTTTATATTTCTTGAACCCTCCAAACTTGTTTTATGTGACAAAAACTGTTTTTCTGGACTTTACGCACAAATTTATTGATTACACAAACATTTCTAAACCGATGTCCAAAATTTAAACCTTATAAGAGAGGAGAGGGATGGGGCTTTAAAACGATATTCATACATATATTATTCGACTTAATATGCTATGAGGTTTGATGAGGTAAGCTTAAAAAATGCGAATTTTTTCATTTTTTTCAAGTTTGTCCGTTCATAGTAGCAAACTTTAATTAAAAAATATGAAAGAAGTGATGACATTCTGAAAGTGCATTATCATGTGAAGATTGATTGACACTTCGTTTGATCAAATCGGACAAAAATTACCATACTTATTATTTAAAGAGTCTAACAGTCGAGTTATATTTTTCATATACTCGTATATATTTTTTCAAATGAACTTTAAGTTCAAAAATTTTTAGAATATTTGATGGATTTTGATTGTTTATCGGAAAATGTGTCTATTTCACGTTTGAGCGACCACCAGAAATTGGCCAATGTTTGCGTAAAGAGAAATAATAATATTTGCAAAAAAACACAAATACTAGCCTACTTCTGGCAGTCGTGAAATTGACATATTTTCCGATAAACAATCGAGATGCATCAAAACTTTTGTAAATTTTTGAACTGAAAGTTCTTTTGATAAGATGATTTATATAAAAAATATGTCACGGCTGTTATACTATTTAAATAATAACTACGGTAATTTTTGGCCGATTTGATCAAACGAAGTGTCAATCTCTTCACAAGATACTTTCTGAATGTCATCACTTATTTTATGTTTATTACATTTTGTAATTAAGAATGGCTAAACATGAAAAAATAAAAAAAAAATCATAATATGTAAGTTTGAACAAAATGTTTATGTACACCGTTTTAAAGGTTCATCTATCCCTTTCGAAAAACTTCGGATTTTGAAAATAGGTTAAAAAATTTTTGGTTAATCAATAATTTTGTGTGAAAAGATCAAAATTTCCGTTTTTGTCAAATAAAACAAGTTTGGAGGGTTCGAGAAATGTAAAAAAATGTTTTTGAGTTCTACTCAACAAAACTCACAACCTACAATATGTCATTAGCTGGGTGTATTTTGACTGTCACACCGTGTAATGAGTTAAACAAAAAACGAATTTAATAATTTTTTAATTCTTTAACTGCCATCGTACGTCCACTGACTAGCTCACTCGAATTTTACATCTTTGCACAATAATTTATGCAATGAGTTCAATAATGTTGAAGCATTTGGAATAAATTGCCTGTAAATCCTTAACATTTTTAGGAACTTGCATGGCCTCAATTTTCTTTATTCAAAATATTGCTGGTGCAGAGGCTAGTCCATAAATTAACCGGGTGTATTAAAACAGATCTTTTGTTATTGAAATCGTCGTATACTTTTGCAAATTTTTTTCTAGAACTGTTAGATGCTATGTGGCACTCAAATTTAATTTTGTGAACTCAGTTCCGTCATGAAGCTTGGTAAAAATTTCCTCAATTCTCGGCAAAAGATAATTATCAATATGCAATTGAGGATTTAGAATAATTTTAAAATCACCATAAATTCGAACTACTACGTCCTTCTTAATAAATAAGATGGAAATGGATCTTATGGAGTACACCGTCTACAAAAATCTACCAGTTCTAATAACCTAAATTGGACTAAATTATCTGTCTCCGTTTCCACTTTATCCGTGATTGTTAATGGTAAAGGTCGCGGTCGAAATAATCCATCAAACATATTGTTACGTTTTTACCTTTTTAAAAACGTTTAAATATGAGTTCGTTAATTGCAACAAAGTAAAAACAAATATGTCTTTATTTTCTCTTAAACTCTCTTTATTCTTTACACTACTTTTGTATGCCACCGAATACAACTTAACGATACAACAATAATTTGCTTGTACACTATTTTATTTCACACTTCTGTCCGCGTTAACATTAACAACTGTACGTTATATCTTCTCTACTTACAACTTTTTTGCAAGCAATACCACTTGTACGTTCAAACCGCAACGCGTCTTCACACAAGGCTGACTGAATTATCACTGACTGCTGCCTGCTTTGTCCAGCCCTTTTATAGTCCGACACAACCAGTCTAACGAACATTCTTGAAGTGGAAGGTTCGTGTTCTCGCCTTCTCGAGAGTTCTGTTGTTAGTACATTATTGCTTGTGTACTTTGGTTATGTTGTCTATCACATATTTGTCGTAGCTGGTTTATTTTCATTTCGTGTTGTTGTTGGTACCAGGTGCAACCAGGTTCGTTGTACATATGTGTGTGCAGCTTTAGATAATCAACACGTTCATTGTATTCTTAGTGTTAGTGTGTATTTGTATTGTGTGACTTTTGTTTATCGTTTTTAATGTTAAACGATATTAGGTCGTTTCGATTTATGTAACAATATGTTTGAATTGTATACGAGTATTTTACATTAGCTCAAGTAGTTCAAAGGCACCCATAACTATCTTTTTGGAATTCCAACACAATGCTTTGCATGAATAGGAGGAATCTATTGAGCGATGGCTTAAAAAAAAATACGTTGCATTAAATTTTCTTAACCGTAGATCGATCTTTGTATCAAAAATGATACATTTAAATTTTTGTGACTATATAACTTTAATTCAGAAAAAGTTAGATGCCTGATATTTTTTAATTCGTTAGTATTGTTATCGCCAGTATTTCAAACCAAATAAAAAAAGAAAATTTCAAACAGGAAGCATTGGGGTTTTTTGATGCCTAAAATAAGAATTAAATCGTGGGAGTTTTCCTGGTTGCTTTTTTTAATTTTTTTTTTGCTTTATTTCGCTTAAAGAAGATAAATCCATAATAATAAAAAAAACGTGACCCGAAATGCATAAGGGCCTGACAACCAAAAAATTCAAAATTGAATTTTTGATTGATTCTGATGTACTGCTTCAAAATATATGTTCCGACAAAAATTTTATAATTCTACTCTCAAAGATTATCTACCAAACAGATAAAATTAGAATTGAACATAGAAATATTAATACAAATTAGAATAAATCATTTTTTCCTCTCCTGTAAAATTTTGAAAACTGTTGTTACGCTCTTCTGCATTTTGGGTGACGATATGTTTTAAGCTACTTCTTTTATAAGTTATCATATTTACTAAATGTATAAATGCTACTTTATTTGCCAAAAATAAACCAAAAATAAATATTAAAACAGCAATATTTATTTGTTATCTATTATGTTATCACATTGTTTGATTGTCTGATTGTTATAAGAGTCACTATCATCATCGCTGACATCGACTTCATCATCATCTAGATTTGAATCAAATATCAGTAAACGCTTTGCCCCTATAGGCAAATTATGGGGGGTTTTTTACTTTTATTTTTCTCATATTTGATACGACAAGATCCGAAGTAATTAATAACCTTTTAAAAAGTATCTTCATTAGATTTTTCTCGTAAGCTTCTCCGAGAATAATTCTCCCTAAAATGTTTAAAGTCTTTGTTTCGGGCTTCTTGCGCTTCCTCAGTTAACTACCCTATTAGTATTAAAGAGTGGTTTATTATATCTGGTCCGTGGATTAGAAATTAGTGTACCAAAATATTTTGGTACGAAGTTACATTAATTAAATTTTATATCTGCAAAAATATATTTTCAATTTTTAATTAGGTGCAAGAAAGTGAAAAAAATTTCTTTTGTCTTAAGTTTAAGAAAAAAATTTTTTTGTTTAACTCACAACTATTTTTCCATATCTCGTATGCTACAAAATTTGCATATTTAGAGACCTTCACAAAAAATTTTTTTAAAAATATCAAAACTATATAAACTTAGAAAACAACGAAGCAAATATAATCCCAATCACCTGATATTGAAGGCTCCATATATTTTTTTAGTATTTTTACTTAAAAACTTGCCGAGAACTAATTTTGAAAACACTGAAAATTTCGTTTTTTGTACAATGGGTCAATTCGATCTCCGGGTACTGTACTTGTCTTTATTGACAAGTACACGTCCTCTAACCTAACCTAACCTAGTTTTTCATGAAAAAATAAAAAAAACATTTTTTAAGAAAGTGATGCAGAATTTTGTGTACTTTTAGCTCATGTAAAAAAATATTTGATACTCAAGAATTTCATTTTTGGCCTCAAAAACCCCAATGTGCAGGGACTCAAAAATTCAAAAATTTTATTGTAATTTATAAATAATGCATTACTTATGGTATTTGAGAAGGAACTGAAAGTTAAGTGTTGGATAAAAATGAAAAGGTTGAATTATCTGCTCCTGATATTGATTGAGTAGTCGTAGTCTAGTATGTAGCGTGTCAACTTATTACACATCAGACCAAGGTTCAAACCAGAGGTCAGCAATGAGTATTCAAATCGATGAGTAGATTCGAATCATACTTATAATTTCTGATACTTATAGCCATTCATACTTATTTTAATGTCATACTCATACTACTCATATTCAAAGTTTGAAATACACATGGTACTCATACTTAACAATACCCATGTTTTTGTTGATTTCGACTCTCCATGACTCAACATTTAAAAGAATCACAAATTAAGTATGAGTCGCGTACGAACACAACAATACTCACTAGAAGGTTATGCGTTTTCTTTGCTTGCTGTGTTTGTCTTTTTTCTTTTTATTTTTTGTAAATGCAACAACAACTAAGGCTGTAAGTTTTGATGAATGATTCGAATCACGGGAATCATTTCTGAGTATTATAAGTATTTTTCTAAATTTATGATTCTGAATGAGTAGGCATATGAATCAAACATATTTGCGAATGGTATGAGTTTGATGTCAACGTTGTACTCACACTCATTGCAACCAGTACTTATAAATCAATGTTGTAGGGAATACGACTGAGTCACAGTAGTTGAATTTCAATATTGTTGACTTACTCATACTCAACATTTCATGAGTACTTATGAGTAGCGAAAAAACAATTCATTGCTGAACTCTGCTATGCATCTTCATCGGCTACATTGCACCAATGACAATAAGTTCAATTAAACAAAAATTCGCTTAACTTCACATGCTTGTTAGACGACATATGACATCCAGTTTTGTAGAACTGCCTTATCATTCATTTTTCAAAATTGCAAAGTCTAATCTTTTAAGAATAACCGCTCCATGGTACAATGACCTACAGAGAAACATTCCACCCCAATTACGATGCAGAAACAATTTAATTTCACAACATAAATATGTTTGCTCATTCTCCGTGTCTTTTAATTTTGTCGTTTAAAATTTTTTTTGAAAAATCAAAAACATTCGTTTGGAACAGAATTCCCCTGCATCTGTCATCTACACCTCAAATTTAAATATGTATGTACACTTGTAAATTTGAAATTTGAATTTATTCCTGGTATTGAACGATACTAAATAATTTCATTTTTAATAGGTCTTAAATTTTGATACCTGTCATGAAACCCTGATTTGTGTTCGATATACGCGATGTAAACCGTCCTGGATCGATTTGCCTTCATTACCTAATATTTTGCATTTCGATACTTCGTTTATTAATTAAATAATTAACAACTGTTTCACAAGAATATTTCTTAGAATACAGTAATCCCTCGAATTAAACACACATACATACATACTTGGTGATTACAACCCTTCAGTCAGGATTACGGCCTAGCTTCTCACACCACTTATGTTGTGTGTGTTAATTTTATACATTAGTGGCGGGACCTACAGCTTAAAGTCGACTCCGAACTACAGATTTTTGAGAAACTTTTCATGGCAATTTTATTTACTCTCCGAGTTTTTGCCAGAAATCTGGTGAGAGGACGCCGAAGAAATATTTTTTCTCATGTTTCGTTCAGTTGGAGATGCCTGACATGAGGTTTGAACCGAGGCCTCACGTCTAATAATCCAACACACTACCAACTAGACCAATATTATTATTCAATATTATTTTTTTCTTATTTTTTCAAGATTCGCCATTCTTAATTGTAAAATTTAATTAAAAAATATAAAATAAGTGGCGACATTCTGAAAGTGCATTATCTTGTGAAGAGATCAAGTCGGACTAAAATTACCGTAGTTATTATTTAAAGAGTATAACAGCATAGTCATATTTTTATATATGTATGTATATGTCATCTTATCAAATGAACTTTAAGTATGTCGAGACGCGTAAACCGTTGAACTGGTGTACGCTTTAAAAATGTTTATAAGTGCAACATATTCCTACAAATCTCAATAAACCAGTTTCTGTTCCGGTTATTTGACTTGAAGTCACCGTAATTTCGTTGGTAGTGTGTTGGCTTACGGGACGAGAGTCGATGGTTCAAATCCCAGCTCAGACATCTCCAACAAAATGAAATATAAAAAGGTATTTCATTCGGCGGTTATGCCTTAGCATTCCTCTGGCAAAAACTCGTCTCAAATCTGTTGTTCGGTGTCGACATTAATTGTGATTGTCACCACTCATAAGAAAATTTTCCCACAACACACACAACATGGCGGTGTATTCCCCTTTCCCCTTGTCAATTGTGTGAATGCTTTCAGAATATTAAAGAGTCCCACATAAAATAATAAAACTTATTAAGGGCCATAAAACTTATTAAGGGCCGTTAACTAAAGGGAGGATTTTAACGGGCAGATAAATTGTTTTTCGTTATTATGAGTTGCGGTTGCCACTGCGTTAAAAAAAACTTTTATAATTGAGCAGTTTTATCGACATTGTTCCGGCACTGCCATATTTTTGAAAAATTTTATCTGTAAGTTGTAATAACGAAAATAAGTTAAAGGTAACTTTACAGTTCCCTTTAGCTAAATGCACCTTTAACTAAACCCAAGTTTAACGACAATTATGAACGCACTCGCCATTAGCTCGCCTAATTTTATGTTCTAAGATTTATACATTCATGTCCACAGTTGGGTGAATATTTTTCTATCAAATTCTTACGTTCTACTTGAGCTACGAAATAAAGTTTTCAGTGCAGAACTAGGACTTTGTCATCAACCAAAAGTACCATAAATGTATAAGGTTTTGGAACTTCTGTGAGCCTCTGCTGGAGGTAGCAACGGAGAACGGATTCGAGGAAGATTACGTTGCTGAGAAAAAGGATAGAAGCTATACAAATATCAAACTAGAAAGTGCAGAATTATTGATGGAAACACATTTTGCAGCAGGCAATAATAGAGTACCTGTTAACTTTGACAATAAAAATAGAAATGATGCTGCTTATACCTGTAATGGTGGATGGTCCTAGGCAATAGGACGGGCGACTTTACAAAGGCAGCTTTTGTAGATGGTGTTTTTGCTAAAATTCCTCAGGATTAAATACGATATGATATGAATAGAAGAACTTCAGACCCGTGACACGACTGACAGATATGACAAATATCAGAAGGAGTAGTTGAAGTGTAGTGAGAGAAATTTGAGAAGTAGTTTGCACCGAGACTAAGTAATAAAAGTGAATGTAGCAATTTGGATACTACGTTAGGTTACGTTAGGTCGGATTGGTAGCTCAGATATCATAAAACTCATTTGAGCACGCATAGCGGCCCGTTGTGACGCCACAAGTGAAACAAAGTCCCTGTACTGACCAAGCTCTACCAAAACCAGGGAAGAGGAAGAAGTTGGTCAGCGGAAAGGCTGCCCATCGAAAGCACGACTACCCCACGCTATAAAATCAGCCAGAAAGTTTGATAAACGAAGCTATATCCTTGCTATCAATAGATGATAGCTCCGTCAAGCTGACAAGAAATGGAGAGCCAAATAGCAAGAGACGGGCACTGACATATGGATACTACGTACTCTCTGAAGAAATCTGTGGTATTTGGATTGTTTTAGGCCAGGGGTAATCGGTGACAGAGTCAAATATTCGAAACCCATGGGAGGACTCATGAATATCTTTAAAGCAAAAATTTACATCAGTTTGATGAGCGCAATTTAACGTGAACAGGAACCACATAGGACGGGGCATAGAAATGATGCCTATAAGACAGGCCACTATCTGAGTACTTAACTTCTATGAAGTTGACCATGGCATTAGAATGGGTCTATGAAAACAAGTTGAAGTTCATGTCGAAATTCAAGACTATGCTGGGAGAGAACTTGTATTTCACTGACAGAAACAGGGTGGGATGAACGTTATACGAAAACTGTATTTAGATTGTTGTCGTAGTCTAGTAGGTAGTGTGTTGGCTTATTAGACGTAAGACCACGGTTTAAACCCCAGCTCAGACATCAAAACAAAATTTGAACAAATATTCCTTCGGCGACTTCCTCTCAGCAGATTTCTGGCAAAAATTCTGAGCGTTCAAATAAAAATTGCCATGAAAAGTTTCACAAAAATCTGTCGTTCGGAGTCGACTTTAAGCAGTAGATCCCGCCACTCATGTATAAAATTAACACACACAACATGAGTGAAGTGAGAAGCTAGGCCGTAATCCTGACTGAAGGGTTGTAATGGCCAATTATGTATGTATGTATGTATTCAGATTTAAGATTGGTGGGACTACCACTACACAAAAATAAAAAAACACCATGGGCGCCCTGGTAGTCTAATTACCTGACTTTTAGAGTGAGGGTCGTGGGTTCGGTTCCCTCCAGAGGCTCTGGTCTGTTACACTACACCGAGCACATGGTCTAAGTTACTCAGCTCATAATAATTAGATATAATTTGTAATTGTATTATAATTAAATAATAAATAAATAAAAAAAGAAACCCCTGAACCAAAAGTCCTTACCAGCAATATCGTGAGTAACTCTGTTCATACTGTCAGTGTTTTTAGTGGGCAAATGACAAAAAGACATTTAAGGAGAGGAAAACAAAATTTTTCTTCTTTTTTAAGGAAACAAATGTTACCTTAATTTTGGATCATATCTCGTACATTGTTTAAAAGTTTGTTAAATTTGTTAAATTTTTAAAAATATCATCACCATCGTCAATCATTCGTATTCAAGGTCACTCGTACTACAGCTTACGTCACAGTAAGTAAATTTTTGGACAAACAAAAATATTAAAACTACGGGCATAACCTATAATTTCACAGATGAAAAGATATTTTGTTTCAAATGTACACGCGAATAAATAACATTTTTTGTCTCTCTTTATAAATAAATCAAAACAATAAGAGTTTTTTTAATTCATTTTTTATTTAATTTCTTTTTTTTTAATATTTTTATTTAATTTTTCCTATAAATACACGAATATTTCGAAAACATAACATCAGTGTTATCGTAAAACCTCACAGCAGAAATTTAATTTGTTCAATAAATTGGTTTTTTATTATTTCGAGAACAAAAAAAAAAACATGGCAAAACTATTCATAACATTGGCAACTCTATGTATTTTCGGTGCAGTTTTGGTGAAAGGTTTCGATAAGAAACAAGCCATGGCATCCTTAATGACAAAAGTTGACGAATGCAAGGCTGACGTTGGAGCCAAAGATAGTAAATGAATTTGTTTCCTTAAATTCACAATAATTCTAAAATCATGAAATCATTTTAGGTGGGGCATTCATTAAGAGGGCAAATGTTTACTTTTATGTCTGATGCAGAAATATGAAGTGGTATGTACGATACGAGGTCAGTAGGTCAGTAAAAAAAAATCAGGAAAAATCATCATTTTATTGTAGATGAATGGCGAGGGTGAATTCATAAAGGATGCTGCAGTAAAACATGCCGAAGAATATGTAGACAGTGATGAAGCCCGCATGGCAGTTGCAAAAGAAATAATTGACACATGCGCTGCTATTGATGTCGAAAGTGATCCCTGTGCAGCTGCCACACAATATTGCATGTGCTTCGACGAACAAGCTGAGGCCCATGGCGTTAAAGATGATTTCGAATTTTAAAGTTTATCGCCTCAATCTATGGAACGTACTCTATAAACGTTAATGGCAACAGAGTTTCAATTTTGCTTATCCCCCATGTTTTCCTGATGTTAATTTGTAATACAAGCTACTCTATATTCTATTGTTTAAATACATTTCTTTTTTCTTTAATCATTATGTCGATCTGTTTAATCCAACGTTAAATAGAGTGAGTGTACTTACGTTTTGATATGCAAACTTCTTAAACAAGATGGAAATTTTCTAAAAATTTGATTCATTGATAACACGGTGCGACAGTCAAAATACACCCAACTAATGACATAGTGTCGGTTGTAAGGTTTGTTGAGTAGAACTCATAAATATTTTTTTTTGTATTTCTCGAACCCTCCAAACTTATTTTATTTGACAAAAACGGTATTTTTGATCCTTTCACACAAAAATATTGATTACGCAAATATTTTTTATCCTATTTTGAAAATTCAAAGTTTTTTAGAAAGGGGAGAGATGAGCCTTTCAAATGATACACATAAACATTTTGTTCAAACTTATATGTTACGAGTTTTGATGGGGCAAACTTGGCAAATGTTATTTTTTTCTCATTTTTTCAAACTTGGCCATACTTAATTGTAAAATTTAATTAAAAAATATAAACTAAGTGGCGACATTCTGAAAGTGCATTATCTTGTCGAGAGATTGACACTTCGTTTGATCAAATCGGACAAAAATTACCGTAGTTATTATTTAAATAGCAAAACAGTCGTGTTATATTTTTATATATGTCTTCTTATCAAATGAACTCTCAGTTTTAAAATTTTCAAAAGTTTTGATGGATCTTGATTGTTTGTCTTAGAATGTGTCAATTTCACGTTTGTACGATTACCAGAATTCGGCAAATATTTGTGTTTTTAGCAAATATTATTATTTCTCTTTGCGCAAACATTGTCTAACGTCTGGTAGCCGCTTAAACATGAAATTGACATATTTTGTGATAAACAATCAGGATTTATCAAAAATTTTAAAAATGTTTAAACTAAACGTTCATTTGAACAAATATAACTAAACTGTTAGACTTTTTATATAATAACTACGGTAATTTTTGTCCAATTTTATCAATCTTCACATGATAATGCACCTTCAGAATGTCATCACTTATATCATATTTCTTAATTAAAATTTGCTACTATGAACGGACAAACTTGAAAAAATATGAAAAAATTAGCATTTGTCAAGTTTACCTCATCAAATCCCATAGCATATTAAGTCAAATAAAATATATGAGTATATTGTTTTAAAGGCCCATTCCTCTTCTTTCTAATAAGGTTTAAATTTTGATCATCGGTTCAGAAATGTTTGTGTAATCAATAAATTTGTGCGTAAAGTGCAAAAAACAGTTTTTGTCAAATAAATCTAGTTTGAAGGGTTCAAGAAATATAAAAAAAAATATTTTTGAGTTCTACTCAACAAAACTCACAACCTACACTATGTCATTAGCTGGGTGTATTTAATTTTTTTTTTGTTTTGTCGCATAGTGTAACCGTTGTAAGTGAATTTAAAATTTTAAGGATTATATTCACAATGAAATCGTCAAGATTTTTCGAGAAGTCAATGAAAAACTACTAACTGTAGCAAAACACTTGATTTTTATAATGCAATTGGCCGTTACAACCCTTCAGTCAGGATTACGGCCTAGCTTCTCACATCACTCATGTTGTGTGTGTTAATTTTATACATGAGTGGTGGGACCTACAGTTTAAAGTCAACTTCGAACGACAACTTTTTGAGAAACTCTTCATGGCAATTTTATTTGCTCTCAGAGTTTTTGCCAGAAATATACTGAGAGGAAGTCGTATTCATTTTATTCGAGACGTCTGACCTGGGGTTTGAACCGTGGCCTTACGGTCGAATAAGCCAACACACTACCTACTAGACTATGGCGACTCGAATTTCAAGCAATTACTGGCTTAAATATTTTAAAAGACTGTCAGAGCTTCGAAATAAACTACTTCAAGAAGACTCAACTATTGTCGTAAATAAAGCAGTCTTCTGTCCGGGTCAGTTAAAGTAATTAATCAACCCATGGTGGTTATAATCAAATTTAACACGAGATTGGATTTATGTACATGAAAGTTGAATTGAAAATAAAAAAATTGTTACCTTCTTAGGTCACAAGGTTAGATAGGTCGCTTTCACCCGGAGTCATATTGGTCTATTGTGAAAAAACCTTTCAGACAAAAGAAAAGTATCAAAATAGATTCACAAAATAGATTAAGATGTTGACGGAGGCAGAAAGAAGAGAAAGAAAGGTAAAAAAATGTCCAATAATGATCATCATCAATCAATCAATCATCATTGATCATCAATAATCAACATCATAGTATGCTATAGATCAGCCGTGCCCAAACGGTCGATCGAGATCGACTGTCGATCTTTCGATGGTTTTCGGTCGATCTTTCGATGGTTTTAGAAAATCTAAAGAAAAGTAAAAATTAAAAAAAATTTCAGAATTTAATGTTATTTTTTTAACGTTCACAATTGAGCTTTCATTTCAAATAATTTAAAATAAAAAGCATGACATACTGTTTTATAAAAAAAAAATCACTTAAGCCTACTTTACACGGTCCCACAAGTAATATGATCTGTCAAAATTTTATGTAGAAGAGTACGGATGTGATCGTCTAAACGTACTATGTAATGAAACCATCACACATTGAGAGAAAATACGGATGAAAAGTTTGACAGTCGTATGGCTCTCTTCATTTTTTGAAATGATTCAAAAAACAAGCAAGTCGCATTAGATCAGGGATGTATTTTTATGTAAACACATAGAAAAAAGTGTAACAGCTGTTTTCATTTTACTTTGTTATTGTCTTATACCGATCATGTAAACGCAAAAAATATAAATCGTACGACTTTTATTCTCTTTTTTGTCATACGGAAGGAATTTCATTTTACTTTTTCATTAGACTTTACGTACATAAAGTATTACCGTGTGAAGTGGGCTTTACATACATTCGTTGTCAATGAAAATTCAGTTGAATGTGTAATTCCTAAAAGAAAACATCATTTTTGTTAAAGTTTTAAAACCCGGCAATAAAAATATTTGAAAATGAAAAGTTTTAATACTAAATGAGTGTTATTAAAAAACCGAAAACATATCACTTCCACGATGAGTGGGAGGAAAATTATTTCTTTAATCTAATTAAAGAAAAGTGCGCGAGTCTGATATGCAAATCCATAATATCGATGCCAAAAAAGGAAATGTAGAGCGACATTATAAATCCAAACATAAGAATTATGAATCTGTTGAATAAGCTGAAAAATCAACTTGAAGCCCAACAATCTATGTTTACCAAGCCACACATAGGACCCACAGGAGCAACGGAAGCATCCTTTCGAATAAGTTTTCTTTTAGCTCAACATAAAATGCCTTTTAGTGACGGTGAATTAGTGAAAAAAGCTTTTATAGAAAGTGGAGAAGTTTTATTTGTAAATTTTAAAAACAAGTCGCAAATCAGTCACAAGAAAAGTTGAAGCTATGGCAATTCAATTGAATCAAAAACTGAAACAAGACATCGCCGAATTCAAATACTTTTCACTTCAGTTTGACGAATCAACCGACGTAGTTGATATTGCCCAATTATGCATTTCTAGTATATAAGAATGAGTTTCACTGACATGACTTCAAAGGAAGATCTTTTAACAATTCTTCCACTAAAAGGCAATACCCGTGATGAAGACATTTATTACGAGTTTATAAAATTTGTGGAAATGTTTCCACTACCGTGGTACAAACTTGTATGCGTAGCAACAGACGGTGCTCCCGCCATGGTGGGTCGGTTAAACGGTTTTGTGGCTCTTTGTCGAAAAAGTGATGATATTCCAGATTTTGCATCGGTTCATTGTGTTATACATCAGCATGCATTGTGTGCAAAAATGTTGAACTTAAACGGGGTTATGGATATTGCTTTTAAAATAATTAATTCAATACATTCAAGAAGTTTACAGCGACGACTTTTTAAAATTCAGTTAGAAGAAAATGAGTCTGAATATTGTGATCTGATGTTGCACACTAATGTCAGATGACTGAGTCGTGGGGGATTTTTGAAAAGATTTCAAGAACTATTACCAGACGTTATACAATTTTTAGATTCAAGGGGAAAAAGATATGACCAATTGTCGAACAAAAAATGGCTCCATGATTTTGGCTTTTTAACACATTTTACAAATCACCTGAATATACTTAATCTGGAACTTCAAGGAAAAAACCGAACTATTACTGAATTAGTAAGCTCCATTAATAGATTCAAATTAAAATTAAAGCTTTTGAAATCGCAGTTGTCAGCAAAAGATTTAAAAAACTTTAAAAGCTTAAACTCAGTATCAGAAAAGTTCAAATTTAATACAATATTTGATGACTATATTGCAGAGATTACACAAATTGAGAGTGAGTTTGAAAATCGTTTTCAAGATATTAAAAAAAATAGAGCCAATTTTGCTATTTATGTATGTCATTCCCTTTCGGAAATCAGAATTTTAAAGAAATGTCTGTTAAAATAGCTGATTTTTTTTGCCATTTATCTTCAAAAATAGAAGATGAAATTATAGCTCTCAATTAAGATATTTTTATAAAATCAAGAGCGTCTGGAAAGAGTTACTGGTCGTTGCTACAAGAAGAAAAATATCCATATTTAAGAGATATTGTTTTGCAGTTGACCGCGTACATTGGATCTACCTACTTATGCGAATCAGCATTTTCTCATATGAAAATAATAAAATCAAAATACCGCAGCACTCTAACAGCTGAACATTTAAAAATGTGTCTGCATTTAGCAGTTACCAATAACGTGCCATCGTTCGACCAGCTTGCTAACAACATTGTCACGCATCTACATCTAAATAAAAATTGCAAATTTATTTTAAGTGGCGATCTTTCCTTCTGGATTTTAGACAAAGTCGATCTTCATCAAGAAAAGTCTGGCCACGCCTGCTATAAGCCCATCAGTCCCGGTTAATAGTAGTAATAAATAGAGTATTTATTTATCAGTTAATTTTAGTACGTTTCTTATCTCAGATTCTCGATAGTATCTTCTCCGAAGTTTCCATCCATTTGTGGGTAATTAAAAATTTCCAAACGCTCTCCTAGGATTCAGCAATTCTCGTTAGTGCTGCATATATTACAGATGATTTTCTGTTTGTTGAAATTATTTTACTCGTTGCAAATAATTTTTCAATAGGAAAGCATTTCTCACACAGCATGAATTTTTATAATAAAATTTTAATATTTGCAAGCGTTATTTGTTCGCGGCTATGTGCTAATTTTGCAATTGATGCCCTAGCCAAGCACTATGTGCTTTAATTATTTTAAAGGCGTATGATTGATGCGCAGCATTTGGTGCCTCTTATGTGTTTATTGTATTACTTTGCTTTCTTTTTTCGCTGTCTCTTGTCACTAACAAACCAGATAGCAAAATAATCAGCCGTTATGTTTTCTTGATCTCTCAAATAAAAGATGTTACCTTATTTCTATCATATTGTTGTCAACTATTCGAAAAAATCAAGAAACCGGTTTTCGAATACTTTAAAAAACCGCACATTTTCAAAAACCAGGTTTCGGCGTTTTTATTTGAAAGCCGCACTATGTGGCATTTTGCCTGAAAACTTGGCCAAAATTAATAGAAGTGTTTTATGTGTTAATGGCTGGAATTTTTTGATAGTGTTAGTGATAGTTAGGCCCAAGAATGAACCCAACTGATTTTGGTTCAAATCGGTCCGTGATTTCGCCTAGCCCCCATACAAATTCCCCTCGAAATTTCACTTATTTACACATAATTACGGTAATTATACAACAATCATGGTAAAAATATATAATAAAAATACTTAAAAAGTGAAACTAACAACAATCGTTAAAATCGTTATCATTTTCATCATCAATGACAAGAAAGAGTAACTTCATAGTATCTGATGAAATGAATGCTTTTCTATTCCTTCGCGATTTTTGTGTACTGCAGCTTATAAAAGGGTCACTGCTTAAAAGTAACCTATTCAGGATATCTCGATTGGCATCGCTTCTACTGAATTTCCTCGCATAATTCGTACGCCATATGGCTTTATTGCCTATGGCTTTATTACACTGCGTCTAATTTTTTTAATTTTTCAAAAAAAAGTAAAATTTACAAAAAATCTCCAAAAAATAATTGCGCAAATTTGCGCAAACTTTTTTCTTTGTTCCTGAATTTAGAGAGTTCGTATTTTCTTGTGGTATATAACATTAAACTACTAAAAACTACTTTCACCTTTAAAATCCTTATCTTTCTTTTAGGAAGGGTAAAAAAATGTGAAATTTTTATTATTTTTAAATTTTGAACGAATAATTTTAACATTAATATATATGAGATATATATAAAAAAAAAACTGAAAGTAGCAGCTGCTCATACCTTTCAAATAAAAAAAAAATCAACATAAAACCTCTATTCGTTTAGCCACAAAAAAATATCAGATAAACCTATTAAAATTTAAAATTTCAAAAAAACAACAAAAACGCATTTAATTTTCTTCACTTTCCTGACTTTGACATCGTCTCAAATCTAAAAATCTTAACTTAAAGCCGTGAAAATTCACCATATAATGCAGAATTTTGTTGTCTATCGAACTGCATACTCGGTTTCTTAAATTTCTTGAAATTCATTTTTGCCTTTTTGGCCAGGTTTGCAGGGTAAATGCCACATTGTGAGCCGGTACGAATAACCGGGCTTTTCGGTTTTTTCCATTGATACCAATATACATTTGTATATAATTTTTTAGTTTTGGTTTTTATTACTATTTTAACTTAAAAAAAAAACAAAACAAATTCATATTCACATTTCAGTCTTAACATTAATCTGAAATAAATTTTTATTATTTATTATTTATTATTTATTATTAATATTATTTTATTTACTATCATTGAGTTTCTTATTTATATTACATTTTTGAGTTATTTATTATACATTTTATAAATTAATAATCGTATTAGAATAACTTATTATAGGAAAAAGATAGTAATAAAACCGATATCTATAATCACAGAGGGAATTTTGAAAAGTTTAAACACATAAACTAATAGAATCTATGCCTGGGTATAGAGTCACTTAGTTAATGTTCTGCAAACTTCTCAAATGGGAAAAAGTAGACCTACTATGTATCATAGAATCTATCATAGAATGTCTGAGTCAAGTCGTTTATTAGCGTTTCAATTGTTTTTTGGCCTGAAATTGTATATGATTTTCAAATTTTTATTTTGTATTATTTGGAGTCTTTTTTTGTATGAGTTTGCGCAGTTCTTCCAGATAACGCAGGCATATGTAATGAATAGGTTCAAAACATAGGTTGTATAAAAGACACTTGTTTTTGGTATTCAGTTTCGACTTTCTATTTAAAAGAGGGTACAAAGCTCAACCACAACGAATAGCTTTGTTGCAGATGTTTCCCACATGTTCTTTGAATGTAAGTTTTTTTTATCAAGTGTTACGCCTAAGTATTTAATAGAACTTGAAAACGGAATCTCTATTCTGTTTATAAGCATTTTAATTGTGGGAATTCTTTTCGGAGAATTATTAAACGCAAATAGTAATCGCTTGAGTTCTTTCGTTAATAATTTTAATTTTCCACTTGGTAAAATATTCGTTGGCGTGAATAGGAACCTTTTGCAAGGGCTTGACAATCGCATTTGACACTTTTCCACAAGAAATAAATGCATTATCATCGACATAAAATGCCACGTTATTTCCAGTTGGTACTTTGTAGTCCGATATGTAAAGGTTGTAAAGAAGGGGAGATAGCACGGAGCCTTGTGGCACTCCAGCAAGGATATCTTTTTCTGCCGAAAGGGTTCCAGCAACATCAACTACAAATGACCTGCCAGTTAAAAAGCTTTCGATAATTCTTATTAAATAAGTTGGAAGCTTCATTTTGTAGAGCTTATAAATTAATCCCTTATGCCAA
This sequence comes from Sarcophaga carnaria, assembly GCA_958299815.1. Taxonomy (NCBI): domain Eukaryota; kingdom Metazoa; phylum Arthropoda; class Insecta; order Diptera; family Sarcophagidae; genus Sarcophaga; species Sarcophaga carnaria. The sequence goes on along the minus strand of OY283149.1, from coordinate 65,757,968 downwards.
ACCGAATCGAAAGCTTTTTCTATATCGAGAAAAATCACACCAGTTGAATATATCGTCTATTTTTATTGAATCTTAGCATATTGACCACTCTTTTTAATTGATGCGTGGTAGAACGTTGAGGTCTAAATCCATACTGACAATTATGGAGAAGATTGTTTTCATCTGTGAAGTTTCTGAGTCTATTCAGTATAATTCTTTCTAGAATCTTCTCTAACGAACTTAACAGACTAGAGGTTAGTTTAGGATCTTTACCACTTTTGGCTTTTTTAAACTCCTTGGAAAGTAGCAGTTTTGAATACAAAAATTATAAAATTTTGTTAGAAAGTTGTTAGCTGAATTAGGAAGTTTCTTGAGTACCAAGTTGGTTATTTGGTCTAATCCCAGAGCTTTTGAGTTTTTAAGATTTTTAATAATAAATACAATTTCTTCAAAACTAATTAAAGTAGTTATGTTCTCATTTAAAAATACATCGTTAGCAATTGAGCTAACTCATAAATTTACTTTGTTCTCAATGGAACTGGAGAAATTGGTTGATGTATTATGAGCTGTAACAAACTGATCGGCAATCGCATTTACTATATCAAGTTTCTGCGTTACTTCACGGTTGTCGATTGCTAATTTGTCTATCGGCCTAGATTTATTTCTTATACGTTTAGAAATCTTCCAAAAGTGTTTGTTCCCTACGGGTAATTTAGATAAAAAAATTTTAACGTGATCAGAGTTTAATTTGTTTGGATAGGTTTCTAGATCTCTGAAAAAAAGTAAGACATTTGATAGAAGCAGATCAATTGTTGATGGATTTCGATATTGTAAGTTCTGTGGAAATCGGGTAGGCCTAGAAGGATAGTAAATACAATAGTTCGACGAATTCTGGGCGTCATATAATATTTTTCCAGCTCTATCTATTGTATTGCAGTTCCAACCTCTGTGGTGGGAATTAAAATCGCCTAAAATGAAGTAGTCACAGTCGGAAGAAGTTAATAGATTAAGATCTGTGCTAAAATCGTCGGAATAACATGGACAGTAAGCAGATATGAATAGTACTTTTCTATTACAAATGTTCATAGAAATACAAATGTTTTCAAAAATTTTAGTATTGTGTGAAGCTTCTAACTTATGTTCTAATGCTAATTTTACAGCAATTGCTACTCCTTCACCATGAGAAATTCTATCTTTTCTGTAGTAGACAATATATCCAGGTAGCTTAAAAAAATGTTTCATTAAGTAGTAAGATATCAATATGTATTGTTTTCTATTAAAAATAAATGAAGTTGAGCTGACTGGCTAAAGTTTGTAATGCCTTGACAATTCCAGTGCATTACATGAAGGCTGGTATTTATAGAGTTAGACGGCATATTTAAACATTTGCATTATTACAGTAAGCTGATCCATCTTTGAAGTACATTTTTTAAGGTCCAAAACGGCTCTAGAAAAAATTTCGAACAACTCATCGATGCTGAAGATAAAGGGTCCGCCAAATAACTTTTTTTTTTTGAAAAAGCCTTAAAAAAAACTACTGAATATTTTCTCAATTTTTTTTTTTATTTGAAAGTACAATCCTTCCGGTTAATAATGGAAAATAATTTCATTTAAATGGCTGCCTCGGCTGGCCATGCAGTAGCCTACACGATCGGTCCAATTTTTAAGCACATTATCGATTGTGTGCAGCTGTATTTCACCAATGGCTTCACGAATATTATTCTTTAAAGCGTCAATTGTCTCTGGCTTGTCGGCGTAACACTTATCTTTGACGGCACTCCACAAATAATAGTCCAACGGTGTCAAATCGCAGCTCCGAGGTGACCAAACGACATCAGCTCTGCGGCTGATAATGCGATCTTCAAAAACAGGGCGCAAAATATCGAGTGTAGCTTCGGCTGTGTGGCACGTAGCGCCGTCCTATTGAAACCAAATGTTGCCAATATCCTCCTCTTCAATTTTTGTGAACAAAAATTCGTTCACCATGGCCCGATAACGATCGCCATTGACTGTAACGGCCACCTCTTGCTCACTTTGGAAGAAAAATGGCCCAACCTCTGGACCAAAATCCTCACCAAACAGTAACTCGTTTTGGGTGCGTCGGCTTTGCAATGTATGCGTGCGGGTTTTCTGTGCCCCAAATGCGACAATTTTGCTTGTTTACATACCCGCCAAGATCAAAATGAGCTTCATCTGAAAAGATGGTTTTTTTTGCCAAAATCGGCATATTCTGGTGTAGGCTACAGCATGACCAGCCGAGGCAGTCATTTGAATGAAATTATTTTCCATTATTAACCAAAGGATTGTACTTTCAAATAAAAAAAAAAATTGAGAAAATATTCAGTAGTTTTTTTAAAGCATTTTAAAAAAAAAAGTGATTTGGCGGACCCTTTATTACCTTTTGTTTGATGTGATCGGTGCGGTGTCCTCACTGCTTCAGCATAACTTTTAGTGGCAAAAGTATGGCTATTTTCGTTCGGAACAGTGTTCGAAAATTCATTTGCGTAACATTTGGAACTTCATCAAAAAGTTCACGATAGAATTGATTTTGTTGAGGCTGATTTTTTTTGTTGACATTATCGCGCATAATTAAGTATTCTTTACGGCTAGGGCATCGAGGATCATCTGCCCTATGATGAATATTTTTAAATTTTTCTTGATACAGTTAAAGCATTTGAATGAAGCATATTCTGATGTTTTATTAACTTGGCATTGAGAGAAATCATGAGCACCATTACAAGCAATGCAGATATTGTTACGAAAACAATTTTGTGACCCGTGACCATACATGCAACACTTGGTACATTGTGTAGGACCTTTCTTGCTTTTCAAAGGGTTTCTCCAATATATTACAATATTACATAGGTGTCTAATCTTCATAATCTGTGTTTTAGATGAAAAAGTGCGATCAAAATCTAGAACATACAGTGCATCATCGGCAGAAGAACGTGAAGTTTGTATTTCTTTTATATTTGTACCAGTAACATTATATTCAATTTTGAGTTCGTCTTCAATTTCTTTGGGGTCCAATTGGGGAAGTTGGTATAAAAATAATTTAAATATTTTAGTGTCTTTAGTCTCGTGGACTTGTTGTGCCCACTCCGGAACTACGGTGGTATTACTTCGGAGTGGAGTCCCTTTGGCCCTTTGGCTACTGCGTGTTCATATCCGCATCTGGATTGCGTGTCGAAAGTTGAAGAGACATCTAAGTGTCTCTACTATTCCTTTCGTCCAGGCCCCTGCTTCGAATTTCGCTTGACACGTGTGCCAGTTTCATCTATTCCGGCGTGCCCACATGTTCCGCAGCCTCAAGATCCCTCTTCTTCAGTCTTAGAATGCTCTCCACGTAATTCGCCACTGAGGTCCAATTTTCTCTACTCGCGATCATAACCCCGACAAAGTTACCGGCCGTGATCGTCCCAACTATCGACGTCAGTGCAGCCAGCGTGCACACTCGAAAACGGTGTGCTCTACGTCATCAACTATCTCCCCTTCCTCGTAAAGACAGTAAGGAGAGGCGGTCTTGCCCATTCTGTGCAGATATTTTCTAAAATATCCGTGAACCGATAGCATTTGTGTAACGTAGTAATTTACCTCGATAAATTTCCGACCAATCCATGGCCTTATGTCTGGAATAAGACTCGCCGTCCATCTTCTTCTATCTTCCTCGTTCCATCGTTGTTGCCATTTTGACATGGTGTTTTCCCTGAAATGAGCGGTTATGTGACTTCCAGCCGATTTCGCCCTATAAATATCCATTCGCTCCGCTGCCAGCAGATCCACAGGGATAATACACGCTATCACCACTACGGCGATACGCAATGCAGCCGTTCTCTGTACCGATACCAGTGCGTTTGTCCGCTTCTTAACATCCAGTGTTTCGGCCCAAATTTCGCTCCCATAAAGCATAATGCTGTTTCCAACCTCCATCAGGAGTCTCCGTCTCGCCGGTAGCGGGCCTCCAATGTTCGCCATTAATCTGATGAGCTGTCCAACGATCTTCTGGGCCTTGTTAGCCGAGTATTGAATCTGATGCGAAAATGTTAGTCTGGGATCCAGCCTTATTCCCAGGTATTTCATAGAGGTCTTGGTTCTAATTACCTCGTCTCCTATACTCATTTCCACCTGCAAGGGGATATGACGACCAGTGATCAGCAGTAATTCCGTTTTATGCATGGCCAGATCTAGGCCGTGGGAATCCAGCCATGTTTTCGTCCTTAGCATGACACGTCTTAGTTTCCGCTGTGACATTCATGGATATAGAATTTAAAATTTGCGTCAGATAGCAGTATCATAATACACCATAGACGAAGAAATTATCTTAGTTCTGACTGAGATTCTCTTAAATTCGTACTCTCTTCCAAATAATTTAAAAACTCGAATGAATCCATGACAAGGATCAACTGCTGTAGGAGGAATCACAACTTTATATTCCTTTATTTCATCATGGCCACCCTCACTATATGTGTCATCATCACCATCGTTAAGATCTTGTAACATTTTAAACGATTTTCATTAAAATTCACTTTCAATTATGGGGCACTTCCCCAACACTTCCTTCTTTTCAAAGCACTCATTGATAAACAAAAGAAAAGAAAAACAAAAACTTTTTACTTGATCTGTTTTGTTCTGATTCTTTTATTTAACTTTTAGTGAATTTATATAAAATTGTTGTTCGATTTTAATAATATGTACGTCTGTTCGCTATCAGAGGCTGAGTGGTACTCTCTGAAATAAATTTCAAATTTAAAGCAGTATAGAAAAGTACATATGTATACATATGTATATAGAAAAACATATATGATGACAATAAAGAATTATTCAAGATTTAAATATTTTTATTATTTTTGTTAAAATACATACAAACATACATACATACGTAATTGGTCATTACAACACTTCAGTCAGGATTACGGCCTAGCATCTCAACATCATTTATGTTGTGTGTGTTAATTTTATACATGAGTGGCGGGACCTACAGTTGAAAGTCGAATCCGAACGACAGATTCTTGAGAAACTTTTCATGGCAATTTTATTTGCCCTCAGACTTTTTGCCAGAAATCTGCTGAGAGAAAGTCGCCGAAGAAATATTTTTTTATATTTTCGTTTTGATGTCTGACCTGGGGTTTGAACCCTGGCCTAACGTCTAATAAGCCAACACACTACCTACTAGACTACGGCGACTTCTGTATGATAAATATGAACTTCAAAAATGAATTTTAAAAGTTAAACTTTTCCTATTTACATTTGAAGTATATTTTAAGCACTTCCAATCTGTGTATAAATAAAGTGTGTGTGAGATATCATAGAATTTGTTACTCGTTCAACGTTCAACGTTGTTCAATGTCAGTCTTGACGTCTCTAAGTCGAGCGTATCCGAGATGTCTAATTTACGTAGACTCTGGTACATTAATCAGGATGAATTTAACACAGCGCCTACCAAAAGAACTTGGTAATCATAGACCAGTAGTTTGTTTACATAGCCAGTCATCCAGATGAAAATTAGGTCAGACAGAGCATTCATTTTGTTAAAATAATTTTATTGCTACCACATATTTTTAGAAGCTATATCCATCCATTGTAGAGATGAGCGATCCAGTGATTTTTGAAGAACGTTGTTCTCAGTGAACGTGATTTGTTAATCACTGTTCTTTAAAACAGTGATTGTGATCACAGTATTCCAAAAGAAAACAATAATGACAATAACGTATTTTATCAAGTCGTAAGAAAGAGACAACTAGATACATACCACGAAAAGACTACTAAACAAAATCAAAGTGGTGTCATCAATGTTATTATTTTTAATGTAATTTTTTTTTATATGTGAAGTTTGACAATTAAGTTTCACAGAAAGTTCATGTATAAAAGACAAAAGTAAATAATCAGCATCATCTAATAGTATTTCTGTCTCGCTCAAAATAGAATGAAATAAGTTTGAGTATGTAACAATTTTGAAAGAACGACATTATTAGTAATTGTTATTCGGCAATTTCAATCACTGTAGTTACCAGGGAATTATCAATCACCGTGATTAAATCACAGTTTTGAAAATATCGCTCATCGCTAATCCATTGTGATTTGGCAAAACATACTGAATAAATGTCATAGAATTTGACAGATGTACCTTCAGCTAGATAGTCGTTATTATTTGTCAAAGTTTGGAAGACCCGATACATTTATTGATTTGAAATTTGTTTTCTGTCATAATCGGAATTTGCAATACAGCTAATCACCTGATTTATGAATGAAATATCGTGACTATATGACGGATAATACTTTACGACGAATTACATATGTACATATGTATGTATATATGTTAAGGAATGAAGAATAAGGCTTTGACTCAGTTGGATAGGCCATCACTAAATCGTTCAAGAAAAACTATTTTAAACAAGATTTGCTGCGAAAACAGAATAACGATCCAAAACACAAAATTTCTAACTTCAATCAATCCAGTAAAAATAGGCTTGTGAAACTGTCATGCGGGAAACTTAGAACGGATGTGTTCCATTTACAATGTCCCACTTTGTATTACTTTCCTGGAGAACGTTATACCCAATAAGCGTTTGGAGAACCTGCCCAAAACAACTGAGGGATTATCTATTTTGTCCATTTTTGTTGCTTTAATTTCAAAATTTGCTTTCGATGAATTTCTTTTACGGAATTTTGTATACAACGATTTAAATTTTATTATTTTTATACTTTTGCAGCTCAGGTCCTAACAGCTTTTTCTCTATGTTACAAACTCTTTGGAAGTCGCAATACTTTACCCCATTAAACCTAAGACTGATTGCTGATTGCTAAATCTTATCTTCTACCAATACGACTACAATATGAATGTGAAATTTTTGGATATTGTAATGCTTTGAGCTGTAGAAAATTAAATGCAGCTTTTAACGCTATAGTTAGATATGTATGTCTTTGGCTTAAAAAGATTTGACCGGACTTCGTCTTTTGAAAATCAATGGAATATCATTTGAGAACCTATTAAGATCATTTCACACTCACACTCCACCTTACTTGTATAGAAGACTTATATTCACTCGTTCACAAAGATCAAATAATCTTTTGCATACGAGGCACCGATCTCTGATATCTAAATGACATTTTTATATAAACACTATTCACCTTTGGAACTTGTTATCCCGAATTATTCAATTTATAAGCAATGCAATACTATTTAATAAAGCTTTCGTATATTACTTCTCATAAATATTATCATTGAAGTCACCGTAGTCTAGTAGGTAGTGTGTTGGTCACGGTTCAAACCTCAGGTCAGATATCTCCTACTAAACGAAGTATAAAAAAATATTTCTTTGGCGACTTCCTCTCAGCAGATTTCTGGCAAAAACTAAATAAAATTGCCATGAAAAGTTTCTTACAAAATCAGTCGTTCGGAGTCGACTTTAAACTGTAGGTTCCACCACTCATGTATAAAAATTAAAGCACACAACATATCGACGCCTCCATTCTATAACGTTCTAAGTGTACTTAGAACGTTTTTAATGTTCTTGCATTTTTAAATTTTACGTTCTCTAACTGAAATACTGTCAAAATTTGGTTAAGATGCGCCGGTCCGTTCCGAAATTATAGGGATAAATCTATTTAGAATACACATACATATAGCCGTATGTCGCGCGAAAACTTTGAGAGCTCATAACTCCAGCACACACTTTTTCGACTTAGAATGTTATAGAACGGAGGCGTCGATATATAAGTGGTGTGAGAAACTAGCTCGTAATCCTAACTAAAGGGTTGTAATAACAAATTATGTATGTATGTAAGTTACTGTTTCTCATATACCAAGGAGCACCTGTTATTATTCTAAGAAGTCTTTATTGTCGCCTTTGAAGCTTCTCTACATTGGATGGTGGGGCTGTTCCCCACAGTTAGATACCATAAAGCCAAATAAGTTTCAATACTGACTTATACAAAAGCAGTTTTAGTTCTAAGTCTAGGGTTGACTTAGGCCCAATAAGCCAGTAAAGCTGTGCTTCTCTAAGTTTGATCTGGGTAATTTTGGCAGCTATGTATATGGTGTGCCCAGGTAAGGCGACGGTCGAGATGGATGGCCAGATATCTCACACTATTATGTTCTTGTACTGTCACATCATTAATCTTGATGGGCGGAAAATTTCCCCTTCTCAGTGTAAACGTGATGTGCACGCACTTAGAAACGTTGACTTTTATATTCTATTTCAGCAGCCAATTTTCCAATTCACTAACGTGAGGTTGAAGTAGACGTGGCATATCTGCAGTGAATAATAAGTATAGGAACGGTCCTAGAATACTTTGTTGAGGTACTCCAGCAGATATCATTCTACGGAAAGAGGTGACATCTTTTGATTTTATTTGGAAATATCTGTCCCATAAATAACTTTTTGGCAATTTATGCAGATTCGTTGGTAAAAACTGCGTGATCTTAAATTCAAGTCCTTCGTGCCAGACTTTATCGAAGGCTTGAGATATATCAGTAAATAGCGCAGTGCAATACTGTTTTGTTATCAAAAGCACGTCTAATTAAATTGGTAATTCTGTGCACTTGCTGAATCGTGCTGTTTTCGCTTAAAGGGGTATCATGACGTTGGCATCCATATGCGATATTATACTAGTAAGCAGCATTTTTTCGAATACTTTAGAAAGTATTGGCAGTAGACTTATTGGACGATATGACGATACTTGCGTGATGTCCTTGCCTGGTTTGGGTATCATCACTAAATCAGATAATTTCCAAGATGCAGGAAAAGAGCCTATTCGCAACATAGTGTTAAAGATGAACAAAATAATTAAATAAATCCAATTAAAATAAAATGCACATAAATGAACGAACATTTAAATTTTATCACTGATGATATGATGCTGGCAATTTGAAATTATTAAAAACGTTAGCAATTAACGAAAGTAAATTCTCTGGTCATTACAGGCCTTCAGTCAGGATTACACCCTCGTTTCTCACACCACTTATGTTGTGTGTGTGAATTTTGTACATGAGTGGCGGGACCTACAGTTTAAAGTCGACTCCGAACGACAGATTTTTGAGAAACTTTTCATGGCAATTTTATTTACTCTCAGAGTTTTTTTTTTGGTACTGTCCACAATCCGGGAAATATAAGACTCAATAAATCATGAAGAGCGGTAAAAACTTATAATTACAATGCCAAGACGATAATATGCTACTGTGGAAAGTAGTAAAAAGTTTTTACTCAGTGGGTTGTAAAGGTAAGTTAGAGAGAAATTGTTCCTCAAAAGAAACCTTGGATAAAAATATGAATTTTAGTCAATTAAATGACTGTCGACGTTAGAAACAACAATTTGTTTGATTTCCTAAAGTCGGCATGGTGCTACCGACTTAGCTCAAACTCAAAAAATTTGTTCACTTCTCTCCGTTTTTTGAAATATTTAAAAAGAAAAATCATTTGATATGAATTTATCTATTAATCGGAACAGTTTTTGGTGAGCATTTGAAGGACTTCCGACTATAGGTGAACGAGAAGCCTGACGTCCGTAACAGCTTTTATTGAAAACATAATTAAATTTTGAGTTCAATAGGAGTTGTTTGCGATAGTTTTTCAGGAACTATAATGTACCAGGAAAAAGACCAATGCATTAATATTCCGAAAATGTCTTAAAAACCGCATCATGCGAAATATGAGAAGGCAATATTTCCGTTTGAGGCGCCAGCAAAAAATATGATGCTCCGCGTTCCACAATACAGAACAGGCTTAATGGCCGCGTGTCGGGTGGTCCTGGGAGGACGAGTCCACAGTCAGTGTTATTACACTTAAAAGAAATCCGTTTGTTGAAATGATGCCGAAATCAAAGAATTTATTAAACATGGAGAAATCAATTGTAAAGGAAGATGAGGGCCGACCAGGAAACGAGTGGTACTCAGGGTTTTTGAGCCATCATCCGTGATTTACAATCAGGAAATTAGAAGAAAGCTGTGATTACACAGGAAGAAATACGGAAATAGTTAGAGAAGCTTCAATATTTATTTTTTAGCCGAACGAAATGATTCAAATATTTTAGACGATCTTATTGTTGTTTGTATTGATCACTAAAACTGTTAAAGTTTATTCGATGCAAAAAAGAAATAACAGTTCTGTTAGTATTTTCAGCGAATGGAAAGACATTACAAACAATCATTGTTTTTCCATATGTAAGTTCACCGAAGGATACTATAAATAGCCCACCAGAAAATTAGTTTCTTGATAAATTCAAATCAGAATGTATGGTAAACGAAACATCGCGTACCTATATCACTGATGGAGTCCACCATTAATGGCTTAACCTTGAATCAATGCATCTTTATGATGCATTGCATCGAAAAAACACCGTTGTTTTTTTAATGTTCGTCACTAGTCCAAATCGTATTGTATTTATTTGAAAAACGTTATGCTCTCAAATGGAATATAGGTACATACATAAATATACACAAAAACAATCTGTTAAGTTTAAAATTATACTTATCACTTAGGAACAATAAGCCGGTGACAAGCCAATATAAAATTAGCACTCATAAGAGCACATAAATATTTCAAACTACATAATAAAAAAAAAGTTGAAACCCCATTCAAAATTAATTTCATAAATTTAAAAATACAGTGAACTCGCGATAACGTTTACTAATATTTACCAAGACAGTTCACATTTTCGAGTTTGTTCACGTTATCGAGTACCCAAATTTAAAACAAAAATGACCCCATTTAATAAGTAAAAATGCTAAACTCTATTTTAAATTAATTTTTAATAACAAAAATTTAAATGAAATATACATACATATATAACTCACTTTGCATTCAATAAATACCAAAAAGAAAAAATAATAATATAAAGGATACAAAAAATACGTGGTAATTAACAAAAACAACAAAAATAAACTAAAACTAAAAGGAACATTTCTTCCCTTGGATAATTAAGTTAAATAAAGTTTAAAGGAAAAAATCAGTAATTTTTTTGGGGAAGTTTTTTGTTTAGCCATCTTTAACAGAGCTTTCCTTCATGGTTTCTCAGTACTCTATTGTCACTTTGGTCTACCATCTCGTTTTCAGCACATATTAAAGCCTTATCAAAAGCTTCTACAGCTTCCTTAACTTTAATTTCTGGCTGGAATATAAACGAATCACCATCATCGTCGGTATCATCCTGAATTTCAATACTTCCTACTTCTGTCTTATTTCTGGAGGAGGTATCCTCTCTCTTAAAACACTTAAGGGAAATTATCATCAGCGTAATCTTTGTCCGAAACTAAATTTAAAATACTTTTCCAATTGTTTAAAATTTATTGCGAAATTCTACTCTATGCTGAGCCCAAAATCAAATGAGCATCTTTTATAGTTAACATCTTAATAGAATCTAACAATTCTGTTTGTTTTCCAGCCACCAATGCCAAGAGACTGTTTCTATAATACAATTTTGTTATTTGAGAACCATTTGGTCCATGGGTTGAATTAACAATGTGACGTTAGGTAGCAAAAACATTGCACAAATGAATCCGTCATCATAAATCAATTGGGATTCAGCCGGATGTGAAGGGGTATTGTCAATTAACAGAAGGGCTTTTGCCGGTAGCCACTTTTTAGTCAAGAACTCAATAACCTAAAGCCAAAAATTATAACAGGGTTCAGTTTTAAATTTGTTAGTTGAAATCTATCTCTTTAACAACATATTGATGAAACCAGACATAAAAAATTTTACATGTCATCCATGCTGACTTGAAGAATTTGTAATTCACTGCACAAGTAAAGTTTTTGAACTTCGTGGATTTTTAGATTTCCAATTACCCGTAAATTAAGTTTGTGAGTCACTGACGCATTTAAACAGTGAAAAACAGGTTAAAAAAAAACAAGAAATAAAAAAGTGTTTAGGTTTTAGAGCTTTCAAATTTTGTTCACGTTTTAGAATACTCTGTGAAAAACAAATTTGTTCACGTTTCTGAGACGTTCACACTTTCTAGTGTTCACGTTTTCGCGAGTTCACTGTACTAAAATTACCTTTCAGAAAATGTAACTTTTAAGGGGCAATCGTTCTGAATAGAATTTACTTTTGAATGTGTGATGTTCGAATAATAAATCTTGGTTAGGGCTCGGGTCAGCCATCTACAGTTAAACGAAATATAAAAAAATATTTCTTTGGCGAATTTTCTCAGCAGATTTCTGGCAAAAACTCTAGGAGTAAATAAAATTGCCATGAAAAAGTTTCGATATTAAACTGTAGGTCCTGCCACTCATTTATAAAACTCTCACACACAGCCAGAAGCTATGCATGTAGGACTCGTAATTTCAAATAAATACTAGTAAAAATAATATGTAGTGTAAAAAAATAAAATTAATTCGTCTGTATGTACATATGTATGTACACATACCTATATGAACAAACATGCACTTTGACATCTTTAAGAGCCTTTTAAAAATTAAGACCGTTGGCGTGTAAGGATATACACTTTGTAAGACTTTGTAATTTCATAAAATGAAATTATTTAAACCGTTTTACACACAATAAACAACAATAACACAGGCATTGTAATGTTAATTAAAAAATAAAAAAATAAAAAACTGTGAAGAAAATAGCATTGACGCTTAATTGTAGCAGAATTGAAAAATCAACAACTGTCTGTATATAACTCAGATAACTGACTTTCTAAAAATAAACACACACACACACACAAATATCAGCTAGCAGCAGCAACAACAATAATAATCATTGCAATAACAATTACAAAAACTACAAACATAAACGTACAAACAAGACTACGACGACAAACACTGCCAATAAAAATAGCTGTTGCTGACGTCAAACAAAACTGTAAAATAAAGCAATAACAAGAAAACCAAAAATTAAGTACAAAAAGAGAAAACAAAAGAATTAAATTAAATTAAAAAAAACTTTCAAAATCATATCCATTCGATACAGACGGCCATATTTACAAAGAAATTAAATTAATTTGCTCTTTAATATGTATACATATGTACCTAGGTTTTGTTTAAAACCTACTACATTCTGGCGTTTAACAATTAAAACAAAATGGAGACCGATAACATATGAAATAACCAAAAAATTTACGTAATTTTGATGATTATTTTTCATTATTCGTTCGTTTTTGTGTTTTTTGTTTTTTTTTTTCTTTCTTGTTTCTGTAGCTGTTGATGACTCTTTTCATTAAAGCGAAGGAAACGATTAAAAACGAACGAATAATACGAATAACCTTCGGATTTCATTTAGTTTTTCTGCGATTAAATAAAAAACAACCAAAATAATTGCATGCTCTACATGGAAATAACAAAAATTTCAACAACAACAACAATAACAGCAGCCACGATAATCAAATAAAACGAACCTGAAACTGAAATTGACTGGGAAAAATTGTATGTAAATAAAATAAATACAAACACTTATGTTTGTTGTCGGTGTTGTTGTTGTTGTAATTGTGTTTGTTATTAATGCTTTCTTTGTTTCTTTATTTTTCTCTTGATATTTCTGTTTCTACATTATACCTACGTACATACATTCATATACATGCGTGTGTGTGTGAGTCAGCAGGCATGTAATTAATGGAAGAAAAAAACTTGTAAAGGAAAAACTATTTGAAGTGTAAGAGGAATGTAGGGAAAAAGCACAACAAAAAAAAGAAAAGAAAATCTAAGTAGATGCATACGACAGTGAACGAACGACATCAGCAAATATTAACCTCCAAGCGAAACTCAAAGCCATACCAACTAAAAACTACACAAACCATAACAACAACTACGGCGACGACGATATAAAACATGTTTCCCACTCTCCTCTTGATAATAATAACGAATAACAATTACAACAACAATAATAATAATAAGATACTCTAAAAACTAATAAATGGCTTTGGTCTGATGGTCGTTTGATACGAATATACAGAGAATCTGCGATAATGTGCAAAACAAATTCAAAAACAAAACCAAAATAAAAAAATTTCACTTTGCAGACACCAACAAAAACCAAAACAAAAAAAAAATGAAATGAAAAAGACGACAATCAAACTCAAGAGATCTTTTCATTGAACATTTTTCAAATTGAATTTTTCCATAGAAAACTTCTCCATCCTTATCTAATTTTAGTATTAAAAGAAAATGCAGACTTTAAATTTTCTTTTGTATACAAAAAATTCTAAGCTACGCTATGCTAAAATCCTTAAAAAAGCATTTAAAAATGTTGAAATTTTCTTGGAAATACAATTTTAATTATCGAAAGAATTTCAATATGGCCACGATAGCGACAGCTGTGTCGTATTTTAAAATACAATCATCATCTCCCATAAACAAAAGTTGAAGAGAGCACACATAAGAGCAGCTGTATGAGAGATAGAGATAAAAAGAGCGAAATGTAAAGAAGAGCATAGCAGTGTGGCGTGGCTCACAAGAAAGAAATTTGTTTTATAAACTCTTAAGTATTTAGCATAGCGTCTTTCTGTTATCCCACGAAATAATGTTAAATTAACATTTTGCTGTTATTCGTTAGCGTTTTGTGTGGTGTGCGTTATTGTTTTGGTTTTTCTGTTTTAGTGAGACTGTTTATTCTTATGTTTGTTTTGGTTGCTTAAAAGACGCCTTAAAAGAAAATGTCAAATAACGAAATGATCGTACACATGCTTTGACACTTACCATTCACATGCTCTCTTTTTCTCTTTTAGCTTCGTTTAATGTTGAATTTCGTTTGTAGGGTTTCCGTATTCACTAAGCTCTCTTTTACTTGTTACTCGTTTATGTTTTGTTTGGCTTTTTTCTTTTCATTTTATTTTCACAATTTCTTTTCTTTTCCACGTTAATTCTTTTCGTGTAATTTCTGTTTTGCCGGAAGTTCATCTGTTTTTCAATTTGCCATCAAACATATGATTTTGCTATGATTTTGTTTTACGTACGCCATGTTATGTTTCTTTTAATTTTTATTTGTTTTCTTTTCTCGTGTAATTTTTTTTCTTTAAGCAGCTGTTGCTTGCTTTTTATACATTTTTTTTATTTTTCTATATTATGGGTGCTACTGCTCGCGTAGATTCGTAGGCATTTGTGTGTATTTTTTTTATTTTTTTTCTTTCTGTTTTATTGATTTTTTATGCTCTCCGTTACTCTCTCCAATATTGTTTTGGGCTGTTAATAATTGATGTCTTGTTGCACGTTATTACGAGTATTTTAGAAGGCACAAGTTTTTTTGTTGTTGTTGTTGTTTTTTGCTATTGCATTTAAACTGTTTTGTATGTCCTTGACAGTTAAAGGACAAATTTTTTTTAAAATTCTTATCAACTTAACGTATTACACATAGCATGTTAAAAATTTACGAAATTAGCCATCAAAACAAAATGAGCGCCAATTATAGAAAAGCATGTGTGTGTGGCTGTGTGTGTGGAAATGAGAAATAGAAATTGTGAGATGTGGTGTGGAGGTATTGTATAAACACTTAATTTCTCATTATTGTTGTTGTTGTTGTTTTTTTTTACAATATTAAGACGTAATCAATACATTTTTGTCATGTCACTGAAATGTTGAGTCTGCCTACCAATACGTATACTTAATAAGTATATAAGGCGCACATATAAATTTCTGGAAATATCCAAAAATAAATCACTGCCTTATTCAATTTTATTTGATATTAATTTATTGAAATTGTTTAGTTTTTCTTTATTTTCTAAATTAAAACTTTAACATTGGCAATTAAGTGGCTATCCAGTAACATTAAACGATCTGTTTTAACGTTGGAATCATTGAAATCCCTAAGTTTTCATAATCTTTTTGAGTGATTTTAAAATATTGTAATTGCAAAAATATACATACAAATGTACATCAAACATACTTTATGCATATTTCCGTTGCTGTAGTTATGACAGTAAATTAAGATATTTCCTAAAGAGGTCAGTCGAAAAAATTATTTTTGAGCGAGAAATAAAAAGTTAAGGTACTACTGGCTCAAAGAGAATCTTATATTTCCGTCATAGAATAAAATTAATTTCAGAAGTTTTATATTTCTGACAGTTTTTTACGTGTTTTATTATTGTGTACTCTTAAAACAAAAAAAAATTTAAATGTTGCTTTTTAAGTAAAGTTAATCTAAAGTTGATTCAGTCGAATTGGCAATGTTGAATGTTTTTGTGATAAAATAATAATAATAGTTGTTGTAATAGTATTCATATTCGCCTTGAAAATTCTAAAAAAAAGAACTTCAATTTAAAATAGGTACCGATTTACTTAAGAGATTAGATCGCTGGTCGTTTAATTTTGGTTCAGTAAATTATCGTTTTGCGCATATATGAAAATAAGAACTTTTTTTGTGTTTTCCAAAACTGAGCAAATCCTCGAAATAAAATAGTCAATTTCGTAGAGGGATATTCTAATTATTACGTCGTTTTCTTGTTCATTTATATTTGTAGACAGTTTGAGTACGTAAAACCTCAGGATTATGAGGAAGCTACTCTACTTTTAGACAGTTCCACGCCTCTTTGGGTGTGAAAAATGTCCAGTGAATGTATTAAAGTCTTCATACTTACTGATGATTTTCATCATTATGAGAATTATATTTTCGCAAATTAGAATTTATTAAACATGCATTTAAAAATAAAACAATTTAAACCCACTTGTTTCTGCAGTATTAACATTTTTACAGTGACACCTCTAACAATGGGTCGAACGAACATTTCTATTTAGGGTACCTTAGCTACAACAATTCCAACTTGCCAGCATCATTTCAAGGTTAACCTTATAAGGTTGTTGAGAAAAAGTTGATTGGCTTTACAAACCGGTTTCAGCAGAGACAAAATGGCATCTTTACACTCTTAAAAAGAGTGGAATTCCATTTAGTCTACACATCCATTGATAACTACGCCCAATTTAGATGAACAGTCTTGCTTTTAGAATAACTTTTAATTCTAATTTTAAATTTGAATCGTATGCCTCCTGTATACTACAAACCTCACTCTCTACTCTCGTAAACGTTTTAGCAAATCTTTATTAAAGGAATCTATTGAAAATATTTATTCACACTTTTCATATTATTATCCCACTGTGCTGCTTAATGATGATTACATATTTTTTACAGCTTCAGTTATTATACATAACGGTACTTTTGTTCTATTTTTGTCACACGTTCTCTAATAAAGTTCTTCTGCTATGTTTGGAATTCATATACTAGATTTGCTTTGGTTCTTTTAATTTAACATCATCTTACAGTTTATGGCCCCAGCCATAAGCCCCAGTATTACAAAATAAAATTTTTATTGGCCGAGTATATTTTGTATTAAAAGTTTTAAAGTTTTTTGCGGATTTCTTCAGTTTTATTCTTGAGAATAATGAGAGAGTAGGTCAGCGGAAAATGTGACATTTTCAAATTAAAGTGATAATGCACAGTGTTGTAATTCAGTGAATCACGCTGCATTACATCACTGAGAATGCATTTAATTGATGCAGTGGTACTGACAGTAACATAGTTGAAGCATTCGCAGCTGGTAGTGCAATTGCAGTTGGCGGTGGTATTACAGTTGGTGGCATAGGTGGTGTGGCTGGTGGTTCTGGACAAAATGGTAGTAATGAGCATGAACAAAAAATTTTCAAAAATTGGTTAAGACGTGATAACCATAAGGCTCAAAAATAATTGTTATGACACCAGGGCAACAACCAACACTGCATATAATGAATTGTAAAACTGCGAAAAAAATGTGGTACAAACTGGAAGGTATATATGAATACTTAAAATGCAAATGGTGGTGAAAATATTTCCACAGCAATAGTAATGAAACAAATTTTAATGTCACTTCAAGCAATTTTTGCTCATTTCTACAGTGCATGGGAATCTACAACGACTGACTAGTTAACATTAGAAATTTCGGCGGTAAGACTTCTAATGGAAGAGGCAACATTAAATTCGTCTAGTGTAAATTCTTATACTCGGGAAGCATTTATAGCAGAACAGAAAACGAAAAGTAACAGTAAAGCTGGAATGCGTTTTATATGTAAAAAGACTGGACCGAGTGCCCTGCACAAAGAAGATGATGTTAAAGGACATTGCGTTTGTGTATGAAAGACGGGCAGCTGAAAGTATTGAAAAAGAAGATGTGTAGTCCGTTGATCGGGGGTGCACGCGATCATATGACAAATGAAAGGAAGAATATTTTGTGAAATAATTTGCATGCCTAATTCCAATGGAAATTCGACTTGAAGATGGTAATTTTATTAAAGCATATGGCAGAGGTGTAATTAATGTATTGTTACGAATATGGAAATGGTGTTACATCGTTTAACATGATGATGATAAACAAAAGCTCAAAAACAAAAACAATGGACTTGTTTACATGATCAACAAATAAACAAAAATATAGCAACAACATCAGTGTAAAAAAGGGACAAACCAGTAAACAAACAAGCAACAACAACACTGCAAGGACAAACGTAAACAAAATACACAAACAACAATAACGTAAACAACATGTTTACATTTATAGAGATTTCGCGAAGGCAAATTCATTCTTCTTCAAGAGCATTCATCAGACTGTTTACGTCGCCGTATAAAAGACATGGCAAAGCAAGCAAAGGATTCAGAAATAATTCAGTCAGTCTTGTGTGAAGATGCGTTGCTTGTGAAAAGAATAATCGTAGTTTGAAGATCTCCGTTATAAAAATCTATTGAAAAATTGTTATTGTTTACGCAAAAGAGTGAAAAGAAGAATAACCAATAAAACAATTGTTGTTGTTCACATCACGTTGTGAACAGTGGCATACAGAATTGTGCGAACAATAAAGAATTTATTTAAAACTAAACACAAATTTATTTTTATTTTTATTTACAATCTACAAACTTATTAAACTTAAAAGTTTTTAAATGGGTAAAAACGTAACAATATTTTCGTATAAAAACAACAAATAGAATGAATGACACGTAGCTAATGTAAGCTATGTGCC
Organism: Sarcophaga carnaria; assembly: GCA_958299815.1. NCBI lineage: Eukaryota > Metazoa > Arthropoda > Insecta > Diptera > Sarcophagidae > Sarcophaga > Sarcophaga carnaria. Next base: position 65,739,078 of record OY283149.1, on the reverse strand, counting down.
CGATATACGCCTAAACTTGTTTTCTACAACGAGTCCATCACTAGAAAAATTTTTAAAAATTTCATTCGATTATCATTATGAATTAAAAAAAAATAACTCTATTGTTTCAGTAGAACTTTGTTGAAATTGTTGATAAAAAGTAAATTTACCATCAAAGCCAATTAATAATTTTCTTGCGTTACTATGGAGTCGAAAGAATCTATCTTTATCTCAGTGGCATTGGAGGTGGTTTTTGAAAAATTCTAAATGAAATATTTTGTGATGGTTGCGTTTATAGAAAGCAATATCGTTCAGCGATTCCGGGTAGAGAATATAAAAGTACAAAAGTATTAAAACTTGTTCGTGTTTATTTATTCGGTCCTATGGAAAAGAAGTCTTGGGGTGGTGCGCTTTACTTTCTTTTGCTAAAAGATGATTATTCTCATTATAGAATCGGAATATAATACAGAAAAAATTTAGTCTGCAGATAGGGAAATCGTATCATCGTCAAAGCAGAAAGAATATCATTGTATGCCAAAAATTTTGGCAAAAGGTTTCGAGCCGAAGCAGTAAATACTATTGCACATGTGCTTAATCGAAGTTTAACCAGTGAAACCTGCCGTTAAAAGCTTACAGGTGTTTGGTTCTGTTGCGTGCATACACATATGGACCCCTTGAAATGGGATAAAAAAAAATAACAAAATATACACAAGGGTGACCGTTAGCTATATGGGATTATTTTTGTCGAATTTTCTTCCAGTCTCACCACCAAGGACCCAGGTAAATATTGGTAAAACAAAATGATCCTGTTAAATTTTCAGATCAATTGGTTGGGGCTAAAACGTGCCGCAAGAACGATGAAATTTAGAGGAAACCATAAAATTTAACTTTCTTGCTTCATAACATACATACAGTGGACAGCAAAAGTCTTGGTACGGCAATATATTTTGACAAAAACGTCTCCACAGGCTTAATACTCTTGCACAAAGTTACGATGTGACGTCAAGAGAGTATTTAGGAGATCATTTGAAAGAACGGTTACGTAATCGCTAAACCTCAAACAAAAGTCAACCGAAAATCTTGCTCATGGTGCCACCAGAAAACACTAAACAAACCTTGTATATTCAATTACAAATGGATTAAATGGAGTGCTTGACCTTAAGGGATATTCTACTGAATACAAGGGATAACACTTTCATATATTTAGCCTTTGAATTTTAAATTTACTCAGGGTTCTCCTTGGGGGTATCGATGGAGTCATTAGAAACTTTTCCTTATTTTTCTCTTGTATTATGAAAAACATTAAAAAATTCTATATCTAATCATCTAATAAAATCTAATCTAATCTATAAATTATTATAGAAACTTTTGGCTAAAATTCGTGAAATTGCTAAAATATATTGCCGTACTATGACTTTTGCTGTCCACTGTATGTACATATGTAAATATGAACGTAGCTGCACATATTATCATTGCAGTTGTTGAGGCATTAGAGTTTAATGCTCAACATTACATGATAATCAAAATTCTATTCGAATGGCCCCAAGTTAAAGTTAAAAAAACCTCGACATTAGTACTCTTATGGCCATTATTACAACTTTCCGTTAAAGTTGGCTTTAGTAAAATGTAACTTTAGCTAAAGTGAACTTTAAAGTCAGCTTTAACTTCCTACAGATAAAATGAAGTTAATTTTTCAGAAATATGGCGGTGCCGAAGCAATGTCGATAACATTTGCCAAATTAAACAAGTTTTTTTTTTAAAACGCAGTGCCAACAAAGAACTTTTTTTTGTTGTGTTTGCTCACTTTGTTAATATTTGAAGTTGCCATATGGAAAATAATATATAATATGGCAAGTTCAGACATAAATTCAACTTTAAATGTTACAGATAGGGTTATCTTCCCTTTAGCTTAACGCTCACTTCTACCTTATTGTCCACTTATAATAATAAAAAACAAATTATCTGCCCGTTTGATTTCTACCTATAGTTAAAGGCTAGCATTAGGACCACAATCTATTATCAGATTTGCTTTGCAAAGTGGAACTGGAAGAGGACAAGTATCTGCTGTATGCAATGCCATTTAGGAATGCGGCCTTCAAGTCAACATAATTGCTTTGGTTTTTTATACAACAGCGGTAAACACTGCTCGTGTAAAACTTTTTACAAATGCCCCTCTTATGATTACCATGTAGACACCGTGTAGACGAAATAATTTTGAGGAGTGTGATTGAGGTAATATCGAAAAAAATGTTGGTTCCAATGCCTTAAAATTTAAAAAAAAGCCTGACCAAATTTATACAACCTGACTTTCAATTTTAAGGGCCACCCTCATATACACCCATTAAAAAATAAAGTTGAAATTCCAAGAGATGTAAATTTTTTTTATTTAGCCAAGCAAATGAAGATGTTAATATTTACGTTCCTACAAATGAAACCAATTATAGGGTGTAAGTACCGTTTAATAGTTCATCGCAAAATTAGACAACAACCATAAAAGTCTTTTAGCAGAAATACAACGAAATACGTTGTATATAGTAAAGCGGTAAGCAATCAAAATACTTCAAATATTAAGTCAGCAAATACTTGCTATGTTTAAGAAGAGTTTGTTTCAAAAAGAAATACGTTTTATACGTGATACTTTACGTAACAAAGTAAGGCAATTGAAGAAGGTCCTGCTTATAGCCAATTGTCCAGCAAATTATATTCAAGCAAAATTATCTGACAAGTTGATAAAGACTATGGAAGAAAAGAAATAAATTTGCGAAAGGAAAATAAGACACACGGGAATTAGTTGATTTAGGGCAAGAATACAAACTTGTAAGAACAAAGTGATTCCATACAATAAAAGAACCGACCGAAAACGATGTAGAACGATATAAAGCGAGATTGGTGGTTCGCGGTCTCAATCAAGAACATGGTAGCCAAATTTACATCACTCAGAATGATTTTGAGTATTACAGTTGAAGAAAATCGAAAATTATTTAATACAAAAACTTTTCTAAAATTTGATACAAAAACGGAATTTTTAAAAGGATATGTATATGGTATACTATATATATAGATGATGATGTTTATGTTCAACAACTGGAGGAGTATTCCGATAAGACAAATACAAACAAACATCAAGCTGTTGGAATTGAACTTTTTTCTAAACTCTCGAAACGGTATAATCTACAAACATAGCTGCCAGATTTGGCGATTTATCGTCATTTTGAAGATTTTATGATTTGTTTGATCATATTGACGATATGACGATTTATACCCTTATTTTGACGATTTTTGGAAATTACAAAATTTACATAATTTTCTTGACTTTAGTCCATTAAAAGCCTCTTGAAGCTTTGTATTTGCTTTGCAGTTGTTAGTTTTGCAAATTTAGGTTCGTAATAGCAAGGAGTAAAGTATTATATTTTTCAATTATTTATGAACACCTGTGATGATACTACATAAAATGCTAAATAACCTAAGTTATAAGTAAATAAAAGCGCCAATTAGTAAAAGAAACCTAAAAATAAATTAAATAAGAAAATGAAATATTTCTTGCACCGTCTTAAGAAGCGAAGACACCGAATAATGTGTCGGTTCTAGCGAACATCACACTGAATTTTCATACCTAGAAAGTCAAGAGCTTCTGATGCCCTACATCACCTGCAGATATAGATGATGCAATATCATTGCTGGGTTTATGTGTCAATAAACAACACTGGTATAGATTGTTTAAACCTTAAACAAGTTTTACCTGAAAATGATATAAAATTTCTCCTTTTTTGGAAAAAATATCAAAAAATGAAATTAAAACGTGGTATCTTTTAATTTCCAGCCTTGACTAAATTTATTAAGAAATATAAGTATTATCTTATTCTTCAGCTAATTTAGAGAGAGTATTAAGCCAAGTTAATTTAAATTAAATTAAATTCATTAAAACTTAACCTAAATTCCTAAGAAGTATTGTATAAAAATATTTAAAATTTGGCAATTGTAATTGCTACGACTTTAATGTTGTACCCGATTTGATTAAATTATTTAATTCTAACGTATATATTTAAACTACAGTAGGACCTTCATTATCCGTGATGGTCTGGACCGGAAGCATTCCGGATAATTGATTTTCCCGGTTAATTGAGTACCAATTTTGGCTAGTTTCTTAATAGATATTTTTATTAGTTAATAAATATGGACATATATTTATATAAAAACTAAATAATTCAAGGATTTTATATACATACATGTTTCAAAAATATAAAAAAAAAATAAAGTTGTTAGAAAACAGAGAACATTATACTGACTCATCGTATACTAAAGAGGGAATTCCCCTTTTTCGCTTGTTTGTCCAAAATAATAGAAAAAAATTTTGGCTTATAATCACGGATAATAGAAGTAATCGCGGTTAAACGATGCAGAAAAATTTAAGTCGATCCAAAATAAAATTAAGTCGATGCAAAAAGTTTTCTTTTTCCATCCCGGATAATTGATGTTGCCGGATAATCGAATCACGGACAATCAAGGTCCCACTGTATATACCTAATGTTTTAAATATTATATTATATAAAACACTCGTTTATTAAGTTTGTTTTTAAATTAAAGCGTTAATAAGACTTTGTTAAAAGAGTTCTTATGATTTATTTTTGAATTAAAGTGTGTAAATTGAATTAACTTTATAGGTTTTACTACAATAAAAATATTTTTTTTTAAAAAACCTTTCAATTTATTTATTTACTTAATTTTTCTGACGATTTTAATGAACGTCTTTGACGACTTTGACGATTTTTTTTCTTCTAGTATTTGACGATTTGATGCTTTATTTATCTGGCAGCTATGTCTACAAGACAGTAAAGCCATTGATCATTGTGTTTTTATTAACAACGACGCCAGCAAGCGAATACATACATACATAATTGGCCATTACAACCCTTCAGTCAGCGTAGCTTGTTACACCACTCCTGTTGTGTGTGTTAAATTTAGTCAGTTTAACGTCGACTCCGAACTACAGATTTTTGGAGAAATCTGCTGAGAGGAAGTCGCGAAGAAATATTTTTTCAAATTTCGTTTTGATGTCTGACCTGCAAATGTTGGTAGTAATTCATATGGATGCCAGCCTAATTGTAACAAAATATGAGCAAAACATCGAATAGTTTTTATTCCTTCTGAAGAAAATTTTTTTGTGGATATTTTTGCCAAGCCTTTACCAAAAACGAAAAATATCTGCGTTTTTCAAATTTAATGAATATTGTTAACAACAAAAAAGTTTTTAATTTGTCTATTGGAAGTAAATCGTGTAAAATGAAGTATTAAATGAAATAGGAATTGTTGAAATGTACATATACATACATACAAACATACATACATACATAATTGTGCATTACAACCATTCACAGACAGAATTATGACCCAGCTTCTCGCATCTCATATGTTGTGTATATTAATTTTATACATGAGTGGCGGGAACTATTTTATTTGCTCTCAGGCTTTTTACCTTGTTCGAGATGTCTAACCTGGGGTTTGAACCGTGGACTCACGTCTAATAAGCCACTACACTACCAACTACACTACAGTTGGTTTAGTTTAACAAAAGTGGGCGTCTTGGAAATATTTGTTTACACTTTTCCAACTATCATTACACTGTACTGCTTACTGATGATTACGTATTATTTTTAGCTTCAGTTATTATGCATAACGGTACATTTGTTTTACTTTTGTCACACGTTCCCTAATAAAGTTCTTCTGTTACGTGTGGTATTCTTTTGCTGGACGTCAAGTGATGCTTATGGGTTCTTTTAATTAAACATCATCTAAATAATCTTTCATATCCGGTTGCGGAGAATGAGCAGCACACTGGAGCACAAAATTTTCATTCTCCTTATCGAATATTTTTACTATTTTAAGCAAATTGTTGACATTTATTACTTCTTGATAAAACTATTTATACGAATGGCATTCCATGAGCTTGAAATCGAGCTCGAAATCCTCATCATTGCTTACTTACATGCCATGTTACTATCAATTTAAAAATGTTCTTAAACAGAAAACATGTCACAATTTACAGTAGACTTGGACTAGCAAGCTCATATGTAGGAGCATTAATCTATAGCTACTGTACTGAATATCTGTATATTATAACGAGTCTTTCAACGAGAATTCCTTAACTTAAACTGCTGATAATGGCTATGCTGCTGGAGCTACATTTGTTAAATTAGTTGTCACTTATCCAGCTTGTTTTGTCAAATTATCATTATCGGATACAGCATTCAATCTTCAGTGATGAAGTCCATTTCTGTATGAAATTGTCGAAATTTGGGGCGATACCAATCCCAACGAGATGCAAGAACGACCATTGCAATCCCGAAAAAGTTACTACTGCTATGGATTTTAGACTGAAGGCGTTATCGGATTACATTTCTGCACGAACGATTTAAGGATTTGGTCATCGTACGTGATTGCGTTGTGAACTGCCCATCGAGATTGTGCGATTTGATCCCGTGAGATTTTTTCTTGTGAAGTTTTCTTAAGTCGCTAATGTATGCGAGTGAGCCACAAACATCCTCATAAAGTGTGTTCTACATAAACTATGCCATCGATCAAAGTGAGCCTGATTAATACTCCTGAATTATGCACAATTCGAATGCGCTCCATCCGCCATATTGTATTCCACATATAATGGCATCAATAGGCCTTTGAAACGAATAAAAAAATTTTATGCTATCTCACACGCACTCTGCATTTGCAGTAGTTTCTTTAGGCATTGTTGCCCAGCTATGGTGGTACTGGACAATAAGTGAACTATGCATTATATTTCACAAAAATATATTGGATAATAAGATAATATTAAAGCTTAAGTTCTCTGTCTTAATAGTTTTTATTCAGACTAACCGCTCGTGGTAATATCTATTTACTCCAGCAACAATTTCCATAACAAATTATCTCAAGAATTTGTTAACTGGCCACCAATATCAAGCAATTTAAGGCGTTGCGATTTTTTTCTTTGGGTTTTGTCAAATCTCACGTTCATGAGAATGAAACGAGAAACAATTCCTGATCTTAAATCCGAGACCATACGCGCTGTGATAAATGCATGGAAAATTTTATGAATGGAGTAATGGCTTGTCGTTAGAGCCGTGGCGCTTTATCGGAATATATTTTCGTTACAATCAAAATACGTGTTCTTATTGTAAAATCAAAAAGTATGCTTTTACTGAGACACCCTTTTGCAAGGACGAGTATTTAGACGTTCAACAGACATGAAAGTAGTTTCAAATTTCTTGGTTACCAAGTTATCTACGTTTCTGTTTGATACTATCTATCGTACATTCTATATTTGGTTTTATTATTATTATTATTGTTGTTATTATTGTTATTATTACGAATTATATGTAGGTTAGGTTAGGTTAGAGGACATGTACTTGTCAATTAAGACAAGTACAGTACCCGGAGGTCGAATTGACCCATTGTACAACGTCCTAGTTTCTCACACCACTTATGTTGTGTGTGTTAATTTTTATACATGAGTGGTGGGACCTACAGTTTAAAGTCGACTCCGAACGACAGATTTTTGAGAAACTTTTTCATGGCAATTTTATTTACTCTCGGAATTTTTGCTAGAAATCTGCTGTGAGGAAGTCGCCGAAGAAATATCTTTTCATTTTTTCGTTTTGATGTCTGACCTGGGGTTTGAACCGTGGCCTCACGTCTAATAAGCCAACACACTACCTGCTAAACTACGGCGACTTCTATTTTATTCGTATTTATTTATTAATTATAATACGATTACAAATTATGTAATAATTATTACGGCTGAGGAACATAGACTATATGGTCGGTGTAGTGTCACAGACCAAAGTCTCTAGTGAGAATCGAACCCACGACCCTCACGCTAATAGTCTAGCACACTACCCACTAGACTACCAGTGCACCCAAGAGGTATTTAAAATCAAACTGAATGAATAAATTGAGAAACATGAATCCATGTCATGATTAGTTATATAATGCAGATGCTTTTGGCTTCATCCGAAAATTTTTGCTGGAAAAGCTTAAGTTGTGTGTAAAAGTAAAAAATGCGGACAATTTTACAAAATGTCAACTGCCCAAATGAATGCAAAAGTTCTAAGCCACTGAAATCAGCTATTTGATGCAATTGGTTTGACAAATCATAGATTCCCTAATCTTATGAACAGATTTTCTATCAAAAAATATTTTCCAGTTAAAACGCTTCTTTTAATTAAAAATGCTTCTTTACAGTTTTAAAACAGAAGATGGAAATATACCGGCAATATTTACACCTCCTCCATCCAAGCTAAACTCCAACATCAGAATTAAAGATTTAATTTTATTGACGTTATTCCGAGTGCACAATATGTATGTATTAGTATCGGTGTTGCAAAACTGAAATTTTGAAATGGTATTGAATTGTAACTGAAAAAGTACTTCTTTGCATCAAATAGTGCTTTTGTAAAAGATGCATACATACATACATAATTGGTCATTCAATCAGGATTACGACCTAACTTCTCACACTACTTATTTTGTGTGTGTTAATTTTATATAAGAGTTGGCGGGACCTACTGCTTAAAGTCGGCGCCGAACGACAGATTTTTGAGAACCATTATCGTGGCAATATTATTTCCTCTCAGAGTTTTTGTCATAAGGAAGTCGCCGGAGAAATATTTCATATTTCGTTTTGATGGAGATGTCTGCCATTGGTTTTGAATCGTGGGCTCATGTCTAGCACATACCCACTAGACTATTTATTTATATTTAATACACATACAGGATAAAAACAGCTGATTCGGAACGTAACAAAACGTAAAAGTCCTGTACGTTCGTTTGAAGAGCAATGGAAATGATTACCGAAATTACATTACGGTTCCATGGACGTTCGGCTAAGCGGGGCTAAAAGCCTAATTCTACCTTTAGCATTACATTGAACATGTTGTTAATAATGCATAGTTGAAAAGCGCAAGACATAAAACAGGTAATAATAAAAAAGCACTGAAAGCGTAGCGTGGGTACTGCGGTATTTTTGAAATGGAAAAAATATAAGAAAAATTACCGAAGTTTTCAACACTGATTAGTATGCACTGACATATTTTGTATGCAGCGTTGCCAGTAATATTTTGTGAAAAACTTTTTATTTCTTGGAAAAAACATTTTTTTTTTACCAAAAACAAAAACTTGTTTTCTACAAAAGTACCAAAATGTTTAAAGAAAACACCAAAGACCGGAGATCCTCTGTTGATGTTTCTTTGCTACTTTTGCCCGGTACTAATAAAATACACCATATTTTATTTAACCTCTTCAGGTGACAAAAAAAAATTATTAAATTTTGTTTTCTTTTTAAATTAATTAATTTTATTTCAATAGGAATTCAGAAAACAAAAAACAATGAAAATTCGCAAAACGGGATAACGTTCACATTTGTGGCCACTGAGCGTGTGTATGTGTGAAAAGATTTCATATATTCCGGGCCTATCAGCCATATACATATATTCTTAACATTTCTCACAAATGTAGAGAGTTGGTCTTACACAATTTTTGTCGTGACATCTGGGGGGATTTTTCAGTTCTTTGTATTTAGAATAACGACAATGATACCGTCCAGTCTAATTCCAAGATTAACTTTAGTCCAGCTTTTAGATTATTTAGGTAGTGATGGCAAAACTTATTATATTAAATATAACTGATATTATTTTCTTCAAATATTAACGATTTCTTGATATAATCCAATAAACAGATTGCAGAAGCAATATTTCACGTTTTTTTTGTATCTAACTATGCATTGGAAATAATATCATCAGTGCAGACAAATGGTAAAATGTTTACTTCTCTTGTTAGAGGATTTGGTAGTCAATAAGTTATTATTAAATTTTTGTTCTTTTTATTATTATTATAATATTTTTTATAAATATAATTATAAAAAATTAAACGTCCACATATGTGGCCAAGGGCGTGAAGAGGTAAAAAATGTAAATATTTACAAGTATGTCGCCGTAGTCTAGTAGGTAGTGCGTTGGCTTATTAGACGTAAAGCCAGGGTTCGAACCCCAGACCAGACATCAAAACAAAATACAAAAAGTATTTTTTCGGCGACTTCCTCTCAGCAGATTTCTGGCAAAAACTCTGAGAGTAAATAAAATTGCCATGAAAAAGTTTCTCAAAAAATCTGTCGTTCGGAGTCGACTTTAAACTGTAGGTCCTACCACTCATATATAAAATTAACATACACAACATAAGTGGTGTGAGAAACTAGGACGTTGTACAATGGGTCAATTCGACTTCCAGGTACTGTACTTGTCTTAATTGACAATTACACTTCCTCTAGCCTAACCATGTACATATGTATCCTATATACATGGAACACATCCAAGTACGAAAACAGTCTAATAATAATGCAATTCAGCACTTCTTGTACATGGTCTATGGCATAAAGTATAATTACTAAATTCTAATCAATACAATCTCTTTTAGTAGAGCATATTAACAACAACATGGCAAAACATATGCAGTGAAATCTCCCTATATTGACACTTCCCTAATAATGGACAAATTTTCTGCTCCCATGCCTTTGATGGAAATTTTGTTACAAAATAACCTCCATCAGGCTGATTCTCTCTTTTCTGGATGCGGACAGACAGGACAAAAATTAAAAAATAAATAAAATATGAACCAAATACATACAGTGGACAGCAAAAGTCTTAGTATGGCAATATATTTAATAGAATATCCCTTAAGGTCAAGCACTCCATTTAACCCGTTTGGAATTGAATGTACAAGTTTTGTTTAGTGTTTTGTGGTGGCACCATGAGCAAGTTTTTCGGCTGACTTTTATTTGAGGTTTAGCGATTACGTAACCGTTCTTTCAAATGATCTCCTAAATACTCTCTTGAAGTCATATCGTGACTTTGTGCAAGAGTATTAAGCCTGTGGGAACTTTTTTTTGTCAAAATATATTGGAGTGCTAAGACTTTTGCCGTCTACTGTATGTATGGAGTAATACGCAGATTTTCTTTTATTTTTAGTTTGCTTCACTTTTTTCTTGTTTTTTTGAAGTGTGTTTATGTCTTTTACTGTATGTAAGTACGTATGTATGTACGTGTGCCCTAGCAAAATTGAAATCATCAATATTAGCGCACATTCCCATTTGTTCCTGCCATCATTGACAACCAAGATGTCATTGCAATGCTTAACGGCGTTGCATTACAATTAAAAGGGCATCAGTAGTTGTTATCTTGTCAACATTGAAGAGTTTAATAGCAACTGTTGAACTCATTAAAAGTACCACGTCCTTAAGCGGACACATTTCTACAGCGAATAAAATTAACTCGACGGTCGTTGTCCGCCTATGGGTGATTTCACTGTATTTGGATCGAACCTTTTTTTGTTGTTTCGTTAAATACGCCTAAATTGATTATGCGGTAAAAGTCTTTAGACCACACTCGAAAGCATTATTGATAGAAGGTCTTCAATAAAACCATACATACATACATACATACGTAATTGGTAATTCAACCTTTCAATTAGGATTACGATCTAGCTTCTCACGCCACTTATGTTGTGTGCGTTAATTTTTATACTTGAGTGCCGGAACTTACAGTTTAAAGCCGACTCCGAACGACAGAATTTTGAGAATCTTTTCATGGCAATTTCATCTACTCCTTGAGTTTTTGTCAGAAATCTGCTGAGAGGAATAACCCGATAATATATATTTTCATATTTCGTTTTGTTAGAGATATCTGACTTGTCGGACTTGAACCGTGATCACACATCTAATAATCCAATACACTATCTACTAGACTTCGGTGGCAATATAAAACTTCATATACGGTATACGAGTATACCTTTATCTAAAGTTTACTTCCTTAACATCTACGCTGTGGTTATTGGAAAAAAAATAATTTATTTAATGTAGATCGAGATCTTCATACTGTAAAATCCTCAGTTTAAACTTAAGACCGTACAGCACATCGACGGTAACATTGTTGTTTGGAGGTAATTTTCCTTCAGTGGTGTCAGATCACAAAAGTTTGTAGAAAGCATTTAGAAAGTAACGGATATTCGCGTACTCCAGCAGTATAATAACCCTAAATACATAGCAAAGAACACTAAGAAATGGTCTGAGAATAACAGACAAAATATTTGACTAGTACACAAAGTCTGCAAAAGCAAATCAGAGGAAAGTATGATAGCTTTGGCTATTTATTCCGGATTCGGTATTGCAAAATGTTGTTGACCATATGCCAACACGATGTTTCCCAGTTTTAAGCAACACCGAAACCCCTACAAACTATTAACCACTCTAGAATCAGATAATAACTTAAATACCTTCTAATATATTAGTATTTTTTATTACTATTTCAAGAGGAAAATTGGGTGTCCCTATTTCTTTCATAAGGCAAATTTCGATTTTATTTATTTATTTATTTATTAATTACAATACAATTACAAATTATATACGAGCGAAGTAGCTTGACTATGTGCTCGGTATAGTGTCACAGACCAGAGTCTCTGGTGGGAATCGAACCCACGACCCTCACGCTAATAGTCTAGCACACTACCCACTAGACTACCAGGGCACCCAAATTTCGATTTTAATTTAATAAAAATTTTAAAATAAAAACAAATCTTTTATAAAAACTCGAAGTGTCATATTGGTGTCCCTATAACTAACACAAAATATTTCAAATCACAGAAAAAATCACTAAAATTCATTAAAAAGATTTTGACTTACTTACACATACTTTCGACACGTACTCGTATTTAAGCAGTTAAAATTAAAACATTCGGTGAAAGCGAAATTCATTATAAAGTTCGTTTCGATTCTTGAGCAGAGGGCCTTTACTACTGTGGCTTCTCTTCCAAATTAGCTTCTAATTTTATATTTAAGTTTTAATTTGAAATTTTTTTAAATAGATAAATTTCTGATCTTATGCATGTCTATATAAGAAACTGTAATTGTGTTAAAAATTGAAAGAGAAACCCCTCGGATAACAGCAAACATTGGCTACGCACTCAGCTATTCGTTTTTAAATTCGAATATAATTTTATAAGATTATAAAAATTACTCGTATTGGATAAAACATACATACTACATACCAGTGTTGAAAAATTCAGTACTTTCCCAATTCAAAAATACCTCAGTACCCCCTCGACGCTTTTAGTACTATTTTATTATTACATATTTTATGTCTTGCGCTTTTCAACTACTAATGCATTAGCAACGTAATGCTAAAGCTAGATATAGTCTTTAGCCCCGGTTAGCCAAACGTCCACGGAACGTATGTTCGTTTTTACAATACGAAAAGCAATGAGAACGCTTGCCGACCTGTAATGTAATTTCGATAATCATTTACATTGCACTTGGTATGCTGAAAACGAACGTATGTATGTATGTTCCGTTACATTCCGTTGACGTTTTACCAAACGGGACTTTTACGCTTTGTTACGTTTAGAATCAGCTGTTTTTGTTTTACATATGTATATGTGAAGAACACGTATAAATCGTTAGTTTTTCTGTTACGTTCCGTACGTGTTTTAAATTTAAATGAATAGTCTAGTAGGTAGTGTGCTGGCTTACTAGACGTTAGGCCACGGGTCAAATCCCATGTCAGACATCTCCAAGAAAATGAAAAATTAAAAAAAATATTTCTTCGGCGTCCTCACTCCATCAAAAACTGTGAGAGTAAAATAAAATTGTCATGAAAAAGTTACTCAAAAATCTGTCGTTCGGAATCGACTTTTAACTTTTAAGATCCCCCCGTCCATGTATAAAATTAACACACATAAAATAAGTGGTGTGAGAATTTAGGTCATAATCCTGATTGAATGGTTATAATGACCAATTATGTATGTATGTAGGTATGTATTTTTTTACAAAAGTACCATTTGATGGGAAAAAGTACTCTTTCAGTCATAGTTCAGTGCCATTTCATAATTTCAATTTTGCAACACTGCTACATACCATATGTACATATAGTATATTGAGTTACAACAGTTGAATTCATTTATTTACAAATATTATGAGCTTCAATTGAATATAAAATATAAGAAAAGCTAAACAAAATTGATGAACCGCAAAGAGAAGACATGATGTAACTATTAATCAGTATTGCGAACAGATATCTTCAAATATCACACAATAATAGCACTGTCCCGGCTTATTTTGCAACTAACGAAATCAGACAATCCAAATCTTGTTCGGACGATGTGATAAGTTTCGCAGTCCATAACAACACAATATCTGTTTATATAACTATTTAAATGGATATGAGATCTGTGAGCAGGACATTTCAGCAAAATCAACCGATTTTTCACCAATAAAATAAATGATTTTGCTGAAATTATTTCAAACTTCGATCGTTTTATCATCTAAATATTTAAAGAGTAAGACCAGAACCTGTACTTAGTTAATTCGCCATTATAACCCTTTAGTCAGGACTAAAATCTAGCTTCTCACAACACTCATATTGTGTGTGTCGACTCCAACGGCAGATTTTACAAATTTTTCATGGCAATTTTATTTTACACTCAGAGTTTTTGCCGGAAGACTGCAGAGAGGAAGTTACCGAAGGATATATTTTTTATATTTTCCAATATTGAACCAATGACTCTCATCCAATAAGGTAAGAAACTGCGGCGAATTATATAGTATAACCCAGGGCAAGGCGAATTCATAATAGGTGATGTTATTAGCCCAGCTGATTGCTTTTTTCAGTCCACATAAATGTCAAATATTTTGTTTGCGTACAGTGAGCAAAAAAAAAACTTACACTTACTACCTCGTAATTACTTATGAACAAAAAAATATCCATAAAAAGAAATTTATTGTCCTTAAGACTAAAAAAAAGCTTAAAAACTATATTCTGATTATAAAAATTTCTCTAGTGGTTACATATTTATTAGTTTTTTACAATAAGTGTACACATTTTTTTTTTTGCTCACTGTATATACATTCTTTTGTTTATTTATTTTTTATTTCCTTTTACATTTCTATTCTACACAATTTATAATTTATTTAAATATTCTGAATGTTTGGGCACAAATTTTCTTGCAGAATCCGCTTTTATGCAGTATTTTATCCCAGTATTCCTCTGAAGATCTTCATACCTTAGTGGTAGCGCAAATCAGCTCGTATTTAAAAAAATTATTTTTTAAAATTTGTGTTTTAAAAATTTTTTTAAACAAAAAGAAACATAAGAGAAATAATGACACAAAATAACAACTTTATGTCATTATATGGATTCGCCTTTGTCATTTCTGGCTAAAGACGAATTATTTTTATTTTTTATTTATTATTTTTTTATTTTATTATTTTTGTAATATATTTCCTAGGCGACTTCCTCTCACATATTTCAGCAGATTTCTGGCAAAAACTCTAAGAGTAAATAAAATTGCCATGGAAAGTTTCTCAAAAATCTGTCGCTCGGAATCGTAGGTCCAGACACTCATCTATAAAATTAACACACACAACATGAGTGGTGTGAGAAGCTAGGCCGTAATTCTGACTGAAGGGTTGTAATGGCACAGGGATTTCACGATCTGGTCCTTCCAACGCATACAAGGTCGTCCTCTTCGCCGACTTCCGCAGATCCCCGCATCAAACACCCGTCTCGCCGGAGTATCATCTTCCATTCGAACAACATGGCCGAGCCAGCGCATCCGCTGGATATTATTACGCTGCACAACGTCTATGTCCTTGAGGAGCTCATACAGCTCACTGTTGGATCGGATGTGGAAATCATCACCAACTCGCACTGGACCGAAGATCTTACGTAGGACTTTTCTCTCGAATACTCTCAAAACTGATGCATCAGTGCTTAATAGGGTCCATGCCTCTACGCCATAAAGAAGCACGGGTAGGCTGAGCGCCTTGTAGAGTATTAGTTTTGTCGTACGAGAGAGGTCTATGCTACTCAATTGCCTATTGAAACCAAAGTAGTACCTGTTGGCAAGAGTGATCCTGCGCTTGATCTCCAGGCTGACATCATTTTTGGCAGTAACAGCGCACATTGGAGTTTTTGATGCCTAAAATGGGAATTAATTGGAAAATGAAATTCTTGAGTACCAAATATTTTTTTACATGAGGTAAAAGTGCATAAAATTCTGCATCACTTTCTTAAAAGAATGTGTCAAGTATCGTTACATTACTACGTCTTTTTGAAGTGTGAGTTTTTTGACATTTTTTTATCTTTCGTGAAAAAACGAAATTTTCAGTGTTTTCAAAATTAGTTCCCGGCAAGTTTTTAAGTAAAAATATTAAAAAAAAATATGGAGCCTTCAACAATAGACGATTGAGATTATATTTGCTTCGTTGTTTTCTAAGTTTATATAGTTTTGTTATTTTTAAAAAAATTTTTTGTGAAGGTCTATAAATATGCAAATTTTGTATCATACGAGATATGGAAAAATAGTTGTGAGTTAAGCAAAGTAAAGCAAAAAATGTGAAATAATTTTTGTACTTTCTTGCACCTGATTAAAGAAAATGAAAATATATTTTTGTACCTGTGTATATAATGTTTATCTATTAAATTTTTTGTATAAAATTATAAGACGATATTTATTCAATCATAGGTACAAACGTGAATACAATTTTTATTTCTCGAAAAGACCTTTATGAAATAATTGCAAGTTCTGGATTTGAAACCTTTACTGAAAAAATTGCATTTCTTAAAGAAAAAATGCTTACACGTTTATTGCCAAGCAATAAAAAAATATAAAAGTTTTTAACGATACATGGAAAAATTAAAAATATTGAATAAAATTAACATATTGATTTCGAGGATTGCAGTGAAAGAAGCAGGAAAGAAAATTCCTCATCTTTGCTGGCGCGGACCAGAAGCAATAAATACTCTTTAATACCAATAGGGTAGTGAACTGACGAAGACTTCAAAATGAAATGAAAACTTGTTTGATACTCAAAATGATTTATTCTAATTTGTATTAACATTTCTATCTTCAATTCTAATTTTATCTGGTTGGTAGATAATCTTTGAGAGTAGAATTATAAAATTTTGTCGAAACATATATATTTTGATGCAGTACATCAGAATCAATCAAAAACTCAATTTTGAAAATTTTGGTTGTTAGGCCCTTATGCATTTCAGGTCACGATTTTTTTTATTATTATAGATTTATCTTCTTTAAGCGAAATAAACCAAAAAAAAGTTAAAAAAAGCAACCAGAAAAGCTTCCACGATTTAATTCCCATTTTAGGCATCAAAAACCCCATTGTGCGGCGGAGCCAAGATAAATAAATTCCTTGACTGTATCAAAAGTATAGTTATCGGCCGTAATCTGAGAATCAATACGCTGCACGTCTCTACTTGTCGAGAACATATACATATAAAAGATTCGGACAGGTCCATTCCTACCTAGACGGAGCTGCATGAACTGCTCACCGTCTTTCTGCATAGCCTTGTCAGCTTCGCAGGTATACCGTGCTCAGACATTGCGGCAAAAACATGATCCCTTATGGGGTTATCGAAGGCTGCCTTATAGTCGACAAAAATATTGTGTGTGTCGACTTATTTTTCGTGGGTCTTTTCCAGGATTTGGAATTAAACTTGATGGAGGAAAACAATTTATTTCAAAGGGTTTTCCATAATTGAAGGCATTTAAGAAAACAGTTTTTATTTGCCATCATAAAAATATTTGACTTAAACATTTTTTTCTTTTATGTATTGTCTCGTCAGATATTACTCAGAATTTTAATATACAATGTACTGAAGAATACATCATCTGAATTTGTCTTCATCAAAATTTAAGACAAATACTTCAACATAACAACAGTTTTTAATCGCAAGTTTGGTTACAAATCCCAATATTTGTAGTAGGAAATCGGAAAAATTCTATGCCATTGGTCTGGATGGATAAGCTTCAGTGAAACCTTAACTTAAATCTGGAATCCTCTGCCTAACCATAAACTAATAAGTTAGTGTCCCGGCTGCTAGAGGTTTACAGAAATTGAGAATCTGTCATCGAAAATCTAAGAAACGATAAAAGGCAATATAGGTTACGTTTCCTGAATTAAACTGGTCATTTAACTTTATAAACTAGCTGCGATTATAGCTCACACGGGCACTGGTTGCGAAGAGTATTCAGATGATATAGTTTTGATGAACAGAATGTAGCGTGTTCTGGTATACCATGGGCAAAAAAACCTCTCTTACAGCGGCGATGAAAACTCTGTATGATATAAATACACTGAACGTAAAAGTGAAGGTCAGACCTTTGAAGACTGTGCTTGGAATTATTTAAGACGACTGTACCACGAAATTCATTTGAGTGGCTTAATAAATCGAATTAAAGTCCTCTGGACAGTACCTGTAGACTCTATGATTTTGGAAATTGTTTCGCAACAAAACTTTGTAACAAAAGTGAATGGAGTAGTCGGAAAACAACGTACACTTTTAAAAAAGAGAACATTTTGTGTACATGGATAGGTCAAGAACGGGTTTTGAAACAGGAGCACGAATCTTTTTTTGTCCAGGATGAAATATTTTGAACACATTAACTTAATATCTGTGAACCCCTTAGATATATAGACTGTTGAACCCGTTCTCTGTTTATCGATTTCGTTTCAAAATTCCCCATTACTCCCAAATAACGGGTTGAAGACATTTGTAAATTTAGTCACTTTTGGACAGATTGTCATGTTGTTTTGGAATGGGATGGGTTAGACATCTAGAGCGATACGTTCGAACTCGTATATCATAAGTTTCGATCGAGTAGACTTGAAATATTTTTTCCTTATTTCTCATGTTTGATTTGTTAATTGCAAAATCTAATTTAAGAGGTTAGTGTACTCCATAAGGGTTTTTTCGAATTTTATTTAAAGGGAAATGTATTTAAGCAAATTAATCTTTTTATAAATTAACCCTTTGCGACTGGTCGGAATTAATTTTCGTTTCGTTCCCTACTACGTCACTATCAGAATCACTGCTGGAAATATTTTCAGAACAAATGTTATCACTTTCTTTATCAAAGTCAGTGTTGAAAGAGTCAAAATAAAATTCTTCATCGCTACTTTCAAGTTCACGGAACACTTCTTTCAGTAAATTTCTTTTTGCCATTTTATTAGAGTATTATTTTGATATATTTTAAGAAGTGAAATCGCCAAATCTAAGTTAAGCACAACTTATAAAATATCCTTCGATTTCAACGAATTTCGAAAGCTTATCGGTTGAGAGCAGACATACGACTAGATCGGTAATAAAGCTTTGGTGACTGAGAGCAGACATACGGTCGCAAAGGGTTAAAGAAAACGTTTGATTGTTTATAAATTTTTTTTCACTAATTTATGAAGACCGGCGGAGATACGGCAAGCTGAAGAGGAACATCTCAAAATCTGTCGTCCACGATTTGAGGAATTAGGATTGCCTGAAAGCAAAAATCGAAATGGATTCCTATGAAATATGTTACTGTCGATAACCTAAACTAGAATATTTTGAAAAGGTCGAAAAAATAACAAAATAGCGGTGTAATGCATTATTTTTCCTGTTTTCGCATATTTTTTCTAACTTAATTGTTTAGTAAAATCCGTTAAAAGTATTAACGAATTAAAAATATTCTAGTTCGGATTAAGACTACTCATCTTAGAAACAAAATTGCAGCGAAATCGGTCGAGTAGTTTTTTTAACACTAAACCTACCGATACTTCATGTATTCCTATTCCTACCAAAGGGGGTCAAATGACCCGTCTGCAAAATGTTATATATTACTATGTCTTGTGAGAAATATATCGATTAGGCCAATTTGGTACATGAATAAAACAATTTTCTTTAAATAACGACTGAAAATAGTTTATATATTAAATTTAAAGACAAAGAAAAATACAAGAAAAAAATTAAATATTCTTCAATTAAATCTCAAATTTAGAAAATAATTAAATAATCTGCTAACTTTATTCATGTTCATCGCATATTTTGCAAATTATTGGGTTCTCGAAGGTATATTTTCCACACACATATTTATTGCATTTGAAACAGATTTTCGTAGTTTTGTTTTCTTTGCAAAAACCTATTTGGCATCTTTTTCGCATTTGAACACTTGAATCCGAGTTTGAATTTGTTGACGTTTTCTGTTTCTCTTTTTGTTTTTCCTGTTGTTCATTTTGAAAATCTTCGACAAGTTTTTCAGCTAATTGAAATAAAAATTGCTGTCTAGAGATTTTTTCGCCGGTTGTTTCTCTGTATAAAACCCAAGAGTTGATTCCAGACAGGTCAAGAATATTAAAAAAATCTGCACAGGCCATCTTTGCGATTTCGGTTTCACAGTGTGTTTTCTTTCTGGTCATTTGATCCGTCATGTCTACACCGTGCTTAGTATTATTGTAAAACCTAATCGTTTCAGGTATACGATTGTCATCGGTTTCAATGCTTACAGATGTATGCTTTGAGCTTAGCAGAAGGACTTTTTTGTTTGGCTTACTTTTGTAAATAGTAAGTGTACAATGATTCCATTTATATAGTTTTGTGGAGAACCACGGCATACCATCTTTAGTCTGCTTGGCGAATTTTGGTAGTTCTATTGGTAGAAATTGCAAATCAGGAAACAGAATCTTTGCATGGGTCAAATGACCCCTTGCGGTATTTAAGGTAGATTACATATATTTCTCGGTAAAAAAAATTAACAAGAGAGGAGTAAATCTTGGAAAACACATTCGATGTATTTTGTAATAAAAGTCGTAAAGGCAAATGGCAATGTGATAATGTTATTTTCAAGAAATTCTGACAAAATGTCCATGGTAGGTGTAGTGTTAAATTGTAGTCTCCAGATCGAAAAAAAGTCATTTCGAGAAAAACGCGTTTAAGTATGCGTAGTACTGTTTAGCGTTTTTCTTCTTCTTTTCGTATCGTTTGAGGAAAAAGAAGATTTCTACCTTAAGTAATTAAAACCGTAAAGAAATCGATTTTTTTAAAAATAAAAAGTCTACTACATACATACATACATAATTGGCCATTACAACCCTTCAGTCAGGATTACGGCCTAGCTTCTCACTTCACTCATGTTGTGTGTGTTAATTTTATACATGAGCGGTGGGACCTGCAGTTTAAAGTCGACTCCGAACGACAGATTTTTTGATAAACTTTTCTTGGCAAATTTCATTTACTCGCAGAGTATTTACCAGAAATCTGCTGAGAGGAAGTCGCCGAAGAAATACTTTTTATATTTTCGTTTTGATGTCTGGCCTGGGGCTCGAACCCTAGCTTTTCGTCGAATATGCCAACAACTACCTACTAGACCACGGCGACTTCAAAAAGTCTACTAACTTCTGAAAATTATCATATATGTGCTGATATTCTAGACGTACATTCTATATTGAAGAGATTGATTACTCATGAGTAGCAGTCATATTTTTAGATGTGCTTATTTATTGAATGAACTTTTATTATAAAATTTTTTTAAAAAGTTTCCAGAATCTTCGTTGTTTGACGAAAGAATCGCTTGTTTCCCTTTCCAAAAGAATTTAAATTTGGAAAATCTATTTAGGGCCATTATTACAACTTGCCGTTAAACTTGGGTTTAGTTAAAGGTACCTTTAGCTAAAGGGAGCTGTTAAGTTACCTTTAACTTATTTTCATTATTACAAGTTACAGATAATTTTTTTCAAAAATATCGCAGTGCCGGAACAATGTCGATAAAACTGCTGAATTAAAAATGTTTTATTTAAACGCAAAGGCAACGAGGGGCTTGTATATGCTCATTTTGTTTAAATTTGAAGTTGCCATAATGAAAATAATTGCCATAATTTAAATGTTAAAGGTAGGATGATCCTCTCTTTAGCTTAACGATCACTTCTATCTTATTGGGTACTCATAATAACGAAAAACAATTTATCTGCCCGTTTAAATCCTCCCTTTAGTTAACAGCAAGTTTTAATAATGGCCCTTAAATTAATTAATTAAAATTAAAAAAAGAACAGTTTTTCTTAAAACAAATTTGGAGATTTCAATAAATTATGTATGCCGTTACTCGGGCGTAATCTTATTGTCGAAAAGGGTTATAAATGAAAATTAAATTTTTATTTTTGTTTCGTCATTTTTTCTTTTGTTGTGCAATAAAGTTCAGTGTTAGGTTAGGTTAGAGGACGTGTACTTGTCAATTTAGACAAGTACAGTACCCGGAGGCTGATTTGGCCCATTGTACAAGTTCAGTGTTTATCATTCATTCATCAGGTGAGAAATTGCACAGTTGTTGATTGTTATTCCAAGGTTCTTCACAGCATACTCGTATACTCTATTAATTTTCGACTCATTTATTGTTATTAGAATCTTGTTTCCTTTCCTAATCAGTATGCACTTGGACTTTTGTTGATTCAAACACGGTCCATTTCCCGTGGCCATATAATGTAAGCGAACCCCAGAAAATTAAGGCCGGTGTACCTCAGGGAAGCATCTTAGGTCCTTTATTATATTTAACATGCAACAGGACGCTTACCTCGACTTTCGCTAATGACACAGCCATCCTAAGCATCGATAAAGACCCGCAGGAAGCATTTCGGTATTTGCAAGACCAAATAGTGCAGCTGGAAGCTGGGTTAAAGCAATGGAGAATAAAGGTCAATGAACAAAAATGCACTCACGTAACATTCACATTGCGTAGGGAATCATACCTACCTGTTGAAATAAGCACCAAAATAATACCTCAGAGTTGCCGTAGTCTAGTAGGTAGTGTGTTGGCTTATTAGACGTAAAGCTAGGGTTCGAGCCCCAGGCCAGACATCAAAACAAAAACAAAAAGTATTTCTTCGGCGACTTCCTCTCAGCAGATTTCTGGCAAAAACTCTGAAAGTAATTAAAATTGCCATGAAAAGTTTCTCAAAAACCTGTCGTTTGGAGTCGACTTTAAACTGTAGGTCCCACCACTCATGTATAAAATTAACACACACAACATAAGTGACATGAAAAGTTAGGCCATAATCCTGAGTGAAGAGTTGTAAAGACCAATTATGTATGTATAATATCTCAAAGTACGGGGGTTCAAATTTGGGCTTACATCTGGACCGGCGACTAACATGGAAGAATCACATAGATGCTAAGTTAGCACAGATTAAGTTAAAGGTGATACAGTTAAGTTGGCTAATTAATAGAAACTCGGTCCTTAGCTTGGACTGCAAGCTTCTTCTATATAAAGCAATATTAAAACCAATCTGGTGCTACGGAATACAGCTATGGCGCACTGCCTCATCTTCTAACATTAATAGAATACAAAGGCGCCAAAATAAAATTCTGAGGCTGCTGACAAACGCCGCATGGTACATAGAAAATTCGAACATACACAAAGACCTAAATGTGCCCACGGTTGGAGAGGAAATAGCGAAATATGCTGAAAAGTACTTAGAGAAGCTAAGGGATCACCCGTATCCACTCGTACTATTTTGAATGCTGCCGGCCATATCCGACTAAGGAGAAGAGACCCTATGGACCTCATTAGAAGACGAGCCCAAATAATGTCAAATTGACTTAAGATTCTATGCAATCATAAAATTTTGTCCCGCGCTGGCGGGTCTTAGTTATTGTTATTTGTTTTAGATTTGATATAATAATTGTTAGTTCACTTTTATAGTGAAGTTAAATAAACTGACAGGAAAAAAAAATATAATAAATTTTTTTCCAGTTCATCGTTAAGTCTCACAATATTTGTAGCAAGGAATAGTTTAGGACTACTAAACTACACTTGCAGATCTTCTGGGTACATATATACATATGTACTCTACAATCCAAAGTTGTTTCGGAAATTGTGAACAAAGATCACAAATAAAAAGTGGTCCTTAAGTTACACCTCACTACAAATCAAATGCAGTGACACAAGTCGTATTAAAGTCGTATTAAAGAAATTAAAAAGGCGGCGAAGTTTCTTAAAAGGCCTTAGAATGATCAAGAAATTCAGTTTTTCATTCAGCTTTCAGACATGTCCAGTATAAGTATAGGATGACATTTAAAAATTAAGAATTTTGTCAGATACTTTTGACGGATAACATAATGTCGCTATTGGCCTAAAGTCTAAATCAGTTTTCTGTAATATTTTTCCACATTTCCATTTAGATCGAATTGTGCTGATCATTGTTATAGAATTGAATAGGTGTGTTGTACATACATATATGGTAAAATCACTGACAGCCACTTCTTTACAATTTAAAGTGCATGTCGTAACCATATACTGCATACTATGTCATCCCTAAAGGTCCCTCTGATTACTGCCCCTAGTAAAAATAATATCGATAATGAGTGGATCGTCAGCCCTTAATAAAGAGTAACATTTAACTGGCAATATGCGTTTCTCGATATGTACATATAAATATCATATACCTATGTATGTAGGTATATAGTACATTTCCTTTAAATCGATTATCGTTTAAAATTGTATCCCAGGCATTTTTTAATCAATTCTTGATGATCAATATTGATACCGCGTGTTTGTTTTTATAAATAAAATATGTATATTCATTTTATAATTAAATAAATTATCAATAGTACATACTACATATACATACACATATGGAAATACATACATACAAGCACATGTGCATATGTATTTAAGTATTATTTAATCAAATTATTGTAAACTATTAATTTGATTTATGTAGGAATGTGTATATTCATGTATGAATGTTGAAACTTACTAAATTATAAACTAAATTAATATGCATATACATATGTATGCATATATGTATGTATGTATGTATGTATATTCATATGTAAACGTACTCTTAGATAACCATTGAATTTAAAACGAAAGTTTTCCATTCTTTTTCATTATTTGCCGATCAGAAATTAAATTTACAAAAAAAATGTCTTCAAAACAAATAAAAAATTTTTGCTTTTTTTTTTTTTTTTGTTTTAATAATGAATTGTAAATAGTACGAATGTGAAATGGCCTCGTTTTAAGCCAAATTAAATAAAAACATTTACAAAGAAAACGACGAAAACAACAAAAATTTAAAACGAGTAAAATCAAACGACACAAATGCAATGAGAAACGACGACGAAACATAAAATACGAAGAACATCATTTTTAAGTAATAACAACAACAACACGAAAAAGGCCAACAATACAAATTGCATTTCAAACATGGGCGATTAATTTGTTATTTCAAACGAAAAAGGAACAACGAATAGAAGAAACTCAAGTAAAAACAAGAATAAGAAGAAAATGTGTCCTTGAACAGATAAAAATATCAATAAATTATAAAGGATAGGTACATACATATAAATACAATAACACATACACACAAGCACACCTACTCACACGATTTATTTAATTCATACATAAATGAATACGTTTTTTGTTTTTTTTTTTCATTAAGAATGTATGTTTTCATAGTGGGGTTTTGGGGAGTCTTTTAAGTTTTCTTAAAAACTCAAATTTCTCAGCGTTCAATAAATTTTTTTTTTGTAAAAAACATGTAGAAAATAATAAATGCCGCTAAACAACAACAGCTGTTCGGCTTTATTGTGTGTATGGATATAATGTGTGTAGTTGTTGGTGTTTTAATTTTTATTATATTTTTTCTTTTGTGTTTTTTGGAAATATAAGGAAAATAAGAGTGTGTAAATGAACTAAACACAACCCGAAGTTGCATAAAGAGAAAACACGAAGTATTGGTCGTGTCATTTTGTTTTTGTGTACCATAGTGATTTAGTGAGGCTAAACGCCGCTTCCCGTTAACAACATTGCAAATGAAGAGTTTAGTTCTGTTTTCAACCCCGGCGAAGTGGGTTTACTAACGTCGCGTTTGTTATTTATGAAAGCAATATAAAAAATAAACAATTTTTGAGAATATTGTTTTAAAGAGAACGATAACAGTAAAGTTAGTGTTAAAAGAGTACAGAAAACAAAAATGTTAATAGCAGCACTGTTATTTGCTGTGACTAAAGAAAGAGAGAAAGAGCTGTTATATTTTCTTATGTGTGTTTTGTGTTCTTTTGAACATTTTTTTTGACAGATTTGTTTTGTTACGCGAGTATAAAAGAAGACGACGACGTGCATTTATTTAGCGCAAGTGAAATAAATTTTCTTTGCTTTTCTTTAATATTTATTTAAAACATCGCTTTTTTTGATAATTTAATTTAAATTCAGAGAAATTTAAAAAAAAATCTAGATAGACTATATATGTAGGTAATCATTCATGATACACAAGAAACGGCCATTACAGTTTGTTATTTTACAGTTGCTTTTGTTTTACTATTCGTGTTGACTTTTTCAAGAGTATTAAATTTGTGAAAAAAAATCTTAGTTTTGCAAAAATACTAAGAAGACAAATGTAACCTTTTCTGCAAATTGTAATTATTGGAAATGTAGGACTTCCTACAATTTTAATTTATTTTCTTATAATTTTTCGGTTTTTCTCGCTGTCATTTGGTTATTAATTTTTTTTGTTGTCTCTTTGGTTACGTTTTTGTTTTTATCGTTTGCTTTCATTCGTGTTTATTCGGTTGCCAATTACGTTCACACGACTAGAGACATCGTTAGTTTCCGTTTTCTTGCGTTTCCTTTTCACATTAAAGCAATAATTTTTTTTGTTTTGTTTTTCTTAATTTTCTTTTATTCGTCTGTGGTTTTCATTCTTCACAGCAAATGATAAGTTTATCTTGAAACAAAAAAAAAAAACAATATGGCCGTCATGTATAAGAAATCAAAACAAACAATGAATTATTCTACTTACTACTCTCTTTGCTCTCATTCGTATAATTTACAAGATAGAAATTTAAAAGAAAATAGGAATGGAATATGTTGTAAATACTAAAGACAAATAAATATCGTATTTATTATTGAGTAACATTTTTACAGATTTGTGCCTATCCTAAAATTTTGTATTTCTTTAATCGTCTATTGCTAATTATTTAGATTCAACCAACCACTCATTTTGTTGTTCAATAAAAATTATGCAAAATTTCTACACTTGAAAGAAACATAAAAACTATAGTAAAGAATACTACAACTATTTGTTAATACAGTATCCTTATGAACTAAAACTTTCAATACAGAAAATATCAAACAAACAAGAGAAAAAAATAACAACAAACAAGGATTGTTTCGTTTAACATCACATATATGTACTTTGCAAATGTGTGCGTGCATGAGAATTATCTTGTTTTGAATTTCCCCTTCAATTTGTTAAAACACTAGATTTTGGGAAAATCTCTAAACAAATCGATCACATCAACCAAAAAAAAACTTTGTCGCGTGGTAGCCAAGTATAATAATAAAATTAAGGATTTGTAGAGAGGACAACAAATCAAAACAAATATTACAAATGGTGAGTAAACTGAAGAAATTTGCGATTATGCAAGTAATCGTTTATTTTAATTGTTTCTTATTTTATTAGATTTTTTTTGTTTTCATAGTGGTCTGTATACGGTAATACTTTGGAAAACTAATTATTACTGGACAGTGTGGGACAAAACTGTGTGTTGATATTTATAACTAATTAGTTTGTTTATATCTTTAAGCTAATTTGATTGAAATAATTCATTATATGCAAAGAGTAAAGAATTTTGTTATAGTTCCACTTAAGCTTGTCGACGGTCTAGTAATGAAATTTTAAAATTTTCTTATCAATGAAAACCACTTGGGGGGTTACCCGATTATACTAAATTCTCAATTATATGTATTTTTGTATAATGACCGTATATACAATGCTTTCTTAGAAATATGTTTACTTTAGCAAACTCTTAAGTTTTCCTTAAAAAAGAAAAAAGTTTAAAAACTTTCGTATCCTTACACGCAGCGTATTCTGTTACAAATTCGTTCTTAATATGTATAAACGAAGAAGCATCTTTCCAACTTCTTGGAACCATTAAGTTACTCTCTTTCCCTCCCCATTTCTCCTATAAACCCATAATATCTGTATCGAAAAATTTCGTCTAACAGCATCCACTGATCTTTAAATCCACTGCGACTTTAAAATTCTTAGTATGATTACACCTAACATGTTCCGTTTGATAGGTATAACAATTTAAGTTAATCGATCTGCCTATGTCTACTGAATGCATCAATTTAAGGATCTCTAAAAAAAATTATCAACAATAACAGTTGAGTTACTATCGATGTATGTGTGTATGTTATATCCGGCATAGTTCAAAATGACTATTGCCCTCTTTGGACGCTCTTGCCGAAACGCTCTTTCTTTCTACCAAAAGAAAAATATAGTCAAGCGTTTAACGTTTGCTCACACCCACAAGGATAAAGACCTCCAATTCTAGAAAAAAATATTTTGGAGTGATGAAATAATGTTAAATCGTATGGGACCGGATGGTAAAAATGTGAGACATTAAATTCAGTCTATGCTCAAAGGACCATAACTCGTGGTCAAGAAAGCACAATGGCGTGGGGAACATTTTCATGGCACGGTGTAGGTCCCATTGTGAAAATTAATAAATAATGAAATTAATAAATAATAAATTTGGACATTCTAAGCAACAAAATGGAACCATAAGCTTTTAAATACATGCCAGTTTTATTCATATTTATGCAAGCTAGTGACACCAAACACGCATTCAAGCTGGCAAAGGATTGATTTTATAAAGAGCATATTCCCGTTTTAGACTGGCCGGCGTAAAGTTCCGACTTAAACTCGATTGAAAACCTCTGGAACGATGTGAAATGTACTATTGCTCAACAAAATTAGAAAAATTTTGACGATTTGTGGATTGGAATACGGGTGGCTTGGTACTCGATTCCCAAAGATCTTTGCCAAAGAACTTTGTCCCGTAGAAGCCACGCGGTGCTTGAAAATAGAGGCGGCTACTCTACTAGGTTAGGTCAGAGGACGTGTACTTGTCAATTTAGGCAAGTACAGTACCCGGAGGTCGAATTGACCCATTGTACAACGTCCTTAAAGAGGGAAGGATAAAAAAGGAGATGATGTAGGAAAGAGGAGAAGCTCTACTAAATATTGATTAAATAAACTGAAAACATTAATATTTTTACTATTTATTAAAATCTATCATTTTTATTCCAGAAATTTTAATTTGTGCTATTTTACTGTCCAGCTAAAATCAAGCGTTTGATATGCTACAGGTCTTAATGAGCAGACGATGGGCAATTTCGTCAATTTTTTTTAACGATGAATATGCATTTTAAATTTCTATGCTTGAATTTTTTTTATGAATAGACCTAAAATACTATAAAAAAATATGTATGATTGTTCGTATGACGAAGTTATGTGCTAATTTAATGTCCATCGCTGTAAATACTTCTCGTTTAAAAGAGTGAGACTTGTTGGACTTCACGCTTTCAAATTATGCTCTCAGAGACACTGTCGTAGTTATATGTATTATGGTCCTTTTTAAGCTCGGTTGATACTTTTTGGTCTCGCGGATCTATTTTTTGACGTGACGGGGGGTCAGGACCCTTTTTCTTTAACGTCTTTAAGCTTTTTCTTTATAATTATTGTATTGTGGAACATTTTATTAGAACACCCTACCAACTTTTCTATAAGATTTTCCATCCGATGTTTGTTTCTCCGCACTGCATGATTTCTCGCAACGCATTTTATTTCAAATATTTTTTATATTTTCGTTAAACTTTAAGATCGAAATATTAAAAATTAAATTCAAATTTTGTGAAACAACTGGTTTTGTAAAAAATGTGTAAGTGGAGCTATTTTATATTTCGTCATTTTTTTTAATTGTCCAAAAAATAAAAAATTAATTAATTAAAAAAAAAAACGGTTCCAAGAGAAGTGCCATATTGTTATATTTAGGGGACATATTAACCAATGTATTAAATATCAACATTTGATAAAGTACCAACACAAGTTTTTTGTTATTGAGAAAATAAAAGTATCATAGTTAGTGATGCTATTATTTTTTCCCCAACTGCATATACAAAAGGAGTGCGCATGAAAAAATGGACATTTGTCTTCAGAGCATATAATACCGTTTGACTAGCTATTTTTTAATAATTTTCCCCAGTAAAAATGTGGACCAAATTTTTTATTTTCCTTAAAAATTAGCACCGGAAGGTGTCTTGGAAGGAAATAATATTGTATGTACATACAGCGGACGACAAAAGTCTTAGTACTCGAATATATTTTGACAAAAAAGTCCCCACAGGCTTAATACTTAATACTCTTGCACAAAGTTACGATATGACTTCAAGAGAGTATTTAGGAGATAATTTAAAAGAACGGTTACGTAATCGCTAAGCCTCAAACAAAAATCAACCGAAAAACTTGATCATGGTGCCACAAGAAAACACTAAACAAAACTTGTATATTCAATTCCAAATGGGTTAAATGTAGTGCTTGACCTTAAGGAATATTCAACTAAATACAAGGGATAAAATTCTCATATATTAGGCCTTTGCATTTTAAATTTACTCAGGGTTCTCCTTGGGTGTACCTATGGTGTTATCTGAAACTTTTCCTTATTTTTCTCTTGTTTTATGAAAAACATTAAAAAAATTATTGTTTTATAATAAAACAAAAATAAATAAATAAAAATAAAATAAATTTTTATAGAAACTTTTGCCTAAAATTCATGAAATTGCTAAAATATACATATCGTTGTAATAACACTTTTGCTGTCCACTGTATATACTAAAGCAACGGACGTAATATTTCGGTAGGAATCAAACTGAGGATTTTTAAGGTAAAGATTTGAAAATCTTTGAGGTCTGATTAATTTATTAAAAAAGGAATTATTGAAAAAATTTTAGTTTGAAAAAAAAAGATATTTAAAATGTTTCAAATTTAGGTGA
This sequence comes from Sarcophaga carnaria, assembly GCA_958299815.1. Taxonomy (NCBI): domain Eukaryota; kingdom Metazoa; phylum Arthropoda; class Insecta; order Diptera; family Sarcophagidae; genus Sarcophaga; species Sarcophaga carnaria. Next base: position 65,708,406 of record OY283149.1, on the reverse strand, counting down.
CAAAAACTAAAGTAACTTATTTAAATTTTTTTTGCTTTCTAAAGCGCTTCATTAAAGAAATGATTTTTAAATTTCTTTTTTATTTAACAATAATAGTGGCAACAAAAATATTAGATTATGTCCCGAAAATGTCTTAAAGTCTTAGAAATTAACCCTTAACGGTCTGAAAATATTTCAAGTTTACTTCCGATCAGATCCAGCTATTTTTCATACATAGATAGCAAGTTGAAAACGCATGACTAGTAAATATATCAACAGTAATAGTAATACAACTAAAAAAAGTGAATTTAAGAGTCATATCGCCTATATGTATCCATTGAACCGTTAACCGTTGCAATCCCAAGACACGAGACCCGATTTTCTTGTAAAAACTGGTACAACTAGAAATTAAACCCTCTTTTAAACATCTCTGTGTTAGCCACTGTTAACATCAAAAAAGCCTATTTTGGAATTTTTAGTCTATGTCTTCGGTTTTTAAATTCGCATTTATCGCATAGTTTTTCTTTAGATGAGAATATATTTTATATGATTTTTAAAAATAAAGAAAACATTTGCTATTGTTGTTGAAGTTCAAAAAAATGTTCTTTTAAAGTGCCGTGACAAAAATCTGGAATATTTACTGTGTCTATTAATTATGACGAACTACCAACAGTACATACCGTAAAATTTTAATTTATTATTTCTAAATAATTTTAGAAGAAAATAAACGTGGCCTATTAATCAGTATCTTGTGGGCTATTGGAAAGAAATTACTTAAAAAAAAAATGACTTAAATGCAAAAAAAAAAAATATTTTCCAAACAAAAAAATTTCTTTCAAAAGTCGCCGTAGACTAGTAGGTATTGTATTGGCTTATTATGCGTGAGACAAATATCTTTGAGAGTAAATTAAATTGTCATGAAAAGTTTCTCAAAAATCTGTAGTTCAGAGTCGACTTTAAACTGTAGGTCTCGCCAATCACGTCTCGAAGCTAGATCGTATTCCTGGCTGAAAGGTTGCAATGACCAATTATGTATGCATGTATGTAAAATGCAACAAATACGCATTTAAATGTGTAATAGAGCGATTTCGAACCATGCAGTGGCCAGAGCAGTCACCTGAGATCAATTACATAGAAAACGTTAGTTAGCCGTCGATTAAAGAGAGAGTATTGCATGACAACTACAAAAATATTGGTAAATAATTCCCGTAGAAGGAAAATGTTTCAAATGAAACTCCTAAAAAGGTATTCTCAGATTAAATTGCATTCATGATACACAAGTGCGCCGAGGTTTTGATAAGCAATGGTTACGCCAATAAATATTAAATTATTTTAAGTACTTATTTAATTAATTGAATTTTGAATTTAATTAATGCAGAATTTTATTCGTTTTTTAATTATTTTATTTTTGTGGTTTTCAAGTTTAAGTTTAAAACTTAAAATATATTAAAGCAATCAGAATATTGTGCTTTAGTTTTATTCGACACTGTACCAACTATTTAATTTGCGGTGTTTAAACAAATGTCTGAATTTCTTCATTTGAACTTCTGTTCACTGAAACTTTTTCGAAATTCCTTTTTTAAATTCCTCTTAACATCGATCACGGCTATTGTGGTATATTTTAGATCAGACCTCTTTTATTATTTGTCAACAAACCTCATCTAGTTTTTATAGCAATCCTACTTTAAAAGTCGCAGAAGCACAAGAATTTATTTTATTTGCTTACCTTAAACATTGAAATCGAATAAAAAAATAATAATTTTTCGTTTTAAAGTTTCCACCAATTGAGTAATGTGTTGTTTGTAAATCCATAACTGCAATTTCCAAAAACTCAATTCAGTTTAGATTTAATAAGTTTTTTTTTTTTCTAAAAAATTATCTTCGAAAATTATTTTTTTTTCACACAATAAAACGTTTCATTTGAAAAGAAGAGAAAAATAAATAAAACTCACCCCTATTAACAATAACACAGCATCGATTGATAAGCCAAGCCTGACCTTTATCAACTTAAATTGACTTATTGTTGGCAATTCTTAACTTGCTGTTTAAGTTCTTAACTAAAAGTAAGTGAATAACGTTTGTTTACAGATTTACTTGATGATGTCCTTATAAAATGCATCAAATGTACGAAATGCAGCAAATGTACGAAATTTGAATTTCGTTATAAAAAAAACAAGTTCGCAATTTGTCATCATAATTTTTAAGTCTTCACTAACCTTCATACATATTAGCCATTTTTTTATCTAGATATTTTTCTTAGTTTTTTCTTTTCGTGTAGAATCATAAGTTTTTATTGTTTGGTCAACACAGAAAAAATGGAGTTTTAATTTCTGAATTATGTTTAATAATATTCTTAAAATAAATAAATAGATAAAACACATAAATTACATATGTACATATGTATTAACCCTTTGCGATCGTATGTCTGCTCTCAGCCTCCAAAGTTTTTTTTGCCATTCCAGTCGTATGTCTGCTCTCAGCCAACAAAGCTTTGGGCCTGTTCGTAAATGCAACATTGCGCTGCAAATATAATTATTTTGCGCTAACGTTGCCAATCACATGTTGCACATGCTTCTTTTTGCTGATTTATTTGTTTGCATTTACGAACGAACAAACACCGCAGAAATGGAAAAATTATTAATAAATTTGATTTTTGAACTGGACGATAAAACAAATAACAAAATGTTGTTAAAAGCCCAAAAAAAAGTGTACTTTGTGCAAAAAAAAAGACATTTAAGGAAGAAGAAAAAAGAAACTTATTGTTTAAACTCTCATTCTCTCTCTCTCTCACTCATTCAATGCATCAGCCATTTTTATGATTAGTGTTTTGTGTTTATTTGCTCATAATATGATTTAATGTTGCATTTACGAACATGTGACAGCTGCAGTGCTGCCAAGGTTTGCATTTATGAACACGATGCTCATAACATGCAGCGCAATGATGCATTTACGAACAGGCCCTTTATTACCGATCTAGTCGTATGTCTGCTCTCAATCTATAAGTTTTCGAAATTCGTTGAAATCGAATGATATTTTATAAGTTGTGCCTTACTTATATTTGGCGATTTCGCTTCTTAAAATATATCAAAATAATACTCTAATAAAATGGCGAAAAGAAATTTACTGAAATAAGTGTTCTGTGAACTTGAAAGTAGCGATAAAGAATTTTATTTTGACTCTTTCAACACTGACTTTGATAAAGAAAGTGATAACATTTGTTCTGAAAATATTTCCAGTAGTGATTCTGATAGTAGGGAACCAAAAGAAAATTAATTCCGACCAGCATGATGCTCATATATAAAATTAATACAGTCGCAAAGGCTTAATAATAGTGTGAATGATTAAACCGCATAAATATTTTGTCCATTTCTTAAGATGATTTTTAAGTTTTCGTTCGATTTGAATACATAAATGTATTTTTGAAAAAGTTTCCATTGTTTTGTCAGGCACTGTATTTGTTGCTCTTTTGCAAGACTCCGGACTGTCAGATCTGATTCGCCCTGCCAAATTCGTCTGCTAAAAATGAAAAATCTTAAGTAAAAGTAGCATAAACACACATAAAAAGTAAACATAAACAAACTTTTCGTCATGATTTTGACATGTCAGAGACAATACAACAATAAAAGAGCAACACTCAACTGCGTTGATAACACTACTTGTATGAATATATCTTGGTTCTACTCTTAAAACACATTGAATAATAAGTTTCAAATATAACGGGTCTTTAAAAGACTGTTAACTGCAGTCAGAGAACATTTAAATGAGCGATCCAGTGATTTTTGAAGAACGTTGTTCTCAGTGAACGTGATTTGGTAATCACTGTTCTTTAAAACAGTGATTGTGATCACAGTATTCCAAAAGAAAACAATAATGGCAATAACGTATTTTATTAAGTCGTAAGAAAGAGACAACTAGATACATACTACGAAAAGACTACTAAACAAATTCAAAGTGGTGTCATCAATGTTATTATTTTTAATGTAATTCTTTTTTTATATGAAGTTTGACAATTAAGTTTCACAGAAAGTTCATGTATAAAAGACAAAAGTAAATAATCAGCATCATCTAATAGTGATTCTGTCTCGCTCAAAATAAAATGAAATAAATTTGAGTATGTAACAATTTTGAAAGAACGACATTATTAGTAATTGTTATTCGGCAATTTCAATCACTGTAGTTACCAGGGAACTATCAATCACCGTGAGTAAATCACGGTTTTGAAAATATCGCTCATCTCTAGTCTACAATATGTTCGAGTCTAATATCGTGCACCAATGCGTATGAGTATTTTTTATTATAATTGTAGACATTAAATACATACATACATGCATATATATATGAACATCCATATTTGAACACATCTACATATAATATCCCAGCAAGCATTTTTTGAAAATTTTAATCAAATTCGAGTCTTTTTTGACTCTTCTGCACGATTAAAAAGTAAGAATATGCGCTCATTTTCTGATCATAAAAGACTCATTTGTCGGGAGAAAAGTGTTACTACGGGCGACTCTTCTCAAAAAATCATTTATGAGTCATTTTCTATATTAATTTCGAGTCATTTTCGATGCGTTTTCGAATAATTTTGTGATCATTTTTGAATCGCTTTCTGATCATTTATTAGTCGTATTTAACTTCGTTTATGCTTCTTTTTCGAGTCGTCTTTCAGTCATTGTTTAATCGCAAGCGAGTCTTTTATGAGTAATTTATCAGTACGTTTAGGAGTCCTTTTATTGTCATTTATCAGTCATGTTTGTATTAATCTGGACTCCTTTTTGCGTCATTTATGATTATAATTTGAGTCATTTATTAGTCGTATTTCAAAATGTGTTTTTAGCCGACCCCAACGACTAATCAAGGTGGCAAAAAATTAAAATGCATCTTTAAAGGCATACAACGAAAAGATTGTTAAAATCCGACTTTAGCCTAGCCCCCAGGCTAATAAAAGCTTGGGGCTTCATACATACGGACATACATAATTGGCCATTACAACCCCTCAGTCAGAATTACGACCTAGCTTCTCACACCACTCATGCAATGTTCGTTAATTTTATACGTGAGTGGCAGGACCTACAGTTTAACGTCGACTCCGAACGACAGATTTTTGAGAAACTAAACTGAAAGGAAGTTGGCGACTACCAAAGAAAGAATATTATATTTATATTTAAAAACAAATTGTACTTCATTTCATAGCCATCTTTTTACATTAATGAAAATTTATATAGAGAGGGTGAAAAAAGCATTGTTTAATCATCCATCTGTTCAAAATATGATCATAAATACATACTTATAATCACTTTTCAAACACCTGCATGATGTGTTTTTGATTAAGCGTTTTTCAATCTTCAGTAAAAATAGAATATAATAATAAATAACGATAATAATAGTCACATTTTAAACGCCTGGATGATTGATTTTCGACTGCTATACAATTTTTTATTGTATTTTAAATCGAACTTATTTTACTCATTCGCGCCAATCATTTATGAGACCTTTTTTAATCGTGTAACTGACCAATAAGTTTTTGATCGTCAAAAGTACTCTAAAAAGACTCAGCAAGGTGATTTTTCAAAAAACAATCTTCCAAATGCTAGCTGGGATAGCCATATACAGTGGTGGCTACTATTTTAGCATACGATGCATACATATAGAAACATATAAATATTAATATATATATACACAGTGAAACGTGAATTAATTTTTGTTTTTGATTTTGTACATGTTTTGTTCATTGGTTTTTTTTATTATTTCTTCTTCATTTTTAACACGTTCATCGCCACGATAATATCAGAAAAATTTTCACATGGGCCACGTTAACTTTATTAGATAATTTAGTTAAAAATGTATCAAGGAAACTTAATGTATCACAGAAAAAGAAATTTTTGTCAAAATTCCCGGAAAAACACTATTTTTTATGTCACACATATATGACTGACATGTCCCTATATTAAGACTTTTTTTATTTATTTATTTTTATTACAAAAATATAAATTTGTAAAATACAATTCCAAAATAGTGTGGACTACAATTCACGTACGTCAGACATACACTGGTGGCCAAAACTAAAGCAACTGACAATACACTTTGATATTTTAGCAAATATGTTCCGCTAAAAATGTTAAAACTGGATGTTTTTTGGTTTTTATGTTTACACTTTATTCAGATTAAACGTAAATGCAAAAAAAAAAAATTATAATCAATTTGCTTAAAATATTGCTTTTCTTTCAAAATAACGAAATAACCATAAAATTCTAGTGGTCAAAACTAAAGCAACTTTTGTATTTCTGTAACAAAACTTAAAAATTAAATTAATAGTCAATAGCGTAACCCTTATTTTTAACGACGGCAGCACATCTACGGGGCATTGAATCAATTGTCCTTTCAATTTGATCTTTAGAAATGTTGTTCCATGCGTACTGGATACGAATAAAAATGGTGTGTTTATTTGTCCCTAAATCCCTTTTTATTTTGCGGTCAACTATGCTCCAAAGGTTTTCAATAGGGTTAAGGTCTAGCGATTGAGCTGGCCACCCGAGAACACTTACTTTTGATTGACTCAACCATTCCTTAACAAATTTTGAAGCATGTTGTTTTGGGTCATTGTCATGTTGGAGAACCCAAACCAGTGGCATGTTCTCTTCTCCGTATGACAGCATTACGTTTTCCAACAGATTTTTATAAACAAATCGATCCATTTTCTCAGTAATTTGGTAAATTGGTCATACATTATACTACATTCAATAAATCTGTAACAGAATAACTTAAATATATGTTTTTTTTCTTTAAGCGTGCTTTTTTAAAACATTTATAATAAGTTCGGGAATAATTTCGCTTTTGGGAATAATTTATATTTACATACACCTATACATAGACACTTTCACTCAGGTGAACTAAGGCAAAGCGAAAGTGTTTGCTATCAGACGAGGTGATGATTTTTATGCGAGGATTGCCAAAATTTATAAACTTGAATCATCCATATAGTAAATAACATGATAGGGGAGCACATAAATAACAAAATTCCTTGAAAATTTAAGTTCTCGTTTTAGAGCTTTCAACTTTAGTTCACGTGTTTATGTTTTCGTGAGTTCACTGTATATGTGTGTATATACTGCAAAAAAAAGTCTACATACACCGGTGTATTTTTTTCCACTAATTTCTTTCCAATAATTTCTATGTTATATTTTCCCATATTCGTTTTGTTCTTTAAACATTCTTGATAGTAAATGCCTTAAACAACTCCATAACATAATTTTCAATTTGATAAAAATCACGTGAAAAAATACACACATCGGAGTATATAAACTTTTTCTTTGACTGTATATTCTTAATTAATTGGTCATTACAAGCCTTCAGTCAGGATTACGACCTAGTTTTCCACACCACTTATGTTGTGTGTGTTAATTTTATAAATGAGTGACGGGACCTACAGTTGATAGTCGATTCAGAACGATAGATTTTGGAGAAACTTTTCATGGCAATTTTATTTACTCTCGGAGTTTTTCAAAGAAATCTGCTGAGAGGAAGTCACCGCAGAAATATTTTTTTCATATTTCGTATTGTTGGAGAGAGGGTGTGAGACGTGGCCTCACGTCTAATATGCCAACACATTACCTATACTTTGTTTGGAGCTTTTATTTACATATATATAGAGCATAATAACCTGGTCATGAATTTAGGACATAGGCAAAGTAAAAATGAAGCTCAGTTTCATAAAACATTTTGTTGGGAAATCTTTTATTTTACATTACAGCAGCACATCTATGAAAATTTTCAACTAAGGCCATACAGTGTTGCTTTTTAGTTTTAATGACCAATTATGCATATATATAAATTCTTCTCGGCATAAAAATATCCTTATGTTATAAATAGCTTTCGCCATCCATCTCGTATGGTGAACAACACCAGGTGAATTAAGCATTATTGCTTTAGAATTGTGTTTCTTAGGATGCTGTCCTAAAAACACAAAAGTACGAGCATAGATTGAGCGAAATTTATAACACGACTAATTGAATCACTAACATGAGATTTTGTTCTTCCGTCATCTATTCCAAATCGAAATTTGTTTAAATTTAAATTTAGCCAGGCTTAAGGAGGACGCTTCTCAGAATTATTTCATGTACATATATGATGACCACATGGTAGCCATAAGAGCGGCTTTTGTAAAAGATTTTCCATGATAGTACACGCTCAATTTACACAACCACTGTTTACAGCTGTTGTATCAGAAACAATAGCGTTTATGTAGTCTTGAATGGCATTACACACAGCTGATGCCTGTTCTCATCCAGTTCCACTCTCAAGAGCGGAAACTTGGAGCAATTTTTCAGTGTGCCCGCAAGATATAATAATTGGAAACCTAACCACATTTTCACTTCCAGTTAACTCTGGTAATAGTTTGCCGACCCAATGTAAACACATAACATTAAAGTTACTAATATCGAATTTTTTTTCAACTCTAACATATGATTGTGTCATATTTTTTCTCGAGCTGCTCGAATAGAATTTTTATTAATTATATAGGTTTGAGCGTCAAGTCCTAATGCCTCAATAACTGCAATGATAATATGTACAGCTTTTCAGTTACTTATCAAGCACGCATACAAAGCAAGGGCTACAAATTAGTATAAAAATAAACCGTGGACATCTGGGGATTTTTTTAAAATATTTCCTTTATTTTGTTAAATATAGAATTAAGAAAAAAGTTGTCAAGGGAAAAAATGTTTGAAACTTCACAGGAAACATCTTCTTCTTACAGCATTTTTCAATAAAATTAATATTTTTGAAGTTATAAGTCATGAAACATAAATTTTAAGGTTTCCCTTAAATTTCATCGGTCTTGCGGCATGTCTTAACCCCAACCGATTGATCTGAAACTTTGACAATATCATTTTTTGCCAATATTCACTTAACTGGGGGGTGAGACTAGAAAAATGTCGACAAAAAAAATATTCCATATAGCTTAAGGGTCACCCTAATAAAGACAGTAACATTTTATTTCTTTCAAGAAAGTTCAAAGTGAACTTAATATTAAACCCAAAACGTACTTAACATAGTTTGAGAAGTTTTCTGACGTCTAGGAAAACCATTTTGACTAAGAAACATTCGAAAAAATGTTTGCACAAAGTATTTTCCTTCAACTTTTAGTCCTTTTCTGAAATTTCAGTTTGGAATTTGTAAAAGTAGTGTGCAAATGGAACTTTGTTTTATATAGTAATGAGTCTAAATTTGACTTGTTGAATTCAAATGTTCAAAGGCCGAATGCTACTCGTTTATGACAACCAGGCAAAGGGGCGTAAATGTAATCCCGTGGGCCTTGTTTATAGACGCATTTTTTGTCAACCAAACTACTAAATATGCCAGGTGGAAAATGCGACATCGATGCGAGTTTCAGCATTAACTCGATCATAAATTGTTTTTGTACCAATAAGACTAAAGTTTTGATTTCAACAAATTGAACCCTCATTTCAACATTTTATTTATTCAAATTTTTTTTTTTTTTTTTTTTTTTTTTTTTTTTAAGGGTTTAAGACTTTTCAAATAAAACAATTTTTAAATTCAATTCAAAACCATAAGTTTCGATCAGTTTTACAAACATTATTTCATTTCCGTTTGGTTACATTACAACTCGACTACAAGATTTCCTCTGGTACGGAATTAAATCGAACTCCTTTTATTAAACAAATCGTTTTTACCATTTCTGACTGTAATTTGCATATTATGAACAGCGTCATATGTATTGACCATAGTATGCTGCCAAGTTTTTTTTTTAAGCTGAATTTTATGAGTTCTGCTTCAGTGAGTACGTAGACAATACACACTTAAATAAACCGGTTTCAAGGAGTTCAGATCGTTTATAAATGAAAAAACAACAACAACAACAATACAGGCAAAGTAAAAAATTTATGGATGAAGAAAATTACTAGCAAAACACACGCTTCATGTTCTAAAACAGCATCAGACGAAATGCCAACGTTAACATATGTATTTTGCAATATGTATCACAATGCTTTTCTTAGTGTTTCATATTTTTTTTTTCTTGTTTTTTGTTTTCAGGTTTAGTCTTACCCTTAAATTATGAAACTAAGGTGTTCAAAATGTTATTACAGAAGAAATTAAAAACGATCCATTGAGGGTGTAAAAAAACATTAATTTTATTACGAGACTCGTATTTAAATTGAGTTCAAGCCGAATTTAAATGAAATTTTTCAATTGTCGTTTGTAGTTACTTTCTTTGTTATCGATGATGATCATAATGTTGATTACTGCTTTTTTAATACATATCAGACGTAAATTACTCTTACTTAAAAATATCGAAAATTTGGCAACACTTTAATGACAAGTATGAGAAACGGCTTCAATTATAAAGTTGACTTGGAAGTGTATGTTTTTATTGTTGACATACATATGTATGTATGTACTATATGCATACATTCGCATGTACAAATAGAAAAGCCAATCAATTAATTTATGAAAACAAAGAAAAGAGACATTAAAAGGATTTATTTATTTTAAAGACAATTTATTTATCCTATTTTATTTTAATTTTTATCTTTTTTTTTTTACTTTTAGATGACTTGAAAAAGCGGATCAAACTTGTTTTGCCAATCAAAAAATTTTTAACTGAATGAAGTAACGGTTCTTACCGAATACTTACTACCAGCAATAAAACAAACTTCATGAACACATTGTACCATGTCAACACGAAAATCAACACAAGCTTCTCCAACAGTGCACGGGTCGAAGACGGAAAATGCTTCTGTATCAGCATCTTCAATTGCCAACGCAACAAAACCTTTAGCGGAAAAGGCTGAAATGGGAGCTAGTGTTTCTTCCAATGGCAACAACGCGAATGTAGCTAATGCAAGTGAGACAAAAACGGTGGAACAATCACAAAAACATAATCAAGAAACCAAATCATTTCAACAGAGGGTGACAAGGAATTCTCCACTTTTATTAGCATCACCTGGCAGTGGAATAACGATTAAAAAGGAACCCATAGATCCAACTGATCATCAAACAAACAGTGAAAGTGAAGAAGGGAGTGTAAATAGTCTAGTTACAAAGAAACAAGTAATACGAGGTCGCAAGTCACTGAAAGAACACAAGGAGACCAAAGAACTAGAAGATAAAGAAAAAGAAGAGAAGCAGGAGGAAGCTGAGGTTAAGGAAAAGGATAAAGAGACGAAAGAAGAAGCAAACGTACATAAAATCCAGGTAGAACAAAAAGATATTAAAGAAAAAGATTCAAGCGCTTCATCCCCGGCACAAGTACCTGCTTCAACTGCTTCGAATAGATTGACACGAAAATCTGTAGCCAATCAAGAATCTGCTAATACTCGAATAACCAGGCAACGACAGTCGAGTGGTACTTCAGTTCGTTCAGAAACACCTCCTGCTAGAGCAAGAAGTGGTCGAGTTTTAGGCCGCGCCAAAATGCCTGTTCCAATGATTGAACCCACTCCTGTCATAAAACGTAAACGTTCTGTTGACGTTGACAATGCCGTGGCAAATAATAGAAAAAACTCGACTGATGAACCGGGACCAAAATATATAAAAATAGAGATCAAAGATCCTGAAATTGATAATAATGAGGAGATGTTAACATCTTCACAAACTACTAATGCCAGTACTGAGAGTTCGGAGGAGCATCCGATTAAAATTAAACAAGAAATCTTAGATGAAAGTGAAAACGAAATGAATACAAACACTGAAGTTAGTACGACAGCACCAAATACATCAACCTCAACTACCACAAACACTACTAGAGGAAAAGGAAGATGGGGTCCTAGAAAATCAACTTGTACCACATCTTCAGCATCTACTTCTAACAATTCGCCAAGTACTCGTGCTACCAGACAAACGAAACAGAGTTCGCCTGTTCGAAATAACAATGCAAGCACAGGAACTGAAACCAAAAGAAGGCGTATGGGATCGCAAACCCGTAGCCTACTTAAAACCAGTGTCAGTAATTCAAAAAATCTGCCTCTAAACGGACAGGATGAAGATGACTCTAAAGACAGTATAGCGTCATCGACAAACACAGATGACATAGTATTGGCTCTGATTAAAAGTGAAAAAATTTCTATGGAATTAGATGATGACAACACAAATGATACAAAGGATTTACCAGCTGATAATAAAAATCCCGAAGGTCATAAAGCCACAATTAACGTTGAAGAAAGTAATGACTTGCCGCCACCATTAGTAGTGGATACAGAAGTTACACAAACAGCGGGAAACGTTAATAGAGAGGCAATCGAGTCATCAACAAATTTAACACCTGTTGCAGCGAGTTGTTCATCAATAACTTCATCAGGCTCTGAAAAAGCTGCCTCTTTAAGTCCCTCGGATCTAGTGAGTGAAGGTGTTTGCGAAATCAGTGTAAAGCAATTTTATAAAAAACCCAAGTTTTTGGAGAACAACTTGGGTATCGAAGAAGATCCGAAATTAGGTAATATAGTTCAAAAAGTAGCTGGCATGGAAACCGTATCGACGTCAGACACAACAACAACGTCGGCGCCTATATTAGCTACTGATGCTGGGACCGTAGCCTCTGTAAAAATAATCTCATCAAATGCAGCAACAGATACACGTTCACTAGACGACTCTTATTCGAATGAGTCTTTAAAAGAAGGAACATTACGCTTTGAAGAAAGTACTGAAGACAAAAAATTACTTTCTCAAGATGACTGTGATAGTTCCGCTGGTAATTTAACACCACTACTGGTGGTTGAAGATGATGATGAAGATTTAGATGAAGTTCTTGAAGTAAAGGATGATGAGGAAGAAGAAAATGATGAGATTAGTAAAGAAAAATCTTTACGAAAAAGTTCCAATCCAACTGAAGAAACCATCGGTGAAGCTAAAATGAAGGTAATTGATGTTGATGATGACGTTGACGTCGACGATCAAGATCAAGATGATGAATTAACTTTAGAGGAAAGTGAAACAATATCAATGGATAACAATGCGTCGATAAACGACGAAGTTGTTGCTGAAATTGAAGACAATATAAATGAAGAAAATACAAATGAACTTGATGATATAAGGGATCTTGCAGATGTTGTAGTAGCTCCAGTCATGCAACTTGATTCTGAAAAGGAAATTACTCAGATTGAAAAGAACCAAAAAACTTCCGCCAATGATTCTTGTGAAATCATAGAGAATGTTGACGAAATAATTGAGTCGAAAACAAGCGATAAACACGCGCCTGAACGTGTACTCGAAAGTGGTATTACTATTGAATGTGCAGGAAATGAGGACAATGATGTATTAGCAAAAATAGATGCTGAATTAAGAAAGATTGACGAACGTAAAAAAGAAAAACTCTTATCTAATGAAGATGCAAATAATGACGTTACGTCCAATAAGGAAGATGTTAGCAAATCTGTAACTGTTGCTACAGATGTTCTCAGTGATAAGAAATTTATTTCTGAACTAGTTACAAAAAATATAACAAAAAAAGAGCATGCAACTGTTGATGATGACACGATGGATATTAAAATGGATGAAGAACAAAGCCTGATAATAAGTGATGACATTAAACTATTGGACGATAAAGATAAGATCGAGGTAATCGTTGAAAATCCTATCGGTTGTGCGTCGATAGATAATAAATCCGATGTTGAAAAAATTATACTTAAGGTATGTAGTATGTGTAAACAATTTATAAATAAAGTTTTCTAAATAACGTAATTACGTATTAAGTTAACTTTGGTGTTTTAAAATTTTTTAGACTTCAGGCGATACGGAAATTGATGAGAATATTTTAAACCCGATTACTTTTTCTTCGGAAAATCTTCACATTAAAAGTGGTGTTGCAGTTGTTAAAGATGATGATACGACTTCAATGAAATCGGGACAATCAACAACATCGTGGGTAACCTTAGAGCTGGACCATGATGAGGATGAAGCATTAAGGAAAAAGGAATTACATCTACAAAATTTAGGCTTAGTAACACACAAGGCGGCTGAAAAGCGGCGTTTAGAAGTTATACAAAGTTCAGCGGCTAATGTGGAAGCATCAAAGGTGGCCACACAACAACATCACAATAAAAGAAATGGTAAAAATTCATCTCATGCTGCATCAACACATCACGAGTATACTGGTACATTGAAAACAATCATCAAAATTAATCGTAATTCAACAGGTGGTTCAACCAGCGGTGGCAATGGACGAAAATGTCAAAACATTGCAGTTGGTTCATCGACGTCAAAAGAACAACAGCAACAACAAAGGCGTCAATCATTAAAAATGACATTCCAAAAAGGACGTGCTCGTGCCCATGGTACTAGCAACAATGATCGTTCTCAACAAGATCGTGAAGGTCATGTCGAAGATAATTACTATACTATACAAAATGAGGTAAGTTTTGCACCTTTTTTTTTTTTAATATTTTTAAATTTCTAAATTGTATCAAATTTTTTCTTTTTTTTTTTTTCTTTTTTTTCAGACTGAAGGTGCGCTACAAAAATTTAATTCATTTCCTACAACCTCTTCTACCTCTTTAACTAGATACGCTTTAACACATACTAACAATAATAATAATAATAATAATAACTGTAATAATATCGTTAAATCCTACTCAGCTACGTATGCTAGAAAATCATACAATTATCGTACTAATCACCAACATCATTCGCATAGTGCCAGTACAAACAACACTGCCCATATTTTTGAAATGGGTGTGTATTATAGTAAAACAATTAACATGGCTTATTAAGAGTAATATTAACGAATTTAAAATTTAACATTTTTTTTTAATTAATAATTTATAACATATGTATGTATAATATAATTTCATTTCTAATGTAAATTTAGTTCATTAATGATTATCTTATTTCGAATGCACTCTCACAAAAAAAATAATAAAAACATAATATATACATATGCTGCATGTATTGTATACCCAGTACATTGGTGATTAGAATTATACATATTTGTTGTTAAATTTCTTTTTATTTATTTGTGTTTAATTTTTTTTTTTTTTTTTGTATATTATTTCATATGTATATGTGTGTTTGTGTGTTATCGTATGTCATACAATTCTCAATTTAGATTCTTCCAATTCAGAATCTCATGACCATCCTGCAACTGGTGTTTCTACAAAAAAAGATGAAAAAGAAGAAATTCTTATACCGGAAAAAGCATCATCCTTTAAATTCCATCCTGGTCGTTTGTGTGAGGATCAATGCTTTTATTGCAGTGGCAAATTTGGTCTTTACGATACACCATGTCATGTGGGCCAAATAAAATCCATGGAAAGACAGCAAAAAATTCTAGCCAGTAAGTACATTAAATATTCCTTGACCACTAGATATATGTACATAGTCATTATTAACTATACTTAATCGCCCTTTTTAAAAGATGAGGAAAAATTGACTGTCGATAATTGTCTATGTGACGCCTGTTTCCGACATGTTGATAGACGTGCTAATGTTCCATCATATAAAAAACGTCTTTCTGCTCCTGGAAATTTAGAATCGATGACATCGTCTAATTCCTTAAAATCAGCTGACAATCAGCACTATGATGATGCCACTCAGAATGCAGAAGCAGACGGTAGCGAAATCAATACATCACGTAAATGCTTAGTACCTGAATGTGCTAACCCTGCTGCCCACTCACTAAGGCGTAAATGTATACGTAAGAGTGTTAAGAAATTTTTATTGAAATTTGAAATTCCTGCTGGAGCAGCTAGCGTTTGGCTGTGCCAGACTCACTACGATACTGTAATACAATGTTCAGGCTGTGTTCTATGCAAAAGACGCCTGGGTAAAAATCATATGTATCATATTACATCGGTAAGAATTGATTTTAATTGCATTTTGAATGTATTATTTAGTATTTAGCTGGTATATGATTAAAATTTTACTTTTTTTCTGTTTATTTAGGACACCGATCGTTTGGAAAAAGCTTTATGTGAAATGGGTATACCCGTACAATTGGGAATTGGCACAGCCGTTTGTAAACTTTGCCGCTACTTTGCCAATTTGTTAATGAAGCCTCCGGACAGTTCGAAATCACAGAAAGCAGAATTTGTAAAAAACTATAGAAAACGGTAAAAGGAAATCTCTTAATTTTATTTTTTTTTTTTTTTTGTGTTAACACTACAAATTAAAGATGTGAAAAATATATTTAAATTGAATAAATTTATATTATTTTTATATAATAAATAGCCTGTTACAATTCCATAACATTCATGACGGAAGTAATGATGCATCTGAAGCCGACGAAGATGACAATAGTAATAGTGCTTCACATCATGATAGTAATGAAGTACAAGAGAAAACATCACATGGCACTAGCGTGTTGGAAGAGAATGCCGAAACAACACTGGGTCAACAAAAAGACACATCAAAATCTACAAATGTTGTCGATTCCGCAAATAATCTTACAACCAATAATAATGCAAACAATGCTGCTGATGAAAATACATCGACAAACGTTATGGAGCGTGATTTTGAAACGACTGCCATATCTACAGATTCCTCAAATTCATCAACCTCAAATACCACCTCAAATTCTCCAAATGAAATGTCAAAATTAAAAGCAATTTTACAAAGTAACATTTCAGCTGAAAAACAACCATCTGCCGATATCTCGAATGTCTTAAGAGCGAATCCAAATATATCGATGCGAGAATTGTTTCCAGGTGAAGAGGATTTGGGATTGCATTTTAAAGCACCTTTTGGTAGTAATAATAGCCAAAGAACTCCCGAAGGCTGGACGAGAGTTTCAACATTTTTGCAATACGACGAACCTACGCGTAGACTTTGGGAAGAATTACAAAAACCATATGGAAATCAAAGCTCATTCCTGCGTCACTTAATTTTACTTGAGAAATATTACCGCAACGGTGATTTGGTGTTGTCAGCAAGTGCTTCAAGTAATGCTAGCGTTTATACTCAGACAGTAAAACAGCGCCTAACCTCATATGATAAGGGCCATTGTGGAGGTTTGCATATGGGCACAGGTACACCAAAAGAGAATTCTAATGTTACGAAAACGAAAGAAATTGATTCCCAAATTCCAACATTTGTAATCAACGAAGACGACGATGAAGATGATTCGGAAGATCAAGATGTTGAAATGACTCAAGTAGATAAATCTTCGAAATCTTCTTCTTCCTCTTTGCAAAAGAATGAAAATACAACTGGACAGAGCAAACCTCAACCACACCGGTCTAGGAGTCTTTCTGTTGATAAACTTACCAAACAATTAAGTTCAAACGCTGTTACAATAACGGCCCGACCAAAAGATTCGTCATCAGTATCAAATATTAAACAAAGGGCCACACCTTCGCCACAAAAATCACTGCTTAAGGATAATCTTTTGTCTACAGCAACTAACAGCTCTGGAGTGTCTAATTCTCCTAATTTAGCGGCAGCTAATGCAGCGGCTGCTGTTGCTTTGGCCGCTTCTACAGCTTCAGCTGTTAGTTCAGGTGGTTCCAGTAACAGTCGTAGTATTTTGAAATGTAATTTGTTGGGTATAAATAAGTCTGTTGAGATTTTACCAATTAATAGCACTGCGTCTGCTACGATATCATCAATATCGTCTAATAATTCAAGTGCACCTGCGCCACCACCTCCACCACCTGCTCCAATACCGCCATTGCCCGAAACGAAACAACAGAAAATTCTTGATGTTGCCAATAAGTTATTGGGCAATCATCTCGAAGCTTCAACTATCAATCAGAATAAAAATCAAACGTCGCTTCTCAGTTCGCCACCAGAATTGGTCAGCTTACAAAGAAGATCAGCCAGCCAAACGGCAACGGGTAGTGTGGCAGCCAATCCAAGTAGTAGTCAGCAATCAAATAACCTCAGCAAACGTCCTCAGTTGTTAGTAAAACAAGGGACGTCAAGACCTCCCCCAAATGTTGTTATACTGCCAGACACTTTAACGCCACAAGAACGTTTGCAAAGCAAGACGTGGCGCCCAACACTTATGCCTGTAGAAGAAAATCAAAATTTGCTAAACAAGAATGGTCCGCTCTATCAGACGGCAGATGGTCGAAGATTACCGGCCTTAGTACAAGTGCAATCAGGCGGAAAACCTTTTCTTATTTCAATATTCGATTACAATCGCATGTGCATTTTACGTCGCGAGAAATTGATGCGCGATCAGATGTTAAAAGCCACTAAAAAAAGACAAGAAGCTAAACAGCAGCAACATGCTCAAGCTCAACAGCAACAAATACAACAACAGCATCACTTGCAGGCTCAACAAACACAGCAACAACAGCAATTACAAAAAACGAATTTACAAAACATGAACAAAACTTATCAACCTCCAACAGCATCAAATCAACGTCAGCATCAAGTCGCGCAACAACAATTGCTGCATTTACAACTGTTACAACATCACCAAGCGCTATACAAGGCTGCAGCTGCTGCCAATAACTCTTCAAACTCACAAAATACAGTCCGTTACCAACCAATTGCCCCTAAACCTGCTACCAGTAATATTTCAACCATGCCACCCTTGCAGACCCCTATTAATACAAACGCCAATTTTACCGCCCCCATGATGCCTTTATTAGCAAATGCTATTACAAATGCGGCTAATACGGGCAATGTTAATCCCGCCTCATCGTCACTTAACAATACGTCTTGGCTATGGAATAACTTCCCAGATGCCAATCAGTTATTGCCCAATGGAGGTGGAGCTCCGGGTGGACAAAATGTACCAAAACTTCCGCAACTTTTAGCCAAACCCAACAATAATGCAACAACTTTAGCAAATGTAAATAATGCTATCAAACAGCAACAACAACAGCAGCAGCAACAGCAACAACAACAACAGTTTTTGTTGTCAAAAATTCCAAAATCCCTTACAGTTATACCCCAACATAAGCTAATGAGTAATGCAGCCAATGCTGTCAGTGGAAATAATGGTAATACAATGAAAGAGTGATGATTATTAAATTGCTATTGGACAGTAAAACGTCGTAGGAGAATGCGTTTTAGCAACAGCAATTATATTAATAAAAAGCGTAAGAGAAGCAAGCACTTGTAATACGCATTGTCGTAAAACAAAGTAAGTTTAAATAAGAAATTACTGAATCATAGATACTATGTATGTATGTATGTACATATACTCGTATGCATGTTGAATATTAAATTTAATAGATAAACTTAATCACTTATTAAAGTTTAGATTTTCATACGGTCAAACGTAAGATATTTTCTTTCTTTCACGTTCCTAATACGAATGAGAAGATAAGCATTTTTTAAGTTATTACGACTAATTATAATTGACCAACTAATTTAACTCAGCAAAAGTTTGAGGAATGGTATCTATCTATCTATTTTCCAAATTACTGAGAAAACGGATCGATTTGTTTATAAAAATCTGTTTTGTTACAGGAATACTAAAGTTGCTTTAGTTTTCACCACTAGAATTTTATGGTTATTTCGTTATTTTGAAAGAAAAGAAATATTTTAAGCAAATTGATTATAATTTTTTTGCATTTACGTTTAATCTGAATCAAGTGTAAACATAAAAACCAAAAAACATCCAGTTTTAACCTTTTTAGCGGAACATATTTGCTAAAATATCAAAGTTTAATGTCAGTTGCTTTAGTTTTGGCCACCAGTATATGTTTTGATGTGGGCACTGATATCCATTTTTGCCCTACGATTATATCCAAAGATAGAAAATTGTTAATTAATGTGAGCTCATTTGATATTTACATCATTTTGTAATATTTTATAAATAGAAATCTGAATCTATCTGAAATGATCAAAAAAAAATTCTAGTCTTTTTTTTTTCTAATCTTCTCTTTTCTAATAACTGCTGTACATGTTTAATTGTTGAGCCAACATTTACAGTAAAAATTACTAAAAACCTTTCGTTCAATAATACATATGAATCGAAATTTTGATTTTAAAATCTATATTTTGTAGAGGAATTTTTTTTAATAACTAAAATATCAGTATAATTATCAGAACTAAATACACAGAATAACAACGAGATAAAATAAAAATTGTCATGCTGTGGTCATTTTGTAAACTAAATTTTTTAAACTATATTTTTTTTATTAGTTTTAGAAAAACATTAATTTCTTTTTTTAAAGCCTATATTAAACACGGATACTTTACATTATTTTAAACATATTTGTAATGAATTTTTTTTCTTTTTTCAGAAAACATTAATAAAAGACTTTTGGTTTAGTTGTGAATGAAATGCAAATTGATGGTGGGTGGTACACACACACACAGAATAAATTAATTTTCGTTGTAATTTTTCTTTTAATTATTTCATTTATTAAATAAGACTCCTCGTTCATTAATTTTAAACACGAATTCATTGCAAAAAGTGTTATAATTTGTTAAGCAAAACAATAATAAAGAAAAAACCTATATGATGTATGTTAAGCAAATAACCTCATATACAATATAAACAACCTGTAGAACATAAGCAATACTTAAAAATTAAAAAAAAAAACAAAAGATAAATACATTTAATTATATTATATATATATATACTATACACATACATATATAGATATCTAATTAAAAGAAACAACAATTAACAAGGTTTTTAGAGAACTAATATTTAAGGAATAACAGTGCCTAAAATTAAATATAAATAATTAAATTAGAAGAGTATATAATTTGAAAATAAATATTTTTATTATTTTTTTTTTTTATTTGGAAATATATTTAATGAAAGTAAATTGAAGAATTTGGTTTTTTTTTTTTTTTTTTGTAAAAGTACATAAAATATAGTATACAAACATACAATTAAAAGAAAATAATGAATAAATTAACAAATCAAAAACAAATGTTAGCAGGTTTATACAAAAGTAGAAAAAAAAACACAGAATAAGAATAAAAGGCCTCCATAGTTTAGTCATTAGCTTTTAAATTGAATCCATGAAAATAATCAAGTGAGACAGACAAATATACACATTATATTATATATTACATATAATTAGTATGTGTTTGTATGTCAATCATACAATGATTTTATATTTATCCTAAGGGGCGTACATACATTCATATCCATTACAATATTTTAAGTATTTTAAAACTTCACAAAACAATTACATTGATACGATATATTTAATTAAATAGTCCTGATTTTCTTTTATTTATATTCCAATTTAATTATTTGAAAAAAAAAAGATAATTAAATATATGTATATTAAATATATAAATTATATTTAATTCACATACATACTATTATTTTTAAAAAATATCAAAAATATATATATTTTGTTAATATTTTAATGAAATATTTTGTATATTTCATAACTATTATACATATAAAGGAAACAAACAAATGAATATATAAATAATATTAATTTGTAAGATTATAAAAATCACAAACAAATTTAAAGTAAAAATTATTTATTACAGTCATATCAAACAATTCATTTTTAGTTAAAAAAAAATACAATAAAGCTTGTTAATCTATTTCTTCTACTTGGGTTTCTGATATAATCTTGGCGTTCTTCAATAATTTAAACACTAATATTGATTGTTTGTTAAATCAAATAAAATTGCAATTTTGAAATTTTTCATAGAAACAGACACAGTTCCAAAGGTATTGTTCAAGGTCTTAATACATACATATATATTTTTTTTTATATTTTAAACTTCTGTTTTTAATTTTTCAATCATCGATGTTTTTTTTATGATTAAACAAATTTTAGTAAATTAGTATAAAAAAAAATTGTAAAATAGTTTCCAAAAAATTTCCGACCTAAACATAAAATATTAAACAATTACCATTACATTCGATTTGAATTCTAAAAAGTTGTATTTCTAATTGTTTTATACTACTCCTTTTTTTATTATTTAATCATTTACTGTACAAATGTTATGTTAGTCTTCAAAAATTTTCCGAATTAAAAATAAAATGTTAAACAATTACTATTGTATTTCTAACTGTTATATGCTACTAAATACTCTTGGAAAAATGAAATAAAAAGAATTGTTTTGCATGGCATCATTCATCCTCTAATGAATGACCGATACACTGGTACTATTATTATTCAGTATGAGTATTGTCTGACAATGACAATGAAATTTGGAAATGATTTGATTTTTGAAGATTAAAATTATTGTTTGTAGTTTCATTTTAATTAAGAGAAAACGTTAACAAACCTTAAGCATAATAATTAAAATAAAAATATTCCTTTTGTACTGCTTTAAAGACCCATTTTAAGAAATTATCAAATTATTTTGGTGTGATTGTAATTGAATTTAACAAACACTTGTATTTTAAAACAAATCTTTTATTTTAATATTGTATTTGAGATTTAAGAACATACGACATTATTTTTATGCTGGTTTGTTATCACTTGACACTACCATAAGAAATATAAGACAATGGTTTGCAACTAAAGTTTAGTTGAGAGATCTCAAATTGACATTTCGCTGTTGCAATCAAAATGTGTAATAAATGAAAAACAAAAATCTTGGATATTTGAAGTAAAACATTTAAAATTAATTTGTTACTTATCTTTATAAAAATAATATATTTAAACTAGAAACTCCAAACGAAATTGTACTAAAAACATAAAGCTTTTACACAAAAACAAAATAATACAATTGTTATTAAATTTACATATTTCAAAAAGAGTAGAAAGAGAAAATGGAAAATCAAAATTTATTTTTAAAAGTGTTATATTCTGGCTTACATAATATGGGAAAATGTTAAATTATTAATACTGTTATGAATGTGAAGAACAAAATCTAAAATAAAAAACACGGTTAACATGTACAAATTAACCAATAATATATGTACGAGTATGTATAGAAAATCATTAAAATGAAAAGACGCCTTCAACTCAACCTAAAAAAAAAAAACACTTGAAATAAAATTTTCATCATAAATATTAACAAAAAAAAAATGTTTTTGGAAAGATATATGAATATTTGGTTTCCAAAATAGTTGTTGCGTGATTATAAAAGTTGTTTTTGAAAATAGATTTTAATTTTTTGTGTAAAAACAAGTAACTTTTAGTTCCATTAAAAATATATAAGTGAAGTTTAAAGAAAAATGAAAAACCTATATTTTATCTATTTGTAGAACACAATGAATATTAAAGTAATGGCTTGATTATGGATTGCAATCGTCTTCGTCTGCTATTCATAATCTAGTCGTACGCCAAGTCCTAATCACATGGATTTGTAATTCTCAGATTTAATTTATTGTAGATTCAACGATATTAAAATAATAATTGTACATACCTACCTTAATAATAATTCTTTAAAAGATCAACTCTTAGAAATTATTTATATTATTACATACACATACATACATACATACATACATACATACATGCATATACAAAACATAAACACAATTATTTTTATTATTTTGTTTTATTCAATTATTTTTAAGGTTCTTATATCTCTATTCAAATTGTATTGATTTAATGAAATTATTATTATCAATGAAGAACACAATAAACACACATTTTTATTTATTTAACAAAGTTAGCTACGTATATACTAAATATATTAATTCAAAAAAAAACAAAAGAAGATAACTATATATTAAGTTATGATTGATTGTATAGTTTATTTCATAGAATTAATGAATAGTCTTTGATTTTAAATTCTTTTATATATTAAAGAATTTAAATTCTCTTACCATGTTGATATGTAAAGTACTACATATATCAATTTGAAAACAACAACAACATAAAAGAAACAAACAAGTTTATACACTTACATATAAACAAATATTATATATATAATTTAAAATTATTATTATTATTATTTTTTAATAAATGTACATACTATATATTTCCCTAAACAAAATTGTTTTACTATTTTTGTTGCAAGAGCCAGCCAAGCCAGGCTCTTCATCGTTGGTACGAAAAACATTATTTATAAATGACTTTTTGTTAAGTTTTTCCAAAAGAATAAAATTCATTCATAATTTTAATATCAACAACCTTTCGTAAAAAAAAAAATGAAATTAATGATACGGATCAATTACTTTGTTATTGTATAACAAATTGAATTATTTATTTGTATTTCTTGAGATGTCTAATGTTTTGTAACTTCACATAAAACAGGCTCTCAGTCTACTGTATCCATCCTATTATGATAATGGGACTCCCATGTAAACCATCAGACTGAATTTACATACACACATCACATTTATATTAAGCGGGTAATAGGAGAACAAACGCTGTATCTTGATATGATAATGTAGAGTATTAGAATGCACGTGAATTCTACTCGATGACATCAATGAATATGAGTTAAATTCATTTACATGCTAATTCACTGTACTAACACTTCATATCATATCATGCTACAGCGTTTGTTGTCCCTCGAACATGCAATACAACATATTCATGTAATCAATAATTTATTTCGTAATACACCTTGCACCTTAGATGTGGCATGTTGGTGGGCAAACCCAGAGAACTGAAATTGAATATCTGAAAGGGTTTTTAATGTGTAGTTCTAGACAAGCGAATAACACTTGGACGGCAAAGCTTGTTAAACAATCTCGATATGATATTTATACTATTTAGCTGATAGCTTTTCAGATCTTGCAACAAATTTACGGCAACAAAACGCAAAGTTTAAACATAAATATCACAACAAATTGAGAATATATGTCATTGTTGATACCTTGGGGTATAATGTCTGCAAATGGACGTTCGGAAGAGTCCACTGAAAATAGCTTACAAGTTGCGTTGAAAAATTGCAATATCCAGTGTAATTGTTAAATTCACCCGCCCGTGTAGTTCCGAAACATGGAACGCTACCAATCATGATTTGAAAAACCAAAACCAATACCCCTTGAAATAAAGATAAATAAACGTGAAAATAATTATTCGATCTATTATCCGATAAATGTTACGAGGAACCCATGTTGCTTGGTCTTGATTATTGTCGTATATGCACGTCTATATGGATTTCATTTGAAATTTTTAATTTTTTTTGTACAAAGCTATGTAAGAATTTGGGAAAAAGGAGTAAAAATTCTAAAAAAAATTATTCACGCAAAGGAGACTTATACATCCCTATTTTGCGTTTCGATTCTAATGGAAATTTTGTCCGCTTAGCAAATTTGGTATTCTGCATTTCGATTCTGTTTGATTTCTTTCAATTGAATGTACATAAGTACATATGTATGTACATATGTGTTTCGGTAGTAATTACATTTTCTAAAGGCAGAATTAGTCTTTACGTTCCGTTTCAGTTTTGTATATTTAATGCACCTACAGAACGGAACAAAACTAACGAGTTATCCGTTCTTCTCACAAAACGAAATTAAATCATCCTTAAGTTGACTTTTTTTTTAGTAGGGGCGGTTATTTCGATACATAAAGTGTAATAATAAAATGGTTTACAAATGATTTTGCTTTATTATTTATTTGTTGCAGATCAATTAAGCTTTGGGCACACCTAGCTTAAGCAATGGAGACGACGCTGAAGAATAGGACTTTAATTTTAAATGATTAGACAATCGTGATAAAAAGCACTCCTAGGTAGTGTGTTGGCTTATTAAACGTAAAGCCAGGGTTCAAACCCCAGGTCAGACATCAAAACGAAATAAAAAAGTATTTCTTTTGCGACTTACTCTCAGCAGATTTCTGGCAAAAACTCTGAGAATAAATAACAACTGCAATGAAAAGTTTCTCTAAAATCTGTCGTTCGGAGTCGAGATTACGAACTGTAGGTCCCGCTACTCGTGCATAAAATTAACACACACTACGTGAGTGGTGTGAGAAGCTAGATCGTAATCCTGACTGAAGGGTTGTAATGGCTAATTATGTATGTATATCTTTTTAGTAATGGAGGTTATTTCGAGGCTTTAAAACATATTAAATAAAATGTTTTCAAAATGATTTTTAATAATTTGTTTAATTTTATGTTATCTTTTGTAATACAAGGTGAAGATTTTGTTTATTTATCGCAGGCAAAAAATATTACATATTATTACATTCTGCCACTAATATTGAGCGAACCCAATTATCTATTCCAAGGTCTTTCCTTTCCAATGAACAATGAAGAAGATTATAAAGGATAAGACTGCAATTGTAATTGATTTGGCAAGCGTGGTAAAAAGTACTAATGAGATAAGCTCTCTATTAATTTTCGTTTCTCCAATTTTGACTCTCCAGACCCTAGCACGCTGAACTCCTCTTCCAATAGTAACGCCTCTGCTATCGACTCCATGTCTTCATATATAAAAGAAATGTATATAAAATAATATGCTTTATTCCTTTGCAATGATAATGAATAGAAATAAATAAATATCGTACGGCGTAACAGAATTCGTAACACTGGAATAGTTTGGTCGCAGTTACCACACGCTTATTTCTGTTCTGACACTTTTTTATCTACTAAAGCTTTCCGAAACTGTTCATTTGATTAAATTGACCATAATATTAATTTCCCATTATTTTAATTATTCAAAACACTGTTCTGTTCTTTATTAACTCAGTTAAAAAAGCGGCCAAAAAAGGGTCATGATATGCACTGCAAATCGATGAGCGAAATTGCCAAATTAATGCAGAGATTTTTGGAGCTAAACTTAGGGCCAGATAGGTTACAGTTATGTTTTCATATTAAATGTTATGATCGGTCAGAAATTTATTATCGGTTGGAATAACTGTATAAGAAACGCATGTGATGGTAAAATAGTAACTGAATGCTCTAAATTTGTAGGTTATGAGTGCAACCACAAAAAAGCCGAATCTGAGAGGGAAGGTGATTATTTCAAACATCATAAGAGTCAGTAGTAACAAAGATAAGGCATGTAAGAGAGAAGTTACTAATAATTGTATTAATTGCATTAAAGCAAATAAATTATTTCACTTGGGACTTGGCGGAATCCACAGCACGAATAACAAAGAATGTCCAGCGTTTAATGAAGACATAGTCTTTGTCTTCATTGAACCTTTAACTGTTTCTTTTTATTTTTTTTTTAACTTTTTCATGCTGCGTAATTATTCTCCAGTGTAGACGAGTTTGCGTGTAAAGTAGGCAAATATTTATTTTGTAATGGTACTCCCCCAGAATTTGTTATTTCAGCTATTGGCGAATGTTCTAAATTCCAGTAGCTTTCTTCAATAAGAACACAAATGCGATTGTATTTTACTTTAACACGAGTATACTATACATAAACAGCGAAAGCTGCCTAGCAATCATCGAAGAAAGAATTTATGTATATACAGTATATATAATTTAAATAGCCCCTTTAAGCGTCAACAAATTTGTCCTAATAAATTACTGAATTGATGTTTATTGAACAAGGTTTTCTAGTAGTTCCATACTCTCTTAAATCTTTGGTTATATATAAATATTTTATCCGTGTTTCTTATAGACAATTAATATATTACGGTAATTTTTTTATTCATTTAAAAGTTTAACAAAAATCAATTAATAACATAAAAAAAATAATAATTCATTTAACCCTAATATTATATATACGAGGAATTTCGTGTCAAGTGACCCAATTTTTAAAATCGATGTCTTCCGATTTGATCTGAAAGAATTCAACTTCTTACTCTTGCCTTATCGTCATTGAGTTGTTCAAAAATAATGACCGAGTTTGGAACGTCTCAACGAAAAGCAAGAATTGCTAAAGACTTGGTTGCTGAGCATGGGATTCATACACTTCCAAACGAGAAGAAGGGAAAAACTTTAGCGTGCGAAACTGAAGCTCTAGTAACTCAATTTTATCATAAAATATTGAAATAAAAAATAATTTTTTTTGATAGATATCCCACTCGCATCCCATTAAGCGATTATAAAGGCCTTAAAGGAAATTTTATAAGTTTTCTTTTGAGCAAAAAAAAGGCCCATTTTGAAAAAAAAATAAAAAATATTAAATTTAAAAAAAATATAATAAATTTAAAAAAAATTTTTTTTTTTTTTAATAATTCATTTTTATTTACAATCTATCCCAAAGGATAATAAGTAAATTATATAAAGTTAAATACAGTAACATTGATTGTTGAACTCCAATGAGAACAACAATAATGTCTTAAAATACAATTTTTATAAACTTATTTAACCCTTTCATGCCCGAATTTTTTGGGCCAGAGCTAAAATTATTTAAGGACATGTATTTGTTAGTCATGGCCTAAATATGAAGTTATATTAAATTCAGAGTCCTACGTATTCTGGTTTTACACATTTTAAACCAAGCTTGTTTGCAAAAAAGAAATCATTAAAAAAAATTAAAAAATACGGAATTTATGAACAAAAATGTACAATGTTGCCTATAGGCAACATCGGGCATGAAAGGGTTAAATTTTAGCCATTAATATTTACATTATTTATATTGTATTTATATATAAATGGTTATTTACAAATAGATACAAGAAATTTCGATACACATTTAATTAACGTCGAAATGGCAAGTCCAATATATGATTCCTTTTCAGTCTCCTTACTTCGTTTGTATCATCTAGAAGTGTTATAGCCAGCAGACTGCAATGATTACCTAACCTCTGTATGTAAACTGGAAATTTCCTCTTTAACCATTGCGATTGATAGATCATCATGGATAGCTTTGTTAGATATAAACCATGGAGCGTTGACAATTGACCTTAAAGTTTTTGATTGATATCTTTGTAGGATTTCGATATTAGAATTACTGGCGGTTCCCCATAATTGTATACCGTAAGTCCACACCGGTTTTAGTATTGTTTTATAGATTATTAGTTTATTTTCAAGACTCAGTTTGGACTTAGAGCCCAATAGCCAATAGAGCCGTTTGCTTTTTATATTTGAATATTGTTTTTTAGCTTTAATATGTGTTTGCCATGTAAGTCTACGATCAATATGCAATCCTAAGTATTTCACGTTATCACTTTGCGGAATGACGCAATTATTAAGAGATACATTTGGGCAGTTTCCACGACGCAGGGCAAATGTTACATGAGTAGATTTTTCGGTATTTACTCTTATTTTCCACTTATTTAACCACATTTCTATTTCGTTTATTTGATTTTGTAGTTGTATTGGGGCAACGTTAGGATCGGCGCTAGAAGCTAGTATTGCCGTATCATCAGCGTATGTTGCAACCAAAATATTATTTGTAACTGGCATATCAGATGTGAATATTGTATATAAGGTTGGCCCTAAGACACTGCCCTGGGGAACTCCAGCTTGAATATGGTATATTTCCGAATGAGCTCTATTTACCTTTACGTAATAATGTCTATCACTGAGATATGATTTTAGTATTAGATAAAAATGTGTTCGAAGTAATTTTTTATGTTTAAAAATAACCCAGTGTGCCAAACTTTGTCAAAGGCTTGCTGTACATCTAAGAATACACCTGAACAATATTCTTTGTTTTCTAAAGAATCTCGTATATAAGAGACTATACGATGGCATTGTTCCGGTGTACCATGCTTATGTCTGAATCCAAATTGGTAATCGGGTATTATATGAAGCTTTTCTAATACTGGTAACATTCTTTTCATAAATATTTTCTCAAATATTTTGAAGAAAGTGACTAGCAAACTTATTGGGCGATACGATGTAACAACATTCTCAGGTTTTTTTGGTTTAGGTACCATTACTACTTCGGCACATTTCCATTGTGTATGAAAATGGTTTAGTTTTAAAATTGAATTAAATATAAGAGTAAATAGTAAAATAGCTTTCTTTGATAGTGCTTGGACAACTTTTCCGTTAATAGAGTCGTATCCTGGAGATTTTTTGCAATTAAGGTTATTAATTTCTTCTTGAACTACCTGTGGTGAGATGTGTTTAATTGGCCAATCCATCGGACAAGGACTATCTAAAAAATTATTTATATCTTCTGTATCAGGACCATTATTTATATCATGAGGCTGAAAAGTTTTATATAAATGTAAAGCAAATGCTTCTGATTTAGTTTTATCGGTTCTACACCATAAACCATTCTCATCTTTGATTGGTATATTTCTCTTGGCGGGTCTTTTCAAATATTTTATAGTATGCCATAAACAATACTCGTCATTATTATTAATATTAAGATTTTTTAGAAAATTTCCAATTTGATCATTTTTTATTTCTTGCAATCGGCATTTAAGATCCTTAGTTGCTTTATTTAGGTTTAGTTTGTCATTGGGGTTTCTGGTCGCCTGCCATACCCTCCTTAACCTTCTTTTGTTCCTAATCATAGCTCTTATTTCGGTATTTACAAAAAAATTGGTTTGATTATGATGATTTGTTATGTTTGGTGTTGATAAAAATCCTGCTTCATGAACAAGATTATTGAAAGTTTCGACAACATCATCTAACTCGAAAGTTGATTTTAATGATATATTTAGATTAACATTTCTTTCTATCCAACTTGTGAAACAGTTCATATCAGTACTATTGTTAAAAATCTTATATTTTTTTGATTGGTAATGTAAAAATGTATTAAAATTTACTATAAGTGGTGTATGGTCAGAGCTAAGGTCATCACAATCTGTTATTTGCAGAAGATTATTATTTATACCGGTATATACAACAAAATCCAAACACAATCAGGTATCTTTGACAAATCTGTAGGCCAATACGTGGGACTTCCAGTAGAAAGAATAGAATAGTTGTTATTATTTATACATTTGTAGAGTTCTCTACCTTTAGGGTTTATTAATCTGGAGCCCCACCAATGATGTTTAGAGTTGAAATCACCTCCAACTATAAATCTAGGTCCAAGAGATTTGAAAAATTCTTCAAATTCTTGACATTTTACTGAAAAACGTGGTGGAAAATAAATAGCACATACAGATATATTAATTGAGTCACAAATAATTTTGATACACGCGGCTTGAAGGTAGGGTTTTCTTATTTCATTAAAAATGTCATATTGTATCGAAGATTTTATTAATATTGCTGATCCTGCATGTGCTCTATCGTCTGGATGGTTGGCGCATATTAAATCGTAATCTTTTATTCGGAAAAAGGATCTGGAAGTGAAATGAGTTTCGGATACCCTTCTTGTATGTCAATAAAATTAGTTTTAAGAAATAATTATATTTCTTGGGTATGATTGGAAAGCCCATTGGCATTCCATATTGCTATCCTTAGGTTTAGCCGCATAATTTTGTTATTAGAACAGACATCATGCCTATAAGCTTGTTTGTCAACTCTATTTGATTCTCTATTAGTTTTTCTATTTTTTCAAAGGGATTGTTTGGCTGTTTACTTTGTAGAACATCAGAGTATGAACTATTATTATTATTATTTTGGCGTAAATTTGGAACTGTGTTTTGGGTTATATTAGGGAAGTTTTCATTGTTGAAGGCATATTGGTTGTTTTGATCTCTTCTATATAAATTATTGTTTTGCAATCTTCTTTTCAACATTTGTTTATATACCATACATCCTTTATAGTTAGCTGGATGATTTTGTAAGCAGTTAACACAACGTGGTGGAGTTTCATTGTTTTTAGAGCAATCAGTAGTAAGATGGCCTAACCCACATTTTACGCAGTTTTCCTGTTTGCGGCAATATTTTTTGGTATGACCAAACTCTTGATACCGATGGCATTGCACAATATCTTTAGTTTTTTTTTTTGGAGGTTCAATATTTACAATGGCATTATTAATATATTTGATATCGTATATACTTTTGTTGTTTGTAGCTGGTTCCAGGTCAGTGTAAAATATTGGAAGTGGGACTTTCGCGATCCTGCTTTGTAGATTCGTGATGTTTCTAACTTTATGTCCGTAAATTTCTATATCACTTTTGATATCGCCGATGGGGGTTGAATGGTGTAGATTTTTTACCACTACCCTATACGATCGTTCTTGCTTAACTTGGTAAGTATGAAATTGAAGTTTTTTATTATTTAGATAAGTAACAATTAATCTATACGATTTAATATTTTTTATCATCAACCTAATTTGGCCATCCCTGGAGACTTGTAATTAAAATTATCGGAAGGAATTATTTTGGAAAAAGATTCAATCATTTTACTAACGTCAGCAACAAAAGGTATAAATATAGGAGGAGGTTTTGGTACAGTATCATTATTATCATTCTGTTCAGTATCAGTATTATCCATCTCTTCATCTGAAGAGCCTATTTAATCATTTTCGTTATCAAGTGCAGCAAAACGATTACTATTTTGAGAGGCTGCTTGTTTTGAAGTACCAGCAACGTTGTTGTTTATGTTTGGAATGCAAGCACCGTTAAGATTGTTCTTGTTATCATTTAATGTAGTTGAATTTTTGTTATCAATATATATTCTTTTGTTTTGAAATATTGTGGGTGATTTAGTTTGACGGCGTTTCAACGTAGGCAAAGCAACTACCTGCCAGCCAATATCATCATCGCTACCATCAGTGTCCTCAGATATGATGAGGGCAATGAAAATTGTTTATGTTCACAAAAATTTTTGTATAATTATTGTTATGCGTACGCGATTGCAGTCTTAAGAAGACTTCTTTATTCAAAAATAACGAAAGAACAGAATTTGAGTTCTTTGACTGGAAAAATTCACAATTGTTTTTTTTTTAATTAAAATATAAATATTTTTTATTTGAGTTTACAAATTTTTTTTATTTTTTTCCGCACCAAACTTTATGACACAATAAATATATATGAATTGTTTTTAAAAAATTAAAAAAAATTATTTTTGGAAAGATTGAAGAAATAGCTATCTAAAAATTTTTGCTAGGAAGAATAGGTGAAAAGTTACACACATTTGAAAAAAACCTGTATGACCAAAATGTCCAACTTTGGCCCCCTCTAACTCCGGCAGTTCTTGACTGATTGAGCTGAAAATTTGCGTCTATACAAATCGGAAGACATCGATTTTAAAAATTAGGTCACTTGACACGAAATTCCCCATACATATATATGTATATAAGTTCCTGTTGTTCCTATAAGGAGCATAGCATAATATTATTGGCATAAAAATGTAACAAATCTTACTGACATGAGCCTCTTAGACTCCTATAAACATATATACTACGGGCAAAAAAACAGTTCCACTCCTTACAGAGTTAATGTTTTTAACTCTTGCATTTAGATATACGAATCACTTTATTTTAAATTTAAATGGCTCTAATCACACGAAAACAATTTTTAGTCGCACAATTTTTGTTATTTTCAAATAACACGGGATGAATATTAGTTTGGCATGAAATGTATACGTGTACACAACTTTAAGCAAGTTTTGCGAGTACATGAAATTGTGAAATCACCCCCGCTCGTTTTTCCCCTGTCTCCTACAAACTCAAGAGTTTTGAAATTTGTTTCGAAACAAATTTCAACGTGCAAAAGGCGTCTTTGTATGTACATATGAGTGTTTTTGCATTCATTTGATGTTTGGACGATTTTTAAAAATGTGCATGCATTAGTTTTGTGCTGGTTATGCGGGGTTGTATTGGTTGAAACTTTACGCAACCAAAAAACCATTCTCTTGTGACGGTTGTGCTAAAATTGTGATCACAGTTGTTAAATTACTAATTTCTATCATACCACTTTCTCTTAAATCCAAACCTCTCTTAAATAAAGAGTCGATTCTTTTTTTTCATACTTCTTTTACTGAATGATATGTAACCTTTTCAAAGTTGTTCTGTTATGAATGGAATTTGGTTTCATTCATAATCCCGTTATATTGTTTCAATTCCATCAATGAAGTTGTTCTCAATCTTTTTCTTTCAAAGTTGATCTTAACAACTTCATTGAAAATTTCCATTAAAAGGTATCAACTCATTGATTAAGAAACTGTTCAAGTGAAAAGTAGTATTTCTTGCGAAATAAATTAAATTAAAAAAATAATAAAAATTCAGTGAATAGTTAAGCTTTTATATAAATAAAGTTCGGTGATTACATACATACATACATAATTGGCCATTACAACCCTTCAGTCAGGATTACGGCCTAGCTTCTCACACCACTCATGTTGTGTGCGTTAATTTTATACGTGAGTGGCGGGACCTACAGTTTAACGTCGACTCCGAACGACAGAATTTTGAGAAACTTTTTCATGGCAGTTTATTTTAATCTCAGAGTTTTTGCCAGAAATCTGCTGAGAGGAAGTCGCCGAAGAAATACTTTTTTTTTTCATATTTCATTTTTGATGTCTGACCTGGGATACGAACCCGGGCTTTACGAATAGTAAGCCAACACACTACCTACTACACCACGGCGACTTCGGTGATTATCATCCCAAAAGTTGTAATAGAAAGTGACCCATATACATATAATTTCATCTGGTATTGAATTGTGGAAGGTAAGGGAATATTCCAATCAGGAGTTTGGTGGACAATAACGAATATTTTGTCCTAGGATATTTTTAATCCGATATCCACAAAAGACCTCGTGGTCCCACATTACTATTGGACAGAAGTCCTGGTACTCCATTATTACTCCTGGAGAAAATACATCGTAGTTTGCCTTTCTTTTGGGACAATAGACATCGTGCTCCAAACTTTTCTTTGGATCGAACTCGGAAAGCTAACTTTTCTAGAACGGTAGTATGAGGAAAAAGAAAGGAAAACCGTAAGTTGAATATAACCTCACATTCACCCATTACGTCATAACACGTGAAAGATTCAGTTTCTTAATATTTGAAAAAAGAAAAAAAAATTAAATTATTTAATACCACATTTTAACTATGAAGTAATCCAATTGAACCTAATATAAGATAAGCTTAAATTATAAAATAATAATAATCTTAAAAGAAAAAGAAAATTTAAATAAGAAAAGAATTTGAATTATATAAAAGACAAGAACCTATATACTTAATTAATAATATGAAAAGTCGTAAATAAGTAATTTAATTAAACTTTCTCTAAATATAGAATAATTCTCATTTAACACGTTTCGAATAGCCAACCATTTTTCTTTGAGTTTAAAATAATATAAAAAAAAGAGAGAAAACAAAATTACATTGTAGTAAGTTGCTTTTCATTCATAATTTTATTCTTTCCTTTGTCTCATTTCATTGATCCATTTTGATCAGCTCTTACGTAAAGAGAACTTTCGTTTATTTGTACTCCTTCAACATTATGAAAGCATGAGTGAGAGAATGGAATTGTGAATCAAAAGCAACTTACATAGATAAGTATGTAAATTTGTAATTTAGCTTTATTTGAAGTTGTTGTAATTAATATTTAAATTATCACTAAACATTATTATTATTGTACTCTTAAAAAAAAAACAATCATCTAAAAGGCCTGAGATATCGATACACTCAAAGAAATTTGTAGATACTATTTTATTTTTTTTTGTAAATTAATTGTAATGTGAATTATAACTATAGACTATAATGAACTTTTATGTTCGACATGATTTAAATTCTTTTATAAAACCTTTTCTGAAATTTTGATAAATATGAATTGTTAATAAAAATTTGTTAAATAGCTTAATGTAACCAAACCACTTCTGATTTGTATATGGGTTACCAAAAGATTTCCCTTGGATAAATGGTAACATGGTAAGGATAGGGCATATGGAAATACAACATCTAATTTCCCCGACTCTGAAGTAAAACCAATTTGAGACAGCTGAAAGAGTTAGCACGTGATATTTCTTTTGTAGTGAGGTTTCAAGGTGACCTAACAAGACCCCCACCCCATCCGGCGAGCTAGATCCTTAAAGCAAGCACGTGCTAAAGGTTAGAGTCATTTTGAAGGCAAATGAAGTAGTCAACACAGCCCACCACACCGTACCATTACACTCTTCACCTCTCTAGCCTATAAACCAGCACAATTGTCCTCGTGTGATTAGAGCCAATAAGAAGGTATTTCCAACGTTGAAGTAAGCAGAACAGAAAGATCAGCTTTTGCATAAGAAAGGTTACTTTTTATGTAAAAGATAAAAAATTGTACAAATAGCAGATGCCCTACGAAGATATGAAGAACGTTTTATTCAGTCAAAACCTAAAACGAATATGAACTATTTTATATTTTATACATCTAACAGATGTAAATATTTAATAATTCTCAATTTTTTTTACTTAATTTTCTAAAACATAAGTTAAATAAAAGTCATGAACTTTGGTTGCGGTATGTATTTGTCTCATTACATTGATTTGATCATCAAAATGAACCTCACGGGCTCCTGTCTCTAGTCAACGCAAAATCTGCTGTTAAATATGTGTTTCATTATCAATGTCGTCCCGGGTAGATTCATAGTTTATTAAGGTTAGGTTGCGTACGTTATGTTAAAAGCACGTGAGGTTTCCCATTGTGCTGCTACATTTCATTAAATTTAAACGACAACAATGAACACTGTTATAAAAAGTCCTTTACTCTCAGACTCTCTTGTATACCGAGCAATGTCTCTTATCCTAAATTCAGACCATTCTGCCTAAAATGCCAAGAAATGCAATCCTAGTATACTTACATGAGTTCGCGAAAGGGCTGGGCAGTGAAAGAGTGTGTCTTTCTTATTCTATACGGTGGAGTGCCTACCTAAAGGAAATATCTTCCATTTTAGGCAGTGTTCCGTGGGGTCAGATACCACATTATAAATGTGAAGACGTTGATGTTCTGGTTCGGAACAAAATAATGGAATTTCTTTATAATTTCTAGCCTAACCGGGGGCGATGGAAGTCCTTGCGCTATGAAATTTTCAGTGTGGTACCACAACACAGTTTCCGGGTATTTCCCTGTACCCAGACATCTAAATAATGAAAATCTTAAAATCCACCATTTCAATGAGAAATTTGTGACATTCATAGAAAAAATTGAGTACCGATATAACATTCGAAAGACACTCTATGGCAACTTGGCTGTCTAAGTATCCTAAGAGAATATTCCACTACTGAACAGCCATTTAATCGACGTTATGATAGACAATTCGCCGTAGTCTGAGGCCTCGGTTAAAACTCCAGGTCAGACATCTTCAACAAAACCGAATATCAAAAGACACCTTCCCTCGTGATTTCCTCTCAACAGATTTCTGGCAAAAACTCTGAGAGTAAATAAAAATTGCCATGAAGTTTCTCAAAAATCTGTCGTTCGGAGTCCGGACTGAAGGGTTGTAATGACTAATTAAAAAAAAGTATTGAATTGCTTAGCATTTCTTAATAATTGTATGTTGTTCGTTACTTCGTTCTCTTATATATTTGTTTACGGCATCTAGCGCTATTAAGTTTCAAGCCTCTATGAGATCTTGAGAAAACTAATCTTTTGAACAATTAATGGGATTTCCTAATAAAAATGATTTTATGTAAGTATACCAGAGTACGGCATATTAACAAATTTCCAAATGATGTATTATAAATTTTATATGAGAGTTCAGATATTCTACAGTACCTTACATGACCATAAACATATCTAGCAATATTGTTATAAGTGATTTTGAGTAAAATCTTACTGACTGAGTCACAAGTAGAAAAAAATTAACATCCGTACAGTAATATGGGTATAAGGTATGTTTTTGCGAACAAAATATATGTAAATTAAACGAAGTAAAGTATTACGTTAGCCAAAGATTTCGCAACATGGCAACCATTTTACCACAAATAGCATTCACATGATTGTACCAGTTAAGGCTACCGTTAAAGATAACACCAAGATTCTTAGCATTATGTACTGTATCAATAGTAGTATTATTAATCTGTATTGGTGTAATCTGAGCTATAGACTATTCCTCGGATTGAGGTAAAGACCATTAATCGATGCCCATTGAAACACATTATCCAGATCACAATTCAGTTTGCCTATACAATTTGTAATTTCAGACGTCAGGCAACTAGTTTATTGTTGAACATCATCTGCGTACATTTGTACATTACAGAACTTCAAATTAGATGACTGATCATAAAAGTAAATATAATATTTAATTAGACCAAGTATCGAGTCCGTAGTCTAGTAGGTAGTGTGTTGGCTTATTAGACGTAACTCCAGGGTTCGAGCCCCAGGATAGACATCAAAACAAAATACAAAAAGTATTTCTTCGGCGACTTTCTCTCAGCAGATTTCTGGGAAAAACTCTGAGAGTAATTAAAATTGCTATGAAAAGTTTCTCAAAAATCTGTCGTTCGGAGTCGACTTTAAACTCTAGGTCCCACCACTCATGCATAAAATTAACACACACAGCATAAGTGGTGTGAGAAATTAGGTCGTAATCCTGACTGAAGGTTTGTAATGACCAATTATGATAGATAGATAGATAGATCTAGATATTAAAAAATTGTTCGATTTATTACCATCATGATACACAAATTGGCTTTTATCCCGTAAATACGTCGAGATTAGCCTAACAGCAGTATTCAAAAAATGGCACCAGTTTTTTAACTTTTGGCACAGACTAGTATGATCAACAGTGCCAAATGCCATATTGTCATCTGCCCTTAATCGCAGCTCTTCTGAAACATTAATGAGCGCAGAAATACAGCTGTGATTAGGTCTGAAACCAGACTGCCTCTCAGAAAGCATCCCATTGTCATACAAATATGACACATGCAAGTGCAAGTGCGAAAAATTCAATATACACAAATTTTTTCACTAACACAGATGTCCTAACGCAGAAAGAGAGGTTTCCATTTCTGACTTCGACATACGAAAGTGCACGTTGGGCTAAGCTCGACAAATTTTAATTGGATACTTTGTGTCCGCGACTAAAATGTTGATGCCTTAGAAAAAATGATTGGAAAGATAACCCTTACTTAGAAAATTTCCATTAAATCTGGACACATGATGTGAGAGATTGCTTTCAGATCCAAAGAAGAACCATTCAGAAAATGGCACAATAACAACTGTGCGTAAACTATTCATCATGCGGCGTATTTTATTCAATAAAAGGGTAAGAAACAATGCTAGTTTGATTCCTATTCTTACAGTGGATGACCGCACATTCGCCTAACCCGGCTAACTATTGGTTCAGTTGTTTGCAAGAAATTCAAATACTTGCTTGAAGCAGACAACTACTACAGGAACTTGAAAAGGTATCTGTAACTATGACCAGTATATTCTTTCGAACTCGCGTAGATAAAAGGGTGCTTACGGAGATCAACATAAGATCGTCTTCTGGGAAAAATGGTATTTTAGGTCTGGTTCTAAAACAAAGCTCTTCGACGCTTGCTCGTCAATTAGCTAACATTTGCGCAGCTATTTTTACATCTCAGTGGAAGGATATAACGCCAATCCACAAAACGGGTGAAGCCAACAACTCTGAAAATTACCGACCAATAGCAACT
This sequence comes from Sarcophaga carnaria, assembly GCA_958299815.1. Lineage (NCBI taxonomy): Eukaryota > Metazoa > Arthropoda > Insecta > Diptera > Sarcophagidae > Sarcophaga > Sarcophaga carnaria. The sequence goes on along the minus strand of OY283149.1, from coordinate 65,669,336 downwards.
TATTCCGCACTTTCCAAGGCTAAGGAAAGATATTCGTAAAGTATTTAGAATATAACAACTGATTAGCAATAGGCAGCACGATTTTCCTAAGACTTACTGATCAACCAATGATTAAGTAAGAGTAAGATTGTAGTTCTAGATATTTTTGCCATAGTGTGGCACGGCGCAGTTGTATCGAAACTTGTTGTTTCTCTCGATTTATAGCGAGCTTTCTTAGGAATTGCTCTATACTGATTTTTATAGATAAGATCACACCGAACGAGTTCAGTTTTCTAATTTTTATTAATGATCTGTTGTCTCTAACTTCTAGAAATTGACTCACTCACATCCGAATGGAGTCGATTGTTATGCGCGGAAGACCTAATGCTGTTTATTGCCAGACATGCGCGACAATAATACTATGTCATCTGTAACTTTGGATTGTGCAAATAGTAGGGAACCAGAAGCTCTTAATGTTCTTCTTAACACGCCCTTGGCGCCTTTGCTTCTTATGCGGTTTCGCCAGTTGGTCACACCAATCGATGGCAGGGCTTTCTCAAATCGGTCCTTCAAACATAAACAAGGTAGTCCTCTTCGCCGACTTCCGCTAATTGAATGCGAAAGTCTTAAGTAGGACTTTTCTCTCGAATACTCTCAAGACTGTTGCATCGGTGCTTAATAGTGTCCATACTTCGGCGCCGTAAAGAAACACAGGTTGGATGAGCGACTTGAAAAGTACTGAAGTTCTGGATATGAAAATTCATTGTGATGTACGCTGGAACCGACATATTTTTCAAGTTTTCAAGGTCCTAATGAACACCTCCTCTGTAACTGCCCAGCCCTTAGTAGATTGAGATTGAGGACCCTTGGCCTAGAATTCGGGAGCTTGAATTCAGTGTTGAGAGCCGACATCAACGCTCTCTACAGATTCATTAGTGGCTTAGGCTGGTTGAGATGTGCTAGGACTTCATCGGTGTAGTCGCGCTCTCCCACCCTTTTGTTGTGTCTGGTCTGTATGATTCCTCCGCTTCCCACTCCCCCCTTTCCCATATACCCTCCTTTCATCATATCCCCTATATAATCCTTCCCTCCTTTAGGACGTTGTACAATGGGTCAATCCGACCTACGTGTACTGTACTTGTCTTGATTGACAGGTACACGTCCTATGACATAACCTAACCTAACCTAAGGTCCTAGGTTTTTAAGAGGGTGTATGAAATCACTCGATCTGGCCTCCTTACTATTTACATAACTTATAACCGTCCAATAATGAAATACTACTCTCCCGGTGCCGTAAGTCTTATTTGCGACTTCTAAAGCGCGTACACTCTACACTTTCATAAAATATTAATGAGAAGAATAACAATGAATTTTAAATTTTAAACAAACTTAGTACCTAAAATAATAATAATATTTAAATAAAAATTTCAAAATACAATAGAATTTAAAATCTCTGCGTTCGTATGAATAAATATTAAACATTAAGGGGGCTCATATTAATGTTAAAGCATTAATTTTTTCTGAGGACACCGTACAACAAAAATGCAATTTTTAATCTGTGCAAAGGAAAGTAATGGTAAAAATTCTTACCATAGATCAGCTAACGTATGTTTATTGTGGTACAATACGTTATTAATGTCATACAGAGAGTCCTGCTTATTACACTGTTCCATTGATTCACAAGACTGTTGTTTGACGCCATTGGATTAAAAATATTATATTTATACCATATGTATGCATGTACGTACATATGTAAGGGCTTACATAAAATTATATTGTAGAAAAATATAAAATATTTCATTTTGTTACTATTGAAAGTTGAGTAGAAAGCTAACATCATTCGAAACTGACGCTACTTTTTGCACCGAAAACTTCTTCTTCAAACAATACGTAGATGTACGTAAATCGAGCATGTTTGAAGTGAGTGGAGTTTCAATACCTACGAAATGTACAACATATTGGAATATTGTTGACTTCGATCATCATCAGTGGTTATTAAAACACATTTGTTTGCTTGTGTGTGAAGCATCATTGATTGATTTTTTTGATTTTTAATGTTTTCTTAAGGTACCCATAAACAACACAATATTATTGAGTACTTTATTGCGTTTATTATTGACCTACACTATTCAATAAGTTGCATAATATTAAAAAAAATTGATTCACACATCGCATGAAAAAGTAAACAAAATCAACACATACACACGCATTTCAATATTAATTACATTGATACAAACAACTTAAACAAATAAAACAATTTAGAGAATTCATAAATTAAAAGACAATGTTTAGTGATACGAGTGGGGACGAAGAGACTTGTCCAGCCATTATATAAATTTAAAAAATGCCTAAAAATAAAAAACGGAAATGGATAAAGTAATGGTTCCGGAAGAGACACAAAGCCGGCAATGTTTCTTACAGTTGTTTGATGCACTCAATAATAAATTGTAGTTCTAATAACTTTTCTTTTGTCGACATGTTCCTACAAATTTTCAATAAATTTTTATGGAAATTATATATTTTTTAATTATTTAAATATTTTATTACAAAAATTTCTAATTCAAGAAGCACTTATTATACAACACTCAACATAACACACACACACAAAATTGAATTTTAATATCAGCTTTATGCTCTATTTTGGTGGGAAATAATTATCGTACACAATGTTGTGAACACATTACACAATATTGCGTTTTGCACAATAAAAATCAAAACACTTTTGATTTTATTCAATATATTGCGCCACCTATTAATATAACATACCAACATATTGCAAGTGTATGTATGGGTACCTTTAGAGGTTCAATTAAGGTATACAAAAAACGTTTGTTTTAGACGAGAGAGCGAAAAAAGCATTACGTTCGTAACTCATATTACTATATTACAACAAAATCTGGGTGATTTAGAAAAATCAGTTTTGAAATATTGGGAAAGGTCATCATGGGTTTCGAATTTTAAACATTAAAAAGACAGTGTTATCTTTTGAAATAGAATAGGACTTGTTGGGCAAAGTTGCTCTCCTAATATATTCTCATAGAGATTGACTAGTGAAACTCTTATAATAAGAAGATGAAGGAGATACATTGTTATAGCCCTATGTGTCTTGAAACCAAAACCGAAAAGAAATAAAAAATAAGCCATAAATAAATAGGTAAAAGCTTTCACTTTGCATTTCAAAGTACAATTATAATTTATTGTTGACTAGTGTAATTTTTATCTCAGATGAAAGGATATAACATTTAAGATGTTTCTCTGAATAAATCAGTTTTTGTGTCTTTATTCAAATTATTCAAAATAATCAAATTTTTAAATAGAAATACTTGTTTGCATTCGATTCCTATAAATACGTGAGTATTTAAGAAATTTACAATCAGTAATCGAACACTTTAAAAAATTGCATTTTATTTTGAATAAAAATGAAACTATTTTTAACATTGGCTGTATTGTATGTTTTCGGTGCTGTTATGGTTGAAGGACTTGACAGCCATGCTAAGCAAACCTTTTTAGCTCACTTGAAGGTTTGTCGAGAAGAGGTTAGGGCCGACGATGGTAAAAAAGAAATAAATTTTGTGATAAAAAATCTTAATAAAATGTAATTCGATTAAATTTTAGATAATGTACATGAATTAATGCAATATTCCACTAATTATTCCATGAAAGCAAAGTGTTTATTTGCATGTATAATTAAGAAAACTAAACTGGTAAGTGGATAAAACCAAACTAACGAAGGCTAACCTTTTTTCAATTGATAAATATTAAATTATTAATTGTAGATGGATGATAACGGTAAATTTGCGAAAGACGCTGCATGGACATATGCTAAAAACAATGCAGGTGGCGATGATGCTGTCTTGAAAATTGCTGAAGATATAATTGACATTTGCGCTAATATTAAAGTAGATGACAATCCTTGTGAAGCCACCATGCAATATGTAAAATGCTTTACGGAACAAGTTAACGCTCGTAAAATTCATTAATTTTTAATTTTATATGGAATTTGCATAATAATGAATTTCATTTTAAAAGATCTTTGGCGTTAATTCGTTTGTTGTAATCAATAATTGAATACATCAAAAAACAAAAAAAAAAGGATAAGAAATTGTTATAGAGTAGAATAGACACCAACCGAGAAAATACGAAAGACAAACTATTTCAATATTTACGACACATCAGTGCATATTTCAGCAGTTTCAGCGTATCTAGATTTCAGTAGGCCTCTACTTTGCTTGTTTCAAAGTGTTTGCTTTTTTCTTCTTTTTTTTTGTATTCACAACTAAACATAAGTGTATATAAGTTTCGACTTCAGACCATAAAATATAAAAAAAAAAATATCAATCCTGAGAGGAAGTTGCAGGAGAAATATTTTTGCATATTTCGTTTTTGTTGGAGATGTGCGACCTGAGGTCAGACGTCTAATAAGCCAACACACTACCCACTAGACTACGGCTACTTTATTACTGCTTTTAATTGTTCTCAGTCGAATGTACTGATTGATTGATTGTTTCTTCATTGTCTAAAATAACAGAATTCCAAAGTGTTTATCATATAATTAGTAACATCGCCTTTTTGGTTAATTAATTTGCACACCTTATTACCTGAGCTGATTACCAAAATTTTATAAACTATTGACACATGACGTTCTTAAACTGATAGATCAGTTAGAAGAAGTTGGACTCATTTTGCTAAAAGGTTGGACTCTGTTACTAAAAGAAATAATTCTTACATTTTACACGATAATTGACACGTTAGTACTTTTATACTTTATGCTTCTATGTGTATACTAACTACTTCTTTACATATCAAGTCGATCAGCAAAATATACCCAAAAACTCTGATACAAATATTATTAACTGTAATTTGATGACAATGTTTCAACAAAATGTGCCAAAAATGCTGGGATCCTATACATACATATGTATGTATATGATAGCCAATCTCCCTACTCAACCTAATAAAACATATTTATGGTATATGTCAGGTAAGGTAAGAACTTAGTATCATCTAATATCCGGTAAGTAAAAATACATCAATTATTTAGGAGACTTTGAGCACGTACGTAGTTTTTATATAGAATAACGGAAATAAGTTGATGTAAATTACATGTGTATTGAGAGAAAATACGGATGAAAATTTTGTGGTCATGTGGCCCTTTAGTTTTAATTCTTTTATTTATGTATTTATTTTTATTTTTTTAAATTTTTTTGCCCAAATCCTGTACAACAAGATGAAAATCTTATATTTAAAGTACAGGAACGTATATGTACATAATAATTAACTTAATTTAGTAAATGAATAACTGACTTAATAATAACAAGTAATGGATATGTAGATAGAAGCAATAAGGGAAATAAAAACACAATAGAAAAAGAAAAAAAAACAAACTTGCAAATACACTGCCACTCACTTGAATAGGTTCACAATTTTTTTCGCATTCAAACTAATTTTTTCCAATAAAATAATAAAATAATTGGGGATGTTGCATTTATAAATTTTAAAGTATTGCAATATATATAAATAAAACAGAAAAAATGGCAGCAATAACAAATAACTAGATTTTTATAATTTTATTTTTCAAAATACTACGTTTTGGAACCTTACTTTTTTGGCTCATTTGAATAGGTTCAACGTCTTTTGTTCCAAAAAAAAGCAACAACAAATAATTTTTATGTAACTTTTTTATTTTTAAAGATTTTTTATAATGCTTCAATAAAGATTTAATAATGTGTATATCCTCCTCCTTTATTCGATATAACTTCAAAAATACGATTTGGGAGGGAGTTATAAAGTTTTTCTATTAATGGTAAGGAAATTTTCTATAATATTCAGGTCAGGAGAGTATGGTGGCCACTCCAATATATTGACGTTTTGTCTTCGAATCCATTCTTTTACAACTCTTGCAGTGTGGATCGGGGCATTATCTTGTTGAAATGTCCATGGAATGGGTCCAAAGACTGTAGAAAAATGGGGAAACGCCTTTTCAAGAACGAATTTGTAATTATTCGCGTTCATTCTAGATGAAAGAAATTGAAGCTCAGATAACGTTCTTCTTTCCGCAAATCATGGAAATAATAATTATAACCATCTGGGCCTCCCAAATTGAACTTCTTTTCATCCGAAAAAGCAATACGTTGCCATTCTTTGTTATAAGACAAGTGTTCACGGGCAAACTGAAGTCGGTTTGCTTTACGGGTGGCATTTAGAGGTGGCTTTTTTTAATTTTTAATCTTCTCAAATGCTTGGCACTACGTATAATACGTTTTACAGTAGCTAGACTTGCTGTAACACCCGTTTTTTGCTTAATTTTTGCAGCAGAATTACTGGAATTAGAGGCAGCTCATATGATAGCTCTTCTGTCCGCTTTTGTTGTGACTATATGTGTACGTCCTTTCATGTTTTTTCCGTAATCTAATTGGTTTCTTATAAAATTGCTCACAACATTTTGACTTCGACCAATTTTTTTTTGCAATATTCCTGTGACTTAAGCCACATTCAATAAATGCCTTAATTTTGCCTTTTTCTTCTTTAGTTAACTGCTTTTTGCGTCCCATTTAAATTTTTTTATTATTTTAAAATTGCAAATATTGACAACCACTAATAAAATGAGAAATTTAATCTATTGTCAAAGGTAAACTGATTTTATTTTGAATGAACCTAATCAAGTGAGCTAAAATTTACATGTGCTTTTACTGCATTTTTACATAAAAGCAAAAAATAACAAAAACTCCTAATTTTACAGTTAATTTTTTTTCTCTAAATTATTATTATACAAAAGGTCTCTCAATTCTAGTTTTAATAAATTGTTTTCTTAAAGTATGTTTTAAGAAAAACTGGAGTAGAAATAAAAAAAAGTGTGAACCTAATCAAGTGAGCGGCAGTGCATATATAAAGCAAAAAATTCAGCGAAAATATTGAAACAAAAATATCCTGAAGCTATTGGCGTTGGTGTTGCATTGCTGATGTTGTGGAAGAATGTTCCAAAGTCGAATAGCATGAAATGCCATTCTTTTATGCAAAGAATTAAAAAATGCAATAAAAAAATAATTAAAATAAATAAGTCAATAAAAGAAAAAAACAAACGAAAACAGTTATTTTCAATTTACTTCGTTTTTTTACAATCGCGTAAACGGATAAAGAGCTGTTGTAAGATCTGTATTCTCATTTTTAAAATACGAATATATTTCAATGTCTTTCGCCGGTCACACACTGCCCACTAGACTACAGCAACCAGAACTAATATTAGATATCGTATGTTTGGTTCAAACTTTTCAACATCGTTAATTTGTTTTAAAAGATGACTTCAGGCTATTATTAAATTTCAGTCTCTCTTCAGTATTCCTTTTTAAATAACTCCACGTTTATAATTTCTCCTTTAATTTTCTGTATAGATTAAATATCATTATGAATTTTACGCTAGAGTTACATAAGCGTTTCTCCACTCCTGAGGCTTACATTTGATTTACTTAAACAATATACAATATTGGATGCGAAGGAAATATTTTCTTTCCAACATTTAAACTTTCGTGATCGAAAACACAGAGATTATATTATTCGTATATTATTTACCCATTCTATATTAAATGGATAACAAGTTATTATCCGTGATCAAAAGGGGTTGGGTTTGCTTACATCTAATGAAGTTTATATACGGGCCGTTTTATTTCTGAATCCATAAATTAGTGCGACTGTCACTATTCGATTAAAATGGTTATCATTCGACCAATAGTGACCATATAATTAATTTGTATCAAAAAAATGTAAATTCAATGAGTTTTTGGAAGAATATTTTCTAAAGCGTCGGATCCAAATTTTTCCAATAGGACCAGGTGGAAAACGCTATCAATGGCATACAGTTGATCAACGTCACAATCCCAGATAAACTATCAAAGCAACTAAGCATGGTGTGGCAACATAATGGTGCACTGGCATTTTCTTGGCACAGTATTGAGCCAAAAAAATACAATGATACCAAACGCAAAGGAAAATTTACCGTTAATGTGGCACTTCATGCACGACTATCACCCCAAGTACACTACAATTCACGGAATAAAACATAAATAGTTTAAAATGGGCAGCTCAATACCAATCTCAATCTCTCTGTATGCAGGTCCTTAGTGGAAAGTATGCCAATTTAATGTTATAAAGAACAGAGATTACCTAATCAAATACTGATGGTAAGGACAAAAAATATTGCAATTCAAATGAAAATACTAAAAATTTTAGTTACATTTTATTTACAGAATTTTAAAATTGCCTATTTAATAAGTGTGCTATTGTTTCGAATGTTTTAATTGTATTTCTTGATTTTGAATACATTGCAATATAAATTCACTCTCGTGTCCCTTACACTATTAAAAGTACATGGAATTGTTACGCGAGATGAACAGTACTTTCAACACCGTTTTGATTTTGCTTCTAAAAAGTTTTGGTACTGTTTCCACAAATGAAATTTACAATTTAAAATCGATAAAACTTATTGTTACTTATTTTAGCAGCAAAGTCACGTAATTTTTTATTTGTACAATATAGAATAGAACATTTACATCATGACAAATATGAACTCAATATTTTAGAAGGGTCCAACCGCGTAAGTTTCTCCAGGGAATGCATATATTATGTGAGCGGAGTCAAGCGAGTCAGTCCAAGGTACCTTCTCAATGTAGCGTTCTGGAAGGCTGCGATATTGGCATTGACAGCCTTCAGGCCAAGCATATTCCAGTTTGGAGCATACAAAGGATTTACATAGGTCCAGTGCGATAATAGGTTTAAGGCCACCTCTGACTGAGTTGAGGCAGTTGATTACCTTGGCATATGGCACAGCTTCCGCTATAATGCAACGGGAAGTACTGCAAACAGTTAGGGAAGTGTTCAGGGTCACACCCAAAAATTTTAGAGGACACCTGCTCTATCCCGGTGCCCTAGATCTTTACCTTCAAGTTTCTTCTGGCATCTTTGGCCAGGTTCATGATTTTTGGGAATTCCACTTTAAATAATAGTCTTGTTTTTAATATTCTGCAAGACAGAATCAAAATTTTAGCAGATTAGTAAGAAGCCATCAGCGGGGTGTATACCAGAGTATGTAAATAACGTGTAGACCAGTGTAAATGTTGAAAACGAAGGGATATAGGCAGGGAATAACGTGTAGTTGACCAGTGTAAATGTTGAAAACGAAGGGATATAGACAGGGAATTTATAAAAGATATATCAAGAACTGTGCCCCTGAACTTGAGGTTAACTTTAAAGGTATGTTTTCCATCGTTCAGCCACCAAAAATTGGGCATGTCAAGTATATCTACAAAGTATCTTACCTGTCGGCAAGTCTTCTCCTCCAATAATCACTTTGGGGAAAGGTTATAAAAAGTTTAAAATACTCTTAAGTTGTTTTTCAAATTCATTCACCGGAAGATAGGTCTCTCGGTCCATCCAAAAAAGGTGCTCATAAAATTACATTTTCAAAATTATGCAGAGGCATTCTTATTTTATTCTTCTTTATTCTACTTGTTTTATTTTTCGAATATTTCCTTTTACTGGTACCCGGCAGGCATAAGTCTTCTTCTTCCTCACTGGTGCTGTTCACAATTTCTTCACAATTATTTTTGTCATTTTATAAATACCTATACAAATCACCTTATTATACTATACGCTATTTTACTTACACAGATATCTACATTTACATATTCAATTGTGTTCAAATTCAAAGTAAAATTTACATTTTTTTAAATAAAATTTCACTAAAAAACTAAGACGCCTTTTGCACGTTGAAATTTGTTTCGTAAAATCAACACATACACACGCATTTCAATATTAATTACATTGATACAAACAACTTAAACATATAAAACAATTTAGAGAATTCATAAATTAAAAGACAATGTTTAGTGATACGAGTGGGGACGAAGAGACTTGTCTAGCCATTATATAAATTAAAAAAATGCCTAAAAATAAAAAACGGAAATGGATAAAGTAATGGTTCCGGAAGAGACACAAAGCCGGCAATGTTTCTTACAGTTGTTTGATGCACTCAATAATAAATTGTAGTTCTAATAACTTTTCTTTTGTCGACATGTTCCAACAAATTTTCAATAAATTTTTATGGAAATTATATATTTTTTAATTATTTAAATATTTTATTACAAAAATTTCTAATTCAAGAAGCACTTATTATACAACACTCAACATAACACACACACACAAAATTGAATTTTAATATCAGCTTTATGCTCTATTTTGTTGGGAAATAATTATCGTACACAATGTTGTGAACACATTACACAATATTGCGTTTTGCACAATAAAAATCAAAACACTTTTGATTTTATTCAATATATTGCGCCACCTATTAATATAACATACCAACATATTGCAAGTGTATGTATGGGTACCTTTAGAGGTTCAATTAAGGTATACAAAAAACGTTTGTTTTAGACGAGAGAGCGAAAAAAGCATTACGTTCGTAACTCATATTACTATATTACAACAAAATCTGGGTAATTTAGAAAAATCAGTTTTGAAATATTGGGAAAGGTCATCATGGGTTTCGAATTTTAAACATTAAAAAGACAGTGTTATCTTTTGAAATAGAATAGGACTTGTTGGGCAAAGTTGCTCTCCTAATATATTCTCATAGAGATTGACTAGTGAAACTCTTATAATAAGAAGATGAAGGAGATACATTGTTATAGCCCTATGTGTCTTGAAACCAAAACCGAAAAGAAATAAAAAATAAGCCATAAATAAATAGGTAAAAGCTTTCACTTTGCATTTCAAAGTACAATTATAATTTATTGTTGACTAGTGTAATTTTTATCTCAGATGAAAGGATATAACATTTAAGATGTTTCTCTGAATAAATCAGTTTTTGTGTCTTTATTCAAATTATTCAAAATAATCAAATTTTTAAATAGAAATACTTGTTTGCATTCGATTCCTATAAATACGTGAGTATTTAAGAAATTTACAATCAGTAATCGAACACTTTAAAAAATTGCATTTTATTTTGAATAAAAATGAAACTATTTTTAACATTGGCTGTATTGTATGTTTTCGGTGCTGTTATGGTTGAAGGACTTGACAGCCATGCTAAGCAAACCTTTTTAGCTCACTTGAAGGTTTGTCGAGAAGAGGTTGGGGCCGACGATGGTAAAAAAGAAATAAATTTTGTGATAAAAAATCTTAATAAAAAGTAATTCGATTAAATTTTAGATAATGTACATGAATTAATGCAATATTCCACTAATTATTCCATGAAAGCAAAGTGTTTATTTACATGTATAATGAAGAAAATTAAACTGGTAAGTGGATAAAACCAAACTAACGAAGGCTAACCTTTTTTCAATTGATAAATATTAAATTATTAATTGTAGATGGATGATAACGGTAAATTTGCGAAAGACGCTGCATGGACCTTGAAAATTGCTGAAGAAATAATTGACATTTGCGCTAATATTAAAGTAGATGACAATCCTTGTGAAGCCACCATGCAATATGTAAAATGCTTTACGGAACAAGTTAACGCTCGTAAAATTCATTAATTTTTAATTTTATATGGAATTTGTATAATAATGAATTTCATTTTAAAAGATCTTTGGCGTTAATTTGTTTGTTGTAATCAATAATTGAATACATCAAAAAACAAAAAAAAAGGATAACAAATTGTTATAGAGTAGAATAGACACCAACCGAGAAAATACGAAAGGCAAACTATTTCACTATTTACGACACATCAGTGCATATTTCAGCAGTTTCAGCGTATCTAGATTTCAGTAGGCCTCTACTTTGCTTGTTTCAAAGTGTTTGCTTTTTTCTTCTTTTTTTTTGTATTCACAACTAAACATAAGTGTATATAAGTTTCGACTTCAGACCATAAAATATAAAAAAAAAAATATCAATCCTGAGAGGAAGTTGCAGGAGAAATATTTTTGCATATTTCGTTTTTGTTGGAGATGTGCGACCTGAGGTCAGACGTCTAATAAGCCAACACACTACCCACTAGACTACGGCTACTTTATTACTGCTTTTAATTGTTCTCAGTCGAATGTACTGATTGATTGATTGTTTCTTCATTGTCTAAAATAACAGAATTCCAAAGTGTTTATCATATAATTAGTAACATAGCTTTTTTGGGATCCTATACATACATATGTATGTATATGATAGCCAATCTCCCTACTCAACCTAATAAAACATATTTATGGTATATGTCAGCTAGGGTAAGAACTTAGTATCATCTAATATCCTTCAGTAAGGGTGCTGTCAACAAATTTTCGGTAAGTAAAAATACATCAATTATTTAGGAGACTTTGAGCACGTACGTAGTTTTTGTATAGAATAACGGAAATAGGTTGATGTAAATTACATGTGTATTGAGAGAAAATACGGATGAAAATTTTGTGGTCATGTGGCCCTTTAGTTTTAATTCTTTTATTTATGTATTTATTTTTATTTTTTTAAATTTTTTTGCCCAAATCCTGTACAACAAGATGAAAATCTTATATTTAAAGTACAGGAACGTATATGTACATAATAATTAACTTAATTTAGTAAATGAATAACTGACTTAATAATAACAAGTAATGGATATGTAGATAGAAGCAATAAGGGAAATAAAAACACAATAGAAAAAGAAAAAAAAACAAACTTGCAAATACACTGCCACTCACTTGAATAGGTTCACAATTTTTTTCGCATTCTAACTAATTTTTTCCAATAAAATAATAAAATAATTGGGGATGTTGCATTTATAAATTTTAAAGTATTGCAATATATATAAATAAAACAGAAAAAATGGCAGCAATAACAAATAACTAGATTTTTATAATTTTATTTTTCAAAATACTACGTTTTGGAACCTTACTTTTTTGGCTCATTTGAATAGGTTCAACGTCTTTTGTTCCAAAAAAAAGCAACAACAAATAATTTTTATGTAACTTTTTTATTTTTAAAGATTTTTTATAATGCTTCAATAAAGATTTAATAATGTGTATATCCTCCTCCTTTATTCGATATAACTTCAAAAATACGATTTGGGAGGGAGTTATAAAGTTTTTCTATTAATGGTAAGGAAATTTTCTATAATATTCAGGTCAGGAGAGTATGGTGGCCACTCCAATATATTGACGTTTTGCAGTGTGGATCGGGGCATTATCTTGTTGAAATGTCCATGGAATGGGTCCAAACGCCTTTTCAAGAACGAATTTGTAATTATTCGCGTTCATTCTAGATGAAAGAAATTGAAGCTCAGATAACGTTCTTCTTTCCGCAAATCATGGAAATAATAATTATAACCATCTGGACCTTCCAAATTGAACTTCTTTTCATCCGAAAAAACAATACGTTGCCATTCTTTGTTATAAGACATGTGTTCACGGGCAAACTGAAGTCGTTTTGCTTTACGGGTGGCATTTAGAGGTGGCTTTTTTTAATTCTTAATCTTCTCAAATGCTTGGCACTACGTATAATACGTTTTACAGTAGCTAGACTTGCTGTAACACCCGTTTTTTGCTTAATTTTTGCAGCAGAATTACTGGAATTAGAGGCAGCTCATATGATAGCTCTTCTGTCCGCTTTTGTTGGGACTATATGCGTACGTCCTTTCATGTTTTTTCCGTAATCTAATTGGTTTCTTATAAAATTGCTCACAACATTTTGACTTCGACCAATTTTTTTTTGCAATATTCCTGTGACTTAAGCCACATTCAATAAATGCCTTAATTTTGCCTTTTTCTTCTTCAGTTAACTGCTTTTTGCGTCCCATTTAAATTTTTTTATTATTTTAAAATTGCAAATATTGACAACCACTAATAAAATGAGAAATTTCATCTATTGTCAAAGGTAAACTGATTTTATTTTGAATGAACCTAATCAAGTGAGCTAAAATTTACATGTGCTTTTACTAATTTTTTTTCTCTAAATTATTATTATACAAAAGGTCTCTCAATTCTAGTTTTAATAAATTGTTTTCTTAAAGTATATTTCAAGGCGAATTCATATAATGAATTTATTTTAATGAATATATTTTAAGAAAAACTGGAGTAGAAATAAAAAATGTGTGAACCTAATCAAGTGAGCGGCAGTGCATATATAAAGCAAAAAAATTCAGCGAAAATATTGAAACAAAAATATCCTGAAGCTATTGGCGTTGGTGTTGCATTGCTGATGTTGTGGAAGAATGTTCCAAAGTCGAATAGCATGAAATGCCATTCTTTTATGCAAAGAATTAAAAAATGCAATAAAAAAATAATTAAAATAACTTCTTACTTAATTGGTCATTACAACCCTTCAGTCAGGATTACGATCTAGTTTCTCACACCACTTATGTTGTGTGTGTTAATTTTATACATGAGTGGTGGGACCTACAGTTTAAAGTCGACTCCGAACGACAGATTTTGGAGAAACTTTTCATGGCAATTTTATTTACTCTCAGAGTTTTTGCCAGAAATCTGCTGAGAAGAAGTCGCCGAAGAAATACTTTTTGTAATTTGGTTTGATGTCTGGCCTGGGGCTCGAACCCTGGCTTTACGTCTAATAAGCCAACACACTACCTACTAGACTACGGCGACTTCAATTAATTAAAATAATAATAATAATCAATTAATTAAAATAAATAAGTCAAAAAAAGAAAAAAACAAACGAAAACAGTTATTTTCAATTTACTTCGTTTTTTTACAATCGCGTAAACGGATAAAGAGCTGTTGTAAGATCTGTATTCTCATTTTTAAAATACGAATATATTTCAATGTCTTTCGCCGGTCACACACTGCCCACTAGACTACAGCAACCAGAACTAATATTAGATATCGTATGTTTGGTTCAAACTTTTCAACATCGTTAATTTGTTTTAAAAGATGACTTCAGGCTATTATTAAATTTCAGTCTCTCTTCAGTATTCCTTTTTAAATAACTCCACGTTTATAATTTCTCCTTTAATTTTCTGTATAGATTAAATATCCTTATGAATTTTACGCTAGAGTTACATAAGCGTTTCTCCACTCCTGAGGCTTACATTTGATTTACTTAAACAATATACAATATTGGATGCGAAGGAAATATTTTCTTTCCAACATTTAAACTTTCGTGATCGAAAACACAGAGATTATATTATTCATATATTATTTACCCATTCTATATTAAATGGATAACAAGTTATTATCCGTGATCAAAAGGGGTTGGGTTTGCTTACATCTAATGAAGTTTATATACGGGCCGTTTTATTTCTGAATCCATAAATTAGTGCGACTGTCACTATTCGATTAAAATGGTTATCATTCGACCAATAGTGACTATATAATTAATTTGTATCAAAAAAATGTAAATTCAATGAGTTTTTGGAAGAATATTTTCTAAAGCGTCGGATCCAAATTTTTCCAATAGGACCAGGTGGAAAACGCTATCAATGGCATACAGTTGATCAACGTCACAATCCCAGATAAACTATCAAAGCAACTAAGCATGGTGTGGCAACATAATGGTGCACTGGCATTTTCTTGGCACAGTATTGAGCCAAAAAAATACAATGATACCATACGCAAAGGAAAATTTACCGTTAATGTGGCACTTCATGCACGACTATCACCCCAAGTACACTACAATTCACGGAATAAAACATAAATAGTTTAAAATGGGCAGCTCAATACCAATCTCAATCTCTCTGTATGCAGGTCCTTAGTGGAAAGTATGCCAATTTAATGTTATAAAGAACAGAGATTACCTCATCAAATACTGATGGTAAGGACAAAAAATATTGCAATTCAAATGAAAATACTAAAAATTTTAGTTACATTTTATTTACAGAATTTTAAAATTGCCTATTTAATAAGTGTGCTATTGTTTCGAATGTTTTAATTGTATTTCTTGATTTTGAATACATTGCAATATAAATTCACTCTCGTGTCCCTTACACTATTAAAAGTACATGGAATTGTTACGCGAGATGAACAGTACTTTCAACAACGTTTTGATTTTGCTTCTAAAAAGTTTTGGTACTGTTTCCACAAAAGAAATTTACAATTTAAAATCGATAAAACTTATTGTTACTTATTTTAGCAGCAAAGTCACGTAATTTTTTATTTGTACAATATAGAATAGAACATTTACATCATGAGAAATATGAACTCAATATTTTAGAAGGGTCCAATCGCGTAAGTTTCTCCAGGGAATGCATATATTATGTGAGCGGAGTCAAGCGAGTCAGTCCAAGGTACCTTCTCAATGTAGCGTTCTGGAAGGCTGCGATATTGGCATTGACAGCCTTCAGGCCAAGCATATTCCAGTTTGGAGCATACAAAGGATTTACACAGGTCCAGTGCGATAATAGGTTTAAGGCCACCTCTGACTGAGCTGAGGCATTTGATTACCTTGGCATATGGCACAGCTTCCGCTATAATGCAACGGGAAGTACTGCAAACAGTTAGGGAAGTGTTTAGGGTCAAACCCAAAAAATTTTAGAGGACACCTGCTCTATCCCGGTGCCTTAGATCTTTACCTTCAAGTTTCTTCTGGCATCTTTGGCCAGGTACATGATTTTTGGGAATTCCGCGTTAAATAATAGTCTTGTTTTTAATATTCTGCAAGACAGAATCAAAATTTTAGCAGATTAGTAAGAAGCCATCAGCGGGGTGATATACCAAAGTATGTAAATAACGTGTAGTTGACCAGTGTAAATGTTGAAAACGAAGGGATATAGACAGGGAATTTATAAAAGATATATCAAGAACTGTGCCCCTGAACTTGAGGTTAACTTTAAAGGTATGTTTTCCATCGTTCAGCCACCAAAAATTGGACAAGTCAAGTATATCTACAAAGTATCTTACCTGTCGGCAAGTCTTCTCCTCCAATAATCACTTTGGGGAAAGGTTATAAAAAGTTTAAAATACTCTTAAGTTGTTTTTCAAATTCAGGCACCGGAAGATAGGTCTCTCGGTCCATCCAAAAAAGGTGCTCATAAAATTACATTTTCAAAATTATGCAGAGGCATTCTTATTTTATTCTTCTTTATTCTACTTGTTTTATTTTTCGAATATTTCCTTTTACTGGTACCCGGCAGGCATAAGTCTTCTTCTTCCTCACTGGTGCTGTTCACAATTTCTTCACAATTATTTTTGTCATTTTATAAATACCTATACAAATCACCTTATTATACTATAAGCTATTTTACTTACACAGATATCTACATTTACATATTCAATTGTGTTCAAATTCAAAGTAAAATTTACATTTTTTAAATAAAATTTCACTAAAAAATTAACTGACGAAAAGAAAACACAAATTCACAAATACTATGCTTGGCAATTATATTCTTTTGTGATGCCATATTTTTAATATTTTAAAATACTCAGACTCATTGCACCAGTTATTATAATATAACAAATTTGTTCTACGCGATGATGGATATTTCCATCAGTAGTGACAGTCAAATGACCAATCAAATGACTGTCACTGTTCTTGTAGGGTAATAATTACAATTGTAACTACTTTAAACAGTTAGCATACAAATTTGTATACTGTGTTGTATTTTTTGATTCTTGTGTGTAACATACATTCATTTAACCACGAATACAAAAAAGCTGGAAAACGAAAAAAAATCAGAAAAAATAATCTAGATTTAGCTCCTAAAAGCTAACCTGTCCACACTGATGGCAGGACGTATTGTAATAATTTACAAATTTTAAACCTTTGCCAGAAGATCTCCGAAAAAAATACCATACATATGTAATTTTTAATATTTCTTTTTTCGAGATGTAGCCACCAACACACTACCTATCACAGCTAGACTTCATATATATAAGTGTTTTTTTATGTTGTAATTATTATTTAATTTTAGTTGGTTTTTCTCTACGTACCGTGACATTCACATTTTAAAGGAAGAATTTGTATGAATGAATCTTTTAATAATAATATAATCCCTTAAAACTGTAATATACTTAGAAATGATATAACAACTCTGTTATAATATAACATACAACTCTAAAATAACAATGATTACTTTTTGTTCGCAGTGTATTTGTTTTACATATCAATGGTACTGTGTGCGGCGTGTTGAAAGTGTGACTTTTCTATATATTTGTATTTTCTAAAACTAAATAAACATGGATGATGAAGCTGAAACTTACAAATTGTGGCGCATTCGTAAAACTATTATGCAGCTAAGTCACGATCGTGGCTATTTGGTGACACAAGATGAATTGGATCAAACATTGGAGCAGTTTAAGGAAATGTTTGGCGATAAACCAAGTGAAAAAAGACCAGCGCGTTCAGACCTGATTGTTTTAGTGGCCCATAACGATGATCCAACTGACCAGATGTTTGTTTTCTTTCCTGACGAACCAAAGATCGGCATCAAAACTATTAAAACATATTGTACCCGCATGCAGGAGGAAAACATACACCGTGCAATAGTGGTAGTTCAAGCTGGTATGACGCCCTCAGCCAAACAGTCGTTAGTAGATATGGCACCCAAATATATACTGGAACAGTTTTTGGAATCGGAACTATTGATTAATATAACAGAACACGAACTGGTACCGGAACATGTAGTGATGACACCGGAAGAAAAACAAGAATTATTGGCTCGATACAAATTAAAAGAGAACATGTTGATGCGTATTCAAGCCGGCGATCCAGTAGCCAGATATTTTGGTTTGAAACGTGGACAAGTTGTAAAAATTATTCGTTCATCAGAGACAGCTGGACGTTATATTTCATATCGTTTAGTTTGCTGAATTGTTATTAATCCTTTCAATAAATTAGGCAAACGAAATTTTTAATTTTAAGTCACTATCTTATAAAATAGATTTTATTTCAATAAATGTTTCCTTCTAAGTACATATTCAGACATACGTTTTTAAATTTATCGATTTGATTCAGTAATTTTCTTTATTAATTGAATGTGCAATCAAGTAGTAAGTATGTTCGACTGCAGTTACGATTGTTTTTCTATCCATCATAGGTCTTCTGTAGGGTTGAGGACGTGTGATTGAGGTTTAACATACACAAGTCAGTTATTTACAGTCTTATTAAAAAGTGGCTTATTAAGCAGTTAGTTGAAACCATTCACAGTGATAGAGGACCGTATAAAACACCACTTCCGCAGGACAAATTATAACTCCAAAAAACGAAAAGGATCGGTTTATTCCATCACGAAATATTTTTCAATAGAATAGATTTAAATATCGCAACAAGAAATGTGGAAGGCAGAACATTAAAAGCAGAACTACGCTCCAGTAAAGTAACAAAAAGAAAGCATTTATTTTACATAAGAATCCTAAAGACAAAATATAATATTCTAAGACTCTGGAGTGTTGAAGAATGGATAAAAAAATATTGTTTTCTAATAATTCCAAATTTAACTTGAGTATAAAAACCCATGCGTTCGAAAACCTTCGAATAAGTGGTTAACTCCAAGTATTGTAGGGGAAATATTGAACTTGGTGTTGAGAATGAGATGGTGTGGGAAAATCTGTATTAAATTAGTGAAACTATGGACCGATACCTCCCCAAAACTATTTTACTATCGTTTTTAAGAGATGAAATACCTGTTTTATGAATTTTTCTGCACAATAATAATCCAAAGCATACATAGAACCATGCTAAGTACTGGATTCCGTATATTACATACAACATATTAATATATTTAAACGACCAGTCCAGTTGCCCGTCCTAAATCTAGCAGAGTATCTGTGGGAGTGTGGGTGGACAGAGAAATAAAATGGAATCAGGAGTCGTATTAACGAAAATTTTTCCTCCAAATAAAAGGAGCATGAAGAAAGAAAACATTTCTGAAAGTGAAATTGACAAATTAATAGCTCTAATGCCTCGCAGATTTGCTGCTGTTTTTCAAAAAAAAATTTTTTTTTGCTGAAATATGTATATAAGAAAATAAAAATAAATTTCAATGTGTTGCTTTAGTTTTTGCAACCTAAATTTAAAACATGTTAATTTTTCTTTCATTTACTTCGAACTAATAAATTTTATTCAATAATTCTTCTTTTTTTCATAAATTAATAGGACCGCGAAAAATTTAAATAGTCATCTTTAAATATTCTCAGGTTTGTATTTCACCAGATAGCTATGGAATGTGTCTAAATATTGTCAGTTTCTTTAGTGTACTATATAATATATATATATATTTTCCCATAGTTCCTAAGTGGAGCATAGGGCTTCAAAAAACAAATTATAATTAGGTTTATTTAAAGATAGAAATTCGATTTGACTCCAGGGACAACCTGCTCTTTGCGCTTCTGTTTCGACTTGTTGCCTCTACATGTAGTTTGGTCTCCCACGTCTGTGACTTCCTTAGGGATCCAGTCTAGAGATGTAGTCTTGAAGTTTACGCAACGTATGCCCGGTCCATCTCCACTTACGGCGCTGGACTGGTGCTTGCCTACAGATAATTTTTGCTACTGAGCAAATTAATAGAGGTGACAACTTTAAAGTTTAGAATCTCAATAAGCAAATAAAATACAAAATGAGTTAAAATAAAATTTTTTTTCTTGTGTCGCGAAAAAATAACAGTTGTTTGAAAATGAAGAAAACGTGGACTTCTTTTTGATTATTCTGACTTTCTAGTCCATTTTTTTTAATTCCTTCACTTCCATTCAAGATTAGCATATCACATTGCAATTACGTTACAAAATCCAGAACTCTAGAATTGTTTTAAACTGTTTAATTACAATAGTTCCAATTTTATTTAAAATTTTTAAAATTAATAGTATTATAAATATGTAATATAAAGTTAAAATTATAAGATTAATTCATATCATTTAAAGTCAATACTCTTTTTTTCGGTTTTTCTCCCATGACCGCAGCCACTGCAGCCACAGTAGTACCATGATCTTTCGTCATATGTCTATATAAACCGCGGTAGTGTGCATATGATTTTCCGCATAGTTTGCACACACTCTTTTTTTGGCTATGCACTGTACGATGTTGGAATAATAGCTTTGAATTTGTAAAACCTTTGCCACAGATTTTACAGATTGAATCCCTTATATTATTATGAGCCTTTAGATGCCAGTTTAAAAGCTTTTGCTGTGTAAATCCTTCTCCGCAGATGTCACATATATAATCTTTTTCATATTCTGGATGATTTTGAAAATGTAGTTTCAATTCCTTTTTACAAGGAAATCCTTTGCCACAATATTTACAGACAAATGGAAAATCTTGCGTATGCCTTCGTAAATGAATAACATATCCTGGTTTTTGGGTGAATTCATATTGACAGACGGAACATTTAAAAGGTTTTGAACCATCGTGTTTAGCTAAATGTAAGCGGAATGTGTATATGTGTGATATAATTTTGGAACAAAATTGACATTTAAATGGTCCTAAATGATCAAATAAGAATTCTATGTGTTTATAAAATTTACATGATGATTTGTAGTCTTCAGCTGTTTTATTTGCATTGTGTTCAATAATATTTTCCTTTTCTTTCCTTACTATTTTATGTATAAATTCGATTTTCTCTTTCACTTCAGCTAAAGTATAATTCAAATAAAGTTTTTCTTTAATTTGGGTTAATATATTCTGAAGCGTTTCACGGCGTCGTTTTTCCGAATTGTAATATACATCCTGTTCATCCCACAGGCACCGCTGTGATTTGTAAATGTCAATTAATTCTATAACTTGTTCGTCATTTAATTCTGTTTTATACAGCGTTTGCTCCTCTTCCAACTACAATTAAATAAATTTGAATCTAAATTGCTGAAATGTCTTTTATTATTTTACCTCTTGTATGAATCTCAATGTTGGCTTTAGGAAATCCAAGTAATCATGGAACCACAATGGTTTAAAATCTTTTTCTTTAGTTTTTACACAATTCGTACGTATTCGAACTTCTCGTATATATCGAACTCGCATGTATTTAATACATTTTTCAGCGTCTTTTGTAGACATTTGAATGTGCACGTTTTCCATTTCTTTGCATATAGCATTTAAGCATTCTTCGCGTTTTTTACGGCAACGATTTACTAATTTTGGCGGTCGTGTTGCATCCCACAATTCATCTTGCTTTTGATATGAGGCAATAAATTGTAGGACTTTCTCTTTGTTTTGCATAAAATCGTCAATGTCTCTATCGAAATCCATTTTAATCTTAGATTTTTTAGCTGATGTTTTTTTAGCTTCATCCAAAAATTCCTCATCTTCGCCAACATCGTCGGCCTCATCATAATCTCCTAAATAGTCCCCATCAAAGTCATCATCGTTCTCATCAAACTTGGAAATATTAATTAATTCGTCCTTTTTATCTTCGATGTTTTTCATATTTACATCGTCTTCATCACACTGTACAGTTGAACTCACAGACTGTAAATAAAAATTAAGTGATACATTAAAAGTAAAGTAGCTTAAAATAAAACACGTCTGTACATATAACTTTTGTTTCACAATTTAAAATATAACTAAACTACATGGAAAACATCACCCTATTAAACACTATTATTTCATATACCACGCATTTTTGTTTGATATAAAATAAGTTTTACATATTTGGGATAAATTTATTGAAAATACAAACTAAAGAAAAATTTCATTGCTTTTAGACTAAAAATATCTCACCATTACTAACTCACTATTTTCTTTTATCATCTAACATTTCTTTATTTTTATTATAACGATATATTTTACTTATGTATATTATTTATTTAATTTAATCAACAGAATTAATTCGTAAATTAAATACATTTAAGAGCATTAGCTACTTGGGCCATCAACTCTGATTCCTTAACCCTTTCCCTGTCCTGTGCATCACATATGATGCACACCAAGTTAGTTTCATACGCCTGTGCATCACATGTGATTCACCAATTTTATTCTTTTTGAAGTTTGTATTTTAATAAACGTGAAAGAAATAATCAATTTAAGATACTGAACGTGTGGAGATGGCATTATTTTATATTGTGCCAAGTCCCCACATTCCTAACTCTTCTTTTTTAGAAGTTTTATGGAAATAATGAAGGCGAAATAAAGAAAAGAAAAGCAGTACATAAAAAACAAAATAAAATTTTGGACGTACGGCATACATTTTTCTTGTTTGGGGATAGGGAAAGGGTTAATACATATGTACATACATATGTATGTATATGCTTATATATATAATCGATAAATCCGGCGGTTCATCAGCAGATATTGCCAGCCGCATTAATAAAGCACGCTATGCTTTTGCCCAACTTAACCCCATTTGGAAATCATCTAACATATCGAGACGCACCAAAATTAAAATTTTCAACTCCAACTTCAAATCCACATTACTTTACGGTTGCGAAACGTGGAATATGGCACCCCGAGATTCCCAGTCTCTTCAGGTATTTGTTAACAAATGCCTGCGTAGAATCATGCGTGTTTGCTGGCCCTCCATAATATCCAATGCCCAACTCTGGTCAGATACAAACCAGCAACCAATAGAGATGGAAATAAGAAGACGCAAGTGGGGTTGGCTTCGGCACACTCTTCGCAAGCCATTAGATGACATCAGAAGGAAAGCCATAGATTGGAACCCACAGGGAAGCAGGCGCTTCGGACGACCATCACACACCTGGAAACGCCAAATCACAATAGAATTATCCAAACTACGTCTACAGTGGAACGAAGTCAAACACCGCGCTGACGATCGAGCTCATTGGAACCAACTTGTTGCGGCCTTATGCTCCCTAGAGGAGTAAATAAGTAAGTACCTGCCGCATCCAACCCCGAACCACAGCAGTCCAGCAACTGACCGAAGAGGATGTGTAAACCTCCCATTCCATCTGCTACCAGACAGGCAAGGCCCGGTACCAGGCACGTCAGCTACCATAAAATTACTACATTTGCTTAAATTTTTAATTTAGTTGCTTTAATAAATTTATATATTTTGTTAATATGTATTAATGTATGATGGCTCTTTAAGATGATGCATTTCAGAGTATACTATTCCTTTGGGATTCAAAAACTGGGCAATCTGATAGAACATGTTTGATAGTTAAATTGTATTTACATTCTGTGCAGGTAGGTCGAGAAGTTGATATCTTTAGTAACCAATCATGTGAGAAGCTGGTATTCCTAGACGCAGTCTTGAAAATGTTTTGATTTAATTTTTTGAGATGTTTGTAGGGTATATCGGTGGGTTGTGCTGCGGATTTATTATTGAATAATGGTAACGTGTAATGGGAGTTTCCTTGAGTTTGAGCCTAAGATAGCTTTCATAATGTACCATCCATTATGATTGGTGCAGAAGAGGCATATTTGGCTGCTCAATTGGCGCCTTCATTACAAGCGATTCTAATATGGTTAGGTATCCATTGTAATTTTATTCTATTTTCATTCCCTGTTAGCGAATTTCTAATATGCGATATTATTTTCCATTTGTTATGAAATGGGTTACTTATGGCTTTTAGAACTGATAGACTATCTGTAAAGATAACAGTCTTATTTTTGTTTTTAAGTGCAAGACGAATAGCCTGATAAATAGCACAGGATTCTGCAGTGAGGCATGTTCGTAAAGTGTTGTTGGAATTAAACTTTTTCCAACTTCATCCACTACGGCATAAGCTGGCAATTGGTATTGGGATTTGGTGCCATCGGTATATAGTTAATTCCAACCGTGATTTTTAAAATTGGATTTAATTTCAGAAATCATGCAATGAAATATAATTTATGGAGTAGTATTTTTCATGAAATTAGTAAGTGACAGATCAAGACAATTTAGGTCGAATTTTCATGGAGCTTTGTTTAATTGCTTTTTTTATGGTGTTGTTAGTGGTATTTTAAAAACAGAAGACATTTCGAGTGCTTCAGCAATTGCCAATTTAAATCTTTTGGGGTGTTTAGAAATTATAGCTGAGTTTGTGCTATTAAGGAGTTTTGGAAGCATTCTTGCTTTGGCATGATATATTCTATTTTCTATAGACGGAAGACCAGTTTCTTCGAATAAGTTGTTGATCGGAATTGTTCTGAAAGCGTACGCCGAAGCCCTACCGGCTTGATGATAAATTGGCTTAATTATATTGATGTTCGACTTACTACTTTTAGCATAAACGTATAGGCCGTATTCCATTTTGCTTAGAACTAGAGTTTTAGTGAGGTAAGGAAGAGTATTGATGTGAACAAGTCTCTTGTTTGCTAAGTATCTAATTATGTTGACTCTGGCTATTAATGAGTTCTTCAGAGTAACTAGATAATTTTTCCAGGTATAGTTTGATGAGAAAGTTAGTCTCAAGATTTTACATTTTTTTACGTTTTCAATCTGATTGTTTTTTATTTTAATTCTATAAGAATTGGAGTCACAAAGGTGTTTTCTGCAAATATGGAATTTATTTGTTTTTTGGATCGAAATTTTTAGCACCAGAATATTTAGTCCATTTATCGATGTCAAGTAGAACTTTCTCTAGAATCTCAGTGGATTCGTTATTATTGTTTGTTTTGCAGAGGATATACAGATCATCGGCGTATAGGCAGTGATCCACAAATTTATGTGGGTTTACAATTTTTCTCATTTCGTTAAATGCGATCTGGAACAATATTACTGAGAGGGGAGAACCCTGAGGAATGCCGTTATTGAGGTTGAAGGATTTTGAATCATGTCCATTAATTCTAATTTTGAATTGTCTGTTTGATAAAAATTAATTGACATAATTGAAGATTTTCGGTCCTGCCTACCAAAATGACATGAAGGCCTATTCTATCAAAAGCTTTCCTCAAGTCAATTGACAAAACGTTTACATGATTTTTTGAAGAAAGACCTTTAGTTATATAATAGACTATGTGCCATAAGGCGTCGTCACAACCTTTATTGGCTTTGAAGCCAACTTGTTCTATTGCGATTATTTTTTTCTTGGCCTTGAACCATGCAAGTCTAGTGGCTGTGATGCGCTCCATAATTTTGGATAAACAAGGTGACAAAGATATTGGTCGGAAATCTCCTACAGAAGTTGAGTTTTAATTTTTGGGAGTTGGTACGATAACGGCAAGTTTCCATGAGTGAGGTATGACTCCGCTACTGAAAATAATGTAGTAATTTCGTAATCTTGTTTGGCTTTGATATGAAAGATTTTATATCATAGAATAAGAAATCCTATCATGTCCTGGTGATGTGGCTTTAACTTTATTCAAGCAGCTCTTAGATCAGTTAAAGTTTCATTTTGTGTGTGTACAGCTTTTATGGAGGTATGGGAGTGTCTCCTTGCGTCTTTATTATTTTGTTCCATTTATTTGCAGTTGTTGACCTTTTTTATTTCGTATCTAAATTTATCCTTTAGATGTTTTATGGGCTAAGAGGTTTTCTTGACTTTTGATTTTCTGATTGCCAGGCTTTGCAAAGTTGGATTCCACCAAGGATCTGTGGTCCGGGCTACTTTTGCACAGCCCTTAGATTGGGGTAAATGCAAATTTGGGGCTATTCGTATACTTTTGGTTATTTTCACAGCATTTTTCTTGCTCTGATAGGATATGGGCCTTTTGGACAATTCATTATCTACTTTACACCAATAATTGGGCCAATCAACGAACTGTAATAAAAATCGCTTTGTATTTGCTTTAGAACAGTTTTTATGCGAGATTTTTAGAGAAATTTTTAATGTTAAAGTGGTCGCTCCCGTGTAGAGGTTTCTAGTAGGCGAGAGGTAGTAGTGTTATTGAGCAAAGAGATAAATCAATTTGGGAAAACGTGTTGTGTATTGAAAGGTGTGTGGGACTACCATCATTCAACGCACACAGCCCAGTCTCTAATATCATGCTTTCCAGTAGTTTTCCTCTATTGTTATTGTATGTCGATCCTCAAATGGTATTACATCCATTGAAATCACCAACGACAAGAACAGGAGTATTAACTGAGTAAATAATATTTGTTAATTCTCGAACAGAGATGCCTTCGGATGGTGGAATATAAAAGGATAGGATGGTGAACTTAATTTTGAGATTTAATTCGATGGCAACGAGTGGATATACGGTGTCTATGTTTATTTCTTTGTGTGGAATATCCGATTTAATGAATATTCCTGTGCCTTGCTTTGATTATTATTTGGTATTGAATTTGTGAGGTAGGCGGAGTAACTTTTTGGAGGAATCGGTGCAAAGTTATAAGCACAATGCGTTTCTTGTAAAGAAATAATGTTTGGGTTTAAGTCCCTAATTAGTAATTGAATCTCAGATTAGTTATTTACAAGTCCATGTATGTTCCATTGCAATAGCACTAAATCCATCATGAAGATATAATATTGATACTTGTGTTGGTTTAAGTTAGTTGGAGTTGTGGTACTGAGCTGGGAGCCCTCTGGGACCCATCACGCAAGGAAGTAGCCCCAAATCGGTCGGACCCCAGATTAGCTCCTTCGTTAAAGAAGCGAGTTGATGTTAACTTTACTAATATGATCACGTCATAGCTGGGACCAATGTGACCTCGTCGAGAGGCTCCTCGTCGCTCGACATAATAAATAATTTTCTATAAGAGTTTGAGTTAAATGAGAGATAGGAGAGAAAGAAATGTTTTTGTTTATTTTAATAGAGTCTGTGCTATTATTTCTGTGAGTAGATATTGTTAGTTTAGTGGATTCAGATTTTTCCGTTACTATGAAATTTGTTTTTGGTGTTTCATGTTCATATGAGAATTCATTTGTTTTTAAGTTTGGATGTATTTTTGTGTTTTCGATGCTTTGATTTGTTTTTGTTGTTGGTTGTTTATTTATTTCTTTATTTTGATTAGCTGTATTTTTTATTGTCTGGATATTTGATGGTTCCTTTCGTCTTGTAGGAGAGTCAGAGGCTACATTAGCATATGTGTTTTTGGTAAATGTTGGAGCTGGATTACTTTCCCTGTACTGACGGTGGGCTTCTCCTATACTAAAATAGTTTCTGGTTTTAATTTCTAAAATCTCTTTGAATTGTGTGAAAAGGGAGCACTTATTGTCACCTGATGAGTGTTCTCCAGAGCAATTTCTGCAGAAGATGCGGGTACACGGTTCTGGAGTGTGAGGTGGAAGGCTGTAATCTGGGCAAGTTGAGTTGCCTTTGCACCGATTTTTAGTGTGGCCGAGTAGCTAGCAATTTTTACATCTCATCGGGCTGGAAATGTAGTGTTCACCTTTACACTTATACAAAGCAACGTCAACAGTTGTGGGTAAACGGTATAAATCAAAAGTAACTATCATTTTGCCAGTTGGAGCACGAGTTTTACCATCTTCGCTGGGTCTAATGAATTTGTAAATGTCAGTTACGCCTTGGTCTTTCCTCTTCTGTACTATCTCACTTTCTGGAACATGTATTAAACACGGTGCGTATATTGCACCTTTGACGGAGTTGAGTGTCTCATAAAGTTCGCATGAGATTGGACATAAATTGGCAAGTGGTTTTGTTTTCAAAAACATTTCTGCAATACGGGAGTTGCACGCAAGAACGAGGAAGCTCCCATCATGTAGCATCGAAATCGAGTTTATTTCCGTTGAGATGTTTTCTATTACTTTTTTTTGTCATTACATATATTACAGAGTTGCTTTTTTCGTCAGTAGAGGTTATCAAAATGTATTTTGGTGAAATTTTATGTGTGCTGATTGGATTAGATAACGCTGGAAAATCATTTCGTTTTGCTTTCTTGGACGGATTTTCTATGAAATCCAAAGATTTCAATCCTGTTATTAGACAGGTTGTCCGGTGGACCCGGAGCCATGATTAATTTAAACACTGACTATATATGATTTTTTACTTTAATTTAATTTTAATTTATAAACACAAACACAGATCAATTTCGAAGATTTATTTGTACAAAAATCTATAAATGAAATATACCAATATTTTTAAAATACTTAATTTTTATTTGTTTTGTTTCGAAGTTCAGTCCTAACACCTCGAAACAACCTTCTGACAAAAACTCTGATAGTAAACACACATAAATAAATAAAAACTAAAACCCACAACATAGGTGGTTACGGAACTATGCCATAATCCTGACTGAATGGTTGTACTGGCCAATAAATTGAATAATAAATAATATCATTAATTAATCTTGAAGACAATATAAGTCATATGAAAGAAGATATCAGGAGAATTCAAACTAAACGAAATATTTTGTACTATAACACGCTATAAATTTTATCTATTGTTTGACGTTTTAACTTACGACTTTACTAAAGGGTAAGGCAAGATCTTACCTCTTTTGGCATTTGTTTAAAAATTTCGGAGTCGGCATCATCGGGTTCCTGCTTTACATCCTTTTCTGTTAAGATCTTTTGATGCATTTTTCTCTTCGATTCATGAAAACTTTGTCTTGTTTGTCTGTTACATACTTCATCTTTTTCTTTTAGAGGTTTATGTTTTACGAAAAGAACTTCTGGTTCTCCCAAAGGATCCATAAGAAAATCCTAAAAATTTTTAAATTCATATAAAAATCATTTCAGGTATAAGCAATAAGTGCTTACCCACCTTTTTATCTTCATCTTCTTCTGAATCAGATTTGTCGTAGTCACTGGATGCATTATCACCATCCTCACTACTAATATCTAGATATTCCTCCTCTGTTTTTACGTCCAAGAAGCAATTTTCATGCTCCTTTTCGATGTGCAATACAAATGTTCGGAACTGTAAACAAATTTCATGGCATTGTAAACATAACATGGCAAACTGTTTTTCACCAATTATTGGAGATTTTAATATTTCACCACATTTTTTATAATTTGAAATAGAAGCATATTTTGTTAGACTTAAAGCTGCCATTGTTTATTATTTAAAACATTAATATTTTGCAATTTTCTAATAGGCAAAACTTTACTTAAAATAAGAATTTGTTTTGATTTTTCTTTTTCTTCTCCTCGGAGTATGTTCAGCAAATACCATAAATTAAAACTGTTATATTGCATTAGAATTGATATCGATTTAGCAATAATGGCATATGTTTGAAAGTTTAAGTGTTATCGATAAGTATATGTGAAGTATTTCAGTGCCAGATAAATAATTGGCAAAAACGGTTATGAAATATAAATATTTTAAAAATTGTTGATAAAATAATTGAATGGATCAATATATTCGTGACTTTTTGAATTTTGTAATTTACCGCCTTCAAACTGAAAGGACAACACTACTCCTGGGAACTGGTATCTGTCAGTTAACTCCTGTCAAAAGTATGGATAATGTTTGACAATTAGAGTCATCAAAATAAATATCGTTTGATTAACACAATTGTATTGTGTTGATTGAATATCCTTCTTCTAAATAATACTTTTTTCAAAATGTTATTTTTGGATTCCATTATTGTTTAGCGTTTACAATATTTATTTGCTTATATATTTTGTGCTTTTTCAGCTAGTGATGGCAAAAATACGATAAAATTTAGAGATTACATTGATTTTTAAGTAATTCACAGGGTAATAGAAATTGAATTACATACAATTTGGGTAATTCGCTAACAAAATTTTGTATGGCGAATTACGCAATTCAGCACATAATTGAATGTTGAATTACGAATGAGAGAGCGAATTACGAAAATTTGCTGCCGTGCGAACATAGCATAAGAAGTAAATGGAAATTGATAAAAATGGGTCTCTCAAGTCCTCATTAAACATTACTTTTTGGAAAAAAACAACCACTAAGCTAAGCTTGACAAATACTGTGGAAACTCTGCACCACCAATTCCAATGCTAAGTGGTTTGCGGAATTTTGTTGCAGACGTATAAGTACAAATGATGCCAAATTTATTGTTTGCCCAGTTGTGGTGTCTACATACTAGACTATGTAGAAAAATTAAAAAATTCGCGATATATTGTTGGCCGATCAGAAATTGAAAGTACGAGAGATTGTGAAAGCCTTAGGCATTTCCAATGGGTCAGTGGTTTCAATTTTAAATGATCACTTGCGTATAAGAATGCTTTTTGCAAGTTGAGTGCCGCGATTGCGCAAAACCAACCATAATAATCTTGTTTGGCGTTGTTCAATATAAACGAGTATCTGCATCGTTTCGTAACGCCAGAGAACCAAGAATCTACCAAAGTACCAAACAGTAGTTTTCGCAAGCAAATACAGGCCCATAAAAGCTAATGTGGATTTGTCAGTCGGTTGTAGGTAGTGTGTTGGCTTATATTAGACGAAAGGCCAGGGTTCAAACCCCGGGCCAGACATCAAAACAAAATACAAAAAGTATTTCTTCGGCGACTTCCTCTCATCAGATTTCTGGCAAAAACTCTGAGAGTAAATTAAATTGCCATGAAAAGTTTCTCACTATCGTTTTGAAATGATATCCGATAATAGAAGCTACCTTTATAAATTGTAAACGTACATATGTTTCTTTCACTATATCTATACATTTCTTATTTGTTTTTGGTTTTTCTTTTATAAAATTCGGTTAATATTATCTTATAACTTTTTAAATCACATTTGCAAAATAAAACAATAATTAAGTATTCATTGGTTCTTATTAGTATAGCCTTTTAACATTTTATTTCTTAATTACAAATATTAATACATCTGCCTAGAATGTAATAGAGATAAATTACTTTAAATTTAAGTTATGTAAGCCAGCTTCTTTTCAGTTTCTTTCAATAAACAGCAAAATGTGTTATTTCTTATTGAGATGAAGAGCTTATTTCCAATTTGTCTCTTTCAATCATTGCATCTAAATCTCTTATGGTAGTATTATGAACTTTAGTGATGTGTCTGCATAAACCCCGATAGTGTGCGTAGTCTTTTCCACAAGCTTTGCACACAAATTTTTCTCCGATATGAACATTTTTGTGTTGATTTAATAGGTTAGTGTTCGTAAATGCTTTCCCGCATACGTCACAAACTTGGTCGCGAATATTAGAATGTGTTTTTTTGTGATCCGCCAAATTTCTTGGATATGCGAAATGATGACCACAAATATCACAAACGTGATTACGCTTAACAGGGTTACTTTGTTTATGTTCTTTTCGATGCTGATTACAATCTTGTATAGTGGCAAATGTTATTTTACAAATTTTACAGTTGTACTGCGCTAAAGCAGAATTAGACTGTTCGTTTCCAGCTTCATGTACTCTAACATAATGCTTACGCAAGCTACGTGGATTGGAATATATATTTTCACAAAGGGGACAGAAGCATTTTGTTTTGTTGTGAGTCTGCAAATGTTGCCTCAATAAACCACGATGTGTAAAACCTTTACCACATTCAGGACATACATGATCGCGTATATTGTTGTGATTTTTCATGTGATTAGTTAGCTGATGTTGTGTATAAAAACTATCAGCGCACAATTCACAAACGTAGGGTTTAGAGCCGTGTTTTATAACGTGACGATGCCATTCCTTTTTACTAGGAAATGATTTGTCGCAACTATCACATTGAAATGGACATTCCTTTGTATGGCGCCTTAGGTGACAAATAAATTCCTTTTTGTGAGTTAACTCTCGTGGACAAACCATACATTTGAAAGGTTTAGAGCCATCATGCCTTGATGTATGAAATTTGTAGGCATAAATATCAGAAAATGTTTTTGGACAGTATTTGCACCTAAAAGGTCCAACATGGGCCAAAAGAAATTGTATATCATTGTAAAATTCATTGTTGGAGTGATATTCTTCATTCGTTTTCCTTGACAGATGATTCATTTTATTCACATTTTCTTCTTTTGCAATTTCTATTAGTTCGTCTATAGTATTTTGCATAATTTCACTATTGAAATCTTTTAATTTGCATATATTTGAAAAATTTGTCGTCATTGTCTTCAGTATTTCTTGCTTATTTAGTACTGATGTGTGGTAGATGTTGTTTTCATTCCAAAAGCATTCATTTTCCTTCAATAGCTTTATGAGAGTATGAAATTGATTATCACTAAGTCGTTTGCAAAAACCGCTTTTCTAAATAAAATGAAAGTTGTAATGTAATTTAAGATACTTTGTTCTTTTTTTGGTTATAGTTGAGTTTCTTACCACTTTATTTTCCTTGGAATGAGGATCTAAAAAAGTTAAAAGCTCAGAAAACCATACCGACTTATATGATTGACCGCTATCTCTTAATCGAGTTTGATGAAGATATCTTAATTTCAATCGCTTTATTATATGTTCTATTTGTTTAATTGAAGATTGAATTTGGAATTTTTCATTTATTTCTACTTGTATATTCTCAAACGCTTTCTGTTTTTCTGGTGAACTTGTTTTTATCGTTTTGTAAGCACTGTCCCATAACAAAAACTGCTTTTGATAAGCACTGATAATACCTTTCAAAAATGTACGATTTTTCGTAAATCGTTTTAAATTAGTTTTCTTACTCTCTTCAGCATTTACTTTGCTACTAACAGTATCTTCAACTTTGATATCTTCTTCGTCGTAACTATCGTCTTCATCATAATGTTCGTTTAAGTATTCCCCATTATCATCATTCTCACTATCAGAAGAATCTTTGTCTTGCTGTAAATAATATAAAATTTTTTAAACATACATGTAGTAAAAGACCAAGAGTTTTGCGTGCTATTAGAAACGTTTTCGAAAATTTTTGATGTAATGTAGATGTAGGAAATAAAACACAGGGATACTGTACTTAATAGTCGCAAAAAAAACTAATCGTTACTGTGGAAAAAACGAGAATTAAAATTGAAAGGACATTGAAAATATATTAAAAGAACAAAAAAGATGTTTTCGACTAAATATAATTCTATACATTATAATATAAGAAAAAACAAACGTTGTTAATAAGAATCCATAATTTTACTTCGGTTTAATTCCAAAAGCAATGACACAAACTAAATAAATAATTATGCATATACAAATATGTTAAACAATGATTTTCGAATAATTTTAAAAATTACATTATATACAGTTTTATTTAAACGATTTTATTTTAACTGTGTATATATCATACAGTTAAACCACGGTACTATTTTAATACGATATATATTGATATTACACGGTACAATATCTGCGATTAAGACAATGCGGTTTTATTAGAACACGTTGCTTATAAATTTTTCTTGATAAATCACAATTTTTCTAAACAAAATCAAATCCAAACGAAAATTAAATTCACTGGTAGAAAAAGAGCAATTTTAAATTGTATAAAACCATTATCAATTGCAAAACCGTTCAGTTTGAACGGTATTACGAGATATGAGAGTATGGTAAAAATGTTCTTGTAATGATGAAGATTACTTAGATGAGAATAAAAATGATTAAACAAAAGCCAATAGGTATTGTATACATTGAAAGAAAAGTAAACTTTCTTTTGAGGACCAAGAAAACCTGTCATTTGTAGTAGACAAAGGGGTAGTTCAAGAATTTCAAGAAGTTTTATTTTTCAAAATTCCATGGAGAGCAACCTTCATCAGATGTAGAAGGTGCTCAAAAATTTGATGAAGAGCATTTTACTGGGAACAATTTCCGAATCTATATACATAATAAAAAATCAAAATTAATTATTAAATAACTTCACTTCCACTAAAGAAGGAAGCATTAGAAATCTCATCGATTCCTGATATAAATTTAACAGAGCTTAAAAATGGGATACTTTTGCTAAAGAATTATAAAATTACTTCGTTGTAAAAGATTATTCAATAGCACTAAGTGGATAATGCAGAAAATTAAACATAGCTGTTTAACTCCTTGTAAGAACGTTTTGATAGAGTGCAAAAAAAAAACAAATAGCAACTGATGAAAAATATCTAGTGACATTGACAGTGGTGGTCTTATAATTAGCACACCCATTCACCAAAAAGTTTGTGTTGAATATTTTATTTTCAAAAGCAATAATTTTTTGGCCTCAGGCTGATTAAAGTATCTTACTGACAGTAATTTGTAAAATCTAGTTAATAAATAGTAATATCAACAATAATTATTAATATTACCTTTTTATAAAGATCAAGAAAATTTCGAGACATGTAATTAGCACACCATGTTATTTTTCCCAGTATCTTCCATTAAACATTTTCCATCTTATCCTGTTGGCTGCTGTTGTTGCTCATAAGTTCCGGTTGGTTGTTTCTCTGATTTTCGTTAATCTATTGTTGTTCCAGTTACCCATGCGAGTGGCCTGCTGTAGCGGGTCCTATGATAATGCCTAGAAACAACCCCCTCTGAGTATCTGTTCATGTTGCACACCATATATTTTGTTATTCTTTTCTCAGTGTGATGAAAAAGAAATTAAACTAGATACATGATTTTGTATTAATTCCATTATAATTACGTGTTTTCTAATAAAACGAATACATTTTATGTTACACTGAGGAAAAAATCTGTCTTCCCACCTTAGTTTCGCAAAATTATTGTAAATATGCTACATCTTCAGATATACTTACTTCCAATGGTATCAAAAAATAATCTTGTGGCTCGTCTCTCTTTCTCGAAAATATAATACAATAAGCTAACATTACAAGTTGAACAAAAGAACTAAAAAATCATACAATATACAAGATATCAGAGACAGGAAGTTTATAATTGGTTATTCAAGAGGAGTGCGTTCACAAAATATTAAAAAGAATTAAACCCAAATGATGATTTTGTCTAATTTTAATAGGAGTGTGCTAATTACGTGATTAAGAAATTTTTTGATTTTATAATTTAAATTGTACTTTATTGTTAAATTCTTTTGTTAAAGGTCCCTTCACTTTATACATCGCTTAAGTATACCCCATAGAATATTTAACTGCCATTGTATAAATTTTGAAAAAATATTTCATATAATTATAAGACCACCACTGCATATATCACGCTACACATTGCATCTACATTAGTTCGGTTTCGTGGATATGGTTTTGGTATTACAAAAATTTCATTGACCATAGTTTAGTAATATGTCAGAGTAAACTAGATCGTAGTGAAATTCCTTCAGATAGCTTGTGTTTGTTAAAAACTTAAATTTGTACGATATCAATGTCTACAGCCATTGTCTTGTTAATATTACCTCAAAATCCTCTTCACTAATTTCATTGTCGGATATGCATTCATTTATAGCCTCATTTTTGAAAATGTCGTTGTTGTCACATTGAATTTTTCTACTGTTACCTTGACACTGAGTTTCTTCAGCCAAATCTATCTTTATAGAACCAGGTAACAGTTCATTTAAGTAACAATGTTTTTCATCCAAGGGATCCTACAAGAATATTGAGTTTTAATAATTTTAAATTATTTGTGATAACACATCTTTACATGTTCCACTAATGTAATACAGTTTTCAGAAGATGTTATTTTACTTAATTCGCTTATTTCCTCCTTGAACAAGTTACATGATGAGTTTTCTGTAGGATGAACGTAATCCAAGTGTAGCAGAAAGTCATCCAATTTCAATGAAGTTTCACTGCAGTACAGGCACGACAAAATTATAGACTGTTTATCTTTTATTGTTGGCGACCTATAAAGATATCCACATTTTTTGTATTCCTCTAAGCAAACTGCTGCTTCTATAGTTTGTTGATCCATTTCGCATTATAAAGTTAATTAAAATCCTCCCTTTAAAAAATTCTTTGTTTACGTTTGGAGAAAAAACAAATAATAACAGAGTTTAACCACTCTGTTTTTAAAATAGAACAGTTAATATATTAAGATATATTTAACATACCCCATATTGCAAATTGCACTTTGTGAAAAGAAATCAAGGCGAATTCATTAGAAGGTGGGATCGAAAGTCCAGCTGATAGCAGTAACAATGTAAAAAATTTTTTGTTTTTTGTGTATTTTGGTTTAATAATCAATTTCGTTTTTTCTTTTTTGTATATTTTTCTTCTTTTTCTTTTAACATTTTTCTTCCCATCGTCAATCTTTAATCAACATTTTTCTTCCCATCGTCATTCTTTAATCATTTTTATAAAATTTTTTAAAATTTTCTCAACAAAAAATCCCTGTTGTTTTTGTATTTTTGTACTTATTGTAATATAGTCTCACCTCCTATGAATTCGCCTTGAAAGAAATAAAACAAATATCTTACGCCGTTATCAAATGACCAACTTTGATGTCTTCTATTGTTTACAAACAGAATAGAATGGATTAAACATTTTGCAGTGAATTTTTCAAAATATTTTCCAAAACGTTTAGAATTTTACTCTGTGGTGCAAAATGTCATTTTGCGGGCCAGTGAATAATAACATTTCAAAAAATTCGAATAATAAATGTGGAGATATAACATTTTGTATACAACTGGACAAAAGGGTTTATGCCTTAAATTGTTTATATTGTCAGCAAATCTGCTTACAGTGGGACACATTCATTAGTCATATGGAAACAAAACATAATGAAAAACTCATTATTAAGGAAAAGGATGAAAAAGAATATTTAACACCAATTATCGCCGAATTGCAACAAAATAATGCGTTTAATTTAATTGCTGATATGGTAAATACTTCAAAGTATAGTTTAAGCATATTTATATTGTCGGAAATTATTAAAAACAAAAATTAACAATCTTCTGAAAGTGTTATCAAACTGATCTTGGTCCACAGGCTTTCAGGTTGCGGTGATATCTGTATGTTTAATTCTGAGAGTGGGATAGCATTCAGTTAGGACTTTTTTAAAAGTGATACCCTTCATTGCAATTTGGATTAATTATTCCATTTCTAAATGAATACATTTTGTTTTATTTCGTTGGTAATAGTATATATTTTTTATCTCAAAAATCGATTAAAAATTATTCAATTCATAGGTTCTATGAAGAAAAGATTCGCATAAAATATTGAAAACTTAGTGTAAAACTTTCCTTTTTAACAACTAACGTTATGAAGTCGCCGTTGTCTAGTAGGTACCCTACAAGAAATGAATGATCGAAACTAACACTTACAAGAATCACACTATAGTGTGTTGGCTTATTAGACGTAAAACTTCTATTCAAAACCCAGGTCAGACATCAAAACGAAAATTTGAAAAAAATATTTCTTCGGTGACTTCCTCTCAGTAGATTTATGCCAAAAACTCTGAGAGGAAATAAAATTGCCATCTCAAAAAATCTGGCGTTCATAGTTGACTTTAAACTGTAGGTCCCTACACCCATGTATAAAATTAACACACACAACATAAGTGGTGTGAGAAACTAGGTCCATAACCCTGACTGAAGGATTGTAATGACCAATTATGTATGTATGTCATTTAAAGTTTTTTCGTGTTCTGCTATTTGAAAGTTTTTATATAATCGCCCTCAAAAACTTCAAATATGTCTTGCAAATATTTCCATGAAAAACTGTAGAAGCATATATAAAATCAAAACCGTAATAACGTAATGCTAATAACCATGGGAATAAAAGTTTGATAGACGAAAAATTGCTTGCAAGATATAATTAAAAATACGTTTTTGTTTATTTTTTGCTCTTCATAATCAAGGACCTTATTATTATTCAAATGCAATGTATTTTAACATAGCTAATGGTGAGGAATAAAATATATAAGTTTTAAAACATGGGATGATGAATTTTACTATTATGGTCCTTTTTGGTGGATTATTTATTTTTGGAAGTAATATATGCTTATAAATTTGAAAGAATGAATAAATATGACGTGTGTAATATTTATGTTATGTTATGTTATTAAAGTAAAACCAGATAAAAGAAACAAGGATTATTTGCAAATTGGAATTATTATTTACAAAATTGTTATTTTTGAACACTTGTTTTAAAATGTTATTTACTTAATCTATTTCAATTATATTTGAAGCGTAGAGCATTTTATTATTTTGTATCAATCGTTTAACATCAAAGTTGTTTCGCAGTAGGTTAGGTAACGAAAAACACACTTCCGCCTGGAGACTAAAAACGAACTTGTGGGTTCTATCAATTTAATTTTGTAATAAAGAAGATTTAAAGTATATTTAACTCTTAATTTAGGACGATGATACAAGCCTATCGTCTTCGTATGATCCACTAGATGATAAATATTATTTGCCAGAACTTCACGAGGTTGATAATATTACTACTGGGCTCTCGAATAATCCAAGTGAGGTGAGTAAATTAAAGAGAAACATTTTTGAATTTTATAAAGAGTATTTACAAAACAGACAACCTGTAAAGGTTTTAAACATTTTATGAATTTCAAAATATTACAATTCTTAAATTTTATTTCCCCCGTTTCTTTTTCTGTATTAAAGGAATCTAATGATGATAATTTTAGCAGAGATGAGTACACAAAGGATGAGAATTCATCAAAATTTTCATTGTTCCTTGAGGATGACAGTGACAACAAGAAAATTGTTTCTGATGAAACAAAAATTACTGAACTAATTATTAAATATTACAAACAACACCCTTTATTATGGCAAACAAATTTGTCGGAACACAAAAATATTAGAAAACATCATGAAGCATATAAGAATATAACAACTTTGCTTAATAAAGAAATGCAATATAACCTCAAATGTGTCCAGGTAAAGGGTAAAATCTATAAATTAAGAAACAGGTTTCGTAGGGAGCACGAATTAGCAGCACAGTTGCCTACATCTTGTGAAAATGACGAAATGGAATATGATGGATCACAGTCATGGCTTTATAGAAAAATGTATTTCCTCAAGGATTACATAAATGATGGAAAAATGCGAAGTAACCGAGTAAGCAATAAAATTGCTTAATAACTTATTTGTAAATGTAACATATTATGTTTTAATTTTTAAGGGTGCCAAAGCATTGAATAATGAAAAGTGTCATTTGCCGTTAGCAAAATTAACGCTTGAAGAAAATCGACAACTCATAGCTCTATATAAAAGCTTTCCCTGTCTTTGGGATCTCAATCACATAGGATTTCGTTTCAAAAATCAACGTCAGGACAGTTTGAAAGAACTATTGGAGTGTATTAATACACAAACGAATTTAAATTTTTCTATTGAAGAACTTCAAAAGAAGTTGTATCATATAAGATACGCATTTACACAGGAAAAATATCGACAGATAGAATTTGAAGATGACTTCGTACCTCAATGTGAATTGTATAATGATCTACTGTTTCTTAAAGACTCTGTAGGTCCGTTCAAGTGCGAATACTGTGGACAAAGATTTAATGGACCAGACCAATATAAAATTCACAAGTCCTCACATGATGGCTCAATGCCGTATTCTTGTCCTCAGTGTAATAAGGGTTTCATGAAAGTTGGTAATTGTATAGTTCATTTACGAAGACACACTAAAGATTTTCAATTTGAGTGCAATGAATGTGGAAAAAAATTCCCAACATCTACGGATTTAAATGTGCATACGCGCCGCCACACTGGTGATAAACCATATTTCTGTGAAATATGTGGGCAATCTTTCCGTACCTGGACCTATTTCGATTCTCATAGAAGGCGTCATGAAAAGAATCCCAGTCATAAATGTTCAATATGTTTAAAGGGCTTCTACGAAAATAATAAACTTAAACAGCACATGAAATCTCACTTAAATTTACGCGATAAAGCGTGTAATATTTGTGGTAAATCGTTCACATGCACAAAATATTTGACTCAACATAAATTAACTCATGCAGAGAACAAGAAGTACTTGTGTAAAATGTGTGGAAAAAAGTTTGCCCAATACGGTGGCTTAAGTAATCATATCAAATCACATGCGACATTAACAAACTCATCTATGACTAATAATTTGGATGTCTGTGGAGGTAATTTGGGACAAATGCAATTATCGAAATAACTAAGTGTTCATATTGAATATTACAACTCTGATAATAGTGTTTATTGGATCAATAACAGATAATAAATACTGAAAACTATTTTTATAAAAAGTGTTTGTGTTTGGTTTTAACAATACAAGTATAATTGCTTTACATCTAGGTAAGAGAGCGCGAAACAATTATAATACTGGTCTTAGAGATTCAAAAGTAGACTAATAAACACTCAGCATTCATCAAATTTTTAAATCCGGTTTCCATCGTTACTTATATTTGGAAATATTTTGTATTTTGTGTGGAGATGAGAGCTGCACTGTGTTTCCTTTTTAGACGAATGTGTTCACGTTAGTCCAATATTTTACGAGCCAGGGTACTAGTGTGCAATAGGAGCTTTTACAAGAATTTGACTGAATATTTAGAAATCTCGGTTCCGACCACTAGATATGGTAAGATCCCTATATATGCTCAAATTTTTTAGGTGCAATGGTCCTACTCTAATCTTAGGTCAGATCGTCCTTTGATGTCTTTGAATTTTTTCTATATGAGAAGCGAAAGCATTCTTATATTCTCAATAGGTGTATATTAACCGATATGTTGATTAGGAGTTTCTTCCTTTTGGTCAATAAATTTCAAAGAGTTTCAATTTACTATCCTCCGACGCTCCAGAAGCAAACGGATGGAAAGAACTCACAATAATTAATTTCAGTAATTACAAACTTTCGATCTAAAATGTTAAAATTCTGAATATTAAGAAACTTCTCAAAACTAGGAAAAGTGTGTTTCAACTTATATATTAGACCTCATTGCCGAATTTTATCGAATTTTTAAAATAGAATTAGTCATGGTTTTATCATTTTTCAAAAAATGGCCAAATGATTCCGCTAACTCATCATCTTTGTCAGCTTTTGGTATCACTCTATCAGTAGCTCTTCCTTTTTCAGAAATCAGTCATTTTTTGTATACAACAAAAATTCTGTAACATCTAATTCGCGACTGGAAGCAAAGTGCTTGATGAGCGATCTGTTTGAAGTCTTCATCAAATTTAAAGATAGAAACATTTTTATCTGCAGGTGGTCTGTGTTACATTTTTTTTTTTGCTTTCAAGGCGGTAGTTATCAAGAACTATGATCGCGATGTACTTTTGGATTTTGTTCAACATGAAATTGAACTTAAATTAAAATTTGACATGGTATTCGAATTCACTCTGTAATACTTTCGATAAGTATTTTCATTATTGAGAAATAGAGGACTAAAAACAAGGTAAGCATTTCTGATGTTGTGCCCACTACCATGTTAGGAGATTTATTAGAACTCATGCAATAGTGCACAGTAGCATAGCACAGATCTTTTGGATTTTATAAAGTAAGTTTTTGAAAAGTGATACCGATCAATATATATTAGAAGTGAATTTTATTATAGTTATAGTACACCACTAGAATTTAAAAATAGATAAAAGGTAACTAAAAGTTAAAACTACAATAACAATATTAAAAGAATATATAATTAACTAAATAAATATCAAGGTTTATATATACATATATTTGAAAGCTTTGCTTTGTTTACGCGGATAATGAATTTGAAAAGGGGTACAGAAAAAATTATATACTATATATTTACATATATGCAATCCATTATATAATACATCATAAAGTTTTTTTTTTTTTTTTGATAAAGCTTGAATCAATTTCATTCTACGATAGCCTATAAACATATGTATCTTACTGCAGCATTCCTAGGTCGGCAGAATCATAGAAA
This sequence comes from Sarcophaga carnaria, assembly GCA_958299815.1. Lineage (NCBI taxonomy): Eukaryota > Metazoa > Arthropoda > Insecta > Diptera > Sarcophagidae > Sarcophaga > Sarcophaga carnaria. The sequence goes on along the minus strand of OY283149.1, from coordinate 65,627,121 downwards.
ATAAAGGTTTAGCATGGGAACTAAATATAACTAAAACCGAATCACATAGGATCCGTCATTCGTTGTAATTGGACATTTTCAACTGACAGCAAAGTAACAACGCATCATGTTGCCACAATCAGTACTTTTAAAGTGCTCAACTCAAAGTATACAACGTAAGTCAAAAGATAAAATTTGACAACTTTATCCAACTTAACGTAGAAGTACCGAATGGAACAGAGCATGTATGCATTTCAACTCTGCCGTTGTTTGGAAAACTTAAAGTTTAACGTATGACGGATTCTATGTAACTCGGCCTTAAATAGTGTATTTTTAATTGTGTAAAGTAATGTGTTTTCTACACTTTACAACACAATTGTATAAACAAATTGGTGCATTTTGACATTTGGTATTTGCTACAATACTTCAGATGGGATGTTCAATTTTGAGAAAAATATATACTTTGAGCGAAAAAAAAATTCTGGTCTTGAACATAGTTTTTGTGTACTAAACGTAACAATATATTAAATTGTATTAAATAATTTTATATGAATTTTCGCGAACAATTTCTAAAAGCTGTGTTTGCATGCCTTTAAATATAGCAGAAGGGTCAATTTCTTTTAATACTATAGCATAGTTTTCAGTACGTGAAATGGTAATTAGCCTTAGAAAGAGAATCTATTAAAAAGATATGTATATCAAGAAAAATCTAAACACGAATGTGACCTAATAATCATAAAACATCGTATATGAAAACGTAATGCAATGATTTATTTCGGATGGTTGTTCTGTAAAACCGATAATACGTTACAACTTAATATTGCATTCAGGAAATGTAATTTAATGTTAAGTCAATATTTTATTACTTTATTTAAATAATTAAATAAATAAATAAATTAAATTATAGTTCGTTCGTACATAAACTTATAAACAATATTTAGTAAAGCAAATATACAAAATAATATAAACATGCGTTTCAGTCATTGAAATAATAGGAAGACATTTATTTCATAAAAACTAAAACAAAAAGTAATTATAACTTTTATTTAAATAAAAGTTTACCAAACACTTACTTTCTTTTTTTAAGATTTTAGTTAAATTTAGCATATAGTTCAATTACTTGCTAAAAAGTTTAGTATTTTATTTATTTTATTAAAATTACACTACAAGTAATTGTTCGTTACTGAAAATACTGCTAAAATATTGAAATTCAAAACAAGTGAAAAAACTGATATCACACGATAAGTATACAAAATTAAAATCCAATATAACATTTGACTTATTTAAAATATAACGGGTGGGACATCTATCGGTTTAAATTTGAACCATCGGTTATTTCTAATCCGGCAATACTTATGTCATTCTATACTGTCACACAATTCAGTATATTAGCTCCACTAAACGTAATAAATCGATATACGCTTGAGCAACGTTCAGATTTATTAGAAATTCATTGCCAAAACGAAGACAATTGGTCGGAAATAGCACGCAAATGTCCTACAATGAGAGTGTGCGTTATAATCCATCAATTCGTCATGGTTCTCAAGAATTGAACCCTTCATGCACCATTTTACGTCGAATCGGTATGACCTTTGCCAAAAAAAATCATCTTTTCGGATGGAGCTCATTTTCATCTTGGTGGGTATGTTTAATTGTCTTGTTTGGGACTCAGAAAACCCACACATGGTCTTACAGAACTCAATGCACCCGCTCTTCAAAAAGTGCACGACAATCGGTCCGATCGAAAGAAGTATTGTGAGGCCAGCTGCGGCAGCCATATGAATGAAATAATATTCCATTTCTAACCGTTACAAATTGCACTTCACAACCAAAAAAATAAATTTGATAAAATTTTAAATCCTTTTTTGTTTTATTAAATTTTGAAATTTAAACTTTTAAATGGCCCACCCTTTACTATACTAAATAGAAGAAATGGCCTTAACAATTTAAAAAAGTTATCCTCTCTTGTCATGCATACATATGTATGTATACCTGCATATGTACGTACATATTTTACATTCATCAAATGTATTATGTCTTACAAGAACTTCGTTACATAAGTCTCTTCACTGCACAATTAGTCAATTAATATCATTAATTCATCCCACACTGGATTCTACGATTTCAATCGTCGTACTATAATTTTAAAATCATTCTAAGGTTTTTTTTTTGTTTGGAAGTGATTTGAGTTCATCCATTGTATTCATGATTGTTTAATGAGAGGCGATTATGAAATTTGACGTGGATATTTGTATAATTAAAATACATAATTTTGTGTCAAAATATCGATTTCATAGCGTTTAAATAATAGGCTTTTAATTTTTATCTTCAATTTCAACTTTACTTCCATGGGTTCTCATATGTTGCAAAACGCCGATTTTTAATTTGAATGTTTTGCCACACAATTTACAGGCATGATTGCGAACATCTTCATGTGTGACAGCATGCGTTTTTAAGGCTCTACTTGTAATGAATCCTTTGCCACAAAGTTTACATACATGTGAACGAATATTCATGTGCGAATTCATGTGATCATCATAGCGATCCTTAGAATAATAACCTTTAGAGCAAATGTGACATTGATGAGAAAATCGTTTTTCGTGTCGCCTTTGATGTCTCTTAAAACATTGAACATGGCGGTAGGCGGCACCACATATTTCGCAACAATACGGTCTGTCGCCACTGTGAGTTAATGAATGAACTTTTAAATCCTGATAATTAACGAATTTTTTATCACACTCCTTACAAACAAATTCGTAATCCTCTAGATGACGTTTTGCATGAGTGGTGTACGATGGAATGGTTTTAAATTCTTTACTACATTGTGAACATACAAAAGGTGCTGCGTTATTATGGCGAGACATATGCATTTTAAATCCCAAAGGTTTTGAATAAATACGATTACAATCACTACACTGAAATGGTCCTTCGTGATCAGTCAAGTACAAAAGATGCTCATAGTAATCAACGGAACGCTTTTTATCTCGCCCTTTGCTATGCGAAAAATTAGCTCGAAGACGTTTTTCCCGTGAGAAGTAATTATGTATAGTGCGCAAGTATTCTTCCAAGTTGTGTTGACCAATCCTAACACCCAGATTGGTTTCCAGTTTCTTTAACATATCAATGTGAGCGTCATTACGTTTATTTGAACATATGTATTCAATCAACTTTGAATTCCATAGATGAGGATATTCTTTATATATTTCTATAATTTTAATAATTTGATCTGTTGTTAGATCAGGCACATTTGATCCTATTTTATGCAGTTGAATTTCTGATTCGGGTCTTAAGAAATGTAGGTCTTCAAAAAACCACGATAGTTTATACTTCTTATCATTGTGGTCCTTGTCCTTGTGATATTGGAGTCTTCTATACTCCTCTCGATGTTTTCGACGAATATAAGATATAAGTTCCGATGCTTCTTTCCACGTAAGTCTTAAATTAAGTGCGGTATTCACGTCTTTAGCTAATTCTTCTAAAAATGTTTGTCTTTTATCTTTAAAGCGATACAATGGAAAGTTTTTATTCCACAAGTTAGGCTGATTTTTGTAGGCTTCAATCAATATTTTTATATTTTTTTTAGACTTAATAAACCTAGTCACAATAGTCGGTAAAATATTTTTCCTTTTTTTAGTTGTTTTATTCTGAATCTGAAAGACATTTTTAATGAAAAAATAATACATTTTAATTAAGAATTAACATTTATATAACATATTGAAAAGTGAAAGAGAAATTGTACACAAACACAAAAAATAGAATCATAAACGAAGGTAAATAAGACTAATAAATGATCAGAAAGCGATTCGTAAATGATCATAAAACTATCAGAAAACGGGTCGAAAATTACTCTAAACTAATATAGAAAATGAATATAGAAATTTCTCCCGACAAAAGAGTCTTTTATGATTAGAAAATGAGCGCATATTCTAGCTTTTTAATCGCGCAGAAGAATCAAAAAAGAATCGAATTTGATTAAAAATTTTCAAAAATTCGAAAACAAACCTGTAATGAACTCCATCATTAAAAGCTTTTTATAGCCACTTACTGACCTCGAAATAAAATGAGTGTTAGCTAGAATGACATGAAATTCTTGTCTAATAAACTATGAAAAATATAAATAATTATAAAAACTTTTCTCTTTTTAGCTGTGACATTTTCGGTTTTTTATTTCTGGCACTTTACACGAGTTTACTAAGGCAGTTGGTTAACAAAATGATAGTTTTTTCTTAAATTTCAGTAAAAAAAATAAAAAAATTTTGTTTCTAGTTCCCTTATACCTATAGTAGTTTTATCAGAACCAGAATTCAGTTTGTTTAATTTTTTAAAAACAAAAACCATATGCATACATACATACATACAGATACAGTTTATTTTAGACTTACTTCATCTTCTCCTGATTCAGGATCATCTGTTTGGAACTCATCCTCCGTATTCAATTGAACATCTTCAAATTGTTCCTGATCACTAGTGCTTTCAGCTTCATCCTCGTCATAAACTTCAGGATTTTTAGTTTTAACTTCACTTTTTATTACAACTAATGGGTCTTCCTAAAAAGAAATAATATTATGTATTGTATATCGTATTAATTAATATCGCTCATTGAATTGAAAATGTGAAGTTATCCTGTTTCGATGGCAGATAAAAAATGTTATATTGAATGTATTACATTGCACACTCAGTTCAAAAATGACTCAATTAAAAATTTTCATTTTTCGAACTAATATGCTTAAACTATGCACTTCTCTAGCTAATTTATAAAAAAAATTCAGTGTATTAGGTTGTTGTTAACTGTTGTCAAAAAAGATGGTCTAAAGTCTTTATTTGTAACTATTGTTAGTTAGGACAAAAACAGTTTTTTTTTTCAAAAATTTAAATTTAAAGTTAAGTCATTTTAGAACTATGTACGCGATATACATATATATATTTTGAATTGATCCATAACTATAAAAAATGTAGCACATTTCAAATTTTTCAGTTATTTCTAGTAGAGTTTTCTTTAGTATTAGAATATTTAATTTTTTCGCATGAAAATAATCCTTTTGTAAAGATGACGACCTGATTTCTCACACCATCTCTATTGTGTGCATTAATATTATCTACAAGTGAGAGAACCTACAACAGTTGAACAGTTGACGACACTGTTGAGAAACTTTTCAGTGGCAATTAGTTTACTCTCAGAGCTTATATTGCAAGACTGCTGAAAGGGAGTCGCCGAAAGGAATACATTTTACGAATAGGAATAGGAATACATTTTACGTTTGAAGTCTCGGAACTCATCTAAGCCAACACAGTGCGCACTAGACTATTTATTGTTAACTGCGACTGTGAGTATTTTTGTTACCGAAATATTTAATTTTTCCTTAAAGTTCAGTTGTTAAAAATACAGGCGGGACAGGATGGATTTTACGTCGCGTATTAAAAATTTAAGTGATTCCCATTTTTAGATGCTGAAACGAAATTTTAGAAAAACAAAAATTAATTCACGACGTAATATCCACCCGAATATAGGCTACAACTACGTTTTCTGCTCTTTTAGCTTCGGATATCTCGAAAATCTGGTGATTACGCAATTCAAATTCAACCAAAAATCTTTAGAAAAGTATTGTTTTATAGATTTTCTGATATTTTGTTGGCTTGTGTAATTTACTTGTGAATAATTAGCGCAAATTATATACTTAACAATTTAATCTCTAATTTTGTTTAAAAATAACTCAAAGAAATAATTTAAAAGAATTTTTATTTTTTATTTAATTTGACCACAAACAATGCATTGGAAAACTTTTGCAATCAAATTTTTTTCCTTAATTCTAAAATCTTAAACAATATTTTAAAATTTGCATTCAAATTGCATTAACACTTATAACATATTCACGTACATAGTCGAACAGCAGCAGATTTCTGGCAAAAACTTTGAGAGAAAATGAAATTGCATTTCCGTTTCTCGAAAATCTGTCGTTCGGAGTTTACTTTAAACTGTAAGCCGTGCTACTCATGGATAAAACTAACAAACACAACTTGGGTGGAGTGAGAAACTAGGTCGTAATACTGACTGAAAGCCTGATTTCATGACTAATTCAGTAAGTAAATTTCAATGAATTTTTTTTATATCCGAGTTTAAAGTTTTAAAATCATAAAATTTTACAACATTTTAAGAAAAATGATTCCACAACTCAAGAGATATTTATAAGGAGGTCATGTTTTAATACAATTAAACATCATAACGCGCAGAAAATAATATCTATAATTGGAATTTGCTTTATTTAATTAGCCTTCATTGAAGATAATAATCTAAAAACACACGATGTTTCCAAGATATTTATATATTTCCAAGCTCACAATTATGTAGAGTATTTAAAATCTCGTATTTAAAAATTGTACTTTTTATCAGGGCAAAGAATTTATATGGACTGCAGTTGTTCGTTTAGCATTTGTACCAGGGGCTTAATAAATAACAAGACATCCTGAACTATAGTAATAAAACGGTAAACATTGTCAACAAAATATTAAAAATCTTTTATTTTTTTTTTTCTTATACTTTGTGTGAATCAATTTGTTTTCCATTATAACTTTTAGATTAAAATTAAAATGTTTTGATATATTATGATTTATTTATTTCTTTTTTTTTTTTTGATAATTTCAAATCAAATAAATTTCTGAATACAAAATGTTAAACTAGATTTGATATCACCACAAAAATTTTGCAATCCCTGCTGTCCCATTATAATTTTGAAGTACTGTATATAAGTTTGTTATATACATATGTATGTATATCAAAGACTACTGCTTTATTATGACTTCTTACTAATCTACGTAAAAACCGTGTTTAACAAAAAAAAATATTAAACTAACGTCCCCACGTAACAAGAGGCACAACCTACTGGCAACGCCAATCGTCTGCTCTTAAAATTGTTTAATAATTAAGGTGGTTCATAATAATAAACTTGGATAAAATTTTTAAACAATTATGGGTTACTAACGTCGTTCAACAAATTATGTATGGCATAAAATCTTCAGAAACTTTCACATTTAATGCATTACAATAAATTACATACCGTTTCCATTTCATCATCCTCTTCTAATTTTATCGTTAAATTTTCAACTTGTTCACTCTCTTCATCACGATTAAGACTATCATTACCTTCAGTGCATTCCAATGATAGATTGTTTTTGCAATGCTTCTGAATGTGTTTATAGAATGTATCCAATATGTAATAGATTTTACCACAATCATAACATTTCAGAATAAAATCAAATTGATAATTATCCAATGGTGACTTAAGAATTTCTCCACATTTAATATAGTCCACATAATTAGGCACAGCTTCTGTATGTGTTGCCATTTTAAGAAATAAATGTATACAAATTAATTTAATTTCTTTTAGAGAAAAGCGTCTGTTTATATATTGTACAAAAACAAATATCTACTACCAAAGTTTAATTTGTTTTGTTTTTCTTCTTGTTTACATACACTCAAAGTGAAATGATAACAGCAATAAAAACGTAAGCTAATGATAAAACGACTTGACTAAATAGATTTAATTTTTTCAAATATGAAAACTATTATTAAATATAAACCAGTGTAAAATTTTTGTTTTCGTGATCCTTGACAGTACATACCGAGAGTTCTTATGCACCTTTCAGTTACTCTGATTTGTTTCTAGGCTAATGGGCTATTTAATTAAAAAACAAAGTATTTTACTTAAATAATTATATATGTATTTATTTTAAACTATTTTTTTCTTATCATCACTTTCCACTCTGCTACCATGCGTTCGCATGTGCTGTAACACACCTATTTTCAGTTTAAATGTTTTACCACATAAACTACAAGCGTGATTGCGCGCATCTTCATGTGTGACCATATGGGTTTTTAATGCTCTACTTGTGATAAATGCTTTGTCACAAACTTTGCAAACATGAGAACGTATATTCATATGAGAATTCATGTGATCGATGTATCGATATTTCGAATAATAGCCTTTGGAACAAATATGACATGTATGAGAAAATCGATTTTCATGACGTCTTTGATGTTTTTTAAAACTATTGTTTTGGCGATAGGATGCCCCGCATATTTCACAACAAAATGGCCGAGCACCAGTATGTGTCAACATATGTATTTTGAGATCTGAATGTCTAAGGAATTTCATATTGCACTCTTTGCAAATGAACTGAAGATCTTCTAAATGCCGTTTAGCATGAGTTGTGTAGGAAGCAACGCTTTTGAATTCTTGGTTGCACTGCGAACAAGATAATGGAATTGTGCCATCGTGTTGAGATTTGTGAACTCGATAACACAATGGTTTCATGTACATTCCACCGCACTCTGAACAATTAAATGGACCCTCGTGATCCTCTAAAAACGACATATGACAATAATATTTAGAATCTTCATTTGTTTTGTTCATTTTGTTGTCTAGTTCATTTTGTTTAGAACAATCCAATCTTTGTCGTTTTTCCTTTGAGAAATAGTTATGAATTGTACGTATATATTCCTCTAATGCGTTTACACTGATCTTGAGATTCATTTCGCTTTCCAACACTTTTAACATTTCAATATGAGCATCGTGACGTTTATTCGAACAAATATTTTCAATTAAATATGTATTCCAAAGATGTGGAAATCTCTGATATATTAGCAATATTTTAATAATCTGTTCAGTAGTTAAATCGGGCATATTTGCGTCTATTTTTTGCAAACGTATTAACACTTTGGATCTTAAAAAACTTAATTGCTCAAAATACCAACTACATTTATAGATCTTCTCAGTTTTCTTATCGAATTTTGATTGACTTTTTTCGTTTTTCTTTAATTTTGTTTTGCTGCACTGTAGCCTTTTCAAATCATCACGATGTTTTCTACATATGTAAGATATTATTTCTGCAGTCTGATTCCATGTAAGTTTGAGATTATGTTGTCTATTAAGCTCTTGTGTAATTTCTTCTAGAAACTGTTTTCTTTTATCTTTTAGTCTATAAAATGGTGAGCTTTTTTTCCATAAATGCGGTTGATTTCTATAAAAGTCTATCAAGGTGGTTACTTTTGACTTTGATTGCATGAACTCTTCAATTAAAGGCGATTTTATTTTTCTCCTTGAGGACGATTCTTTAACAATCTAAAATAAGTTATTTGTTATAAAAACTAAAAACCAAAACATTAATTATTAATTTACCTCACTCTCCTCATCAGTTTCAGACTCATCGGGTTGAAATTCATCTGGACTGTCAGAATCTTCTTCGAATTCATTACATTGCTCTACGTCAAAGTCATGTATCGAGGTTTCAATTTCCTCTGTAATATTGCCTTCTGTTTCAAGCGATTTTTCCTCATTCATTTCACATTTCACTGGAATTAATGGATCTTCCTAAAATTTATAGAAATTCACTTATAAAAGATTATAAACTTTTGGTGACTATAAATTAACCCATTAGTATAAATTAAATTAATTCATTATTCGAACTTACAAACATAATCTAACTGAAATTCTACAGTACTGAGTTGAACTTTTGTAAACGTTTTTAACAAAATATTAATTAATATTTTTAATAAATATGATCTAAAAGTATGTGAATTTATATTTATTACTTTCGCATCAGATAAGTAATAAAATATCTTCATAAAAAAGTTTTAACAAAATTTTGTTCGAAACATTTTAAGAAATAACCTTTATTAACTTTAATAAATTTAAATTGTATTTATATTGTAGAATACATCAGGCGTTTAATTTTGACTTCAATGGCATCTTGTGTTGGAATAACACTGCCACAGCGAGAATGGAAAATGGTATAACAAACGTCATATCGATTAACAGAAGAGGATTCACTGTGTCCCAATAAGTATTCATTTTATTATTACTTATTAAATACAGTTTTACAGGCTTTATACTCAATAAATATCGACGTCAAAGTCAATAGTGAAATAATAAATACTATATGCTAATGACACAACGCCTATGCCTTAGATCCCCACAGTTGCATGTTCTGGTTATGAATTAATAATAAAAAATTAATCTTATGATGGCATGTAAACTGCATTATCTTAACACCACTTTAGCAATCAACAAAATTTCAGATTTGAATTTTTTTTTATTCTGCTGGATAAAAGAAAATATGGCATGGGACAAGGAAATTATAATAACTAGGATTTATAAGGATTTATTACTAGCTTCTGTTATGCAATTCAAAATCTTGGGCGCTAAAAATTGTAAGTATGGACCGTATTGAGACATTAAAAATGTGGGCGCAATAGGAAAGTTCTGAAAATTAATTGGAATGACCGAGTAACAAATGGAGACACAATAGCCTTATTACATTATCTCTGTTTGATGTGTATATAGACATATATTTAAACTACTTTAGCTTACAATTGAAAGAAGGAAGAAAAGGCTTTAATAGATAAAAATTACTTAGCTAAGAAACAGTTAATAATGTAGTGAATAACATTTTGTAGAAGTAAATTGTATCTACTAGCTTATATCCAGTAGTAGATATGTAAATAAAGATGAAAATGATTTTATGATTGAATTGTGTTGAATTAATGAGATTTTCATAGACAACCACTACTTTATTTTGTTTACAATTTAATAATTCATATACAAATATCGGAGAATTCTATTCGATTTTCATAAGACTACCCGTCATTTCAGAGTATTAGAACTTTCGTGTTATATATCCAAATAAGAAATATAATGGAATTTTAAGGGACGTGTTATAAGTATAAGTAGTTCCTATGTCGTTATATAAAATTGAATTTATTCCCTGTAGTGCTTGAAACACGGTTTACATATACTCAATCCAATTAAAGTTTCCATGAAATAGATATAAAAGGTATACATTGTGATACAAAGTTATTAACATGAATTAAACAATACATTAAACGTGAACTAAAGACAAGTTTTGATTTTAAATATTTAATAAGTCTTTTATTTTAAGGGTAATATGCAAATTCTTACCAAATCCTCTAGTTTTATTGATACGTTGTCGATTCCTTCACTCTCCCATTCATCTTCATATTGTGCTCTCGAAATTTGTTCGTCTGGAGATAATAAATCTTTGAAGTGATCCCCGATGTGTTTGACAAATGCTTCCAAAAGGAAATGAACTTCACTACATTGTAAGCATTTTAGGATAATTGAATCTTGATAATTTGGCACGGGAGATTTTAGTATTTCGCCACATTTAATGTAGTTGGTATAATCTTGGTATGTTTGAGGTTTAGATTCCATTTCATTTAGATTTTCTTAAAAAAAACAATTATCCTGCATCAATAATATTGTAATCTTACACTGTATGAATGGGGTATGTTCAGTTAGTTATTATCTACGTAAATGTTTGATTTTTCTTCTTTTTACTAAGAAGTACTCACTAAAGTATAACAAACAAGCCACTTTTTACACGGAAACAATTATATTTAATGATATACCTATTATTTGTTAATTTTTAAATAGACAAGTTATTAAATGGTCATTAAATTTTCCTCTTTCGCTATTTCGCTTTGTGTGTCACAGTCAGGAGAATTCAAATTTTAAATAAATTGATATACTTTTTTTTCTTATTTGAAAAATAACTTCAATGCCAGTAATTCTGTATGTAATAAACATGCCCGGAATATTTTTTAAAATTACCATTTTTTTTAAATAGGTATATTAGAGATGGCAAACTTGGCACTATTTTTGGTATAATTCAAACTCGAAAAGTACTTTGGTAAACTAATGGCACACGTTGGTTGTTTCCCTCACACATTTCGATTTTCTAACTTATAAATTGTTCCCATAATTATAATTTTTACTTAATTTTTTGGATATAAGTAAAATTATTCCAACGGTTAAAAATAGACAAAAAAAAAAAGAATACAGAAATCTATTTTTTGGAAATATTTCAAATAACCTATTATTGTTTTGCATATTTCAGTTAAGCTTGAATTTAATGTTATTTTTTATTACTATTTTTTCCAATAAAATTAAAGAAATAGCATGAATTAAAAAAAAATACTTTTAGTATTTTTTGTAAAGTACTTAATTTCAAAATGTCATCTCTGATACATACATACTTAACACAAGACCAACTTTTTAAAAATTTATAATACACAACGTCTTTGAATTGAATGTATGCATAATTTAATTGTTAATGCTGTGTTTTTAAGTTTGTTGATTTATTCTATATCTTACAAAGTAAGTATATACATACGTATTTAAAAAGACATACAGTGGCTCCATCGCATAATCGGACAAGCATTAGTCTGATATGTATGTGCTTAAATATAAGGAACTAAAAAATTCTTTTAATTATATTATTAATTCATTGATTTTTTTACTTCAGAAACCGTGTTTAATAATAATTTAATTTAATTAATTTAATAATAATGTTTAATAAATGTTTAAAATAATAAAAGAATTTTTTAGTTCCTTATATTGAATACCAAGTAAACTTTATTTTAAACAAAAATATGTATTTTATTTTCTTCTTTTTAATAAATAATAACCAAATACTGGTTAATTTCATGGTGGGCCATTTCCACTGTGTTTCACTGTATGTATATTCTAAAATATCGTTTTTTATTATTAAAAGTACTTACAATACATATTGTATATCTCTTTAATCAATTTGATGTTTCCGGTGTGTAAGTCAAGGACACATTATGGTTTTATATATAATATTGTACTATTATTATTATTACAATTGCTATTATTCTAATATTTTTCTGAAGTTGCCGTAGTCTAGTAGGTAGTGTGTTGGCTTATTAGACGTAAGACCACGGTTCAAACCCCAGGTCCGACATCAAAACGAAATATGAAAAAATATTTCTTCGGAAACTTCCTCTCAGCAGATTTCTGGTAAAAAATCTGAGAGCAAATAAAATTGTCATGAAAAGTTTCTCAAAAATCTGTCGTTCGGAGTCGACTTTAAACTGTAGGTCCCGCCACTCATTTTTAAATTAACACACACAACATGAGTGGTGTGAGAAGCTAGGCCGTAATCCTGACTGAAGGGTTGAAATGGTCAATTATCTATGTATGTATATGTTATAATATTTTTCTAATTCCTCTTATATATACTAATTTTTAAACAATTATTTCGCTTTTTAAATATTCCATTCTGTGTGTTCAATGTTTCATTACACTATGCGTACCATCGTCTGCACAGAGACTAAAAACTTTTTCTTCTTTTGAAATATAATTGCACTATTTGTTAGTGTCCCTTAATTCAAATTTCGTTTGCTAACTATTGTCTTATTATGTTTAAGTTAATAATTGACATCATGAAGATGTCGGTAGTTGGTGTATACCAATTAATTCCCTGAAGAAAAATAAAGAAATTTAAGATGTTTTTTTCCACGTCTCATCAGACTGAAATAAACGAACAATACAGTTTACAATTTCTGCGTTACTATCTATTAAAGAAACAGGACATTCTGTGGAAAACCAGCCCGAAGACTTGATAAACGAAGTTATATCCTTGACATCAATGAACGATAGCTCCGTCAATCTGACAAGGATTGGGGAGCCAAATAACCTATATCTGCACCAAGAGGTGGGCATTGACAAAAAAATGTGGATAACAGTCTCCTCTTCCTCAGCGGATCTGCACCCACGGCAGAAGTCGTTAGATGGGAAATGCATTGTCTCCGCGTGTCTTCCCATAACACAATGATCTGTAAGCACGGCTACAGTGACTGAGATGATGTCACGACCAAGTCCGAGTAACTGGTTGGTGTGCCTTCTATCTATCGAGGGATAAGTGAGCCTAGCGGTGGAGCAGGAATCCTTATTAACCCAGGATAGGCTGGCGTCTCGAAAGAAATTCCGCGCGATGGCCAAATTGACCGAGGTAAGTGACATCCCCATGTCGACTGAAGAGGATTCCGGAAGTAGTGCACTAGCCCTAGCGAGCTCGTCGGCTTTGCAGTTTCCCGGCATATTGCTGTGCCCAGGGACCCAGATAAGTGTGACACTGAAGCGCCCAGAAAGAAGGTCGAGGCAACGGCGACATTATCTGACGATCGTGGAGTTATTCACTACGTTGGACAGAGATCTTATGGCAGCCTGACTATCAGAAAATATCGAGATGCGGGTGATGTTCCTTTCACCCGTAGACGAGGATCCATTGCAGTCCGGTATATGGCCATTACCTCCGCCTGAATCACGCTACAATAATCCGGCATTCGAGTTTAACTCGATGGCCATAGTGACGGTGTCCCTGTCGCTGAAGAAGAAAAGCATTAATAAATTAAATTAATAATTAATAAATTAATCTTTACCAGTATACAAGCCCCAGGCCTACCTGTAGTCTGGACAAACACGGTGCGATAGCCGCTGGCGTTGAGTCCACAAACCCTGCCGTCTACGACCCAGGGTTCCTGGACTAGTACGAGCTCCACGCCATTCACTACTAGACGGAGGAGTAGAGCGGCGGAAGCAGTTTTGGAATGTTGCAGATTAATTTGGATAACTCTCAGCATCGACATGAGAATCAACCATCGTCGCATAGGCATCCTCTTCGTCCAATAACGGAGAGGTTACACCCGCGTCAATATTAGTACTGAGTTGGATATTTTGCCTATCGAGGAGCTTTTTGATGAATGGCTCCACACACTCTTGCATTCGATGTCCTCAACAGCAGGGTTTGAGCTGTGAGGCTCCGAGACGGGGTTAGAAGGGGTGGGGTCCGATGAACCGTGGTTCGATTGGACGGAGTCCGATGAGATGGGGTTCGACGGGGGCTGTGAGATTGCCCGAGAATACGATTTGTAGACCCTGAGGTCAATTCAGCCGAAGCCATAGTTTATCACACCCGAGGGTTCGAAAAGATCAACCATGACATCGATCCGAAGCAGAGTCTTTCCATGAAGGTAACCTTTAGTCATGCACTCCAATGCACTCTGGGGTACAGAGGGAATCGAAGTACACTTAAGTTCCTACATCGCGGCAAGATTGTTACACAGGTGGGGGCCTGTTAAATATTGATTTATTTTCATTTCTATTTTTTTGCTCCGCGTTGAATAATTTTCCTAACTGTAAAACGAGACCGAGGCACTATTTTCCCAATTTATCTATAAAATTGCAATTCTTTTTCTTACACATCTAAAGTAATAAAATGAAATATATTTGTATTCATATTATTCCACGCCTGGCTAGGAAATTTTATATTGAAGCAACATTAGATCAAAGTTGAAATTTTTCGAAATTTATTGGCAAATAGACAGACATCTACAAGTGAAGTTTAAAGAGCTCTTGAAAAATGCCCTAATTCACCCGACTGCCCAGACCCGTAACATCTTGGATTACCACAAGCTCTAAGAAAGGAAACCGCATTGTTTAAAAACATAAATAGATTCCCTAATTTTAAGGCTATATGACTAATCGTCATTACATTACATTATTGCGTTTATTTTTTCAAATGACTTTTCTCAGAATATTCAGAGAAATTGCACGATTTATATTTTCTCTAATACTATAATTTATTAACAATTGAAGAAATTGAAAAATAACTGAATCAATAATTTCGTACAGTTTGTAGTTTTAAGTAAAAACTATTTAGAGATAAAATCTATCTATTGAAAAATGCACAACAACTTAAATAATTATTCATATTAATATTAACAATTGTACTTTATCGCAATTGTTATAAAAGAAATTATGTACAATACAAGAGTATAAAGACAAGTAGATTACCAAATCTATTTATAGTTTACAAAAAAAAAAAAAAAAATTTAAATTTTGTTTCGATCTTCAGTAGTTGCAATATCATGCGTTTTCATATGTTGATTTACACCTGTCTTGTGTTTGAATGTTTTTCCGCATAGTTTGCAAGCATATCTCCGTACATCTTCGTGGACTACTTTGTGTTGCTGCAATGCCCTTTTTGTAATAAAAGCTTTGTTACATACATCACATATATGGGATCGTATATTCATATGAGAATTCATATGATCATCATGACGCATTTTTGAATAAAAGCCTTGGGAACAAATTTTGCACGTATGCAGGTATCGTTTTTCGTGACGACGGCGATGATTGCTAAGTGTTTGAAGGAATCGAAATGATTCGCCACACATTTCACAACAATATGGTTTGTCGCCTGTATGAATACGCATGTGTAATCTTAAATTTGTATAATTGACAAACTTTTTACCACATTCCTTGCATATATAATTTAAATCCTCAAGGTGTCTCTTTGCATGACTTATATAGACGTTAACCCGTTTGAATTTTCTATTACATTTGGAGCAAGTGAAGGGTAATGTGCCGTCATGTGTAGATTTATGCATTTTAAAATGGAGCGGGCTAATAGATTCTCCCCCACAAACAGAACATCTTAAAGGAGGAACGTGATCATAAAGAAACATCAATTCTTCATAATAATTGTTAATATTTTCGTCGTTCGCTGAAGGTCTACTTGTTGTCTTATTATTCAAAATTCGCTTCTTCTGCCTTGAGAAATTATTGTGTATTGTTCGTAAATATTGCTCCAGTACGTTTTCACTAATTTTCAAATTCATATTTTTTTCGAGCAGCTTCAACATTTCTAGTATACTGTCATGTCGTTTGTTTTTGCAATGATTCTCAATTAGATTTGAGTTCCACAGATGTGGTAAAGTTCGATAAATTTCCAAAATTTTACGAACTTGATCCGGCTTTAAAGTGGGCTGATTCATCCCTAGAGATTCAATAGAATAGTTTTCTAAAAATGGCTTAATAAAGTTTAACTCTGTCATATACCAAGGTGGTATACAGCATTGTTTTTTGTCATCATCTTTCTCTTGCATTCTTTGCAAGGTATCTTGGTATTTTCGGCATAAATACACAACAACTGATGAAACTTGACTGCCACTGATATTTAAGTTATATTTTTCATTAAGATCTTGAGAAATTTTTTCCATGTATTCTCGCCTTTTCAATTTATTGCCATAATGTGCCATATTTTTGTTCCATAGTTGGGGTTGGTCTTTAAATGCTGCTATTAAATTCGAAACATTTTCTTTAGATTTCATAAAACTGCTAACAAAAGACGATGAAACCCCATTTGAGGGCACAGCTTTTTGAGCGGTCTGAAATAAAAACAATTTTCGTTTAAATTATTGCCATATATTATGTTTTAGTCCTTCATCCACCTACCGGACCTGAGTTAGGTTAGGTTAGAGGACGTGTACTTGTCAATTAAGACAAGTACAGTACCCGGAGGTCGAATTGACCCATTGTACAACGTCCTAGTTTCTCACACCACTTATGTTGTGTGTGTTAATTTTATACATGAGTGGTGGGACCTACAGTTTAAAGTCGACTCCGAACGACAGATTTTTATTTATTGAGAAACTTTTCATGGCAATTTTTATTTACTCTCAGGAGTTTTTGCCAGAAATCTACTGAGAGGAAGTCGCCGAAAAAATACTTTTTGTATTTTTGTCTTTGATGCCTGGCCTGGGGCTCGAACCCAGGGTTTTGCGTATAATAAGCCAACACACTACCTACTAGACTACGGCGACTTCTGGACCTGAGTTAGGTCACATGCCCTTTTGTCTTCTTATGTACAGAATAATATGTAATTATTTCATGAAATAAGAAATATCATTAAACTAAGAATTAAATATATTGCATAAAAGTTTATACATATAACGTTGCGTGTTTTTCATACACATTTTTGAAGGACTCTAATTATCGATATTTTAATAAAACATTACTATTACATGTTTACATTTAAACACGAAAGCTTACCTTTGCAATTTTCTTTTTACTCTCTTCGTCCGATTTGCATTCATCTCCACTATCATATGACATTCCACAATCATCAATACCTTCGTTTTCGCCTTGGACAGAATTTTCAAATTGGTCGGTGTTGTCTAACATTTGAATATCTTCCGCATTTGTTGACCCCTCTTTAATTAATGACTTATCACTACCATCTTCATGTTTTACTACAGTTAAAGGATCTTCCTAAAATTATTATTTTATTTTTTTAATGATAACTATATGTCTTAATTCAATTACAAATACTTCTCAATTATAATAAATATGAATTATATGAAGGGAGTGTCTCCTTAAGAAATGGTTCGACGTTGAAAGCTTACTGCTAGAGAAGTTTCTAACTAAAAAATGCAGAAAATGTTACCATACGATTGATATGTACAAGGTGACAGACAGTTCGTCCTGTAAAAATGTGTAATCAGAAATTAGTCTTTCCTTATGACGTTTTTAAGCAATGAATTCCGTTTCAATGTCGAACCATTCTTACTGGAAAACTATTTAAAGTTAATTTGTTCGTATAAAACTCGATAATAAGGTCTTACCATCGGATCATTGTTATTTTCTAATTTCACAGATGGTTGTTCAATTTCACAATTCAGTGAATTGTTTCCCTCTTCATCATAATTTGTGCTACAGTCTTCATTATACGGGACAATCCTTTTAGTTTCAGCAGTCCTTTTACAAGTGGCGTCCAAGTGAAATATAAATGATTCCAAGAGCAAATAAATCTCTTTGCACTGTATGCATTGCAATAAATATGAATCCTGATAACTTTTTTGACATTTCAGGATTTCTCCGCATTTGATGTAGCCAAAAGAATTTGGTATACTTTGTGCAACTGCTTGCATTTTTTATGATTTTAATCGCAAATTTTAATTATCGTGCATAATTCTCAACCTTCTCTACAAAACAAACAAAATATGTAGTTGCAGAACTCCATAGGGTGTGTTCAGTAATGTTGTGATTACTATACAGAACTGTAAGATAATCAATTGTACAATCATATATATAGCATTATAGTTCGCAAAATTTAAAATTAAACAGTATTTAAACCAATTTATATCCAATCAGACGTAAAAATGCTTAAATGACGTTATAATTGGGTTTTAGTATTTGTGACATAATAATTGAGGTGTATAAGTCGCCGTAGTCTAGTAGGTAGTGTGTTGGCTTATTAGACATAAAGCCAGGGTTCGAGCCCCAGGCCAGACATCAAAACAAAATACAAAAAGTATTTCTTCGGCGACTTTCTGTCAGCAGATTTCTAGCAAAAACTCTGAGAGTAAATAAAATTGCCAAAATCTGTCGCTCGGAGTCGACTTTAAACTGTAGATCCCGCCACTCATGTATAAAATTAACACACACAACATAAGTGGTGTGAGAAACTAGGTCGTAATCCTGACTGAAGGGTTGTAATGACCAATTATGTATGTTATGTATGTAATTGAGGTGTACAGATCATTTAAAAATATAATTATATTTCGAAACAACATTTATTGAACACATTTTCTGAATTAAAAAAATAAATCGTATATTTAATTCTGAAATTACAAAAAAAAATTAATCCAAGATATGTTTATACAGGTAGAGTTATCAAACAGCTGAGTGTTTCTTTTTTATTGTTGTATTGCCACAGAATTTTCAAAAATAAGATAAAAGTTTGTTTATCATGGCATATTTATATCAGGTAAGAGCAATTCAACAGCTGACGAGTCTTAGAATGTCAAAATTTTGTTGTTTTTTTAGTGTTTTGTAACCATTTTTATAAATTTTTTTAACATTTCTCTTTCTATTGTTATTCGTCAGTCAGTTATGAAGCTGTTTTTGACATTCCGCGTACTCTTTAACAAAAACAAAATGCCTGTTGTTTTTGCATTGTTGTACTTGTTGTATTCTTGCGGTTACCTCTTATGAATATGCCTTGTTTGTTTATGTTACTCTTTTATGTGTGTTTGTTGTTACTTTTATCCAGTGGTGTTGTCGAGCCGGAAGGTCGTTCCGTTACTTCCTTTTTAGACAGGAACGCGTTCCGGAACTAAAGATGATTTCTGATAACGAGAATTGGCTGACGTTTTGAAAAAAAAAAAATTAAAAACAATTGCTGATTTTTTTTCTAATTTTTGACGAATTTTTATATGTATTTTTATAAACAAGTGTTTGAACCGAACCCGAACCGGAACAAAAACCGGAACGAACCGGCTTGTAAAATAAAAATTAGCACAACACCACTGCTTTTACCAAAGATTTGTCATTTTTAGCAGGCGAAATAGGCAAGGAGAATAAGATTTGGGAGTCATATGGTTTGATAAAAAGCAATAAATACATACATGTTGCTTTTGGCAAAATTCAAAGCGAAATGAGTTGTTGCAATGGTGCCACTACCTATGTAAATATATCTTGAACTAAACGATTGTATTTATACACTTTTATCGTTATTGCGACGAATTAAATTTGTTTACTTAATATCAGGTAAAAATTACGAGGTGCTTATACTTATGTATGATCTGAGATAGAATAAAAGAGGCCGTGGCTAAAAACTGCCGTGATGTATACGAAAAAATGTTTGTCTAATATTAGATTTTTTTTTATTTTTTGATTAAATATTTCTTATTCAATAACAATACACTCAGTGATTGATTATGCCATATACGTTCGCTGTGTTGACGACGACTTCGAAATAGAGAAACAGACTTTTGTATGAAAAACCTTACATCTTCGTTCGGCTTACCGTTCGAATAAAAATACAACTAGAGAAACCCAAAACAGCTTTTGTTCTCTAGTATTGTATTGTTCCCCTCCTTTGATTTTTTAGTTTAAAATTTTTCGCTAACCCTTTTGAAATTTGATGGAAAATTCCGTACATACTTTAGGTATCTACCAACAGAAATCGACTTGTTTGTGGAAGGTCTATCGTAATTGTTTTGAGGAGTTATAGAAAAATACCAAAGTATCAGTTTATATTTAAAATGCATTTCGTATCTTCATGGGTTAGTTGATAGCTTCAAGAGTAAGACGAACCCATCTATCCATCCCAGTAGTAGCAAACTGCAAAGGTTTGTTTTGCTTCGCTTGGGTCTTAGTTAACTTACTATTTACCCTTGCTGGTTTTAAACTAGATAATTCATGTTTTGGACTTTGAATGATAGAGGGCTTATTGAGGACTTGCAACCCGAACTGTTGTCACAGAACTTTCTGTCTTTGTCTCTTGACAACGTTTGGTGTTTGGCACATAATGTAGTAGTTGTTTTTGGAAAGACAGATCTGGTTGAAACGAATCTTTGAAACCCATATCATTGAATAGTTGGAGTGAGTTTGTCGATGGTTATCTGTACATCGAAAGTATTAACATCCTCCGTTGAGCTAATTTAAAACCTCACTCTTAAGTACAACTTTATGCTTTTTGTGATGCTTCTAAGAAACATATGTAGCCGTTGAGTTAATTTAAAACCTCAGTCTGCAGTACAACTTTATGCCTTTTGTGATGCTTCTAAGAAACCTATGTAGCCGCTCAGTATAGCAGAACTCTAACGTTGTTTGCAAAGGTTGCGCCCATAAAAGTGCAAACTCTTCCTTGTTACGATCTCTACGGTGTAACTCTATTGGCAAATCGTGCATTAAATTCGTAAGGAGTTGAATCTTACCAGATTGGAAGACTTCTATTGGACAGATTTGACTATCGTTCTGTTCTGGGACCACAGATTTGTGGTTTACAGAATTTCACCAACTCGATATATCCAAATGTCTTGGAAGTTTTTTGGGCTCATTGCCATTTTAAGGCCGTTTAGTTGAAGTTGGGTTGCTGTTCGAATTTTTGTGGCTAATCGCGTTCCTAATGACCTTGGACTTAGCTACGTCGAGATTGTCATGAGTTTATACGCGAAAATAGTATAATGCAGCGTAATCATCTTCTCCATAGCCGATGAACATGTGCAATTGAATTTCTGAATTAAATTTGAGCAGCTTAGGATAACATTTTGGTATGGTAATCATAGCTGCCAGATTTGACGATTTTGTGCTCCAAAAACTTTTTTTATATAATTTATAAAAATATTTTTATTTTCAATATACCTTATAAATAAATTTATAAAATACATGTAAGTTTTAGGCGTGGGTAACCAGACCATAAGTGCTCCTCTAATATTAACTTGTTAATCTAACAAAAGTTGGCTACAATTGTATATAAACATATTTACATAGATCTAGTTAGAAAAACTTTTACTGGGATATTCAGCGACATTAGTGTTATCTACAAAAATGAATTTAATGTTATTAGATAATAATAAAAAATGAAATTAAAAATTTAATGGTTCGAAACTAAAATGAATTTGAAATATGGTATTTTATGTAAGAAACTATAATATGAAATCTAAACATCAACGATATTGTGTTTCCGCAGACATTTTAATATTCTTTTAATGTAGTCAGTTCTTCTACAGTCAAGTATCTCCTCCAGTGATCCATCCATCTTCGAAATAGGACAACTAATAAGAATATGAAGTACAGTGAGTATTTCATCGCAGTTAGAGAATTTAGGAGGATCAGTCTTCTCAAAGTAATGTTTGCAGTTAAATATGCATTTTCCCACCCTTAAGCGGGCAAGAAAAATATTTTTATTTCTGATTTTATTATTATTAGAAGTATTATTACTATTAGAATATTAATATTATTATTATTAAAACTAAATAAATCGCAAATACCAACAATGTAAGTGACCTTGATTGAAAATAAGGCATGACACCAAATAAATGAGATGTACTTTAACTATAGGCGATGTACAGTAATTCAAAATGTCTTTAACCTCTTCAGAGACGATTTTTTTTGGCGACAAAAAAGTGATTAAATTTTGATTTCTTTTTAAATTAGTTAATTTTATTTTAATAGGAATTCAGAAAGCAAAAAACAATGAAAATTCACAAAAAGGGATAACGTCCACATTTGTGGCCACTGAGCGTTAATGGTAATATATGTATGAAATGATTTCATACATTCATACACATATATTCTTAACATTTCTCACAAATGTAGTGAGTTCGTCTTACACAATTTTTGTTGTGACATTTGGGGGGATTTTTCAGTTCCTTGTATTTAGAATAATGATATAAAATATGGATTTGGTAGTCAATAAGTTATTATCAAATTTTTGTTCTTTTTATTATTATTATAACTATAAAAAATTAAACGTCCACATATGTGGCCAAGGGCGTGAAGATGTTAACTGATATATTTGATCAATAACAAAGCGAATTATAAATATAATTGCAAAAATAAAAAATCTTTCGCGCTGAGTGCAATTTTTAGCACAACTTGATGGAATACAGGCAGGGTTGCCGATTTAATTATATTTATAATCATTTTTAAACATAAAAGTATTATAAAAATTAAAAAAAGTCATATTGATAAGAGTTCGAATTCAGGTAAGCAAGAATAGTCGTTACTCAGCGAAGTCCATCGTGTTTTAAAATTTATTTACCTCCAAACAAATTCTTCGTATGGGATCAAAGTTGATATAGTTTGACCTATAAGCTTTAAGATAAAGCTGCGCATAGGAACGAAGTTGCCCTGTCGGTGTATTCATAAGTATCATTAGAAGAAGATGGGAAAAATCTCTGCCACCATTCATAAGGTTTATAAACAAAACCAGAGTGTCAGTTTCCTACGGCTTTTCAAGGTATGTAAATATATTAGCGACTACGTTACGGTGGGAAGCTTATCTTAGGATTCCATTCAAGATTCCGTAAATATGTGCTATAGATAATTAGAAACTGTTTTTTAACTGATTCCAATATTCTTATATATAAGTTGTATTGCAGATCCCATATTACCGAAGCATACTCAAATATGGGCCTCACTAAAGATGTAAATGTATGTTTAGTTTTGTAAAGGTCATCAAATTCTCTTACCCAATATATCGAGCCATAACCGCAAAAAAAGCTCAAGCGACAAAAACGAAATTTTACAGGGGAAGGTTTTTATTATTTATTTATTGTTCAAATCAAGTTAGAGCAACAAAATTGTGTATGAAGACACATTTTGTTCCAATGCATAAAATTAATGCAATTGTTTTCGCATATAAGTATAATAACAGCAATTTTTGGCGCTTAAGCTATTTTTGCTGTCATTCTGATTAACTACTGGGAAAAAATTTTGTCGGTTAAGATAAAATATTCTTGTGACGGAGGATTTTTTTTTTCATTTACTAAACTATATTTTTTTAATATAATTCTTTTTAGGTCATTATTATAACATTTTATACATAAATCTATGTTTTTATATATAAAAGGCTTTATATTTGTATTAGAAATTAAATATTTTTGTAATTAATGCAGTGAATGTCTAACAGTAAGAATTATTATCGTAATATGGGAAATAGGTGTTAAAGGACTCGAATTTCTTCTTTGTTACGTATACATACATACATGTGGTTGCCTTAATATGAAAGGCCCTAACTCGAGTAGTAGAGATTTTTTGGGGCTTACAAAAAAAAAGAGTTAGGACTTTTCCTTTAAAGGTTACAATATATAAAATAAAACCATGCATATAGTTTAATTCAAACTTTTTTTTATTAACAACGAAAAATAAAAATGTTTTATATATCATTATGAACACTGCACGTGGTTACAAGAAAATAATAAAAAAGTCATTGCAAAACTTAACATTTTCAAAAAAAACAATTATTTATTTTTTATATCTAAAGGGAATTGTCTTCTTGATCGGTTTCAGGCAGCAAGTCTTCTATGGTATGATCATGTTGTAAATTTAAAAATTCGTGGTGAAATGTTTCAGGTATGATTTTGTTGTCACAGAGTGTTTTTAAATCTCTGTACTTTGTAGAGGAAATTTTCAATGGACTTTTATATAATTCTGCAGGTCCCTTGGCTAGTATTTCAGAATGTCGTCTAAATCGTAAATTCGAGTTTATATCAAAGTATTTTATTTCAGAGTTTTCAAAATAACCATATTTAAGACCTATGTTCGGGATATCTTTTTCAAATATAGCAGAACGTAAATTGTTCAACGAAATTTTCATTGTTCTTACACGGATTGAACAGAACACTTGTGTTGCGAACTTTTAGTTTTCAGCCGTAAAGGTAATTTTCGTTGCCTTTTAAATCCTCTCTGTGCAACACAGGTTTCTTCTTCATCAGATGTGTTTGAATCGCTGTAAGGAACGAGGGAGCGCTTATTAA
Source organism: Sarcophaga carnaria (assembly GCA_958299815.1). Lineage (NCBI taxonomy): Eukaryota > Metazoa > Arthropoda > Insecta > Diptera > Sarcophagidae > Sarcophaga > Sarcophaga carnaria. The sequence continues at coordinate 65,602,214 of OY283149.1, read as the reverse complement.
ACTTCTAGAAAAAAATTTTATTTAACACAAAACTTTAACAAAACTTTAACACTTCCTTATTCACCTCTGTCATATTATATAATTTTTTTAGATATTTACATACGAATATTAAAATAATACTTCACACGTATTATTATATTATAATTTTTAAAAACAATACATTTTTAAAATTTTTTATGAAGAAAATTTTATCTTAAGCGACAAGTCGCTGTCACAAAAACACAAACAAATTTTCAAAGTGCACTTAAGTTAAAATTTTTTTTGTTATAAATTCATAACTGTGCACATTGTGACTCTGAAATTTTTATAGATGATGCAAATGAGGGTAATGAATTTATTTATTACAAAAAACGACATATGAAAAATATGTCGCTTAAGCTTTTTTTGCGGTTATGGCTCGATATTATTGAAACTGTATGTGAATTAATTCGCCTTGAATTAAAGTTTAATTTCTTGTCAAAAAGTACTCCAAGATCCAAAAATGAATCCTCAATTTTTAACGCCAGATATAATGATTATTTATCTATTATCTTTGTTAAACAAAATTTTTTAATTTTAGTCATGAAATATTATGTTTAAACTAATTATAAGAATCAAAAAAAATTATATTTTAAATAAAATACATTTACCTTTTAGTTTTCTGAAACAAAACGTAGAAAATTAATTTGGTTGAATGTTTTTTTTTTGTTACCAGAGTTTTATTATCAGTTATCTAAATTGAAATAGTTTTCAATCTCTGAAAACTGAAGTTAGCCTTGTAATTATGGTAAAATAATAGTCTTAGGTCTTTGATTGCGTTCAGTATTTCTATAAGACAAAAACATTTTCTTACAATAAACCAAATTTAATTGCTGTCACATATGTAAATCTTTATTTCGTTAAGATATTTTATTTAAAAAATAATGTTCATTTAAAATTGTAGAGCTAACTCTTGACAACAAAATAAAAATATAAAATAGGATATTATATAAAAGAAGTATAATAAGTTATGTCTACTTAATATTAAAAATTGTTAATACAACAATTTAATACAAAACATATGCAAATTAAAAATTCATTAGTCTTTATTCACAGTACTTTTCTCTTCGCTATGGGCTATGCCATGTGTTCTCATATGCTGATTGACTCCTGTTTTATGTTTAAATGTTTTGCCACATACTTTGCAAGCATGCCTCCTTATATCATCGTGGATAACTATATGTTGCTGCAAGGATCTTTTAGTAATAAATGTTTTACCGCATATATTACATATTTGTGAACGAATATTTGAATGCGCATTCATATGATCATTATAGCGATCCTTTGAATAATAACCTTTATTACAAATGTCACAGATATGCAAATAATTTTTCTCATGACGTCTGCGATGATTACTAAATCCTTGGATATGTCGAAAAGATGCTCCACATAGTTCACAGCAAAATGGTTTTGCACCGGTATGATTGCGCATGTGAATTCGTAAATCAGTTGCGTGTAAAAATTTCTTCCCACATTCTTTGCATTCGTGATTTAGATCTTCCATGTGTCGTTTAGCATGATTCGTATATGAATTTGCTGTTTTGAATTCCTTGTTGCACAAAGAACACATAAGAGGATTAGAGCCATGCAGTTGTGTCTTGTGCAGTTTTAAGTAAAGTGGACTTTTAAAAGAACGTGGGCATTCAGAACATTTAAATTTTCCAACATGATCGTATAGAAAAATCATATATTGGTAATAATCTTGTGTATTACTATCTTCAGATGTGACGTCTATTACTTCACTTTTTTTATTTTCTAATTTATTACTTTTGGCGCGGGTGAAACAATTATGAATAGTGCGAAAATAACCTTCTAATGTGTGCTCAGATATTTTAATTCCTATTTTGGCTTCAACTGCTTTCAGCATGGCCTGTTTAGCAGCATATCGTTTATTTTTACAGTAATATTCGATTAGATGAGTATTCCATAGATGGGGATATTCTTTATATATTTTCAATATTTCAATTATCTGATGAGGTAATAGATCAGGCAAATGTGAATCTAATTTAGCAATTAAATTATTCTCCATAAAAGGTCTTAAGAAGTCTAAATCTTCAAAAAACCATGATGGAATGTGTTTCTTCTCATCTTTTTGGTATTCTTTATCTTTTAGTGCCTTTAAATCTTCTCGATATTTTCTACATAAAAATATTATAATATTTGCAATTAATTTCCAATCTATGTTTATATTACGTTGTTCTTTTAGTTCTTGACCGATATGTTCCAGACAGGATTGACGTTTAAGTTTGTGCCTTAAAAATGGATAATTTTTATTCCACAAAGAAGGTTGATTTTTGTATGCCGAAATTAATACTTTTACATTTTCTTTTGATTTAATGAATCCACTAACATCTGAGTTTTTTTTTATCCACCCATTTCTTATCTTTTTTGTAACCTATTCTCGATAAGAAAAATTCTTCATTTTATTTTTTAAATTACTAAATCGGTGTTAGAAATAATGAAACAAACTCACTTCTTCGTTTTCAGAGTCAGTATTAAGGACTTCTTCTTCCTCATAACTGCAATCAGATTCGACATCTGTTGTTATATCATAATTTTCAGGTAAATCGGAAAATTCATGTATTCCTTCAGCAGATACTGTTTTTTCTCTATCACTGACATAACTGCTTTCAGTTGTTGTGTTGTTGTTTTTAGGTGATATCAGCTCCTCTTTTATTGTGGAGTATTCATCATCAGATTCCCATTCAGGTTTTATGACAATCAAAGGATCTTCCTGTAAAGATTTATAAAAATGTGAATGTTGTTATGTGTTGGAAAAACGCAGTTATTCCTTCCAATCAAGAATATCAAAAATATCTAAACATGACCTTTCGACTCAATAGTTTATTCTCGAATGAAAAAATGCAATTACCTAAAATTGATATGTGTAATAAAATATGTAGTATATAGGAAAAACAAATTAGTAAATATTTGCATTGTGAAACAGAGCCGCATAATACACTTCAATACTTCTCCTCAATGCGAATATTTAAATTTCAATACAACATTAAAAATAAATGTTACAAAACTGAATCCAAAAGTTTAGAAAAACGTTCATAGTTAACTTCTGAAGATTCTTCGTCAATATATCAGCAATTATATCTTTAGTGTTGCAATATTCCAAACTTATCAGTTTGTTCTCATACATATCTCTGACATGATGGCACTTTATGTCAATATGTTTACTACGGGCATACGGAATTTTTCACCAGTTGTAAATCTCCCATATTATCGCCCCGAATCTCAATGAGAGCATTGTCGTACAGTACAATCTCTCTCAGTAATTTGCTTTTCGGCTTTCCCATGAAATAGCTGCCCTTGTCGGTAGAAAAGCGTATCCCGTATAGGACTTTGGTCAATTGCATCTCCTCCCCAATCTGCGTCGACATAATATTTGATCAGTAATAAAGTTTTACAATACTTCACTTCCATCTGCTTCGTTCTGGTTGGATATTTTAGCACTCTTCTTATTTTAGTTCTTCTGCGATAGTTGTGAAATAGAGTGTATGATATCGGGTATGGTAAACATACCAGTATATATTATCGCATACATACATACATAATTGATCATTACATCCCTTCAGTCAGGGTTACGACTTAGCTTTTCACACCATTTATGTCGTGTGTGTTAATTTTATACATGAGTGGCGGGACTTACATTTTTAAGTCGATTCCGAACGACAGATTTTTTGAGAAACTTTTCATGGCAATTTTATTTACTCTCAGAGTGTCGACGAAGAACTATTTTTTTTCGTATTTCGTTTTGGTGGAGATGGCTGACATAAGGCAGCCATTCAATTGAAAATTCGGCTCCAAGGGTTTACAACCGATCTACAACAATCCATACCAAGCCGCATCAACAACTGATGCCGTTCCCACGACAATCTACGCTCCGGAACGACCCGACTCAACATCGGCCAAGGATTGTCAACCCAGCGAAAGCTGTATGAACCGGAAGTTTTTTCCCAAGGTGAGCAAATCATGCCAGCGCATTTGCTCTGTACCCTACTAATAAGAGCTGGCATTGAACAGAATCCAGGTCCTGAATGGATTTGTTCAGTGTGCCATACGATCATCAGGAAAAACATAACATCGGTGAGATGTAACAGCTGTGGCAACTGGTGCCACCTCAGGAGATGCTCAGGCCTCTTCTCTCATCGGGAGTGGTCTGTGAACTTCAGAGCCCACTGCTGTAATACACAACAGGACACTGACCCAACGGACACATATATGGACCCACAACATGAGACATCGCAATAATTACACGACGACGCAACCGGCAGGAACCCACTACAAACACAAACATAAATCCACAACCCATATTATCCATCCCCCCATCCATAACCCCATAGCTCATCAACCCACTATCCACCATAGCCCACACTTTAATTTCAGCATCATGCAGTTAAACTGTAACGGACTTAGAAATAAAATAGCAGATATTACCAACTTCATGTACGACAACATCAGAATAGCCGCCATACAGGAGACCAAGCTACCCAGGGAGTGCACCATTACATCTGCGGGCAACTATAACATAGTAAGGAAAGACCGGGAAAGGGATAACGGAGGAGGACTGGCTTTCATCCTCGAACGGAACGTGAAATACAAAGAAACTAATGTTCCAGCCCCCCCTAATCCAGATAACATCATCGAGGCGATGTCAATATCGGTAAGGTCGGAGGATACCGATATCGAAATCACAAACGTTTACATTCCACCAGTAAATAGTATAGGAACCCACTACCACCCGAACATCATGCATCTCCTCCAGGGTGAAAATAATATCATTCTAGGTGATTTCAACGCACATCATGGTGGCGAAGCACCACCACGGCCCACACCGAGATAACAACTAAGATAGCTGACGGACTCAACCAAAAACGACCATGTCAACGAACTGTCGTTGCGTCCCTTGACCTTTCAAAGGCCTTTGACACGGTCGACCACCCCATACTCCTGAGAGACATACTAAACTCAACCTTGCCCAACGACCTGAAACGCTGGACCTCCAATTACCTTGGAGGTAGGCAGGCATACGTTGAGTTTAGGGGAAAAAAGTCCTCTCACAGGAGGATAAAGATGGGTGTCACACAGGGGGAGTCCTGTCGCCTATCCTGTTTAACATCTACCTCACCTCACTCCCAACACCACCTCCGAACATCTCCTTGGTTTCTTACGCGGACGACTGTACGGTCTTTTCCTCGGGCGTTAACATCGACGAAGTCCTTGGTGGAATTCTTTCGTGAAAGAAAATTACGAATATCTGCACCAAAATCAACGGTGTCCCTCTTCACGACATGGACGAAGGAAGTATTCTTACGTTAAACGTCGCAGTGGAAGGAAACATCATTCCCACAGTTAGGTACCCAAAGATCCTCGGGGTCACCTTCGACAACTTACTTCACTTCGCCGCACATGCGACTAACATCAACGCCAGCGTGAAGAGAAGAAACAAGGTCCTAAAGGCTCTGGCTGGCACCACATGGGGAATGGACAAGGAAACCATCCTCTCCACCTATAAGGACGGTCTCTCCTCAACTATGCTGCTCCAATCTGGACTTAATTCCTGAGTGACACACAGTGGAGGGCACTACAGACGTCACAGAACAACGCCCTGCGAATAGCCACAGGATGCGTGAGGATGTCTACCATAGACCATTTCCATGATGAGACGAAGATGCTGACGGTTAGAAAACACAACGAGCTGCTAACTAAACAATTCCTCATAGCCTGCTACCAACCTTCCCATCCAAACCACCACATAGTCTTGAATGATCCCCCTCCTCTATTTACAACTCAGACATTTTCCACCTCATACCCTCAATAACTGACACACTGTCCATCAGGGAGGCACAAAATACCCTTCATAATACCATCGTCGCGACGGCCAGAGACGAGCTCAGCCATAATAAGGTCATTAATCGGCACCCACCACCCATAGGCGATTCGGAAAGGCAGCTTCCAAGAGTCACGAGAACTATTCTGGCCCAGCTCAGATCAGGATGGTCGAACTTACTGAATAGCTACAGGGCTAGGATTATCCCGGGAACCCAGGATAGCTGCCCATTGTGTAACCAGACACTACACGATACGGTGCACATTTTTAGCTGTCCAGCGAAACCGACAGCCCTACGGCCAGTAGACCTATGGCTGAACCCTAAGACGACAGCTGACTTCATCGGACTACCTACCACCTGACGTTGACAACACACACATACAACCAACAACAACAATCCCATCTCCAATCCACCCCACCAAATTACACGGCACACAACCAATAGAACACATAAACTAAAATTATAATCCATCTTTATATTACATACAGGGAAAAGCTTCCGGAGACAACAGCCGAACTGTTACAACAACAACAACAACAAATGATGCAATTGAGCCCGTTGGTTCATCTCTCTCTTTATCTTTATATTGAAAAAACAACTGGTCTTTTTACTGGTCCTTCTCCCCACTACCTCAACTCTCTCAATCACACTTTTTATAGAATTCATTTCCTCCATATCAGAAAAAGCAATTGATATGTTATCTTTCATCAACAAATTTTCCGTGCTGAGTAATACAAATTTCACTGTTAAGATATGCAGTATAAACATCCATCTGATGCAAGTGCAATTCATACTTGGTTGCCAAAACCATTCTTATAGTCCCATACATTCCGATCGAATCTTTGAACTTCACCCTGTTTGTCCCTCTTAAGCACAAAACCCCAACGACAACCGATTGCCTTTTCTCCGGGATGCCATATTCCATTCCACCATCACATTCCACCAAAATTTTGAGCATTCATTAGATAGAGCTTCATTTACGGTTTATGAGACAGTAATATTTTCGGCATACATCAAATTAATTTTGTTGTATATTTTCTTAGATATTCCCGGCCCAACTGTGCGATCAATCTTCGGTATTCCATATCTCCTATTCTCATGTACTTCGCCAAAAACAAAAAATTCATCAGGGACATATTCGCAGATGTTCCATTGTCGATATACCAAATGTTGCGTCGCAGATCATTCTCATTTGACACAGAGAAGGCACGAAGTATTTCATCATTACGCTGCTGTGCCATCAAACCTTCTCCTTTGCACTGCGCTGCATAGTAACTCAAGACTCTATTACTCAAATGTCCAAGTAACGTAACGTTACGTAAGTTTGTTTTTTAGAACATGGAAAGCAATGCAAATACTTACCGAAGTGTCTCGTCGACATAACGAAACGATCTGAATAAAACAGAATTCCTTAACGTGTTTACGTGACATTGACATGACAACATGAGTGACATTGGTAGAGTTGCATTACGGCGCAAATACACTCTTTGGTACTCTCATGCTTATTTATATAATTATTTTTCTTTAATTTTGATTAAAATATTAAAAAAAAATATTTTTTTAAGAAATAAATACTCATTGTTATGATTCTATTGTGCACACGAAAAAAATTTTAAACAAAATTAAATAATATGTGTGTGTATTTCGAGTGATGAAGTGATAGGAATGTCCTTTGGTGCGTTTATATATTAAACGTGTATATTAAGCTTTTAGATTTGTACACGAAAATGTGTGTAAAAACTTCGAAATAAAGTAAATTGTAAATAATATGTATTTTAGCGGCAATGTGGCATAAATGCCCTTTATGGTACTATCCTATTTATGCATACATAAATCTTTTTAATCGTTAATTTTTTTAAATATTGTAGGTAGTACATATTATTATGATTGTATGTGTATAAAGAATTATAAGATTGTTTTTTATTATTATTATTATTCTAGCTAGAGATATTGTATTGAAATTTGAAAAACTCACCCCGAATGAAACAATATACGACAGTGAACTTATGTGTAAATTGTAACCAAAAATGTAATATTCAATATTACATGAAGAAATATTTATAATAACATAAAATGTAAGAAGCAAATATATCTTTGTCCTATTAAGACATAATTCGTATTTTTTTAAATATTGCATTAACTTACAACACTCATCACTGTTCTGAAAATAATATATTTCATTTGCACTGCGTCATGTTCGTGTTTTTCTTTGTTCTGTTTCGTTTTTGTTTACATTCCTTGTTGACACATTTCACGTTTTTAACGCTTATATAATTACACAAACCTACATACGTCAACGTACGTTCCGTTCTTACGACTTCTACGCTTGGCTTTCAGATTCTTAACTCTTGTCGTAACTAAAGCACTTAAAATTCGATTTTTTCTAGAACTGTCGTTTCCGCTGGTGCTATTGTTCTTGTTAAAACAGTTTTATCGTTATTTATGTTTTCTCGCTTTGTTCTCCCGTGCATAAAACTTGTACGCTATTGTCAACATTTATTGTCTCATTTTAGCTATCTTTCTACATTAAGCCTCCTAAATTAATTTTATATTTAGCGTGGATAACTTTTAGGGCCATTTTTTGAATGCGAGATTAAGTTAATCTCCATTTGAATGGGAATTTAACTGGAGATTAACCTTGTAGAGCTGCCACTCTTATAAGCAAAAATGGCAAAATTTTTTTCGTTTATTTTGTTGTGTTTACTACTTTTTGCAAAGTGTTTCACAACAATTTGCTTTTGTATATAACAAAGCTGTAAAAAATTATTTTCTTAAAATAATAAATAAATTAAGACTATCTATTGTCAATTTGTGTTTTATATAATTCATAGTCACTTAAATATTTGTCTTATTCGGCTTCCACTCACTTAAAAGCTTTTTTTTTAATAAAATTTGTCAACTACTTTTCATAGTTAATCTCGAGTTTAAACCACCAACGTTAACTGCTTAACCGAGCTGGTGCGCTCCTTCCGGAATCCTCTTCTGTTGAATTGGGTATGCCACTTGCCTCGGTCAAGCTGACCATTGCGCGGAAGTTCTTTCGGGACGCCAACCTATCCTGGGTCAATGAGGAGTCCTGCTCTACCGCTAGACTCACCTGGCCCAAGATGGATAGAAGGCGTACCAACCGATTACTTTGTCTTGGTCGTGATGTCATCTCGACTACAGTGGCCGTGCTTACAGGTCATTGCGTCATGGGTAAACACGCGGAAAGAATGAGGCTCCCTTTCAACGACTTCTGCCGTGGATGCAGGTCCACTGAGGAAGAGGAGACTGTTGTTCACTTTCTTTGCCAGTGCCCGTCTCTTGCTAGGTGTAGATATAGGTTATTTGGCTCCCCATTCCTTGTTAGCCTAACGGAGCTATCATCTATTGACATCAAGGATATAGCTTCGTTCATCAAACTTTCTGGCTGGTTTTCCAGTGCGGGGTAGTCGTGCTTTTGTTGTGCAGCCCTTGCGCTGACCAACTTCTTCCATTTCCCTGATATTGGTGGAACTTGGTGAGTACAGGGGCTGCGTTCACCCGTGGCATCACAACGGGCCGCTATGCGTGCTCAAGTGAGCTTTGTGATAACAGAGCTACCACTCCGACCTAACCTAACTGCTTAAACATAAGGTTAAACTCAAGATTAAGTAAATTCAAAAACTGAAAACGGAGTTTAACTGGAGATTAACTTAATCTCGAGTTTAAACTTGCATTCAAAAAATGGCCCTTAAAGATCATCCCTCGCCTCTAGAACAGCCACCAGATTTTAGTTAGTCTTTGATAGGCTAGTAAGTAGCATAATAACATACGACTCCTGCGTAAGGATGACACCCGTTTCTGATAACTTGTCAACTATTGAACCAAAGCTGCATATGTATTGTTGAACTCACTAATCCCCCGAAATCCTCTTCTGTAGTAGATAGTTGCTTAAATAAAGTTACTTTTCATGCCATATCGTCGTAACCCATTCTACAATCTGAATACTGTTCATTCCATTTGGCTCCAGCTTCATCGAGCCCCCGGACACAACCGACAATAATTCAACTTTGATATATTAAACATTAAGGCCATTTTCACTTAATATTTTTTTATTTATTATTAGAATACTACTTGCACCTCCGCCATAACCTGTTGGAAAAACGCAATTATTCCTTCCAATCAAGACACGTTCTTTCGATTCAATAGTTTATTCTTCAATGAAAAAATTCAGTTAATTCAAATTATTATGTATAACATAATAGGTATACGAGTATATTATAGAAAAAACGGAATAGTAGATATTCACATTGGAAAAAGAGTCGCACCATATGTACATAATACAGGGTACGTTCGTAAATGCAGTAGTTGTGCAACATTGCAGCATAATAAAAATCAAATGTTCAAAAATGCAATACTTGGCAGCACTGACTTGCGTCGAACGTTTTTTTTTTTTGCAGACAAATGGCAATGCTGTCGCAAAATTTTGCAAATTTAGCAACAGTTTGATTTCATAGTTCGATTGATTTCATAGTTTCAATAGTTCGCGGTAAACCATTTGTTCGACAAAATTGTAGTTTCGTGAAATAAAAGTTATTAAACAGAAGAAAATTTAGCTTTATTTGCAAAAAATTGGATAAGTAATAAAATTTAGCCGATATTGTTATAGAAAATTTTAGTTATTTATATTTTTAGTTACGAGGAAGATTTCACATTCAACATACAAAAATTAATAATACGAACTAGACTGGATATGGAGTCGGACTTCCAAGAAGGGAGAAAGAAGAAGTCAGTATTGTGGGGAAAAATCTTATTAAAAATTAAAGAACTCAAGCCGGACTTTGAAATGACAAAGGAACAAATAAGAAAATGGCTGTAGAATACATCATCTTGATACCGGTTTATTACTTCAAAGTAATTTCTTATTTTAGGAATATGCCTTCTTTTTAGTTTTAATTGTTTTTTAATAATCAGAAGTCTTTTCATTCTTTTCCTTATTCTTTTTTATTATAATTTAATAGAAAGCTCTCAGGTCCACCGTCTAAATTTTCAATAATAATTGTTATTGTTAATTTTGAGAACAATTTGTTTTAATTTTTGCAGAACGTTCTAAAAAGCAAATTCTGTTTAGTTATTGTGCAGTAGCAAGCATCTGCAACAGTTGATCACGCATTAGCAACAAAACTTGGCATTACTGCCGCAGTGGTGCACAAATTTGCTGAATTTACGAACGCACCCACATTTCAACATTATGTCGCTTTTTTATAATTTATAAGGATTATATGAGGGCGATCCTATATTTAGAGGACTTGTTTTACAGACAACGGTAATAGTTTCAAAGAATACATACATAGTATAGTATATGTTTTAAGTTTGAAAGCAACATTTTCTGGTTTCTTAGTGTATTTTCATGGTGTATTTTCTTTTGAAAAAAAATAGTGTTTTGCGTTAACATAATCAAAGGTTTGTCCCTTGGCCTTGAATTCAAGGAAAACCTGTTAATAAACAAAATATGATTGACGATAGATAGTGGTTTAAGGAGACAGAATTTTTGTTGTTGAATTGCTCTTACCTGATATAAATATGCCATGCTACTAACGTTGTTGATAAAAAGAGTGAAATTTAAGAACTGAACCATGGCATATTTATATCAGGTAAGAGCAATTCAACAGCTGACGAGTCTTAGAATGTCAAAATTTTGTTGTTTTTTTAGTGTTTTGTAACCATTTTTATAAATTTTTTTAACATTTCTCTTTCTATTGTTATTCGTCAGTCAGTTATGAAGCTGTTTTTGACATTCCGCGTACTCTTTAACAAAAACAAAATGCCTGTTGTTTTTGCATTGTTGTACTTGTTGTATTCTTGCGGTTACCTCTTATGAATATGCCTTGAACTGAACATAAGAGTTATATGATAAAGAGTAAATGAGCTTCGTCGATTCGACGAACAGTAATCATCCAGGGATATACAACTATGCGCAAATAATGTGCCGACTTGTTAAAATAAAATGTTATGGTTGGTGTCGCTATTTATTTCTCTATTCTTCGAATTGAGCTTAAAAACACAAAATTCGCCATGCCAACTGTGTAATAATAAGCGGATTTTTGAGGTACAAAAAACGAAGTTACACCGGTGAATTTCGGTTTCATTTTAAAATAAAAATCAAATTGTGTGGAAATTTACAAATATAAAAAAGTAAATATATAATAAAATGAATATAATATATATAATAAATATATAATAAAAAATAAAAAAATATAAATAAAAAGCTTTTAAAGAAATTGAAATTATAAACACATATCCTTCAAATTCTATATAAATTTCACCATAAAATTTAAAACCTTTTTGTCGTTAAATCCTTTATAGTGGCAATATTTAGAACAACAACAGCATATAATAACGTATATGCCGGCAATGTATTAAAGTAAAGGCGGGTTCACCCACAAGTTTCTGAAACATTTTTGGTTCGGAGAAATTTCTTGCTTATTGAGAGTTTTCCGCAACATGATTCACCCATTTCAGAAACTTTGTTCGTAAAAACAGTGCTGCCATATTTAATTAAAAATGACGTAAATACATATTTGCATAAACTTAAGAAAGTTAATTATATATGTGTCAAAATAAAGAAATAAAAAAATTAATATTTATAACAAAAAATAAACAGTATTTGTGGTGAATTATTTGGTAAGAATAAAAACATCTTGTTCTGCGATGGATAAAATGGATATAAATCATTTGCTACTCTTGTTCACCATTGAAGTGACCAAAGTAAAATTACTTGCAAAATATATTTATGAAAAAAGAAAATCAAAGATAAACAAGAGGAAGCCAAAAGGTATTTTCACTCACTAATTTCCGAAATGCGTTTAAATTACGTAGATTCATTTATAAATTTTCATCGCATGGACCCTGGGTCTTTCGCTGAACTTCTGCAAATATTTGTGTATTGTATAAATTTCATATGGTGTGGCAACCTTTTCTAAAATGGTTCGGACCAAATTTAAAATTAATTTAATTCACACTGAGAGTTGTTCGCACAAAATAATTTCGCTCGCTCTCTGAGAGAAACGTCAAACTCCATATAAAAAAATTTTGTCCGAACCAAAAATGTTTCAGAAACCTGTGGGTGAACCCGCCTTAATTGTCCAGACATTTATGAATGTGGAATGTTTTTCTTTTTGTTGTAGTTCTATTATTGTAAAAAAGTATGCTTGAGGCATTATTAGTACTCATAATAAAACTCTGAACCATGACAAATAATTTCTATCTTACCGTTTCCACATCACAACTGTGTTCCTCTAGCTTTACGTTTACGTCTTTTTCATTAGCTCTATCAGAACATTCCATTTGCTCCTCCATGATTTTAAGAACATCTTGAGTTTTTTCGTTTTCTAAAAAGCCACTAAATGTCTTATTTTTTGGAAATGCATCTTTGCAATGATCTTCTATGTGAAATATAAAGGCCTCAAAGAGCAAATATATTTCCTTACAATGAATGCACTTTAAAACATATGGACGGTGATAACTCTCCGAGGGCGGTTTCAAAATTTCGCCACATTTTATATATCCCACATAATTTTGCATGTTTTGAACTTTTGTTTGCATTTTGAACAAAAACAAAAAATGTATATTTTCCGGACCTCTAATTTACACAAAATAAATAATAATACTTTCGGGTACGTTCAGTGATAGTTTATTTGTTATAGAATTAAAAACGTGTGGTATATTTAGCGTTATTATTGACTTAAAGTACGTTTTATTTTTCTTAATACAATACCGATGCAAGCGGTCATAAGTTTAGTATCAGCAAATAAATAATAATATTGTTACGAAAATTGAAATGTTGTTTTGCTTTTACATCGTTTAACATTAAAATTATAAACAAAAGATACAAAAACGAAAACAATGAACTTGTTTACATGATAAACAAGTAAACAAAAGTATACCAACAAAACACCAATATAAAAAAGTGATAAACAAGCACACAAAAATGAAACAACAAACACTGTCATGTTGTTTACATTTATTCTTGCAGTGTTTATTGTTGCATTTTTGTTTACTTGCTTATCCTTTATTTTTTGTTTACTTGTTTATCATGTAGACAAGTTCATTATTTTCGTTTTTGTAGCTTTTGTTTAATGTTAACCGATGTAAAAGCAAAATACCATTTCCATTTTCGTAACATTTTCGGCCACATAAGCCTGTTCGTCACGAATAGGCTCATTATCTCTTCTCTCATATTTCGCCAGTCGCTCCACGAGTACGACCTTAATTTTTGCTCGGTGGCTGTTAGCTTTCTGTATGCTGTACACGACATCGTATAATCTCTTTATTACTTTATAAGGTCCATCCCAGCTAGTTTGTAGCTTGGGAGATAATCCCTTCTTCCGCTTTGGGTTGTAGAGTAGAACCAGTTGTTCCTCATGGAAGCCCTCCGTATTTGCTGCACGATTATACCTGGCTTTCATTCTATCACTGTCTATTTTTGTACGTGTGCGCACAAATTCATTGTTTTCCAGCGTATGTGGCTTCCCTTTCTGTGGCGGGCTTAATAATAATAATCCATAACGACGAGAACATATCGGTTTCCTCCATTACTAACAGGAAATGCGCCTGCTACGTCCATCGCTATCCGCTCGAAAGGTGCGCCCGAGTTATATTGTTGCAGCTGACCTCGACTTCTTTTTACTGAGCCTTTAACTGCAGTAAACTGGGTACAGTTCGTACAATATGCTTTTATAAGAGGACCTTCGGCTAATATTTCATTTCGGGTAAGCCGTTTGTCCTCTTCCTTAGCTGCTTTAATCTTCGCCAATATTGGGTCACTTCTTTGTGCTTCAGACCAGTCTTCGTTGGCATCGATCTGCATCAACCGGATATCAATGATGGATTCTTTCTTCTCAGCATTCGCACAATGTTTACACTCCAAATTAAAAGGTCGGCGTGAGAGAGCATCGGTATTTCCATGTTTTATGCTTCTTCGGTGTTTAATGCTGAAGTCATAAGTCTGGAGGCGCTCAATCCAACGTGCTAACTGTCCTTCAGTGTTCTTGAATTGCAGCAACCATCTCAGTGCGGAATGATCAGTCCTTAGCAGAAAATGTTGGCCATACAGGTACTTGTGATAATGTTTTATGCATTCCAGCACTGCAAGTAGCTCACGGCGAGGCACACAACAGTTCCATTCAGGCTTTGACAGTGTGCGACTATAGTAGCCTACGACTTTCTAAGTCCCATTGACCACTTGGGAAAGTACACCGCCAATACCATATCCGCTAGCATCACTGTCTAAAATAAATTTTTCCCCTGGAGCTGGATACGCCAAAACTGGTGCAGCACATAATAGGACTTTTAGTGTCTGGAACGCCTTTTCCTGTGACTTAACCCATTGATACACCTTTGATTTCTTGGTGAGCTCAGAAACTCTAGCAAAGTTAAGCACAAAGCGTCTGTAATATGTGCCTAGTCCAAAAAAACTGCATAATTCATGACGATTCTAGGGACGAGGCCAGTTCTTTACTGCTCGTATTTTATCTTCATCCGTGGATATGCCATCTGCTGTAACAAGATGCCCCAAATATTTCACCTGTTTTTGGAAAAATGCACATTTCTTTACGCTTAATTTTTTGTCCAGTCATTGATATTCGTTGCAGAACTTCTGCCAAGTTCTTCAGGTGTTCGCTGAAAGTTCTGCCCATCACTATTATGTCATCGAGGTACACCAGGCAAGTCTTCCAATGCAGTTCCTTTAGTATACGTTCCATAAACCGCTGTAGCCGGAGTATTACAGAGCCTAAATGGCATAACTTTAAACTGCCATAAGCCGCCGTTCGCATTGAATCCACTTTTCTCCTTGGCCTTGTCTGCAATCTCCACCTGCCAATACCTGCTTTGTAGATCCAATGTGGAGAACCACTTCGTTGCGGCTAGCGTGTCGAGCCTGTCAATTCTCGGTAGCGTCCTTTTTAGTGACATCCTGTAGTCTACGCAGAATCTTATACTGCCATCTTTCTTTTTGACTAAGACTATAGGTGAGC
This sequence comes from Sarcophaga carnaria, assembly GCA_958299815.1. Classification (NCBI taxonomy): domain Eukaryota; kingdom Metazoa; phylum Arthropoda; class Insecta; order Diptera; family Sarcophagidae; genus Sarcophaga; species Sarcophaga carnaria. Next base: position 65,586,355 of record OY283149.1, on the reverse strand, counting down.
TCCTCGGTCCCGATGATAGCTCAATTACACCGCTCCTCTTTATTTCGTCGACTAGATCTTTAACCTCATTACGCTTCACCAGTATTATGCTTCTGGGTGCCTGTTTTATCGGCCTCGCTTCGCAGTATCAATTTCATGTTTGACCTTGGCCGTTCTACCTTGACTTTTATTGTTCGTGGTGAAAGCGCAAGCGTACCTCTTTAGCAGCTTTTTGGCTTTATTTCTCTCTAGAGCTGCTAGAACTGCTACCCATTTCTCCATATTTACACCAAATTCCTGTTGGTCCTTGGCTGACATTGCGGCTGGTTCGCTGTTTATTACCGAATTTACTGGAGCACATTGGCCCACCTCGGAGTTTTTACAGATGACTTTTTCATGGCTTGATAGATTTAACACTCTCGCCGAGACTATTCTCTGTATGTTGGATTTGACAAGGGCCTTTGCTGATACCAAATTCGTCTGAATTTCTGCTGGTTCAATAACCCACAAGCGGTTTTCCTCATAATCTCCCTCCACACGCGCCCATATTACCGATTCGGACTGAGGTGGTAATTTTTGTTGTTCGACAGCAACTAATCTTCTGGCGTGCATTTGATCACTGTATCCCACGTCAAGTTGTATCTCCACATTTCGCCAACCCATTATCTGCTGCCCCATATTCAAATTGATGCCACGGGCTATCATAAAATCGGCACTAGTGATAACCTCATCTACCATATCCGCAACAATAAAGAGACGTGGCTTACACTGATGTTGTCTATAGTCTTACATTACTAATTACCTCACACTTCCCCTTCTCTACATCTGGTCTGATGATCGACTGCGTCGCACCGGTGTCTAGAGTGAAGGTGTGTTATCTACCATTTATGTACTTGCACGCCGTAAGATTGTTGTTGTTTTGCATCACTTATATGGAGATTGTGGAGCGTGGGACCCTGCATTTGCCCCTCATAGCTAGCTCGTTTTAGTATAACGGGGACTCTTAAGTAGATGGCTGGTAGTTCGCCCGTTTATTATTCCTTGTTGGCGAGACGGATCTTGACCTTTTTCGTGGCGCTATGCAGTTTCTTTGGAAATGACCGCACTTTCCACAGTTAAAGCATTTAAGTTTTGCCTTTTGTCCGGTTTCTTCCGAAAATTGCTTCTTCATTTCTTTAAATTTATTTAAAATGCATTAAAATTTCTCCACGACTTCCATTTTTCGTACTTTGCTTACTTTTGGTCTAGAAATCGTGCAAGCGGTCTACTGGGCTAGTGAGAAGGACAGGGTCTCCGCAAAGGTTGTCTTCTGTGTAGAACATACCGCTAGTTTGATGTCAGGGTCGCGTATACCATTAAGAAACGCTTCGGTTTTAAAATTGTCTATCAGTGGGTGGTTTTCTCCTGGGTATGTAAGCTGCAATAATCTCTCGACCTCCATTGCAAAGGCTTGAAGTGACTCATTAGCCGTTTGAGCATGGCACCTTAACTCCATGTGGTATTGTTCCCGTTTGTGCTCGTCGCCGAATTTACACTCTAACGCCACCGTTAAGTCGTTGTAGTTGTTTCTGCGGCTGGTTGGCATGGTTTCTAGAATCTTGGCTGCGACAGCTTTTAACGCCAAAAGCCTTCTCTTCGTCGTCCCATCCGTTTCTGCTTGATATTGTCTCGAATTGGAATTTAAATACGGATAGGGGCGATCTACAATCAAAGCAATGTGGTTTTATCCTCCCGGTACCTTCTGAAACGATTCGTACTGGTTCCGGTGGCTGGCTCTGGAGGTTGTTGATCTCCTCCATCATAACGAGTTTTCTGTCGACGGTCTTTTACAAATTAATCACTTTCGTGTCAACGGTTTTTTCAAAATTTGACACTTTTTCCTCGACACTAGTAATTCTTTTGCTGACCAACTCATGTATTTCCTGCAGCTTCCCAGTTGTCGCTTCAAGCTTCTTTTCAATTTTTGACAAAAATTTTTGTTATATATTCTCCATTTTTGTCACAATTGATTTTTGCATTTTTTGATTTTCGGTTCTAGAAGCTTCTTGTGATCAGCAAATAGCTTTTGGTTTGCTATTTGCATTTTTTCCATCACAGCGGCTAGCAACGAATATATATCGATACTGCTGGGAGTTACACGGGCCTGTAACTCTCGTTCCTCCTCGGCTTTGAAGGCGTAAGTATCGATGTTAATGCCATTTTTTATTTATTTATTTTAATTTTTTTTTTTAATTTTGCAATTACACTTATGACACCAATTGTTACGTTTTTAACTTTAAAATATGAGCTAGTAAATTGCAAATAAAATATAAAAATAAATTTGTGCTTAGTTTTAATTAATTTCTTTATTTAAAATTTTCCGTTTTGTCATTCCATACTCATTTCATGTTTGATTTTATATCATTTATTCTAGACGTTCAATTTCATCGCATGGTTATTGTACGTCCATCAAATGTTTAAGAACTGTACAAATGTGATATCGGAGAATTTTTAGTTTTCTTTCTCTTCTAACAAGTTTCAAATTTATATACACATTCGTTTCCAATCAATATAATACATATCTAGTTCTAACACAAATTTAAAAAAAATATGTATTTATGACATTATAATTTTAAGACTGATCAAGTGAAGCCTTTTGATGGTATGTTATATGACATGTATATTTATAATAATTTTATTATATTATTGAATATGTTTAGTTTCAGTTGCAGTAATAAGTCGTAGTGCCAAACTTTTTCGATTGGTTGTGAAAGTTCTATAAAAACGAAATGGGGGTATTTCTTCACTTCGAATGCTCCTTTATATCTTCCATACATCAGTAAATTTCTTCAATAATATAAAATTATAAGTAAATAGATCTCAGCAGTTTTTTAAAACGTTTTAACATTATTGGCAACAAAAATCTGGACTTGAATGATCCTCCTTTCATATGATCTTTACTTGGCTTCGTTTTTCTTCTTTTATTTGTTCACTTCGAATGCTCCTTTATATCTTCCATACATCTGTAAATGTCTTCAATAATATAAAATTATAAGTAAATACATCTTAGCAGTTTTTTTAAATGTTTTAACATTGTTGGCAACAAAAATCTGGACTTGAATGATCCTTCTTTCATATGATCTTTACTGGACTTCGTTTTTCTTCTTTTTTTTTATAATACTCTGTTGAGATTGTGTGTATTTTTGGAAGTGCTCTTCTTAAAATTTTATTATTTTGATTTTTAAGTGTTTATAATAAGTTTAGAATTTTTAATATAAGTGTTTTAAAAGTTGTTTTTATTATTTTCTTTTATTTTGAAATTTTATCTTAAAATTGTAAGTTTTATTTGTTAAATTTTGATACTAATTGTTTCATTCAACAAAACAAAAATTGCTACTTGTTTTAATTATTTTTTGTTTTTGTAAGATTGTTACATTTTTTTTATTTTCTTTCTAGCAGTATTCCTTTTTTATTTTTTTTTTTCTTATTATTTGTTTACTGCTTTATGTATACTGTTTTGCTTGTAATTCTTGCTTATTTGTTATTATTTTTGTTTTTTGTTTTTACATTTTAGATATATCTTTATTCCTTTATATATAAATAATTTATACTGTTTGTTTATTTATTTAATTTATTAAAATGAATAATTATATGGCATCAAAGTGCATTGTAAGGAAAGAGGGTGAACGCCAGATTTCTTGCTGGTTATGCGATAATTTGTTTCACATTAAGTGTGTTGGTTTGTTTCCTCGTACCACGGACCAATTAGTGGATAGTTCCTTGGGTCTACGTTGGTGTTATCCTAAATGTAAGGTGGTGAACATCCAATTTTATAAAAAATTTTATGGACCCTTGTCGTGAGTTTACTGAGATCCACACTGAATTTGCATCTCTTTTTGCTAGATTTCGTCGGTTTGAGGGATTATTTTCAAAGTATGGCCTTTTGAATGAATTGCTCGAATCGGAAAAGGTTCCGGGCCCTCTTTCTTCTGAGGCTCCTGGGCATGTGGTGCAAGTTTCTGTGCCAGGGGAAGCTGCGACAATCAATACATTGTCCACTGTTACTCCTATTGTGGACATTTGTCCATCTATTGCTGATAACCCTAGCTAGCAGTTCTATACTGAAGTCTGCAAATTTAGTTGAACTGAGTCCAAAGTCTACTCTATCTCCTTTACCTTTACCTCTAGGTGATGTCACTTCTCAAGGATCTTCGAAACCGTCTTCTGTTTCGTATTCATCTGTAGTGTCCGCTAGTTTAGATACTTCTGCTCCAAGGGAATTGGTTGTAGTTAGACCTAAAAGAACTATTTTTGTGTCTCGTCTTTCATGTGATACTTCAGTCGATGATATAAAATTTTTCGTTACATCGAAGATTAGGGAACCTTTTGAGTTTGGTTGCTATAAGATGAGGCCATCTTTGGATGGCAGTATTTCTTCGTCTAAATTATATGTTGCCGATGAAAGAGTTGGTGAAATTTTAATCCTGATTTTTGGCCATTGGTACGGGAATTCGTATTCAGGCTGGGCCATCGTAGGAATGGTGCTAATTTGCCTGGTCGTATTTCTCAAAAAAACTAGCTTAGAAATCGTCTTTTGATTTCAAAATTGCTTATAAAAATGTTCGCGGACTTAGGTCTAAACTTTCTTCGGTTTATAATAGTAGCTTTGATTTTGAATTTGATGGAATTGCTTTTACTGAAACTTTGCTGAATTGTAATATTTTTGATTCTGAGATTATGTCTAGTAATTTTAATATTTATAGACGGGATAGGAAGTCTAAAAATGGTGGTGGTGTTCTTATTTCCATTTGATCTAAATACACATCTGAATTGATTGACTTGTGTTCTTCTGAGGATATTGAGTTTATTTGCGTTAAGGTCTATAATCGTGGAAAGTCTATATACATTACTTGCTCGTATATTCCTCCCTGTGCTGACATTAATATCTATAGGGCTCACTTTGATTTGATTTCTAGAGTAATTGATTCAATGGGGCAAGAGGGGATTATAGTAGTCCTTGGTGATTTTAATCTTCCGCATACATCTTGGAATTTTTCACCTGAGACTGGCTCATTGGTGCCATGTTTTTCAGTTCCATTCTATAATGAAATTCTGTCCGCTATGTGTGATCTAGGTCTTTTCCAGGCTAACGGAGTATTGAATACAATGGGTAGAATTTTGGATCTTGTATTTTTAGAGGATCAAAGTATTTCTTCTTTATTTCGCATTGATCCTATATCTATTCCTTTTATTTTTATTTAGTCGTTTAAATACACTACCATCCTCTGTAGATTGGTCGTCTGTACTTATTTCATCACCATATGACTCTCTTTCACTTGATAGGATCGTATATGGCTTTTATGAGGTATTATTTAAATGTTTTAGGGAGTGTGTTCCATTTGTAAATAGTTGTTTTGAGCGTTCTGGTCCTCCGTGGAATTCGGCTAGACTGTCACTGTTGAGGAACAGAAAATCGAGGTTATCTAAGTTTGTTAGATCAGGTACTGATATTAATTATGCTCTTTACTCTTGGGCGCGTGCGGATTATCGTAGAATGAATCATTACTGTTATGTGGAATATATGATTAGAGTCAGGTCGAACTTCGCTAGCGATCCTCGTTTTACGACTTCGTTCAAGCTAAACGTAAATCATCTTTGTTTCCCACTGAGATGTTTTATGGGGACGTATCATCCTCTAGTTACCTTGATATTTCGAATATGTTTGCTGACTTTTTTCAGTCTACTTATAGGCAGTTGGACTCGGGCCCTGATATGAGTAGCGGCTTTTCGTATCTTTATTCAGTGGGAAGTGTCTCTATTTCTAATATGTATTCATTTGATGAGGAGTCTGTTCTCGAGTCTTTGTCTGGACTAAAACTTACATGCTTGCCGGGCCCTGACGGGGTACCGGTCTGTATTTTGAGAAAGTGCGCTGTTGTCTTGGGTGGTCCTTTGACCTTTATATTCAATGGGCTTCTGGGGGCTGGTCATTTTCCATCTATTTGGAAGAGTTCATTTATAATTCCTTTGCATAAGTCGGGTAATAAATCCAATATTTCCAATTACAGGGGTATTGCCAAACTCAGTGCCATTCCCAAGTTAATGGAGAAACTGGTGACGGATTAGCTCTTTTTTAACACGAGATCTTCAATATCCCCTTTCCAGCATGGTTTTTTAAAAGGTAGGTCGACTGTCACTAATCTTCTTGAATTTACTACACATGTTTTCAGGGGTTTTCTTGCTAGAGCTCGGCATATTACATGATTGGATCAGTCTGTCCTGATTTGTTTGTAACTTGGTGCAGAATTAATTTAATGGCTGTTCATGGTTTTGTGAAAAGATAGGCTAGGGAATTCATTGATCCTTATATAACAAGACTGCTATACATTTCATTTGTTAGACCTATTTTGGAGTATGCGTCTATTATTTGGTATCCACACTATCGTTGTCATAGTGATTCAATAGAGTCTGTGCAGAAGCAGTTTTTATTATTCTGTTTACATGGCTTAGGATGGGATTGTGCCAATGGTTTTCCGTCATATGAGGCTAGATTAGGTTTGATAAAACTTCCAACTTTAGATCGCAGAAGGGCTGTTATGGGGGTTTGTTTTGTTTTTAATATGGTTAAAGGTAATATCGATTCTGAGTTTTTGCTTTGTAACCTGAATTTCAGTATTCCAGCAAGATTTTCACGGCACTATCGTCCTCTTTCTTTAGATTTTTATAGAACGAACTATGGATGTAATTTTCCTTTTCGTAGATTATGTAACGATTTTAACTTATATTATGATTTTATTGATTTTAATAGTAGTGTTTGTAATATAAAATGTAGCTATATGATGGCATTAATTTGTAAATTATTATATAAAAATGTATTTTCGTTCTTGTCATAGGTAGTTCCTGTTTATTGTTAATTTATTCAGCATGTGATTAAGTTCTGTAGCTGATTTATGTTCTAGTTGCCATTACTTTTCCCTTACCCGCTATAGTCCGGACTGTAGTGTGTACGTGTCCCTACGTAATGGGGACAAGCCCTCCGCGGTCGAGTGAGGGTGGGTTAGTGTGAGGCCGGGGACGTTCGGAAAAAAAGAATCATTTTTAATAAGATGTTAACATTCAAGTCGTAAAATTTTCTTAAAATTTAAAACCACAATATCATTAAGTACACCTAGAGCTTTTATCGGAATGAATCCGTAAATCTTTTATCTCTCAAAACACAAAACATACATAGGTACAGCAATTGCTAGTAGTAAATCCTTCGAATTTGAAATGAAAACTATTATCTGGTAGTCAACAAATCAGTTACCCTTTTCAGTCTTAGGTCTATTATTGTGATTTGCCGTTAGCTAAAGGGAGGATTTTAACGGCAAATAAATTGTTTTTCATTGTTATAAGTGGACAATAAGGTAGAAGTGAGCGTTGAGCCAAAGAGAAGATCTTCTTACCAGTAACTTTTAAAGTTAAGTTTATGTTTCAACTTGCCATATTATAATTATTTTCAATATGGCAACTTCATATATGTATATGAACTCATATACATTATATTCTTTTGAAACACAAAAAGAAATATTCGATCATAAAATACATAAAATATGAAATAGAAAAAGTAATAAAAATGTTTATCTGTTAAGGCGAAAGCATAAACAATAAATAAAAACTTGAAATTATTATATATGTATGTAGTTATACGACTTATTAAAATAGATCACCACTACACGAAGTTATATTTCAAAAATAAGTCGACCATTTTCACAAAGGATTTTCTTATGTTCTGATACAGCGTTAACATTTTTTATTACGTTTCCGGTCCTTTAAAGAACATAGGTAGACTTGTCCATATTCTTGTTTATTTGCTTTTTTCATCATTAAGCAATTCCATTCCATCATTTCATTATTAATCAATTCCAAGTATTGATTAAAATGCAATTGCATCTGTCGTTATCTAATTCTTGTCCCTCCAAAGCAGGGGCCGTAAATAACTATTTTAAATTAAAAGTTTAACTAATAAACTCATAGTGTAAGAGTCGGCTGACACTTATGTCATATATCATATCATCAAAGGAATCGTATTAGGGGGCTCTTACTGATTCTGTGGTGATATATAATAAATGATCCTAAATCGGATTTAAACTGTAATTTTTCGTCAAAGAGCCATAAGTTTAAATGAAATCTTTAAAACTAGAATTTATTTTGCCGTCATAAAATAGAGCTCATTTTGCATGTTTTATTTTTCCGTCAGAAAATAATGGTTAATTTAGAAGTTTTATTTTTACTTCAAAGAATAAAACTCTTGTTATAATTTTTAAAAACTCTTCTTCTCATAATAAAAAATTCGTTTATATTAAAATATTAAAGAATGTAAGATAAAATAAATTTTTTAAGTTGCTTAAAGAGTTTTTGGCTTGTCGTTTCTCATAAAACAGTAGAAAATCCTAAAACTAGATCTTAAAATTAGTCAATATAATAACGAATTAACAAGTAGATTTCTTCCGTTTTATAATCTTTTGCTGTGGATGCGGCGATTATTTTAGTGGAAACGTTTTATATTGTCAAACAAAAACTTCAAAATTAGCAGCTTTTTTAAACGAATTTTTCAAAATTTAGCTTGAAATGAAGCTGAGCATCAAAAGCAACGGGATAGCTTTGAGTTTTTTCTAAAATTATAATTCCTAACTCTCTTTTTATGAGAAAGATAATTTCGAGACGATACGAAATATAAGCACGATAAAGTGTAAAATAAGGTCTTTGTTTAAAACGAAAAAATAAAACTCTGTAAATACAAAAATATTCCAAAAGTGTTTTATTTTGGGCGGAAAAATAAAACACCTAAAATAATTCCTATTTTCTAACGTAGTCTCTCTTTTTGAGCGTTTTATTTCATCATGGAAATATAAAACTATCTTTCTGCCTGGCTTTATATTATCGAATGATCTTTATTGGAAAAACTCTCTTCCATTAAAAAATAACTTTATTAATATTACCTATAACCGTTACGGCCACGCTCCAAAGTACGATAGCCTCCATAGACGATGCAAATGTTATCGATGTTTTAAATCATTTATCTTTGTTACACATACATACATTAAGTTTGTTAGAGGTAATTTCTGCTAAAGCAAATACTGAGAAATTTAACTTTAATTTAGTATGTAAACAACCACATTTTAAAGGAACAGCTATTTCACATAAAACACTGAGAGTGACACAATTTATTTTGAAGACAATTTTTTAATTTATTGATGGCCAGCGAAAAAGGAATGTATGTACGCTTAAATGTCTATCCACATTTTCAGATATGTTGTCCGATATTAAAAAGTATATGTATGTTTCCATACTTTACATGTACCCAACAACAGCAAGTGTTTTTCGATAAGAGTAAGAGCTTTCGGTTTTCTGCGACAACGTACATATTGTGAATGGAGCAATTAGTATTAAATTTTTATTTTCATATAATATTATGTTTTACTTTAGCGACAATATTTTATAACCAATTTGTATTTCATTTCGTGTACGTTTTAAAACACAAAACATAAAAATGACTATAAAAAATTAAAATAAAACAACTGTAAAGTATAATAAGAAAAATAGCAAGTTTGTATTAGAACATTATTTATTTTTACATAATATGTATATTATTAAATGCAATTTTCATATATGGTATATGTACGTTAGTTTATTCAGCATTTGAAGCGTCTCAACAAATCTTCAAAATACTCTGTTTAATAATTTAATCCAGTTGTTGTATATTCGCATTACAAACGCCGGTAGGAAGTTTTTTGATTGTTGAATGAAGACTGTCGATCTAAAAATCACAAATTGGAATGAAAGAGATATTTGGAGAAGACGGAGAGATGGAGAGGCAGAGGAAAAAAGGAGTATTAAGAAGTAAAGCTATATTACAAATAAAACAAAACAGAAAAAGTTTGAAAATAATTGATGGCATCATCAAATCAATTATTTTCTAACGTTTTTCTCTACAAATGAGTTCAACAAAAAACCATTCATATTGGTTGTGGTGTTATTTTTCACTGTATATTTTTTGTTTTGTTTTGTTTTGTTTTTTTTTCAATTTTTGTTTTTACTTTATGGAATAAGCAATTTTTTATTTAATCTTTGGTATAATTTTTTTTTGTTTAATTAAATATTAGTTATGTATATATAATATTTTGACGTTTCTTTCAAATGTAAGTAATTTGCCTAGTAAAAATTAATTATTTCTACTGCTACATCTGCCACCAAAATGCAATACATATTATTTTATATATAATTTTTTAATTATATTTTGTTTTTCCTATTTGTTGTTGTAATTAAGTATAATAAGATAATTAATAATTTCAGTAATAATAATATTTAATAATATAATTAATATAATGTTTAGATATAATTAAAAATTAATTTTTGGTATCTATTCGTTAAATATATTGTTCCAGAAATGTGCCTATATTTTTCAATTTTTGTTGTATGTTCTTGTTGACGTTGTTGTTGTTGTTGTTGTTGTTGTTATTGTTATTATTACCATTAATAAAACTGAAGCTAGGTAGAGGAAGATAGTAAGATCATAGATATACTTGTAAGAGATAAATAATCTAGAGCTCTACCACCGCCATCCATAATAATGATCGAAGAAGAACGACGTGAGCAACCAACTAACATCATCATAACCACCAGCAAGCATTTTATATATACTATATGTATATATATATGTATGTATATATATGCATTAGAACCAACCACCGCTACCAAGCTTTGAGCTCAATCCACCAATACCTTTACCGAGGAGATTTCCGACGCGTCCGGCCACAACGTTGGTAACTGCTGCTGCCTGAGCCGAAACGAGATTCGGCTGAGGCATTCTAACGCGTGGCGCAGCGGTCTCCTCTTCGGCACCCTCCTCTTCAATGCCGTCGAGTTCTCTACCATCCTCGGCTGTTTCGTCACCTTCTGCAACGTCGGGCATGGTTAGAGCACAAGTTGCCTCCTCAGTAGCCATTCGCGTGGCAACAGTTTGATATGCTTTGGAATTAAGCTTTTCCTCAAGCATACCCTGCAACTCAAAGTCGGAGTAGATTTTTTTTACAATATGCGATAGCGCCTGCACCTGAGCATAGTGGAGTGAGTGATCCAAACGCTCAGAAAGCCAATTGCAAAGCATATTAATTTGTTGCGTGTACCATTGTTCGAAGAAATTTAATGACCAAAGGTCGTCACCGACTTTGCCACGAATCTGCTCCATGTTGTTACGGAAAAATATAACATAAGCTTGTCCCAGATCTTTACCTGAACTCGAAACGTTAGTAAAGCTGAGTATAGAGCCAATTAGGCTTCCCTCATCATATCTTGCCAATTTAGACAAAGTCGACTCTAGCACTGACATAAGTTTACCTATAAGGCCTTGTGTCATGGCTACATTCGCTTTATCGAGTTGATCGTCAATTTTAGCATGAAATTTATACAAGTCAATTCCATCTATGGTAGTTAATTTAAAGCTTTGATTTTTTGCATTTAATATCACATTTACCATGGCGCACATTTCCGATGGAACGATGTAATCGGTCGATGATACGAAAACGATGTTTTTCTTTAGCCACGATTGGAATGATTGGTCTGTACGAGCAATGCACTGCTCAATCATTTCTGCAGCCATCATTTTAAGGCGCTGTTCCAAGTGTTGACGGAATTCAGGTTCAGGCCAATGGAGATCACGTATGAATGATTGTAAGGCATCAAGTTTCCAAAAGAGGTCTTCCGATGTGGCACAACCATTGCCTTTACTTTCCCAGCGTTCCTTTTCAAAGCCTTTATTGATGGATTGAGCTATTGAGGATTCCATTAGGTCTACGTATCGTACAACTAATGGGGCGAAAGTGTCCCGCAGATGCTGGTGGAAACGACCATTTCGTAAATTATCATCGGCTCGTAAATAATCGTTGAGAATTTGAAACAGTGGGAACGAGTCCCATGTGTCAGGTGGCTGTTCGGATAAAACTCGGTCCATATCAACAGCAAAGAGGGACCAAAATATTTCGGCATGTTCTACCAACAAATCGCTGAACCAAGCAAAAGCTTCAGCATAATGTTCTTCATTTTGCTGCTGTAAATCAACGCACAGTTCTGCTAGATGTATCAAATCTTCAAGTTTTCTCGCTGGAGGCACTGCAACTTCGCCACGCAAGTCTTCTTCAATTTTGGCTTCGGATGACAAACGGGTATAATTCACCAGTGCTGCAGATTCTAAACTCTTTTTAATCATTTGACGCACTTCTTCTGGTGGCACAGGTGTTACGATATCCTTCATAAGAACACGTTCTAGCAGAGATAGAGTCGCCTTAAGGGCGCCCTCAGGACGACCGAATGGAAAGCAAAACCTAAAATTTGTTATTTGATATTCTAGCAAAACTCTTAGGCGTTCTTTGATCTCGGTGAATTTTTCCTTCTCCTCATGGGTAATGCTACCGACGCCATCGGGCCGATTACCGTGAACGTGACTGGCACAAAAGGCAAATGAATAATGAATTAGCGTCGGATCGATCATAAAATCTTTTTCGGCTCGATCTAACAGATCTGAGAGATAACAAAGATGTCTATAGCAGCCACGTACGCCATAGCGAGCGCAATATTCATCCAATACAAACACTTGTCCGGGACTAAACCAACCTAGGGAAGCGTATTGATCGTTAAGGCGATACTCTAAAGCGAGATTTTGCAGCATTTTGAAGAACACAGCATGATCTAAAGTACATGGATCGGCGCTAATGTAATCTTCCATGCCGTGCTTGCGTGCCTTGTCCGCATCACCTTGAATCTTCGATATGGCCGAGTTTTTATCCTGAGTTACTGGTGGCGTGGGCTTGTGGGATTGGCCTGTGGCACGATACATGGCCATTACCCATAAACTGCATTCATTTTCGTCATCACAAGCGAAAGCAATGCTATCGCCTTCTCGTACAGCGTTGAAGAAATAACGTCCGCCATTTAAATCGGTGCCAAACATTAAACTTGCACTAGCACCTTCAATATAGTCAACCGTATAACCATCTAGTTGCATCATTTCCGATGGTTCCGATTTCTTCTCTTTGTAACTGCACATAGCGAAGGTGTATTGCGATACTTGAACTAGTACAAAATAACGTTTTTTCCACTTTTTCCACACCGATTTGCCAATGGCGTACAGATAACCACAATGTTTCATATTGGGGGGTTTTTCCAATCGGCATGCGATTTTAATACGCAAATCTTGATCGGGCAAATTTTTCGGTACTGACATACGATGCCATTCGGGCGTTTTCGATGACAAAGGCGTCGGTTTTATTATCACCTTGCCCAGCTCTTTATCTTCTAATGCTAACATGCCAGGATTTTCCGTATAAAGCTTCACTTTAACTACCGGCAAAGGATGTGTCGTTGTAAAATCACCTTGTGTATCCCACATAGGTTTGGAGGCCTCAGCTTGATCTGTTTGCAATTTTTCACCACTTTCTACTTCCATGGTACAGTAAACAATACGATTCGGAGCTAATGACTTGAGACCCTTTACTTCCATCACAATTACTTCTAGTTGAAAGGTTAAAACCACATCTAATTTGGAAAGTTGCGTTATGCCTTCTTCAGAATCACCTTCTAGTTTTGAAAGAGATCCGTGGGAGCGCAGTATCATTTTCAAAAACGAGGGAGTACTATGATTATAACGCTTCAGCTTTTGTAAGCCATATTTACTGTCCATATTGCCTTTGGTAACTGGCAAAGACTCTAAATTGGCCATCAATAAGTTGATGGACGACTTTAACTCTTCAATATAAAGAGATTCCATTTCTTTTAAGACAAATTTTGGCATAAGTTTACGATTCTTCTCCATTTCATTTACTCGCTGCATGCGACCATCCAACTCACGTCTTATAGCAGCCGCTTGCTCATCGGCTGAATCAAGCATTAAGGCATTGAATAAGATTTGGTGTTCAAATTTCTTTACACCCAGTATTTGCTGGAACATATCGTACAGCTGTTCCTTCGAAAGTATTAGCTCACTATTTAATGATTGTTGCAAACGGGCAGGCTTTTTCGAATCCTCTTCCCCAGTTCCTTTTAGGATGACATCGAATTTTGCCATCCAAGAGGTAAGCACTGTATCTTTACTAAGACCATCAATTTCGGGCAAGGAGCGAACACGTTTTTCTATATTTTTACGAAAAACTTCAGTAAAATCTTGCATCGAACATGAACCCTGTTGGACCATTTTTAAAATTCGATCTGATTTCAAAAAAACATCATGATAACTTTGTACTGCATTACGAAACGCTTCGTCAGCCATAATTTGTGTTTCGCCCTTTAGGAAAGCCTGGAAACGCTGTGTTATGGCATCAAGTTGCGATTTGTTAACTTTTGGCTGTCTTTTCGTCATGTCGGTAGGTTGTTTTGCGTTAAACGGATATGATATGCAACGAGAAACAAACACGTATAGCTGAATACGTTTCTTCCGTTCCTCTTCCTCAATACCCTGTTTCGGCTGACCACTGCTTGATTCATATTTATCACTCGCTACTGAAGGTGACGGTGATATGGGTCGCGATAAAGAATTTCCTCTAGACGATGAACCAGCGCTCTGATTAAGAGTTTCCTGCGAAATGCTACCCGCTCCCGCTACAGAATCATTTGCGGTCAGTTCGTTTTTGCTCGATAAACTGCCCCCGGCCACTGGTGCTGCAGTTTTTTCACTGTCTGTTGGACCACTCGAAACAGAACTGCCAGCTACCTTGTGTGGGATATCACCATTCTGCCGTGTTGCTGCTCCAGCGCCTGCTTTACTGCTTGAATCGACTGCTGTTATTACTTTTGGTTTAGCTAGCGAACTTGCGCCTAAACGACCCTTAGGTGGTGGTGCTTGTGGTACGTGTTCATCATCACCTTCTTCTTCACTGGAGCTTGGATCAATCATTACGTATGCTCTTGTTTTTTATTTTTTCTGTAGCTGTTGCTTTTAAATGTACGTTCAAAACCTAAATAGTTCTGCAGCAACAACGGGAGCTCAGTGGGCAGAGTGGCGATAAATCAGTCAGCCAGCCAAGCAACACGCAGTATATGTAACTGTAACACGAATACATACATTAATATTTTATTTTTTTTTATTTCGACTATCAATTCAAGGCAAAGCAAACAAACATTTTTATACATTTTAATTTTTTTTTTTGTTTTTTTTCTTCTTGTTTATATTATAAAATAAAAAATACGGTTACATCTTATCAATGTGTGGTATTTGGCTATAAATAAACCTACATAAAGTGTAACTGTATTTAACTTTTTTGTTTATTGGTTTTTAAAGCTTCACTAAATTTATTTAAATTCCTTACATACTTGGCTGTGAGTGAGTGTGTCCTGGACTAGTGATGTTTCTCCAATGTTTTCACATAGATTAGGGGTGTGAATATAGTCAGCAGTCGTAGTTGTTGTTGGGAATAAACTGTTAATTTTCACCATTACATGAAAAAAGAACGAAAGAAAAAAACGATTATTCGCATACATTAACATGACACGGATTTAACAGGGTTGTATTATTTTGAGTCAGAAGATTTAGACCAATTTTCTTTTTTATTTTATAAAAATTTTGGTTTTTTTCTGTATTTATTTTATTTATTAAGTGTTTTATTTCATATTTGTTGTTTTCAGTAATATTAAAATGTGCAAACGTTTGCTATACATTACATGCCTGAATTACACTACATTTTACAAAATAGGTATTTATTTTATTATACAATTTTTTTCGCATTCATTTGTAAACATTTTATTAATTATCCATATTTGAACTTTTTTAATAATTTAACAACACTTTTTAGTTTGTTAATACAAATTTTATTATTTTCTTTTCTGGTGTTTTTTTTTGTAATCATCAACAAAAATATTTAATATTTAATGTTGTATTGATTTTCCGTAAACACACAATTCTTGTTAATTTCAACTGCAGAACCCCCTTCGAACAGAGTAGATTTGTATATGAAACTTTTCACGCTTAAACGCAAAACATAACTCGTGAGTGTTTTATTTTATCTTATTCTTTTCTCTTTAATACCGTTGTTTAACGCAATGTGACTTTTAACGGTAACCGTTCTGTGAAACTTACACACATATATTGATTTTATTTTTCGAGTAACCACTTCAAAATGAATTTAACCCCTAAACAAGAAATGTGCAAAGAATACCGTTATTTCTACGCATATACATACATGTTTGTATAGAAATAGATACATATCTATATATATACAAATGTATATGTATATATGTATATACTGTAAATATGTGAGTTACAATTGCACAAAAGTTTTTAACAGAATGTTAAATAAGTCTATGATAAATTTTGTATAAATATAGTCAGTGTAAAATGTCAGTGATGATAACGTTTTCATAGGAAAATATGCAAAAGTGCGATCACCTGACTTTTAACGAAAACAATCAACGAAAGAAATAACAACTGTAAGAGAATTAATTAAATAGTAAGATCCTCATGATCAAATTAAAGGACACTATAGATTTTATTTCTTTTACTTAAAAACATTTGTTTAAAACATTATTTATTTTAAATTTATTACTTCATTTTACTTCAGTTTAAATTCACATTTAATTTAACTTTAAGGAAATAAGTCAGCTTTTTGCGGTAGATAAAATTGATCTCGAACAACTTATTTTCTCTAAGTTTTACAAAACCTGATTGAAATCGATCTGTATAAATAATATTTCCAATGGCCTTGAATTTACTTCCTGTAATAAAAGAAATTAACGTAGGGTTTGCTGTCGATGTTTTTAATAGTAATAGGATTGGGGATAAAATTCCAAACAACAACTTTTTTAAACCCAAAATTTTAATTTAAGCCCAAATTCTTAAAGATTATTAAAAGCGAAATGATTATTGCTTATGAAGAAACGGATTGACTATATTACGGCCTACGAGTCTTATCAGAATGTTTGTTCGCTATGCTAATAAATAGCAATTACTTTAGTCCATAGTGATTTAAGTTTACCAACATCGCATTGTACTACTAAACAATAATTTTTCAGGTATTAAGATGGTGGAACTGGAACAGTCTGCGCGTAGTTGCATTATGGCGGGGTAAACTTGTGCCCGTACTACCAGATTGTTGCTTGTGCACAATTCAGTGACCAGTTCACGATTCGTTCTTATGCCAAGGAAGGCACTAATTTGTTCTCGGTTGGAGCACATAAATATCACTCTTTCACCCAGTATATCATTGAAATTTTACTTCCCAAATGATTCTATAATTTGTGTGATTCTCTGCCATCTCAGTGCGAACTAGGGATGCCACACGGGATTGACTTTTAAGAATATTTTGAAATTTTTAGATCCGGATTATCTCGAAATATTCCGTGACTCCGTGATTTTCTCTCAGTTACAAAATAATTAAAACAAATTTTTATATTACAAATTTCATTTATTGAATGTTTATTACAATTAACAAAAATAATTCATCTATGTATGTATATACATAAACATATATAAATATATTCGTATCCTTTAAGGATTGTACTTGTAGTCCAAAATAAACTTACTTACTCTTATTGTTCTAAGTAATTTTCAAAGCAGATTTTCTTACCAACGTACGCTGCCGTTGAAAAACATTTTCAGCAATCTACGCTTACAGTTAAAATGGTTTCAAGATAGATATATGCAGGATGTAAATATTCACCTCTACCACCTCCTGACACAAACAATTCTATTTCTTTAGAAATTTGACTCCCTAAGTCATCAACTCTATTAACAGATTTTATTGCACTTTTAGCGTTTAACTTTCTAACAATGTTGTTAAACGAAGTTGGATTATTCTTCAATTTCCCATCTCAAGATACGCTTGAAAATGTAATTTAGCATAATAATAAAATACAATAAATAAAAAACAATACCGTAACCTAATTTTTTTCTTGCTTTATAAGGTATATATAAATTTACAATCCCGAAAAGTTTTAAGAATTCCGGGGATTGGGGATTTGCGAAATCCTGAAAATACTGGGATGCCGGAATTCGGGGTTTCCCGATTGGCACCCTAGTGAGTAGGTGGTGTTACATTCTCGAGTACAAGCTCTTGTCAATTCCATTTACTTCTTGTGTTTGAGGGTTTTCAGGTTTTTACATGTATAAATATGAAACCGACAAATGTTTTAAGTTCTCTGCAGCAGAGCCAACTAGTTTCACTGATACCAAGGGAGAAATGTTGTATATTGTTGCTTCTCGCTAAAACTGCACATGATTTGATGGATTTAAAAGCGCACGACTATTAAAAGCTACAAATCGTGCTCGGTGTTTGAATCCAGAAATCGCCATGAAAGTGTTAGAGAATGTTTTATTTTCGTTATTCGATATTTCGGTCGGAGTCTTTAGCTGCCCGTGTAAATTTTATGTACTTGGGATCAACTGCCTTTGGACACGTTTATATGTCAGGCCGCTGACTACAAGAGTCTGCATCCATTTTCAGTCGGCTTTAACCTGAGATGGCTGTTGTTTACTTAAAGTTTCCAATGACTGACGTTGTAATTTTTAGTATTATTAGAACTCAAGGTTTGGATGATACCTAGTGTTACTCAAAATCCCTCTCTCTTCTAAAACAAGGGCTTTACTATTATTAAGCAAATTAAAAAAAGGTAAAACACAATTCCAGTGATAAAAAGTCCATAAATTAAATATAGAGTAACAGTAGAGTCGCAGTAGTCTAGTAGGTAGTGTGTCAGCTAATTAGACGTAATACCGCTGTTCTAAACCCAGCCCTGACATCTCGAACAAAGCGAAATATTAAAAAAAATTTCTTGGGTGACTTCCTCTCAGCAATCTCAAAATCTTTCGTTCGGAGTCGACTTTAAACTGAGGGTCCCTCCACTCATGGATAAAATTAACATAACATGACTGGTGTGAGAAGTTAGGTCATACTCCTGACTAAGTCGTTGTAATGACCAATTAACCTGTTAACCGGGGAATAAACGTTTGATCAACTGCATTGACCCTACTGCGGGGTAACCTGATGCATACACAAAAATCTGGACTTGCTAGTTGCCTCCAGAATCTGGACCAAACAAAAAACACAAATTATAGTCTATGGAAATCTGTAAGGCATATGAGATGTCCTATTACTCTAGAATCACCACTAAGATTGGAGAACCACACTTGGGCAAAGGCCTCTAGCGAAAAAGTTAACGCTTTTGCAAACCACCTGGAGAATGTCTTCACACCACGCGACATTAATGCTCATATCTGCCCACCAAACATAAGTAATACTCTTAACGCACCTATAAAAGTCCGGCTTCCTCACGTACAGGTCGCTTTTAAAAGCCTTGACGTGAAAAAGTCAACAGGGCCCGATGGGATTACAGACTCAATGTTAATCAACTTACCCACTAGTGCTATAAGAATTATACTATTCATATTTAACGCAATGTTAAGGATTGGCTACTTCCCATCATCTTGGAGGATATCTACAATTGTTATGATTCCCAAGCCGGGAAAAGATGCTAGTCAAATTACATCATATAGACATATTAGCTTGCTATCAATATTATCAAAAGTGTTCGAAAAAATTCTTCTCCAAAGCTTAGTCACGTTCCTCGACGAGCGGCAAATTATCCCCGAACATCAGTTTGGATTTCCAGCTAATCACGGCACCATTGAGCAGGTTCATAGGATCGTCACTATAATTAGATCGGCATTTGAAAAGAAACAATATCGTTCAGCTCTTTTTATCGACATCTCACAAGCATTCCACAAGGTTTGGCATGATGGTCTACTCAGCAAAATAACACGACTGCTCGCCGAGAACACACACAAACTTCTTAAAAGCTATTTAACTGATAGAACTTTTAAGGTCAAATTGAAGGATGAACTATCGACAACAAAAAAAGATCTCTGCAGGTGTCCCCCAGGGAAGCATACTAGGCCTTTTTTTGTACTTAATTCATACATCGGACATGCCCACAAATCCTAACACATACACATCAACATATGCAGACGACACCGAATTTATAAGCGTCAACAAGGATCCGAAGCTTGCATCAACACAACTGCAGTCGCACATATACGATTTAGAAAAATGGTTTGAAAAGTGGAGAATAAAGGTGAATTCATCCAAGTGTAACTTTCACACTCAGTAGACAAGATTGCCCACAAATAAAAATAAATAATATTGATGTCCCTGTTGAAATCCACTTAGACCGGCGTCCAACATGATCCCGCCACATCGAGGCCAAATTAGCGGCTATTTAACTGAAATCCGCTCAAATGCACTGGATTATTGGTCCTAATTCAACACTAGTCCTTGAATACAAGGTTCTTTTATACAAATGCATTATAAAGTCAATATGAACCTATGGCATTCAGCTTTGGGGCAGTGTTTGCACGTCTAACGTTTTGAAATTACTAAGAAGACAGTAGAAGCTTTTACGACAAATTGTCTGCGCTTCATGGTATATTCGCAACGACAATATCCATAGAGATCTCAACATACCTACAATTCAGGAAGAAATTAAAAAATTCGCCATAAAATACATCGGTAAACTAACGATTCACCCCAACGGATTGGTAAGGGACCTGTTTCAATTCGGCGGCCATCAGAGATTAAAACGAAGTGACACATTGAGCCTCTCTCGACGGCTGCGCGGACCCTAATTTCCAATGTAGTATTATTATAAGATTTGAATACAATATATAGTTAACACGTTGGTGCTTACTATTAACCTTCAAACCTAGTTTTATAATACTACTAACTATTGTAAATTTCATTAAGAAAGATTCAATAATAATAAAAAAAATTCCATGATGAAAAATGTCTCATCCCCATTACAGAAGAACATCATGTATGAAATATTTCGACAGACCCAGTTAACAAGTTAAGTAACAGTAGTTTTAAACTACAATACCATTATGTGTTTGTATATAATATAATATATTGTTCTGAACAGTAATAATATAATTGCTAATAAATTCCGCAGTTTTTACTTACTTACTTAATTAGCCCAATAGATGATAGGGATTCCTCGATCTGGTCCTTTCAACGCAGACAAGGTCGTTCTCTTCCCTGACTTCCGCAGATCCCGCATTAAATACCCGTCCCGCCGGATCATTCTCCTCCATTCGAACGACATGGCCTAGGCAGCCCAGCCGCTGGATGTTAAAACGCTGCACAACGTCTATTTCGTTGAGAAGCTCTTACAGCTCAGTGTTGCATCGGATGCGGAAATCATCGCCAAATTGTAATGGACAGAAGATCTTACGTAGGACTTTTCTCTCGAATACTCTTAAGGCTGCATCAGCACTTAATAGGGTCCATGCCTTTACGCCATAAAGAAGCAGGTGGATAGGCGTCTTGTTCAGTATTAGTTTTGTCATACGAGAGAGGTCTCTGCTACTCAATTGCCTACTGAGAACATAGTAGCACCTGTTGGCAAGAGGGATCCTGCGCTTATTTTCCAGATTGACATCATTTTTGGTGGTAACGGCGGAGCCAAGATAAATAAATTCTTTTACTATATCGAAAGTTTAGCTATCGGCCGTAATCTGAGATCCAATACAACGCACGTCTCTACTTGTTGATAACATATTCTTTGTTTTACCCAGACCCATCTTAGTAGACTCCCGTTCAATAGCACTAAAGGCAGCAGTAACATCTCGCTTGGTGCTCCCTATGATGTCAATGTCGTCAGCGTAAGCAAGCAACTGGACGCTTTTTTGAAAAATAGTGCCATTGCGATGCACTCGCGCCTTCCGCAGAACACTCTCCATGCCAAAGTTGAAGAGGTCGCATGATAAGGAATCGCCTTGTCTGAAACCTCGCACGGTATTAAAAGGTACGGAGAGGTCCATTCCTACCTTGACAGAGCTGCTGGAATTGCTCAACGTCATTCTGCATAACCTTATCAACTTCGCAGGTATACCAATCCCAGATATTGCGGCAAAAACACGATCCCTTATGGGGTAAGAACCTTATATGCGATAAGAAGAATGCTTATACCCCTGTAGTTGGCGCATATCGTAGGGTCTCCCTTTTTACTACAGGACAGAGGACACTGAGGTTCCAATCGTTGGGCATACTTTCCTCTAGCCATATTTTGTAAATAAACTGGTACATGTGCCCTACCAACTCATTAAAATTTGACTAAAAATAAAAGGAAAGTTTTATAAAACCTACTCGAAATATGCTCCTTAATTATCGAATTCACTACGCATGTTGACACAGATGGAATAAAGATTTATTAGTTGAATATTATGAAGTCGCCGTAGTCTAGTGTGTTGGCTTATTAGACGTAAGGCCACGGTTCAAACTCCAGGTCAGACATCAAAACGAAATATGAAAAAATATTTCTTTAGCGACTTCCTCTCAGCAGATTTTTGGCAAAAACTCTGAGAGTAAATAAAATTACCATAAAAAGTTTCTCAAAAATCTGTCGTTCGGGGTCAACTTTAAACTGTAGGTCTCGCCACTCATGTATAAAATTAACACACACAACATGAGTGTGAGAAGCTAGGCCGGAATCCTGACTGAAGGGTTGTAATGGCCAATTATGTATGTATTTGGATATTTTATAAAGTTGGAGACTTGGCGATAATTTTTGCCATTAATTTTTTAACATACTCACGGTTATTTGCCAACACACTCACAAATTCAAAAACTGAAACGAAACTGAAAATCGATTTTCAGATGTTCCACGTTAAAAATTCTCTTTCAAGAATTTCGCGTATACCTGCCAAAATTTCAACAAGCAATATGTCAAAACATCGAAAGAGAATATTGAAAGCGAAAATGCTGTATATTTAGAAATGTAGATATTGACAGCACTTTTTATATAAATTCTCCACGAAATTATTCACCATTTTTTTTTACCAGAATGACAGCATATTTTAACATCCCTGATTTAAATCAATCTAATCAAAATAAATGTGGAAAACAAATAAATGGGAAAAGAAATAAATTAATATTTATATAAAGTGTGAAGAATTAGTTAAAATGACTACAGATGTAAGGGATATATTGGACATTGAGCGTCCTAATACGCCAGAATTAACAAGGGATTCATTTTTGTCTACTAAGAAAAGAAATTTCGAAAAGTATATACATACCTAGAAAATTTTGCACATTAATATTCAATTTATAATTACAATGCAGGGCAAAAGGTGTATCTAAACGTCCTGAGGGTATGCATCGCGAAGTGTTCGCCTTGCTATATAATGACAATAAAGATGCTCCACCACTGCTGCCAACCGACACTGCTCTAGGAATAGGTTCCGGCTATAAACAAGCAAAGGCTAGATTGGGAATGAAAAAAGTTCGGAAGTGGGAATGGGCTCCATTCACTAATCCAGCCCGAAATGATGGCGCCGTATTTCATCATTGGAAACGGATTACAGATGAAGCTAAAGAGTATCCATTTGCCAAGTTTAACAAACAATTGGAGATACCCAACTATACCGTTGCAGAATATAACTCCCATTTGCAAACAAATGCACAAAAATGGACAAAGGAACAAACAGACCATTTATTTGATTTGGCCAAAAGGTATGTTATCATAACAAAGATTATCGATAATTTCAAAGTAAAATGGTTCTAATTCAAAAAAATAATGTAAACTGTTTGACATTAGTCCATCACTCTGTTGAGATTAGTCGATTAGTAATATATGTTCACCTTTTAAACGTTCAGAATTAATTAACAAATTGCACCTTCAGATTTGATTTACGTTTTATAATCATGGCTGACCGTTGGGATCGTTCTCAGTTTGGAATTAAAAATGTTGAAGACTTAAAGGAACGCTATTATGAAGTTGTTGCTTTGCTTGCAAAATATAAGGGAAATAATTCTCAGAACGCTGGTGATAAGAAAGCGTTTGTGTTTGATGTTGAACACGAAAGACGTCGAAAGGAGCAACTTAAGAAATTATTTGAACGCACAAGTCAACAAGTTAAAGAAGAACAAAATTTAATCAATGAATTGAGAAAAATTGAGGCACGTAAAAAAGAACGAGAACGTAAGACACAAGATTTACAGAAACTAATATCACAAGCTGATCAACAAGGAGACACTTCAACCAATGCACAAAATGCTAGAAAATATGAAAAGAAATTACACAAGAAAAAACTGCATCATCAACCGCGCCCGTCAAAAGTGGATTCCGTTGTCAACGCAATTGAAGTTGGTACTAGTGGTATTAAATTTTCAGACTTACGTGGTACAGGTGTATCGCTGCGTTCTCAAAAAATGAAATTACCAGCCAATATAGGCCAACGTAAAGTAAAGGCACTTGAGCAAGCCATACAAGAATTTAAAATTGGTAAGTTAGCTACATATATGTTAAACACAAATGGTTCTAAATAATCAATTTTATATTTCAGATCCTACACCACCACCTTCCGAGGAAATATGTAATGCATTTAATGAATTAAGGTCAGACATGGTTCTCCTTTGTGAATTGCGTACAGCTTTATCTACCTGCATCTATGAAATGGAGAGCTTAAAACATCAATATGAAGCATCTTGTCCAGGGAAGGTACTGCCTTCTAATTGTGTATTAAAAGCAAACAATAATTTTTTTTCTTCTTTCCCACTTGTAGACTCTTAATATTCCTCTTTCTTTAATACCAACAGGACTTCAGATAAAAACAGAATCGTTTGACAACAATACATCTAATACAACATAATAACATTTATAACTACATATATAATTTTATTCTCGTATCAATAATAATATTTAACTTTTAACATGAATTAATTTCGTATTATATAGTTTGATTTTTTAAGAAACTAGTAAGATTGAAATATATAGTCATGTACAATGAACGAAAATATTTTTCTCATTATGCTAATACAAAAAATATGTTAATAGTTTTGGAAATAATTTCGTGCTTAATTTCCAAAAAGTGTTATTTGCATTTATATCTTCTGTGTAACAAAAACTGACTTAAAATAATTCATAAGAGTAATTTGTGATAAAGAAAAGCCTCATTTACGTATTTTTTCGTAAAAATAATTTTACGCTGAATTCACATGAAAAACAAACTTATTTGAAGAACTTAGCGTAGAAAAGTGTTTTGTTTTCATTTTTAGTTTGGATATGAAATACTATCTCCTCTGAGACTGTCTGGCATTTTATAGAAAGAAGATGGTTGAGTAACTTGGGAGAGCGTTTCTGCGTTCTGAATTCTGCTTCCTTTACAGTGTTTGTTGAAAAATTCAGTACTTTTGTATTTTTTTCAGTAGTTTTTCATTTTTAAAAATAGCCCCGCCAAGCTTTCAGTACTTTTTACGTTCAAAAAATAAATATATTTTAATAAATAATTCGCACATTTTTTTTCCTTTTCCGGGTTTATTAATTAAAAGTTAAGCCCGGTTTGTTTAATTTCTATGTGGTCTGTCTGTCTAATAGGTAGGTAAGTTACAAGTTTAGCCTTATTAGACGCCACTGTTCAAACCCCAGATCAGAGACAAAACGAGAACAAAAAACATAACGGCGTAATACGCGTGTTGTAGATAGAAAATTAGTTAAAAAAGTAACGGACAAAAACATAATGGGTGGGGATGTTGGTTGTGTGGAAATGGTTGCTGTTGTTATCTGTTGTGTTTTGTTTTTTTGCTCGCTGCAAAAAAATAATTTTTTTTGAAGTGTGGTGAATTTTATAGTTGTGGTGAGTTCTTCCAAAATGTGGTGAATTTATCCGGTGTTGTAAATAAAATCGAAATTCAACAAAGTGCCATTAGTCGAAATGTGTACCGTATTACCATAAATCCATGTACTGTATATCGTGATTTGGATGGTGTATGTCTAGAATAAGTAATTTTCACTTCTGTTAGTGGAGGCATTCACCGATATGTCTGGTTACCTTTTATTATACACTGCATTAACAATATTACCATTTGTCATTTATTTAAAATTCTAAAAAATTTAAATTAGAATAATTTAATTTAAAATAATTAAATTTTAAATTATGAATTAAAATAATAATTATTAATTTTTGAATAATTTCTTTCTTTTATGTTTAAATTATTAATTAAAATAATAATTATTAATTTTTGAATAATTTATTTTATGTTTTATCCCCAAAATGGTTGCAAATTGGAAATTCTTTGTCGATATATTTATAATTTTTTGTGCTTTGTTCGAAAGACATATCCGATCTAAATTTAACATCAGGAAAAATGATTAAAGAAAGAATTCATTCATTTTTTTCCTCTTTTTCAGAAGTTTGTTGTTACAGTTTCCTGGCAACATTACAATTTCAAAACTTTCAGTACTTTATTATTCTTACAGATTTTATGGTTTGCGCTTTTCAACTATAAATGGGGTTAGGCTAATTAATGGTAAGTCTTTAGCCCCGGTTGGCCATAACGCCGAAAAGCAAATGCTGAATGATCCGTTGAGTCGACATTTTTGACTAAACCTTACGTTTCAAATCAACTGTTTTTGTTTTGTATAACATGTAGTTAGTTTTTCTATTCCATTCCGTACGTAAGTATAAATAAATATATTTTTATAAAAAACAACCATTTGATGCAAAAAGGTACTATTTCAGTACTATTTCAAAATTTCAATTTTGCAACACTTTTCCTTTAATTCATTCTTTCCATCCAATTGTTTGCATTTCTCATTTTTTGCTTCTTTTCAAGAAGAACGCTGCTATCTATATAGCTCCTATGACCACCGGGACTCTTGTATTTGGCATGAATGACTACACTCGTCCTCAAACATACATACATATCTACTGCAAACTAGTTGTTTTTATTTAATTCTTTTCCAACTAATGTAAATTTAAATTTATCATTCAACCTTTTAAAAAATTATTTAGTTTTGTGCAGTTCATCCAGTAACGGTGGTGCAATTATCAGCATAATAGTAGAATAATTTTATTGAAAATACGTATAACGTCTAAACATACCCTTAGAAAATATGACTTGCATTGAACGTACTTTGTCATAGAGTAAACAGAAACACAACATAGTAAATAATTTTTTGTAGATATTTTTAAACAAATTATTTTACCGTAACAATGGGTTCCGATAGTAATTTGGTTGTTAAAAAATGTGGCGATATTTTAATAAATTTGAAAAAGAAAAACAAAAAGAACAAAACCTTTTCGTTTCATTGCTTGTTCTGTGAGACAACTTGGGATCAAATGAAAAAATTTTCATTGCATTTCGAAAAATTTCATTTGGAAAATTTTGCAGAGGAATCGAATGAAACTACTGTTATTTACGAACCGGAAATTAAAATTGAATCGGAAGTTGAAAGGGACGTTGATGGCGAAGGCGAAGAAATTAAAAATGAAATTCTTCCTGTTGTCAAAGATGATCCATTAGAAACCGAGACGACTGGTGAGTTGTCTGCACAAGCAGATAATGGCCTTGAAGTGCAGATAAAGGAAGAGGTTGAGAATTTGAGTGATTGCGAATTAAATATTAAAACTGAAGAAATATCGTTCGATGATTCCTGTGATATGGATGACAATTTAGGAGAAAGTGATAAAGTAAGTACTTTGTTCCTAATACAAAAATTTGCGAGTGTTACAGATGAACAACAGGTATGCACTCTTGCAGATACCTGTTGTATTCTTGTGTCCATGGATAATGTTGACATTCAATAGTGAATTATGTAGATATTATACGGCATATTGAACCCTATTCTGATTAAGTTATTCATTTTGTGTGTATTAGCGCGCTTACCTATGTATATCATACGTTCTGACATTTTATTTCATTTTGTCATAAATAAGTTTCTGGCTCAGACACGGTCATACATGTCTGGTACGTTAATAGACTCAGGCTCCACACGGTAAATCTATATTGTGATGAAAGGTTTAAAGTTTATATATAAAGTTTACAGTTAATGAAAGATTTTAACTTAATATTATTCGGTGTGCCTCGTAACCTTCATGTTAAAGAAATTTTAATACATATTATATTAATGATTAGCTATTTGCAATTAAATTGTGATAATTATAATCCGTTATACTATTATTATCAGTTTATATTAAGTTTTTTCGGATAATTTAGGCAAATCTCTAAATTGATCTATTCCTGTTTTGTAAATTGTATTAGTTACCTAAATAAAAGATAATCCCTTTTTCTCCATGGTGGTGCTGTCTTTTTTCTGCTCTTCTTCTTCTGCAATTAACGAATACTTAAAAAATATAAATTTCCACCAAGAGATTTGCTGAAAACAAACTATTAAAAGCTCTTAGAAAATACCAGAATTTTTTCATATTTGCGTGGGGAAAAATCAAATTTAAATAATGTAAAAAATTACACTTTTCCGTTGCTCATTTTATGGCTCGTACAAATTATTTATTTCGATAACAGTTCTTAAAGAACGATATTAAGCTGAAGTTTGTTCTCTTAAATCTCCCTGAGATTTAGGTTTAGGTTAGAGGACGTGTACTTGTCAAATGAGACAAGTACAGTACCCGGAGGTCAAGTTGACCCATTGTGCAAACGTCCTTAAGATGAGAAGATAATAAAGGGTATAGGAAGTAAGAAAGGGAGAATAAGGAAGCGGAGGAATTACACAGACCAACAAACACGCAAGGTAGAGCGCGACTATACTAATGAAGCTCTAGCATTTCTCAATCTGCTCAAGCTAATAATGAATCTATGGAGAGCCTTAATGTTGGCTCTCGACACAGAATTCAAATCCTCAAAGTAGCCCCTGCCAAGGGTCTTCAACCTCAACCTACTACGGGCTGGATAGTTACAAAGGATGTGCTCGATAGGCTCCAATTCCTCCTTATCGCAACATACCCTGCAGTACTGGTAGAGAGCATTCAGTCCCTTCTTCATTTCTTCCTCGGTGTTTCTCAGATTGCTGTCCAGAATAACACCCATATACTTGACCTCAGAATACAGCGTAAGCTCTCTACCACTTAACCTCGGTAACCTGAAGGTTTAAATTTTGTACTTACGCGAGAACAAAACGAGATTTATATCCAGACCACAGTTTGTAGCCCAAGAAGATAAAGTTCCAAGAGTAGACTCCATCAGTTCCTCAAGTGTCGACTAAAATGTTCCACCTACCAGAATAAGCACATCGGCGTATGCCACAACCATAAAGCCTCTACTTGCCAGACGCCTCAAAACAACACTAATCACCAGAAGCCACAAGAGATGGGTCAGTACCCCTTGCGGAGTACCCCTTGTTGCACGCTTAACGATAGAACATCCACCCAGGTTCGAACAGATTAGTCTATTACCCAGCATGTGAGTGATAAACCGCACCAGGAAATCTTGTATGTATATTCCTAAGTGAATTATCAATTGAAGAAATGGTAACATTATTGAAGGCCCCTCAATATCTAAGAAAGCCGACAGTGTGTACTCACCTCTAGCCCAATTCGCGTCAACAAAGCCTGTCACATCATGAAGAGCGCTCTCAACCTACTTACCGTTATTGTAAGCATGTTGGGACCTACTCAACAGAGACCGGTCCATGTTTGACCTCAAACATAGATCGATAAGTCCCTTCAAAGCTTTCAAAAGAAAGGATGAGAACGATATCGGTCTATAATCCTTAGGGCCGATGTGACTGGGTTTACCGGCTTTCGGTATAAATACCACAAGCATATCTTTTCAACCGTCAGGTTTATTACACCACCGGAGACAGTCCTTATACACTTGTGTAATATATCACAAGCATGCTGAAGCAGAGCTGGAAAGATACCATCTGGACCAGGCAACCTAAAAGGCTCAAAGGTACTTATAGCCCATTTGACCCTATCCCTGGTAATCATGTCAGCATTACGGGATCAGCTACACCCAACGGATAGCTATCCGGATCCACACAATTGGGAAAATGAGTGCTCAATAGAACCTTTAGGGTTTCTTTTCTCAAAAGCCTATCCTATCCCATAGACCTATCCATGTTAGAGAGCGTAATGTCAATTACCGCCTCCCTAACATGATTCCGAAACGTTGGCGTGTTACCTATTAAGAATAATAAAATTCAAAATCGACTCACCCCTAGTATTTATGTCAGCACTGCCCCATTGGGTGTGATGAGCATTGTCATCACAACCCAGGACAAGGCGACATCTTTTCCTCTTCTCATGCTCCGCCAGTAGTCCAATTAAGTCATCAAGGGGAGATGCAGCCTCATACGGCATGTACACAGATTACAGCATCGGCTCGATCCCAAGGTCATCTCTGTATGCCACAGTTGTTACGTCACCTGTACAAAAGGAAGAAGTGATTAACAAGTCCAACTTTCTTCTAGCTAAAATAAAGGTTCTAACCTTCTCACTTGTTTTAGGAACATGTAACTATAATCAGGATCGCTCATACCCAGAATCCTATCCCTAAGGATCCAAGGTTCCTGGATAAGAGCGATATCAACTTCAAGGCGGCGTTGGGTGGTTAGCAGGTTGTGTGAGGCGGCTTCGCAGTGATGCAGGTTAATCTGCACCACTTTTAGGCCCCTCCGGGTTCTTGGCATCACCTATGTCCGGATGACGGAATCATAGGTGTGCTAACGCACACTACACTACGCCACTCTTTGTCCTTAGCCACTGAAGTGAGATCTGATCAATTGCGATCCGAAGATTGCAGCCTTTTCTCTTACCATTACCAGTCAGGGAGTTGATGACTACCCACGAGCTGGTGTTTAATCCGTCATTTTGCTTCCCAATAAGTTCAGGTATGCCATTCACCTGCCTAAAAGTAGGCGGGACCCTTACCGTCTCTATTGGAGACCAAGAAGCTTCACTGCTTCCACAAGGAACCTTACAGTTCCTTCGTTTTCGCAGTCCACTACCTTGATACCTTTGGGTCAACCGATGGAGGATAGACGGCATTACTGCTATCACAACTTTCCTCCATCATAAACTCGATGAGCCCTTCTTTAATTAGTTCCCATCTTTCAGAAGAGATTTTGCCATTTAAATCTGACCTGTCGATCAAAGCCAATTGAAGGAAAGGGTTAGTTCCTAGGCTCTCCTGTTTTTTCGGACGCTTTGAGCCGAAGGGAGGCACCCCGACAGATCTATTTCTTTTCATGTGATTTCCCTTGCGGGATACCTGCATGGAAGACAGATCTGTCGAAGTGCCCTCCTTCGCCTCCAACCTTACACTCTTCTTCTGGGATAAAGGATTGGCGATAGATTCTACCCCCTTTCCTTTATACATTGAAGAAGGAACACCAACACCTTTAATCTTCACTGGAGGCTTGAGGACTCGAGAAGTCTTCTTTACCCCGGTTGGGAGTAAGGATGCAGAATCTACCAGACGCTTGCTTGCGGCTTTAGAAGTAGAAGCAATTGGCTCTACGCTCCTGTCCGCACTCAAAGGTCCATCCTTCATGCCAGAATCAGCGCCTCGTGAAAACACACCGCCCGAGTATTTGGTTTCATACCGCGAAACAGGTCTCTGTGTCGAGCCAGCATTTTATGCTCCTTAACAGAGAGGGAATCCACATCACAGCTTGCAAATCTCCTCAAGACAGTGCAAGCCCTGCGATAGGAATTCCTCTCCTTATGCAAAGCGCAACGTTTCCACCCACGTTTACTCACCTTGTCAGACGAGATGCTTTGGCCCATGTAGTCCGAATCAGTAGCTGATTGTACTATTGCGTTTGAAGCAACCTGTCTAACAAGTGAGTTTCTAAAAGGGGAGGGTCACCAACGCATTGCTACTAGTAGTAATCTAGATACGAGTGAAGGGCAGCCTTTCGATGATTGTATTATCACCGTCTTCATCCGATAGTGGGGAGACAGAGTCTGACTCCATGCACATACATTCCGTCAAAGTGGGGATCGTCGAAACAGTCGCCTCACTAAAGGACTCCCCCACAGTCGACATCTTCATACCACCTGGGGCGAAATTCATAACGATCTCATTGTAGTTCTCAACAATGCTCGTCTGAATTCGCGCAATGGGATGGGACGGGTCTTGTCCAGTTTCAAATGCCAGTTCGTCAACAAAGTTCATCATGTTCGAGTTCCTGTTTGTTTTTCCGTCTTCCATGAGGTTACAAAGGGGGCAAAAAAGAATGCATAGTATGCTATGCGATTGCAAATAACTGTAAATGTATACTTTGCGTTACGGCTGTTATCAATGACCCAAGCGACGTGGCAAAACAAGATTTAATAACATAACTTTGAAACAAATACAGTAAACTTATCAAGTATTGAGTACAAACAGAATTTTTAACTGTAATTTAAATTATGGAAACACTTATTTTTGTATATCGGTACTTGCAAAGAGTTTTTAAACACATAAATAAATTAGTACCTTAATTATTATTGAAAGATTGTTGACATTGACAAGTTGAAGAAAAATATAATAAATTTACAAAACGATAATTAAAAAAATAAACATGGAAGAAAACATGGAGGTCGCCGTAGTCTAGTAGGTAGTGTGTTGGCTTATTGGACGTAAAGCCAGGGTTCGAGCCCCAGGCCAGACATCAAAACAAAAATACAAAAAGTATTTCTTCGGAAACTTCCTCTCAGCAGATTTCTGGCAAAAACTCTGAGAGTAAATAAAATTGCCATGAAAAGTTTCTCAAAAATCTGTCGTTCGGAGTCGTCTTTAAACTGTAGGTCCCGCCACTCGTGTATAAAGTTAACACACACAACATAAGTGGTGTGAGAAACTAGGTCGTAATCCTAACTGAAGGGTTGTAATGACCAATTATGTGTATGTATGTGGAAGAAATTCGCGAGGGACTACTTCATAACATCTTTTCATTAAGTTCACACTAGAACTACAGAGTAAATTTCCCGAGTAAATTTGCGAGACTGAATGGGTAACACAGACTTTGTCAGTTGTTTCCTGCCGAAATTTTAACATGTTGTATTATATGGAATGGGTTTGAAAGCTGACTAACGCGTGGCCTGAGTAAAATATGGGAAAAAACGTATTTCGTAGAAGAACAACAATTTTTGAATTCTACAAATTGCTCTCTGACAATTTTGAATTTCCAAAACTAAAGAAGTGGTACGGCAAGCAATAGGCCTTATTTATAGATCTTAACTGACCAAATAATTGATGGTAAGATTGATTTTATATAATTTTTTTATTTTCAAGAAGATTGAAAAAACTCCAAGGTTTCCATTACCAACAATTTGAATGTCGTTGTTGCGGCAATATTAAAAAGTGATTGGTTTTAGAATTTCTTAAGTGCCTTAAAAAGATTTTGAATTTACATACTTGAAAATCAATATTTTTTTCTCTTTTGCTCAGGACAAATCAAGACTTTATTTATTTATTAATTATTTAATTATTTATACTATAATTAAGGTTATAATAAATCCTTTTAGCTTTAGGACTAGGAAAGTATTTATAATCAGGCGTAACTGTTCGTACATTTTTTCTTAAATTTTATTTTAATTATACTATACTTTCTTCGTACTCTTTATTTGTTTTTTTATTAATCTTTGTTGCTAAAAAAAGTATTTAAAGGACAAATGTCAACGCTAAATGCCCTTTAAAAAAAACGTTTATCTAACCAAAACGTTTAATAGAAATATCGAAATGAGAAAGTTTAATTTGTTCGCCTTCGCTTTATAATATCTCAAAATGTTTAACGAATGAGTGTGAAAATATGTTACACTAGTTAAATTTCATTACAGTAATCCTTCAATTTACGTCCCCTCTAACTTCAAATTGCGTCGTCGTTCGATTTACATCGCCTTTTTTGGAACCAACTGCGACGTAAGTCGAGGGATTACTGTAACTTTTTTAAGTTCCTTGTTAAAAACATACTACTGTGTAGTATGAGGAATATGAAATTCGATTTACGTCGTTTCGATTTACGTCGCCTTTTTTTGGAACCAGCTGCGACGTAGAACGAGAGATTACTGTATTTGAAATTATTATTTATGAATAATGATCAATTATAATAAATTAAAGTGTTTCTATGGCCTTTACATTTTTAGTCTCGTTGAGATTGTTGGTGAAAGTCGTAAATTTCATGTAATAATTTTTATACATATTTATTTTCCTTTAGGATGAGAGTTTTTCGAACAATGAGAAGGTTAAACAGACCGCGGACTCCTATACGAAGGTAATTAATACTATTTCAAAAAAGATACGAAAAGAAAATGTAATTAATTTTTTCTTCTGTTAGAAAAACCGTTGCATATTTATAAGAAAACATCGGAAGTCAAGAAGAGTTGAAGATTGTCTTGATATAAATTCAGAAGAGAAAAACTTAAATATAACATTGCTGGAATTATTTGAAAAAAAGCCATATCTTTGGAATATCAGAGAAAAATGTACGGATGAAGATATTTGCCAAAAAGGATATGAAAGTATAGCTAATGATATCAATACGAAGTTCGGGACTAGTATATCGTGGGTTTTTGTAAAAAATCGTGTAAATGCAATGCGTTTTCAATGTTCTGATGAAATTGAAAAGCAACAAAATGGAGAAGAATTTCAAATGCCTTGGTATTTTGAACATATGAAATACTTAAAGCATAATCTGGAAGTTCTAGTAAGAGAAAGAGTAAGTACTAAACATATTATTTTTCTTTTAGAAGGGAAAAACTATACCGTCATTATTCTTTTTTCAGGTTAAAAAGAAACGATTTGTAAGTAGAATATTTTTTATGATTAATTTCAAAATATTAGAATTATGAAATTATTTTATATACTTTAAGCAATTGCTAGACCTTACACTAAAGTATAATGTGTTGAACAATTCTTTTTCTTTCTTTCTGGCTAGGTGGCTTAATGGCATTACTAATTTTCTATTATTTTTTTCTTAGTTTGCGTTTTCTATATTTTATTTTTGTATATTTTAAGATACAATTGTTCAAACTCTTAAGAATTTAATGCAAAATATGGTAAATTTTTTAAATTAAACCACGATTTTATAGACTGAGCAGTTTGAGTGTTTTTCGGAAAATTTCATAAAATAAATATCTTAAAAAACCTTAGCGACATTGATGTTAGTCTCAACTAACATTTGAAAGTGAATAAGATTGAATAATATACACAAAAAATGTTTTTACATCAAATCTTCGCATGTGCATTGACCATTTTTATCCTTCAGACATAATAATTATTAAAATCGTTTTTATTTTTGCAAAATCAAATGAATTATCAAATTTAATAAGTTCAAATTTCCAAATTCATAATTTGAATTTTATATGAACGTTTATTAGCATTTTTTTTTTTTTTTGACGAAGCAATTATTTAATAAAAACAAAATGTCTGTTCTTATTTTATTATCGTAATTGCTGTAGAAATAGTGTCACAGTATATAAATATGTGTTATTGAAATAAATTATAGATTGCTATAAGCGTGTCAACTACTACCAAGGTACCAAGAAAACAAAATAATGCAACAAAATTTCTTCATTTTTCATAAACGCTTACTAATAATTTTGTATTTAAGATACCTTTAAATTATCGACGACAAAGTGTAAAACTTAATAAATTTCCTAATTAACTGGAATAAAAATTTTTATAAAGCCAAAATAAAAAAAATATATTTTTGTGTACAGTTTTGCAATTAATTTTTAACAGATGAATTTTATGGATTATGTTTTATTTTATAGTTATCTAACTTATCAGTCAATAATTTGTTTGGTATTTATTTTGTATTTCTTTTTATTATTTTAATCACTATAGAGAAATATTGATGAATCAAAATTATCAATTGTCATCGAACTTTATAAGAAAAATGAAGAACTATGGCACGTGAATAACATGTTTTTTGGAATAACTTCAAAGAGAGCTGAAATTTACAACAGAATTTTAGACGAACTGAAATCCGATTTTAATATCAAATTTACATTGAGCCATCTTAAAGATTATATGAAATATATAAACCGATTATTTTCTAAAGAAAAAGAGCGAGAGCTGAAATGCGAATTGGATAAAAGTTATTTTACATCCACGTCTGAGCACTACGAAAAACTTTCTTTTCTAAATGAATCACGAGGGCCATTCAAATGTTCTCATTGTAACAAAATTATAAAAAATTTTGAAAACTATCGCATACATGTAGCTGAACACACAAATACGAAACCATTTAAATGTCTACTTTGTGAAGGGAATTTCAAAAAATTTAATGCGTATATATCGCATGTGAAACGTCATTTGCTTGAGAACAGCTATCGATGTGATATATGTGGTAAAGGCTATTCTATTAAATCGGAGTTAGACCGTCACATGACATTTCACACTGGTGAAAAGCAATACTTGTGTCAAATATGCGGTGCCGGCTTTAGGTATAGCAGTGATTATGACAATCACATACGTCGTCACGAAAAACGTTTTCGTTTTGAATGTCACATATGTAAGCAAGGTTTCAATCATTTATATATACTAAACAATCATGTAAAATCTCATCTTAATGTACGCGATATTTTATGTAATATATGTGGCAAGGGATTTACAGCACTAAGATATCTTAATAACCATAAACTTATACATGAAGATAAAAAGCATTACAAATGCCATGTTTGTGGAAAAGAATTTGCTCAAGGTGCGGGCTTACGTGCGCATCGGAAACTTCATAAGTCTCCTACAATGACAATAAAAGCAAAAAGAGAAAAAAGAGAAGCACCACATCAGAATTAAAGAGTTATTGTATAAAATACAAGCTTTGCCAAACAAAACGATTAAAATTGCAGCATATGGTGTATAGTATTCTTACCGATGTAAATTTACTACCTGACATTTCCAATTAAGATGAAAATCGACTAATTCAATAATTAAATTGAAAATTCCTATAAAACGGGATATTTAAACATAAATATTTTATTGTTTTTATTTATGACATTACAATTTTTGTATTAAAATCACTAGCATTTTAATTCTTTAGTAGAAAAATATTTATATTCCTATTTTAATTAAATGTACATTATTAATTTGTTTTAATTATTTAAATAAAAAGTAAATTTATTTTACAAGATAAAAAAATACTTGCATTTCTCATTTTTACTGACAAATTTATAAACTTTATATGAAAAGATATGAATTTAAATACTATAATGTTTAAAATATTTCCAATGGAAAACTATAAATCAATAGTATAAGCATAGCTGTTGCTATATCAAGTAATATGTTTAATAGGAGCAAGATTCATATTCTTCAAAAACACAGTAACTTATAAAAAACTAAGAAGAACTTTTATAAGAAAACAGTATAGATTAACAACACAATGTTTCATAAATTACTACAACTAGTCGATTTAAGTATTTAACTTAATTATCTAGGAGTTAATCTATAAGATAGAAGACACAACAACAACATTTTGTGTATAACTACATACAGTGCTGTCCATGTATTAAAATAACAATATGCATCTGTGTTTGAGGCGCCGAGGACCGGTGAAGAGAGTTCTTGACACCAGATAAGTGTTATCCATTATCCATTTCTTTTAGCCTCATTAAGCAGTTCTAGGCGCAGGCATTTGTTATATACATAGCACATGCAACGTAAGTACATTAAACCTATTGGTGTAAAGTTCAACCTCAATGCGGCCCATGTTAAAATTGAGATATTGATTTCAAATTTTTACAGATTACTATTTTTTTTTTTACTAAAAATAACAATTTAAAAAATTTTGATTTTGAAAAATAAGCAATAGTCTAATCTAGATGTGATATTATCACATGATGACGCTAATTAAATTTTTAACTGCATAAAACTTTTAAATGGCTCTTACGACTACTGCATCTTCGCCGTTTGTTTTGTTTATTTTAAGGAGTATGAGAGCTCTGGGTACATTATTTAAGGTTCCAAAATTATTACATTATAAAATGTTCGTTTAGAGTAACCAAGTAACTGAAAAATTTCATTTATCTTCTTCTCCGCTCTTCTGAGGTTGAGTATTATCGTTCTTTCTTTATCGGAACAGCTTGGCCCTTTTCCCATAACTGGTGATTAGTTTTTGAACACATTTTTCCTGATATTATTTAAAACACACTAAAAAAAATTTACTAAGATCAAACAAAATTGAATTAAATGAAAATATACATACGTATTGTTAAAAGAGCAAAACTGGAAATGTATTATTATTATTTTGTATGAAAATTTAATAAAATAGAAAAATTAAGAAGAATTCAAGTGCAAAAGAGATCAAACTTATCATTCCAGTGGGAAAGCCACGTTAAGATATCAAGAACCCATAAAATAAAATCCAATAAATGACACCTTTGTTTCAATAACATGTCCATCATTGTCAGAGTTTAAATAAAATAAAATAGTAACAATTTTGGAAAAGTGATGTCAATTCTCAAATCTGCCTCAGTTTCAGTAAATGCTTAAGATGGTCCGGGCCTGAAGCAGGATAGTCCCGGACAATGTTGAGAATCATTTTAATATCAAGATACTTAGTCGTTCTGAGGATGGGAAATGCAACAAAAAAAAATTTATAACTAACCCTTTAGCAGGACAAGCCATCATGATAGACGATAGCAAATGTTTCAGTCGGTTTGAGGAATATTATTTCGTCTAATGAAGAAATCGGTGCATTGTGCATTGAAGTTCCATTTAATAGTATTTTCGAAGGTGTGACGTATAGGAATTGTACGAAGTTATTTATTCTTTAGTTGCATTTTCGTTGGCACTTTACTAATAATTTTTAATTTTATTAAAGTCAACTGCGTGGTACTATTATTGACTATGTTGAATCAACATCCAATCTGTATATTATGTTTAATGGTCAGCTATCGGGGTCTAACCACTTGCTTAGAAACTTATGGGCTGTTATAAATTCGACTCCCTTTGCCATAGTGCAGCCCTTGCGCTGACCAACTTCCCCCTCCTTGGATCGGAGGAACTTGGTCAGTACAGAGGCTGCGTTCACCTGTGGCATCACAACGGGCCGCTATGCGTGCTCAAGTAAACTTTTTGGCAAACTAAAGCTACCACGCTAACCTAACCTAACCTAACCTTTGATTCCTGTTCTTTTATACGGATCTGAAATTTTCACACACTGTGATACTGCTAATAGGCGGAAACTCAACTTGGCTTACAATAATATAGCCAGATATGTATTTATTATGGTACTTCGAGACCATATGTCACAATTTTCTTAGCAGATATTTGGAATTAATTTTGATAATCTATTAAATATTAAATGCCTTATTCTCCTCCATAAGATTATTACCTTAAAACAGCTAATATGTATATTAAGCAGGATTAGATTTGCTAGATCCAACCGCAGTAGAAAAATTATCCAACATAGACAGATATATTATTCTTTTATCACAACGCCAGTTTTTATACACACCATCAGTCTTTGGAATACTTTGTCTAATTATATTCAGAACATAGGCAATATAATTAAGTTCAAAAAGGAGTTAAACAATCTGTTAAGTAGTTTTTAGCATATTTTGATTGTTTTGTACATTTTTACTCTTTATTTTTATTAGTGATTATTAATTTTCATTTTTCTAATTTAGCCTTCAAATGTCATTATATCTCTGCATATGTACATATCTTTTCATTGTTTGTATATTTCTTTATTATTTTTTTTTTATTTATTTTTTACATATATTCATTTTTTTGTTCTAATTTTTTGTATCGATTGCTATTTCCTGAGATTATAACATTTTTATTTCTACATTATTTCAAACATTTCATTACTAATACATATTATCTATTTGTTATTTGTTATTACTTTTTTTCTTTGATGATCTATGGGAGATAGCACTTTCATTTATAAGATTATTATCTTGTTATGCTATGACTAATAATAAATAAATAGTAAATAAAAAATAAATAAATAAATTGTCATACACTGTCTTAGAGTCATAATAAGGTCTTTGAGCGGTACGAAGTCGTTTGAACATGTGATAGATCATCACTTCTGTATAGCAGTGAAACATGACTAATATGCCATCGAAAGATGTGCTCAATTCGATGAGGTGGACTAGCGATTAATATAGGACTATCTGGACAGTCTTAATCAGCTAGATGGGGGAAATAGAGATACCCTTTACTGGTGAGCTATACTATAAGAAAATAAGGAATTGGGAAAAAGCATCCTGCAGGTTCCCTACAAAAAAACCTCAACGGATCGACAGTGCTCAGCCGGTCAAAGTTCAGGTCGTTGGTCGTTAACGTCTCTGTACGAAACAGAAAAGAAATTAGACAGACACCCAGCCTTACTATGAATGCAACTGTGTAAGGCTAAAGTTAAGATATTTAAATAAGAACAAATTTTGTAAAAAAAAACTTTAAACAAATTATTAATAACTAATTAACAAAATGTAAATTTAATGAATTAAATTTTTTTCTTTCTAAAGTGTCATTGCTACTACGATTCCTCCAAGATCCTCTATTAGTAACAAAGGATACTGATAGGGAAACTGTAACTATTAATACAATCATCGTTGCGATTTTTACGGAATCCTCCAATATTCACAATAACTCTTCTTATGATTACATTTCATAAATAGTTAGAGAGTTTAAATATCCAACATCCCGATTTTGAATAATTCCAACAAATACAGACCATGTAAGTAAAAGCAATGCCAAATCGTAATAAAGAGCTTTATAAACTGGATATTGGAGGTGAGGACCAGACAATTGAGGAGGACGGATATAGAAGCAACACGACAGGCTTGGACAAAATCCCTGATGTCCTTAAATATCTAAGATCTAACTTTTCGGCAGTTGTACCGAGCTCTTGGAAGATGAATGTTGATAGAATGTTTAGGTTGTATGACTCCAAAATACTTTGCGATTTTAAACACAAGATTATGGACGATGTGGATGCCTCACTTTAATAGGATTTGTATCTAGGAGCGTTTGGCATTACATTTCTTTAATGCAGGGCAACATTACCATATAAGAGAGCTACCAACAGATATTACTCATACCTTTTCCTATTATGAATAAGTTGTCTAGTAGACATATGTATGCAGAGAGATGCTAGTTCCTCTCGGATAAATATATAGGCGTTTTATTATGTCATCCACGTTGTTTGTTTGTAAAAATAGAAAATCAATTTGCCAGACCAAATTTCGCAATCTTGCACAATCAAAATATCAAAAATAATGCTAACATCTCAACCTAAGAATTGTAATACTTTTATCAGAAATTGGCAGATTGGTCACAATTGCCTACATTTCGGTCATTACACTCCCACAACGATTCTCTATAACCCAGTGATAATTTTAATGACACAACAGCAGTTCCCAATAAAATGTCAATCTGTTAAACAAACAGCAACTAAACCTCAGCCAAAGCTGGGGGAAATTGACCAGTAAATGAGGTATGCGAAAGTTAGTTAGTTATAATTAACTAATTAATTAAATTAATAAGCCCTATCATAAATCATCGGTTTTTTATGAATCATTTAAAAAAGTACGAAGGAAAAGAATAATTACAACAATTCAGATCTACAAGAGTATGAACAATAAATAGAAAACTATGAAAATCAGGATCACTTAATTCCATTTGATGATTCCTTGGAAAATCAATATAACACTCCTCAAATTACAGAAATTTTTCCAAGACTTTGTTGATATTAATTTTTTAAATTAATGGACCTGTCCTTGGCATAGTTTTGAAGTTATTTGCTTCCCTACCTTTTATTGACTACTTTTGGAGGAATCTCGTTTTCTCGGAAATAGAACGATTTTTTGCACGCAAATCTTTTTATAATCTAGAGAGTTTACAGATTCATAGTCCAATTGCCTATATGCGCGAGCAGTCGTAGTTTCAGGTTATTTGCTTCCCTGCCTTTTGCCGCCCACCTTTGGAAGAACCTAATTTTTCGGAAATCTGACTCTATCGATTATGTGCACTGAAAGCTTTTTGTAGTCTAGAATTGATCACGAATCAATATTTGAAACAGTTATAGTTTCTTTAGAAAACCTATCCAAACTTAATGCTGTGGTGAAAAAATTTAATAAATTATTTTCTGATCCTAATCCTATGCACTTAAAGGAAGAAGTTGAAAACAGATTATTAACTTACTTGACAATAGCATAATTCGTTCATCTCGGCCACCATATAATTCAGCGGAATAGGTTATGCCTACAAAACCAGATGCTTCTCCTCAATCATCATCAAGTTTAAATGGAGTTCTGTAATTGATTTTTATGAGTGGTTTCTTTAAAATACTGTTAAAAGGACGGGATATGAAAAAGACAGCCATAAATACAAACTTACCTGACTGCTCGCCTACGAATTGACTGAATTCCAAGCCTATAGACCGACTGACACCAAAAATTAAGAAATTTCTATATTTTATTGCATCCGCCTAAAAGTGGATTGCGGAAAACCCTGACCATGATGATCTTAATCTAAATCCCTAAAAAAGAACAACAGACTAGTAATAATTATTATCCCTATAAGTGGTAATGAAGAGTGTCGCCCACAAACATTTTCTATGCCAAATTCGACAATAACGGGCTATGTCAGCCGTATATTTAATATACTTCAAAAGTATTAGTAGCAAATTAATTGATTTTATTCCTAATACTTTCTATTTTGTCAAAGTATGTTTTTTTAGTTTTATTATTACTTGAAGATATTCAAATTTTTTTTTTGTGTGAATGAATACAAATAGTAAAGCTTATTTATTAACTTTGAAAAATATATAAATAAAATAGTTTATATAAATATTTTAATGTAATCCAATCTTTGGCATTAGAAATGCCTTTGCAAATTATAATAATATTACCAAATGTAATAGGACTAGTTTGGTTAGTATTGAGAATGACATGTATCTGGCAAACTTGATCAAAAGCAAACCGTGAGAAATTTCACACTCAACGATTTTTTTAAATAATTATTATAATAAATTTTAGCCAATAAAGAACCTGGAAAGCTTACAGGCATATTTCTTTTACAATTCCACAATGAACCTATTTTAATATCGGAAAGAACGTATAACTTTATTGACATATACATATGTTAAATCCTTGAAAAATTGTCACAGAAGTTATAGGTCTAATAAACATAAAAAACAAGTGGGACCTATGAATTAATCCATGATTAATCATTACAATCTTAATTCTAATAACCTTGTTGATTGTGACAACAAAACTACAAACCAGGAAAAAGAAATCGTTGTCGTTCTCAGGACGTACATATAAGAAAACACCGAAAACAAGGAAAAATTTACAAAATAGACTCAATACTCTTCTAAATACAGGCTTATGTATATAAATACATACATGTGTGTATATTAATATATAGTATATTAATATAACGGTATAAGAATCGAGGAAATATTTTTGATAACGTGATAAAGGGAATGCATAAAAGACAAACAAAAGTAAATGCTAATAAAAAACGATTTTAAAAGATAATTAATAAGGCGTAGGAAAAGTATTATTTTAATAAAACTAATGAAAATATATTAAAAAATTATCTTTTTTTATAAAAAAAAAATTCGTCGCCCTCAGAAGGACGAT
The DNA here is from genome assembly GCA_958299815.1 of Sarcophaga carnaria. Classification (NCBI taxonomy): domain Eukaryota; kingdom Metazoa; phylum Arthropoda; class Insecta; order Diptera; family Sarcophagidae; genus Sarcophaga; species Sarcophaga carnaria. Next base: position 65,543,055 of record OY283149.1, on the reverse strand, counting down.
TGATTAAATTAATTTTTGTGCGAGGGCCTGCAATTATTATTATTGTTGTTGGGTTGTTTATGACTTTTTTCTGTTTTCTTTAGTAAGAGTATTGCTCAATGTGTATTATTTTTAAGATTATTCTTATTGTATTTGTTGTAGAATTACGGTCATCTGATATAAATACGCCTTGGTCTCATTCAGCAATAATAACGTCAAGTAATAATTTATTCAGCTCTTCATCATTACGAATAGCTAATTACAAATTACCAGAAATATTTCTTGTCTTTTTTATTAATGAGAGCAGAATTACCTGCTAATTTACTCCGCAAGAGCTACTCAACGAATGATGAATTCGACCGACAAGAAAATCTAATTAGCTCTATTGGAACGAGACTTCGAATTGCTCTTTACTTTACCGCGATCATTGTAATTCAGTGTTACTTTAATTTCAAACTTCACCAAGGCATAGAAAACACAAAACTGATACCGTTAAGCACATCAACAGACTGTATTTATACTCCTTTTCAAGTACGATAATATACGAAATATGAACAATTCGAGTTCTTTACTTGTGTCAATACTAGTCAAGCATGAGATCGATTCGTTCGCATGGAAAAAAGTATAAAAAGTGCACAATATGATGAGAAAAACAGAAATCGTGTTCAGTGTTTAAAATAGTGTCCGTGAATAGAAATAAGATAAATAAGGAAAGTAAAATAATAATGCCTTCTAAAGTCAGCAATAAAGTAACAAGTAAAGTAAAGCCTAAGAAAGGCCAAAAGAATATTACGAAGAGTGATCCGAGAATAAAACGCAAACGCAAGGAAAGTTTTGGCACTTATATTTACAAAGTGTTGAAGCAGGTTCATCCTGATACTGGTATTTCATCGAAGGCGATGCTTATTATGAACTGTTTAGTAAATGACATTTTTGAGCGTATTGCGTCTGAAGCATCTCTTTTGGCACAATACAACAAACGATCGACAATCACTAGTCGGGAAGTTCAAACTGCAGTTCGACTATTGTTTCCCGGTGAATTGGCTAAGCACGCCGTCAATGAAGGTACTAAGGCTGTAACAAAATTTACCAACTCTAAGTAAATTAAATGAATTTGCTTTTGTATCAACATATTTCTAAGGTTTTTGTTTTCTATTTAAATTACAATATAAATGGCCCTGAGAAGGGATTTGAAAAGAAATTTTTAATTATTTGTTAACAAATGTATTTATGTAAGTAAAAATCATTATTTTTTAGATACTAAATAAATATATTTCCTAAACTATTCGATAAAAATTATAACATTCTGATTTTGTAATATTATCACAGAAATATTTAATGAAAGAACGCGCAAAAAAGTTTCTTGTTACAATTGATGATGTCTGCTTTTTCATGTTTCTTTCTGTCGCGTTTTTATTAGTAATATATATCATCTTATTATATATACAGCACTAATCCCTTCATTGCGGAAAAAAATAGAATTTGCCTAAGTTCGAAGCAGCAGCATTGCCGCTTGCTTTAAAACCCCCTTTTCATATACACGAATGTATTTTATTTTTCATAGTGTGGAGCGTAGAACTTAGCGCCTCTCATTTTTCTATATCATTACAGTCGTTTTCTGTTCTGACTCCACATCAGAAATTTTCAGTTATAACGGGAATGTTTTAAAATGGATTATAGGCAACTCTTTATGTACCATCCATACAGACTATACAGAAAAATAAACTTACCTTATGCATACACTGAACACACGCTTTGTAGATGTAAACAAAAATAATACAAATATTTTTTCCTGAATAAAACTTAAATGGGAGCCAACAAAAATATAGATTTAAAAAAATGTGGCGATATATTGATAAACCAAAAGACAATTAAAAATAAATCAAAGTTTTACACATTTCGTTGCGGTTTCTGCAGTGCAGATTGTGATCAATTGAAGAAATTCTCTAAACATCTTGAAGAAAATCACTTGATTTCCTTTGAAGATGAAATTAATCAGTCAACAGAGCATCAGGGTAATTCTGGAAATCCTCTCGTTATATTCGAACCGGAGGAAATAAAAATTGAGCCACAAATAGATATAGAAGAATCTCATGTTAGCAAGAAGTGTAGAACGCCTTCTGAAGGGTTTAATGCACATGAAGACCCATTGGATGGCGGTGCAAGCCCTAAGAACAAAACACTTGAAGAGTCGAACATAGTAGAAACTGCTGCGGAAATTGTTAAGGGTGAACAATTTAGCAATGATGACGCTGATAGCAGTAATGAAAGCGATAAAATGGATTACGATGATAGCTTTTCAAATGGAAGCGACAGTGCTAAGGAAGATAATCAGGATACTACTAAAAAGGGTAAAAAACACGTTAAGGAATCATTTGATATGGTAAGAACAGTTATATATATGAATATGCTAAACGATAATAATTACTCTTATGCATACTACTAGGATTTGCTTTCCGATGAAAGTTCTGATGATTCCAGGGATGGCGACTACGAGGTAATAAAAAATAATAATTATTATAGTTTGCAATATACATTTTACTTAAATTTAATTTTAAATCATTATTTCAAATACATGACGTCTTAAGCTTGAAATAGTCATATATAACATTATAAGATTATAATTATTTCGAGTTCAATCAGGTTCTTTTTTAGAACCTACATATATGTCGTGTAGATTTAGAGGATCACACAAGTTATACAAGTAGCGGATAGTATTGTTTAAATGTAATGAGAGCGGCGACATTGAGAGAAAATATGGAAATTTAAAAAAGCCATCATTATGCAAACAAATACAAAATTAATTATTATTTACATTTTACTTTGTTTCTAAATTATACTAATTGTGTAAACTCAAAAAATCTGTCGTAAGATTTTTGCTCTCATTTTTAAAATATTGGTGGAATTCTGTAATATTTTCCCTCTGACTTTATATATATATAAAACACTTATCGCGTAAGCTTCCGTTTACTATGTATTTGTAATTCATATAAGGTAATGTTACCAGCCTAGCTTTTAATGAGTTTTTGTGCGCCCACATGGCAAGTTTATTTTCAAACTTAAATATATGGTTGTTGGTTTTATTACAAAAAAATGATTAGTTGTAATACTGCTACAATCTTATTAAGTTCGTCTTGAAAACTATTAAGTTGCACGTTCAAAGTACTTTGAAAAGTCTTGAGTTTGTAGGAGAGAAGGGAAAAACGAGCGAGGGTAATTACAAAATCGCAAACTTGCTTTGTTCTTCGTTCGTCGTCTACCAATGGTTGTATACACAACATCAAAATATCAAGAGTTTGTCAAAATAAACTTTGAACGTGCAAAAGCGAAACAAAGTTTGAAAAAAAAATGTAAAAGAATTTGTCGAAATTCTTTGCAAACCAATCATTTAATGTATTATGCAAGTATTCGATTGATACTCGTTCAGCACTCGTTTGAAACAGACATATTTTTTTTTGCTGTGTCCGGATTGATTGAAAAAAAACAGCAATAATCATACAAATCATAGCACTGCTTTACAGAAAGGTATAAAATCAACGGGTGTGCAAATCTAAAACAAACTACATACATATTTAGAAGGTAGTTTCATTCTCTCTTTATTTTTTAAAATTCACTATCTGACATGCTTAAGGATTTTGACGTTTTCGTTAAAATAATGCTACCATATAATTTTAAATTTTCCCCATTTTCAATTTTTTTAAAAATTAATGGAAATTCTTTAAATACTAGCCCAAATTACGTGTTAAACTTGTTGGACTTAACTAATATAAATTTAGATATAAAAATTGTTAAAAGGTTTTATCTTGGACGAACATTTTTTCGTACATAAGTATACTAAATTATAAATTACACATTTTTCATAAATAATTTATTGAGAATATACAACAAAATTATAAATGTGGCAACGCTACATATATAGTTTATGAGAAAATAAAACTTCAAAAAACCTTATTTTATAAAAAAAAAATTTTGATTGGAACTACCTTCTATATTTCTTATACCATGGATCTAGCATACACGCACACTTATCCGAAGTATCCGAAGAAGAAAAGTACTTTTTTTTGAGAACAACATAATTATCGAATAACTTCTTGTTGTTATTTGACTGCGTTCGCTTCATACAAACACATGTTCAACTTTCTTTCTTATTCGAAAATACCGGCACAAAACATGTCGAGTACAATGATAACCAACAATTCCATATAGTGTTTTGGCAGATTTGGATTTCTTACATACTTTTATCATTTTAAATGATCTCTGAAAATATTAAAAATGTATAAACTATGTTTTTTTTTACGTTTTAGTAATTTTAAGTGATTTTTTTTGTTATTTTAATTGTTTTTAGTTCATTGAAAATAAAGGCTTATATCAAAAAGCAAAAAAAGTATTTTCCAAAAAAATCTGACTATTTTTGATTTCTATTTTTTATTTCAATGATTAATAAATAAATGCCTAACAAGTCGTTTATAAGTTTGTTCATACCATACCTTGGGAATAATGATTAGTAATCCTAATGATTACCAATTGGATTAGAAATTTTAATTGTGCTGGAAAATTGATTAATTATGATTAGTTAGTCATTTTAGACGATTACTAATTGATTAGATTAGAAATAATCAAAAATCTAATCACAATTAGTGACGATTAGCATTTCTAATCAAATCTAATCAAAACTAATCCAAAAAATAATTGATTAGATTTCTTGATTATTTTTGATTACATTTGATTAGATGAACTATTTTTAACTATTTTTGTGAAAAGAAAATATTTATTTATCACATTTGTTGCTATATTTACATGATGTAACAGTTTTTGAATATTGCATCAAATTGCATACGGTGCACCCTGTTCTTAAACTAAACACTTGACGCAGCTGGTTCACTTTGTTGTTGTGTTATTATTAATGTTAATTTTCAACGTGTTTTGTGGAAGTACAAGTTGTCGTAATGGATCCAATTTGCATTGCATGTGGCAATATATAATGCAATTTTATGCAATATTCAAAAACTGTTACATTGTGTAAATATAGCAACAAATGTGATAAATAAATATTTTCTTTTCACAAAAATAGTTAAAAAGAGTTCATCTAATCAAATGTAATCAAAAATAATCAAGAAATCTAATCAATTATTTTTTGGATTAGTTTTGATTAGATTTGATTAGAAATGCTAATCGTCACTAATTGTGATTAGATTTTTGATTATTTCTAATCTAATCAATTAGTAATCTGAAATTTTTATCAAATTTCAATTCTATGATTAGATTATTTTATTTCTCTAATCGTAATGATTACTAATTCTAATCGAAATTCCCCAGCTATGGTTCATACACATAAGCATTTATATATAAAATAAAAACATCAGTTATGTGGTTTTTATGCTGCGAGTATTTGAAGTACCACATGAAGTGAACATAATTTTAGGAGTACTTGTTTTTGCGAATATATTTTTCAATGAGTACTCTTTTTACGGAACATAAGCAGCTTCGGATAAATTCTTACTCGTATTTCTCTTGTCTTATTCACATTCTCTTCTCTTCACTGGTTGCGCTGTTAGAGAGAGAGAGTAAGTACTCTATTTATCCGACAACGAGTTGCACATATGAAGCAAAAAAGTTATTCGTTGCAGACCTTTAATACATACATAATTAGCCATTGCAACCCTTCAGTCAGGATTACGGCCTAGCTTCTCACAATCAATCTACCTCGTAAAAATAAACTTGTGTAGTCTTTTTCGTACAAAAATGTAAAATAACAATAAAAATAAATATATTCTAAAATAATGTGAAAAATAAAATGTTATATTTAGAAATTTTTATTGTTATGAATTTAAGAAATATTTCGTTACAAAAGAATAAGTATTTTATTACAAAAATATTCTAAGGTATTAAAAATTTACTTCAAAAAATCAAAAATTAAATAATAATAAGAAATTAAATAAAATTAAAACAGCCGAGAAGTTCCTTAAGCAAACGCATATAGATTGTATCCCAGTCAAGATTACCTTTCACAAAACTCTGAATATAATACAAGGCAGAATCTTTTCGAGAAAAATCATAAATATACCACAGGAAGAACTAGACGCTCTTAAGGAACAAAAAGTGGTCGACGTCCACAAAATGATGAAAAGAGAAGGTGAACAATTAGTTGCCACTGGAGCAGCAATTCTCACTTTTGATTTGATTAATCGGCCTGAAAAAATTAAGCTTGGTTGGGAAATAGTAAATGTTGATGAATTTATACCAAACCCTATGAGATGTCTCAATTGTCAACGTTTGGGACATACGAAGAAGAGATGCCGCAACGTTGAATTGTGCAAGGATTGTGCAATTCCACCACCCCACGACATTTGCTCCCGAAAATATTGCGTAAACTGCCAATCTGAAAATCCTACTTCCCACGACCGTGAGTGTCCCACTTTCTGGAAACATAAGTCGGTTAATTATTTAAGAATAACACGCAGGTGTACAATAAGGGAAGCTTGGACCATTTTCAACGAAAATCCAACAATCCATACGCTAAAACCATTTGCAAGAATATCCAATAAGCAATCATACGCAAACACTCTTAAAATATTCTTCTGAACACAATTCATCCATAAAATCAAAAACAGAACATAGAACAAAAATTAAAAGCCGTTACAAATTCATCTACCAGCAAAATAACAACAAACACACAGTCAAATTTAAAAGAAAGAAATAAAGGTCTAGAAATAACGAAACAAATTGAAGATAAAGAAGTACACCAACAAAAACATAACACTTCAGCTATATTACCCATTCAACAACAAAAAGAAAATAGCAAACAACAGAAAAATAACAGCTCAAATACAACCCTCTCACGAGAAACAATATTAAACTCAGCTATAGAATCTAATACAACAAACTATAATTCACTCAATTCTCCCACTAAAAACGATTATTTCAGTGATGATAATCCTGTATTTTACGACAACAGTTCTAGCGATGAAGCAGCCGCTAACGTTGACGGAAATATTACTGACGAAATGATTGTTAGTGACATTGATGATGGTTTGGGTGTATCCATCCCATGTAAGGATAATAAAGACAAACCTGATGAAAATTCTCCTTGCAGCCAACTTTATAAAAAATTTCCGGATTTAAATACAATAATCACACCTAGAACTTTTAAAAAAACTTTGCCTAAAAGGGACAAGAAAAAATAAAAATTTGAATGAACATTGGTCTTAACATTAACTTGTTACAGTGGAACATTCAAGGATTCATTAATCATAAGTTTGCCCTAGAACAATTAATTGCTAAACATAAACCTAATATAGTAGCTTTACAAGAAACCCACATAACTCACAAGGATCTACATCTTTTACATTTACCTGGTTTTAAAGTTTTTCATCATAACAAAGATTATAATTATGCCAAATCGGGGATAGCAATTTTTGTTAAGAATAACATTAACTGCAATCAGCACAGTAAATCAGATGATAACCTTTTTGTTTCAATCTATAATTATAAAATGTGAAATTGATTTACAAATTACTAATTTATATAAAGAAGGTGACTACAATTTAAATCCTCGAATGCTCGATAACCTCAATATTTCTAATAACACACATCAACTCGTATTAGGTGATCTCAATGCTCAAAATGTAATATGGGGTTCTTCCGTTAATTCTACCAGCGGGAGAATATGGGAAAATTTTGCAGATGAAAAAACTTGATTGTACTGAACGATGGATCACCAACATTGTTCAGCACAAGAAACACTTTAACTTCTATTGACGTCACAATGAGCAGTGTTGATTTAGCTCCTAACTTATCTTGGCGATGTTTGGATTTGCCACTTGTTGCTGACCACTTTCCTATCCTTATAACAAACAGAGCAAACACTACAATAGAAAGAAATTTTGTTTCACGTTTTCAAGACAAAAAAGCTGATTGGGCAGCAATTTTTAATGAGAAGTTCGAAAAATCAACCGCATCTTAAGAAGTTCAGCCAACGAATCCATCCCACTCAGCCGTAAGCCTGCCAAAGTAAATAATCCAATATGGTTTAATTCGCAGATTTCCAGTTTAATTGTCGCGAGGCAATATGCGTGGAAAATTTTTAAAAGGACCCGCAATCAGCAAAATGTACTTGAATACCGAAGAGCCTGTGCCGGGGTTAAACGGGAGTGTAGGACTGCTAAAATAAGCACTTGGGAAAATTTCGTTAACTCTTTAAACCTATCTATGGACGTCCGATTTTTGTGGAGCAAAGTCAAAAAGTTTAGAACTAAAAATATAGACAATTTCCCCACAATTTTTGTCGATGGAATCAATTTCTCACATCCTCAGCAAATTGCAGACAAGTTCGCTAATTATTGGTCATCTTTAAGCTCAAACAGTTCTTTTGACCCAGAGATTATATCAGCAAAGAATAGTTTGGTTATTGAAGACTTTGGACAACTCAACAATAAATATAACGAAATAGTTCGTATAGTTGAAATAAATGAACTGAATGAAACCCTAAAATCGCTTAGGGGTAGTACCCCCGCAAATGACAAAATTACATACAATATGATTAAAAAATCCCCTCTTCAACTAAAACAGCGTCTTTGTGAATTATACAGTAGTGTATATTGGTTTCTGGGATTTTTCCTCATCAGTGGAAATGTGCCACATTATCTCCCATTCCCAAACCAAATAATAACCCGAACCAGTTTGAAGGATACCGTCCCATCTCACTTTTACCTGTTGTATCCAAAATTTTTGAAAAAGTTTTATGCAAGAGATTTTGGAAATTTGCTAGAACTGAATTAAACGTCAACCAGCATGCTTTCTTACCTAGACGTGGAGTCCACAGCATTTGTCATCAACTGGAGGAAACATTACGAACAAATTTAAAGAATAAAAAACACTCACTGGTTTTGTCAGAAGACATCGAAAAGGCTTTTGATCGAGTCATTTTAACGTACATTTTTTGCAGGAGCTTAATGTTTGGAAAATGCCTTTGCAAATAATTATTTTAATAAAATCCTTTTTAGAAAATCGAACTTAGTCTGGTTTTGACTGTGATCTAGTGCAAACGTACAAAATTTCTGCGATCTCCAAAGTGTTTAAAAAATAAAACGAACAAAAATATATATATAATATCAAATATAAAAACAATTGTCTTGCAACAATTGAAAACATATATTAAAAAAAAAAAAAGTTCAAAAATAAAAACAGTTAAAATTAACAAGAACAATTTGAATATTCAAATTCTTTTGAATAAAAACAATTTACATTGTTATCATGAATACTGATAGCAATGATAGTAGCGATGATGATGATCTGTGCTGGCAGGTAGTCACGTCGTCAAAAATAAAGAAAAAGAAAACAAAGTGAACCGCCAAAAATGTTTTTGAACAAGAGACAAAATATTAAAAAAAATTCAGAACTTACTGAAAATAACAACAACGCATCTACATCACAAAATAGCAATAAAATTTTTCCTACACAGAAGAATGTCAACAACAATGCTAGTAATGTAAGTTCAAATAGATTTTCAAGCTTAAGTGAAGATGATGAAGCTGAAATTGATAATGAAAAAACAGCAAATAACAATGTTCCTAAAGCCCCTCCAATAATTATACCTAATGTTTCAGACATTAGTGCCATGATTAAAACTTTTAATAAAATAATTCCATCCACCTTGTTTAATTACAAATCATTAAGGGACGGACAAATAAGAGTTATGGTCAAAGATATTGACAAATATAGAGCTTTAGTTACATTTCTAATAGACAAAAATATTAAATTTCACACGTATCAACTGAAACAGGAAAGATCGTATAGAGTAGTTGTAAAAAATCTACATCCTTCGACACCAAGCGATGACATAAAAAATGCTATCGAATCTTTGGGACATAAAGTTAGAAATGTCGTTAATATTAAAAGTAGAATTACAAAAATTTCTCTACCAATGTTCTTCGTAGACTTAGAACCAGACACAAACAATAAAAATATATACGACACTAAAACGCTTTGCAATGCAGTTGTTAACATAGTACCACCCAAGAAAACGGAAGATCTAGTACAATGCCACCGTTGCCAAGAGTTTGGTCATACAAAAAGCTATTGCAGGAAGTCGGTAAATTGTGTTAAATGTGGACTGGGTCACTTAACTGCCTATTGTACCAAAGATGCTGATGCTGCACCGAGATGCGTAAACTGTCTACAAAGCCATCCAGCGAGCTATAAAGGCTGTATTGTTTACAAAGAACTCCTAAAAAAGAGAGTTCAACTGAATAAAAATAATAAACATTACAACTACACTTATAATTATAAAAGTGAGGATTATCCTAACTTAAGCAATAAAGCTTGGAATTCAAATATACCCGAAAACAATGTAACGTATTCTGAAGTTGTTAAAGATAACCCACAAAGTTCTTTTTAAAGACTAGAAAACTTGATACAGAATCAAATAGAATTAACAAATAAATTAATAAACATGATGACACTTTTAATTGCAAAATTATGCAATTAAACTTAAATATTGCAATATGGAATGCTAACGGGCTTTCTAACCACACACAGGAAGTTGAATTATTTCTTAAATTACATTTCATTGATATCATGTTAGTGTCTGAGACACATTTTACCACCAGATCCTTTTTCAAAATAAGAGGATACGAATTAATAACAGCGAACCATCCAGACGATAGAGCACATGCTGGAGCAGCAATTTTAATAAAATCTTCATTAAAATATGAAGTTTTAGATGAAGTAAGACAACCATATCTTCAAGCTGCATGCATTAGAATCAAATGTGATCATAACTTTATTGCCTTCAGTGCTATTTACTTTCCACCACGATTTTCTGTTAAATGTCAGGAATTTAATAACTTTTTTAGCAAATTGGGACCAAAATTTTTCGTGGCAGTTGACTTTAATGCCAAACATCAATGGTGGGGATCGAGATTAGTGAACCCTAAAGGTAGCGAACTCTACAAGTGCATAATGAACAACAATTATTCTGTTCTCTCAACGGGAAATCCAACATATTGGCCCGCAGATCCAAGAAAGATACCAGATCTTCTAGACTTTGCTGTAATCTCCGGAATTTCTAGTCAACTATTTCAGATTGAAGATTTAAATGAACTAAGCTCTGACCATATACCACTTTTAGTTACTTTTAATACTGCAATACAGTCAGATATGATAAGGCATAAAATTATTAACTATAAAACTGACTTGAAGTCGTTTGGCATCTTCGTTAAAAGGAACATAAATTTAAATATTCCATTGAAATCTCAGCAAGATATAGACGATGCTGTTGAAAATCTTAATAATGTAATTCACGAAGCTGGGTTTTTATCATCTCCAAGGACTGAAAATCAACCTATCCACAATCAAATTATTTTAACTTCTGAAATCAGAAGACTTTTAATTAATAAGAGAAGGCTTAGGAAAATATGGCAAAATAGTAGGAATCCTTTTGATAAACGAAATTTTAATAAAGCTGCCAAAGACCTTAAAATTGCACTTTATAACTTTAAAAATGAGCAGATTGGTAGCTACCTCGAAAACCTCAATACAAATAATATTAAGAATAATGAGTTTTCTTTGTGGAACGCTACAAAATATATAAAAAGACCTACGAGAAGAAATGTTAAAATAAAAGATATTGATAATGCGTGGTGTAAAACCGACAAAAGTAAGGCAGAAGCGTTTGCTCGTCATCTAGAAAGCACCTTTCAACCTCATGTAAATACAAATCCCTATGTTAACGAAATTAATGACTTCCTGGATAGTGCTTGTCCTATGGACTGGCCAATTAAACATGTATCTCCAAATGAAGTTAGAGAAGAAATTAGAAAACTGAACTGCAAAAAGTCTCCTGGATATGACAGTATAAATGGTAAAGTGATTCAAGCATTGCCAAAAAAAGGTATACTTTTTCTGACATATATTTATAATTCAATGCTTCGATTAAATTACTTCCCCTTGCAATGGAAGTGTGCAGAGATTGTAATGGTAAATAAACCGAATAAGCTGAAAATAATTTAACATCTTATAGACCAATAAGTTTACTGTCTTTATTCTCCAAAATATTCGAAAGAATATTTATGAAAAGATTATTGCCAGTTTTAGAGAAGTCTAATATCATTCCTGATCACCAGTTTGGTTTCAGGAACAAACATGGCACTCCAGAACAATGCCATCGTATCGTCGGATTTATAAGAGATACTTTGGAAACCAAAAAATATTGCTCAGGAGTGTTCTTAGATGTACAGCAGGCTTTTGATAGAGTGTGGCATATTGGACTATGCTACAAACTGAAGAAATTACTTCCAACACCGTTTTATTTACTTTTGAAATCATATTTGACAGACAGAAGTTTCTTTGTTAAGGTCAAATGGACATTCTCTCAAATATATGATATCAAAGCAGGAGTCCCTCAGGGTAGCGTGCTTGGACCAATCCTATATACAATTTTTACTTCAGATATTCCGGTTATTGAAAACGTCTTAGTCGCAACCTATGCAGATGACACAGCCATTTTAACAGCTGATATTTGCCCGAACAATGCATCAAATATTCTTCAAACTGAACTAAATGAAATTGAAGCTTGGTTAAACAAGTGGAATATCAAAGTCAATAGCGATAAGTCCACACATGTCACATTTTCCCTACGACGGGGTAACTGCCCTGTAGTACGTATGGGCAATAATCATATCCCTCAAAAGGACTGTGTTAAGCATTTAGGATTGTACATTGATAGGAGGTTAACATGGAAGGATCATATAAAAGCAAAAAAGCAACATTTGAATATAAAAACAAGACGCCTATTTTGGCTAATAGGTCCAAAATCTCGATTAAATTTGCGGAACAAAGTTATGATTTATAAAACAATTTTAAAACCAGTCTGGACATATGGAATACAACTTTGGGGAACAGCCAGCAACTCAAATATTGAAATACTGCAAAGGTATCAATCAAAAACGCTGAGATCTATTGTCAACGCTCCATGGTTTGTTTCAAATTTTTCAATCCACAATGATCTATTCATTCCAAAGGTTGCTGACGAAATAAGAAGGCTAAGTGAGAAATATTTACAAAGATTAATTTACCACAACAATCCATTAGCCATTGCTCTTCTAGATGACACCAATGAAGTAAACCGATTAAAAAGATATCACATTTTGGATTTGCCATTCCGAAATTAATTAGTTATTTATTTCTATTACTTGTATATATTTGCCGTTTATGAATTATTTATTTTAGTAACTTTGAATTGTACATATAACAACTTTTATATTATATTATAATATTATCAGTATACAAATTGTATTAGTATATTGTTGTTCTCAGTGGAGGACAACAAATAATATTATCTTATTCTATCAAATTTACTTATTATCCTTAAATGTATAGATTGTAAATAAAAATTGCGAAAAAAAAAAAATCGAACTTTTAGTGTTAAGGTTGATGGCTATTTATCGTTGTCGTATCCCCTCGAAAATGGTATTCCACAAGGGTCACCCTTGTCTGCTATGCTTTATGCTATATACGCCAACTCTCTTGCTAAGGCAGTCGAAAATCTACCAGGTATTGACTACGTTGGTATCTATGCAGACAATATTTTTGCAGTTGCTTCCGGTAATCCCCAAAGGATAAGTGATAATCTCAACAAACTTGATTATGAGATAAACCTCTGGGCGAAGGAAAGAGGAGCTGTTATTCCAGCAGAAAAATCAGAAATATTACATGTGTGCAGAAAAATTAACTGTAGTGAAGATTACATCTGTATTCGAGGCATTAACATCACTATAGCTAAAGAGATGCGTATTCTTGGATTATTGTTATCCACAAATTTGTTATGGAACAACCATATTAAATTCATAGCACTTAAACTTTCAAAAATAAACAACCTTTTGAAGCTAATTTGTTCCCGTACTAAAGGCCCTCACATAGAGACTGCGATAAATATTTGTAGATCCCTAACAACAAATGGTATTATCCAACATTGCATAACTTTATACGGATGGACATCTCAAAGAAATATCAACAAAATTAATGTAGCTTTAAATAATTGTTATAGAACAGCAACAGGCTTGCTTCGGTCAACACCTTTAAATCTTTTGAGAAATGAAGCCGATTTCTCAGAATTTACATCTTTGTTCGAGAAATATTCAGTTTCTATGGCATCAAGAGCAATTACCATTAGCAATGATAGGTTGCATAACAATTTTTGGAAACATCTTGAATCCACAACTAATTCACCCTCAGCCATTGGAAAAATAATCCGTCTTATAAGACACGCTGGAATTCCTTTACCATCAAAACCACCTAATCCTTTTTACTTCTACAAGTCATTGAAAGTAGATGACAGTCTGTCATTCTTTAATAAAAATACCACTGATCCAGTCTGCTTTAAAAAAATGATGGCACAAAAAATAACAAATTTTTCACCCGAAATTATACTTTTTATTTCGTCCTATTCTGTGGTGAGGTGTTACGATAATCAGTACGAATCAGTTTATGCAAATCGTCTACCGGATAATGTTGGCATTTTCGTGGCCGAATTGGCTGGTTTGCAAAGCGCCATAAAATATGCCGTCAAGGCTATTAGAAAAAAATCATCAGGGGTTATATGACAATTTAGTTTACCTTTCGGAACCCAGCTGTGAAATAATTGTTTTATGGATACCATCCCATATTGGCATCGTTGGCAACGAAGCAGCTGATAAAGCTGTTAAGTGGGCGCTTACTTTTGTTTTCCCAAAACAATCTCTAACCCTTTTAGAGCATATCAAAAAGAGCAGAATACGGAGCTTAGAAGACCAAAATATTGCAATGCCCTCACACGTTCAGAATGCATTTTGCTGGCACGTCTGAGAGTCGGCAAAACTACTTTTAACACCAAACACTATTACGAAAGAACTGATCCTGCTTTGTGCAGCTTCTGTAATGAAACACTTACTGTTTTTCACATTTTCTCAGAATGCCCTGAATCAAAAATTGATGTACCACTGAAAGACATCCTCGATTGCACCACTAAAGACAATTTACCGTTGATAAGGAGATGTCTTAGAATACACAACATCCAAAATATTTAGATCAATGTTCTTCTCTTAAAATATTTATTTCTACATTCTTTTAAATGTGATTTTTGTTATTGTATGTTAATTTGTTACTTTTTAAATTAGCTATGAATATGAATTTTTGTGCGCATATGGTCTTAGATACCCGGCGCCTTTTTTAATTATATTTTATGAATTTATTTTGTAAAGTATATATTTTATAAATAAATAAAAGTAAATGAATTCATACAGTATATAAATATAAAGGATATAAAAATTATATATATATAAGTCAAAAGTTATTTAAATTTTAGAAACTGATAAACAGAAATTATTAAAACAGTCAAGCTATCCCTGGTACACCTACATGAATCATACTCTTTGCATAGGAAATATATTTCGAATATATGCATTTTAGTTTATGGTTTCAATCAATTCGGACACCTCAAAAATGTCTGTTTCAAGCGAGTATTGCACGAGTGTTTACTATTAATGTTTGCATTAGCAGTAAAACAAACATACAAATGTTCTGACTGTGCATGGAAATTTGTGAGTATGAATACATACATACATACATACATACATAATTGGTCATTACAACCCTTCAGTCAGGATTACGGCCTAGTTTCTCACACCACTTATGTTGTGTGTGTTAATTTTATACATAAGTGGTGAGACCTACAATTTAAAGTCGACTCCGAACGACAGATTTTTGAGAAACTTTTCATGGCAATTTTATTTACTCTCAGAGTTTTTGCCAGAAATCTGCTGAGAGAAAGTCGCCGAAGAAATAATTTTTGTATTTTGTTTTGATGTCTGGCCTGGGGCTCGAACCCTGGCTTTACGTTTAATAAGCCAACACACTACCTACTAGACTACGGCGACTTAAGTAAATCAACAAAAATGTGATTATTGCAGTTCTCTGATGTTAAAATATATAAAACTTTTGGCATTTGGGCGCATATCAATAAAAAAAAAACAATTCTAGTTCTAGAATTAAAAAGGAATAGTTTTATTCACTCTCAAATTTACAGACTAAAAACTTACACACTAAAAACCAAAAATTTAAGAACACAATTATTAACAGCTCATTTCAACCACTTACTATAAACAAAGACTGCATAAAACTTATTTGTTCTTTTTTATTTTAAAGCATGTTTTATATAGATATTACGCTAAATTATATTATACTAAAAAAATTAATATGAGATATAATGAAGTAATTATTTTTAAATTTCATACCCAACCCGAACCAGAACTTTTATTACGAATTAACCCGAATCTGAACTTTCTTCGGATTTTCAGTCCCAGTATTAAAAATTTTAATGTATTGTTAATTTTTCTTATTATTTTATTTTGTCCTAGATAGAGGAAGAACTGAATGATAGAAAAAAACAACCAAAAACTAAAAAGGAAGCTGTAAGTAATAATTATTGAATAAAAAGAGTATTAATATATTCATGAAGAAATAATTGTAAAAATTTGTTTGATTTCTTAGAAAAAGCCAAAAAAAATTAGTAATGCTGGACAAGAAAAGAATCTAAAGGAAAATGAATTGGTAAATATAGTTGAATAATTTCATTGAAAAGTTATTATCAATATTCGTTGCACAAATATATGTATATAAAAATATATAATATATGTATGCATATACATATATATAATTATATGTAATGTAATGTACGAAGTGGTTTTCATAACACTTATTCCTTTATATTTTAGAAGTATAAACTTCATTGAATAATTTAAAAATTAAACATATTTTTATCCGATTATGTGTATGTACACACAATATAGTATAGTACATATGTATTGGCGCCGATTTTTATTTTTATTTATTATTTTATTATTTCTTTTCAAATATTTTCTTTTAATTTTCTGCAATTTATTTGAATCACTTTACATTTCACATAAGCTGGAAAAACATTTATCACATGCAGAGATGTACATATAAGAAAAGATTTAAAAAAAATAAATATTTTTCAATAAAAAATCGGCGCCGATTTTTGCTTGAATTTGAATTTGCTCTAGCTTCTTAGAGTTTGGAAGAAAAATCAAAGACCAATCGCCATTACTTTGTCCTTACTGCAGACAGATTGTTAAAGACAAATTAAATATTTTACAATAAAAAATTAAATACTAATGAGTTCATATATCTTTTTAAAGGAACTAAAATATGTGGGCATTATGACGCTATCAAGAGTGTCATAATGTCACTTTTTAGGGTGACATAATCTTCATGGACATTATGTCATGCCACATAATAAAAACTACTCTTATAATTCTTTACGAACATTAGAATCATAAGAATATGTATTTAAAAATTTTAAAGATTAAAAAGATTATGTATTAATAGGAAAGTACCAAACATGGCATTTGCGTCACATTGCCATTCAAAATACATATTATTTACACTATGGAACAAAAGTGAACCCTTTTTCTAAGATTGTCTTTATGCAACCGTAGCTTTTAAACAAAAAATGAAAACAAAATAAAGTGCTTACCATAAATTAACTAAAGATTTATTACATTCCACTAAACATACATACAGCAAAAAATACTTTATTGGAAAAATCTAAAAAAACTCACTTTTGCACTCTTTTCAAAAAATTCAGAAAAACTGTATTAATAACCGGTTATATCTCCTTTTTTGCGAATAACTTCCTTGATGCGACGTGGCATACTCTCCACAAGGTTTTCACAGTATTTTAGATCCATTTCACCCCACATTTCATATTTTTACCCCGATTTACTTAATACTTCCAGGTTGTTGTTCAAGACCCCCTAGTTTTCGGTTAAGGATCATTATCCTATTGGAATATTGCATCATCCTCGCTATTCCAACAAACTATTGGTTAATTTTCATACAAGAGGTCATGGCAATCTTATTTACTCTCAGAGTTTTTGCCAGAAATCGCCGAAGAAATATTTTTTCAATATTTTTGTTTTGATGTCTGACCTGGGATTTTGTTGTATGAACATTTAATTTTTAATGTTTGTGGAATATAATAAATCTTTAGTTAATTTATGGTAACCATTTTATTTTGCTTTCATTTGTTGTTTAAAAGCTACGGTTCCATAAAGGCAATCTTAAAAAAAGATTCACTTTTGCTCCATAGTTTCTAAGTTTTTTATACACATTACAATCATAATAATAAAGAAAAATCATTTTTTATGTACACATTAAAAGATTAATATATGTATATGAAAGTACCAAAGCAGAATTCGTACCACTTTGTCACTGAAAATATATACATATACATACATACATTATTTATTTATTTTGTTTAAATTTTTTTGTGTCCACAATAAAATAATAACAATAAGTATTTTTTTCTCATAAAATATTTTTTTTTTTATTATTTTAATCAAAAGTTAAAAAAAAAACATTATATACATGTAAAATATAAAATTTTTATATAAATAATCATGAAAGTACCAAAGAGGGCATTTGTACCGCAATGCAACTCTGCATACAATAGCCCCATCACTCATGTTCAAATATCATGTAAAAACGTGAAGGAATTCTGTTTTATACAGATCGTTCCGTTTTGCTAACGAGGAAGAACGTTTCGGTAAGCGATTACATTTCACTTCCTATATTAAAAAACGAACATACGGTACGTTACGTTACGTTACGGTCGGCTAACTGGCCCATTAGATTTGAGTATAGCGTAAACGTACTTTTAAGAAAAAAGTTTTTCATAATGTAAAAAATATATGTTAATATAAAAAAATGTATGTAATAAGAATTTGTATATAAAACGGAATCAGCACCAGTAATATTTTAAATTACAATTTCATTTCCTTTTGCAGGTTGAAAAGGATCCAAATGCTAAAACTAAACATAGACGATGTAAAAAACGTTGGGTAAGTAAATTCTTTGACTTTGTCTTATAAAAACAGTTGGCAACTAATTAGAAACACTTTTCTCATGTTCAAATTTCTTATTATCCCGCTCCTTTGTTCTAGTTTATTCCAACCAGTTAATCATATTTTCATGCTTAAATAAATATAAATCCTTATAACAAACTGAAAAAAATTATAAAACATTAACACAGTTTTTAATAATAATGCAATATTTAATTAATAAAAATTAGAATCGAAAGTGTTTTTTGTTTATTAGACAGGTCGTAGGACGAATTAAATATTCAATGAAAAACAATATCTAGTTTTACTGCATATTTTAGAAGAAAACACTGTCTGACTGTGGTGTATAGTATAGTATCCATAGTATAACTGGATACATATATGTATGTATGTACATACATTTTTGAAATACTTACATAGTTTAGATTTTTTATCCATAAAAAGTTTACTTCTTTTCGCTCACAGATAATTAAAAAGATAATCCTGTATCATAATTTTTTAATAGACTTTAATCTTACACGCAACGAAATAAACAAATTTAAACTTCAAACTATCGACAACTTAGTGTACTTACGCGATGCATCCTGTGATAAGACAGATAGATTGTCTTTTTTACATGTGCGTAACGAAAACAATTTAAATTTTTAATTTTTTTCTTTTTATAAGCTAATAAAAATATACTTAAAGCGATATACATACATACATACATATATAGCTCGCGCTAATTTTTTCATTTTCTCCAATAATTTTTTTAACATTTACACAAAGAAACCGTTTACCGGTTTTACAAGATCTTATAAAAGCACAAATTTAACAAACAAATTTATATGTTGTCTGTGCCAACCTGAATTCGTTATATTATTTAATTATTATTTAATATTAAAAAAAAAACTCTAATTAAATTAATGCAGCTTTTCAACATATATTTGAGCAAATATACAAGAGATAACTTCGCTTTTTAGCTTTACCTGACAATATGAAATTTTTATTTTGCTTTCTATTTGATACTGTTTGAACATAATTTTGATTTCGAGACATGTTTTTATTATAATTGCAATGTATACGTGCCTTAATATAAGATATACACTTTTACTATGTGTTTCTAATTAATTGTCAACATGTGTTTTAATAAGATGCATTAAATATTAGGAAGAAACGTAAAAACTTTTAATTT
Organism: Sarcophaga carnaria; assembly: GCA_958299815.1. NCBI lineage: Eukaryota > Metazoa > Arthropoda > Insecta > Diptera > Sarcophagidae > Sarcophaga > Sarcophaga carnaria. Next base: position 65,523,006 of record OY283149.1, on the reverse strand, counting down.
TCCATTGTTATATTTCGTTTTTGTAGAAAAGCATTGATGAGTCAGAATTGCCCGTTCTAATCGAAATGTATAAAAAGTATGAAGTTTTGTGGCAAGTGAATGACATTGCATTTGGCATACTACAGAAAAGAAAAGAAACCTTTGGTAAAATGATGGAAGAGCTACAAGCCAATCATAGGTTTAACAAAACCTTGGATGAGTTACAGGATCATATCGACTATATAAATTACATTTTTCACAAAGACAGAGAGCAGGAACTAAAGAGCGAAATAGATAAGACAGATTTCAAACCTTCTTCGAAGTTTTATAAGGAACTTTCGTTTTTAAGTGATAGCCAAGGACCTTTTAAATGTTGCACTTGCAATGAGATTATTAAAAAATACGAACTGTATCATATTCACGTAGCTCAACATAATGGTACAGAACCATTCCGATGTCGACTTTGTGATAAAGGATTTCAAAAGTTCTCATATTATTTGTGTCATGTCACTAGACATTTGGGTATAAATAGTTACCACTGTAAAGTTTGTGGCAAAGGTTATCCTTTAAAACCGGAACTAGACTGGCATTTAACATCTCATACAGGAGATAGACCATACTTATGCCCCATATGTGGAGCTGGATTTAGAGCGCGGCATACTTTCGATAACCATATACGACGGCATGAAAATCGATTTCGATATGAATGTCACATATGTAAACATGGCTTCAATCATTTAGGTAAATTAAATACTCATATAAAATCTCATTTGAATATACGCGATGTCATTTGCAACGTATGCGGTAAAGGTTTTACGGCCGCTAAATATTTAAAACGGCACAAACTTATACATGGTGATGAGAAACATTTCAAGTGTAATGTTTGTGGTAAGGCTTTTGCACAAGATTCCGGGTTACGTGCTCACCGAAAACAACATCAACCTTATGCAACTGTAGCCGAAAATAAAAACTTATTAAATGTTTTTGCTTAAAATCTATTATACATGTTTGTTTTCATTTCGTTACTGTTATTGGAGATCAACAAATTAACGGTATAATATTGAGATGTTTACCATATTTAATTATAATCTTTAAGGTAGAATATACTTTGTAAAAACAAAGATTTCTATGTGTCTAAAATTTCGAAATTTATAACACGTCTTAACTGCAAGCATTCTAAAAAATCCCAGTGTTTAATGTAATGAATGTAATCCCAGTATAACAAAAATATGATTTCTGAAATAGGGCAATGTAATTTTACTGAAAGCCTGAAAATCATTTCTCTCTGAAGGTATAGCAAAGAAAGAATGAAAAGGAATAAATTATTTATTGTGGCCATGTGTGACTACAAATTTAAGGAATTGATATGAGACATAGAAATATCTGCTCCAAGCTGAAATGAGAAAACTATACATACATATAAATATAGAAACAAAGTAAGGAACTAAATAATATAAACTCGTATGTATTCATATCGAGCCATATTCGCCAAAATTTATGTAACCCTCACCATAATCGATTTTCGTTTTTTATCGAAATCGATAGTCACCGATAATTTGTATCATCTGCAAAAATTTCATGACTATAGGTTTAACCGTTATGATTTTATAACAAAAACAATTTTAATGTAACCGCATATGGTGAGGTTGTTTACATTCTTTTTTAAAATAAACGAGACAAAATGAAACAGAAAGCAAAAAAAAACAAATTATTTGAGAAATAAATTCGTATTTTGGAAGATTCTAATCAATATGTCAAAGGTATTTTCGGGATTTTATTACAAAATTTTTTTTTTTAATTTATGTATATTTTTTGTAGCTTGTCCTCGTTCCATATAGCGATGCTGATGAATCTCCAGTTAATTTAAATGAATTACAAAATCGAAAAGAAATCGAGGAAGCAACATGTGTTGGAAAAAGAGGCTACAAAAACCCAAAACAAGTACCTAATAGGCTGCAAAAGGTCAAAAAACGAAATACAACGGCTTTACCAAACCCATGCTTAAAGAAAAATGGTTCCCAATTCAATGAAAATTCAATTAACAAAATTCCGTTCTGCAATATTCAGAAAAACTACTTCAAATATAACTCTTAAATATGGGTACTTTGATGAATCTGAAACCACTTCAGTTCCACGATCCAGACGAAACTCTGAAATCATTTCTAAGGGACCTACTAAATTATATGATGATATCCTCAAGATTTCTTCCGCTAAATACAAGGATTTGAAAACGCTTTGTAATAAAAAAAACTATACCCGTAAGTTTCAACACGAATATTTAAATTTAAAATGGGATAAATCGATCAAAGATTCTCTGCCTGACACCGATCAGGAAGATAATATTCAGAATTAGTAGATACTTTATTCCTAATATACTATACATACCTATAAATATTTGTATCGAAAGCTATTTAAAAATTTTTAATATGAAGTAAGTTATTTTACTTTTTCCTTATGTTTATATAACAAAAATGTACCTATATATTTTAGAGTGAAATTTATTTTAATTTTAATGAAAAAGGTAAACAAATTCAATAAAATAAGAACAGAAAGCCCCTTCCTTAAAATCAATTTTTGTGTTAGCCCACACATTTTCTCACTGGTAGGTTGACAACAGAACAGCGAAAAAAATGTAACCCACAAAAACAACCTATACGTTGCAAATATCTAATCAAATTATTAAAAAAAATTAAAATTAAATACATCACACAAAACAAGACTTACATTCTAAATTTCAAAGGAATAGCTTTATTAAAACTGAATTTATTAAAAAAAAAACATCCTGTAAAATTCTTATTTTGAGGGTTACATCTTTTTGGCGAATATGGCTCGATATGTACGTGCATTACGTCATAATTCCAAGTTCTCATAAAGGACCGTAGTTAAAGCATATGTATGTTTGGCATAATAAGGATGTATTAGGTGAATTTATGAAAATGAAATGACTGCCATAAAGTCATTATTAATTCATTATTAAATTGACCGAAAGTAGCTCTGAGAAAAAAATAATTGAAAAGTTCTGTATTATAAAGTTTAACATAAAAAATTTTACAATTGGACGTAAAATATTGATGAGGAAGCTAAAATGGAAATGGAAAACTTAACTATGCCGACCAAAGAGACTTTCTTCTGTAAGTGAAAAGAGATTTTACAATTTTTAAAGTGGTTAAAGTGTTTTACATTCTTAGTTATATGCTTTGCTATTTATAAAATACTGTATTCAATTATATGTTTAAAAAATAATAATAATATTAAAGGTCAGGTTAGGTTAGAGGACGTGTACTTGTCAATTAAGACAAGTACAGTACTCGGAGGTCGAATTGACCCATTGTACAATGTCCTAACTTCTCACATCACTCATGTTGTGTGCGTTAATTTTATACATGAGTGGTGGGACCTACAGTTTAAAGTCGACTCCGAACGACAGATTTTTGAGAAACTTTTTCATGGCAATTTTGTTTACTCTCAGAGTTTTTGTCAGAAATCTGCTGAGAGGAAGTCGCCGAAGAAATACTTTTTGTATTTTGTCTTGATGTCTGGTCTGGGGCTCGAACTCTGGCCTTACGTCTAATAAGCCAACACACTACCTACTAGACTACAGCGACTTCAATAATATTAAATGTATTTCTAATTTATTGTCAACAGACCATAAATACTCAGTTTTAATTATTATCGTTCCCATTTTAACAATTTCATAAAAGTTGATTTTTTTATTTTAAATAATTTATGCCGGTATTTTGTAATAAAATATTTCTAATTCTTGAAAACTTGCTAAAACTTTCAATTGCTTAAAGTGTAAGCACATTTGTAGAAATTTTCGTGATATTCTGTTTTTGTAGAGAAAGATTGATGAATCCAAATTGTCTGTCTTAATCGAAATGTACAAAAGCTATAAGGACTTGTGACAAGTAAATGATGTTGCATTTGTTATTGTAGAAAAAAGAGTGGAAACTTTTAGCAAAATGATGGACGATCTGAAAGCAAATCATTATTTTAACAAAACTTTAGATGAGCTACAGGATTATATTGACTACATTAATTTCATTTTTTACACAGACAGAGAACAGGAGCTAAAGAGTGAAATAGGTAAAATAGATTTTATACCTTCTACGAAGTTTTATAGAAAGCTTTCATTTTTAAGCGAGAGCCAAGCACCATTCAAATGTTGATGACTTGCAATGAGATTGTTGAAAATTACGAACTCTACCAAATTGACGTGGCTAAGCATAATGGTACGGAACCATTTCAATGTCGACTTTGTGACAAAGGATTTCAAAAGTTTTCGTATTATTCACGTCATATATGTATACATTTGGACATTAATAGTTACCACTGTAAAGTTTTCGGGAAGGGTTATCGTTTAAAATCGGAATTAAAATGGCATCTAACGTCACATACAGGAGATAGACTGTATTTGTGGGCAATATGTGGAGCTAGGTTTAGAGCAAGACATGGTTATGAAAACCATATACGACGTAATGAAAATCGATACTAATGTCACATTTATAAACATTTAGATAAATTAAATTATCATATCAAGTCTTATATAATTATCCGGGACAATAATTGCAACGTATGCGGTAGATGTTTTACCGCAGTCACATATTTAAAGAGGCATAAACTTATACACGACGTTGAGAACATTTCAAGTGCAATATTTTTGGGAAGTAGTCATCGACTACTTGGCAAAACATACGGTTGTTTTAATTTTTGTTTCTAACTTGTTATTCGTTGAGCATTTATTTGCAAACAAAGTATCGGTTTACCGTTTTCTTTGTTTCTCTTTTCCACTGTTTGGAAGTATTTAATGTATACCTTCATTAATTCAATTTTCTAAAGAAAAGTAATTTATCAAACCAGAATACATTAACATAATATTTGAGATGGCTCCGGGGCCGGCGGATAAATTTCTAAACAACATATTCCATCTGTTAGGAGAGTATTTAGATAACGCACCGAAAAAACAAAGGTTAAATGATTTCCCAGACTTACCCACTCCAAGAAATAGTACTCCTGATCACCCAAAATATATTTTAATCTCCTCAATTGAACATGAAAAACCATTATCCAAATTCAGCCATTTTGCTATTAAGAAAGACGTTGAGTGCATCAGTACAGAATATTGTTCAATTTCTCAACTGAGAGACAGCAACGTGCTCATTCTAGCACGCAACACACGTACTGCTGAAAAAATTATAAAAACAAATATTTTGGCAAACCTTTGTAAAATATCCTATAAACTGCACCACACCTTAAATTCTATCAAAGGTGTTATATTTGCACCGCGTTTAAAAGATGTACCTGAATCTGAGATCGTACAAGAGATGAAAGAGCAGGGTGTAACAGACGTGTACAAGTTTACAAAACTAGCTGAAGATGGACTAACCAGAAAACCAACAGGAAAAATGTTCTTACTTTTGACCTGTATCGTTTGCCAGCTACAGTGGATGTAGCTCGGTACAAATGTAAGGTCGATTTCTGTTACCTAAACCCGATGTTCTGCAAAAATTGCCAGCGTTTAGGCCATACCAAGAAACGTTGCAAGGGTAGTTCTACATGTTGTGCAGCCCTTGAGCTGACCAACTTCTTCCTCTTCCCTGATTTTGGTGGAACTTGGTCAGTACAGGGACTGCGTTCACCCGTGGCATCACAACGGGCCGCTATGCGTGTTCAAGTAAGCTTTGTGAAATCAGAGCTACCACTCAGACCTAACCTAACCTAGCCCAACATGTCCACAATGCAGCCTACCACCTCACGATGCCACGGAATGTACACGCACTTTATGTTCAAATTGCTCTGAAAATCACTCCTCAGACGATAAAAAGTGTCCACGATTCCTCCAAATGAAGGAAATCCTAAAAATAAAAACTAAGAATTACTGTAGCATTGGTGAAACCCGTCGCAGATACAGAGAAAACAATCCCGTTATTTCAGTCAACCAAACCGCGTCTTTTTCTTCTTCTACTGTAAAAAATAACAAAGCCGTTAATTCCAAACATAATGTAGAAACATCTCCGTCAATCTCAGACAATCAACCATCAACCTCCAAAAAACTACAGAATATAATTAACTATAAAACTTCACACGAGAAACAATCACTAGCTGAAACTAACAACACAACTTCTTCAAAAAGATACGTTACCTCCATGGAACCAACAAAAATTCCTCCAGTCAAAGATCAATCATCCTTAGACACATTGAAACATTCCGTAAATATCTCCAAAACATCATATGAAAAACAACCATCAACTGAATCTAACATCACATCATCTCTAAAAAAAATACACCACACCAAATATTCCTTCAGTAAAAGATTCACCCTTAGAAACACCAAAACATCCAAAAACCATACACCTCACCATTGTCTGCAATAACTCTATAATTATTAAAAGAAAATCAATATTACCTACCATCAGAATCTCCCGACGTGACTACTATGGACTTAGAAAATTTTTCATAATATGAATACAATACTACAATGGAATATCAACGGCTTTAAAAATAATTACTGTAACCTTCAAATTTTAATGAGGGAAATGGATCCGTGTTTAATATCGCTTCAAGAAACACACTGCGCTTGGAATTTTACACGTATCCCCCCAAGAACTATAGCTGTTACTTCACGAACAATGTGCAGAACACAACATCGAAACAGGGTATAGGAGTCCTTGTTAAATCTAACATTCCACATAGATTGTAATTGTCATGGAAATTTCCCTTAATACAAAATTTATAGTGCTATCATTTTACATACCTCCGTCTGAGGACATTTCTGAACAGGAACTAACCTCAATTATCACTTCTTTTAATAGCCCAATTCTGGTTGTCGGCGATTTTAACAGCTGGAACACTATCTGGGGGTCTGCTTCCAGTAATCACAGAGGACTACTGCTTGAGAAAGTAATAAACAATGCTAACCTTTGCATTCTGAATGATGGCAGTCCAACACACTTTTCTACCCATTGATCTTTCATTTTGCTCACTTTCTCTGCTTCCAATAACTCATTGGACTATACTAAAAGATTTAAACAACAGCGATCATAATTTCCATAAAATTAAGTAACGAAAAACCAGAATCTATCACCATAGGCAAATTCCTCACGAATTTAGCCGACCTATCAAAATTCTCTCTTAAAGTAGAACATGAACTTTCAACCAGAACACTCTGTAAGTCCAGCAACAAACACGCAGCTTCGATCACAAAATCAATCCGCAGTGGCGCTAACCTACACATTCCCCAAGTGAAAAAGAACGCACATACTACTAAACCTCCAAAAGTACCTTGGTGGAATGCTTCATTGTCGGAGTTACGATTCCAAAAAATAAAGGAAAAAATAAAGGTAGAAACTTTAAATCTAACCCCAATACAAATAATCTTATATCGTATAAGAAAGTCAGTGCTAAGTTTCCGAGGGAACTAAAGTCTGCTAAAAAATTGTGCTTCGAAGAATATACAGAAACTTTAAATAGAAACACATCAATTTCCATTATCTGGAGCAAAATAAACCGCATAACTCAAAGAAACACATCTATGAGCATTAAGGCGATAAGTTCTAATAATGAAACTATCATTAGCCCGAAGAAAATTGCGAATCATTTTGCCAACGAATGGTCCAAATATTCTTCCGACGAAAACTTCTCACAACTTTTTATTTCATCCAAATACGCATTCAAAGCTTCCTTCAACAATCCAACTGATAAAATTTTGTCCTTCATGGAGCAACCAATCACTCTCCTAGAGCTCAACGGAAGTTTAAAGAAAGCTAAAGGGACTTCATCTGGACTTGATCGTACACACATATCAAATTATAAAACCTCTCACCCAATACACCAAACATAAAATCTTAGAACTCTATAACACTATATTTGATAGTGGAATTATACCTCATTCATGGAAGCTTGCTGTTAAAGTGCCTATACCCAAAGGAAATAATAGCTCCACAGTAGCGGACTTCCGTCCTATTTCCTTGCTACCCTGTCTTTCCAAAATTATCGAAAGAATTATTGCCGCAAGACTCACATGGTTCATTGACAGAAAAAAACTAGTCGATAACAGGCAGGTAGCTTTTAAGGCTGGCTAAGGTTGTGATGACGCTTTACTTCACCTCGATCATTATATATCCAAGGCTCTATCTTCCAAAAACCATGTAACCGTACTTTCAGTTGATTTCGAGAAAGCTTTTGACAGAATAGGATCGCATGTGGCACTGAATGCTTTGAAATCCTGGTCTATTGGTCCGAAAATCTTTCGATTTGTTCAGTCCTTTTTATCTAACAGGCGCTTCATAGTGCGAATAAAAGGATATTTGTCGAAATCATTTCCTCTGAAAAATGGCATCCCACAAGGTTCCCCACTATCAGTGGTATTATTTCAAATTGCATTCAACGAACTAAGCAAAATTATTAACAGGAACCCAGCTGTTGACCACTGCTTGTATGCGGATGATTTGTATGTTCTTTGTAAAAAAAATAAGAATGGCGAAACAACAACTATACTAGAGAAAGTAATTCAGGACATCAGTGATTGGTCAGAGTACTCAGGCAGCAAAATTTCTATCAAGAAAACTAAAAAGCTTCATATATACAGAAAACACAACTGTGATGCAGATAATTACACAATGGGCAGAGAATACAAAATGTCAAGCAAATTACAATTTTAGGCATTATATTTTTCCATAGGTACAGCTGGAGGGATCATTGTACGCTATCTATATACTAAAAGCTTCGTCCACATCAACACACTCATATATTTAACTAAGACCCTCGTATTAAGCAAAATAGATTATGGATTATACCTATATGGCAATGGCAGCAAATCTGATATAAATATCATTAAAATTCCTACCTAATGGCCGCAAGAGCCTCAGTCTACGCCTTCAGAACTACCCCGATTTCCAACATCCTTACTGAGTCCAACCTTTCATCTTTAGAAAACAGAATACAAGAAATAAAGGCAAGAATCATACCAAAACTTCTGACCAGCACTAACTCTATTATTGAAAAAGACGTACATTCGTTCAGGACTGCAAGAAGACGACAACGCATAAAATCTGCAATAGCCCAATCCCTAGAGCTAGCTCGAGCAATAGAAATCCCCTTTATTCACTCTAAAAAGATAAGCAATAAACAACCTTGGAAACTCAACGCTATTTCTGTAGACACTTCATTAACCAATTTAACGAAAAATCACACCACCAAAGACGAATATCTAAGTCTCATTGCAGAAAAGAAAACACGTTTAAAAGAGCAAGGCTGGAACTTTATGTATACTGACGATACTAAATCTTCGCGTAACATAACAGCATATGCTGTAGTTGATAATGAAGGCAACAGTCGTGTTCTCCGAACACTTTACAATCACTCCCCTGTGTTCACGGCAGAACCTTGTGCTTTATTAAGAGCTGTCCAGCTAGCAACTTACACCAAGAAGAAACTATTATTTTTTTCTGACTGCCTTTCTGTGCTAAAAAAAATCCCTAAAGCCTTGGCAGCTAGTGCTTTTTCTTTTTAGTTTTAGAATTTATTCATTAAATTAAAATAAATAAATAAAATAAAGAAATATTTGTGGGAAAGCGTTGGCACAAGATTCTGGTTTACGTGCGCAGAAGCAACACGTATCACTGATAGCTTAAAAAAACAATAAAATTTAATAAAACCTTTTTGCGTTAAAATTTCTTCAGATTGTATCTTCTGCTTAAGCGATGACAATTTCTCATATGTAAGTATTTCTTCTTTTTTTTGCCTCTGCTTCTTGCGCGCCACACTGTCGCGATTTCATATAAGTGGCCAAAAATATAAGGAGTAATAGTAGAGTAATGAAATTTGGCACACCTATATTAATTGGTAAAACATAATCATACCTAAAATTTGGTCATTTAAAATTAAAGGATTCGTGTCCTTGCCATATATCCTGAAATTAAAAATTGCTATAACTTGGAGGAAAAAAAAGATATGTTAATAAAATTTTGGAGCAAGGAAAAAAGACATAAAAAATTGAATATATACTTTTTTCGAATCGCAAATTATGATTTAAATGTTTTACTAACTCATTAAAATTAAATTTTCTCACATTCCGTATATCCTTAGAAAATTTTAAGCATGAATTTTTACCATAGCTGAAATACTAATTAAGCAATATTTTGTTAAACAATTTACAATTTGTTTATATATATTAAAATATTTAAATTTATACATATAATAGAAAAAACGTTATTTAGATGAACAGACATACTTTAATACATATTACATACAGGCATATTATAAATATTTTACTCATTATCGCTGGTACCATCACTCTGCGAATCCTCTATCAATTCATTTACTATTGCAAAATCCTCTCTTTCAATTATATACATCCTTAAATCGTCCATATCATATTTTTCAGAAGTGTTTTTTGACTATAGATTGATATACATGGTTCTGACTGTAATATTAGATACACCATTAGGTCCTTATTAGAATTGACTCTACCAGTTTTTCGCGTATGCTTTAATCAAGCTTTCCTTATAATTTTGCGATTAGATTCAATTGCCTCTTCTGATAACATTCCTATAGGAATTGTACTATATTTCACATAATCAATACCATTAATTAAAAATTACATAAAAATTAAAATAACGAAGTGCAGTTTCTTTTAAAAGATTTTCAAAATTTGATATATTTATATTGCGCCCACATGAAAAAGTTCTTAAAATAATTGAAAAGTTTTTAATTAATGTTTTATCTACTCCTGTAATTTTAGCAGAAAGTTCCACATTTGAAAAGAAACGCCTAGCAGTATTTCCATCATTAGATGTACCGTAACCAGTCTTAACTTTGTCAACTATAACTCCCATTTTTTCTTTAAATTCTTTTTGAATGTTCTTCTTTTTCTCCTCAACTTGATCCCTCATTTCTTTTCCTGCTATTCGCCATTTTTTTGATATTTTGTTTATACGCAATATGAAGAATGCACTCAAAACATTTTATCCCAGCATGCAGTGTTGACAATCCATATTGGTAACACTCCTCATTAACTGACCTTTCAAAAATTAACATACTGTTCATTTGGGATGGTTTCGCTGCACACAAAGCACAAATTGAACTACTTTTGTTTTTATTACTTACATTTAAAACCGCACCGTCTATCATTGTTAATTTCATTCGATAATGGACGTTTACATTTTTGTTTTCAGTTATATAATTATACGAATCTAAGTTTTCTATTTCCGTTTGTATGCTTCTCCGCACTGAGTTATTACATCAGGGGTTTCTTTTGTAAATAATATTTTGAGAGGTCTACATAATCTCCAAGATGAATGTTTATTATTTTGCCATACTACTTTCTCTTCTGCCCAATCCAACAAACGTAATGGCACAAACGATGTAACAAATTAAAATTCATCAGTAGCATCTTGGTTTTCAAATTTTTGTTTATAGGCACTATGTCCGCTACTTCCATCAAAACCCTATTTACATTCTAGGAATAGATCATTCTGTGTATCAACTTCGAAATTATTTAATATACTTTCATCTGTTTTATCTAAACATTTTTGCAAAGGGATCTCAGCAAAAGTTTCTGATATATGAATACCATCAGGAATGATTTTTTTTAGCTTCTGCAATTAAACAATAGGAAGAAAAACAATCCTCGTGAATTGAATTTACAACCTTTCTCATCATGTTGTATTGTTTGACTGAGAGATCCATATCAATGTATAAGGCTAAAGATCTTTCTACTGATATTTGATCTTTTTTGGACTTATATACTTTTCCTGCTGCTTTAGTAAGAGCATCAGCAGAAGTGGACGTAACAAACTCTTCGATTCGTCTTCTTTTTGTTCGCTCTGATGCATCTTCATAGCAAACAGATGGTCGAACCTTACCGCTACTTGTACTTGGTTCCTAATTGAATTTATTTATGTTTAAATATAAAAAATCGATGATCTAGAAAAACTTACATCACAAATATCTTTACAAAATAGCTCATTATCTAGCCAGGTACTCAACTCAGTTTCAAACCTACTTTTTCCGCGTCTATATTTTGTCCAATTATTACTAATTTTTAAAAGAATGAATTTTAGTTTGTCCTTCTCCATATCTGTTAGAAATCTTTGAATACGACAAATTGTTCAATATCCGCAAATTGTTCCACAAATTGCTCAATATGATGCAACACATTTGTTGTATTATTTTTCTTAAGCTGCACCCATTGCTCAAAAATATCACGAATCTGCAATGATGTTGACACTAAAAAATATTTATAACGCCCACAAAAGCAGTCAGAAGCAGCTGAAATTTATATATGTTAAAGTAAATGCTTGTGGCAATAAAATATCAAAAAATTTCAAAAGTGATATTGGGTGTTTTTTTTTAAATCACTACTCAAGTTAATATATGTATGAAAATCTTAATTTTTTGAAGACCTGTATTTTGGCTAATATCGTGTTCCGACAGGCATTTTTAGTCAATATTCCTTTATTTGTGAACAATATTTTATGTGTTCAGACACAGAATATTAATATTTTTTTGACAGTTGGTAAACAAAACGGCTGGTCGTTTCAACAACATTGTTTTTGTTTTGTTCGTTGTTTTTTTGTTTTGTTTTTTTTTTTGTTGTTTTTCCTGGCTTACAATTCTATTACAAATAATTTAGCCGTTACCAAAGAATTTTTGAATTTTAACTACGACAAACATATGTCAAATTTCAAGTTTTCGCACAAATTTTCCATATTGCATGGGAATTCTTAACTTTGAGATACAATAACTAAAAAACTACGCAAAAATTTTTTAAAAAAATTTACATATCAACTAATAGAAGAGTTTTCTATAAGATAAAGGTAAAAAATAATGAATTTCCCACATTTACTTTAACCATTTTTGGCCACGCTCGTGACAGTGTGACCAGTTGGTCACAAAAATCGATGACAGGGCTTCCTCGGTTTGGTCCTTCCAACGGATACAAGGTCGTCCTCTTCGCCGACTTCCGCAGATCCCCGCATCAAATACCCGTCTCGCCGGAGCATCCTCCTCCATTCGAACGACATATTAATACGCTGCACAACGTCTATGTCGTTGAGGAGCTCATACAGCTTACTGTTGGATCGGATGCGGAAATCATCGCCAACTCGCACTGGACTGAAGATCTTATGTAGGACTTTTCTCTCGAACACTCTCAAGGCTGCTGCATCAGTGCTTAATAGGATCCATGCCTCTACGCCATAAAGAAGCACAGGTAGGTTGAGCGTCTTGTAGAGTATTAGTTTTGTCGTATGAGAGCTAGTCAATTGCCTACTGAGACTATAGTAGCACCTGTTTGCAAGAGTGATCCTGAGCTTGATATCCAGGCTGACATCATTTTTGGTGGTAACGGCGGAGCCAAGATAAATAAATTCCTTGAATGTATCAAAAGTATAGTTATCGGCCGTAATCTGAGAATCAATATGCCGCACGTCTCTACTTGTCGATAACATATTCTTTGTTTTACCTTCGTTTACTGCCAGACCCATCTTAGTAGACTCCCGTTCAATAGCACTGAAGGCAGCAGTAACATCTCGCTTGATGTCAATGTCGTCAGCGTACGCAAGCAACTGAACACTTTTTTGAAAAATAGTGCCTTTGCGATGCACTCCCGCCTTTCGCAGAACACTCTCCGTAACGAAGTCGCATGATAAGGGATCGCCTTGTCTGAAACCTCGCACGCTATCAAAAGGATAGGAGAGGTCCATTCCTACCTTGACGGAGCTGCAGGAATTGCTCAGCGTCATTCTGCATAGTCTTGTCAGTTTCGCAGATATACCGAGTTCAGACATTGTGGCAAAAACACGATCCCTTATGGGGCTATCGAAAACAGCCTTATAGTCGACAAAAAGGTGGTGTGTGTCGATTTGTTTTTCGTGGGTCTTTGCCAGGATTTGGCGTAGTGTGAAGATCTGGTCTATGGTGGACTTGCCAGGTCTGAAGCCGCACTGATTCACACAATACGCCTGTAAGAACCTTATATGCGATAGGGAGAAGACTTATACCCCTGTACTTGGCGCATATCGTAGGGTCTCCTTTTTCAGAACAGGACAGAGAACACTAGGGTTCCAATCGTTGGGCATACTTTCCCCTAGCCATATTTTGTAAATAAGCTGGTACATGCGCCCTACCAACTCATCACATCCGGCCTTTAACAATTTAGCGGGGAAGCCATCAGGACCTGCCGTGACTTTGACCTCTTCATGGCTAGGGGCGGAATCACCACAGCGTCATCATCGATCGAGTTCGGAACACCATCTCTAAAGGCGGTATTGGTGTCGTCATCGCCTTGTAACAGAGTAGAGAACTGTTTCCTCCATAACCTCAGCACCCCCTGAGGATATGTTACCAAGTTTCCATTCTCATCTTTGCAGGAAGACGCTCCATCCATTCATCGGCATGTTTCCCAGAAAAATATGTGAGAAATTTTATCTAGGTATGTTTTCACCAAAAACCGCTAGTTTGATGACTTGACCCCACTAACACCTGAAATTTCAGATGAATAGGAGAAAATTAATATGAATACTATTAACAATTTAATCAGTGGCATGGAAAATAGAATAATTAGTTAAATTTTCAGTAAAGGTAATAATAATATTTTTGTTTCTTTAAAAACAAAAAATTCCTATAATTGAATTGTCCTTATAATTATGAAACATTGATTAATGAACTATGCAACAAAAATTAAACAACAACAATAATAAAATATGTAAGTATTGTATTTCCTAATACCATTATCCCGATTTTCGCAACAGGCAATTTTTTTTATATTACAGTATTTATACTTATAAAATAAGACCAAGTGTCAATATGTGCAGAGTAATTTTTTTAATTCATTTACATTGCATCTTACAAAACTTACACTCCCGCACGGAAAGAATGTTTTGCTGAAGCTGCCATTGGTGACGGTGATATAATGATCTGCATTTTAACACATTAAAAAAGGTGAATGAGATCACAACAATAATACGTTTTAAAGAGAATGCACAATTTTGGTTGCTCTGATGATATTCAATTTCAACTGCCGTTACCAACTTTTTAAAATGCCCCCCATGGCATATTTATAGTTATAAATATAGTTATAGTTATAAATATGCCATGATGCCCCCTGTTTCATTACGCTCAACTATTTTATTCCTCTTATTAATCTTTATTGAAGTCAAAGCAATGTGAACTGAACGCGCCACATCGTTCTGGAGAAACTATTTAACGTACCTCTTAAAATGTAAACAAACTTGTAAATTTTGTTTATGAAGAAATAATTGCGATGGGAACGAATACAATTTCTAACATAAAAAAATGTGGGGATATTTTAATAAATATAAAAACAATGAAAAACAAAACAAAGAGTTATATATTTCATTGCGCATTTTGTAGCATAGATTGTGATCAATTAAAAAAATTCTCTAAACATCTTGAACATCATATGCTCATTTTCGAAGAAAACTTCGAGAATATTGAAGCTCCAAAAGTACCAACCGTATTATATGAATCCGAAGAAATAAAAGTGGAAGTGGACGACATTATAGCAGGCGATAATAAATCAGTTTTAAATACCAATAAATTTGTGGATCCATTAGATCCTATAAAATTTGAGGATAATAACACAAATATTATATTAAGTAATAATGAACCTGAGGACGAAAGGCACTGCGAAAATATAAATAAATTCAAATACAATAATGTGGATGGCAAGAAAGATGCTGATCATTGTAATAGTACTGATGAAGAATGTGAAGAATTTAATGAAAATATCGAAGAATCATTTACAGTAAAAGAATCTACACCGGAAGATTCAGACGATTCCAGAGTTTCCAACTTTGGTGTGAGTATATGTGTAGTTATATTAAATATTCTGGAATTTATATATTGCACACTTTTAAAGCATATATATCCTCTGTATTTAAATATTGTAATTAATGTGTAAATTGCGTCTTATTATATGGCATCTAAGTATATAGCATAAATATAACAATATTTGTGGTAATAATAAACCCCGTTTTATGATAATTTAATTGAGATTAAAAACAATTACTGCAATGTTATTCCATATGGAAATATGGTGATAGGAAATATGTTAGATTGGTTTAAAAATTAACCAGAAAAGTAATAGTTTATTTATATCTTACTAGTTAGTAGCAGTTTTCAATTATTATTATTCTTATCCATCCAGAGCTATAAATTACACAGTTTACAGAGATTTATTAATCTCTCATCTACTAAAAATTTTCAATTCTACTTTGAATGATCGTACTGAAATGTGCTTCACATTTTACTCTTTCGATTATGGTCAAATAAATAATATTTCAATTCCCACCAACCAATATGTAGAAAGTTAGTATTTTTTATAAATGCATATACTATATACAATAAATTTTGTTGAATATTTTTAATTTCGCAATTCTTATTTTATGGATTTTCAGATAGAAAGTGAAATTAATAGCCCGAAATCATTAGGATATGACACTGTAAGTTTCATACAATTCATAGGCTGAACTTTTTTATGATAATGCAATTTTTAATACTTATTTATTGTCTTTAATAGCGGAAAGAAAATGTAAAATTTCAATCACGCAAACGAATATCAAAGAAGAAAATAGTAAGTAATATAAGTTAATAAGGTATTATTAAGTAAGAGGAGTATCTTCTAATAGATTTAATCGTTAATTTTATTTTTAGACGGATAGCAATCACAATGAATCAAATATAACTAATAAATTAAAAAGAAGGCGGAGGGTAAGATAAAATTAATTTAATTCATTAAAATCTAACTATTTGTACCTATTTTTAAATCGGTCATACATTCAAATCGCAATGTTTTTCACTCACGCATACTAGGCGATAATTGAAAATACATATAATTTTACAACGCAGTTACTAGAAAAGATTAATGAATCTAAATACAAATTGCAAATAACCGAAAATGTGTTTAGTACAAGCAGTTAGATAGTCTCTGGTAAATCGAATTCAAAATTAAAGTTAGTGCTTCTATTAATATTCTGCATTTAAATCTTGTGGAATCTTTAGAAAAAATCAAATTAGAACAATTCATATTTCATCATGGGGAGTTTGGGATAGCGAGGGCAATTATCATGCGAACTCGCTCTCATCTTAACTGTTATGGAAAGAGAATTGTTCCTGGTAGTATTAACCGTTGTCCTGCTTGTCTTTAACACTCTCACAACACAGTTTATTCATTTCATTGTTTCGCTATAGCACACTGTCTTACCTCCGGGCAATGAGTGCATTAAAACGATAAATTTTAATTCCATATTGGAAATAATTTAATTTTAGCTTTCAACTGTCCCATGTCTGTCATATTTTCAGTTCCTTCGTCCGGATTTTTCGTTCACTTCGGTAAGAATTTTGAAAATTTCTCAAATTTGGTATTTCCAATTGTCGCCTAGTGTACCTGTCTTTGGTATTTTTAAGGTTAAATTTAATTTCTAAACTGCTAATATATGTATTTCGTAATTTTTAGCCTCTTTTTGAAAATATTTTGCCCCTGTTAATTCAACAATATAAAAAACATGAAATTCTGTGGCAAGTAGACAACATCGCATTCGGTGTGATAAATAAGAAATATGAAGTATATGGCAAAATAGCTGAGGAAATAAAATTAGATCACGATGAAGCCATGAGCTTAGAAGATGTGAACTACCACATCAATTATCTAAATCAGTTATATTCGAAAGACAAAGAACACGAAATAAAATGTAATTTGGAGAAAAAGAAATTTATACCTGAATATGAACATTACAAGGAAATGTCATTTCTCAGTGACAGTCAAGGACCATATTTATGCCCAATCTGCAATGAACTACTCCCTAGATATGATCCATATCAGCAACATATGGCCCAACACAATGGCAGTCCACCTTTTAAGTGTCCAACTTGTAGTTTAACTTTTAATAAATATCATAAATATTTAATTCATAAAAAACGTCATTTAGGCATATTAAATTTTCATTGTGATGTCTGTGGTAAAGGATATTTATTCAAAAATGATTTAGAATGGCACGTCACCTCACACACGGGGGACAAACCATTTTTATGTCCAATATGTGGTAGAGGTTTTAGGGCTCGTCATGGCTACGACAATCACATTCGCCGCCATGAAGAACGCTTTCGCTACGAGTGTCATATATGTAAAAGAGGATTTAATTTCTTATACGCCTTAAATACCCATATAAAGTCTCATCTGAATATTCGCGATGTCATATGTAAAATATGCGGCAAAGGGTTTACAGATTCCAAATACCTAAGAAGACACGAACTTATACACGGTGAGGTAAAGCGCTACAAGTGTAATGTATGCGGAAAAGCTTTCTTTCAAGCTTGTGGCTTGCGAGCTCATCGTAAAAATCATCACTCGTAGTTAAAACATCATTTAACAATGTCCTAAAAGTAAATTATGATATATCGTCAAAACCTAGCCAAAAAATTGTAATATAAGGATATTTTAATTGATTTCATAGAGCCGAACAAATGTGTAATATCAAAAATATGTACCGAAACTTTCAATATTTGTTGTGATTGATCACAATGATAAGTTATTGTTTAGGGACTAATATCATGTAAACTATATACTATGACTGTATCCAACTTGTATTAAATTTTATTTTTTATATAAATAAATTTTTATATAATAAATTTTATTATTTAAATTATTAATTAAAGTATCATAAGAAAATGTATGTGAAATTGTTGTGTTCTTCATACGATCGATTAAAATTTAAAATATAATTTATGTTATTTAATAAATACTACTTGTATATACATAAGTATAATGTACATAATTTTATTTGATTACAAATTACAAAACAATGCTTAACATGAGAGTACTTAAGGACATGAGTCGATTACTAAAGACTTTTCTGTACCATGGGAGAACGTAAATTTTTGGATCTAGAATTTAGGAGATAGACGGATTTATATTAGAAGCATATAGATATAGTTAGTTAAGTTAACGGACGGATACAGCGATCATCAATTTTTAACGCTATACTCGCCGCTAGACTCAATGTCTTGTCTCGCTGGCGCATTATTCCTAATGGGCATTCCTCTATTTTGGAGGTTCATCCCGCTGCCCTATCGATCATACGTTATCTGCCACAGAATATTCTTTGGACAGCAGTTTTTATTTTCTGGTTCCAAGCCGAGAAGGCTAAACTCAAACATGATCATATCCCCCCGGAATCCATGAGTCGTTACACTGATGGCTTCAGACTCCATAATAGGGTTGGTAGCGGTGTCTACTGAGAAACTCGATCTGAACATTTCTCTCCAATAGCCGAACCACTGTAGCGTGCTTCCTCATCAATTCTTCTTTCATTATATCCCAATCTTTTCTGATGGCCTAGCCGCCATTAGATTTCTCTCGAGCGTTAAGGTCAATTTTGAACCCATTAGAGAGAATTGCCGTTATCTCGACGATCTCTTTGGGCGCTTAAGTATATCACTTGTTTGGGTTCCTGGGCACAGACACTCACATACAGGCAACTGCAGATCCGATGGATTTGTCAATTCCTCCGGAATCCTCGCCAATGGAACTGGGTATGCCACTTACCTCGGTTAAATTTGTTATTAGGCAAAAATTCTTACGGAACGCCAATCTATCCTGGGTCAATGAGGTATCTTGCTCCACTAGTGCTTTAATCAACTACAATTATAAATGTACTTTATAATACTTTTTAACTGTTCTACACCGAGCATTAGCAGCTGGGCTAATGCTCTTTAAAATCTCTATTTTAAAATTTATGCATAAGTTTTAGAGAAAAAATAAATAAATAATTGTACCAAAAGAAGTTTTGATTTTGTTCATAATAATGTTAGGATTAGTGAGCAGATTACTTTATCAATACCGCTGGTAACGTAAGCTGCTTCGATTTCTGTTATTTGCCATACAGTAGTGACTCGACTGCAATAATTTAAGGATAAAAAACGGTTAGCGGTGCTCAATGCTGCCAGGAAGTGAAATTTTTTAGGGTTTAACAATTTGCCTTCGCTGAACATACCTCTTATAATGTTACAATCTTGTAAATAAACAACAGTTGTGAAAAAATCTATTGCAAAAATACCAAATTAAATTTTAAATTAGGGTTCAATTACACATTCTTAAAGAAAAATGGGAGCCAACAAGAATTCTAACATTCAAAAATGTGGCGAAATATTAATTAATATAAAATCAAAGAATCGTAAAAGTAAAACATACATTTTTCAATGTACATTTTGCAATATAGGCTGTGATCAATTAAAAAAGTTCTCCATACATCTTGAGGAGAAACATTTAAATAAAAACTTTAAAAACAATTTAGAGGAGGCGGAAGTGAAATTTACAACAGAAGAAGAATTTAAGGTTGAACCCAAATCAGATGAAAAAAACGAAGAGTTCGAAAATGAATCATATTGCAATAATCAGGCAAATAACAATGCGGATCCACTGGGTGCCGTTAGTCCAGAAACTGAAGTTGTAAAGGAAGGCGTAGAGAGTGGTTGTGATGTTAACGAAACAAAATGTGATTTGGATAAAATTAATGCCGTTAAGTGTCAGGACGAAAGCAGTAATAACACAAGAGAAGACAAATATAATGATGAGCTTGAATTTTCAACTGGAGATATTGAGGATGCAAAATCTTTAGATTACAGTTCAGAAGAACAAATCGAGGAAGAGTTGGTAAATGAAATTAAAAGAAAATACAAAACTACTATAAAAAGAGGAAAACGTTTAAAACTAAAGGTATTTTTCAATAATTTTGTTAACAACTTGTGATAATCATTTAAATATTACTTTACAGCAATCAATAAGCTGTCCGGCGGGTTCAGAGGATTCGAATAATGAGGATCAAAGTGTAAGTATGTATTTTTTTACTTCTATTCCAAGCTCTTTGCGTTATTCTGTGGCATTGACACAGTAACCAAGACATCTTCAATCAAAAGTACTCAAAACTAATTGAATGAGAGTGTAAATCTTAATTATTTACTTATTTCATTGGTCATTACAATACTTTTCACGGCAATTCTATTTACTCTCAGAGTAAAGAATTTTTTTTTTTGCATATTTCGCTATAGTCGTCTGTCTCGTCTCGACTTTAGTCGAAGTCTAAATTATTTTTGTAAAATTGAAGCCGCTAAAGATCATAATTAGTGTTAAAGATTAAAAGTTTAAAAGAAGAACGCTGCATATTATGTGCATTATGTTTAAAAAAAAACAGAAAAACATGTTATGCATCGGAAAATAATCATGTTATGCAGCGCAGTGCTTTTAAAAACCACACAATATTATAATTTGTTGACAAGCTATGATTCTGACTTTTCTACTGCAGTAATCGCTTTTTAAAATGTTAACCAATTTAAAATAAAGATACTTGCCATCATCACTATATTGTTGATTTTTATGCTAATATTTAAAAGAAATATTTTAATTTGACGAATTTATACAATTGAATACTCATACTTAACAGTAATTGCTTTATCAAAACAATTTAAAACAAAGTTTTCTTAAATGTACAGTATCGAACAAAACTACACAACAAAATGTTAAATATATTTTTTTAAATTTAATTGAATATTGTTTTTATGAATAATATTGTCACATTTTTTTAATTTTATAGAATAGCCTCGAAAAATCATGAACAAAAACTTAAGTCCATTAGGGTTTTCAAATTTTATTCAATTACGTTCTAGCAAACACAATTCCGTGCTTTAGTTTTGTCCAATACTGTATGCGATCTTCACCAAGTGGTTCTTTTTAAGCTAATTCATAATTAAAAAACTTAAAATTGAAATCTTGAGTCATATATTCGGTTGCACAAATTTTATTTATAAATAAAATCGAAGAAAAGAAAATAACATTCATATGTACGTATATTCTAATAATGTTGTATTTTGCACTAATCAATTTAAATGCTTTTGTGCAATTATAGGTGGAAAAAGGAACTAATACTGTTAAAAAGCACAAACGATGTAAAAAACGTTGGGTAAGTAAGTAAATTCGTGAAATGTTTATAGAATATTCGAATTTAGGACGAATACATACATATATTTTCAACATTATATGAATGTACGTATGTTTTTCTTTTTGTAATTTGGATATATCGATTCGAAAAGTGAATTTTTTAGCTGGATTTGTCCTATTTACAATATCACCAAATTGTCAGCTTTAGGTTTTTTATTTAAAACATTTTTGCAATTCTTATACCAGTATTGGTGAATAAGGTTAATAAGTTATTAATATTATTGTAACAGAATTATTTACAATATTCTAACTGGTATTTTAACTTTTATTTCTTCGTAGAAAAATATTGATGATACAAAATTGCCGGTATTAATTGAAATATATAGAAAGTATGAGGTACTCTGGCAAGTTAACGATATTGCTTTCGGCATATTACCAAAAAGAAATGAAACATTTGGCAAAATGATCGATGAACTTAAATCTAATCATAATTTCGATAAAAATTTGGATGAACTACAAGATCATATAGATTATTTAAATTATTTATTTTACAAGGATAGAGAACAAGAACTAAAGTGTGAAATAGACAATAAAGATTTTATACCGTCATCCAAATACTATAGAGAATTGTCTTTTCTGGGTGATAGCCAAGGTCCATTTAAGTGTTCAAATTGTAATGAGATTATAGCAAAATATGATCGCTATCATATACATATCGCCCAACATAATGGCACTATACCGTTCCAATGTCGTCTTTGTGAAATGGGATTCCAAAAGTTTGATAACTACCTTAGACACGTAACTAGGCATTTAGGCATTAATAGTTACCACTGTAAGGTTTGCGGAAAAGGATATCCTTTTAAATCAGAACTGGACTGGCATATGACGTCTCATACCGGAGTAAAACCATACTTGTGTCCAATTTGTGGGGCGGGATTTAGAGCAAGACATGGATATGATAACCACATACGACGTCACGAAAAACGTTTTCGTTACGAATGTCACATTTGTAAACATGGTTTTAACCATCTATGCAAACTAAATACTCATATAAAGTCTCATCTCAATATACGTGATGTAATCTGCAACGTTTGCGGTAAAGGCTTTACTGCTGCCAAATATTTACAAAGGCACAAATTAATTCACGAGGAGGAAAAACGTTACAAGTGCAATGTATGCGGCAAAGCCTTTGCTCAAGACTCTGGAATGCGAACACATAAAAAACAGCATCAGCCATATGCAACAGTAGCTGAAAATAAAAATTTGTTAAGTGTTTTCAAATAATTGTACAAAAATATATTAGACGTATTATACTTAACTGTTGAATACAGATTTATAAGTACATAATAAAGTAATCGAATTAGTAATTAGCCAACCTGTAATAACGTATTCTTACATTAAATATAAATTTTTTGAATTGCTACACAAATCGTTTTGTGTTTTAATTTTCAGCAAACAAATTAAGTTTCTTGGCAATTAAGAATTCTGAATTTTGAATTTTGTTTAAAATTATATAAATAATGAAATTAAGAGAAAGGGTATTAATATGGTAAAATCACGTGCAAGAAGAATGGTAAAATAAAAATCTTGTATTTTTTATTAAATAAAAAAATTTTTGTATTTATACTAATATTAATATTAATTTCATAAATCATTTTATGCTTATGACATATTGTATTTGTTTTGTTATTTTTTTATAGTACTAACACCAATTGGTATACCATGATACTTTTTATGAGCTCTTAAACCGGCATCCTGAGCGAAGCTTTTACCACAAATATTACAACTATAGTTTTTACCCTCATGTATACGCTTATGATGATTTAAATATTTTCGACTAGTAAATCCCTTACCACACACCGTACAGATGACATCACGTACATTTAGATGGGCTTTAACGTGATCATTAAGACGAGTCATGTGATTAAAGCCTTTCTTACATATATGGCAAAAGTATTTAAACCTTTTCTCATGCCTGCGTATGTGGTTATCGTAACTAATGGCTGTTCGAAATCCTTCGCCACATATCGAACATAGGTATGGTTGAGCCCCAGTATGTGAACGCATATGAAGATCAAGCTCAGCATTAAACGGATAACCTTTGCCACAAATTTTGCAATGAAATTTAAAAACACGCAAATGTCGTTTCGCATGTATTGTATAATTAGTTATTTTCTTGAATCCCATTCCGCATTCTTGACATTTGAATGGTGTAGAGCCATCATGTTGGGATTTATGAATTTGATAATCATTATATGTTTCAATAATTTCATTACAATTTCGGCACCTAAATGGACCCTGATGTTCCTCTAAAAATTCACATTTCCTATAGTATGGGCATGAAGGTTGAAATTCCATTTGTTTAGCTTCACATTGTAATTTCGTTTGTTTATCTTTTGAAAATGACTTATGAATATAATGCAAATTTTTCTCTAATTTATATATATCTAATATGAGATTCATTTTCTTTTCAATTTCCCCCAACATAGCTTGCATAGTTTCTTGACGTTTGTCCTTTACAGTATAAGCCAAATGATTAACATCCCATAAGCTATTGTAGTTTTTGTAAATGTCGATTAAATCGCCCATCAGATTGTCATTGAGAGGTTTCTGTAAATATTTTAAAATGTATATATTTTACCATAAAACTTAGTGAAATACGTACCACGCGATGATTCGGTTTTTTCTGAAAGAAATAAGATGTAATTTTAGCTTTTTTATAAAAACAAATTGTTTAGCATTACCCGACCTGGGCGATTTGCATTAATTTCGATTAACAATGAATCAAACTAAAAGCATGTGAGCCCAAAAATATATTAAATTATCATTAGCTTTAATACTTTTAGTAAATAAATATTATCTTCTCACTACAGTTTATGGCAAATAATAATTAATACAATACGAATTACCACTAAAAACACATCAGATAATTTTCCTTACATTTGATCAGATAACAAAAATAATGAAATAATAAAAATAAATACATAACCAATAAATAATACATAAAAACAATAAAAGATCGCTTTGTAGCCACTTATAAGTGAAGAAAAAAATTAATCGGGCCCATAGTGCGGAAAAGAAAATAATACAGGGATAATAAAGAAATTAGTGCACAAAAATATTGAAATTAATCATACATCAATAAACTTGTATTATTTTAACATAATTTTAAAATGGACAAATAGTGAAAGTACGTACTAGTAGACTGCTTAATGCACATGTCCCAAGTCTGAGCATTATAAATCGTCTTACCCTTTTTAGGCTTATTTTATTTTCAACTATTGACTTGAGAAAACTCATATTATCAAAATACCATAAGTCGGCAAGATTACTGTTAACATCTGCTTCATCTTGATCCATTTGCCTTTGAATTTCTTTTTCATATTGCTTGCATATATAATTTAGTTTCTTTTTCACTGTATACAATTTCAATTTTAATTGAAGTTTAGAATTTAAGTCATCAGTTATAGCTTGTAGTAAATCTTCCTTTTGTTTTAAATTAGTCTTTTCTGAAAGTGATGTATTCCACAGCTGTGGAGTTTTATAATACGCATTAATCAGTGCTAAAATCAATTCTTTATCTTTTGTGTTCTTTCTCAGTTTTGTTCTGTCTTCAGTTTTATAATCACTATCAGAGGTATTTTCATCGCCACTACGGTCTGAAAGAACATCATCTGTCTAAAAAAAAAATAAAAGTTGAGACAATAACTATTAAGAACTATTGATGTTTACCTGTTCTTCATTCAAATTGTACATTTCTACATCTTCGGTAGGCTGATCGCTTAATGTTTCATTTTGTTTATATACTTTCATTTCTTGAGAATTTTCTTCAGTTATATTTCCTAAATTTCCCAGAGGATCAGAGAAACTGAACAAACAGACTTTCTGAAAGAAAAAAATCCATGAATTGTTCAATAAAGTTATAAATAAAATTAAATAAATATATACATACATACATATATATAAATTAAATATATACTATAGTCGTTTACAAACTGATACCGAAAATTCAAAACAACTAAATTATTTATAATCAAAATCTAAATGAATTTTTAACTGTTAACAAATTAATTCGATGTTTTTCGAAAATAATTTTTATCAGTGAGTTTATTATTTTAAATAAAATATTTATTTTAAATAAAAAATCGGTTTATAATCTAACAATAAAAATTTAATGATTTCAAAGCACTATATTTTTTAATCGTTTTGATCAAGTGTGAAAGGAATTGAAATATTTTAATATTTCCAAAGTAACAAACAACTAATATCTTACGATTCCTAATATTATTCAACTAGATTACAACACTTAAATTGTTTAACGATAAATTAAGATTTTTATGATGATTTTTATCATGAGTTTTTAGACAGACTTCACTTGTCATTTCGCATTATTATATCTTGTCTTTAATTAAATTGAATTATTGTTAAAGTTATTTTTTCTTACAATTAAAACAAAATTATACTTATCGCGTGAATTTTAGATAAAGAAAAGAAAATTATCTCTAAAGGAAATTATCTGTAGAATCTATTTGAATTGTAATTCCTGTTGAAATTACTTATCTTTAACGCCCCTAAAAAGTAAAATTTTATCTCTTAAAATCCCTAAATAACAGAAACTGAAATAACTTCCTTTTTTGTCTCTTTATAATTTACCCGATGATTATGATTACTCACAAGTAATTATAATCCACATCTCCATTATAAAATGGTTTATTTATGTTATCCTGCACCTGAAATATAAACGAGACTTATAAACAATATACACAACTCTAATCGTTTCAAATATTATTCAGTACCCGCCTGGGCTAAAATTGTAAATTGATACTTGAAATACCTGCAAATCACGCAAAATAAACTATTCAAATTGATTTACAGGAATTTAAATTGGAGGACCTCAAGGAGATTATGATCATATTGCTAAGATTGGCCCAGCATGAACATTTTATCTGTTTTAAGTAAGTTTTAGGGTTTTATCAGGTGTAATTAGTTTATAAAGAATTTTCAAATTTCCAGCACCATTTACTGTATATTTAATAGCTTTCGTTGAAGGCCATATGCAATCTTCACAAAGCAAACTCTTTAGACGTACATGTTATAATAGTACTCAAATTCATTCGAGATCCAGAGGCGCATTTTTGGAAAATAAAGTGTACGATACTCCCTGCTTCCTCGACCATACAAATCCTCTGCAAGAGTCATTTGCGGTTAAGCGAAGTCTCTCTGAATGTCTACATATTACGCACTGAACCGTGAGGATAGATACTTTGAAACGATGTTCTTATAATTCAATTTAAGTAGTTATAACTATGCTAGCTATCCAATATAGGTCAGGTTATTTCCAGCAATAAAACAAACTGCTTCCTTAATCTAGTTCTCAGCAGCAAATAAATACATCCGCTAGAGTCGATCAAAGAAATCGCGGTGAATTCCATCCAGTTTAAGCAAGAAGCTTGCATCCGAAAGTGATTGCCTATCAGACAGGGTAGGTCTGTAAATAATTGCTGATTCCTTTCTCGGAATCAGTTTAGCATCGTGATTTATTACTTTTATAGAATAGAGAAGTGCCCCGAGGGAATAGTCAGAGGGTAGGAAAGAGCATTACGACAAGTGCCGCATGTGACATCACTTAAGGATATCTAAGAGAGACTTTGTAGGAGTGGTGCGCACCGAATCTGTAATCTGTATCGCAACAGATCTTCTCATTTTATCAAGGAGTTTCATGTTGTAACTTTTATTTAGGGCAGGCGACCAAAGGAAAACTTCATAAAGAACACTGGGTTCGATAAATATTGAATAAATCCAGCAAACCACAGCAAAACGAAGATAAAATTTTGTGCTAATTGCCCTACTGTGGCAGTAGCTGGCGCCAATTGTTTTACGTGTCTTCTCTGCAGCTTAGCATGTGGTCAAGAATCACACATATTTAACTCTGAGTCTCAAACTAAGTTTAAATCAATTTATTCTATATAGGGTCAATAGAGATAATTTTGACCTCCTCGTAAAAAGCACTGTCTTTTTTGCAAGGATTGGCATTATGTCTAGCAATCGTATACTGTTAAGGCATCGATCTCGCATATTTAAATGGCAGTTGTATATTACGATAATTCACCTTTGGCACTTCTTACCACTGAATATTCAATTTATAAGCAAAACAAACCTACTACGCTATCGAAGTCATTGCAAGAAGTAGCATTAAAAAATCAAATAAGAGGTACATTCTATAGCATGAAGATATTTTATCATTTAAGAAAGATTTTAATAAACTATAAATACACGCATATTAATTTAAAAACACTATCAATACCTCTTGGTTATCTCTCTTCGCAACGTGATTATTGTCACGAGACTCCTTTTTAATGTCAGTGGGAGCAGTATCTTCAATTTTAATGTCAGTTACAAATATACTATCTGGATCAGTTTCTGCTTCATGCATACATAATTGGTCACCGCAAACATCACCAACAAAACATGATTTATTATGATCGGTACTATGTTCCAACTGCGAAACATGTTCTTGTTCCAGATGCAAAGTAAATTTTTTTATTTGTATGTAAATGGTGTCACAAAACCAACAATTGAATGAATACATATTCTCAGCATTCTTTTTCATAGTTATTATAATTTCTCCACACTTTTTTGTAATGGAACTGTCGTGTATATCCCTTTTAGCAGACATTTTGGGAAAATTTCAAATTATGCCCTAACTTTAACAAAAAAAATATCACTGGCAAATGTTTACATTTGATTGTGCAATACATTCAGTTTTACCATATTTCCATGTAGTGTATGTTCAGTTGGGTAGCATTTCCGTGCAGTATTTTCAATTTTATCGATTCTTACTACCTTCTCAAAACAACTGTGTGTTATTGTTCGAATTACTCGATTTTCAACAGTTTGATTTTGTCTTTGACCGAGAAATTTCTAAAAAATTGCTAAATTAAAAAGCGAAGAGATATTAAATTCATAAAACATCAAAAAGTGAGTTGAATATCAAAAAATTGTAAAACAATACCAAATATATTAAATTTTATAGACATTTTAAAGATTATTTTATTTGCAATTATTTTCTCTACAGAAAGAATTTCACAATAATTAAAAATGTTACTACGAATTGCAACGCAATTGCCTGGACGTCTCGCCAGTAGTTCCACTACATTATCTTACTCAGTAAAACAATCACTATTGGTCCCACGTCTAATTAAACCTCAAAATAATAATTTATTGGTTCGTCAGTATGCTCGTGGGCCCAGAGAGCCTCCAGTTAGTGCTAGAGGAGAAGTTAAGCGCGGACCCACTCTAAAGGAAAAGCTAATGGCTCCCCCATCAGAAAATGGTAATTGGCACTTATTTTTTCAATTGTATAGTATATTTATTTCCCGCAACAACCTGTAATTCACAGCTTATTCGATGGGTAAAGGTGCCGTCGCAGGAGCAGCCGGCATTGGATTGGGAGCGTTGTGTTATTACGGCATTGGTCTCAGCAAGGACGCTAGCATTCATACTAATTCTTTGTAAGTAGCTTGTTCTAAACGTGATTTATTTATGAAGTATTTTTAGTCTATTGTGATGTACTATTTCGGCAAATCAGTTTTAACCTCAAAATAATACAATTGTCTACGTTCAATCGATTTATCATATACCGATCCAGAACCTCCTATGTTTACTACATACATTATAGATGATTGGTCATTATAACCTTTTGGTGAGTCATTATAACTTTTTGGCATAGTTTCTCACACTTCTCTTGTTGTGTGCATGCATTAATTTTATCATTTTGCTGGAAAATTTCTGAAAGAGGGTGCCCATAGAACAGAGATACGCTTCGGAGCTCTCGCACAATATCTACCTACCCATTATCCGCTGTAATCTTCCATAAGCTATATAGTCCGTCGAGTATTTATAAGGTCACTTCTAATTTTTCTGTGAACAATTAGGTTCCTTTTTAAGATTTATTTATTTTTATATAAACCTTTTAGAAAATACTATATTCATATTCTTTATTATTGTTGAAGACAATAATTCTATAAGAGAATTATTTGTTAAACTAGTAACCTTTAAAGAAAGATTACTTTCTTAGTACTATGTTGGTTTCTTAAATAAATAGACGTTTAAAGGTGTATTCTTAATCAAAAATAAATAAAATTATAAAAAATATTAAAATTTA
The DNA here is from genome assembly GCA_958299815.1 of Sarcophaga carnaria. Lineage (NCBI taxonomy): Eukaryota > Metazoa > Arthropoda > Insecta > Diptera > Sarcophagidae > Sarcophaga > Sarcophaga carnaria. The sequence continues at coordinate 65,492,908 of OY283149.1, read as the reverse complement.
CCATTTTAAGTACTTAACATTATGCAAAATTCTATTAGGTTGTGGCCTCAGTACGTCAGGGATCGATTGCACTCAACCTATGGATATTTTGGAGCATCTTGCGTCCTTACCGCTGTAGCAGCTGCTGCTGTTTTCCGCTCTCCACGTCTGTTAGAACTTACAACACGTAACGGCTGGTTGGTAAGTCTAATTACTTTTAGACTGTTTGTTTATGTTTGTTATCATTGTATTGCGTTTAGTCAACGTTAGCCACATTTGCATTGGTAATTGGCACCGGTGCCATGACCCAATCCATACCATATAAAGAAGGTATTGGTGCCAAACAATTAGCTTGGGCCTTGCATTGTGCCGTATTGGGTGGCGTTATCGCACCATTATGTTTCCTTGGCGGTCCGTTATTAACCCGTGCAGCTATTTATACCGGTGGCATAGTTGGTGGTTTATCGACTGTCGCTGTCTGTGCGCCAAGTGATAAATTTTTATATATGGGCGGTCCTTTGGCAATAGGTCTTGGATTAGTAATGGCTGCTTCTATAGCAGGCATGTGGTTACCACCCACTACAGCACTGGGAGCAGGTGAGTACTATACTTTTATAACAAAAGCAGGTAACGGTAAAAAATAAAAAAAAATTTATTTATTTGTAAGGATTGGCTTCGTTATCGTTATACGGGGGTCTAATTTTATTCAGTGGACTTTTACTATATGATACACAGCGTGTAGTGCGCAAAGCAGAAGTTTATCCTCAATATGCTATGAGTCCATTTGATCCGATAAATGCGTAAGTATAATTGAACCTTACGAATGGTTAAACAATTTTTTGAAATTAATTTTAATTTTTCAGGAGCTTAGCAATTTATATGGACGTATTAAATATATTTATTCGCATAGCTATGATTATGTCAGGATCCGGCGGTAACAGAAGCCGCAAATAAGTTCTTGAATATTCAAATTTAATATTTTAATATAATCAGCATGTGATGTTTTTGGATTTAAATAAAATTAGTGGTTATATTTAGTATTTAACAATTTACAAATTTATACATTTATTTTGGATTTTATTAATATCACAAAATGTGTATGTATTTATTTTAAATAATTCAAACTTTTCGATCTACATATATAACGTTGTTACCAACAATAATTAAATTAAAAATAATATTGATATCTTTTAGTTTCACAAATTTTTTCTATCACTGTATATATCATATACATACGCTATTATTGAAAATAAAAATCATTTAAAGTGTACAATAGATAAACATGAATATTCATGATTTTCAGTATATGGCGATTATTATTATGAAATACTGAGCTGAGCAAAAATCAATTAGAAAGATAGAAGGTTTGACACATTTTATCAAATTATTTTTAAAACTTCAACTTTGAATACAAGTTCATTGTATCGAGAACTTTGAACAATTGAATTGATTTGTAGGATAAAGCCAAAAGAAGTCTGAAGAAGCCGAGGTCAGACTTTAATTTGGTTATAAGCAAACTATACATGGAAGTTAGGTTGTGTCTGCAACATTTTACCAATTTTAAGATTATCTGGATTATTGACCAATTTCAGTTCGTTTACGCTTATCTCTCTTTCAGATTGTTTTGAAATAAAAATGTTTTGTCAATTGGAGGCAAAATTCGGTATTTTTATTTAATTGTACTTTTTTTCATTTACAACTATGCTACAGTTATTTGGTTACAAGGTCACATTATTTTAACAACGTTAGGGTAATAATGTCAAATACGATAGAAAATGTTTAAAAGCAATTATGGGCACTCGGCCCGCAAAATAATGAACAGAACACAATAAAAAAAGACAATTTCATAAATCATTCTAATTTCGGACTATGAATGACTATGAAAAGTTAATCCACAGGAGGATGTCAATTAATACAAGATAATGGCAACTATTATGGGATTAAAGTATGTGCGGCCCAACAAGTTATCACGAATTTTTATTCAATAAAAGTTTCCTTGAATGTACTAGTGTACTGTACAGATCAGAGATCAGCAATAAATCGTTTTTTAGCTACTCATAAGCACTCATGAAATTTGAATATAAGTGACACAACAATATTGAATTTTAACTACTTTGATTCATTCATACTCACTACAATGTTGATTTATAATTACAGGTTGCAATGAGTACATTTAGATTCATAACTTTAGAAAAATACTTATAAATGATTCCGAGTGACTCGAAAACTTTGAATATGAGTAGAGGTTCCATGATATTAAAATACGTATGAATGCGTATAAGTATCAGAAATTATGAGTATAATTCGATTCTACTCATCTTTTTGAATACTCATTACTGATCACTACTACAGATGTTACCACCACTACAAATGCCTGTCTCGGGGACTATGTTAGGGTTACTCAAGCGTAGAAAACGTAAAAACGTAACGAACGTTGCCGTAACACATTTGTGTAGTTATAGAAACGTTAAAAACGGGAAATATGTCAACGAAGAATGTAAATAAAAAAGAAACAGTGACGAGTGTTGTTAAGATAAAGCAAAATTGAAAAAGTACCATTGGGTAAATATTCAATAAGTCAATTGGGTACTTTTAATTGGAAGAAGTTATGCTTCTTAAATTTTATTTTATTACAAATATTTATTCTTATAATATTATAGAATATTACATTCTAATGTTGTTTCAGAGTGGTTAATATTTTATAGAGACTCCGGTGTTGTTTAAAATTTATAGTAATCGTGTAAGCATATAGTCAACCATGCTGTCTGAATTAATTCCCAAAAGTTGTCATAATTTATTGTACACTTTTCTCTGATTGTTGTTTTTGCTATATTCCTCAAGTTTTCGAGCGGACTTGGATCTGAAGACAGCGTGGGCCAGTCGAAAACATTGATATTGTTATCTTCGGATCATTTCTTAATGCACTTTGCAGTATATTTAGAGTTATTACCCTGCTGGAAGATTACCTCCAAACAACAATTTTACGTTCACCTACTTTTTTTCCACAACAATTTGCGGTATACATACTTAAAACTGTGTATAGAGTAAAAAATTAAATAAATCATGGAAGCAAAAAGGTCAAGTTCATTAATCATATAATTAGCACACGCTTATTAAAAATTTCTGATGTGTTTTTTGTATTTGTTATATTCTTTTAACCATTTTAACATTAAAAATCTAAATCATCTAAATTTTTTAACACTACAATGTAGGAAACTATGTAATTTTCATCACTATACTAAAAAAAATAACAAAATACATAGTGTGGTAATTATATGTCGGTTTGGTTTATTCTGCTCTTAAAAACCATTAATTTTATTAATTGTTGTTGTTATTGTTTATTTATTTGATTTTGTTGGGGACAATGATCGGATTATTTTAAGTAGCAAGATATAAAAACTTACTTTATTTAAAAATCAATATTGTAGTAGATGGATGTGCTAATTATAAGACCATTACTGTAGATATTCAATTTTCATACATGAGTTTTGTAAATCGAACCTTAAACCGAATTCAAGCTTAACTTAGGAATAGCTTTGGATCCAACCACATTTTTTATCTTATTAATGATGTCTCTTTAGATGAAAGGCATAATATGCATGAATAACTCATATCAGATTTTCTACAACCTCCTATGGTGTCGAGCAAGATATATTAATACATGTAGGGTCTTCAACACAGCTGAGTGTTTATTTTTTTATTGTTGGATTATCGACTTCATGTCAAAAACAAAGAGAAAAGTTTGTTTATGTTTACTTTTTATGTGTGTTTGTTGTTACTTTTACCTAAGATTTGTCATTTTTAAAAGGTGAAATAGGCAATGCGAATCAGATTTCACAGAATATAAACTTGAAAAAAGCAACATGTTGTTTTTGGCACAATCTAAAGTGAAATGAGTTGTTCTAATGGTGCTACTACCTGTATAAATATATCTTGGTGTCGGACGAACGACATCGGCTTAAGTGACCATTAAGTGATCCGGCCACACTTCAAATAATGGATCAAACTTACCTTTTTTGTTATTGTGTTGTTAAATAATACTCACACATATAGGCCGAGGTCAATTTGAAGAATAAAAAATACTTTTCACAACCTGCGTTGCTAAATTATATGTTTTGTTCTTCATAACAACTATCTAATGATGTTTACAGATACAATTTTGATGTGTTGCTGTGCTTAGCAAAATGTGTATTACCAACACATATGCAAATTTGCTCCGTTAAATTTGATATGTCGCCAAGCACCATTGTTGTCTTTACAACTTTCAAGTACAGTCCAGAGATCAGCAATAAATCGTTTTTTCTCTACTCATAAGCACTCATGAAATTTTGAATATATGTAGGTGAGTCAACAATATTGAAATTTAACTACTCTGATGCATTCATACTCACTACAACGTTGATTTATAAGTACAGGTTGCAATGAGTATGCGTACAACGTTGACATCAAGCTCATACCATTTGAAATATGTTTGATTCATAAGCCTACTGATTTAGATTTATAACTTTAGAAAAATACTTATAGTACTTATAAATGATTCGAGTACTCGAAAAGAAAAAAGACACGTAAGCAAAAAAGACAGAACAGCAAGCAGAGTAAACACGCAACCTTTTAGTGAGTATTTTAGTGTTCGTACGCGAATCATACTTATTTTGTGATCCTTGTAAATGTTGAGTTATGGAGAGTCGAAATCAACAACATCATACGTGTTGTTAAGTACGAATATGATGAGTACTTCAAACTTTGAATATGTGTAGAGGAAGCATGATATTAAAATAAATATGAATGCGTATAAGTATCAGAAATTATGAGTATTGTGATTCTATTCAACTTTTTGAATACTTATTGCTTATCTCTGGTACCTGCCAGTGCCTCGAAACCAATTTCGTATTGTATGGATCATTAGTGGCTGTATCCTAAACAACTCTATTGTTTTATTATCGGTACTATAACGGAATTTGCTATATATAATCATATAACAGGTTTTTTAAGGCTAACTAGTTTTTACAACTCTAGACTGCGTAATTGAGGCGGTGAATGTAATCGTTAATTAGGTATCGAAAGCTAAATGTGCCTTAACAAAATAATTCTGTCCTGAGTGTTGTTCGCATTTACAATAATACAAAAATCATTACTGGCTGTCCGTTTATTACTAAATTTAGTGACTCTTATTAGAAAACACATCATATAGTTCTACTGTTTTCCTTTTTACATATTTCAAATTGAATAGAATTCTGTTGCTCAACATTTATTTCAATACCATTATGTTCCAACAATTAACCGATTGTTAAAAAAAGTTGTTTACTTTTTACACACCAAAGAAGAACAATTTTTTTTACTGACATTGAATTTTTTATGGGGTAGTCGTTGTTCTCAAGTGTCACAGACACATATAAGTAACCGGCTTTTGATTGTAACGTTAGAACAATAATACAAGAAAATTCTGAACTTTAATATTATTAAAAATATATATTTATATTCTCTCTTATATTCCACTTCTTAAACAGAATATATTTTCAACAGAGGAAGTATTATAAAATAACCAATAGACCAACAGGTATGCAAAACCTTGATGTTTTTAAAATAAATGACCGCACCCTGGCAGAAACGCTAGACAGGACATACGACATTGAAAAAAATCGATTTATTTTATAATATACTGTTTAAGAACGAACTTATTTTTATCTTTTTGGTTTTACAGATCAGCATCAGGAAAAGGAAATGGAAAAACGTTATTTGGTAAATCCATTTCCGGATTATGTAAATAAGCAATCGACACCTTTGATATATGACGACGAACATGTTAAAAACTTAATATGTACTTATGTGGATGCTATACTTGAACACTGTCGTCCAGGTTGCGATGATGAAGACCACAGGGGTGATTTGTATGTTGGCAATGCAGGTATTGCGTATATGTTTTGGAAAATGTCTAGATCGTCGCAGTGCCATGATTTGTATCCAGCATTAGAACATGCCCACGCTTTTATACGAAATGCCAAAGCTAATGCAGACCGTTATAAGAAGCGTTCTGCTGAAAGATATTCGTTCCTATGCGGAAATGCTGGAATTTTTGCTGTGTCTGCAGCTATATCTCATGACTTAAAACTGACGCAAGATCTATCGGATGATTTGACAAATTTTAAAAGTGGCATAGCACCCAGTAAGGAATTTATGCACACCAAGTACGGCTGCGATGAAATACTTGTAGGAAGAGCCGGCTTCCTTTCAGGCTGCTATTGGTTAAATGATGTGTTGACAGATAAGAAAATCACTGACGATGACATTTTGTCCATATGCCAAATGATCGTAGTCAGCGGCCGAGAATATGCTAAGCAAACAAAAGCACCCTTGCCTTTGATGTATCAGTATCATGGTACTGAATATTTAGGAGCGGCTCATGGTTTGTGTGGCATACTTTACGTGTTATTGGATAGTCCTTGGTTTCGTACAGATCCTATTTTAGCACCCAGTGCTGAGTTGCGTGATATTAAGAGATCAATAGATTTCTTTTTAATGCTTCAAGATGATGAGGGTAATTTTCCAGTGGCTCTGGAAGATTTAAAGAGCGGACGCGAGAAACGTTTAGTACATTGGTGTCACGGAGCACCTGGCGCAGTATATCTGTTAGCAAAAGCATACTTAATATTTAAAGAGGACAAATATATGCAGGCTTTAAGAAAAGCAGCGAATTTAGTCTGGAATAAAGGATTTTTGCGTAAGGGTCCGGGTATTTGTCATGGCGTAGCCGGCAACGGTTATGTTTTCTTACTACTTTACCGCCTAACTCATGAACCTATTCATATGTATAGAGCGATCAAATATATGGAACTGTTGAGTAATTCGGAGTTCAAATTGCGTGCTCGAACACCCGACCGCCCTCATAGCCTGTATGAGGGAGTAGCTGGCACTGTTTGTTTTTTAATAGATTTACTTGAACCAGACCAGGCTCATTTTCCGTTTATGGATGTCTTTCATTGAACTTCCCTTTCGTGAAATTCACCATTTTACAATCGAAATTAAAGGCAAATTACAATAATAAGTCTTGTTCTTTGCAGTAAGCCTCACTCTCTCTCTGTTTCTCAAAAACTCAGAAATTTAATAAACCTCACTCACGCATATCAGGGAATTTAATTAAACAGTAGACTTTTAATTTGATTTTGATAATAAATGTTATTATTCGAATAATTCAGAAATGTTTGCTTGTCTTTTGTGTAAAAGATTTCATCTGATCTAGTCTGTGAGCTAAATTTTATGTTTGTCGTCTCTGACTTCCCCCAAAACGAATTGGCAGTAAATGTGTCTTAAAGTATGCCCTAAACATTACAAGAATGAATATCAATTAAAACAACAACAGTTTAGTTAATACGTTGTATTAAATGCATGACAAAACGATGTTGATATTGTTTCAAATCTTTAGTGTATTAGTTTTTGCAGAGCAATTCTATTTTGTGCTTTAAAACTATTTATATTTTTATTATAGTAACCTTTTACATTAAATATGTAATTTGAATATTTACATATACCAAATAATATACAAATAAAAATAAACAATTAAAATTTATCCCAAAATATAAACTATTTTTCTATGAAATTGCAATTTTTATTTATGTTTTTTTTACCTTTTTAATAAACAAAAATATATATATAGCCTTTTAAACTATATTAATTAAAGTTATAATTAAACAGATAAAATTACTTTACTCTGTTATAGTAGTTCAATTTACCAACCTTTGTCTCATTTTATAGGAAGTTCGACTTGCATTTTAAAATATTTTAATTTGAAATTTATAATAATTTTTGGGGCTTAATTGTTTAAAGAAAATAGAAAAAGAGACCTAAAAAATCTATAGTAGCCAACTAGTGCGTAGTTTATCAGTTGTGTCAGTTTCCTGGAAATGTGTATAGCTCTTATTACGTTAGTAAATTATATTTCTGCTATGCAATTTAGCTAACAAAATATATGTATGTACATATGTATTGAACTAGAAATCAGGCAAAGATTCTCTTCATGCCCAAAATATAAATAAAAGCCCTTTAGCATTTGTAAAAGATATCAATGGGTGTATTATGACCAGCAACTCAACTTCAGTTGTATAATATTAATTTAGACAATTGGAAAGTGAGACTATAAAAGCAAAGCTACCTTTCTTCACTATTGTGTATTTTAACTTTACAATGGCATAAGAAAAACGTTGTTCACAAGGCAGTCATATTTTAAAATATCTTAAAATTAATTGGCAGGTTCTTCTTTCCTTCTCTATCTTTTCTTGATTGTTTCCACTCTCGTCCTTCCTCCTCTCTTTTTCCCCTATTCTTTTTCATTTATAAAGGATCGCAATGGACTAATGGGTCTCTGGGAGGCGTGGAATTGTGAATAGAGTAATGCGCCACTCTTCTAAACAAATTCAAAATTAGTGAAGTTAGCTTTACGTTTTAAAATTCTTAAATAGTTATATATACGTTGCGGTGACAGATGAAAAAGGAAGAGCCTGTATAAAAAGTCATCCTTACTGAATGAATGAATGAAAAAAATTTAAGGTTGTTAAAAAAGTTGTAAATCCAATTTATTATGAAAATTCAAAAAAGACTATTATTTCCTTAGATTACATCATAGCAGCCATCAAAAGGTTGACAGCTTGCTCAATATTACCGTTTGCTAAATTAAGATAGTTCATATTTTCTTCATGATTCAGAAAGCCCATTTGTAACATGGTTCTAAGTTGTTCGGCATAGGGATGTGAGCGATAAACAGTAGGTATATCGCCATCATCAGTAAAGGAAGAATTGGCAGATTGTTGTTCTAGTTCAGAGGTGTCCATGGCTACAGGACCCTGTAAGTTGTTTGCCGATGAGCTGCTGCTGCTACGTTGACCAAGTGAATCGAGAGCTCTAAGTAGTTCATTGCGGAAAACATCAGAGGATATTCTTTCACCACTGGCAGAGTTGGACAACGGTGTGGAAGTGGCTTCTGAGGCAGCGGAGGCAGCAGCTGAAGTTTCTGAATTTCTCTGTGCTATATTAGATAAAGAATTTGCCGAACTATAGCCAATTTGCGCAAGAGCTGCTTGTAGTTGCTGGCGACTTATCATACGAATACGTGCAGTTTCAGATTGATGACGCCCAGAATCCTCATCACGGCTGCTGCTTCGATCATTGCTTCCCACAGAATTTTCTTCTTCAGAAGAATTAGTGGAATCCGTAGCTGGCTCGGAAAATTTCGATGCTGAAATATTTCCAGCTAATTCTTTACGAACCGTACTTACGATGAATGGAGCAGCCTCTAATATTATGGGATAATGTTCAGCCACCTTCTTGATGACTTCTGGTTGATGTAGTGTATTAAATAAAACAGAATCCCTGATTAGAGCTAATGCAGCAGGATTCCTTCGAAACTCAGGATATTCAGCAAATATTTTTTGTAAAATATTCACACGGCAACCGACATTGATCTGTATATTGCCAATATTATAGAATAAAACTTGAGCATTATCGACAGCACTAGGATCTTTGACTTTGTCAGTTGGTTCATAAGGCTTGTATTTCTTTGTTTTCTGGAAACAATGTATTACCGCTTCCGGTTTCAACGTCTCGGCCAATTTATTTTCATCATGCAAAGCCAAGCCATTATATATCACTTCAATTTTTTCAGCTTCAAATTTGCATTTTTCGGCAATACATTCCTTCAGATGCGATACATTTTTAGCGAAATCAACTTCCTTTAATGCTAGAAACTCCTCAGGTTTGTTCGGCAGATGTAATCCCACATATATAGAATACATTTCCTTATTGTTAATTGTAATATAATGAAAAAGTTTATTTAAATAAATCCTTTGTTTTCTCTTGAAGTCTTATAAGAATAAAAATGCATTTGCAAATTTTGTTATTCATTCTCTTACAGAGTTGTAATAAAAAAGACGTAAAATACCGTTTCGTTTCACATTGGAATGATTTGAAAATTCTGTTTTAAACCAACATAAAAATATTAAGACTAGTAGAAGACGGTTTATGAGAAAGAACATTAAAAATAATTAAATTTAAAACATTTAGTAAGTATTACATTACAAATAATGATTTTTACATATGAGAAGAAGCATTTTTAATTACAATTAACACTCATGGGATAAAATTTTTTTTATTCAAAAAATTAATTTTCATGTAAAAAATATAATAGGCCATTTACACTACAGCGAAATCTAGTACTTATGAGATTTCGAGCCAAATCTAGTTGATTTTAACTAGATTTCCCATATAGGCCATTTACACTACTGCGACATCTAGTACTTATGAGATTTCGAGCCAAATCTAGTTGATTTTAACTAGATTTCCCATACAAAACAAAATCTACTTATTTAGTAGATTTCGGCAAAATCTACTCAAAATCTAGTAAAAATACAAATGCAACTATGTGTTTTGCCAAATAGTACTTAAAAATGCAACGCTGAGCAGGAATAAAAATGACATTTCAATTTAACCCTAATCAAGTCAACATGTGCCTCTCCGACACATATTTCACTTGGTCATGTTGTAACTTTCTTAAATATAGGTTCTAGTTCTTACTGTTTCTTGAATTCCTACTTTCAGTTGTTTTATTTAGAATTTACAAATTTTAGAAATTAATTTATTTTCTTTTTATTTTTTATTTTGTTTCAATCAAAAATGTTCTTAATCATGTCAAAATGTGTCTATGAGGCACATATGGGAACGCAAACTATTACTTCTATTGTTGGTGAACAACAAAATTAAATATAATAATGAGTTATAATGAGGTATAATGAGTTACGACGAGTTCTGGCACCCATTATTTGCCGCAGTCTTCTAAAATTAAATAAAAATAATTTGTCCAATGTTCGGTCCATACAACACGAGATTGAATTCTCAAACCAGCCAAGGCAGACAGATATGCGACGTAGATGTTATATGTGCCCACCGAAGATATGCAGAATGTGAAAGCAGTCTTGCAGTATTTACCACAAAAATACTTGCAACGAGCATTGTTCAAAAGTTCTAGTTTGATTAAAATGCGAAAATAAATAAATAATATTTCATTTATGTAACTGAGAAGAAAAAATTTAATAAAATGAAAGTTAACAAAATTAATACGTAAATTCTTTTTGTATGTGCCTCTGAAACACATTTTGACTGGATTTGTAAAAATTTTTCCTGACGTGATTAGGGTTAAACTAAAATATTATTATTTTCTTTAAAATTTCAGTCAGCTGTTTTTGTTATTAAAATGAAATCTTGCTACTGTCAAATAAATCCAGTGTAAACGATGTAGATTTTGAGCAAGATTTGAAATCTAATCTACTAGATTTCGCTGTAGTGTAAATAAATGGCCTATTACACGCGAATAATGCTAAAAAAAAGGATGTCTATTCAGTGTTGAAAAATTCAGTACTTTTGTATTTTTTCAGTACTTTTTCATTTCCAAAATACCGCAGTACCCCCACCTTTCAGTACTTTTTTCATCAAATTCGTTTTTTTTGTTCGTTCAAAAAATAAATATATATTTTAAAAAATAATTCGCACATTCTTTTTCCGTTTCCGGGTTTATTAAGTAAAAATTACGTCTCGTTTTGTTCACTGCACTATGGTGGTCTGTCTGTCTAATAGGTAGTTAGTTACAAAAGTTACAGTATAGCCGCTCTGTTCAACCCCAGGTCAGACAAAACGAAAACAAAAAAATAGGTTTGTTAGAAAGAAAAAAAAGGTTGTGTTATTTATTTATTAATGTGTGTAAGTAAGTAAGAAGTAAAGAGTGTAAAAAAATTCGGTCGCCAAACCCAACCAAAAAAACTCGCTCGCCAAAATTGTTGAACACAAAATTTTGTCGCTGCTGGTAGGATAGATAGAAAAAGAAAAAAAGAAAAATAATTTTTTTTAAATTGTTTTAATTAATTTTTCTTTTGAAGTGTGAAATTCACCATTTGTGGTGAGTTTTTTCACAAACTGTGGTGAATTTTATCCGGTGTGGTGAATAAAATCGAAATTCACCAAAATGCCGTTATTCGAAATAGGTACTGTATTACCATAAATCCATGTACTGTATATTGTGATTTAGAGGGTACGTGTCTAGAATAAGTAATTTTCTGATTACTGCATTAAAACAATGTTGCCATTGTGTCATTTAATTAAAATTCTAAAAAATTAAAATTGCAAAAAATAATTAAATTTTAATTATTTTGTAAATGAATTTTTGAATAATTTCTTTCTTTTTGTTCTATTCCCAAAATGCTTTTTTGCAAATTGGAAATTTTTTGTCGAAAATTTATACATTTTTGTGCTTTTTTATTTGAATCGGATCCAAAAATCGGATCAGGAAAAAAAAGTTATTAAAATTCATTTATTTTTTTCTTTTTCAAAGAAAAAAATGCTGGACAGATTCTGATTTTATGATGTGCGCTTTTCAACATAAATGGGTTTATAGGCAGGCTAATTAATGGTAAAGGTCTTATTAAGCTCCGGTTAGCCAGGGGCTTAACGTATGTTGTATTTTAGATTACGAAAAGCAATGAACCGTTGCGTCGACATTTTTACTAAACCTTATATTTCAAATCAATCAACTGTTTTTGTTTTGTATATGAGAAACATGCTTTAGTTTTTCTATTCCAATTCGTACGGTAAGTATAAAATATGAATATAATATTTTTATAAAACTACCATTTAATGTAAAAAGGTACTCTTTAAGTTATAGTTCAGTACTATTTCAAAATTTCAATTTTGCAACACTGATGTGTAATCAGTATATACTATACTTAAGATAGTAGTGAGACAGTACAAATACGGCGTCAACTAAAATTTTACGCCGTTATTTCGACGCTGTTCGGCTTAATTCTATCTTTTGCATTTTTATATGACATCTCTGTTTTACTGAAATATTTAACTGAAATTTATGACATTATCTACATTTGTCAAATTCTCTTCATTTCGTGCACACGCATCTTGCTCAAAAAAGGGAAACACTGTGGTGGTGGAAAAATCTTTGTGAAAATTCAATATTAAAGTTAAAAGAAATATATTATTTGAATTGAGAAAAGAAAATATTTTAATATATGTGTACATATAATTGTTATTATTTATATTACGTGAATTTTTTCCCTCTCTGCCTGGTTTAAGCGCAAGTGTTTCTGCCAGCTTGTGTGTGTACTAAGTGATCGATTTCAATGCTGAAAAATAAAATATATGTTAAAAATTTTCCAACATTGCCTGGCTATAGTGAAAACAAATTTGCTTAAAAAATTCTAAATAAATATTTTATATTTGTATTATACATCACCTCCGCAAAATAAATTGAAAAACCGAATAAAAATAATAAGCATAATAAAAATCTTTAGTGCAGTTTTTGTTTATAAAAAAATTGGTGGGGAAGTGTAGATAAAGGAGAAATTGAAAAAAGCAAAACAAATAGAACAGCAGTAGTAGTGTGTGTACTTTGAGACGGTGACAACAAAAACGATAACAACTGCAAGAAAACATAAGGGTAAGTTTTACAAAACTTTTACTGTTAAAACAAAATTTATAATCAAAAATGTAAATTTATTAGAATGAACCTTGTAAGTTATAAAAATGTTGGCCGCTTATAGTGGCCAATTTGCATTTGAATATGCTTTTCTTTTCAATGGCGTTGTTTATTAAGGTTTTTATGCAATATTTTTGGGTTATGGGGAATAAAATAAAGTTTTCAAAGTTGAGTTACTATGACGATGAAGTAATAATTTCATACTCAGTTTAATTATAAGAATTATTTAGATTTAGTATGCTGTAAAGTAACAGATGGATATATATTCCGTCAAGCCATATACATATGTAATACCGTTTTCTCTAAGTGAAAAAGTTTTCTATACCTATTCTGTTTTTGTTTTGCTTTAACTATTTGATTATTAATGTTTTTTGTTTCTATGTATGTAGGCCAATATGCATATTTTTTAACTTTCACTAATAATATGTATGTGCATTTTTATCTACTTCCTATCCAATTTATAGTATTACTGCTAGAACTAGAGCATTTGAAAGCATCTGCAGCATGTATTATACAGTGGACAGCAAAAGTCTAGTATACCCAATTTATTTTAGCAATTTCATGAATTTTAAGTAATAATATGAAAAATAATTCATATTTTTATTAATTTATTTTTATTTTATTATAAAATAAAAAATGTTTAATGTTTTGTGAAAAAGTCAAAACAAAAATAAGCAAAAGCTTAGGTCTCTATATTTTTGAACAGCAAATGTGTAGGTACCCCCAAGAAGGAGTCGCAGTAAATTTAAAATTCAAAGGTTCAATACCTATATGAAAATGTTATACCCAATATTTAGTAGGATATCTATTAAGGTCAAGCATTCCATTTATCCCAATTGGAGCTGAATGTACCAGTTTTGTTTAGCGTTTACTGTTGATAGATGCCGTCATGCACTGATGAGTAAGTTTTTCAGTTGCGTTTTGTTTGAGATTATGCGACTGCATAACTGTTTTTTCAAATGATCGCCAAAATACTCTCTTTGAGTCATATCGGGACATTGTGCAAGAGTATTACGCCTGTGGGGACTTTGTTAGGCAAATCACGCCTTCACGTTCGCGTCAGTATGATTGAGCTCATTGACTTGTTAGAAGTAACAACCATTACGAATTCTCAATAAATTCCAAACTGCACACACCTGGTGACGACACACTAATTAATCATTTCATTTAATTTGTTTGCCACTTTCCATCATCTTTTGCTTTAATGTGACTGAAAGCTTCTAAATGGATCCCATCTAGGTAGTAAAATCATTTTTTATTCGATCTCTATTTATCATTCTCCCAGAATTTATTATATATTTTTACATATTATTCGCTTAAAACATATAAAATATTCGATAAAATAAAAAACAATAAAACTATTATTTTCCTTGAGGCAAGTGGACTTTTGCAGATAACAGTCAAAACAAATATTTATTTGTTTTTACATCACTTTATATACAGTAAGAATAACAAAAGTATGTATAAATATAAATAAAAAAACTTCACATTCATGAAATTTTCAAAATGATTCATGAACATAAACATAACAAAATTTTGATAAGAAATGTTTGAATTGCAATGAAAAAACTGGATACTTTTGAGGGTTGTTACAAGCCATTTAAAGTGCATGAGGAAACCAATTGAATATTTTTTAAAAATAGACGGTGGGTGTAGGTTTGTTTTGTTCAATGTCGGTTTGTTTGTAAATAAATCGTTTGTTGTAGAGAAGCAATGTGTTGAGGTGTAGCTGAATTGAAAATCCTTGTTAGATATTCCGGAGAACCAATTGGCGATTGACCTGGGAAATGATAGCTGGTAGTGTCTGATTTGTAACAACAAATATGGAAATATGAAAAACTGTCATGAAAAGTTTGTCAAAAATTTATCGTTCGGAGCCGACATTCAAGCATAAAATTAACACACAACATAAGTGGCGTGAGTGGCTAAGTCGTAATCCTGAGTGAAAGGTTGTAATGACCAATTATGTATGCATGGTGGTATGATGTAATTATACATGGTAGTTTATAAAGCAATTAGAATCGCGGTTTACACAATTTTTGCTATTAATAATGTTGTTAATTTTACATCAACCTGCATTCGTGTTTTCCAAAATTAACTTATTTTTGAAAATGACAGAATTTGAAGAAAAGCGATGACAAAAGATTTAAATGATACATTTTAAAACTAAACTAAACAGTTTTTAGTAACGGTATTAACCGCAAACGTCCGTTTATTACAGTCCTTACAGTCAATACTTCGAAGAGAAAAATTTTAAATGTCCATTATGTTGAACAAAATGTCTGAAAGGGTTAATGAATACGATGTTCACCGCCAAGTGTTCTTTTTCACTACTAATCAGAATGCAATAGTTAATTTAAAGAATTTTTCTTCAATACTTTATTCGTGTGAATAATAAATAATATATCTATTTTTTTTCTTTAATGGCTATATTCACCAGCGGCACAAACTAAATCAATCTTTTTGTGTATATTGAATCTCAGTCACCCGGCCTACACAAGTCGTAAATGCTTCGCTGAAGTAAGACAATTTTTTAAAAATTTTAATGAAACATTTTGTAATGAAACTTTTTAATT
The DNA here is from genome assembly GCA_958299815.1 of Sarcophaga carnaria. Taxonomy (NCBI): domain Eukaryota; kingdom Metazoa; phylum Arthropoda; class Insecta; order Diptera; family Sarcophagidae; genus Sarcophaga; species Sarcophaga carnaria. The sequence goes on along the minus strand of OY283149.1, from coordinate 65,476,831 downwards.
GTTTTCCAACTAAATATTGTTATTCAATATATGATGTTTAATAAATTAATAAAATCCTAAAGGTTTGAAATAGCAACGTTTAAAAATTTCCATGGTATAAACAACTTCTCTTCTTCACTCCAATGATAATTTCCGCCCATTTTCTTTAAAATATTTTTTGATTTTTATTTAATTTATAATATAATAATATCAAAATAAAATTATTCTACTGTTCCACATAAACACAAAGAAAAATCTCACAAAATTTAAATTTAATATGAAAAAAAATTATTAATAAGTGTATTAATTATTATGATCAACAAATTTTATGGGTTTATCGGAATTTCCCCTCTTTATATTTAAATAAATGCATGTACTTGTCAAATTTTTCATTTTAAAGAACGTAAAGAACGTTTGAAGTCGCCGTAGTCTAGTAGGTAGTGTGTTGGTTTATTAGACGTAAAGCCAGGGGTCGAGCCCCAGGCCAGACATCAAAACAAAATACAAAAAGTATTTCTTCGGCCACTTCCTCTCATCAGATTTCTGGCAAAAACTCTGAGAGTAAATAAACCTGCCATGAAAAAGTTTCTCAAAAATCTGTCGTTCGGAGTCGATGTCAAACAGTAGGTCCCGCCACTCACGTATAAAATTAACGCACATAACATGAGTGGTGTGAGAAGCTAGGCCGTAATCCTGACTGAAGGGTTGTAATGACCAATTATGTACGAGTATGTATGGTAGACTAGACTAGAGGGAGACTGATCTGTTACATTACACCGAGCATAAAGTCTAAGTAATAATTTTATAATCTAATTTGCATTTTTTTTATATAAATAGTCTTATATATAAATAAATTAAATTAAAAATAACAAAAGGAAAATAAACAAAATATTCCTTTAACAACGTTTAAAATTATCATATGTATAAATCGTATAAATTAATGTAAACAAATCTAAATCAATCGAACGATATCAAACCTCATTGTTATCATACTAATTAATTAATTACATATTATCATATTACTACTCCAATGTGAAAGAATGAAAATGAAAGAGTACTTCACTATTATTAGCAAATTAATTGAATACAGATTATGCAAATTTCCGAATATAGCAATTTATAATACATTTATTAATGCTTTTACATATTTGGCTTTACTTTTTAAAATATTTTAAGGCTTGGCTAATATTTCGTCATCAGCCTTAATTTTTGTTAATAACATAAATAGAAGATAACAATTTGATGATCAAATATTACATTTTTTGTGTTTTATTTATGGATACACTCCTCTTCACAGTTCAAGAACATACACAAACTAAATCCTATTTATTAAGAATTCGAATAAAAACTCCCATAAAAATTTATTTAAAAAAAGTATAAAAAAAACAAGATATTAATGGTGTTTGAACGAAAAATGAAAACATTACTCACTTCAATATGTGTCACCAAAGTCGTCATTCCATAAATGCATGCATTACATATCACCCGTCTGTTTAATTTTTATAAAAGAAATACGCCCAGGTTTCCTGTGTTCTGAAAAGTCGGTATTAATTTTTGTCATAGGTCTAAAGTAGGGGAAAATCCTTATCAGTAAAACCCAAGTAAATATATACACATATTAATAAATAAATACTAAATTATTCATTATTTAGTATTTAGTTACTTTTATTTTGTAATTGTTTTACTAAAATCTGGTTTCCAGAGGTACAAACTTATAAAAATTCAGTTTTGTTTAAAACTCGATTTATATTAGTGCGGTAAATTGCGCTGAATGATTTATTTCTGATTTTAGTTGCAGGTAAAAGGCTATAAATTTTTATCTGTAACTATTTGTTGATAGTTTAAGGTAATGACTGAAGAAGTAGGGATTTATTTTATAATTTATAATTTCGTTATCGATTTGTGAAAGGCCAGTGATGAGTGATCATCTTAACTTCTGTAGCAAAGACAGGTTCTCTAGTTTGCACAATGTCGTATGCACCCAGATAAGTATAAAGAATTAAGAACTCACCATTTTATTTAGAATCCAATAAGGATAAATAAATATTTTGAATATTCATAATGATTCCCTTCCGAATAGCGAAAGAGAGGGAGACTGGAAGAGAGAGAAGGGAGATAAAAGAGGGTGAAGGAGCGAAAGACGGAGAGACAGAGAGCGTTCAAAATTAATATTATTATTTTCGAACGAAGAATTATGAAAGCAGTGTCCTATATTAATGGGATTTGTGTGGAGGTGTCACCATATTTTCAATATACCAAATTGTAGTAATATTAAACTTAAAAAGCCGTAATCTTATCTTTTTCTTAGTTTTTCGATATATACCCAGTACTAGAAAATGTTCTACGGCGAACTTTTTCTAGCATTCAATGCTGTCTCATAAATGAGGCCCAAAAAAATATTTATTATATTGTGGAGTTGTAAACCATATCAAACTATGCGGCCTAGATTTGGATGGATGATTCTTCACTTATGTGTCAGTTATGTATGGCAACCGAACTTCTCGGTTTGGGTTGCCATTTGGCGATTTGGTTTACATAGTAGACACATTACTTCACAATCAGATTCCTTCATAGGCTCGTTATTTTATTAAGGAAGGAAAGCATATGAGAACTTCTCTAACACATATGTAACGCAATTCTAGCGATTTATATACTGAATGTATTCCTATATCCTAATGGATAACCGAACAAGAGAAAAAAATATATTGTCTTAGTGATTATAAAGTCAAAATGACAAATGAGTTTTGGAATAATGTGTTTTCTTCAGATGAGTCAAAATATATTATTTTTAGTCGGACGGATATACTAAAGTATGGATCGATTTCAAGAAGCAGTTATTATGCTGTGGGGATGCGTCTCGGCACCAGGTGTGGGTAGTTTGAAAAACTAGATAACAGAAAAAGCTAAACAAAACTGGTACATTCAAATCAAAATGGGTTAAATGGAGTGCTTGACCTTAAAGGATATCCTGCTACATACAGTGTATAACATTTTTATAAATTTAGCCTTCGCATTTTAAATTTACTCTGAGTTATTCTAGGGGGTGCCTATACTTTTTCGGTGCTTTTGTGAAAAACGTTAAAAATTTTATTGTTTTATAGTAAAAAAGAAATAAATAAGCAAAATAAATATGAAAAATATCAATTATTGTTACATATTATTGCTTAATTTTAATGAAATTGCAAAAATATATTGGGATACCTAGACTTTTGCTGTGCACTGTATATAAACATATTTATGTACATACAAACATATATAATAATTTGTTTTTTTATTCTTATCTTTAAGTTACAATTTTCTTATTTCTTTGTCCTTCTGGATTAGTGAAACAGCACATTGATTACTTACACTAATTAGGATTTTATGACTTTGTTTGTTTGTTTGTTTATTTTCGTTATTATTTCGTAAGAGGATCTTCTGTAAACTGCATTCAACAGCCTAAAATGACAAATATGATAAACATTTATGGTTAGTGTTAGTGTTAGATTTTTGTAGCAGAAGTTATGTACATATATATTCGTATATATTCAATATTTTGTTTTAAAATTAAACAGTTTGTAAATTAATCTCAAAGCCTTAAGAAGGTATTTTAGTAGACTGAAACGTTTAAAAATAAAATTAAGTTGTTGGTAAATATATATTCACAATTTTTGCATTCTAGTCGTATACATCTTTGTAAGCCAAACGGGTTTATAATTACAAGAAGATATATTTTCGCAAGTTTTACATGCTTTTATAGTATGCCCCTACACTATATTGATTTAGTTAGTCGTTTCTTTTATTAATAAAAACTGGTGAAAAATCATTCTGACGGTTAGGTTTGAACTTATTAGATGTACATATGTATACTGTTTTGATTAGTTATTCAGAATTTGTGTCATTAATTATTACTGATACTGAATATTAAATTTTGGACTATATTGAATCTATTGGATTTGTATTGATAGCGATTCGGATTTCCCATATAAGCCATCGAAGTCCCAGGATGATTTCTTAGCTGCGGAAAACATAACATGTACAGTGCTGGACAAAATAATGGAAACTTTTTATAAATCTTTCTAAGAAGCTGGAAAAATATAAAAAAAAATGTAATTCATAAATTTCAAAAAAAAAAAAAATCACTGGAAAGGTTACTTATTATTTTTCACTTTTTTAATTTTCTTTGCACATTCAATGTTTTTTAATAATTACCAAATATGGCTAAAGTAAAGATTAGTATAGACTTAATAAACGCCTACATTATCTGGCCTGGGGAGGTCTTCCTCCGAAATAATGAGTTTTAGACAAATACGATTTCATGACTTATCTTCTCCAGTAGCGGTCTCAAATAAAATCGTGTTTTAATCTGAAATTAAGAAGAGTCAATGTCAATTTAAATTTGAGCAATAAATAAACTGTCAATAAATTGTAGTACTTATTTTAAAAGATTATAAGCAATAAAGCTACTCATCCAAACCAATTTTATTTTGAAAATTCATGACATGAATTACTCATTTTTAACTGACAAGATCCAGTAAATCATGTCATGAGTTTTTTTTGTATATTATACATATATTTCTTACTTTTGTTTCCAACATATTGTAGTATGTGCATTGATTTGTGAACTCATGACTGATCTTTAAATGTGGTATTCATTAGAAAGATAAGAAAGAAAAAGTGTACTTAAATTTCTTGTAAAATTTTATTCAGAACTAAACAAAAAAGTATCAACATCACGTCTTAGCAGAGGCGTCACGCCTGCGTATTCACACCACGCACTTTAGCTTACTTGCCAAACATTTTTGTATAGAATTCGTAAAAAAAAAATAAATGAAAACATTTGTGCTTTTTTAAAAGACTTTTTAAACATGATTAGGTTTCGAAATTTATTTCTCAACAATTGTTTATTTGTTGCTTGTACAATGTCCGATATTGACATTGATTAATTAATTACTGTTTATTACTGTGCGGAGGGAACCAGTTCTAGCCTTTCAGTAGTGTTTGAAAAACTTAAACGAATTGGCTAATTTAAAATGTAATTTATATTTCTAAGGATTTTTTTCTTCTTTTTTTCATTTTAGATTACACTACTCTGTATTTTGTGAAGATTTGTGAAGATTCAACCAACATTCACCAAAAATTGTTTGTGTAAAATAATAAAATGTTTAGTCCGGATTATGAAAAGCGTATTTTGAAACATTGCAGTCCAGTAGCTAGAAATTTATTTAATTCGTTCGAAGCAGCTTCTACAACATCATCGCTGGATCGATTTATACCGTGCAGGTAAGTTGTTTAAATACATACATACATACAGATTTTATTCGACCACATACACACACACTCTCTCTTTCTCTATATATATATTCTTCATCTGTTTTAAATTGTGTTTTGCTGTTAGTGTTTTTAGTGAAAAGTTCACTAACCTATTAATTTTCTCTAGTAACGAAACTTCATTGCATTTCTTATTTACACGAACCAGCAGACATACTCGTACACAGTATTATTTTTTTGTTAAGAATTTGTGTAATCATTTTATACCCTACATTATCAAAGTTGGTATAATTCGATTGAGTCGTGTTAAAATAATAAATATTAAAAACAGCTACAATAACAAACCTTATGAAGGGGGCCAGAATTATTTTCATGGAAAGAGTTTCATATGTGAATTCTCGTCTTATCATCCGAAACAAAAAGTATAGTAATTCTTTAAAGAGAATTCTTCCCCTAAGAGGATTTAAAGCTATAACTTGGATACAAAATTTGACTACGAAAAGATGTTTGTATATTCAATAGGACCGTTCTTCAAATTAGTAGATGCAAATAAAAAAGTTATTTATTTGGTAATATTAGTGAAATAGACGTTTTAATGAATTGCTATAAGTATTTTGGGATGTCTTAATAATTCTGTTACTGCTGTTTACTATTTGGTCATTGTAAAACACATTGTATAATAGAGTTTAAAACAGTTCGGATTGACTGAATTTCTTACTTGTTATTGTTATGAATATTTCATTTTTATCTTTAGTTATGCTAACGTTATAATTTGTAACGCTCTGCTGGTTATAATTTTCATTAGATTTAGTTTTTATTTTCAACATTAACTTTATATTTCTGTAGCTTTGTTTTCTAACTTTTGTCTTTGTAATTGAAAAAATAATAATTCAACTTTATACACCAGCGAATACTTTGAATTGAGTGCACGTACCATACTATACATACAAAAATATTTATATTATACAATTAGCAATTAGTATGATAATCGAAAATGCACAATAAAACTGAAGTTATACCATATTAAAAAAAATTAAATTCACTTATACCATAATTTACGTATAGGTATGAAGCTTAAAGACTGATATTAAATGATATTCACTAAACCACTGGAACTAATGAAATTAAAAACGATCGTCTTAGCCGATTGTTAAAAACGTTAATTCAACCTTCGCTACCGAATTTGAACTGTGAGAAGATTTCACATTGCTCCAAATGCCCTATTTTAATTATTTTTAACCACTAGCATAAACCCATGATAAAATTGGTTTAATGTAGACGCTCATACAAACATGTAAAAGATTTCTTGCATTGTAAATGCAGGTTCACTGGATGAGTCCATACTCTCCATTGGACTATGGCGCTCTGGCTTTATAGAAAACGTTGGAAAGCTGATCACCATCCTGCATCTGTAGAGTTTCCTGATTTGTTATTACCGTATTCATGATTTCTACCCCTCAGGGCAGTCTACAGATACTGTTACCACTCTTGGATGTTTTTGTCAAATATAGCGAAGAAACTCAGGAAGTCAGGGAGACTGGGGAATTCTCGGTGAGTTCAAGACAGCTGTTTACGTGATCTTGAAAAATCAACGAATCATAAAAAACAAATTCTGAACTTCAGTTAGAATACCTTTTAGAGAAAATTGTGCTCCGTAATCTGTCATTCAGAACTAGAGGATTTTGTATTAATTCTGATAAACTTTATGTTTCGGTCTCTACAGGTTACACGACATCTATGTGGAAAATTCATACATCATTTGATGTGTGAATGTATAGCCACGTGGGAAACTGGACTAAGGGATCTAAGTTCAGTTAGTTTTCAGAATCGTGCTGCATCGGAGTTATGCCAAGGTAGAATTTGATAGGATTTTCCAAGAGTTCTGCTTGGTTCATGAGGAGACCACATGAAATGTACGTGGAATTGAAATTTTTTAGTGTGCCAAACTGTGCAACCCTAGCCTAACCTATCCTAAATACTGGAGAGATATAAAGGTACAAATTTAATTCAGCAATTGTAGACTGTCTAGCTTCATGACTCAATGAACAGAGTATAAAGAAAACAAGCAAAACCTTTTTTACGTTTACGTTTTATTTTTATGTTAATTCAAGTTGGTATTTGGTTGTTTGATTCATATGTGCGTGACGTTAAGTTTTTTTTTTGTATTTGTAATTAAACAAATGCATAAATTACAAAATTATAAATATTAGTTAAACAAAAAAGCAAATATTTTAAAAAGACAATATTAAAAAATTAAACAAAAAAAATAAACTTAAGCTCAGGTGTTTTACTTCAAACAGGCGCGTGCTAAATAAAGTCACAAAAATTTGTAAATTACCGCTCACTGACGGAAGTTGACACAACGTTTTTATTTAAAAAGAAAAAAATAATAAAAAAGGAATGCCTAAAAATGCTGTTTAACAAACAAAGAAGACTAACGGTTTCGAGGTAAAAAACGATTTCAATAAACTTAACTTTATCAGACACTCATCGCAAACATCATTTTTTCGACAGAAATAATATTCACTACCAACATGTCGTAAATATAAGGTTCTCATTATTGTTTTTATTTTTTCTAATTGCAAATTTAGTATTAATTTGATCGCATTACGAAACTATTATATAACATTTGTTATATAATATTTTGTTAATAATTTTGCACGTTTTTTTAACATGAATTTTGAGTTCATAAATTTGCAATTTTTTTGTGGACCGCGAAAACATTCGCATTACCTTGATTGCACATGCACGCAAGGTTGGTCACACAAAACATATTTTTGCACTTTAAAATAATATGTATTACGATTTCTAATAATTCACTTCAAAATTATTTTAATATTTTTAACAAGGTTTTCTTCTAATGATTATTAAATATGCTTAAAACACATGACTGTTCACAGTATTAATATTTATTACCTATGCAGATACACGTTTTATGTTACTTTGTTGCATTTTAATTGTGATATTTTGTTAAATTGTTGTTTCACGAAGTACATTTCTAGTAAGTTTGATAAGAGTCAACATTTTTAGTTTCTTTTATTTTATTTTATGCTCATTGCAATGAAAATATCAAAATTCAAGAATACAAAATAAGCAAAAATGAACCATATTGATTATCGTTGTTAGATATGATTTCGCTTATTCTTCATATATAAATGTATTTAAAATTTTTTTTAATTATTTAAGTAATAATTATTAAAAAAAACCAAAAAACTTTACATTGTGTGCAATTAAAGACACGATACCGATCAATTTATGCTATTCGAAATATTTGTGTAATTAGAGGAACCGCATCGAAATTCTATGTTAAATAATTTCTTTCCGCTTTTAAGTTATAGTTTACGAGGAAATTTAAATTAAAGCTTGAAGAAAAAGTTTTTAGAAATATCGTTGCTTTGACTGAAAGTGCGACCTGAAGAAAGTATTACAGCTTAGCTATTTTTTGATGCAATTACATTGTAAGTTTGAAGTAAGATTCTACTTTTTTGTGTTTGATTAATACACATACATACATACATAATTGGTCTTTACAACCTTTCAGTTAGGTTTACGACCTAGCATCTCAACACCATTTACAGTAGGACCTTGATTATCCATCATTCGATTTTCCGGCAACGTCAATTATCCGGGATGGAAAATGAAAATTTTTTGCATCGACTTAATTTTATTTTGGATCGACTTAAATTTTTCTGCATCGTTTAACCGTGATTACCTCTATTATCCGTGATTATAAGCAAAAATTGTTTTCCATTACTTTGGACAAACTAGCGAAAAAGGGAATTCTCTCTTTAGTATACGATGAGTCAGAAGCATACATGTAAACCTGTTTAGTTTAATTTAGAAATTTGAGAAGTGCCGTTTTTTTTATATTTTTGAAACATGTATGTATATAAAATCCTTGAATTATTTAGTTTTTATATAAATATGTACATATTCATTTAGTAACTAATAAAAATACCTATTAAAAAACTAGCCAAATTTGGTACTCAGTTAACCGGGAAAATCGATTATCCGGAATGCTTCCGGTGCCGACTATCACGGATAATCAAGGTCCTACTGAATGTTGTGTGTGTTAATTTTATACATGAGTGGCGGAACCAACAGTTTCAAGTCGATTTTTGAGAAACTTTTCATGGCAATTTTTTTTATTTACACTCAGAGTTTTTGCTAGAAACCTAATGAGATGCAGTCGCTGAAGAAATATTTTTTCATATTTCGTTTTGTTAGAAATGTCTGACCTGGGGTTTGAACTGGGGTCTCACGTCGAATAAGCCAACACACTACATACTAGAGTACGGCGACTACAATTAATACACTTGCACAATAAATTTAAGAGTTTTTTCTTAATGTCGATTAATAAATACTGAATGATTTGGTAGAAATCTTATAAGTTTGAATTCTGTGTCGAGAGCCGACATCAAGGCTCCCCACAGATTCATTAGTGGCTTAGGCTGGTTGAGAGGCGCTAGGGCTTCATCAGTGTAGTCGCGCCCTCCCCTATTTGTTGTGTCTTATCTGTGTAATTCCTCCACTTCCCATTCTTCCCTCTCCTACATCTTCTCCTTTTTATCCCTCTATTATCCTTCCCTATGTAAGGACGTTGTACAATGGGTCAATTCGACCTCCGGGTACTGTACTTGTCTTTACTGACAAGTACACGTCCTCTAACCTAACCTAACCTTATAAACTAAATTCCTTGTCGTTTTTAAGTTGTCCTTTTTTTATATTAATATGGCTTACTAGAACAGTACTGGTAGGTTCAAACCTCAGCACTGACATCTCGAAAAAATAGCTGTAGTGTTCTGATAAATGTTCTTAGAGTAAATAAATTGGCATGAAAAATATTTTCAAATTTGTTATTCGATGTCGACGTTAAATTGAAGGTGTAATCTTGACTAAACGGCTGTAATAGCCAATAAAGTATTAATAAAATATAATGAATTTTTCCACTTAATTAAGTACTATCGCCGAAGTAATGTTGTATCGGGTAACGAGATGCGTTTGCAAAGTTTGCTAGTGAAGATGATGTAAATTTAAAGAACTTGCTATAAACGAAGTATATACCTAGAAGATGGTTATTTGTTTACTGACGTTTTAAGTCTTGAATCGTTTTGTAAAATCATTCTGCTTACAAAAAGTTCCTGAATGATGAGTATATCAAATCATTTTAATTAATTTCTAGATACGAAATAATATAAGATGAATTGATTTAATTATTGGCTACATTTTTCTGTAATATTTTATAAACTCACAAATTTAAGTGAAACAGTCGCTATCAGCATATATATGTATGTATGTAATCCAGTGCAATAGCTTAAGCCATACGATTTATGTAGAAGAAATATTTAAAGTTAAATCCTTTGAATCTATGTATTTTGTAATCTAGTTTTAAACAAGTAAAAATCAGAATAAGAAATAAAGATTTAATAATACTTTTGTTTAATGCAGTATTTGTGAGTATAAATAAAAATATCAAAACTCTTTAAAAAGTGTCTGCATATATAATATGTAATGTATGTATGTAATGTAATTATAAAATATGTTAAATTTAATTTATTTCTTGTTTCCAGAGCAAATAACAATTGGCAAACAAATTTTGCTTCAATAAACAAATCCAATGAAAATTCACCACAGACTAGTAAAAAGCAAAGAGACTGCGGTGAAACAGTTCGGGATAGTTTAGCTTATTCGTGCCTTTTAAAAAATGAGTTGCTTGGCACGGCAATAGAAGACGTTAAATCGGTCAGTGATGAACGTAATGAAAATACTTACACACCAACAGCCAAAAGAAGTCTATTTAAATACCAATCACCTACAAAACAGGTAAGTGTGTCCTTTTTTATAGCGTTCGCTTATTCAACCAAAAATCGACGCTTTGAAACTATCTGCGAAAATTTTTACTGAAAGCTTTTCTCCAAAAATTATAAAATATTTATAATTACAACATTTTCCGATTATATTTTTTTTTTTGTTATTGTGGCCATGTCGTGATTTTGTATATTCATGACACAATCAAGTATAAGCATGAATAAGAAATCAAGTGCTTTTTGAATCATTTCCTTTATTAAAGTATGCATATTACATAGGGAGGTACAAGTGTATACATAAATATAATTTTTATTGGTAAAAAAAAAAATTAAAAAATTTTCGTGCAACATTTTTGAGTTTTATTGTGTTTGCTCTTATCTGTTGTTGAAGTTAATAACATTGAATTTATTTATTTCGTTTCATAAGCCACATGAATTTTTGCTGTATTAATTTCTTCAGTTCTTTTTCCTTTATTTTAATTAAATAAAGTTCGTGTTTGGAAAATATATTTAAAATGCATGACTTTATTTTAATTTTTGTTGTATTTTTGGAAAACATGAAAATCGTCTAGTAATTGTATACATCCATACATATGCACATACGAAAAAGAAGGATATAAATAGAATTGTGATATTATATTTTTATTTTACATGTGACTTATTTCCACAAGTTATTTCTAACTCTATACTTAAAGTCATTTGAAAACAAATGTATATTTTTGAATAAACTAATAATTTATGTGAATACACTTCTTTCTCTATTTAATTTTTTTTTTAAAGAAAAAATTTGATTGCTTCCTTTGCGGGAGTATTATTACTATTTTTTTATTTTTATTCAAAGGTAATTTTATCACACAGCGAAATTTATGAGATTCTAATTCTTGCCTTGGCTGTTCTAAGTTGGGTTAAGTTCGACATGTGGGAAGGGAATAAATAATAAAATTCCCAACCTCATTTGAGTCCAAAAGCATGATACAAGTTTAGTGACCATTTTGGTAGTAATCAATTGTTGTGCTCACTTTGAAAATGTAGAAATAAACAACGGTTGACATAATCCAACATCAATGAAACCAGAAAATATTAAAATTTTTTAATGTTTGCGACACCTCGAAAGCTACACGAAATGAAACCATAAACATGACTGCCCATTATGCAACTTTTAGCACAAATATGTCATTGCACAATGGTAAATTTTACATCTTTTATTGGTCAATTGGACCAATTTGAATGATTTTTTTGACAAGACTTTTTGGAAAACTTTATTAAGACGGAGGACGAGTTATCTAAAAAATTAATTAATAATTAGATCCAAAGGGGTTTGCAGGGTAATAGATACCGCCTCCAAGAATGTTTTATATAGATTTTTTTTCGAGTGTACACCAACTTTCAAAGGTAACAGTAGAAATTTATTTTAACAATTTAAAAAGTAACAAATTTATGATCTAGTTAGAGTACTGACAGTCTCATTTGAAATCACTGATTAGTTACATTTATTGGTTGTCGTAATCCTGACTGATACGACCCAGCTTCTCATACCACTTATGTTGTGTGTGTTATTTTTATACATGAGTAGCGGGACTTACACAAAATATTTCATGGCAATTTTATATTCACTATCAGAGTTTTTGCCAGAAATCTGCTGAGATTTCATATTTCTTTTTGTTTTAGATGACTGACCAGGGATTTTAATCGCGGTCCCACGTCTAATAAGGCAACACACTACCTGTTAGACTACAGCGACTTCCTGTTATATACCATGATTTCTTTAAATAATTATTTGCAAGAATTATATATTAGCAAAGAATATGGATATAAAGAATGCGCATCATGTAGAAGTAAAATTTCTTATGGCGGGTCGTAACATCACGACCCGCTCTCACCAAATTTTTTTTTTAAATCATTTCTTGGTGAGGGGAGAGGAAGACAGAAGGAAAATGAACACAAACAAAGAGCGTAACAATGTGTTGCTCTCATCGTACGTATGTACATGTGTATGTATTCTTGTGTTTTTTGATTTAGTTGTCGATCAGACTGCGACAAGAATACATGTGCTGCGGATGCTTTATCATTTTATTTCAGAATAACACTCGAAGAATATTTTGTGTTAAAAATGTTCTATGTCATTAGCTGGGCGTATTTTATTTTTCATTTTGTCCCATAGTATATTTTTTTTAAATGCTTTGGAATGCTCGTTTTTTTCTTTTAATAAAAATGGTTTTTTATTCTTTTTATTTTTATTTATCCAAAAAACATGGTTTAATTTTTAAGCCAAAGATGGATAGCTTTATGTTCTTTTAATAATAAAATCGATGTTTTATTTTGTTTTTATTTATCCAAAATTATTAAGCCGAAAGTCCATACCATGCGTTTTGCATAACATGCGTATACCGAAAAAGTAGAATCAGTGTATTTGATTGTGACAAGTTACAGAAGAAAAAGCATAATATGCATAGACGCATACAAAGTAGGATTACTTTCTACTTTTCTATGCGAATAATGCAGTGTTGGAAAATGTCAGCAGTTTTTTAAACTTGGCATGCCAAATTATATACTATTGTGAATGGTTTCTACAAATATGTTTAAATCATAGTTTACCATTTCATAGCACAGTTGTGCAAAGAGAACTCACACGCATTCTTGTGTTTTTTCATTTAGTTGTCGATCAGACTGCGACAAGAACACGTGTGCGGCGGATGCTTTATCATTTTATTTCAGAATGACACTCAAAAAATATTTTATGTTAAAAATGGGCTATGGCATTAGCTGGGCGTTTTTAATTTTTTTTATTTTGTCGCATAGTATAATTTTTTTTAAATGCTTTGGAATGCTCGCTTTTTTCTTTTAATAAAAAATGGGTTTTTTTATCCATTTTATTTTTATTTATCTAAAAAACATGGCCTAATTTTTAAGCCAAATATGGATAGCTTTATGTTCTTTTAATAAAAAATGGATTTGTTATTTTATTTTTATTTATCTAAAATTATTAAGCCAAAGTTATATAGCTTTACATATGTATGCTGATGGAATGAAAATAAAAATAGCGTATATTACTAACACTTTTCTATGGCTGTAAATAAATAAATTCTCTCAACTTATTTTCTCTCTCTTACTCACTAACACATTACCAAAAATTTTTTGACGAACCCTGGTTTAAATAGTGCATTACTATTTTCGCATTTTTCTTTATTTGTATTATAAAAATATTAATAAACACATATTTCATAATAAAGTTTATTACTAATTTAAGAGGAAAATACATTAAAATACATTTTTTAACAAATTTCTTTCATGAACAAAATATGTATATGATGATTGTTTATACATATGTATGTATATGATTGTTTTTATGTACTGAGTGTCATCTATTTTGAATTTATTAATTTGTAAACAAGAAAAATGGAGGATAAATTTACTGAAAACACTCGTCTTGTGTTCTTTTGAGGATTTTCGTAGGCCTTAACAGCACAATACAATGTAATTTTTGTGTAAAACTATTAATAAATAATAAAAACAACTAATAACAATTTTTAATTTTTCCTTCCAAGAAATTAAAAAATTTTGGCAACTTTCAGCAGGAAAATTTTTTTATGAGCAGTACGTCTTATTTTGATCTTATTATATTTAGCTTCTTAATTAACTCTTGCTCAAGAAACTATACTCATTGTGACCGAAATTCACCAACATTTCGATTAATATTTAAATATTTAAGAATCTTTAAACTTTTCATTGACGAAATTAAAAAATATTCCAAATTTTCCCCTTTTTAACACAAAATAAATGTTTGTTTACATTTAATTTTTTTACTTTATCTGCCAGTTTTCACTCTGTATATCTGTTGCTTCTAACACATTTGCCTCGCAAAACTTATAACATTTTTTTCTCCCTCTAAATTGACCTGTCCTTTTATGTTATGAGCGTTTTTCAAATGTAAACTCATAAATTTAAATAAACTCATAAATTTGAAATTAATGTCATAAATTCTTTTAAAATTACAATTTGATTTTCTATTTTTCCAAAAATGTTCTTGTTCGCTTGTTTGTTGTTTACCACAACAGCTGATCAAAACAAAAAACCAGTCGCATAAACGCATTGTGTGTAACTTGCAATAAAATCGGCATAGAAAGCAAGATTCGCAAGGCGCATGAAAAGGATGGTATGGACTTTCGGCTAAAGATAGACAGCTTTACATATGTATGTTGATGAAATGAAAATAAAAATAGAGTATATTACTAACACTTTTATATGGCTGTAAATAAATAAATTCTCTCAACTTATTTTCTCTCTCTCACTCACTAATCCATAACCATAGGCATGTGTTAACCTAGAGGAAAATTGTTAGTAATAATGTCAAGCCTACTTATTAACCCAATGATATGTATATATGATCGGAAAATATAGAAAAATTGTACTGCACTAAGACACTAAGACACCGTATTTAACTTGGCAAGTATTCTTCCAAAAATCGAAATCATTTCTCATTGATATTAGTGAATACTACTGTGATATTTCTTTGGGTGTATCATTGAAGTCTGAAAAAAGCGACATGGACCTTCTTCTTTAAAAACTGACAAGATTTTTACGCTCTTTTTAACGAACATTCTTGATGTTCGTGTCCTATGTGTGTAAAAAGCCGAAGATGAGGGACATTGGTGCCGACGTCTGTTTTTAACACCAGAACAATAAATAAAAAAGTGGTCAAACAACAAAAACGCACGATGAGAACAACGCATTGTTACGCTCTTGGTTTCTGTATCAATCCCTTCTATCTTTCCCCCCGCGTCTTGAAATATTTTTGAAAAATATCCCAAAATATGTTAAAATGCACATTCTTTATACTTTATTTTCTTTGATATTAGCTTATATGTGGGATTTTTATTGCAATTAAAATTGTACTTTTGGGAAATAGTAGCGAATGATTTTTTTATTCTGCAAATAATATACATATTGAAAATGAGCCTTTTTTAATTAGTACATCCATCAATTGCACACAATGTAGTGCTCAAGGCTCTAAAGTCATTTCTTCTTCGGTATCTGTAGGATACAATTTTAAAAAATATTTCAACCCGTTTGAAAGGTCATAGCTTTTGTTCAGAGTAAAACTTCACTTGTTGAAACACACACTTAACACCTGTTCACTATTATTTCTCCTTATGTTTTGTTTTATTATTTCAATCTAGTTTTTACAGAACATTGACCTTTTTTTTGAAAGAAAAACAAATGTGTGTTGATTTCTATTCTAACAAGAAAAAACAGAATAAATATCAGGTTTCATCTCTATTTGCCTAAAGAAATGCTTGAAACAAAGAATACTCGACGTGTGTGTGTGTGTTTGTTTTTTTTATATTCTAACACATACCACTTGTGTTTAAAATATTTTCCTCTTTTCTTTTTTATTTATTTGTAGTTGTCGTTTTTCATTTAATACCGTTATTTGAAGTAAGAAAAACAGTGTGTTGTTGTTTTTGGAAAATGTGGTGTGAATTGAAGTCAATAAACAACCGGTTTTATTATTATTCTGAATATGTATGAAGTTGCTCGTAAATCAGCAGGCAGAGTATCAAAAGTTGAATAGTTCTTTTAAAAACTTAACAATAATAATCAAATAACTTCTGCTCTATATGATTTATTAAAATTTTTAAATGCGTTTTCTTTTTAATTCATTGTTATCAAAAAGATTGTATTGTCCCATTAGTTTTTTTTTTTTTTAAATTTTACATGAAGAATTTTTTAAATAAATTTATATGATACCCATTCTCCATTATCGGGTCATCCAAAAGGGACTTTCAAACTTTCGAACGTATTAATTGTCATTTATTCAGTCTGTTTTGACGAATCACCTCGGAAGGATATAGCATTTAACAACACATACAAATAATGATATTACTTTGTCAAAATAGGTATATATTATGATAAATGACTACGTGAACAACCAAAATTGTCGATTTTAGGACGATAAAATACACAGTAGATCCGAGACGGTCCAATCCGTAGCGCAAAAGTTACTGTTTGGTGTGGATTTTAGGTTGGCACCGACAACGGTCTATATTTCTTTGAGTAGGACGTTGTCTATGTCGATCACTATAGGTCGATGATTGCCAACTTCTTTTGGTCCTAATTTGATGACTTGGACGCCAATGACGCTACGTGCCACACTGCTCATACCACATTGAACATTCTGCGCGAACGATTTTAGGGAATGATCATCTCACTTGGCGGTGATGAGAATAGGCCATCGAGATCGTGTGATTTGATTTCGTTAGATTCTTGCCTGTAGGGGTTTCCTAAGTTGCAGATGTATGTGAATAAGCCACAAACTACAACAGTCATCAAAGTCAATGTAGCCCATGCCATCGGTCATTTATGTGCCAGAGTCATGTGTGTGTCCCATTCAGAGAGAACGTAGTGGACATTTCAACGATGTTACATTACACACTTAATAAAATCAGTACATCTTTCATATGAATGTAAAATTTCGATATTTTAGGCACGCCTTGTTTTAGTTAAATTTAAATATAGGAAGCGCTTAATAAAAGACCCGATGTATATACATAGTATATGTATATTCATATTTACGTTAAAATGTCAATTACACTTGAAACCGTCTGTGTAGTTAAATATTTGTAAAATTAAAATTTTAAATCAAGTTTTTGTTGCATTATACAAGGAAACGTTTATCAGTGCTATGGACATCATCAATCAAACATTTAAAATGGTTTATTGTAATAAATTTAAATTTTTGTATTTACGTTCATACATACAGTTTGTCAAAAAATGTTCTGACATAGCAAAAAAAACGTTTGATTTTGATTTCAGTTTTAACATAATAATTTTTTATCTTCTTTGATTAAAAAATCTTTTTAATTTACAAACATTTTATGCAACAATTGAAGTAGAACAGAAGCAAAATTAGGATTGAGAATATAAATTTACATACAAAAAATTACCAGCACTGTGTTGTTAAAAAATGTTTTACACAAGAATTACACTCAACAAGTTTGGAGGGTTCGAGAAATATAAAAAAAAATATTTTTGACCTGCACTATGTCATTAGTTGGGTGTATTTTGACTGTCGCCCGTGTTATTTTGACATTTGCGCGGTACCTTTAACTTCTACTGTCCATAAATCTTTTGTTGTTATAATATTCTATCTGTGATTATTTGATAATCATTTGTCTATGTTGTCATTTTAACGAATAAATACAGAGGAAAATAAAAGAAAAAAAAATGATGTTCCATTGAATCACCATAAGTGTGGAACAGTATATAGTAGTACAATTTGGTCAGCGAATATGCTTGGGCTTATTGTTATGAACGTGGTTAAGCGTGGTTTAGCGCTGTATTTTATGTCACTTCTTATTATTTCACTACTTATTGCACTTTACTGTGAATTTATTGGCTGAGCAAGCGATTTGACATGTACATTATATATGACAAAACAAAGCAAATCGAAGTGTTATTATTTGACCTTAAATTGGAAATTTGGAAGATGACATTTCAAAAAAACTTTAACTGAAACAGTAAACTATTAATTTTAAGCGGTGCTAAACTGGACATTGTAGCATTATTTTTTACGTCAAAATAACGTTTTCCTCAATATAGAATACATATGTACATATATTCGAATTATATGTAGTGTACTAATAAAACATAATTAAAAATTAGTTTAAAATTATTTCAAAATCACGTTGCAGCAATATTTTTGGGTTTAATTTTTTAAAAATTTAAATTGTATTACATTTTATTTGTTCATCGACCTCATAAAGCGTTTTGTTCTTTTTTTAAAGCACTTGAAGTTAGACTCTGAAAATATATGTATATAAGTACGTTTAAACTTTTTAAGTACTTGAAAAACTAAAGTACATATACTGTTATTATATAAATAACGGGTCTATTCTAATCCTACGAAATATACTAAATACTACATATACTTTTCATGTGTTTATAAAAGCGCCGATTTATCTATAAATAACTATTTGTGATCTCACTGAAGTAGTTGCCATCAATACAAACGTAAACATTGAATACAATCAATCATATTGAATTGATTCATTTTTGTCCACAAACAAATACAATTACAAGTACAATATATGTACACTCAGCCACAAAAGTATACATACGGATAACAAATTTCAGAAATTTTTTAACTAATCCGTTTTCGTTGAAAATCTTTGTAATTGTCTGACAACTTTCCTCGATTTTAAGACGGTCTTGGTTAAAAAATTTCTGAAATTTGTTAACTTTTGTGGGCCTGATGTACACTTTGGTGGGCCACACAGGCAGGGCCACAATTCAGTTCAATTTCAGAAATTTTTTAACCAATGCAAAATACCATCTTAACATCAAGGAAACTATACAGATTTTCAACGAAAACGGATTAGTTAAAAAATTTCTGAAATTTTTTAACCGTATGTATACTTTAGTAACTGTGTGTATACTTATATTAAAAAAAACTATTTTATTCAATTGTTTATTTGTTTGAATTTCATAATGAAATGGTCAATAAAAGATATTTGGCTGCTCTTTTCTTCAAACTTTTCATAACCAGTCACTTGACGCATTATTATTTAATTTCATTAAAAACACACACAGCCACACATACACATTCGCATGCTAAGAAGAAAAGAAAAAAGAGATATACAGTATCATCGTTTTTTTTTGTGGTTTGATTTAATTTAATTTAAAACAATATTGTCACATATGCGGCTTTGATATTTAAAAATATGAATAAACCTTCAGAAAAAGAAAAAACAATAATAATGATTGTGTTCTGTTGCAGAAGGCGGTAAAAACTGAGATTTTTTATATCAGCAAAACATGACATTGATTGTGTGCTGTTGATGAAGGCGGTAAAAACTGTGATTTGTTTGGATTGAAAATTTTTTTAAAAGTTAAAAAAAAAAATAATAAGTTTTGTCTAAAGAATTTAATCATTTGTTTAAGCATGTGCCAAAACCATTGTTATTATAGCTTTTATTTCATAATATTTTTATTTATTTTATTTTATTATATTTTTATTTCATTTAGCCAATTCACACGACTCTGTATCGTGTATTTTGTATGGAATACACTTTTTGTTTGTGAACGCTGAATACTATGCTCTATTGTGTATTTTGTATTCCAAACGTCAAAAAGCGATAAGAAGAAGACCAGCAACAAAATGAAAAATATTACGGAAAAAAGTAAATTAATTAATCTTCTGTTTCAATATATTTTGATCAATATAAAATTGAAATGTTAGATGTTGACTCAAGCTACATAGAAAACATTTTGTGTTTTTATTCTTCCTCTTGATGACTTACTTAACTGGTTATTAACAACCCGATTAACGGATTTCGGCCTGCCTTAACACATCCTTCGGATGCGGAATTTATCGCCAACTCGCACTGGACCGAAGATCTTACGTAGGACTTTTCTCTCACATACTCTCAAGGCAATAGTGTCCATGCCTCTGCGTCATAAAGAAGCACGGGGAGGGTGAGCGTCTTATAGAGTATTAGTTTTGTCGTACGAGAGAGGTCTCTATTACTCAATTGCCTATTGAGACCATAGTAGCTCTGATAAGGTCCAATACGCCCGTAAGAATCAAATATGCGATAGGTAGTTGTAGTAGTTGGCGCCTAACGTAGGGTCTTCCTTTTTCAGGACAGGACAGAGGGCACTCAGGTTCCATTCGTTGGGCATACTTCACTGTTGTATATTCGTTCAACAATACACTCAATACAACGTTACAAGGGCTTGTGTGAATTGCCCAATTATATTTTTATTTCATTATATTTTTATTTAATTTTATTATAATTGAAATGATTTCACTCGACTTTTATTTACGTCTGTCCGATATTTTGCGTGAATTATTTTTAAATGTCACAAAAGTGTCAAAAGTTCCAATTTGTCATATTGTTACTCGTATTTTTTCCAAAACGTTTATATGTGTACATAAGTATGAACTTCCTCTTTCCTCATATGCCACTTATAAATTAACCAAGAACTAGTGACAAATTGTTCATTTTATTTATTCAGATAATCATGTATTTCAATTCTCTTAAGTGAAATTTGTCAAGATAATAATCATAAGAATGCAATAAATGAAAACATACCATTCAACAGAGAAAGTAATTTTAAACATTAAATTTTAAGTTTGAACTGTAATGGCACATTTACACGGTATATAACTTTTTATAACTTTATTTTTTTTTTCTCAAAAAACTAATCTAATTGCTATATTTGTTCAAACAAACGAAAATATTCAACAAATTTGTAAAAAAATATAAATATTCATAATTTTTTATAATTATTACTTGTGAAATATTTTGAATACTTGTATCCTCTCAGGTAATTTTCTTTATCGGAATAAGTTTGACATGACAGTCACAGAAAATTTTTATATTTTTCCCCCAATAATTTCTACGTTATATTTTTTTAAATTCGCTTTTTCTTCAAATATTCTTAATTGTAAATGTCTTTAATAACGCTATAACATCTTTTTCAATTTGGAAAAAAAAAAGCCAGAAAAAGTCTACATACACATAGCCACAGAAGTATACATACGGATAACAAATTTCAGAAATTTTTTTAACTAAACCGTTTTCGTTGAAAATCTTTGTAATTGTCTGACAATTATTCTCGATTTTAACCAATCAGTTTTTTTTTTTTGAAAATATTTATAATTGTCTGACATCTTTCTTCGATTTTAAGACGGTCTTTTGCATTGGTTCAGAAATTTGTGAAATTTGTAAATCGGATGCATACCTTTGTGGGTCTGCGCAGGGTCACAATTCAGTTCAATTTCAGAAATTTTTTAACCCATGCAAAAGACCATCTTAACATCAAGGAAACTATAAATATTTTCAACGAAAACGGATTAGTTAAAAAATGTCTGAAATTTTTTAACCGTATGCATAATTTAGTAACTGTGTGTAGATATAGATAATTGATGTCTTTTTATATTTATTTTATTAATACTTTCGGCAATTTTTTTAACCATACGTATAATTTAGTAACTGTGTGTACACACAGTCGTGGCTGTGTGTGATTTGTTTGATTAAACAATTTTTTATGTTACAAATTGCAAAAATACACCAAACGTGCGTTCTACAGCTACATTTCTATGATTGTTGTTGACTTCATGTGGAAAAATAATTTTTCTCATATTTAGTTAAATTTGGGGATTCTAATAGAGGATCTTTAATTGTATACATTTAAAACATTTGTACCAAGTTTATGCGGAGTCTGAACTCGATATGGCAATTTCATTTTTTGCATAACAAAAATCGTTTAAATTAACTTGGCAATGTCCAAGTGGAAAGATTGTTAGATTCATTCCAAGATTAGTTAATATGTTGTTAAAGGTTCAAGCTACTGCACCGCTTAGTTATCGGGTTTTTATACTTACTTAATTGGTAATTACTACCCTTCAGTAAGTATTACGACCTAGGTTCCAACACCACTTATGTTGAGTGTCTTAATTTTCTCCATAAGTGGCGGGACGTACAGTTTAAGGTCAAGTACGAACAATAGACTTTTTGAAAAACCTTTCATAACAATTTTATTTATTCGTTTTGTTGGAGATGTCTGACCTGGGGTTTGATCCATGGCCTCACGTCTAATAACCCACCACACTACTTATTAGATTACGGCGATTTAATGTTTATATATTAAATTTTTTTTAAGTCGCCGTAGTTTAGTAGGTAGTGTGTTGTCTTATTAGACGTAAAGCCAGGGTTCGAGCCGCCAGACATCAAAACAAAATACAAAAAGTATTTCTTCGGCGACTTCCTCTCAGCAGATTTCTGGCAAAAACTCTGAAAGTAAATAAAATTGCCATGAGAAGTTTCTCAAAAATCTGTCGTTCGGAGTCGACTTTAAACTGTAGGTCCCCCCACTCATGTATAAAATTAACACACACAACATAAGTGGTGTGAGAAACTAGGTCGTAATCCTGACTGAAGGGTTGTAATGACCAATTATGTATTTATATAATTTTTTGAACTTTTAAGATTACTTTTCCATTGAATTTTAACTCAAATCTTAGTTGATCTTCCTATTAAAAGATTAAATTTTGCTACTTTAACCAGAATTAAAATTCTCAAACACATTTTTAAATTCCAGTGTCAAAATGAACTTGCTTTGTTTGTGGAAAAAGTCTCATCAGCATTCTTTGTGCTTAGAATATTTATGTAATAATGAATCTCTAAACAAATTATCAGTATAATGTGGTAATTTCTACCTGTAAATTTAAACAAAAAATTCCTAACTTAGAGATTTATTTGAATTTTTGAAATACATTCTAGACTAACGTGAATGTAAATTTAAAAAAATTCCTAACTTAGAGATTTATTTGAATTTTTGAAATACATTCTAGACATTCACGTTAGCCAAAGCACTGTGTGCTTCGCTTACTCTATTTGGATTTAATAAAATAATTGAATATAAAGCATATGTTCATTTAGAATGTTACTCAATATGTATGGAAGTGGTATTCCTAATTATCGAATACTGTCAAGTCTTTTTCTGATAATGTGTATTGTCCCAATATATAAAAATCAAAATTTAATTTGAATGGATAGTACAATGCTGACTTATTCGATTCCGTTCTTTTCAACTGATGATTTGTGTTGATTACTGAGTTATTTGTACCATACGCTTACCATAGGAGTGGTTCCGAATATTTAGAATTTTTGAAATGTATGTATGTGCAGAGAACTATTGTAAAAATTCCAAGGAAATCGGTTTAGTCGTCTGTAAGGTTTAAACATACAAACACATATTTACTTTTTACACATAAGATGTACGATGAACATATAAACATAATAGAATATTTATGAACTCAGAAATTATTCATTACATACACAACATTATCACATTATAACTTGCGATTATGTACGAAATTTTTGATTATTATCGAATGGCCCACGTAGTTTTATTTTTGTTTTCAATCAAAAATATTCTACTGATTTGTCTTTATGGCATTTCATGGTTATAATACAAATTAAATAATAATAAGTCATAAATTTTATTAAAAATAAATAAAAAACAACTGAATTTATTTTTAATTCAAATTCAAAATTGTACATTTTTAAACATGCATGTCTTGTGTACCTTTTGACACAATTAGTTCTCATTGTTTAAGTTTTTTTTAAATTTTTTATTAGACTGTTTTTTTTTTACCTCATAAAATGCTACTGGTATTCGAAGCGTATATGATGTATAATAATTATTATTAATAGGCCTAAATCTATCCACCACCTAACAATCGACATATGTACATATATTCAAACCATCGGAGACGTTTACAGAAATTGTAATAATAAAGTAAACAAACTGAACTACTAGTAAAATTGAATTATTTATAACGAATAAAAAAAAATCAAAACTATTATTAGTGGTGGGTGTGGTGGATGTTTTACTACTTTACAATTATTTAAAAACAAATTCACAAACATACAATCATATACATACATACATATATGCGAGTATATTCTATGCTGGCAACCAGCTTTCATACATCCGTGATCTAATGCTATTGTTATTTGTGTCTATAGGTGAAATAAAGATAAATTACCTTTAGATTGGTATTAGGGGTTAGACGTTTTGTGTTCGATTTAAAAGTAAGAAACCAAACGAAATTCCACTTAACATAAACATTTTTACATTTCGTGATGTATGGAAAACTTAACCTCTAACGGTTCGGAAGTATTTCAAGTTTAGTTCCCACAAGATGCAGCTATTTTTTGTACGAAGCGAAGCTGTAAAACATTTTTAAATCGACTGTAGAAAAACTATCAATCAAATCAAAACAAGCCTGAATTTATATATATGTAGTTTTCTTCAAATGTATCACAGTTATTAGTTTAATTTTGGAACGTCTTATGTTCTGAACCATTTTCTTTATAGATAAGGCTTGGAAAAAAAACCAGAAAAAATAATTAAAATTCCTGGGTAAAATTAGATAAAAAAGCACAAGTGGGTAAAATAAGTCCTATAGTTAATCAGCATTAAAAAATATTGTGTAATAGGAGCTACAATAAACAGAAGATCACACATTTCCGAAACCTAATACAATCCGATAAATAAATCAATATAGAGATAAATCAGGACAACATGTGTGAGTTCTGGCGATTAATTTAGTTAATGGGACGTAATATGCATTAAAAATAATTCACTTTTGACTTCAATTCATTGTCACACACATTGTCTTCACAATTGCCCGCCCATGTTGTTCTGTTTTCCCGCAAAAGGACACTCATAAAGTCTGACATTTCGGGGAGACATTCGTTTGTCAGAAGTTTTTTGTGTTTTATCGCACACTGTATGTATGTACATAACACTGGCCATTAATTATCATTAGAATTAACAGAATATTACAATGGACTACTGTGGATATCAAAAAAAAAGAGTTAAATCATTTCATATGATGCCTTTTTATTTTGTTTAGCATGTTATGTTATTCAAACCTTTAATAAAAAGTACTTTGAAGGCAATAACATACTTATTTGGAATAAAATTTGAAAAAATTATTAATGTTTGGCGGCTGATTATTAACTAATATTGGCGGTTGTATAACTATTAAATAAAATTAAATTTTCCTGGTAGGTGATTTTAATATATTTTAAACTTGGATTATTTTTATTTGCTAACATTCTTATTAAGTCCAATTCACTTTAATTATAATTAAATTAACTTTTAATTCGAGAAATATTTAATTTCATACAATTGATAAATTGATTGAGAATTGAATTAGTCTTGTTGCCTGAACGGACATGAGTCAATATGCATGTATGTACATACATACATAAGTGAGTAATAAAAGAGGGTCAAAAAAGTTATATACGATTATAAATTTTTTTTTTAAAAGTTATTTTATTTTTTCTCTTGTGCGCATTATTAACTCTTTACACAGTTATCAGTTGGAATGTTTTTTCTTCATATTACATTATCGGTATGATGAATAATTTAAAATTTAAATTTTTTAATAATAATTTAACAAGCTGTGAAAATAATTCAACATCTTTTTTGTATAATAGTTGAAATTTAAATTAAATATTAAAAGAGATTAGTTTTACATACTATGTATAATATACAATAATAACTACCATATATTATCATATCACACAATCATTAATTATCACTCAAACCTGCGCAGTTAAATAGTATGCTAATCAAACGATTATCGAATTTAGCTCAGAACTAATTTCTTGTTGCTGATATTCACCGATGCAATGCGATGAATTCAATATTAGGTGGCTGCAAATACAATGAACCAGAGTTAAGTCCGGTGAAACCATTAGAAATCGGATTTGAAAAGTCCAGAGATATGCTGGTTTTAGTAGTAAAGTACTAGTATTATTTATCTTTAAGAGAATTTTTTGTGGGCACATTTGATAATTCTTTTTGTTTTTATAAATAAGTTTCATACATATTAATAGAATTACCACTGTGTCAACCTTGAGCATAGTCTGGTCATGAACTTAAATACATAACATAATTGGTCATTACAACCCTTCAGTCAGGATTACGATCTGGTTTCTCACACCACTTATGTTGTGTGTGTTAATTTTATACATGAGTGGCGGCACGTACAGTTTAAAGTCGAATCCAAACGACAGATTTTTGAGAAACTTTTCATGGCAATTTTATTTACTCTCAGAGTTTTTGCCAGAAATCAGCTGAGAGGAAGTCGCCGAAGAATACCTTTTTGTATTTTATTTTGATGTCTGGCCTGGTGCTCGAACCCTGACTTTTCGTCTAATAAGCCAACACACTATCTACTAGACCACGGTGACTTCAATCATCATGAACTTCAGCTCATGAACTTAACTTACGATTAAAATCGTAAATTCTTGGGTGAGAAACGTTATATATGTATGTAGGTGATAATGGGTTGTAGGATTGTATATATTTAAGTTTGACCAAAAAACTTTCCCAATTTCACTTTCTATATAAAAGTAAAATAGTTAAATAATACCATTTTACTTTTTTCAAAAAAAAAAAAAACCTAATTCAGTAAATTTTCTATTGTCAGGTTTCTGGCTAATTTAACAACAAGAGTAATTTATACAATGTAGAAAATGTAACTAATTTTAAATTTACAAAGTGTTGATTAAAATATAAATCAGTTTTATAAAAAATCGAAATTTAAACGACAAGGTCATTACTTTACGTAATTTTTGTATCGAAATTCAATTGAAATACAATTCAAACATTCGCTTAGCAAAAATATCGATCTCAATTAAAATGTTTCAACAAACTTTTCATTTTAAATGAAACAAAAATTTGTTTTTGAAATGCGTATATATTTGCAAAGCCTTACGCACGCAATTCGCAAATTTATATGTACGCATTTGAAATTCAAAATTTTTCATGCTTGAATTTTAGTACTAGGCAACGTGAAATAAAATAGACAGTCAATTAAAATAGGCAGGTAATTTATGATCTTTACATGAATAATTTAGATAAAATAAAAAAGGTAAATAAATTGCTTTGACACAGTTTTTTCTCAATTCAGAGGTGTGAAAAATAATAAGGAGACTTAGCGATTTGATGAAAAAATAAGCAAAATAAGAAAATTGTTGATAAGTAACTCCACTGATCCTATACGACAACAACTAATTTCATTCCTCCAGTAGGAATAACAATAACAGTTAAATCCAAGAATTACTCTTTAAAAACGATTGACATATCATATAATAATTCGCAACTTTCCGTAGTATAAAGTGGAGTATAAGTATAAAAAAAACATATTTACGCTAAACGCAATTTAAATAAAAATTTAGATATTTTAAATAGGTGGTCAACCAATTACGCAAATCATTTCTTAGTTTATAAAAATAACTTAAAACCACTTAAAAAGTTTGAAAAAAAAAAACATTTTTTTTACTGAATATTTTATATAAATAACTAACTCTTGTTAATTAACCATAAACCATAAATATTATATGTATATACAATATTTCTCTAGTGACATTTACACTAGTAGTTTATTTAGGTTGTACGTATGTACATATGTATGTATGTACTATGCAAACGAATACTTAACCTTTTGGTTTGTTATGGTGCTTAAATAATGTTGGAATATTTTTAGTTGGTTTATATTATTGTAACCACAATGCAAAATTTATTTTTAATAATGGTTTAAATTCTCAAGAAATTATTGTACATGTGGGTAAAATTTCAATTTCTGGTATGGAATGCTATGAGAAATTTTTGGGTGATAAAAAAGGAAAGGAAATTGTGGGATTATATGAAAAATTGAATAAATAATAGTAAATAGTTGGAAAGTTTTTTTTCTTTACCACAACTAACATGGGACCACACTAAATAATTGCAAACGATTTGTTGTGTACTATTTTCGAAATGAAAAAAAAAATTGAATTAAAAAATTGTTTTTCAATTTATTACCGAAAAGAGACCTTTATTAACTTGCTTACGAATTTTTGAAATTGAAATTAAAAGTAGGAATATAAATGAAATTTTGTCCCAACGACAAGGAATATTAATAAGAAGTTTTACATATACAGTTACGGACAAAATAATAGGGTCAGTATAATTGCATATAAAATTTTCGAAATTTTAAAAATATGTAAAAAAAATGGAGAAACGCGTTATGGTCGGACGAAAGTAAGATTAATTTAATTGGTAGTGATGGAAAAACGTGGGTAAGACGTCCCAAAAATAAAGAACTTTGTTCCCGTTATACAACAAAAACTTTTAAGCATGGAGGAGGTAGTATTATGGTTTGGGGATGTTTGTTCTGGCATGGCGTGGGATCACTGTACTGGATTAAAGAAATCATGGACAAAAACTTATACTGTCACATGTTAAACGAAGTGATGCTACCATATTCCGAATGGAAAATGCCAGTCAAATTGATATTACAGCAGGACAATGATCCGATACACACTTCGTATCTTGTGAAAAAGTGGTTTCTGGACAACGGTGTGAACGTAATGCAATGGACAGCACAATCCCCGGACTTAAATCCGATAGAAAATTTATGGAAAATCGTAAAACAAAAAATTGGACCACTAAAATCAAAAAATAAGGAGGAGTTGTGGGCGAAAATTAAATACGTTTGGTATTCTATTCCAAATAAGACTTGTCAAGATTTGGTGGAATCAATGCTAAAAAAGTGCAAAGCTGTTCTTAGAAATAAAGGTTACCGTACAAAACATTAGCTTTAGAACCAAGATTTTAAATCTAGTTTAAGTTTTTTTAATCGTTTTCGTTAATGACCCTATATTTTTGTCCATCAAAATTCAGTGAAATTTACAAAATTTAAATTTTTTTTGTCATAAGTAAATTATTTTGAGTTTTTAATATAAATGGTAAAGATATATAAACAAAGCAATAATATGAAATAAATAAGCACACAATAACATTTTAATTTTTTGTTTGTTTCCGCTTTATTCTTAACAATTTTGAGTGACCCTATTTATTTGTCCGTAACTGTATATAAATCTATACAATACCTTTCTTTGCTAATTAATATTCAAGGCTTTATAAATATTAAAAAAAATATAAATATTATTATTTTTGAAAGCTTTATCGAAATTTCTGTATACAAGATATCGCCAACTAATATAAAACACATTAGTTGAGGACGTTGATAGAGAGTTCGTTTGGGATTTGACAGTAGCTGGACTGTTCCAGTAAATTTACAGATTTTCAGGGAAAACCTTATCACCTACCAAGTATTGCATTGCCAGTACTGTCTGCATATTCCCCACCAAAAATCTCATCTACAGTCTCAGTAAACACACTACCTACTAGACCACGGCGACTTCATCACAATCTGGACTAATAAAATATTAGTCACTATCTGGACTCACTAGCATTCTAATTAATGTATGAAAAAAAAATGTAGAAATTTAGTGAACCGCACCTACTACATATGTTCTCCTAGAAGAGAAATACTTCTTTCACCACTGTATTAAGGCTACGTAATTTTCGGAATCACACAGAGCGATATTTTCTAGAAATGCAGCCAAAGCATATTTTATTTATATTTTAAATATTTCGTATTTAAGTGAATTCTCTAATTAAACGTTAAATAAAACCATTTTGGAAATTAGAGCTGGAATTACATTTTATTTTTAAATTAAAAAGCAATTTGAGCCGTTGCTTTTTTTTTACCGAAAACAGCTACAGTGGCTTAAAATTATATTGGGATAAATACTATAGATTGTAGATTTTTAATGCTTTATTAGCACCATAAACTTTTTAGGAAAACTTGAAAACAGTTTTATTACTAGGCTATTAGGAATATTAAAAATATTTAAATATATTGTAGAAAGATATTACAGAGCAAGCTTTCGTTATCAACCAACGTTGTTGATAAACAGAGCGAAATTTGGTTAAACATAAAAGAATTATATGATAAAGAGTAAATGAGCTTCGTCCATTCGACGAACAGTAACCAATTAGGGTTGGGTTAGGTTAGAGGACGTGTACTTGTCAATTAAGACAAGTACAGTACCCGGAGGTCGAATTGACCCATTGTACAACGTCCTAGTTTCTCACACCACTTATGTTGTGTGTGTTAATTTTATACATGAGTGGTGGGACCTACAGTTTAAAGTCGACTCCGAACGACAGATTTTTATTTATTGAGAAACTTTTCATGGCAATTTTTATTTACTCTCAGAGTTTTTGCCAGAAATCTACTGAGAGAAAGTCGCCGAAAAAATACCCTTTGTATTTTGTCTTTGATGCCTAACCTGGGGCTCGAACCCAGGCTTTTGCGTCTAATAAGCCAACACACTACCTACTAGACCACGGCGACTTCTAACAAAAGTGTTCGCCGATTCAACGAAGAGTAACCGTCCAGGGTTAAGAAAGAGGCATTGCGAATAGAACTTACAGCCGTTAATTACTTCCTAGATAGAGGGGTTAGTCCCTTAGCTACTTAACCGTATTTGCACGAAATTTTTCTTGTTTCAGTAAATTTATAATAATTTCGCATTCAGCATATTATTTTTGTCTGATTGTCATTTCTTGATATTTATTGCAACATGAAGCAAATAAATTTTCAAAATTCACTTCTTAGATGAGTTGGAAACAAAAACTAGTATTATTGTATTTTTCATCAGGTACAAAGTATTTTTCATTTTTATGTATGCAGACTTTTGCAAACCCAAAAAAATTATCATTTCAATGTTTTAAATTTATCAAGTGCTACCAAGTTTTGCAAATACAAAAAAGATTTGAAATTTTCGAATGTTGCAAATCAAAGCCTATTTCAAATGATAACCGTTGTTAGTGCAAAAAAGTAATGTTTAAATGCATGAAATAGTTTGTACGCAGATTTATGCTGCCGGGTGTATACAAAGTTGAATTACCTTTGTTTGTTACCTGATCTCATATTGTCCCATTATTAATTTAATGCGAACTTTTCATTTTGTCATCCTCTACTGTATACAATAATAATTGAATTTTTTGTATATGTTTTTAAAAATGTGCCCGTTACAATAGCAGTAAAGAAACATTTGACATACCCACTACAAATTTGAGCCCAGGCATTTTGTTTTTGTTAAAGAGTAATCATCTTGTCAAAAAAAATTAACCCCCAAACCTCCATAGGAAATAAATAAAAGCAATTAAAAAAAACTAAATAAATTTTATATATTGAAAATTCTTATGATTTTTATGTCATGCTAAATTACAAAGCACCAATAAATTAAAAAAAAATTATTTCATGCAGTCAATAACATCCACTTTACGTAAAGAACATGTTTGTATATGGTCATCGAACAAATTGCAGCTGCTAACGTTATTTCTTATTTGTCATAGTTTAGGCACCTATTTGGAGAGACCGAAATCTTTTTTTTTTTTTTGTTAATTCATCACTCTTGTCTAAATAAATATAAATATAGTAAATCTAGGTTGTAACTTATGTATATATATGTATTTAGTATTAAAGGCTTAAATATTGTTAATCATCTTGCAAAAATTTTAATATAATTGGCTTTAAAATAGTAATCCTGAAGAATTTCTATAGTGCTTTAAGGATACTTGAGGTACATATGACATGAGGGTTTATGACTAATATAAATACGAAATAGATTATCGAAATAAAAAACACAAAAAACAAACATTTTTTTGACAACGACGATACTCAACAGCTGGTAATTTAAGGCCACCTTATATATGAATTCGCCTTGTTCAAGCCATTGTATTTCGATAAGTCAATTCAATTCACATTTATTTTATTCAAACGAATAGAGGATCATTTTTTTTCATTGGTATACATATATTTAAGCCTTTTATAGCCAATAGTAATATGATTTTTGTTATTTTGTATATTTTGTTGCTTTTTGACCATATGTGTGTATTAAAGATTTTTAAAGAAGACAAAATCAAAATATTTAAAGTGGGCGGCGCATAAAGAAAGAAAGACAGAGACCGTGTAAGACCAGCATTTTTAAACTGGTTTCTTTTTATTTTTATATTTGCTCAAAGAAAAGTAAAACAGTAAATTCGTAAAACAGTTCTAGTAACATTAGTATTTTTTGTTAGGTATTGAAATTTTTTTCTTTTTAAAAAAGTAAAATCATCACGTTTTTTAAAAAAATGCTTACTTATGCAAATTAACAATAAATAAAATATGAAAGAGATCGAAAAAAAAATTATAAATTAATTCTTCTTTCATACAAAAGTAGAAAATTTTAATTATTAATAAATTATATAATGTGTAGTATATAAATTTGTTATTCTGACTCTAAAGAGCATATAACAGTCATATCCCAGGTTAGCAGGGTTGCATATGTCTTTGTCAATAAACATCACTGCATTGAGTTGTTATATTTAATGCAGTGGTATGTCTTATAATTTTTTAATTATTTCATCACTTTTAAACGCTTAACAGTCAAACGTGCCATATGTGTGTGTAACCAACACTGTAATTAATATTTGCAATATTATTCTTAACAGTTGTATGAACATTAAAGATTTGTTTTGACTGATTTTGTAAACATAAAAAGAAAATATAAACATTTTAAAAGATAATTTTTCTTTTAGGACAATAAAAATCTTTAACCTTTTCATTTTGAATTTTGTTGGCAGTAGCCATGTTTTGACAATTAAAGAACGAGGGTTAATGATCCAACATTTTGGTACGTGTGAGTGTCTTTAAAAAGTTTAAACTGTTAAAAAGATTAGTATTGTCTGTCTATTAAAAAATTAAAAAATGAACAAGAAACAAAAGAGTAAAAAAATATATTTTTAAATCAAACGCTGTCAAGATTTGAACATTAAATTTAATTACAATTTCTGCGGTTTTAAGTGTAATTAAAAAAGTCGTCGCAATATATTCACTGTTATTTTATATACGACATACGAAAAGTGTATGTAAATAGCATACATTATTACAGTCTCTGTCTATCACTTTACACATTGAGCGGATTTTAATTTGGTTCAGCTCGAGTTTTTTATAGCATACCAAAGCTGTTCTTCCAAAGTATTTCATTGTATCGGAAAGATAAATGTGTTATTATCATTATTTTTTCTATGTAGTTATTCATAAAATTTTCAAGTCGTTCAAGCAACCAATTACGAATTATTTTAATTTTAATCAATTTTTTTGTATTCATATTTGAAGAATATTGGTTTTTTATTGTTTATTTTATCGTTATTTATTATTTAAATAAATAAATATTTTATTAGAAAAATATATGTATACATATTAGAATTAAGTTTTAAAACTATAAATTTCACATACATATGTAGGTTTACTATGCGTTGTTTAAACAAATGTTTTCATAAATTATTATGTATACATAATAATATAATTCTTTTAAATTTAGTTTTGTCCATAAAGTAAAAATTATGATCGTTGGTTTATTCGCATAAATTCACGTAATGTCGCTAATTAAACAATTGTTGTATGCTATTAAAATAAACAATAAATAAAATAACCAAAAGAAAAAAAAACAATTGTAGACTAAATTATATTGTGTTTTTTTTTCTTATTTTAGGATTTCAATGAACAGTGCCCCTATTCATTATCACCTGTAAGCACGAAAAGTCAAAAACTCTTACGATCACCCCGAAAAGCTACGAGAAAAATATCTCGCATACCCTTTAAGGTAAAAGAAAAAGAAAATTTTTTATTTTATTTCATTCAATTACTTATTCATTCTGTTATCTCTTTAAATTAAAAGGTTTTAGATGCACCTGAGTTACAAGATGATTTTTATTTGAATTTAGTCGACTGGTCCTCACAAAATGTCTTGGCTGTTGGCTTAGGTAGTTGTGTTTACCTATGGAGTGCCTGTACAAGTCAAGTAAATATATCTTTATTTGCTACTTTATTTAGTTTGTCTATTTTGCAAATTTAAGTCATGCTTATTTTAATTTTATCAATTTTCTATATCGCCTTCGTAACAGGTAACACGTTTATGTGACCTTAGCCCCGACGCGAATACTGTAACCTCAGTTTCATGGAATGAACGTGGTAATTTGGTAGCTGTTGGTACACATCATGGTTATGTCACAGTATGGGATGTCGCTGCTAGTAAACAGGTGAGTGCTATATTTTAAATTTACTCTTAACAAGGTACATATACACTTGTTATAATATAAAACAAAACTTGCTCTTAATCTATAGTTTATCTTTAATATATAATATAAATTCCAAATTATTAGAATTTAAGTGGTTTTACAACCGTTACTTTGAATGCAATTTTAATTCTCTAATTATAAAGTTTTTAAATTGTGAACAATTGTTCAGATATTTATATTTCAGTTTCATTTTTAGTGGAAATTAAAGCTGTAAGCAATTTCTATTAACACGTTAAATCATTTGTTACTACACCGAACACTGGTTTCGAGGCGCGTCAGTTACCCGTGGGTTAAATATGATATAAAACTAACAATATTACATTAAATTACATTTTAGTACGCTCTCATAACATTTTTCATTGCTGTACCTCGATACGAAAGTGCGTAGCCTGACGGAAATTTACTTATAAAATCTCGTGACACTGTGAACGTGTTAATAAAACTTTTCTTCAAGTCGCCAAATAAATCACTTTTAGAGTGTAGTCCACATCAGCAATACTGAATAGAGAAATTAATCTTCATTTTGTGGAAGAAATTCAGCTTCAAAATTACTTATTTCGATCAAAAATACATAAAATGAGAAAAATTTAAATAAATTCTTTAAGTTCCAAAAATTTTCTATTAAGTTACTTTCAAATGGTGCATTTTTTTATGAATGCATTTTGTCGACACTGACATGAAATTGCATTTTGACGGCATTTTCACATTAAATTTACAAAAATAAA
Source organism: Sarcophaga carnaria (assembly GCA_958299815.1). NCBI lineage: Eukaryota > Metazoa > Arthropoda > Insecta > Diptera > Sarcophagidae > Sarcophaga > Sarcophaga carnaria. The sequence continues at coordinate 65,441,517 of OY283149.1, read as the reverse complement.
GTTTAGCTAAAACATAAAGGAGCTGAAATTTGTTTATTAGGCATGGATAATATGCTCAAAAATCTTTAAAATGTAATTTAAATTTTTGATTATAACCTTGACCTTTCTTGTGATAATTCTGCATAGGCTTAGATAGTCGCACTGTCATGTAGAAACTTCTACATTCGGAAATAACATTTTTCTTTGAAAAAAAAAAATGTTTTAATACAGAGATTTAAAAACATGAGTTGCTCTGTTATTCCTCATCTTTGTATAGATGAAAGCACGTCAATTGATAAAAAAAAAAATCAGCTCTAATGAAGTAGCTGGCAAAAAGGTCAAAATAAAGCAAAATTGGGGTGGAGAAGCTGGTTATGAAATAAATTCATATTGCATGCATAGACGTTTGTTACAGAGAAGTCTGTAGGTCCTTGTATTATTATCGAAGTCTGTGCAGATGAAAATTAAAAAATGTTTACTGTTACAAATTTTGTTGTATGATTGTGTATATTGTGCAAAATGTATTCAGTGTTGCAAAATTGAAATTTTGAAATGGTACTGAAGCATAACTGAAAGAGTACTTTTTTTGCATCAAATGGTACTTTTCTAAAAATAATTTTTAGATTTCACTTGCTGAACGGAAAAGAAAAACTAACGACTTGTGCATGATTCTCATATATAAAACAAAAACCTTTGATTTGGAACATAACAGAACAGAAGCCCCGTTTAGTCAAACGTCGACGGAACGTACGTTCGTTTTAGCATATGTAGAAATTACATTACGGTTCGGCAAGCTTTTCGTATTCTAAAAGCGAGCATACCTTGCATTGATGTTGGGCTAACCGAAGCTAAGGACTAATTCTACCTTTAGCGCTAACCATAAAATATGTAGTAATAAAAAAATACTGACAGCGTCGCGGGGGTACTGTAGTATTTTTGAAATAGAAAAGTACTGAAAAAAGTACTAAAGTGCTGGATTTTCAACAATTTTTTTCAATATGCCTAAAAGTAGACTTTGATTTTTAATACATAATATTTGTGTTTTTCAGATTAATAAACTTAATGGTCATTCAGCACGTGTGGGTGCATTAGCATGGAATGGCGATGTTTTGTCAAGTGGGTCTCGAGATCGTTTAATTATTCAGCGGGACACACGTACACCAGCTCAACAATCTGAACGTCGTTTAGTAGGCCATCGTCAAGAAGTGTGTGGTTTAAAATGGTCGCCTGATAATCAATATTTAGCTAGTGGTGGCAATGACAATCGCCTCTATGTATGGAATCAGCATTCTCTAAATCCAGTACAATCTTATACTGAACATATGGCTGCTGTCAAGGCTATTGCATGGTCTCCTCACCATCATGGATTACTGGCTAGTGGTGGCGGTACTGCAGATCGTTGTATACGTTTTTGGAATACTTTAACAGGACAACCAATGCAATGTGTAGATACAGGATCTCAAGTCTGCAATTTGGCCTGGTCTAAACATTCATCTGAACTGGTTTCAACACATGGTTATTCTCAAAATCAAATCCTAGTATGGAAATATCCTTCACTAACCCAGGTTGCTAAATTAACTGGTCATTCCTATCGCGTTCTCTATCTGGCGCTGAGTCCCGATGGTGAAGCCATTGTTACAGGCGCTGGAGATGAAACCTTACGGTTTTGGAATGTATTTAGTAAAGCAAGAAGTCAAAAAGAAAATAAGTCTGTATTAAATTTATTTACAAATATTAGATAATTTCATTGAACGAAGAAAATAACAATGAGACTTCAGAAAGATTCATTATAATTTTACTAATTATTAGAAAAACAAACAAACAAAAAAAAACTGCATGGAAAAACTACTATTGTCCATCATCGTAATCATCAAACAACTACATTGAAATTTGAGAATTCATATTCATTTTATGCAAAGCAAATCACCAAAAATCTATTAAGGAAAAACAAAACTTATTTTTATAGATTTGATCTTTTTTATCTCATTATAAATATACATACATACATATATATATATATTTATTTTGAAATGTTTGTTGTATTTTCAGTTATATATATATATATATATCTTTATAATTGTTTCTTTCATACATTTATTTTTATTCAAGAAACTACGATTAAATTTGAAAAAGAAAAAAAATATACATATTTATATATATTAAATATATTAAATTTGTATGTATAATTGAATATTTCTTTCATTAATTGTCTTTATCTTTCTATATATATATTCTGACTTTTCTATTTCTTTAATTTTACAAGGCTTTAGCAATTTTATATACCAATTTATACATTTATATTGTATTTAATTTGTTTTTTTTTTATTTTTCTAGCTTTTAGTTTAGTAAAATTATTTTATAAATTATAATACGGCTGCCGTATAAATTTCTTCTTTTTAAAAATGATATTTAAGAGAAAATTACTTGTGAATTTGGTTTTTTTATGATTGTAAACTCTTATAAATTAACTTGATTTTTTTTTTAGATATAACTTATTATTTAATTATTTCTTTGTATAAATTTTTGTAAAATTTTTCTGAAACTGAATTTCGATCTTACAAATAGTGACAGAACTGCAAAATAAAACAAATAAATTTGTTGTAAAATTTATAGTATAAAATATATAATATTTAAATTATAACTTTTAAAAACGTCTGAATAATAATTGAAATTTATTCGTTCACTACTATATATATAAGCTAAATTCGTTAAAATAATCAAATTATTGACGATAGATTATTATATATACATATATATTATTATATACATATATTATATATATGTTCAGAATTATTTAACATCAATTGCAGAGTTTTGTTTGTCAGTTTAAATATCAAGAGAAAAATTAAAAATATTTTTCAATATTTGAATAAAAGTAAAAAATGAACTGCCTTATTTATAAAATTAAAAATACCTTTAATGGTGTAAGTTTTGTGTTTCAAACATCCGAATATATTTTTCAATTAATCATTCGAGATCCGGTTTTTTACAAATATTTTCAAACGAATAGCGAGTTTCCTTTTAAGTTAACACCCTACTAGCATAGAAGCTTGATCTAGGAAATAATTAGTTGAGTCAATATTAAACTTCATAGGCCATTCTGGTATCAGCTTATTTGTCTTCGTTAAAAATGTTTATTCATTACGCTGTAATCTAGTAGGTAGTGTATTGGTTTATTAGACGTTAGGCCAGGGTTCAAACCACAGGTCAGTCATCTCCAACAAAACGAAATATGAAAAATATTTCTTCGTTGACTTCCTCTCAGCAGATTTCTGGCAAAAACTTTGAGAGTAAACAAAATTGCCATGAAAAGTTTCTCAAAAATCTGTCATTCGCAGCCTACATTAATTTTTGTAAGTGCCGTCACTTATGGATAAAATTATCACACACAACACAACAAGTGGCGTAAGAAGCTAGGTCGTAATCCTGATTAAAGGGTTGTAATGATCAATTATGTATGTACAAATTTAAATTATTTTCATATATTGCATATGTAAACCATAAAAGTTCTTTAGGATCCGAAACTAATAATCGAATTTCATACAACATGAATTCAGATGCCTCTCTGGCAACAAATTTGATCTGAGTGCATCACACATTTTTGCTGAGTAAGCAATAAATCAAAATGTTAAGATAATGCTTGCAATAAACCTTTTCGAAAAATGCCTTCTGTCACAAATTCACCATTCCATATTATTCTTAAAGTTCATTATTAGCAACTCTGTTCCAAAAATTTTGAAATAGTATTTCAATGAAGAGTAATTTATAGAGCGATTTTAAATAAATTACTAACGTGAATTGAGTTCTAGCAAAGACTTAATTTTTGTTTTTTAAAAAGTTAGCGTATTGATTTTCTGTTAGATTCTTGTACAGTGAAAATACCAATTATGCATTTGTCGTATTGCAAAGAAAAATGGATCGAAATGATAATTCAGTAAGGAAAGATTGTTTTAGCAGCTTGCACGAGTCATTTAACTCTAACACTAATTTGCTTTTGGGTTAATTTTTTTTCATTTAGACGTTGATTTTTTCTGTTTTTATTCCAACGATGGGCAACGAGGGCTTTCAATAAAATATTTATAGTATAGCTATAGTCTGCAGGTGTTTTAGCTTCATTTCTTAGTAGATTCATGTTATGTTAGTTAGTTTTGGCAATTGTACATCACGTATATCTTGGCCTTCCTAACTGTCTTGCGGGTTCCATTTTCTGTTACACTTTTTGTCTTGTTCTTAGTATACGTATGTATATTCTGCCCGTTACCAAATTCTATGTTTAATTTGTATGTACACCTAATTCTGTTTTTAAACCGTGTAAAAAAAACCGTGTAAAAAAAGACTGATCGTATGCAAAAATAGGTGATTGGTTCCTAATCTCTAAAACTTATTAAAATTAGTGAAAAACAAGGATTTTTTAAGAAGTTTTGTATTTGACATTTTCTTTTAGGGATTCATAAAATATTTAACAAAATTAAAAATATAAATAACTTAATAAATATAAAATATTTTTTGGCTTACCTTTCATCTTATGCGTTAAATTTAATGTAACGATAGAAAAACAAATTTGCCAATAAAAAATTTCTTTACCAAACACAAAATATTAACACATTTCAATTGCTCTGACTTTTGTGCTTGTATGCACAAAAGGGAATTCCCCTAAATTTGTGCCATTTACATTTGCTTTGACCAGTAAATTTGCTTGTCGCGCAAAAAAGGAACTCCCTTAAATTTGTGATATGAACATACTTTGCAAAAATTAAATTTGACAAAAAAAAATTAAGCACAAAAAATTTTAAATCGTGCTAAATGGAATAAAATCGTGTAACAAAAATTAAAAATATTTTATTTTCAAACCGTGTTATATCAAAACCGTGTAAAAAAAGACCGTGTAAAAACAGAATTAGGTGTATATTGGTTCTTCTCTCGGAAAACTTCAGAATTTTTCGTTGGTTATGATATTGGGCCAAAATGTGACACAAATACTGCGAAGGCTTTTATTTTAAAAATCCTGCAACCGCTTCCTATACGCTTTACATCCACTCATACACTAATGTGAAAAAGCAATAAGGATACAAATGTGACAAGATTTGAGAAAAAGAGAAAATTGTTTATAAGTAACTGCTCATATTTTCACCTTATATACCACAACAACTAATTTTATTGCGGTTTAAAAAAATTCTTTGCCGAGATGCCGAAATCTTGTTGAGAATGATGGATTAGAAGATGTCTACTAGTTTTAAACAAGACCGGAGTCTGTAATATATTAACGGCTCTAAAACAACATTAGAACTTAAATTAGTGCAAACGTATTCACATATTATTTTTATAACTAAAAAGAAAAGGACATGTTCTTATATGTTTTTTCTCTGGATGAATTTAAATTTTAATGTTAACTTAATAAAAATTTTAATTTAAAAAAGTAAAAAAATCTCTGAGTGTCAAATCTGTGTCATTATTATTCTGTACATCACTGTGTTTTGAGTCATTTTGGTGTAGTATTTAGTCCTAACAGTCAATGATATTATATATCCAAAGTAACAACATTATAGAGAAATCGATTTCGATTAATTTTATAGAAGACATTCCACAAAAATTTAAGAATTTATCTTGACCAAAATGTTTTCAATTGAAAATCAAAAATAAAACGAAAGGAAAGATACAGAACTGGAAGGAAATTTAATTTTTCATTTGTTTTAAATTTGTGAAAATAACAATTGCATTGTGCATTAAGAGTTAAAGAGAACACAATTCAACAATCGTTAAGAATAAACAAAACAATGGCAATAAAACTTATTTTTTATAATTTATTTTCATCAAAGTATTAAAATTTGTTTGTTCTAAAAACAAAATACTGACTAGAATGGAATCGCGTAGGTGAAAAAGGACACAAATTCTAGTCAATAAGCAACGTTTTTAATTGCGGAAGATATATGTATGTACAATAAAAAGGGGTACTAACAAAAAATCTGACATAATGGTAAGGGTTTCATAGTTTTAAAAAATATCTGTATATGAGATAAAGCTGGTGTGCAATGTTAAATTTATAAATTTGGTAGTTAAAAAAAATAAAAATAAAATAAAAGAAGTAAATAAAGTACAATCAAGTTTAAAAATCTTAAAGCGAAATTGCAAATTCCGAAATTAATTTGATCAATGCTATATAATAAATGTTTATATAAACAAAATAAATTTCGTATTTCATAGTCGTTAAACATAGGCTTATAAATAATTTATGAATGTAAATTAATTAAACTGTCAAACTATCTATATACATAAAATATATTACAAATTGAAAATAATTTTAAATAACTTTCCTTCAAAATTATACTTACTAAAGTAATAATAATAATTATCTAGAGTTTATTTAGAAATACAGAAAATGCTAGACTTTAAATTTTCCTTCTAATGAATACTTATTAATATAATCATATGTAAAGGCGACCAAAATTGACATTTAAAAAAAAATAATATCTTAAAATCCAAATATTGTAGTTTTTATTTTTTATTGTGTTAATAGTTTTTCTTTCACTTTAGTGACCAAATCCTAACCAAAAAGAAAGCATAGTAGTATTAAATCTATGGCATTAAATAATAATAGCTAAAGTCGAAATTTCGTGTTTATAGATATTAAGGGGTTTATCTAAAATAAATTGAGTTTGTAAATATAAAAATATAAATGCGTTTAGTTTTATTAATAATGACATTTTATACACGAAATTTAGCTGAGTGATAGATCACGAAGAAGAGAATAGGAATATGTAATAAAATGAAAAAAAACACTTATGTCAACTTAAGCCATTATCATTTATTGCCACAGAAATTAACCACATATTAGTGCAAGTCATATGAAAAGTATTCGAATATTGATGTTTGTCAAGCATTCGATAGGTTTTGGTAATAAGTCAGACAAGTACAGTACCCGGAGGTTGAATTAACCCATTGTACAACGTCCTTGTTTTTCACACCACTTATGTTGTGTGTGTTAATTTTATACATAAGTGGTGGGATCTACAGTTTAACCCTTTGCACTCGATTAATTTTCATGCTCGTTATCTGTCAACTTGTATTTAATTTTAGATGAATGAATGTTGGTTTGCTTTACAAAGTTCATCAGTGAAAAATGTTTTAAAAAATCTATTGGCTCAAATTCTTTGTCTTGAAATTGAAGCCGAACATTCTTGTCTCCAACTCTAAATGTAATTTCTGCTGGCAGCCATCCTCTTCTTCACATTAATCCAACTTGATCTGATATAGTGTCATTATCCCTATCAATTCTGGTACGGTATCACTTTCACTATCAGATGAATATTGTACCGTTTGAACTCGTAAATTCAAATTCACTGTCATTATCCTGACTGTCCTCAAAATCCATTTTGAACAGGAAATTTGGGTATGTACATGTGTACTGAATTAGACAAAGAGAACAAATTCCGTGCACGACTAACACTCGACTGACAAAACTTGACAAATTATTACAGTGTAAGATCTCGAATGCCGCAATGTCTTTTACAGTTATTTAGTGTTATCGTCTACAGACTAATATGCGAGTTGTAGAGTTAATTAGTGCTGTCACTTCCAGTGTGACTTACGAGTTACAGAGTAAATTGATATTGTCACCTCCAGTGTCACATACGAGTGCAAAGGGTTAAAGTCGACTCCGAACGACAGATTTTTGAGAAACTTTTCATGGCAATTTTATTTACTCTCAGAGTTTTTGCCAGAAATCTTCTGAGAGGAAGTCGCCGAAGAAATACTTTTTGTATTTTGTCTTGATGTTTGGCCTGTTGCTCGAACCCTGGCTTTACGTATAATAAGCCAACACACTACCTACTGGACTACGGCGAATTAAAGTTAAGTTAATACTAAATTTTCGAAACAATATTGTAAAGAAGTTGAAAAATCCTATTATCGGCTCGAAATTTTTAATTTATGAAGGTTATTTTTAATTTATTCACAATCGATTAGTATATTGGGTCCAGTTTTGTATTTAATATATTTATTCTCACATATAAAATATCTCGACTTGGAAATTCTGTATAGAACAACATTAGTTAGGAGTCGCCGTACTCTAGTAGATAGTGTGTTGGCTTATTAGACGCAAGACCACGGTTCAAACCCCAGGTCAGTTAAATTCAGTTAAATCAGTTAAATTATTATAAAGATATGTTTTGATTGAGGGAAATCTTTAATTTATGAAAGATTTAGATGAATACTATATCGAAAAGGCATTATGTTGAGTTAGTAAAGGAAAAATATGAAATATTGCTTTTAAACTTTTTATTTTGGACAATTTTTTTTAGAGAGCTGTATTATGAAATGAGCCGCTCAGTGCACAAATCGATTAACTTCATAGAACAAAAATTTGAAAAATGCAATGACATAATGTAAATTGTTTTTTAAAATTAATAAGAAAGAATAGCCAAAAAAACAATGTCAGTAATGTTATAAATTTCATGTGACTGGTGGAGTTAATCGATTTGGCAACTGAAAAAAGTAAACAAATTAAATTTATTAAGTTTTTTATTACAGAAAAGGTTAGTTATTATACATTTTTATTACAAATTTTCCATAAAAATGAGTGTTTACAGTGATGTTATAATATATTATTTGTGATTAGTTTATCAGCAGTATAATTAATGTCTTCTTCATCAGATGTATGTTAGGACTCATCATTTTGATTTGTTCTTAAAGTAACTATGATTACCAGGAGGAATGAATTTGACAAGATCCATCATGTCTCTACTTTTTTCCCTTATCACAGTTCTGCGTTTAGGATATAATAAAGGCTGATCTACATTTTTTTGTTAAATACAAAATCTTCATTATAGTTATATTTGAATTGTATGAGATGAGGTTTTGACCTTCCTAACTATATGCAGCTTATTTTAAGCCAATTAACCTGCATGTAACGGTTGCTTTTCTGTTAATGATTGAGTTTTCTTAAGTTTAAATGGTGTTTTCTTTTTGCACCAAGAGCCTTTTTGATTATATTGTACCAATCATCTGGTGAATAAATGTTTAGAATTTTTTTTTTTGCATGTGACTCAATAATGGCAAAATCTGAGTCACTTACCAAAAATTCCATTTCAATTGACTCAGCTCTTATTTCCGTACTTTGACAAGTTTCAATAAACTTAAGACAGTTTTCTTGATAACTGTTATCATTCAATGGTTGCTAGTGGTCATTTGAATTGCGTTATTGAAACGATTTACATAAGAGTATGGAGTTAATCAAAATGTCTTCTGAAATAAATTACTTATTGTTCAATGGCCCAAAAAATTTTGTCGTTTAATGTTATTAATCTTTACTGTTCAGGAAAGTTATAATAAATATAAAAAGTTATGACTATCCCAAGTGCTTTGACACTTAAATTTAAGACTTTTCAAAAAGTGGAGTTAATCATTTTGTGCACTGAACGGCTCAAATACGTCCCTAGAAAACTGTAGCCATAGTTGCTAGTTTTATTCTTTTTTTTAATTATAATTTGCAATTGAAATTATAATTTAAATAAATAAATATATAAACCACTTATGTTGTAGAGATGTACGTGCTTTTTATATTTTTTAAGTAGTGATTGAATATTTTGAACATCAAGAGGTAATTTAGTCTTCAAAATAGAATTTGATCCTTTTTTTAAATTACTGATATATGTATGTGTATTGTAGACGTAGTTACCAAAATAAAAAATGAACCAAAGGCTTTTTCGAGTATGTTTTCTTCAAAAGTTTAATCAGTCATGAGATATTTTAAAAGTTTTAAGAATAACAATAAAAGTATGTATAATAAAAAGTAATGAAGTTGATTGACAGTTTATACAAAAATACTGTGTCTAGCAATATAAAAGGTATAACAATTCTCCCACACTTAACTGTCGATTGTATCTATTTTAAGACATACTCTTCTAGGTATTTTGGTAGCTTATGTACCAGGAATGATGCGGGATTTGTATTTGGCGGTTGTAAAGCTTTCCGTTTTTGGTATTTTGGTGGAATATGACCAGGTAGTTCATATTCACTGGATGTATCGGGAATTCAACTTAGGAATAACTCTTGTTGTTGGTTTGTCTATGTATCGTCTTCAGATATTTCAGTAGGTTCGTTAACATTGACTGAGTTTTGAATTATCACCCCATGTTGACTATTATCTTCAGACGGTGGTTGGCTGTTGAAAGCTGTATCAATTCCAATACCAGTCCGTAGCAACTGGTTTATATGTCTTTTAATTGTGTATCCATCATCCGATTTTACCATATAATGTAGACGTCCCATATATACGTATAACCGATTTCATATTTGTCGGCCAAGGAACATATCCGAAAGCGTTTTACCGTTTCTCAATAATGTAGTGCGATATTTAAACAAAATGTCCCTTACCTGCTTCTGCATTGACGATGATTGATTGGATATAGCTGCTAATTTTGTTTTGAGCGTATATATATATTCCTATCAGCTAGGACGTTTGTAGCCTGATGTCCTGGAGCAATAAAATTTTGAAACATACCTCATTCTTGGAAAAACGTCGCAAATTTCTCACTTTTAAATATTATTGTATTATTGGATACCATTACATTCGGATATCGGTTTCTTGTAAAAACATTAAGTAAAATTTCAATTGTTGATGCAGACGATGGTGCTGATTTGCATACTCCTACTTCTGCCTATTTAGATTTAGCATCTACATCGACTAAAAAGTAATGTTCTTGGTAAGGATCAGCCGAATTAATGTGAATGTGCTGCTGGACTGTTCTTAATAGCTGCGCATGCTGGGCAAGTACGAAAATTTTCGATTCCTTTGTCGATTTCTGTCCAATAAACATAATGCCTGGCTAATTGTTTAATTTTCGTTATCCCTTTGTATGTATGATGAAGTGCCGGTAAAACAGCAGTTTGTAATGAGCTTGGAGTTATTATTCGTTGTCCTTTAAATAAAACGTTATTGTCAATGATGAATTCGGAAGTAGCTGTTGCATTATTACGAAAAATGTACATCCCTCTATGTCTTCCTGAATTGTCTTATAATAAAATTTCTTCGAACGAATTTGGTTTAGAGAAGTACTGCATTATTGATCTTTCCTCGATCCGCAATTGATCAATCCTCGTCGATTTAATTTATAATATTTTCATTTTATTTTATAAATGCTCTTGAAAGACAGTCTGCGTGATTATTCCTCGTACTAATTTTATAATGATCTCGAAATTATAACCGCTAGGGAATGCAGCTTATCTTTGCAATCAGGCAACAGTTTATTGTTTTGATGAAATATCCTTATTAGTGGTTGGTTATCCGTAGCAAATTTAAACTGCCGACCAAAAGGATATTCATGAAGATGCTGAACTGCGGAAAATATAGCCAGAGTTTCTCTATCTAGTTGTGAATAAATATTTTCTGCAGCTGTAAGAGGTCGATAACTGTTTTTGGTTCTGGCGTTTCTAGGGTCGCATTAATTTTCGAATCAGATTTCTCCACCTTTTTTGCCCCATACTGTACCGTACAAACAAATATTCCGCTCGACTCAAGTTTATATCGTATTTTCCCAACTATTGTACACCAGTTTGACATGCGTTCTCCTATGGTCTCACCCTGTATAATAATGTTGTTGAAATATGATTCCATAATAGGTACCTCATATAGTATCTGGTTTATTATTCGATTAAATTTAGCAGGATCTGTTTTTATTTCAAAATATAATCGCGTGTGGATATTGCTTGCACTATACTGGACGGTTTATCAACTAGTATGTGGTGATATGCTTTGAATAAGTGAAGTCGAAAAAAATACCTTGCGTTACGTAGTTAATAATGTCATATTTTGCGAATTGGATAATGTGTATACACCAAACAATTACTTATTCCTACCTTGGAATCTTCGCAAAAACGAACCCCTCCATTGGTCTTTACAATTACAACAAGAGGCAAACACAAATTTAAAATTTTCGTAATTATCTCAGCGCTCTCTAAACTACCCAGTTCCTTATTTACGCGTTCTGTTAATGAGTACGAAATTTGACATTCTTGTATATAAATTCATTTAAACTAACGTGACGACGTAAAATCCACGATCTACGTACGTTCGTAAAATTACACTTGTGTGTTTTACTTGCTTATTCAAGTTCAAATTTTTAAATTGTGTCCTAGAAATAAATGTGTACTCCGAACCAGACCCTACTTCGAATTTTTTTTTAATGAATGCATAAAAACACTCAGTATAAGAATTTTGAGGATTGCTTTGATTTGTGTGAGTATAATGTGATAAAATAAAATATTTTGCTAGGATACGGGGTAAATTAGAACAAAATTATCAGTTCTAAATATTAACAATATTGATCGGGTAATGATCAAATTTTTTCTGTTTTTAAATAATTCACAATAATAGCAACGTAAGAACAGGGGTGGTTTATACACTTAAACTAAACCTATATCTAAGACTTAAAAGTAGGGTGGCCAGCGAGAATATCCCGCCCTCCTTGCAAGAAATCACCTGGCCAGAGATCAAAATTAATATTTCAGGGGTATATATGTATGTATATAGATTTATGTACATTACAATTTTGAGCATAAACGTAAAGAGTGATATAATATAAAAATCGATGAGTCTGCTTGTGGGTTGCTCTCTTCTTTTGCGTTCGGTATGAGTGGGTTTCTTGTTGCCAGATATTTCCGAGGTGTTTGTCTCTTAGGCGTTCGACAATTAACCCGCGGGGTGTTGCATTATCTGGAATTCAATGACCAACACGCAACAGAGAAAAAAAAAAGAAAACAAATTAGTTTTGCTATTGATTAGGGAGCAGCACGAGCTTTCCAATCGGACGCGTTAGAACGCCATTGGCAAATCGAACATCGGCCACTCGCACTTTCGAATCAAGGCCAAAATAAACCCGTTCGATTCTATCTAGTTTTCAATCTTTAGGAGATAAATTTGTCATTAGAAATGACAACAAAATCGTCATCAACGAAGTCTCATTGACAGGCTTTTTGAGGCGTAAAACGGTAATTACAGGGTATTAACTTTATGTCGAGATTCCAAGTGATACTCGATATGCCGCAAAAGTTGGCTAATGGCACGTGGATTTTTGAAGCCAGGACAGAACGATAGTCGAATCTGTCCCACAAAGGCTACCGATCTCTCAAGATTCAGCTTCTTACGAAGTGAAAATACCATTTTTTTGCCAATAGAGTTGCACACCAGAACTCTAAACGGGGTAAAGTTTACTCTTCTATAGCCACAAGTTTAGGTTTAGCAGCGAGCAAATTCACCAGGCAGGGTTAGGACTCTAGTATACAGAGTGGCAGTACATACTTTCTCAGAAGCTTCACAAATTAAATTAAAATTAACCCAACGGGGGATGTTAATCCTTTCGATGCACGAGCAATCATCAAAAAACTCAAACCATCTGGTAAACGGTATGATGGTGTAAATAGTAACTGGAGGAGAATAAAATAGAGTCATAATCGGCGAGTGGTCTAGGGAAGGATATTCCCCAATAACTTTCTCGTATTAGGTTTTAATCTGGGGGCTCTGTAATCTGATCACAAATTTTGAGGAAACGCACCTTTACAACATGGACCAAGACTCAAATTCGTAGGCGATTTGGACTTAACGGGTAATGATCTTGACTGACGTATTTTGCCAGTCAAAATCCAACCAAAAACGGTTCGTTGTTCGATCAGAGGGTTTTTCGGGCCTTTTCGAACTTCAGGAAACATATACGATTTATGCAACGCAGGTTGCGAAAATCAAAAGTATTTTGATATTCTTCAAACTCTTTTCTGTCTATACGTGTGAGTATAGTTTTAACAACACATTAACGAAAAAGGCGAGTTTGATCCATTATTTGATGCGTGGCCGGGCAACTTAAGACTTAAAAGTAGGGTGGCCAGCGTGAACAACATCCACTATTTTGTAAACGCCGTAGTCTGTACTCTCAATGTTTGGAATTTGATCTTCTTTATTTTTATGTAGTCTAACACCGAATTTAATTTTTAGGGAGGTAATGCACACTTTACTTACGCCTCAGTTTTTGTTGCAGCTGAAACATTTTAATTTTGGTTTTACTTGTACGGCATTCTTTGGCCTGATGACTGTTTCTTCCGCAGCGGAAACACTATCCAGCAATGCCCTATTCTTGATAATTTGTTCTTTTTCGAATAAATTGCTCTTTAGAACGAAGAAGTCTACTTTGCCATCAATTTTTAAATCCAGAAATTTTATTGATGTCAGAAGTAATGCTTGAGGACGCAATAATTTACCTGCCAATTCCTTTGCATCTAGGCTAGCGGCTTCAATCGCTAAAGTTCTTGTGACAATCTCATCAAACTTAAAGGAACTTGTCGGTAATAACTGCTCGCGAATATGGTGAAGTCGCCGTGGTTTAGTAGGTAGTGTGTTGGCTTTTTAGACGAAAATCCAGGGTTCGACAGACATCAAAATAAAATACAAAAAGTATTTCTTCGGCGACTTCCTCTCAGCAGATTTCTGCCAAAAACTCTGAGAGCAAATAAAATTGCCATGAAAAGTTTCTCAAAAATCTGTCGTTCGGAGTCGACTTTAAACCGTAGGTCCCGCCACTCATGAATAAAATTAACACACGCAACATAAGTGGTGTGAGAAACTAGGTCGTAATCCTGACTGAAGGGTTGTAATGACCAATTACGTACGTACGAATATGGTTCTCCCGAATACACCGTATAAGTTGTTCCCGACAAAATATATGTATCTGCAAGTGAAACTTTACAACGCCAAGGAGATGTAAAATCGCACTTATTTATTTATGCACGAAACATAGCCACAAACTCAGATATTGCATGTTGTTCGCTCTGCTGCTTGAGTAAAAACCGATGTTGTTTCACTAAAAGTTTCTTCGTTGGAGAAAAATTACTTTTTGACATTTTCAGTAGTTCATCGTAATTGAGATCAGTAGGACACCTCGGTGCCGCCAACGCAGTAATTACATTTACACCAATTGAGTTCAAAAGAAGTTTCAAACAATTTTCCTTGTTATTGCTTATGCCTTTATTTTCTAGTCTTATAAACGTATTTGGCTGAATCAAAAACATCGAAATTTAGTACTAAAGTTGTATTCGCCTATCTGTGTATCGGTATCAGGTGTGAGTTCTTTGGAATTTATTGAGAAAAAAATTAGTAAGAGAGAGTATTTAAACATTCTAAAGAACAAATTCACAAATTCAAAGCTCGGAAGTATTGAGAATTCATAATGGGTATTACTTCCAACAAGTAAAAAAAGTCAACAGAAAACACCAAACAAAACTGGTACATTCAATGCCAAATGGGTTAAATGGGGTGTTTGACCTTAAGGGATATCCTACTAAACATAAGGGATACCATTTAAATATATTGGGCCTTTGAATTTTGAATTTACTCTGAGTTCTTCTTTTTGGCACCTACACTCTTGCGTTGTAAAAATATGGAGCTCCCAGAAACTTTTCCTTATTTTTCCTATGGCTTGTGAAAAACATAAACAATTTTTTTGTGTTATTGTAAAATAGAAATATATTAATAAAATAAATATAAAAAGATATCAATTATCTATATCTACACACAGTTACTAAATTATGCATACGGTTAAAAAATTTCAGAAATTTTTAAACTAATCTGTTTTCGTTGAAAATCTTTATAGTTTCCTTGATGTTAAGATGGTCTTTTGCATGGGTTAAAAAATTTCTGAAATTGAACTGAATTGTGGCCCTGCACAAGCCCACAAAGGTATGCATCCGATTTACAAATTTCACAAATTTCTGAACCACAGCAAAAGACCGTCTTAAAATCGAAGAAAGATGTCAGACAATTATAAATATTTTCAACGAAAACGGATTGGTTAAAAAATTTCTGAAATTTGTTAACTTTTGTGGGTCTGTGCAGGCCCACAAAAGTGCACATCAGGCCCACAAAAGTTAACAAATTTCAGAAATTTTATAACCAAGACCGTCTTAAAATCGAGGAAAGTTGTCAGACCATTACAAAGATTTTCAACGAAAACTGATTAGTTAAAAATTTTCTGAAATTTGTTATCCGTATGTATAATTTTGTGGCTGAGTGTATCTTCTATATCTATATATATAAAAATGAATGTTTGTTTGTATGTAATTAATAGAATCGTAAACTATGCATTTGATCTTCAGCAAGGTTGTTGCACATGAGCCGACGAAGGTTTCTAAGTTGGTATGACCAATTTCCGACAGGTGGCGCCACTGAAAATTACTAAATATGATTTAAATCGTAAACTGTGCATTTGATCATGTTATGAGCTTTAGCAAAGTTGGTATGACCAATTTAAGGCAGGTGGCGTCACTGGAAATTACGGAGGTTTCTAAGTTGGTGCGATTAATTTCCGATAGATGGCCCCGCTAAGAATTATTCCAAATGAATTGAATCGTAAACTATGCATTTGATCATGTGTTGATCGGGCAAATACCAGACATTTAGGTAATTATTATTTATGATTTTAATAACATTTAGTATAACTCATTCCCGTAAAATTTGAAACATTTTAATTTTGGAAAATTTTTAAAAATGCTGTTGGGTTCAATTGGATTGGGTACATTGTGAGATTCTAATAAATTTAACACATTTTTCACGTCGCTCCTGTGCAATCATGCCTCCAAAGCGGCAAGCAATTGGTCGACCTACACCTCCAGCACGGAAGAAAAGACCATTACGAGCCTCAGAATCAGACGGGCAACTAGAATTGAGACTGGAAAATCTTCGAGTACATGCCGCTGAGACCCGTTCGCATTAATCACTTGAACAACGTGAAGTGAGATTAGAAACTGATCGAAAGCGTACTACTCAGGCCCGTTCATCTGAATCATCAGGACAACGGGAAACAAAATCAATAAAATGATTCAAAATTAATTGTACATTTGTGTAGTGTCTTACCTTCAAATTTATTTTAGTTGGTGGCGCAGCAACACGCGCAGGGTACAGCTAGTTTTTACATATTATTGCTAAAATATATTGGGGTACCTAGATTTTTGCTGTACAGTGTATATACTGTTCAAACTAATTGACTAATTGTAAGTTTTGATCCGGTAAACTATGGATTTGTGCCTTTTTTCTTATTTGCGAATTTAATTAAAAATATCGCATAGTTGGTGATATTCTTAAAGTGTATTCGCTATTAAAGAGATTAACTCTTACATACATACATAGATAATTGGTCATTACAACCCTTCAATCAGGATTACGGCCTAGCATCTCAACACCACTTATGTTGTATGTGTTAATTTTGTACATGAGTGGTGGGACCTACAGTTTAAAGTCGATTCCGAACGATAGATTTTTGAGAAACTTTTCATGGCAATTTTATTTACACTCAGAGTTTTTGCCAGAAATCTGCTGAGAAGAAGTCGCCGAAGAAATATTTTTTTTCATACTTCGTTTTGATGACTGACCTGGGGTTTGAACCTTGGCCTTACGTCTAATAAGCCAACACCCTGCCTACTAGACTACGGCGACTTCAGAGAAGAGATTAACTCTTCGCCTTAATAAAATCAAATAAAAATTGTCATGTTACGATTTCTTTCCCTAGAAAAATAAAAATACAAATATTTGTCGATTCGTCCCTTAAACATCGAAGATCTAGTAAACATTTTGAAAAATGTAAAAGTAAAGTTCATTTAATAAATAAACATATACTAAGTATAAGAAATAGCATACAACTGTTATTTTCTGTAAAATCTACGGCAAATTTTGTTCCTCCCCTTTCCAAAAAAAAAATTTTATTTTAATTTAAAAAATCAATCATCACTCTAAAAATGTCTGAGTAAAGTTAAAAAAACAGATTTTTTACAAATAAAAATATTTTTGAGTTCTATGAACTAAAATAAATATACAGCCTACACCATGTTGCCAGTCAGGTGTTATTATTTAAATTTTTTAATTTTAATCTTTAATTTAAACAGGCAATTAGAAAATAATTACTATATTAAGTGTAAAAGCATGTCACTAACTGCATATAGCTTTGGTACAACACTTTTCCTTAGTAAATTTTGTATTTTTTTTTTAATGTGAAAGTTTCATAGTCAATTTCAAACGAAAATGCAAAAAAAAACTGCCAATTATAATATAAATGCTGTTATATATTTATAAGATTATTAGTTCGATTATTTATTATTACAGCGAAATAATCACTAACACTTTGTTTTATCTCCAGTTGAGAACTACAATAATCGTTATCTCTGACGTTTAACGACATTTAATCAAGCGAGTATATTATTGCCTTTATACCAACAACTACATGTGCACTTTAAATTATTTTTTATTGTTTTGTCTTCTTATTCTTTATTTTTGTTATAAACAAATTTAAAAAGAGTGTTTCATATACTGCGCGATCTGACTTGAGTTTTAAATATGAAAAGAGAACAACTGCTATTAACGTAAAACCATCGAAAAATTCTAAGCGATACACCGAATGATTGTTAAATAACAATTCAGTTCTCAGTTCGAATAATTAGAAGAAACACACAGAAAATTATTCGCTCGGTACCACTGTTTGTAAATCTGTTTGTGATGACAATTGACTAAAAAAATAATAATAAACAAAAAAGTATCAAATTTGAATTTTATTTTATTTGATTTTTTTTAATTATTTTAACATTTCATTTCCATTGGGGATTCCATACTGCAAGCAATTTATAATGACGCATCATAATTTTGGATTTCTTTTAATTATTTTAACGGCTGTAGTAACGTTAAGTCAGCAACAGGTTAAGGCCGATCTATTTCCGCTATCCATTGTACATATAAATGATTTTCATGCGAGGTGAGTACAAAAATATTTTAAATATTATACAAGACTTTCATTTTTTCCATTTTTTTTTGATTTCAAGTTTTAACTTAATGAAATGTTTAATAATTAATAAGTAATAATAATTGTAATTGAACATAATAAATATGGAAATGTTTGTTTGCATTTTAACAGAATTACAATTACAGAATTTTTATACACGTTATAGGCAATTTATTACAAAGTAAACTATGTTACGAAAGTCTACATACGAGTATTTATTTATGAATCTATTTGTAAATAATAAATTTACACTTGAAATTGGTATGAAAATAGGACGAGACGAAACGTTCATGTCCTCAATATGGTATTTTGTATGCAGTTTGTCGTAATTTTAACACTTTCTCTATTTGTTTCACATACTATTCGTTGCTGCTTTTAATATAAACTCTCTCTTTTTGCTTCCCTCTATTTTAAGTGGATTTTATAAGGTTTTGATCAGCTAACTGGAACTTGTTTTTTGATATTAGATCTAGTCTTCGGATTATTACTTCTGGTTAAAATAAAATTTGTTAAACACACTTAAAACAATAAACACACTAAATTATAATTAAAATCCTTTCATAACTTATTGGTTAACCTCAAAATTTGAGAGTGGATGGAGACTTTTGTTAGGTAATGTACTTACTTGTATTGCATACATACTACAATATGTTCATTCTGAATACGAAGTTAAACACGTGAGCAACTGTATTTTAGCTGGAATAGAAAATTAATTTAAACAACAGATTGTAGGTTCTTCCAAAAAAAAAAATACGTAAAATACGTAAAATAGCAAAATATCGCTTTAGTTAAGTATACAGTTAAAGTTTAAAGAATGGCTTTTATAGATAAATACTCCGTAATACTAAGGTGATTGCTCCTGCTCATATAGTGCCTTGTGTTGGAACTAGAAAAATATGTTAAGGGAGGGAGGAAAGAGGTAGTAGCGTTTGTGGACAGTAGATTTGAATCCTTTTATGTAATAAATGACAGGAAAAATGTTTACGGGAAGGAAGTTCCACATAAGGATAGTCCTGCTAAAGAACGAATTCTGTCTGTAATGTAGTGTGCTATCCAATGGCTCATCGACCACAAGCGGATGTGCTTTGCGAGAAAGATGAGTGTTACGTACGAATACATGATTTCGTTCTATCAAAATCCGATGTAGCAGCGATAGAACAGTAAAACACACTCCACATTGCGAAGATGCTCCAATAAATCAATAGAGTTGGATACTCTGCTGTCATTAATGAGCACCTTCGTCATCTACTGTACAGGCTCGAGAAGCTTTAAAATAGACTTCGAAGTACCGGCACATACATTCCTGCGAAAGATCGACATAAATCGATAAAAGTGACTATCAACATCAAAAGCAATAAGTTTAGCAGGCTTGTTTATGTTGAGATCCGTAAGATTCTTTTTATCTGCACGGCCACGAGAGAATATACTAGGAATAGTTACTGGTACTCTTTCAAGTTCGGGCAGTGGTTGATTGCTTTCCGATAGGTTGGAATTATTTGCAAAAACCTTTGGTAGAAAGGTTAGTTTTATAAATCGGCCTAGTGAATAGACTATCATTCATAGGGTAGGGATCGAACTAGCATTATTTCTCACCCTTTTAATGAATGAAAATTTAATCTTTATTTATCTTTATTTAATTGAAATAGTTTTTGCAGTGATGAAAGCTTTCATTCCTAGGTTATTATTCTATGAATTATTTTTTCCATGGCATCAACATAATCGTCGAAAAAAACATAGTTCTCAATTGAAAGCCCAAAAAATCGTTGAGCTCAGCCCAATGCGCCTTTTTTTTACAAAAACAGATTGTTTCGCAGCCGGTGCACCGCGGTGGTGTAACGTCACGAAGTCTGGAGAACGAAAAGCAGACAGAAATGGTGCAGTGATCCAAGCTTCCGAGATGAGCAAGTACCTTCACTTCATACTTATCAGGGTCGAGGGTATTGTTCTTATGGACTACAAACGCGATGTGTGAGTTGGTTCATTCCCTAATTGCACTAGGTGATTATGCGCGGTAAATAACTCAACATATTGCCATTCTGGAGTTGTGTGGCTTAAATAGCGAAGCCATCAACAACAATTTCACTGCTTGGGCAACTGTCAAGGATCATAGATATGGAATCGGAAAGAAAGACAAAACCAAAATACTTATTATATTCTCTTAGAGTTTGCTTAAGAATTTTTTTTATTTAAAAAATAAGAAATAGAACTTATTTTTATTCATTAGTTAGCACAGTTTTTTTTTTTAAATTTAAGGAATTAGTAAATAACGTGTTGGAATTGGGTCCATATATTTAAACAGGTCTCGATTGAAATATACTCTAATGCAAGACCCACCTCAGCTACTTATAATTCTTTTCAGATTCTAAGTCAGCAAACTTATTAGACCACATACCCATGAAGAAGTCATAGAGAGGGGAGCTACTGAATGTTCGTAAAAAAGGGGTACTGATATACTTAAATAGTAGTAGACACACTTAAGTCACATGGGTGGCTGTGATACTACAGTTTTCCATTTATCCCCCAATTCCGAAACAATGCATGATAGTTTATTCAGATCTCCCATATAGCAGCCACCAAGTTGCGTTTTTTCCATCGACATAGTGCCGGGCATATACACAGTAGGTGAGAAACTATGTCCACCTCTCCAGGTCATATATGTATAAATAATTCGTGAGGAGTCCAAGAGAATGCTCCTCGCATGCGTACTCATAATGCGACGTCCCGTAATAACCCCGACAATCATACTGAGCTTGCTTTTTTGAAGTTTAAGCAGAGTTGTCGCGTGGCCACCACCCAATCTTGGCCAGATTTTATATGCCATTCTATCCGAAGACGCCCACCTATTATTAACAGAGTCTATGACCTGTGATTTATTAAAGGGTTAGCAGCATCAGAATTCATTGGAGATTTCGATGGTTGTGCATCTGGTCAGTTCATTCGATCTGCAGTTACTCGGAACCTGTGTCCTGGTACCCATTTGATATGGACATCATATCTATCTATCTATATCCCGTTGACATATTTACGAAATCACTGTCTTGGATAGCTGCCTGGTTATCAGAAATTATGGTAACCTTGCGCTTGGGGATATTTAAACTCCAATAATTAATAATAAAAAAACAATAAAAAAATTGCTCCGGCGACTTCCTCTTATCAGATTTCTGACAAAAACTATGTATTGACCAGTAAGCAATTTTCACCGCAGCTTTTATTGCGAACACTTTCGTCTGAAAGACGTTATAGACTGGGCTATTCAGACGGATTCTGAAAAAATTCCATATTCTACGGTTCCGTGCAACTTTGAGCCATTGGTGTAAATTTGTACAAAGTCCTTTGGGAGATGTGCCGGACCTATCTGGAATATATGTCCTAAATATTATCGTGGTGTAATTTAGTCACTGCTCCTGACAGTCCCAAATTCCCTTAGTATCTTCGCATGACTAGTCTCCAATTTACGTAACTGTCCAGCAGTCTTAGCTGCCATACCCCTGCAACAGAGGTCAAGCTAAGTCGTAATTTACTCATCGACGGCTGCACATGGGTAGCGGAGGAATTTTTATTTGGGCCGTTCATACAAATGGGCTCTTCATACAATTACGCTGTTCAATCAATCCTCTATCGCGGACAACTTTATTCAATTATTAAGGTCTGAGCTTATTACGCGTAATAATAACTGGGGATATAGACGCTATATCCGTGTGGAAGTAGCCGCCATGCACCTGAGACACACATACAAAAAAGACACAAAATTTGAATGTTTGTATTAACTTAGGAGCTGGTTGAAGAATGCAAAACAGTAAAAAATCAGCAGAATTCGGCCGACTCATGGTCATAAATCTTATATTGCAAAAAATCATGGTGGTCTAGACAAAGCAGTTAAACGTAGCGTTCGCAGATATACAAGAATGCTACAACTAACCACATTAGAGGTTTGCAATGCATAACCATGTAGTTGATTAATAAAACCGTCATATTATTGCTATCCTTTAGCAAAAGCTAAATTTGTTGACTAATTACTATGTCAGTTTCTTTACTTTTTGGGTAAAGTTCGGTAAAATGAGAGCAAACTATAATTTCTCTCAATAAGAGATAAAAATGTACAAAAGTATGGGAACGCGAAAAAACTAAAAATATTAACACAAAAGTTAACATCAATATATTGACAGCTTATTTGAAATAAAAATTGTTGCTGTGTATCGTATAATTAAATTTATTTCACCTTTTCGTGCAAAAGAAAATTAATCTCTCAAAAACTCTCTCATTTGCCTAATTTTCGAGTACAGGAGCGCTTTTCGGTAAGATTGGGATCCCGCGAGTGTCCAATTTAGAGTAAAGAAGCGTACCTGTTATAAAATTTAAAACAAATTGGTACCTTCTTTAAAATTAAGTTTCTATTGAGCGATATTCTAAATATTAGAAAATATGACTGTAATTTTTTCTTATTTGGTGCTTTTTCATACATACATACGTAATTGGTAATTCAACCTTTCAATTAGGATTACGATCTAGCTTCTCACACCACTTATGCTGTATGTGTTAATTTTATACATGAGTGGCGAGACCTACAGCTTAAAGTCGACTCCGAAGTCAACAAAACAACAAATGTTATTTTTTCCCCTCAGATTGGAAATCACAATTTTTGCAGTAAATTAGCAAATCGAAATTTATTTTTATTACACCTAATATAAAAGTAAATTCAAAAAATTTCTAAAACTTATTTCTCACGTCCGTTGCAACTTGTATTGTTTACCACCATGTGTTATAAATAGTACATTGTTTACTATTCTATTAAGCTCTTATTTATACACATAAGTATACGTAAATTGCGATCACTTTCTTTATTTACTTAAGGAAGTTTTCTTGCCGAAACTTAACAAAAAGTTTTCTTAGCATAGTGCATTTTGGTAAGGGTGGGTGTTTACGCACACTTGAATAAAACTGGCTTATCATACTTATAGTTAGGCCTTTACTATGTGTGTCGCTCTAGTTATTTACGTCACTATAAGTGAGATTTTGACTTCTGCTTTAGTTATCACTTGCTTTTTAAAAATTTTCAAGTTTACATTTAGGGCCATTATTACAACTTGCCGTTAAAATTGAGTTTAGTTAAAGGTACCTTTAGCGAAAGGGAACTGTAAAGTTTAACTTAACTTTAACTTATTTTCGTTATTACAACTTACCGATAAAGTAAAATTAACTTTTTCAAAAATATGGCAGTGCCGGAGCAATGTCGATAAAACTGCTCAATTATACAAGTTTTTTTTAACGTAGTGGCAACCGCGGGCTTCGTTTTTTGTTTAAATTTGCCATAACGAAAATAATATATAATATGGCAAGTTCAAACATAAAGTAACCTTTAAAAGTTAAAAGTAGGATGATCCTCCCTTTAGCTTAACGATGACTTCTATCTTATTGGGTACTCATAATAACGAAAAACAATTTATCTGCCCGTTAAAATCCTCACTTTAGTTAACGGCAAGTTCTAATAATGGCCCTTAATGTATTTTGTGTCCGTTAACTTGCTTAAGTTTCATAGGAAATTGTATTCTCCAAAATATCACAATTATTGAGATTTTTCTTGCCATTCTCTTTTATCTGAATTATGTTGTATTTTTTTTTTCTTTAAAATTTTTACTTATACAAGAAAGTTGTTTTTAATTTCTAAGTTTCTATCCTAAAAGCCAAATCTAAAATTTATTACTTTTGATTATTTCTTTTTATCAATTCTAATAACAAACCTTCACGTGCTTTTTTAGTTTTAGACTGTTGTAGATTATCGTTGACCATATATTAAGTCAAATGTAACTGCGAAATAACGAATCGCAAAGTTTGATATACATTTCACATTTCATTTTCCATGAAATCACATTTTCATTATCACTGCAATAAAAAACATTTATAATGTAGTGTCGAACCAAAATTTGAAGAAGAATAAAATTAAAATTTAGTTTATAATAGAAATTCATTCACTACAAGCTTTATACTTTCATAAACTTTCCAATATGAAAAAAAAAAGAAAAAAACATTAGAGAAAGTCTATGTTTTTATGACGACCATAGAACAACTCATTTTTATATATTTTTTATATATTGCATCCCACATTTATAAGGCCACTTACAATTTCTAGATATCGTTTAAAATATTACTTTAATCGATTGAATTCCTTTTGAAGATTTATTTATCGCTTCATGTCCCTTTAGGAAATATTATAATAAAGTACTCTATTATTTTTATTGTACAATTTTTGTTATATAATCTATGTTTCATAATTATAGAATTAATTTATTTGTTATCAATTTAAAGAACCAAAAATATATGTATATTCCAATTAAATTTTTTATTAATTTGCTTACTTTTATTAAATATTAAACTAATTCACGTCTCCATTCCATATTAGAGCCAAGATCGAAATTTCTTAAAGGGGAATTGTGAAGAAATGGAAAATTCGCTGTAGAGAAATTGCGTAGTGAGTTTTTATGGTATGGAGAGCAGTTTTTGCTGACGAATTGTTGGAAATAAAGTCCAATGAAGAGCACCGACTATGTACCGATTCGAAAAATAAGTTTAGTATGTTTTTTATCACAAATTCTAATTAAATTTAATATAGAATGGAGACGTGAATTCCTTATCCGTAGACATATTGCGATATTTCTGTAAGAAAAAAACCGTCAGGGGAAGTAAATTTTTCCAACTTATATTTTGTCCTGCAAATCGATTAAGTAGTGGTCGATTTATAAAATGGCGAGCATAGAACAACTAATTTTTATATACCTACCAATGCACTATAGGAAATTTTAACTTTTTTATGTGAATTGGAATTTTACTTGGACTTGCAAAAAAATGATAACAAATGATAGTTGCACCACTATAAGAGATCTTTTAAACAATCAGTTATCTACCGAATTTAGCATATTTCAGCTGCGGATATTTGCAAACTTTTTCAAAAAATTCATTTTTTCAGGTAAATATAGTGTGAAAAACTGTGAGTTATTTAATGTATGGCAAGAGAAACATTTCGAAGTTAATGAAAGAGCAGCTGTATATGCCCACTTCTTGTCATATATTAACGAAAATGGTTGTTCCGTAAATATAGAGCAATATTTAAAGGAGCAGTCTCGAATATTCTGCTCAAATATGATTAGGAAATGGCGTATAAGCGGTAGGAGTTTTAAAGTACAGCAAGCTGGTTTGCTTAAAGGCAATACTTATTAAAAATAGGTGAAAAAAACCCTGCCCCCATTAATTCAAAACCTGGACGGCCGCAATTAATATTTAGCCAAAAATCTGAGAGAGCAAAAAGACGAGTTGCAGCGGAAATCTCTAAATATCAAAATAATGAAGTTGAACCCCTAGGACATGCTGCTACTACGGCTGCTTGTAAATGTAACAAATTAGATTTAGCAATTGTTTCAAAGAGACTGTCAGTACTCCGACAAGAGCAGCTAAAGTACGAAAACTTATTTCAAGACCACCACCAACTAAGTTATTCACTGATGAAGCACTAGCCGTTTTAAAAATTAGTGTACACTCAAAATAAAAATTAAAAACGGTTAATGAAACCATATAAGATATACTAAACTAGATTCGGATTGGGTCCGGGAACCTATTACAACTGATTATTATTTTATTTTATTTTATATTTAAATTATAGTGTGAGATGCATATTTAAGAAAATATTTTTACCACATTGTTAATATTAAACATGCATTTTAGAAGCGATATTGAAAATTATGATGTGTGAAAAGTCTTGTTTTTAGACATTTTTTCTTTTTAATAATCACACCAAGGCTTTTGACACAGTCGATCACAAAGTTCTATCGGAAAAACTCCAGAAACTGTTTTATTTTTCTAATTCTGCCTGCAATCTAATTTATTCTTATTTCATAAACAGATTTCAAAAAGTTCATTCCACTTAATATTAGTAGAGGTGTCCCCCGGGGGTCAATACTTGGACCTCTGTTGTTTTGTATGTATATAAATGATCTACCAGATGTTTTGGTTAATTGTAATGTTGATATGTATGCCGATGATGTGCAGCTTTATACTTGTACTCCTAAGGAGAATATTAATTCTTGTTTGGATTATATTAATCGTGATTTAGTAAGGATTGACAGCTGGGCAGACTTTGTCAAATCTGGGTATTGTCTTTAATGGCAGTTTATCGTTGTCTAAACATATAAGTGTCGTTGTTAGTAGAATTTATAGTATGCTTAGGAACTTGTGGACTGTCATTGATTCAACTCCTTTTGTCATTCGTATGCAATTAGCTAAAACGTACTTAATTCCGGTACTTTAATATGGGTGTGAAATCTTCGAAAACTGCGATTGTGATGACAACCGAAAACTTAACTTAGCATTTAATAACATAGCCAGATATGGCTTTGTTAAAGGGCGTCGTGATCACATTTCTCTTTTAGCTTACCAGATTGTTAGTATATTTATTTATTTATTTATTTATTATAACACAATTACAAATTATATCTAATTATTACGAACTGAGTAACTTAGACCATGCGCTCGGTGTAGTGTGGTGAGAATCGAACTCACGACCCTCACGCTAACACGCTCATCTAGTACCCTACCCACTAGAACTATATTTTTAGTACAAAATTTGATAATCTCTTGAAAATTAAATGCCTTATTCATTCTACTTCATAAAACAATTTACACGAAACAGTCGAAATATTTATTTTGTCGAATTAAGTTTTGCTAGATCCTTCAGCAACGATTCAAGACTCTTCTGTCTCAGCGACAGTTTTTATACACACCACTAGTCTTTGGAATTCCCTACCAAATTGCGTTCAAAATCTAGGCAATTCAAATGCGTTCAAAAAAGAGTTATTTAAATTATTTTCATAATTAAAATTATTACAACATTAGCTCCCTTTCTTCATTAACTTCATACATATTTATAAATTCTGTGATTTTATTTTTAAGTTTATATGCATAGGTTAAGGTTTATCTCTTTAGGTTTATATCTAAGTACAGTGCACGCGCGCTAATGTGAACACCGCGTAATATGAACACCGCTTAATGTGAAAATTTTTTTGTTTCATTGACTACTCTAAAAGATGAAAAAATGTAAAAAACACTATATTTTGAACAGATTTTTTTTTTAATTTGAAACGTTAAAATTCTGTGTTTATTAGTTTTGCAGAAATCCCCGTTTTAGGTGTACATATGTGTTAGTACATCTGCTTGCATATTTATTCTTCAATTGCTATTTAGATACTGTGAATAAAGTTTGTGAAGATTAAATTATAAAATGTGTTCTAAAAAAATTCTAAAATTCTAAAATTTTCATTACATATATAATTAATGATTTGTTATTATTTTCTTTCTTTGATGTACTCCCATAGCACTTTCATTTATAAGATTATTATCTTGTTGTGCTATGACTAATAACAAATAAATAAATTAATAAATAAATAAATAAATAAATAAAATAAAAAAAATTCATAAATAATGATTTTTGTTTAAAAGATGGTACAATTCTGTTTTAAAATTTTCGGAATTCGAAAATGTGAACAATTCGGAAAAGTGAACAACGCCAGTTTTAATTAGTTCACATTAGCGAGCGTGCACTGTATATTAATTATATTCTTTGTTCCTACTTTTTTAAACTACTTTTTTTAAATTAATTTTTCTAAATAGTACCATTTTTATATTTTTATAATTTATTATCTTTCAACTCTTTTATTTATTTCTACAGTATTGTATTTTGTATTTTTTACCTAATTTTTTATATTTAGTTAATGTTCATTTTTTATATATTTTATATCTCATTGATTCTAAACATATCTTGTTGTACTATGTCAATTATTATAATAAATAAATAAATAAAATAACAATTAATTAAAAGGTTTCAATAATCAGTACAATACGATAATATTGCGTACTTCATATATTAACACTTCGTATAAAAAACCCATTGTGTAGATGCAATGTTACATTTTCGCATTAACTATAATGTAAATAATGTAAAATAACTATATGTATAATTATTACGAGCTTAGACTCAGCTTAGACCTTATGCTCACTGTAGTCTTAGGTGGTAATCGAACCCATTATATAGTTTAGCGCACTATCCCAATAGACTACCAGAGCACCCTTGTTTTGTTTTTCTGTTGTTTTTTAATATTCTTCATACGAGAAATTATTAAACGTGCTTAAATAATTGCTACGAAATGTTGGTAACGGAAAATAATAATGTAATAAATACTAATACAAATGGAAAACTAACACATTAATCAATATAATAAATATCACATTGTATGCGTAAACCACAAATACTTGAAAACACTCAAGAGAGAAAAGATTAAAGTAAACACATTAAAATGAATCAGGTATACTGTCATATCAATAGTCAATTAAAATGTCTCCCATTTAATATTGAGATTTCATATATTTCTGATTTAAAAGATTTGTACAATTTTCAAGTTTTTAATAATTGAAATACAAGTGGCAGTAGGTAGTTTGTTTTGTTTATTTATTTATTTAGGTAAGTTAGGGAGTTCTTATTGCAGTATAATACACCGAAAATAAAAATATTTTTGGACGATATTTTATCATCCAAACTTTACTCCACACCAAATACTCAATTAGATTTTCGATTTTAGCGTGCATCGGCGAAACCCTGTCGACTTCACTAAACTCAAGGCGTTACCTCATAAGCACGCTTGTTAACATGACTGTTCCACTTCTTTTTTGCGATAAAGAAGTAAAATTCTGATAAATAAAGCCGATATTCGCTTTTTTGCTAATCATTTGGATGCATTCAAATCATTTTAAACGTTTGGAAACTGAACAAAATCTATTCTTTTCCATTAAACTGTTTCCGAATGATCGAAACCGCTTATGTAACCACTCACAACAAGTTGCCTCAGCTTTATCATGATAACAATGGACGTCGATTGACTTTGATGAAATTCTAATAATGGTATCTAATGGTGTGAGATACCTTAGTATATGTGGATCGTTTGAAATAATGTTATTAAGACAATCTACAAATGGTGCATTTCCATGTCATACATACATATGTTCCATATAAATAAGAGTTTTGAAATCTTTGGGAGGAGACAGTCACCTTCTAAATTTACTTCGAAGAAGAAGCTGTGCTGGATGCAGTCTGATACGTATTCTCTTACGTATTCATTTATTTATTTAATTTTTATTGATTAGCTATTTTCCACGTTATTGAAGTTGAAATAATTCATTTGTTCTACATATCTATGACATGATCAAAACACTTATACAATAGATGTTCGTTTGAATAGCCATATTGTATTGAAAATATTTTTACTTTTTTTCAGATTTGAACCAACGGATATCTATGGTGGCACCTGTGATGACGGCAAAAATTGTATTGGCGGATATGCGCGTACCGTTTATACTGTTAAGCGTTTACTAGAGGAACAAAAGGAAACAAATGCAATTTATATTAACGCTGGCGATAGTTTTCAAGGTACCTTATGGTACAATATTGGACGGTGGAATGTAACCAGTCAGTTTTTGAATATATTGCCAGCAGATGCGATGGTAAGTACAAGATGTTCTTAAAAAAGGTCACATAAGCGAATTTTTAATTTTTTTCTGAACTTTCTTGATAAAAAAATATTTATATTCATTTTTCTATTCGAATATAGAAAAAGTGAAAGTAGTGAAATGTTTTTTACCAGAAATTATTCCCTTGCAAATCATAAGCAAAATTCGAATTTTTTTAAAGGAAGGCGTTTATAAATATGTGGGTAACCCAACTAAGTATTTGAAAATCCCCATAGAGTCTTATGAAAATCAGAAGTTAACAAATAATATCTTGATATTTATTTACACAGATTTTCAATGAACATTTGGAATATGTACATATGGTAGTACACTAGTACTTGTTTTTCGTCTTAGTTTTTTGGAACACACTCGTTCCACAGCCGAAATCAAAATTAATTTACGATTTCAAATATTTTCTATGCAAAAGTAAATTGGAGGAAGAATGGTATGATCCTTACATACATACATAATTGGCCATTACTACCCTTCAGTCAGGATTAAGGCCTAGCTTCTCACACCACTCATGTTGTGTGCGTTAATTCTATACGTGAGTGGCGGAACCGACAGTTTAACGTCGACTCCGAACAACAGATTTTTGAGCAACTTTTTCATGGCAGGTTTATTTACTCTCAGAGATTTTGTCAGAAATCTGCTGAGAGGAAATCGCCGAAGAGATATTTTTTTCATATTTCGTTTTAATGCCTGACCTGGGATACGAACCCGGACTTTACGTAGCAGTACCCCATAGACTACTACGACTTCCATTCCACACTCGAATAATAAAGTTGAACGACAATTTCACCAAAATACGTGCTCTTCTGAAAATGTAATACGACTAAAAAATATGCGAATGTCGGATGCGCTGGACTTTATATTAAAAACACCCAGTTCGCTGTAGCATTAATAAGACAATGAAACCCAATCGACGCAATCCGCACAAACAAAGTTGGAATAATTTTTGAAAATGGACATCGAAAAAAATATCATTAGAGAATAAATTAAAATTTCACTAAAAATCCACTTCGTCTATTAAAAACAATAACCAAGTTCGCGAAAGCTAATCGAAAAACTGTTTCACTAATTTTGAAAACATTTGAAGACTTCTATGAAGTATTAACAGATATCGTGAAAATAGAAGAAAGGATATCATAATAACAATGTTGTAAAAACACCTGCAGATCTCTGGAAGAAAAGTGACATAAAAAGTGAAATGCTTCTTCTTCTTTTGTTAGGAAAGAAAATGGTGTAAAGAAATGCCTGAAGGAAAAAAGAACTGTGTTTTTAAAAAGAGGACAAGAAGTTTCCAAAATGATTCTTTTTTAAATTATGGAATGTTTAATGAATGTTGGATTGATTTTTAAAATCCTTTTAGACAAGATTCTATGTTTCCAATTCAAATAGAAATTTTAATGAAAAATTCTAAAACACTACAACGTTTAGTATACAAGTCAATTTGCAAATGTGTCTATTAACTCTGATATTTATGTTAATGAATAGATAATAAAGTCTGTTAAAAATTTTTTATCATCCGTTTTATTGGGTTAAATTCTGCTAATTCTGCTTGTTCTGTTCTTTTTCACGCATTACTATCGTACGCTATTCACTTTCGTCGTCCGTGACCATTCGATTCAGAAATTTCTGTTCGATTTCACCTGTCTATTAATTTTTGCATTGATTCCATCGAATTTTTTAGGAATTAGTCAACTATATTATATTTAGAGCACTTTAAACTTCTTAACAATTCGTTTCGCGTGTCATTTGAGGTTTCGCAAATATCAAAATATGTTCATATAATGATAGCATCATTGGTTGCAGTAAGTGGACTAGCATATAAAACCTAAACGTTTACCCGTTCTAGGCTTCCTAGGCTACATACGCATGAAGCGACAATACTTAGACGCACTCGAGTAAAATAGTATAAATAAATAAATTAAAATAATTTGAATTATTTTTAAAAATTATACATGTGTATAATTTTAATCAAAAACAACAAAAATTCTGGATAGAATACAGTCCCGATGAGAAGGAAAAAACTAGAAAAAAAATTTAAATAGATGAAAACAAAAAACAAACTTGATAATTATAATAGAAGCAATAAGGGAGGATAGTTCTTAGTATTGCGTTTTGATTGTTGAATTCGGACAATTATCCTATCAATGGAAGTGAAACTAAATGCGTAAAGTTCACTTTGCATCAGCACTAAAATATTGGGAATCCGGAATATAATATAAACTATTTGACCGCGAAATTAACAATTAAATCGAACCTTAATTTAAGTGCAAGTACATCTAAATTGATCTAGGGATTAGAACAAAGTCGAACTTATTTAAAACCCCTATTACGGGTATAAGGAAATGACAGAAGATCCAACCTCAAAGCGACCATCGTTGCCTAGTACAGACACAATAAGTTCTAAGGCAAGTGATAAAATTTGTAAAGAAACCGATTCTCTGTAAAGAAGCCTAAAGTACAGTTAGGGAAATGCGGATATAGACAGCTCCTAAAGTGCCCATAAGCGGAGATGATACACGTCAAAATAGATTTTCTTTACTAGTGGATACAATTGATATACTTACTTCATCTCCGAAGTCGAGCTGTTAAATCAAAGAAACAAAATTCCAATGCGCTAATAAAAAAAAATAAATATCTGTTGTTAAAGAAAGTTCTTTTTATGTCAGTGCAATTCAACATGGTAACGTTGACGAACAAAAATTCAAGTAAATAGTGAAAAACAATACCATTTAATTGTCACAGGCTTTCAAAAAATTAAAAAGCATTTTATACTTACCAGCTAAAAAGCGTCAAAGGTCTACAAATCAGAGTTAAAGACATTGATTCGTCTATAGAGCCAGAGGAGGTGAAAGCTGGTTTAACTAAAAATGTTTTAAATATAAGAAACCAGAAACCAGGTTCCATAGCCTACGTTTCAAGTGGACATAGAACCTGCGGGCATAAAATTAAGAACAAATGAAACTCATCCCATATATAATGTCAGGTACCTATTACACCGCAAAATTACCATTGAACAGCATGATAAAAGAACTGGACCTGTTCAATGTCTTAATAAGAGTATGGTCACACGAAAACTTATCTCAACCTTTTCGCTGTTTGCGTCGAATGCGCTGATTTCCACGGAACCAACAAATGTAACAAACTTAAAGGCGGCCTATCTCAGAAAAGGAGGAATAAATGTGGTGGAAATCACAAACCCAATTACAGTGGTTGCCCACTTTGTTTAACGATCCAGAATAACTTGTATACGGTCAATTTTCCCGCAATGTTGGTATTAGGTACCAACAAATGTCTCAGCCAACTGTCAGCCAGATATTATGCAGATAAGGTAAAATCTAAATTCGTTACAATACAAAACTCATTACCGACAAATTAAACAGAAAGTGAGAGCTCTGGCAATAATTTTAGTCGTCTTGAAGCTACTACAGCCAATGACGCAGGAGATGCTGAGACTGCTTTTGGGACGCAAACGGCATTCGCCATCATAAAAATGAAGTAAAATTTTTTTCTCGCTCAAAACCAAATTGAGAGTATGCTAATGTCTGAAATTCATTGACGTCAAGAAGCCGCTTGAAAATTTCCGTTTATACTTTATATGACTGTAAGTACCCTCGAGGTAGGGCATGGGGAGGCACAGCTGTCCTAACAAAGTCAAAAATTAAGCATCATGGTTGGAGTGGTAGCTTTGATTCTTTGATTCATGCTCACTTGAGCCCGAATTCCCGTTGTGATGCCGCAGGTAAACTCAGTTCCTGTGCTCACTGAATTTCCCCACGCTTATCGACGAAATTGGTAAGCGCAGGGGCTGCGCATTAAAGCATGACTACACTATACTGGACACCAGCCTGAAAATTTAATAAACGAAACTACATATATTCTTGATATCAATGGATGATAGCTCCGTTAAGCTAACAAGGAATGAAGAGCTAAATAACCTAAATCTGCACCTAGCAATATATTGACATTGACAAATAAAGTGGATAACAGTTTTCTCTTCTTCAACCGACCTGCTACTTCGGCAAAAGCCGTGTCTTCTTCACTGACCCAGGATTGGTTTTAGTCAAGAAAGAATTTTTGCTTAATGGCCAATTTAACCCATTTTTTCCAAAAGGAATATAACGGCAGTGGTGAGCTCTGATACTGTCGCGAGAACGGCGACACTCCCTCATGAGCTTGGAGTTAAAGAAACACTTGAGAGGGATCTAATAGCAGCGTGGCTATCAGAAAATATTAAGATACGGGTGAAAGTAGTAAGGTTGATGAGGGTCCATTGAGGGACTTGCTAAATGGCTAATAACTTAGCCTGAAACACGCTACAGTGAACCTGCAGTCGATGAGAAATGTTTAGGTCGAGTTTCTTAGAATAGACGCCGCAAGTGTAAGGCTGAAATTCAAAAAATACATCCGTGCTTATTGTGCAGAAAATATATGATTGATAACATCAAAGGATATTGAAGTTGTAATATCCAACCTTTGTGAAAATATCAAGTAGACTACTTAATCCATTATTGCTACTTAATCCATTATAGACTCAAGCTGGAGTTACCCATATTATACATATAAACAAAATTTTTGTCCGGACGAAATTATTAGTTACTGAGAATTATCTTCACTCATTCGAAAAAGTTTGTCCGTAAAATCAAAGTTACCATACGGCATTTTTAAAGCAAATTGAAATTTTACATAATTTATACGGGTAAATTGATTCAACTTTGTATGGAAAACATAACTTATTGGCTGCTCTGTTCGAGTTTGTCCAGACAAAATATAAAATTAAACTAAATAGAGCTGAGAGTTGTTCGTAACAAATATTTTATCTCTCTCAAGAAGAGAGCTGTCAAACTACATACAAATAAATTTTGTTCGTACAACATGGGTGAATCCAGCTTTACAGCTCAAGCAATTCCTGGACTCACAAAAAACGGCATAACTTACAAAATATTTGAAAGCTCTTGATGCTACACCAGAGACAAATTCTTCTTTGTGGCATACCATTAGAGATCTTAAACGGCCTGTTTTATTTAAGCTGAGCAAAAAATTATACTCAGAAAGATATTTTATTTGGCAAATCGCCACCTGTTGTTGCTATGCCTCTAATATCTCTAAATTTTAAGTTTCGAGAGGGAAAGAAAATCGGTGCTAAAATAAAGACCCATTAGCTTACTGCCAACAATGTAAAGGTTCTTTGAAAAGTTGCTAATACTTAAAATAATGCCAATTATAAATGCGTGAAAGTCTATATCGGATCATCAATTTGGCTTCAGGAGGCAACACAGCCCCATTTAACAAAGAGTTAGAAAGGCATTCGAGTAAAAGAAATACTGCTCTTCCCTAGCAATCAATATTTCTCAAGCTTTGGATGAGCTTTCGCACGAGGGTCTAATACTGAAATTGAGGCTAAACTTACACAGTAACATAGTATTTTAGAACACGTTTAATATTTACTTTATATTGTGCACATAAGTAGGCACATTCACTCTTCTACACTGCTTTCCATAGCGTACATAAGAACCCCCGAAGCCTCTAGGCTCCTACAAGATTACATATTTCATCCTGAAAAATGGTCAAATCTATGAGGTACAAGCCAAACTTCCAAGGAACGTAATGCAACGTTCGTGAACAAAAATATGTTCCCGTAATATTT
This sequence comes from Sarcophaga carnaria, assembly GCA_958299815.1. Lineage (NCBI taxonomy): Eukaryota > Metazoa > Arthropoda > Insecta > Diptera > Sarcophagidae > Sarcophaga > Sarcophaga carnaria. The sequence goes on along the minus strand of OY283149.1, from coordinate 65,405,535 downwards.
ACATTATATAAAATATCTTGGCAACTATTTGAAATACATTGGCTTCTTGTTAAAAACTCGATCCTAACGCCGGACTGTAAATTCTTACTGTATATTTTTCTCCTGAAGGCAATATGGTGTTATGGTATACAGCTAAGGGAAACTGCCTCAGCTTCTAGTGTATACAGAAAGTTCAAAGGCGACAAAAGATAATTTACGGATGATTACAGCAGCGCCGCGAACATACATAAAGATCTAGCGATACCAACAGTGAAGACAGAAATTGGACAACATTAAGAAAGACAGGAGCGTATTATATCTAGATCCCCTACCTCACAACATTTTAGTTTTTGTGTGATACATTCGAATAAAAAGGCGGTACAGCCATTTTCATCTCCCTTCAATTTTCAATTTCAATTTTCAATAAATAATTTGAAGTATAATTTAATATGCAATATGAAATTGTATTTATTTATCATATTTCATATTTACATATTTATTCTTCAAATTTATTTATTTATTGAAAATTAAAAATTATTTTTTTATGAAAAAAAAAACCATGATACATTAGTATATCGCTATCCGAAATTCTGGTTTGATTAAAAGTTTACATCTAATCAAATAATTTAAATTTTATTTAAAGTAAGATCTTCGAATGAAATCGTTACTTTAAATTGCAAAACAGGCCAAGACCGATGTTGATTTGAAGGCGGTAATATTTAATTGATTTAAATTAGCTTTCGAATATATTTCATTGAACATACATACATATGTATGTTGGGCTGTAATCCGTTTTTCTCTATTTACAATATATTCATACAAGTAATATATTTCACAATTTCTTTTTGAATAATTCAGACATTGGGTAATCATGAGTTCGATCATGGTGTCGAAGGTCTTGTACCCTTTCTTGAAACTTTGAATACAACTATGCTGGTTGCAAATATGGATTCAACACATGAACCAGACTTGACAGGCAAATATCAAAAGTCCATGATTATTGAAAGAAGCAATCGTAAAATCGGCGTTATTGGTGTAATCTTAGAAACGACCTATGTAAGTAGTTTTTGATGTCCAATTACTAATGATTAGAGCATTACTGTGAACATTAATTTCAGGATTTGGCGAATACAGGTCAGTTGATCTTTCGCAATGAGAGTGAAGTTATAATTGAGGAGGCCGAAAAGCTAAAAGCCCAAGGGGCCAACATAATCATTGTTATTTCTCATTGCGGTTACGAAGTGGACAAAGTAATTGCCAGACATGCTGGCTCTGAAATTGATGTCATTGTTGGCTCTCACTCACATACATTTCTGTATACGGGTGACACTCCTCCAGGCCCAGATAGGCCGGGCGGTGATTACCCCACTCAAGTAATACATTCTTCCGGACACCGAGTTTTAATAGTACAAGCAGGAGCCTATGCCAAGTACGTAGGTAATTTAACCGTTTACTTCGACGATAATGGAGATGTTGTTGATTTTGAAGGAGCTCCCATTTATATGGATAACAGTGTGCCAGAAGGTAAGAATTAATTAGATACCCACCATCCCTATTTTATTATACGTTGTGTATATTTAAAATGTATTTATTCTATGCCCACAAGAATGGTACACTACAGTATATGAGTACATTAAATATGTAAGAAATAAACAAGCCATTGCTATAAAATATAATCAAAACATTTCTATAAACAGGGATTCTATTAAATAAAAATGAAAAATCACTTCGAAAAGTAGATTGTCCTCTCAAAACTGTGGCAATTGATTTTTCGACCGACAATCTGTTCTGATCCGATTTTAATTAAAAAGTGTTTAAGATAACTTTTCTTTGTTTGAAAACACAAAAAAAAACGAAAGGAAAAACGTAAAAATTATTTTATTGGTTTTCAGTGAAAATATTCATATTATGTAGCACCATTGGTCTTTTTCGTTATTTATTCATGTAGTGATAATAAAATACTTTAAAATAAAAGATAAAAAGAAATTACATTACTTTATGTCCGATCAACATCAAATATATGTACATTCAGCTATAGTAGTCGTTTACATTTATAAATTATAAAGAATTGTGTATCTGTAATGGGAATGATGATAAAGGATCAAAAATCCTTATCAATATATATTTCCAAGTTTTTAAATAGCACGGTACGACTACACAAAATTTTGTGTAGGAGACATAGTAGCTTAACATTGTATGGGTTTTAAATGTAAGAAAGTAGAGTAATAGTTTACAGTACAACTGCAAGCAAGTATTTCTACCATTTAGACAGAATATTTCCAACTATTTCAACTTTATTTGTCCTAATTTTGTTTTAATTTAAAGATTTCTGTCGCCGTAGTATAGTAGGTAGTGCGTCGGCTTATTAGAAAGGTCGCGCATCAAAGCCCAGGTCACAATTCAAAACGAAAATATAAAAAATTATTTCTACGGCGGCTTCCTCTCAGCAGATTTCTGGCAAAAACTCTAAAAGCAAATAAAAATTGCCCAAAAAATCTTTCGTTCGGGGTCGACTTTAAACTGTAGGTCCCGCCACTCATGTATAAAATTAACACACACAACAAAAGTGATGTAAGAAGCTAGGTAGTAATCCTGACTGAAGGGTTGTAATGACCAATTATGTATGTATGTAAAGATTTCTGTTAATTTTAATTTTAATTCTGAATTAATTCTAAATGCCATTATTGAGGCACTACTTCTTTATGTTAATGTTATATGTTTATTCATTTACGTATATTTCAAAAAAGTTTTTATCACTTCTGCGGCAGAAAAATGTATTCCTGTAAATACTAACACGAGCTGTGGCAGCAAAGGCAGCAGAGAACTGCATGAGTTGATTCACTTTCACTGTCCATTCACATGTAATTTGTTTTTGTTATGTTGTTTAACATCAATATTTTTTAATGATATTGCTTGCACTGTTGACTATCTAACAACTGAATGTAATATACTCACTTTTGTTTTTTATGTACTGTTAGCATAAGTATATAAAAAAATTTTACTGTTGTTTGATTGTTTTGTATAGAAATCAAATAACTCACAAAAGCATATGACATTTTGAGTTGACTCAGTATTAAACTTTAAACGAAAAAATGAAAAACAATTTGAAAGTTTTTAAAAAATTCAATACAATGACTTCCGAGCTGTTAAGAAATATTGAAAATGAAGTTTACCGTATAAAAAAGAACACAATTAGTAGAAGCACGGCTTGTTTCCTGTATCCACCAACCAATTCTTACCTAAATGATATCAATTTAGAAGAAATAAAAGCGTTTGTATTTCCGAAATTACGAAGTCTGTATCGTCTTCTCCAAGTCCAATTCATTATTTAACGTTTGATGAACCACCACAAGAATTCCAATTATTTTTCTCAAATTTTATTAAAGCAAACCTATCTGCTACGGAAAGTATATCCGATGAAGTAAATCATTACAGTTATTTAAGAATGAATATTGATATGAACTTTGATGTGTTGCAATGGTAGCAAAACCACACTTCGGAATACCCTCGTTTACACAAAATTGCCCAAAAAATTTTGAGTATTCCCGCAAGCAGTGCGGCTTCCGAACGCGTATTTTCCGCTGCAGGTAACACATAATCACCAAAAAGCGTAATCGCATTGATCCACAAACTGTAAATAATTTACTTTTCCTGAATTCAGTTTATAAGTATGAGTAACGCAATTATTTATTTATTATATTTACAAAATGTACATATATGTATGTACTAAATAATTACTTAGTCTACTTTACTTGGTGAAACTCAGACACGAATTAGAATATTTTTTTACGTTTTTTATACATAGATATAGCCTATGTAACTTCTTCTTTTTCCGAAATATAAATAATAAAATAAAAATTCAAATATATTTTGTATTATTTAATAATATTTATATTATAGTAAATTATAAAACTTCTCGGTTCACTTGAAATGTTACATAAAGCAACATATGTTAGAAGAGTTTTTTAAAAAGTATTCAAAACACTCATTCCGATTCGTTGCTTTTGTGAATCATATAAATAAACAGAAGTAGCAAGCAGTGAAAAGCAATTCTTGACAACAGTCTCGTTTATTTGAATCATGTATTAGAATATTTAATTTTTTTACTGTCATGTGCTAGCTCAATATTCATTTTAGAAAATACAAAACTATGCCATTTGATTCACAATCATGCAGATCTCTGAAAGGCAGAAGTATAAGTATGACTTAGCAGTCATAATGCCATTGCATGTCCGAAGTATGTATTAAATTTAAAATATACTACCCTGTTTTGCCTGTAAACCCATGGACTAGAAAGTATAGTATAGTATAGTTTCTTTGTTGTTTTAGTTGTCAATTGTTAAAAATAATACAAATTGGTATTACATGTTGCAGCTGATAGGATAGGTTAGGTTAGGTTACAGGACGTGTACTTGTCAATTAAGACAAGTACAGTACCCGGAGGTCGAATTAACCCATTGTACAACGTCCTAGTTTCTCACACCACTTATGTTGTGTGTGTTAATTTTATACATGAGTGGTGGGACCTACAGTTTAAAGTCGACCCCGAACGACAGATTTTTATTTATTGAGAAACTTTTCATGGCAATTTTTATTTACTCTCAGAGTTTTTGCCAGACATCTACTGAGAGGAAGTCGCCGAAAAAATACTTTTTGTATTTTGTCTTTGATGCCTGCCTTGGGGCTCGAACCAAGGCTTTTGCGTCTAATAAGCCAACACACTACCTACTAGACTACGGCGACTTCAAAGCAGCTGATAACCAACACTTTAAAATTTCAATTGTAGAAAAACTTTAATTTCAGTGTTGCCAGTTGACAATCGAATGAAGTTCGTTTACCAGCGATTCAGATATTCTTTGATAGTGATTTTGTGATGTAATAGGTATTGAGCATGATAGATATATATATGTTCCTCTTACTCCTCTAGGGAGCATAGGGCCGCAACAAGTTGGTTCCAATAAACCCGATCGTCAGCGCGGTGTTTCACTTCGTTCCACTGTAGATATAGTTTGGATAATTCGATTGTGATTTGGCATTTCCAGGTGTGTGATGGTCGTCCGATGCGTCTGCTTCCCTGGGGGTTCCAATCAATGGCTTTCCTTGTGATGTTATGTAATGGCTTGCGAAGAGTGTGCCCAAGCCAGCCCCACTTGCGTCTTCTTATTTCCATCTCTATTGGTTGTTGGTTTGTATCTGACCAGAGTTGGGCGTTGGATATTATGGAGGGCCAGTAAACACGCATGATTCTACGCAGGCATTTGTTCACAAATACTTGAATAGACTGGGAATCTCGGGGTGCCATATTCCACGTTTCGCAACCGTAAAGTAATGTGGATTTGACGCTGGAGTTGAAAATTTTAATTTTGGTGCGTCTCGATATGTTAGATGAGTTCCAAACGGGGTTAAGTTGGGCAAAAGCTTTGCGTGCCTTATTAATGCGGCTGGCAATATCTGCTGTTGAACCGCCGGATTTATCGATTATACTGCCTAGATAGCAGAAGGACTCCACTTCATCAATTTCCTTGCCGTATATTAGGAATTTCCCCGTTGCATTAGCATTCATTCTGAGTGATTTAGTTTTGTGGATACTCATCTTTAATCCAGCTAACTTTGCGGTTTCGCTAACTAGATCCAGTTTCGACTGCATGTCGGAGAAAGAATGGCTTAATAAACATATGTCATCCGCATAGTCCAGGTCTTCTAATCTGTCTTGTAGACCCCATGTAATCATAGGAGAGTATGATTTGTCGACTTTTGCATCACTACATCGAAGACGCCGTTAAAGAGCAGTGGTGATAGCACACAACCATGACGGACTCCGGTTTTTTGATGCTCTTTCCTAGTTGTTTCTCATGTAGTACGCGGCATGTTGCGTTGTTGTACAATGTCTTTATCAAGTTTATTATTTTAGTAGGGACACTCTTGCAAGCCAGTGCGTTCCATATGGCCGTATGGTTGAGCGTATCAAAAGCCTTTTCAAAGTCAATAAATACGAGATAAAGAGGCGATCTCCATTCAGCTGACTGTTCCACAATAATCCTGAGACTATTGACCTGGTCGACGCAAGATTTGTTGGAACGGAAGCCAGCTTGTTCCCCTCTGAGAAAAATTGCTTTTGACAGTCTTTTGTTTATTATATTCGCTATAACTTTGTTGACCATGCTCAACAAAGTTATGCCTCTCCAATTCTTCCTGTCGGTCAAATCGCCTTTTTTGGGGAGATTTATAATTGAGCCGGCGGTGATTTCGTCTGGTATAGATTCGCTATTCCAGAATGCCCTTATGACGGGTTCCAATAAGCGAGCACTAGTAGCGCGGTCGGTTGTAAGGAGTTCTGGGGAAATATTGTCCAAGCCTGGAGATTTGTTGTTTTTAATTGACCCAATTGCTCCGCTGATCTCATTCATTCCTGGGCACTCAGTGGATATGTTCTGATTCGACACGTGCGAGTTACAAGTGCAGATTGAATCTTGTGGAGCAGACGTTGTATTCAGCATATTGGCATAAAATTTTTCCCACAAGCTGAGTTGCTGTGTTTTTGATGTTATAAGTTCGCCAACGTCATTTTTCAGGGGTCTGCCAGTCGAGAATGTTCTGTTAGTGAGCTTGTTCACAGCAAGATATAGGTCTCTTGTGCGATGGGTTGCTGCTGCTGCTTGTAACTCGTTTGCGATATTGCTGACCCAATTCCGCTTATCTCGCCTCGCATTACCCTTAACAGCTCGGTTAAATCGGTTGTACATTTCCTGGTGTTTGATTTTATTCGAACGAGTTTTGCTCGAGTTTAGGGCAGCTTTAACTCCCTTTCTTTCCTGAATTAAATTCCACGTAGTATCGCTAATCCATTCCTTTCGGTTGTTGTTTTTGAAACCAAGGTGTTTTTCAGCAGCTTTGATAAATATGTCTTTGATTGCCGACCAAGTGCGTTCAGAGTTGTTGTTTGTATAAGTTTTTAATTCGTTAGTGAAAGCGTTAGAGATAGCCGCCTCATGTTTTAGCTTCGCCACGTTAAATTTTCTTTGTGACACGAGGGAATTATTTTTGATGGCAGCGATTTTAACGCGGATATGAGCGATTAGAAGGTGGTGGTCACTTCCCATATCCGCACCACCTTTGTTTCGCACATCTAGTAGCGAGCCTCTCCACTTCTTGCTGATGAGCATGATAGATGGGATGTGTTTAACTTTCTTAACTTGATATCTCCGATTCTAGTCTTGCCTGAAGTATACACTGTGGATTATTTATACTAGAAACATTTTTTTTATTTTAAAATCTTATTTACCAGTTTATACGTGTTCTTGTACGTCTTAATTTTTATATTTTTGCACATAACTACAAATCAAAAACCCATGCTCATCGGCTCTGAGTTGAATAACTATCAAAAGTTACAAAATTCAAAACATGAAACTAGAAGATGTTATACAATACATATATAATTAAGGTACACAAAAAAATGTCGTAACACAAAGTTAATTGAAAACAAATCAAAAATACTACTACAATAGAAATTGTGAGAGATTGTGTATAATCTTG